>OZ012740.1:274835042-277432542 GCA_963859935.3 Lathyrus sativus | reverse complement strand
AAACTGTGTGGTCGGAGTGAATCACGAAAGGTTGGCAGCGAGAAAAAATGGCAGAGTGAGTATGTTTAGTGATGGAGAGTATGATGCATGGTGTATGTAGGTGGGTGAAGAGGTTGTATGAAGGTTAGTTATGATGTTGTTTACTTGAAGGAAATGAGAGGTTATGTTGCTGTAGTAAGTTGTTTAAAGTAGTGATATGGTGAAATGGTGGAGGTTTGTTGCGATTCCACAATGAGTAGTTTTGGTGAGTTTTACATGGAGGTGGAGGAAGAAAATAGAGGTATGAAGAAGGTGATTGTGCATTGAGTTTAGAAGAGATATTTTGTATAAGGTTTGCTACATGAAAGAAAAGGATTGTGACTTGTGGGTTCATCAATGGAGGGTGAAGAGTTTTTGTAGATGAAAATATCAATGGAAGTTATTTGGAATGGAGACGATAAAGGTTTGTGAAAGATGAATACATTGATGTGTGTATTGGATATGAAGAAGATGTAGGGATATAGGCGGAGAAGAAGAGAAAAAATATCCAAAATTGGAGAACAAGTTTGTGTGATTTTTAGAAAAAAAGAGAATCGTTTTTCTTTGTGGTTGACGTGTCTCATGTGAGAGAGAGTGGAGAAATTATCTTCCATAATATGAGAATGACGAGAGAGAGAGTCTTATTTGGTGAGTTTGTGACCCATAATATGAGAATGACGAGAGAGAGAGTCTTATTTGGTGAGTTTGTGACTTGACAGTGTCTGTCCTTGTTGTTTTCGGATTTGAAATATTGGCACAAGGAAATTATCGGGACGAGTCGCGTACTAGGTCGCTTTCTTTAAGACGTTACGCCGTACTGCCAAATTATGCAAAGCAGTCGAATTTACGACGACGCCTCCAGGATAAAACAGCCCGTTCAAACAACTTACGATTATCAGTTGCACACTGATAAATCGCTCTAGAAATACACCTTTCAAAGTATCTGGTTAAAATAACCAGTCAAGAAAAGAGAAAAATTATAGATGAAGAGAATTAAGGAAGAGAAGAGGGAAATCAAAATTCATGAATTTGTGAAATCCGGAGTGCTTACTACTGAATTTCTACCCTTTATTTATAGGCACCTAGTAAGGCTTAATTTCCATTCCCTTCAATGTGGGACTAAAATGAATCTTAATTTCCATTCCCTTCAATGTTGGACAAAAATGAATCTTAATTTTCATTCCTTCAATGTGGGACTAAAATGAATCTTAATTTCCATTCCCTTCAATGTTGGACAAAAATGAATCTTAATCTTCATTCCTTCAATGTGGGACTAAAATGAATCTTTTCAAATTCACTTATATATTACTTCTTACTTGTGTTGATTTATTGCCCATTAATTGTCAATAAATCTTTCCAATTCCCACTCTAATTAATATAGTTCCAACAATCCCCCACTTGAATTTAAAAAAGAGATTTTAGAAGTACGTCAGACGTTTCTAAGATTGTGCATAAGCAAAGGTGTCTACGACTTGAACCTTAGCGTAGCGAGTAGGATTCTGATTCAACAAGAGTGACACCATTGTCTTGAACTCTATCTCGGACATCAGACCCGCACACAACCTTTCCGTAAGGTGTATTCTTGTAGCCCGTGCTTTAGTGGCCCTGCACGTGTATCCCGATTTAGTGAATGCTCTAGGAATTCTGCCTCGAAATTCCATAGGAACCGGCCTCAGTTCCACAGTCACATAGGTGAATCTATCAAGAGTACTCCTGTAGCCTAGGTACTCCCTCATACAGAGTATAGATCTCATTAAGAGTTTCTATTATCTCATCCTCTCATTACTTCAGGATTCATGCTTTACTTGCATGATCATTTTCATATTACTCATAACTTGTTATTACCCATTGAACCTAAGTCTTGGGATCTCCAGTCATTTAGGTCGGGTTACCATCATGAGTAACAAATTACTTTATAGGCATTAGTCCCATCTTTTTGGAAGTATTATGGACTTTCTCTCTAGCTAATCCTTTCGTCAAAGGATCTGCTAAGTTCTCATCAGTGCGTACATGATCCACTCTCACAGCTCCTTTAGAGATACAGTCTCTAACATTGCTATGTTTTCTTCTAATTTGACGTCTTTTACCATTATAATAACAGTTCTCAACTTTTGCAATAGCCGCGGTACTATCGCAGTGGATCAACACAGCTGGTATAGGTTTTTCCCATAAAGGAATCTCAGCTAGCAAGCATCTTAACCAACTTGCTTCTTCACTAGCTGTAGCTAATGCTATCATCTCAGACTCCATTGTGGACTGTGCCAGAATGGTCTGTTTCTTTGATTTCCAAGATACAGCTCCACCGGCTATACTAAATATATAACCACTAGTAGCTTTGGAATCATCTGATAAGGTGTTCCAATCTGCATCACTATACCCTTCTAGTACAGCAGGAAATTTCTGATAGTGTTGGCCGAGGTCCATAGTCCTTTTAAGGTACCTCATTACTCGCTCAATAGCTTGCCAATGTTCATTACTCGGCCTACTTGTAAATCTGCACAACAGTCCTACGACATATGCAATGCCGAGTCTAGTACAATCAGTGGCATACCTAAGACTGCCAATGATGCTCGCATATTCTGCTTGTTTGACACTTTCTCCAGTGTTCTTAAACAGTTTCACACTTGGATCACACGGAGTGCATGCAGGTTTACAATCAAAGTATTTATATTTCTTTAAGATCTTCTCCACATAGTGAGACTGATCCAAAGAAATTCCTTGGTCGGATCTCGTGATCTTGATACCCAGGATCACGCTTGCTTCTCCGAGGTCTTTCATATCAAAGTTATTGCATAACAATGATTTCATATCATTAATGTCCTGAATGTTTGATCCAAATATAAGTAGATCGTCTACATATAGACATATGATAGTACAAATGCGATTCTCAGATTTGTAATAAACGCACTTGTCACTTTCATTCACTTTGTACCCATTAATTATCATTAAGTTATCAAACTTTTCATGCCATTGTTTAGGGGCTTGTTTTAGTCCATACAGAGACTTATCTAACTTACAGACCTTGCTTTCTTGTCCTTGGATTACAAATCCTTCTGGTTGTTCCATATAGATTTCTTCTTCTAAGTCACCGTTTAAAAAGGCTATTTTAACATCCATTTGGTGTACTATTAAGTTATAAATGGCTGCTATTGAAATGAGTACTCTAATGGATGTAATTCTAGTGACCGGAGAAAAGGTGTCGAAGAAATCTATATTTTCTCTTTGTCTAAAACCCTTGGCTACAAGGCGTGCCTTGTATTTCTCAATCGTTCCATCAGGTTTTAGTTTCTTTTTCAAAACCCATTTACAACCAATTGGTTTGCAACCCGGGGGTAAGTCTACTAAGTGCCAGGTCTTGTTAGATTCTAGAGAATCTATATCATCATTAATGGCTTCTTGCCATAAGTCTGCATCCATAGATGACAGTGCTTCTTGAAGATTTATTGGATCTTCTTCTACATTATAGGCTGAATAATCGGGCCCATAGTCTTTAGCAACTCTTGCTCTTTTACTTCTTCGAAGTTCTGTTTCTACATTGTCGCTGCTTTCAGTGCTTTTTATCACAGGAATGTGACTCGATTGCGTGCCCCCACTATTTCTCGATTTGAAAGGAAATTTGTCTTCAAAGAATTCAACATCGTTTGATTCTATAATTACTCTGGCATTTAGGTCATAAAACCTGTATGCCTTACTGTTTGCTGCATACCCAATGAATACGCATTCATAGGCTCTACTAGCGAGTTTAATTCGTTTCGGATCCGGAATTCTGACATAAGCCAGACAGCCCCAAGTTCTTAAATAAGACAAATTTGGTTGTCTTTTCTTTAATATCTCATAAGGTGAGATCTTACTTTTTGACTTGGGAACTTTATTCAGGACATAGCAAACAGTCAATAAAATTTCCCCCCACCAGTGAGGTGCAGCACCAGAATTCAACATGATTGCAACTACAAGTTCAGTAAGAGTCCTATTCTTTCTTTCTGCTTTACCATTCATTTCAGGAGAGTATGGAGCAGTCGTTTCATGTATAATACCATGTTCAGCATAAAATTCATTAAACAAGCTGGAGTCATATTCGGTTCCCCTATCACTGCGAAGTCTCTTAATCTTCTTGTTAAATTGATTCTCAATTTCAGTTACATACACCTTAAACATGTCAAGCGCTTCACTTTTATTCTTCATTAGATATACATAAGTATAATCAGAGCAATCGTCAATAAAAGTGATAAAATAACGTTTATTATTTCTAGTTAAACTTCCATCTAATTCACATATATCAGAGTGTATAAGATCTAGGGGGTCAGATTCTTTTATAATTGACTTATGTGAAGTTTTTGTTATTTTAGCTTGACTGCAAAATTCACATTTATTGGAATCATTAACATTTAGTTTAGGGATTAGGCCTATGTTGCTTGCATTAGAAAGGATTCGTTTATTAACGTGACAAAGTCTACCATGCCAAATATTGAAGTCACACACAGAGTAAACAGAAGGAGAAATTTTATTCAAATCAACATTCAACTTAAACATGCCATCAGTGGCGTACCCTTTCCCAACAAAAATACCATTCTTAGTGATGGTGTACAAATCTGCCCCTAAAGTTTGATTAAACCCAGCCTTATTCAAAAGAAAACCAGAAACAAGATTCTTCATAATTTCAGGAACATGCATGACGTCCTTCAAGATCAAAGTCTTTCCTGAAGTGAACTTCAGCTCAACATCTCCAATTCCAGCAACATTAGTGGTGTGAGCATCTCCCAACAACACTTTCTTATCTTCAGTATTCATGTATGTCTTGAACATAGCACGATCATAACAGACATGACGAGTGGCGCCAGTGTCTATCCACCAACCATCACTTCTACCAACCATGTTGATTTCAGTAATCATGGCAATAAGTTGCTCATCAGTCAGGTTGACCTGAGCATTTGAGCCAGCTGCAGGTTTAGGCCTGCTCCTACATTTCTTTGCCATATGGTCCGGTTTCCCACAATTATAGCAAGTGAAAACCGGAGCATCATTTCTTTGAGGTGGTGGCTGTTGCTTAGCAAATGGAGCCGATGGGGCCCTAGAGGGATTCCCATTCTTAGTTCGGTTCATAGCACAGCGGTTCTGATTCTTTAAAGGTTTGCCTGTAGGCTTCAGAACCGCACCAAACTTCTTTTTGTTGTCGTAAACAACTAAGACTTCTTCTTTCTGATCTTGTTTCCGAGCCTCCTCTTCAATTCGGAGGCGAGTAATCAGACTCTCGATTGAAATTTTTTTGTTTTGTGACGAAGTATATTTTTGAAATCTTTCCAACCAGGAGGCAGTTTGTCAATAATTACAGCAATTTGAAATTGTTCATTAAGGGGCATACCTTCTGTAATGATCTCATGAGCAATCTTCTGAATTTCGTGGCTTTGAGCTTCCACCGACTTCTCATCCACCATCTTGTAGTTCAAGTAGCGGCTGACAGCAAATTTCTTCGCACCTACTTCTTCAGTATCGTATTTTCTTTGCAGAGCCTCCCAAACCTGTTTAGCAGTCCTGTAGCTACTGTAGTAGTCGTACAGATCATCAGCTAGGCTGTTCAGAATGTGATTTTTGCACAGATAATCATTCTCGTTCCATAAGGCGATTTCTTTTCGGAGCTGCAGATCATCTGCTGCAGCCTTAGCTTTTGCAGCATCTGAGTCAGACATTTTGGAAGTCCCGTCTGAATCTGCAAGTGAGTTACCGTTAGGTAGTTCAGATGATGCAGAAGGGACAACCGGGATATCCTCAGTCAGAACGTGGGCAACCTTTTTCAGAGTTAAGAAAAATTTCATCTTAGCTTGCCAATGTTTGAAATTGGAACCCTCAAACCTGAAAGGTTTGTCAGAGGCCAAAGCGGCCGCAGTAGTACCGATAATTTCCTCAGTTGCCATGGCAGTTATGAAACCGTCTTAAAATTGTTGTTTTCGGATTTGAAATATTGGCACAAGGAAATTATCGGGACGAGTCGCGTACTAGATCGCTTTCTTTAAGACGTTTCGCCGTACTGCCAAATTATGCAAAGCAATCGAATTTACGACGACGCCTCCAAGATAAAACAGCCCGTTCAAACAACTTACGATTATCAGTTGCACACTGATAAATCGCTCTAGAAATACACCTTTCAAAGTATCTGGTTAAAATAACCAGTCAAGAAAAGAGAAAAATTATAGATGAAGAGAATTAAGGAAGAGAAGAGGGAAATCAAAATTCATGAATTTGTGAAATCCGGAGTGCTTACTACTGAATTTCTACTCTTTATTTATAGGCAGCTAGTAAGGCTTAATTTCCATTCCCTTCAATGTGGGACTAAAATGAATCTTAATTTCCATTCCCTTCAATGTTGGACAAAAATGAATCTTAATTTTCATTCCTTCAATGTGGGACTAAAATGAATCTTAATTTCCATTCCCTTCAATGTTGGACAAAAATGAATCTTAATTTTCATTCCTTCAATGTGGGACTAAAATGAATCTTTTCAAATTCACTTATATATTACTTCTTACTTGTGTTGATTTATTGCCCATTAATTGTCAATAAATCTTTCCAATTCCCACTCTAATTAATATAGTTCCAACAGTTCTTCTTGGAGAATGAGGGAGTATTATGTTAGTGGGTAGGTTTTGCATGAAAAGAGAGGAATTGGTGATGTATAGCAATGTACGTGATACTGATAAAATTGAGAGAGGGGATAGCAATGTACGTGATATTGATAAAATTGAGATAGGGGATAGTCATGTGAGAAAATTGTTAGTTGTCTAGGAAGGATGCATCACGTGGTGGTCTCCAAATGAAAATAATATCTCCTCAAAACTACACAGTTGGTCTAGTTTGTAAAAAGAGGGATCCAAAGCTTTTCTTCAAATATCTTCTTTTTTTTGTTTTAGTTTTTTTAAAAATAAACTAGCAATTAAATATAAAAACCAAATATTCAAAATAAACTTAATCTAAATATATAAAAAATTCTAATTAAATCCAATGATTATTTTGGCTATAAAATAAAATAAAATAAAATGACTAAAAATAAATAAAAGTCGGGTGCAAAAGTGTTCGAAAAATTAATCTGAATGTATCAAAATGATCAGTGCGGAATAAACATCTCGAAAATATATAGTGTTTTGTCAGATTTTAAAATAAAATTTCATCGGTTAAAAGGCTCAGCTAATAAAAAATGCGACCAAAAAATTCGTCAATGGTGACTTCACCAATTCTTTTAGAAGCTCATCTTTAAGCCATACTTGCAAGTTCGCAAGAGAACAATAAGCTACTCTTGTATCACTCCAATATCATGTCTCATCTAACCTCCATTGATATTATTTTTATCATTTAACTAATACCGAAACCACCATTATTTCTCCTGCTTTTTGTAATGATGCTTAAATGGGTAGTGACGATAATGGTGCATAATAATAATATTATGTATTTTTCGTTGTTTTAAATGTTTTGATTTTGTCTCTTTGTTTTATACCTTGCTAAAAAAAGATGCGGGTTTTTTTATAAATTGAGCAAAGTTTGCTTAGGGAGACTTGGCCCTGTGTTGTGGCATTATGCTCGCTAAGCGAAACTTGCCCCGTGTCAAAGTACGCTTAACAAATTAGTCTATATTATTGTTACATACTTTGTTTCAAACACTATGATTTGGGTAAAATTCTATTGAAAATCTAAAATAAAATAATAAAGTTTCAAAAACGTAAACGAGTTGGGTTGTCTCCTAGCAAGTGCTTGTTTAACGTCATTACCTTAACACCTTTAATGTCATGTTATACCAAGCATATTAAAACACACCTCACGACCTTTGATCCTCACTTTCACTTGTCCTTTGTTGATGCCCAATAGCATCCTTGCAGTTTCCATGAAGGGTCATCCTAATGAGAGGTTTGTTGGATCTTCCTCGATATTTAGCACCATGAAGTTTACAAGAAATGAGAATTTGTGAAATTTGATCATAAAATGTTTGATTATCCTAGTGGATTCTTAGATGTCTTGTTATCCATATGCAATGTTGTCAGAGTTGGTTATATTATGAGGTCATTGATTTTTCTAACAATTGATAATGGAATCATATTCACACTAGCACCTAGGTATATGAGTGTATTTCCAACTTTTACATCACCTATAGTAATAGACAACATGACTCCACCCGAATCTCTTTCCTCTTGGGGTGGAATTTTTTGTATGTCGCAGTCTTCTTCTTGCTTTTCTTTTTATGGCTCCTCTTCTTCTTAAGCTTTTGTAATAACAACTTTTGATGGCATAATTCATTCATTTGACAAGGTTTATTGTCACATGACCCCATCACCGACCCTCATCAAATGCTCTTGCCCACTTGTCTACTTGAATGTTGTCGACCCTCCTTAAAACGTATGCATTTTTCAATCTAGTTTCTTCATGCTTGTGTTGGAATATTGGCTGGTTTAATGTATACCTTGTAATGTCAAAATAGTTATTGTAAGTGTATAAATTTAAGTAAAGGTTGTAGGTGCAATGATAAATAAAGATCTTTACTCATATTAACAACTTTTTTTACGAAGTACTTTGTCTTTTATCTCCCGCATGAAGTTCTCAACAATGTGGAATATGCATTAGACATGTGAAGATGAAGGATTTTACTAACCATTTTTAGGATTATTATATGCACTCTTTATTGATTCATGTGTGACTGAGATCAAATAAATGTCATATTGCAATCTAACATGCATTCTCAAATTAAGAAACTCCAATCACCCTCGTCCCACCTTCAACCAGGAAAAAAATTGGAAACATTTCGTTGTTAGAACCATCTACAACATGATCATTTATGATACTTACCTTAACTGACAAATATTTTCCCATAAAAGGCATTATGGTTTGACATATAAATTGAATGTTAAGTTTGCAATGGTCCTACACAAGATTTTTAGATGTACAGTTGTGGGGTGCATCAATAATACCTATCTCCCAATAATCATTTCTCTTATTATAGGATGCTCCTATTAGAAACTTGCAATGTTCATTAACACAAACAATCATGCACCTTTGTGTATATGAAAGGAATACCTTAGAATCCACACAAATTTCCATGTGGATTTTTCAAGGTAAATATGTAATTAACTTTTGTGTGATATTCTAACCATTCCTTTATATAAAAATACCTATCACCATCGTTGGTAATGTCAACCATTGTGAAAGGAATTATATTTCATCATGGTTTTTAAATACAACTGTGGTGAAATTATTTACCCATATATAAGTGAATTGTAATACCCCAAAATTTGCCCTAAGATTTGTCATTTCATCTGGCATTCCATTTAGGCATTGCATTTAACTAATCACTAACAGGTTTGTGTAGTCTGTTGGTTTTGCAGGAAAAATCACGCGGTGCGCAGTTTAATAAGGAAGAGCGAAATGGTCATTAAGTCGTAGTTATTGACAATTCATGAGTTTAAGTTGTCGTCAAAGATTCCTCAGGCAGTTTCGGTTTACCGTTTAAGCGGAGTTTCTCTGTGTTGATGGTCAGACGTTGTGGTAATCAGCCAAGTTTCATTATGTGGATTTATCTGATTAAGCATAAGCAAATGGTTTATCAGATTAATTTGGAGCGAGAAATTCAAGTTAAATGGAATTCCTATTTTATTGTTTTGATAGTCCTATCTAGATAATAAAATATAATTTTATTGATACTTCAATACAATATCCAGTAATGAAGGAAATACAAATGAATTACATTTTTTCCTACTAAGCTCTAAATTCAACGCTTTCACTATTAACTTCACCATGCAACAAACCGCTCTGAAAAGTGCGTTATAAATATTTCCCTATCAACACCGACGCGACAATCTTGCGATGAATTCATCAAGTTTCAAAGCCTCCAACGCATTAGACAAGAAACAACAACAAGCCGTCAAGCTCATGGTATGAATTTATAATTCAGGATTCGAAGCCGACTTGGTTCACGTGCCAACACCATAGTTCAATTTAGCAGCAGCTCTCCCTGTTCTTCAAGCAACTTTTTGGGACGCCGTTTATTTATTGCTGCCGGTATAACCGAGGCTTTCACTTCATTTATGACATTTAGCTTCGAAGAATTTGTGAGCTAGTTGAACTAATGGACTGTTGTATAAGTTTAACATCACAGTGTCTGTTAATCGTCGAATCTGTTCTGGTTTATTTTCAGCACAACTTCAATTGTGATCAAAGAACAGACGAAGATAGTGATCAAAGAACAGATGAAGTGACTACCTCTCTTAGACAAAACAGATGGCTTTTCAGGTTTTGAACTTTCTTGGGCAGAATCAGCTTCCTTCAATGGTGTTCCACCGGGCAGCGAAAGTGAATCCACAATCAGTAGTCTGACACCAAAATGCTTAGCAAGTGCCTTGGATAAAGTCTCCTGATATACATAAAAGCTCCTCTAGCCCTTCCCATGAAAATGTCTGGGAAGCTACTGCTTTGTCACATGCCAGTAATGTTTTCGAGTGAAGAAACCTGTATAGAAGACAATAAGCAATCAAATTTGATCATTCACAATGATAACAATAAAGATAAACAAGAACATAAGAAACTAAAAGCAGAGTACTATATCTCCTCCACTATCTTCGTCCTGCTTTCAATAACAAAGTTGTTGCATTCGGTATTTGTATCACCCCACCGGGCACGACATTGAGAGTGGCCTCTAATATCCGCATTTGTTTTGATTGCCACAATTTTCTGAAACTTTCGTCTGCAGTTTACAACTGGCCTGTGATTCTCAGGGGCCATAAACGGTTTCACCATTTCCAACGAGGGTATTGTTCCTGTGGTGACTATCGGCAGACATAGGAAGAGCTGCACACCACCTTGCTACAGTTGGCCTGTGACTTGGTCATAGCTTATTCTTATCGAATCAGGTGTTAGCTGCGAAGTAGAGATACTAGTTACAAAACATGATTTGAGAGTATAAATACGGTTATGCTGTGAAAACAGAAACCCAATCAAATGCGAGAACGAGGAAGCAACAATGTATGTTAGATTCTGTTCTTACCGTACTGTTCCATCGTTCCCTTGCTCACCTAAGATCTCGGGTTTGCTTCGTCAGCAACAACAAGGTGGTACTTCTAATTGTTCTTTCAGACAGTATCAACAGAAGGAATCCGACTTCAACTCCCAGCTGACAATTCGATTCCAGGCTCATTACACCAAATCATCACCTGTTTGTATCATGAACCTTGGTGACCTTGTGGAAAGATATTGTCACCGTCATTATTTCAGCAGTGGGAATCTCAGATGAGGAAGAAATATGAGTGGTCGAAGGAAGTTATACGAAGTTGTTCATACCTGCCAATCCCAACGGCACGCTGTCCTGCAAGGTATCTATCCCCTGTGTATGAGTTAAAACAATACATTAATAACATTACAGGAAATCAAAATTTGGCAAGAAATATCATCATCAAGCAGTAAGCGCAACCAAGGGATTCAACATGAGTCGCAAAGCCAGAAAGTTTCGAAGTCAAAATAATCGCAAAAACGTTGAATAAGGATTACCAGCAAGACCAAATAAAGACGGCAGCATCTCTATTCCTAACCCTCAGCCGTAAAGGTCGCAACAGTCAGCCCAAGTGTCTGCTCCAAACAAAGTCAAATCAAAGTCCTGAAAAACAGCAACAAACCCACCGTGAAAATCATAACAACAAAGCAAATCCAGGCCCAACAATGTTTCAATATAAAAGGCTCCTAAAACCCTAAACGAGGGGGGGAACAAAACGGCGGATTCAGAAATGGAGGTTTCATCCTCATCACAATCGAAAAAGGAAACCCTAGAGAAATAAACCACATCGCAAACGGGCGGCGAAATCAAAGAAAAGGGATCAGTTTCAGAAGATCCACGAAAGATCTTCATCCTCATCATCGCCGGAGGGGTTCAGAAGAGTCAAAATCGCTCATCATCATCACCCCACGCCGAGAAAGAAGAAGGGGTCAAAACGGCGACCGAGTTTCAAAAACCCGGAAGAACCCAACAAATCGAGGCAACGTCATCACATGCGATCGAGGCAACTTCGCCATCGGAGCTTGTCCAAGGAAAACATCGCTCTCGAAGCTACGATTTAGACTCAGAGACGGACTAGCCGCGTCACCATCATCGTCCGCACATCCAACCGCCGACAAGTGGTCACCGTAAGTTTTTTCTCTTTTGATTTATGGCATATTCAATGGTTTGTTTTCAGTGTTTTGTAGCTGAGTGGGAAAAAGAGGGACAAGGATCGATCAGGAGCATCGCATGCATCAATGGTGAAGTATCGCCGGCGACGCTGATGAGTGAGGAAGATGAAAAGGGGATGAAAACCCTATAACCAAATGAAGACAACACGAGCCCCCTTTGTTATCTGTTTTTTTCGTTTTTTTTATTTATTTCTCTATTTGTTTTGTTAATTACTAGTTAATTGATGTTAGTAGTTTTAATTAGGTGTCATTGGCTGTTAATTAGTTTTATAATCTATAATCATTTTTTAATAATCATTATCTTTTGAACAACTTTCTTTAATAATTAGTGAATAATAAAACCCATTTTTTTTAAAAAATAAATAAAATTAAAATATTTTTTATTTATTAAAACATTAAAGTTAAAACAATTTTTCTTAAATTAAATAAAATTAAAGCAATTTTTGATTAAAACCTTAAAACTAAAATAATTTTTCTTTATCAAAACCTTAAAATAAAAAACACTTTTTTATGAAATTAAAACATGTTTTTTAAATGAAAACATCAAATTAGCATAATTTCTCCTTCAATTAACTTTTCTTTTAAACAAAAACGCAAAAATATAAGTTCTTGTTTTGGCCGTTTCACTTTTGTCTAACCCGCGCTAATTTGTTTGTTTCAGCTTATCGGCATTTCATTTGTTCGTACTATTATTTTGGCATGGATGTAATTTATGCGAGGCCATGATCGCAGTTATTTTCATTTTCGCATTTTATTTTGGGATCTGTAATTTACGCGAGTGATCGTCGCGACACTTTCTTTATTTTTCGCACTTTAATTTCTGTCATGTAATAATTTGCCATTTTTGCATGTTTTACCGTTTAACCCTCCGAAGGGATTAGGTCTATCCGTTTGACCTCCGAGTCAATAACCCTAATCTTTGACCGTTTCAAAACCCTACTTAGCCTAGGCGTCCCGCCGTGGACGAAAATACCCTTTACCCTAGCTTTTAGGACAAAGAGTCGACGTACTCTGTTTTAGGGTTTCCCGTCGTGGAATCCCTAATTTCAACCCTAATTTTAATTCAACATTTCAAGTAGAAATAGGAGTTTCTAAACTCCACGTAAGCGTATCCTTAAGAAGCGCTTACTCCCCTTGAAACCTTGACCACAACCAAGAAGTTTCTAACCTCCCTTACGAGGGGAACTAAGGTTACTCTGATTCCATTCCCTATCCAGGATACGTAGGCACAAGATGCGAATCTTGCCGAGTAAACTTAGGACTAACCCTTAGGTCTTTAGGTCACTCTATCCCTTAGCTCAGTATACATCAAATAGATAATAAAATAAAATAAAACATACAATAAACAAAAGGTTCATGTAGAGTACTACAGAAGTTTAGGGTGCTAGTACCTTCCATAAACTTAACCAACCTCTTACCTAGGTCTCTCTCCGCATTGTGTTTACGATGCAAAAATAGGTTTTCCCTCTTTTGACCTTTTCCTTTAGATAAATCAAAGAGCGGTTGTGAATCAAGAATTGTGATTCAAACTAATTAATAGTTTGATATCCTATTTCCACCGCAACATGAATTAACTCTCGCTTTATGACAGAATCGTCGTATCTCTCACAACAAAACCCTAGCACACATTTTCTCTCTTCTTATTTGTCATTAGCTTTCATATTCTAAAGTATAACCCCAATCTTGTTCTTCGTACATAAAAGTATTCTTCTCTTACTTATTCTCTCATTTTCATGTATGTTTTTGTTATGTTTCACATGATTTTATTTTTGTTCGAGAGTTTATGGGTTTCTTTTGTTGTTGTTGTTTTTGTTGTTGATAAATGTAGGTAAATGTTACTTGACATAATTTTCATATTATTTACTTCAGTTTCACATGTTTTGTTGTTGACAAATCTTTTTCCATACTATCTCTTATTCGTGTGTATTGTTATTATGTTGATGTTATTGTTAAGTATGTTGATAAATTTTTGTTGGATTACAATGTACTGCTAGTTTATGTTAACATGATATTTTTTATGGAATACCCCGTATTTCCTAAAATACTCTAAATAATATTAGTTGAGATCAACTGAGTTCCTATGCGCTCTGAGAGTTATTAGTTGGGATAATTAGAGTAACTAGTGGGCTCAGATTAACTAATTAATATTATTCAAGACTAACCTATTGTTGATTGGTACAATTGAGACATTTTGATAACATGAATAATAATTTAGTTTCTCTAGAAGAACAAATATTAAGCATTGTATCACTTAATGTATTTGTTACTACTAACTAAACCATTTTTCTACCACAAACTTCTTACCCACTTCTTCACCGCATAAGCCTTGTTCTTACTAACTTTCCAAATGATACTTCTATATATCATATCGTTTTTTCCAACTTTGTGGGAAAACATAAGAGATAGAGATAGAAAAGGAGAATAGAGAGAAAGAGGAAAAAGAAGAAGAAGAAGAAAGAAAACCTAGAAGTAGAAGAAGAAGAAGAAAAAAATTGGGAGTTCTTCATCATCCATCATCATCACTATTCATCTTCATCATCAAAAAGACTTCTTCTTCCTCATTGCAAGGTGGGTTCTAGGTAGAAGCATTAGGTTAGGGATTTTAGATAGAAATTAATGATATTGAATTATTAACATATTTTCTTCCAATACCATGAAAATCTTATGAATATATTGTTATTCATGTTAATTGTGATGAAAGGTTGTGTTATATGTTGATATTTGGTTGTGAATGAATCTTGTCGGGGTGGGTGGAAAACCCCCTTCCACTACAAGAAAAAATCAACTTTGCAACACTTGATTTGCGATAATTAAAAAAACAGCCTCAAATATGTATCTACGACGGCTCTTACGACCTTTATTTGCAATTGCCGCAAATATTTTATATGATATTTAGAAGTTATGACACCAAAATTGGGACAGTCCATCAAAAACATAATAATTGAGAACTATCAACGGGCCTACGACAGTTCTCTGAACTTCTTGTGCTCCTTTTCAATTATAAAGAGTGCAAATCTTTTTAACTATTCCGCCTTCTTTTTTTCATTTATCATTTTTCTCAAATCCTTCTGTTGTTTACGGTACCTGTTCTTCCAATAAACCTTATATTTTCCCTCATATTACAATACCTCAATTTCAATATCTAAAATTGATTTTTAAAATTATTCTCACTATCCCAAATCCCATTTTCTCAAGTCCTTTTGTTTCTCTCTTTCTCTCTTCAACTAAAACACCCAAATTTGATTTGAGGTTACAAGGTCGAACATCCTTTTATGAAATTTGACTTTGGTCAGGTTCTTCACTTTTACTTGATTTTGTTTTCTATTCTTAATGTTTTTTAATCTTTTGACCTAAAAACTCAATTTATGTTTCTTCAACTGAAGTTGTTTTTAAAGAAATGGTGAAAAAAGTATTCTTTTTTCATGAATAAAAAGAGTGTATGACAATGATTTTATGCTACAAGTTTGATGGCTTGATGGGCATGTTTATATTTGAAATTTTATTTCATATTTACAGGGTTGAACAACTTCTTAGCAACATAGGGTATTTTCTTTATGATGTTTTACTTTTTTTTGGCACTAGTATGAGGTCGATGGTCATTTTTGTTATCAAAATTACTAGGTAACTCAAGAATCAATGGTATCTGATTTTACAATCAAGATGAAAATGAATTAGTTTTAATCCCCTTTATATGTTAATTTTCTGTAGTCACTAGTATTTTTAGATTTGTTATGTTCGTTAGAATTAATTTATCATCATTATTGCTTCATTTTTTCTAATTTTTTTTCTAGATCATTCGAGGTTCGTCAAGCGGCGGTTACGGCACATAGTGCACTTTGCACCATTATCTATCAATTCATTTCCCTTCTAACGGTAGACAAAACCATGGCTCAGTAATTTGGTTGATTGTTTCATCGGTTGCGCGTTGTCATACCCAAAATTTTTACCCCTAGATCACATCATTATTCTAGGAGCATCAACTTTGATTATCTAACCTTAACCTATTTCCAACTTGATCTTTGTCAAGATATAGATGAATTAAGGTTCCATATAGTCAGAAATCAAGGTTTCCTGTGGACTGATCAGTCAAGGTTTTGGATTGATCTTTTACAAATCAAGCCTTCATATCATCAAGGGGCCCACATCCAATCAAGAACAAGTTCTATTTGAGGTTGTTACCCAAAGAAGAAGAGCAGTGCAGTGCAAGCACCCTAATTAGGGTTTCTATGTGAAAAAGTCAACTGAAGTTTGAATTTTTGTTTAATTGGCTCTCCAAAGCTTGAATCATAGTCTAAGATACCTCCATGACTTATTGAAGTCCCCTCAAGAAGTTTCAAAGGCTCAAAGAACCCATAACACTGAGGATCGATCCTGGAAATTTTCATTGTTCGATTTGTCTGTCAGGAAGGTCAACTCTTTGACTTTTAGGGTTTTGACCCTAAAATGAAACAAACAAGTCTTCCAAAATCATTTTATGCCTAAATAGTGAGTTTGGTGAAGATTTAATCAAATATTGATGGATAAATTGGAAACCAAGAAACTAGGGTTCATGAAAAACCCTAATTTCAAGCAAACTTCAAATAGTCATAACTCCCTAACCATACATCCAAATGGAATGGTTCAAATCTTGTTGCAAAGATCTCAAGGAACCCTACAAAGTGTTCCATAGGGTTGATGTCCAAAAAACAAATAGATTTTAAGTTATGAGTTCATCAAGTTGTGAAGGATTTAAACACTTAGAAAAATTTCATGTTGTGAAGGATTTTAAGTCAATTTTTCAGCCAACTTCAAGGAGATTTTTGACACAATTCCACTTGAACTTTGAACTTCAAGTAAACACGAAACTTGTAGATAATATTTGGGGATTTCCAAAAAGTACAAGATCATTTTCTCAGCCCTCATGGTTAGGGAGAATCGAAGGAGACAAGTTGGAGGTTTGTCATGTCACCAAGTCAAATGCAACTCATGCCAAATGGTGCATAAACCAGCCAATTGGTTTCTAACCATTTAGTTAACCTTTGATCTGATGTGTAAAGGCTTGATGGGTGAAAGTACAAGAGGAATCCACCAACAAAACCAGAGTTTTGGTTAAAGGCTTTGTTTAATCAAGAAAAAGTACAATCAAGTACACCATGAGAGAGAATCTTTGGAACAAATCTGCTGCAGCCTAGCTACCACCTCCTTTCCCTCCTTTTTTTCACCTCATACCACTTATTTACAGGATGTTCTGGTGCTAAAGCTCATTGGAAACTCACACAACCATCAGAATCAAGATCAAGAGGAAGATTTGCTCCCAGTTTCCTCCAAAAGCAAGGTTTGTGCAAAAACTCTAATATGCTCTCATCCTTTGCTCCTTCACCTTCCCTATAAATAGAACATCATAGTCATATCTAAAAAAGACGAGAACAAGCAAAAATCCAAGCAAAAGCTCTTTCCTTGTTCTGTTTCTATCCTTGCAATCTAAGAAAAACACCATTCAAAACACCAAAATCTGTCTTGAGCAAAACCTTCTCCAAATCCATTTTAAACAATTAAACAGACCCACCAATGCTTCACGCAATCCATAAATGATCTATTGAAGCTATCTCAACCATCATTTCCATTAGAAAATAATTTCTCCCAAAAGTCAACTGTCAAACCTAGAAAGTTTGACTTTCTGCACTATTGAGGCCATCTCCCTGTTCAGTGCTTTTCCAACACTTCAAACACTTCACATTTAAGTGGTTGTTGCTATCTAAACCATCACCATCCTTCTGTACACTCATTTCAAGGGTCTTCTCTAAGGAACTCTTTCTTACTTCTAGCCTAAGTCATCTTGCTGCCTAAGGAGCTACTTGAGAAAAGCTTGAACCACTTGAACATTGCATTGGAGATGTTGTGAGGCTACTCAAACCATCTTCATTCAACTGGAAGCCTTGCAGAGGAAGCTTTCTTAGGAGGTCTTCAAGAGTTAATTTTTTTTTTAGCAAGCTTTACTTATAAAACATCATGTTTGTTTTTGACATACACTAGCTTGAGCATATTTGGAAGCCATTTAGGTCATGTATGAACCTTATTGGTATATGCTTGTGTGTTCATAAACTGCTTTGAGATTTGACTTGTTAAACATGTTTAAAAGCCTCATTCATATGCTATATCTTAACTCTGTCCAAAGTTCAAAGTCTTGGTTGTTCCTAATCTCACTCATAAGTCGTTTTAACCATGTTTGATTGATAAAATTGTGTGTTTGTAAATTGTCTTGATGTTGTGCTTACTAGGATGTTTCAAAGAATCACTTCCATACATAATGTTATGTTGCTGTTTGAACTAGGGGATAGAGGATCAGGAATCTCATTTATATGTTGTTTAGGTCATGTATGAACAATGTTTGATTCATAAATTGGTTTGTTTATGATTGTCATGAGTTTTTCCTTGCCTTTAAACTTGAAAACCTCCATTACCATATGCAATATCGTACCTCTATTTAGAACTAGGTCTTGATTATTCTGGATCTCATCTATAGGTCATACGCAGTGTGTGAGAACTATTAACCTTGGTATGTCATGGCTGGGCAGACCCACACTCTTGAATTTGCACATTTCACTTCATTTTGGTTTTTCCTTTGTGTTTTGAATTAAAAACATTTTCTATAAAAAAAAAGGCACCATTGTATGTGTGATTTTACTTAAGTTTGACCTAAATTTCATGGTTTTTCATTGAGTATTGAAGGAGATATGGGGTTTTTGCTTTTGAGGTTTGGCATGGTTGGTCTGGCCAAGCCTGCCCAGAAATCACTTGAGGCTTATCTATTAATGGGTTGGGATAATACACTGGATGTATCACCACCCCAGTGGTTAACCATGTGTGCGCTCTTCACTCATTTCCTTGCCAAACCTGAGTTCGATCCTGCCAGGGTCAACTCTTTTGTGCTTTTTCCTTATTTTTGTGCTTTGTAAAATATTATGATTGACTTCTATAAACCTTAAACATACGCCCTTTGGTTGAATTGGTGAATGTTTTAAACTGAAAACCAAGGTGCGTGGGTTCAACCCTTGTGGAGAGCTTTTTCTACTTTTTTACCACTCATTTTCTCATTTCTCTTTGCGAATCAATTTCATCATAACTTTCTTGATTTTTATCATTTTTATACCATTCTTTTTGAAAATTACTCCTTGACATGTCTATTTTCAAAAAGTGAGGGAAGAATTCAAGTATTTTCATCCTAGAAAGACTTTTATCCACTTGAAAGACATGGGTTTTTAGGGTTTTTACCTTGGTGTTTTGGAACTTTCCCAACTTGTGGTTTGATTCTTCTTGTGAGACTGATTTTGTGTAAGTCATTTATGCTTGTTAACATGTTCAAATGCTCAAGTTTATTTGATTCATTGTCTTACCATGTTCATACTTGCTTTTTATGAATGCAAAGATGAGAAAATAACCTATTGAACTTCATTTGTGAACTTTACCATGACTCTTGATGTTGTGACTTCTTGAATATGTTCATCATGCCTCTTTCTACTTATTTATGTGTCTTGTTAGAACCATAACATGCTAGGTCTTGTTTGTTACCATGAAGCTTGCTTACTTTCCCCCGCAAAATCATGAACTTATACTTGAACTGTTGTAACATTTCTTGTATTCTTGCTTGCTTGATTGTCATCAATACATGTTTAGTTGGTCTTATGTTGTTACATTTGATCTCATTTGATTCTTATAGCATGTTTGCTTCAAGTTGTAACTTGTTTGCATCAATCTTGTTTGAATGTTATAAATGAACTTGTTGTTACACATGTTCTTTGCTTGCATCGATGGTTGTTACCTCTTTGTCTTTTCACCTTTATCAAGATGCTAAATATTGATCTTGATTAACGTTTAGATGTTGTTACATGTTCTTGCTTTGTTTCTTTAACTTTGTTAAGTTACTGCCCAGTTGATGGAACTTGTTAGTTCTCATCCAGTTGCCTTATCATTCCCCATTCCAAAGGAAAGCCTCTCTATTGACCCTTGGGTCATAGATAGTTCATTACCCTCCCTCTGACTTTGTTAAGTTACCTTGAACCCTAACTTAGTTAAGTTAGAACCTACAAGCCATTAGACTTTGCTTTAAGTCTATAGACTTACCCCTTGTTAGGAGTACCTTTCCATTATAACTTTAAGATAAAGTTTGTTAACTCTATGTAAGGATCATTGTCATGATCACTTACTCCCCTCTTGGCTTTTGTCAAAGCCAATCCCCTTTGAGAGTGCAACTTAGAATAGAGAGTTTTGTTAAACTCTATACAAGCATTGTTATGTTTGTTCCCCTTTGAACCTTGACCATAATCAAGTGTTCATCCATCCTCAGTGAGGTGAACTACGGTTGCTCTAATTCTATCCTAGTTAGGATACGTAGGAAGAAGATGTAATATCTTTGTGAACAAACTTAGAAACATCAACCCTAGGCCTTTACCCTAGCCCAAACCCTAAAACCATAACATTAAACACAAATAACTTAGCATATACACATACAAAAGGTTCATGTAGAGTACTTCAGATGTTTAGAATGTGAAATACCTACCCTAGGCATAACCAACCCCTGATCCCCGAATCTCTTAGCGTTGTTATTACATCGTGCAAAAGGTCTTTCTTTCTTTAACCTTTTCTTTGGATAAATCAAATTTTGATTATGAATTTAATGAATTAAGATTCAAGTTAATTAATAGCTTGACATCATGATTCTCACTGCAACATGCGTTACCGTTACTTAGCAACGCTACAACTATTGACGTTGCAGAACTCACACTTCAAGGTCTTCACGAGTTTCTCAATGTAGGTGGAACTAAAAGGTATGCTTTACCTTTTCTCAAAACGTGTCAGGTGCTTCTAGAAGATGATATAAAATCTTTAGCTTTACTTCATACTCTTCTTGGTGTTATAACATTGATATCTTTGAAGTTTTCGAAGTGTTTTCAGCCTCATATTCATGATGTTGTTGATCTTCGTCTAGTTTGGGTATTGCCTGAACTTTTTAAATAGGATATGAGGGTTATTATGGATAGTTTTTTATATTTCATAAGTATTGGGTTGTTGGGTTAACAATATATTTAAGTTTGATTACTAAGTTTTGGGGGGGGGGGGGGGGGGGGGGATATGGAGGCTTTACTTCAGGAAGGAACTTCTGAAACGATGTCGCAGTTTCATCGGATTTTAGCTTTACTTTCTTGTTTTTCAACAAGTCTACTATCAAGTGCTTCATGCTTGTTGGACATGAACATGCTTGAATAGATAATTGAACCTCTTAGTGGGTTGCTTCCATGATTTCTCAGGTGCTTGCCTTTGATTGGGCATAAATTCGAATGGCCTGAGTGGATTGAATATTCTTGGAAGTTTTTGAATCTCTTAAATGAGATATTGCGGGAATAGTTTTCGAGTTTTTATTCTCTTGCACTTGATATATTGTTTCAGAGCTTGGAATATCAGATTGGGTTTGGAAATATTAGCTATTTTCAAGTACACGGTGTTTTAAAAATTAATCTCCAATTATTATCCCTGCAAAAACATGGCCTTTTGTTGACATCTGTGATGAAATTGTTGCAGTTTGTTGCACTGATTTCTCAGTTGTGATTGCATATGAATCATTTGGTGACATAAAATTCTGCAGCTACTTATGTTTTTTTTCTTCAGCATGGGAATGCAGAGGTTGTCAATGATAAATTAATTATAACAAACATAATCGCTGCTTCAAAATCAACAAGATTAGTGAATAATTTTGAAATGTTATTTTTTATTTAATTTTAGATGTGTTATGTTAACCTTCAAGTTTGTTTAAATTTATTATGTTTTTTCATTTCAAAATGTTTATCATTTGTTTACTTGCATGTTCATTTGATATGAGTGGTTTGTGTTGTTTAGTTTATTTTACATTTTAATGAATTGATTTTCATGTGATAAGCTTTATCGGTTCCTTGTTTAAAGAACTAGCAACAATTTCAATGATTTTTTTACTTAAGAGGTTGTTCATTAGCAAGGTTAATAAGCCTGCACTATCTTTTGTAGGTTGTTCCATAAATTTTGGAATTAAGTCTTCAGCTAGCAGTAGCAGTGCTTTCAGAGGTAACTATCATATTGTTATTGAAACAAATATATTGACTTAAGGAAAATAAATTTATGTCCTAATATAATAGTTTTAACTGATCTTGAAACGGAATCGTGTGTATCTGATGAAATTTACCTTGTATATTTTTATTCAATTTTGTAATTAAATTTGTTTTGGATATTCAAGTCAAGTAGATTTGCAAGATTAGAGAGTATAAAACCAACTATAGTAGTGGGCAATGTATACATTAGGTTTACCCATTTTACATTTGTTTTACTCTAATTTGTCTTATTGATTTAGATTGTGTTATGAATCAATGAGAGAGTAGTTTCGTACATCATATATAGGTGAATGATGATTCCCGTCGAATAGTCACTCTCAGAATCATTATTATGACTCTCAGAAATTATATAATTTTGAGGACTCAGATGAAATGAACTGAGATGACTATGTGGGTAGTAATATGTTTTGCGCATGAGTCTTACTATCATGAAAGATTTTAAACTAGATGCGCGTTTATTGTAGAGGAATGAGGAATCCATGTTATAACACTAACACAAAATAATGATGGTAATTAACATGTCTTGTCTTTTCTTTTTTGACAATGGTAAATAAGTATGATTTTAAGTTGGTATATTTTGTTTAATAACATAATTATATGTTTTAGAAAAACATGTTGAAAAGTTGATGTGAATAATGCTAGCAGTAAGAAAATGAAGGACTAATTTGTTAACTATATATATATATATATATATATATATATATATATATATATATATATATATATATATATATATATATATATATATATATATATATATATATATATATATATATATATATATATATATATATATATATATATATATATATATATATATATATATATATATATATATATATATATATATATATATATATATATATATATATATATATATATATATATATATATATATATATATATATATTGTATCATTGCTTTGAGTGTTGGGTTGATACAATTATTAGTTCTAGTTAAGATAGCATGCATTGTTTCTTATGTATTGTAACACCTATATATAAATACATATGTCTAGAAGATACAT
Source organism: Lathyrus sativus (assembly GCA_963859935.3). Lineage (NCBI taxonomy): Eukaryota > Viridiplantae > Streptophyta > Magnoliopsida > Fabales > Fabaceae > Lathyrus > Lathyrus sativus. Next base: position 277,409,193 of record OZ012740.1, on the reverse strand, counting down.
ATTATACATGTTTGTAATTTTGATACTGAAATACAAATAAGTTCCTAGTAGCACATTGTATACACTACATGCCAAAACATAAAATTAAAAACAATGGCACAATATACACAAGATGCTTCAAAGACTAAGAACTAGATCATATCAGTGATCTTAAAATAGAGTCTTCACAGCAGAAACAATGTCATCCCAAAATGCTAAGACAAGTAAGGACATCAAACGACTTTGTCTTTACCCTTCGCAGAACCTGAACCACCAGAAATATAATCAACAACATGGGGTGAGATAATAATCTCAGTGGGTTCCCTATCTTATGGATTATCTTGGCTTTACAAGGTTCTAACCAATCCTAGCTCAATTCAAAAGAAATGGATTATCTTGGCTTTCCTCTTGGGACTCTTAGATTGATGATGCTGATCAAAGAATGAAGAAACAAGCTTGGAAAACGGAAATTCAAAGAGAGAGAAAGTTGGAGAGTAAGAGAGAGTTTTTTTATAGGATTTTTTTATAGGAAATTCAAAGAGAGAGAAATTTGGAGAGTAAGAGAAAGTTAGATTGATGATGCTGATCAAAGAATAAGCTCTGTCTCTTCTCTAGGATTTCTTTTAGTTTATATATGAGACTTGAGTGGTTAAAGTATCAGTTATTGAGGTGAAAATTTATTTGGAGTTTTTTTGGTGAAAATTTAAAAAGTGAGAGGGAAAATGAAGCATGACATGTTATGGGGTGGCTGGTTGATGGCTCTTTGTGGCTCCATAGGGTCAGAGTAGTGGTGGAGGGGAGTAACCATTGTGTCATGCAGGTTTTGGTGTTTTGTCATTTTCCATACTTGACAAATTTTTTACATGAAGCATACAAATGGTACAAGGTTGGTTTGGCTCATATTTGGTAATGTTTGGTAAGTAAAAAAAGTGTATTATACGTGTGGCTTTAGATGTTTGCAAGGAGGCTGCAAGACAAGCTCAAAACGTGCCAAAGAATTATAGCATGTCATGCCTTGAAATCAAATTCATATAAGAAACTTTCCTTGATCATAACTTGGTGACTTTTAATATAAATCATGAGTTCTTGTGCTTGAATGAAACTAGGAAGAATGATGAACAATTTTGGTTTTGATGGAAGCATGAATCAAAGCTTGGAAGATTGTGGAAATTGGCTTGGAAATCTTAACATCCAAATTGTCCAAACATGTCAAGAATTTCTAAGTACAAAGGCCAATTTTAGCAACTTGAGACACCCACTTTGAAACTTCAAATCTTGAGCTCTATTGATCCAATGAAGAAGATCTTGTAATGGATGGAAAGCTTGAAGAATGATCATAAACTTTCATGTTCAAAGGAAATTAATTTGGAGTCAAGAACTTGATGAAATATTCCTTGGAAGATTGACCCAAAAATATTCCTAAAACTTGTCCAACTTGACATATTTGAAACCCTAACTTGGAGACATCAAAACTTGAGTTTTACATATCCAATGAAGGATTTCTAGTACTCAAAAGAAATCTTGGAGAATTCTTTATAACTTTTATGTTGGAGGAAAATTCATTTAAAGCTTAGATCACCATGAAATATAGGCTTGAAAACATGTACCTCAAGCTAAATTTCTATACTTAGAAAAAATTCTAAGTGTTGAAATCACAAAACCTTAATTTTCTCAACTTTAGCTCTCTATATCTCTTGATATATGAATCTTTTGTACTTGATTTCTTCTACAAACTTGTAGTTTATGATGTCCTCTTTAATTTGATAACAAGTTTACTCCATTTGGATCAAGGATGAGATAGTTATGGATGTTTCAAAATGGCTAGAATTAGGGTTTTCCACACTTAGAAAATATTTCAACAAAACCCTAATTCAACCAATCTCCTAATTTCATGTTTCTCTTGCATTCTTCTTGTTCCAAACACATGAAAACACTTGAGAACATATAGCATGCCTTTGATTGACCTTGAAACCCAAGACTTTGACCTTATGGAGCCATAATTGACCTTTCTTGGTCAGATGAAATCCTAGCACTCTTTCCATTGATTGAAACTCATGTCATGACTTGTGATGATACATAATACATGTAGAGAACCCTCAAGATGTGTATTGAGACATAGAACCATGTCTTGCCCAAGAAACTAGGCACAAATGTCTTTTGACCAAAACCCTAATCCAGTTGTCCCAAGAATATGAGGACATGCCCAATGCTTGTAATCTTGATTCAAATGGTTGTGAGACATGCCTTGATGATGAGAGGACCTTGGGGCTTGAGAATACCAAAGGGTTGAGAATAAACCCTTGTCTGAGCTTTAAGAATCATACTCTTCCTCTTGAGAATCAAACCAAGATACCTTGATCCCCTGCTTAGAACCAATGCTATGTACAAATGATGATGCAAATGATATGAAACATAAGCCAAGAGATTAAGAAAAGGGTGATGCAAACTTTTAGGTGTTACAGGGAGCGTCGCTCTTTCCACGAAGGGTTGCAGTCACACTTGTGGGTTACCACGGGCTGAGGAATTTCTAGTTGCGCATAACATCTAGGTTGCCACGACGAGGAACTTCGATATTCATCCATTTTATATCTCCACGGAGGAGAGAGGGGACATATTTATCGTTATCTAGGGGATGGGTTGCGAGAAACTGGGCGCCTAGGTCTCCACGGGGGAAGGTGTGATTGTTGTTCCTTTTCTAGCATCTCGATTCGTTCGTTCTGTTGGAACATCATCAGGTTCGTCTGGTTGATCGCCACAAACAAGGCCACCATAGTTTGGGTCGGCACTGGGTGACACAAGAATGAGTTGGAAAACAACTGAACTGTTGAATCATTGGGCGGCATTGTCGGCTGCATCGTTGGAAGAGGAAGAGGCGGTGCGCCCATCCCTGGGGTCACCCTCCTCAACGGGGACAACCACGTCAGAATCATGGTCATCACCATTGGTGAAGGTGGTGAAAGCAGTTTCATGGAGGTTATCGTCAACGTGTGGGCTGACCATGATTGATGGAAGTTGAGATATACTTTAGTTCTTCGATTTATGAGGAAGAAAGAACGGGGAAGCAAGAGTTCCCACAGACGGCGCCACTGATCTTATCGGACTAGAAAGAGATCAGCATCCAGCAACGCATCGTTAGCTCTTAGTTCGCCGGTTGTGGAAAAGAGGAGGAGGTGTACCTGCAAGGCACTCTGATGCTAAAGTAAGTTTTAGCGGGAGAGAGAAAATAAAACTGTAGAAAATTAGAATACCTGACCCTCTAGTGAAAGTGGGTATTTATAATGTGCCCCCAGCTATGGGACAACGGTTACCTACATTGGGTTGGATCATTAGGCCCAATACAAATAACTGTCAGGATCCACGTGACATAGAGAAGACCAGCATATGGTCTTCATCCTGGTCCAACTGCCCCGTGAATTTTGAAAGGGGGAAGACATGTTCTCTCAGACGGGAGTAGTTGGCGGATGACATGTTCCCTGATGGGCTAAAGACGTGTCTACTTATGCGTCTAGCGGTATCTTACTGCAAGTGCACAGCCTATCGAAGTAATATTTAAGATTATCGATCCACAGGGATTCTATTATTACTTAGTGCTAGATGAACTTCTAGTTTAGCTAAGGTGAATAGTTGTCACGATTGTTGTTGGTTTTTAAGACTATTAAAAGCGGAATTAAATTTGAGTTTTTAATCAAATAATACTAAGGCGGTCGGTATGTAATTATACTAACTTAGGTAGGTCAATCTAACCTAGGCTTATAAAGATGTTCGCTTAATCTATTCGGTAGAGATTACTAGTTTAAATACCCTCAACTCACACTCTCGTGGTCTTGTATCAGATCTTATCCCTAAAGCCCTATGCCTGCTCTCGCTAGCCCATAAGTGTTTAGAGGTAATTTTTGGAGACTAAATAATTCTAATTTATCTTAAAGCGCTCTCGCTGTGTTTAATTTAAATGCCTAACTTTAGCTATCTGGTTAAATCTCACACTCTCGTGGTCTTGACCCAACCTAATACCCTTTTCTTACTCTCGTAACGAAAAGGTCTAATTTAATTAAAAAGTATCAGCCAGAATGTTAAGTGATTAATTATTTTAGCCTACGGTTATATTTTACCGGTTAAGTTTGTTATAACTACATACCGCCCTAAGGTATTTAGCTACTCATCGAGGTTAAATCAGACACAGAATTAAATAATAACTTACTCATGGCAGAAAGATAAATAGACATTATAATTAAATTAAAGTGCAATAAATTGAAAAAACCTGATTAACAAATATCTGAGTAGACTCCTTCTTCCACAGACCGGAAGGCTTGGAGTAGGCGGAAATAAAAATTAAAACGAATGCTGAAGGTTGGAAACAAATAAAAGTATAACAATTCCCTAATGTTGGAAATTGTTACACGGTTGGTTTGGATACAAATAAAACAAGACAGAAAGTAAAATAATGCTGGAATAAAATTCTGGTTCGTAAGGTAATTTGGCAGAGCTTTCGCAGGAAATTTGGATAATGAAGTCTGTCCCTGAGTTCACCTCTGCTGGTACTATTTATAGAGCCTTTGATGGGCTGGTGTCTTGGTCTTTTGTCTCTTGGGCCTTGTTGAAGTGGTTGAGAAAATGTTGGAATGTGGCAGCAAAAATGGGAGAAGTCGTCTTCACGTGCTGCCTTGAGGAGAATTACTAGGAGAAGTGGTCTTCAGTGGTGGCTTGACGTAGTCTGAGTCAAAACCAAGTTTTATCCTTGTCACGGGCGTGACAAGGTCTTCACGTTCGTTATTTGAGGATTTTAAGTGTCACGGTCGTGACTACTTCCTCACGGTCGTGATGGCCCAAATTGGGGTGTCATGGTCGTGACACCCTTGTAACGACCGTGGCTGTTACAAATTATGCAGACTTTTTGCAGGCTTCTGCCTTGCTTCATCTCCTTGTGGTCTCTTTCGTTCCTTTCCTCTTAATTCATGATTCGGCCTCACATAACGATGTACCTGCAAAATAATAAGAAAAACTCGAGAAATCGAGCGTTAAAACGGTGAATGCGCGATAAAACGTCAATGAAATCTAGCGATATAATCGATGCGTTTTCTCGTCATCAAACTTCCCCAAACTTAAACCTTTGCTTGTCCTCAAGCAAATAGTCGGTTGAAAATCGGCGGACAAGATTTTATTCGCGCATACTCGTAACAAACCGTACGGTGGATCGTTTTGTCGGACAGTCCGGTACTTTGATAGAACACTACCGATACACTAATGACACAAGCAACAAGCTATGTCGTCGACTTCCCGTCAAGCGAAACAATCGGCGGTCACATTACGATTTCACCTAGAGTTTTTCGATCTTATTTCGCCCGGTTTCGTTCTAGCGCAGTCACATTAAGCTCTTTGCCTTCGCACGCACGTAGTGGAGTAGCCGGTTAGCGATTTTGATCCTTTTTTAGCACGGGGTCTGGTACACGAGTGTGGTAACCCTTCATGTTTTATCCGATTCGGAGGTTGTGGGGGATCGAGCCGTAGCACGCCCTACCGAGTTCAGAACCAGTACCTCTGAACCAACTCGAAACGGATTCCTTCTCATATTTCTCGTTTCTTATCTGCGACCGTGTACTTTGGTGCAATTTCTTTTCATTTTGCATCGAGATACGAAGGATCATTATTGATTAGGCATCAAACGCTTATATTCATCGGCTCCCCACGTGGTTTGTGTTCAGACGGTGCTGACTGCTAGTATAAACTACTGGGGGTTACTTTTGAACTGAAACTAAAGGTGCACTTGTAATGGTGATCGGGATGGAATTTCTTAAGCAGGGGGTCGAAGATGTCAAGATTGTATTGGTCTTGTTTAATCGTTCCCGGCTTCGTAGTTACGAACCATTCGGTGGTGAGTCGGGTAATGCGAGTAATTAGAGATTTTTCTGGTATGGCTTAATAATCGGGGAAAGCTCGAAATTAAAGAAAATAGCGCACAGATTTGCTCATTTCATTGATTTGCTAAAGGAAATACAACGGAATTGAAAGTACACTGAAATGAAAAGTACCTCTCCCATACTATATCAGACATTGTCCTCAATATTGTGATATAAATGTGGCACAAATACAGTACAAGGCTAAAATGAAAAATAACATAAAAGTAAACTACTGCTGCTGAGGACCGCGGGCTCGGCCTCTGGTGCGAGAGCGGCGTCTGGAGGGAGTCGCGTCGGGATCAGAGCCGGTGCCAGAGGTAGCAGTAATGCTGATGCGGAGCGCCTCGAGCTCGCCGAAAAGTTCTCCAAATCGCTCATTAGTGGCCTCCTGGTTGGCAGCAATGGTGCCGAGTAAAGCATCATACTGCGCCTTCTGCCGTCGCTCCAGTGCGGCGTTCATCAGGTTCTGCTGATGAATCGCAAGTAGGACCTCCTCAAGTGTGACTGCGGGAGCAGGGGGCTGCCTGGTAGATGTCTCGGGGATATCCTGGACAGGCTCAGCTGCATCCATTGCGTCCTGCATCTCGTCCACTGGGGCGTCTGCCTGATCATCATGAACTGGGATGTGATCGGCAGCAGCTGGTAAAACAAAGAGCCAGTTGGCTCGGTTGGATGGGTCGATGCGGGTGCGGGACGACAGAGTGATGTGGTGGAAAATGGTGCCATTGACAACAGGGCTGTACCTGCCATCCTCTCGCTGCGCGATCAGGTGGGCGGACCGGCAGTAGCTCATGGTCAGGAATTCGGCGGCGAGGTGAGGCTGATTAGCGAGCGCGTCACCAAGCCCCAACTGAATGGCGAGGGTGGTGACAATGCCGCCTATGAAGAACGGGGAGGAGCCTCGGTGTGCAATGGCCTGGATGTGGTAAAGCATGAAGGGGGCAGCGTTGATTGGCTCGTCATGAAGGGCACAGTATAAGAACAGAAGCTCCTTGGAGTTGAGCTTGTGGTTGCTTTCTCTAGCGAAGATTGTGTTGCAGATGACCCGGTGAAAATAGCGGATAGCCGGGTTGTGGATGTGTGTGGCGTTGAGGCTCTGGAAGGTGGATGCACGGGTGTTGGTGAGGTCGTGCCATAGAGTGAATGCTTGTTCACTGAAATTATCGGGCACGCGACGGTGGGCTTCGGTGCCGTGATCGAAACCTAACAGCTCGGCGATCCTGGTTTGCGTGAGGTTGAACTCCTGGCCGTGCAGTCTGAATGTTACGATGCCGGTAAGCTGACTCTGAGAACCGGGAGAGGTGATGTAACTGTAAGAGCTGAGGAACTCCAGCGTCAGAAGTTCGAAAGTAGGTTGAGGCTGACGACAGAGGTCCCACAGACCGACCTTTTGCAGTAGGCTTTGAACGCTAGACAACATTCCGAGTTCTCGCAGACAGTCAGTGGCAATGTAGCGGGTAGGTTGCAGACCGCGGTTCTGGAAGCGGATGAAACGGTCTCTCTGGGTTACTCCAGCGTCACCTTCTCTAAAAATGATGGAATCCATAACATGCAAGAGTGAAGAGTGAGGGAGGAAGGATTTTGTGAGGTTTTGTGAGAAAAATGGTAGAATGAGGGAGATTGAGGTTCGGGTTAAATACGGGAGAGTTTAAATGAAATGGTGGATGATAATGGAGGATTAATGGGGGTAGTGGAGAGGTTACGGCGGTTGTGGAATGAGTGGGTAGTGTTTTGGGTAGGTTATGAATGGAGAAGAAGAGGGGACACGATGAGAAGCAGTTCTGTTTCTCACGATCCCTGTAATAGAGGTCGTCACGGTCGTGACAGGGGCGTGACGGTCGTGACACGCTAAATGAGCACGTCACGATCGTAAGTTAAGTGTGACGACCGTGAGGGCTTGTTGTGCTGAATAATTCCCAGAAAAGAACATTGTCTCACGTTATTTATAAATTGATAATAATTTATTTTATTTAGTAACACTTATATTGAATACACACCATATGGTATATCATTTGCAACACAGTAGTATACGAACCTAAGATTGCATACATGAAATAATGCAGTCATACAGTATATAGTCATACAGTATATAGAAAAAGTATATAAGCTGCTAAAAATGAAGAAATAATTTAAATAAAAAGTGCATGGTATAAAGTGAAAAATTGGAAATTACATAAACGGAAATTATGTTATGAAATTGTTGCGAAAGATAAATTTAACTGGAAACGAAAATAATGAGAAAAAATAATGAGAAAAAAATAATAATCTAAATCACTGATAGCCGTTTCAAAGGCGTTTCTTCAGGTCTTCGATGGCGGAGTCCAAATGATAGAATTGTTCGCAGGCCATGTCAGTCAATCCTATGATGTCCAATCGCATACTCTTAATGTCTTCTTTGAATAGATTAATGTCAATTTGGTAGGCATTGAGAGTGTGCATGATGTTCTGTAAGTTGTTAGCATAATCTCCTTGATTCGCTCCAGGGGTTTCATGAACTTTGTCAGTTGGGTCAGTGTCATGGTATCCAGGAGGTGTCTCAGGGTCAGTTTCAACAGCGGTCATTATATCATCTGTTATCCTGTGAGACTGAGGTGTTTCAGGAGTGGCTGGATAATCAGGTGGGTTTAACTCATAAAGCCAGTTATCCTTATTATGAACACTTACTTTAGCATGATTGGGCAATGTGAACAGGGTGACTACTTCGTTCCGGATCAGGTACTCAAAAGGTGGGCGTCCTAAATTCCTTATGATATGTCTATTGAAGCAGAATTTAAGATTCATTGGGCGGATGGTTCCCAGACGGGTGCACCTGTCCAGTTGGTACCTAAGTCCTAAGGCATCAGCAATCATGGTTACAAGACCTCCTACCACTATAGGTAATTCAGGTTCTTCTTGGATGCGGGTGAAGGTTTGCATCATGAAAGGTACACCATTAACAGACTGTCCAGTAGTGAAACATGACATAATAAATAATTCATCTTTAGAGATTCCGGTAATGTTTTCTTCTTTTCCAAAGAAGGTATGGGCGAGGAATTTGTGGAAGTAACGGAGAGCAGGATTATGGATCTCATCATTGTTCATGTCATTTGGTTCAGGGTGGTAGTTTCCGGTCAGAGTTCCCCAAAAGAAATCTAGCTCCACATCCATCAATTCTACCTGTGTGGTAGTAAAAGCAAAAGGTCCACTAGGGAATCCTAACAGGTCGGCTAGTTCTTTATGGTTAAAGTCGTATTCTATTCCAAATAGGCGGAAACTAATAAATCCTTTCCTAAATCCAAAACCGCGCTCAGGTAGGTAAAGTAAGGAGCTAAGGAACTCAAGGGTAAGCTCGCGGTAAGTCGCAAACTTACGTTGGATCATTGCATTCTCCCATCCGAGTCGGTTGAACAAGTACATGACACTATCATGTATACCTAAGGTTTCCATAGTCCTATCATCTGGGTACAGGGTCAAATCCATTTGCCTCTGTGATAACTCTTCGAACTTCATTCTTTGGTTCCTACCTCTAAATTTGGTTTCCATATAGTTAATTGGTTGGTTAGCCATGGTCAGTGAAAATACGGGGGAAACAAATCAGTGGAAAAGACTTTAGAAAATCTGTAAAAAGTGATTTAAGATTAAAATAAGAAAATGAAATGCTAGAATGTAATGGCGATAATAGTAAAGTAAAACTGACAAAACAATTTAAACAAATAGTAATAACGATAATTAAAAATGTTCTAAAAGAAAAGAATAGTTTAAATAAGTAAATGGGTTGCCTCCCACTAAGCGCTGTTTTTATTGTCAAAAGCCTGACGTAATGTTTTGGTTTAGATTAATCAGGGGAATTGGTGGACAATTCTAAAAGCTTTAGATTATTCGCATAACCTCTATTTTCAACTTTATGATAGTGTTTTAGACGTTGTCCGTTTACTGTGAATGGCTCACTATCCTTACCCTTAATTTCTATTGCTCCACTTGGGAATACTTTAGTTATATCAAAGGGTCCTGACCATCTAGACTTTAATTTTCCAGGAAAGAGCCTAAGTCTTGAATTGAAGAGGAGTACAACGTCTCCCATACTAAATTCTTTCCTAGATAGGCGTTTATCATGACATCGCTTAGTTCTTTCTTTATATAGCTTAGCATTTTCATATGCATCTAACCTTAATTCTTCTAATTCGTTAATGTCTAGGATTCGCTTTTCTCCGGCAGCATTATAGTTCATATTGAGAGTTCTGATCGCCCAATAAGCTTTGTGTTCTAGTTCTACTGGGAGGTGACAAGATTTTCCATAAACTAGTTTGAAAGGTGTAGTACCTATGGGAGTCTTGTAAGCGGTCCTATAAGCCCATAGAGCTTCATTAAGTTTAGATGACCAATCTTTCCGAGATATGGCGACAGTCTTTTCTAAGATTTGTTTAATCTCTCTGTTTGAGACTTCGACCTGTCCACTTGTTTGTGGGTGATACGGCGTAGCCACACGGTGTCTTACTCCATACTTAGATAGTAATTTGTCAAAGATTTTCGAAATGAAGTGCGAGCCACCGTCACTTATGACGAGTCGAGGCACACCAAATCTGGGAAAAATTATATTTTTGAAAAGCTTTATTACTACTCGTGTATCGTTTGTAGGAGAAGCTATGGCTTCGATCCATTTCGAGACATAATCAACAGCTACGAGTATGTAATTATTACCAAAAGATGATGGGAATGGTCCCATGAAATCTATTCCCCAGACGTCGAAGATTTCTACTTCCAAAATTCCCTTTTGGGGCATTTCATCTCTTCTTGAAATATTGCCAGTGCGTTGACACCGGTCGCAATTTATAACGGCGATGTGGACATCCTTCCATAGATTAGGCCAGTATAAGCCGGCTTGCAAGATTTTTGCACAAGTCTTGGAAGTGCTTGCATGTCCACCATAAGGAGATGAATGACATTGAGCAATGACATCTTCTATTTCTTCTTCGGGAATACATCGGCGAAAGATTCCATCTGGTCCTCTTTTGAACAATAATGGTTCATCCCAATAGTAATGTTTCAGATTATGAAAGAATTTCTTTTTCTGCTGATAGGTTAGATCTGGTGGAAGAGCTCCTGCGGCTAGGTAGTTGACAATGTCAGCGTACCATGGCAGTCCTACAGTTGTCTGTATTGTTTCCACGGGTTCTGGTTCATTTATATCTAACTGCGCTAGGTCGCTTCCTATTTGTGCTATCAGCTGTTCATACGGAAAATCATCGTTAATCGGCACTTGTTCGGGTTTAATACCTTCTATTCTAGATAAATGGTCCGCTACGACGTTTTCAGTACCTTTTTTATCTTTTATTTCTAGATCAAACTCTTGTAAGAGTAAAATCCATCTTAAGAGTCTTGGTTTAGCATCTTTCTTAGTTAATAGATATCGGATAGCAGCATGGTCTGTGTAAATGATTATTTTCGCTCCAACTAGGTAAGAGCGGAATTTGTCAAGCGCAAAGACAACTGCTAGCAATTCTTTTTCTGTAGTAGCGTAGTTCATCTGGGCAGAATCCAAGGTTCTACTGGCATAGTAAATCGCATGGAGTTTCTTTTCCTTTCTCTGGCCCAGGACTGCGCCTACAGCATAGTCACTCGCATTGCACATGATTTCGAAAGGTAATCTCCAGTCAGGGGGTTGCATGATTGGTGCGGTGATGAGGGCTATTTTTAGAGTTTCGAATGCTTTAAGACAATCTTCATTGAATATGAACTCATCGTCTTTCATTAATAAACCAGTAAGAGGTTTAGTAATTTTCGAGAAATCTTTGATGAATCGTCGGTAAAACCCGGCGTGTCCTAAAAAGCTTCGTATTTCTCGAACGGTTTTAGGGGGTTGAAGATCTTTTATTACTTCAATCTTAGCCTTATCAACTTCAATTCCCTTGTCGGATATTACATGACCTAATACTATTCCTTCGTTGACCATAAAATGACATTTCTCCCAGTTAAGCACGAGATTTACTTTTACACATCTTTCTAACACCATTTCTAAGTTCGATAAACATCCTTCAAAACTTTGCCCGCATACAGAGAAGTCGTCCATGAACACTTCCATGATGTTGTCTATAAAATCTGCGAAGATTGACATCATACATCTTTGAAAGGTTGCAGGAGTGTTGCACAATCCAAAGGGCATTCGCCTGTAAGCGAACGTTCCATAAGGACATGTGAATGTAGTCTTCTCTTGATCATCAGGATGGATAGGGATTTGGAAAAATCCTGAATAACCATCAAGATAGCAGAAGTAAGAATGCTTGGCTAATCGTTCCAACATTTGATCTATAAAAGGTAGTGGGAAATGATCTTTTCGAGTGGCTTTGTTTAGCTTACGATAATCTATGCACACTCTATATCCCGTCACTACTCTTTGTGATATCGATTCGCCTTGTGCGTTTTTCACCACAGTGATACCTCCTTTCTTTGGCACTACATGTATTGGACTAACCCATTCACTATCAGAGATTGGATATATTATCCCGACATCTAATAATTTCTTGACTTCTTCCTTTACTACAGTGCTAAGGGTTGGGTTAATTCTTCTTTGAGATTCTCTGGAGGTTCTGCAATCTTCTTCTAGCAGAATGCGATGCATGCAAACTGAAGGACATATTCCTTTGAGATCAGATATGTTGTATCCTAATGCAGTTGGATATTTCTTCAAGACATCTAAAAGTTTCTTTGTTTCTATAGTTCCTAAACTGGAATTTACTATAACTGGTCTTTTACATTCAACGTCTAAGAATTCGTACCTTAGGTTATTAGGTAAAGTTTTCAATCCTAATGTAGGTTTATCTTTACTTGGCATGGGATCCGGTGTAAGTGCTAAAATTTCGCTTAGACTATCATCCTGATACGGTTTTCGCCAATTATCATCTTCGAAAATTTGAGGGATTTGAATTTTCATTATTTCAGAATAAGTGGTCTCCTTCAGCTCCATTTCTCTTACACATTCGTCAATTACGTCCATTAGATAGCATGTATCCTCTATAGCTGGCGATTGTAAGAATTGTGTTAAAACAAATTCAACTTTCTCTTCACCTACTTCAAAGGTTAGCTTTCCTATTTTTACGTCTATTATAGCTCCGGCGGTAGCTAAGAATGGTCTTCCTAGTATGATAGGTGTAGTGGAGTCTTCAGAGATGTCCATGATTATAAAATCAGTAGGAATGTAGAATTGTCCTATTCGTACTGGGACGTTTTCTAGTATGCCTACAGGATATTTAACAGAGCGATCGGCTAGTTGAACAGACATTTTAGTTGGTCTTAGGTCTCCCATGTCTAGCCTTTTGCAAATCGTTAAGGGCATAACACTGATACTGGCTCCTAAATCGCATAGAGCTTTGTCAATGACGAATTTTCCTATTACACAGGGTATAGAGAAACTTCCTGGATCTTTTAGCTTAGGAGGCATGTTATTTTGAATTATGGCGCTACACTCGGCAGTAAGTGTAACTGTTCCGTTATCCTCTATCTTTTTCTTATTGGATAAGATTTCTTTTAAAAACTTAGCATACGAGGGTATTTGAGTAATTGCTTCTGTAAACGGAATAGTAATATTCAACTGTTTCAGAAGTTCGACAAATTTCTTAAATTGACCCGTCGTCTTGGAACTTACTAATCTTTGAGGGTACGGAATTGGTGGTTTATAGGGTGGTGGAGGCACATAAGGTTGCTCTTTCTCCACTACCTCTCGACTTTCATCTTCCTTCTCTTCTGGATCATTCACCACTTCAGTCGGTTTATCCGGTTTTTGGCACATGGCTGGATTGTCAAGTCTTGGATCGGTAGGTCCGTCAAGTTCCTTGCCACTTCTTAATATTACAGCGTTAGCATGTCCTTTCGGGTTAGGTTGAGGTTGTCCAGGGAATACTCCAGCTGGTGCAGCAGTAGGTGCTTGTTGTTGAGCTACTTGTGAAATCTGAGTTTCAAGCATTCTGTTATGTGTAGCTAATGCATCTACTTTGCTCACTAATTGTTTAATCTGCTCACTAGTGTGAATGTTTTGGTTTAAGAAGTCCTTGTTTGTCTGAGATTGGCTAGCTATGAAGCTCTCCATCATCAATTCAAGGTTCGATTTTCTAGGGATATTAGGAGCAGTCTTTTGATATCCTGGTGATGTAGCTGGTGCTTGGCCTGGTGCGTAATAAGCATTGTTATTCTTATAGGAGAAGTTCGGGTGATTCTTCCAACCTGGGTTGTATGTGTTTGAGTAAGGGTTTCCTTGAGCATAATTCACTTGATCAGTGGGAGTTCCTGTCAATAGTTGACAATCAGAGACTTCGTGTCTTGGGACTCCACATAACTCACAGTTAGGTGTTACTGCAGCCACGGTGGCTGCAGGTGTTATGGCCAAGTTATCAATCTTTTGGCTTAGTTGGTCAAACTTCCCATTGACTTGGTCCATACTACTTACTTCGTACATACCTCCCTTTGTTGGTTTCTCAGTTGCGACTCTCTCGCTTCCCCAAAGGTAATGATTTTGAGCCATACTTTCGATAAGTGCATAGGCATCACGATATTCTTTGTCCATCAATGCACCACCCGCGGCAGCGTCAATTGTCATTCTTGTATTGTACAAGAGTCCATTATAGAAGGTATGGATGACCATCCAGTCTATTAATCCATGATGTGGACAAAGTCTAAGTAGATCCTTATAGCGTTCCCAAGCTTCGAATAATGATTCACTTTCTCTTTGCTTAAATCCGTTGATCTGAGCTCTCAGCATGGCTGTCTTGCTAGGTGGAAAATACCTATTCAAGAAAACTTTCTTAAGTTCTGCCCACGTAGTTACTGAGTTCGAAGGCAGAGATTGAAGCCAAGCTCTTGCTCTGTCTCGAAGCGAAAAAGGAAATAAACGTAGTCTAATGGCTTCTTGGGTAACTCCATTGGCTTTTACGGTATCTGCATATTGCACAAAGATCGAAAGATGAAGATTCGGATCCTCAAGAGGATTTCCGGCGAATTGATTTTGTTGCACGGCTGATATCAACGAAGGTTTTAGTTCGAAATCATTTCGGTTGATAGCCGGTGCTGCAATGCTTGAATGCGGTTCACCTTGCGAAGGATTATCGTAATACTTGAGTGGATGAGTTTGTTCTTCAGTCATCCCTGCGTTTTCTGATTTTACGACTGGTTTAGGCGGATCTAATTGAAGATCTGGAATATTGGAATTATTTTCGAAATCGAATATACGTCTTCTTACGTGTAAGAAGCGTTCCGATTCAGGGATTAGAGGTTACAAGTCTTCGCTTTTAGAGCGAGTACTTGGCATACACTCGGAGATTAGATTAAATTAAATAGTTGATACCTTAGTCTAGACAATGCTACCTAAATGCACTAGTAACTAAATTAAGGAATCCCCGGCAACGGCGCCAAAAACTTGATGGGCTAAAGACGTGTCTACTTATGCGTCTAGCGGTATCTTACTGCAAGTGCACAGCCTATCGAAGTAATATTTAAGATTATCGATCCACAGGGATTCTATTATTACTTAGTGCTAGATGAACTTCTAGTTTAGCTAAGGTGAATAGTTGTCACGATTGTTGTTGGTTTTTAAGACTATTAAAAGCGGAATTAAATTTGAGTTTTTAATCAAATAATACTAAGGCGGTCGGTATGTAATTATACTAACTTAGGTAGGTCAATCTAACCTAGGCTTATAAAGATGTTCGCTTAATCTATTCGGTAGAGATTACTAGTTTAAATACCCTCAACTCACACTCTCGTGGTCTTGTATCAGATCTTATCCCTAAAGCCCTATGCCTGCTCTCGCTAGCCCATAAGTGTTTAGAGGTAATTTTTGGAGACTAAATAATTCTAATTTATCTTAAAGCGCTCTCGCTGTGTTTAATTTAAATGCCTAACTTTAGCTATCTGGTTAAATCTCACACTCTCGTGGTCTTGACCCAACCTAATACCCTTTTCTTACTCTCGTAACGAAAAGGTCTAATTTAATTAAAAAGTATCAGCCAGAATGTTAAGTGATTAATTATTTTAGCCTACGGTTATATTTTACCGGTTAAGTTTGTTATAACTACATACCGCCCTAAGGTATTTAGCTACTCATCGAGGTTAAATCAGACACAGAATTAAATAATAACTTACTCATGGCAGAAAGATAAATAGACATTATAATTAAATTAAAGTGCAATAAATTGAAAAAACCTGATTAACAAATATCTGAGTAGACTCCTTCTTCCACAGACCGGAAGGCTTGGAGTAGGCGGAAATAAAAATTAAAACGAATGCTGAAGGTTGGAAACAAATAAAAGTATAACAATTCCCTAATGTTGGAAATTGTTACACGGTTGGTTTGGATACAAATAAAACAAGACAGAAAGTAAAATAATGCTGGAATAAAATTCTGGTTCGTAAGGTAATTTGGCAGAGCTTCCGCAGGAAATTTGGATAATGAAGTCTGTCCCTGAGTTCACCTCTGCTGGTACTATTTATAGAGCCTTTGATGGGCTGGTGTCTTGGTCTCTTGTCTCTTGGGCCTTGTTGAAGTGGTTGAGAAAATGTTGGAATGTGGCAGTAAAAATGGGAGAAGTCGTCTTCACGTGCTGCCTTGAGGAGAATTACTAGGAGAAGTGGTCTTCAGTGGTGGCTTGACGTAGTCTGAGTCAAAACCAAGTTTTATCCTTGTCACGGGCGTGACAAGGTCTTCACGTTCGTTATTTGAGGATTTTAAGTGTCACGGTCGTGACTACTTCCTCACGGTCGTGATGGCCCAAATTGGGGTGTCACGGTCGTGACACCCTTGTAACGACCGTGGCTGTTACAAATTATGCAGACTTTTTGCAGGCTTCTGCCTTGCTTCATCTCCTTGTGGTCTCTTTCGCTCCTTTCCTCTTAATTCATGATTCGGCCTCACATAACGATGTACCTGCAAAATAATAAGAAAAACTCGAGAAATCGAGCGTTAAAACGGTGAATGCGCGATAAAACGTCAATGAAATCTAGCGATATAATCGATGCGTTTTCTCGTCATCATTCCCGCGTGGGGAGCACGTGGAGACTGTGGCGAAGATGCGTGTTCCCTCCCTGTGTGAGTTGATGAATTGGGTCTTCATTAGGTTGTGTCGTGCCCAACGGTGTGATAGCCTCTGGCCCAGTCCAGAACATAAACTAATTTTATTTTTAGTGCAAAACTATACA
Source organism: Lathyrus sativus (assembly GCA_963859935.3). NCBI lineage: Eukaryota > Viridiplantae > Streptophyta > Magnoliopsida > Fabales > Fabaceae > Lathyrus > Lathyrus sativus. Next base: position 277,392,160 of record OZ012740.1, on the reverse strand, counting down.
GCGAAATGGTTCTATAATATATCATCTTTAGAGTTTTACAAACTCAACCACATATTTTGCACGTAAATAGAATATGTTATTATTTAAATAATTTCACATGAAAGAGTATGATGGTCATATAAAAGATTTACCATCATTTGAGTGAGATCAAATCCATATAAATTTAAATAGAATATAAGATTATATACAACATTTTAATAACTCACTCAAAACTCAAATGTTACAATAATAACTACACACATTTGAGAATTATATTATGTTATATGCAGGGAAAAAATATGAGACTTGTATTTAACTATTATTGAGGATATATCACAAATAATCATAAATTGTATTACTAACATAAGACTATAATATTCTCAATAAAAGTCTTCATAAAATACAATATATTAAATAATATTTTATTCTTATTTTATAAATTTTACATGTTAGATTCTCCCACGTGATAAAGATAGTTGAATTATTAATATAAGAGTTTTAAAATATTTAAACAAATACTCATTAATTTTCTCTATCACACACTGATCATGGCAAATAATGTCACACTGATAGGGTATGTCCATCACTTAGATAATACAAAGAGAATTGAAATCAAATTTTAAAAATATTGAATAAAAATTATTGAATTTCATAAAGTATTACATGTTGGAAATTCACCTCACACCCTATGAAGAATTTCCTTCAATCTTGATCTCAAGATTTATGAACAAACCCACAATATGATAATAATGGTAATAACAAGTAATTATCAAGAACAACAAAAGAAAAGAAGAATAACAAATAAGAAAGAGAAGAATGAGAGGAGAAATATTTGGAGAGAATGTGTTACCCACAACTGTGGGATTTCTTATTGCTTATAGAACTTTCACTTGCTAAATACTGCAACTGTGAAATCTGTTTTATGTTGTGTTTGAATACAAAGCAAGGCACCCTATTTATAGTTTTAGGTTTACAAAAGCCCAAAATATTCAAATCAAATCTAATCATATCAAATCAAATATGTTTACACTATGAATTATATTTAACACACCACCTAATTCATTGTGTCTAAATTCTCTACATTCACCATAGCTCTTAGTCTTCTGAAGGCTTCGACCTGCACTCCCTTCGTCATGATATCTGCAATCTGATTCTCAGTTCTGCAGTGTTCCAACTTCATCTTGCCTTCTGCTACCTGCTCTCGAAGATAATGGAACCTCATTTCGATATGCTTGCTTCGACCATGAGCTATTGGATTCTTCGCCAAGTTGATAGCTGACATGTTGTCTATCCTCATGGTAATTGCTCCATGATTCTTCCCTGTGATTTCTTCGCCTTGTTTCCCAAACCCAGCTGGTTGTGCAACATAAACTTCTTCGTCTAAGGGGCCATTAAGGAATGCACACTTCACGTCCATCTGACATGTGTGCCAGTTGTTCATATTTGTTAGACCAACAACCAACCTGATTGTTTCGATTCTAGCAACAGGTGCGAATACTTCATCGAAGTCGATTCCTTCCTTATGAACAAATCCTTTCGCCACAAGTCTCGCCTTGTGTCGAGTTACTTCTCCTTTAGGATTTACCTTTACCTTGTAAACCCACTTCACATCAATTGCCTTCTTGCCTTGCGGCAATTCAACAAGTGACCAGGTATCATTGATTTCGATGGACTCCAACTCTTCAATCATTGCTTTCATCCACTTCGAATCTTTCAATGCCTCAGCTGCATTGACTGGTTCGACATCTGCATAGAAAGCATAATGTACCAACTCACCCTCTTCATCGACTACATCATCTGATGTAATTACACATTCTTGCAACCTTGCAGGAATGTGTCTTGTTCGTCGAGGTCTGCTTGAACCTGCTTCATCTGCAATTGGTTCCTGTCGAACTTCTATTTCGACTTCAGTGGCTGGTTCTTCACAAGAGATTCTCACTGAATCCTTCTTGGTATTCTCAGTCCAATCCCATTCTTTAAGCTCATCTATGATCACGTCCCTGCTGATCACCACCTGCTTATTCACTGGGTCGAACAACTTGTAACCTCCTGTCGAATGATATCCTATCAAGATCATCTGATTTGACTTATAATCAAGCTTCCTTCTCAACTGATATGGCACATGTCTATGTGTTATAGATCCAAACACCTTCAAGTGACTGAGACTAGGCTTGACACCAGACCAACATTCTTCTGGTGTGATTCCTTCAAACTTCTTCGTCGGACATCTGTTCAATATATATATGTTGCTGTCGAAACTGCTTCTCCCCATAATTCTTTAGGTAGATGCTTTCCATTTAACATACTTCTCACCATATTCATGATGGTTTTGTTCTTGCGTTCTGCAATCCCATTTTGTTGTGGAGTGTAAGGTGGCACCACCTCATGCGCAATCTCTTCTTTTACACATAGTGTATCAAACTCTTTCGACACATACTCTCCACCACCATCAGTCCTCAGAATTTTCAGCTTTCGGCCACTCTGTCTTTCGACCATGGACTTAAATCTGGAAAATACCTCAATCACATCACTTTTCTTCTTGATGAGGCAAGTCCATAACTTTCGACTGTAATCATCTATAAACGTGACAAAGTATCTATTGCCACCAACCGAATCCACTTGGATTGGACCACATACATCAGAGTATATGACTTAAAGTATTGCCTTTGACTTCCTTCCTGCATCCTTGCTGAAGCTATTCTTGTGTTGTTTCGACTGAACACACTCCTCACATACTTCACTTGGAATGTCAATTTCTAGTAATCCTGAAACCATATTTCTTCTCTTCAGTTCTCTGATGTCATTAAAGTTGAGATGACCTAGTCGAAAATGCCATAACCACTCATCTCTGCTGGCTACAGTTGCTAGACATTTGTGCTCCATCATATTGAGTCCAATCTTGAAGGTCCTATTCTGAGACATTGGAGCCTTCAAGATTAATCTACCGCCTGCGTCGAGAACTCTCATCATCTTGTCTTTGACAACTACCTTGTAGTTCTTTTCGACAAGCTGCCCTATACTGAGCAAATTACTCTTCATGCCTAGTATGTACAACACATTGGAAATTGTTGACCTTTTGCCATCTTTCCTCATAATCAGAACATCACCAACACCTTTAGCTGCTAGAGTGTTGTCATTTGCAAACTTCACTGTGTTTTTCGACGAGGGCTTCATGTTGACAAACCAATCTTTCCTTCCAGTCATGTGTGATGAGCATCCTGAGTCCAAGTACCACTGATCTTGGAATCTTTCTTCATCTTTTGTTGTGACCATTACCAATGTTTCTTCTTCTTCATGTTTCGCCAGCTTTGCATCAGTCTCTTGATTTCTCTTCCTTTCTGGACAATCACTAGCATAATGACCATACTTCTGACAATTGAAACACTGAATGTGGCTTTTGTCTGGCTTTCGACCACCACCTCTTCCTTTACCTGCAGCACCACCTCTTTGGTTGCCTTGGTTCCAAGGTTTCTTCTGATTCGACTGGTTTCCTCCTTTGTTGCCATTCCAGTTACCTTTGCCTTTTCTTTCCTTTTCTGACTGTGCCTGCAAAGCCATATCTTTCGACTTTCCTGCAGCTCTCACAGCCATCCTCTGTTCATGAGACTCAAGAGTCCCTTGAAGCTCTTCCTTCATCAACACTGATAGATCTTTCGACTCTTCTATGGCAACTACCACGTGGTCGAATTTTGGAGCCAATGATCTCAAGATTTTTGAGACAACTGCTTTCGTCGTCAGCGCTTCTCCACATACTTTGATTTGATTCACTAACTTTATAACTCTGGTGAAGAAATCTGTAATGCTTTCGTTGTCTTCCATCTGAAGTAACTCATAGGTTCTCTTGTGAGTTTGTAACCTCACCTCTTTCACCTTCTCTGCGCCTCCAAACGACTTTCCAAGAATCTCCCATGCTTCTTTTGCTGAATCAACATCACTAACCTTTTCAAAGTTATCAGGATCGACACAGTGATGAATTATAAAGAGCGCTTTATAATCCTTCTTCTTCAATTCTTTGTGCGCAGCCTTTTCCGCCTCCGTTGCGTTCTCTCCAAGCGATGTTACTCCGCCCTTCACAAGATCCTAAAGATCTTGATAACAGAAAATAACCTTAATCTGCTTGCACCAATTCTCATAATTGTCTTTCTTGAGAATTGGCAGGGTCGCCGGAAAGTTGTCGTTCGGATAGTTCATCGCCATCACTATCTTCCTTCCTTGAATCTCTCAACCGGAGCTCTAGATACCAGATGTTGGAAATTCACCTCACACCCTATGAAGAATTCCCTTCAATCTTGATCTCAAGATTGATGAACAAACCCACAATATGATAGTAATGGTAATAACAAGTAATTATCAAGAACAACAAAAGAAAAGAAGAATAACAAACAAGAAAGGGAAGAATGAGAGGAGAAATATTTGGAGAGAATGTGTTACCCACAACTGTGAGATTTCTTATTGCTTATAGAACTTTCACTTGCTAAATACTGCAACTGTGAAATCTGTTCTATGTTGTGTTTGAATACAAAGCAAGGCACCCTATTTATAGTTTTAGGTTTACAAAAGCCCAAAACATAAAAGGTCCAAAATATTCAAATCAAATCTAATCATATCAAATCAAATCTGTTTACACTATGAATTATATTTAACATTACATGTCTTTAAAATAGTTTCTTATTTCCCAAATAATACTTTCAACAATTTTAAATAAGAAATCTAACGATGAACAAATATTATATCACAAAAATTCTAATATTGATAATGTACTCGAATAATAATTTACATGATAATAAATCATAAGTATATAAAGTAAAATAAATTATATTAATCATAATATACCGATACGGTATGAATATTATCAATATAATATTTATTATAATTAGAACGAATTTAATTATTTTACCAACCAAAATTTGTACAAATGTATCCACGATAGACGATTTACAATCATACAAATTAAAAATGATTATATTTTATTTAAAATAAAAAATTTTATATAATTGTATCTACGATAGGTGAGATTACAATTATATAAATTAATAGTGATTATTTAATTTTTTCAGAATAAAACTCTCCAAACAATAAGATTTCTAATATACTTATAAAACTAAATTTTTATTTATTTATTTGAGTATATAACAAGAAATCAATTATTAAAATAAATAAAGAGTTTTTAATTTAAAATATTCTGGAAAATTAATTAATTATATATATATATATATATATATATATATATATATATATATATATATATATATATATATATATATATATATATATATATATATATATATATATATATATATATATATATATATATATATATATAATTTTTTTATTAAAAAAAAAGGAGTAGATAATATTATTAACAAATGTCTACATTCATGCAATTATATAATTAGTCAAAAAAAATTTTTTTGACTAACTTAAAAAGTGTGACATTCATTCTTGCATATAGAGTCATTAAACTTTCATAATTTACTTATACTACCTCTGTTTTTTATTATAAATCGCTTTAGAAAAAAAATTATACTACAATATAAGTCGTTTCATAATATCAATAAATTATTAATGTTATTTTTTTTATTATATTCTTAAATATTTATTATTTTTTTTCCTTTCAATTATGTAAATTTGTCTTTTCAATATCATTAATAAAGGACAATTTTTTAAAATCATTCATAATTTTTCTTTTCCATACTATATTTATTATATTTCTTAATATGTGTGAAAACTAAAAAATAATTTATAATAAAAAACAGAGAGAGTAGAATATTATATTGTCATCTCAAATAGTTCATAAATTAACCGCAAGTCATTATAATAAATTAAATGAATATATTCTAGCAATCAATGATAACACTTAAATAAAATAACTATCAATAGTGTAACTACAAATCAAATATATTTCAAAAACTATATATTTTAGACTCAAATCATGAGAATATATAATGTAAAATAGTCTATAAATCTCAAACTTAATTCACACCAAATGTTTATTTATTTTAGGTGATGAACTTCAATCCTAAAATAAAATAAAATAAATATATTCAAATTGATTAATATTATCAAATTGAAATATAAAAATATTTTGAGAATATATAATTTAAAACAGAATACAATTCTCATATAAATTAATTATCTGATATTTATAAATTAATAAAATCATTATCAAGACTAAATTTTAGAATAAATTTAGGAACTAATTATAGAAAACATTATATTTAAAAACAATTAATTTATCAATTATTTATAATTTGTTAGCCAACAACTACGTGTCTAGCATTCACAAAATCATAGAGTAGAAAAATTATCATATAATTTGCCGATGATATTAAGCCTAAATTGTAGGTCATAGGAGAAAAAAATGGAGATTCCATTATTCTCTCAACAACATATTTATAGTGTTTAAAATAAAAAATATAAACCACAAAATATTTCAAAATATGTATCCGGTGATAATGAATTAAACATAAGTTAAAATACTAAAATTACATGACCCTTTTTTCTTTATTTATTTGTGTGTATTGATAATAAATATCATGATTTATCACTCCACCAAATAGAAAGATAGTGAGCAGTAAAAAGAGACATGTCAAATACACATAATCAAAATGGAGAATAATGATACAATAAATCCCCATAGAATATTTCACCCGCATATACAATTTCAGTTACCATATAATATTCATAACAAATATTATAATAGCTAAAGGAAACACTTAAATAGTTAAGAGTAAAAACTTTTCATTGAGTGTAAATGAATGATTCAGCTCCATCAAATAGATTTCATCGAGAGAGTGACTAACAACTTTTAGTTTAGGTTCTAGTTTAGGTTCATCGAGAGAGTGACTAACAACTTTAAGAACATCAACTCCATAAAATAGATTTCATTAATTTCTATTAATATCCCACATTTTTGTTGCTTATTCATTATAAACCTCACTCTTTTTCAAGAGAAGACAAATATTTGTATGAACAAAAACTAAATCATCAACCCTCTTTAGATTTAACCTATTCTTTTTCAATGAGTGAATAAATAAAATAATTAACCTAATTTTTATTCAGTAAAAAAAACTCAAATTATTTCATACGAAAAAAGTTTTAAAAAATTGAGTGTGTGATACCAAATGTGTACCGGTTGGTATACTAACTTATAAAAAAAAAATTGGTACAACTTTGATGTACCGTACGCGTACTGATACCTGTTGCGCCCCAAAATTTGACCAACTATTTCTCATTATTTGACTTATGTTTCGACTCATTTTGCATTTTGCATCCGCAGATCGCATTCATTGCATTTTTCGGCCAGATTGGCTTTATCGGGGTTACAGCTCTCCCCTGGCGTTTCAGGCAGTTCATATACGAGGATTTATTTTGGGGATTTGTGCTCGTCCCGGTGTTTTCAGCTCTTGTTGTTGTTTTTTAGGACATTTCGGTGTCCGGTTTTTACCGTTTAGTTCGCTATATTCTCGCGTTATTTTTTAATCGATTTAATTGGCTTCATTGCATTTTCTAGATTTTTCCTTAATTTCTAGAATTTTAAATAGATTTTAATTAATTTTCTAGAATATTAATAGACCTTAATTGTTTTGTTTAGAAATTAATAGATTTTAAATTTGATTTAGAATTAATAGACTTTAACTTCTTTTTAGATTAGTTCAATCTTTTTTTTATAGAATTTAGTAGATATTAATCAATCTCTTTAGAATGTTAATTCTTAGAGATTAATTGGATCTTAATCAATTTTTAGTTAGGGTCTTAATTAGCAGTTTTTAATTAGGTCCAGATAGTATTAATTTTCGGTTTAGTGGAATTAATTGAGGCATTAATCAGCACTTGCATTAATTGAGATTTAATTGAGTTTGTTTTGTCTTTACTGGGCCAGATGTCCGTTTCTGGAGGCCCAGTCCAGCACGCCACTTGTCAGCGTATAAAACCACCCACACGTTTTCATCTCTCTCTTCCACCTCATCCCTCACACTTCTTGCATGGATGCCACCCGTATCCCACTATCTTCCTCTCTCGGCCACCTGGCCGCGCCTCATTCTCCCTCTCCCATGCGTGCTGCCACGCCACCCTGCTAGGTGGCACTCCCTCACCACTCCGGCCATGCAAACACCGGAAAGTGCTTGCCGGCAAAATCAACGGCGGCAATCTCGCCGGAACCCGCAATTGTCGCCGGAAAACTCAAGAGACTTCATCATTTTCGTTAGTTTTTTTCAGGAATCAACCAGATCCGTACAAATTCAACAACCTTCCAAAGAACTCATCAACGTCTGATCAAGAACTCGCCAGATTTCTTCAGTTTTCTTCAAGAACACTCGCCTAGAATCATCATCTAACTCCATTAAGATCTTCATCACGTTCGATCAATTTTTTCTCAGATCTTCGAACATCACAAAGAACTGAGCTCTGTAACGCCCCATATTGCTTTCAGGATTACCGACTAACCCCACAAACCAACACGGGTCTTTTTAGCATGCTTTGTCCTCAATCACACGCTTTCCAGGAAACTTCCCAGAAGGTCACCCATCTCAGAAATGCTCCAAGTCAAGCATGTTTAACTGTGGAGTTCTTATGAACGGGCGACCGAATAGAAGATGCATCTTGTTGGTATAGGTAGTACCAATTAAATTCGGTTTTTCCCCTAGAAGCTGCTAGGAGTGTCTCATTGTCATGCCTCATGACACCGACAACCACTCCCTCGCCCACGGGTGTTACATGTAACCACCGTCCTCTTTCACCTCAGGTGTTACAAGCTCCTCCAGATTCATACGCGTTTTTCCAAAATCTCCTCCAAGTTATTCATCATATCTTCATCCGTTGATGAACAAACCATAACCTTCTCCGATTTCCGCCATGAAAAACTTTCGTTTGTTCTTCAGATCCTCGTCTTTTTGCGAAGATCTTCTAGATCTTCATCCCAGTTCATCCGGTGTTCATCCTTTACAGAAAACTTCATCTCAACATCACACCACTCATAGATCTTCAACTTGTTCATCAAGATTTCATCGCCATCATCATAATATTCATCCGCTTTCCCAGTTTTTCCTTCAAGAACTTCATCTCCAACAAGTTCAACTCGCGAACTTCAGATCTACGAACAACCTTCTGCAAGACTCATTCAAGATCTTCATGCTACATCTTTTCAAAATTCTCCAGGCGTTCGTAATGTTCTTCTAAGATCGTCTTCACTATCCATGTCTTTCAGAAGAACTTGTCACCTGCGTGCACATTCCCATTGCCCAGCACGCGCCCCCCTGTTTTTTGTTGGTTTTTTCTGGTTGTATTGTGGGCTCAGGCCCGATTTTGTTTTTACTGCTTCCACCCCCTGTTTAGAGGTTGTCCCTCTTTCCTTTATTTTTTTTAATTTCTTTTGTATTGGATATTGTGGTTATAATAATTGCTAGTTTTATTTTTCCTTTTTTTCTTTCTTTTAGGGGATTATAGTTTATAGTTTAGAATATTAGTATATTTTTAATATAGATTTTATATTGTAGATTTTATATTCTATTATTCTATTAGGATATTATAGAGTTTTATATAGAATTTCCTATTTTTCCTTAGATAGTATTTCTTTTAATATTGTATATAGAATTTTCATTTCTATTTTTCTTATAGAATATTATAGCGTTTTAGGATAGATTTTTTATGCTATTTTCTATATGCATTTCCTCTTAGTATTTCTTTAGAGTATTTTCTGTTAGGAATTTAATTGCTAATTTTAGGAGTAAAATTTTATTTTCATTTGTGATTGGATTTCTCTCCTGTCATCTGATTTTACTTCGATTTTATTTTTGGCTGGCCATGTGACATGATTCAATTGGAGAATGATTTTCGATATCATTTCTCTATCTTGTCTTTGACACGGATATCAATACACTACCTCTTAGAGTTTGATTTATCGTATAAGTCAAATCATGATGGTCTAAGCGTTACATTGGTTCTGATTCGAGCGTCCTCATCAAGGATCCAGAGAGGAGAAGATTGGAATGGAGCTTGCGCGCATGTCAAGAGCCAACAGAGCCGCTTCATTCAACATCATCTTTCTTATTCAAGTCTTCGCGCAACCGTCGAGTGTTGTGAGCTGTAGCGTTAGATACGTAGGAAATGGCAGTTGAGAGGTTTCCTCCCAATCGTCTAGAGTGTCTAGTATGGTACCCTTTGGGTGACATACGACGCACTCGCTCCTACGCCTTAGGTTCTTGCGTGTGTGTCCCGAGTTCCTTCCCGTTTAGGCGTAAGCCTGCTTCCTCTTTGTTCTCGCCGTCGTGCGATCGAAACCCTTTTCTCTTGCTGTTGTGCGATTGAGACCCTTTCTCTTGCCCCTGTGCAATCGAGACTTGCTTTCCTGTAGCGCCGAACTACGTTTGCTCTGATCTCTCGTGCCAGACGAGAGTACGTAGGCATAGGATTGCGATGATCCTAGCGAGCTCCCTTTTTCTCTTTTCCCCTTTGCTGTAGTCAGCTGAACTATAGCTGCTCTGATTTCTCGTACCAGACGAGAATATGTAGGCATAGGATGCAATATCCTAGCAAGCACACTAACAAATAACTTCTTTGTTCTCTCGCTTCTGTGTGAATGATGTAAGTTCAGAGTATGCCTAAGAGGGGGGGGGGTGAATTAGGCTTATGGAAACTTTTTCGGATTTTTGGTGTTCTTTAATTTTTTCTTTGGTTATGTTCTTGGTGATGAATGCAGTAGAAAGCATAAAGAAAGTGGACACCAAGATTTATAGTGGTTCCCTTCATAATCCGAAGGTACTCCACTCCCCTTTCCACATGAAAGAGAGTTTTCACTATTGTTTTAGAAAGTACAACCTATCACACCATCAACCGGTGAGGCCTACAATCTAACAACAAAACAAACTAATGTGCAAGAACAATCCTCTTGCAAAACACTAACCCTTGTGTCCAACAATCCTGGATCACAAGTCACAACAGACTATTCTGTAATTCTTTTGTAATTTGAGAGTATAATAGTTATATCAATACAAATATTGATCTTCTCCTTTAATCAGAATTCACAACATAATCTCAATACAAGTGTTCAAACAAATGGATGCGAAAGGTTATGCAAGTATGAACACTTTTGAATGTATTTGAAATTATTTGAAAAGTAGTAAATATGATTCAATGATTGTTTTTGAAAATTGTTGGAGGTTGTTGTTAATTGAAATTTTCAGAATTTATATCATCCAAAACACCTTTTCAAAAGGGTATATTTTAGTATCAATTAACATATGGAAAGGTATAACATTTAAATAATTTTTGAACTTGAAATCAAACTATTTTTCAGAAAACGTTCAGTGTTAATCGATTAACCATATAGGTTAATCGGTTAACACTGTAACGTTGGCCTAAAGAATTTAAAATTTTAGGGCGTTAATTGATTAACCTATATGGTTAATCGGTTAACACTGTAAAAACTTTGAAAAATTCTTCATTTAAAAGTGTTATACCAATTCCAAATGGTTTTAAAACATGTTAATGCATTATGCAAAAATATTTTATAGTTTTGAACACTTGTATATCAATAAAAGTAGAGAATTTGATATACCATAGCTTGTGTCCAAGTCTTGAAAGATGATCGAGCAAATGTACATGAAGCTTGAATGTTGATCACTTTCATAATACTTTGATCTTGGTCTTTTGAAAGCTTTTGACTTTTTGCACAGATGAAATGATCTTGAATCTTGCTGTTGTTGTCATCAAAACCTTGAAGCCTTGAGATGAAGCATGCTTCTTCAAATGAGACTTTCCCGCTGATGACTAATGTTTCCCCTTTCTCTTGCCCTAGCGCAATCGAGGCCAGACCGTAGTTCTAGTTCCCGTAGGTCCCCATACCTCTAAACTCGACATACTACGTCCGTTCTACCGTAAACAGGTAACGCCTAAGTCTCTGTCGAGCGAGCAACATACACCTAACTGCTAGAATGTGTACGCTAGTATCGTCAATCCTTTCTCTCACCCCCGTGTGATCGAGAACACCCTTGTTTACCCGTAGTTAGCCTGAACTACGTTTTGCTCTGATTTCTCATGCCAAACGAGAATACATAGGCACAAGATGCAACGTCTTGGCGAGAAAATCCCCCCGTAGTTTCCCGAACTACGTTGACTCTGACTTTCCCATTGCACGAGGGAATACATAGGCATAGAGCGCGATGCTCTATCGAGTCAGTTTCTTTCCGTTTAGACTTAGAAACCGTAGCTAGATCGTTTTTCACTTGTAGACAAACCAACAAGCATGGATCCCATCGAGTACGATGGACGTGAGGGGTGCTAATACCTTCCCCTTGCGTAACCGACTCCCGAACCCAGACATGGTTGCGGCGACCTTGTCTTATACCTTTTCATCAGGTTTTTCTGGCACCTTATTTTCGCGGTAGCGACATCTTGCGACTCTGCTGGGGATAGCGATGGTTTCCTGGGGATCCAACGTCCCCTATGCGAGTCAATCTGGGGATCCAACGTCCCTGTACGAGAGTCGATCCTAGCGCTTGTTTGCTTTTTTTCGGGTGTTTATTTTTGTGATGTATGTTGTATACTGATGTATTTACATTTCCCGCACTATATTATTATCTGTTTCTATTGTGCTGTTGTGGGAGGGGAGCTCTAATGAGTGATAAGCCAGACCCAGGCTTGAGTGTACCTAGCATTAGTTGTGGAAAGTAGTGGGCGCGTGCTTACTTTGCAGGTACTAGTGTCTCACAAAATCCATGCTCAGACGAGGTTCTCCCGGTTGACTTCTTTTCCAGCCCTTTGGGCTTGAGGGGTTGTTGGTTTGGAGGATTATCGACTCTGAGGACCGATCATTTGGGATTCACCTAAGTGAGGCCGCTTCGAGAGATGATGATGCCACACCTTCTGGGTATCATATCATCGCTCTTGAAAGTCTGTGACGCTGATGACCGCATAGGATGCCGAACCTGTGTCAGTTTAGGTCCACACCCGTGAGTGGGAGGGTTTTTGCAGGAAACTTGACTTCCAGCCTACCCGGTATTTTGGTTTTCTCTCGTCAGAGCAAACTTATCTCATCAGCAGCGCAGCAGTAATCAGAGCTTTGTGGGGGTTGGGATCCCGTGTTTGTTGCATCTTGCATCGTATTTGCTTAAGCATCTTCGCATCATATTACATATCATTCTCCAGCTAGACAGAGCTCTTATCCAGCCTTTGTTTTGCTTCAGATGGTGATTCTCCGGTGTTTGGTCTGAGCAAGGGTTGATTGTTAGAAGACGACCAAGGGGTTGAAGCAGAATTGAGCAGAATCAAGCACTGAAGTCAGTTGAAAGTTGTTGGTAGCCATGTCCGAGAGCAACTTCCAGTTTGTTGATACCTTGTCAGGTTTCACTATGACGTCCAATCCTTTGTATGGTTCTATGCCTGATGAAGACTTTCTGCAAGTGAACAACCTTACTGCAACTCGACTTGTACAACCTTCTGTTGAAGACCAAGATCTACATGAGCAGTTTGTTGTTCGAAGTGAACGTTCTCCTTTTGTTGATACCTCCGATTATCAGGGTGTTGTTTTCCCTATGCCAAATTCCCGAAGAGAGGTCCCGATAACAAATAATGAAGACCCATTAGCTCTCGCGTATGCTAAAAGGTTTCGTGCGTTGGATGAAAGATTCAAAGTCTTGGAAGTTAAAGATGCTGTTAACCTCAATGCTGCAGACATGTGTCTGGTTCCTGGCCTAGTGTTACCGCCTAAGTTCAGAACGCCGAGGTTTGAAAAGTACAAAGGGGATAGTTGCCCGAAGCAACATTTGGTGATGTTCTGCCGAAGAATGACTTTGTTGGTGCACAACGACAAGTTGATGGTTCACTACTTTCAGGACAGTCTGATCGGGGCATCTCTGAGTTGGTATATGCAGTTAGAGAGTAATCGGATCCGATCATGGGTGGATTTAGCCAATGCTTTTCTGAAGCAGTATGACTACGATCTTGATGTGGCTCCTAGTCGCATGCAGTTGCAAGAATTGTCTCAAGGGAATAATGAACCTTTCAGGAAGCATGTTCAGAGATCGAGAGAATTTGCTGCTAGAGTGCAACCACCGCTTCTAGACCGAGAGTTAACAGGCATGCTCATAAACTCCCTGCAGAGCCCGTACTTCGAAAGAATGCTTGGAATTGTACCAAATTTCTCTGAATTGGTAAGGGCAGGAGAACGCATTGAGCATGGCGTAAAAACTGGAAGAATTCAGAATGTTTCAAGCAGTCAGGCTGGTGAAACCGAATCTCTCTGTAGCTTTCAAGCTGAAGATGAAACTGTGGTCAATGCAATCATGACAGATGTAGGGTATCCTCAAGATGAATCGGTGAAATCTGTTGGTTCTCCGTCTTCTCAGCGGTCAATATCCTCCGTGTCTCGTTATTCTGGACAGACAATTGTGCCTAGGGCACCATATCAGAAACTTCGGGTCGCTCCTCTTACAAATCCATGAGCCCGTGGCCGAGGTTATCAGAATCAGCGTCAGAATCAGAATCGACCTCGTAATAACTTGGAACGAAGGAATGCTCCTTCTCATCCAGTGCCTGTGTCGTATAGCCAGATTCGGCCACATTTGATTTAGAATTCTTTGGTGGAACCCAAAGCTCTTAAGCTCGTGCCAGAGCCTTAGCCTCCTGGGTACAATCCCCATGCTCAGTGTGGATATCATGGCGGATCCCCGGGGAATTCAACTGAAGATTGCAAAGCTTTTCAGGCAAAAGTACAACAGTTGATCGACAAAGGGTGCATTTCCTTTCCAGAAGGAGTTTTGGTTGTGCATGACAACCTCTCAGCTGTCTGAGCTTGCAGATTCAGAGGTTTATTTCTAGAAGCCAGTGGTCCAGACTGGCAGACGCCCTCGGCATTGGAAGTCCTCGGACTTTTTATCATTTGCATTTGTAGTTTCCTTTCTGTTAGTTACTACTTGCTGTTAAACATTGTTTGCTTCGAATGGTAATATTGATAAAGTGACTATGCATTTTTCTGAATTAATCATGTCGCTGTCACTCATTTATTGCATTACACTGACACTTGCATTTTATTCGCTCCACTTTGTCACTATGATTAGCAAAGATTGGAGGGAGGATGACGAAACTGAATACTCATAACCGAGGATCGTATGCTTTCGGATAAAACCCTGCCTATGATGTACATGCATTGTTTCAAATCCCCTAAACACTGGAGATATAAGGAGTTAGTCCCTATTTAACCACTTCGAGCCGAGAAGTAGGAGTTTCTTTCGGACTTTTAAACCCTCTCATCTTAACCCGGGGTAGGGTAGTCGTCAGTTAGCTTGACCGAGCGTTCAAGTCTTATAGAGGAGTGTTGCCATTCGAGGAACAATCACAGTTTATTCCTATCAAGAGGTCGTACCTCGTCAACCGTAATGGTTAAACCTCACCAATCAGGAGTGAGACAGTTATAACCCTTTCGGAGCAAGCAAGACAACCAGTGTCACACGACTTGTTCCAGGCAAAAGAAAAAGAAAAAAAAGAGAGCCCGCTAAGTAAAAAGAAAAGAAAAGCTGGAAAGCAAATACTTAGGCAAAAAACCAGGGCATCCCGCTGGACTTCAAAAGAAGTCGAAAAGAACTCAAAAGAGTCAGTCCAGGCAAAAATTAGGGAATCAAAAGAATAAAATGAAAGGATCTCAACAGAAAAATCCTCAAACAAGGACACAGTCGTGTGGATACAGACACCGAAAACGAAAGAGGAGTAAATGCCACTCCGAAAACCTTGTGAGTTCCTTAACCATTGTTCCTAACATTCCTCGAAGAGGCGAGCGCTCGTGCTAGGTTAACTGAACATTAGGATCGGAGATCATCACGCAGAAGGGGTGGGTACAAATCTTAATTTGAGCCTAATATCATTTGTTTCACGAACCGTGAACCCGACCACGATACAATCCTTAAAAGACCTAATTGAGGCAGGGTTTATTCTGAAAGCGCATTAAGATAAGGTTGAGTAACCTGACTCCTACATGATTTGCTAATCATATCCTTGTTGTATTTTTCACTGATCAAATTAGCACTACGTTTGAACTCTTTGGTTCATTCGTCACTCACTATCATGACGCGTAAATGGGTGACAACATTTTTTTCAAAATCTGCATGAACACTGCGTTAAAATTACCATTCGTGAATAAACAATTTTAATTGCAAGTCAGTAGTTGATATGTGTCGCTACTGCGAAAATCGGCGCCGGCTGAACAGAAGAGTCGCCACCGTGCGTTATTTATCCCACGGGAGGGAAAGGAAACGCTCAGAGTAAACCTCACACAACACGGGAAAGGTATGGTCGTCGCAACCAAAACCTGGATTCGGGAGTCGGTTATGCAAGGGGAAGGTATTAGCACCCCTCACATCCGTCGTACTCGACGGGATCCACGCTTGTTTGGGTTGTCTAAAGGATGCAAACAATCTATCTACGGCTGCTAAATCTAAACAGAAGGAATTTGACTCGATAGAGCGTCCCGCTCTATGCCTACGTATTCTCTAGAGAGAAAGTCAGAGTCAACGTAGTTCGGGACTACAGGGAAAATTGGCTCGCCAAGACCTCGCGTCTTGTGCCTACGTACTTCCACACTGCATGGAAGATCAGAGCCTTGCGTAGTTCGGGCTAACTACGGCTAAACAGGGTATTCTCACACAGCAGTGAGAAAATCAACTGGTTTCACAGGTTCGGGGACCTATGGGCAAAACTATGGCTTGGTCTCAAATGCACTCGGGCAAGAGAGAAAAAGGGTAACATCAGTCGTCAGCGGGAAAGTCTCGATCGCACAGCAGCGAGAGAACAAAGGTTAATTGTTAGTGTGCTCGCTAGGATATCGCATCCTATGCCTACATATCCTCGTCTGGTACGAGGAATCAGAGCAGCTGTAGTTCGGCTACTTCGGGACCACAGCTCAAATCTCGTTTTATTAACATTCTGAAAAATGGTTACAATGATGAGATACGGAAAGTAAGTCTCCTAGGAAATACTATCCTATCCTATCCTGGAAAAAAAATCAAATGGAAGAGAGTCCCCTAACAAGTGGACTTCTAAACTATCCTAAGATGGTGAAAAAGAATTTCTACGAAAAAAGGTACTCTAAAAAATATTACATCTGTGCTAATATTTTTTATTCTTTCCCAACTATTTTCTTCTTTTTTCTTTTAAAATATCTTTTCTTTATTTTTCTATTTTCTCAATATATTTTCCTCTTTATTTTTCTCTATTTTTTTTCACTATTTTTCCACATATTTTCCATATATTCTTTCTTTATTATTTTTCAATATTTCTTTTTCTTTTTTCTTTTTTCAAATATTTTCTTTTCTTTTTCAATATATTTTCTTTTCTCTTTCTTTATTTTTTTCTCAAATATTTTTTCTCAAACTATTCTTTTCAATTTTCATAAAACTATAAAGAAAAAACATAAAAGAAAATAAAAGAAAATGCAAAGGGAGGGGGGTGCGGCAGATAAGGGGGGCACAATTAGAGTCTGCAGAAAAAAACATTGAGGCCCAGCCCATCAGAGAAGTATGCACACGGCAGGGAGGGGAGATTAAGAATACGGAGGGTGTTAGTAGCAAACATGTTGGGCCCAGCCCAACACGAATCAAAGAATACTTGGAGGGGGTGCAGCGAAGGAATGGGAGGGTGTACGGACGAAGAAAAACTCTTTGGGCTTGAGGCCTAATCCAACATTCAGCCCTCTCTCTCTCGCGCCCCAAAACCCTAATCCTTCCTTTCCATCCATCTTCACTGTTCACCTCTCAGCGCCGCCATCTTCCCTCTTTAACTCCTCTCTCTCCGTTCATCACCCTCACCAAAACTCTCCCTCAATCTTTGCTTTGAATCAACAGCAAATGAACAACAAAAAATCGTATTACGAATCTACCCAACCAGACTTTAAACAATGTCTTGTGTATCAACAGGAGATCTGATGAACCTGAAAGAAGCTTCTGGAGAAGTTCTGGGCGGAGAAGAATGGAAGATGCTCCAGAAGAAGATGTTCCATGAAGTCGAACCTGGAAATAAGTTGACAATCGGCGATGGATGATGAAGCTCGTTGGGGAAGATTCTTGGCGAAGAAGATCTTTCGTTATTTTTGTTGGCGATGGATTTGTTGAAGGTTCGATGGAATCCTCATGAAGATCCAGGACATATTCGTGTTCTCTGATGATACGAGTCTCTGAACGAGGATATTTGGATCTGATACGCGTTATAGATCTTGGATGAAGAAGAACAGTTGTTGAAGATTCTTGCATGTTCTTGTGGCCGAACTCGAAGGTTGGGTGAGAGATCGTTGAAGCGTGATGAAGCTCTTGAAGCTTCTGGGAATATTATGAAGGTTCTTGAAGAGAACGAAGATCTGAGATGGGATTGATGAGGATCTGGGAATTTTCTGGAGGTGTTCTTGAACGGGATGAAGGTGACGAGTTCTTGAAGGTTGAAGGAGGAGGTTTGAGATCCGGAGAGTTGTAATTTTCTGGAAACGGTGAAGATCATAACAAACTTTCTGGAAAAAATGTTGAACTTGATGATATTTTCGGCGAAGCGTTGGTGGTTGTTAACCGGAGGGGATGATCGGAAACTGGGAGTTTTTAGGTGTTTTAGGGTTTGAGATGGTGAAGACTAAAGGAGGAAGATGAAGTTCTGGGTAGAAGTTGGATTTCCGGCGAGGTTCACGGTGGCCGCCGGCCATGCATGCCGGCCGGGGAGGATTTCAGGCGAGGACCGGTGGTGCGCTGTGGTGGAGGCACGTGGCACTGGTAGTGGAGGGGCGTTACGCATGTGTGCCACGTAGTGGTATCGTGGCAGAGAGAGGGAAGCTAGAGAATGGACGTGGCGTGATGTGCAATGAAAATGTGGACCCTCCCTCTCATTAACACGTGGCTTGGACTGATTTATACCCTGAGATTTTTCTGGAAATTTCTGGAATATTCTGGACTTGGCTGAAGAAATGGGCCCTGCGAACTCTGGGCCTTGCTGAACGAATTTGGATAAAAGCCCAATGAAAAAAACAAACTCATGAAATGGATTAATAAAACGTGATTATCAACAGACTAATGAAAACGGTTTAAAGGGATTAAACTAAATGCTGGATTAAATGACTAATTGACTAAATTGCTAATTACTTCTAATTAAATCTAAAAGCTAATTAAAAGCTACTAATATATTCTGAAAAATGATTAAAACTATTAAAAATATTAAAACTATTAATATTCTAAAATCTGTTAAAATTCTATAATATCTATTAAAACTATATATAAAAAAAACTAACCATTTATTAAAATGAAAAATCTATATTCTATATTAAAATTCTATTTAAAAATCCTATAAAAAGCTATATCATCTATATCTAAAATATTATCCTATAAAAGAAAGTCTATTATTAATAAAAGAAAAATCTATTCTATTAAAACCTATTAAGCCGTATAAAACTTCTATTAAGAAAACAACTATATTATTTCTTTAAAAGAAAATATATGATTAATAAAAGAAAAACTATATTATTCTATTATCAAAAAAACTATATTCCTCTATTTTATTCTAAAAACAATTAAAAATCTATCTAAAAGGAATTAAAACTATTAAAAATATCTAAAATGATTAAAAAATCTATTTAATACCTAAAAATAGCCAATAAAATCCAGAAAAATCACAATAATTCCCAGAGGAACAAAATAAGCACCGAACGACACATAACACTGCGAGAGCGCACCAAAATAGCCGGTAAAAATAAACTGGCACCGAAATATCCCAAAAATACGATTCTACCTATCCAAACTGATTAAAAACACCTGAGACGCGAGACGAGAGCTGTGATCCCGATAAAATCAAAACAAATGAAGAATGCATTGTATGCGATATGCAGATGCGAATGCGGTCATGCGTCGAAACATCGAGCCAGATACAAGACCCGGTTGGTCAAATTTTAGGGTGCAACAGCTGCCCCTATTCAAGCAGCTTGGACCTGAATGGTTGAAGAGCGCCCAGCCTTTGATCATTCAAAGGTAGAAGATGGTTGAATACAAATGGAACCCTGAAATTTGCCAACCGCAGAAATAAACTGCACCACTGCTTGGGGAACGACATCTGCTGACTGGGTCTGGCTGTTACGACAACCCACTGATCTCGTGCTGGGGATTATTTTCATCAGCCTGAAAAAGACATTTATCATTGCAGGGATAGAACATTGTCCACATCAGGACGCCTGCTTCGTCAATACAAAGAAATCTCAACCAAACTTGTCCACGTTAGGAAAAAATCTCGACAACTTCACTGGGGATGACTCGTCTGCCTCTCATCAGAAATAACTCGTCCTCGTTAGGAGTAAACTCTTCCACGTTAGGAATAACACCGTCCACGTTAGGAATAACCACCTTTCCACGTAAGGAATAACACCGTCCACGTTAGGACTAAGACTTCGTCTGGATCTGTCCACGTCAGGACTAAACTCTCTGGGTTATGAATACTTCGTCCACGTTAGGACTCACCCTTCCACGTTAGGAATACATGTCCACGTCGGGACCCACCTTTCCACGTAAGGAATATATCGCTTTTCCACGTAAGGAAACCATCTATTGTCTTGGTTTGTCCACGTGAGGACTCCACTTTTCCACGTAAGGAATACAATTTCTTTCCACGTAAGGAATGCCTTCTCAATCTGTCCACGTAAGGACTCCAATCTTTCCACGTAAGGAATGCCATCTTTCCACGTAAGGAATACAATCTTTCCACGTTAGGAATCTCCATCTTGTATCTTTCCACGTAAGGAATACAATCTTGATTTGAATCTGTCCACGTAAGGACCCCAATCTTTCCACGTAAGGAATACAATCTCAATCTGTCTTTCCACGTTAGGAATGCCATTTTTCCACGTAAGGAACACCTTTTTTTCCGCGTAAGGAAACCAACTTGATCTGAATCTGCCCACGTCAGGACTAAATTTTCCACGTTAGGAATAACATTCTTCCACGTTAGGAATAAACTTTTGTCTGGATTTGTCCGCGTCAGGACTATACTTTCCACGTTAGGAATACACCTTCTTTCCACGTTAGGAATCAACTCTTCTTTTCCACGTAAGGAATCAATCTTTCCACGTAAGGAATACTTCTTCTTTCCACGTAAGGAATACCATTTCTTCTGAATCTGTCCACGTTAGGACTGAATTTTCCACGTAAGGAATACATCTTTCCACGTAAGGAATCTATCTTTTTCCACGTAAGGAACTGAAACTTCTCTTTCCACGTAAGGAATCCATTCTTTCCACGTTAGGAATCACCTCTTTCCACGTTAGGAATAACTTCTTCCACGTAAGGAATCACAATTCGATATGTCCACGTAAGGACTCAACCTTTCCACGTAAGGAATAAACTCCTTTCCACGTAAGGAATCAATCTTGACATGTCCACGTTAGGACTCAATCTTTCCACGTAAGGAATGTCCGCGTCAGGACTATACTTTTCCATGTAAGGAACAAACTTCTTTCTGCTTTGTCAAACTCTTCCACGTAAGGAATACGTCTTCTTTTGCTTTGTCCACGTAAGGAATAAACTCGTCTTTCCACGTAAGGAACTGAAACCTCTTTTTCCACGTAAGGAATAAACTCGTCCACGTCAGGACCCATGTTTCGTCTTGATTTGTCCCCGTCAGGACTCAGGCATCTTCGACCCGCTGGGGAAATAAAACTTGTCCACGTTAGAACCCATATCTCAACCTGCTGAAGAAATAAACTTGTCCACGTCAGGACTTGCGCGTCTTCGACTTGCTGGGGAAGTGAGACTTGTCCACGTCAGGACTCATACTTTGCCAACAACACGAAGAAGGATAAATTTGTCCGCGTTAGGACTCTCGTATCTTGTCATCACAAAGAGCTACAAACTTGTCCACGTCAGGACGCACATTTCACCATTACGAATAAAGCTATCTGCCGAAAATAAATGGTCCACGTCAGGACACCAGCACGAAGAGTAACCAACTTTGTCCACGTCAGGACTCCACACTCAATCAATACCGAGAACTCGAATTTGTCCACGTTAGGACTAACACATACCGTCAAACTGGAAGAAATGTCCACGTCATGACTCCACCTTCCAACAATTCTGAGAAATCGAACCTGTCCACGTTAGGACTAGCACCTCCTATCAGCCCAGGGAAATAAAATTGTCCACGTTAGGACCCCACTTCTCTAGCACAAAGAAAACTCGTTGATAGAATTGTCCACGTCAGGACTCATTCCTCCATTGATCCCAACCCATAACTTCTTAGCACCGACGTGACAGCGACTTTGAGGCGGACTCTACTGGGGATATCTGAAAACCAAACTACTGGATGCCTGCTCTGATAACCGGCGGTAGCCTCTGAAATTCTGGTTCATGAAACCTTTTAATGCTGACGTAACAACAACTTTGAAGGAAACAATCCGCTGGTCGGACTAGAGAAACTTCAACAAGAACCCTGGCGGGGAAATAAGTAACTCTGCTTGGGGACAAAGAGAAACTTGTCCTGATAACTCTGTGGGGAGTAGCGCCAAAGCTGACACTCCGTTGAATGTCTCATGCCGAGACCTCAAATGTTTATTGATTCACCTGAGCGAGGGCTCTCTCTACCTGCAAGAGAAACAATACTTGGAACAAACAGTTAGCCAACCTAGTTTATGTTTCAAAATGCATATGTTTGACAATGATGCAATGATCCATTCGACATGGGAATGCTACGCATTTTTTTGGTGGATGCAAGTATGACACTATATGCCGATGCAAATATGACACTATATGCCAATGCAAATGCGGACTTGAACTGTCGAGGTACAGGAACTGCTTCAGCAAAATAAATGCTGAAGATAATGCCGACTCCGCTGGGGATAGCCAGATGCTATAAAATTATTCCAGCAAAATAAATGCTGGAAAAGGGAAGTTGACTCAACTGGTAAAATTGGGAACTAAAACCAAACACCTCGTTGAAGTAACGCCCTGCTGGGGACTACAACTCTGCTGGAGAATAGTAGATGCGCTCCTGCTGGGAAGTGAACGAATATCACGCGGTATCTTGACAAAATAAATGCCTGGGCACACAACCAACTCTGCCGGGGAGAGCCTTAACCTTCGAGTTCCACTGGGAGGAATGAAAATACTTGCTGGAAAGAGAACTCCGTTGGGGACGAACGGTTCTCTTAGGGAAAATCAACTGACTCCGTTGGGAGAGAGTAAATGACCCTGCGGGGAAAGGTAAACTGCCTGAATACAGCTCACAAATATTAATCTTCTGCGGCTGAACCAACTCTGCTTGAGATAAGGGAATCCTTCTGGGGGACACCATACTGTCTGAATACAGCCTTACGATCTTGGAATCTCCAATTCTGCTGAGAATACATGACTTGGCTGGAGAATGCCCTCTTGGATAAGCTACGGCTAGCTGGGGAATTCGATCCTTCGTCAGTAAGGAATACTGCTATCTCAGAAGCGCTTCCTGCGTGGGGGTTCACTTCACGTAACGATCAAGTCTTTCACCAAAGCGCCTCTGGTCAGGGCGACATGAACTCTATTCCTTCTTGTAAATTTGCCCCACGAATACCAACATGCCTCAGTCCGAGCATTTCGTCTGGAAAAGAAAGGTTAGCCATAGTGCTACTCACAATGCCTTGCCCCTGAATCGGCACCAACCTTCTGATGAGGACTCTTCGATCTCTGAACCCTGACGGTTAGATCTGAACTGTTTCTGCACGTCAAACCCCAAAAGAATGTCCCAACAACATCTTTTGTTTTTAGGGTGTTCTGCCCCGGTCTTGCGATAATCCTTTTGCCCCTGATCGACTGATTCGTGGAGCAGTGCCTATAGCCGCGAGAGATTTGCCAAATCTCGACCTAATTGCCCCAGATTAACTGCCTCTCGAATGTACGACTTTGCTGGGGGATAAACGAGTGTGCCAAGTAGGCTGTACTTCTGTACATCCGTGGTGGGTCATACGCGCCTGATGCTGGACAATATCCAGTCTAAATCCACGGCTTCTAGTAGAAGGGTCCCTGGAGGGCAGCCCGATTTCCCGATATTTGTCTCAAACTTGAAGATTGGCTGGATCTGCTCAAGTAGCTCTGAATAACTCTGATGACACTGAGAAGAACAACTTTTTCGCCTTTGCTATGCCCCGGCCTGCAGGCCCCTCTGTGGGATAGTCTGAAAATCTGTACCCTGACGGTTTAATATGAACTGCCCCAGCATTCTGAACTTCCTCGAGATACTTCGAATCAAACGTCCCTCGAATAAAGAATAATCTCTGCACTCTTGGGATGGCATGCCCCTGTCTGTAATGACTTTGCCTCAATCTGGTTCTCGGAAAGAACTCACTCTGAACCGAAAGCACCTTGCTACAATACGACCTTGCGGTGGCTTGCCCCGGTGTTTCCCTTAATTCAACAACTATCCACATCGTGACTTGCCCCTGAACGAGCGTTGAGCGACTTAACCTACCCTGATCTAGCATAGCATTCTGGATAACTGCCCCTGATTGGCTCTTAAGAAGATTCGCTTCTGATCGACTTCTGCCCCATAATCAACTGATGCTTCGGGACTTTTCCTCTGACTGATTGATTTCGAACTCTCTGAAAGTCAATGCCCCAGATTTACAGGGTTTCGCAACATACACCATTCTGATCCAGACTGTTGAATTATTCAATCCTGTTCGATTATTCCCTGTTGGAATTTCTTTCCTGTCAACTACTAACCTGCAAGTAAAAATCGTCTGTTCACGAATGGTAATCTTAATGCAGTGTTTATGCAGATTTTGAAAAAATTTGTGTTGTCACTCATTTATGTGTCATGACTGTGAGTGATGAATGAACCAAAGTTCAAACGTAGTGCTTATGTGATCAGTGAAAAATACAACAAGGATATGACTAGCAAATTAAGAGGGAGTCAGGTTACTCAACCTTATCGTAATGCGCCTTCAGAATAAACCCTACCTCAATTAGGTCTTTTAAGAGTTGTATCGTGGTCGGGTTCACGGTTCGTGAAACAAAGGATATTTGGCTCAAATCATGCTTTGTACCCACCCCTTCTACGTGATGATCTCCGATCCTAAAGTTCAATTAACCTGGCTCGAGCGCTCGCCTCTTCGAGAGGTATGTTGAATGGTAAGGACCATGGCTAAGGAAAACTCACAAGGTTTTCGGAGTGACAGTTACCCCTTTTTTCGTTTTCGGTGTCTGTATCCACACGACCTTGTCCTTGTTCGAGGATTATTCTTTTGATATCCTTTCTTTTTTGTTCTTTTGATTCCCTAATTTTTGCCTGGACTGACTCCTTTTGAGTTCTTTTCGATTTCTTTTGAAGTCCAGCGGGATGCCCTAATTTTTGCCTAAGTATTAGCCTTCCAGCTTTTCTTTCTTTTTACTTAGCGGGCTTTCTTATTCTTTCTTTTGGAAAAAAGTCGTGTGACACTGGTTGTCTTGATTGCTCCGAAGGGATTGTAACTGCCTTACTCCTGATTGGTGAGGTTTAACCACTGTGGTTGACGAATTACGACCTCTTGAGAGGCGTAAACTGATTGGTCCTCAAAAGACAACACTCTTTTGTAAGACTTGAATGCTCGGTCAAGCTAACTGACAACTACCCTGCCCCGGGTTAAGATGTGAGGGTTTAAAAATCCGAAAGAAACTCTTACTTCTCGGCTCGAAGTGGTTAACAAGGGATTCTCTTCCTTATCTCTCCGGTGTTTAGGGGATTTGAAACAATTCCTTGTACGTCATCGGTACGGTCTTATCTGAAAGCATACGATCATCGGTCATGAGTTTAGTTTCGTCATCCTCCCTCCAATCTTTGCTAGTCACAGTGATAAAGTGGAGTGAATAAAATGCAAGTGTCAGTGCAATGCAGTAAATGAGCGACATCGACATGATTAATTCAGAAAAATGCATAGTCACTTTATTATTATCACCATTCGAAACATACAATGTTTAAAAGCAAGTAGTAACTAACAGAAAAAGAAACTACAAATGCAAATGATATAAAATCTGAGGACTGCTAATGCTGAGGGCGCCTGCCTGCCTGGATCACTGGCTTTTTGAAAAGGACCCTCTGAATCTACGAGCTTAGACAGCTGAGAGGTTGGCATGAACAAACAAAACTCCTTCTGGAAAGGAAATGCACCCTTGGTCGATCAACAGTTGCACTTTCGCCTGAAATGCTTTACAATCTTCAGTTGCATGCCCTGGAGAGCCACCATGGTAACCACATTGAACTTGGGGATTGTACCCAGGAGGGTAAGGTTCTGGCACGGGCTTGAGAGTTTTCGGCTCCACCAAATAATTCTGGACCAACTGTGGCAAAAGCTGACTGTACGGCACAGGAACTGGATGAGAAGGAGCTCCTTCGTTCTAAGTTGTTACGAGGTCTATTCTGATTCTGACGCTGATTCTGATAACCTCGACCACGGGTTCGCTGACTTGCAATGGAAACGACATAAGACTCCTGATATGGTGCCCTAGGCACCGCTGTCTGTCCAGCATAACAAGGCATAGAGGATACTGATCCAACAAATTTCACCGATTCATCTCGAGGATACCCAATAGCTGGCATGACTGCATTGATTACAGCTCCCTCTTCATTCTGATAGTCACAAGGATTCAACCTCACTAGCCTGACTGTTTGACGTAACTCCAAACATTCTTTCAAGGTACGGGCTCTCCAGGGAGTGTACAAACATGCTCGTTAACTCTCGGTCTAGGAACGACGGCTTTACTCTGGCAGCAACTCTCCATCTCTGAACATACTTCCTGAAAGGTTCATCGTTCTCTTGAGACAATTCTTGCAGTCGCATGCGATGGGGAGCTATATCCAGGTTATAGTCGTACTGCTTCAGAAAAGCTCTGGCTAAATCCATCCATGATTGAATCTGATTTCTCTCTAACTGCATATACCACCTTAAGGATGCCCCAGTCAGACTATCTTGAAAGCAATGAATCATCAGTTTGTCATCTCGCGCAAACGCAGTCATTCTTCGACAGAACATCATCAAATGCAGCTTCGGACAGCTATCTCCCGTGTACTTCGCAAATTTCGGCACTTTGAACTTGTAAGGCAACACCAGGTCAGGAACCAAACACATGCCTACAGCATCCAGGTTAACAGCATCTTTGACTTTCAAAGCTTTCATTCCTTCTTCCAATGCTCGGAGTCTTCTATCATTTTCAAGATCTCTTGGATCTACCATCCTGGCTATTGGAATATACCTTCGGTAATTCATCACAGGGAGGGCAACACCTTGATTGTTAACAGGAGGAGGACATTCGTTCCGGGCAACAAACTGCTCATGTTGATCTCGGTTCTCAACAGAAAGCTGTACAACTTGGTCTGCAGCAACGTTGTTCACTTGCGGGAAGTCTTCCATAGAATCATACAGAGGGTTGGACGCCATAGTGAACCCTGTCAGGGTATTAGGAGACTGGAAATGGCCTTCAGACATAGCTACCAATGGTCTTCAGCTGACTTCAATGCTCGATTCTGCTCAAATCCACTCAACCCCTAAGTCGTCTTCTGACAATCAACAGCTACTCAATCCAAACTCCGGGTAATCACCATCAGGAAACAAAGGCTGGATCAGAACTCTGGCTAACTGGAAGATGATATGCAATATGATGCAACACTGTTTATGCAAATGCAATGCAAGATGCAGCAAACAACGGGACCACAGCCCCCACACAATCTGAATACTGCTGCGCTGCTGACGGAGACGTTTGCTCTGAAGAGGAGACCAAAACAACGGGTAGGTTGGAAGTCAAGTTTCCTGCACAAAACCCCCCCACTCACAGGTATGGACCTATATCTGACAAGGTACGGCATCCTATACGGTCGTCAGCGTCACAGACTTTCAAAACTGACGATACGATTCGCAGAAGGAGTGGCATCATCAAGTCCTGAAGAGGCCTCACTTAGCTAACTTCCAAATGATCGGTTCCCAGAGTCGACAATCCAACTAACCAGCAACCCGAACCACCCAAAGGGTGGGACAAGAGGCCAACCAGAAGAACCTCGTCTGAGTGTAGATTTCGCGGGACACTAGAACATGCAAAGCATGTACGCGCCCACTAATCTCTACTCTAAGTCTAAGGTGCACTCAAGCCCAGGTCCGGCTTCTCTCTCAATCATAGAACACCCGTAACACCCCAACAGCAACAGATAATATCAATAAATAAGCCCCAATAGACAAGCAAACAAGCGCTAGGATTGACTCTCTCTAGGGACGTTGGATCCCAAATGCATAAGAACTATCGCAGTCCTTAGCAGCCAGGGGACGTTGGATCCCCAGCAGAGTCGCCAGCTGTCGCTACTGCGAAAATCGGCGCCGGCTGAACAGAAGAGTCGCCACCGTGCGTTATTTATCCCACGGGAGGGAAAGGAAACGCTCAGAGTAAACCTCGCACAACACGGGAAAGGTATGGTCGTCGCAACCAAAACCTGGATTCGGGAGTCGGTTACGCAAGGGGAAGGTATTAGCACCCCTCACGTCCGTCGTACTCGACGGGATCCGCGCTTGTTTGGGTTGTCTAAAGGATGCAAACAATCTATCTACGGCTGCTAAATCTAAACAGAAGGGATTTGACTCGATAGAGCGTCGCGCTCTATGCCTACGTATTCTCTAGAAAGAAAGTCAGAGTCAACGTAGTTCGGGACTACAGGGAAAATTGGCTCGCCAAGACCTCGCGTCTTGTGCCTACGTACTTCCACACTGCATGGAAGATCAGAGCCTTGCGTAGTTCGGGCTAACTACGGCTAAACAGGGTATTCTCACACAGCAGTGAGAAAATCAACTGGTTTCACAGGTTCGGGGACCTATGGGCAAAACTATGGCTTGGTCTCAAATGCACTCGGGCAAGAGAGAAAAAGGGTAACATCAGTCGTCAGCGGGAAAGTCTCGATCGCACAGCAGCGAGAGAACAAAGGTTAATTGTTAGTGTGCTCGCTAGGATATCACATCCTATGCCTACATATCCTCGTCTGGTACGAGGAATCAAAGCAACTGTAGTTCGGCTACTTCGGGACCACAGCTCAAATCTCGTTTTATTAACATTCTGAAAAATGGTTACAATGATGGGATACGGAAAGTAAGTCTCCTAGGAAATACTATCCTATCCTATCCTGGAAAAAAAATCAAATGGAAGAGAGTCCCCTAACAAGTGGACTTCTAAACTATCCTAAGATGGTGAAAAAGAATTTCTACGAAAAAGGTACTCTAAAAAATATTACATCTGTGCTAATATTTTTTATTCTTTCCCAACTATTTTCTTCTTTTTTCTTTTAAAATATCTTTTCTTTATTTTTCTATTTTCTCAATATATTTTCCTCTTTATTTTTCTCTATTTTTTTTCACTATTTTTCCACATATTTTCCATATATTCTTTCTTTATTATTTTTCAATATTTCTTTTTCTTTTTTCTTTTTTCAAATATTTTCTTTTCTTTTTCAATATATTTTCTTTTCTCTTTCTTTATTTTTTTCTCAAATATTTTTTCTCAAACTATTCTTTTCAATTTTCATAAAACTATAAAGAAAAAACATAAAAGAAAATAAAAGAAAATGCAAAGGGAGGGGGGTGCGGCAGATAAGGGGGGCACAATTAGAGTCTGCAGAAAAAAACATTGAGGCCCAGCCCATCAGAGAAGTATGCACACGGCAGGGAGGGGAGATTAAGAATACGAAGGGTGTTAGTAGCAAACATGTTGGGCCCAGCCCAACACGAATCAAAGAATACTTGGAGGGGGTGCAGCAAAGGAATGGGAGGGTGTACGGACGAAGAAAAACTCTTTGGGCTTGAGGCCCAATCCAACATTCAGCCCTCTCTCTCTCGCGCCCCAAAACCCTAATCCTTCCTTTCCATCCACCTTCACTGTTCACCTCTCAGCGCCGCCATCTTCCCTCTTTGACTCCTCTCTCTCCGTTCATCACCCTCACCAAAACTCTCCCTTAATCTTTGCTTTGAATCAACAGCAAATGAACAACAAAAAATCGTATTACGAATCTACCCAACCAGACTTTAAACAATGTCTTGTGTATCAACAGGAGATCTGATGAACCTGAAAGAAGCTTCTGGAGAAGTTCTGGGCGGAGAAGAATGGAAGATGATCCGGAAGAAGATGTTCCATGAACTTGAACCTGGAAATAAGTTGACAATCGGCGATGGATGATGAAGCTCGTTGGGGAAGATTCTTGGCGAAGAAGATCTTTCGTTATTTTTGTTGGCGATGGATTTGTTGAAGGTTCGATGGAATCCTCATGAAGATCCAGGACATATTCGTGTTCTCTGATGATACGAGTCTCTGAACGAGGATATTTGGATCTGATACGCGTTATAGATCTTGGATGAAGAAGAACAGTTGTTGAAGATTCTTGCATGTTCTTGTGGCCGAACTCGAAGGTTGGGTGAGAGATCGTTGAAGCGTGATGAAGCTCTTGAAGCTTCTGGGAATATTATGAAGGTTCTTGAAGAGAACGAAGATTTGAGATGGGATTGATGAGGATCTGGGAATTTTCTGGAGGTGTTCTTGAACGGGATGAAGGTGACGAGTTCTTGAAGGTTGAAGGAGGAGGTTTGAGATCCGGAGAGTTGTAATTTTCTGGAAACGGTGAAGATCATAACAAACTTTCTGGAAAAAATGTTGAACTTGATGATATTTTCGGCGAAGCGTTGGTGGTTGTTAACCGGAGGGGATGATCGGAAACTGGGAGTTTTTAGGTGTTTTAGGGTTTGAGATGGTGAAGACTAAAGGAGGAAGATGAAGTTCTGGGTAGAAGTTGGATTTCCGGCGAGGTTCACGGTGGCCGCCGACCATGCATGCCGGCCGGGGAGGATTTCAGGCGAGGACCGGTGGTGCGCTGTGGTGGAGGCACGTGGCACTGGTAGTGGAGGGGCGTTACGCATGTGTGCCACGTAGTGGTATCGTGCCAGAGAGAGGGAAGCTAGAGAATGGACGTGGCGTGATGTGCAATGAAAATGTGGACCCTCCCTCTCATTAACACGTGGCTTGGACTGATTTATACCCTGAGATTTTTCTGGAAATTTCTGGAATATTCTGGACTTGGCTGAAGAAATGGGCCCTGCGAACTCTGGGCCTTGCTGAACGAATTTGGATAAAAGCCCAATGAAAAAAACAAACTCATGAAATGGATTAATAAAACGTGATTATCAACAGACTAATGAAAACGGTTTAAAGGGATTAAACTAAATGCTGGATTAAATGACTAATTGACTAAATTGCTAATTACTTCTAATTAAATCTAAAAGCTAATTAAAAGCTACTAATATATTCTGAAAAATGATTAAAACTATTAAAAATATTAAAACTATTAATATTCTAAAATCTGTTAAAATTCTATAATATCTATTAAAACTATATAAAAAAAAAACTAACCATTTATTAAAATGAAAAATCTATATTCTATATTAAAATTCTATTTAAAAATCCTATAAAAAGCTATATCATCTATATCTAAAATATTATCCTATAAAAGAAAGTCTATTATTAATAAAAGAAAAATCTATTCTATTAAAACCTATTAAGCCGTATAAAACTTCTATTAAGAAAACAACTATATTATTTCTTTAAAAGAAAATATATGATTAATAAAAGAAAAACTATATTATTCTATTATCAAAAAAACTATATTCCTCTATTTTATTCTAAAAACAATTAAAAATCTATCTAAAAGGAATTAAAACTATTAAAAATATCTAAAATGATTAAAAAATCTATTTAATACCTAAAAATAGCCAATAAAATCCAGAAAAATCACAATAATTCCCAGAGGAACAAAATAAGCATCGAACGACACATAACACCGCGAGAGCGCACCAAAATAGCCGGTAAAAATAAACTGGCACCGAAATATCCCAAAAATACGATTCTACCTATCCAAACTGATTAAAAACACCTGAGACGCGAGACGAGAGCTGTGATCCCGATAAAATCAAAACAAATGAAGAATGCATTGTATGCGATATGCAGATGCGAATGCGGTCATGCGTCGAAACATCGAGCCAGATACAAGACCCGGTTGGTCAAATTTTAGGGTGCAACAATATGGAGGAAATTCCAATAGGGAATAGTCAATCAGGACTGAATCGTTTAGTAGTGTGGATCAGAATGGTATACTGCGAAGCCCTGTGAATTTGAGGCTTTGACTTTCAGTGAGTTTGGAATCAGTTAGTATGAAGACAAGTCCCGAAGCATCGATTGATTATGGGACAACTCGTTCAAGAAGCAGTTGATCAGAAGTAAATCTTCTTGAGACCCAATCAGGGGCAGTCATCCAGAACTCCTGTGATTTGAGGGTAGATCCCTCCAGTGTTCAATCAGGGCAGGTTAAGTCGCTCAACGCTCGTTCAGGGGAAAGCTACTTCAGAAGTATATTGAAACCAACCATGCTGAGAGTTGGTTAGTTGAGGACGAATCCTTCCGTTGTACAGATGCCAGGGCAAGCCATCTCGAGGTCGCCTCGTGGCAAGCTGCTTTCTGTTAAGAATGAATTTTCCCAAGATTCGGATTGGGGCAAGTTGAATTGCACTGGGGCAAGGTGTTCATGCAAGTTTTTTCACCCCAGCAAGAGTTGAGTGTCGGGGAATCATGTCATTACCCTACCAGAAAACCTGAACCTTCTGAAAAAGCCTTGTTGTCATTGGATTGTTATCCTACAGCCTAAACTTGTTACTTACCGCGTAACCAAAGTCATTTCCAAAGCCCAGTTCTCGCTTGGCAAACCTCCAAAGCCCAGTCCTCGTCTGGCAAACCGGTAACCAGTTCTCGCCTGGTCCACCTTTCTTAGAATACCAGTTCTCGTTTGGTGCGTGTCAACTTTTAAACCAGTTCCCGTCTGGTCACCTTTTCCTCGACCCATTGTTTAACCAGTTCTCGTCTGGCTAACGCAGTTTTAAAGCCCAGTTCTCGTATGGCAAACCAGAAATCAGTTCCCGTCTGATATTCGAAACCTAGAAGTCAGTTCTCGTCTGACAACTTAAACCCTTTTGCCACCAGTTCTCGTCTGGTAGTCTACCCTCGGATGCTAGTTCTCGTCTAGTATTTCCCTTTCAAATCCACTTATGTTGGTAACCAGAAATAAATCCCTATCACCATAAACCTATCCCTAAACTAGAAAAAGCCTAATTGTACCTGGCACGATATTCCCGGTGACATGTGTTATCATGTTCCCTGACACGAGGCTCGAATGATCTCAGTTCTCCATGATTGGTGTTCTGCATTCCCTTAGGGGGTGATGTTGTTAAATCAGGAAGTTTTCTTCAGCAGAGATGTGTAGTTAAGATTGATTCTCCTCAGATGTTTGAGATTGCATCAAGTTGAGATGGCACTTGTCCTTTATCAGAGTAGGGTCAAGATTATCCTCAGCAGGTCGAGATTGATATCCCTGGTAGAGTGTAGCCATCCCCGGCAGACTAATTGTGCATTCCCAACGGCTTAGGATTGAAGTTTTCCCTGACAAGAGGATTTGGGTTCATTTCCCCAACAGTGGGACGAGTGCAGTGTTGCATCCCCCACAGAGTCCAAGTATTTGGCTCCTTTATCCCCTGAGTCTAGGTTATTGACTCATTCCCTAGTTAGAGGTGGATATTGATGAATTTAATCCCCAAGCAGAGGTCGGTGCCGATCCCCTCACTGAGTAATATATAGCAGAGGTAGATTATTCCCCAACTGAGTATCCCCAGCAAGTTCGATTTGAATTCTTCCCCAGTGAAGCTGTTGCTAGCAGAAGAGTATGTTGTATACCTAATGGGACTTTGGTGTTCTAAGAGGCCGTTCAGGGCCGTTTTCTTCGTTGAAGCGAGATTCAATTTCAGTGGTTGATTGTTATCCCCTGCAGAGTTATGCATTCCCAGTAGAGTGGGCTTGTTTCCTCCAGCTGAGACGTTTGTTTCCCAGAAGAGTCGTATTCTGGTGTGTTATCTAGGGAGTTTTCCTCAGCAGGATTTTGATTGGATCCTCGGTGGAGTTGGATTTCTTCTATCCAGCATTTATTTTGCTGGATTGGTTCTCTTGCATTTTGCATTGTGCATAGCATCTACCTAAACGCGTAGCATTTCCATCTTGTATGGAGCATTACACCATTCTCAAACATATACATTTGAAACATAAGCTAGGTGGTTACTACTCTGTTCTCATATGGGTTTCAGCAGATGGTTGAATTATGTTGCCCGCATGGTATTCATACCTGGCAGATTTTGGTTGACATTTGTGCCTATATGGTATCCAGACCATGGTAAGTTGAAGAATGGTATCCAGACCATAATACGTTTCGTTAGCCCGCGTGGTATCCAGACCCCGGCTTACGTTTCTCCCCAGCAGCGTCGTCGAACTTTGGGTGATGATTTTGTTTCTAGCCCTATATGGTATCCAGACCATGGCGAATTGATATGTTCCCGAAAGCCTGCGAGGTATCCAGACCCGACTTTTTGTTTTCTCCGGCAATTAGTCATCTTTGCTTGTGTGGTATCCAGACCATGATAGTCACCAATATGTTTCGTCCGTTGAGTATCCAGACTCAGGTATATCTGCTTTGAGCATCCAGGCTCCGATCACCTTGAGCATCCAGGCTCTGATCTCCCTCGAGTGTCCAGACTCTAACAACGTGGATGTTACCTTTCAGCCAAAATGGTATCCAAACCATGGCGCAGCTTTTGATGAATGTGTTCATCTTATTATGTGTTATCCAACGGAGTTATTTGGTTAGGTTTCTCTCGTTTTCTCCCTGCCATGGTTGTTTGGTTAAACCTCTCTTTCCCAGCGGAGTATGTTTTTGTGATCGGTTCAGCTATCTTTCAGAGATCTTTGTCCCCAATCAGGGTTTGCAGTTCTATTTTTGCGGTTGGCAAATTTCCGGGCTCTTTGGTATTCAACCGTCTTTTACCTTTGAATATTTGAAAGTTGTTCGCTCTTCAACCCTTCAGGTCCAAGCCGTTTGAATAAGGGCAGCTGTTGCGCCCCAAAATTTGACCAACCATTTCTCGTTATTTGGCTTATGTTTCGACTTATTTTGCATTTTGCATCCGCGGATCGCATTCATTGCATTTTTCGGCCAGATTGGCTTTATCGGGATTACAGCCCTCCCCTGGCGTTTCAGGCAGTTCATATACGAGGATTTATTTTGGGGATTTGTGCTCGTCCCAGTGTTTTCAGCTCTTGCTGTTGTTTTTTAGGACATTTCGGTGTCTGGTTTTTACCGTTTAGTTCGCTATATTCTCGCTTCATTTTTTAATCGATTTAATTGGCTTCATTGCATTTTCTAGATTTTTCCTTAATTTCTAGAATTTTAAATAGATTTTAATTAATTGTCTAGAATATTAATAGACCTTAATTGTTTTGTTTAGAAATTAATAGATTTTAAATTTGATTTAGAATTAATAGACTTTAATTTCTTTTTAGATTAGTTCAATCTTTTTTTATAGAATTTAGTAGATATTAATCAATCTCTTTAGAATGTTAATTCTTAGAGATTAATTGGATCTTAATCAATTTTTAGTTAGGGTCTTAATTAGCAGTTTTTAATTAGGTCCAGATAGTATTAATTTTCGGTTTAGTGGAATTAATTGAGGCATTAATCAGCACTTGCATTAATTGAGATTTAATTGAGTCAGTTTTGTCTTTACTGGGCCAGATGTCCGTTTCTGGAGGCCCAGTCCAGCACGCCACTTGTCAGCGTATAAAATCACCCACACGTTTTCATCTCTCTCTTCCACCTCATCCCTCACACTTCTTGCATGGATGCCACCCGTATCCCACTATCTTCCTCTCTCGGCCACCTGGCCGCGCCTCATTCTCCCTCTCCCATGCGTGATGCCACGCCACCCTGCTAGGTGGCACTCCCTCACCACTCCGGCCATGCAAACACCGGAAAGCGCTTGTTGGCAAAATCAACAGCGGCAATCTCGCCGGAACCCGCAATTGTCGCCTGAAAACTCAAGAGACATCATCATTTTCATTAGTTTTTTTTTTCAGGAATCAACCAGATCCGTACAAATTCAACAACCTTCCAAAGAACTCATCAACGTCCGATCAAGAACTCGCCAGATTTCTCCAGTTTTCTTCAAGAACACTCGCCCAGAATCATCATCTAACTCCACTAAGATCTTCATCACTTTCGATCAGTTTTTTCTCAGATCTTCGAACATCACCAAGAACTGAGCTCCTCCAGATTCATACGCGTTTTTCTAAAAGCTCCTCCAAGTTATTCATCATATCTCCATCCTTTGATGAACAAACCATAACCCTCTCCGATTTCCGCCATGAAAAACTTCTGTTTGTTCTTCAGATCCTTGTCTTTTTGCGAAGATCTTCCAGATCTTCATCCCAGTTCATTCGGTGTTCATCCTTTCCAGAAAACTTCATCTCAACATCACAACACTCATAGATCTTCAACTTGTTCATCAATATTTCATCGCCATCATCATAATATTCATCCGCTTTCCCAGTTTTTCCTTCAAGAACTTCATCTCCAACAAGTTTAACTCGTGAAATTCAGATCTACGAACAACCTTCTGCAAGACTCATTCAAGATCTTCATGCTACATCTTTTCAAAATTCTCCAGGCGTTCGTAATGTTCTTCTAAGATCGTCTTCACTATCCATGTCTTTCAGAAGAACTTGTCACATGCGTGCACATTCATCAGCCTTCAGATTTCTTTAAAAGAATCCACGAACTTCAACATGCGGCCACAAAGCATCCTTCAACCTCCTTTGATTTCCTTCGTGGCTCACTGATGACGACGGAAGAGACGTAGAGACTGAGGGAATATTGAGGTAGTGAAAGAGGGAGGCATCTGGGATTGTTGGTTTGAAGCAAAATGAGACGGAGGAGGTGTGAACCGGGAGTGGACGACAAAAACGGCAGCGAAGGCTGGTTAGGGTTTCTGTGAAGTGGAAGGAGGAAGGTGAAGGGTTGTTGGCTGATGGGCCTTGTGGCCCAAATTGCGTTCTGGATCCATCCCTCCGTGTTTTCGGACTACACTCCCATTGCCCAGCACGCGCCCCCCTGTTTTTTGTTGGTTTTTTCTGGTTGTATTGTGGGCTCAGGTCCGGTTTTGTTTTTACTGCTTCCACCCCCTGTTTAGTGGCTCTCCCCCTTTCCTTTATTTTTTTTAATTTCTTTTGTATTGGATATTGTGGTTGTAATAATTGCTAGTTTTATTTTTCCATTTTTTTTTCTTTTAGGGAATTATAGTTTATAGTTTAGAATATTAGCATATTTTTAATATAGATTTTATATTGTAGATTTTATATTCTATTATTCTATTAGGATATTATAGAGTTTTATATAGAATTTCCTATTTTTCCTTAGATAGTATTTCTTTTAATATTGTATATAGAATTTTCATTTCTATTTTTCTTATAGAATATTATAGCGTTTTAGGATAGATTTTTTATGCTATTTTCTATATGCATTTCCTCTTAGTATTTCTTTAGAGTATTTTCTGTTAGGAATTTAATTGCTAATTTTAGGAGTAGAATTTTATTTTCATTTGTGATTGGATTTCTCTCCTATTTTCTCTCCTGTCATCTGATTTTACTTCGATTTTATTTTTGGCTGGCCGTGTGACATGATTCAATTGGAGAATGATTTTCAATATCATTTCTCTATCTTGTCTTTGACACGGATATCAATACGCTACCTCTTAGAGTTTGATTTATCGTATAAGTCAAATCATGATGGTCTAAGCGTTACATTGGTTCTGATTCGAGCGTCCTCATCAAGGATCCAGAGAGGAGAAGATTGGAATGGAGCTTGCGCGTATGTCAAGAGCCAACGGAGCCGCTTCGTTAAACATCATCTTTCTTATTCAAGTCTTCGCGCAACCGTCGAGTATTGTGAGCTGTAGCGTTAGATACGTAGGAAATGGCAGTTGAGGGGTTTCCTCTCAATCGTCTAGAGTGTCTAGTATGGTACCCTTTGGGTGACATATGACGCACTCGCTCCTACGCCTTAGGTTCTTGCGTGTGTGTCCCGAGTTCCTTCTCGTTTAGGCGTAAGCCTGCTTCCTCTTTGTTCTCGCCGCCGTGCGATCGAAACCCTTTTCTCTCGCTGCTGTGCGATCGAGACCCTTTCTCTTGCCCCTGTGCAATCGAGACTTGCTTTCCTATAGCACCGAACTACGTTTGCTCTGATCTCTCGTGTCAGACGAGAGTACGTAGGCATAGAATTGCGATGATCCTAACGAGCTCCCTTTTTCTCTTTTCCCCTTTGCTGTAGTCAGCTGAACTACAGCTACTCTGATTTCTCGTACCAGACGAGAATATGTAGGCATAGGATGCGATACCCTAGCGAGCACACTAACAAATAACTTCTCTGTTCTCTCGTTTCCGTGCGAATGAGACTTTCCCGCTGACGACTAATGTTTCCCCTTTCTCTTGCCCTAGCGCAATCGAGGCCAGACCGTAGTTCTAGTTCCCGTAGGTCCCCTACCTCTAAACCCGACATACTGCGTCCGTTCTACCGCAAACAGGTAACGCCTAAGTCTCCGTCAAGCGAGCAGCATACACCTAACTGCTAGAATGCTTACGCTAGTATCGTCAATCCTTTCTCTCATCCCGTGTGATCGAGAACACCCTTGTTTACCCATAGTTAGCCTGAACTACGTTTTGCTCTGATTTCTCATGCCAGATGAGAATACGTAGGCACAAGACGCGACATCTTGGCGAGCAAATCTCCCCGTAGTTTCCCGAACTACGTTGACTCTGACTTTCCCATTGCACGAGGGAATACGTAGGCATAGAGCGCGATGCTCTATCGAGTCAGTTTCTTTCCGTTTAGACTTAGAAACCGTAGCTAGATTGTTTTTCACCCGTAGACAAATCAACAAGCGTGGATCCCATCGAGTACGATGGACGTGAGGGGTGCTAATACCTTCCCCTTGCGTAACCGACTTCTGAACCCAGACATGGTTGCGACGACCTTGTCTTATACCTTTTCGTCAGGTTTTTCCGATCGTTTTCTTTCCTGTTCTGAGGGATAAATAACGAAAGGTGGCGACTCTTCTGTTTTGCCGGCACCTTATTTTCGCGGTAGCGACAGTACCCAATACTTACCCGATATCGATACTTTAGTTAAAATGGAATATATAAGTATATGATTTTGTATGTTTTTTTAAAACTCAGAAAAATTGAGGATTAATTTGAAGAACTCATATGATTGAAGAGGATAATCTTTATATCTAAGATAGTTGCAATGGAGGGAAGATAAGTTTGATGACTGGGTTTGAGAAGTTTAAACAACAATACAATTGAAGTAATAATTAGAGTATAGATATACAGAACATAAAGTGGAAAAGAAAAAAGAAAAAGAATCTTCAATAATAATGATTTTAAAAGAATAAAATTGGAATTAGAAAATGGAAATAACAATTAGAAATATAAAAAATAATATTTTATTAATTTTAATTAAGGTTAGCATGTAATTAAATTTTTTATATTAAGAGTAGATAATTAATTCTACTTAAGAGCAACCAACCATTTTAAAATCGACAGGGCCGGCCTTTCACAGGCGCAACAGGCTCTATGGAACTGGGCCCCAAAATTTTGGGGGCCTATTTTTTTTTTTTTGAAATCTAATTAATATGAAAAAATTTAAAATATATATTATTTTTCCTCATTCCAAACGCAACCTAAAACCGAAAAGACGCTAAGGAAAATGAAACGTCGGCATTAAATTATTAGTTTAAACAATACTTTGAATTTTTAGTGTATTTTTTTATTATTAAATTATATATATATTTTAGATTTAGGCCTATTTATTAAATTAAAACAGGGCCTCCAGATTGATTGGGCCGGCCCTGAAAATCGATTTTGCACATTCTTAATGTCAAGGGTAAATTCAAACATAGACCGGATAAATATATTTATCACATGAAATATAATATCGAGTTAACTTAAAATTTTATAGTAATATTAATTTGTATAATTATTAGAATGACTATATTGAAAAATAAAAAATAATATAAAAATAGTTTTAATGGACTTCTTATGTGTTTTTTTTTAAATCGTAGTTGAATTAATATATATATATATATATATATATATATATATATATATATATATATATATATATATATATATATATATATATATATATATATATATATATATATATATATATATATATATATATATATATATATATATATATATATATATATATATATAAGACAATTTATTTTTTAAATTATTAAATAATTAATATATTTAATTTATTTTTAAACTAAATATATTATTCAATAAATCTAAATTACTCAATCTTAATTTTCAAACAACCCAAAACTATTTTGTCAAAATTGTTTAATATTTTAATATATTTTAGAGATGAATTAGAAAGAAATTAATAATTCGGATTAAAATGATGGCTTATTCTAAAATGAAAGATATGTGTATGGTTCTAGATCATTGGAATCCCACAAAAGAAAAGTTGATGCCGATATGTGACGCACAGAAACGAAGCCGACAGATTCATTCAATCCAAGTCGAAAAGCATAAGCAACGTCAAAATTCAAAAAGCAGCGTCACTACAATTTTCACACGCATTGTACGACAGGTGGCACTGCTTATTCTCCCATTTTCGCTACTCACAATTTCACACATTCTTTTTTCCCTATATATTTCAATTTCTCCCACCCAACCAAAACCATATTATCAACATTTTTTTTCTCTTCATTTCATTCCTTCCTTTCTTGCACGAATTCCTTGATCTCCTCCACCACCATCGCCAGACGGTTATTTCCCATTTTTGTCCTTTCAAGCTGTGAACCAGAAAATGGTTAGTATTTTTCATCGCACTCTTCGCGCTCTTTTTCTCTTTGTTTTTCGGTTTTTTATTTGCTGTTCTTCGTCACTGTGGAATTTCATCAAACAGAAAATAAGCAACCTAATTGCAGTTCACAACCAAAATCGATGACTGATTTGCAGTTTTCATAGAATTTTTTCGTTCTAACTGTTTTCGGAAGTTTCTGATTCTGTTTTTGTTAAATTTGATATGGATTCCTGCTCGATCTGATGATCAACAATGAATAGGGCAGAAGAGAAGGATTGTTTACGAATTTCATGATTTGTTGACCGCTATTTCGATTGTATTGATAGATATGATTTTATGATCGATTTGAGTTTTGAATCTGTTTTTGCAGGACTGTGTAGCGATTAGTTTAATTGAACTGTTTGGTTGTTTAGAAGGGGTACGGATTCAGCACTGTGTTTGAACCGAACCACTAGATTGGGTTGCTGGTTCTATCAGTGGTTATTGTGATTTGTGATAGCATTTGGTTTGTTTGATTTTTGAAAGAAAATGGATTTTCTGCAGTTAGGTTTCACTGCAGAACTATCTGGGT
This sequence comes from Lathyrus sativus, assembly GCA_963859935.3. Taxonomy (NCBI): domain Eukaryota; kingdom Viridiplantae; phylum Streptophyta; class Magnoliopsida; order Fabales; family Fabaceae; genus Lathyrus; species Lathyrus sativus. Next base: position 277,350,843 of record OZ012740.1, on the reverse strand, counting down.
TAAGACTGATTCATTAAAAATACAATGTTAACCGTCCAATTTTTATCCAACGGCTTGGATTAGTTGACTTATGTGATTACTTTGGGAATTTCTGACTGCAAAATGTTGATTGATGTTAGAACACTATGTTTGAATATCATGAAATTAACATTAGCAGAATGGAGTGGAGGAGAATAAAGATTCTATTCCTTTATGCTCCACCCAAATCCAAATCGGAGGGGAAGGAATATGGTAGTAAGTGATGGAATGGAATGAAACCCATACCACTCCATTCTGCTTCGCTCCATCTGATTTTAAATGATCTAAACAATGGAATATAATTTTATTATGCTCCATTCGATTCCATCAATCCAAACAAAGACTAGTCCATTGCATATGTTGATAAGGGAATGGATTTCTTGCCGTCAAATAGTGATGTGGGAAAGATCTCAACCATCTGATTTTGATCGGTGATCTACATAGTTATATTTGTTTATTGAGTTTTAAATTAGGATAGTCCAATTTTAATCAAATGATCTTCAATTAGGTTGGTCGATATGTGTTGGAACAAGACTTGGTGTTTGTTATTGATTGTAAATGTTATATAATATACTGGTAATGCCATAATGGGGTTGTTGATCTACTTATTTGTCCCATTGCAAGTGTATACGTAGAAATTTCCTTGTGTTCATTACCAACTCTGTGTTGATATATGAGATGTTTGTGAAATTTTACAGGCGAACGCAGCATCAGGCATGGCCGTGAATGATGAATGCAAGTTAAAGTTTTTGGAGCTTAAGGCGAAGAGGACCTACCGGTATATCATATATAAGATTGAGGAGAAGCAGAAGCAAGTTGTTGTTGACAAGCTTGGTGAGCCTGCAAATGGATATGACGATTTCACTGCCAATCTCCCCGCAGACGAGTGTCGATATGCTGTTTATGATTTTGATTTTGTTACTGACGAGAATTGCCAGAAAAGCAGAATTTTCTTCATAGCTTGGTAATCTTAACTTTTTGCTACTTGAAGCAACAATTAACTTTTAAGTTTGGATATTCAATATTTTTATGATTGATTTTAATCCAAGTATATCATTTTTGTTACTTTTGTTTGAAGGTGCCCTGATACTTCAAGGGTAAGGAGCAAGATGATTTATGCAAGCTCCAAAGATAGATTCAAGAGGGAGCTTGATGGAATTCAAATTGAGTTGCAAGCAACTGATCCTACAGAAATGGGTCTTGATGTGTTCAGAAGCCGTGCCAATTAAACTGTTGTGGTTGATTAGGATTTCTTATGCGGAATTGTCTATTGCACCTTAAGCTGTTGGGTGGTAAACTTGGTTAATTATAGACTTGATTTTCCAAGTTTCGACATGAGTCTATTGCACCTTAAGCGTTCCTATGTTATGGTCTATGACATATACCATGTGTTTGTGTCATTTTAATATTTAGTCTTATGCTTGCTAATTAATTTATTTTGTAACTATATTTCTTTGTGTAATGGGGCAAAAATTTGGGACAAGTTATATTGGAAATAATGAAGATTTATTTTCATTAAAGTTGTTCCAAAATGATAAAGTGGGTGATATATTTAATTGACAATAAATGCTTAGTCTCACATTGAAAGTGGAGTAAAATTAAATAGCATTTATAAGACTCTTGGAATAATGTACTTTCCAAAGGAGGCAAAGAGGATAAGAGCATCTCCAATGGTGCAACCCATTTTTAGATTATTTGTAGGACCCACTCTTTTAAAGCAATTCATTCAATTTTCACTCCAATGGTGCAACTCTAAAATTATAGTTTTTATATTATAAAATTAATATTTTAATATAAGAATCATTGAAGAACCGTTGCATATTTAAAAACTTTTCTATCTTGAAAACAACAAATATGAGTGCCATGTTGGCAAACCCACTCTAAGAACTCCCATTGGAGTTGGTCTAAGGTGCCACATAGTCATATGTGGTGGTCTCAAGTCTTATGTCACTTGTCTCATACAAAACACCCCTCCGGCTCCGGATTCGAGGGCGTAGAGGCGCTAGTGGCGGCTTGTAGACGGCACTTGGGCATGACGCATTGGAGCAATTGAGCTATTCGCGGCGTTAATGAGGCGGCGCCGGTGGCGGTCCGGCCGCCTCCGGCGGGCGGTCCGGCTGAATTTGTTTTAATTGTCGCTCCAGATTTTATTCGTTGCCTAGAGTTTGATTTTTGAATTTGAATTTGAAATATATGACACTTCAGGAAGTGGTGCATGACATTTTATTTGAACCATTGCAAATGCTCATTAGAGAGTGTTGTTTATGAAGAGTTGCAAACTTCCAAAACGACACATGCATGGCTATAAATATATACTTGATACTTCGAAATCAAATACTCCAAAATCTGATATCCTCTTCTATATAATTCCAAACATTTTCCTTGCATTCGAAATTTCACCAGTCTTGTGCAGTTTCGAGAAAAAGGCTGACTTATCCTGGGTATTCAGGCCGTTCCAACTCTAAGACAATTTGAGAGTGTGCTTGAAATACTTTTAAGGAAAGTGATTTCGTTCACGATTCAGTCTGGATCCATTCGACATTGAAGCATTATTTAACAATTTTAAAAGTATTTGTATCATGGATTCCGACGCTGCTGTTTCAAGCATCAAGGTTATGAATCAGGATCTTGTCAAATTGGACTGCTTCGATGGAAACAACTTTACCAGATGGCAAGACAAGATGACATTCCTGCTTACTGCACTCAAGGTTCACTACGTCTTGGATCCTGATCTGACACCAATTCCAGAACCAACTGAAGATGATTCTGACGAACTCAAGAAGAAGCGCATGCTGCGAAGGGAGGACGAATTACTATGCCGTGGACATATTTTGAACACGCTGTCTGACCGCCTATACGACCTATACACGGACAATCCGTCCGCTAGAGACATATGGAATTCACTGGAGTTTAAATTCAAAGCCGAAGAAGAAGGTACGAAGAAGTTCTTAATTTCTAAATACTTTGATTTTAAATTTATAGATTCCAAGCCCATACTTCCCCAAGTGCACGAATTGCAAGTCTTGGTGAACAAAATCAAAGCGGTGAAAATAGACATTCCTGAAATCTTTCAAGTTGGTGCAATCATTGCTAAGTTACCAAGTTCGTGGAAAGGCTATAAAAAGAAACTGTTGCACAGTTCTGATGACTTTTCCTTGGAGAAAATCCAGAAACATCTTCGAATCGAGGAGGAATCGAAGGAGAGGGAAAAATCAGAATCTGCGGGTCTTTCCAAAGCCAATGCTGTGACCAAAAAAGAAAAGAAAAAACATGATGTCAAGAAAAGTTATATCGCACCAAAAAGGGAACATACCAAATTCAAGAACTTTGGTGGTCCGAAGGGTCCGAAAAATGGATGCTTTGTATGTGGAAAACCTGGACATTATGCTCGAGATTGCAGGCAAAATAAATCAAAAAAGGAGATCAATGCAGTAAATGCTAATGATGATATAATTGCTACTGTGAGCAAAATTATGGCAATCAAAGGCAAAGTCCAAGGCTGGTGGTATGATACATGTGCCACGGTTCATGTCTCATATGACAGGGCTGCATTCAAAACATATTCTGAGACAAATGATGGACAAGAAGTACAAATGGGAAATGAAGTACGATCCAAAGTTGTTGGAACCGGAACGGTCGAACTCAACTTCACTTCTGGAAAGAAAGTTACTCTTGTTAATGTGCTTCATGTCCCAGACATGAATAGGAATCTTGTTAGTGGGGATTTATTGGGAAAACCGGGTATTAAATCTGTGTATGAATCGGGAAAACTTATTTTGACCCGTAATTGTGTGTTTGTTGGAAAAGGATATTCCGCTGAAGGAATGATCAAACTATGTATTACTGATAACATGATTAATGAAATTTCTAATTCTGCTTACATGCTTGATTCAGTTACTTTATGGCACAATAGATTAGCACATATTGGTATTAGTTCAATGAAGAGACTAATTAAATTTGGCTTGATATCATGTAATATCAATAATTTCAATAAATGTGAATTATGTGTTAAATAAAAAATGATTAAGAAACCTTTCAAAAGTGTTGAAAGAAATACAAATCTGCTTGATCTTGTACATTCAGATTTGTGTGAATTTAATGGCATGTTGACCCGTGGGGGAAATAGATATTTCATTACATTTATTGATGATTGTTCTAGATACACTTATGTATATCTCTTAAAGCATAAAGATGAGGCTTTTAATGCCTTTAAGATTTATAAAGCAGAAGTGGAAAATCAATTAAGTAGAAGTATAAAAGTCCTTAGGAGTGATATGGGCGGTGAATACTTTTCTACTGAATTTGATGCATTTTGTGAAGAACACGGTATAATACATGAATGTTCGGCACCTAGAACACCACAACAAAATGGCATAGTCGAAAGAAAGAATCGAACATATCAAGAAATGATGAATGCCATGTTATTGCATTCCGAACTACCTTTCAATTTGTGGGGCGAAGCCTTATTATTCGCTTGTCACATAATAAATAGAATTCCCTTAAAGAAAACTGGAATTTCTCCATATGAGGTATGGAAGGGCATGACACCAAATATTGGCTATTTTAAGGTGTGGGGGTGTGTGGCATATTACAAAAACATGGATCCTAAGAGAACCAAGTTGGGTCCTCGAGGGATAAGATGTGCCTTTGTAGGATATGCACAAAATAGCAAAGCATATAGACTTTTAAATTTAGAGTCTAATATTATTGTTGAATCCCGGGATGTAGAATTCTTTAAAAAACTTATCACTAAGGATAAAGAATCAGAGTCGGCCATAAATAAAGAATCTTGTGAAAAAGACTCTTCTCGGATTGTAGAAATACAACCTGAAGGCACATCTCGAATCATTGAACCACAACCCGAACCTAGGATAAGCAAAAGAGTCCGGAAAATAAAGAACCTAGGACCAGACGAAATTGATTCTCAATCCATTTCATTTTATCTGGTTGAAGGAAATAGTACAAATTTTATTAAAAGCATTCCGGTAATTCTTCAAGTAGGGGAAGATCCTAAAACTTATAAGGAAGCAATAGCTTCAAGAGACTCCTCCTTTTGGAAAGATGCTATCCGAGATGAAATGGATTCAATTATGTCCAACCACACTTGGGAACTTGTTGATTTACCAAAGGGATCAAGACCCATTGGATGCAAGTGGGTGTTTAAAAAGAAATATCATAGTGATGGTACATTAAACACTTATAAAGCAAGATTAGTGGCAAAAGGATTTAGACAAAAGGAAGGTATATATTATTTTGACACTTATGCACCTGTAGCAAGAACAACCACTATAAGGTTGTTATTTGCTTTAGCATCTTTGAATGATCTGATTATTCATCAAATGAATGTTAAAACAACATTCCTAAACGGAGACCTCGATGAGGAAATCTACATGGAACAACCAGAAGGATACGTCCTTCCTGGAAATGAACAAAGGGTGTGCAAACTTGTCAAATCTCTATATGGCTTAAAACAAGCACCAAAGCAATGGCATCAAGAGTTTAATTCTACGATAATGTCAAATGGATTTATTCCTAATTCTTGTGACAAGTGTTTATATACAAAAGTGTATAATAACACTGTAATATTTTTGTGTCTTTATGTTGATGACATGCTAATAATTAGCAATAAACTTAATAGAATTTTAGAAACAAAAAGGTTTCTAATTTCCACTTTCAAGATGAAAGATCTTGGACTTGTTGACACAATTTTAGGAATAAAAGTTAAGCAAAATAGTGGGGGTTATGAATTTAATCAAACACATTATATTGAGAAAATGCTTGATAAGTTCAAACATCTGAAATTCAAGGAAGTAACTACTCCATTTGATCATGTAATCAAACTTGAAAAGAATGATGGAAGAGCAGTGGCTCAATTAGAATATGCAAGTGCGATTGGATGTCTTATGTACTTAATGCAATGTACTAGACCCAATATATCATTTGCAGTTAGTAAAATGAGTAGATTTACTAGTAATCCAAGTAATGAACATTGGAAGGCAATCACGAGGATATTTGGTTATTTGTTGAAAACCAAAGATCTTGGCCTTCATTATGGTAGGTTTCCTGCTATATTAGAAGGATATACCGATGCAAGTTGGATCTCTAATGTGGGAGATCATAAATCTACAACTGGGTGGATATTTACACTAGCTGGAGGAGCAATTTCTTGGAAGAGCAAGAAACAAACATGCATTACTCTTTCGACCATGGAATCAGAGTTCGTGGCTCTCGCTTCCGCTAGTCAAGAGGCAGAGTGGTTGAGGGATCTTCTTTTGGAAGTTCCATTGGCTAAAGACAATGTTTCAAAAGTAATGATACATTGCGATAGTCAGACCACTTTGGCAAGAGAATTTAGCGAAGTGTATAATGGAAAGTCTAGGCATATAGGACTTAGACATTCGTTCGTGAGAAAATTGATTAAGGATGGAATCATTTCACTTACGTATATACGAACAAGCTATAATTTGGCTGATCCGTTTACTAAGCCACTGGCCAGAGACTTAGTAAAAACAACCTCGAGAGGTATGAGGTTGAAACTCCTTGAGTAAGAGTTCCGACAACGGCGACAACCCAATCTTAAGTTAACAAAACATTAACTTTAAGATTTTCAATGGGTAATAACAAGTCGTTGATTTGGATAATTGTCTAACATTTCGTAATTATGTTGACATTGGAAATGAGGGTTGAGTTTTATTTTAAACTCTTAATGAAGTTCAATACCGAGGGTACGTATCCATTGGAAATAGATACTATATGAACTTCACCTATGTGAATTCTGAGATGGTGCCGTCTCAAAGTGAGAGTTGGAGTTTCTCTCATAAAAAAATTCATGAAACAGGATAGCACATGGCCATAAATAAGTGCCAAGCGAGTTATGCAGAGGAAGAATCTTTAAGGAGTGTGTGTAAGGTAACACCGGTCTATTCATATGGATTCATGGTTTAAAAGCATTGCTACCTAATGTTCCGATTAAACCTTGTGTTATCCTTACTAAGGTTAAGTTTAAAATCGAAAGATACTTAAACTGTATTAATACTTCTTATGTCTCATTTCTGGAATTATTATTTTGTTATTATTAGAACAAGTGGGGGATTGTTGGAAATAATGAAGATTTATTTCCATTAAAGTTGTTCCAAAATGACAAAGCGGGTGATATAGTTAATTGACAATAAATGCTTAGTCCCACATTGGAAGTGGAGTAAAATTAAATAGCATTTATAAGGCCCTTGGAACAATGTACTTTCCAAAGGAGCCAAATAGGATAAGGTGCCACATAGTCATATGTGGTGGTCCCAAGTCTTATGTCACTTGTCTCATACAAAACACCCCTCGCCGGTGTCGCCACCGGCGACACCGGCTCCGGCTCCGAAACCGGATCCGAGGGCGTGGGCGTAGAGGCGCTAGTGGCGGCTTGTAGACGACATTTGAGCACTTAGGCACGACGCATCGAAGCAATCGGGCTATTCGCGGTGTTAATGAGGCGGCGCCGGTGGCGCTCCGGCCTTCGGCCGGTATACTGAGAATTTGTTTTAATTGTCGCTCCAGATTTTATTCGTTGCCTAGAGTTTGATTTTTGAATTTGAATTCGAAATATATGACACTTCATGAAGTGGTGCATGACACTTTATTTGAACCATTGCAAATGCTCATTAGAGAGTGTTGTTTATGAAGAGTTGCAAACTTCCGAAACGACACATGCATGGCTATAAATATATGCTTGATACTTCGAAATCAAATACTCCAAAATCTGATATCCTCTTCTATATAATTCCAAACGTTTTCCTTGCATTCGAAACTTCACCAGTCTTGTGCAGTTTCAAGAAAAAGGCTGACTTATCCTGGGTATTCAGGCCGTTCCAACTCTAAGACAATTTGAGAGTGTGCTTGAAATACTTTTAAGGAAAGTGATTTCGTTCACGATTCAGTCTGGATCCATTCGACATTGAAGCATTATCTAACAAGTTATTGGTCGAAGTAGTTTCTTGAAGGATGGTCTGTTTTTGTTTATCTCTTGAGACAAATAAGATATTAATTTAATTATCTGAAGTGTTTAAAAAGAGATATTTTTGTAGGAAAGTACACTGTACACGAATAGCAAATAGGAGGAGGAATACATATATGGATGCTCAACAAACAGGGTCTTTAATACATTTACAAAAGTTATACATAGAGAGACCTAAAAAACTAGGATAGTTAGACACAAAATTCGGGGTGTTTATCTGCTTAACAAAAGTGAGTCTCCACAAATGGGATATTGGTGAGGTTTAATTATACTTGACACTCTTTATATTTTAATAATATTTATGTTATCTCTGTAAAAATTGAAGCAAAAAATCTGAGCAAAATATTCGGTAAAACAAACTAAAAAATCAGAACTTAGCCAAAAATTCGGTAGTATATATAAAAAATTCAATTAGTCGGAATTTTGATAAAAAACGGTTTTTTAAAACATCTGGAAGTTATTGGATATTTTGTACTTGAAAAATTCGGTAGTTATAAAAAGAGGAAAATTGAATGGTTGAGATTTTGCCGACATTTTTGCACGGTTGTGATTGTACCCGACTGTTTTGTGTGGTTTAAAATGAATTCAAAGTTGTATAAATAGGGGTCGTCTGGTGTTAGAGAAAAACATTGAAAAATGCCTCTTCCTTAATTTTTTTTATTAAGGCAGAAGTGCACTTTAACAGGGTGAAACCTCCTGTAGACTTTCGACTTTCGAAGAAAATCGCCTGTCTAGTCGTCTTGAGATCCACGTTGAAAGATTTGTTGCCCCACATCGATAACAGAAAGATGAGAAAGGTCGAATTTCATGAAGATTGAATCAATACTTAAAGAAGGGCGAGTTACAGCCTTATTGAGTTGAAAACCAATGATGATTTGAAAGCTATGGGAAATCATTTCACCGTAGGTTAACTAAGGGACCAATAGGGTTTGATGCGATAGTTTCTAGATCTGTCGACGGCATAATCAAGATTTTGAAACGTCCAAAATCATCTGGTATTGTTTAGGTTTTGTTATATATTATTGTTTTCTTAAGTTATGTAATCGTTTGTTTAAGTTATATACTGTTAGTCAAATGTTAAGTTATATTCATCAAGTATCAATGAAAGTGTCAAAATGTTATCTAATAAACAGTCTTGTGCAAATGTCTGAGTAATACTACACATAATATACAAATAATACATAAAAATAATAATGTTTAAATAGGCCCCCACGAGCAATGTGTGCTGCATGCACTGCCAAACTATAAACCTTGTTGTTCTGGACGGGGCCGAGACTTGGCCCATAGTCGAGCAGGCCAAAACCCCATTGGGTTGGAATGCCCAATAAGACCTAAGCTGCTTCCTCGTCGGGCAGAGACCTTTCTCCCGTCGGGCAGAACATCTTCTCCCGCCGGACACGAACCCATGGCAGTCGAGCAGGCTCTTCACATCTGCCCGACGCGCTCTCCCTTCTGTCCTGCTGTCGGGAACAACCAATTCAGCTCGGGGAGCTCCTATGAACTCCCCCACGTTTTCAACGTGTCTCCTACACGGAGACACGTCATTTGATAACTTCTCGTGTCCTGATTATTCGGTCCTCCACCTCCTGGATAGCACGTAGCAGTTATACTAGGGCGAAGACCACGTGCTGGTCTTCCTGACGTCATGTCAGCCCTAGCAGTTACCAGCATTGGGCCTGGAAGCCCAGCCAAAAGCGAAGTAACCGTTGGTTCCGCGCTGAGGGCACACTATAAATACCCTATTTCACTAGAGGGTCAGATAATCTCATTCTTACTTCTCTCTCTGTAATTGTTATCACTCTACTCGATTCTTATTTTGGCATCGAAGTGTGTTTCAGGTACACCCACTCCATTCTCCCAGCAGTCCGATAGCTCAGACGCGTGGCCGACCAGTGACTCCTTTTGATCAAGTATGATCAGTGGCGTTGTTTGTGGGAAACTAAAGCTTCCCTGTTCTTCCGAGCAGTAGAACCAAAGCTTTTTATCAACTTCATCAACTTCTGAGATCATGAACAACCCACGCCACGACGATGTTGTCCATAATTCCGCCTTCGTCCTACTCACCAACGGTGAGGATCAGGGTGGGCCCTCCAACATCCATGACGGAAACGAGACGGGCAGACTGCCTCCCCTTCTTTCAAGGACGCGGCATGCCACGTCTCCCCTCGGGCAAGGTGCCCGACTGTCTTCCAGCCCGTCCCACACCAGCAGGGGCGAACTCGATGATGACTGCCCTCTTCACAACCATCAACCAGACTAATTTGATGTTGTTCCAACAGAACGAGCGTATTAGGATGCTGGAACAGGATAGCTCATCTCGCTCTCCCCCACGGAGAACCCAGCGCGAGGATTCCCGGAGCCCCTCTCCCCGTCAACGGGGGCGTCAGCCACAATTGGAGAGACCCCAAACCGTGGCCTCCAAGAAGCGCGATAGGTCACCTCCCCGTCCCCGAGGAGGAACAGGCCTGATGCCCCGAGTAAGAGGACGAAGGGTCGTAATCAAGTTCCTCGACACAACCCTTCTCCCTCACGCTCCCCAGTATGCAGTGACGAGGATAACCACCAGACTCCCCTTTTATGGGAAATCATGGAGACTCCCATCCCCCACGGGATGGAGAAGCCGCCCGCGCTCTCCACCTACGATGGCACGATGGACCCAGACGACCATCTGGAAGATATCGAGGTCATGCTCGATTACCGGAATGTCCGAGGAGCCATCAAGTGCAGGCTCTTCCCAACGACTCTGAGGAAGAGAGCCATGGCATGGTACAAGAGCCTGGAGCCCGAGTCCATCATGTCATGGAGGGTGCTGAAGGATCTCTTCTTGCAACATTTCACGATGTCCCCGCGTCATCTAAAGACGGAGGCTGCCCTGGGCGCGATCATCCAAGCTCAGGACGAATCTCTCAGGAACTACATTGAGAGATTCACGACAGAGGCAGTCAAGGTGACACTTCAGACGACATGAAGCGTTACCTCATGGAGCAAGGGCTGTGTTGCACCCTAAAATTTAACCAACCGGGTCCCACACCTGATTTACGTTTCGACTCATTTCGCATTCGCATTCGCATATCACATGCATTGCATATTTTAATCATAAACTGATGATATTGGGATTACCGCCTGATTTTCACCTGGCCGGATGTTTCAGACCAGTCCGGATAGTCGGAGGTTCAGTTTCGGGAGATTGTGCGCTTCTCAGCGTTTTTAGCTTATACTGCTGTTTTAAGGGTATTTTTGATGCTCGGGGTTGCCGTTTATTTCAGTCCGGTCTCGTATCGGAATTATTCGCTTTATTTGCTTTTGTAGGATTTTCTAGAATTTTTCTAGGTATTTTTGAGGTTTATTGGCATTTTAATAATCATCTTTGATTTTAAATAGTAATAGAATTTGAAATTGGAGTTTAATATTTTTGCTAGTTTTTAATAGAATTTAAATTGGTTAATAGAAATCAATAGAAGTTTTTTTTAGGATTTTAATAAATAGAAAATAGTTTCTTTTTTCTTAATAGATTTTTAATAATATTTTTTAGATATAGATTTTATTCTAGATATAGGTTTTAATGGTTTTGTTTTAGAATAATAGATGTTTGTTTTTTATATTTTAAATAGAATAGATAATAACAAATTTTCTTTTTAAATAGATTTTTCTGTTTATATAGAATATAATAGTTTTTCTTTTATATTTTTTAATATAGGTTTTGTTTTTAATAGAATAAATAAGTAGTTCTTCTTTTAGAATTAAATAAGATTTTCTCCCTTTTAATATAGTATAGTTTTCTTTTAATAAATAGAATTAAATAGATTTGTTTTAATCATAATTTTTTAGATATAGATTTTAATATATATTAATAGTTTTCTTAATAGATTTTAATCTTTTTAATAGGACTTTAGAATAATGATTTTAATACAGTTTAGAATTTTGATTGCTTTAATATTGATTAGAATATTATAGGTTTATTAATTACCATGTTCATTTTTAATTAGTCCACTAATCCATTTTCATTTCCATCAATCATTTTTCATTTCCCTTAATCCATCATTTTCACGTTAATCTGCATTTGCATTAATCCATTGCATTAGTCCAATTATCAATTAATCCATTCATTATCAGGTAATAGTCCATTTAGTCTGCATTAATTAATTGGGCCGTTATCCACGTAATATCCAAAAGCCCAAGTCAAAGGTCCATAAATTCTGCCAGGTGTCCTATAAAGGTGGTGCCACGCGTGTGGGCCAACCTCCTCCACCTCATTGTTTCTCTCTCCCTAGAACGCGCCACTTGTCCCTTCTCAGACTCTCTCTCTCTCACCCTGCATGCACACCACGTGTGCTCCCCTCTGACTTCCCTCGCCACTTGTCATCACGCCGCACCCCACCGGATGCATGGCCGTCGGCCATGCAACCACCGCTCCAACCAACTCCGGCAACCGCAACTGACTCCGACCACCGTCCAATCCGCCGGAAAACCGAAATTCACCAGAAAATTCATACATCTTCATCTTTCTTCTCCAATCATCATCAACTTCTCCACTTCCGATCAAACTCCGATCAACACCAATCATCAAGAATTTCCAAAAAATCCCCAGAACAACATCATCATCCTCATCTGAAATCTCATCCTCCGTTCCCAGATCATCATTAACCATCATCAAATAGCAACGTCGACCTTCATCAGATCATCCACGAAAGCTCCAGACTCATGTGTTCTTCGTCGCCATTTTTAATCTTCGTTTGAAGCTTTCTCCAGAAGTGCTTAGATCTTCAATGAGTTCTTCAACGAGTTCATCGCGGATTTCCAGATTTTCCTCAGTTGGGTCACACTTCGTCAACGATCCTCAGAGCACCATAGTGAACATTTATCTTCGTCAAGAAGCTTCAGATCGCTCCGATTTCGTCAAAGCACACCAAGAACTTCTTCAGTTACTTCAGAGTTCAAGATTTTCGCTGAACTTCATAATCTTCGCCGTGGATTCGTCAGAAGTTCGTTTGAGTGTTGTTTCGTGGATTCCGCCTCGCACCAACGTATCCATATCCTTCGTCATCTTCCCCGTCTCATCCAGGTTCTCACTCTTCTCATTTCTTTCCTTGCGTGTTCATAGTCGTTGATTCAGATCTTTATGCTGGTTAGTTTCGAACGGATTTATGTGAGAGTTTAAGTGTGGATTTGGTGAGGCAAGTTATGTTTAGGGTGGATAGATTGAGAGATGGATTTAGTTTGTCTTAGAGGTCAGAGAAGGGGAATGGAGGAGAGCGCCGTTAGGGTTGCATATGGGGGGATGATGAACAGTGTTTGTCCAGGTTGTGTAGTCTTAGGGTTTTGTTTATGCTGAAGTTGGGTTACCATGGATTTCGGGCTTTAGGCCCAATGGCATTTCTGAATCATACTCCCTCTATTTCCATTCGTGCACCTTCCCCCCTTTGGTTTGATTGAGTTTGGGCCTAGCAGTAGTTGCTACCCGCACCCCTATTGAGGGCCCAAACGGGAATTGTGAGCAATTCCTCACTATCTGCGCCCCCTTCGTTTTGTTGTCTGAAACAAGATATGGGCCCTTGCAATTGCTATCAACACCCCAGCGTTGTGGCCCAACCTAAAATGCAAGCAGGTTTTGCGCTATTCGCGCCCCCAGGTTTTATTTTTGTTGCTTTTTCTGGGTTGATTACTGGGCCCAGCGTTTCGCTAGGCGTACCCCCATCCTGGGCCCAGTTATGTTTCTGAATGTAAGAATTACTTCCACCACCCCCTGCTCCTTTATTTTTAATTGTTTTTTCTTCTTTTTCCATTATTTGCATATTAGTTACAAAATAATTCATAACAAATCAAAAAATGGTCATGTTAACATGAGGTTTTTTTCCCTATTTCAATAATTGTTTCAAGAAATTTGTGAGAAAATAAAAATATTGTTTTAGATTTTTTTTTCCATTTATGGTGATTTTTTTACATATTAATTGCTTCATTGTTTGTACATACATATTGATGAATTTCGTTTAGGCATTTAAACTCGCATTTTGATCCCGTTCTTTTTGTGGTAGCTAGATTAGAGCATTAAGTCCATTTAGAAATTTATTTCACATTTTTATGAATAAATCTTGATTAGTTTTGATTAAAAACATTAGGATAGTATAATTAGGGTTTAAACACAATATAGGTGCACTTGAACATTTTATTTTGGGTTTTTTAGATTGAATTAGAGTATGAGACCTATGGGGTATATAGGGTAGATATAGTATTTCCCTTAGAATTAATATTAGACTTGTAAATATTATATTACTATTTTTAGTATATTTTACAATTGAGTGATTGTTTGGTTTGCCCATTTTTGGGGTTTATTTTGTTGTGTGGGCTTTTTGGGCTTTTGCTTGGGGTGTGGGCTTAGTTAGAGCTTGTGGAGCTTGGCAAGGATTAAAGATGAAGATTGCAGATCAAAATCAAAGCTTGAGGAAGATTGCTTGGCTTGCTTGGAGTTGTTTGAAGACCATAGGACATAGGGTATAGGTAGAGCCTTAGAATAGAAATTCTTTCATAAACATGGATAGCTTCCTTTGCTTCCATTCTTCTCTATGACATAAAGTCCCTTTATGGTATTCACCTCTCTCCTCAGGAGGGATCAGTGGCGATACTTTAGAGGTAGAACTTTGAGAGAACCACTCTGTTATAATGTCAACTATCCATAGACTTCCTTTGGTCGTCAATGAATTGTTTGACATTCAATTTCTTCTGATAACATTAATTCTCTGTTGGAGAGCTTGCTTTGAAGGATCCCTTGAAGATTGAAGATGAAGTTCATTGCCTTGAAGACTGTTAGAAGAAGAAGATTGTTCATATCAAAGCTGTGCAATTGTTAAAGCTAGGATTTACTGCTGTCTGGAGCTATCTGCTGTTTGATGCTGTCAACTGGTTAAGATTCTGTGCTTGCTTGAGCTTGGTGATTTCTTGAAGATGGAAGCTTATTGTAGCTTGGGTCTCATGGGAGCCTGACTTTGGGGTTCATTGGGAGATTGCTGTTTATCGACTGTCAGAGTTGGGTGAGCTGTCAGAGCTGGGTTTTTGGGGTTTATTTTCTTTGCGGTATTGTTGTTAATTTTCCCCTTGGGGTTGAGGTGAAGCTGTTTCACTTTGCTCATTGTTTTCTAGGTTCGAGGTTGAGTGGGACTCCCTTGCCTCGCTTGTACTGCTGCATTCATGCATTTTACCGCTTTACTGTATATATGTTGTTGCTTTTCCGTTTATCACCTAGGATCTCTGTTTCTCTCTGTGCAAGAGAGAAATATGACAGACATTAGGCTTTCATCCATGCATGACAACATTAGGGTAGATTTTGATTCCCTTTTCAACCATAGGCTTTTTAGAGCTCCTTTCTCTTCTCATCTCAGAATAATTTAAAAACACAGTAATAAGGTTGATCAATGTCGTACATTACGAGCCTTAAGCTATTTGAGAAAAGGTTGCTGGAGGGTCACTCTTCAGTAATCTGATTGCTTAGTGTGTTACCCTTAGGGTGACATACGACGTAGTCACTCTCAAATCATAGTCTCTAGTGCGTCAGAGATTGCAAACACACTAAAAAATACTTCTTGCGTAAAAGACTGTAAACCAATCAAAAGTGTCATTTTTGTCCGCTTGGACCCATAATCAGGAGAAAACCTTTTTCAGAAGGATAAAAACAATCAAGACAGACTTGTGTCGTACGTGGCCTGAACTACGTTTGCTCTGATCTTTCATGTTGTATGAAAGTACGTAGGCATTAGATGCGATATCCTAGCGAGCAACCTTCCCCTCCTTTCCAGTAGGTAGGCGAACTACGTTGACTCTGATTTCTCGTTCCAGACGGGAATACGTAGGCATAAAGTGCGATACTTTGCCGAGTCATTTTTCCTTTCTTTTTAACCCAGACCTGTAGAATAGATAGAATAACAATCCGTACTAGAAAACAAGCGTGGATCCCGTCGAGTACAACGGACGTGAGGGGTGCTAATACCTTCCCCTTGCGTAACCGACTCCCGAATCCAGGATTTGGTTGCGATGGCCATTCCTTTCCCGTCTTTGCGGTAGGTTTACTTCGAGCATTTCCTTTCCCTCTTGTGGGATAAATAACGCACGGTGGCGACTCTTCTGTTCAGCCGGCGCCGATTTTCGCAGTAGCGACAGCTGACGACTCTGCTGGGGACTCCAACAGTTCCCTACGCGAGTCAATCCTAGCGCTTGTTTTCCCGTCATGGGTGTTGTATGGATTTACTTTTCAGTCATTTACTTTCAGCATTATTTTATTGTGATTATTGCTGTGGGTATCAAGGGGTAATCTGTTGAGAGATAAGCCGAACCCGGGCTTGAGTACACCTATAGATTTAGAGAGAGAGTAGTGGTTAGCCTGCTTGCTTAGCTCGCACCAGCTAGCCGCGAAATCTCACTCGGACGAGATTCTCTTTGATGCTTCTTGCCTGGCCCCTAGGGCTCGACAAGTTGTCTGACCCGAGGATTTTCGACTCTGGGAACCGATCAATTGGGAATTCGACTAAGTGAGGCCTCTTCAAAGGATGATGATGCCACACCTTATGGGTATCGTATCATTGCTCTTGAAAGTCTGTGACGTTGATACCCGCATAGGATGCCGTACCTTGTCAGATTAGGTCCATACCCGTGAGTGGGAGGGTTTTACAGGAAACCTGACTTCCAGACAACCCGGTATTTTGGTCTTCTCGTCAGATCGAACGTACTCAGTCAGCAGTGCAGCAGTATTCAGAGATTTGTGGGGGCTGTGATCCCGTATTTGTTGCATATTGCATTTGCACAAACATGTTTGCATCACATTGCATATCATTCTCCAGCTAGCCAGAGCTCTTATCCAGCCGTTGCTTTGATTCTAAGGGTGATTCTCTGGTGATTGGTATGAACAAATGTTGATTGGTAGAAGACGACCAGGGGGTTGAAATAGATTGGGGCAGAATTGAGCAGTGAAGTCAGCTGAAGGTTGTTGGTAGCTATGTCAGAGAGCCACTTCCGGTTTGTTGATACCTTGTCAGGGTTCACTGCGACGTCCAATCCTTTGTATGGTTCCCTGCCTGACAAAGACTTCTTGCAAGTGAACCACCTTACTGCAGACCAGTTTGTGCAACCTCCTGTTATGGACCGAGATCGACGTGAGCAGTTTGTTGTCCCGCAATGAACGACCTCCTGTTATCAACAATCAAGGTGTTGTTTTCCCTAGGGAGAATATCCGAAGAGGGATCCCAGTATCAAGGACTGTAGATCCAAGAGCTCTTGAGGATGATAGAAGGCTCCGAGCGTTGGAGGAAAAAGTGAAAGCCTTGAAAGTCAAAGATGCTGTTAACCTGAATGCTGCAAACATGTGTGATTCCTGGCCTGGTGTTACCTCCGAAGTTCAAAGCGCCGAGATTCGAGAAGTACAAAGGAGATTGCTGTCCGAAGCAACATTGGGTGATGTTCTGCCGAAGAATGACTTCGTTTGTGCAAGACGACAAGTTGATGATTCACTGCTTTCAGGATAGTCTGACTGGGGCATCTCTGAGCGGGTATATGCAGGCAGAGAGTAATCAGATTCGATCATGGATGGATTTAGCCAGAGCTTTGCTGAAGCCGTACGATTATAATCTAGACATGGCTCCTAGTTGCATGCAGTTGCAAGAATTGTCTCAAAGGAACGATGAACCTTTCAGGAAGTATGTTCAGAGATGGAGAGAATTTGCTGCCAGAGTGAAGCCGCCGCTCTTAGACCGAGAGATAATGGGCATGTTTGTAAACTCCCTAGGGAGCCCGTACTCCAAAAGAATGCTTGGAAATGCGCCAAATTTCTCTGAAGTGGTAAAGGCAGGAGAACGCATTGAGCGTAGCGTGTAAATTGGAAGAATTCAGAATGGCTCAAACAGTCAGGCTAGTGAAACTGAATCTCTCTATAGCCATCCAACTGAAGAAGGAGTTGTGATCAATGCAATCATGCCAGATGTTAGATATCCTCGAGATGAATTGGTGAAACCTGTTGGATCAGTATCTCCTGTACCTTGTTGTGTTGGACAGACAATTGTGCCTAGGGCACCCTATCAGGAACGTCGTGTCGCTCCTCTTGCAAACCAGCGAACTTGTGGCCGAGGTTATCAGAATCAGCGTCAGAATCAGAATGGACCTCGTAACGACTTGGAACGGAGGAATGCTCCTTCCCATCCAGTGCCTATGCCGTGTAGCCAGTTGCGGCCATCTTTGATCCAGAACTCTTTGGCGAAACTTACAGCTCTTAAGCCTGTGCCAGAACCTTACCCTCCTGGGTACAAGCCCCACGTTCAGTGTAGTTACCATGGCGGATCCCCGGGGCACTCAACTGAAGATTGCAAAGCTTTTTAGGCGATAGTATAATAGTCGATCGACCAAGAGTGCATTTCCTTTCCAGAAGGAGTTTTGTCTGTTCACGCCTACCTCTCAGCCGTCTGAGCTTGCAGATTCAGAGGGTTTATTTTCGAGAAGCCAGAGGTCCAGACAGGCAAACGCCCTCAGCATTGGCAGTCCTCGGAATTTTTATCATTTGCGTTTGTAGTTTCTTTTCTGTTAGTTACTACTTGCTATTAAACATTGTTTGTTTCGAATGGTAAGATTGGTAAAATGACTATGCATTTTTTTGAATTAATCATGTCGCTGTCGCTCACTTATTGCATTGCATTGACAATTGCATTTTATTTACTCCACTTTATCACTATGATTAGCAAAGATTGGAGGGAGGATGACGAAACTGAATACTCATAACCGATGATCGTATGCTTTCAGATAAAACCTTGCCGATGACGTACAAGGCATTGTTTCAAATCCCCCAAACACTGGAGATATAAGGAGTTAGTCCCTTGTTAATCACTTCGAGCCAGGAAGTAGAAGTTTTTTCGGACTTTTAAACCCTCACATCTTAACCCGGGGCAGGGTAGTTGTCAGTTAGCTTGACGAAGCGTTCAAGTCTTATAGAGGAGTGTTGCCTTTCGAGGACCAACCAAAGTTTATTCCTCTCAAGAGGTCATACCTCGCCAACCACAATGGTTAAAACTCACCATTCAGGAGTAAGACAGTTGCAATCCTTTCGGAGCAATCAAGACAATCAGTGTCACACGACTTTGTTCCAAGAGAAAAAAGAAAGAACAAGAGAGCCCGCTAAGTAAAAGAAAAAGAAAAAGCTGGAAAGCTAATAGTTAGGCAAAAATTAGGGCATCCCGCTGGACTTCAAAAGAAAAAAATCGAAAAGAACTCAAAAGGAGTCAGTCCAGGCAAAAGTTAGGGAATCAAAAGAACGAAAAGGAGGGATATAAAAAGAAAAATCCTCGAACAAGGACAAAGTCGTGTGGATACAGACACCGAAAACGAAAAGGAGTAACTGTCACTCCGACAAAAAACCTCGTGAGTTCCCTAACTATGGTTCTTACCATTCAACATACCTCTCGAAGAGGCGAGCGCTCGAGCCAAGTTAGCTGAAGTTTAGGATCGGAGATCATCACGTAGAAGGGGTGGGTACAAATCATAATTTGAGCTAAATATCCTTTGTTTCACGAACCGTGAACCCGACCACGATACAACCCTTAAGAGACCTAATTGAGGTAGGGTTTATTCTGAAAGTGCATTACGATAAGGTTGAGTAACCTGACTCCCTCTTGATTTGCTAGTCATATCCTTGTTGTATTTTTCACTGATCACGTAAGCACTACATTTGAACTTTGGTTCATTCGTCACTCACAATCATGACACGTAAATGAGTGACAGCACATTTTTTTCAAAACTTGCATGAACACTGCATTAAAATTACCATTCGGGACTGAACAATTTTACTTGCAGGTCGGTAGTTGACAGGAAGGAAATTCCACTAGGGGATAATCAAACAGGACTGAATAATTCAGCAGTCTGGACCAGAAGGGTGTATGTTGTGAAACCCTGTGAATCCGGGGCATCGACTTCCAGTGAGTTCGGAATCAATTAGTCTGAGGAAAAGTCCCGAAGCATCAGTTGATTATGGGGCAGTTTACTTGAGAAGTAGTTGATCAAGAGCGAATCTTCTCGAGAGCCAATCAGGGGAAGTTATCCAGAATGCTATGTTTGATCAAGGCAGGTTAAGTCGCTCAACGCTCGTTCAGGGGCAAGTCACTATGTCGATAGTTGTTGAATTGAGGGAATCCTTTTGTCGTGCAAACACCGGGGTAAGCCATCGCAAGGTCGTATTGTAGCAAGGGGCTTTCGGTTCAGAGTGGGTTTTCCCAAGAACCAGATTAAGGCAAAGTCATTGCAGACAGGGGCATGCCATCCTAAGAGCGCAGGGGTTATTCTTTATTCGAGAGGCATTCAATTCGAAGTATCTCGCCGAAGTTCAGAATACTGGGGCAGTTCATATCAAACCGTCAGGGTACAAATTTTCAGACTATCCCGCAGAGGTTCCTGCAGGCCGCGCCATAATAGAGGCGAAAGAATTGTTCTTCTACAACAGAGTTACTCAGAGTTAGTGGAGCAGATTCAGCCAATATTCAAGTTTGAGACGAATGGCGGGAAATCGTGACCCTTCAACTAGAAGCCGTGAATTCAGACAGGATATTGTCCAACATCAGGCATGTATGACCCACCACGGATGTATAGAAGTCCAACCATACTGGGCACGTTCGGTTATCCCCAGTAAAGTCGTACATTCGAGAATCAGTTAATCTGGGGCAATTAGGTCGAGATTTGGCAAATCTGTCACAGCTATGGGCACTGCTCCACGAATCAGTCGATCAGGGGAAAAAGATTTTCGCAAGACCGGGGCAGAGCACCCTAAAAACAAAAGATGTTGTTGGGACATTCTTTTGGGGTTTGACGTGCAGAAACAGTTCAGATCTAACCGTCAGGGTACAGAGATCGAAGAGTCCTTATCAGAAGGTTGGTGCCGATTCAGCGGCAAGGTATTGTGAGTAGCACTATGGCTAGCCTTCCCTTTCCAGACGAAATGCTCGGACTGGGGCATGTTGGTATTTATGGGGAAAATTTCTGAGAAGGAATAGAGTTCATGTTGCCCTAACCAGAGTCTCGTGACGAAAAGAATTGATCGTTATGTGAAGTGAACCCCCATGCAGGTCGCGCTTCATTCCCTGAAGCTGAGATGACAATGTTCCTTATTAAAGAAGAATCAAATTCCCCAGCTAGTCGCAGCCTATCCGAAGGACATTCTCCAGCAGAGTCGTTTACCCTCAGTCGAGTTTGGTGATTCCAAGATTGTAGACTGTATTCAGACAGTGTGGTGTCCCCCAAAAGGATTCCCTATCCTGAGCAGAGTTGTTTAGCCTCAGAGGACTAATATTTCCAAACTTGTGAGCTGTACCCAGACAGTCTACTCGCCCCAGCAGAGATTCCCTTCCCAGTAGGGTCATTTATTCTCCCCAACGGAATTAGTTTATTTTCCCCAAGAGAGTCGTTTCGTCCCCAGCGAAGTTCTCTCTTTCCAGCAAGTGTTTTCTTTCCTCCCAGTGGAAATCGAAGGTTAAAACTCTCCCCGACAGAGTTGGTTGTGTGTCCTGGCATTTATTTTGCCGGAATACTTTGTGATACCCGTTCATTCCCCAGCAGGGTGATATTCGTCCTCGACGGTCAAGATTGATGAAGCAAGCTTGTTAGAGCTATCCCAGCAGCTAGAGCCTGCATTTGCATCGGCATATAGTGTCATGTTTGCATCCACCAAACAAAAAACGCGTAGCATTTCCACATTGTATGGAGCATTACGCCATTATCAAACATACGCATTTTGAAACATAGATCAGGTTGGTGGACTTTTTGCTTTCAGGTGTGGTTCTCAATAGGAGTATGGAGTTCTAAAGACTCAGATATTACCAGAAAATCGAGGTCTCACCGGGAGACGTGTGACGACATAGTTCAGTTTATTATTATCTCCACAGAGTTGCCAATTGAGGCGTTGTTGTATCCGACCAGCGAAATGTTCTCTTCAAGTTTGTTGCTGCGGCAGCGTTTCAGGTTTTCCTAAAATCAAAGTTCAGAAGTAGCCACTTGTTATCAAGACGAGTGTTTGACAGTTATTTTCGGACTATCCCCAGTGGAGTTAGTTAATGCAAAGAATAGGCAGAGAAGCTATGTCCGAGAAAATTTTCCTGCGTGATGGGCAGAAGTGTATTTTCCTGTGTGATGGGCAGAAGTGTAATTTTCCTGTGTGATGGGCAGAAGTGTAATTTTCCTGTGTGATGGGCAGAAGTGTAATTTTCCTGTGTGATGGGCAGAAGTGTATTTTCCTGCGTGATGGGCAGAAGTGTATTTTCCTGCGTGATGGGCAGAAGTGTAATTTTCCTGTGTGATGGGCAGAAGTGTATTTTCCTGCGTGATGGGCAGAAGTGTATTTTTCTGTGTGATGGACAGAAGTGTATTTTCCTGCGTGATGGGCAGAAGTGTATTTTCCTGTGTGATGGGCAGAAGTGTAATTTTCCTGTGTGATGGGCAGAAGTGTATTTTCCTGCGTGATGGGCAGAAGTGTATTTTCCTGCGTGATGGGCAGAAGTGTAATTTTCCTGTGTGATGGGCAGAAGTGTAATTTTCCTGTGTGATGGGCAGAAGTGTATTTTCCTGTGTGATGGGCAGAAGTGTATTTTCCTGTGTGATGGGCAGAAGGGTATCTTCCTGTGTGATGGGCAGAAGGGTATCTTCCTGTGTGATGGGCAGAAGCGTATTTTCCTGTGTGATGGGCAAAAGCGTATTTTCCTGTGTGATAGGCAGAAGTGTATTTTCCTGTGTGATGGGCAGAAGTGTAATTTTCCTGTGTGATGGGCAAAAATTTATTTTCCTGTGTGATGGGCAGAAGTGAATCTTCCTGTGTGATGGGCAGAAGAAAATTTCCTGTGTGATGGGCAGAAGAAAATATTCCTGTGATGTAAACAGAATAGTGTCCCCGTATTGGATAGGCGGATGAAGTATTACTAAGACGATGCATGTTTCCCGTGAGAGATAGGCAGATGAACTTTCCTGTATCTAGACAGATGATTTCCCCGTAGGGAACATAGTATGTGTCCAATGACAAGACAGAACCACGTTCTTATATTCGACAAAAGTATTCTCCCAGTGAAGTTTATTCCAATATTGACAAACTAGTGTTGAAATCAGATCTGTGGATATTGTTCCCCAAGTAGTGGTGCAGTTATTTTGCGGTTTATTTTTGCAGTTGGCAAATTTCTGGGTTTATTTTGTATTCAACTGTCTCGTACCTCGAATGTTTGAAGGTTGTTCGCTCTTCAATTCTTCAGGTCCAAGCCGCTTGAATAGGGGCAGCTGTTGCACCCTAAAATTTGACCAACCGGGTCCCACACCTGATTTACGTTTCGACTCATTTCGCATTCGCATTCGCATATCACATGCATTGCATATTTTAATCATAAACTGATGATATTGGGATTACCGCCTGATTTTCACCTGGCCGGATGTTTCAGACCAGTCCAGATAGTCGGAGGTTCAGTTTTGGGAGATTGTGCGCTTCTCAGCGTTTTTAGCTTATACTGCTGTTTTAAGGGTATTTTTGATGTCCGGGGTTGCCGTTTATTTCAGTCCGGTCTCGTATCGGAATTATTCGCTTTATTTGTTTTTGTAGGATTTTCTAGAATTTTTCTAGGTATTTTTGAGGTTTATTGGCATTTTAATAATCATCTTTGATTTTAAATAGAAATAGAATTTGAAATTGGAGTTTAATATTTTTGCTAGTTTTTAATAGAATTTAAATTGGTTAATAGAAATTAATAGAAGTTTTTTTTTAGGATTTTAATAAATAGAAAATAGTTTCTTTTTTCTTAATAGATTTTTAATAATATTTTTTAGATATAGATTTTATTCTAGATATAGGTTTTAATGGTTTTGTTTTAGAATAATAGATGTTTGTTTTTTATATTTTAAATAGAATAGATAATAACAAATTTTCTTTTTAAATAGATTTTTCTGTTTTTATAGAATATAATAGTTTTTCTTTTATATTTTTTAATATAGGTTTTGTTTTTAATAGAATAAATAAGTAGTTCTTCTTTTAGAATTAAATAAGATTTTCTCCCTTTTAATATAGTATAGTTTTTTTTTTAATAAATAGAATTAAATAGATTTGTTTTAATCATAATTTTCTAGATATAGATTTTAATAGATATTAATAGTTTTCTTAATAGATTTTAATCTTTTTAATAAGACTTTAGAATAATGGTTTTAATAGAGTTTAGAATTTTGATTGCTTTAATATTGATTAGAATATTATAGGTTTATTAATTACCATGTTCATATTTAATTAGTCCACTAATCCATTTTCATTTCCATCAATCATTTTTCATTTCCCTTAATCCATCATTTTCACGTTAATCTGCATTTGCATTAATCCATTGCATTAGTCCAATTATCAATTAATCCATTCATTATCAGGTAATAGTCCATTTAGTCTGCATTAATCAATTGGTCCGTTATCCACGTAATATCCAAAAGCCCAAGTCAAAGGTTCAGAAATTCTGCCAGGTGTCCTATAAAGGTGGTGCCACGCGTGTGGGCTAGCCTCCTCCACCTCATTGTTTCTCTCTCCCCAGAACGTGCCACTTGTCCCTTCTCAGACTCTCTCTCTCACCCTGCATGCACACCACGTGTGCTCCCCTCTGACTTCCCTCGCCACTTGTCATCACGCCGCACCCCACCGGATGCATGGCCGCCGGCCATGCAACCACCGCTCCAACCAACTCCGGCAACCGCAACTGACTCCGACCACCGTCCAATCCGCCGGAAAACCGAAATTCACCAGAAAATTCATACATCTTCATCTTTCTTCCCCAATCATCATCAACTTCTCCACTTCCGATCAAACTCCGATCAACACCAATCATCAAGAATTTCCAGAAAATCCCCAGAGCAACATCATCATCCTCATCTGAAATCTCATCCTCCGTTCCCAGATCATCATTAACCATCATGAAATAGCAACGTCGACCTTCATCAGATCATCCACGAAAGCTCCAGACTCATGTGTTATTCATCGCCATTTTTAATCTTCGTTTGAAGCTTTCTCCAGAAGTGCTTAGATCTTCAACGAGTTCATCGCGGATTTCCAGATTTTCCTCAGTTGGGTCACACTTTGTCAACGATCCTCAGAGCACCACAGTGAACATTTATCTTCGTCAAGAAGCTTCAGATCACTCCGATTTTGTCAAAGCACTCTAAGAACTTCTTCAGTTACTTCATAGTTCAAGATTTTCCTGAACTTCATAATCTTCGCCGTGGATTCGTCAGAAGTTAGTTTGAGTGTTGTTTCGTGGATTCCGCCTCGCACTAACGTATCCATATCCTTCGTCATCTTCCTCGTCTCATCCAGGTTCTCGCTCTTCTCATTTCTTTCCTTGCGTGTTCATAGTCGTTGATTCAGATCTTTATGCTGGTTAGTTTCGAACGGATTTATGTGAGAGTTTAAGTGTGGATTTAGTGAGGCAAGTTATGTTTAGGGTGGATAGATTGAGAGATGGATTTAGTTTGTCTTAGAGGTCAGAGAAGGGGAATGGAGGAGAGCGCCGTTAGGGTTGCATATGGGGGGATGATGAACAGTGTTCGTCCAGGTTGTGTAGTCTTAGGGTTTTGTTTATGCTGAAGTTGGGTTACCATGGATTTCGGGCTTTAGGCCCAATGGCATTTCTGAATCATACTCCCTCTATTTCCATTCCTGCACCCTCCCCCCTTTGGTTTGATTGAGTTTGGGCCTAGCATTAGTTGCTACCCGCACCCCCATTGAGGGCCCAAACGGGAATTGTGAGCAATTCCTCACTATCTGCGCCCCCCTTCGTTTTGTTGTCTGAAACAAGATATGGGCCCTTGCAATTGCTATCAACACCCCCAGCGTTGTGGCCCAACCTAAAATGCAAGCAGGTTTTGCGCTATTCGCGCCCCCCAAGTTTTATTTTTGTTGCTTTTTCTGGGTTGATTACTGGGCCCAGCGTTTCGCTAGGCGCACCCCCATCCTGGGCCCAATTATGTTTCTGAATGTAAGGATTACTTCCACCACCCCCTTGCTCCTTTATTTTTAATTGATTTTTCTTCTTTTTCCATTATTTGCATATTAGTTACAAAATAATTCATAACAAATCAAAAAATGGTCATGTTAACATGAGGTTTTTTTCCCTATTTCAATAATTGTTTCAAGAAATTTGGGAGAAAATAAAAATATTGTTTTAGATTTTTTTTCCATTTATGGTGATTTTTTTACATATTAATTGCTTCATTGTTTGTACATACATATTGATGAATTTCGTTTAGGCATTTAAACTCGCATTTTGATCCCGTTCTTTTTGTGGTACCTAGATTAAAGCATTAAGTCCCCTTAGAAATTTATTTCACATTTTTGTGAATAAATCTTGATTAGTTTTGATTAAAAACATTAGGATAGTATAATTAGGGTTTAAACACAACATAGGTGCACTTGAACATTTTATTTTGGGTTTTTTTAGATTGAATTAGAGTATGAGACCTATGGGGTATATAGGGTAGATATAGTATTTCCCTTAGAATTAATATTAGACTTGTAAATATTATATTACTATTTTTAGTATATTTTACAATTGAGTGATTGTTTGGTTTACCCATTTTTGGGGTTTATTTTGTTGTGTGGGCTTTTTGGGCTTTTGCTTGGGGTGTGGGCTTAGTTAGAGCTTGTGAAGCTTGGAAAGGATTAAAGATGAAGATTGCAGATCAAAATCAAAGCTTGAGGAAGATTGCTTGGCTTGCTTGGAGTTGTTTGAAGACCATAGGACATAGGGTATAGGTAGAGCCTTAGAATAGAAATTCTTTCATAAACATGGATAGCTTCCTTTGCTTCCATTCTTCTCTATGACATAAAGTCCCTTTATGGTATTCACCTCTCTCCTTAGGAGGGATCAGTGGCGATACCTTAGAGGTAGAACTTTGAGAGAACCACTCTGTTATAATGTCAACTATCCATAGACTTCCTTTGGTCGTCAATGAATTGTTTGACATTCAATTTCTTCTGATAACATTAATTCTCTGTTGGAGAGCTTGCTTTGAAGGATCCCTTGAAGATTGAAGATGAAGTTCATTGCCTTGAAGACTGTTAGAAGAAGAAGATTGTTCATATCAAAGCTGTGCAACTGTTAAAGCTAGGATTTACTGCTGTCTGGAGCTATCTGCTGTTTGATGCTGTCAACTGGTTAAGATTCTGTGCTTGCTTGAGCTTGGTGATTTCTTGAAGATGGAAGCTTATTGTAGCTTGGGTCTCATGGGAGCCTGACTTTGGGGTTCATTGGGAGATTGCTGTTTATCGTCTGTCAGAGTTGGGTGAGCTGTCAGAGCTGGGTTTTTGGGGTTTATTTTCTTTGCGGTATTGTTGTTAATTTTCCCCTTGAGGTTGAGGTGAAGCTGTTTCACTTTGCTCATTTTTTTCTAGGTTCGAGGTTGAGTGGGACTCCCTTGCCTCGCTTGTACTGCTGCATTCATGCATGTTACCGCTTTACTGTATATATGCTGTTGCTTTTCCGTTTATCCCCTAGGATCTCTGTTTCTCTCTGTGCAAGAGAGAAATATGACAGACATTAGGCTTTCATCCATGCATGACAACATTAGGGTAGATTTTGATTCCCTTTTCAACCATAGGGTTTTTAGAGCTCCTTTCTCTTCTCATCTCAGAATAATTCAAAAACACAGTAATAAGGTTGATCAATGTCGTACGTTACGAGCCTTAAGCTATTTGAGAAAAGGTTGCTGGAGGGTCACTCTTCAGTAATCTGATTGCTTAGTGTGTTACCCTTAGGGTGACATACGACGTAGTCACTCTCAAATCATAGTCTCTAGTGCGTCAGAGATTGCAAACACACTAAAAAATACTTCTTGCGTAAAAGACTGTAAACCAATCAAAAGTGTCATTTTTGTCCGCTTGGACCCATAATCAGGAGAAAACCTTTTTCAGAAGGATAAAAACAATCAAGACAGACTTGTGTCGTACGTGGCCCGAACTACGTTTGCTCTGATCTTTCATGTTGTATGAAAGTACGCAGGCATAGGATGCGATATCCTAGCGAGCAACCTTCCCCTCCTTCCCAGTAGGTAGGCGAACTACGTTGACTCTGATTTCTCGTTCCAGACGGGAATACGTAGGCATAAAGTGCGATACTTTGCCGAGTCATTTTCCTTTCTTTTTAACCCAGACCTGTAGAATAGATAGAATAACAATCCGTACTAGAAAACAAGCGTGGATCCCGTCGAGTACGACGGACGTGAGGGGTGCTAATACCTTCCCTTGCGTAACCGGCTCCCGAATCCAGGATTTGGTTGCGATGACCATTCCTTTCCCGTCTTTGCGGTAGGTTTACTTCGAGCGTTTCTTTTCCCTCTTGTGGGATAAATAACGCACGGTGGCGACTCTTCTGTTCAGCCGGCGCCGATTTTCGCAGTAGCGACAGGCTGCACCGCGGCTCCAAATTTTACGAGGCTGTGGCAATCCACCGAGCAACCTCCCTCCAGGTCTTCCTCAAGAAAGCCCAAACATACATCCGGTATGAGGAGACCGAAGCTGCTAATTCAGCCCGAGACTCTTGTAACCGCGAAGCTGCCTAGGGAGCTCGGGAAGAAGAAGCTCAGCACCCCGGCGCGGGGGAGACTGCCGACGAGGTGATCGTTCCCGGGATCCCTGGGAGCAGAGGGGCCCCGCAGGCCGGTTCACTGAGTACATGACCCTCATCACTTCCCGCGAGCGCATTCTGGCTGAGTGCGCCAACTCAGAGTTCGTACAGGGAGGTGTCTGTTTCCCAAACCGGCACCCCCCAAGGCCAACGTGGACAAATCTAACTACTGCCGCTTCCACCGCGACCACGGACATGTCACCGAGGATTGCATCCACCTCAAGGATGCAATTGAGATACTCATCAAGGATGGGCACTTGAAGAGGTACACCAGGGGGGGAAATGCCCCTCGATAGGAGGCCCACAAAGCCAAAAGGGTCGAGGACATTCCTCCGCCCGCCAACGACACTGGGCTGTAGGTGGCCTTCAGCATAAGTAGTCCTGAAGACTTGTTCTCCCTAAGAGAACACAACTTCCCTACCGGGCACCAGCTGCCCAAAGAACCAATACGCCTCATCAGCCCATGGGAGTACTTCCCCACTGCGATGGTCATCTCAGGCGGGGCCCCAAACAAGCTCTCCATCGGGTCCGTGAAGAGGAAGTTTGACGAGCTGATGAGCAACAACTCCAGCAAGATGAGCACCCTCGACAAGTTCCACGGTCGGTCTAACTCGATCACGTATTACCTCGAGGAGCTGCCCGGGGGAGCCCCCAACGTCGTCATCCCCCTGCTGATCCGGACACAAATGGCAAACTTTGACGTCTGCCGTATCCTGGCCGACGGGAAGAGTTCGAAGGATATCATGTATACCCACCTATTCTCAACGTTGCAGCTCGATGAGACCAATCTAACCCCTTATGTCGGCTCCGACCTCCAAGGGTTTAACGGAACCACAACAAGATCGTGGGGATATGTGAAACTCAAGGTCACCTTTGGGACAAATGAGACGACCAGGGAGATCAACATCCGCTTCCTGCTCGTCGAGTGTTCTTCACTGTACAACTGCATCTTAGGCAGGACGACCTTGGTAGACCTCACCACAGTGCCATCGACAGTCCACCTTAAGATGAAGTATTACACCAGGCGGCGAGGTGTCATCACCCTCAACAGCGACATAGAAGCAGCCCGACGGTGTTTCGAAGCGGCAATGAAGGGCCTCAGCACGATCGACCCCTCTCCCAAGGTGATCAAAAAGTCTCCACCCGTCTAAGAGCACAAGCCAAAGGACCACGTCGATGTCGTAGAACTCGACTACCGCTTCCCCGACGAACATGACCATGAAGCTGAAGCCGAGCATGCTCCTCCAACGGTCAATGGGCAACCTTTCCACCCAACACGCCCCATTCTAGACGTGGACTTCGAGCTTGTAGCCCTCGGCGAGGATACGACCAGGAGCGTGAAGATTGGAGTTGGACTGCCCAACCTGGTAAAGAAGCAGCTGAAGGCCTGCCTCCGTGAGAATACCGATCTCTTCGCCTGGAGCGCCGCCGAGATGCCCGGCCTTCACCCCGAGGTCGCCTGCCACTAGCTCTCCATCGAACTAGCCACAAAGGCTGTAGTACAACGTAGGCGTTGGCAGTCCCCCGAAAAGTCGGCGGCTGCTGAAAAAGCTGTAAAAGACCTCCTAGAGGCAAACTTTATTTCGAAAGCCCGGTATTCAACCTGGCTGTCCAAAATTGTATTAGTCAAAAAGAGTAATGGAAAATGAAGGATGTGTGTTGACTATATGGATCTTAACCAAGCATGTCCCAAGGACGCCTATCCCCTCCCCAATGTCGACAAGCTCGTCGACAACTTGACGGGCTTCAAATTATTGTCCTTCATGAACGCCTACTCGGGATACAACCAGATCCCCATGGCTGAGGTCGACAAATAGAGCACGACCTTCATGACCGATTCGGGAAACTATTACTACAACGTAATTTCCTTCGGCCTAAAGAACGACGGCACCACCTATCAACGGATGATGAACAAGGTCTTCCAGGGAGAGATTGACGAAATGCTCGAAGTCTACATGAATGACATGATCGTCAAATCATGTATCAAGGTCGACCACACGACCCACCTCAATAAGGTCTTCGAAACAGATAGGAGGTGCAAGATGTGATTTAACCCAGAGAAGTGCACCTTCGGTGTACGAGCGGGGAAGTTCCTCGGGTTTTACCTGACCGAACGAGGGATCGAGGAAAACCCAGACAAATGTCGGGCTTTCTCCGAGTTTGCAACATCGAGCACGAAGAAGTTGATCCAGTCGCTGAACGGGATGCTAGCCTCGTTATCCCGATTCGTCTCCAAATCCGCGCAACATGCCCTCCCATTTTTTAAACTATTGAGGAAAGAGGCCATGTTCGAATGGACAGAGGAATGCGAGCAGGCCCTCCTCCATCTCAAGCGTTTCCTCTTGGAACCACCAGTCCTAATGAGACTGGATGTCGGGGAAACCCTATACATATACCTGGCCATTTACACTGAGGTCGTCAGCACCGTACTGATCCGAGAAACTCTTGACGGGCAGAGGCCAATCTACTTCACGAGCAAGGCCCTCCACGACCCTGAGGTGAGGTATCAACAGATCGAGAAAGTCGCCCTGGCCCTCATCAACACGGCCAGAAGACTGCGACACTACTTTCTAGCCCGACATGTCAGGACGCATGTTGAAGTGGTCGCTGGAGCTCTCTGAGTTTGACATCCTCTACGAAGGCCGAAAAGCACTTAAGGCATAAGTACTGGCTGACTTCGTCACCAAGATGACGCCCGCCGCGGAACCAACTTTCGGAGCCTACAAGTGGACCATCTTCATCGATGGCGCTTTGAGCTCGTCGGGTAGTGGCACAGGCATCATCCTGGAGAACGAAGATGACATTGTCGTGGAATTCTCTCTTGCCTTGGCCTTCCCGACGACAAACAATCAGGCCGAGTACGAGGCGTTCTTAGCTGGACTCCGCCTGGCGGAAGACCTCGAATCCAAGGAGATCAAAATTTTCACGGACTCCCAGTTGGTCGCCTCCCAAGTCTGGGGTGAGTACCAAGCCAAGAACGAAAATCTGGCAGAATATTTAGCCCTTATAAGGGAGCGGATGAAGAGTTTCGAATCTGCTAAAGTGCAACACATTCCCCACGAATATAACACCCGAGCAGATGTCCTCTCGAAACTGGCGAGCACAAAGAAGAAAGGCGGGAACTAATCCGTCGTCTAAGAGGTCCTCGCACGACCAAGCATGGAAAAGGCGAAAGCGACGCTCGGGGTCAACGCCATTGGGGACAACAACTGTTGGATGACCCCGGTACATACCTACCTTAGCATGTGACACCTCCCCGGTGACGCAAAGGAGGCCAGCACTGTCAAACAGTGAGCTTGCTCCTACGTGTTGTGTTAGGACAATGGTAAAGTGTCGGGTTTTTGCTATCGTCTCCACAGGGAATATAATATTTTTCTGCCGTACGACAGTTGTTAAATTCGTAGTTTTATAGTAACAAAGGGTTTGGTTTTAAAAACGGTATCTTGCATAAAAAGTTATAAACAACGGTAAAAATTAGGGTTTGACGATTTGAAGAAAGATTGCCAAAGTTAGGTTTCAATGATCACTTTGCATGCATATGCTTAATCAACAAGATTTATAAACTCCATCTAGATAATAAACTCATTCACAACATCCTCTCAATGTGATTATCTCTAACTCACATTATGGGTTTTACCGTTTTGATCCATTGTTGATCTCTCACACAATCTATCAAACTGATAACATTAAAGTTTAACATTTTAAGTGAACATCTTCATTCTTAACTATCTCTAGATTAAAAACAAAGATGGATGAAAACCTAGGTTAAGAGTTGGACAATATCTCTCAATCATAAACCAACACAAAGAGTTTTCAATAAAGCAAAGTTTTCATCATTCATTCATCATCCAAGAGTTTACAATACAAATGAAGATCAATACATTTACATACAAAGTTTGATGATCACCTACATCTAACCTTGACAACAAGAAGAACTTAGCCACTCATTCTCATGGTAGCTTGAACAAGAAGGAAATGGAGAAGATGAAGAACATCCACTTCGAAGAATCGATGAAGGATGTGATTCCACTTCTCCTTGATTGCATAAAAAATAGCAAAATGAAGAAGAACTAATGTTTTTAGGGTTCTAGAGCTCTATTCTTATGTTACAAGATTGATCCCTTTCCTAGTACATGGTATGGTCTATATAAAGCAACCAATAAAGTAAAAAGGAAATGCTGTCTGTGCACATTCGCCAGGCGAACCATGACCTTCGCCAGGCGAACCAAAAATAACTTGGCACTTCAAAGTGCCTCTTGCTAGCAAACCGCCCTCTGAGGTATCGTGCATTCGCCATACGAACAATTCACTCGCCAGGCGAACATTCGCTGACCTCACTCGCCAGGCGAACTTTGGGTGGTTTTGCTACTGGAATTTGCATGAGGAAAGCTACCACTTCTTCACCAGCACCTTCGCCAGGCGAACAGTAGCGAAGCTTCGCTGGAACCTTCGCCTGGCGAACTTCCTATCTTTTAAGTCTGGGAGTTAATTCTGAATTACTTGCTCTAGCTCGTCAGCACTTGCCTGGCGAACATTCGCTGGCATTCGCTGAGCTTCGCCAGGCGAATGCTTTGGTTTGCAACTTCTCCAGAATGCTTTGTCTTGTCTCCCAAGGTGCTCTTATTAGTGTCAATCTTGCACACTAACAACAACATTACAAACACCATTCACTTGGATCACAATAAAATGAAACTAAACAAATTCGACTACTAAATCAAATACTATTAGATGAAAACGATTAAAAAGACTACTAAAAAGAAATCAAATATCTACTATAATTGGGATCTAACAACTCTCCCCAACTACTTATTTGCATGTCCTCAAGCAAAGTATGCCTCTCAAAACAAAAAGGAGGATTTGCTCAAGACCAATTCAATCCAAGTGAAAATATTCGGCTCAAATACACAACATGTGCAACAAGGCAAAAAATTACACAATTCCATAATAGATAATGTTCAAGAACTAAATTCTAAGAACAAATTAAACAATGCTTCAAGCAACAACTAAATCTCATGACATGTCATTCTAACACTCCAAGCAAAAACACGCATGCAAGCGTGGGACAAAAATTCACTCAAATGATGAACAATGCAATACTATACAACTCATACAATATCTAAATGCTCACAACAAAATTATGGAAGCTCAAGATCGCATAGGACTTAAATGGTTGTAGCTTGGTCGGGTTAACAAACAAGGGATATATCTAAAGCCATTGAAACGACATTTCCGATGCAAAAGAGACATTCACTGTACACTATTTACACATCTTCGACTTTGTTTTACAAGTTCCTCATTTGAACCCTTCACAACTCACTTTGTTTTTCAATATTTTTCTACCAAGCAAGCATTCATTTTCATATTTTTTGTGTATATATATATATATATATATATATATATATATATATATATATATATATATATATATATATATATATATATATATATATATATAGTTTTTTTTTCTACACCGTATTCACAAAACGAGTGTTTCTCTTTTTCATCTTTTCTTTTCAATGCTTTCTTAGCTTTTCAAGAGTTGTGACAAATTACCACCTTACATTTTCGTTCTCCCCAACTTGTCTTTTCTCGTCCCCTAAGTGAATGCTCTTATTTTTTTTACGACAAAAGAACAATTAATCAAAAATTCCAAGGTTTCAAGAACAAGATTTTTGAACTCTCGCTTTATTTCAAGCAAGGACTCAACTGTTTAGGCTCAAAAAGGTTTACGAATACTCTCTGCTCACGGGTATATTTGTATTTGGAACTGGTTGTGCTCAAAAGAAACAAGTGCCTTGATCCTCTCTAGAACTTCCACAAAATTATAAAAAACAAAAGATAAAGCATGAATTACATGCATACACAAAATTCATCATCCATCCATAACATATGTACACATAAAAGGAGGATTCTTACATTTGTGGTATAGGACCTAAATGACATATCAATCAAAAGAGTTGCAGAAGAAACAAAGGTACAAAAATTGTTCCTAGCATAACAAGTTCTACAACATTTTAAATTCTAGAACAAGGTAACTAAGTACCTTGTCAACAACTTTGTGATAACGATAATATCATCGCCGTCCCACTTGAAAGAATTCTTGCACAACTACAACAAAAAACTAAACATTGACAATATGGTGTTAACATATTTACAACCACCCTTGAATAGAACTTCACATAAAACTTACTAAAATAAAACTTTAAACCAAAAATAAATAATTAAAAACTCAAACAAATAAATAAAAATGCTGAATCATAAAATGGTGCCTAACACCAATAATGTCAAAAGTACCATGGAAGGTACAAGTACAAAACTTCAAATTAATCCAAAGTACATAACAAAATAACCAAATGAAACTACAAGATAAAAGAAAACTTCACTTTGTAGCACAAAGTGAACAACAAAACACACAAGAAATCACTCCTCCTCAGAGACATCATAACCATCTTCACCGTCCTCTTCACCGTCATCATCATCATCGTCAACATCATCCTCATCAGCATCCTCCCCCCTACCGAAACTGGGTCTGTCCACGGGCCATGCAGCATGTTCAAGGAATTGCTCCCTTGTCATCATCGGGTGGCTCCTAGCAGGATCACGAATTTGCAGCTGCAACAGCTGCATCGAGTCATAGAGATCACAAGTGGCACGCTGCTGAGCAGCCATCCAATCCTAGTTAAAAGCACAAATCTCTTGCTGAAAGGGGTCGTAAACAGGAGGAGCTTGACCAGATCCAGAAGAATCACGGCCATGTCCGTCGGCAGCAGTACCTACACCAGAAGTCTCACCAATTGCAGGTTTAGCTCTACAGAATTTCTCCACATACCTGTCATCGATCGCAGCCGGGATAGTGCCCTGTCGTCTCTGAGGAATATCCACCCCAGCATAAGCACAGAGTGACATGATAAGGCATGGAAAGGTCAGCAGGGCATTTTTGCGAGCCGCCAACCCGCCACGCCCACTGAGTACAACCGCACGCATCTCATCCGCGATGATGCGGGCAATGTCTATCTGAACATTTAGTAGGATAGAATGGATCAAATGTGCAATAGGTAAGGGTACTGAGCTGTGGTGGGACCTCGACACAATATTAGTCAGCACAAATAACAAGATCAGTTGTACCAAGGGTTTCATGTCAGTGGGGAGGTACCGAATAGGTACCCCAGAAGAATTCCGCACCACGTCGCGGCCGTCCAAACATAAATCTCTGGTCATAGCATCCATATCGCGATGCTTATTCAGATCACAGTGATAGTCGTTAATTTGGCTACCTGTCAAAGAGAGAGGGTTACCCAAAACATGACTAATGGCCCTCCGATCAAACCTTACCATAACACCCCGAACCATCGAGGTCCAACTGAACACTTCGCCGTCATCAAGGAGGGCGTTAGCATAAAATTCCCACACTATTTCAGCGTTGTATCCATCAAGCGGGGTCATCAGACGCTCCCATTTCTTTGCCACAAATAGAGCGTCAATAGTGCGGTAGTCCCCTGTGTCACTCAGCCGGAACCTCTTCTCCGGCACAATGTTCCTCCTCTCGAGGGCTTCATAGCGTGCAGCGTGAGTAGCGCCTCGGAAGCCGTCCTGGTCAAAGCGGATTGGTACGGTACGAGAGGTAGTAGCCTTCCTCTTGTGAGGGTTGATCATTCTTGGACCCATTCTGCATACACAAAAATACACAAACATAACAAAAAGCACACAATAAGTTAGATGGAACTAACAGCACAACACAGTAAGGAAAGAAAAAATCAGTAGCATTCGCCTTGGTTCGCCAAGCGAATCCTTGCTGCCATTCGCCAAGCGAATGCCAGCGAAGGTGCAAAAATGCAGACAAACAACACTTCTGCAATTGTGTTAGATGCAAACCAAAGGTGTTCTATTCCCCATTCTCATTAACAGAAGCAATTCGAACATTCATGCACTAATTTTCACAGAAAAACAGAGAGGGATTTCTTAACCTAACACAATTTCAGAAGCACATTCAAGGATCCCACAACATAATTATACTAACATAAAAGCACAGAAGTAGAAGAACACAACAATAACAATGCACAAACTGAAAGAAGAATAAACAAGAGAACATACCTTAGGATTGAAATTGAGGAATTCGCAGCAAGTAAAACAAGAGAGAAAATTGGGAGGGAATGTGAGAGTGAGGCAATGAAACGAGGCAAAGGGAGGTTAGGGTTTTCAGAATTGAAAATGTAACGGTTCATGGGCCCAGGTGGCCCATCCCAAAGGCCTCTTTTTTTTTTTAACTGATGTCGCACACTCGCCAGGCGAAAGCCAGCGAAGCTTCGCTGAGGCTCGCCAGGCGAATCTCACTGCCATTTGCCAGGCGAATGTTAGCGAACATGACAGTATATTTAGGATCTGCTGCATTGCTCCACTTCACAAATCCACAACCAAACTTTCTCAAAAATGCATAAAATGAACAAAAACATGTATGTACTTATAATGTTGAGGTGCCTCTCAATAAGCGCTTGTTTAACGTCGGATAAGCTCGACGGTCCATGATGCTCAAACTGGAACATCAAGAAGAAAAGCACAACTTTCTCGGTCCACATGAGAGCCGAGATAAATCTTTAACCGCTGACCATTGACCGTCCAGCTGTCTTTTCTCTCCAAATCCTCAATGACCACTGCCCCAAAAGTTTTCACCTCCTTGACGCGGAATGGTCCGGACCACTTTGATTTTAATTTGCCGGGGAATAATCTCAACCTGGAATTGAATAATAGCACAAGCTGCCCGGACGCAAATTCCTTCTTTCAGAGCTTTTTGTCATGGTACTCCTTTACTTTCTCCTTGTACAACCAACTTGAGTGGTATGCGGCATTGCGCATCTCTTCCAACTCAAGAAGTTGTACCTTCCTCTTATCACCGGCCAACTCTTGATCAAAATTTAAAAATTTTAAGGCCCATAAGGCCTTGTGCTCCATTTCAACCGGTAAATGGCAAGTTTTACCAAAAACCAATTGGAATGGAGTTAGCCCAATTGGAGCTTTATAGGCCGTGCGATACGCCCATAGAGCTTCATCCAACTTTTGCGACCAATCCTTCCTTGAGTTCGACACGGTTTTTTCCAAAATTCTTTTAATCTCTCTATTCGAGACCTCAGCCTGACCATTTGCCTGCGGGTGATACAGAGTCGTCACTTTATGCGTTACACCGTAATGTTGCAGAACTTTTTCTAACGGTGCATTGCAAAAATGTGACCCTCCGTCACTTATCAACACCCGAGGGGTTCCAAAACGGAAAAAAAATATTTCTTTTTAAAAAGCTTATGATCGTTTTAGAATCCGCTCTCGGTGAGGCAATCGCCTCAACCCACTTAGACACATAGTCAACTGCCACCAACAAGTATTCGTTTCCGAAAGAGGGCGGGAATGGTCTGACAAAG
The DNA here is from genome assembly GCA_963859935.3 of Lathyrus sativus. Taxonomy (NCBI): domain Eukaryota; kingdom Viridiplantae; phylum Streptophyta; class Magnoliopsida; order Fabales; family Fabaceae; genus Lathyrus; species Lathyrus sativus. The sequence goes on along the minus strand of OZ012740.1, from coordinate 277,312,783 downwards.
TCGATACCCCAACAATTAAACAATTCTACCTCTTGGATATTTTGAAGAGGCATTTTGTCTCTCTTTCCTATCCCACCACTCCTTTGACAACTGTCACAGTTTTGCGCATGGGCATTTGCGTCTTTAAAAATAGAAGGCCAATAAAATCTCGATTGAAGGACTTTATTTGCCGTTCTAGCCCCATTAAAATGACCGCCATAAGGCGAGTTGTGATAGTGCCATAGAATACTTTGGGCCTCATCACCCGTAACACACCTTCTTAATAAATTATCCCCTCCCAGCTTAAATAGATAAGGGTCATCCCACACATAGTACTTGGCATCCGAGAGGAATTTCCTCTTTTGATTAGGAGTTAGGTCGAGCGGCACAAAACCACTCGCAATGTGGTTTGCAAAATCCGCAAACCACAGCCTCACTTGAACTTTGAAGAGTTTTTCATCAGGAAACTCTTCTCAGATTTCCTTTTCTAAGGTAGTCACCTCATCATTGACAAGGCGAGACAAATGATCTGCCACCACATTTTCCAACCCTTTTTTGTCTTTAATTTCTACGTCAAATTCTTGCAACAAAAGGATCCACCGGATAAGCCTTTGCTTTGAATCCGGTTTGGTTAGCAGATATTTTATCACCACATGGTCGGTGTAAACAATAACTTTTGAGCCAATGAGATATGACCAAAATTTCTCAAGAGCATACACTATTGCAAACAATTCTTTTTCTATAGTGGCATAATTTACTTGGGTCTCATTAAGAACTTTGCTCACATAGTGTATGGTATGAAATTTTTTTTCTTTTCGTTGGCCTAGCACCACTCCAATAGCATAGTCGCTAGCATCACACATTAGCTCAAAATTTAAATTCCAATTCGGAGCAACTATGATTGGAGCGGTGACCAATTTCTCTTTCAAAATATCAAAAGCTTTTAAACATTCATCGGTTAGGAGAAATACATGGTCTTTGGCAAGCAAATTACTCAAAGGTGTTGCACCCTAAAATTTGCTCAACCTTATTCACTTGGTTTATGTTTCAGTATCATTAGCATTTGCATATAGAGTCATGTACATAGCCTAACCATCTGCATAGCATAAGCATAGCAAGTCATCCAACAGGGGACCAATCATTATTCTCATCTCTATGAGCCTATCAAGAGGTTATTATTCTAATTCAATCCCATTCAAGTCATCAGAAAGAATTTGAAAGATAAGAAGTCATTGGATCAAGCAGTGCATCTATCTCCTATCTGAGTGTATTAGAAGATCACCAAAGAAGTTGTGAGCTGTAAATGGAGGTCATGGAGAGTATGTGGACCTCATGGAAGACTTATAAAGTCATTGGGAGAAGGAGACAGGTCATTGGTGTGATCACAAGAATTACAGTTGAAGGCAGCCAACTAGGGTTTCATCTAGGGTCAACTTTAGGTCAATTGACTGATTGAAAGGCATTAAGGGCTATTGGAAAGATGTGGGGTTCATCATTTGACATGTAAAGAAGGATATGTTGTTATGCTAAGAAGAAATCAAGAGGAATCAAGGAGAAGAGGAGTTTCTAAATTAGGGTTTCTATGTAAAATCCCCTAGTTTAGGTCAAATTTCCAAGCAATATAAGTCAAAATTCAAGCTTCAAATAGATCCTTGGCCAACATGAAACTTGTATAGGATCTCAAGACCTTTAATTTGAGTGGTGGAAGATACTAAGGAGATTTATAGAACTCAAGTTATGGTCCTTGCAAGTTACAGGTTATCTGAGGTATCTGAAATTTTGTCTGTGAAAGTGACTTGACTTCCAAGCTATTTTTACCCCTCAAGGAGATTTCAAATGAATTTCTGGTAAACATAAGAGTTGTTCCTAATTGTCTTAGCTTTCTATAATGGTATAGTATGCCTTCATATGATTTGTGGAACTCTACTTATGGTCTTGGAAAGCAAAGGGTATTTTGGTCATCTGAGAATTACAGGTCATTTCAAGCCTATGCCCAAAACTCATACAAGGAAGCTTCAAATGGAAAACTTTACAACATCAAACTTGTTCCAAATGACATTTTGAGTCTAGAAAGGTGACCATGAGAGATTGTAAAGGTTCATAGCACAAGGTTTCAAAATTGGTGGATTTAATGAATAAAAAAAGGACTTAAAAATGAGATTTTTCATATTTTGGCCAAATGAGGTGAAATTATAGGTCATTTTGAATGGAAAAATCATTTTTAGAACATTGGCTGAAGTAGAATTTTGAGATTGGTTCAAGTTTTGAAAGTTATTCAAGGTTACTTGTAATGAAAGTTACATAATCCAAAATGTAAGGAAGGTGTGCATGAGAAGCTTCTCCAAAGTTCTAGGAGGTTCTAATGTCATGTATATATTGAATTGAGAGGGTTCATGCAATGGTTGGTGCTTCATATTGTTCATAACACCAAGTTTCACACACTTTTTCCAATTTGCAAAATCAACTCAAACTCTCCCAAATCTCCATCAATTCTCACAATTCTTGATCTGATCTTCATCATCATCATCCATAGATCATAATTCACACAATCATTTGGTAAATTGAAGGAGGATTCGAGTTGTGCAAGTTCACCATTCAAAGTGCAAGAATTTTGGAATTGGGAGATTCAAAGCCTTGGAGCATCATTTGTTGCATACAGAAATCATCATTAAGTTCATTGATCAGTTTTCAATCATCTCTAGCCTTGGATCAAGAGGATTTGGTACCTGTTTTCATCAATTGCACCAGGTATGTTTATCCTTCGAATTGCATGTTTAGGTGAGAATTATTAGGTTTTGTTAGCATAGAAAGGTTAAGATAGGATAGATGACTGAGTTTGGTGAGTTTGGAGAGTTTTCATGAAGCTGGATCATGGAGTGCAAGAACTGTTAGGGTTTGTATCTCTTGGAATATTGCATGAAAATCTTAGTTCATTAGCTTGTTGTGATCAGCATAAGACATAGATAATGTTAGGATATAATTGAACAAGGATTGGAAGATTTGATACCAGGTGAAAATGGTGGATTCCAACTGTTATGTGTATCGGGTTCCATTGTTGCTTGAGTTTTAGGGAGAACTATGGGCATGGCTGTGTAGAGGGGAGGATTTAGAGCAACTTTACTCTTTGTATCGAGTGAATTCATGGAGAATGGAGAGAGAACAAGGAGATGGAAGATGCGTGCATGGGACTGTTTTTTTCAGAAACCCTAGAGGACACTTGGGGACGATGATGGACAACCGTCGGATTTGTTATTTGACCTTGACTGAAGATCTAATCGTGTGGCTGTCATTTAAATGGAAAACGGAGGGAGAGACTAAAGTGAAACGCAGCGTTTCACTTAAACGCGCGTCTGGGCTGGGTCCAACATTTCTATCCCCACCCCCTGCTTGATAAGCCCAATGAATTACACTTGATTATGTTGCTATTCACACTGAAGATTTAACCTTTTTCTTTGGTTTTTTTAATTCAATTTCTGAAGCGCGCTGGGCCTAGTACTTTTGTTATTCGCACCCCACTTCCATGGCCCATCTGAGATTTGAACTGGGCGAGCTTACTTCTGACACCCCCTCTCCCTTTTATTTCATATTTTGTGATTTTTATTCCTTTAATATTTTTAATGCCTTTAAAAAATCATATAAAATTGAAAATAGCTTAGTTTTAATTGGTTCTTTTTGCTATAGGTCCATAATTCTGTCTAGAAAAATACCAAATAATAAAATTGACATTTTATTTTGTTTTGATATTTTTTATGCATTTTTCTTGTAAATAGCATTTTGTTAAGTTTAGTTTGGTACTTAAATTTGATGATTTTAGTTTGAATAGATGCTTTAGTATTTTTAATTCATTCTTTTTAGGTTGTTTAGTTTAGAGCTTCAACTTGTATATAAGATTTAAGTCACAATTTTAGAAATTAATTTTAGGAGATTTGTGTAGGTGTGAACAACATGAACAAAACTAGGGTTTTGGTGATAATATAGGTGAATTAGTTCATTTCCCTTAGGAGTTAGAGATTGAATCTTTAGGGTATGGGACTATAGGGGTTAGGGGTAGTTATTAGATCCCTTAGAAAATATCAGGATTCCCCTACTGCTATTAATACTGTCTGTATTTGTTTGACTGGTGTGGTGTGCCCTCTCTGGGGATTATAATTTGTCTGTGTGGGTATTGGGATTGCTTGGGGATTGGGAGAGCTGAAGACTTTGCTGATGAAGACATTGAAGACAAAAGGAATGAAGATCAATCTCAAGAGTTGATGAAGAGTATATCCTGCTGGCAGCTGATGAAGGTTATAGGATCTAGGAGCTAGGTAGAGCTCTAGAATAGGAACTTGATTCACAAACATGGAAGGTCTTGTTTGCCTCCATTCTTTCTCTATGATTCAAAGTCTCTTTTAAATACCCACCTCCTTCCTTTGGAAGGATTAGTGAATGTATTTAAAAGATAGAACTTTTGAGAGAAAACTGTCTGCATCATGTTAACAGTCAGTAGGCCACCCTTGGTAGGCAACTGACTGCTTAACATCCAATTCATCTTGTTGACTGCTGCTCATCTTGGAGAGTGAGACTTGAAGAAAAGCCCTGAAAGATTGAAGATAGAGACCTTGCTTGAAGGCTTGAAGATGAAGACTGATGCTTGCTTGAAGCTTGTAGATGTTTGAAGATGACTTGAAGACAGATGTTGATGAAGATTGCTGGTTGCTGTTTATAATTTCTGATGTATTGGTTGAATTTCTCTGACTGTATTGTTTGCCATTTAATCTGTTAGGTTGAAAGTGAATTTTGTTCGCTTTTGCCTGTTGTTTTCTAGGTTTAAGTTTGAGTGGGACTCCCTTTCCTCGCTTGTATTGTTGCATTCATGCATATTTTACTGCTTTATTATATATGCTATTATTTCTGTTTCCGTTTTCCCCTTAGGATCTCTGTTTCTCTCTGCGCAAGAGAGGAACATGATAGACATTAGGTCTTAACCCATGCATGATAACATTAGGTTAGTTTTTTGATTCCCTTTTCAACCATAGGTTAGAGTGCTGTCTCTTCTTTCTCAAAACAAACAGAAAAACACAATAAATCTTTCAAACACAATAAAAGACACATCTTTCGTAAAAGAATGTGAACTCATCAAGACGTAATTTTTGTCCGCTTGGACCAGTAATCAGAAAAACCCTTTTTCAGAAGGAATAAAAACAATCAAGACAGACTTGTGTCGTACGTGGCCCGAACTACGTTTGCTCTGATCTTTCATGCTGTATGAAAGTACGTAGGCATAGGATGTGATGTCCTAGCGAGCAACCTTCCCCTCCTTTCCCGTAGGTAGGCGAACTACGTTGACTCTGATTTCTCGTTCTAGACGGGAATACGTGGGCATAAAGTGCGATACTTTGCCGAGTCATTTTATTTTCTTCTAACCCCTGACCTGTAGAGTAGATAAAATAACAATCTTTTCGACCGAAAACAAGCGTGGATCCCGTCGAGTACGACGGACGTGAGGGGTGCTAATACCTTCCCCTTGTGTAACCGACTCCCGAATCCAGGTTTTGGTTGCGACGACCATACCTTTCCCGTGTTGTGCGAGGTTTACTCTGAGCGTTTCCTTTCCCTCCCGTGGGATAAATAACGCACGGTGGCGACTCTTCTGTTCAGCCGGCGCCGATTTTCGCAGTAGCGACAGCTGGCGACTCTGCTGGGGATCCAACGTCCCCTGGCTGCTGAGGACAGCAATAATTCCTTATGCATTTGGGATCCAACGTCCCTTAAGAGAGTCAATCCTAACGCTTGTTTTCCCGTCGAGGATTTTGTATGGATTTATATTTCTGACCTTTATTTTCAGCATTATATATGATTATTATTGTTGTATTGGGGTGTGATGGGTGGTTCTATGATTGAGAGATAAGCCGGACCTGGGCTTGAGTGCACCTAGAATTAGAGTAGAAAGTAGTGGGCACGTGCCGACTTTGCTTGCATTAGTGTCTCATGAAATCTACACTCGGACGAGGTTCTTCTGGTTGGCTTCTTTTTCTACCCTTTGGGTCGAAGGGGTTGTTGGTCAGCTGAATTGTCGACTCCGGGAACCGATCATTTGGAAGTTGGCTAAGTGAGGCCTCTTCAGGATTTGATGATGCCACTCCTTCTGGGAATCGTATCATCAACCCTGAAAGTCTGTGACGCCGACGACCACATAGGATGCCATACCTTTGTCAGTTACTAGGACATCCACCTGTGAGAGGGTTCGGGGTTATGCAGGTAACTAGACCTTCAGATACCGGTTATTTCTTGATCAGAGATCCTGGGTATTTATAGAGAGTTCTGAGGTCTGTCAGAGACCAGTGGGAGAGTTCTGAGGTCTGTCAGAGACCAGTTGGAGATGTGATTTGAGGTCTACCAGAGACCAGTTGGGGTTATAGTTTGAGGTCTGTCAGAGACCATTGTTGGAGCATTGTTTTAGGTCTATTTGAGACCAGGATTTGAGGACTTCTAAAGAGTCTATCTGAGACTTCTTGATATGGTTCAGGCTATTCAGCTACGGCAGTTGGTCCCTGTTGCATGTTACTTGCATTTCATTGTTTGCATACCCATTATCATTGCATCCCATTAACGTGTGTCTGTGCTGCAGGTGCATTTGCATATCCTCCGATTCTAGTGCCCAGACTTCTGAGTATTGATTATGGCTGGTTTGAGGAAAACAATTGCGTATAAGCTGCCTACACCTGATATTACTCCTTTGCTTGGTCTGATATCTCTTGCTGATGAGGAAGTTAGGAGAAGCTTCAGAATGAGTCATGGGAGATTACTGAGATTAATCTGTAAGCCCACTGCTGATGAGATGAACGGGCTGTACACCTTGATGCAGTTCTACGACCCCGCATTGAGATGTTTTACGTTTGCTGACTTCATTCTAGGGCCTACCATTGAGGAGTATGTGGAGTTTGCGGAACTACCAGTGCAGAACAAGGTTCCCTTCATTCACTCTGCTGCTGAGCCCAAGTTGGAGGACTTAGCTAAAGCCTTGTATATGGACGCTGCAGAACTGTTAGTGACTTCTTGGCTTGGGGTTTCAGGTTTCTCTCTTGATTTCCTGGTTGGAAAAGCTCAGGAGTATGCCAAGAACGGATGTTGGGTGGTTTTCAATGCTATTTTGGCTCTATGCATTTATGGAATTGTGTTGTTCCCTAACTTGCCCAATTTCGTAGACTTGGACGCTTTCCATCTATTTGCTGCCGGCAATCCAGTGCCAACATTGATCGGAGACTTCTACCACTCCTTGCACTACAAGAATGAAAACAGAAGGGGAAAGGTGGTTTACTGTTGTGCTCCTTTGTTGAATATGTGGTTTAAGAGCCACCTTCCCCTGAAGGGATCTTTTGTGGAGAGTGCAACCACAGCTAGCTGGTCAGAGCGCCTGATGAGGCTATCCTCCGAAGACGTTGAGTGGTTTGATCGAGACCTGCTAGGGGCTGAGCTTATATTCAGTTGTTCTGGGTACCCTAATGTCCCGCTGATAGGAAGAAAAGGGTGTATCAATTACAACCCATCCCTGTTGGTCCGTCAGTTCGGATATGCGCTGAAGAACCCACCAAAGGAAGAAGAAGTACAGGAATCTCTGTACTTCACCGGTGATTTGAAGGGGGAGTTATTAGCCAAGCTGCAGCATGCCTGGACACGTATTAACCGAAGGGGGAAGCCGTTGTTAGGGAAGAATGACTGTCAGGCTTACACACCTTACAGAGTTTGGATCCAGGAGAAAGCAAGTCAGTTATTGATGCCATTTTCAGATGCACCAGTCCTCGTTCCTATTCCGGTAGAAGAGCCAACTACTGTTTCTAGGGAGGCCTACGAGCAAGTTGTGAAAGAAAAAGAAGCCTTGATGAAGATCAACGAAGGGTTAGAGCAGGAGCTAGCCCAGGTACGCAGTGAGAGAAACAAGGCCGTGCATGCTTTCCAACAGCAGATTGAGCTAATGAACAGACTAGGGGTTGAGTTGACTGAGGAAAGGAAGAAGCGCGAACGTCTGGGGCAAGAGTTCAGAAGCTCCCATGACATGCTTGAATCCAAAAAGAAAGCACTTGACATCGCTCACCGAGAGATCTCTTCTTGCAATAAGACTTGGAATGTCACGCTCACCAACAATAAGAAGAGGGAAGATAAGTTGAAGCAGCAAATTTCCGACCTCGAAGAGCAGTTGAAGTCCAGCATCAAGAAGTGTGAAGAAGAAGTGATGACCTGGTATAGTCTCCAGAATGCACTGAACAAGGCCATCAAAGGCAGAGATGAAGCTGTGTCTCAGAAGCGTAAACTAGAGGATCGCTTCGGAGAAGGGGCATGGGAAGAAACTGCGGGTGACGTGCGCTGTGTTCTCAAGAGAAGAAACCAGCTTGTTGAAGGGCTGCTTACCCGACCAGGTCATCCAGAGACCAAGAAGTTGCTAGAAGAGTACCAGGCTTATGGGAGTACTTGATCACTTTATGGATTAACTTGTATGCTTTATTTGCATAGTGCTGACCATCACCAGGATTGTTGGTTGAGGTCATGCCTTTCATTATACTCAGTGATATTATATTCTTGGCTTATTGGTTTTCTCTGCAATACATGAGGCTTTCTGTGAATCAGCTCCGATCCTTATATCACTAGCACTGGCACTGCACTGGCACCTTCACACTAGAATCGGGGAATGAATTTCCCTAATGCACAGACACACACATTGCATTGCATTCATATTCATACTGCATTACAGGTAATCATTGGATGGTATCTTATTTCCTGCTCTGTACCAGGTATTTTCAGGATTGCAGATCAGCGCCCGCACAGATATTCCACTCGCACCAACTGTCGAAGAATCATGGATCAAATGCAGAACGAGATGCAAGATGTGCGCGAGAAGCTAGCTCTCTTTATGCAGACCATGGAAGCTATTGCAAAAGGTCAGGAGAATTTGCAAGCCATGGTACAACCTCTGTTGGTCAGAAACGCCGGTCACGGTAATGAGGATCATCAGTCTGTGTGAGTCGACACTGTTCATGGAGATGGCACTCCCACGCCAGTGGCTCCACCTGTAGTCAATATACCTGCTGCTAATGTCAACAACGCTAGCGCTGCTGGGAATGGTAACGTCGGAGTTGGAAATGAGACTGCTGTCCATAACGTTGGGCTTGGTGATGTCAACTTGGGTGATAATACGGGAGGCAACGACTTCGGCAATGCCGGATTCGGGTTCAACGATCAGGGATTCGATAACGCTGGGAAATATGGTTTCAATGCTCAAGGCTTTGGGCAAGATGGTTATGGTGTGGCCAATCAGGGTTACGGAGGTTTCGGAAATGGAAACGGCGCTGGGTTAATGACTTTTGGACCTGCTGGAGTTGCTCAGGGGTACGGCAACAGAGGGCGAGGCCCGGTGATGAATCAGATCAGAGCTGGCCGTAATAATGGATATGATGGGTATGGAGCTGGGAATGGTATGTGGCAAGAAGATCAACAGGAGGACGCTTTCTCCGGCGGAGGTTTTGAAGGGCCGATGGATGACTCCCAGAAGATCAGAATGCTAGAAGAGCAGATGAGGGGAGTCCTGAACCAAAGTGCTGTGGGCTTAGACATGGCAACAATGGGTCTGGTACCTGGCTTGAGGGTGCCAATCAAATTCAAAGCTCCTACGTTTGATAAGTATAAAGGGGACGCCTGTCCGAAAGTGCATGTGCGGGCTTATTACAGAAAGATGTCTGCGTACTCAACTGATGAGAGAATGCTAATGCATTTCTTTTAAGATAGCTTGTCAGGTCCTTCCTTAGAGTGGTACATGGGGTTGGAGCCAACTAATATAAAGACATGGAAGCAACTGGCAGAGGCATTTGTAGCTCACTACAAATATAACAGCGACTTGGCACCCAATCGGGTCCAATTGACAGGGCTTCCCAGAAGAAGGGTGAGAGCTTTAAGGAGTATGCGCAAAGATGGCGCGATATGGCTGCTAGGGTCCGTCCTCCTTTAGAAGACAAGGAAATGAATGACATGTTTATCGGAACATTCACAGGCATGTTTTATGACAAGTTGTTTCACACATCTTTGGCCAGTTTCTCAGACTTAATTCTGATGGGGGAAAAGATTGAAAACAACATTAAGCAAGGCAGGTTCCAGGCTGAGGAATCAAATGCATCTGGCAGTAATAGGAAGGCTTTTGGTGGGCGCCGTCAGGGCGAGGCAAGCGCAGTATTTGGAGGCCGAGGCAGAGGTCGAAATCAATATCATCAGCCGCAGCAGGTGGCGAGCGTCACTATCCCATATCAGTAACAACCATTTCAACACCAACAACCGTTTCAGCAACAGCCAATGCAACAACAACAGCAGCAGCAGCAGCCACAGCAGGGGGCACAACCTGCTCAGCGAAGATTCCAGGGTGGTAAACCAAGAAGAGTGTTTGAGAAGCCTCCCTCAACCTATGCAGATTTGTTACAGACGCTGTTGGGTCTGAATTTGGTAGAGAAGAGAACTCTGGCACCGATAACGGGAACTCCTCCGTATGGTTATGATGCAAGCAGGCACTGTGAGTTTCATTCTGGGGCCCCGGGCCACGATGTAGAGGGTTGCCATGCTTTTAAGCATGTTGTGCAGGATCTTTTGGACAATAAAGCTATCAATTTTGGAACAGCAGGGCCGAATATAGTGCAGAAGCCCATGCCTAACCATGGGGCAAACGCCATTCTAACTGAGGAAGGGTTGAATCTGATTATGAATGTCGACGATTTAAAGACGCCGCTGAGCGAGATAAAGAGCAGATTATTGCAAGGGGGTGTTTATCCAGGATGTGACGAGTACTGTTTGGAATGTTGGACCCTATCTGGGGGGTGTGATGATTTAAAGAAGGGCATTCAGGCTTTGATTGATGACGACACATTGCAGTTTGACCGAGCAGCAACTGAAGAGCCTGCAGGGGCATTAGTAGATAATCAGAGGGATGTGGCCACTGTAACGATTCCTCGAAAGACAATCACTATAACAGCACCGTCTCAGCGACCGCCGATCACCATAACTAAGGCCGAACCAATCCCGTACGAGAGCACAAAAGCAGTCCCATGGTCATATGGGTTGGAAGTGTATTGTGACGGAATAAAGATTGATGTTAATAAGAAGCCAGCCGAGACTGTAGACAACGTTGTTGGTTCAGGAGGTATGACAAGGAGTGGTAGGATCTTTATATCACCTGAAGTGGAGGCCGAAAGACTAGCGAAAGGAAAGGGGAAGATGGTTGAGAATGTCCCAGTGCAAGCAAGCGGCAAAGAAGCGGCATCGAAAGATGTAGAAGAGTTCATGCGCTTGATTCGAAAAAGTGATTATAAGATTGTGGAGCATCTGCAACAGACGCCGTCCAAAATATATATACTGTCGTTGCTATTATGTTCTGAAGCTCACAGAAATGCTTTGTTGAAAGTCCTGGATACTTCCTTTGTACCCCAAGACGTCTCCGTGAATCAGCTGGAAGGAGTGTTGGCACATGTAAATGCAGGCCACAGCTTGGGCTTTACCGACTTCGATTTGACCCCGAAAGGGAGAGATCATAATATGGCGCTGCACATATCTGTTGAGTGTAGAGGATCAGTAATGTCGCATGTATTGGTCGATACCGGATCATCCTTAAATGTGATGCCCAAGAAAGCGATGATGAAGCTGGATGTCAGAGGAATCTTGTGCACGCCCAGTGAGTTGGTAGTTAGAGCGTTTGATGGCACGCGAAGAACAGTCTTTGGATCGATAACATTGCCTCTACAGGTGGGGCCGGAGGTGTTTGCGACTGAATTCTATATCATGGATATACAGCCTGCATATAGTTGCCTGCTCGGAAGACCCTAGATTCATGGGGCTGGGGCAGTCACGTCTACCCTGCATCAGAAGTTAAAATATATGGTCAGAGACAGCATAGTCACCGTATGCGGAGAAGAAGACATCCTGGTCAGCCATCTGTCATCATTTAAATATGTGGAGGTCGATGGAGAGATCCACGAAACACCCTGCCAGGCATTTGAAGGGTTGCGTATCAAGGACAAAGGTCCCGGGCCGAGCAGAGTGTCGGAGATAGCCGTCTCGTCGTATAAAGAAGCTCAAGCTCTGGTGGAGGCAGGAGAAGCAAAGTGCTGGGGCAAAGTGCTGGATATTCCTGTGAAGATGGACCGGTTCGGGCTGGGATACCAACCGTCATCGTCAACACCTGCTGTGGGGGCACCCCGTTTCAGAGGGCCAATAACCATCTCTGCCAGTGGAGTATGTCATGGAACCATCAATGCTGCTTCGGAGTCTGACGAAGGAGACAACGACTGTGATATGGATGCCTGGATTCAGCCAAGCACGCCAGGACAAGGACTGTGCAACTGGTCCATTCGGGAGCTTGTTCCTGTGACTCTTAAACAGTAATGCTTTGTTTTATTAATTGTTGAATAATCTGATGTCTTTCCCAGGGCATCAGGATTTGCTTAGGGTTGTGCTGTTATGAACATTGCGTGTTTGTCATTAAATAAAAGGCGTTTTTTTTCATGTGCAAATGTTGTGATCTCTGTTTTTCTTGTTTTGTATTTTTCAATAAAATGGCAACGTGGCTATTCGCTTTATACGCATTTTGAAGCATTTAACCATTCTTTTTGCAGGATAACATTTTCAGATGACATCCTTGAACCACCTATGACTCGTCCCGACTTCAAGCACCCGGTATTTCAGGCCGAAGAAGAGGTTGTCGAAGATAGTGACGTCCCTGAAGAATTGTCTTGGTTGGTGAAACAAGAAGAGCGTGTCATTCTGCCTCACGAAGAGGTCATCGAAATTATCAACTTGGGGTCGGAAGGGGTTGAGAAGAATATTCGTATCGGAGCCGCACTGCAGAGCGATATCAAGCGAAGACTGGTTGAAATGCTCCGAGAGTATAGTGATGTATTCGCTTGGTCGTATGAAGATATGCCAGGGCTCGATACAGATATGGTTGTGCACCGTCTGCCACTGAAAGAAGAATGCCCACCGGTCAAACAAAAGCTTCGCAGGACTAGACCAGATATGGCAGTGAAGATCAAAGAGGAGGTTCAAAAACAGTGGGATGCTGGTTTCCTGGCTGTGACAAAATATCCCTCATGGGTTGCTAACATCGTACCAGTGCCAAAGAAAGATGGCAAGGTTCGAATGTGCGTGGATTATAGGGATTTGAATAAAGCAAGCCCAAAGGATGATTTTCCACTTCCTCATATCGATGTGCTAGTTGACAATACTGCTCAATACTCCGTATTCTCCTTCATGGATGGCTTCTCAGGCTATAATCAGATTAAAATGGCGCCAGAGGATAGGGAGAAGACTACTTTCATAACGCCGTGGGGAACATTTTGTTATAAAGTGATGCCCTTTGGTTTGAAAAATGCTGGGGCAACGTATCAGCGTGCGATGACGACTCTTTTCCATGATATGATGCATAAAGAGATCGAAGTTTATGTTGACGATATGATTGCCAAATCCCAGACGGAGGAAGAGCATCTGGTGAATCTGCTGAAGTTATTTAAAAGGCTTAGGAAGTTCAGGCTGAGACTGAACCCTAACAAGTGCACCTTCGGGGTGAGATCGGGTAAACTGCTGGGGTTTATCGTAAGCGAAAGAGGAATAGAGGTTGATCCTGCTAAAATAAAAGCGATTCAAGAAATGCCGACGCCTAAAACAGAGAAAGAGGTGCGCGGGTTTTTAGGGAGGTTGAACTACATCGCTCGGTTCATATCTCACCTAACTGCTACGTGCGAACCATTGTTCAAGTTGCTGAAGAAAGATCAAGCTGTGACGTGGAATGAAAATTGTCAAAAGGCGTTCGACAAAATAAAGTAGTATTTGCAGGAGCCTCCTATTTTGATACCCCCAGTGGCAGGTAGACCCTTGATTATGTATTTGACAGTTCTTAAGGGAAGCATGGGTTGTGTTCTCGGTCAGCACGACGAGACAGGGAGAAAAGAGCATGCGATCTATTACTTGAGTAAGAAATTTACAGATTGTGAATCTCGATACTCAATGCTTGAGAAAACTTGTTGCGCGCTAGCCTGGGCCGCCAAGCGTTTGAGGCAATACATGCTGAATCATACAACCATGCTCATCTCGAAGATGGATCCTATCAAATATGTATTCGAAAAGCAGGCGTTGTCAGGGAGAATTGCCCGTTGGCAGATGGTCTTGACTGAATATGACATTCAATACGTCTCGCAAAAGGCTATAAAAGGGAGTGTATTGTCTGAGTACCTGGCAGAGCAGCCTATTGAAGATTACCAATCGATGAGGTTTGATTTTCCTGACGAGGATATCATGTACCTAAAGATGAAAGATTGTGAAGAGCCGTTGCCAGACGAAGGACCAGAGTTGGGTTCCAAGTGGAAGATGATATTTGACGGAGCTGTGAACGCTTACAGTAGCGGAATAGGGGCAATCATCACTACGCCACACGGGTCGCACATCCCGTTTACTGCCCGATTGACCTTCACAGTTACGAATAACGAAGCCGAATACGAAGCTTGTATCATGGGGCTTGAAGAAGCCATTGATTTGCGAATCAAAAATCTGGACGTATACGGAGATTCAACTCTGGTGGTGAATCAGATAAAAGGGGAATGGGAGACACGTCAGCCCAACTTGATACATTACATGAATTATGCAAGGAGGTTGTTGCCTTTCTTTGACAAGGTTGAATTGCATCACGTACCGAGAGCAGAAAATCAAATGGCTGACGCCCTGGCCACTTTGTCTTCCATGTACAAGGTCAACTTCTGGAACGAGGCTCCCCGAATCATTATCTCTCGGCTTGACAGACCAGCTTTCGTATTTGCTATTGATGAAGCATCCGACGGCAAACCGTGGTATTTTGATATCCTTAATTTTCTGAAGAATAAAGAGTATCCGGCTGGGGCATCCAGTCAAGATCAGAAGACTCTCAGGAGATTAGCGAGTAATTTCTATTTGAATCCAGATGGTGTCTTGTACAGAAGAAACCACGACTTGGTGCTGCTGCGGTGCGTAGACGAAAGAGAGGCAAAGCTGCTCATGGAGGAAATACACGAAGGTACCTTTGGTACGCATGCTGATGGGCATGCTATGACGAGAAAGCTGCTGCGGGCAGGTTATTTTTGGCTGACTATGGAAACTGACTGTTTCAAGTTCGCAAGGAAGTGCCACAAGTGCCAAATCTATGCTGATAAGATCCATGTGCCTCCGAGTCCTCTAAATGTGATGTCATCGCCATGGCCATTCTCGATGTGGGGAATCGATATGATTGGAAAGATCGAGCCGACGGCTTCTAATGGGCACCGCTTCATTCTGGTAGCAATCGATTATTTCACCAAGTGGGTAGAAGCGGCGTCTTACGCAAATGTAACTAAGCAAGTGGTGGCCAGATTCATCAAGAGAGATATCATTTGCCGATATGGGATCCCCGAGCGGATAATCACAGACAACGGATCAAACCTGAACAACAAAATGATGAAGGAGCTCTGTCAGAATTTCAAGATCGAACATCACAACTCCTCCCCTTACCGACCCAAGATGAATGGCGCTGTCGAAGCGGCCAATAAGAATATCAAGAAGATCGTTCAAAAGATGGTGGTGACCTACAAGGATTGGCATGAGATGCTACCTTTCTCTTTGCACGGTTATCGTACGACGGTACGCACATCAACCGGGGCAACCCCGTTCTCGTTAGTATACGGAATGGAAGCGGTATTACCATTGGAAGTTGAGATCCCTTCTCTGAGGGTATTGCGAGACGTTCAGCTAGACGAGGCAGAATGGGTGAAAGACAGGTTGAACCAATTGAGTTTGATGGATGAGAAGAGGCTAGCTTCTCTAGCATACGATTGTTTGTACCAGAGCCGAATGAAGAAAGCATATGATAAGAAGATACATCCGCGAAGCTTTCAGACGGGCGACCTTGTGCTGAAGAGGATTCTCCCGCCGCAGGCAGATCGCAGGGGCAAGTGGACCCCTAACTACGAAGGGCCATATGTTGTCAGGAAAGTATTTTCAGGAGGATATTTATTATTGTCCACTATGGACGGTGAAGACTTTACGTCGCCTGTGAATTCGGACGCAGTTAAAAAATACTTTGCTTAAAATTGACCCGCTGGACAGAAAAAGAGAGTCCAGGCAAAAATGGGGCATCCTGGCGAACCAAAAACAGAATGAAAGGTTCAGGCAAAAGTTAGGGATAAATTGAAAAAATGTACACCCGCGAAGTTGAAAACCTACACTGGGCGGCTTCGGCAAAAAAGGGTATCCCGGTGAACTGAAAACCCGTAAAGGGCGGTTCACGCAAAAGTTAGGGATTTGAAAAGCAAATGACTGCGGTCCGAATTTGATACTGCATTGAGCATTGGTGCGGGAGAATATACCTGAGGAGTCGATTATCGGATACAACCTCTTCGGAAGTGTGGATACCGGGAAAGCATTAGAGTCGGGAGAGTCATGGGAGGATCAGTTCGTGGTGTTCATCTGCATCCCGTTGCCGACATGTGTGCAAATTTAATTTGTCAATATATTTATGCTTCTTGTGCATACTTGTGTATTTGTTGTGCGTAGCTTCCTCTTTTCAGGAGTTACATCCCGTGTACAAAAACTCCGCCCATTCAGGGGCCCAATCAATAAAATACGTTATTCAGTACCTGATGCTGTCTCTTTACTGCTTTGTGCATAATAAACGCCTAAGTTTGATGAAACTAGCATGTGCATAACGTCACTGGCTCTTGCCAACCATTGCTAAAACTTTGAATTAACTGAAACTGATGTCACTAACGCTAACCTGAATAGATTGGTTGCATAGACTTGTCTTGTCTTGTTTGTGTTGTTGCAGGGTTCACAACCGTATGAAGCGGACGATCAAAAGATTGCAGTAACAAAAGACTCGATCCCCACGCAGGTCGTGTTTCCAAGACAGCAATGTTCCTTACTGAAGAAGGATCAAATCCCCCAGATAATCGTAGCTTATCCGAAGGGCGTTATCCAGCAAATTCGCTTATACTCAAAAGAGTTTCGCGATTCCAAGATTGAAGGCTGTATTCAGACAGTGTATCTCAAGCAGAGTGGGTTTAGCCTCAGAAGATTAATGTTTGTGGGCTGTATCCAGACAAGTTCACCTTTTCCCACAGGGTCAGTTTACTCTCTCCCAGCGAAGGCAGTTGATTTTCCCCAAGAGAATCATCCCGTCCCCAGCGGAATTCTCTTTGCAAGTGTTTTCATTCCTTCCAGTGGAACTCGAAGATTGAGACTCTCCCCGACAGAGTTGGTGTGAGTCCTGGCATTTATTTTGCTGAAATACCGTGTGATATCAGTTCACTCTCCAGCAGAAGTTCGATCATACCAGGCGCGTCTGCTATTCTCCAGCAGAGCTATATTCCCCAGCAGGGTGTTACTTCAATGAGGTGCTTGGTTTAAGTTCCCAATTTCCCAACTGAGTCGACTTCACTCTCCCAGCATTTATTTTGCTGGAATAATCCTGTAGCACCTGGCTATTCCCAGCGGAGTCGACATTGTCTTCAGCATTTATTTTGCTGAAGCAGTTTCGGCATCCCAGCAATTTGAGTCTGCATTTGCATCGGCATATAGTGTCATATTTGCATCGACATATAGTGTCATACTTGCATCCACCAAATAAAAGCGTAGCATTCCCATGTCGAATGGAGCATTGCATCGTCGTCAAACATACACATTTTTGAAACATAAACTAGGTTGGCTAACCGTTGGTTTCAAGTATTGTTTCTCTTGCAGGTGGGAGGAGTTCTTGCTCCAATAAATCAATAAACATCCGAGGTCTCGGCGTGAGACATCCCATGAAGTGTCAGCTTCAGCATTATACCCCACAGAATTATCATGATAAAGTTCTCTTTGTCTCCGAGCAGAGTTATTTGTGAATTTCTCGTGTTTTCCCCGCCAGAGTGAGCAGGCAAAATTTCTCCTCATTCCCAAGCAGAGTTGTTTGTCATCAACGGGTTTCAGGAATCAGAATTTCAGAGGCCACCGCCGGTTATCAGAACAGGCGTCCGGTAGTTCGGTTTTCAGATATCCCCAGTAGAGTCCGCTTCAACGTCGCTGCCACGTCAGTACTAAGAAGTTTGTGGTTTGGGACCAACGGAAGGATGAGTCCTGACGAGGACAATTTTATTGACAGGTTTTCTTCGTGCTAGAAAAGTGGGGTCCTAACGGGGACAGATTTATTTCCTCATGGTTGATAAGAGGTGCTAGTCCTAACGGGGACAAGTTCGATTTTTCAGAATTGTTGGAATGTGGAGTCCTAACGTGGACATTTCTTCCAGTTTGACGGTATGTGTTAGTCCTAACGTGGACAAAGTTAGTTACTCTTCGTGTTGGTGTCCTGATGTGGACCGTTTATTGCCAGCAGATGTCTTTATTCGTAATGGTGAAATGTGCGTCCTGACGTGGACAAGTTTGTAGTTCTTTGTGATGACAAGATACTAGAGTCCTGACGCGGACAAATTTATCCTTCTTCGTGTTGTTGGCGAAGGGTGTGTCCTAACGTGGACAAGTCTTATTTCCCCAGCAAGTCGAAGACGCGCGAGTCCTGACGTGGACAAGTTCTATTACTTCAGCAGGTTGAGATGTGAGTCCTGACATGGACAAGTCTCACTTCCCCCAGTGGGTCGAGGGTGCATGAGTCCTGACGTGGACAAGTTTTTATTTCCTCAGCGAGTCAAGAGGTGAGTCCTGACGGGGACAAATCAAGACGACACGGTTTCCTTACGTGGAAAGAAGGGAGTCCTTACGTGGACAAAGCAAGGTGAAAGTTGAGTCCTTACGCGGACGTATCAGACTGGAGTCCTTACGTGGACAGATGAAGAAGTATTCCTTACGTGGAAAAATAGGAGTCCTTACGTGGACCAATCAAGAAGATTATTTTTTCCTAACGTGGAAAAGTGGGTCCTAACGTGGACGATGTAGTCCTGACGTGGACGATGTATTCCTGACGTGGAAAGATTGCATTCCTTACGTGGAAAGATTGGAGTCCTTACGTGGACAGATCAAGAATCTTATTCCTTACATGGAAGAAAACTGGTTTCCTTACGTGGAAAGATTGAGTCCTTACATGGGCATATCAAGAAGGGAGTCCTTACGTGGACAAATCGGAAAGATTAAGTCCTTATGTGGGCATATCAAGAAGGGAGTCCTTACGTGGACAAATCGGGAAGATTGTGGTTTCCTTACGTGGAAAGAAAGATTGATTCCTTACGTGGAAGAGCGATGTATTCCTTACGTGGAAAGTTTAGTCCTGACGTGGACAGACTTAGAAGAGAAGTTGGTTTCCTTACGTGGAAAAGAAGATGTATTCCTAACGTGGAAAGATTTTATTCCTGACGTGGAAAGTTTAGTCCTGACGTGGACAGATTCAGAAAAGAAGTTTGTTTCCTAACGTGGAAAGATGTGATTCCTTACATAGAGCAAGTTGGAGTCCTTACGTGGACGAATCAAAATGTGATTCCTTACGTGGAAAGATAGCATTCCTGACGTGGAAAGATTGATTCCTTACGTGGAAGAACGATGTATTCCTTACGTGGAAGAAAAATGATTCCTTACGTGGAAAAGAGATTGTGTTCCTGACGTGGAAAGGTGGGTCCTTACGTGGACGGAGTTGTATTCCTTATGTGGGAAGAAGAGAGGTTTCCTTATGTGGAAAGATGATGATTCCTGACGTGGAAAGACGCATTCCTAACGTGGAAAGCAGAGGTATTCCTAACGTGGAAAGATATTATTCCTAACGTGGAAGAGTTTAGTCCTAACGTGGACGATTTATGTCTGATGAGAGGCAGACGAGCCATCCCCAGTGAAGCTGTCGAGATTTTTCCTAACGTGGACAAGTTTGGTTGAGATTTCTTCGTGTTGACGACACAGGCGTCCTAACGTGGACAAGCAAAGTTTTATTCTTGCAATGATAGAAGCTTTTCGGGCTGACGAAATAATCCCCAAGCAGTGGTGTAGTTCATTTCTGCGGTTGGCAAATTTCTGGGTTCTTAGTATTCAACCGTCTCGTACCGCGAATGTCTGAAGGCTCCGGGCTCTTCACCCAATCGGGTCCAAGTCGCTTGAATAGGGGCAGCTGTTGCACCCTAAAATTTGCTCAACCTTATTCACTTGGTTTATGTTTCAGTATCATTAGCATTTGCATATAGAGTCATGTACATAGCCTAACCATCTGCATAGCATAAGCATAGCAAGTCATCCAACAGGGGACCAATCATTATTCTCATCTCTATGAGCCTATCAAGAGGTTATTATTCTAATTCAATCCCATTCAAGTCATCAGAAAGAATTTGAAAGATAAGAAGTCATTGGATCAAGCAGTGCATCTATCTCCTATCTGAGTGTATTAGAAGATCACCAAAGAAGTTGTGAGCTGTAAATGGAGGTCATGGAGAGTATGTGGACCTCATGGAAGACTTATAAAGTCATTGGGAGAAGGAGACAGGTCATTGGTGTGATCACAAGAATTACAGTTGAAGGCAGCCAACTAGGGTTTCATCTGGGGTCAACTCTAGGTCAACTCTAGGTCAATTGACTGATTGAAAGGCATTAAGGGCTATTGGAAAGATGTGGGGTTCATCATTTGACATTTAAAGAAGGATATGTTGTTATGCTAAGAAGAAATCAAGAGGAATCAAGGAGAAGAGGAGTTTCTAAATTAGGGTTTCTATGTAAAATCCCCTAGTTTAGGTCAAATTTCCAAGTAAGATAAGTCAAAATGAAAGCTTCAAATGGATCCTTTGCCAACATGAAACTTGTAGAGGATCTCAAGACCTTTAATTTGAGTGGTGGAAGACACTAAGGAGATTTATAGAACTCAAGTTATGGTCCTTGCAAGTTACAGGTTATCTGAGGTATCTGAAATTTTGTCTGTGAAAGTGACTTGACTTCCAAGCTATTTTTACCCCTCAATGAGATTTCAAATGAATTTCTGGTCAACATAAGAGTTGTTCCTCATTGTCTTAGCTTTCTATAATGGTATAGTATGTCTTCATATGATTTTTGTAACTCTACTTATGGTCTTGGCAAGCAAAGGGTATTTTGGTCATCTGAGAATTACAAGTCATTTCAAGCCTATGCCCAAAACTCATACAAGGAAGCTTCAAATGGAAAACTTTACAACATCAAACTTGTTCCAAATGACATTTTGAGTCTATAAAGGTGACCATGAGAGATTAGAAAGGTTCATAGCACAAGGTTTCAAAATTGGTGGATTTAATGAATAAAAAAAGGACTTAAAAATGAGATTTTTCATATTTTGGCCAAATGAGGTGAAATTATAGGTCATTTTGAATGGAAAAATCACTTTGAGAACATTGGATGAAGTAGAATTTTGAGCTTGGTTCAAGTTTTGAAAGTTATTCAAGGTTACTTGTAATGAAAGTTACATAATCCAAAATGTAAGGAAGGTGTGCATGGGAAGCTTCTCCAAAGTTCTAGGAGGTTCTAATGTCATGTATATATTGAATTGAGAGGGTTCATGCCATGGTTGGTGCTTCATATTGTTCATAACACCAAGTTTCACACACTTTTTCCAATTTGCAAAATCAACTCAAACTCTCCCAAATCTCCATCAATTCTCACAATTCTTGATCTAATCTTCATCATCATCATCCATATATCATAATTCACACAATCATTTGGAAAATTGAAGGAGGATTCGAGCTGTGCAAGTTCACCATTCAAAGTGCAAGAATTTTGGAATTGGGAGATTCAAAGCCTTGGAGCATCATTTGTTGCATACAGAAATCATCATTAAGTTCATTGATCAGTTTTCAATCATCTCCAGCCTTGGATCAAGAGGATTTGGTACCTGTTTTCATCAATTGCACCAGGTATGTTTATCCTTCGAATTGCATGTTTAGGTGAGAATTATTAGGTTTTGTTAGCATAGAAAGGTTAAGATAGGATAGATGACTGAGTTTGGTGAGTTTGGAGAGTTTTCATGAAGCTGGATCATGGAGTGCAAGAACTGTTAGGGTTTGTATCTCTTGGAATATTGCACGAAAATCTTAGTTCATTAGCTTGTTGTGATCAGCATAAGACATAGATAATGTTAGGATATAATTGAACAAGGTTTGGAAGATTTGATACCAGGTGAAAATGGTGGATTCCAACTGTTATGTGTATCGGGTTCCATTGTTGCTTGAGTTTTAGGGAGAACTATGGGCATGGCTGTATAAAGGGGAGGATTTAGAGCAACTTTGCTCTTTGTATCGAGTGAATTCATGGAGAATGGAGAGAGAACAAGGAGATGGAAGATGCGTGCATGGGACTGTTTTTTTCAGAAACCCTAGAGGACACTTGGGGACGATGATGGACAACCTTCGGATTTGTTATTTGACCTTGACTGAAGATCTAATCGTGTGGCTGTCATTTAAATGGAAAACGGAGGGAGAGACTAAAGTGAAACGCAGCGTTTCACTTAAACGCGCGTCTGGGCTGGGTCCAACATTTCTATCCCCACCCCCTGCTTGATAAGCCCAATGAATTACACTTGATTATGTTGCTATTCACACCGAGGATTTAACCTTTTTCTTTGGTTTTTTTAATTCAATTTCTGAAGCGCGCTGGGCCTAGTACTTTTGTTCTTCGCACCCCACTTCCATGGCCCATCTGAGATTTGAACTGGGCGAGCTTACTTCTGACACCCCCTCTCCCTTTTATTTCATATTTTGTGATTTTTATTCCTTTAATATTTTTAATGCCTTTAAAAAATCATATAAAATTGAAAATAGCTTAGTTTTAATTGGTTCTTTTTGCTATAGGTCCATAATTTTGTCTAGAAAAATACCAAATAATAAAATTGACATTTTATTTTGTTTTGATATTTTTTATGCATTTTTCTTGTAAATAGCATTTTGTTAAGTTTAGTTTGGTACTTAAATTTGATGATTTTAGTTTGAATAGATGCTTTAGTATTTTTAATTCATTCTTTTTAGGTTGTTTAGTTTAGAGCTTCAACTTGTATATAAGATTTAATTCACAATTTTAGAAATTAATTTTAGGAGATTTGTGTAGGTGTGAACAACATGAACAAAACTATGGTTTTGGTGATAATATAGGTGAATTAGTTCATTTACCTTAGGAGTTAGAGATTGAATCTTTGGGGTATGGGACTATAGGGGTTAGGGGTAGTTATTAGATCCCTTAGAAAATATCAGGATTCCCCTACTGCTATTAATACTGTCTGTATTTGTTTGACTGGTGTGGTGTGCCCTCTCTGGGGATTATAATTTGTCTGTGTGGGTATTGGGATTGCTTGGGGATTGGGAGAGCTGAAGACTTTGCTGATGAAGCCATTGAAGACAAAAGGAATGAAGATCAATCTCAAGAGTTGATGAAGAGTATATCCTGCTGGCAGCTGATGAAGGTTATAGGATCTAGGAGCTAGGTAGAGCTCTAGAATAGGAACTTGATTCACAAACATGGAAGGTCTTGTTTGCCTCCATTCTTTCTCTATGATTCAAAGTCTCTTTTAAATACCCACCTCCTTCCTTTGGAAGGATTAGTGAATGTATTTAAAAGATAGAACTTTTGAGAGAAAACTGTCTGCATCATGTTAACAGTCAGTAGGCCACCCTTGGTAGGCAACTGACTGCTTAACATCCAATTCATCTTGTTGACTGCTGCTCATCTTGGAGAGTGAGACTTGAAGAAAAGCCCTGAAAGATTGAAGATAGAGACCTTGCTTGAAGGCTTGAAGATGAAGACTGATGCTTGCTTGAAGCTTGTAGATGTTTGAAGATGACTTGAAGACAGATGTTGATGAAGATTGCTGGTTGCTGTTTATTTTTGCTGTTTATAATTTCTGTTGTATTGGTTGAATTTCTCTGACTGTATTGTTTGCCATTTAATCTGTTAGGTTGAAAGTGAATTTTGTTCGCTTTTGCCTGTTGTTTTCTAGGTTTAAGGTTGAGTGGGACTCCCTTTCCTCGCTTGTATTGTTGCATTCATGCATATTTTACTGCTTTATTATATATGCTATTATTTCTGTTTTCGTTTTCCCCTTAGGATCTCTGTTTCTCTCTGCGCAAGAGAGGAACATGATAGACATTAGGTCTTAACCCATGCATGATAACATTAGGTTAGTTTTTTGATTCCCTTTTCAACCATAGGTTAGAGTGCTGTCTCTTCTTTCTCAAAACAAACAGAAAAACACAATAAATCTTTCAAACACAATAAAAGACACATATTTCGTAAAAGAATGTGAACTCATCAAGACGTCATTTTTGTCCGCTTGGACCAGTAATCAGAAAAACCCTTTTTCAGAAGGAATAAAAACAATCAAGACAGACTTGTGTCGTACATGGCCCGAACTACGTTTGCTCTGATCTTTCATGCTGTATGAAAGTACGTAGGCATAGGATGCGATGTCCTAGCGAGCAACCTTCCCCTCCTTTCCCGTAGGTAGGCGAACTACGTTGACTCTGATTTCTCGTTCTAGACGGGAATACGTGGGCATAAAGTGCGATACTTTGCCGAGTCATTTTATTTTCTTCTAACCCCTGACCTGTAGAGTAGATAGAATAACAATCTTTTCGACCGAAAACAAGCGTGGATCCCGTCGAGTACGACGGACGTGAGGGGTGCTAATACCTTCCCCTTGCGTAACCGACTCCCGAATCCAGGTTTTGGTTGCGACGACCATACCTTTCCCGTGTTGTGCGAGGTTTACTCTGAGCGTTTCCTTTCCCTCCCGTGGGATAAATAACGCACGGTGGCGACTCTTCTGTTCAGCCGGCGCCGATTTTCGCAGTAGCGACAAAAGGTCTAGCCACCTTTGAGAAGTCTTTGATGAATCTTAGGTAGAAACCGACATGCCCAAGAAAACTTCGTATTCCCTTTAAGTTAGCCGGAGGAGGCAACTTCTCTATCACATCTACTTTAGCACGATCCACTTCGAGTCCTTTTGACGAGACTTTGTGGCCGAGAACAATCCCCTCAATTACCATAAAGTGGCACTTCTCCCAATTTAGCACCAAATTAGTTCTCACACATCTTTCAAGCACAATTTTCAAATTCTCCAAACATAAACCAAAGGATCCCCCAAACACCGAAAAGTCATCCATAAAAACCTCCATTGTATTCTTTATAAGATCGGCAAAAATGGCTTGCATGCATCTTTGGAAAGTTGCCGACGCATTACACAACCCAAAGAGCATTTTGCGGTAAGCGAAGATTCCAAAAGGACACGTGAAAGCCGTCTTCTCGTGATCGGCCGGGTCAACCGCAATTTGGTTGTACCCGGAATAGCCATCTAGAAAACAATAGAATTCTTGTCCCGAGAGTCTCTCTAGCATTTGGTCCATGAACGGAAGTGGGAAGTGGTCTTTCCGAGTTGCGGTATTTAACCGCCTATTGTCTATGCACATCCTCTACCCCGTTGCTACCTTTGTAGGGATCAACTCATCTTACTCATTGCGAATAACGGTAATGCCCCCCTTCTTAGGAACCACATGCACCAGACTCACCCAAGGGCTATCCGAGATAGGGCAGATCATTCCCGCATTCAAAAGCTTTACAACTTCTTTCCTAACAACCTCTTTCATTGAAGGATTTAAGTGGCGTTGTGGTTGAGCCACCGGCTTGAAATCCTCCTCCATTAAAATTTTATGCATACAATAAGAAGGAATAATTCCTTTTAGATCGGAAAGAGTCCACCCCATCGCTTCTTTATTCTTTTTTAACACATCAATTAAAAGGGGTTCTTCATTGTTTGTCAAAAGGTTGCTAATGATAACCAGCTTTTCTTTGGTATCATCTAGAAATGCATACTTCAAATTGTTTGGTAACTCCTTCAATTAAATTATTGGCTTTTCATCCGTGACTTCCTTTTTTAAGACTTCTTCCTCTACTTCCCAAGGTTGCAACTCATTAAGACTATCGAGTTCTCTTAAACATTCATCAAGGGCTTCTTCTTCTTCAAGAGTGAAAACTTTGAAGGAGTCATTAAGGGCTAGCTCCATGGGAGTTATGTCATGAACATGTTTTGCAACTTCAAATGTGGCTTCTTCACCTACATCAATCTGGAAACTACCACGCTTGTCATTTGAGTGCTTCATTGCTTCAAAAAGGTCAAAAGTGACCTCTTCGTTTTGTACTCTCACCTTCATCAAACCATCGTCTACATCAATCATCATCCGAGCGGTTTTCATGAAAGGTCTTCCGAGAATTAGAGGCGCATCATCGTCCTCCTCCATATCAATAACAATAAAATCCACCGGGAAGAAAAACTTGTCCACTTTTACCAACACGTCTTGAGCTACTCCATGAGGATGAATAGTGGACTTATCGGCTAATTGTAACGTCATTCAGATGGCTTTAATCTCAATGTTTCCAAGCTTTTTCACAATAGACAAAGGGATAAGATTGATGCTTGAACCCAAATCGATTAACCCCTTTCCAACATAAACATCACCAATGGTAACCGACAATGTAACTCTCCCTGGATCAACTTCTTTTCTCGGTAGAGTACGTTGGATGATAGCGCTACAACTCGCATCAAGCACTATTGTTTTCGGTTCCGTATACCTCCGCTTCTTAGTAAGTATGTCCTTCATGAATTTGGCATACTTTGGCATTTATTCCAAAGCTTCGGTGAACGAAATATTGGTTTGCAATTGTTTAAAAATATCCATGAACCGGGCGTAATTTTGTTCATTTTCTCTCCTAGATAGAGCATGTGGATAAGGTAAATTTTGAATCGGAGTAGTGCTCACTACCTCCTTCCCTCTAGATGCTCTAGGGTTTCTTTCTCTTTTCTTCTTCACTTCATCCACCTTCACTTTTTCACTTTCATTATTTTCAACTACACCATTTGTTTTGTTTTCACTTTCAACCACTTTATCTTTTTCAACTTCACCATTTTTTTTTCATTATTTTCTACTTCCTCCTTACTCCATTCACCAACTTCACCATCAAGTTTGTCATCAATTTTTTTCTCTACCTCTCTTTTTTCACTCTCGTCAACCAACTCTTTCCCACTTCTCGTCTTAATCGCCTTACAATGTTCCTTCGGATTTGTTTGCGTGTTTGCCGAGAAAGATGGTCCGGCTTGTTGTTCCGCTAATTGCTTAGCGAGTTGACCAACTTGAGTCTCAAGATTTTTAATCGCCGCGTCATTGCTTTTTTGATTCGCCATATACATTTGCATGAATTGCGTCAATGTATCTTCTAGCTTAGAAGTTGCAACCGGTGGTTGTTGAGGTATATACGGATTTTGACTGCTAGAGTTACCACCCCCATAACTTTGGTTATTGTGGTAGTTACCTATAGGTTGGTACCCTTGGTTTCCTTGATAGTTTTGTTGTTGTTGTTGTTGTTGTTGATGAGGATGTTGATATGGTTGTTGTTGTTGTGGATGTTGCATCTGTTGGTAATCTCTTTGATTAACCATGTAATTAACTTCTTCAAATCTGGGAGGCGGACAAAATCCGGTGTCATGTTCGCCCTTACAAAGCTCGCAACAAGTGATCTGTTTAACTTTTGATGGTTCTTTTAACTCTTTGATTTGTTGAGTTAATAGTTCCACTTGTTGTGAGATAAGCTTGTTTTGGGCGAGAATTGCATCATTCGTCCCTAACTCGAGCACACTCGACTTTCTTTGAGTTACCCCTCGGTTATGGTTCCCTTGGTGATTATTAAGCGCCATCTTATCAATAATTGCAATTGCATCATCGGCACTTTTTGACATCAAAGATCCTCCCGCCGTAGCATCCAATAAGGTCTTGTGAACCGAAAGGAGTCCATTGCGGAAAATATGAACTTGAGTGAGCTCATCGAAACCGTGTCCTTTGCACTTTCTTAACATAGATTTATAACTCTCCCAAGCTTCATTGAGTGATTCACTAGCTCCTTGAGAAAATACCGTAATCGCAGTTTTAGCCTCCATGAACCGGTTATGTGGAAAGAACCGTTCAAGAAACTTCTCTTCTAAAAGATTCCAATCCGTCATGATTGTTGTCGATTGATTAAGATACCACTCCTTTGCTTTCCCAATTAAGAAATGAGGGAATAGTCTCCTAAACAATGAATCTTCGTCAGCTTCGGTAGCTCCCGTTGCGCCCGCAATCTCATAAAATTTTGTAAGATGAGTGAACGGATCCTCATGGTCTAATCTTGTGAAAGGATTTTGATAGACTAGAGCTAGGATTCCCGTTTTCATCTCAGCTTGCCTTCCATTTTGAAGATTCCGTGCAAACTGAGCTGTATGTCTTGGACTGTTCGTGCATGGAGTAGAAACTGATGGTGGAGGTGGTGGTTCTGCCATAATTGGTGTAAAATGTGGTGGTGGTGGTGTAGTAGAAGAACCTTGTCCTTGTTCTTGTCTTTGTTTAGCAAGTTTCCTCCTCCGTCTTGTTTTGCTGTTTAATCTTCTCGTGGTCCTTTCTATTTCTGGATCAAAAAGGAGTTGGTCCTCGGGAATCTGTCCTCGCATAAACAGAAGCAGAAGCTTCACACTAAACCACACAAATTAACAAGCACAAGTCAAAGATTCAAAACTAAAAATTCAGAAACTATTGCGATGCTTGCAATATCAATTTATATTCCCCGGTA
The DNA here is from genome assembly GCA_963859935.3 of Lathyrus sativus. Classification (NCBI taxonomy): domain Eukaryota; kingdom Viridiplantae; phylum Streptophyta; class Magnoliopsida; order Fabales; family Fabaceae; genus Lathyrus; species Lathyrus sativus. Next base: position 277,284,235 of record OZ012740.1, on the reverse strand, counting down.
ACGGCGCCATTTTGTTAGGACAATGGTAAAGTGTCGGGTTTTTGTTATCGTCTCCACAGGGAATATAAGATTTTGCCGTCGTACGACAGTTGTTAAATTCGTAGTTTTATAGTAACAAAGAGTTTGGTTTTAAAAACGGTATCTTGCATAAAAAGTTATAAACAACGGTAAAAATTAGGGTTTGACGATTTAAAGAAAGATTGCCAAAGTTAGGTTTCAATGATCACTTTGCATGCATATGCTTAATCAACAAGATTTATAAACTCCATCTAGATAATAAACTCATTCACAACATCCTCTCAATGTGATTATCTCTAACTCACATTGTGGGTTTTACCGTTTTGATCCATTGTTGATCTCTCACACAATCTATCAAACTGATAACATTAAAGTTTAACATTTTAAGTGAACATCTTCATTCTTAACTATCTCTAGCTTAAAAACAAAGATGGATGAAAACCTAGGTTAAGAGTTGGAAAATATCTCTCAATCATAAACCAACACAAAGAGTTTTCAATAAAGAAAAGTTTTCATCATTCATTCATCATCCAAGAGTTTATAATACAAATGAAGATCAATACATTTACATACAAAGGTTGATGATCACCTACATCTAACCTTGACAACAAGAAGAACTTAGCCACTCATTCTCATGGTAGCTTGAACAAGAAGGAAATGGAGAAGATGAAGAACATCCACTTCGAAGAATCGATGAAGGATGTGATTCCACTTCTCCTTGATTGCACACAAAATAGCAAAATGAAGAAGAACTAATGTTTTTAGGGTTCTAGAGCTCTATTCTTATGTTACAAGATTGATCCCTTTCCAAGTACATGGTATGAGCTATATAAAGCAACCAATAAAGTAAAAAGGAAGTGCTGTCTGCACACATTCTCCAGGCGAACCATGACCTTCGCCAGGCGAACCAAAAATAACTTGGCACTTCAAAGTGCCTCTGGCTAGCAAACCGCCCTCTGAGGTATCGTGCATTCGCCAGGCGAACAATTCACTTGCCAGGCGAACATTCGCTGGCCTCACTCGCCAGGCGAACTTTGGGTGGTTTTGCTACTGGAATTTGCATGAGGAAAGCTACCACTTCTTCGCCAGCACCTTCGCCAGGCGAACGGTAGCGAAGCTTTGTTGGAACCTTCGCCTGGCGAACTTCCTATCTTTTAAGTCTGGGAGTTAATTCTGAATTACTCGCTCTAGCTCGCCAGCACTTGCCTGGCGAACATTCGCTGGCATTCGCTGGGCTTCGCCAGGCGAATGCTTTGGTTTGCAACTTTTCCAGACTGCTTTGTCTTGTCTCCCAAGGTGCTCTTATTAGTGTCAATCCTGCACACTAACAACAACATTACAAACACCATTCACTTGGATCACAACAAAATGAAACTAAATAAATTCGACTACTAAATCAAATACTGTTAGATGAAAACGATTAAAAAGACTACTAAAAAGAAATCAAATATCTACTATAATTGGGATCTAACATGCTGCTCGAAGGCAGACTGTACCGGAGAGGCTTCTCGATCCCTCTCCTCAAATGCATTAATAAAGCCCAGGCCCCAAGCATCTTGCAAAAGATTCATGAGGGCATCAATGAGCAACACCTGGGAGGAAAGTCTTTAGCCAGGAAGGCCCTGCGAGCTAGGTACTACTGGCCGACGATGCAGCAGGATGCTAAGGAACACGTAAAGAAGTGCGATAGGTGCGAGCGGCACGGGGATATGCACCTCGCCCCTCCGAACAAGCTCAAGTCCCTATCTTCCCCATGGTCGTTCACCTGGTGGGGGATGGATATCCTTGGCCCATTCACCATAGGCTCATACCTAAACAAGTACCCGATAGTTAACGTTGACTATTTTACCAAATGGACAGAAGCCAAGGTCTTCGCCAAGATCACAGTGTACAAGATACTCCACTTCTACAAGAGGAACATGCTCGCCAGGTTCAGCGTCCCCCTGGCCTTCGTGAGCGACAACAGGACACAATTCACTGACACAAAATTCCAAGACTTCGTGACCAAGCTCGACACAAAGCAGCACTTTACGTCAGTCGAGCACCCACAAACAAACGGCCAGGCGGAGGCCGTGAATAGAGTTATCCTGCGGGGCCTGAAATGCAGGATTAGGGATGCCAAGAAGAGGTAGATCGAGGAGCTCCACAGTGTACTATGGGCTTACAGAACGACGTCCCACTCGACCACTGGGGAGACCCCTTTCCGGCTAACCTACGGGACCGAAGTGGTGATCCCGGTAGAAATAAGGGAGCCGTCCAGGAGAACTGAATCCCCCTCGAGGAAGAGGCCAGTGATCAGGTCCTCAGAGATGAGCTCGACCTAGTCAAAGAGATTCGTTCGGGGGAAACTCTCTGCAAAGCCGTGCTGAAACAAAAAATTGCCCTCCGCTACGACAACAAGGTCATAAAACTTGAGTTCCAGGTCAGCGACCTGGTCTTACAAAGAAACCAGAAAGACTCGCATGAGGGCAAGCTCGCCGCGAATTGGGAGGGCCTCTATCGTGTCCGGGACAAGACGACGCACGAGGCCTACTACGTCAAAAACTTACACGGGGATGAAATAGCTCGACCATGGAATGCTGAGAAGCTAAAAGAGTACTACAATTAAACACTGGCCGCGACGACCCTCCTCGCGACCGCATGAGCGTGACATGTTACAAACGCGTCTCCTAAAACTCAATGAGATAACAAGCACCTACCCTTTTGTGTGTGTGGGTAGAGCGCTCTGTTCAATAGGGACCCCTCGATCGAGAGCCACCGCCTCCGTACCGAGATGGCAGAACACCTAGCTCACGATGGAACGTTCACGCCACGGAGAGAGGACCACAACCGCGGTCCACCTTCGTAACCGACCAGGTAACAACCCGGTCACCCGGCCAGTTCCCTACACTACCGGGCACAACAAACAACATCGAGCTACCACTCTCAACAATATACAAACGAGAAAACAAACATACAAAAACGGGAAAACAAGCATACATAAATAAATAAACGAGCACACATAAATACTTGGCAAAACGATAAACATTGATTACAATCACGGGCACTAGCCTAGCTATTCCGGAATTACAAATAAGGGCACACAGCCCGAGCAACAATAAAAAATAACAACCGGACACACAGGCTGATACAAACGGGCACGCGGGCCAAAAAAAGGGCACGCAGGCCACACCAATTCCTACTCATCAATACGATCCTCCTCTTCTAGGACGGGTTGGTCTTCCTCGTCACTGTTGTGTCCACCGGGCGCCACGATGCGTTCGCCTTGGACTTGATGGTAGGGGACAGTCCCCTCGATCACCAAATCCACGTCGGGGTTGTGTTAGCTCCTAAATTCGACGCCTCTTGCAAAATAAAGAAATCTAAGGAGAATCACTAAAAGTTGGTTGAAGGATGTGAGACAGCTAAGGGGAGTAGTTGAAGCACTTACCAGACTTGAAGAAAAACCACAAGGGCTTCGACCATTTTACCGTTTGGTAGTTTTTCTGAAGATTTGAAATTTGAATAATTAGGAGGGAATAGTTTCGTTCACCAGATGATTAAGAGGACACATGGCGCCCTATGAACAACGGATCCATGCATCGTGACAAGTGGCGAAAGATGGTGATGTGGGAAGTTATTGGTAGTTATTTCTTGCTATTATAAATAGGAAGTTTTAGACATATAATGTGTGTGAGAATTTTACTATTGTACAAGTCACTCTTAGACTTACTCCAAGTATCCGAGTGGAGAGAAAGAGAGTATTAAAGAGAATGTACGTGATGTAAACACACCACCTTTTATTTTTTCAATGAAGTCTATTTTACTTGTTTAAATTTTACAAAGTTTACTTTATCTTTCTTTTCATTTCCTCCCCTTTCTATTCCCTCTTTACTTCGTCCTCATTTTCAACTTCTTTATTTTAAAACTTGTGTCTTTTCTTTGCTAGAACTTTATGTACTTGTTCTCCTGTAGTCGAACATGTAACCTTTAGAGAACCTTCCCCTACATATTGTCAAAAGTGTGAAACTTAGATAAATGTTCAAGGAAAACCCTTTAGCACATGTCTTAGGATCAATCTGATCGATCCTGTGAGTCACCAAAGTTAGATTTGGAAGATCAGCGGTTGTTTTCCGATTTTCAAGGGAAACAAAATGGCACACCCAATGGGACGGTGCTAAGAAGAAATTCATTCGTGTAATCAAAACTTGTAAAGATTATAGTCTTATTGGTCTATTCGTGAAACATGCGTTTTATGTTACTAAGTGGTAGAATTACCGCTGTAAACGAATAAAGATTGACAAGACGAAACATTAGGAATATGGCGACAGATGCAAGTCAGCCAAATAATCCTAACTCCCAAGGAGACAGTTATAGTGAAAGAACAGGGAACGACGTAGTCCCGCCTTCGATACCGTCAAGAGGTGAACAAACATTGTATCCTGTGAGGCCAGAACCAACACCCTCAGTACTTGGGACTGGGTCGACTGTGATAAGACCTTATAGTCAACCAGTGTTGGAATATATTAGGCCTCAGACGTCAAATCCTCAAATACTGTTAGGAGGAAGTTCAACTTCCAGATAGTTTGCTCCCCCCGGGTTTTCACAGTCACCAAGAAACCCCCCATATGGGATGCCCACAACTGTAATGCAAGGGCTCCAAAATGCGCCCCCATATTCTCAGATCATGCAATGGCTTCGCCATTACAAGGATCTGGGCCTGGCGCGAACGTTGGTCGAAATCCCCAAGTTTCAAGCCTAGGATATTCGACATAGGGTTCTAACTTGACCAATACCTCTGTCGCATGCTTAAGACAGCAAATGGATGAAAGAAATTTGCAAATGGTTCAGACGCTATCCCAAACCATGGGGGAAATCTTCCAACCATTGATCCAAAACACAACCCACACTAATCAACAACTAGTAATACAGTTGACGCGATTGGCTGAATTCATGGGGGTACCTCCCTTAGCCAGGAATTAAGCCCCGGTAGTAAACATTCCACGACAGGCTTTGGGACATCAGCCAACAGTGGAAATCCAGGAAAGGATGGGTCATCCCATAAATGAACCACCTAGGGTCGAAACGTTGAGAGAGCAGGTTTGTGGTCCAGGGGAAAGAGACCCAGAGGTAAATATGGTAAATCGAAACCAGGACACGGATAATGTCGTCCAGCAGGTTCGACACAACAATGTGGCTGTCGACAATAATTTAGCAGCCATGGCTGAGAGAATTATGGTTCGAAACGGGTTGAACACTGGTTTCACTCGACCAAACTACACCTCCCTAATAGTAGATTATATCCTTCAGGCATAATTGCCTCCTAGAACGAAAGTGCCCAAGTTTACTAAGTTCTCAGGAGATACGACGGAGTCCACTATCGAACACGTGGCCCGTTATCTGATCGAGGCTGGAGAAATAGCGAATGATGAGAGCCTTAGAATAAAATACTTCCCAAGTTCTCTCACTAAAAATGCCTTCACTTGATTCACAATGCTACCCCTCAATACGGTGTGCAATTGGACCCAGTTAGAACGTTTATTCCACGAACAGTTCTATATGGGCCAAACCAAGATTAGCTTAAAAGAACTTGCTAGTGTGAAGCGTAAGTTTTCTGAGCCAATCGAAGAATACCTTAATAGGTTCCGTTTGCTTAAGGCCAGATGTTTCACACAGGTCCCTGAACACGAGTTGGTCGAAATGGCCGCTGGAGGTCTCGACTATTCCATTAGGAAGAAGTTGGACACCCAGTATCTAAGGGACATGGCCCAACTGGCTGATCGAGTTCGACAACTGGAAAGGCTTAAAGACGAAAAGGCTAAGTTCAATAAAAATAAGAAGGTAGCTTTTGTCGAATTCAATGAGAATGTCGAAGGGATGTGCGATGATCCCTTGTACTTCAACGAAAGCGAAGTGGATCTTGCTGAACTCAAACAAGGTCCACCTTACTCTTGTAAAGTACTAGCTCCCCCACAGGGAAAGAGTTGTGTCGAATTCGAAAAGAATGATAGGTTCCCAAAGAAAACATATACTTTTGACATCACAAAATATGATGAAATCTTCGATTTTTTAGTGAAAGACGGACAAATGATAGTTCCACCTAATGCTAAAATGTCGTCTGTAGAACAAAGGAAGAAAAGAGGGTTTTGTAAATACCATAATTTTTTGGGTCATAAAACATGTCAATGTTTTCTTTTCAGGGATCTTGTTCAAAATGCAATTCAGGAAGGACGTTTGAAGTTTGGAGAGAAGGCCAATAGTCAGATGAAGGTCGACACAAACCCCTTGCAGATGGCGGATGCACATTATACAGAACCGGTGGAAGCCAACATGGTCGAAGCTATTTATGGCTGCGATTTTTCAACCGACATGGTAGAGGTTACTGATAATCTCATAGATGAGGCTGTAATGGCAAAAGTCACCATGAGTTTCAGACGATAGGATTGTGTGAAGATGGCCGTTGATGACCTTGACCAAGTTGATGAGGATGTAAGTTCAAATGACAAGGGCAATCCAGGTTGGGCAATAGTGATTAAAGAAACTGCTGATAACTTCATCAAAATGGACCAGGCCACTAAAGGTTTGGAGTTAGGCTTAAGGAAGCTTAATCTGGTCAAAGGGGTTAAAATCAATATGGTAGAGATCACTCAGCATGAAGCTGTAGAGGATAGTGAATCAAATTACCAGGAGGAACACACTAGGGAAGCTTACCCACAGCAGGAAGAATCGATTGTTGCTTTCCTCCACCGTTGCCAAGAGAAAGGATCTAGTGTGATGCTATGCCCTCGATGCAGCGCCATTTTCGACAAAAAGATGCACAAAAACTGGAGGGAACACGGAGGCTAAGACAAAATAAGGAAAGGCCCAGATTTGACGCTCGAAGTAATCTCCAAAGGAGATTTGAGCCTCGCACAAGGCCCCCGACAAACAAACCCACCAGTTTCAAACCCAACGCTGAGGCTACTGATGGTAAGTGGACAAAGCCTAATGAGAATAGATAGCAGAGACAACAGAGGTGGAAGAACTTTGAGGTGAAACGAGGATCTTCATTGAGTTATCGGAAGGAGTTCCAGTCTTCAAAAGCTGCCCATGTATCTGAAAACTACAAAGTAAAGAATCCCATGTCTCGATCACAATGGAGACGGGAACAACATAAGAGAAAAGCACTCAGGGAAAGCTCACAAAGGGACCAGGCAGAATCCAGTACCAACGCCCCTGTCGAAAATGAAGAAGGACGAACAAAAGCGTTTGGGAAAACACCTGTAGGGCGTAAAAGGTTTCCTGCCCAGGTCGAGGAGCAGAGAAAACCGGTTGGGGTCGACGATGGAATGACTGATAATTTTGATTCAGACTCTGACGATTCTCTGGAGTTATTAGTTAATGTAGTATCAGTGATGCCTAGGGAATTCGACAGAATATCCGTGGTCGAAAATCTGAATAATGGCTGTGTCGAAGAACAAAACGCATTCTTCGAACGGCTCACAAAGGCAATGAAGAACCATTTGAAACCTCTTTATATCACGGCAAAAGTGGAAAAACTCCCAATTAATAAAACTTTGGTGGATTGTGGCGCCACAGTGAACCTAATGCCACATTTCCTATTGAATAAGATTGGAAAAGATGAGACTGATACAAAACCACACAACATGGTTTTGTCAAACTACTAAGGCAAAGTGGGTTCGACCATGGGAGTCATACAAGTGAATGTTACAGTCGGAACCATTACTCGCCCAACTGTCTTCATGGTGGTAGAAACAACAACCAACTATAATCTGTTGCTCGGAAGGGAATGGATTCACGGAGTGGGGGCGGTGCCATCTTCAATGCATCAAAGGATTGTCATATGGAGACCAGATGACATTGTGGAGAATATTGAAGCAGACCAAGGATATTTTAAGGCACCCATAAACCACATTGATCGAAGGCAATTGATAAACATTTGGCCAGCATAGGCCCCTGCGTACCTGCAGATTTCGAATTTGTACCAAACGATGACGTGTATTGCTCACTTTATCTACATCCCGTCGACGGTTTCCGCTGGGATAAGGAAGTACCAGGTGAGAGGCTCCCATACCTTGGCACACTTCTTATAGACCCCACTGGATGGGGAAGTGAATTTAGAAATGATGACTGAAGCCATAACGCTTCAAAGGATTTCGGCCTACATGGCCGAAACTAAACTACAAGCGGCCCTGGAGGCTGCCAACAACAAAATGGCTGAGAAAGCCAGTGAAGAACCTGAACGAATAGGCTCTGGTGGACATTTTGACCCTGAACCTCTTGACAAAGTTCAGTATCAAGGTCAAAGGCTCGACGCTATTTATGACAATGAGCCTCTGGGTTTCGAGAAAGATCCCTTGGCTAACGATGCTAAAATGCTGGCGCAAGATCCATTAGAGGAAGTGGATCTGGGAGATGGAATAATCAAGAGGCCGACGTACATCATTGCCAACCTCGACCCCCAACTCAAGGTCGAGACCATCCAGTTGCTGTGAGAATACAGGGATTTGTTTTACTTGGGATTATGATGAGATTCCCGGTCTAAAGAGAGATCTGGTCGAGCATAAATTGTCAATCAAACCTGGAAAAAGGCCAGTCAAACAGAGCCCAAGACGTTTCGCTCCTGAAATCCTCTCAAAAATAAAGGAAGAAATTGAAAGACTCCTTCGATGTAAGTTCATTCGTACGACCAGGTATGTTGAATGGCTAGCCAATATTGTACCGGTCATTAAGAAAAACGGGTCTTTAAGAGTATGCATAGACTTTAGGGATTTAAATTCAACAACCCCTAAAGATGAGTATTTGATGCCAGTGGCAGAAATGCTAGTCGATTCAGCTGCTGGCCATGAGTACCTTAGCATGTTGGATGGATACTCTGGTTACAATCAGATTTTCATCGCTGAGGATGACGTTCCCAAAATAGTGTTTCGTTGCCCAGGGGCCTTTGGCGCTTACGAATGGGTAGTGATGCCTTTTGGCTTGAAGAACGCTGGGGCAACGTACCAACGAGCAATGAATTCAATTTTTCATGATTACATTGAGTTTTTTATGCAGATATATATTGATGACATTGTAGTGAAATCCGTGTCAGGAAAAGCTCATGTAGAACATCTGCGCAAGTCCTTCATAAGGATGAGGAAGTTTAGCCTCAAGATGAACCCCCTGAAGTGCACATTTTGTGTACAAGCGGGAGATTTCTTGGGTTTCGTGGTCCACAAAAAGGGGACCGAAATCAACCAAAACAAGACAAAGGCCATCATGGAAGCGAAAGCGCCATCCTTGTTGGGTAAAATAAACTTCCTAAGAAGATTCATATCAAATCTAAGTGGCAAAACGCATGCCTTCTCGCCATTGCTTCAAGTCACTAAAGAAAGGTTCGAATGGGGGAATGATCAGCAAGAAGCTTTCGACAAGATCAAAGACTACTTGACTCATCCTCCAGTCCTTTCGCCTCCATGTCGAAGCAAGAGCATGAGATTGTAAATAGCAGCGTCAAACAAAACTCTAGGGAGCATGCTTGCTCAGGAGGACGAGAATGGCGTCGAAAGAGCCATTTACTACCTTAGAAGGTTTTTGAATGATGCAGAAACTAGGTATAGCGAGATAGAAAAATTATGCTTATGTTTGTATTTCTCATGTATAAAGTTGAAGCAATATATAAAACCAGTTGATGTTTATGTCTGGTCGCATTTCGATATTATTAAACATATGTTATCCAAGCCTATTTTGCATAGTCGAATCGGTAAATGGGCATTAGCATTAACTGAATACTCTCTGACGTATAGACCGCTAAAGACGGTTAAAGGACAAATAGTGGCAGACTTCATTGTCGATCACTCCATAAATGAAAATACCCTGAACATTGTCGAACTAGAACCCTGGAAGTTGTACTTCGACGGTTCTAGCCACAAGAACGGGACAGGCATATGCCTGCTGATCATTTCGCCTGACAAAATTCCAACAAAATTCAAGTATAGAGTTGAGGGTCTATGTTCCAATAATGAGGCCGAGTATGAAGCTTTGATAGCCGGACTTGAAATTTTGTTAGAATTGGGGGCAACCCAAGTCAAAATAATGGGAGATTCGGAGTTGGTTGTGAAACAGCTAACAAAGGAGTACAAATGTGTTAAAGAAAATCTCATCATGTACTTCGTGATAGCCAATAGGCTACTCAAAAAATTCGAAGTCTGCACTATTCGACATATACTACGACTACACAATCAGGTGGCCAACGATTTGGCACAAATCGCCTCAGGAGATAAGGTTTCGAAGGAAAACTTGCAAGAAGTAATCGAGGCTAGGGGTAAGGTTGTGTCCGTAGGCCTGCGACCGTCGGACCTTGAAGTTACAAAGTTTGGCTATGCTGACGAGGAAACCTTCGAAATTTTTACAGTCGAGGATCTGACAGACAAAGATTGGAGGAAATCTTTGGTCGAATACCTCCAAAACCCTTCAGCAACCACATAACGAAAAGTAAGGTATCAAGCACTAAGCTATGTCCTTTTAGGGAACAAGTTATTTAAGAAAACCTCTGAGGGAGTTTTACTTAAATTCCTCAGCAAATCTGAGGCGTACTTGGCATTTTCATCAGTCCATGGTGGGACATGTGGGGCACACCAGGTAGGCCACAAGATGAAATGGCTATTATTTCGCCAAGGGATGTACTGGCCTACGATGTTGAAAGATTACATTAAGTTCGCCAAAGTTTGCCAGGAATGCCAAGTTCACGCTGGCATACAACATGTTCCAGCAAACGAGTTACACTCTATAGTCAAGTCATGGCCATTCAGAGGATGGGCTTTAGACTTGATAGGAGAGATTCGACCTGCGTCTTCCAAAAACCAAAAGTATATTCTGGTGGGGATAGACTACTTCACCAAGTGGATCGAAGTGATACCTCTGGCAAAAGTAGACTAAAAGGATGTCATCGAGTTCATTCAAAAATACATCATCTATAGATTTGGGCTGCCAGAAACAATAACGACAAACCAAGAGTCAGTGTTTATAGGTAGGAAAATGCAGGAGTTCGCCAGAGAAATGGGATTTAAACTTCTTACTTCGACGCCTTATCACGCCCAGGCCAATGGCCAAGTCGAAGCAGCAAATAAGGTGGTAATTGGCATGATAAAAAAGCAAATTGGGAGTAAGCCCAAAAACTGGCATAAAACGTTGGACCAAGTTTTATGGGCATGTCGAACGTCCCCTAAAGAAGCAACCAATACTTCCCCATATCGTCTGAACTTTGGCCATGACACAGTATTGCTGGTCGAGATATATATATATATATATATATATATATATATATATATATATATATATATATATATATATATATATATATATATATATATATATATATATATATATATATATATATATATATATATATATATATATATATATATATATATATATATATATATATATATATATATATATATATATATATATATATATATATATATATATATATATATATATATATACAGTCGGTTAGAATTCATAGGCATTACGAAATCCCTCGAGAAATCTATTAGGATATGATGCTCGATGAGTTAGTAGATCTGGATGAGGAAAGACTTAAAGCTGTAGAACTCTTGAGAAGATAGAAGAAAAGAGTGGAGAAGTCATATAACAAGAAGGTTAAAGTGAAGGCCTTCCTTGTTGGAGATTTGGTATGGAGAGTAATCCTGCCTATGGATCGAAAGGTTAGGTCTTTAGGCAAACGGTCCCCAAAGTGGGAAGGACCATTCCAAGTTTCGAAGGTCTTCTTCAATGGGGCATACAAAGTGGCAGAATTGAGTAAAGATAAGAGAATATTAAAAGTGAATGGCAAATATTTAAAAAAATATAAGTCTGCGCTTCAAGAGGTAAAAATATCAACAGAGTAACAACTGAATATAAAGCGAAGCCATAAATGGTGATTAACAAAATACGCCAAAATGGCCCAGTGTCTTACAACGTAAAAGTTAAAAGCATGGATTACAAAGGCCAGAAAAGATGCGCTATTACAAAAGATCTAATAAACTAAAAAGGGAGATTTGCCTTCATCTTGAGGTAGTTCGACTTTTGGAGCTCGAGGCGGTTCTGGCATTGGGCTTTGTCTATTCTTAGTTGAGCAACCTCAGCTTCCAAGCGACGAGCTTCCTCGGCGAAATTAACGGCGTGTTCGAGCTCAGTTGATAGGGAGGACTCATCAAAAGAAGATAATTCAACATTCTTCTTCTTGACTTTCGCTATTTTGTTGCGAAGTTTTTTGATATTGCGCTCCCAACAGGCAATGTTCTCCTCATTAGCAATGACCTCTTGTTTATTCTTCTCTTTCCTCTCCACCAATTCAACAATCTTTTCTTCAGATTCGACAACAACAGTCCAAGCAGCGGCTTCACTGCCTATTTTCGTTGAAATATCATTCTCAATCTAGGGCAATAGTCGAAAGTCTTTATGAACTTGGTCAATTAAGATACCAACTTCTTGAATGACGCTCGCGGCCTCAGGAGAAATCGATCTCAAATCCACTTGTTGTAGAAGAGCTTTCAAGGAAAGGTGGTTGACTGGGCCCATCTGCAGAAGAGAGAAAAGCTCCCCTTTGAAGATCTTTTTCTTGATCTTTTCAAGAATGATGTCAGTTGGCTGACTCGAGGTTTGGCCTTCTGAGGTCGAAGTGTTGGGGGTCTTGCAAGAGGAATTACTTCGCCTGCTCAAGAGGAGTCTGATGTACTATCGAGGGTTAGAGACCTTCAATGCATCAAGTTCGGCTGTGGTAAGCTGGGCCTCACCTTTGTGGGGGCACTGCTTCAGTTTCCTTGAGAGCAGAAGCAGTAGGGGTTTTAATTACCTCAATAGGGGTAGTTTCCTCGACAGGAGTTTCCTTAGGTTTTGCTTCTTTGTTTTTGTCCTCCTCTGCGTCATCCTCTTCCATTTCATCTCTAGTGCCTTCGTCGCTAGACTCATTTAACTCTAACTGACGCATGGCTTGGTCTTCAACGACATTATCCCCCCTGCGTCCTTTTCATCTACAACCATCATTTGATCCAAAGGAGAACTATTCGTGTCAACATGGTTTGTGCCCCCCTCCATAGTATTGGCTCATCATCTGCTACAACAGGATTAACCAAAGTATTATCCTCTTCGTGGTCAGATCCATCAGTTTGAGACTGTTGAGTTGTTGTCTTCGCAGGTGAAAGAGGGACTGTGAAAAAATCAGGCTTATTAATCTCGCCAAGAGAACTCATACCAGAATCCAAATCAGAGGTGGGATGGTAATTAGGCTCACCTTGGCTGTTCAAGGGATAGATTGATAAGGGAAGCTTGGTCGGATCAGTTTTCAGAACCCCATCATCAGCCTAGAGAAAAAACAGACATCAGAGAGAGCAAGACAAAAACAGTGCAAGGTCCAGAAGAAAAGTTAGATGCGTAATATACCTTAGCACTTTCATCAGCAGGGCCGGAGTTGTCACTCTCAATAGGAACAACAGGTGGGATCGAGGCACCCTCTGTGGGAGCTCTAGTAAGATCTTGAGAGGGAGTGTTTGATTAGGAAATGTTGGTTGTAGGGGGAGCAGATGGAGCATCAGAAGTGTCCAGGTCATGGGTGACTTTTCGCCTTCTTTTTATTTGGGTATTCTCGCGAGGAGATTCGTCTTCGTCATCTGAATCAATGATAATCTGAGCAGAAGCTCTTTTGAGCCTCTTTTATGGGGTGGGTGGTTTTCGGCTAACCTGGAAGTAACATGGGTTGTTAAGAGTAATTAAGGAAGGAGAAGTAACAGAAGCTTGTGGGAGATTATCTTTTGGTCTTCGACCTTACCTTCAATTTTTGGTGTTGGGGCAGTTCTTTTAGGAGCAGCTGCAAAAAATAAATCAAGCCAATACCAGTTAGTAACAATAAAGCTCAGGTTGAAGAGTCCAAATCGAAGGGGGATGAACCTTCAAGAATATCGGATTCGATGCGAACATATTCGATACTAACATGAAGGTTCCCTTTAAAAGTATCAGGCGTATGTTTAGTCGGAACCACCCGCTGTGCTTTGGGTTTCAACTGCTGTCGAAAGATCTTTATAGGATCTCCACAGATGAACCAATATGGAAATGGAGGGGCAAGAGCCATGCCAAAACCAGCAGTTGGTAATTGAGAGATTTTTGGGGGAAAAAGTTTAAAGGCAACCTCATACTGTTTCTCACGTGGAACAGATGAGGGAATCTTTAAATTTTCCACTTTTTTAGAAAACTTTTCCTTTAAGGTCACAGCAGCCTCACGGATGGTCCGACTAACATCATCTGGTCGATAGACAGTTTCGAAGTACTTCTGGAAGGCTTGAATCTCTTTGATATGGGTAGACGTACCTTTCTTGATCTTCTCCTGTACATCAATGAAAGCTTGGTCAATCAAGCGAGTAAAGCTCGAAGCGTCAAGAAACTCTGAGGCATAATGTTTTGACCACCAGTCGTAAAAATCTAGGGAGCAGAAGTAGGAGGGTTCAAAATAGACAGGTGTAAGAAGGGATTTATGGGCATGACGCGCCAATTATGTTGAACAGTCGAGGGGAGTAAGCATCATAAGGGGAAGTATGATGTGTGATTTCTTATCATACAAACACTTGGGCAAAGTTTGTATTAACCCAAATTGCCTTGACACCATGTTTGGCTGGTAGGCTACCAGGGTGGCTTGACCCCTGACAAGGTTTAGTTTATGAACCAACAGTCGAGGTGTGAGGAATCAATCCCAAATTAGCTTCGATTCCTCTTCTTGTTTCTTTAGTAGAGCAGGGAAGGATCTGGTGAACCACTCAGGGCCGCATCTTCTTTCTGCAAAGGGAGCCATCCTCGAAGTAAACTCGTACCGTTTGGCGAACATATGGATGAAGTTGGATAGGTTGGCTCGAAGAGTATGTCCTTCTTCGCTTGGAGTGAGGTGGGAGAAGCGAGGCCATTCGACCCGTCCCTCAGAAACTGAAGACGAAACTTCGTCGACTTCTCCTTTGTTGGGTAGGTTATGTTCAAAAGCAGCATTGAGCCATAGCTGGAGTAGCCAGAAAGGGCCTGACAACAACAAGTTGCCATGACTTTCAAGGTCTTTCAGTTTGGCAGCACCTTTGCCCAAGGCTTCATAGAGGCTGGCCAAAATCATCTCGCTCAGGCAGATACCTCTTTTCAAGTGTAGCTAGTTCTCCAAAACAAGATATTTGTGTGCCACCTGCAGAGATTTTGTACAAAATATGCAGCGAGATAACCACATGGCCAGGAAGGCTATATGTTCCTCATTTTCGACAGAAGTGGTGGTTTTGTTATGATAATGTTGGACGAAGGCCGTGTAAGTATGTTTTGTGCTGGTGAATCCTATAGTGTCTTGGTTATCAACTTCAGGGTCATAAACTAGTCCGTGGGGTTTTAGACCCACAATGGCAGCTACATCAAACAATGTGTGTGTCATCATCCCACAAGGAAGGTGGAAAGTGTTATGGGTGCTGTCCCAAAAAAATAAAGAAGAGGCCAGCATAAGAGGACAGTAAGTAGGGCCGACCTTCGACATCATTATAAGGTCGTAGATGCCAGTTTCTTTCCAGTCCCGGGCTTTCACTTTTTCTATTTTTTCCAACTAGTTGAGGTAAAGTTCAGAATCCTTGAAATAAGGGGTGGCTCTAAACAATCTGGATCCATCGTGGAGATACCTAAAGTCTACGTCGAAGAGAGCTAGGTTATCAAGACCATCAGCGGGAATTCTGCCAGAATCCTTTTGCCCTAAAGGTTTGGTAAGTTTGTAGGAAGGAAAGAATTCGCTAATGCTAGAGTAATCAAGACCTAAAGGAGGTAACGGGCCAGACGTTGCTAAGGGTCTACCTGCAACAGTAACTGGGATGATTACTTGTGATTCATAGATGTGGCACTTTTCTTCTGACAAGGGTTCGCGAACAAACTGTTGATTCTTCACTACTTTAGGACCTCTTAAGTTAGCAAAAGGTGGGAGAGTTGATGCAGAAGATTTCCCTTTGAGCTGTGTCTTTTTCTTCTGATGATCGGCCGTTGTTGAAGTTAGAAAAGGAGTTTTTAAGAAGAAGGAAAATTTGGGGAAGAAAAACGCAAGAGTTTTGCTAAGAGTTGAAAATGTTGGGAAAAATGATAATACTTGAGGAAAACCATTTATATAGAGTATGGAAGACCAAAAGTTTCATCATTAAGTGGCTGGAGTTAGTGGGCCACGCGTGTGTCTAAAATGGAGTGACAGGGGTAGCAGTTGTAACTTACATCCCCTAGGCAGAAAAGGTGATGATGATTTATGATTTTGGTGGTTCCCGAGAAAATCACCATGATGACCATGACGTCAGGAACATGTCTCAAGATGACGGAGCAACTTCTTGCATGCTCTTTTCTATTTCCTTTTTTCTCTTTCTTCCCTTTTCATCTTCCCAGACATTTGTTGGCTAAAAGGATATCGGTTGACACGTGTAAGGAAAGTAAACGGCGTCGAAATCAGATGCTGTAAAAAAAAAGTGCTTTTCCACATAGGGGATCGAAAAGACATTTTTTTGGGGGAAATTTGTTAGCTCCTAAATTCGACGCCTCTTGCAAAATAAAGAAATCTAAGAAGAAGCACTAAAATTTGGTCGAAGGATGTGAGACAGCTAAGGGGAGTAGTCGAAGCACTTACCAGACTTGAAGAAAAACCACAAGGGCTTCGACCGTTTTACCGTTTGGTAGTTTTTCTGAAGATTTGGAATTTGAATAATTAGGAGGGAATAGTTCTGTTCGCCAGATGACTAAGAGGACACATGACGCCCTATGAACAACAGATCCATGCATCGTGACAAGTGGCGAAAGATGGTGATGTGGGAAGTTATTGGTAGTTATTTCTTTCTATTATAAATAGGAAGTTTTAGACATAGAATATGTGTGGGAAATTTACTATTGTGCAAGTCACTCTTAGACTTACTCCAAGTATCCGAGTGTAGAGAAAGAGAGTATTGAAGAGAATGTACATGATGTAAACACACCACCTTTTATTTTTTCAATGAAGTTTATTTTACTTGTTTAAATTTTACAAAGTTTACTTTATCTTTCTTGTCATTTCCTCCCCTTTCTATTCCCGCTTTACTTCGTCCTCATTCTCAACTTCTTTATTTTAAAACTTGTATCTTTTCTTTGCTAGAACTTTATGTACTTGTTCTCCTGTAGTCGAACAGGTAACCTTTAGAGAACCTTCCCCTGCATATTGTCAAAAGTGTGAAACTTAGATAAATGTTCAATGAAAACCCTTTAGCACATGTCCTAAGATCAATCTGATCGATCTTGTGAGTCAACCAAGTTAGATTTAGAAGATCAGCGGTTGTTTTCCGATTTTCAAGGGAAACAGGTTGGTAAGCCGAAGCTGGGCCACAACACTCTTGAATCCTACCTCGATGGCCCCCAAGCAGTCGTCCTCCAACAGTCGGATCTTTTCCACCAGCTCCCGTCGAGAAACCAGCAGCTTCTCCTCGTCAGACTCTTCCTCGGCAAGAGCAAGCAAATCCTCGAGTTCAGTAACCCGACCCTTCAGCCCAGACAGCTCATCATCCCCGTCCTTCACCATATTTTCAAGCTCCCTGATCCACTCGCGATGGGCTTTATCCTGCCTCTCGTACTCCCTCTGATCGGCGACTAGCTTGGACCGAACCTCCTCGGATACTGCCAGCTCACCTTGGACGATAGCTAAGTCTGTCGAGGAATAACCCTCCTTGTTAAGTATGAGACAACAAGGGGGACATTATCCCTGGTAAAGAAATTAGGCCTGAGACAACAAGGGGGAAGGACGAAATGTCGATCAAGAGAGTTGTTCGTCAGGTTGATCGGGGATGCTTCGATCTCTCGTCGCCTCTTGGAGACCGGCGGCCCAACCAGGGAGTCGCTACCTTGCGGGGACGAAACCAACTCCGCCGGTCCAACACTGGCCTCCTTCCTAACAGCACCGGCCCTCCCCGCGGGACGTCGGGCACCCCCCATTGAGCAGCTTTGTAACATGTTCTTCCATCCAACCCATAGCACCTGCAAGAAGAACACAAGAAAACAGTTAGTATGGAAATTCAAAACAGAACGAATAAAAGTCAAGAAAGATGCTCGCTACCTAAAAAATGATGAGCCTCTGCCTCGGTCCGACACTCGAGGAGGGCCCTCGTATTGATACACCTAGTCTCGGTCCAGATCTCCCCGCTAGCATCACAGATATACTGCCCATTCATGGTTACGCATTTCAAGGGGGAAGACGCCCGATGAAGTCGACCAATTTCTGGAAGGCCAAACTATCATCCTCGTCTAGATGGTTAGGTCGGTAGATAAAGCTCTCCGTACTAGATCGAAAGTGCAATTCCATCCACTCCAAGGGGAAATGGGAGTGGAAGTCCACCTCAGACTTGCCATCCACAATAGTAACCTCTCGTCGGAACATCGTATTAATGGCCTCGTTCGTCTCCGGCATCACCATGAACCACCTGTCCTTGAACCCCATGACGAAATCTATGTATGCCCGGAAGAGCCTGGTCGGCTGCTTCAGGGGAACCCAGTTGTGTCGCCCGAACATAGTCTGCCGCTACAAGTGGAAGACGCAGAAGAATAGTGGTATGGTGGTCCTGAGCTCGAGATAGTTACAGAGGATCTCAAAGGCATGGAGGAAAGCAAGGGAGTTAGGGTGGAGCTGAAAGGGCGCAACATCAGGTGGTCGAACACTCCCTGTTGAAAATCTGTGAACGAAAAGCGCATCCCTGCCTCGTTAAACGCAAATTCATACATAGGGAATTAACCCCGTCGTAGCGAGAGCAGATACGATCCAGGTCCCGAGGCCGACATGCCCTAAATTAACGAGGAACCCCGACTTCTTTATCCTCGATCACGGAGAAGACGTCCAAATCATCGACCACGAACCTGGACATGTAGTTGAGGGGTTAGTCCCCGACCCATTCTTCGACCGGTCTGTCCGGAAGCTCCACAAAGGTCCCATCTTGGCGACCCTCTTCATCGTCGGACAGGTTCCACATTGTTTCCTCTTCTTCACGGGCAGCCATTTACCTGAAAACAGAGGAACTCAGTGAATTTGACAGCTAAATCAAGTCTACCCTTCCACCATAGTTCAAGTGAAAGGGCGTGGACGCCTGAAGCCGAGCAGAACTATGAAACTCCATGGGTCGTCCAGAAGACCAGTCTGGGTTAACTCTAGACCCTCCGTCGTCCCCGGGGGATTCACTCTTTTGTCCTCGGCGTACTCATCGTTCATGTCCGGGGTATTCATCAAGCACCCTCGGGACATTCAACAATCATTGCATCTCCCTGGGCCACTCATCGCAATGATCGGGGACGGTCGATCAAAACCCTAGTTTTGAAGGACTCTCCGGTGTATTCCCTGGAAAAGCCCACAGTCACCTCGACAGGCCCGTCGGAGCCGCCGAAAACACCACCAAAAGCTTACTAAAATACTAGTAGGGAGGCGGAAACTTACATGATACGGCGGAGAAAAGCGGTTGCGTCGAGTGTAACAACCCAATTTTCGATGATTAATTGTTTGTGTTAAATAATTGATTTATTTGGATTATTCTAATTATTTGAATAATTAGATGATTATTTAAATGGATTGATAGATGTTTTGAGAGAGGAAATTCAATGGAAAGAAATAAAGGGAAAGATATATATATGAGAAAGTGGAAGGAAAAAGGAAAGAAAGAAAGAAAGAGAAAGAAAGAGGAAGAAGAGAAAAGAGGAGAAAAAGAGGAAAACTTGGAGAATCATTAAGAACATCCTCTGGCTTCGATTAATCTAAGGTAAGGGTGTGAAATCTTACTATCTTAATCATTGTGTATGATTGTGTATGTGTGTGAATGAGTTTGGTTGTTTTCCAACCTTGTTTCCATTTAGGTCGAAATGATAGAAATCGATAGAAGCCGATGTTCGGGCGGTTAGAATCGAGAATAACTTTCGTAGCTTAGTCGGGATATGTTAGACTAAGATTATTGGAACTAGTTTGGCGAAAATCGGGTGATATTGTGAGTTTCACCATTTTCGGTTAAATTGAGGTTAAGATTTTGAGTGGAAATCGAATGTCGTGAAAGTTGAGTTTTATGACCCTAAAATATCCGTATATGATTAGTAAGAATAGATAGGTATTTAATCGGGTGAAAACTATTTAATCGGGTGACTTTTTGGGGCTTTTAAGCCCGAACCCGTAACTGTTTTTCTGAGTTTTTCAGATGTTAATCGGTTAACCATATACGTTAACCGATTAACACAGTGTTGGGGGCCTAAAAACTGAGTTTTTGGTCTAAAAACTGAGTTTTTGGAGGTGTTAACCGGTTAACCATATGCGTTAACCGATTAACACTGTAAGTGTGAGAAAATATTATTTTTCAAAACTTCGAAAATTCATAACTTTTTCACCGTTTATCAGATTTTGACGTTCTTTATATCAAACTGAAGCTAATAATATGTTCTACAACTTGGTGAAAAGAAATATTATTTTTAGCCAACTTTTAGCCGATTTTACCGATTAGTCGGGATTAATGATTTTGAGTGAGAAAAGCTTATAGTAGCTAGAGCGTCCGGTTGCGATCGGTCTCGCCTTGTAAGGATAATTTGTGTGTTATTAATTGTTGTGTTATGGGTAGCCGTAAGGTGTGAATCCTAGTGTATGAATATGATTTTGAATTGTGGCCTTTGGGAAAATTATGCATTGTTTAGAATTGAATAAAAATGCATGGCAATTGTGATGAATGATGAATATAATACACATTGTGAGTGCATGATGATTGTACATGTTGATGTGTGAAGAATGCATGATAATATATTTGTGAATATGTATGCAGTTTGTGTTGATTGATCCCGCGTAGGATCTGCAGAGACATCGTGTGGCCATGTGGGGTGTGAGCGATGGTCTATAACTGATTGAGTCATTTTGTATGAGAACCATGTATGAAATAGTGTGAAATAAATGATGAATATATATATATATATATATATATATATATATATATATATATATATATATATATATATATATATATATATATATATATATATATATATATATTTGCATTATGATATATATGTTGTGAATGCATAATAAATGTATGCAGTGAAATGTGATAGATGCATGAGTATGTTTGTAAACATGTATGCATTTTGTGTTGATTGATCCCGCGTAGGATCTGCAGAAGCCTCGTGTGCCCATGTGGGGTGTGAGCGATGGTTTATAGTTGATTGAGTCATGTTTGCATGTGAAGCATCATGATATGCATTTGTGTTATTTGATCCCATGTAGGATCTGCAGAACCTCGTGTGCCCATGTGGGGTGTGAGCGATGGTTATATTTGATCCCGTGTAGGATCTGCAGAGACATCGTGTGCCCATGTGGGGTGTGAGCGATGGTCTATATTTGATTCCGCGTAGAATCTGCAAAACGATTGTGTGCCCATGTGGGGTGTGAGCAATCGGATTGTGTGCCCATGTGGGGTGTGAGCAATCCATAAACATTGTGTGCCCATGTGGGGTTTGAGCAATGGGTGAACATCGTAGGCCCGACGGGGAGTTACTTCGGTAACGAGCGATGGTTCCATTTGGTTCTTCAATTGAACCTGCTGAATTGAGTCTGTACCGCATTTGCATCTGCATAGAGTCGTGAGTCGGTCTCTATGAGTTGCATAATTCATCTTTATATGATGCATTGGTGAAATAAACATGTATGTGAATGTTTATGTGAAATGGTGATGATATAAACATATTGTGTATGTTTATGTGAACTAACGCGAATTGCGATAATGGCATGAGTGAGTATGCTTGAAGATATGTATATATATGTGGGTTTACATGGATTGATGTAAACATTGGTGAATGCATATTGTATATGCTTGATGTTCTATTTATATATAGATACTTATATGGATACATTGCGATGTATGGAATGATTGAGATGTATGAATAAATATAATTATAAATGTTTGTGTGAAAATGATGTGAATTGTAGAAGCATGATTGATGAGTATGCTTAGTTGTGTGTGTGTGTATATATATATATATATATATATATATATATATATATATATATATATATATATATATATATATATATATATATATATATATATATATATATATATATATATATATATATATATATATATATATATATATATATATATATATATATATATATATATATATATATATATATACATGCAGTGTAATGTATGTGATGAATTGTGAATAATACCTGACAATATAATAGTACATGTATATAGGTAATGATTGGTAAATATGAGAGTAATATAGATAATAATGTTTATGTGAAAGATTTGTACTCACTGGGGTAGAATGACAATGTGTCGTTCCTAGTGGAGTAATTACCGGGGTAGAATAACTGAGGTGTTATTTCTGGTAGGGTATAAGTGACGTACCCATAATCCTAAAAAGGTGATTGGTGATATTGGGTGAGTTTTAAGTGAGTCACATGGCATGGTTATGAGTGTTATATGAAATATGCATGCGAGTATGAATTGTTGAATTGTGGGTTGCGATTGAGTAATTGAGAAAGATATTGAATAATGAATTGATGATTAAACATGATGGCGTATGTTATATGATTCATGATGAATGAAAGATAACGTGTATGTTTGTGAGGATTAATTGTAATTGCGAATGTATGCATGATGAAATGCTTGGTTTTATACATATATGATTTGCGATGTATGTTAGTGGGTATGTGAGGTATTATGGTGAGGAGTATAATATGTGTATTTGATGCTATGGATATATATTATGTGCATGGTTATTGTGTTAATATGCATTGTGGTGAGAAAATGTGAAATGTATGTATTATGTACTTGCACATTTATATATGATTATATGCTTTGATTATTATGGTAATATTTCTCACCCTTCTGCTGGAATGATGTCCTTTATGACATCGTGCAGGTATCTTCGAGTTGTACTGCTAGTAGTTGCGAGGTCTCTGCTGGTGCAGTTGTTTAGTATTTTAATTATGTTGGGTCGAGTCATGCTCTGGTTATGTAACACTGGGATCGTTTGGGTTTTTGCTTTAGATATATTTTATGTATTTTAAGTTGTGTTTTATATGTATCGAAATATTGTGATGTTGGCCTTAGTGCCCAAGTATTGTTGAATTATGAGATGAACATGAATGCTATGTGAAAATCATTATGAATATAAATTGAATCCGCTGCTACATGCAAAGTGAACTTTGAAAAGCATGATTATTTTATTTGAGTGTTTAAAGCATGACAGGTGGTTTTGATGTTTTGAAATTATGTGTGATGCCCTTTTGTGAAAGCATGTTAATTTACTCTGATTATTTATGTATTTTCATGTGGGGTTAGAAGGGTGTTACATTAATGGTATCAGAGCAGGTCGGTCCATCCGGCCAAGTTGTCTAATGTTAGTTGTTCCCTTGTATGCGACATGTGTGTGAAACACTGTCGGTACGTGTTGATTGTCTAACCTTTGTCTGCAAGGAGTGAGAATGATTAAAGTGGGGGAGAAACTTGTGCTTCTTCAGGTTGCTGCAAGTGTAGAGTTGTAGCTCAGTGTGGTTGGATGCTCTTATAGTTTGGTAAAGATAGTTTATACCCCATCATGATTTCGGCTGTCTATTGACAAATTGAGGAACTGATCACCCTTAATATCTTGTTGATAGTAGTTAGGATTGTGTTGGATGGGATAGATGTGTCTTGCAAGTTTAGATGGTGTGGTGCAGTGAATTATTTTGAGTGAAGCCGAGTGCTTAAGAATTGTTTTGATGAGTCGGCGCAGGACAGTGATGAGATGTTTAATTTTGATGGAAATTTTGAGTATTAATGAAAGTGGGAAGTTGGCGGTTTACCGTTTGGTTATGGTTGCCTGAGAGTTATACTGACAAGATAAGTGTTATACAGCCAGGACGTGAAGTGGAGTTGTGATCGACTTAGTTGCGGAAACTAGTCAGATATTGAGAGCTCCATATGGTATGTCTGTTTAGATGATCAAAGAATTAAAACTGATTGAGTAGTTTTGAGACTTGTGTCTGGTGTGTATGCTACGACAACTGATTGTGGAGTAGAGTATAAAGGTGGATAATGACTTTTGGTGACTATTAAGGAAAGTAAGATGTGGAATACCATGGGGGTATGATTGGGAGATATGTTAAGTGCAACATCAGCAAGTTTAATTGCTTAGAGGCAATTTAAAGCATATAAGAGGGATTATTTGACAAGTAACTTAGAGTGGGTTGTTATTGTGTTTGTGCCTGAGTTGGAGGCTCAAATCGGTTAGTGTGAGATTTGTAACAGTTGGTGATCTCAAGAGCTTAAGGTATTGGTTTGAATTGGGTAAATTGAATATGAGGTAGAAGAAAACGATTGGAACTTCTGAGGGATTATAGTTTTGGATTGAATTACCATTCGGGTAGAGCAACGCGGTAGCTGATGCATCAATTTAAAATTTGGTATATACTGATGATGATGGTTGAATTTATTGAATTAAGTCGAAGGACTGATTTTCGTATTAATGGGAATGGTATCATGAGATGTCGTGATAGAGTTGTGTTCTAGAGATTATTAAGTGGAATAAGAGTATTGTGGTAGATGGAGCATCCATCCTAGTGCTATAAAGATGTAACCGAATTTGAGAAAATTATTTTGATGGCCATAGATGAAGAGAGAAGTGGTTTAGTTGTATGTGCTGGTTAGACATGTCAGAAGTCGAAGAATAAACGTCTGAGACTGTTGGGTCTGATGTAACCGTTGTATATTCCAGAGTTGAAATTGGATAGTATTCCCATGGGTTTTGCGTTGGGTTTTCTGGAGAATGTGAGGAGTATGATTTTAATCGAGTGATTTTGGATGGAATGGCTAGATTGGTTTTTTTCCCTACCAATGAGGATTAATCATTCTATGTTGGAGCTGGTTGAGATGGATATCGCTGAGGTGATGAAGTTGTATGAGGTGTCGTCGAATATTGTGTCAGATAGGGATCTGAAGCGTTGTATGGTATGAGGTGTAGGACTCCTATGTATTGGTATGATTCAGGCGAGAGTGTTGTGCTCGGACCTGAGGATTGTGTAAGAGACAACTGAGAAGATCAAGAAGATCTAAGAAAGGACGTGTTCTGAGAGTTTCAATGGTGACGGGTGTTGATTGAGCTTTGAAGTCTCGGAAGCACACACCATGGTTTGTTGCTTAGTATCAGAGGGCGCAGCGGAAGCGTGGGAGAAGTATCATGTTTGATTGTCTTACCGCTGTCGCTTGTGAATTTACATAATATGGTATATGCCTAGTCGAGGAAGTGCAAGTGCATTCATCTGGGTGGATGGTGTACAAGTGAGGAAGGATTTGACTGTTGAGACATTGCTAGTTCAGATTGATGAGCAAGAGGTAACATTTTCGAGGACGAAAATTCCTAAAGTGGGGGAGAGTTGTAACAACCCAATTTTCAATGATTAATTATTTGTGTTAAATAATTGATTTATTTGGATTATTCTAATTATTTGAATAATTAGATGATTATTTAAATGGATTGATAGATGTTTTGAAAGAGGAAATTCAATGGAAAGAAATAAAGGGAAAGATATATATATATGAGAAAGTGGAAGGAAAAAGGAAAGAAAGAAAGAAAGAAAGAAAGAGAAAGAAAGAGGAAGAAGAGAAAAGAGGAGAAAAAGAGGAAAAGTTGGAGAATCATCAAGAACATCCTCTGGCTTCGATTAATCTAAGGTAAGGGTGTGAAATCTTACTATCTTAATCATTGTGTATGATTGTGTATGTGTGTGGATGAGTTTGGTTGTTTTCCAACCTTGTTTCCATTTAGGTCGAAATGATAGAAATCGATAGAAGCCGATGTTCGGACGGTTAGAATTGGGAATAACTTTCGTAGCTTAGTCAGGATATGTTAGACTAAGATTATTGGAACTAGTTTGGCGAAAATCGGGTCATATTGTGAGTTTCAGCATTTTCGGTTAAATTGAGGTTAAGATTTTGAGTGGAAATCGAATGTTGTGAAAATTGAGTTTTATGACCCTAAAATATCCGTATATGATTAGTAAGGATAGATAGGTATTTAATCGAGTGAAAACTATTTAATCGGGCGACTTTTTGGGGCTTTTAAGCCCGAACCCGTAGCTGTTTTTCTGAGTTTTTCAGGTGTTAATCGGTTAACCATATACGTTAACCGATTAACACAGTGTTGGGAGCCTAAAAACTAAGTTTTTGGAGGTGTTAACCAGTTAACCATATGCGTTAACCGATTAACACTGTAAGTGTGAGAAAATATTATTTTTCAAAACTTCGAAAGTTCATAACGTTTTCACCGTTTATCGGATTTTGACGTTCTTTATATCAAACTGAAGCTAATAATATGTTCTACAACTTGGTGAAAAGAAATATTATTTTTAGCCAACTTTTAGCCGATTTTACCGATTAGTCGGGATTAATGATTTTGAGTGAGAAGAGCTTATAGTAGCTAGAGCGTCCGGTTGCGATCGGTCTCGTCTCGTAAGGATAATTTGTGTGTTATTAATTGTTGTGTTGTGGGTAGCCGTAAGGCGTGAATCCTAGTGTATGAATATGATTTTGAATCGTGGCCTTTGGGCAAATTATGCATTGTTTAGAATTGAATAAAAATGCATGGCAATTGTGATGAATGATGAATATAATACACATTATGAGTGCATGATGATTGTACATGTTGATGTGTGAAGAATGCATGATAATATATTTGCGAATATGTATGCAGTTTGTGTTGATTGATCCCGTGTAGGATCTGCAGAGACATCGTGTGGCCATGTGGGGTGTGAGCGATGGTCTATAACTGATTGAGTCATTTTGTATGAGAACCATGTATGAAATGGTGTGAAATAAATGATGAATATATATATTTGCATTATGATATATATGTTGTGAATGCATAATAAATGTATGCAATGAAATGTGATAGATGCATGAGTATAATTGTAAACATGTATGCATTTTGTGTTGATTGATCCCGCGTAGGATCTGCAGAAGCCTCGTGTGCCCATGTGGGGTGTGAGCGATGGTTTATAGTTGATTGAGTCATGTTTGCATGTGAAGCATCATGATATGCATTTGTGTTATTTGATCCCGTGTAGGATCTGTAGAACCTCGTGTGCCCATGTGGGGTGTGAGCGATGGTTATATTTGATCCCGTGTAGGATCTGCAGAGACATCGTGTGCCCATGTGGGGTGTGAGCGATGGTCTATATTTGATTCCGCATAGAATCTGCAGAACGATTGTGTGCCCATGTAGGGTGTGAGCAATCGGATTGTGTGCCCATGTGGAATGTGAACAATCCATAAACATTGTGTGCCCATGTGGGGTGTGAGCAATGGGTGAACATCGTAGGCCGACGGGGAGTTACTTCGGTAATGAGCGATGGTTCCATTTGGTTCTTCAATTGAACCTGCTGAATTGAGTCGGTACCGCATTTGCATCTGTATAGAGTCGTGAGTCGGTCTCTATGAGTTGCATAATTCATCTTTATATGATGCATTGGTGAAATAAACATGTATGTGAATGTTTATGTGAAATGGTGATGATATAAACATATTGTGTATGTTTATGTGAACTAACGCGAATTGCGATAATGGCATGAGTGAGTATGCTTGAAGATATGTATATATATGTGGATTTACATGGATTGATGTAAACATTGGTGAATGCATATTGTATATGCTTGATGTTCTATTTATATATAGATACTTATATGGATACATTGCGATGTATGGAATGATTGAGATGTATGAATAAATATAATTATAAATGTTTGTGTGAAAATTATGTGAATTGTAGAAGCATGATTGATGAGTATGCTTAGTTGTGTGTATATATATATATATATATATATATATATATATATATATATATATATATATATATATATATATATATATATATATATATATATATATATACATGCAGTGTAATGTATGTGATGAATTGTGAATAATGCCTGAGAATATAATAGTACATGTATATAGGTAATGATTGGTAAATATGAGAGTAATATAGATAATAATGTTTATGTGAAGGATTTGTACTCACTGGGGTAGAATGGCAATGTGTCGTTCCTAGTGGAGTAATTACCGGGGTAGAATAACTGAGGTGTTATTCCTGGTAGGGTATAAGTGAAGTACCCATAATCCTAAAAAGGGGATTGGTGATATTGGGTGAGTTTTAAGTGAGTCACATGGCATGGTTATGAGTGTTATATGAAATATGCATGCGAGTATGAATTGTTGAATTGTGGGTTGTGATTGAGTAATTGAGAAAGATATTGAATAATGAATTGATGATTAAACATGATGGCGTATGTTATATGATTCGTGATGAATGAAACATAACGTGTATGTTTGTGAGGATTAGTTGTAATTGCGAATGTATGCATGATGAAATGCTTGGTTTTATACATATATGCTTTGCGATGTATGTTAGTGGGTATGTGAGGTATTATGGTGAGGAGTATAATATGTGTATTTGATGCTATGGATATATATTATGTGCATGGTTATTGTGTTTATATGCATTGTGGTGAGAAAATGTGAAATGTATGTATTCTGTACTTGCACATTTATATATGATTATGTGCTTTGATTATTATGGTAATATTTATCACCCTTCTGCTGGAATGATGTCCTTTATGACATCGTGCAGGTATCTTGGAGTTGTACTGCTAGTAGTTGCGAGGTCTCTGCTGGTGCAGTTGTTTAGTATTTTAATTATGTTGGGTCGAGTCATGCTCTGGTTATGTAACACTGGGATCGTTTGGGTTTTTGCTTTAGAGATTTTTTATGTATTTTAAGTTGTGTTTTAAATGTATCGAAATATTGTGATGTTGGCCTTAGTGCCCAAGTATTATTGAATTATGAGATGAACATGAATGCTATGTGAAAATAATTATGAATATAAATTGAATCCGCTGCTACATGGAAAGTGAACTTTGAAAAGCATGATTATTTTATTTGAGTGTTTAAAGCATGACAGGTGGTCTTGATGTTTTGAAATTATGTGTGATGCCCTTTTGTGAAAGCATGTTAATTTACTCTGATTATTTATGTATTTTCATGTGGGGTTATAAGGGTGTTACATTAATGGTATCAGAGCAGGTCGGTCCATCCGGCCAAGTTGTCTAATGTTAGTTGTTCCCTTGTATGCGACATGTGTGTGAAACACTGTCGGTACGTGTTGGTTGTCTAACCTTTGTCTGCAAGGAGTGAGAATGATTAAAGTGGGGGAGAAACTTGTGCTTCTCCAGGTTGCTGCAAGTGTAGAGTTGTAGCTCAGTGTGGTTGGATGCTCTTATAGTTTGGTAAAGATAGTTTATACCCCATCATGATTTCGGCTGTCTATTGACAAATTGAGGAACTGATCACCCTTAATCTCTTGTTGATAGTAGTTGGGATTGTGTTGGATGGGATAGATGTGTCTTGCAAGTTTAGATGGTGTGGTGCAGTGAATTATTTTGAGTGAAGCCGAGTGCTTAAGAATTGTTTTGATGAGTCGGCACAGGACAGTGATGAGATGTTTAATTTTGATGGAAATTTTGAGTATTAATGAAAGTGGGAAGTTGGCGGTTTACCGTTTGATTATGGTTGCCTGAGAGTTATACTGACAAGATAAGTGTTATACAGCCAGGACGTGAAGTGGAGTTGTGATCGACTTAGTTGCGGAAACTAGTCAGATATTGAGAGCTCCATATGGTATGTCTGTTTAGATGATCAAAGAATTAAAATTGATTGAGTAGTTTTGAGACTTGTGTCTGGTGTGTATGCTACGACAACTGATTGTGGAGTAGAGTATAAAGGTGGATAATGACTTTCAGTGATTATTAAGGAAAGTAAGATGTGGAATACCACGGGGGTATGATTGGGAGATATGTTAAGTGCAACATCAGCAAGTTTAATTGCTTAGAGGCAATTTAAAGCATATAAGAGGGATTATTTGACAAGTAACTTAGAGTGGGTTGTTATTGTGTTTGTGCCTGAGTTGGAGGCTCAAATCGGTTAGTGTGAAATTTGTAACAGTTGGTGATCTCAAGAGCTTAAGGTATTGGTTTGAATTGGGAGAATTGAATATGAGGCAGAAGAAAACTTGGAACTTCTGAGGGATTATAGTTTTGGATTGAATTACCATTCGGGTAGAGCAACGCGGTAGCTGATGCATCGATTTAAAATTTGGTATATACTGATGATGATGGTTGAATTTAATGAATTAAGTCGAAGGACTGATTTTCGTATTAATGGGAATGGTATCATGAGATGTCGTGATAGAGTTGTGTTCTAGAGATTATTAAGTGGAATAAGAGTATTGTGGTAGATGGAGTATCCATCCTAGTGCTATAAAGATGTAACCGAATTTGAGAAAATTATTTTGATGGCCATAGATGAAGAGAGAAGTGGTTTAGTTGTATGTGCTGGTTAGACATGTCGGAAGTCGAAGAATGAACGTCTGAGACTGTTGGGTCTGATGTAACCGTTGTATATTCCAGAGTTGAAATTGGATAGTATTCCCATGGATTTTGCGTTGGGTTTTCTGGAGAATGTGAGGAGTATGATTTTAATCAAGTGATTTTGGATGGAATGGCTAGATTGGTTTTTTTCCCTACCAATGAGGATTAATCATTCTATGTTGGAGCTGGTTGAGATGGATATCGCTGAGGTGATGAAGTTGTATGAGGTGTCGTCGAATATTGTGTCAGATAGGGATCTGAAGCGTTGTATGGTATGAGGTGTAGGACTCCTATGTATTGGTATGATTCAGGCGAGAGTGTTGTGCTCGGACCTGAGGATTGTGTAAGAGACAACTGAGAAGATCAAGAAGATCTAAGAAAGGACGTGTTCTGAGAGTTTCAGTGGTGACGGGTGTTGATCAAGCTTTGAAGTCTCGGAAGCACACACCATGGTTTGTTGCTTAGTATCAGAGGGCGCAGCGGAAGCGTGGGAGAAGTATCATGTTTGATTGTCTTACTGCTGTCGCTTGTGAATTTACATAATATGGTATATGCCTAGTCGAGGAAGTGCAAGTGGATTCATTAGGGTGGATGGTGTACAAGTGAGGAAGGATTTGACTGTTGAGACATTGCTAGTTCAGATTGATGAGCAAGAGGTAACATTTTCGAGGACGAAAATTCCTAAAGTGGGGGAGAGTTGTAACAACCCAATTTTCAATGATTAATTATTTGTGTTAAATAATTGATTTATTTGGATTATTCTAATTATTTGAATAATTAGATGATTATTTAAATGGATTGATAGATGTTTTGAGAGAGAAAATTCAATGGAAAGAAATAAAGGGAAAAACATATATATGAGAAAGTGGAAGGAAAAAGGAAAGAAAGAAAGAAAGAGAAAGAAAGAGGAAAAAGAGAAAAGAGGAGAAAAAGAGGAAAACTTGGAGAATCATCAAGAACATCCTCTGGCTTTGATTAATCTAAGGTAAGGGTGTGAAATCTTACTATCTTAATCATTGTGTATGATTGTGTATGTGTGTGGATGAGTTTGGTTGTTTTCCAACCTTGTTTCCATTTAGGTCGAAATGATAAAAATCGATAGAAGCCGATGTTCGGACGGTTAGAATTGAGAATAACTTTCGTAGCTTAGTCGGGATATGTTAGACTAAGATTATTGGAACTAGTTTGGCAAATATCGGGTGATATTATGAGTTTCACCATTTTCGGTTAAATTGAGGTTAAGATTTTGAGTGGAAATCGAATTTCATGAAAGTTGAGTTTTATGACCCTAAAATATCCGCATATGATTAGTAAGGACAGATAGGTATTTAATCGAGTGAAAACTATTTAATCGGACGACTTTTTGGGGCTTTTAAGCCCAAACCCGTAGTTGTTTTTCTGAGTTTTTCAGGTGTTAATCGGTTAACCATATACGTTAACCGATTAACACAGTGTTGGGGGCCTAAATACTGAGTTTTTGGAGGTGTTAACCGGTTAACCATATGCGTTAACCGATTAACACTGTAAGTGTGAGAAAATATTATTTTTCAAAACTTCGAAAATTCATAACGTTTTCATCGTTTATCGGATTTTGACGTTCTTTATATCAAACTGAAGCTAATAATATGTTCTACAACTTGGTGAAAATAAATATTATTTTTATCCAACTTTTAGCCGATTTTACCGATTAGTCGGGATTAATGATTTTGAGTGAGAAGAGCTTATAGTAGCTAGAGCGTCCGGTTGCGATCGGTCTCGTCTCGTAAGGATAATTTGTGTGTTATTAATTGTTGTGTTGTGAGTAGCCGTAAGGCGTGAATCCTAGTGTATGAATATGATTTTGAATCGTGGCTTTTGGGCAAATTATGCATTGTTTAGAATTGAATAAAAATGCATGGCAATTGTGATGAATGATGAATATAATACACATTATGAGTGCATGATGATTGTACATGTTGATGTGTGAAGAATGCATGATAATATATTTGCGAATATGTATGCAGTTTGTGTTGATTGATCCCGTGTAGGATCTGCAGAGACATCGTGTGGCCATGTGGGGTGTGAGCGATGGTCTATAACTGATTGAGTCATTTTGTATGAGAACCATGTATGAAATGGTGTGAAATAAATGATGAATATATATATTTGCATTATGATATATATGTTGTGAATGCATAATAAATGTATGCAGTGAAATGTGATAGATGCATGAGTATAATTGTAAACATGTATGCATTTTGTGTTGATTGATCCCGCGTAGGATCTGCAAAAGCCTCGTGTGCCCATGTGGGGTGTGAGCGATGGTTTATAGTTGATTGAGTCATGTTTGCATGTGAAGCATCATGATATGCATTTGTGTTATTTGATCCCGTGTAGGATCTGCAGAACCTCGTGTGCCCATGTGGGGTGTGAGCGATGGTTATATTTGATCCCGTGTAGGATCTGCAGAGACATCGTGTGCCCATGTGGGGTGTGAGCGATGGTCTATATTTGATTCCGCGTAGAATCTGCAGAACGATTGTGTGCCCATGTGGGGTGTGAGCAATCGGATTGTGTGCCCATGTGGAATGTGAGCAATCCATAAACATTGTGTGCCCATGTGGGGTGTGAGCAATGGGTGAACATCGTAGGCCGACGGGGAGTTACTTCGGTAACGAGCGATGGTTCCATTTGGTTCTTCAATTGAACCTGCTGAATTGAGTCGGTACCGCATTTGCATCTGCATAGAGTCGTGAGTCGGTCTCTATGAGTTGCATAATTCATCTTTATATGATGCATTGGTGAAATAAACATGTATGTGAATGTTTATGTGAAATGGTGATGATATAAACATATTGTGTATGTTTATGTGAACTAACGCGAATTGCGATAATGGCATGAGTGAGTATGCTTGAAGATATGTATATATATGTGGATTTACATGGATTGATGTAAACATTGGTGAATGCATATTGTATATGCTTGATGTTCTATTTATATATAGATACTTATATGGATACATCGCGATGTATGGAATGATTGAGATGTATGAATAAATATAATTATAAATGTTTGTGTGAAAATGATGTGAATTGTAGAAGCATGATTGATGAGTATGCTTAGTTGTGTGTGTATATATATATATATATATATATATATATATATATATATATATATATATATATATATATATATATATATATATATATATATATATATATATATATATATATATATATATATATATATATATATATATATATATATATATATATATATATATATATATATATATATATATATATATATATATATATATATATATATATATATATATATATATATATATATATATATATATATATATATATATATATATATATACATGCAGTGTAATGTATGTGATGAATTGTGAATAATGCCTGAGAGTATAATAGTACATGTATATAGGTAATGATTGGTAAATATGAGAGTAATATAGATAATAATGTTTATGTGAAGGATTTGTACTCACTGGGGTAGAATAGCAATGTGTCGTTCCTAGTGGAGTAATTACCGGGGTAGAATAACTGAGGTGTTATTCCTGGTAGGGTATAAGTGAAGTACCCATAATCCTAAAAAGGGGATTGGTGATATTGGATGAGTTTTAAGTGAGTCACATGGCATGGTTATGAGTGTTATATGAAATATGCATGCGAGTATGAATTGTTGAATTGTGGGTTGTGATTGAGTAATTGAGAAAGATATTGAATAATGAATTGATGATTAAACATGATGGCGTATGTTATATGATTCGTGATGAATGAAACATAACGTGTATGTTTGTGAGGATTAGTTGTAATTGCGAATGTATGCATGATGAAATGCTTGGTTTTATACATATATGCTTTGCGATGTATGTTAGTGGGTATGTGAGGTATTATGGTGAGGAGTATAATATGTTTATTTGATGCTATGGATATATATTATGTGCATGGTTATTGTGTTAATATGCATTGTGGTGAGAAAATGTGAAATGTATGTATTCTGTACTTGCATATTTATATATGATTATGTGCTTTGATTATTATAGTAATATTTCTCACCCTTCTGCTGGAATGATGTCCTTTATGACATCGTGCAGGTATCTTGGAGTTTTACTGCTAGTAGTTGCGAGGTCTCTGCTGGTGCACTCGTTTAGTATTTTAATTATGTTGGGTCGAGTCATGCTCTGATTATGTAACACTGGGATTGTTTGGGTTTTTGCTTTAGAGATATTTTATGTATTTTAAGTTGTGTTTTAAATGTATCGAAATATTGTGATGTTGGCCTTAGTGACCAAGTATTGTTGAATTATGAGATGAACATGAATGCTATGTGAAAATAATTATGAATATAAATTGAATCTGCTGCTACATGCAAAGTGAACTTTGAAAAGCATGATTATTTTATTTGAGTGTTTAAAGCATGACAGGTGGTTTTGATGTTTTGAAATTATGTGTGACACCCTTTTGTGAAAGCATGTTAATTTACTCTGATTATTTATGTATTTTCATGTGGGGTTAGAAGGGTGTTACATTGAGTAGAAAGATTGTAGACGTCGGGCAGGAAACTTAGAAGGTTGGACAACAGCGAGAAGACAAGAGAGCGAAAATACGGGCTGAGCCCACATATATATACGCCCTAGCACGAGAAACGAAGTGTCGCTAGGCACTCAAGTACCTAGCCCGTAGCCTCCTTAGGGTGACACGTGACGACCCTCATCCTTCCATGTGTCTCTTCAGTTTTCCCCTCCTCGTCCGCGGGGCTCCCCGTACATCATAGGCTCGGCCGACCAGTACAGCCGCGGGCTAACCAACGAAGCGACATGCTCGACACTTTTGCACCTTAAGTCATAGCTCATTTGACCGCGAGCAACGACTTGGGGGGCTAATGTTCTGGACTGGGCCGAAACTTGGCCCATAGTCGAGCAGACCCAAACCCCATCGGGTTGGAAGGCCCAATAAGACCTAAGTCGTTTCCTCGTTAGGTAGAGACCTTTCTCTCGTCGGGTAGAACATCTTCTCTCGCCGGGCACGGACTCATGGAAGTCGAGCAGGCTCCTCACATCTGCTCGACGCACTCTCCCTTCTCCCCCGCTGTCGAGCAGAACCCATCCAGCTCAGGGAGCTCCTCTGAACTCCCCCACGTTTTCAATGTGTCTCCTACACGAAGACATGTCATCTGGTAACTTCCCGTGTCTTGATTATTCGGTCCTCCACCTTTCGAATAGCATGGAGCAGTAATACTAGATTGAATATCATGTGCTGGTGTTCCTGACACCATGTCAGCCATAGTAGTTACCAGCATTGGGCCTGGTAGCTCAGCCCAATGCGAAGTAATCGTTGGCCCTGCGCTGGGGGCACACTATAAATACCCTCTTTCACTAGAGGGTCAGGTAATCTCATTCTTACTTCTCTCTCTATACTTGTTATCAATCTGCTCAATTCTTACTTTGGCATCGGAGTGTGTTTCAGGTACACCCCCCAGTAGTCCGACAGCTCAGACGCGTGGCCGGCCAGTGACTCCTTCTGATCAGGTATGATCACTTGTCATTTGGGTTCATCAAACCCATGGAATTATCCATAATCACTTCTATTATCTACATCCGTTGAGCATCATCTACATCATGTGGAGGCGGTGGAGGTGGAGACACGTCATCAGAAAGTACCCCATCTTCAGCATGAGAAGATCCAACATGTGAAGATCCAACATGAGAAGGTCCAACATCATCTCCATGCTGCCCATATGGGATGATGCGAGGGTGTGATACTGTAAGGTATCATTCCAAATACCCATCCACACACTCCGCAAGGAACTGAACCACCACTGCACGATCTCTAATGGCACGTGCATAACTCATAATGTTACGACAAAACCAACTATCAATGCCCTTAGATGGAATAACAGGGATTGATCATGGGATACCCTATGTGTATCCATAATGGCGCTGACACCTCTCAAGTAAGTGTCTAGTACCCTCCGATCACAAATAACCAGAAAAAGTATAGCATCATTGAACTCCTCGTCCCATTTATCCATTTTATGGCATACGTAGGGTGTTCAAATGACATCGTCTGCAGTCAACATCAATCCTCTTCTTGTACTTCACAACATCTCCTGGGTGTGCATGCCTGCCCCTCCATCTCTTGGGTCGCGGGGACCCAATAGTGGTGGCAATAACCCATGTCACAAATGAACGAGAAATGCTTGTATATCCATCACTGCACAATAACAAAGACTCAGATACCAAAAATAATGTCATAAATAGAATTAATATAATAAGAATTAATAATTTAGTTATACCTGAAATAGACTTATATAATCGGCAAGCTGTCTGGTCTCAAAAACAGTCGCATCTCATAGGACAACATATATAATACTCAATGCAGCATACCCCTATACCAGTTGCAATGCTCAAGGATGTTAACATTCACATGCATTTATCATCAATATATACATGAGACTTATCCACTAAGATATTACATCATGTAAGGTGTAACATGTATACCCTAGCGGTTACCTCATACATACCCTGACACGCTAGCTCTTTATACCTATCCCGAAGCAAGATAGGCGAAAGTGGACACCCCTCATAAACTTAAACTCATATATCACTTTCAACTTAGTAACCCCCTGTTACCTGGGATTTTCATCAAGGTTAAAATCTCAGCATAATGAGAAGACTTGGGAGAAATTCGGAAGTCTAAAAGGACATTATTCGACATGTTGTATTAGCTAAGCAAGTTGAAGTCTCAAGATGAGGGATAAATATTGGGACTTAGTATTTTCTGAAAATATTTCGTTCAACATTTCGAAGAAAATATCGCTCAGGAGTTCGACGATAGCAAGACATGTCGACCAGTAGAATTTGGTGCGAATAAGCGTTTGTTCAAAATGAATAACTACTTCTCAGTCTTATCTCAAGGGACACATGGAAGACACTTCAAAAGCGAAAAGCATACAAAAATGTATGTGGCAAGGGCTGAGGAGAAGAACGTTACAAAATAGTTATTTTGCACTTGTATAAATAGGAGTTCTAGTATTAGGATTCAGTATGTTGCGTTGAACTCACTACAAAACTTATAAAACTCAAATTACCCAGTGTAGTGAGAAACGAGTTTAACTGAGCAAAATGTATGATTTATGAAACACCATTTCAATTAAACGTAAAGTCTTTAATTCAATTTACTTTCTTTGCAGTTTATGTTTTCATTCCTCTTTTAATTTTTAGTCATTTTACATTTTGTTTCAACAAATTTTGTATCCTTTTATCATTGTCGAAATTCTTGCATTTTCTAGATAATTTACCTTCTTACACCACTTTATTTAAAGATTTTGACTAAGTCGAAATCCTTCATTTTTTTACATAAAAATAAAAAGTTATTAACACATTGTCCTAGGATTATCTGGTCGATCTTGCAAGTAACCTTTAATAAGAGACTAGCGTTTGTTTACCAAATATCCAAGTAAACACCCTAAGTATTATACAACTGTCATACGTGTGGTCTCCTGACTAATGATAGGATTGGTGAAGAAATTACCTACCAACAGAATATGGAAAAGCGAGGAGACATCATCCAAAGTAATCGTCATCTCACCAAATGGAAGATGGAAAGAAGATGTCTCCTTGTGCCATCGCTCAACAAAGGTTGTCAATAGCTAACCGTCAAGCATGGTAATCAAACAACCCACCAATGGAATGAGACTACACTCCTTAACTATCACCTTCACATATGGTGACATCTCGACATCAGAGAACTTCTTCAACCCATGGGTGAACACCTTAAATAGAATACAATCCTATAACAAACAAAGTAAAAAAGCATCAGTAATAAATAAAATCACATCATTGACATATAATACACATACCTCTTCCTACCATAATTTGAATGCCACATGATCTGCATATCCTGTGAGATTAGAATAGTCAAAGGGCCTACTAGGGAACCCTCCAATCGTATGTACAGACGAGTCTGTCAAAGTGGAAGTTGTCTCAAGAGGAGCAGTGACATTTGTCTCAACAGGAGGATTAACCTCCATATCATCAGTAATATGCGCCTCAGTAGCTAACGCCACAATAACTGTCTCCGGAGTAACCTCAGTAGTTGCTGCCTCAGCCTCAGAAGTATGGGGCACCTTTGTCTCTGCCGTATGAGGCACATCAATCTCTACCACCATCTGATCGTCATCCTCAACCGGTGCCTAAACATCACCTGACTCATCCTCATCATCGCTCTCATATCCAGAAGCAGATCTAGATACTTTACGTCAGATAGTGCGGGGTGCACGAAACTGAGCCTGATCAGCTAGTCGCCTTCTGTGAGAACCGATCGGTACCACTTTCCCCGCTCGGAGATGTGAGTCCTCCATGTCGCTCATCTATCTCGAGCCCTCACAATAACAACTCTATCATGCTGTCGACCAACAATCGTACCATTTGCGCCTCTGGTTTTCATTAAAAAAAGAAAAAAAAATAAACTTTTTATAATTACTGGATTTTACAAAAATTCTGGAACTTATGGAATTGTTGCATGTTTGAAATATTCGAAAAAAATATAAAGTTTTTCTGAATTTTTAAAAAAATGCAGTTGAACGTATGAATTTTATCTTTTTTTTTAAATGTGGAAAAAATTGCATTTTACGAGATTTTTTTGAAAAATTCAGAAACGTTCATGCAGTTTTATTGCATTTTAAAACAAAAATCTCAAAAAAGATATACATTTTTACAGCAATTTAAAAAAAAAACCAAAAAATACATACATTTTTATTGCACTTTTTAAAAAATGATGGAAAATCATTACTTTTCTTGAAAATATTTTCAAATATTTAGTAAAAATTCAGAAAAATTCTTTAAAAAAAAACTAAAAATACAATAAAAACACAAACTTACTTGTTATCAAAGCAAAATATCCGGTATTTTCCTCGAATTGTGGGGAAATATAGATTTTCTCAAAAAAGTCAAAATATTCAAATCCTTTTTGAGAATGAAATTATAACATTGTATATACTTAATATGATAAAAACATAGGAGATGTGGAGGTGCCAATTTTAATTTAACGGTGGTAGGAAGAAATTTCGATATCAGTATTATTATTTATTTCAATGTTTGGTATAAGTGTTCCAAAAATTATTTCCAACATCATCTCTTACTGAAAGAAAGAAAATTAGAAAATTGCATTCCCATGTTTATTATGCCATTAACATCCAAAAGTGGTTAGGATCTCAAAATGCTTAGAGGTCAGTCTGATGGTAAAAGCTTTAATCTAACAAGATTTTAAAACATATAAGTAAATTTAGTCTACAGAGTCTATTAAAACATATAATAAATTTAGCCATAACAAGAATGATAGGTCAGTTTTGTAAATACAACCATAAAAGGGCTGGAGGGGTGTTGTATTGTTTTTAAGAGTAGAGCTATCGTACTTAAGATAATTTAAACATAAAATTAACCACAATATTAATTAATAATTAATAACAAATTGGTATATTCTTAACTAATAAAAAAAGGACGGCAAGGTCCATTGCTAATTGCAGTGATACTTCACTAATAAAAAAAAAGCGACGGCAAGGTGATATGATGCAAATGAAATTAAAATACATGAATTTGACCTCCAATATCTAATATTTAAATTCATAAATACATATTTAGTTTTTTTTTAATTAAAATGGAAAACTTAAAATTTAAATTCATTAAAAAGAATCTCAATAAAAAAATTTAAAATGTAAATTCATCAAATTAAAAAATTTAAAATATAATTAATTGAAAGTAGTAAAATTTATTTGTCGGTGAAAAATAACTTGCATTTTTTCTATTAAGAGTTGCTTTTTTTTTTTAGAAAAATCAAATAAATATATAAATAATAAAAAGTGAATCCACTAAAATATAAAATGTGTGCAAAGTGAAAACAAATAAGGCCACATCGGTTAAATTAAAAAACTAAAACAACATCAATAACAAAATTATATGATGTAATTGTTAATATGCATTGGGGTGAGAAAGGAATGAGAGAGAGTGAATAATAATTTTATTGTTAAAATTAAATTATAAGTAGGTTATTTATTCTTCAAGTAACTGATTATAATAAACTAACTAACTTTAATTATATCACAACATACTCCTTATAATCTAAGTTGTTAAACATAAGTTAATCGATCTGAACTATTCTTAATTTCTTTTTCAAAGTTAGAAAATTGTCGATCTTAAATCTTTTGATGAAAATGTCAGTCAACTGTGTTTCACTCGAGCAATGTCTCACTTCAAGTTCATCTTGATTTACCTTCTCCCTTAGGAAATAAAATTTAGCTTCATTGTGCTTACTCCTTCCATGCAGAAATGGATTCTCTGCAAGATTGATTGCTGACTTGTTGTCGATCTGCAATACTAGAGATTTCTTTAATTTGATATCTATCTCATCTAGCACAGATCTAATCCAGATTGCTTGACAAGACTACCACCAATTTGTCAATATGCAAAAAAGCTGATTTTACATCCAAGTGAAATGTCGACCAACCTTGCTTGCATGCCAAAGCTACCACCAATTTGACAGTCTCAAATCTTGCTACTGGTGCATATACTTTAGAGTAGTTGAGTTTGCTTTCTGAAGATATCCTGGAGCTACTAGTCTTGCCTTATGTCTTGCAATCGACCCATCAGGATTGTGCTTCAACTTGAACACCTATTTCACTTTGATAACTTTTGCGTGTGCTAGCAATTCGACTAGATCCCATGTATTGTTTATTTTAATTCCTTGTAACTCTTCGACCATAGTCATCTTCCAGTGTTTATTCTTTAAGGTCTCACTATAGTTGATTGGTTCAGCACCTGCAGTTTACATCTATAGAAATTGACACATCATTCGAATACATGCAACTCTTGTTCCAACATATTGCTACGTTGTTAAGACTTTGGAACTGCTGAAACCATTATCCCACATTCTCTAACTTCTTATAGACTAGTAACTTCTTGGTCATCAAGGTAGTTACTAAATGCACTGAGTCTCTTCCATCTCTGGTTTCCTCAATGTTCTAAGTATTTAGAGTCTGTCGAAAGACCATTCCTCAACATGGTGTCGAGTAGTTACTCAGGTCTATTCCTGAGACTCCTTCAAACTAATTCGCAAGATATGTTCTTAAAATTCTTCCAAATTTCATCTCAAGATGTCAGTCAGGAAGCTCCAATCGACGTGTTGTCACTGTCGAATCTTATCCATAAATACTAACTTTTGCTACTAAGTAGAAAATCTTAAGTCAACAAATGCCCCCTTAAAAGTCCACTTTTAACCATGATCGAATGGAAGAAAGGTGGCGTTTTTGAAGTTCTTCAACATTGTTCACTTTGTACACATTACTTCAACGAAACGTCAAGGTGATTAATTATTATTGTGGCCATTATGACCACTTTACACAAAAGTATCACATCACAGACGTGCGTGCAAATCCATGATGATCATCTTCTATTTCCTTGGAGCTTTAAATGAAAATTAAATCGTTAAAATTCTCTCAATTTCATTTCATCTTTCCCCATGACTTTTATGGCGCCATTTGTTGACTCGGGCACACCATGTGGCTAAAATCACTTGTGGGAAAAAATTGAATCATTTCTCTTTTGGGTATTTAACGTGTTGCCTTTAACACTTCCTTCTCACTTCCATCTTTTTAAAAATCAAACACAAAAAGAAAAATCATAGATTTCCTTCTTATTCCTTAAGTTCCTCTCTATAAATTCATTCATCACAATGGCGTTTCCAACTCAGCGTCACCCAACTTTCACTACTGAGATTGACTTGCCTTTGTATGTCAACGACCACACTTATGTTCCTGAACCTCCCATGAATAATGGGGGAAGGAAGTTATGGCATCATTTTTCTCTCATTCCCTACGTTCTTGCTGGTAAACTGCATACATTCATAGGTCCATCACCCAAGTATATCAAGAAACCTTAGGTGGTAAAAGACTTCTTCTCTATTTATCTTGACTACGAACCATTGGTGTTCGTCGACAAACCTTTCAACTTTAATTTCTCCAAAAATCGATCTTTTCTCTCTTATCCTCCAACTAAAGACACTGAATATGTCAAATGGATGGACAAGGTTGAAGAAAAGAAGAAACATTTTCCCTTAGGCATTTTGACCTAATCCAACTGTCAAGAGTGGGTCCCTTCTACAACTCTCACATGCTCATCTTTGCCAATGCTTCTGGGACACATCGACTAATGTAGCACCTTAAAATTTTCCCTCCTTTTCTTAACCTTTCTTGGCTTATGCTTCATTTCATTTGCATCATCATTTCAGCATCGCATAGGTTTTCTAAGACATGGGATCAAGGTATTTTTTTCCGCATCTCAGAGCTTCCTCCAATTCAGGGTTATTTCAGCAGTATTTGGAGCTAAACGAATATCTTTCAAATTCATTTCGAGCATTTTATTTTGTTCAATATATGATTTGATTATCAGAGGCTCCGACAATTATTTTTGCTCAACGATTCGACATCGAACAATATTTTTTAAGCAAGCTATTTAGAGTGCAGGAGACAATTCACAGGTTATTTCAGGTATTATACACACGCAATATCAAATGACAAGTTTCAGAGGTCTAATGTGGCTCATAACAAATGGCAATGGGTGATTATGCAAGTTTCCCTCCACATGGCGCCAAGATTTGAATTTTTTGAATGTGGTAATCAATCACCATAATCTGGGTAATCGATTACCTTAAGTGAAATTTGCAAAAATAGGCCAATTTTCAGCATTGTAGAATTTGAATCAAATATCCATCATGTGTTTTCCCATGTGCATCATTGGAAGGATCTAGAATTGATCCATTTTCACCATTTCCCTCCAAATTTCAAACACTCCATTCCTAATTCCACTCCTAATTTCCATTCCTCTCACTAACCCACACTCCAAACCACATTTTCATTCCTAACCTAGGGGTTATTTAACCAAATTTACTCCAAACCTCATGGGAAAGACTCTCATTTTTCACCCTCATTTTCAGAATTTGCTCTCAATCCTCTCTCACTTTTTCATTCTCAACCTTCACCTTCAACCTTTCACCAAAGCTCCATAACCAAAAGCTTCACAAATTGTGCTTTTCAATTTTTGAATCCTTGAGCTAAACCTTCATTGCATTATCATCCTTGGTTCAATTATGGTTTTGCAGTTCATTTGGATCTTGAATTAAGTTGTTGGAATCACTTTTGGAAGATATTTTGCTTATTAGTGGATTCTTGCTTGGATCTTCAAGTTTTCTTGTTAAAGCT
Source organism: Lathyrus sativus (assembly GCA_963859935.3). Taxonomy (NCBI): domain Eukaryota; kingdom Viridiplantae; phylum Streptophyta; class Magnoliopsida; order Fabales; family Fabaceae; genus Lathyrus; species Lathyrus sativus. Next base: position 277,240,515 of record OZ012740.1, on the reverse strand, counting down.
TCATAGATCCTTAGATTTCTTGCTTGGATCTGTTAATTGCAGCTTAACAACACTTACCAAAGCAATTCTCAGCTTTATTGGTTAGTAATTTCTAGATCTAGCTTTGATATTGCTTAATCTTGCATGTTACAATGTAGATCTTTGGTTTGTTGTTGATATGTGATCCATTGCTTGCTTTGATCTTTGATCTTGTTATTTGTTTGATGCAATTGGTGTTTGATTGTTGTGATATGACCTAATTTTCGTGCATAATTGAGTGCTTGTTCATTTGGATGATCAGATAAGTCATTTGCTGCTGAAAAGTGCTTTTGGAAGTTGAATTTTTGCCACTGTCTCAGTGGTATTCGATTACCACAATTAGGGTAATCGATTACCCTGCCTGTTTTTTTTCACGTTTTTGCAAATTTTCAAAGGTTATCGATTACCCTAATCATGGTAATCGATTACCATAGGGACAAATTGCTTTTTTCTTGCATTTTCAAGCTTGTTTGAGTTCCTTTTCATCCTTAAACCTCATGGATTGATGTGATGCATTTATGTGAATTTTTTTACCTTTTCCATCATTCTTGATAGCATGCTTATGTTTTTTTGACACACGACTTTTGGTTTTCCATTGACGAACGTTTATGATCATTGTTTTGCATTCTTGGTGTGTTGATTATGTTGCATAATCATTTGCACATTGTAGATTGTTGATTATTGATGTTTATCTTGCTGGATTTTTATCACATGCTTATGTTTGCTTCCGATTCCATAATTGCTTAATCGTTCGAATTCGTTAATCGATGTTAAGTGCGTGTTTTTCTTGTTGCATATCCAATTGTACGATCTTGTGGAGTTTGCTTGTGCTTAATTGTTAATGCATGTTCATCAATTGACTTTCTTGATACATGTTCATATTTGATTCACACATTGTCATATGCATTCCTTGAGTTATGATTGCATGATCATGTTTTATTCTTGATTTACTTGATCAAAGGCCAATTGTTGCTTAGTCTTGTATCTTTGCACTCTTGATGCTTGGTTTGGTTTGTTATGCATGCTCATTGATGATCGTTGCTTGAGGTGTTACTTTAAGTGTTCATGTATACTTGCTGCCTGCACTTTTCACACCAGTTGTTCTGGATTTCGACAGACATGCATCTATGTTGTGTCCCTCGGCTCCTTTGTGAAATTCACAGGTCAGGTTCGCATTGTGCCATGGTCCTGGCACAGGATTGGCTAGTCGCGGAGTCACTAGCGAGTTCTGAATGATTCTTCTTGTTCAAGCTCAGGCTTTGAGAAACTTGAGGAGGAACAAGCACTTAGTGCTGAGAGTCTTCAGTTGAACACCTCAGTATGATAGTTGCATTTAGCATTGGTATAAAAGCTTAGAGTATAAAGAGGAATTACTAGTGTCAGCTCCTTTGGTATTATCAATCCGCCTTGGATCAAGTCTGGCAGTATCTGACTGTACGACATTGGAAATGGACTAAAATGTCTCTCTGGTTTCCTTGGTCTTTGTCAGGTGTGCTGACGCGATTGATGGTTATTTGGTCGTTGATAACGAGGATGTCTTCGAGTTGGAGGAACCATCAAAGATAATGCAACCCTAGTTTCTCTGGACGCAACATGGTCAGAGTGATCTTCTTTCTTCATCATGTTCTGCAATGTCTCTAGAACCCAATTCATCTGACACTTGAGAATTCTAATGTCCTCTTTTAGAATTTCATGAGCTCTCAAAAGTTCATCCATTATTGCCATTTGTCCTGGATATGTGCTAGGTATCCCCTCTCTCTCTGAACAAGAGGGAGACAAAGAGAGGCAAGGCTGAGAAATGCAAATGCATAATTCAAATGCAATGCAAAAAGCAAACTGGTTTTACAAAACTCAGGAGATCGATTAGGTCAAACCCTCATTTCAGTAATTGTTGAGAAAAGTTACAACTTTAAAATACCAGAAATCGACTGAATTTTACAAAACCAGTTGCGACATGATATGCTTATGGTGATATGGTGGGATGATGCAGACATAACACAAAGGCAAGTATTCACAAATACAATGCATATGCACACACAAAGACAAGTATTCATAAATACAATGCATATGCACGCACAAACACTCCCTAGGCTCAAGGTCCAAGCATGGAGTCGAAGGTCTATCCATCCCCAAGGATTTGTACTATGAGTTGTTTGTACCTGCCAAACGGGTTCTAACAAAGTTCCTAGAGTCATAGTAAATCCTTCGGATATTTCCAACTAACGCGACTACTCATGTGAGTCAACAATGTTCTCAAGATAAACATGTCTGAGTGTAGCATTGCATGACAACTATTGAAGGACTACTCCCTAACAGTTTCCACGCTACATCCTAAAAAGGCTAAGTGGGGTAAAAGTGTCACTAAAAGTCCTTAGCTTCGCAGACTCGTATTGAAACAATTAGTGAATACACGACTACTCATACATTACTAACAATCTCAAAGAGTACCCACTGAGCGTGATTACATCATATGTCAGACATATTGGGACTACTCCCAATAGCCCAACTATTGATCATATCACAATCCTATCTCATGTGTCACTCAAATCCGGGTTAGGATTTATCTCACCACTCAAAATACCTAGTGTCCATAACATACAAACAGATATATTAACAAATATACATGTTAAGCAAATATTCACAAATATAGCATATAAACATACAAAATAGGCTAAACCCTCAAGTTTAAAGTGGTTTCCCCAGTGAAGTCACCATTTCTGTTGCGGTTAGAATCGTGATACCAAGCTATTGATTAACTTGAATCTTAATTCGTTTAATTCATAACCGTACTTTGATTTATCCAAAGGAAAGGTTAAAGAAAGAAAAACCCTTTGCGCGATGTAACAACAACGCTAAAGATTCGGGGATCGGGGTTGGTTATGCCTAGGGTAGGTATTTCACATCCTAAACATCTGTAGTACTCTACAAGAACCTTTTGTATGTTTGTATGCTAAATCTTGCTAAATGTTTGCTATGGTTTGGGATTGGGTGCAAGGTGTAGGGTATGAGTTTGGGTAAAGACCTAAGGATAGTTTCTAAGTTTGGTCGCAAAGATATCGTATCATCTGCCTACATATCCTAACTAGGATAGAATCAGAGCAATCATAGTTCACCTTACTAGGGATTATGATCAAGGTTTAAAGGGGAACAAACATAAAAATTCTTGTGTAGAGTTTAGCAAAACTCTCTAATCTAAATTATACACTCAAGAAAGGTGAGTAAGTAATCATCACCATGATTCTTACATAGATTTTAACAAACTCTACCTAATTCTACATTGTAAGACCAGTTGATTCTATCCAGACCAAAAGGAGGGAGGAGGGTGCTCGTCAAGATATCGCATGTTGTGCCTACGTATTCCCATTAACAAATGAGAAATCAGAGTGTCCGTAGTTCAAACACGACTAAGGAACGGGGACCAATTGGTTCTATCCAGACCAAAAGGAGGGAGGAGGCCCTATCCAGGCCTACAAAGGATTAAGAACTCTAAACCTAAGTTCTAAAGGGTAAGTCCAGTTAGTTCTATCCAGAACAAAAGGAGGAGTGAGGCTCTATCCAGGCCTATGGGGGTAATGAGCTATATATGACCCAAGGGTCAATAGAGAGACTTTTCTTTGGAAGGGGAAAGATGAGGCAACATGGATGAGAACTAAAAAGTTCCATCACTTGGGGAATAACTTAACAAAGCATAAACATTCATACATGATGAATATATAAGAGGTTGTTAGAACACAGATTGGTTCTTAATAATTACTCTTTGTTTTGATGATAACTGTTAGGAAATTTATATTTAAGAATTATATACTCTAAAAATTGTTTGAGAGTTTTACTGCAGATTAAAATTATATTGACTCTCTAGAAGCAAATCTGCCTTTGAATACAAGAAGTTATTCTGAATCTGAAGCGCCAGATGCATCTTACAGAAGAATCTGTTTGCTCCTTACAGAAGATCCTGAGCGTAGTCTCTAGAAGGATCTGAAGCAAGAAGCTCCAGAACATTCTGAGTCAGAAGCATCTGAAGATAATCAGAAGCATCTGAAGCTGAAGCATCAGAAGTTTAGAAGAATATTGATTGAAGAGTTTTTCAAAGCACTTAGTCTACAGAAGTTTCTGAAAGTACTTATGCTGCCAAGTACTGAAGTTCTGTGTCAAGATGCTCTGATGATAAACACGCTAGAAGAACACATGCTGCAGAAGACTCTGATACATCATAGTTCTGAATCTCATCAGAAGACTCTGATCCATTCAAACTCTGAAGAACTTGCTGAAACTGAAGAAGTGTTTTCAAGAATGTATCCGTTGGAACCATTCAACGTCTCTTTCCTTATTTGTGCTAGACACACTTACACAGACAAAAAGGATTTATCTGTGCCATCTATTTCAAGGAAAGGTCAGTGCATGTGAAGACAAAAAGGCTCAGACCTTTTGGACTCTCTTTTCAACGTGCATGATTCAGCTGCCTATAAAAGGAGTTTCTCACTTCATTCTTCAGTGCTACACACTTGCTGAAAAGAAATCACATATTCTATAAGCTCTCATTCTTATTCTTCATAGAATCTTATTGTACTTAAAACTTAAGAGAAAAATCACTGTTGTGATTATAGCTTTATAGAAGCATTAAAAACTCTTGTATTTAATTTACATTGTTTGTAAAGGATATTCCTTAAGAGGATTCAGTGTGAATCAGTAGCTCTTGAGAAGACTAAGAACTGTAGTTCTTAGGTGATACTATTGTAATCAGTTTGATTTAATAGTGGATTAAGTCCTTGTTGAGAAAGGCAAATCACTCTGGAAGGGTGGACTGGAGTAGTTGTTTAACGAATCAGGATAAAAATAATTGTGTGATTATTTTCAAGTATTAATTTTCCATACTTATTCAACCCCCCCTTCTAAGTAATATCTCACCTTCAGTTGGCATCAGAGCTCCGGTTCTGAGTGTGCTATCACTTAACAGTGTCAGTAAAGATCCAGAGGAGATATACTTTGATCTATATATTTATTTGTTATCATGGCTGATAATTCAATGTCAAATATCAATAATAAATATGAAGAGAGGGATAGGATCAGTACCAAACCTCCAATGTTTGATGGAGAAAAATTTGACTATTGGAAAGATAGAATAGAAAGTTTTTTTCTTGGGTATGATGCTGATCTTTGGGATTTGGTCATTGATGGATATGAACATCCTACTGGAGAGGATGGCAAAAAGATTGATAGAAAATCAATGACTGAAGTGCAGAAAAGAGACTTCAAGAATCACCACAAAGCCAGAACTATATTGCTTAATGCAATCTCTCATACTGAGTATGAGAAGATTACTAACAGAGATACTGCTCATGACATGCTTGAATCACTCAAAATGACTCATGAGGGAAACTCTCAGGTTAAAGAGACAAAGGCTCTGGCGCTCATACAGAAGTATGAGGCATTTAAAATGGAAGATTCTGAAAATGTAGAAACTATGTTTTCTAGATTTCATATTCTTACAGCTGGTCTAAAAGTTCTGGACAAGGGCTACTCAACGTCAGATCATGTCAAGAAAATCATCAGAAGTCTTCCCACCAGATGGAGACCAATGGTGACTGCATTGAAGATGGCAAAAGATCTGAACAAGATCTCCTTAGAAGAACTTATCAGTTCTTTGAGAAGCCATGAAATTGAGCTGGAGGAAGATGAACCCCAGAAGAAAGATAAAGGTAAATCCATAGCTTTAAAATCTAACAAAACTGCTAAAGCTTTGCAGGTTATTCAAGAAAGCTATGAAGAATCTTCTTCTGAAGAAGAAGATGAGTTGTCCATGCTGTCCAGAAGGATTAACAAACTCTGGAAGCACAAGGGAAAGAAGTTTAACAACTTCAGAAGATCTGACAACAGAAAAGAATCTTCTAGTCACAGAAGATCTGCCAAGAAAGAAGTGGTGTGCTATGAGTGCAAAGAACCTGGGCACTACAAGAATGACTGCCCTAAACTTCTGAAAGAAAAACCTAAGAAGAAGTTCAACAAGAAGAAGAAGGTTCTGATGGCAACATGGGATGACTCAGATGAGTGTGAGTCATCTTCTGAATCAGAAGAAGAATGTGCAAACGTTGCACTGATGGCCAGGACAGAGGATCAAGAGGAAGGTACCTCTGGATATGAATCAGAATCTGAATCTGATGATGATGCAGAAGAGGTAATGGCTAAACTTACCAAAGAAGAACTCATTAAAGTTTTAACAGAAGTTCTTAAAAGTTACAACAACATCAAACTCAAATACAAGAAGCTGAAAAGCAATCTTGAATCTGAGATTGATCTTCTGAAAACAGAACTTGTTGAGCAGAAAGAAATAAATTTAAAAATCAAAAATGACTTTGATAGAACTCAACAAGAATCTGATTCTGAAACTAAGTCTTGTGAAAATATTTTAGAAAAATATGACTCTGGTTTTCAGAAGTTTCTCACTAAGAGCATAGACAAAAGCAAGATGGCTTCCATGATCTATGGTGTTAGTGGAAACAACAGAAGAGGCATTGGATATGAGTCTTCATCTGGAAGCAATCCAAAACCTGTTGACAAACTTTTCATCAGGAAGACACCTCTGTACTCTCAATTCAAATTTGGTCATCTGAATGACATTAAACACACAAGCTCTGAGAAGAGTACTTATGTGTTTAAACCAAAGGCAAGTCAGAATAAACATTATGTTGCAAAACAGAAGTTTAGACAAACCTGCAAACCAACTAACCCCAAAGGACCCAAGAAGATCTGGGTACCTAAAGACAAAATAATTCCTGTTGCAGATGTTCTTAGCAGCAAAGTCAGGACACCAATCATGGTACCTGGACTCTGGATGCTCACGACACATGACAGGAGAAAGGTCTATGTTCCAAAGCCTGGAACTTAGATCTGGAGGGGACGTGAAGTTTGGAGGGAACCAGAAGGGCAAGATCATTGGATCTGGCACTATTGGAAATGGTAAGCTTCCCTCTATTACTAATGTTCTGTTAGTTGAAGGATTGAAACATAATCTATTGTCCATAAGTCAATTAAGTGACAATGGTTATGATATAATCTTTAATCAAAAATGTTGCAAAGCTGTATGTCAAAAGGATGGCTCTATCCTATTCAGTGGAAAGAGGAAACACAACATTTATAAAATTAACCTTTCAGAACTTAAAGTTCAAAATGTAAAATGCCTCTTATCTGTGTATGATGAGCAATGGGTCTGGCATAGAAGATTGGGGCATATTAATATGAGACGTATATCTCAGATTAATAAACTCAATCTGGTCAGAGGACTTCCTAAGTTGAAGTTCAACTCAGATGCTCTGTGTGAAGCATGTCAAAGAGGTAAATTTTCAAAATCTCATTTTAAATCAAAAAATGTTGTGTCTACCTCCAGACCATTGGAATTACTTCACATTGATCTGTTTGGACCAGTGAAAACTGCATCCATCAGAGGCAAGAAGTATGGGTTAGTCATTGTAGATGACTACAGCAGATGGACATGGGTAAAGTTTCTAAAACACAAGGATGAGTCTCATTCTGTGTTCTTTGACTTCTGCAATCAAGTCCAGACTGAAAAAGATTCCAAAATTATTAAAGTCAGAAGTGATCATGGTGGAGAATTTGAAAATAAACATTTTGAAAAATATTTTTCTGAAAAAGGCATTGCACATGATTTCTCCTGCCCTAGAACTCCACAACAAAATGGAGTTGTAGAGAGGAAAAATAGAACATTGCAAGAGATGGCCAGAACCATGATCAATGAGACAAATCTGGCAAAACATTTTTGGGCAGAAGCAATTAACACAGCTTGTTATATTCAGAACAGAGTGTCTGTAAGACCTCTTCTGGGAAAAGACTCCCTATGAATTGTGGAGAAACAGAAAGCCTAACATTTCTTATTTTCATCCCTTTGGATGTATTTGTTATATGCTTAATACTAAAGATAATCTGAACAAGTTTGATTCCAAAGCACAGAAGTGTTTCATGCTTGGTTATTCTGAACACTCTAAAGGCTACAGAGTATTCAATACTGAAACACAGATTGTTGAAGAATCTATTCATGTTAGATTTGATGATAAGCTTGGCTCTGAAAAGCCAAAGCAGTTTGAAAGTTCTGCAGATAGAGAAGTGATTCTCACAGACTCTGAAGGATCAGAGGCAGAAAAGGCAAAAATCAAAGAATCTGAAGCAACCCCAGATGCTACACCTTTGACTTCCCAACTAAACAACTTGCATATTTCTGAAAGACCAACTGTCAGAGGATCTTCTTCCAGAATCAAATCATCTCATCCAGAAGATGTGATTATTGGAAAGAAAGATGATCCAATAAGGACAAGATCATTTCTCAGAACTTCTGAATCTTCTTTATTTGGCTTAGTGTCAATAATAGAACCAACATCTGTAGATGAGGCTCTGGAAGATAATGAATGGATTATAGCTATGCAAGAAGAGCTGAATCAATTCACCAGAAATGAAGTGTGGGATCTGGTCCCTAGACCTAAAGGATTCAATATTATTGGAACAAAATGGGTCTTCAGAAATAAGCTGAATGAAAAGGGAGAAGTAGAAAAGGAATAAGGAAAGGCTGGTTGCTCAAGGATACAGTCAGCAAGAAGGTATTGATTACACTGAGACATATGCTCCAGTGGCAAGGTTAGAATCCATACGCCTTCTTATTTCTTTTGCTGCACAGAATAACGTCACTCTGTATCAGATGGATGTTAAAAGTGCTTTTCTTAATGGAATTATAGAAGAAGAAGTATATGTCCACCAACCTCCTGGTTTTGAAAGTGAAAACTTTCCAGATCATGTTTTCAAATTAAAGAAATCTCTTTATGGATTAAAACAAGCTCCCAGAGCTTGGTATGAGAGGTTGAGCAACTTCCTTCTGAAGAAAAATTTTATCAGAGGAAAAGTGGATACAACTTTATTCTGTAAAACTGTTAAGAAAGATCTGTTGATTTGTCAAATTTATGTAGATGACATTATTTTTGGATCAACAAATATTACGCTTGGAAAGGAGTTTGCTAAATGTATGCAGGAAGAATTTGAAATGAGCATGATGGGAGAATTGAGATTCTTCTTGGGAATCCAAGTCAATCAGACTCCAGAATGCACCTACATACATCAAACCAAGTATGTTAAAGAACTTCTGAAGAAGTTTAACATGGTTGATAGAAAAATGGCAAAGACTCCAATGCATCCTACAAGCACTCTAGGTAAGGAAGAGGTAAGTAAGAAGGTAGATCAAAAACTCTACAGAGGTATGATAGGATCTCTTCTATACTTGACTGCTTCTAGACCAGATATTCTGTTCAGTGTCTGCTTATGTGCTAGATTCCAATCAGATCCTAGAGAATCACACTTAACAGCTGTTAAGAGGATTCTAAGGTATCTGAAAGGTACTGCTAACATGGGTTTGTGTTACAGAAGATCTGATGAATTTTCATTAGTTGGATTCTGTGATGCTGACTATGCTGGAGACAGAGTTTAACGTAAAAGCACTTCTGGAAGCTGTCAGTTTCTTGGAAGTCATCTGCTCTCATGGTACAGCAAGAAGCAACCTACCATAGCACTATCAACTATAGAGGCAGAATACATTGCTGCTGCTGGATGTTGTACTCAGATGCTCTGGATGACGAGTCAATTAGAAGATTATCAAATCTATGAGAGTAATCTTTCTATCTTTTGTGATAATACTTCTGCTATATGTTTGTCAAAAAATCCAATCTTGCATTCTAAGGCAAAACATATAGAAATTAAACATCATTTCATCAGAGACTATGTTCAGAAGGGAATCATAAATTTAGCCTTTGTTGATACAGATCATCAATGGGCAGATATTTTTACAAAACCCCTTGCTGAAGATAGATTTAAGTTCATTCTGAAAAATATTTGTATGGATTTTTGTCCAGAGTAATATTTATCAGAAGCAATCTCTCAGATGCAAAATGTTTAATGATCTGAAGTATTTCTTCTGTCCATTTATTCTATTCTGATTATTATTTCTGATGTGAAAATCTGAACTGACCATCTTTAGAAGATCTGAACGTGGCTAACGTTTCATTTCTTGAGAGAATTCAGAACAGCATGCAAGCAAACACGTGTCCCACAAAATCTGAAGAGGTGGCGTGTGGACAACTGAAAAGACATTTGAGGTGAAATTTGAATAGTTAAATTCTTGGTTTTTCCCCCAAATCTGTCAGAAGCATTTATTATTTGAAATGATTTTATTCTTTTCATTTAATGCTGCTCAAACATGCTTTATTTCTGTCTCTTGGTGTGCCTATGTGTTTAGTATAAATACTTCAAGTGTATTCACTTTCACACTTTTCACTCTCAGAATTTATATGCATTTTCATCTCTTGTTCTCTCTTCACAAAAACTCAAAACCTAAGTGTTCTAAAAGGCATTCTTCAATGGCGTCTTCTTCATCAACAACTGCACAGTTTCAATCAACAATGGCTGCTGTGACTTCAGATAATCTAGGTGCTAATCCATACATTCCTCCTCAGAGAACTCTTCTCACACCAGTGGATAAACTAGAAGTGTTGTGTGAATCCATGGTTGAATTTGATTCTTTGGCTGAAAATGGGTTTGATTTTCGCTCCATTGTTAGAGCTCAAGGTTGGGTGAAATACTTTGATAGACTGTTTGGACCAGTTTACCCTCTGCTTGTTAAGGAATTCTGGATTCATGCATCTGTGTATCCAAAGTTTATTCTATCATCTGTGCTGGGAAAGGAGATCATCATCACAGAGGATCTGATTAGAAAACTGATTGGTTATGAAGAAACAGATGGTGTTTCACATCTGCCAGCTGGGCGTGTTGATATGGATGAAGTTTATGAAGAGGTTATGACTGCTGGACAAGCCTCTAACAGATTCAAAGATCTGAAGCCTAATTACAAGATCTGGGCCAAGATCTTCATGGGATGCATACATCACAGAAAGTCAACAAATTCCCCAGATTATGTCAACAATGAACAGATCTATTTTATGTACTGCCTCAGTCAGAGTAATAAGGTAGATCTTCCTTACTTATTGTTCATGCATCTGTGGAATCACATAAATGCATCCAGAGAATCTGTGAAAGAAAAGAACCAGAAGATCAGGAATTGGATACCTTTTGGAAGGTTGCTCTCAGATCTTCTCACTGAAAATGGTTTAGTGGCTGCTCTGTATGATGCTGGTGTAACAGAGGAACTAGAGTTCATTATGGGAAAGCCTCTGAACGCTAAGAGCCTTCTGAGACTCAAGATTGTAGATGAACTTACCACTGCTCCAAAGAAGTTAAACATGTCTGATCTGAACAAAAGGATTCCAGTATCAGATTTTCCTCTATTCTTTGCTGAAGAACCTAGACACATTGTTCTGATGTATATAGAGGAATGTAAAAGGGAAGGAGTGCCTGTACCAGCAAATGTGTTTCAACTTGTCAAGCAACCCCTGCCAAATGCAGGAGAAGAAGAAGAAGAAGAAGAAGTTCCACTTCAGAGGAAAAGACCTCAACCTGCAGCAGAATCTGAACCTGTCCAGAAGAAGGTTAAGATTGCTGAGAAACCAAAGGATCTTCTGAAGAGAAAGGACTCTGGAGAAGCTGCCTCTGCATCTGCTAAGAGGATTAAACTCAAAGGTACTAAAGCTTCTGTCTCTTCTAAAAATGTTGTTATAAATGATTCTTCTATTAAGTCTGTTCCCAAACCCCCTGTCACTCAAACAACATCTGTTGCTGCCCCCAGTTCTGTCTCACCTCAGAAACAACCCACTGCTTCTGTATCAAAACCACCTCAACCAAAACTACACATCAAACACTTCACTCCACGTCCTTCACCAGCTGTTCCACAACCATCAGAACCACAACCTAAAGAAAAACAACCAACAGAATCACAACAAACAGAACCACAACCATCAGAACTACCACTAAATTCTGATAAACAAAACTCTGCACAACCACAAACAGAAAATCAACCAAAATCTTCTGATCATCCAGTAAAACAAACCACAGGAGATCAACCAGAAAAAGATTCTGTCATTCCACCATCACCTATTCCTATTTGTGAACCTGTAGCAACTGTTACTTCTGAACCCTCTAAAGTAACTTTTGCTCCTGTTTCATCTGAACCACCTACTCAACAATCTGATACCCCTTCAGAACCATCTCATATCCCTGAGACAGAAGTTCTTGATATCACTCCATTAAAAACAGTGTTTCAAGTTTCTTCTACCTCTTGTACACCTGAAACATCCTCAAATTCATCTGAATCAGAAATTCACCCTGATTTTCTGATTAATCCATCTGACAAATACCCTGTTCATGACCCTGAACCTGAATCAACTTTATCTACCAAAACTACCATTCCAGAACCTATGCCTCCACCTGCACCTTCATCTGAGATGATTGTTCCTACTTCTAATCCATCATCATCTGGAATCTCTTGTGCTCAAGTGTCTTCTCTGTATCATAACTTATCTTATGGTTTCAAACTTAAAGATTTTTATGATAGAGTTGAGCCTTCTGAACCCTTGACACCTCTGAAACCTAAACTCAAACCAACCCTTCCATCTGTAATCCTTTCATATATTAAATCTATGGAGAATGAAGGATCCTTAGCCCCCATATCTGCTAAATCTGGTAAAGCTGCTGTTTCAGCTCTGCATTCTGCATCTGATAACACAGTTGCATCTGATAAACCATCAAACTCTGCTTTCGTACCATACTCCAATGCAATCTTTGATGATGTTTACCCACGCACAAGACCTCAACCAAATCTGCTTAATGCTTTAAACAGATCCCTTCCTCAGAAACCAGAAATTCCATTCTTTCCATATGTTCCCCCTCCTCTGATTTCCATTCCAAAATCATTGATACCACCAACTCCAAAACCTAAACAAATGACTCTGGAAACCTTGCTTAAACCTCCACCCAGACTTAATATTGAACATTTATTTCAAACGTTTTTGCAAGAAATACAGATGTCTTTAGGTACTGTTAAGAAAAGATGTTTTGAAACTATGGGTGCAAATGAGACTGAAATCATCTGGAAAGGATTTCTGAATAGATTCAACACTGTAGCTTCTAATCTAAAGAACATCTGTTCTGATGATGCAAAGCTCAGAGCTGAAAGAAATCAATTCTGGATTGACAACAAGACTGAACCTCTGCTGTGTTTGGATGCTCCTCCACCTCCTCCTCCACCAGAACCAACTGCCAATGAATTGACTATGACTCTGGTAGAACCCTCTTCAGGATCTCCAGAACATATGGCAATTGACTCTGCTCAGGATACAAAACCTCCATCATCAGAGATAAAGACAGAAAATCCAGATTTGGGAAACAAGATTGCTGCTCTGGAAGATGGTCAATCTGAAATCAGATCTTGGATGGCGAAGCAAGACAAGAAATCTGAGGACATGTCAGAATGGATGTCCAAACAAGATGAGAATAATGAGACAATCACTAAGTTCATGTCAAAGCAAGAGCAATCACAATCTGAGATCACATACCTATTGAAGATGCTTTTGTCTAAACACACTTAGATTTTTTTTCTCATGTTTGTGCATCTGTTGTTTTTGCATCTGACTATTTTTGTTATATCTTCTGATGTACTTTTGCTCTGTTATGATTAATTGAAACAGTTTGTTATTCTCCATTGAATTATATGCTATTATCCCTTTTATTTGTTTTTATTAAAAGATTTTACTTTTTGCTTATGACAAAAAAGGGGGAGAAAATAAAGATCTGAACTATTTAATATAATTTCAATAGAATGAATCTTCAGACATATCTACTCTTTCTAATATCTAAATTGACTATTTCAGAACTTTTGATAAGAACACTATATAAAAGAATCTCTGAGTTTCTCAGATCATTTATATTTTATCAAACTCTGAATCTTATATATGCAAGATAGCCTGACCCTTGATTATTACAAAGACAAACAAGATCTGACTCTGAAGATTATTCAAGATAAAAAGGGAAGTTTCTATTCCTTTTTCATATTCAACTCAGGGGGAGATTCATCATCTCAGGGGGAGTTATAATTCTTTATGTTCAATTAAATAAAATTTCTGATACTTTTTGTCATCATCAAAAAGGGGGAGATTGTTAGAACACAGATTGGTTCTTAATAATTACTCTTTGTTTTGATGATAACTGTTAGGAAATTTATATTTAAGAATTATATACTCTAAAAATTGTTTGAGAGTTTTACTGCAGATTAAAATTATATTGACTCTCTAGAAGCAAATCTGCCTTTGAATACAAGAAGTTATTCTGAATCTGAAGCGCCAGATGCATCTTACAGAAGAATCTGTTTGCTCCTTACAGAAGATCCTGAGCGTAGTCTCTAGAAGGATCTGAAGCAAGAAGCTCCAGAACATTCTGAGTCAGAAGCATCTGAAGATAGTCAGAAGCATCTGAAGATAATCAGAAGCATCTGAAGCTGAAGCATCAGAAGTTTAGAAGAATATTGATTGAAGAGTTTTTCAAAGCACTTAGTCTACAGAAGTTTCTGAAAGTACTTATGCTGCCAAGTACTGAAGTTCTGTGTCAAGATGCTCTGATGATAAACACGCTAGAAGCACACACGCTGCAGAAGACTCTGATACAGCATAGTTCTGAATCTCATCAGAAGACTCTGATCCATTCAAACTCTGAAGAACTTGCTGAAACTGAAGAAGTGTTTTCAAGAATGTATCCGTTGGAACCATTCAACGTCTCTTTCCTTATTTGTGCTAGACACACTTACACAGACAAAAAGGATTTATCTGTGCCATCTATTTCAAGGAAAGGTCAGTGCATGTGAAGACAAAAAGGCTCAGACCTTTTGGACTCTCTTTTCAACGTGCATGATTCAGCTGCCTATAAAAGGAGTTTCTCACTTCATTCTTCAGTGCTACACACTTGCTGAAAAGAAATCACATATTCTATAAGCTCTCATTCTTATTCTTCATAGAATCTTATTGTACTTAAAACTTAAGAGAAAAATCACAGTTGTGATTATAGCTTTATAGAAGCATTAAAAACTCTTGTATTTAATTTACATTGTTTGTAAAGGATATTCCTTAAGAGGATTCAGTGTGAATCAGTAGCTCTTGAGAAGACTAAGAACTGTAGTTCTTAGGTGATACTATTGTAATCAGTTTGATTTAATAGTGGATTAAGTCCTTGTTGAGAAAGGCAAATCACTCTGGAAGGGTGGACTGGAGTAGTTGCTTAACGAACCAGGATAAAAATAATTGTGTGATTATTTTCAAGTATTAATTTTCCATACTTATTCAACCCCCCCTTCTAAGTAATATCTCACCTTCAGAGGTGTGGTTACAACCAAGAGCATGTAAGCATATGACAATATCAAGCAAAGATTTCAATCAAGGCAAATGGTTACAACCAAAATTGCACAAAGATATTACAAAATCATGAAGGGGTTCTTACAAGACCAACATAAGAGGTAAAAACCACTTGAAACGTCTTGGCAAAGATGAAGGGGAATGAGGTAACAACCACATGTTTAAATGCAAATAAGTTTAAATGCGAGCAAGTCACAACTTGAGGCAAGCGTGTCATAGGTTTTAAAAGATGTCAAATGTAACAACATGAGACCAACAATCATGCATTTATGACAGACAAGTACAAGTAGGCATACAAGAAGTGTTACAACAAATCAAGTAAGAAATTCAAGGTTCCATGGGGAAACACACACAAGTTTATAGTAACAACCAAAACAAAGAAAACCCTAGCATGTTATGGTTCTAGAAAGACACATAAACAAGTAGAATTAAACATGACAAACACATTCAAGAGATTACAACATCAAGAATCATGTTATGAATCACAAAGAAGTTTCAAGGTATACCATTTATGTTCAAGCTTTCACAAAGGCAAGAAACAAACCCTAAAAATATTATGGTTCTAACAAGACACATAAACAAGTAGAATAAGGCAGGGTAAACATATTCAAGAGGTTACAATATCAAGAATCATGGCAAATTCACAGATGAAGTTCAACAAGCCATTTTCACATATATGCATTCACAAAAGCAGGTATGAACATGGTAAGGAAATTAATAAAACATATTTGAGCAATTAAACATGTTAAAAAACCTATATGAATCACACAATATCAATATCACAAGAAAAATCAAGTTATAAGTTTGAAAAAGTTCAAGAATACCAATGTAAAAACCCTAAAAACACATGTTTTTCAAGTGGATCAAAGTCTTTTTAGGATGTTAATCCTTGAATTCTTTCTTCACTCAATGAAAGAAGACATGATAAAGAGTATTTTTCAAAATAATGGCATCAATAGCATAAAAATTGAGCAAGTTATGGTCATTGCAAGTTGGTGCACCAAGAGGGAAAAAACTAGGGCAAGGTAAGGTTACAACCTAAGGGTCATTTGCGTGAAGGATTGAAACTCAGTCAATTCTTAACCAAATGGAGTGAAACAAAAGTGAAAATTGTGTATTTTTGAACAAGGAATTCAATGATACCATTTTTTTCATACCATACACACACAGAAAAAATCGATAGCAACATGGTTTAGGCAAGTTTGGTGACAACCAAAAACGTGAACATGTGAACAGTCATGTGCAGTGGTGTGCTTCGTGAAACAAGTGTAAGAACATCACATATACATCATATTAAGAGGTTAGCACAAAAGAAATCAAGATATGCACACATGGTTTGGCAAATTGGATGCAAAACACAAAAAATGACTAGGTTGGGCCTAGTTTGTGGCCTAGCTTGTGACCAGAATTTGGCAGTTCAAAAACCACATGTTTTGATGCAAGTAATGGTTCATACATGACACATAAAATATATAAGACATGTTCAAACAATGTAAAACACCAAATCATAGCTAAAATTCATGGTAGCATGTGAAATGCAAGTGAAAATTTCATGTTTTCTTGTGTTTTAGGCTTACCTCTTGAAGCAAGCTTGCACAATGTCGCTTTCGCGAAAATAAGGTGCCGGCAAAATAGAAGAGTCGCCACCTTTCGTTATTTATCCCTCAGAACGGGAAAGGAAACAATCGGAAAAACCTGACGAATAGGTATAAGATAAGGTCATCGCAACCATTGTCTGGGTTCGGGAGTCGGTTACGCAAGGGGAAGGTATTAGCACCCCTCACGTCCATCGTACTCGATGGGATCCACGCTTGTTGTGTTTACTGGACGGGTTGGTTTTATCTATCTACCTATCAAGGCTGGCTTAAAAAGAAAAGAAAATGACTCGGCAAAGCGTCGCACTTTATGCCTACATATTCTCATCAGAGAATGAGAAATAAGAGTCAACGTAGTTCGACCTACTACGGGTTACGGGGAAGGTGGCTCGCCAATACGTCAGTATTGTGCCTAATGTACTCTCAACAGGTATGAGAGATCAGAGCTTACGTAGTTCGGGATAATACAGATTACGGGGATTCAGATTCATCTGTTTTATCGAGTAGGGTTAAGCAGCAGTTCCAGCAGTTAGGGACAAAGCCTGTTTGCGGTAGAACTGAAGTTTAACAGCACTCTTTTCTTCAGAAAAGCTTCCTTTGAATCATGGGCCCACGGGGCAAAAAGGTTTGAAGTTTGTTTTCTGTCTTTTACGAAAGAACTGTTTTTTATTGTGTTCGCAATTTCAATCGCACTAAAGACTATGACCTGAGAGTGGATGCGTCGCATGTCACCCAAAGGGTGCCATACTAAACATCCGGACTGTTGAAAAGAAGCTCTCCAACAATCATTTCTCAGATAGCTTAAGGCTCGTAACGTACGAAAGAAATCATTCATGATTACTGTATTTTAATCTGTTTTGAGATGAGAAGAGAGCAGGCTCAACTAAAGGGAGACTATCAAGTCCTACTGTTGTCATGCCAAGGATTCATCCTATAGTTAATGTTTGAAGCAGGGAACTCCTAGAAGTTATCATGCATAGGTTTCAACCTAAAGTTCTATCATCACTTCCTTATCAAAGGATGTGAGATTCCTAAGGGATCATGTCAATGATAAAGAAACAGATAAAGCATCAGCTTAAACAGTAAATAGTAAACGACGGTAAAATGCATGCAATGCAAGTGAGGGAGGAAATGTGTATGGGGAAACAGCCTCCACAAGCTCATCTCAACCTCAAGCCAGATATGAATAACTGCAATCATACAGAAAGAATAGCATGCTATCAAGCAAAATAATGAATAACTGCAATCATACAAAAGAAATAACATATGCTATCAAGCAAACACAAACCACATGGGCAAGGGAGCAGGGCTCTACCGAATACTCGTAAGCAAAGCCATACAGTAACAATACAAGCAGAGGGAGTAACTCAACCTCTAGTGCAATCATGCTCCTAGCTTACATCAGTCTAAATATGAACTTATTCTATGCATCAAGCAAATCAAACAAGGCACACCGATACAGAAGAGAACAGACAGGAAAAGAAAGCAGCAGCTCAACCCCCCTCTCAATTTCAAGCTTCAGCTCTTCTGACAGCAATCCAATCTTCAGACTTCAATCACCCTTCAAGGCTATCATCCTCCATGACAAATATCAACTTGCTTCTCCAGGTTTCAACCCATCAAACATAAGTATCCACTTATTCTCTTTTCTTCAAGCCTCAGCTCTTTAGTCAATTCCACCCTCAGGCTTCACTCTACAAGTATCAACTTGGTTCCCTCAGGCTCTCAGTGCATCAATGCAAGTGTCAACTTATCCTTTGTTCTTCTTCAAGCCTCAACTCTTCACTCAATCTCAGTTGAATCCTCTTCATAAGTATCAACTTAGTCTTCAAGCTTCAGCTCTCTTTGCTTCACCAGTATCAACTTGGTCTTCTTCACCTATAAGCTTCAGCTTCTTCCATCACCTGGAAATGTCAACTTCATCCTTCAATTCTTTTTCAAGCCTCAGCTCTTCACTCAATCTCCATTGGGTCTTCAAGTGTCAACTTGCTCTTCTTGCTCTTCAAGCTTCAGCTGCCATGGCAATGCTCAAGGAATCATCCTCTTCCACACTCTTCAATGAAGTCCTCATCTTCAAACTCAAGTCTAACATCTTTCAAGATACTCAAACCAAAAGACAATTGATTTAACAGAATGAGTGGAAATGATAAACAACTTACTAACAACCAAAGGAAGCCTGTAAGGGTTCATCATTATGAGAGACTGGTTCCCTCAAAGTTCTACTTCCCAGATAAAGCCACTCATCCCTCCAAAGGAGGGATGTGAATATCTTAGAAGGACTTTTAGTCATTGGGATGAATGGAAGCACAAGATGCTTTCCATATTTGTGAAAGAAATCATTCTAGTTCTAAGGCTCTCCCTAGGTCTCCTACCTTCTAAAACTTCATCAGACACCTTCAGGCACAAGCAAATCCAAGCTCCAAGCAACTTCAAGTAACTTCAAGCATCCTCACCTTGTCTTCAACTTGTCTTCAATCTCAACCAAAGGCAAACAAAGAAAAACCCTAATCTAAGGGAACTAAAGAAGTTAGTCTAGTTAAGTTAGTGCCTTAGAATCATCTAAAACTAGCACCTAAACTAAAATCAACCAAAAATAGGAAACTATCCTATAAATCTCTACAAAAATTCCTAAGGGATCCTAATTCAGTTAAGAACACCTCATCCAAAAACCAGGGACTAAATCATCTATTAAGTCCTAAAATTAAGTCCTAAATCCTAAGGTATCAACCTTAAACCCTAAAAATGGAGCTTCTAAAGGTTTCAACCTAAACTACCACCTAGGTTCATCACAAAAATGTGAGAAAAATGCTATGGGAGCATACATGTCTAACCTAATCACACACAAAAAATCAGGATCACAATCATCACCATATGATCACACAAAATTCCACAAAATTAGGCATCAAACATAACCATTTTAATATCAATTAAAATATGAAATTCTCATAAAATCAGAAAATGAATGAAATAAAAATATTTTTTCTCTAAAAAATAATAGATTCAATCATGAATACAATGCAAAAAGAATGGGATTAATTGGATTAATTTTCAATTTTATATGATTTTTTCAAGAACCATAAACAAAATGGAAAAATAAAAGGAAATCCAAATAAAAAGATAAATGCACGGTGTGGATAGTAACCAGAATCAGTTCAAATAATGGATTGGGCCTTCAGGGGGGGGTGTGAATATCAGCCAATTCACTAAGCCCAGCATCAACACTCAAGTGAAACGATGCGTTTCATTAATTCAGATCCTTCACAAACTGAAATTAAAATGTGGCCGTTGGATGAGGGTCCTAGTCCAAGGTCAAACCATGATCCAATGGCTCTAGAGTCATCTTCTACCTTTTGAACATCTGAACTTCGCGCGTAGCTCCGGCCACCACCGGTGGTGCTCCGGTCATCGTCCCCAACCCTAACTCTCTCTAGGATCCTCCATTGCAAATGGTCTGTACATGAATCTTATCCCAAATTTCCTCACGAATTCATCCATACCCTTAGTTTTCTCTGAAACCTCAAGATTCGCCATAACCAAATCTCAACCGAAAATGGTAACACCCTAGATTGGTCACTAATTCTCAAATTAATGGTCTGAAATCATTCCTACACCGTTCTACAATGCATCTAACACCCTAATTCATCTTGATTCTACCTAATTCATGCTAGAGGAAGAAAGTTACTAACCTGAAAATTCTTGATGAACAGATGCACTAAACCTTCAAACCAAGCTCTCTAATCTTTCAGACACGATCAATGAACCCTTTCCTTGCTTCTGTATGCAATAGAACTGGTTGAAAGTTCCTGAATCTTGAAACCCGATGGTGAGTTGCAGATGGAAAAATTCAATTGCTCATACACGATTCAGCCACGAATTCTCTTGGATTATGATCTGGATTCAATCCCTAGCATCCATGGAAGAAGTTTCAATCAAGAAAGTGGATGGAAAGTGAAGAAATTGCTGAAACCGAATTCAATTGCAAGCCAAGAAATCTCAATCTCAATCTATGCTCTCTCCTTCAATCATCACCAACCTCTGCATTGGATCACCTCTACTCATTATATAGATGATGTTTGGATGATCTAGAACCCTCTAGATCCTTCTAATGAGAGTTTCAATCTCTCATGTCATGAGATTTTCAACCATATGCCATGATATGCATAACCCTGCAAACAGCTTGAAACCAATCTCATTCACTTCCAATTTCTCCCTTAGTGACATTTTGAAAGTGTTTAGCTTGCAAAGGGCCTTGGTTATGCCTTGATTCTAGGTTTTGCACATGTTACTTATGATGTAAGTAATCACTTTTCAAAGCAAGTCCACAAATTAGACCTCAACTCAAAAATGTGGCTAAACCAATGTTCTTAAAATGTTTTCTAGAGTCAAAATGATATATTACATGCCATGGTTTGGATGTGTAGATTGAAAATATCAATTTCCAACTTTGATTCATTTAACTTATACCCTTATTTTAGGTCATTTTTGCAACTTTGAGCAACAAGCATTCCCAACATCTCATGACCTCCTTACTAGCCTTAAAACATCATTTGAACAAGTTTGATGTTGAACATTTTTCCATTTGAAGCTTGGAAATGGGAGTTATGGCCTTATGCTTGAAATGACCTGTAATCTCCAAATGACCAAAATGCCCTTGACTTGTCAAAGCCATAACTTGAGCTCTACAAATCCTATCAAGGACTTCTAGTACTCTCTAGAAAGCTAAGAGAATAAGGAACAACATTCATGTTGACCAAAAGTTCATAGGAATCATCCTTCTTGGGAAAATGTTTGATGCAAGTTGGGCAACTTTCAAGCTCCCAAATCCACATACCTCAGATGACCTGTAACTTGTCAAAGTCATAACTTGAGTTCTACAAATCCTATCAAGGACTTCTAGCACTCAAATTAAAGCTAAGATCAAGCTCTACAACATTCATGTTGGGGGTAAGATGATATGACAATCACATCTTGAGCTAAACTGCCTTGAAGATAGGGGTCAAACTAGGGGATTTTACACTGTCAAGCCTTAGAAACCCTAGCTTGAAACTTCTCAAACTCTCAAATCATAATGAGTTGACCTTGGAATCATCCTTATAGCATCTCAATGTATCAATCCATGATCACATGGCTCTTGGATTAGGTCTCAAACTTCCTCAAATCATCAGTTGACCTAGGGTTGACCCAGTCAAACCCTAACTGCACCACTCATGGCTGAGTCTTCTTAATCTTGCACAATGACCTATCTAGGCCTCATGATGGCTTTCAAGACATCTCATAGGTTCTATCAAGGCTTCAAGTCCACATTCCTGGCTTCAAAATCATCTGAGGAGCTCCCACAACTCTCAAGTTAGGAGGCACACACTCTTGGTTTCCACCACTCTCTCTGAGGATCTTTTGACTTCTCTGACAAGGATATCAACCCTTGAGCACTTGAATAACCTTCTTAACTAGCTTCAAAGTCTTGTGTAGCTCTCGATTGGTGATAATACCTCTTGATCTCCTGCATACATGTCAATGAAATGCAAATGATAATGCTAATGTGAATGAAATGAGACATAAGCTAGGTAGAGAAAAGTTGGGCAAATTTTGGGGTGCAACAGCTGCCCCTATTCAAGCGGCTTGGACCTGACTGGGTGAGAAGCGAACGACTCTCAAACAATCAAGGTACGAGACGGTTGAATACCAACAAACCCGGAAATTTGCCAACTGCACAAGTACACGGTACTCTGATGGGAACAAATCTTCGGAAACTGAAATATTAGCTGCACGACAACTAGCTGGGGGATTGGTCACACGGTAACCGGTAATACATGGTCGATCATGCCATCAGGCATCAACATTCCTCGGGACTCATCAGGTCAACAATCAAGTTAATCATGCCGTCGGGCATTCAAGGAAATTTTCGGGCGTTAGCCGGACTTCATCAGTAAGTCGGGAATAGAATTCTCGATCAATCATGAACCAATTGGGGACATCCAAACTTCTGCCATCAGGCACTCCACATCAGCTGAGAGAACTGCTTCGCCAATACGGTTGGACTTTGATCATCAAGTCTTCGAGGGAAGTTTCAACTTCGCTGCTTAGAAATCTGCTGGGGACGACACATCTCCGCTGGGGATTCTGGATAACTATCAAGTAACTCTGCTTCGGGGATCCAGGAATCATTCTGGGTGAGTCATCTCTGCTGAGGAATTCAAGAATCATCTTGAACAAATAACTCCGTCGGGAACTTCGAGAATCATCCCAGACTAATAACTCTGCTGGAGATTTCAGAGATCATCCTGAGCAAACACTCTGCCGGGGACTCTAAGCATCAACTTGAGCAACCAACTCTGGCGACTTCACTGGGGATTTCAAGAATCATTTTGAGCAAACGAATTTGCTGGGGAGAATTCAAGAATCATCTTGATCAAACGGCTCCGCGAAGGAACACCTGCAA
Organism: Lathyrus sativus; assembly: GCA_963859935.3. Classification (NCBI taxonomy): domain Eukaryota; kingdom Viridiplantae; phylum Streptophyta; class Magnoliopsida; order Fabales; family Fabaceae; genus Lathyrus; species Lathyrus sativus. The sequence continues at coordinate 277,217,125 of OZ012740.1, read as the reverse complement.
AACAAGAACAGTAATGACCTAGCTCATGTTTAGTATGCCTATGCTGTGACAACGACGCAAGGCTCCACACGGTGGAAGTGCTACGCGTTTATGATAAATGTTATGCAATCATGCAAAATGCTGTGACCCCGTCAGCAAAATAAATGCTGAAGGGAGGATCCTCCTGTCAAGGAGAAAGAACCACTCTGGTAGGGGAAGGAATCATCCTGCCACGGAGAAAAGGCCATGCCAATCTCAATCGGACTTCGCATGGGGAAGCAAACTTTAGTTGACTGCTGCAGGGGAATGAAGCTCTACGAGAACCCAGACCTGCTGAGGAAAGCGATGTCAATCACAGAAATAAACTGCACGGCGTTTGCAGCCGACCTTCCTGGAGGTAACGACTCCGGTGGGGAAATTCAGCATCAGCTATTCAACACTCTACTGGGGTAAACCAATCATGGCCCGAGCGGCTTCCAAGGACTCGGCTCTCTTGGGGTTTTGCATACTCGGCTGGGGAAGAAGGAATCATCTTGCTTGCTAAGGAGAGTACGACTCTGTGGGGAATCTCGATTCCGCTGGAGACGTCAGTCTGAACTATCAATTGCTGCACACTTCAGTATGTGACTCAGCTAGGGAGATGGACATTCCTTCGGGATGTATCTGATTGGGGAGAGAATCTTCTCTGCCTGTGGAGACATATCAACGTCTGACGATCTCATGTTCAGACTCTACAGGGAGGGGCGGCTGAACTTTGCTAGAGAAGAAGGAATCATTCTGCTTGGGGACGCACGACGTACTGCCTGGAATATGCTACCTGCAACAACACAAACAAACAGACAAGATACCCTTCTCAAAGGGACCTATCAAGGTTATCATCTTGTGACAATGTTCGAGTAATTCATTGTTTCAACAATCAGTGGCCTAGGCCAGTAAGTTTATGTATGCGTATTTTATCAAAAACATTGACATTCTTTTTCGCAAACAAAACAGATAAATGCTAAACAGAAAAACAGAATTGCTGAATAGTATACATTTTATTGATAACGAACCCCTGAATGGGTAAAAATGTTTTACAACAGAGGCAAGCTCCTGGAATGAGGAAGCCGCGCAAAAAAGTAAAAACATAAATATGCATCAGTATATACATATGTCGGCAATGAGGCGTAGACGAACACCATGAGTTGATCCCTCTATGACCCACTCGACTTCGATACTTCTCCGACGCTTCAGCTTCAGAAGAGATTGATTCAGATAAACGGCCCTCAGGTCTTCCAAACCACTAAACAATGAAAGTCCATGCGCAGAACGCAGTCATTTTCTTTTTCAAATCCCTAACTTTTGCCTGAATCGCCCTTCCGGGTTTTCGATTCACCGGGATACCCTTTTTTGCCAAAGTTGCCCATCCAGGTTTTCGACTCTGCGGGTGTACATTTTTTCAATTTATATCCCTAATTTTTGCCCGAACCTTTTTCCTTTTTTATGGTTCGCCGGGATGCCCCTTTTTTGCCTGGATGCTCTTTTTCTTTCCAGCGGGTCGTTTTTAAGCAAAGTATTTTTTAACTGCGTCCGCGTTCACCGGGGATGCAAAATCTTCGCCATCCATCGTGGATAACAACAAAGCTCCTCCCGAAAAGACCTTGCTGACGACATATGGACCTTCGTAATTGGGAGTCCACTTGCCCCGGTGATCGGAGTGTGGAGGAAGAATCTTCTTCAGGATGAGATCACCCGTCTGAAAGCTTCTAGGACGCACCTTCTTATCATAAGCTTTATTCATTCGGCTTTGGTACAGACGACCATATGCAATCGATGCTAACCTCTTCTCGTCCATCAGGCTGAGTTGGTTTAGTCGGTTCTCAATCCATTCTGCCTCGTCGAGTTTCACGTCAACTAAAACTCGCAAAGAAGGGATCTCCACTTCTAATGGTAGGACAACTTCTATACCGTACACTAAGGAGAAAGGGGTTGCCTCGGTGGACGTACGTACCGTCGTACGATAACCGTGCAATGCAAATGGCAGCATCTCGTGCCAATCTTTGTAGGTCACAACCATCTTCTGAACAATCTTCTTGATGTTCTTATTGGCCGCTTCAACGGCGCCATTCATCTTCGGCCGGTAAGGAGATGAGTCGTGGTGTTCAATCTTGAAACTCTGGCATAGCTCCTTTATCATCTTGTTATTCAGATTCGAACCATTATCGGTAATGATCCGCTTGGGAATTCCGTAACGACGGATGATATCCCTTTTTATGAATTTAGCCACCACTTGCTTGGTCACATTAGCGTATGAGGCTGCCTCCACCCACTTGGTGAAGTAGTCGATAGCTACTAGAATGAAGCGATGACCATTAGACGCAGTGGGCTCGATCTTGCCTATCATGTCGATGCCCCACATGGAGAACGGCCACGGGGAGGACATGACATTCAATGGGCACGGCGGCACATGAACTTTATCAGCATAAATCTGGCACTTATGACATCTCTTCGCGAATTTAAAGCAATCCGATTCCATCGTCAGCCAGTAATATCCTGCTCTTAGGATCTTTCTTGTCATAGCATGCCCGCCGGCGTGCATAGCGAATGTGCCTTCATGGACCTCTTCCATGAGCATACTCGCTTCTTTCTCATCTACACATCTGAGTAGCACGAGATCGTGATTTCTTTTATACAAAACTCCATCAGGATTGAGATAAAAATTTCCAGACAGCCTCCTCAGAGTCTTTTTATCCTGGGTGGACGCTCCCGCAGGATATTCCTTAGTCATAAGGAAGGTCTGGATGTCACGGAACCATGGCTTGCCGTCGGAGGCTTCCTCGATCGCAAAGACGAATGCAGGTCTATCAAGACGAGAAAGGACAATTCTTGGAGCTTCATTCCAAAAATTGACTTTATACATCGAAGCCAATGTGGCTAAGGCATCAGCCATCTAATTTTCAGCCCTGGGCACATGATGGAGTTCTACTCGATCAAAGAACGGAAGCAGCCTTCTGGCATAGTTCATGTATGGCACCAAATTCGATTGACGAGTCTCCGACTCCCCTTTAATCTAGTTAATCACAAGTGACGAGTCACCATATACAACTAGGTTCTTGATTCTCAAATCAATTGCCTCTTCTAGACCAATGATGCATGCTTCGTACTCCGCCTCGTTATTGGTGACTGGAAACGTCAGTCTCGCAGTAAACGGGATGTGGGATCCATGGGGAGTCGTGATGATCACCCCAATGCCACTTCCATGAGAGTTAACCGCCCCGTCAAATATCAATTTCCACTGGGATTTCCTATCTGGACCCTCGTCGGGCAACGGTTCATCGCAATCTTTCGCTTTAAGAAACATGATATCCTCATCAGGGAATTCAAATTTCATCGGCTGATAATCTTTGATCGGCTGTTCGGCGAGGTAATCAGACAATACGCTACCCTTGATGGCCTTCTGGGAAATGTACTGAATGTCATATTCCGTCAACACCATTTGCCATCTGGCAATCCTGCCCGAAAGCGCTTGCTTCTCGAAGACGTACTTGATCGGATCCATCTTCGAAATTAGCATGGTTGTGTGATTAAGCATGTACTGTCGTAAACGTTTGGCAGCCCAGGCTAGTGCACAACACGTCTTCTCCAACATCGAGTAGCGAGATTCACAATCTGTGAACTTCTTACTCAAATAGTAAATGGCATGCTCCTTTCTGCCCGTCTCGTCGTGCTGACCGAGAACACACCCCATACTATTCTCAAGAACTGTCAAGTACATGATTAAGGGTCGTCCGGCCACTGGGGGTATCAAGATCGGAGGTTCCTGCAGATACTGTTTTATCTTATCGAATGCCTTCTGGAAATCCTCGTTCCAGATAATCGCCTGATCTTTCTTTAACAGTTTGAACATCGGTTCACACGTGGCCGTGAGCTGAGAAATAAACCTCGCAATGTAATTTATTCTGCCCAGGAAACCATGAACTTCTTTTTCTGTTTTTGGCACTGGCATTTCTTATATTGCTTTAATCTTCGCAGGATCAACCTCGATGCCTCTTTCACTAACGATAAACCCCAGTAGTTTTCTGGACCGTACTCCGAAAGTACACTTATTAGGATTCAGCCTCAACCTGAACTTCCTAAGCCTCTCAAAAAGCTTCAGCAAATTGACCAGATGCCCCTCCTCCGTTTGGGACTTCGCAATCATGTCATCAACATAGACTTCAATCTCATGATGAATCATGTCATGAAACAAAGTAACCATTGCTCGTTGGTAAGTGGCCCCTGCGTTCTTCAGACCGAAAGGCATTACCTTGTAGCAAAATGTTCCCCAAGGAGTGATAAACGTAGTTTTCTCCATGTCCTCCGGCGTCATCTTGATCTGGTTGTAACCGGAGAAGTCATCCATGAACGAAAACACGGAGAACTGAGCTGTATTATCGACCAACACATCAATATGAGGCAGCGGGAAATCATCTTTAGGGCTCGCCCTATTCAAATCCCGATAATCGACGCACATTCGTACCTTACCGTCCTTCCTCGGTACAGACACTATGTTGGCGACCCACGGAGGGTAAGTAGTGACCGCTAAGAAGCCATCATCAAGCTGCTTCTGCACTTCTTCTTTGATCTTAACGGCCATATCTGGTCTCGTCCTCCTAAGCTTCTGCTTAACGGGAGGTCAATCTTCTCGAAGCGGCAAGTAGTGGACCACGATGTCAGTATCAAGTCCGGGCATATCTTCGTATGACCAAGCAAAGACGTCACTAGACTCTCTTAGCATCTCGACCAATCTCTGCTTGACATCACTCTATAACGCAGCCCCTATCCTGACATTCCTGACTAGTTCTTCAGAACCCAGATTCACAATCTCGATTTCTTCTTCGTGAGGCAGAATGACTTTCTCTTCTTGTTTCAACAAGCGGGCCAACTCTTCGGGAAGGTCTCCGTCTTCATCAATCTCTTCTTCGGCTTGATAGATCGGGCAATCGAAGTCGAAGTGAGTCGTAGAAGGTCCAGAGTCGATGTCATCTGCTATGTGGATCCTGCAATAACAAGGGTTAAGCTTAAAACAAGGATATGCAGGTTAGCACCAACCTCATTGCCATTTTATTGTTTTTCAAAACAAATATAAAACAGGAATAACAGAGATCACAATATTTGAATACGAAGAAAAACGCCTTCTGATTTATTGATAAAATGCATGTACATAATCAAACGAGGCCCTGACAATAAAACCACTATGCCCCGGGTAGGACATAGGGTTGTACAATGATTGGAAAAAGTAAAGCATTACTCTTCGCTTGTCATCTGGATGATATCCTTGACGGACCAGTTGTTGAGGCTCTCGCCTGGCTTGCTTGGCTGGATCCAAGAGTCTAGGTCACAGTCGCTATCTCCGCTGTCTTCAGACACCGTGCTGACACTTTCAAATATCACCCCGCCACTGGTAAGCTGGATCGGCCCTTTACCTCACGACGCACTGCTAGAAGAGGAGGCTTCAGCTCCAGGAGAATACCCAAACCCAAACTTGTCTTGCTTGTTAGGTATCTCCAAAATTCGCCCCCAGCCTGGGGTAGATCCGGCTTGGATAACAGCCCGGGCTTCCTTGAAGGAGGAGAGAGTCATCTCTGGCTTCTCAGTGACTACAGGAGCTACGTCCTTGACTTTAACAGCTTCGAACGCTTGGCATAAAGTTTCGTGGATTTCCCCATCCATCTCAACATACTTGAAGGACGACAAATGGCTCATCATTATGTCTTCCTCGCCACAAACAGTCACGATGCTACCTCCGACAGCGTACTTGAGCTTTTGGTGCAACGTGGAGGTCACGGCACCCGCCGAATGGATCCATGGCCGGCCCAAGAGACAGCTGTAGGCAGGCATGATGTCCATAATGTAAAAGACCGCGTCAAATGTTTCCGGCCCAACTTGGATTGGCAACGTCACCTCCCCGAAAACATGGCGTTTGGTTCCATCGAACGCTTTCACAACCAGATCACTGGGTGTGCACATCACTCCACGAGTAACTAACTTCATTAATGCCTTCTTCGGAAGAACATTGAGCGACGACCCCGTGTCCACCAACACGTGGGACATAATCGTTCCCCTACACTCTATCGAGATGTGCAGAGCGCTATTGTGGTTCCTCCCCTTCGGCGTCAGCTCTAGGTCAGTGAACCCCAGCCCATTTCCAGCATTCACGTGGGCTACGACCTCCTCCAGCTGGTTTACCGATATTTCTTGCGGTACATACACGACGTTCAACAACTTCAGCAGCGCGTTGCAGTGTGCTTCAGAACACAACAACAGATTCAGGATGGAAATCTTCGAAGGCGTCTGATGGAGATGATCCACGATCTTGTAGTCACTCTTTTTAATCAACCGCATAAACTCCTCAGCGTCTTTAACAAGTAAGTCTTTTTCTACCCCGCAAGGGATCTCTTCAACGACTTTACTCTTCCCTTTATCAGTTGCATCAGCTCTGTCCACTTTATCCGCCACGACCTCAGGTGGTGCAAATACTCTCCCGCTGCGAGTAATTCCGCTAACGCCCGCTAGGCTCTCCACAGACGACCCAAACGGTTCTAGTTCCAACTTCTGTCCGTTGCAGTAATCGTGGGACAGCGTTAGTGCTTTCGAAGGGTATCGGCCCAGCTTTGGTGATAGTAATCGTGGGCGGTCTGGGTGCAGAAATAGTTATCGTCTGGCGAGGGATGGTGATGGTGGCAACCTCATCATCTTGCTTCAGCATTACCTCTCCCGATCCACATTCGGCCCTCCGGCTAAACTGTAAAATCCCTTCAGTCATTAGACTTTGAATTCCCTCTATCAACTGTTCACATCCATCAGGACTAGTCGCACAACCCATACACAGTTCTCCACAACCTGGAAAGAACCCTCTTTTCATCAGCTTAGCCTTAATGAAGCTAAGCGGCGTCTTCAGATCTCTGACGTCAGTCAACAAATCCAAACTCTCGTCTTCAATAATGGCGTTTACTCCACCTCCCCTATGATTCGACATAGGGTTCTTCGTGACGTTTGGCACATTATCTGAGAAGTTGATGATCTTAGCGTCCACCATGTCCTGCACCTTGTGCTTGAAGGCTTTGCAATTCTCTATGGTGTGGCCTGGTGCCCCTGAGTGAAACTCACAAGTTGCATTCGCGTCATAACCTGGCGGAGGTGCCCCTGTCAAGGGAGCCAGGGTTCTTTTCTGGATCAACTATAGCTGAAGCAAAGTCTGCAATAGTTGAGCGTACGACATGGGCGGTGTCTCGAGGTGACGGCTCGACAGAGGTGCCCGGTTCTAATACTTTTTGTACCCTTGTTGATTCGACTGTTGCTGCTGCTGCTGCTGTGGCTGTTGAACTGTCGGGATAGTTATGCTGGCCACCTGTTGGTGGGGGCCTTTACCCTTCCTTCGAGCGTTGGTCACGACGCTCATTTCTCCTTCCCGTCTTTTTCCACCATAAGGTTTCTTGCCTCCTCCAGCTGAGGATGAATCACCTTGAATTTTCCCCAGTTTGATCCCATTTTCGATGTGCTCACCTGTGATAATGAGATCCGAGAAGGTTCCAGACATGCCGCTGACTAATTTCTCATAGTAAACTCCTGGGAGGGTGGCCACGAACATTTGCACAAGCTCGCGTTCAACCATCGGCGGCTGAACCCTGGCTGCCAACTCACGCCACCGCTGGGCGTATTCCTTAAACCCTTCGTTGTTTCTTTGCGACAGATTCTGCAGTTGGACTCGGTTCGGGGCCAAGTCGCTATTGTATTGGTAGTGGTGCACAAATGCTTCAGCAAGGTCCTTCCACGTGCGCACACTGGTAGGTTCCAGACTCATGTACCATTCGAGGGAGGGTCCGGACAGACTGTCCTGAAAGAAGTGCATCAGCAACTTCTCGTCATCAGAATGAGCTGACATTTTTCTGTAATATGATCTCAGGTGGACGCGAGGGCAAGTGGTGCCCTTGTACTTTTCAAAGTCAGGTACCTTGAACTTGGGAGGCACCTTGAAATCAGCAATCAGTCCCAACTTGGACATATCAACACCCAGGGTGTTCTGGTTCTCGATATTCCTCATCTTATCCTCGAGTGCCTTGAACCTTAGACGTGCTTCAGCAGTCAGCTCACCTTCGGCACCTCTCTGAGAGAACACATCGTCTTGACGATCTTCTAACCACGGCTGAGGCCCGAATAGATTCCCAACACCTGTATTGCCGTTGCCCAGCCCAACGTTGACGTTAGCTTCAAAATTCCCATTACCGACGCCCGTCGTATTGCCGTTGAGTCCCATGTTAGCTATCACATTGCCGTTGGCACTGCCATTCCCCTAGGTCATGGGGACGCCATTCTGAGGAGTTTCAACTAGTGGAGGGGTAGGCACGGTCCCACCATGGAGTACGTCATTGCTATCGACCCTTGAAATCAGAGGCTGAACCAAGTTTTTGAGCTGATCCTGGCCATTGGCGACCGCTTGCATGAGCTCCATGCAGCGGTCCATTCTTTCGCGGAGTTCCTGAACATCAGTTTGCACTTGCTCCATGATTCTGGTTTGATTTGCTCTGGTCGGATAGCGGTGGATAGGTCTCTGATCAATCCTGGAACAACCTGAAACAACCTGAAAACACAAAAGGGTTAGGAAAAACGACAAAGTGCTCGCTATGCAAATGCTTCATGCAAATGCAGACGTGTGTCTGTGCGTTAGGGAGATTTCCCCCGATCCTAGTGCCTGAGTGCCAGTGCTGATAATAAGAAGTCCGAGTCCAGTCATGGAAATAACATCTCATATATAGAAAGCCCATCAAGGCATTACACAACATCAGTGAGTACAAGATGAATCAATAGCGTGACCTCAGCCAACAAGCCTGGCGATGGTCAGCATATAACAATGATCAAACAAAAGGAATACAAATAGTCAAGCACGGCCACGGGCGCGAAACTCTTCTAACAACCCCTTCGTTTCTGGATGATCAGGCCGAGTGAGCAACCCTTCGACGAGTAACTCCCTCTGCATAATGGTGTATTGAAGACCTTCGACCGAATCTTCCCATGCTCCTTCGCCGAAGCAATCTTTTAACTTCCGCTTCTTGAATTCAAACGTCAGTTTGCACTCCTTCAGGTTAGCGAGAGCTTTGTTGAGCTGGCCTTCGGCGGCATATCTGCGAGCGGTTTCCTCATCAAACCTCTTCTCACTAACCTTCACCTGGGCTTTCAGCTTGGAGATCTGTTGCATCATCTTATCCTCCCGCTCTTTCCTATTGGCTAGAGAGGACTTCCAGTGCTGGTTGAACTTGGATATCCTCCGATACGCTTCGTCCAAGTGCTGCTTCTTTGTGGCCAGCACATCATTGGCAGCTTTGAAGTCTCGACCCATGCGCTCACGCTCAGCTATTTGCTTAGTCAAATATGTAACTAACTGGTTTACCAATTCTGTTTGCCTCTTGAAGGAATGAATGGCTTCGTTTCTCTTGCTTCTGAGTTGAGCCAATTCTTTCTCCAGTTCTTCATTTGCCCTCTTCAATTCATCTCTCTCAGCTAACACCCGATTATGCTGCTGAATAGGCACGGTGGTAGGCTCTTCGATCATTGGAGGGCTTTCTGGCTTGGCCAGAAGAAACGATATCCCTATAGCATCTGCTCTGGCTCTGATCCAAGTCACATACGGAATGTAGGCCTGACTATTACTTCTCCCCAGTAATGGTTTTCCCCTCTTACTGATACCATTCCAGGCGCGCTGAAGCTTAGATAACAAATCCCCCTCTAGAAGACCCGTGAGGTACAGAGATTCCTGCACCTCTTCATCCTTCGGCGGAGCTCTCAAAGCATAAGCAAACTGTCGGACCAGCAAAGACGGATTATAGTTTATACAGCCTTTCCTGCCTATCAAAGGCACATTCGGAAACCCGTTGCAGCTGAAGATGATCTCAGTACCCAACCTGTCTCTATCAAACCAGACAATATCCTCCGCTGACAGACTCATCAAACGCTCAGGCCACTTAGATGTGGCTGCAAACGAAGTAAAGGGGCCCCTCTTGGGCAGATGACTATCAAGCCATTTAAAAAGCAGGGGTACACAGCACGAGACATTCTTACCCCTTCTGTTCTCGTTTTTGTAGTGGATATAATGGTAGACATCTCCTATCAAGGAAGGGACTGGATTCCCTGAAGCGAAGATGCGGAAGGCGTCGAAGTCTACAAAATAGGGCATATTGGGGAACATAATGATGCCATATATGCACAGGGAGAGAATGGCATTGAACACGACCCAACATCCGTCTTTGGCGCACTGCTGAGCCTTTCCCACTAAGAACTGCAAGGAGAAACCGGGAACCTTGTTCCAACTAGACAATACCAACTCGGAGGCATCCAGATGAAGTGATGGGGCTAGACTAGCCAGATTAGGCTCAGCATCCATATGAACAAAGGGCATCTGACTCTTGATAGGCACACCTAACAAATCAACATACTCCTCTAGCGTGGGTGCGAGAACAAAATCCTGGAAAGTGAAGCATCTCAACGGAGGATCGTAGAACTGCAGCAGAGCGTGCAACCCATTCAACTCGAACGCAGAAGGTTTACGAGCCAAAATGAGCAATTTGCCGTAAGATTTTCTGATCTCATCTCTCACAGAATCATCTGCTAAAGCAATCAAACCAGTCAACTGAACCACATCAGGGGCAGGGAGCTTGTAAGCCACGGTCTTCCTCAAAGAACCCATAACAATACAATAGGAGGCAAGAAATCCTGGATCGGGGAAAATGGTACCTGCAACACAGACACACGTTAATGAAATGCAAATGAGTATGCAAGGCAATGTGAAATGCAATCATGCAGCGGGAGATCAAGGCAACTGTGCTGTGGAGATTCTGTATCAACAAAACCATGATGCTTCTCTGTCAAGAACAACCACTATCTCTGATAAGAAGAAAACCCTGGTATCGGACCACAAATATGCTCTGTCAAGAACACCCACACATAGGACCATAAATCTGCTCTGTCAAGAACAACCATCTGATAATAAGGACCTTTGATACAGGACCAAAACTCTGCTCTGTCAAGAACAAACATCTGATAATAAGGACCTCTGATACAGGACCAAAACTCTGCTCTGTCAAGAACAAACATCTGATAATAAGGACCTCTGATACAAGACCCTAACTCTGCTCTGTCAAGAACAAATATACATCTGCAGATGAGATCCTCTGATCCCAACCAAAACCTGTTCTGTCAAGAACAAATACACCTCTGATGATGAGATCCTCTGATCCCAACCAAAAACCTGTTCTGTCAAGAACAAATACACCTCTGATGATGAGATCCTCTGATCCCAACCAAAAACCTGCTCTGTCAAGAACCAATACACATCTGATGATGAGATCCTCTGATCCCAACCAAAACTGATTCTCTGTCAAGAAAACCGGGTAGTCTGAAGGTCAAAGTTTCCTGCAACAAACCCAACCCTGCTCACAGGTATGGACCTTAACTGACACAAGCTCGGCATCCTATGCGGTCATCAGCGTCGCAGACATTCAAGAGGGGTGATACGATACCCAGAAGGTGTGGCATCACTAGCTCATGAAGCGGCCTCACTCGGCTGAATCCCAAATGATCGGTCCCCAGAGTCGACAATCCTCCAAACCAACAACCCCCTCAACCCAAAGGGTTGAAAAAGAAGTCAACCGGGAGAACCTCGTCTGAGCGTGGATTTCATGAGACACTAGTGCCTGCCAAGCAAGCACACGCCCACTAATTTCCACAACTAATTGCTATGTTCACTCAAGCCTGGGTCTGACTTCTCACTCATCAGAATGCCCCTCCCACAACAACATAGATAATCATATCATAACGAAAGGTGGCGACTCTTCTGCTTTTCCGGCACCTTATTTTCGCGAAAGCGACAGCTGGCGACTCTGCTGGGGACTTGATAGTTTCCTGGGATCCAACGTCCCGAATGCGAGTCAGTTTGGGGATCCGACGTTTGTATTTATTTATCGCATTTTATTTCCCGCACTTTATTTTCAGTATGATATGATTATCTATGCTGTTGTGGGAGGGGCATTCTGAGGAGTGAGAAGCCAGACCCAGGCTTGAGTGAACCTAGCATTAGTTATGGAAATTAGTGGGCGCGTGCTTGCTTGGCAGGCACTAGTGTCTCATGAAATCCACGCTCAGACGAGGTTCTCCCGATTGACTTCTTTTTCAACCCTTTGGGTTGAGGGGGTTGTTGGTTTGGAGGATTGTCGACTCTGGGGACCGATCATTTGAGATTCAGCCGAGTGAGGCCGCTTCATGAGCTGGTGATGCCACACCTTCTGGGTATCGTATCACCCCTCTTGAATGTCTGTGACGCTGATGACCGCATAGGATGCCGAGCTTGTGTCAGTTTAGGTCCATACCTGTGAGCAGGGTTGGGTTTGTTGCATGAAACCTTGACCTTCAGACTACCTGGTTTTCTTGATAGTGAATCAGTTTTGTCAGAGGATCTCATCAGCAGATGTGTATATTGTTCTTGACAGAGCAGGTTTATGATTGGGATCTGAGGATCTCATCTACAGATGTATGTTTGTTCTTGATAGAGCAGAATTTTGGTCCTGTATCAGAGGTCCTTATTATCAGATGTGTGTTCTTGACAGAGCAGAGTTTTGGTCCTGTATCAGAGGTCCTTATTATCAGATGTATGTTCTTGACAGAGCAAAGTTTTGGTCCTGTATCAGAGGTCCTGTATCAGATGTTTGTTCTTGACAGAGCAGACTTATGGTCCTATGTGTGTGTGTTCTTGACAGAGCAGATTTGTGGTCCGATACCAGGGTTTTCTTATTATCAGAGATAGTGGTTGTTCTTGATAAAGCAGCATCATGGTTTTGTTGATACAGAATCTCCACAACACAGTTGCCTTGATCTCCTGCGGCATGACTGCATTTTACACTGCTTTGCATACTCATTTGCATTTCATTAACGTGTGTCTATGTTTCAGGTACCGTTTCCCCCCGATTCACGATTTCTTGCCTCCTATTGTATTGTTATGGGTTCTCTGAGAAAGACCGTGGCTTACAAGATCCATGCCCCTGATGTGGTTCAGCTGACTAGTTTGATTGCTTTAGCAGATGATTCTGTGAGAGATGAGTTCAGAAAATCTTACGGCAAATTGCTCAGTTTGGTTCGTAAACCTTCTGCGTTCGAGTTGAATGGGTTGCACGCTCTGCTGCAGTTCTACGATCCTCCGTTAAGATGCTTTACTTTCTAGGATTTTGTTCTTGCACCCACGCTAGAGGAATATGCTGATTTGTTAGGTGTGCCTATCAAGAGGCAGATGCCTTTTGTTCATATGGATGTTGAGCCTAATCTGGCTAGTCTAGCTCCGTCACTTCATCTGGATGCCTCCGAGTTGGTCCTGTCTAGTTGGAACAAGGTTACCGGTTTCTCCTTGCAGTTCTTAGTGGGAAAGGCTCAGTAGTGCACCAAAGACGGATGTTGGGTCGTGTTCAACGCCATTCTTGCTCTGTGCATATATGGCATCATTCTGTTCCCCAATATGCCCGACTTTGTAGAATTCGACGCATTCCGCATCTTTGCTTCAGGGAATCCAGTCCCCACCTTGATAGGAGATGCCTACCATTCTATCCACTATAAAAACGAGAACAGGAGGGGTAAGAATGTCTCGTGCTGTGTGCCCCTGCTTTATAAATGGCTTGATAGTCATCTACCCAAGAGGGGTCCCTTTGTTTCGTTTGCAGCCACATCTGAGTGGTCCGAGCATTTGATGAGTCTATCAGCGGAGGATATTGACTGGTTTGACAGAGATAGGTTGGGTACCGAGATTATCTTTAGCTGCAGCAGTTTCCGAACGTGCCTCTAATAGGCAGGAAGGGCTGCATAAACTATAATCCGTCTTTGCTGGTCCGACAGTTCGCGTATGCTTTGAGAGCTCGGCCGAAGGATGAAGAGGTGCAGGAATCTCTGTACCTCACTGGTCTTCTAGAGGGGGATCTGTTATCTAAGCTTCAGCGCGCTTGGAATGGCATCAGTAAGAGGGGAAAACCATTATTGGGGAAAAGTAATAGTCAGGCCTACACTCCGTACGCGACATGGATCAGAGCCAGAGCAGATGCTATAGGGATGCCGTTTCCTCCTGCCAAGCCAGAGAGCCCTCCAGTGATTGAAGAGCCTACCACCATGCCCATTCAGCAGCATAATCAGGTGTTAGCTGAGAGAGATGAATTGAAGAGGGCAAACGAGGAACTGGAGAAAGAATTGGCTCAGCTCAGAAGCGAGAGAAACAAAGTTGTTCATTCCTTCAAGAGGCAAACAGAGCTGGTGAACCAGCTGGGGACAAATTTGACTAAACAGATAGCTGAGCGTGAGCGCATGGGTCGAGACTTCAAAGTTGTCAACGATGTACTGGCCACGAAGAAGCAACACTTGGATGAAGCGTATCGGAGGATATCCAAGTTTAACCAACACTGGAAGGCCTCCCTAGCCAACAGGAAAGAGCGGGAGGATAAGCTGATGCAACAGATCTCCAAGCTGAAAGCCCAGGTGAAGGCTAGTGAGAAGAGGTTTGATGAGGAAACCGCTTGCAGATATGCCGCTGAAGGCCAGCTCAACAAAGCTCTCGCTAACCTGAAGGAGTGTAAACTGATGTTTGAATTCAAGAAGCGGAAGTTAGAAGATTGCTTCGGCGAAGGAGCATGGGAAGATTCGGTCGAAGGTCTTCAATACACCATTATGCAGAGGGAGTTACTCGTCGAAGGGTTGCTCACTCGGCCTGATCATCCAGAAATGAAGGGGTTGTTAGAAGAGTTTCGCGCCCGTGGCCGTGCTTGACTATTTGTATTCCTTTTGTTTAATCATTGTTGTATGTTGACCATCGCCAGGCTTGTTAGCTGAAGTCACGCTACTGATTCATCTTGTACTCACTGATGTTGTGTAATGCCTTGATGGGCTTTCTATATATGAGATGTTATTTCCATGACTGGACTCGGACTTCTTATTATCAGCACTGGCACTCAGGCACTAGGATCGGGGGAAATCTCCCTAACGCACAGACACACGTTTGCATTTGCATGAAGCATTTGCATAGCGAGCACTTTGTCGTTTTTCCTAACCCTTTTGTGTTTTCAGGTTGTTTCAGGTTGTTCCAGGATTGATCAGAGACCTATCCACCGCTATCCGACCAGAGCAAATCAAACCAGAATCATGGAGCAAGTGCAAACTGATGTTCAGGAACTCCGCGAAAGAATGGACCGCTTCATGGAGCTCATGCAAGCGGTCGCCAATGGCCAGGATCAGCTCAGGACCTTGGTTCAGCCTCTAATTTCAAGGGTCGATATCAATGGCGTACTCCATGGTGGGACCGTGCCTACCCCTCCACCAGTTGAAACTCCTCAAAATGGCGTCCCCGTGACCGAGGGGAATGGCAGTGCCAACGGCAATGTGATAGCTAACATGGGACTCAATGGTAATACGACGGGCGTCGGTAATGGGAATTTTGAAGCTAACGTCAACGTTGGGCTGGGCAATGGCAATGCAGGTGTTGGGAATCTGTTCGAGCCTCAGCCGTGGTTAGGAGACCGTCAAGACGATGTGTTATATCAGAGAGGTGCTGAAGGGGAGCTGACTGTTGAAGCACGTCTAAGGTTCAAGGCACTCGAGGATAAGATGAGGAATATCGAGAACCAGAACACTCTGGGCGTTGATATGTCCAAGTTGGGACTGATTGCTGATTTCAAGGTGCCTCCCAAGTTCAAGGTACCTGACTTTGAAAAGTATAAGGACACCACTTGCCCTCGTGTCCATCTGAGATCATACTACCGGAAAATGTCAGCGCATTCCGAGGACGAGAAGTTGCTGATGCACTTCTTTCAGGACAGTCTGTCCGGACCATCCCTCGAATGGTACATGAGTCTGGAACCTACCAGTGTGCGCACGTGGAAGGACCTTGCTGAAGCATTTGTGCACCACTACCAATACAATAACGACTTGGCCCCGAACCGAGTCCAACTGCAGAATCTGTCGTAAAGGAACAATGAAGGGTTCAAGGAATACGCCCAGCGGTGGCGTGAGTTGGCAGCCAGGGTTCAGCCGCCGATGGTTGAACGTGAGCTTGTGTAGATGTTCGTAGCCACCCTCCCAGGGGTTTACTATGAGAAATTGGTCAGCGGTATGTCTGGAACCTTCTCAGATCTCATTATCACGGGTGAGCACATCAAAAATGGGATCAAACTGGGGAAAATTCAAGGTGATTCGTCCTCAGCTGGAGGAGGCGGAAAGAAACCTTATGGTGGCAAAAGACGGGAAGGAGAAACGAGCGCTGTAACCAACGCTCGAAGGAAGGGTAAAGGCCCCCACCAACAGGTGGCCAGTATAACTATCCCGGCAGTTCAACAGCCACAGCAGCAGCAGCAACCGAATCAACAAGGGTACAAAAAGTACCAGAATAGGGCACCTCTGTCGAGCCGTCACCTCGAGGCACCGCCCATGTCGTACTCGCAACTGTTACAGACGTTGCTTCAGCTACAGTTGATCCAGAAGAGAACCCTGGCTCCCTTGACAGGAGCACCTCCTCCAGGTTATGACGCGAATGCAACTTGTGAGTTTCACTCAGAGGCACCAGGCCACACCATAAAGAATTGCAAAGCCTTCAAGCACAAGGTGCAGGACATGGTGGACGCTAAAATCATCAACTTCTCAGATAATGTGCCAAACGTCACGAAGAACCCTATGTCGAATCATAGGGGAGGTGGAGTAAACGCCATTATTGAAGACGAGAGTTTGGATTTGTTGACTGACGTCAGAGATCTGAAGACGCCGCTTAGCTTCGTTAAGGCTAAGCTGATGAAAAGGGGTTTCTTCCCAGGTTACGGAGAACTGTGCATGGGCTTTGCGACAAGTCCTGATGGATGCGAACAACTGAGAGAGGGGATTCAAAGTCTGATGACCGAGGGAATCCTGCAATTTAGTCGGAGGGCCGAAAGCGGATCAAGAGAGGTAATGCTGAAGCAAGATGATGAGGTTGCCACCATCACCATCCCTCGCCGGACGATAACTATTTCTGCACCAAGGCCGCCCACAATTACTATCACCAAAGCTGGGACGATACCTTTCGAGAGCACCAACGCTGTCCCATGGCATTATGGGGCAGAGGTCTATTGCAACAGACGGAAGTTGGAACTAGAACCGTTTGGGTCGTCTGTGGAGAACCTTGTGGGAATCAGTGATATTACTCGCAGCGGAAGAGTGTTTGCACCACCTGAGGTCGTGGCGGATACAGCGGAGAGAGCTGATGCGGCTGATAAAGGGAAGAGTAAAGTCGTCGAAGAGATCCCTTGCGGGGTAGAAAAATACTTACTTATTAAAGACGCCGAGGAGTTTATGCGGTTGATTAAAAAGAGTGACTACAAGATCGTGGATCATCTCCATCAAACACCCTCGAAGATTTCCATCCTGAACCTGTTGCTGTGTTCTGAAGCACACCGCAACGCGCTGCTGAAGGTGTTGAACACCGCATATGTACCGCAGGAAATATCGGTAAACCAGTTGGAAGAGGTCGTAGCCCACGTGAATGCTGGAAATGGGTTAGGGTTCACTGACCTAGAGCTGACGCCAAAGGGGAGGAACCATAATAGCGCCCTGCACATCTCGATAAAGTGTAGGGGAACGATCATGTCTCACGTGTTGGTGGACACGGGGTCGTCACTCAATGTTCTTCTGAAGAAAGCATTGATGAGGTTGGATACTCGTGGAGTGATTTGCACACCCAGTGATCTGGTTGTGAAGGCATTCGATGGAACCAAACGCCATGTTTTCGGGGAGGTGACGTTGCCGATCCAAGTTGGGCCGGAAACGTTCGACGCAGTCTTTTACATTATGGACATCATGCCTGCCTACAACTGTCTCTTGGGCCGGCCATGGATCCACTCCGCAGGTGCCGTGACCTCCACGTTGCACCAGAAGCTCAAGTATGCTGTCGGAGGTAGCATCGTGACTGTATGTGGCGAGGAAGACATAATGGTGAGCCATTTGTCGTCTTTCAAGTAGGTCGAGATGGATGGGGAAATCCACGAAACCCTATGCCAAGCGTTCGAAGCTGTTAAAGTCAAGGACGTAGCTCCTATAGTCACTGAAAAGCCAGAGATGACTCTCTCCTCCTTCAAGGAAGCCCGAGCCATTGTCCAAGCCGGATCTACCCCAGGCTGGGGGCGAATTCTAGAGATACCAAACAAGCAAGACAAGTTTAGGTTGGGATATTCTCCTGCGGCTGAAGCCTCCTCTTCTCATGGTGCGTCGCGAGGTAAAGGGCCGATCCAGTTTACCAGTGGCGGGGTGATATTTGAAAGCGTCAACGCAGTGTCTGAAGACGGCGGAGATAGCGACTGTGACCTAGACTCTTGGATCCAGCCAAGCAAGCCAGGCGGGAGCCTCAACAATTGGTCCGTCAAGGATATCATCCAGATGACAAGCGAAGAGTAATGATTTACTTTTTCCAATCATTGTACAATCCTATGTCCTATCCGGGGCATAGTGGTTTTATTGTCAGGGCCTTGTTTGATTATGTACATGCATTTTACCAATAAATCAAAAGGCGTTTTTCTTCATATTCAAATATTGTGATCTCTGTTATTCCTGTTTTATATTTGTTCTGAAAAACAATAAAATGGCAATGAGGTTTGTGCTAACCTGCATATCCTTGTTTTAAGCTTAACCCTTGTTATTGCAGAATCCACATAACAGATGACATCGACTCTGGACCTTCTACGACTCACTTCGACTTCGATTGCCTGATCTATCAAGCCGAAGAAGAGATTGATGAAGACGAAGACCTTCCTGAAGAGTTGGCCCGCTTGTTGAAACAAGAAGAAAGAGTTATTCTGCCTCATGAAGAGGAGATCGAGATTGTGAATTTGGGTTCTGAAGAACTTGTCAGGAATGTCAAGATAGGGGCTGCATTGCAGAGTGATGTCAAGCGAAGATTGGTCGAGATGCTGAGAGAGTATAGTGACGTCTTTGCTTGGTCATACGAAGACATGTCCGGACTTGATACTGACATCGTGGTCCACCACTTGCCGCTGCAAGAAGATTGTCCTCCCGTTAAGCAGAAGCTTAGAAGGACACGACCAGAT
Organism: Lathyrus sativus; assembly: GCA_963859935.3. Classification (NCBI taxonomy): domain Eukaryota; kingdom Viridiplantae; phylum Streptophyta; class Magnoliopsida; order Fabales; family Fabaceae; genus Lathyrus; species Lathyrus sativus. The sequence continues at coordinate 277,198,046 of OZ012740.1, read as the reverse complement.
ATGGCCGTTAAGATCAAAGAAGAAGTGCAGAAGTAGCTTGATGCTGGCTTCTCAACGGTCACTACTTACCCTCCGTGGGTCGCCAACATAGTGCCTGTACCGAAGAAGGATGGTAAGGTGCGAATGTGCGTCGATTATCGGGATTTGAATAGGGCGAGCCCTAAAGATGATTTCCCGCTGCCTCATATCGATGTGTTGGTCGACAATACAACTCAGTTCTCCATGTTTTCATTCATGGATGGCTTCTCCGGTTATAATCAGATCAAGATGGCGCTGGAGGACATGGAGAAAACTATGTTTATCACTCCTTGGGGAACGTTTTGCTACAGGGTAATGCCTTTCGGTCTGAAGAACGCAGGGACCATTTACCAACGAGCTATGGTTACTTTGTTTCATGACATGATTCATCATCAGATTGAAGTCTATGTTGATGACATGATTATGAAGTCCCAAACGGAGGAGGGACATCTGGTCAATTTGCTGAAGCTTTTTGAGAGGCTTCGGAAGTTCAGGTTGAGGCTGAATCCTAACAAGTGTACTTTCGGAGTACAGTCCGGAAAGTTACTGGGGTTTATCGTGAGTGAAAGAGGCATTGAGGTTGATCCTGCGAAGATAAAAGCGATACAAGAAATGCCAGCGCCAAAAACCGAAAAAGAAGTTTGTGGTTTCCTGGGCAGAATAAACTACATTGCAAGGTTTATCTCTCAGCTCACGGCCACGTGTGAACCGATGTTCAAACTGCTGAAGAAAGATCAGGCGATTATCTGGAACGAGGATTGCCAAAAGGCATTCGATAAGATAAAACAATATCTGCAAGAACCTCCGATCTTGATACCCCTAGTGGCCGGACGGCCCTTAATCATGTACTTGACAGTTCTTGAGAATAGTATGGGGTGTGTTCTCGGTCAGCACGACGAGACGGGCAGAAAGGAGCATGCCAGTTACTATTTGAGTAAGAAGTTCACAGATTGCAAATCTCGCTACTCGATGCTGGAGAAAACATGTTGTGCACTAGTCTGGGCTGCCAAACGTTTACGATAGTACATGCTCAACCACACCACCATGCTAATTTCGAAGATGGATCCGATCAAGTACGTCTTCGAGAAGCAAGCGCTTTCGGGCAGGATTGTCAGATGGCAAATGGTGTTGACGGAATATAACATTCAGTACGTTTCCCAGAAGGCCATTAAGGGAAGCGTATTGTCTGATTACCTTGCCGAACAACCGATCGAAGATTATCAGCCGATGAAATTTGAATTCCCTGATGAGGATATCATGTTTCTCAAAGCAAAAGATTGCGATGAACCGTTGCCCGACGAGGGGCCAGATAGGAAATCCCAGTGGAAATTGATATTTGACGGGGCAGTTAATTCTTATGGAAGTGGCATCGGGGCGATTATCACGACTCCACATGGATCCCATATCCTGTTCACTGCGAGACTGACATTTCCAGTCACCAATAACGAAGCGGAGTACGAAGCATGCATCATGGGTCTAGAAGAGGCGATTGATTTGAGAAACAAGAACCTAGATGTATATGGTGACTCGGCGCTTGTAATCAACCAGATTAAAGGGGAATGGGAGACTCGTCAATCAAATTTGATGTCGTACATGAACTATGCCAGAAGGCTGCTTCCGTTCTTTGATCGAGTGGAACTCCATCATGTGCCCAGAGCAGAGAATCAGATGGCTGATGCCTTAGCCACGTTGGCTTCGATGTATAAAGTCAATTTTTGGAATGAAGCTCCAAGAATTGTCCTTTCTCGTCTTGATAGACCTGCATTTGTCTTTGCAATCGAGGAAGCCTCCGACGGCAAGCCTTGGTTCCATGACATCCAGACCTTCCTTATGACTAAGGAGTATCCTGCGGGAGCGTCAACCCAGGATAAGAAGACTCTGAGGAGGCTGTCTGGGAATTTTTATCTCAATCCTGATGGAGTTTTGTATAAAAGAAACCACGATCTCGTGCTACTCAGATGTGTAGATGAGAAAGAAGCGAGAATGCTCATGGAAGAAGTCCATGAAGGCACATTTGGTACGCACACCGGCGGGCATGCTATGACGAGAAAGATCCTGAGAGCAGGATATTACTGGCTGACGATGGAATCAGATTACTTTAAATTCGCGAAGAGATGTCATAAATGCCAGATTTATGCTGATAAAGTTCACGTGCCGCCGTGCCCGTTAAATGTCATGTCCTCCCCGTGGCCGTTCTCCATGTGGGGCATCGACATGATAGGCAAGATCGAGCCCACCGCATCTAACGGTCATTGCTTCATTCTAGTAGCTATCGACTACTTCACCAAGTGGGTGGAGGCAGCCTCGTATGCTAATGTGACCAAGCAGGTGGTGGCTAAATTCATAAAGAGGGACATCATCTGTCGTTACGGAATTCCCGAGCGGATCATTACTAATAATGGTTCGAATCTAAATAACAAGATGATGAAGGAGTTGTGCCAGAGTTTCAAGATTGAACACCACAACTCATCTCCTTACCGGCCGAAGATGAATGGCGCCGTTGAAGCGACCAATAAGAACATCAAGAAGATTGTTCAGAAGATGGTAGTGACCTACAAAGATTGGCACGAGATGCTGCCATTTGTGCTGCACGGTTATCGTACGACGGTACGTACGTCAACCGGGGCAACTCCTTTCTCCTTAGTGTACGGTATGGAAGCTGTCCTACCGTTAGAAGTGGAGATCCCTTCTTTGCGAGTTTCGGTTGATGTGAAACTCGACGAGGCAGAATGGATTAAGAACCGACTAAACCAACTCAGCCTGATGGACGAGAAGAGGTTAGCATCGATTGCACATGGTCGTATGTACCAAAGCCGAATGAAGAAAGCTTATGATAAGAAGGTGCGTCCTAGAAGCTTTCAGACGGGTGATCTCGTCCTGAAGAAGATTCTTCCTCCACACTCCGATCACCGGGGCAAGTGGACTCCTAATTACGAAGGTCCGTACGTCGTCAGCAAGGTCTTCTCGGGAGGAGCTTTGTTGTTATCCACGATAGATGGTGAAGATTTTGCATCCCCGGTGAACGCGGACGCAGTTAAAAAATACTTTGCTTAAAAATGACCCGCTGGAAAGAAAAAGAGCATCCAGGCAAAAATGGGGCATCCCGGCGAACCATAAAAAAGGAAAAAGGTTTGGGCAAAAATTAGGGATATAAATTGAAAAAATGTACACCCGCAAAGTCGAAAACCTGGAAGGGCGACTTTGGCAAAAAAGGGTATCCTGGTGAATCGAAAACCCGGAAGAGCGATTCAGGCAAAAGTTAGGGATTTGAAAAAGCAAATAACTGCGTTCCGCGTGTGGACTTTCATTGTTTAGTGGTTTGGAAGACCTGAGGGCCGTTTATCTGAATCAATCTCTTCTGAAGCTGAAGCGTCGGAGAAGTATCGAAGTCGAGTGGTTCATAGAGGGATCAACTCATGGTGTTCGTCTACGCCTCATTGCCAACATTTATGTATATACTGATGTATATTTATGTTTTATTTTTGCGCGGCTTCCTCATTCCAGGGGCTTGCATCCGTTGTAAAACATTTTACCCATTCAGGGGTTCGTTATCAATAAAATGTATACTATTCAGCAATTCTGTTTGTCTGTTTAGCATTTATCTGTTTTGTTTGCGAAAAAGAACGCCGATGTTTTTGACAAAATGCGCATACATAAACTTACTGGCCTAGGCCACTGATTGTTGAAACAATGAATTACTTGAACACTGTCAAGATGATAACCTTGATAGGTCCCTTTGAGGAGGGTGTCTTGTTTGTTTGTTCGTGTTGTTGCAGGTAGCATATTCCAGGCAGTACGCCGGGCGCATCCCCAAGCAGGATGATTCCTTCTTCTCAGGCAAAGTTCAGCAGCCTCTTCCCGCAGAGTCTGAATCGGAGATCGTAAAGCATTGATATGTTTCCCCAGGAAGAGAAGATTCTCTCCCCAATCAGATGTATCCTGAAGGAACGACATCTCCCCAGCTGAGTTAGGTGCCGAAGCGTGTGTTCATCCCCCAGCACCGGGTCGCCAGTGTAGGTCTCATAGGAGACTATTCACTGAAGTGTGCAGTAATCGATAGTTCAAGACTGAAGTCTTCAGCAGAATTGAAATTCCCCGCAGAGTCGTACTCTCCCCCGAAGTAGGACGGTTCCTTCTTCCCCAGCCGAGTTTGCAAACCCCCAAGAGAGCCGAGTCCTTGGAACGCAGTTCGGGACACGATTGGTTTTCCCCAGTAGAGTGTTGAATAGCTGATGCTGTATTTCCCCGCCGGAGTCGTTACCTCCAGGAAGGTTGGCTGCGAATGCCAGGCAGTTTATTTCTGCAATTGACATCGCTTTTCTCAGTAGGTCTGGGTTCTCGCAGAGCTTCGTTCCCCTGCAGCTGTCAACTGAAGTTTGCTTCCCCATGCGGAGTCCGATTGAGATTGGCGTGACCTTTTCTCCGTGGCAGGATGATTCCTCCGTTCCACCAGAGTGGTTCTTTCTTCTTGACAGGAGGATCTTCCCTTCGGCATTTATTTTGCTGACGGGGTCGCAGCATTTTGCATGATTACATAGCATTTATCATAAACGTGTAGCATTTCCACCGTGTGGAGCATTGCGTCGTTGTCACCACATATGCATACTAAACATGAGCTAGGTCGTTACCGTTCTTGTTTTGCAGGTGTTCCTCTGCAAAGTCGCTTGCTCAAGATGATTCTTGAATTCCCCAGCAAAGTCGTTTGCCCAAGATGATTCTTGAATTCTCCAGTGAAGGCGTTCGTTTAGGATGATTCTCAAAATCCCCTGTAAAGTCGCCAGAGAGAGCCGCTCAGGATGATTCCTGAAATCCCCAGCAGAGTGTTTGCTTGGGATGATTCCCGAAATCTCCAGCAAAGTTATTGGTTCAGGATGATTCTTGAAATCCCCGATGAAGTTATTTGTTCAAGAGGATTCTTGAAGTCCTCAGCAGAGATGACTCACCCAGAATGATTTCTGGATCCCCGAAGCAGAGTTACTTGATAGTTCTCCAGAATCCCCAGCGGAGATGCGTCGTCCCCAACAGGTTTCTGAGCAGCGAAGTTGAAACTTCCCCTGAAGACTTGATGATGGAAGTCCAACCATATTGACGAAACAGTTCTCCTAGCTGATGCGGAGTGCCTGATGGCAGAAGTTTGGATATCCCCAATTGGTTCATGATTGACTGAGAATTCTATTCTCGACTTACTGACGAAGGCCGGCTGACGCCCGAAAATTTCTTTGAATGCCCGATGGCATGATTAACTTGATTGTTGACCTGATGAGTCCCGAGGAATCTTGATGCCTGACGGCATTATCGACCATGTGTCATTGGTTACCGTGTGACCAATCCCCCAGCTAGTTGTCGTGCAACTATCATTTCAGCTTTCGAAGATTTATCCCCATCAGAGTACCGTGTACTTGTGCAGTTGGCAAATTTCCGGGTTTGTCGGTATTTAACCGTCTCGCACCTTGATTGGTTGAGAGTCGTTCGCTTCTCACCCAGTCAGGTTCAAGCCGTTTGAATAGGGGCAGCTGTTGAACCCCAAAATTTGCCCAACTTCTCTTTACCTAGCTTATGTTTCATCTCATTCACATTAGCATTATCATTTGCATTTCATAGACATGTGTGCAGGAGATCAAGAGGTATGAGTACCAATCAAGGGCTATGCAAGACTTTGAGGCTAGCTAAGAGGCTTATTCAAGTGCTCAAGGGTTGATATCCTTGTCAGAGAAGTCAAAAGATCCTCAGAGAGAGTGGTGGAAACCAAAAGTGTGTGCCTCCTAACTTGAGAGTTGGGGGAGCTCCTCAGATGATTCTGAATCCAAGAATGTGGGCTTGAAGCCTTGAGAGAGCTTATAGGATGTCTTGAAAACCATCATGAGGCCTAGACAGGTCATGGTGCAAGATTAAGAAGACTCAGCCATGAGTGGTGCAGTTAGGGTTTGGCTGGGTCAACCCTAAGTCAACTGATGATTTGGGCAAGGTTGAATCCTAATACAAGAGCCATGTGATCATGGATTGATACATTGAGATGCTATAAGGATGATTCCAAGGTCAACTCATCATGATTGAAGAGTTTGAGAAGTTTCAAGCTAGGGTTTCTAAGGCTTGACAGTGTAAAATCCCCTAGTTTGACCCCTATTTTCAAGGCCGTTTAGCTCAAGATGTGATTGTCATATCATCTTCCCCCAACATGAATGTTGTAGATCTTGATCTTAGCTTTAATTTGAGTACTAGAAGTCCTTGATAGGATTTATAAAACTCAAGTTATGACTTTGACAAGTTACAGGTCATCTGAGGTATGTGAATTTGGGAGCTTGAAAGTTACCCAACTTACATGACACTTTTGCCCTAGAAGGATGATTCCTATGGACTTTTGGTCAACATGAATGTTGTAGATCTTGATCTTAGCTTTAATTTTAGTACTAGAAGTCCTTGATAGGATTTATAGAACTCAAGTTATGACTTTGACAAGTTACAGGTCATCTGAGGTATGTGAATTTGGGAGCTTGAAAGTTACCCAACTTGCATGACACTTTTGCCCTAGAAGGATGATTCCTATGGACTTTTGGTCAACATGAATGTTGTTCCTTATTCTCTTAGATTTCTAGATAGTACTAGAAGTACTTGATAGGATTTGTAGAGCTCAAGTTATGGCTTTGACAAGTCAAGGGTATTCTGGTCATTTGGAGATTACAGGTCATTTCAAGCATAAGGCCATAACTCCTATTTCCAAGCTTCAAATGGAAAAATGTTCAACATCAAACTTGTTCAAAATGATGTTTTAAGGCTAGGAAGGAGGTCATGAGATGTTGAAAATGCTTGTAGCTCAAAGTTGCAAAAATGACCTAAAATAAGGGTATAAGTTAAATGAACCAAAGTTGGAAATTGATATTTTCAATCTACACATCCAAACCATGGCATGTAATATATCATTTTGACTCTAGAAAACATTTTAAGAACATTGGTTTAGCCACATTTTTGATTTGAGGTCTAAATTGTGGACTTGCTTTGAAAAGTAATGACTTGCATATTAAGTAACATGTGCAAAACCTAGAATCAAGGCATGAGCAAGGCCCTTTGCAAGCTAAACACTTTCAAAATGTCACTGTTGCACCCTAAAATTTGCCCAACCTTATTCACTTGGTTTATGTTTCAATATCATTAGCATTTGCATATAGAGGCATGTACATAGTCTAATCATCTGCATAACATAGCATAGTAAATCATCCAACAGGGACCAATCATTATTCTCATCTCTAGAGGCCTATCAAGAGGTTATTACCCTGATTCAATCTCATTCAAGTCATCAGAAAAGAATTTGAAAGTTGGAGAAGTCAGTGGATCAAGCATTGAGTCTATCTCCTAACTGAGGGTATCTGAGGATCAACAAAGTAAGTTGTGGACTGTGAATTGAGCATGGAGATTATGTGGGCATCATGGGAGACTTAGAAAGTCATTTGGAGAAGTAGACAAGTCATTGGTGTAGTCACAAGGATTGCAGTTGAAGACAGTCAACTAGGGTTTCATCTGGGTCAACCCTGGGTCAGCTCTAGGTCAATTGATTGATTGAAAGGCATTAAGGGCTATTGGAGAGATGTGGGGTTCCTCATTTGACATGAAGAATAAGGATATGGTGTTGTGCTAAGAAGGAATCAAGAGAAATCAAGGAGAAGAGGAGTTTCTAAATTAGGGTTTCTGTGTAAAATCCCCTAGTTTAGGTCAAATTTCCAAGCAAGATAAGCTTCAAATGAATCCTTGGCCAACATGAAACTTGTATAGGAGCTCAAGACCTTTAATTTGAGTGGTGGAAGACATCAAGGAGATTTATAGAATTCTACTTATGATTAGCTTTCTATAATGGTATAGTATGCCTTCATATGATTTGTGGAACTCTACTTATGGTCTTGGAAAGCAAAGGGTATTTTGGTCATCTGAGAATTACAGGTCATTTCAAGCCTATCCACAAAACTCATACAAGGAAGCTTCAAATGGAAAACTTTACAACATCAAACTTGTTCCAAATGACATTTTGAGTCTAGAAAAGTGACCATGAGAGATTGGAAAGATTAATAGCACAAGGTTTCAAAATTGTTGGATTTAATGAATAAAAATGACCTAAAAAATGAGTTTTTTCATATTTTGGCCAAATGAGGTGAAATTATAGGTCATTTTGAATGGAAAGATCATTTTGAGAACATTGGCTAAATTAGAATTTTGAGCTTGGTTTACATTTTGGGAGTTATTCATGGTTACTATTAATGGAAGATACATAAGCCAAATCCAAAGGAAAGAGTGCAAGGGAAGCTTCTCCAAGCTTCTAGGAGTTTCTAACCTCACCTATATATTGATATGAGTAACTCCATGCCATGGTTGGTGATCTCATTTTACTCATAAACACAAGTTTCATACATTTTCTCCCACTTGTAAAATCAATTCAAACTCTTCCAAATTCTCATCAATTTTCCCCATCCTTGATCTGGTATTCATCATCATCATCCCTAGATCAGAATTCATTTGGTAGAATTGAGGTGTATTCGAGCTGTGCAAGTTCACCTTTCAAGAAGCACAAATTTTGGAATTGAGAGATTCAAAGCTTTGGAGTCATATTTGTTGCATACAGAAGTCATCATCAAGTTCATTGATCAGTTTTCAATCATTTCAAGCATTGGATCAAGAAGTTTTAGCAGCTGTTTTCATTAATTGCACCAGGTATGTTTCTCATTCGAATTGGCTGTTTAGGTTAGGATCACAAGGTTTTGTTAGCATAGAATTGGTAAGATAGGATAGATGACTTAGTTTGGTGAGTTTGGTGAGCTTTCATGAAGTTTGGTCATGGAGTGCAAGATCTGGTAGGGCTGGTAACTCATGATTTAATGCACGAAAATCTTGATGGAATAGCATGTTGAGATCAGCATAAGGTGTAGATGAGTTTAGGACAAGAATTAGTGAGGTTTGGAGCAATTGATGACAGGTGAAAATGGTGGATCAGTTTTGTTACACTCATCGGGTTTGGAGTTTGGCTGAGTTTTAGAAAGAACCATTGGCATGGCTGTGTAGAGGGGAAGGAATAGACCAAGTTTGCTTTTCATATCGAGTGATTTCATGGTGAATGGAGGGAGAACAGAGAGCTGGAAGGTGCGTGCATGGTGATGAGGTTTTCTGAAACCCTAGGGTTTCAAGGTAGACGATGAACCATGACCACACGATGGAGGGTTTTGACTTGACTCAGATGTTAATCCAAGGGCCACGATTTAAAAAGAAATTTGGAGGGAGAGACTGTGCACTAAACGCGTCGTTTCATTTATTAATTCTGACTGGGCCTCATAATCTCTTGCTAATGCCACCCCCAATTGTCAGGCCCAATTCAATTCTAACTGAATATCTTGCTATATACACCGTTTGCTTCTTTTTAATTTTTGTTGTATTTTCTGAATGCGTTGGGCCCAGACGCGCTTGCTATGCGCGCCCCCCAGTCTGGGCCCGTTTCCTTTTTTAAACTGAATTAACCTGCTTTCTGCACCCCTTTCCATGTGATTCATTTCATTTTGTTTCAAAAAACATTAAATCTTTTAAAATTCATAATAAATCATAAAATGCATATTTTCAATTGGTTCTTTTTGCATCATTTTCTTAATTTTGTCAAGAAAATTATCATACAAAAAAATTAATAATTCATTTCATTTTTTTATTTTTGGCATATTTTTCTTTTAATTAGGTGTAAATAATATTTTGTTTAGTGCATGAATTTGATAATTTTTGTTCTAATAGTTGCTTTAATATTTTTCACCCATTCTTTTTAGGTTGATTAGTAGATAAGATTAGCTTGTATATACAATTTAGTTCCCATTTTTAGGACTTAATTTTGGGTGTTTAGTTTAGGTGTGAATAACATGAACAAAATTAGGGTTTAAGGGATGACTTAGGAGAATTGAATCATTTCCCTTAGGACTTAGAGATTGAATATGTTAGATATGGGACTATAGGGACTATGGGTAGTTATTAGATCCCTTAGAAATCACTAGGATTCCCCTACTGCTATTGGTATATTACTGTCTATATTTGATTGACTGGTGTGGTGTGCCCTCTGGGGTTTATTGATTTGTCTGTATGGGTATTGGGATTGCTTGGGGATTGGGAGAGCTGAAGGCTTGTGATGATGAAGCCATTGGAGATCAAGAGTTTGAAGACCAACTTCCAGAGTTGAGGAGGAGAGTTTTGCTAGCAGCTGTTGAGGAGACTAGGGTCTAGGAGCTAGGCAGAGCTCTAGATTAGAAAGCTTGTTTCCCAAACATGGAATGCCTTGTCTGCATCCATCCTTTCTCTATGATTCAAAGTCTCTTTCAAATACCCACCTCCTTCCTTTGGAAGGATCAGTGAATGTATTTGAAAGATAGAACTTTTGAGAGAAAATTGTCTGTTTAATGTTAACAGTTAATGAACCACCCTTGGTAGGTAATTGACTGTCTAACATTCATTCACTTCATCTTGTTGACTGATATTCCTCTTGGAGATTGAGACTGGAAGAAAAGCCATTGCAGATGGAAGACTGATGACCAAAGCCCTTGCTGGAAAGCTGTGGAGATGGAGATTGATGCTTGCTGAAGCTTGAAGACTGATGTGGTGCAGAGCTGTTGTGGCTGTTTATTTTTCTGCTGTTACTCATTCTTGATGTATTGATTGGTTTTCTGGACTGTATTGTTTGCTGTTTACCTGTTGGGTTGAAAGTGAAGTCTGTTCACTTTTGCCTATTGTTTTCTAGGTTCGAGGTTGAGTGGGACTCCCTTGCCTCGCTTGTATTGTTGCATCCATGCATTTTACTGTTTTACTGTATATATCTGATATTGTTTCTGTTTCCATCTATTCCCTTAGGATCTCTGTTTCTCTCTGCGCAAGAGAGGAGCATGATAGACATTAGGTCTTAACCCATGCATGATAACATTAGGTTAGTTTGATTCCCTTCGCAACCATAGGTTAGAGTTCTGTCTCTTCTTTCTCAAAACAAACAGAAAAATACAATAAAACTTCGAACACAATAAAAGACACTTCTTCCGTAAAAGAATGTGAACTCATCAAAACGTCATTTTTTGTCCGCTTGGACTGCTAATCAGAAAAACCTTTTCAGAAGGAATAAAATCAATCAAGACAAGCTTGTGTCGTACGTGGCCCGAACTACGTTTGCTCTGATCTTTCATGCCGTATGAAAGTACGTAGGTATAGGATACGATATCCTAGCGAGAAACCTTCCCCTCCTTTCCCGTAGGTAGGCGAACTACGTTGACTCTGATTTCTCGTTCCAGACGGGAATACGTAGGCATAAAGTGTGATACTTTGCCGAGTCATTTTATTTCCTTTTAACCCTTAACCCTTAGTGTAGATAGAATAACCATCCTTTCGATAAGAAAACAAGCGTGGATCCCGTCGAGTACGACGGACGTGAGGGGTGCTAATACCTTCCCCTTGCGTAACCGACTCCCGAACCCAGGTTTTGGTTGCGACGACCATACCTTTTCCCGTGTTGTGCGAGGTTTACTCTGAGCATTTCCTTTCCCTCCCGTGGGATAAATAACGCACGGTGGCGACTCTTCAGTTCAGCCGGCGCCGATTTTCGCAGTAGCGACAGCTGGCGACTCTGCTGGGGATTCAACGTCCCCTGGCTGCTAAGGACTGCGATAGTTCTTATGCATTTGGGATCCAACGTCCCTTAAGCGAGTCAATCCTAACGCTTGTTTTCCCGTCGAGGATTTTGTATGGATTTATTTTTCTGACCTTTATTTTCAGCATTATATATATTGATTATTATTGCTGTATTGGGGTGTGATGGGTGGTTCTATGATTGAGAGATAAGCCGGACCTGGGCTTGAGTGCACCTAGAATTAGAGTAGAAAGTAGTGGGCGCGTGCCGGCTTTGCTTGCATTAGTGTCTCATGAAATCTGCACTCGGACGAGGTTCTTCTGGTTGGCTTCTTTTTCTACCCTTTGGGTCGAAGGGGTTGTTGGTCAGCTGAATTGTCGACTCCGGGAACCGATCATTTGGAAGTTGGCTAAGTGAGGCCTCTTCAGGATTTGGTGATGCCACTCCTTCTGGGAATCGTATCATCAACCCTGAAAGTCTGTGACGCCGACGACCGCATAGGATGCCGTACCTTTGCCAGTTACTAGGACATCCACCTGTGAGAGGGTTTGGGGTTATGCAGGTAACTAGACTTTCAGATACCGGTTATTTCTTGATCAGAGATCCTGGGTATTTATGGAGAGTTATGAGGTCTGTCAGAGACCATTTGGAGATGTGTTATGAGGTCTGTCAGAGACCAGTTGGATAGTTCTGAGGTCTGTCAGAGACCAGTTGGAGATGTGATTTGAGGTCTACCAGAGACCAGTTGGAGTTATGGTTTGAGGTCTGTCAGAGACCGTTGTTGGAGCTTTGTTTTAGGTCTATCTGAGACCAAGGTTTGAGGACTTCTATAGAGTCTATCTGAGACTTCTTGATGTGGTTCAGGCTATTCAGCTACGGCATTTGGTCCCTGTTGCATGTTACTTGCATTGTATTGTTTGCATACCCATTATCATTGCATCCCATTAACGTGTGTCTGTGCTGCAGGTGCATTTGCATATCCTCCGATTCTAGTGCCCAGACTTCCGAGTATTGATTATGGTTGGTTTGAGGAAAACGGTTGCGTATAAGCTGCCGACACCTGATATTACTCCTTTGCTTGGTCTGATATCTCTTGCCGATGAGGAGGTTAGAAGAAGCTTCAGAATGAGTCACGGGAGATTACTGAGATTAGTCTACAAGCCCACTGCTGAGGAGATGAGCGGGCTGTACACCTTGATGCAGTTCTATGACCCCGCATTGAGATGTTTTACGTTTGCTGACTTCATTCTAGGGCCTACCATTGAGGAGTATGTGGAGTTTACTGAGCTACCAGTGCAGAACAAGGTTCCCTTTATTCACTCTGCTGCTGAGCCCAAGTTGGAGGACTTAGCCAAGGCCTTGCATATGGACGCTGCAGAACTGTTAGTGACTTCTTGGCTTGGGGTTTCAGGGTTCTCTCTTGATTTCCTGGTTGGCAAAGCTCAGGAGTATGCCAAGAGCGGATGTTGGGTGGTTTTCAATGCTATTTTGGATCTATGCATTTATGGGATTGTGCTATTCCCTAACTTGCCCAATTTCGTAGACCTGGACGCTTTCCATCTATTTGCGGCCGGCAATCCAGTGCCCACATTGATAGAAGACTTCTACCACTCCTTGCACTACAAGAACGAAAACAGAAGGGGGAAGGTTGTTTACTGCTGTGCTCCTCTGTTGAATATGTGGTTCAAGAGTCATCTTCCCATGAAGGGGTCTTTTGTGGAGAGTGCAACCACCGCTAGCTGGTCAGAGCGCCTAATGAGGCTATTTTCCGAGGACGTTGAGTGGTTTGATCGAGACCTGCTAGGGGCTGAGCTTATATTCAGTTGTTCTGGGTACCCTAATGTCCCGCTGATAGGAAGAAAAGGGTGCATCAACTACAACCCATCCCTGTTGGTCCGTCAGTTCGGATATGCGCTGAAGAACCCGCCAAAGGAGGAAGAAGTACAGGAATCTCTGTACTTCACCGGAGATTTGAAGGGGGAGTTATTAGCCAAGCTGCAGCATGCCTGGACGCATATTAACCAAAGAGGGAAGTCGTTGTTAGGGAAGAATGACTGTCAGGCCTATGCACCTTACAGAGTTTGGATCCAGGAGAGAGCAAGTCAGTTGTGGATGCCATTTCCAGATGCACCAGCCCTTGTCCCTATGCCGGTAGCAGAGCCAACTACTGTTTCTAGGGAGGCCTACGAGCAGGTTGTGAAAGAAAAAGAAGCCTTGATGAAGATCAACGAAGGGTTAGAGCAGGAGCTAGCCCAGATACGCAGCGAGAAAAACAAGGTCGTCCATGCTTTCCAACAGCAGATTGAGCTAATGAACAGATTAGGGGCTGAGTTGACTGAGGAGAGGAAGAAGCGCGAACGTCTGGGGCAAGAGTTCAGAAGCTCCCATGACATGCTTGAATCCAAGAAGAAAGCACTTGACATCGCTCACCGAGAGATCTCTTCTTGCAATAAGACCTGGAATGCCACACTCACCAACAATAAGAAGAGGGAAGATAAGTTGAAGCAGCAAATTTCCGACCTCGAAGAGCAGTTGAAGTCCAGCGTCAAGAAGTGTGAAGAGGAAGTGATGACCCGGTACAGTCTCCAGAATGCCCTGAACAAGGCCATCAAAGGCAGAGATGAAGCTGTGTCTCAGAAGCGTAAACTAGAGGATCGCTTCGGAGAGGGGGCATGGGAAGAAACTGCTGAAGACGTGCGACGTGTTCTTAAGAAAAGAAACCAACTTGTTGAAGGGCTGCTTACCCGACCAAGTCATCCGGAGACCAAGAAGTTTCTAGAAGAGTACCAGACTCACGGGAGCATTTGAACATGTCGTGTAGTAACTTGTATGCTTTATTTGCATAGTGCTGGCCATCACCAGGATTGTTGGTTGAGGTCATGCCTTCTTATTGTACTCTCAGTGATATTGTATTCTTGGCTTATTGGTTTCTCCGCAATATATGAGGCTTTCTGTGATTCAACTCCGATCTTTGTATTGCTAGCACTGTCATTGCATCGGCACCTTCACACTAGAATCGGGGAGTGAATTTCCCTAACGCACAGACACACATTGCATTGCATTCATATTCATATTGCATCACAGGTAATCTTCGGATGGTGTCTTATTTCCTGTTCTGAACCAGGTATTTTCAGGATTGCAGATCAGCGCCCGCACCGCTATTCCACTCGCACCAACTGTCGGAGAATCATGGATCAAATGCAGAACGAGATGCAAGATGTGCGCGAGAAGCTAGCTCTCTTTATGCAGACCATGGAAGCTATTGCAAAAGGTCAGGAGAATTTGCAAGCCATGGTACAACCTCTGTTGGCCCGAAATGCTGGTCACGGTAACGAGGATCATCAGTCTGTGCGAGTCGACACTGTTCATGGGGATGGCACTCCCACGCCAGTGGCTCCACCTGTAGTCAATATACCTGCTGCTAATGTCAACAACGCTACCGCTGCTGGGAACGGTAACGTCGGAGTTGGGAACGAGACTGCTGTCCATAACATTGGGCTTGGGGATGTCAACTTGGGTGATAATATGGGAGGCAACGACTTTGGCAATGCTGGATTCGGGTTCAACGATCAGGGATTCGATAACGCTGGGAAATATGGTTTCAATGCTCAAGGCTTTGGGCAAGATGGTTATGGTGTGGCCAATCAGGGTTACGGAGGTTTCGGAAATGGAAACGGCGCTGGGTTAATGGCTTTTGGGCCTGTTGGAGGTATTCAAGGGTACGACAACAGAGGCCGAGGCCCGGTGATGAATCAGGTTAGAGCTGGCCGCAATAATGAATATGATGGGTATGGA
This sequence comes from Lathyrus sativus, assembly GCA_963859935.3. Taxonomy (NCBI): domain Eukaryota; kingdom Viridiplantae; phylum Streptophyta; class Magnoliopsida; order Fabales; family Fabaceae; genus Lathyrus; species Lathyrus sativus. The sequence goes on along the minus strand of OZ012740.1, from coordinate 277,182,616 downwards.
GCTGGGAATGGCATGTGGCAAGAAGATCAGCAGGAAGACGCTTTCTCCGGCGGAGGTTTCGAAGGGCCGATGGATAACTCCCAGAAGATCAGAATGCTAGAAGAGCAGATGAGGGGAGTCCTGAACCAAAGTGCTGTGGGCTTAGACATGTCAGCAATGGGCCTGGTACCTGGCTTGAGGGTGCCAATCAAATTCAAAGCTCCTACATTTGATAAGTATAAAGGAGATACATGTCCGAAAGTGCACGTACGGGCTTATTACAGAAAGATGTCTGCATATTCAACTGATGAGAGAATGCTAATGCATTTCTTTCAAGATAGTTTGTCAGGCCCTTCCCTAGAGTGGTATATGGGATTGGAGCCAACTAATATCAAGACATGGAAGCAATTGGTAGAGGCATTTGTAGCTCACTACAAGTATAACAGCGACTTGGCACCCAACCGGGTCCAATTGGCAGGGCTGTCTCAGAAAAAGGATGAGAGCTTTAAAGAGTACGCGCAAAGATGGCGCGACATGGCTGCTAGGGTCCGTCCTCCTTTAGAAGACAAAGAAATGAATGACATGTTCGTCGGCACATTCACAGGCATGTTCCATGACAAGTTGTTTCATACATCTCTGGCCAGTTTCTCAGATTTGATTCTGATGGGAGAAAAGATTGAACGTAACATTAAGCAGGGAAAATTCCAAGTCGAGGAATCAACTGCATCTGGCAGTAATAGGAAGGCTTTTGGTGGGCGCCGTCAGGGCGAGGCAAGCGCAGTGTTTGGAGGCCGAGGCCGAGGCCGAGGCAGAGGTCGGAACCAATATCATCAGCCGCAGCAGGTGGCGAGTGTTACTATCCCGTATCAGCAACAACCACTTCCACAACAACAACTGTTTCAGCAGCAGCTAATGCAGCAGCAGCAGCAGCCACAGCAGCAACAACAGCCACAACAGGGGGCACAGCAGGCTCAGCGAAGATTCCCGGGTGGTAAATCAAGAAGAGTGTTTGAGAAGCCTCCCTCAACTTATGCGGATTTGTTGCAGACATTGTTGGGTTTGAATCTGGTAGAGAAGAGAACTCTGGCACCGATAACGGGAACTCCTCCGTATGGTTATGATGCAAGCAGGCACTGTGAGTTTCATTCTGGGGCTCCGGGCCACGATATAGAGGGTTGCCATGCCTTTAAGCATGTTGTGCAGGATCTTTTGGACAATAAGGCTATCAATTTTGGAACGGCAGGTCCGAATATAGTGCAGAAACCCATGCCTAATCATGGGGCAAACGCCATCCTGACTGAGGAAGGGTTGAATATGATTATGAATGTCGACGATTTAAAGACGCCGCTGAACGAGATAAAAAGCAGATTGTTGCAAGGGGGTGTTTTTCCAGGATGTGACGAGTATTGCTTAGAATGCTGGACCCTAGCTGGGGGGTGTGATGATTTGAAGAAAGGCATTCAGGCTTTAATTGATGGAGGCACATTGCAGTTTGACCGAGCAGCAATTGAAGAGCTTGCAGGGGCAGTAGCAGATGATCAGAGTGATGTGGCCACTGTAACGATTCCTCGAAAGACAATCACTATTGCAGCACCGGTCCAGCGACCACCGATCACCATAACTAAGGCCGGACCGATCCCGTACGAGAACACAAAGGCAGTCCCCTGGTCATATGGATTGGAAGTGTATTGTGACGGGATAAAGATTGATGTTAATAAGCAGTCAGCCGAGACTGTAGATAACGTTGTTGGTTCAGGAGGTATGACAAGGAGTGGTAGGATCTTTATGTCACCTGAGGTGGAGGCCGAAAGATTAGCGAAAGGAAAAGGGAAGATGGTTGAGAATGTCCCAGTGCAAGCAAGCGGCAAAGAAGCGGCATCGAAAGATGTAGAAGAGTTCATGCGCTTGATTCGAAAGAGTGATTATAAGATTGTGGAGCATCTGCAACAGACGCCCTCCAAGATATCTATCCTGTCGTTGCTACTATGTTCTGAAGCTCACAGAAATGCTTTGTTGAAAGTCCTGGATACTTCTTTTGTACCCCAAGACGTCTTCGTGAATCAGCTGGAAGGAGTGCTGGCACATGTGAATGCCGGCCACAGCTTAGGCTTTACCGACTTCGATTTGACCCCGAAAGGGAGAGATCATAATATGGCGCTGCACATATCTGTCGAATGTAGAGGATCAGTAATGTCGCATGTATTGGTCGACACTGGATCGTCTCTGAATGTGATGCCCAAGAAAGCGATGATGAAGCTGGATGTCAGAGGAATCCTGTGCACGCCCAGTGACTTGGTAGTCAGAGCGTTTGATGGCACGCGAAGAACAGTCTTTGGATCGATAACATTGCCTCTGCTGGTGGGGCCGGAGGTGTTCGCCACTGAATTTTATATCATGGATATACAGCCTGCGTATAGTTGCCTGCTCGGACGACCCTAGATTCATGGGGCTGGGGCAGTCACGTCTACCCTGCATCAGAAGTTGAAATATATGGTCGGAGACAGCGTAGTCACCGTATGCGGAGAAGAAGACATCCTGGTCAGCCATCTGTCGTCATTTAAATATGTGGAGGTCGACGGAGAGATCCACGAAACACCCTGCCAGGCATTTGAAGGTTTGCGTATCAAGGACAAAGGTCCCGGGCCAAGCAAAGTGTCAGAGATAGCTGTCTCGTCGTATAAAGAAGCCCAAGCTCTGGTAGAGGCAGGAGAAGCAACGGGCTGGGGCAAAGTGCTGGACATTCCGGTGAAGATGGACCGGTTCGGGCTGGGTTACCAACCATCGTCGTCAGCACCTGCTGTGGGGGCACCCCGTTTCAGAGGGCCGATAACCATCTCTGCCAGTGGAGTATGTCATGAAACCATCAACGCTGCTTCGGAGTCTGACGAAGGAGACAGTGACTGTGATATGGATGCCTGGATTCGGCCAAGCACGCCAGGACAGGGACTATGCAACTGGTCTATTCAGGAGCTTGTTCCTGTGACTCTTAAACAGTAATGCTTTGCTTTATTAATTGTTGAATAATCTGATGTCCTGCCCGGGACATCAGGATTTGCTTAGGGCTGTGTTGTTATGAACATTGCGTGTTAATCATTAAATAAATGGCGTTTTTTTCATGTACAAATATTGTAATCTCTGTCTTTCTTGTTTTGTATTTTTCAATAAAATGGCAACGTGGTTATTCGCTTTATACGCATTTTGAAGCACTTAACCATTCCTTTTGCAGGATAACATTTTCAGATGACATCCTTGAACCACCTATGACTCGTCCCGACTTTGAGCACCCGGTATTTCAGGCCGAGGAAGAGATTGTCGAAGATAGTGACGTTCCTGAAGAACTGTCCTGGTTGGTGAAGCAAGAGGAAAGAGTCATTCTGCCTCACGAAGAGGTCATCGAAATTATCAACTTGGGGTCGGAAGGGGTTGAAAAGAATATTTGTATCGGAGCCGCGCTGCAGAGCGATATCAAGCGAAGACTGGTTGAAATGCTCCGAGAGTATAACGATGTGTTCGCTTGGTCGTATGAGGATATGCCAGGGCTCGATACAGATATGGTCGTGCACCGTCTGCCGTTGAAAGAGGAATGCCCACCGGTCAAACAAAAGCTTCGTAGAACTAGACCAGATATGGCAGTGAAGATCAAAGAGGAGGTTCAAAAACAGTGGGACGCTGGTTTCCTGGCTGTAACAAAATATCCCTCATGGGTTGCTAACATTGTACCAGTGCCAAAGAAAGATGGCAAGGTTCGAATGTGTGTGGATTATAGGGATTTGAACAAAGCAAGCCCAAAGGACGATTTTCCACTTCCTCATATCGATGTGCTAGTTGATAATACTGCTCAATACTCCGTATTCTCCTTCATGGATGGCTTTTCAGGTTATAATCAGATTAAAATGGCGCCAGAGGACATGGAGAAGACTACTTTCATAACGCCTTGGGGAACATTTTGTTATAAAGTGATGCCCTTCGGTTTGAAGAATGCTGGGGCAACGTATCAGCGTGCGATGACTACTCTTTTCCATGATATGATGCATAAAGAGATCGAAGTTTATGTTGACGATATGATTGCCAAATCCCAGACGGAGGAAGAACATCTGGTAAATCTGCTGAAGTTATTTAAAAGGCTTAGGAAGTTCAGGCTGAGACTGAACCCTAACAAATGCACCTTCGGGGTGAGATCGGGTAAACTGCTAGGGTTTATCGTAAGCGAAAGAGGAATAGAGGTCGATCCTGCTAAAATAAAAGCGATACAAGAAATGCCGACGCCTAAAACAGAGAAAGAGGTGCGCGTGTTTTTAGGGAGGTTGAACTACATCGCTCGGTTCATCTCTCACCTAACTGCTACGTGTGAACCATTATTCAAGCTATTGAAGAAAGATCAAGCTGTAACGTGGAACGAAAATTGTCAAAAGGCGTTCGATAAAATAAAGCAGTATTTGCAGGAGCCTCCTATTTTGATACCCCCAGTGGCAGGGAGACCCTTGATCATGTATTTGACAGTTTTTGAGGGAAGCATGGGTTGTGTTCTCGGTCAACACGACGAGACAGGAAGAAAAGAGCATGCGATCTACTACTTGAGCAAGAAATTTACAGACTGTGAATCTCGATATTCAATGCTTGAGAAAACTTGTTGCGCGCTAGCTTGGGCCGCCAAGCGTTTGAGGCAATACATGCTGAATCATACAACCATGCTCATCTCGAAGATGGATCCTATCAAATATGTATTCGAAAAGCAGGCGTTGTCAGGGAGAATTGCCCGCTGGCAGATGGTCTTGACTGAATATGACATTCAATACGTCTCGCAAAAGGCTATAAAGGGGAGCGTGCTGTCTGAGTATCTGGAGGAGCAGCCTATTGAAGATTACCAATCGATGAGGTTTGATTTTCCTGACGAGGATATCATGTACCTAAAGATGAAAGATTGCGAAGAGCCGTTGCCAGACGAAGTGTCGCTACTGCGAAAATCGGCGCCGGCTGAACAGAAGAGTCGCCACCGTGCGTTATTTATCCCACGGGAGGGAAAGGAAACGCTCAGAGTAAACCTCGCACAACACGGGAAAGGTATGGTCGTCGCAACCAAAACCTGGATTCGGGAGTCGGTTACGCAAGGGGAAGGTATTAGCACCCCTCACGTCCGTCGTACTCGATGGGATCCACACTTGTCTTCGGGTATGGATTGTTATTCTACCTAAACTAAAGGTCAGGGGTTAAAAGAAAAGAAAATGAAAATAAAATGACTCGGCAAAGTATCGCACTTTATGCCTACATATTCCCGTCTGGAACGAGAAATCAGAGTCAACGTAGTTCGCCTACCTACGGGAAAGGAGGGGAAGGTTGCTCGCTAGGATATCGCATCCTATGCCTACGTACTTTCATACAGCATGAAAGATCAGAGCAAACGTAGTTCGGGCCACGTACGACACAAGTTGTCTTGGTTGATTTTATTCCTTCTGAAAAAGGTTTTTCTGATTAACAGTCCGGGCGGACAAAAATGACGTCTTGATGAATTCACATTCTTTTACGGAAGAAGTGTCTTTTATTGTATTTGAAATTTTATTGTATTTTTCTGTTTGTTTTGAGAAAGAAGAGACAGAACTCTGACCTACGGTTGCGAAGGGAATCAGGCTAACCTAATGTTATCATGCATGGGTTAAGACCTAGTGTCTATCATGCTCCTCTCTTGCACAGAGAGAAACTGAGATCCTAAGGGAATAGACGGAAACAGAAACAATATCAGATATATACAGTAAAGCGGTAAAATGCATGAATGCATCAATACAAGCGAGGCAAGGGAGTCCCACTCAACCTCGAACTTAGAAAACAATAGGCAAAAGTGAACAGACTTCACTTTCAACCCAACAGGGTAAACAGCAAACAATACAGTCAGGAAAACCAGTCAATACATCAGAAATGAAATACAGCAAAATAAACAGCCACAGCAGCTCTGCATCAATATCCATCTTCAAGTCATCTCCAATTAGCCACAAGCTTCAGTCAGCAGTAGTCTCTATCTTCACAGTCTTCAAGCAAAGGCTTTGGTTGTCAATCTTCAGTCTACAATGGCTTTTCTTCAAGTCCTATCCTCCAAGCTGAGGGATCAATCATCAGAGTGGATTGGGTGTTTAAGCAATTAGTTGACTACCAATGGTGGTAAACCAACTGCTACTAACACATAAGACATTTCTCTCAAGAGTTCTATCCCTCAGACAATAGCACCAAGCCTTCCAAAGGAAGGGGGTGAGTGTCTCAGAGAGACTCTGTATCACAGAGAGGAATGGAGGCAGTCAAAACCTTCCATGTTTGAGAATCAAGCTTTCTAACCTAGAGCTCTGCCTAGCTCCTAAACCCTAATCTCTTTAACAGCTGATGGCAAAAATCTCCTCTCCAACTCTGGAAGTTGGTCTTCAGTCTATGGATCTCCAATGGCTTCATCATCTTCACAAGTCTTCAGCTCTCCCACATCCCCAGACAAATCCCAACACCCAAACAAGCAAGCAATAATCCCCAGAGGGCACACCACAACAGTCAATCAGATATATACAGTAGATTAATAGCAGTAGGGGAATCCTAGTGATGTCTGAGGGGATCTAATAACTACCCATAGTCCCTATAGTCCCATAGCTAAACTATTCAAGCTCTAAGTCCTAAGGGAAATGAATTGATTCTCCTAAGTTATCACTTAAAACCCTAATTTATTCATGTTGTTCTCACCTAAACTAAACACCTAAAATTAATTTCTAAAAATGGGAACTAAATTGTATCTACAAGTTGAATATCTAAACTAAACAACCTAAAAAGAATGGACAAAAAATATTAAAGCAATTAATAGAACAAAAATTAACAAATTTATGTATGAAATGAAACTATTTAAAATGATATTTATTTGGAAAATATGGGAAAAATATCAAATAAAATATAAAATGCAATGTTTATTTTTTATAATTTTCTAGACTCTTTAAAGAAAATTATGCAAAAAGAATCATCAAAAAATAATGATTTTTCAATTTTATGTGATTTTTATACAATGCATGAAAGAAATGAAAGAAATTAAAAAGAATTAAAAGAAATAAATGGGAGGGGGTGAAAATAGCAAGAAAACATAAAGGATACACGTTGGGCCCAACAAGTTGGGGGGCGCGAAAAGCAATTGAGCCCAGACTGGTCACTAACTCAAACGCTGCGTTTTGAGTTTTCAAATTTTCCCTCCGTTTGCAATATTAAACCGTGGCCACACGATGAGGGGATTAAGTCAACATCTGGGAAGGATCTGAGGGCTGAGGGTCATCGTCCCCAACGAGCCCTAGGGTTTCTGAAAATCCCCCTTCCATGCACAGAACTTCCAGTCCTTCTTTCTCCCTAATCTCTCCATGAATTAACACGATCCAAAGACAAAGATTACTCTCCTCCTCACCCTCTACACAGCCATGGTGTTAGATTCTCCTAAAGCTCATCCAATCTCCAAACCCGATAGGTGCAACAGATGACATCCACCATTATCACCTGCTATCAAATGTCTCAATTCTTGCCAAAACTCATCCTAAACTAATCTACACCTCATCCTGATCATTTCAAACCACGTACAATGAATTATCATGCTATATTCCACGTGCTATGGACCTTAACAGAATTTATGCACCATGATCAAACTCCTTGAAACTTCTCCAAACTCATCATACTCAGTCCTCTATCCTATCTTAACCATTCTACACTATCAAAACCTTATCATGCTACCTAAACTATGCAAATCGAGCAGAGATACCAACCTGTTGAAAAATGGAGAAATAGCTATGCAACTCTCTGAATTTGATGCTTGCAGTGATTGGGACTTGCTCAGTGTCTTGAATTAAGAGTTCTGTATGCAATGATTCGTGTGCAAACCTCCTGAATCTTGGACTTGAAACCTTCTTGCAAGTTGGATGAAGAAGATGAATGGTACAATCTTTGACCAATTCAACCAACTCTTTGATACAATTCTGACCTATGAATGATCTAGATGATGATCAAATCAAGAACAGTGAGAATTGATGGAGATTATGGAGAGTTTGAGAAGCTTATGCAAAATGAGAAAGTGTGTAAAACTTGGGGTTTTGAACAAATGAAATCACCAACCATGGCATGAACTATCTTGCATCAATATATACATGAGGTTAGAACCTCCTAGAAACTTGGAGAAGTTTCCCTTATGTGATTTCCCTTGAATTTGGTTTATGCTTCTTCCATTACAAGCAACCATGGATAACTCACAAATTATGAATTAAGCTCAAAATTCCACTTTAGCCAATGTCTTTAAAATGATCTTTCCATTCAAAATGACCTATAATTTTGCTTCATTTGGCCAAGATATGAAAAATCTCATTTTTAAGGCCATTTTTATTCATTAAATCCAACAATTTTGAAACCTTGTGCTATGAATCTTTCCAATCTCTCATGGTCACTTTTCTAGACTTAAAATGTCATTTGGAACAAGTTTTATGTTGTAAAGTTTTCCATTTGAATCTTCCTTGTATGAGTTTTGGGCATAGGTTAAAATGACCTGTAATTCACAAATGACCAAAATACCCTTTGCTTGCCAAGACCATAAGTATAGTTCCCCAAATCATATGAAGGCATACTATACCATTCTAGAAAGCTAAGACAATAAGGAACAACTCTTATGTTGACCAGAAATTCATTTGAAATCTCCTTGAGGGGTAAAAATAGCTTGGAAGTCAAGTCACTTTCACAGACAAAATTTCAGATACCTCAGATGACCTGTAACTTGCAAGGACCATAACTTGAGTTATATAAATAATCTTAGTGTCTTCCACCACTCAAATTAAAGTTCTTGAGATCCTCTAAAAGTTTCATGTTGGCCAAGGATTCATTTGAAGCTTGCATTTTGACTTATCTTGCTTGGAAATTTGACCTAAACCAGGGGATTTTACATAGAAACCCTAATTTAGAACCTCCTCTTCTCCTTGATTTCTCTTGATTTCTTCTTAGCATAACAACATATCTTTATTCTCCATGTCAAATGATGAACCCCACATCTCTCCAATAGCCCTTAATGCCTTACAATCAGTCAATTGACCTAGAGTTGACCTAGAGTTGACCCTAGATGAAACCCTAGTTGACTGTCTTCAACTGCAATACTTGTGATCACACCAATGACTTGTCTCCTTCTCCAAATGACTTTCTAAGTCTTCCAAGATGTCTAGATACTCCCCATGCTCATCCCACAGCTCACAAATTACTTGTTGATCTTCAGAGACCCTCAGATAGGAGATGGATGCACTTGCTTGATCCATTGACTTGATAGCTTTCAAATTCTTTCTGATGACTTGAATGGGATTGAATCAGGATAATAACCTCTTGATAGGCCTCTAGAGATGAGAATAATGACTGGTCCCCTGTTGGATGACTTGCTATGCTTATGCTATGCAGATGATTAGACTATGTACATGCCTCTATATGCAAATGCTAATGATATTGAAACCTAAACCAAGTGAATAAGGTTGAGCAAATTTTAGGGTGCAACACGAAGGACCAGAATTGGGTTCCAAATGGAAGATGATATTTGACGGAGCTGTGAATGCCTACGGTAGCGGAATAGGGGCAATCATCACTACGCCACACGGGTCGCACATCCCGTTTACTGCCCGATTGACCTTTGCCGTTACTAATAATGAGGCCGAATACGAAGCTTGTATAATGGGGCTTGAAGAAGCCATTGATTTGTGAATCAAACATCTGGACGTATACGGAGACTCAGCTCTGGTGGTGAATCAGATAAAAGGGGAATGGGAGACACGTCAGCCCAACTTGATACATTACATGAATTATGCAAGGAGATTGTTGCCTTTCTTTGACAAGGTTGAGTTGCATCACGTACCGCGGGCAGAGAATCAAATGGCTGACGCCCTGGCCACTTTGTCTTCCATGTACAAAGTCAACTTCTGGAACGAGGCTCCCCGAATCATTATCTCTCGGCTTGACAGACCAGCTTTCGTATTTGCTATTGACGAGGCATCCGATGATAAACCGTGGTATTTTGATATCCTTAATTTCCTGAAGAACAAAGAGTATCCGGCTGGGGCATCCAGTCAAGATCAGAAGACTCTCAGGAGATTAGCGGGTAATTTCTATTTGAATCCAGACGGTGCCTTATACAGAAGAAACCACGATTTGGTGCTGTTGCGTTGTGTAGATGAAAGAGAGGCAAAGCTGCTCATGGAGGAAATACACGAAGGTACCTTTGGTACGCATGCTGGTGGGCATGCTATGACGAGAAAGCTGCTGCGGGCAGGTTATTTTTGGCTGACTATGGAAACTGATTGCTTCAAGTTTGCGAGGAAGTGCCACAAGTGCCAAATCTATGCTGATAAGATCCATGTGCCTCCGAGTCCTCTGAATGTGATGTCATCGCCATGGCCTTTCTCCATGTGGGGAATCGATATGATTGGCAAGATTGAGCCTACTGCTTCTAACGGGCATCGGTTCATCCTAGTAGCAATCGATTATTTCACCAAATGGGTAGAAGCGGCGTCTTACGCAAATGTAACTAAGCAAGTGGTGGCCAGATTCATCAAGAGAGATATCATTTGCCGATATGGGATCCCCGAGCAGATAATCACGGACAACGGTTCAAACCTGAACAACAAAATGATGAAGGAGCTCTGTCAGAATTTCAAGATCGAACATCACAACTCCTCCCCTTACCGACCCAAGATGAATGGCGCTGTCGAAGCGGCCAATAAGAATATCAAGAAGATCGTTCAGAAAATGGTGGTGACCTATAAGGATTGGCACGAGATGCTACCTTTCGCTTTGCACGGTTATCGTACGACGGTACGGACATCAACCGGGGCAACCCCGTTCTCGTTAGTATACGGAATGGAAGCGGTACTACCGTTGGAAGTTGAGATCCCTTCTCTGAGGGTATTGCGAGACGTTCAGCTGGACGAGGCAGAATGGGTGAAAGACAGGTTGAATCAATTGAGTTTGATGGATGAGAAGAGGCTAGCTTCTCTAGCATACGGTCGTTTGTACCAGAGCCGAATGAAGAAAGCATATGATAAGAAGATACATCCGCGAAGCTTTCAGATGGGCGACCTTGTGCTGAAAAGGATTCTCCCGCCGCAAGCAGATCACAGGGGCAAATGGACCCCCAACTACGAAGGGCCATACGTTGTCAGGGAAGTCTTTTCAGGAGGGGCTTTATTGTTGTCCACCATGGACGGTGAAGACTTCACGTCGCCTGTGAATTCGGACGCAGTTAAAAAATACTTTGCTTGAAAATTGACCCGCTGGACAGAAAAAGAGAGTCCAGGCAAAAATGGGGAATCCTGGCGAACCAAAAACAGAATGAAAGGTTCGGGCAAAAGTTAGGGATAAAATTGAAAAAATGTACGCCCGCGAAGTTGAAAACCTACACTGGGCGGCTTCGGCAAAAAAAGGGTATCCCGGTGAGCTGAAAACCCGTAAAGGGCGGTTCACGCAAAAGTTAGGGATTTGAAAAGCAAATGACTGCGGTCCGAATTTGATACCACATTTGAGCATTGGTGCGGGAGAATATACTCGAGGGGTCGATTATCGGATACAATCTCTTCGGAAGTGTGGATATCGGGAAAGCATTAGAGTCGGACGAGTCATAGGAGGATCAGTTTGTGGTGTTCGTCTGCATCCCGTTGCCGACATGTGTACAAAATTTAATTTGTCAAAATATTTATGCTTCCTGTGCATACTTGTATATCTGCTTTGCGTAGCTTCCTCATTTCAGGAGTTACATCCCGTGTACAAAACTCCGCCCATTCAGGGGCCCAATCAATAAAATATGTTATTCAGTACTTGATGCTGGTTCTTTACTGTTTTGTGCATGATAAAGCGCCTGAGTTTACTGAAACTAGCACGTGTATAACATCACCGGCCCTTGCCAACGATTGCTAAAACTTTGAATTAACTGAAAATAACGTCACTAACCTGAATCGATTTGGTTGCATAGGCTTGTCTTGTCTTGTTTGTGTTGTTGCAGGTTTCATAATCGTACGAGGAAGATGATCAAAAGATTGCAATAACGAAAGACTCGACCCCCACGCATGTCATGCATGTGCCTCCTGAAGAAGGATCGAATTCCCTAGATAGTCGTAGCATATCCAGAAGGCATGCTCCAACAAAGCCATTTATTCTCAGCAGAGTTAGCGATTCCATGATCGTAGGCTGTGTTCAGACAGTGTGGTGTCCCCCAGAGGATTCCTTATCTCAAGCAGAGTTGGTTTAGCCTCAGAAGATTAATATCTGTGAGCTGTATTCAGACAAGTTCATCTTTCCCCGCAGGGTCATTTACTCTCTCCCAACGGAATCAGCGGATTTTCCCCAAGAGAATCGTCCCAACCCCAGTGGAGTTCTCTTTTCCTCAAGTATTTTCATTCCTCCCAGTGGAACTCGAAGATTAAGACTCTCCCCGGAAGAGTTGGTGTGGGTCTTGGCATTCATTTTGTCAGAATACCGTGTGACATCCGATCACTCTCCAGCAGAAGTCCAATCATACCAAGCGCATCTGCTATTCTCCAGCAGAGTTATATTCCCCAGCAGGGTGTTACTTCAACGAGGTGTTTGGTTTAAATTCCCCGATTTCCCAGCTGAGTTGACTTCACTCTTCCAGCATTTATTTTGCCGGAATAGTTCTATAGCATCTGGCTATCCCCAGAGGAGTTGGCATTATCTTCAGCATTTATTTTGCTGAAGCAGTTTCTGTACCCAGCAGTTCGAGTCTGCAATTGCATTGGCATATAGTGTCACACTTGCATTCACCAAATAAACACGCGTAGCATTTCCATTGACGATTGAAGCATTGTGTCAATATCAAACATACGCATGCTAGAAGCATAAACCCGGATGGCTAACCTCTTGTTTCAAGTATCGTTTCTCTTGCAAGTAGAGAGAGCCCTCGCTCAGGTGAATCAATAAACATTCGAGGTCTCGGCATGAGACATTCAACGAAGTGTCAGCTTTGGCACTACTCCCCACAGAGTTATCAGGATAAGTTTCTCTTTGTCCCCAAGCAGAGTTACTTATTTCCCCGCCAGGGTTTCTTGTTGAAGTTGCTCTAGTCCGACCAGCAGATTGTTTCCTTCAAAGTTGTTGTTACGTCAGCATTAAAAGGTTTCATGAACCAGAATTTCAGAGGCTACCGTCGGTTATTAAAGCAGGCATCCAGTAGTCTGATTTCCAAATATCCCCAGTAGAGTCAGCCTCAAAGTTGCTGTAACGTCAGTGATAAGAAGTTGGCGGACCAATGGAAGGATGAGTCCTGACGTGGACAGGTTTCTTGACAGGCTTTCTTTGTGCTAGAGAAGTTGGAGTCCTAACGTGGACAGTTTTATTTCCTGGGCTGATAGGAGGTGCTAGTCCTAACGTGGACGGGTTCGATTTCTCAGAATTGATGGAATGTGGAGTCCTGACGTGGACATTTCCTCAAGTTGACGATATGTGTTAGTCCTAACATGGACAGATTCGAGTTCTCGGTATTGATTGAGTGTGGAGTCCTGACGTGGACGAAATTGGTTACTCTTCGTGTTGGTGTCCCGACGTGAACAATTTGTTTCCAGCAGATAGCTTTGTTCGTAATGGCGAAAGGGGTGTCCTGACGTGGACAAGTTTATAGTTCTTTGTGATGACAAGATGCGAGAGTCCTGACGTGGACGAATTTGTCCTTCTCCGTGTTGTGAGCAAAATATGAGTCCTGACATGGACAAGTTATTTCCCCAGCGGGTCGAAGGTGCATGAGTCCTGACGTGGACAATTCTTCAGCAAGTCGACATGTGAGTCCTTACGTGGACAAATCGAAAGAAGTTTGATTCCTAACGTGGAAAGATTGATTCCTTACGTGGAAAGATTGAGTCCTTACGTGGACATATCAAGTTGGAGTCCTGACGTGGACAGATCGAGGTCATGCTTCCTTACGTGGAAAGAAGACAGATTCCTTACGTGGAAAAGATGGTGATTCCTGACGTGGAAAGAGAAGTTGTTTCCTTACGTGGAAAAGTTTAGTCCTGACGTGGACAGATCAGAGTTTGACTCCTTACGTGGAAAGATTGAGTCCTTACGTGGACATATCAAGTTGGAGTCCTGACGTGGACAAATCAGAAAGAGTGGTTTCCTTACGTGGAAAATTTGTGGTTCCTTACGTGGAAAGATAGCATTCCTTGCGTGGAAAGGAGTGTATTCCTAACGTGGAAAAGTGGAGTCCTCACGTGGACAAACCAAGACAATAGATGGTTTCCTTACATGGAAAAGCGATATATTCCTTACGTGGAAAGGTGGGTCCCGACAGGGACATGTATTCCTAACGTGGAAGGGTGAGTCCTAACGTGGACGAAGTATTCATAACCCAGAGAGTTTAGTCCGGACGTGGACAGATCCAGACGAAGTCTTATTCCTTACGTGGACGATTTATTCCTTACGTGGAAAGACGAGTCATCCCCAGCACGTCGCCCGAGATCAGTGGGTTGCCATAACAGTCAGATTCAGTTGATGAATGTCGTCCCCAAGCAGGAGCGCAGTTTATTTCCGCGGTTGGAAAATTTTTGGGTTCTTAGTATTCAACCGTCTCGTACCGCGAATGTCTGAAGGCTTCGGGATCTTCACCCAATCGGGTCTAAGTCGCTTGAATAGGGGCAGCTGTTGCACCCTAAAATTTGCCCAACCTTATTCACTTGGTTTATGTTTCAATATCATTAGCATTTGCATATAGAGGCATGTACATAGTCTAATCATCTGCATAGCATAGCATAGTAAATCATCCAACAGGGACCAATCATTATTCTCATCTCTAGAGGCCTATCAAGAGGTTATTACCCTGATTCAATCTCATTCAAGTCATCAGAAAAGAATTTGAAAGTTGGAGAAGTCAGTGGATCAAGCATTGAGTCTATCTCCTAACTGAGGGTATCTGAGGATCAACAAAGTAAGTTGTGGGCTGTGAATTGAGCATGGAGAGTATGTGGGAATCATGGGAGACTTAGAAAGTCATTTGGAGAACTAGACAAGTCATTGGTGTAGTCACAAGGATTGCAGTTGAAGACAGTCAACTAGGGTTTCATCTGGGTCAACCCTGGGTCAGCTCTAGGTCAATTGATTGATTGAAAGGCATTAAGGGCTATTGGAGAGATGTGGGGTTCCTCATTTTACATGAAGAATAAGGATATGGTGTTGTGCTAAGAAGGAATCAAGAGAAATCAAGGAGAAGAGGAGTTTCTAAATTAGGGTTTCTGTGTAAAATCCCCTAGTTTAGGTCAAATTTCCAAGCAAGATAAGCTTCAAATGAATCCTTGGCCAACATGAAACTTGTAGAGGAGCTCAAGACCTTTAATTTTAGTTGTGGAAGACATCAAGGAGATTTATAGAACTCAAGTTATGGTCCTTGCAAGTTACAGGTCATCTGAGGTATCTGAAATTTTGTCTGTGAAAGAGACTTGACTTCCAAGCAATTTTTACCCCTCAAGGAAATTTCAAATGAATTTCTGGTAAACATAAGAATTGTTCCTCATTGTCTTAGCTTTCTATAATGGTATAGTATGCCTTCATATGATTTGTGGAACTCTACTTATGGTCTTGGAAAGCAAAGGGTATTTTGGTCATCTGAGAATTACAGGTCATTTCAAGCCTATCCACAAAACTCATACAAGGAAGCTTCAAATGGAAAACTTTACAACATCAAACTTGTTCCAAATGACATTTTGAGTCTAGAAAAGTGACCATGAGAGATTGGAAAGATTAATAGCACAAGGTTTCAAAATTGTTGGATTTAATGAATAAAAATGACCTAAAAAATGAGTTTTTTCATATTTTGGCCAAATGAGGTGAAATTATAGGTCATTTTGAATGGAAAGATCATTTTGAGAACATTGGCTAAATTAGAATTTTGAGCTTGGTTTACATTTTGGGAGTTATTCATGGTTACTATTAATGGAAGATACATAAGCCAAATCCAAAGGAAAGAGTGCAAGGGAAGCTTCTCCAAGCTTCTAGGAGTTTCTAACCTCACCTATATATTGATATGAGTAACTCCATTCCATGGTTGGTGATCTCATTTTACTCATAAACACAAGTTTCATACATTTTCTCCCACTTGCAAAATCAATTCAAACTCTTCCAAATTCTCATCAATTTTCCCCATCCTTGATCTGGTATTCATCATCATCATCCCTAGATCAGAATTCATTTGGTAGAATTGAGGTGGATTCGAGCTGTGCAAGTTCACCTTTCAAGAAGCACAAATTTTGGAATTGAGAGATTCAAAGCTTTGGAGTCATATTTGTTGCATACAGAAGTCATCATCAAGTTCATTGATCAGTTTTCAATCATTTCAAGCATTGGATCAAGAAGTTTTAGCAGCTGTTTTCATCAATTGCACCAGGTATGTTTCTCATTCGAATTGGCTGTTTAGGTTAGGATCACAAGGTTTTGTTAGCATAGAATTGGTAAGATAGGATAGATGACTTAGTTTGGTGAGTTTGGAGAGCTTTCATGAAGTTTGGTCATGGAGTGCAAGATCTGGTAGGGCTGGTAACTCATGATTTAATGCACGAAAATCTTGATGGAATAGCATGTTGAGATCAGCATAAGGTGTAGATGAGTTTAGGACAAGAATTAGTGAGGTTTGGAGCAATTGATGACAGGTGAAAATGGTGGATCAGTTGTGTTACACTCATCGGGTTTGGAGTTTGGCTGAGTTTTAGAAAGAACCATTGGCATGGCTGTGTAGAGGGGAAGGAATAGACCAAGTTTTCTTTTCATATCGAGTGATTTCATGGTGAATGGAGGGAGAACAGAGAGCTGGAAGGTGCGTGCATGGTGATGAGGTTTTCTGAAACCCTAGGGTTTCAAGGTAGACGATGAACCATGACCACACGATGGAGGGTTTTGACTTGACTCAGATGTTAATCCAAGGGCCACGATTTAAAACGAAATTTGGAGGGAGAGACTATGCACTAAACGCATCGTTTCATTTATTAATTCTGACTGGGCCTCATAATCTCTTGCTAATGCCACCCCCAATTGTCAGGCCCAATTCAATTCTAACTGAATATCTTGCTATATACACCGTTTGCTTCTTTTTAACTTTTGTTGTATTTTCTGAATGCGTTGGGCCCAGACGCGCTTGCTATGCGCGCCCCCCAGTCTGGGCCCGTTTCCTTTTTTAAACTGAATTAACCTGCTTTCTGCACCCCTTTCCATGTGATTCATTTCATTTTGTTTCAAAAAACATTAAATCTTTTAAAATTCATAATAAATCATAAAATGCATATTTTCAATTGGTTCTTTTTGCATCATTTTCTTAATTTTGTCAAGAAAATTCTCATACAAAAAAATTAATAATTCATTTCATTTTTTTATTTTTGGCATATTTTTCTTTTAATTAGGTGTAAATAATATTTTGTTTAGTGCATGAATTTGATAATTTTTGTTCTAATAGTTGCTTTAATATTTTTCACCCATTCTTTTTTGGTTGATTAGTAGATAAGATTAGCTTGTATATATAATTTAGTTCCCATTTTTAGGACTTAATTTTGGGTGTTTAGTTTAGGTGTGAATAACATGAACAAAATTAGGGTTTAAAGGATGACTTAGGAGAATTGAATCATTTCCCTTAGGACTTAGAGATTGAATATGTTAGATATGGGACTATAGGGACTATGGGTAGTTATTAGATCCCTTAAAAATCACTAGGATTCCCCTACTGCTATTGGTATATTACTGTCTATATTTGATTGACTGGTGTGTGTTGCACCCTAAAATTTGACCAACCGGGTCTCGCATTTGGTCCTATGTTTCGACGCATAACCGCATTCGCATCTGCATATCGCATACAGTGCATTTTTCATTTGTATTGATTTTATCGGGATCACAGCTCTCGTCTCGCGTCTCAGGTGTTTTTAATCAGTTTGGATAGATAGAATCGCATTTTTGGGATGGTTCGGTGCCCGTTTATTTTTACCGGCTATTTTGGTGTGCTCTCGCGGTATTATGTGTCGTTCGGTGCTTATTTTGTTCCTCTGGGAATTATTGTGATTTTTCTGGATTTTATTGGCTATTTTTAGGGTTTAAATAGATTTTTAATCATTTTAGGATAAAATAGATATTTTTAGAATATAATAATTAAATTTAAATCATTTTTCAGCATTTTTTAGAATATTATAAATTCTATAGGATAATATAGATTTTATTTTAGGATAATATAGAATAATAATAGATTGTTTTTTTTTCTTTTATTAGTAAATAGATTCTAATAGAAGAATATAGATTTCTTTTATTTTTTATCATTTTATTAATAGGATAAATAAGATTTTTCTCTTAGAAAATTAATAGGTTTTTTGAATATTAGGGTTTAATAGACTTTCTTTTATAGGATAATATTTTAGATATGGATAATATAGCTTTTTATAGAATTTTAAATAGGATTTTAATATAGAATATAGATTGTTCATTTTAATAAATGGTTAGATTTTTCTTTTAATAGTTTTAATAGATGTTATAGAAAATTAATAGATTTTAGAATATTAGATGTTAATTAGGTTAGTTAATTAGGTTTAATTGATTAGTCTTTAATCCATTTAATCAGATTTAATTAGTTTTTCTTTTTAATTCATTTCAGTTTTTTTGGGCTTTATCTTGTTTTTTCGTATTGGGCCCATATCAGGCAAAAAGTCCAGTTTTTCTGTCCAAGTCTCCAGCAAGATCCAGCAGCTTCTAGAATAATCCAGAACTTCAGCCCTATAAAGCCTGCAAGCCACGTGTAACAGAGGGGGGGGACCCCACGTTTTCGCAGCCACATCACGCCACGCCATCAGTCCACCGAGCCCCTCTCTCTGCCATGTTTCCACACCTTCCCTGCATGCCACACGCGTGGCACCCCACTAAGTCCCTCTCCCTCCACGCGTCCTGCATGCCCTAACCGCCTCCACCCACGCTGCCACGTATCGCCTCGCCTGAAACCGTCACCGGCCGGCATGCATGGCCGGCGGCCACCATCAATCTCACCGGAAAACCTCAAAAAATCCAGAAATCATCATCGACTTCATCTTCCTCCTCTCGTCATCACCCTCAAGAAACTCTCCGGTCCTTTTCCATCATCACCGATCATTATCCAAATTCAGCCGCCTCCGATCACCATCAACAACTTTCTTTCCGGCGAGAACCTTCACCTTCAACTGATCGTCAACCTTCAAGCATCCAACCTCAACCATCATCATCTCTAGATTCAACTCTCAACCTTCATCTTTCTGATCAACGTCATCAACGAGAAGAACAATCTTCATCATATCCCCTGGAAATCTCCAGAAGCGTCTTCATCGTAGATCAAGATCTCTCAGGATCTTCAAGGTTCTTCAGAGAAAATCCAGATCCTTCATCAAGTTCACCATTACCAGAAGACTCTCAACAATTGACTAACATCTTTCAAGATCAGCATCCGATCTTGAAGATCCTCTGCCGTTCTGGATATTTTTGCCAGTTTTTCGTGAGAATTGTGTAGGTGTTCTTCGCTTGTTCTTCATTGAATTCCCAGAATCCATCGGCACCTTCATCGTGTTTTCCAGAACACCTTGAAGAACATTCCAGATTCTAAGCTTCATCGTGGTCAAAGATCCTCCAACAATCCTCGTCAGAAATAATCAAGAACATGTATCACACCTTCAGGACCTTCAACGATCTAACTTCCTTCAGAGACTTGCTTCACGAATGTCAAGAATGGATGTTTCCAGATAGCAATTGGTTTCTGTTGTTTATTCTTTCGTTTTTGCAGGTTGAGTTTGAAGATGATAGAATAGGGGTGGTGACCTGAGAGGAAGACGGCGGCGGCGGTTGAGGGGGAAGTTTAGGTTAGGGTTTCTGAGTGAGGAGATGGAGAGAAGGAAGGAGAGGATGGGTCGGTGGGCTGAATCCAGGCCCAATCATTTTTTTGGAGACACCTCACCCCCTCATTTTTTTGCTGTGAATGGGCTGAGCCCAATATGGTTTCTCAACGCACCTGCGTTTCACTTGATGCACCTCCCCCTCCGCTTTGCAGCAATAGCAGCTGGGCTGGGCCCAGTTTGCAGTTTGTTTTTTTTATATATATTTTTCTGCTTATCACTCCCCTTTGTAACTGTTAACCCCCCCCCCCCCCTGTATTTTGTTTTCTTATTTTCTTTGTTTAGAAAAAGAAAAGAAAAGAAATATTATGAAAAAAAATAATAGAAAAAGAAAAGTGAAAAAAAAAATAAAAAGAAATATTAGAAAAGAAAGAGGAGAAAAATATAGAAAAAATATGAAAGATCATGAGAAAAATAAAGAGAAAATATGTGAAAAAGATAGAGAAAAATAAAGAGAAAAATATATTGAAAAAATAGAAAAATAAAGAAAGGATATTTTGAAAGAAAAAGGAGAAAATGATTGGAAAAGAATAAAAAATATTAGTATAGACTTAATATTTTTAGAGTGCATTTTCTTCTAGGATATATTTCCATAGAGTTTATTTTACATCTTTTTAGAGACATCCTTAGAAGTCCACTTGTTAGGGGACTTTTTCATTTGATTTTTTTCAGGATAGGATAGGATAGTATTTCCTAGGCGTTTATTTTCAGTCTTCACTCATTGTACCCATTTTTCAGAATGTTAATAAAACGAGATTTGAGCTGTGGTCCCGATAGTAGCCGAACTACAGCTGCTCTGATTTCTCGTACCAGACGAGAATATGTAGGCATAGGATGCGATATCCTAGCAAGCACACTAACAACTAACCTTTTGTTCTCTCGCGGCTGTGCGATCGAGACTTTCCCGCTGACGATTAATTGTAACCCTTTTTCTCTCTAGCTCGAGGGCATTTGAGACCAAACCATAGCTTTGCCCATAGGTTCCCGACCTTTGAAACTAGTTTTTTTTCTCACTGCTGTGTGAGAATGTTTTGTTTAGCCGTAGTTAGACTGAACTACGTAAAGCTCTGATCTTCCATGCAGTGTGGAAGTACGTAGGCACAAGACGCGAGGTCTTGGCGAGCCAATTTTCCCGTAGTCCCGAACTACGTTGACTCTGACTTTCTCTCTTGAGAATACGTAGGCATAGAGTGCGACGCTCTATCGAGTCATTTCCCTTCTGTTTAGATTTAGCAGCCGTAGATAGATTGTTTTTGCATCCTTTAGACAACCCAAGCAAGCGTGGATCCCGTCGAGTACGACGGACGTGAGGGGTGCTAATACCTTCCCCTTGCGTAACCGACTCCCGAACCCAGGTTTTGGTTGCGATGACCATACCTTTCCCCGTTTTTTGCGAGGTTTACTTCGAGCGTTTCATTTCCCTCCGTTGGGATAAATAATGCACGGTGGCGACTCTTCTGTCAGCCGGCGCCGATTTTCGCAGTAGCGACAGCTGGCGACTCTGCTGGGGACTGCGATAGTTCCCTATGCGAGTATCTGCTGGGGATCCAACATCCCCTGGCTGCTAAGGACTGCGATAGTTCTTATGCATGTGGGATCCAACGTCCCCTAAGAGAGAGTCAATCCTAGCGCTTGTTTGCTTGTCTATTGGGGTTTATTTATTGATATTATCTGTTAGTGTTGGGGTGTTACGGGTGTTCTATGATTGAGTGAGAAGCCGGACCTGGGCTTGAGTGCACCTTAGACTTAGAGTAGAGATTAGTGGGTGCGTACCGGCTTTGCTTGTACTAGTGTCCCGCGAAATCTACACTCGGACGAGGTTCTTCTGGTTGACTTCTTTTTCTACCCTTTGGGTCGAGGGGGTTGTTTGGTCAGTTGGATTGTCGACTCCGGGAACCGATCATTTGGAAGTTAGCTAAGTGAGGCCTCTTCAGTACTTGATGATGCCACTCCTTCTGGGAATCGTATCGTCAGTCTTGAAAGTCTGTGATGCTGACGACCGCATAGGATGCCGTACCTTGTCAGATATAGGTCCATACCTGTGAGTGGGGGTTTTTTTTTGCAGGAAACTTGACTTCCAACCTACCCGTTATTTTGGTCTTCTCTTCAGAGACCGTCTCTGTCAGCAGTGCAGCAGTATTCAGAGATTGTGTGGGGGATGTGGTCCCGTGTGTGCTGCATTTTGCATATCATATGTATATTAGTGTTGCATTGCATATCATCCTCCAGTTAGCCAGAGTTCTGATCCAGCCTTTGTTTCTTGAAGGTGATTACCCAGAGTTTGGATTGAGCAACTGTTGACTGTCGAAGACCGACCTAGGGGTTGAGTAGCTTTGAGAAGAATCGAGCATTGAAGTCAGCTGAAGACTATTGGTAGCCATGTCTGAAGGCAATTTCCAGTCTCCTAACACCTTGACGGGGTTCACTATGGCGTCCAACCCTCTGTATGATTCTATCGAAGACTTCCCGCAAGTGAACAACGTTACTGCAGACCAAGTTGTACAGCCTTCTGTTGAGAACCGAGTTCGACATGAGCAGTTTGTTGCCCAGAATGAGCGTCTTCCTCCTATTACCAATCAAGGTGTTGCTGTCCCTGTGATGAATTACCGAAGAGATATCCCGATAGCCAGGATGGTAGATCCAAGAGATCTTGAAAATAATAGAAGACTCCGAGCGTTGGAGGAAGGAATGAAAGCTTTGAAAGCCAAAGATGCTGTTAACCTGGATGCTGTAGGCATGTGTTTGGTTCCTGACCTGGTGTTGCCTTATAAGTTCAAAGTGCCGAAATTTGAGAAGTACACGGGAGATAGCTGTCCGAAGCTGCATTTGATGATGTTCTGTCGAAGAATGATTGCGTTTGTGCGAGATGACAAATTGATGATTCATTGCTTTCAAGATAGTCTGACTGGGGCATCTTTAAGGTGGTATATGCAGTTAGAGAGGAATCAGATTCAATCATGGATGGATTTAGCCAGAGCTTTTCTGAAGCAGTACGATTATAACCTAGACATAGCTCCCTATCGCATGCATTTGCAAGAGTTGTCTCAAGAGAGCAATGAACCTATCAGGAAGTAAGCTCAGAGATGGAGAGAATTTGCTGCTAGAGTGCGTCCACCGCTGTTAGATCAAGAGCTAGAAAGCATGTTTGTAGATTCCCTACAAGATCCGTACTTCAAAAGATTGCTCGGACTTCCAATAAGTTTCTCTGACGTGGTAGCATTAGGAGAACGCCTCGAGTATTCCATAAGAATTGGGAAAATTCAGATTACTTCATATGATCAAGCTGGTGAAACTGAATATCCTTGTGACTATCAGAGTGAAGAAGAATTTGTGATCAATGTAGTCGTGCCAAAGGTTGAATATCCTCGAAGCGAATCAGTGAATTTTATTGGCTCTTCATCTTATCAGAGATCAGTACCTCCTGTGGCTTGTTATACTGAACAGACAGTCGTGCCTGGGGCACCCTATCAGGAACCTTATGTCGCTTCCATTGCAAAGCAACGAACTCGTGGCCGAGGTTATCAGAGTCAGCATCAGAATCAGAACAGACCTCGTAACAACTTGGAACGAAGGAAAGCGCCTTCTCACCCAGTGCCTATGCCGTATAGCCAGTTGCTACCATCTTTGATCCAGAAGTCTTTGGTGGAACCTAAAGCTCTTAAGCCAGTTCCAGAACCTTACCCTCCTGGGTACAATCCCCACGTTCAGTGTGGTTTATGGTGGCTCTCCAGGGCATTCAACCGAAGATTGTAAAGCATTTCAGGAGAAAGTACAGCAGTTGATTGATCAGGATCGCATTTCCTTTCGAGAAGGATTTCTGTTTGTTCATCCCAACCGCTCAGCTGTCTAAGCTCGTAGACTCGGAAAGTATTCCCCAGCAAAGAAGCCAGCGATTCAGACAGGCAGGCGCCTCAGCATTGGCAGTCCTCAGGCTCTTATATCATTTGCATTTGTAGTTTCTTTTCTGTTAGTTACTACTTGCTTTTAAGCATTGTATGTTTCGAATGGTGGTAATAATAAAGTGACTATGCATTTTTCTGAATTAATCATGTCGCTGTTGCTCATTTACTGCATTGCACTGACACTTGCATTTTATTCACTCCACTTTATCCCTGTGACTAGCAAAGATTGGAGGGAGGATGACGAAACTAAACTCATAACCTATGATCGTAGGCTTTCAGATAAGACCGTACCGATGACGTACAAGGCATTGTTTCAAATCCCCTAAACACTGGAGATATAAGGAGTTAGTCCCTTGTTAACCACTTCGAGCCAGGAAGTAGAAGTTTTTTCGGACTTTTAAACCCTCACATCTTAACCCGGGGCAGGGTAGTTGTCAGTTAGCTTGACCGAGCGTTCAAGTCTTACAGAGGAGTGTTGTCTTTCAAGGACCAACCAGTTTATACCTTTCAAGAGGTCATACCTCACCAATCAGGAGTAAGACAGTTACAATCCTTTCGGAGCAATCAAGATAACCAGTGTCACACGGCTTTGTTCCAAAAGAAAGAAGAAAGAAAGCCCGCTAAGTAAAAAAAGAAAGAAAAGCTAGAAAGCTAACACTTAGGCAAAAATCAGGGCATCCCGCTGGACTTCAAAAGAAAACGAAAAATCGAAAAGAACTCAAAAGGAGTCAGTCCAGGCAAAAGTTAGGGAATCAGAAGAATGAAAAAGAGGGATTAAAAAGAAATTTTTCCCCAGCAAGTTACAAAGTCGTGTACACAGACACCAAAAGCGAAGAAGGAGTAACTGTCACTCCGGAAAAAAAAAAACCCGGTGAATTCCTTAGCTATGGTTCTTACCATTCAGCATACCTCTCGAAGAGGCGAGCGCTTGTGCCAGGTTAACTGAACCTTAGGATTGGAGATCATCACGTAGAAGGGGTGGGTGCAAATCAAAATTTGAGCCAAATATCCTTTGTTTCACGAACCGTGAACCCGACCACGATACAACCCTCAAAAGACCTAATTGAGGTAGGGTTAGTCTGAAGCGCATTACGATAAGGTCGAGTAACCTGACTCCTTCTTGACTTGCTAGTCACATCCTTGTTGTATTTTCACTGACCACGTAAGCACTACGTTTGAACTTTGGTTCATTCGTCACTCACAATCATAGCATGTAAATGAGTGACAGCTCAAATTTTTTCAAAATCTGCATAACCACTGCATTAAGATTACCATTCGTAGACAGACGATTTTTAATCGCAGGTTAGTAGTTGGCATGAAAGGAGTTCCAACAGGGAATAATCAAGCAAGACTGAGTAATTCAGCAGTCTGAACCAGAATGGTGTATGTTGTGAAGGCCTGTGAATCAGGGGCATTATCTTCCAGTAAGTTCAGTATCAGTTAGTCTGAGGACAAGTCCCGGAGCTTCAGTTGATTAGGGGCAGTGTATTTGAGAAGCAGTTGATCAGAAGTGCGTCTTCTTGAGAGCCAATCAGGGGCAATTATGCAGAATGCTGAGATTTGAAAGCAGAACCTTCAGGTGGATAATCAGATCGGGTTAAGTCACTAGAACGCTCATTCAGGGGCAAGTTACTGCAGAGAGTGTTGAAACCAATTGGGTTAGTAGGGGTTTAATGGAGATTGATTTCTGTTGTCGTACGGATACAGGAGCAAATATTCTCGAGGTCGTTTCGTAGCAGAGCTGTTCAGGGCAAGCACTCCCAAGAGTTAGATTGGGGCAAGTTGATTGTATTAAAGTAAGATGTTCAAGCCAGTCTTGTTATCCCCAGCTGAGTGTACTGGGGCAAGTTGTTCAAACCAGCCTGTTTATCCCCAGCCGGAGTTGAGTATCGGGGAATCATGTCATCAAAAACCTGAACCTTTCAAATAAGAAGATCTTGCTGTCATTGGATCATTGTCCTACAGTTTAAACCTGTTGCGTGTCAGTAACCAGTCATTCCCAAAGTCCAGTTCTCGCCTGGCAAACTGGTAACCAGTTCTCGTCTGGCCTACCCTATCGTAAGCATCAGTTCCCGTCTGGTGTAGTTTATTGGTAACCAGTTCTCGTCTGGTCGCCATTTCTTCAAGTGTTGTATCAGTTCTCGTCTGGTACATGTCATCGCGTAACCAGTTCTCGTCTAGTCACCGTTTCTTCAAGTGTTGTATCAGTTCTCGCCTGGTACATGTCATCGCGTAATCAGTTCTCATCCGGTTATCGTGTGTTTTACCCTAGGTGTTATACCAGTTCTCGTCTGGTGTATGTCAGCTTTCAGCCAGTTCTCGCCTGGTTGTCTATGCCTCAGTCTGTTATCCAGTAAGCCCCGTCTGATGTTCAAAAAACACAAAAATCAATGTTTGTTCAATTTACCTCACCTATCAGTTCTCGTCTGGTAGTCTACCTTTGAATGCTAGTTCTCGTCTAGTATTTTCCATATCTTCCACTGTGTACATAATCCATGTTTATCTTAAACCAGAAAAACAAAAAAACCTAAAGGTATCTGACACAGTAATTCCCAATGACCCGCATGTTGGCATGTTCCCCGATACGAAGCTCGACGGATACCAGTGCTCTGATTAATGTTTGAGATC
The DNA here is from genome assembly GCA_963859935.3 of Lathyrus sativus. Taxonomy (NCBI): domain Eukaryota; kingdom Viridiplantae; phylum Streptophyta; class Magnoliopsida; order Fabales; family Fabaceae; genus Lathyrus; species Lathyrus sativus. The sequence goes on along the minus strand of OZ012740.1, from coordinate 277,156,215 downwards.
CTTGTGGATGTTGTTAAATCAGAATTGCTACTCTTCAGCAGATGAAAGTTGCGTATTATCCCCGGAAGAGTCGAAATTGTATTGTTACCCTGTATCAGAGTAGGGTCAAGAGTATCCTAAGCAGATTAAGATTGATATCCTTGATAGTAGGGGTATTTCCAGCAGTGTGCTGCACGCAATCAATCCTCAGTTTGGGTCAATTCCCGCAGAGCACAATCAGTTGCCGATGGTTTGAAGGGAATATTCCCAAGCAGAGTTGTTTTCTTTCCCCAGTGAAGTCGTCAAGCAGGGTTGCCTTTCCATTTCTCCAGCAGGACGATTATCCCCAGCGGATTTGGTGTCCCTTTTTCAGCATTTATTTTGCTGAGATGGTTTTGTGACTTCGGTTCATTCCCAGTAGAGTTGACGTTACCTTCGGCATTTATTTCGCCAAGTGGTTTTCAGACCTGGTGTTCTCTGGCAGCTCGAGCCTGCATTAGCATTTGCATATAGCGTCATAGCATTTATACAAGCATACAACATTTCCCTGCCATCTGGGCCTCGCATTTTCAAACAGAACGCATAGCATTTACATGTCATATAGGACATTGCATTATTCTCAAGCATACGCATGTCGAAACATAGACCAGAATGGTTGCCTATTGGATTTCGAATTTGTTCACCTGCAGAGTTATTGGGTTAAGCTTCTCGTCTTCCCCAGCGGAGTGATTCTTCATATTTGGTTGTTACGTCAGCATCGGGAAAAAAAACAACAACGGAGACTATCATATATCAAGCTTTTCTGAAGCTGCCGCCTTCGTCAGAATAGGTGCCAGGCAGTTCAATTCAGAATTCCCCAGGAGAGTTTCCTCAGGTTCGCCGTGAACATGAGTCGACAGAAAAGATCCCATGACAGATGGGCAGGTGTTTGCTTTGCGAAGCATTATTCCAATACTTGTGGCGTCACGCAGGTGATTGGCAAGGAGAAGAAAATTTTATCAGAAAATTGACCAGTTGTTGCCGTGACAACCGAACTTCAGTCTATTGGAGGCTATTCCTCAAGCAGTTTTGCAGTATATTCTTGCGGTTGGCAAATTTCAGGGTTCCATTTGTATTCAACCGTCATCTACCTTGAATGTTTGAAGGCTGAGCGCTCTTCACCCATTCAGGTCCAAGCCGCTTGAATAGGGGCAGCTGTTGCACCCTAAAATTTGACCAACCGGGTCTCGCATTTGGTCCTATGTTTCGACGCATAACCGCATTCGCATCTGCATATCGCATACAGTGCATTTTTCATTTGTATTGATTTTATCGGGATCACAACTCTCGTCTCGCGTCTCAGGTGTTTTTAATCAGTTTGGATAGATAGAATCGCATTTTTGGGATGGTTCGGTGCCCGTTTATTTTTACCGGCTATTTTGGTGCGCTCTCGCGGTATTATGTGTCGTTCGGTGCTTATTTTGTTCCTCTGGGAATTATTGTGATTTTTCTGGATTTTATTGGCTATTTTTAGGGTTTAAATAGATTTTTAATCATTTTAGGATAAAATAGATATTTTTAGAATATAATAATTAAATTTAAATCATTTTTCAGCATTTTTTAGAATATTATAAATTCTATAAGATAATATAGATTTTATTTTAGGATAATATAGAATAATAATAGATTGTTTTTTTCTTTTATTAGTAAATAGATTTTAATAGAAGAATATAGATTTCTTTTATTTTTTATCATTTTCTCAATAGGATAAATAAGATTTTTCTCTTAGAAAATTAATAGGTTTTTTGAATATTAGGGTTTAATAGACTTTCTTTTATAGGATAATATTTTAGATATGGATAATATAGCTTTTTATAGAATTTTAAATAGGATTTTAATATAGAATATAGATTGTTCATTTTAATAAATGGTTAGATTTTTCTTTTAATAGTTTTAATAGATGTTATAGAAAATTAATAGATTTTAGAATATTAGATGTTAATTAGGTTAGTTAATTAGGTTTAATTGATTAGTCTTTAATCCATTTAATCAAATTTAATTAGTTTTTCTTTTTAATTCATTTCAGTTTTTTTGGGCTTTATCTTGTTTTTTCGTATTGGGCCCATATCAGGCAAAAAGTCCAGTTTTTCTGTCCAAGTCTCCAGCAAGATCCAGCAGCTTCTAGAATAGTCCAGAACTTCAGCCCTATAAAGCCTGCAAGCCACGTGTAACAGAGGGGGGGACCCCACGTTTTCGCAGCCACATCACGCCACGCCATCAGTCCACCGAGCCCCTCTCTCTGCCATGTTTCCACACCTTCCCTGCATGCCACACGCGTGGCACCCCACTAAGTCCCTCTCCCTCCACGCGTCCTGCATGCCCTAACCGCCTCCACCCACGCTGCCACGTATCGCCTCGCCTGAAACCGTCACCGGCCTGCATGCATGGCCGGCGGCCACCATAAATCTCACCGGAAAACCTCAAAAAATCCAGAAATCATCATCGACTTCATCTTCCTCTTCTCGTCATCACCCTCAAGAAACTCTCCGGTCCTTTTCCATCATCACCGATCATTATCCAAATTCAGCCGCCTCCGATCACCATCAACAACTTTCTTTCCGGCGAGAACCTTCACCTTCAACCGATCGTCAACCTTCAAGCATCCAACCTCAACCATCATCATCTCTAGATTCAACTCTCAACCTTCATCTTTCTGATCAACATCATCAACGAGAAGAACAATCTTCATCATATCCCCTGGAAATCGCCAGAAGCGTCTTCATCGTAGATCAAGATCTCTCAGGATCTTCAAGGTTCTTCAGAGAAAATCCAGATCCTTCATCAAGTTCACCATTACCAGAAGACTCTCAACAATTGACTAACATCTTTCAAGATCAGCATCCGATCTTGAAGATCCTCTGCCGTTCTGGATATTTTTGCCAGTTTTTCGTGAGAATTGTGTAGGTGTTCTTCGCTTGTTCTTCATTGAATTCCCAGAATCCATCGGCACCTTCATCGTGTTTTCCAGAACACCTTGAAGAACATTCCAGATTCTAAGCTTCATCGTGGTCAAAGATCCTCCAACAATCCTCGTCAGAAATAATCAAGAACATGCATCACACCTTCAGGACCTTCAACGATCTAACTTCCTTCAGAGACTTGCTTCACGAATGTCAAGAATGGATGTTTCCAGATAGCAATTGGTTTCTGTTGTTTATTCTTTCGTTTTTGCAGGTTGAGTTTGAAGATGATAGAATAAGGGTGGTGACCTGAGAGGAAGACGACGGCGGCGGTTGAGGGGGAAGTTTAGGTTAGGGTTTCTGAGTGAGGAGATGGAGAGAAGGAAGGAGAGGATGGGTCGGTGGGCTGAATCCAGGCCCAATCATTTTTTTGGAGACACCTCACCCCCTCATTTTTTTGCTGTGAATGGGCTGAGCCCAATATGGTTTCTCAACGCACCTGCGTTTCACTTGATGCACCTCCCCCTCCGTTTTGCAGCAATAGCAGCTGGGCTGGGCCCAGTTTGCAGTTTGTTTTTTTTATATATATTTTTCTGCTTATCACTCCCCTTTGTAACTGTTAACCCCCCCTTTGTATTTTGTTTTCTTATTTTCTTTGTTTAGAAAAAGAAAAGAAAAGAAATATTATGAAAAAAAATAATAGAAAAAGAAAAGTGAAAAAAAAAATAATAAAAAGAAATATTAGAAAAGAAAGAGGAGAAAAATATAGAAAAAATATGAAAGATCATGAGAAAAATAAAGAGAAAATATGTGAAAAAGATAGAGAAAAATAAAGAGAAAAATATATTGAAAAAATAGAAAAATAAAGAAAGGATATTTTGAAAGAAAAAGGAGAAAATGATTGGAAAAGAATAAAAAATATTAGTATAGACTTAATATTTTTAGAGTGCATTTTCTTCTAGGATATATTTCCATAGAGTTTATTTTACATCTTTTTAGAGACATCCTTAGAAGTCCACTTGTTAGGGGACTTTTTCATTTGATTTTTTTCAGGATAGGATAGGATAGTATTTCCTAGGCGTTTATTTTCAGTCTTCACTCATTGTACCCATTTTTCAGAATGTTAATAAAACGAGATTTGAGCTGTGGTCCCGATAGTAGCCGAACTACAGCTGCTCTGATTTCTCGTACCAGACGAGAATATGTAGGCATAGGATGCGATATCCTAGCGAGCACACTAACAACTAACCTTTTGTTCTCTCGCGGCTGTGCGATCGAGACTTTCCTGCTGACGATTAATTGTAACCCTTTTTCTCTCTAGCTCGAGGGCATTTGAGACCAAACCATAGCTTTGCCCATAGGTTCCCGACCTTTGAAACTAGTTGTTTTTCTCACTGCTGTGTGAGAATGTTTTGTTTAGCCGTAGTTAGCCTGAACTACGTAAAGCTCTGATCTTCCATGCAGTGTGGAAGTACGTAGGCACAAGACGCGAGGTCTTGGCGAGCCAATTTTCCCGTAGTCCCGAACTACGTTGACTCTGACTTTCTCTCTTGAGAATACGTAGGCATAGAGTGCGATGCTCTATCGAGTCATTTCCCTTCTGTTTAGATTTAGCAGCCGTAGATAGATTGTTTTTGCATCCTTTAGACAACCCAAGCAAGCGTGGATCCCGTCGAGTACGACGGACGTGAGGGGTGCTAATACCTTCCCCTTGCGTAACCGACTCCCGAACCCAGGTTTTGGTTGCGATGACCATACCTTTCCCCGTTTTTTGCGAGGTTTACTTCGAGCATTTCCTTTCCCTCCGTTGGGATAAATAACGCACGGTGGCGACTCTTCTGTCAGCCGGCGCCGATTTTCGCAGTAGCGACAGTGTGGTGTGCCCTCTGGGGTTTATTGATTTGTCTGTATGGGTATTGGGATTGCTTGGGGATTGGGAGAGCTGAAGGCTTGTGATGATGAAGCCATTGGAGATCAAGAGTTTGAAGACCAACTTCCAGAGTTGAGGAGGAGAGTTTTGCTAGCAGCTGTTGAGGAGACTAGGGTCTAGGAGCTAGGCAGAGCTCTAGATTAGAAAGCTTGTTTCCCAAACATGGAATGCCTTGTCTGCATCCATCCTTTCTCTATGATTCAAAGTCTCTTTCAAATACCCACCTCCTTCCTTTGGAAGGATCAGTGAATGTATTTGAAAGATAGAACTTTTGAGAGAAAACTGTCTGTTTAATGTTAACAGTTAATGAACCACCCTTGGTAGGTAATTGACTGTCTAACATTCATTCACTTCATCTTGTTGACTGATATTCCTCTTGGAGATTGAGACTGGAAGAAAAGCCATTGCAGATGGAAGACTGATGACCAAAGCCCTTGCTGGAAAGCTGTGGAGATGGAGATTGATGCTTGCTGAAGCTTGAAGACTGATGTGGTGCAGAGCTGTTGTGGCTGTTTATTTTTCTGCTGTTATTCATTCTTGATGTATTGATTGGTTTTCTGGACTGTATTGTTTGCTGTTTACCTGTTGGGTTGAAAGTGAAGTCTGTTCACTTTTGCCTATTGTTTTCTAGGTTCGAGGTTGAGTGGGACTCCCTTGCCTCGCTTGTATTGTTGCATCCATGCATTTTACTGTTTTACTGTATATATCTGATATTGTTTCTGTTTCCGTCTATTCCCTTAGGATCTCTGTTTCTCTCTGCGCAAGAGAGGAGCATGATAGACATTAGGTCTTAACCCATGCATGATAACATTAGGTTAGTTTGATTCCCTTCGCAACCATAGGTTAGAGTTTTGTCTCTTCTTTCTCAAAACAAACAGAAAAATACAATAAAACTTCGAACACTATAAAAGACACTTCTTCCGTAAAAGAATGTGAACTCATCAAAACGTCATTTTTTGTCCGCTTGGACTGCTAATCAGAAAAACCTTTTCAGAAGGAAAAAAATCAATCAAGACAAGCTTGTGTCGTACGTGGCCCGAACTACGTTTGCTCTGATCTTTCATGCCGTATGAAAGTACGTAGGCATAGGATGCGATATCCTAGCGAGCAACCTTCCCCTCCTTTCCCGTAGGTAGGCGAACTACGTTGACTCTGATTTCTTGTTCCAGACGGGAATACGTAGGCATAAAGTGCGATACTTTGCCGAGTCATTTTATTTCCTTTTAACCCTTAACCCTTAGTGTAGATAGAATAACCATCCTTTCGATAAGAAAACAAGCGTGGATCCCGTCGAGTACGACGAACGTGAGGGGTGCTAATACCTTCCCCTTGCGTAACCGACTCCCGAACCCAGGTTTTGGTTGCGACGACCATACCTTTTCCCGTGTTGTGCGAGGTTTACTCTGAGCGTTTCCTTTCCCTCCCGTGGGATAAATAACGCACGGTGGCGACTCTTCTGTTCAGCCGGCGCCGATTTTCGCAGTAGCGACAGTCACTAGGGGAGAAATTGGAAGAGAATGGGATTGGTTTCAAGCTGCAAACAGAATTATGCATGGTATGGTATGTGATTGAAAATCTCATGACATGAGAGATTGAAACTCTCATTAGAAGGATCTAGAGGGTTCTAGATCATCCAAACATCATCTATATATTGAGTAGAGATGATCCAATGCAAAGGTTGGTGATGATTGAAGAAGAGAGCATAGATTGAGATTGGGATTTCATAGCTTGCAATTGAATTCGGTTTCACCAATTTCTTCACTTTCCATCCATTTTCTTGATTGAAACTTCTTCCATGGAGGCTAGGGATTGAATCCAGATCATAATCCAAGAGAATTCGTGGCTGAATCGTGTATGAGCAAGTGAATTTTTCCACCTACAAATCACCATCGGGTTTCAAGATTCAGGGGTTTTCAACAAGTTCTATTGCATACAGAAGCAAGAAAAGGGTTCATTGATCGTGTCTGAAAGATTGTAGAGCTTGACTTGAAGGTTTAGTGCATTTGTTCATCAAGAATTTTCAGGTTAGTAACTTTCTTCCTCTAGCATGAATTAGGTAGAATCAAGATGAATTAGGGTGGTAGATGCATTGTAGAACGGTGTAGGAATGATTTCAGACCATTAATTTGAGAATTAGAGACAAAATAGGTGCATTACCATTTTCGGTTGAGATTTGGATATGGTGAATCTTGAGGTTTCAGAAAGAACTAAGGGCATGAATGAACTCATGAGGGAATTTGGGACATGTTTCATTAAGGGATCGTGGCCTATAGTGGACTCTAGGTTGAACTAGGGTTGTGGAATGGTGACCGGAGCACCACCGGTGGTGGCCGGAGACGCCCGCGAGTTTCAGAGGTTTGGATTGGAGAAGACGACTCTAGAGCCATCAGATCAAGGTTGGACTTTGACTGAAGACATGATCCAACGGCCACACGAGCTTCTCAATTTGTGAAGGGTCTGAACATTGCAACACTGCGTTTCATTTAATCAGTGGTTTTGGGCTTATGATTCAAATTGTTATCCCCACCCCCCTGATGGCCCAATTGTCATAGTGAACTGTGTTTTATTTCTATTTGCACCGCGCGTGTGTTTATTTTAATTGGATTTTCTTTTATTTTTTCATTTTGTTCATGTTTCTTGAAAAAAATCATATAAAATTGAAAATTAATCCAATTAATCCCATTCTTTTTGCATTGTATTCATGGTTGAATCTAATATTTTTTAGAGAAGAAATATTTCTATTTCATGCATTCTCTGATTTTATGGGAATTTTATATTTTAATTGATATTAAAATGGTTATGTTTGATACCCAATTTTGTGGAATTTTGTGTGATCATGCGGTGATGACTTTGATCCTGATTTTTTGTGTGTGATTAGGTTAGACATGTATGCTCCCATAGTATTTATCTCACATTTTTGTGATGAACATAGGTGGTAGTTTAGGTTGAAACCTTTAGAAGCTCCATTTTTAGGGTTTATGGTTGATACCTTATGGTTTAGATTTTGATTTTAGGACTTAATAGATGATTTAGTCCCTGGTTTTTGTATGAGGCATTCTTAATTGAATTAGGATCCCTTAGGAATGTTTGTAGAGATTTATAGGATAGTTTCCTATTTTTGATTGATTTTAGTTTAGGTGCTAGTTTTAGATGATTCTAGGGCACTAACTCAACTAGACTAACTTCTTTAGTTCCCTTAGATTAGGGTTTTGCTTTGTTTGCCTTTGGTTGAGATTGAAGACAAGTTGAAGACAAGGTGAAGATGCTTGAAGTTGCTTGAAGTTGCTTGGAGCTTGGATTTGCTTGTGCCTGAAGGTGTCTGATGAAGTTTTAGAAGGTAGGAGACCTAGGGAGAGCCTTAGAACTAGAATGATTTCTTTCACAAATATGGAAAGCATCTTGTGCTTCCATTCTTCCCAATGATTAAAAGTCCTTCTAAGATATTCACATCCCTCCTTTGGATGGATGAGTGGCTTTATCTGGGAAGTAGAACTTTGAGGGAACCAGTCTCTCATAATGATGAACCCTTACAGGCTTCCTTTGGTTGTCAATAAGCTGTTTATCATTTCCACTCATTCTGTTAAATCATTGGTCTTCTGGTTTGAGTATCTTGAAAGATGTTGGTCTTGAGTTTGAAGATGAGGACTTCATTGAAGAGTGTGGAAGAGGATGATTCCTTGAGCATTGCCATTGCAGCTGAAGCTTGTAGGAGAAGAAGACCAAGTTGATACTGGTAAAGCAAAGAGATCTGAAGCTTGAAGACTAAGTTGACACTTATGAAGAGGATTCAATTGAGATTGAGTGTAGAGCTGAGGCTTGAGGAGTAAAGGATGAGTGGACACTTACATTGATGCATTGAGGGCCTGAAGGAATCAAGTTGACACTTGTAGTTAGGAGTGAAGCCTGAGGGTGGAATTGACTGAAGAGCTGAGGCTTGAAGAAGAGAGAACAAGTAGATACTTATGTTTGATGGATTGAAACCTTGGAGAAACAAGTTGATACTTGTCATGGAAGATGATAGCCTTGAAGGGTGATTGAAGTCTGAAGACTGGGTTGCTGTTAGAAGAGCTGAAGCTTGGAATTGAAAGAGGGGTTGATCTGCTTTCTTTTTTTTGTTTGTCTTCTTTGCTGTGCTGATGTGCCTTGTTTGACTCGCTTGATGCATTAGAATAAGTTCATATCTAGACTAACTGTAAGCTAGGAGCATGATTGCACTAGAGGTTGAGGTGCTCCCTCTGCTTGTATTGTTACTGTATGGCTTTGCTTGCGGGTATTCGGTAGAGCCCTGCTCCCTTGCCCATGTGGTTTATGTTTGCTTGATAGCATTTCATTTCCTCTGTATGATTGCAGTTATCTTATTCTTGCTTGATGGCATTTTATTTTTGCTGTATGATTGCAGTTATTCATACTTGGCTTGAGGTCGAGATGAGCTTGTGGAGGCTGCTGCCCCACACACATTTCCTCTCTCACTTGCATTGCATGCATTTTACTGTTTACTGTGTAAGCTGATGCTTTATCTGTTTCTGTATCATTGACATGATCCCCTAGGAATCTCACTCCCTTTGATAAGGAAGTGATGATTAGAACTTTAGGTTGAAACCTATGCATGATAACTTCTAGGAGTTCCCTGTTTCAAACTTCAACTATAGGATGAATCCTTGGCATGACAACAGTAGGACTTGATAGTCTCCCCTTAGTTGTCCCTTTCTCTTCTCATCTCAAAACAGCTTAAAATACAATAATCGTGAATGATTTCTTTCGCACGGTACGAGCCTTAAGCTATCTGAGAAAGGATTGTTGGAGAGCTTCTTTTCAACAGTCTGGATGTTTAGTATGGTACCCTTTGGGTGACATGCGATGCATTCACTCTCAGGTCATAGTCTTTAGTGCGATTGAAATTGCAAACACAATAAAAAACAGTTCTTTCGTAAAAGACAGAAAACAAACTTCAAACCTTTTTGCCCCGTGGGCCCGTAATTCAAAGGAAGCTTTTCTGAAGAAAAGAGTGTCGTTAAACTTCAGTGCCACCGCAAACAAGCTTTGTCCCTAACTGCTGGAACTGTTTGTTAACCCTACTCGATAAAACAGATGAATCTGAATTCCCGTAGTCCGTATTATCCTGAACTACATAAGCTCTGATCTCTCATACCCGTTGAGAGTACGTAGGCACAATACTGACGTATTGGCGAGCCACCTTCCCCGTAACCCGCAGTAGGTCGAACTACGTTGACTCTGATTTCTCATTCTCTGATGAGAATACGTAGGCATAAAGCGCGATGCTTTGCCGAGTCATCTTTCTTTTCTTTTTAAGCCAGCCTTGATAGGTAGATAGATAAACAAACCCATCCAGTAAACACAACAAGCGTGGATCCCGTCGAGTACGACGGACGTGAGGGGTGCTAATACCTTCCCCTTGTGTAACCGACTCCCGAACCCAGACAACGGTTGCGACGACCTTGTCTTATATCCTTTTTCGTCAGGTTTTTACGATCGTTTCCTTTCCCGTTCTGAGGGATAAATAACGAAAGGTGGCGACTCTTCTGTTCTGCCGGCACCTTATTTTCGCGGAAGCGACAGGTGCCATACTAAACATCCGGACTGTTGAAAAGAAGCTCTCCAACAATCCTTTCTCAGATAGCTTAAGGCTCGTAACGTACGAAAGAAATCATTCATGATTACTGTATTTTAATCTGTTTTGAGATGAGAAGAGAGCAGGCTCAACTAAAGGGAGACTATCAAGTCCTACTGTTTTCATGCCAAGGATTCATCCTATAGTTAAAGTTTGAAGCAGGGAACTCCTAGAAGTTATCATGCATAGGTTTCAACCTAAAGTTCTATCATCACTTCCTTATCAAAGGATGTGAGATTCCTAAGGGATTATGTCAATGATACAGAAACAGATAAAGCATCAGCTAAAATAGTAAACAATAAACGACGGTAAAATGCATACAATGCAAGTGAGGGAGGAAATGTGTGTGGGGCAACAGCCTCCACAAGCTCATCTCAACCTCAAGCCAGATATGAATAACGGCAATCATACAGAAAGAATAGCATGCTATCAAGCAAAATAATGAATAACTGCAATCATACAGAAGAAATAACATATGCTATCAAGCAAACACAAACCACATGGGCAAGGGAGCAGGGCTCTACCGAATACCCGCAAGCAAAGCCATACAGTAACAATACAAGCAGAGGGAGCAACTCAACCTCTAGTGCAATCATGCTCCTAGCTTACATCAGTCTAAATATGAACTTATTCTAATGCATCAAGCAAATCAAACAAGGCACACCAATACAGAAGAGAACAGACAGGAAAAGAAAGCAGCAGCTCAACCCCCCTCTCAATTCCAAGCTTAAGCTCTTTTGACAGCAACCCAATCTTCAGAGTTCAATCACCCTTCAAGGCTATCATCCTCCATGACAAGTATCAACTTGCTTCTCCAGGTTTCAACCCATCAAACATAAGTATCCACTTATTCTCTTTTCTTCAAGCCTCAGCTCTTCAGTCAATTCCACCCTCAGGCTTCACTCTACAAGTATCAACTTGGTTCCCTCAGGCTCTCAGTGCATCAATGCAAGTGTCAACTTATCCTTTGTTCTTCTTCAAGCCTCAGCTCTTCACTCAATCTCAGTTGAATCCTCTTCATAAGTATCAACTTAGTCTTCAAGCTTCAGCTCTCTTTGCTTCACCAGTATCAACTTGGTCTTCTTCACCTATAAGCTTCAGCTTCTTCTATCACCTGGAAGTGTCAACTTCATCCTTCAATTCTTTTTCAAGCCTCAGCTCTTCACTCAATCTCCATTGGGTCTTCAAGTGTCAACTTGCTCTTCTTGCTCTTCAAGCTTCAGCTGCCATGGCAATGCTCAAGGAATCATCCTCTTTCACACTCTTCAATGAAGTCCTCATCTTCAAACTCAAGTCTAACATCTTTCAAGATACTTAAACTAAAAGACAATTGATTTAACAGAATGAGTGGAAATGATAAACAACTTACTTACAACCAAAGGAAGCCTGTAAGGGTTCATCATTATGAGAGACTGGTTCCCTCAAAGTTCTACTTCCCAGATAAAGCCACTCATCCCTCCAAAGGAGGGATGTGAATATCTTAGAAGGACTTTTAGTCATTGGGATGAATGGAAGCACAAGATGCTTTCCATATTTATGAAAGAAATCATTCTAGTTCTAAGGCTCTCCCTAGGTCTCCTACCTTCTAAAACTTCATCAGACACCTTCAGGCACAAGCAAATCCAAGCTCCAAGCAACTTCAAGCATCCTCACCTTGTCTTCAACTTGTCTTCAATCTCAACCAAAGGCAAACAAAGAAAAACCCTAATCTAAGGGAACTAAAGAAGTTAGTCTAGTTGAGTTAGTGCCTTAGAATCATCTAAAACTAGCACCTAAACTAAAATCAACCAAAAATAGGAAACTATCCTATAAATCTCTACAAAAATTCCTAAGGGATCCTAATTCAATTAAGAACACCTCATCCAAAAACCAGGGACTAAATCATCTATTAAGTCCTAAAATTAAGTCCTAAATCCTAAGGTATCAACCTTAAACCCTAAAAATGGAGCTTCTAAAGGTTTCAACCTAAACTACCATCTAGGTTCATCACAAAAATGTGATAAAAATGCTATGGGAGCATACATGTCTAACCTAACCACACACAAAAAATCAGGATCACAATCATCACCACATGATCACACAAAATTCCACAAAATTAGGCATCAAACATAACCATTTTAATATCAATTAAAATATAAAATTCTCATAAAATCAGAAAATACATGAAATAAAAATATTTTTTCTCTAAAAAATATTATATTCAATCATGAATACAATGCAAAAAGAATGGGATTAATTGGATTAATTTTCAATTTTATATTATTTTTTCAAGAACCATAAACAAAATGGAAAAATAAAAGGAAATCCAAATAAAAAGATAAATGCACGGTGTGGATAGTAACCAGAATCAGTTCAAATAATGGATTGGGCCTTCAGGGGGGGTGTGAATATCAGCCAATTCACTAAGCCCAGCATCAGCACTCAAGTGAAACGATGCGTTTCATTAATTCAGATCCTTCACAAACTGAAATTAAAACGTGGCCGTTGGATGAGGGTCCTAGTCCAAGGTCAAACCATGATCCAATGGCTCTAGAGTCATCTTCTACCTTTTGAACATCTGAACTTCGTGCGCAGCTCCGGCCACCACCGGTGGTGCTCCGGTCATCATCCCCAACCCTAACTCTCTCTAGGATCCTCCATTGCAAATGGTCTGTACATGAATCTTATCCCAAATTTCCTCACGAATTCATCCATACCCTTAGTTTTCTCTGAAACCTCAAGATTCGCCATAACCAAATCTCAACCGAAAATGGTAACACCCTAGATTGGTCACTAATTCTCAAATTAATGGTCTGAAATCATTCATACACCATTCTACAATGCATCTAACACCCTAATTCATCTTGATTCTACCTAATTCATGCTAGAGGAAGAAAGTTACTAACCTGAAAATTCTTGATGAACTGATGCACTAAACCTTCAAACCAAGCTCTCTAATCTTTCAAACACGATCAATGAACCCTTTCCTTGCTTCTGTATGCAATAGAACTGGTTGAAAGTTCCTGAATCTTGAAACTCGATGGTGAGTTGCAGATGGAAAAATTCAATTGCTCATACACGATTCAGCCACGAATTCTCTTGGATTATGATCTGGATTCAATCCCTAGCATCCATGGTAGAAGTTTCAATCAAGAAAGTGGATGGAAAGTGAAGAAATTGGTGAAACCGAATTCAATTGCAAGCCAAGAAATCTCAATCTCAATCTATGCTCTCTCCTTCAATCATCACCAACCTCTGCATTGGATCACCTCTACTCAATATATAGATGATGTTTGGATGATCTAGAACCCTCTAGATCCTTCTAATGAGAGTTTCAATCTCTCATGTCATGAGATTTTCAACCATATGCCATGATATGCATAACCCTGCAAACAGCTTGAAACCAATCTCATTCACTTCCAATTTCTCCCCTAGTGACATTTTGAAAGTGTTTAGCTTGCAAAGGGCCTTGGTTATGCCTTGATTCTAGGTTTTGCACATGTTACTTATGATGTAAGTAATCACTTTTCAAAGCAAGTCCACAAATTAGACCTCAACTCAAAAATGTGGCTAAACCAATGTTCTTAAAATGTTTTCTAGAGTCAAAATGATATATTACATGCCATGGTTTGGATGTGTAGATTGAAAATATCAATTTCCAACTTTGATTCATTTAACTTATACCCTTATTTTAGGTCATTTTTGCAACTTTGAGCTACAAGCATTCCCAACATCTCTTGACCTCCTTACTAGACTTAAAACATCATTTTGAACAAGTTTTATGTTGAACATTTTTCCATTTGAAGCTTGGAAATGGGAGTTATGGCCTTATGCTTGAAATGACCTGTAATCTCCAAATGACCAAAATGCCCTTGACTTGTCAAAGCCATAACTTGAGCTCTAAAAATACTATCAAGGACTTCTAGTACTCTCTATAAATCTAAGGGAATAAGGAACAACATTAATGTTGATCAAAAGCTCATAGGAATCATCCTTCTTGGGTAAAAGTTTGATGCAAGTTGGGCAACTTTTAAGCTCCCAAATCCACATACCTCAAATGACCTGTAACTTGTCAAAGTCATAACTTGAGTTCTACAAATCCTATCAAGGACTTCTAGCACTCAAATTAAAGATAAGATCAAGCTCTAAAACATTCATGTTGGGGGTAAGATGAGATGACAATCACATCTTGAGTTAAATTGCCTTGAAGATAGGGGTCAAACTAGGGGATTTTACACTGTCAAGCCTTAGAAACCCTAGCTTGAAACTTCTCAAACTCTCCAGTCATGATGAGTTGACCTTGGAATCATCCTTATAGCATCTCAATGTATCAATCCATGATCACATAGCTCTTGGATTAGGTCTCAACCTTCCTCAAATCATCAGTTGACCTAGGGTTGACCCAGTCAAACCCTAACTGCACCACTCATGGATGAGTCTTCTTAATCTTGCACAATGACCTATCTAGGCCTCATGATGGCTTTCAAGACATCTCATAGGTTCTCTCAAGGCTTCAAGTCCACATTCCTGGCTTCAGAATCATCTGAGGAGCTCCCACAACTCTCAAGTTAGGAGGCACACACTCTTGGTTTCCACCACTCTCTCTGAGGATCTTTTGACTTCTCTGACAAGGATATCAACCCTTGAGCACTTGAATAACCTTCTTAACTAGCTTCAAAGTCTTGTGTAGCTCTTGATTGGTGATCATACCTCTTGATCTCCTGCGTACATGTCAATGAAATGCAAATGATAATGCTAATGTGAATGAAATGAGACATAAGCTAGGTAGAGAAAAGTTGGGCAAATTTTGGGGTGCAACACACAATAAGAAAACCAGAGAATTAAAGTGCTCCCCCAAGGTATAAAAATGCTCCTAGGATGATGAAAATATGCTCCAAATCAAGCTCAAGCAAGTTGATGGGAAGAATGGCTTGCAAGTGAAGAAAAACCTCCAAAAACTAATGATTTTCAAAGGCAACTCCTTCAATCCTTGTTACAGAAGTTTGGATTGGTTATGGATAGCTTCTATATGTCAAATGTGAAGTTTTAGATGTATTAAATCTCAAGGAAAGGAAAGGGACCAGTGGTTGTCCTTTAAAACGCAAAAAAGTCAACAAAATGAGGTTTTGAGGGTTGACTTTTGGATTGGATGAGTTCATGGCCAAGGTGAGGGTTTGGACAGATCTAACACATCATTTTTGATGTGTTTGATCCTTGGTTTGAGTTTTAAAGTGTTTGGAAAAGGTTTTAGGGGTGAAAGTGGAAAACAGTTTTTTTGTGATTTTGGAAATTTAGTGAGTTTTTGCAAGAACTTTGCAACCAGAAAGAAGAGAAGGTTCTTGCTTAGTTTGATTCTTGATATGGTGTGTGGATTATCATAGAGGAAGCCTCTATTTATAGGCAAAACAAAAGTGAGGACATATTTATACAAGTGGTTTGCAAGTGGTAGTTTTAGTGAAAAATCTCATGAATCCATGTGATGGTTTTGCTCTGCTGGTTTTGCTTGCTTCCAAGGTACTTAAACCCCTAAAACCATCTATCAATGAGCTGTGAGAAGTGATCTTAGAGTGCACAAGGACACCCTCCATGCTGCAGCCACCAATACTCTCTCTCATGGTGTACCTTTTGTACTTTTCTTCATTAAACTAATGGATTGTGGATGGAACTTTGGTTTTGTTTGGATGCTCTTATCAAATGTCATTCTATGGTTAGAAATGAAGTGCATAGTTGGAAATCAAGTTTATGTTGAGTTTTGACATGATGACAGTCAAGTGTTTAGGCCTAACTTGTCCAATTCGAAACTCTCAGCTCACAAAGGCTATGGAGGAGTTCTTGTACTTTATGGAAGTCCCTCACGGAGCTCTACAACTTTAATGTTTACTGAATTTCCACATTCCAAGTGGAACTAGGTCATAAAACCCCTCAAAGTTGGCTGAAAACATGCCTAAATATGCCAAAAACTTAGAATTTTTCCAAGTGTTTTCTCCCTCTTGTGATGATTTTGACTATAAATCCAAATCTATGCATTTTTTACCCATAGTTCAGCTTTAAAATTTTGTAGGGCTTGCCAAGACCTTTCCAACAAGCTTTGAACCACCTCATTTGGATGTGTGGTTAGGAAGTTATGGTCTTGCCCCTTTCAAAATCCTAATTCCCGACTTTTTCGATTACTCCTCAATCGTTGATCCAATGGTCATTAAACTTCATGGCTAGGTGTAATATGTTATTAGGAACATATTTGCTTCAAACTCTGAGGTCAAATTCCTTATGGTTAAAGAGTTGACTTTTCAGTCAAACGAATCGATCGATTGATAACCGCCGGATCGACTGTTGATGTTCTAGGCCTTTTGAGGTCTTGAAACTTCTTGGGTGGACTTCACTAAGCCATATGAGCTTCATGTACCATGATTCCATCATTGGAGTTCCATTTAAATCAAAAGTTAAACTACAATTGACTTTTCCCTATCATAAACCCTAATCGGGAGTCCTGGACTGCACTGTTCTTGATCTTCGGGTGACAACCTCAAATTGGATTCATACTTGACCCAATATGGTATCTTTTATGATGTAGAGACTTGTTTCATGGAGAATCAATCCAAGGCATTGACTGATCAAACCATCAAAACCTCGATTTCTGACTGTATGAAACCCTAATTCACCTGTATCTTGATAAAGACAAACTTGAAATAGGTTAAGGTTAGATAATAAAATGAATATGATCCTAGAATGATGATGAAGATCTAAGGGGTCAAAATTTGGGGTGCAACAGTTGCCCCTATTTAAATATCTTCACTAGATGGCAATGAGAGATGACAATCCTCATAGAATCGTAGTGAAAGGTATTTAAATATAGCAAACCAGAAATTTTTCCCTTAGATCCGATGGTATGCAAAAGGACAAACTCTAAAATGCAATGAATTCTAAATGATGTTCTATGATGCTTGGATACAAGACGAATGCTGACACACGAGCAAAATAAAAAGAACGGCAAAACAACGAGTAACTACTCATAGGGAACCCGACACACTAGGAAAGATCCAAGGCATAACAAGCAATAGTTCAAACATGACTAATGATGGTATTTCAAGGGGCTCTTCCACACAGAGACACAATCTCCACCGAGGAATACAAGTCTTCACTAGGGAAAAGAGGGAGCACACTCCACTCAAGAAGAAAGCAAATCTCCACCGGGGAGGCGAAAGACCAGAGACACGATACTCACTAGGGGCGACCAACTGAGGAAATTCCTACAACCAAGAGTTCGAACGGGATCTTCATGAAATGACTAGAAACAAGACCAGATGCACTGGGGATGCTATTATCCACTAGATCTCTAAGACTCGACTAGGGAAAGCAAAGGCTTCGCTGGGGATGATGGTGACAACCAGCTCACGGTATCAATAACAATTGGATTCAAACAATGCCAGTAACCACTGGACTTACTGAACAAAGCTGGTGGCGACCTGATCTTCAAACAGGAAGCACAAATATATCCCTAAAAACCTTAGGAACAAAAACTAATATCCTCAAAGAATTAGAATAACAGCAAAGACACAACCCTCAACATATTAGGATCAAAAACTAATATCCTCAAAACCTTAGGATATAGTTAGAGACACAACCCTCAACACATTAGGATTGAAAAATAATAACCTCAACCTTAGGATATAGTTAGAGAGCGAGAATCTTTACGCAAATACAAACGTTCGAGTCTCTGGGAATTCCTGAGCTCGGGATCCAAAGCATATGCCTCCAAAGGTGCAAAACCTGATCTTGGGATGGAAACAAACATGACTTCACTTGGAATGATACACAACCAATATCGTCAGTACCTGTCACCAATGGATTTTCTCAACGTGATTGGTCATCACCAATTTATCAGTACCAGTCACCACTGGATTTCCTCTACGCCAATTACCAACTGGTCTTACTTGAAATATGATTGGTCACCAACAGTTTATCAGTACCAGTCACCACTAGATTTTCAAACAATGTTGGTAACAACCAGATCTCAATGTCCCTAAGATAAGCTTCTCAGACGAGAATGCCACTTATCTGGTAAAGGTAACAGGGATAAGCTTCTCTGGTGAGACTGTCACTTATCTGTAAGCAATGATACACACTATAAGCTTCTCGGGAGAGACTGCCACTTATCTGGGAGGCACAACATAATAAGCTTCTTAGGAGAGACTACACTTATCGGTGCGGTAATAATGATAAGCTTCTCTGAAGAGATTGCCACTTGTTGTTGAAGATGGATAAGCTTCTTGAAAGAGATTGCCACTTATTTCCATGTAAACATAGTAAAAAAAGCTTCTCAAGGAGATAGTCGCTCGTTGTTGAAAATGGATAAGCTTCTTTGAAGAGATTGCCACTTATCGTTGAAGATGGATAAGCTTCTCTGAAGAGATTGCCACTTATCGTTTAAGATGGATAAGCTTCTCTGAAGAGATTTCCACTTTATCGTTGAAAATGGATAAGCTTCTCTGAAGAGATTGCCACTTATTGTCTAGGTGTAAATTCCAAGGAGGTGTTATAACAACCCTGCTGGAGAATATATTTTGTCTTCAATAGGGATCTGTAAAAGATTCTTCCTGCAAAATATAATGCAAAATAAATGCACACTAAAACTAGGTTTGGCGACCTAATCAGGGACCAAAGTTCAATCTAGGAACAAGCTAGAGAGAAACAGTCAAACAAGACTCCACCCATTGAAGAATGAACTCGGATGGGGATGCATCCTATCTAAACATGGAAAAAGATAACTGAAGCAACCATCATCCATGAGGATTAAACTCTATGGGGAATTGAGAAAGGATGGACATTTTATGCTTAAAGGCTGACAACTCTATTGGAGAGAGACGACATACCCAATCACTTGGGAAAAACACCAAAGTGAATCAAAACAGGTAACAATCAGAGATAGCAAAAATGCACAGATGCTATGCATATGCTTATGCCATGCTTATGTTTATGCTGACAAAATAGACAAAACAAACTGGAGATGAAATAAACATCTCGACAGGGATACCCAGCCCACTTCCTAAATTGGACATCAACGGGGATGATCATGAAGAACAACCGTTCCACTTCAAGGTTACAACCTTCTCTGGGAGAGAGTAATCTACTTGGGACACAATGTTATGACTTCACTCGGATTTCCGTCATGAGTTTGATTTCTTTGTTGGAGTAGGAAAACCACACAGGTAAATGCCCAGATCAACCAAAGTAACAACTTAATTGGGAAGCTGGCAAAATATATCATGAGAACAAAACATTCCTGCCCCTCGATAATATAATAATCATCTTCAAGTGAGCAACGGCTCTTGCAACATGTTGCACCCTAAAATTTGCTCAACCTATTTCACCTGGTTTATGTTTCAATTGCATTGTCATTTGCATAATAAGTCATGTACATAATCTAATCATTAGCATAGCATAGCATAGCAAGTCATCCAACAAGGGATCAAGTGCCATTCTTATCAGAAAGAGGCCCATCAAGGGGTTTTATTCAAGACCATCCAAGTAATCAAGAAATGAGTTGAAGCTTTGAAAAGTTTGAAGGTCAACCAGTGGATTTATCTCCTAATCTTGGGATGTTGAAGATCATCAATGAGCTATGACTGAGGGTATGGAATGTAAACAAGGATCATGGAAGACTTAGAGGGTCACTTTGAAGATGAGACAAGTCATTGATACAAGTACAAGAGCCAGAGGTGAAGTGCAGTCAACTAGGGTTTCATCTAGGTCAACCCTAGGTCAACTGAGTGATTGAAGAACATCAAGGATTATTTGAAGGATGTGGGATTCATGAATTGATATGTGTATACATGTGTGGTGTTGTTCCAAGGATAAATCAAAAGGAATCAAGAAGAAGAGGAGTTACTAAATTAGGGTTTTAGTGTAAAAAACCCTAATTTAGGCCTATCTTCCAAGCCAGATACGTCAAAATGCAAGCTTCAAATGAATTCTTGGTCCACATGAAACTTGTATAGTTTCTCAATAGCTTTAATTTGAGTACTATAAGTCTTCAAGAATATTTGTAGAACTCAAGTTATGGTTCTTACAAGTTATGGGTCCCTAGAGGACATTGAAATTTATCTGTGAAAGTCACTTGACTTCCAAGCAACTTTTGCCCATGAAGGAGTTTTCAAATGGATTCTTGGCCAACATAAGAGTTGTAGATCTTGATCTTAGATTTAATTTTAGTACTATAAGTCCTAAAGAGAATTTGTGGAACTCAAGTTATGGTCTTGGCAACCCAGGGGTATTTTGGGAAAGATGAATTACAGGTCATTTTTCAACATAGGTCCAAATCTCCATCCTCCGCTCCTCAAATGAAAAAATGTTCAACATGAGATGTGTTCAAAATGATGTTTTTAGGCTAGATAAGAGGTCATGAGAGTTTGAAATGGCTTGCTTCACAAAGTCACCAAAATGGCCTAAAATAAGGGTGATTTTTAAATGAACCAAGGTTGGAAATTAGGGTTTTTGATCTACAAAACCAAACCAAGCCATATGACATAACAATTTGATTGTAAAATTCATTTTGAGAACATTGACATTGCCACAATTTTGAATTAAGGGTTATTTCAATGATTTGCTTTGTAAATTGGTTACATGCATCATAAGGCACATATGCAAAATCACTTGTCAAGGAAAATGCAAGGCTTCCTTCCATCCTAACACATCCAATATCTCATTAGAAGACAATTTGGATCAGAATTGAGTAGAATTGCAAGCTGCTACATGAGCAGGTATGAGTGAATAACATGACATGAGATCTCATGACATGAGAAGTTGATTTTCTCATTGGATCAATCTAGAACTTTCTAGGGTCTTCAAATAGATTCTATAGATACTTATGAAGAGATTCAGAGCCATAGTTGGAGAGAATTGAGGGAGATTGGAGAGATTGCATTTTCACTTTTCCATTTGCAAACAGAATTCTGTTGCAAGGTTTCAGCCACTTTCCATCCATTCTTTTGATCTAAAAAGCTTGCTCTAGCATTGATGAATGATTCCAGATAGAATCCATAGCAAGAGCAATAAAGAACTGTGAGATTGCACTTGGAATTTTCAGCCTGCAACTCAAGATCGAATTCAACAATCCAGGCTATTTCAATCTCTCTCTTTGCATACAGAAGCTTGATTTGGTGTTGGTGAAGGTGTCTGGAAAGTATTGAAGCTTATCTTGAAGCTTTGATCACTCTGTGCATCTGTAGCGGTAAAAATCGTGAGCGTAAGTTATTAATTAACTTAACTCAAAAAACAAGAGTCGCCACCGCACTTTTATTTTATCCAAATAAAGGAAAGGAAAAAGAGCGAACAAAACTAAAGAGTTCTAAAATAAGAACATGAGACAGAGATCGGGGTAAGGGGGTTGGTTACGTAATGGGAAGGTGTTAGCACCCAAAACGTCTATAGTACTCTATAGGAGCCCTTTGAAATATTTACGCTTTTTGGTTTGAAAATGGTTTTTTTGAAAAGAGATTGGGGAGATGAGAAGAGAATTATTTTTTTAGATTTTTGTGTTTGGAGAGACTTATCGCCTCATGCCTACGTACCCACAAAGTGCAATATGGGATCAAAACCCCGTAGTTCATGGTACAAATGACAAAAATTTGTTGGTTTTGATTGATTTTAGATGTAAAGACAAGTCGTCATTTTAAGGAGAAAACTGCGACTATCCACCCACGAGTATTAAGACAACATCTGCGTCACATAAAGATGGAGGATTTGCTTGGATTGTCAACAAGACTATCACTCAACATCAACGTGGAAAATGTCAAAGTCTTAATAATATGGGGAATAGGAGATTTACATCTCAACTATAGAAATGAATCATGTCTAAACTTTATGAAAAGTTTTAAAGTGAGAAAGTGCATAAAGGCACAAAAAGAGTTGATGAGTTTTTGTATTTTTTATGTCTTTTGAAATTGGTAAAAGCATGATTAACATTGATTGACTTTTATTAAGAAGAACAAAGTTTGAAAATCACTTGACGAAAGTCAAGGTTTTATTGCGAAAGCGGTTTTGAAGTTTGAAACCAAGAAGGTTTTGAAAGAGGGAGAAAGTTTTGAAAATTTAAGAAGGGGAGGAGATGAAGTGACTATCCTAGAAACCAAAATAAGAGCTAAAGGTAAGAAAGATCTAACCGACTTGTAGCACACTCCAAAGCAAGCAAAAAGAATTCCATCCGATTTAAAGCATAAGCTAATGAGCGAGCCAAATAAAGGCTAAGATCCACAATACTCCAAGCATAGGAATGAGAGTCCTAATTCTAAGTCCAAAGGTCCATGAAGTCCAAGGTCTAAGAGTAGTCCAAGAGCATAACCACAAAGTTAATAGCACCAAGTTTTTTAGAGATTTTTTATCCTTTATTAGTGTTTTGAACAAGATATGGTCCAAGTGGACAAAAGAGAAATGACATAAACATAAACAAAGATATGATATGAAATGGAAGCATAAAAGTAAGAAATAAGGAGTAAGAAGAGAATATAAACAAAATTAAACAAGGATAATGTTAGTGAATTAGTGGTTAGTGGTTAGAACATATGATCAATGATGATTAATTCTTGCACTTTAGACCAAGGTTAATGAAAACTCATTAGAGGATTGATAGAATCAAAGCCTCCTAACAATGATTTTCATAGGTATTGGACTTAAGACAAACAACTAAACATACTTGGACTTTTAAACGTAAGTTTGAGCCACGAATGATCATTTTCCGATTAAGGGACACTTTAGCGCTATGTTAAGCAATCGTAATCGGGTTTATGTAGAAACCACGACTATCTGAGGCCGGTCAATAAAATATTAGTGTTAATACATGTTAGAGAAGTGATATGTAAATCACTCTCCTAAAACATGCCACACAAAAAGAAAAGAGGTAGTGATCTCATCATAATCAAGATTTTTCATCAATTAATCAAAGGTAATCTATCACTATTCCAAAGTACGGAGAATTATCTTAATGATTATTCGTCCATAGATTTGAAATAATGAAGATTAAACCACCTTGATAATCAACAATCTATGATCCATAGATTTCATCGATCAAAAATAAAAATAAGAAGAAAGAGAATTAAAAAGAAAAGAAACCACAATTTGAATCTTAAATCGATTAAATCATCATCAATATCAATCACTTCTTTTAGTGGATAAAATCGACACTCAAAGTCCATTGATATTGATGAGATCTTATCAAAATTCAAGATCCAAAACAAAATCTATCTAAAAAATATTATTTCAAAAAGAAAACAAATATTAAAAAAAATATTGAAGAAAATCTTTTAAAAAAATGAGAGGGAGATTTATTAAACTAAACATGGGGATGATGATGGTAAAAGGCCACACGACCCAAATCCAAAGATAAATTAACATAAAAAGGTAAAAATAAAAAAAATTAAGAAGAAAAAATAAAAGGAAAAAATAAATCAGAAAAAGAAAATCATCCTCTTCTTCTTTCATCCGACGCGACACTGTGCATCATCTCTCGGTAGATCTCGCAAGAAAAAAACAATTTCACCGCTGTTTCTATCTTCTTCTATCAATCTTACATCGTTTACAAATACTCCCTCTCTCACTCTCATTTTTGTAAGCAACTTCTCCAGTAAAATAATTCAAAAATTGGATCGAAGTTGATGATGAACAAGAAATCAGGTTCGAATAATCAATTCTTACACTTTCTATTTCTTCTTCTTTGCAAATTATGCTCGAGTTGTTGTTGTTTGTTGATGTTGATGAAGAGTTGCCCCGATTTACATTGAGAGTTGTGAAATTGAGTGTCGGTTTGATTTTTGCAGAGTGAGGAGGGGATGTTCAAGCTTGAAGATGAGTGTTGGTGAGTTTTCAGCAGAGGTTTTCTGGCTTTTTAAGCTTGAAGAAATGAAAGAGGTATGTGTTCTATTTATAGATGGAGGAGAATGAAAATGTTTTGCCGTTTGGGTATTTTTCTGTGCGTTTTGGTTGCTCAAGTTATGCGTGACCTGTGGTTGTATTTTTTTCACGTCGTTTTGATTTTTCTCTTTCGGCTCACGTGTTATTCTTTCTTTCTGATTGCAGCTCAAATTCAAATTGTGACGTGGATTATTTTCTTTTTTTCAACACGTGACTTGAAGGCTTGGCTTGAACTTCATGATTCTTATTCTCTGTTAGTCTCAATATTTCAAATAAATAATCTGCAATATTTTCTTCCACCAAGATTTGAATCTGATCGCCTGAAGTCCCAACTGAAGACAAATAATGAAAGAGCAGATCTAGAGTGCCGATTTGAACTTGACTCTCTGATGAAAGTAATGGGCCTTTGATTGCTTCAGCAAACAGATTAACCAGAGATTCTCCCTTGGTTCTATCTTCAGTTTCTTCTTCTTCACTAACCACTTGGTATGGTGTCGTTCTTCCATTTTGTTCATAAAACTGGTTACAAAAGAAGACTTCCTGATCTTGTCATCTGGAAATTCTGCAAACAGTTGCAGAACAACAATATATCTTTCTACAGCCAATGGATCAGAAGAAATATACGACTTATTGTTCTGAGTATACTTGGATACTTTTTATAACATCTGGAAATGAAAGCCGTGATACATGGCTTTGCTCCTTCAACAAAGTGATAATACTTATAGCAATTCTTGCAGTTTTCAGTACTGTGTCATACCAAGGAGTGTACCGCTTTGATGGTTTCACTTATGTGTTTGCAAAGTGTGCTTGTTTCTTGCTCGTGTTGCTGCCGACGATGCTGTTCTTGTAGTTGGCATGACTGTTGAGATAGGTTTGGTTGTAACGAAGATTGTTGTTTAAGAGACAACGGCCGATGATGCTGCCACTGTGACCCGGAATTTGAGCAGCTGAGTAGTTGGTGTAGAGACACCTGATTAAAGCCAGATGGATTGGAATATACAACAACAGTATTCAAAATATTTTGAAGCTTATCAAACTTGAGAATATCGTAAGGAAGAGACTTCACCAATTGACTGTGAGTAGCATTTCCAATGGACAACTTATAAATTAGTTCTCTTTTCACACTTTCAGCAGCAGTTAGCCCACAGAAGCGCCATCATGGATGTATCACTTGCATTTGACACCATTCCCTGGCTAATAGTTTTATGTGCTTGCTTACAAGCCAGCTTGAATTCTTCTGGTATTGTCCTTCCTATCATGTGTGCAAATGAAGTGGATAACAATAATAATCTCAGGTGTGTTTGGTTGATCAGTTTTGCATGGAACTATCTTCTAGAAGCAGCTTCTCAATTACAATTTCAACTGAATTCTCCAATAGATCTTTCTGGTTTTTTGAGCATTTCTACTATCAATGAAAGAGCAAGCTCTTTGACTGAGGAATTTGAATCATCCAGTGCCTTAAGCATAACTGTCAAAATCTGATTGAAGTACTTGGTCCAAACAGACTGATCATTTGTTGTAGAAGCTTCTAATAACTTGTTGAAGTGCAGTATGTTTACTTGAAACAGGGCTTCTATCATTAGCATTGCATATCATATGAAGAATTTGAGGAATGCTGGGCTCAGTGTCTGTCATCTTGATCTGCTAGCGACGGCTGCATCGAGTCCACATATGATGTACACTAATCTACTGGTGAAACAAAAGGATGAAACCACACAAATGCTTTTTCATAGAAGAAAGTTTCGAAGCAAAAATCCCAGCTATAGAGAGAGCCAAATCATATTTACCGTATTTCCATAACAAGAAAGCATACACTTGCAAACCTTCTTCATCAAGTGGCCCTTCTTTCTTCAAATTTTTACATTCCTGCAAAGCATCAGCAGCATTCCCTACCTTGGAAAGTGATCTATCCAAATTGATAGAAATATCCATGATACATGCGTTTTGATTACTCTCTGAGCCAATGCTAACTGCATGGCGTGCTAATGTATAAAATGTAGCAGCAGACTTGTAATCCTTTTCAGCCTTACATACCAGTCCATGTAAGTTATGGGATTCAGGATGGTGAGGGGACAGGTGCCAGATTTAATTCAAAGATGCTATTTCCAAAGTGGAGCAATGAATGTTGTTCCCATGTTTTACAATTTGAATGAACTTGCCTGGAAGCTTTCCTTGAAAGAACCCAACATCTGTGAGTTTGAAGTTGGCCTGTTGGACCCAAATTTTGTGACAAATCGATTGGCATATGTTCTCATCCTCTGTGGTGGTAAGGGTCTGCAAGTTGGTTTTTCTTGGATGAATAACAGTGGTGAACACGAACTCTATGATTTCTTGTCTGGATAGTGTAATTCCCATGCACCTTAACAATTAAAATTGCTTCCTTGTCTCTTGAATCTTCACACCAAGAGTTTTGTACAACACCATCGACAAACTCTTCCTGAGTCTGAAATTCCTCGTGATGCACTGATACCTCAACAATCTGATCTGGTTTTATAATACCTGTTGCAGGACTTACCTCAAGCCACCTCGTCATCAACAAAGGATACTAGAGAAGGATTGTCATTAGTGACAGATGCAACTATGCCAGTATGGGGTTCCTCTCCATCAACATCAAAAACAGTAAACTCAGGCCCAAAGTCACAGAAGACAGAACCAAAAAGGCCTCTAACTTCAGTTTTAATAAAAGCAATAGGAGGTTGATGACTGTGACAGTAATCATTGAACTCAATGGCTTTCTCAAGACTAACATCAGTAAAAACAACAACTTGGAAATCAGCAAGTTTGTCTTTTGTCAGCGCTGAAGTCAAGCTTTGCACAACCACTGCATTGTTCAACTCTTGCAACTTACCAACAGAAGCCAATGCTCTGTTTTTGCCAAGATCCTTCTCCGAAAACTCAAAACTGCTAGACAGATTCCATAGCTCAACAGTTCCCACATCATGTAAGGTAACAGACTTGACACCAGCAAGAATGAGATTCTTTGCAATCTCAGCGCCAAGACCCTGCATCCCAAACACAAGAACACTAGCCCTAAAGAGCCTACGCATGGTCTCTCGACCATACACAGCAAGTTGGCGGCTATGAAGGTCTTCATCAATATCCGACGGATTGGCATCTCCCAAAGTCATGACGTAGGTTCCTTGTTCAAGAGTCGTCTCGCTATTGCTGTTGTTTTCACCTTGGACGAAACTACATATTGCAGTAATGTCTTCAATAGCATTTGCATCAGGTTCTTCCTCAATATCAGCAACGACAAGTACTCTTGGAGGATTCTCACTCGGTAACTTGATTAACACAGAAACTGCAGCATGTTGCTCTCTTTTTGAACCAGTTTAAGAGCTTTTGCTAGAAATTCCAAAGGAATAAGTGGGTTTTGTAGTGATGTTATTGATTTGTTGAATTAAGAAACCAATGCTTGTAATTCTGAAATGTGGTGAGATGGCTCGGAAAATAATAGTAATAGGAAGCATCAGTTCAGACAAGTTGGAAAGTTTCACATGTGATGCCTTGGAGGAAAGCTTCATGTAGATAACATCTTTTATGAGATCATCCCTTGGTTTCCATGCCTTGGAAATTACTTGATGACAAAGGCCTGACATGTGAGACTTGGAGAATGATAGCATAAGCTTGGTAGTGAAGCAAGGCATGAGATTGGCATGAAGAAACATGGGCGTATCTTGAATTTGGATTTTATTTTTGGCAAATGGACTTTGTAATTTGTAAAAAAATTTTGTGTAAAATTTGTGATTTGGACAATGATTATTGAAAATGGATATGGAAATGAATAGAAAATGTGAATGAAGAAAGAATGAATCTTGAAAGCATGCCTTGAATATCAAGTAAACTATGAACCATGAATCTTCCAACTTGAACCAAATCTAGAATGACACCCGTTCTTGAGAATTTGATGCCATGATGAACTCAAAGATCAATGCCTTCAATCACGCTTTAAAATCACTTGGAAATGACGCACTTGAATGAACACTTTGGACTTGCATCCCAAAACAAACATCTTGATTGAACATCCACCAAACTTGACATGTACAGACAAAACTCTGAATCTTCGATTAAAACTGGAATAAAACTTCTCATAAAACACTGCTCGACAAACTGATGATTCTCCATAAGACCACTTGACCTTGAACAATCATTTCTTGAGAAAATAGACCACTGATACATAACTTGCAAATGAAGTAATCCCTTGATAGTTTGACCAAGATGAGGTCAAACTTCCATCTGATTTAGACTCGAATGAATGTCCTTGCCATCAATCCCTTTTGCAAAATCCTAAACACACAGAGAAGAAGAAACAGACAAATTGAAAAATATTTTTGGTATTTTGGTTAGATGTTAGTAAACATAAACAACAAAAAGAAAGTAAGAAACCCATAAGGGTGCGAAAGCCAAAAACATGACCTTGTTTATGGAATGATATGCAAATGAAATGTGGGATCTTAGGGGTAAAAATTAGGGTATTACAGCTGCCCCTATTTAAGATTCTTCTATCCGGAGATATGAAGATTGACATCTTTGTCTCGACTAGATAGAAGAGACTTAAATATAACAATAAACCCAATTTTTGGCCCTAAGAGACCACAAAATGATATGGTATGCAAACACAAGACCACCGTGGGGAGAAAATGCCACAGGAGACAAACAAACACCGGATCAAAAGAAGAAAAGAGACTCCACAGGGGAAAACAAGATCCTATTCCGATAAAGGAAAGGAAACGTCTCATAGGGAAAGAGATACCAACTGCCAGTTACTGGGCGAATATAGTCGATCCAAAGAGAACAGGTAAAATGCTTCTATTGGTTACTGAGTAGAAAATAAGCGTAATAAACCAAAGGGGGTGAGAATATTACCGACTACCAATCAATAGATAGCACAATAAAGGCAATATACTCAAAAGGTGAAGAAACATTACCGGATACCCAGTACTAGGTATAAAAATTTGGGTAACGAACTCACAAGGAAAGATTACCGACTACCGATTACTGGGTAGAAAAGTATGTCGATAAATGACCAAAAAGGATGAGCAAAGTACTCAAAAGGGTGAAGAAACATTACCGGATACCCAGTACTAGGTAGAAAATTTTGGGTAATGAACTCACAAGGAAAGATTACCGACTACCGATTACTGGGTAGAAAAATAGGATGGTAACTGACCAAAGGGAGGAGACAAATGCTACCTACTACCTATCACTAGGCGGAAAATAAAGGCAAC
Source organism: Lathyrus sativus (assembly GCA_963859935.3). Classification (NCBI taxonomy): domain Eukaryota; kingdom Viridiplantae; phylum Streptophyta; class Magnoliopsida; order Fabales; family Fabaceae; genus Lathyrus; species Lathyrus sativus. Next base: position 277,126,629 of record OZ012740.1, on the reverse strand, counting down.
AAGCTCGGGAGGAAGGATTATATTTTACCGGTCAAATGGGTAAAGCATAACCAACCAGAAGGGGTGAGAAATATTACCAGTCAATAGAGGTAATATACTCGAAAGGTGAAGAAACATTACCGGATACCCAGTACTAGGTAGAAAAATTTATATAATGAACTCACAAGGAATACCTGCTACCAGTCAATGGGCAGCTCAAATCACACAACAAACTTCTCAAATAAAGAGACAACCATTTGTTGGGGTGAGGTTTATCTTGCTGGAGACATACAAGTTGCTCAAATAAAGAGACTGTCACATGAAGTCGCACAAGCAATCACCAAGAGAGTGTTATCAAAACACCACTGGGGAAATCAAATCTTCATCTTCTGATGGGGAAGAATAATAAATTCCTGCCGAGGAAAATAAATCCTCAAAAGAGAAGAATAAACACCTTCTCATCATCCAGGTTTCACAGCCCAGGTAAATCCAAAATAACCGCTGCAAGAGACCAAAGTTCAATCCAGGAACAAACTGGAGAGAAACGGTCAAACAAGACTCGACCCCATGAGGAAATAACTCAAATGGGGAACAATTCCATCCAGATAAAAGCTGGGGAGGAAAGCTAAACAAACATCTTCCACGAGGCATAAACTCAGTGGGGAATTAGAAAGGATATGTATTTTCTGCTTAAAGATGGACACTCTAATGGAGAGAGGACACACGCACTCCGCGGGGATAACAACACCAGCGAAAGGGAAACACCAAAAAATGCAAGATGCACAATGCAACAAAAACATGCTATGCTCAACCAAAATGAATGCGCATGCAATGAATATGAGTATGAATATGCTGACAAAACAGACAAAAAAGGCAAACAGAGGGTGAACAAAACATCACAACACCACTGAAATACTCGGCTTATCTCAGCAAATTAGAGATATCATTGGAGATCGTGCTGGGGATCAGCAACATAAACCCTGCAAGAGATACACAAGAGCCATCAAAGGAAAATAAATCCTACTACAAGGCTTAAATCTCGCCGAGGAGATAAAGATATCGTTTGGGGAGGAAACCCCAAAGATCAATCTTCAACCATCAATAATTCAACAATATGAACTCCGCTTCGAGGAAAAAACTGTTGGAGAAAACAAAGCAACATAAACTTTCCAACTCTGCCTGGGGAATAAGAAGTTAACATCATAGCAAAAAGTCAAACTGTGGGGGATTTTAAATCAACACCCAATCACAAGGTGAGAGAAAACCCGACAGGTGAATGCTACGTCAACACTTCTTAGAAGTAAGCAACATTTTTCTCTACTTGTGGAATAATCCAAAGTAAATATGCATAACCTCTGCTAGGAATCATCAAAGACAAATCTCCGCATGGATATTAACATCAAGGAGAGGTGGTCCTCAAACTACTCAACTGTCTGATCATAACCTGGTTGAATGAATAAAACATATTCATCTGGAGAAGATTTTGAATCAAGATTTAGCTGGGAAAACCGAATAATATCCATCTGGTTATCCATAGGAACAAAAACTTTGCTAAGGGAATATCAGCAAACCCTACTAGAGAAACCTTAACACAACTCTACTAGGGAACTGCCAATAAATTCTACCAGAGGAGCAAGAACTAACTCTGTTGAAGAAAATAAGAACCTGATGAGGGTCATATCCTATCTTTCACAACCATTTGTAATAACTGCACATCCTCTGCACGAGATCAACAAGGATAACTCTCTAGGTACTAACAACCTCGAGAGAAATAACTTGGAATTGCAGGGATAATTAAGAAGTTAACATCATAGCAAAAAGTCAACCTGCAGGGGATTTTAAAGCTCAACACAGGGTGAGAGAAAACTCAACAGTTGACTGCTATATCAACACTTCTTAGAAAGGAAATGTGATTCAGATTGGCCATAAGAGAAACAAACCATAACGGAGGAGGTAGGAACTTGCCAGGGATTCCTCTTCAAGTTTTATCACAGAACATGATGGGATCCAACAATCACATTCTTACTTAAATATGCTTGATCATAAATAGGTTAGGGAAGGAGAACCATGCTCAAATTGAAGGAATCTGAATCAAGACTTTGCAGGGGGGATTCAAGTTAAAAATGCTTGAACTAGTGCCCAACTGAGAAATGCATCAATAAGACCAAACTTTGCTTGAGAGATTGTCAACAGACTGTATCGAGGAGAACATCAACAAGGACAAACTCTAATTGGGAGAATATCGAGTTCATAATACCTTGAAATAATCTGCCCCAATATCTTCAAACTCTGAGAGATTCGTCGAATCTCGACGTAACTTCCCCAGATTAACTGTAGTCGGCATATTCTTTTACTGATGGAGTATTCAAGCTTTGCCCCTGCGAAAGCATCAACTGGGAAAACAAACTTGCTCAAGCTCAACGAAGTCTTCAAGAAACATGCCCCTGGATATGATCATTCCTTGAAACGATTTGCCAATTACTCATCAGATTTTTAGGCTTCAAAAGATTATGTTCATCACTGATACGCATATGTAAGCTTCCATGATGTCAAATAAATGTATGCAAGCAGAAAAGCTTAATTATGAGAATGATAATTCTAATGCAATTACATATGTTTGTCTTGCAGTTTTTTTTTTACTGAAAACATGTCGCAAAAACTTGTGAACAAGTCACTAGTTAAGATGTGACATTGATTTTTGAATGCACATGCAATACCAACAAAGGTCTTTTAGCATAACTCATGGGAGTCAGGAACGCTATCTCATTAAAGTATGCTTTCAAAATAAACCCTGCTTCAATTAGGTCTTTCGAGGGTTATAATGTGGTCTGGTTCACGGTTTTCAGAAAAAAGGATATTTAGGCTCAAAGTTTATTTGTACCCACCCATTCTCCGTGATGTTCTTCAATCCTATATTCAGCTAATTAGACACAACTATTCATCCCTCAAAGGATTTTGATGGTTGAGGAACTGATGAAAAATGATGGTTTAAGAGCCAATAAGGCTTTTCAGGGAATAACAGTCACCCCCCTTTTTCTTTTGTAGTCACATAGATTTGTTCAGAATTTTTTATTGTAATCCCTTCTTTTCGCTTTTCGCGTTTTTTTTTCTAATTTTTGCCTGAACCAATTCTTTTGAATTTTTGATGTCCAGCGGGATGCCCTAATTTTTGCCTAAGTCATTTGTTTTCAAGTTGTACGACTTAGCGGGCTTTTTATTTTTCTTTTGAACAAATCACGTGACATTGACTTATCTGACTTGTTAAAAGGGTTGTGATTGTCTCTTTCCTTGGATAACCATCATGGTTGGTCCTCAAATACACACTCCTTTTGGAAATTTGAACACTTGGTCAATTTAACTGAAGACTACCCTGCCCCAGGTTAAAATGTGAGGTTTTTTCCATTTAGAAAGGAAACTCCTACTTCGAGGCTCAAAAGGGTTAACAAGGGATTATCTTCCTTATATCTCCGGTGTTTGGTAATTTGAAACAATGCCTTACATCATCAGCAGGGTCTTATTCAAAAGCATATAACCAGAAATTTTGCGTTTTCACCTCATCATCCTCCCTCCAAGAGTTCAAACAAGAAGTTGGTATTGCAAATGCAGGAAAACAATTTATGAGCGAATGCGAATGGATTTCTTCAAGACAAACATACTCATTGTATTATGATTAATATTCAAAATCAAACAAGTTTCTACAAGCAAACAAAGCATTAACAAACATGAGAGATTACAAATAAAATTGCAGCAAATGAACTAATGATCTGAGGAGACTATCTCAATCCGAGCTTCAAAGAATATCCTCAACTTTCTTTGGAGAAACAGAAGCAAATGCACGACTGCTACAGGTCACTCCACTAACACTGGCAATATGAATTTCCTCGAGTTTTAGATTTATCAACATAAAGGCGTTCCATTCAAAAATGGGCTTCCTTCTTCGAAAGTCAACACCCCATCGTCAATCATCTCTTGAACCATTTCTTGGAAAACCTTGCACTCCTCAATCGGGTGCCACATTACCCCATCATGAAACTCACAACTGATATTTGGATTGTACCAATGAGGATGAGACTTCATGACTCTGGTTTTTCTGGGTGTCACTACCAAGTTTTGGGAAAAATAAGACCACAATTGACTGTAAGTCATTGGGATTGAATCAAATTGGTGAGTCTCTCCTTTTGGTTCATTCAAGACTGGATTTTGCAGAGTCTGAGAAGAATTCTGAATTGCATCAACCTCAACATTTTCTCCTACTTGGGAATCACTAACAAAATTTTCTCCACTAGTTTGGCCATTCGAACCATATTGGATTTTGAACAATTCTTTCTCAAAAAGTGGCGGACGAACTTGAGTTTCTTTGAAATGATTCGGAGTTGCGGCATGCATCTCAACTACAGTGGCGTTACCATGTTTAGGCAGCATATTGACTTGGACGTTTGTGCCTTTGAGAAACAAAATTCCTTTTTGCACTAGTCTTTGCACTTCATGTTTCAAAGAAAAACAATCTTCAAGACTATGCCCTGGTGCACCCTGATGGAAAGCACAACGAGCCTCTGGTTTATACCACCATGGAAAATCTTTTGGAACAACAGGAGGAGACCTGGTCTTCACAAGATTCTTTTGTATCAAGACAGGAAATAGTTCTGCATACGACACCGGAATCGGATTAAATTGCATTTGCTTTTGAACACAACTTTGCTGATCAATCTTTTGTTGTGTCTATTGTTGCTTACTTTTGTTACGAGATCTTCTACGCTTTTCTTGCGAAATAGCGTTAGCAGCTTGTTCTTTCTTCTTGGAAAAAGCATTTCCATACTTCTTAGAACTGTTAGAAGGACCACTTTCTTTGGTCAACCATCCTTTCCGGACACCTTCTTCGAGACACGTCTCGGTAACATGACTGGAAGCGCTAATGGGAGCCATAGAATTGAGTGTGGAAATGATTTCAGAAATCACAGTCTTTTGAAGTGGAGTCTGAGAAATATGAGGAGAATGTTGATTCTGAGCAACAACCAGAGTTTCAACCAAAGTAGAGATCCTTTCCATACCATCCCTCAAAGTAGCCAATTCCTCGCGAAGCTCGCGATTCTCTTGTTGCAACTGATCCATCTTTAGCTCGAGTATTGTAGTGATGCGACAACTTGTCTGAACAAAGACCAAGAACAGGAAGCAAATAAGACACCCGGGAAAGGAAAGGTACAATGCAGAATGATGCTTGATGTGCAAATGCAAATGCAAGTTTTCAAGGAACTATAAAGCAGTTTGCAAACATTACATTAAGATAACACACTGGATATACCAAAAATATCATTTCATTAATATTGAAAGAATTACAGCTTTGAAGTACAGTTTCATCAATCTTACAACACAAGAGAGAATGAAATCTAGTTCTAAGGAATCGTGTCTGAAAACGACCCAACTCTGAGCTGATACTTCTTGCGAAGCCTCTTGATTTATCTTACATAGCTGATCTTTATGGTGTCTTTCTCTTTCACGAGTTGATCCACAATACCCTTCCAAGAACCAGAGGTAGGAAGATGAGTAAATGATGATATGCTAGAGGAAAATAAATCCTCTGGATCCTTGATCTCTTCATGACACGTCGCTCAAGAAACTCAATGAAGACTTGTACACCCATAAGATAGGCATATTCCTCTAAGGTTGGAAGTAGATGATAATCTGGGAAAGTAAATCAACGATGCAACAGATCATAGAACTGGACCAAGGTATTAAGAATCCCTTTTTCAACATCAGTCCTCAGAGTAATCAACAGTTTCCTAAACAGCATTTGAAATCTACAGGACTAGATACCAAAGATCCAAGCTTTCTCAACTCTTGTAAGTCAAAACTCGTGAAAATGTACTTCTTAGTGTTACTTCTTTCAATATCCATGATTCTAAAAATTTTTTTTTTGCGATATTTGCAAAAAGAAATCTCTGAGTTCCTTAAAAACCAACTGAAACACAATGCTCATGAATGCATGAGTGCAATATGCAACACCCACAAACAAGACATACAAATCACACAGGTTCAAAGATTCGGCACGAGCATGGAGCCAAAGGTAAGAACCACCCACAATGGTATGTACTATGGTTATATCATCACCTGTAGAACAAGGTTCTAAAAAGTTCCCAGAATCATAATCTTTTGGATATTATCGGCTTAAACGACTACTCGTCGGCCAACAATATTCTCAAGAGAAACTCATCTGAGTGTGGTATCGCGTAACGACTAATTCAAGTCTACACCTGAACAGCCACCGCACCACGTCCTAATAAGGCCAAGATGGGTTAAAGCGTTCTAAGGTCCTCAGCTTCTCAGGCTCCCAGTCGGAAAAAGTAATATCAATTACGACTACTCGTAAGACATCAGTAATTTCCAAAGGGGCCTCCACCGAGCGGGGGATCTCAAGTTAGCTTAGTAAGGACTACTCCACGTAAGCCAACAAGACTATACCACCCTCCTATCATAAGTGCACTCAAGTCCGGGTTAGGACTTATCTCACCACACAAATTACCAGGCACCAAAACAGAACAAACAATAACAAACAAGTCAAACAGAAAGCAATAAATAAATCAAAGTAGGCGAAACCCACTAGGAACCGTTGGAATCCCCAGCAGAGTCGCCACTTTTCTGTAGCAGTAAAAATCGTGAGCGTAAGTTATTAATTAACTTAACTCAAAAAACAAGAGTCGCCACCACACTTTTATTTTATCCAAATAAAGGAAAGGAAAAAGAGCGAACAAAACCAAAGAGTTCTAAAATAAGAACATGAGACAGAGATCGGGGTAAGGGGGTTGGTTACGCAATGGGAAGGTGTTAGCACCCAAAACGTCTATAGTACTCTATAGGATCCCTTTGAAATATTTACGCTTTTTGGTTTGAAAATAGTTTGTTTGAAAAGAGATTGGGGAGATGAGAAGAGAATTATTTTTTTAGATTTTTGTGTTTGGAGAGACTTATCGCCTCATGCCTACGTACCCACAAAGTGCAATATGGGATCAAAACCCCGTAGTTCGTGGTACAAATGACAAAAATTTGTTGGTTTTGATTGATTTTAGATGTAAAGACAAGTCGTCATTTTAAGGAGACAACTGCGACTATCCACCCACGAGTATTAAGACAACATCTGCGTCACATAAAGATGGAGGATTTGCTTGGATTATCAACAAGACTATCACTCAACATCAACGTGGAAAATGTCAAAGTCTTAATAATATGGGGAATATGAGATTTACATCTCAACTATAGAAATGAATCATGTCTAAACTTTATGAAAAGTTTTAAAGTGAAAAAGTGCATAAAGGCACAAAAAGAGTTGATGAGTTTTTGTATTTTTTATGTCTTTTGAAATTGGTCAAATCATGATTAACATTGATTGACTTTTATTAAGAAGAACAAAGTTTGAAAATCACTTGACGAAAGTCAAGGTTTTATTGCGAAAGCGGTTTTGAAGTTTGAAACCAAGAAGGTTTTGAAAGAGGGAGAAAGTTTTGAAAATTTAAGAAGGGGAGGAGATGAAGTGACTATCCTAGAAACCAAAATAAGAGCTAGAGGTAAGAAAGATCTAACCGACTTGTAGCACACTCCAAAGCAAGCAAAAAGAATTCCATCCGATTTAAAGCATAAGCTAATGAGCGAGCCAAATAAAGGCTAAGATCCACAATACTCCAAGCATAGGAATGAGAGTCCTAATTCTAAGTCCAAAGGTCCATGAAGTCCAAGGTCTAAGAGTAGTCCAAGAGCATAACCACAAAGTTAATAGCACCAAGTTTTTTAGAGATTTTTTATCCTTTATTAGTGTTTTGAACAAGATATGGTCCAAGTGGACAAAAGAGAAATGACATAAACATAAACAAAGATATGATATGAAATGGAAGCATAAAAGTAAGAAATAAGGAGTAAGAAGAGAATATAAACAAAATTAAACAAGGATAATGTTAGTGAATTAGTGGTTAGTGGTTAGAACATATGATCAATGATGATTAATTATTGCACTTTAGACCAAGGTTAATGAAAACTCATTAGAGGATTGATAGAATCAAAGCCTCCTAACAATGATTTTCATAGGTATTGGACTTAAGACAAACAACTAAACATACTTGGACTTTTAAACGTAAGTTTGAGCCACGAATGATCATTTTCCGATTAAGGGACACTTTAGCGCTATGTTAAGTAATCGTAATCGGGTTTATGTAGAAACCACGACTATCTGAGGCCGGTCAATAAAATATTAGTGTTAATACATGTTAGAGAAGTGATATGTAAATCACTCTCCTAAAACATGCCACACAAAAAGAAAAGAGGTAGTGATCTCATCATAATCAAGATTTTTCATCAATTAATCAAAGGTAATCTATCACTATTCCAAAGTACGGAGAATTATTTTAATGATTATTCGTCCATAGATTTAAAACAATGAAGATTAAACCACCTTGATAATCAACAATCTATGATCCATAGATTTCATCGATCAAAAATAAAAAGAAGAAGAAAGAGAATTAAAAAGAAAAGAAACCACAATTTGAATCTTAAATCGATTAAATCATCATCAATATCAATCACTTCTTTTAGTGGATAAAATCGACACTCAAAGTCCATTGATATTGATGAGATCTTATCAAAATTCAAGATCCAAAACAAAATCTATCTAAAAAATATTATTTCAAAAAGAAAACAAATATTAAAAAAAATATTGAAGAAAATCTTTTAAAAAAATGAGAGGGAGATTTATTAAACTAAACATGGGGATGATGATGGTAAAAGGCCACACGGCCCAAATCCAAAGATAAATTAACATAAAAAGGTAAAAATAAAAAAAATTAAGAAGAAAAAATAAAAGGAAAAAATAAATCAGAAAAAGAAAATCATCCTCTTCTTCTTTCATCCGACGCGACACTGTGCATCATCTCTCGGTAGATCTCGCAAGAAAAAAACAATTTCACCGCCGTTTCTATCTTCTTCTATCAATCTTACACCGTTTACAAATACTCCCTCTCTCACTCTCATTTTCGTAAGCAACTTCTCCAGTAAAATAATTCAAAAATTGGATCGAAGTTGATGATGAACAAGAAATCAGGTTCGAATAATCAATTCTTACACTCTCTGTTTCTTCTTCTTTGCAAATTATGCTCGAGTTGTTGTTGTTTGTTGATGTTGATGAAGAGTTGCCCCGATTTACATTGAGAGATGCGAAATTGAGTGTCGGTTTGATTTTTGCAGAGTGAGGAGGGGATGTTCAAGCTTGAAGATGAGTGTTGGTGAGTTTTCAGCAGAGGTTTTCTGGCTTTTTAAGCTTGAAGAAATGAAAGAGGTATGTGTTCTATTTATAGATGGAGGAGAATGAAAATGTTTTGCCGTTTGGGTATTTTTCTGTGCGTTTTGGTTGCTCAAGTTATGCGTGACCTGTGGTTGTATTTTTTTCACGTCGTTTTGATTTTTCTCTTTCAGCTCACATGTTATTCTTTCTTTCTGATTGCAGCTCAAATTCAAATTGTGACGTGGATTATTTTCTTTTTTTCAACACGTGAATTGAAGGCTTGGCTTGAACTTCATGATTCTTATTCTCTGTTAGTCTCAATATTTCAAATAAATAATCTGCAATATTTTCTTCCACCAAGATTTGAATCTGATCGCCTGAAGTCCCAACTGAAGACAAATAATGAAAGAGCAGATCTAGAGTGCCGATTTGAACTTGACTCTCTGATGAAAGTAATGGGCCTTTGATTGCTTCAGCAAACAGATTAACCAGAGATGCTCCCTTGGTTCTGTCTTCAGTTTCTTCTTCTTCACTAACCACTTGGTATGGTGTCGTTCTTCCATTTTGTTCATAAGACTGGTTACAAAAGAAGACTTCCTGATCTTGTCATCTGGAAATTCTGCAAACAGTTGCAGAACAACAATATATCTTTCTACAGCCAATGGATCAGAAGAAATATACGACTTATTGTCCTGAGTATACTTGGATACTTTTTATAACATCTAGAAATGAAAGCCGTGATACATGGCTTTGCTCCTTCAACAAAGTGATAATACTTATAGCAATTCTTGCAGTTTTCAGTACTGTGTCATACCAAGGAGTGTACCGCTTTGATGGTTTCACTTGTGTGTTTGCAAAGTGTGCTTGTTTCTTGCTCGTGTTGCTGCCGACGGTGCTGTTCTGGTAGTTGGCATGACTGTTGAGATAGGTTTGGTTGAAACGAAGATTGTTGTTTAAGAGACAACGGCCGATGATGCTGCCACTGTGACCCGGAATTTGAGCAGCTGAGTAGTTGGTGTAGAGACACCTGATTAAAGCCAGATGGATTGGAATATACAACAACAGTATTCAAAATATTTTGAAGCTTATCAAACTTGAGAATATCGCAAGGAAGAGACTTCACCAATTGACTGTGAGTAGCATTTCCAATGGACAACTTATAAATTAGTTCTCTTTTCACACTTTCAGCAGCAGTTAGCCCACAGAAGCGCCATCATGGATGTATCACTTGCATTTGACACCATTCCCTGGCTAATAGTTTTATGTGCTTGCTTACAAGCCAGCTTGAATTCTTCTGGTATTGTCCTTCCTATCACGTGTGCAAATGAAGTGGATAACAATAATAATCTCAGGTGTGTTTGGTTGATCAGTTTTGCATGGAACTATCTTCTAGAAGCAGCTTCTCAATTACAATTTCAACTGAATTCTCCAATAGATCTTTCTGGTTTTTTGAGCATTTCTACTATCAATGAAAGAGCAAGCTCTCTGACTGAGGAATTTGAATCATCCAGTGCCTTAAGCATAACTGTCAAAATCTGATTGAAGTACTTGGTCCAAACAGACTGATCATTTGTTGTAGAAGCTTCTAATAACTTGTTGAAGTGCAGTATGTTTACTTGAAACAGGGCTTCTATCATTAGCATTGCATATCATATGAAGAATTTGAGGAATGCTGGGCTCAGTGTCTGTCATCTTGATCTGCTAGCGACGGCTGCATCGAGTCCACATATGATGTACACTAATCTACTGGTGAAACAAAAGGATGAAACCACACAAATGCTTTTTCATAGAAGAAAGTTTCGAAGCAAAACTCCCAGCTATAGAGAGAGCCAAATCATATTTACCGTATTTCCATAACAAGAAAGCATACACTTGCAAACCTTCTTCATCAAGTGGCCCTTCTTTCTTCAAATTTTTACATTCCTGCAAAGCATCAGCAGCATTCCCTACCTTGGAAAGTGATCTATCCAAATTGATAGAAATATCCATGATACATGCGTTTTGATTACTCTCTGAGCCAATGCTAACTGCATGGCGTGCTAATGTATAAAATGTAGCAGCAGACTTGTAATCCTTTTCAACCTTACATACCAGTCCATGTAAGTTATGGGATTCAGGATGGTGAGGGGACAACTGCCAGATTTAATTCAAAGATGCTATTTCCAAAGTGGAGCAATGAATGTTGTTCCCATGTTTTACAATTTGAATGAACTTGCCTGGAAGCTTTCCATGAAAGAACCCAACATCTGTGAGTTTGAAGTTGGCCTGTTGGACCCAAATTTTGTGACAAATCGATTGGCATATGTTCTCATCCTCTGTGGTGGTAAGGGTCTCCAAGTTGGTTTTTCTTGGATGAATAACAGCGGTGAACATGGACTCTGTGATTTCTTGTCTGGATAGTGTAATTCCCATGCACCTTAACAATTAAAATTGCTTCCTTGTCTCTTGAATCTTCACACCAAGAGTTTTGTACAACACCATCGACAAACTCTTCCTGAGTCTGAAATTCCTCGTGATGCACTGATACCTCAACAATCTGATATGGTTTTATAATACCTGTTGTAGGACTTACCTCAAGCCACCTCGTCATCAACTAAGGATACTAGAGAAGGATTGTCATTAGTGACAGATGCAACTATGCCAGTATGGGGTTCCTCTCCATCAACATCAAAAACAGTAAACTCAGGCCCAAAGTCACAGAAGACAGAACCAAAAAGGCCTCTAACTTCAGTTTTAATAAAAGCAATAGGAGGTTGATGACTGTGACAGTAATCATTGAACTCAATGGCTTTCTCAAGACTAACATCAGTAAAAACAACAGCTTGGAAATCAGCAAGTTGGTCTTTTGTCAGCGCTGAAGTCAAGCTTTGCACAACCACTGCATTGTTCAACTCTTGCAACTTACCAACAGAAGCCAATGCTCTGTTTTTGCCAAGATCCTTCTCCGAAAACACAAAACTGCTAGACAGATTCCATAGCTCAACAGTTCCCACATCATGTAAGGTAACAGACTTGACACCAGCAAGAATGAGATTCTTTGCAATCTCAGCGCCAAGACACTGCATCCCAAACACAAGAACACTAGCCCCAAAGAGCCTACGCATGGTCTCTCGACCATACACAGCAAGCTGGCGGCTATGAAGGTCTTCATCAATATCCGACGGATTGGCATCTCCCAAAGTCATGACGTAGGTTCCTTGTTCAAGAGTCGTCTCGCTATTGCTGTTGTTTTCACCTTGGACGAAACTACATATTGCAGTAATGTTTTCAATAGCATTTGCATCAGGTTCTTCCTCAATATCAGCAACGACAAGTACTCTTGGAGGATTCTCACTCGGTAACTTGATTAACACAGAAACTGCAGCATGTTGCTCTCTTTTTGAACCAGTTTAAGAGCTTTTGCTAGAAATTCCAAAGGAATAAGTGGGTTTTGTAGTGATGTTATTGATTTGTTGAATTAAGAAACCAATGCTTGTAATTTTGAAATGTGGTGAGATGGCTCGGAAAATAATAGTAATAGGAAGCATCAGTTCGGACAAGTTGGAAAGTTTCACATGTGATGCCTTGGAGGAAAGCTTCATGTAGATAACATCTTTTATGAGATCATCCCTTGGTTTCCATGCCTTGGAAATTACTTGATGACAAAGGCCTGACATGTGAGACTTGGAGAATGATAGCATAAGCTTGGTAGTGAAGCAAGGCATGAGATTGGCATGAAGAAACATGGGCGTATCTTGAATTTGGATTTTATTTTTGGCAAATGGACTTTGGAATTTGTAAATTTTTTTTGTGTAAAATTTGTGATTTGGACAATGATTATTGAAAATGGATATGGAAATGAATAGAAAATGTGAATGAAGAAAGAATGGATCTTGAAAGCATGCCTTGAATATCAAGTAAACTATGAACCATGAATCTTCCAACTTGAACCAAATCTAGAATGACACCCGTTCTTGAGAATTTGATGCCATGATGAACTCAAAGATCAATGCCTTCAATCACGCTTTAAAATCACTTGGAAATGACGCACTTGAATGAACACTTTGGACTTGCATCCCAAAACAAACATCTTGATTGAACATCCACCAAACTTGACTTGTACAGACAAAACTCTGAATCTTCGATTAAAACTGGAATAAAACTTCTCATAAAACACTGCTCGACAAATTGATGATTCTCCATAAGACCACTTGACCTTGAACAATCATTTCTTGAGAAAATAGACCACTGATACATAACTTGCAAATGAAGTAATCCCTTGATAGTTTGACCAAGATGAGGTCAAACTTCCATCTGATTTAGACTCGAATGAATGTCCTTGCCATCAATCCCTTTTGCAAAATCCTAAACACACAGAGAAGAAGAAACAGACAAATTGAAAAATATTTTTGGTATTTTGGTTAGATGTTAGTAAACATAAACAACAAAAAGAAAGTAAGAAACCCATAAGGGTGCGAAAGCCAAAAGTATGACCTTGTTTATGGAATGATATGCAAATGAAATGTGGGATCTTAGGGGTAAAAATTAGGGTATTACAGCATCTCAAATTTGCAGGTATGAAAACTTCACTCCATGGCTTGATTTAGGCAGTTTCAATAGGCTTTGAATGGTTAGATCCAATGTAGATGATCATGTGGAGCTTTCTGGTAGCATTAGGGTTGATTTAGAGACAATTAAGTGAGTGACTCAATTTCTGTTCATGCTTGTATCTTGATGTTCTTGATGTTAGATCCTTAGTTTAATAGATAGAAATGATCAGGGAAACATGGTGAAGAGTTTGAGCTACTCAATTCTAGGTTTGGTGAGATTTGTTGATTGACCAATTTCTGAGATTCCAATCGTGTTTTGAGGAAGAAGATGTTTCAATGTGTTTAGATGCCATGGTTGAATTGTTGGGGAAAAATGGAGCAAGTTAGGGTTTTTAATTTTGAGTTTTGATGGAGAATCAGAGGGATACGAATTGAGGAAGATGAAGTTCATAGCTCTGAACTTCCATGGCTTTTCCCTCCAAGATTGTTTAAAGGTTGAAGACAACTTTCTCACCCTTAGATCTTAGGAAGACTTTGACTGAAAACAACATCTGATGGCCACGATTTGCTCTCAGCTTGTGAAGAATTTATGAATGCATCCAAACACACCATTTCATTTAAAGTTCCAGCTTGGGCTTAAGTGAGAACTTGATATCCACACCCCACTTGGGAGGCCCACTGAGAATTACACTGAATTGGCTTGCTTTTCACACCACAAATTTGTTATTTTTCTGAGCATTTTAAATTTTAATTTCTGTTTAGTTTGGGCCTAATGCACGCGCTTTTATTAACACCCCCTCTCTGGGCCCAGTTGGTAGACGAATTGCGTTTAATTGCTATTCAACACACATGTTTTGCATTTTCTCACATTTTCTTTTATTTTCTTCATTTTATTAGGTTAATTAAAAAAATAATAAATAATTGAAAAATGGTCATTTTTAATTGGGAGTTTTTTTTCCCATTTTCCTTAAAACATCAAGAAAATTATAAAAGAACAAAATTGGCATTTCATTCATTTTTTATTTTCTGGTGCATTTTTACATTTTATGGCATTTATTTCATTTTCATTTGATACATGTTACTTGCTGAATTTAGTATGGTCATTTTATTTCACATTTTGATGTAATTATTTTTGCTGTGATTAGAGTATAGTATTAGGTTCCCCTTGAAATTTTATCACATTTTTGTGATTTAATTTTAGTTAGTTTTGAATAAGGAACTTTAGTGTGCTAGAATTAGGGTTTCAACTTAACATAGGTGCATTTCAACACATAGTTTTGGGGTTTTTAGTTTGATTTAGGCCTTGGGGGTTATGTGGGGTATAGGGTACCTAGGTAGGATCCCTTAGAAATTAATCTAGGATTTTATGATGAGTATTTCCATTTTATCTGATTTTTGCATTTTGGTTGATATTGGTGTGTTCCCTCTTGGGATATTGTGTTGTTTGATGGGTTTTGGGCCTCTTCTTTGGGTGTTGGGGTTTGTGTTTGGCTTGAGGAGTCTATGAAGACCATGGAGAAGATTGAAGACAAAGAGTGATGCTTGGAGCTTGAAGTTGCTTGTGCTTGAAGATTGCTTTTGAAGACTTAGGAGATAGGAGATATAGGGAGGGCTCTAGAGTAGACTGATTTCTTCTATCAAACATAGAGAGCTTCTTGTGCCTCTATTCCATCCTATGACACAAGGTCCCCTAAAAAGTTCCATCTCTCCTTAGGAGGTATGTAGAGCATGCTTTGATTGGGTAGAACCTTGAGGATCCTTTTCACTTGCTATGATAAGATCTTAATGATTTCCCTGGGTTATCATTAAGCCTCTCAACATTCCAAATTCATTTGTTGATTCTCTCCTGTGAGTGTTTGTATTGAAGATTGTAAGCCCATTAAGGATGAAGTTCATTGATGACTAGAGAAGATGAAGCTTGTGCCTGTCAAAGCTGGGTATCTGTTGAGATTAGGGTTTTGCTGTTGTTTGAAGCTGTGTGTTGATTGGGGTTCAGTGCGTGCCAAAGCTGAAGATTATTGGAGATAAGAGATTATCTGAAGTTTGGGTATCATTGGAAAATGAAGATGGGATCTTGCTTGAAGCATTACTGTCAACCTTTTGCTGTTAATCGACTGTAGCTGCTAGAGCTGGTGTTGTTTGAACTGTTTGCTGTCAGAGCTGGTGTTACTGTCTGAGCTGTTGTTGGATTTTAGTTCTTTTGCTGTATTCGTTTGTTGATTTTTACCTTAGGTTTGAAGTGAAGCTGTTTCACTTTGCCTATTGTTTATTGCTGCATCTCATGCATTTTACTGTTTACTGTATATTTGCTGTTTCTTTTCCGTTTATCCCCTAGGATCTCTGATTTCCTCTGCGCAGGAGGGAATTATGACAGACATTAGGTTGCAATCCCTGCATGACAACATTTAGGGTAGTTTTAATTCCCCTTTCAAACCCTAGGTTTTGTAGACTTCTTTCTCTTCTATCTCAAAACAATTCAAGACACAGTAATAAGGATAATCGATGTCGTACGCTACGAGCCTTAAGCCATTTGAGAAAGGTTGTTGGAGGGTCACTCTTCAGTAATCTGATTTCTTGGTGTGTTACCCTTAGGGTGACATACGACGTAGTCACTCTCAGATCATAGTCTCTAGTGCGTCAGAGATTGCAAACATCATAAAAAACAATTCTTGCATAAAAGACTGAAAATAAACATCAAAAATGTCATTTTTGTCCGCTTGGACTCTTAATCTGGAGAAACCCTTTCATAAGGAGATTAAAAACAGTCAGACGAGCTTGTGTCTTCCGTAGCCCGAACTACGTTTGCTCTGATCTTTCATGCTGTATAAAAGTACGTAGGCATAGGATGCGATATCCTAGTGAGCAACCTTCCACTCCTTTCTCCTAGGTAGGCGAACTACGTTGACTCTGATTTCTCGTTCCAGACGGGAATACGTAGGCATAAAGTGCGATACTTTGCCGAGTCATTTTCTTTTCTTTTTAACCCAGACCTATAGAGTAGATAGAATAACACACCCTTAGCTAGAAAACAAGCATGGATCCCGTCGAATACGACGGACGTGAGGGGTGCTAATACCTTCCCCTTGCGTAACCGACTCCCGAATCCAGGATTTGGTTGCGATGACCATTCCTTTCCCGTCTTTGTGTGAGGTTTACTTCGAGTGTTTCCTTTCCCTCCTTTGGGATAAATAACGCACGGTGGCGACTCTTCTGTTTAGCCGGCGCCGATTTTCGCAGTAGCGACACAACAAACAGTCTTCAAACCTTTTTTGCCCCAGATTACATGGTCTGTGAGAAGAAGCCATCAAGAGGATTTTAAAAAAGATGCTTCAATGTCTTCAAACTCTTAGAGAGATTCACAAATCTCGACGTGAATGCCCCAGTTTAACTGTATTTGCATAACAAAGTCCTCAGATTGTGGAAGTAACGACTGGGGAACAAACTTGCCCCTGCTAGCTGGTAACTGCAACAAAGTTGCCCTAGACTAAACTGTTCTTTGAGAGATTCAACTGATCTTGACCTGATCGCTTCTGATTAGCTGAATGTGGTAACAAATGATTAATAAATCCTTTCAATTGGTTGCCCCAGGCTGAGCTTCCTTTACCAAGTCAAATTTTCTAGCTGGCAACATTTGTTGGGATTTCTTTGATATTTGATCGTCTTGCACACAGTGTTGTTCATTAAAAATTATCAATTTTTAATGCAAAGTTCATGCAAACTTTTGAAAACAAATTTTTGATGAAACACACACGGCGGAGTGATCACGTGATCAAAGTGAAAGTGGTCCAATCTTTTTACAAATGATGGATAAAGTGATTAACACACATAATTATCAAAAACCATTAGGAGTCAGGTTATCCAACCTTGATGTAATATGCTTTCAAAACAACCTTACCTCAATTAGGTCTTTTAAGGGTTGTAACGTGGCTTGGTTCGTGGTTCATGAAACAAAGGATAAAGGCTCAAAGTTATTTGTTCCCACCCACTCTCCATGATGAACTCCAATCCTACGCTCAGTTAACTCAAACTACACATTCAGGTTCTTACAGGCTTAAGAATTGAACTGATGATAGTTGGTGATGGTTCAGAAATCTAGGGTAGTCACTACTCCCTTACAGTATTTGATAGCTTTTGTTATTTGAGGATTTTTAAGAGTGAAGGCTTTTAAAGAACTCCTCTCTTTATTATCCTTGACTTTTGTCTGAACTATTTCATTTTGAATATACAGTCAATGGGATGCCCCACTTTTGCCTAAGTCTTCTTCATAGGTTTTGACTTAGCGGGCTTTTTTTTTCTTTTCTCTCTGAGAAATAAGGTGACTACCTAGTTTAATGGCTATGGTGAACCATCATCGAATTTTAAGCTGGGAAAGCATCTTCGACACTTGTTTGTTGCGTGTGAAGGAAAACCTAAGTGCACCACCTTTATATGAAAAGTGTTTTGCATGCACACATCTCTAAGTTAATTGAGAACTACCCACCCCGGGTTTGAGATTTAAGGGTTTTATTTGTAAAGAAAGAAAACTCCTACTTCTGGGGTCGAAGGGGTTAACGAGGGATTATCTTCCTTATTACTCCAGTGTTTAGGGATTGAAACAATGCCTTACATCGTCAACAAAGTTAAATTGAAAGCATATCAACAGCAGTTATGGATATAGTTTTCATCATCCTCCCCAATCTTTGCTTTAAACAACAGTTTGGTAAAGAAAAGAAATTTTTGCATATTTTTTTTGTTTTCTTATAACAATGAAAGGAAAGAGAAAGAGTGAAACGAATGGACTTAATCAAAAGATGCACAAACATTTCATTAATCTTGCCAATTCAAAATGAACAACAACTTACAAGTAATACAAATGCAAAGAAAACACAACAAAATGTTGAACAGTCTACAACAGCTAGCCTTAGGGGATTAAACTTCGACAGACTTCAGATTTCAGGCCCAGACGAGGAAACACCTTCAATAACCACCTGCTCTTTGTGGTATTGAATTATGAGAGGTCTCGCGGGTCCTTTGCCTTTGGATTTAGGAATCGCGGTACTGTCATTTGATTTATCCTCCTGAGGTTTCAACAACTCTTGCAGTCTCAGTTTAAAACCTCTACACTCTTCAACTAGGTGCCCTGTTGTCCCAGTATGATATCCGCATTCAACTTCTGGGTAGTCTTCTTCGAGGATCAAGTATTCGTCATTGATCAGCTCTCGCACAAGAAAACCTAATGCCAGACATGCATCTAAGTTGTGTCCCTCGGCTCCTTTGTGAAATTCACAGGTCAGGTTCACATTGTGCCATGGTCCTGGCACAGGATTGGCTAGTCGCGGAGTCACTAGCAAGTTCTGAATCAATAATGGGTAAAGTTTGCTTAGCGGTACTGGAATTGGTTTACCGCAAGTCTTATTTTTCCTGACATGATTCTTCTTGTTCAAGCTCTGGCTTTGAGAAACTTTAGAAGGAACAAGCACTAAGTGCTGAGAGTCTTCAGTTGAACGCCCCAGTGCCCCAGTATGACAGTCGCATTTAGCGTTGGTATCAAAACTCATAGGGTAAGGAGGAATTACTGGTTTAAGCTCTTTTGGTATTATCAATCTGCCTTGGATCAAGTCTGGCATTATCTAACTGTACGACATTGGAAACAGACTGAAATATCTCTCTGGTTTCCTTGGTCTTTGTCGGGTGTGCTGACGCGATTGATGGTTATTTGGCCATTGATAACGAGGATGTCCTCGAGTTGGAGGAACCATCGGAGATAATGCAACCCTAGTTTCTCTGGACGTAACATGGTCAGAGTGACCTTCTTTCTTCATCATATTATGCAATGTATCTAGAACCCAATTCATCTGACACTTGAGAATTATGATGTCCTCTTTCAGAATTTCATGAGCTCTCAAAACTTCATCCATTTTTGCCATTTGTCTTGGATATGTGCTAGGTATCCCCTCTCTCTCTGAACAAGAGGGAGACAAAGAGAAGCAAGGCCGAGAAATGCAAATGCATAATGCAAATGCAATGCAAAAAGCAAATTGGTTTTGCAAAACTCAGGAGATCGATTAGCTCAAACCCTCAATTCATTAATTGTTGGAAAAAGTTATAACTTTAAAATACCAGAAATCGACTGAGTTTTACAAAACCAGTTGCGACATGATATGCTTATGGTGATATGGTGGGATGATGCAAACATAACACAAAGGCAAGTATTCACAAATACAATGCATATGCACACACAAAGACAAGTATTCACAAATACAATACATATGCACGCACAAAGACTCCCTAGGCTCAAGGTCCAAGCATGGAGTCGAAGGTCTACCCATCCCCAAGGATTTTTACTATGAGTTTTTTGTACCTGCCAAACGGGTTCTAACAAAGTTCCTAGAGTCATAGTAAATCCTTCGGATATTGCCAACTAACGCGACTACTCACGTGAGCCAACAATATTCTCAAGATAAACTCGTTTGAGTGTAGCATTGCGTGACAAATATTGAGGGACTACTCCCTAACAGTTTCCGCGCTACGTCCTAAAAAGGCCAAGTGGGGTAAAAGTGTCACTAAAAGTCCTCAGCTTCGCAGACTCGTATTGAATCAATTAGTGAATACATGACAACTCATGTATTACTAACCATCTCAAAAATTATCCACTGAGCGTGATTACATCATATGTCAGACATATTGGGACTACTCCCAATAGCCCAACTATTGATCATATCACAATTCTATCTCATGTGTCACTCAAATCCGGGTTAGGATTTATCTCACCACTCAAAATACCCAGTGTCCATAACATACAAACAGATATATTGACAAACATACATGTTAAGCAAATATTCACAAATATAGCATATAAACATATAAAATAGGCTAAACCCTCAAGTTTTAAGTGGTTTCCCTAGTGAAGTCTCCATTTCTGTTGCGGTTAGAATCGTGATACCAAGCTATTGATTAACTTGAATCTTAATTCATTTAATTCACAATCGGACTTTGATTTATCCAAAGGAAAGTTTAAAGAAAGAAAAACCCTTTGCGCGATGTAACAACAACACTAAAGATTCGGGGATCGGGGGTTGGTTATGTCTAGGGTAGGTATTTCACATCCTAAACATCTGTAGTACTCTACAGGAACCTTTTGTATGTTTGTATGCTAAATATTGCTAAATGTTTGCTATGGTTTTGGATTGGGTGCAAGGTGTAGGGTATGAGTTTGGGTAAAGACCTAAGGATAGTTTCTAAGTTTCGTCGCAAAGATATCACATCCTTTGCCTATGTATCCTAACTAGGATAGAATCAGAGCAATCGTAGTTCACCTTACTAGGGATGAGGAACTCTTGATTATGATCAAGGTTTAAATGGGAACAAACATAACAATGCTTATGTAGATTTTATCAAAAGTCTCTAATTTAAATTGTACACTCAAGAAAGGGGAGTAAGTAATCATCACCATGATTCTTACATAGAGTTTAACAAACTCTACCTAATTCTACATTGTAAGACCAATTGGTTCTATCCAGACCAAAAGGAGGGAGGAGGGTGCTCATCAAGATATCGCATCTTGTGCCTACGTATTCCCATTAACAAATGAGAAATCAGAGCGTCCGTAGTTCGGACACGACTAAGGAACGGAGACTAATTGGTTCTATCCAGACCAAAAGGAGGGGGGAGGCTCTATCCAGGCCTACAAAGGATTCTATAAACCTAAGTTCTAAAGGGTAAGTCCAATTGGTTCTATCCAAACCAAAAGGAGGTGTGAGGCTCTATCCAGGCTTATGGGGGTAATGAGCTATCTATGACCCAAGGGTCAATAAAGAGACTTTTCTTTGGAAGGGGAAAATGAGGCAACATGGATGAGAACTAAAAAGTTCCATCACTTGGGGAATAACTTAACAAACCATAAAAATTCATACATGATGAATATATAAGAGGTGTGGTTACAACCAAGAGCATGCAAGCATATGACAATATCAAGCAAAGATTTCAATCAAGGTAAATGGTTACAACCAAAACTGCACAAAGATATTACAATATCATGAAGGGGTTCTTACAAGACCAACATAAGAGGTAAAAACCACTTGAAACATCTTAACAAAGATGAAGGGGAATAAGGTAAAAACCACATGTTTAAATGCAAATAAGTTTAAATGAAAGCAAGTCACAACTTGAGGCTAGCGCGTCATAGGTTTTAAAAGATGTCAAATGTAACAACATGAGACCAACAATCATGCATTAGTAACATACAAGTACAAGTAGGAATACAAGAAGTGTTACAATAAATCAAGTAAGAAATTCAAGGTTCCATTGGGAAACACACACAAGTTTATGGTAACAACCAAAACAAAGAAAACCCTAGCATGTTATGGTTCTAGAAAGACACATAAACAAGTATAATGAAACATGACAACCACATTCAAGAGATTACAACATCAAGAATCATGTTATGAATCACAAAGAAGTTTCAAGGTATACCATTTATGTTTAAGCTTTCACAAAGCCAAGAAATAAACCCTAAACATGTTATGGTTATAAAAAGACACATAAAAAAGTAGAATAAGGCATGGTAAACATATTCAAGAGGTTACAATATCAAGAATCATGGCAAAGTTCACAGATGAACATGGTAAGGAAATTAATAAAACATATTTGAGCATTTAAACATGTTAAAATAACATATATGAATCACACAATATCAATATCACAAGAAAAATCAAGTTATAAGTTTGAAAAAGTTCAAGAACACCAAGGTAAAAACCCTAAAAACACATGTTTTTCAAGTGGATCAAAGTGTTTCTAGGATGATAGTCCTTGAATTATTTCTTCACTAAATGAAATTATAAATGATAAGGAGTAGTTCTCAAAATGAATGGCATCAATAGCACAAAAATTGAGCAAGTTATGGTCATTGCAAGTTGGTGCACCAAGAGGGCAAAAACTAGGGCAAGGCAAGGTTACAACCTAAGGGTCATTTGCGTGAAGGATTGGAACTCAGTCAATTCTTAACCAAATGGAGTGAAACAAAATTGAAAATTTTGTATTTTTGAAAAAGGATTTCAATAGTACAATTTTTCTTTCAATACCATACACCCACAGAAAAATTCGATAGCAACATGGATTAGGTAAGTTTGGTGACAACAAAAAACGTGAACATGTGAACAGTCATGTGCAGTGGTGTGCTTGGTGAAAACAGTGTACAAAAATCACATTTACATCATATTAAGAGGTTAGCACAAAAGAAATCAAGATATGCACACATGGTTAGGCAGTGGATGCAAAACGCAAAAAGTGACTAGGTTGGGCCTAGCTTGTAACCAGAATTTGACAGTTCAAAAACTACATGTTTTGATGCAAGTAATGGTTCATACATGACACATAAAATATATAAGAGATGTTCAAACAATGTAAAACACCAAATCATAGCTAAACTTCATGGTAACATGTGAAATGCAAGTGAAAATTTCATGTTTTCTTGTGTTTTAGGCTTACCTCTTGAAGCAAGCTTGCGCAATAAGAAAACCAGAGACTTTGAGTGCTCCTCTAAGGTATAAAAATGATCCTAGGATGATGAGAATATGCTCCAAATCAAGATCAAGCAAGTTGATGGGAAGAATGGCTTGCAAGTGAAGAAAAACCTCCAAAAACCAATGATTTTCAAAGACAACTCCTTCAATCCTTGTTACAAAAGTTTGGATTGGTTATGGACAGCTTCTATATGTCAAATATGAAGTGTTAGAGGTCTTAAAGCTCAAGGGAAGGCAAGGGACCAGTGGTTGTCCTTTAAAATGCAAAAAAAGTCAACAAAATGAGGTTTTAATGGTTGAATTTTGGATTGGATGAGTTCTTGGCCAAGGTGAGGGTTTGGACAGCCCTAACACATCATGTTTGATGTGTTTGAGGCTTGGTTTGAGTTTGAAAGTGTTTGGAAAAGGTTTTAGGGGTGAAAGTGCAAAATTGTTTTTTGTGATTTTTGAAATTTAGTGAGTTTTTGCAAGAACTTTGCAACCAGAAATAAGAGAGAGTTCTTGCTTGGTTTGATGCTTGATATGGTGTGTAGATTATCATATAGGAAGCCTCTATTTATATGCAAAACAAAAGTGAGGACAGATTTACACAAGTGGTTTGCAA
Source organism: Lathyrus sativus (assembly GCA_963859935.3). Lineage (NCBI taxonomy): Eukaryota > Viridiplantae > Streptophyta > Magnoliopsida > Fabales > Fabaceae > Lathyrus > Lathyrus sativus. The sequence continues at coordinate 277,102,758 of OZ012740.1, read as the reverse complement.
GTGGTGGTTTTAGTGAAGAATCTCATGAATCCATGTGATGGTTTTGCTTGCTTCGAAGGTACTTAGACCTCTAAAACCAGCTAGCAATGAGATGTGAAAAGTGATCTTAGAATGCACAAGGACACCCTCCATGCTGCACCCACCAATACTCTCTCTCATGGTGTACCTTTTGTACTTTTCTTCATTAAACTAATGGATTATGGATGGAACTTTGGTTTTTCTGGGATGCTCTTCTGATCCAGCTCATTTCACCCTATAACACATCATATTAGAGGTCATTCCATGGTTAGAAATGAAGTGCATAGTTGGAAATCAAGTTTATATTGAATTTTGACATGATGACAATCAAGTGTTTAGGCCCAACTTGTCTAATTCGAAACTCTCAGCTCACAAGGGCTATGGAGGAGTTCTTGTACTTTTTGCAAATACCTCATGGATATTTACAACTTTTATGTTTACTGAATTTCCAGATTCCAAGTGGAACTAGGTCAAAAAACCTCTCAAAGTTGGCAGAAAACATGCCTAAAAATGCCAAAAACATAGAATTTTTCCAAGTGTTTTCTCCCTCTTGTGATGATTTTGACTATAACTCCAAATCTATGCATTTGTTGCCCATAGTCCAGCTTTAAACTTTTGTAGGTATTTCCAAGGCCTTTCCAACAAGCTTTGAACCACCTCATTTGAATGTGTGGTTAGGAAGTTATGGTCTTGCCCCTTTCAAAACCCTAATTCTCTACTTTTTCGGTTACTCCCTAATCTTTGATCCAATGGTCACGAAACTTCATGGCTAGGTTTAATATGTTATTAGGAATGTATTTGCTTCAAACTTTAAGGTCAAATTCCTTATGGTCAAAGAGTTGACTTTTCAGTCACACAAGCCGATCGATTGATAACCGCTGGATCGACTGTTGATGTTCTAGGTATTTTGAAGTATTGAAACTTCTTTGGTGGACTTCACTAATCCATATGAGCTTCATGTACCATGATTCCATCATTGGAGTGCCGTTTAAATCAAAAATCAAACTACAATTGACTTTTCTTGATCAAAAACCCTAATCGGGAGTCCTGGACTACACTGTTCTTGATCTTTGGGTGACAACTTCAAATTGGATTCATACTTGATCCAATATGGTATCTTTGATGATTCATATACTTGTTTCATGGAGAATCAATCCAAGGAATTGACTGATCAAACCATCGAAACCTCGATTTCTGACTGTATGGAACCCTAATTCACCTGTATCTTGATAAAGACAAACTTGAAATAGGTTAAGGTTAGATAATTAAATGAATATGATCCTAGAATGATGATGAATATCTAAGGGGTCAAATTTAGGGTGCAATAACGTGGAGGAGTCCTTGCTAAGCTAACTTGAGATCCTTTACTTAGTGGAGGCCCATTTGGGATTACAGATGTCTTACGAGTAGTCGTATTAGCATCACTTTTTCCGACCTAGGAGCATGAGAAGCTGAGGACCTTAGAACCCTTTAACACATCTTGGACTTATTAGGATGTGGTGCGGTGGCTATTCAGGTGTAGACTTGAATTAGTTGTTATGTAATACCACACTCAGACGAGTAGTCGTTTAAGCCGATAATATCCAAAAGATGGAATTATGACTCTAGGAACTTTTTAGAACCCTGTTCTACAGGTGATGATATAACCTTAGTACATTCCTTGTGAGTTGGTTCTTACCTTTGGCCCCATGCTCACGCCGAACCTTTGAACCCATGTGCTTTGTGTGATCTTGTTTGTGGGTGTTGTATCTTGCACTCATGCATTCATGGGCATTTTTTTCCAGTCAGTTTTTAAGGATCTCAGAGATTTTCCTTTGCAAACATCGCATATATTTTGATTACGGACATTGGAAGGAGAAACACTCAGAAGTACGGTTTCTAAGCTCCCAATCTTATGGATTTGAGAAAGCTAGTGTTCTTGGTAGTTGATCGTGCAGGCTTCAGATCTTGTCATGGGAGACTTCTATTTGTTCTTTCTACCAACTTTGAAGATGAAATTCTGAACACCATTATGCAATTCTATGATCCTATCTACCGATGCTTTACTTTTACTGATTATCAGCTCATGCCAACCTTGGAGGAGTATGCTTATCTGTTGGGTGTACTAGTTTCTGATAAGGTTCCATATACTAGTTTGAAGGAAGTTCTTAATCCCCAAGATAGTGTTGTAGCCACCCATTTGGAGAAATATGATATAGATGTTAATTTGATGGTTAAGGGAGGCATCAAGGGTTTTACTTATTGGGAAAGCCACTTTATTTGCTAATGCTGGTAGCACATTGGCATTTGAGGTTATATTTGCTTTGCTTATCTACGGACTCTTGTTCCCAAACATTAACAACTTTGTGGATGTTAACGCTATTAGAATTTTCTTGATTGGGAACCCTGTTCCGACTTTACTTGGTGACACCTATTTCTCTATCCATATTAGGACTTCTAAGGGGAACGATACCATTTTTGTTGCACACCTCTGCTATATAAGTGGTTTATTTCACACTTACCATAGTCATCTGTTTTCATGGAAAACAAGAATTGTTTAAGGTGGTCTCAGAGGATCATGTCCCTTACTCATGCTGACATTACTTGGTCTTCTTCTGTTTGTGAGAATGTTCATATTATTGATAGTTCTGGAGAATTCTCGAATGTTCCTCTTCTTGGAACACAAGTTGGAGTTAACTATAACCCGAGTTTAGCTCGCTGTCAGCTTGGTTTTATGTTGAGGGATAAGCCTAAAAATATTCTATTAGAGGGTTTATTTTTCTAAAGATGGGATGATTCTCTTAGTTTGAGGAGAAGAATGGCTCATGCTTGGACTAAGATTCACAGGATGGGTAAAGGAGAGCTTGGAATACAAGTTTGCATCACCTTGGAACCTTATACACTTTGGATAAAGAAGAGAGCTAAGGAGCTCAAAATGCCTTATCCTTTAGAGAAACACATGACTACAATGGTCGCTATGCTACTCCCTATTTCTTTTGATGATATAAATACTCTTCAAGATGCTTTGGCCAAGATGAAGCAAGAGAAAGAGATGTGGGAAAGTAAGTTTCATACTTCTAACAAGGAGAAGATGGAGTTGCAAAAACAGATGAAGGAGAAAGATGACTTGATTGAGTTGCTTGAGCGACGCGTTGTGAAGAGACATAGAGAGGATTTATTTTCCTCTACTATTTCATCATCACATGCTCCTACTATCGGTGCTTGGAAAGGTATTGTGGATCAGCTCGTGTTAGAAATGACCGCCATGAAGGATAACTATGAGAGAGAGAGAGAGAGAGAGAGAGAGAGAGAGAGAGAGAGATTAAAAGACTCTGAAGGAAGTATCAGCTTGGATCGTCATCAGATGCTCCTTATAATCCTTAGGATCTAGCTTTTTCTTATTAAATTTTGATCTTCTGTAACTTGTACTTCCAAGTGTAGCTCTTTCCAATATTCAATTAAATGAGATTATTATCAGTATTTCAAAAAGTGTTATTTCTTTACGAAGTTTGTAATTGCTTTATATCTTAAAGATCCTTAAAATATGATTGAAACATTTTCATTTTGCATTCGCATCTTGTGCATTGTGTTTTTCCTTTTCCAGGTGTCTTATGTTTCTTTTGGTCTTCGTTCAGCCAAGCTGTCGCATCACTATAACACTCGAGCTAATCTCAAGAGAAATATGGATCAATTGCAACAAAAAACCGTGAACTCCGTGAAGAGCTGTAAATTGTGAAGGATAGTATGGAAAAACTCACTATTACGATGGAAGCTTTGGTGGATGCTCAGAATCAGCCACCACCACCTCCTCCTTCTTCTGTGCAGAGAACTGTGATTTCTAAGATCGTATCAACGCCCACTTTTGTGGCCCTGGTTAATGCTTCTCAATATCAGATGCCTCATGGACTCCCTTAGGGAATGCCTCTTAATTTTGTGCTCGAGGGATATCAACCTCATGCTTCTAAAGGTCCAAGAGTACCTGCTGTTATGATTGTACCACCTCCTGTGGTTAATGTTGTTTCTAATGCTGAGATTCCAATTGTTCCTACTGATGTACCTGTGCCACCACCCGTGGGTCACACTATGCCTTCAGAAGATAATCCTAGTGATTTTATAGATATGGTTAATATGGAAATGAGATTAGAGGAAGTTGTCCATGAGAGACGTCTGAAAAAAGAAGGTAGTTCTGGAAGTGCGAAGAAATTTTGTGCTGGTTTTTTAAGAAAAGGACAGAGAAACTAATGCCATCTCTCAAGAGAGGTCTAGAAGACGTAATCATCGTCAGCAACAAGTAGCTTCTGTTATGACCGTCATCAGTGCCGCTCAAGCTGCATTTAATTATCAACCACAGTTCCAATTGAAAACACAGCAAAATAGTCACCAAGGTCGTGTGCAAAAGAAAGCGCAATTTGATCCCATTCCAATGTCGTATGTTGAATCATTTCTGGATTTGAGAAAGAAGAGTTTGGTTCAGACTTGTGATCTACTAGATGATCCTACAGATATTTGATAACGCGAAAATATATCTATAAAATGACGTGTGTTTTAACTAATGTTTGACCGGTTTCACTCTGAAGTCGGGGCATTCCATGCTATTTGTCTAAGTATTATGCATGTATTCGAAGAACATGTCCAAGAAAAGCAATATGAAGAAAAGGAGCAAAAACAAGTGGAAAATGCATGAAAAACCAAGTAAAAACCATCAGAAACGAGCCAGACTGATATGATGACCGTCACACAGCTGTTACGACCGTCATGCGTGTGACGACCGTCATGCGTGTGACGACCGTCACACAGCCATGACGACCGTTATGCATCCAGAACGTGGCAGAATGAAGTCACGTGCAATTTCTCCCCTCAAAGACCAAAAGTGTGGCCACTAACTCCTATTTTTTCTGCCTCAAACCCACTTCCTGAGGGAATAACCGTTAGATACTCTCCCTCTATAAAAGGAAAAAGTTGGGACCTGAAAAAGGGATCCGAATTCAAGACAACGAAGTGCTGTCAATTCGTCTTCAGAGCAACCTTTCCATTATTCTATTCTTATTTGTTACTCTTTTCCTTCTCTGCATTCTTTGATATCATTGTAATTTCTATTTTCATTGTACGATCAATTGGCACCAAGACCAGAATCCTGCCAACATTTGTGGAGGATCTGCCCAAAGGCAAATTGGAATATTTTACAGGTTTTAAATTTTAATCATAATTTCAGTTTTCATTATGATGCATGTTATTAATTATTGTTTTTATTTATGTATTACCATTTCTATTTCCATGTCTAGCTAAACTACTGTAATCGATATGTAATAATAATTCAGACGGAATTTGATAATAATTGGCGTAGTTTTTCTCTTTTCAAAAACTCAGTTATGATTTTAGTTTTTAATCAAAATTCTAAATAAATCTTTGTCATGACAGTGAGAAGCTATTTACGGTGGTTTTGCCACGATAGTGGGAAACCATATTAAGGTACGAACCAACAAGCGACAGCTGAGGTAAGACCAGATAGTAAAAACTAGGCATTCGATTTAAAAACAGCGAAAGCGCTTTAAAAAGGATTAGAACTTAGAGATTTTCAAAAGGTAACTTTAACCCCGAACGGGATAGCGAAAGCATACGTTCCGCCTTAGAGTTGCGACTAGCGTCAACAACCATCGTGAGACAAAAGTCTTTAAATCACTATTTTCTTCTTAAACTAAGTTTGAAAACATTTAATATGCTAATAAGTTGTCAAATCCCCGAAGAACAAAATTATTGCATATCGATTCATAAATTCATATCTTAAGTAAAACCTTAGTTCCCTTTAGTTTACGCATTTATTCTGCCATTATTCAACTTGAAACCAAACCGACCTAGCTAAACACCGTAACACCCGATAACACTAGATTGATTACGAGTCCCTGTGGGATTGATATCTATTATTACTACGCGATAGACTGTGCACTTGTAGTTAGATTTGTTAGACATAGAAAGTCGCGATCAATATTCCATGGTGGTATAAGCCAGAGGCTCATTGTGCATTTCATCAGGGCACCCTTGGGCATGGTATTGAAAATTGCTACCCCTTGAAATACGAAGTGGCAAAGCTTGTAAAAAGTGGTATTCTGTCTTTTGAAGATACCAATCCCAATGTGCAATCAAATTTGTTACCTAAGCATGGAAATGTGGCTGTCAATATGGTATATGGGTGTCCTGGTACATACCGTATTTTTTATATTCTTTAGATTCAGAGGTCGCTTGTTGAGGTGCATGCTACTTTGAACGAATTCCATGATATTAAACATGATTATGCCACTTTTTGTATTTGTTCTGTAAACCCCCGTGGGTGTATGATTGTAAAAAGGGATTTACAAAAGATGATTGATCAGAATTTGATTCAGGTTGCTGCAAACAAAAATGAAGTTGAGAATTAGGTGAATGTCATAGTTCCATGTTTCGACATCCCTAAGCGAGTTGTAATTTCTTACAATAGTCAAAAATCCGGTGTGACACCTTTGGTCATCCGTTTTCCTGGCCTGGCACCATATGAATCAGATAAAGTTGTTCCCTACAAATATAATGCTACTATGTTAAAGGATGGAAAAAGGTTCTCATTCCTTCTCTTCCCTCAGTTGTGACTATTGCAGATGTAGGTCGTGTGAACAGAAGTGGTCGAGTATTTGCCAATGTACCCTCAAAGACAAGTGAGTATGTTGTGGGTAAGCAAACTCAGTTGAAGACTTTTGTTGAATCCAGACAATCAAGTGATGTAAACCAGAAATCAGATAATGATGGAGTGCTGAAATTAATCAAAAAGAGTGAATATAATGTGGTGGATCAACTTTTGCATACTGCGTGTAATAATCTGAGCTTTTATGATGAAGAGTTGACTGAACATGGAAGAAATCATAATTTGGCTCTCTATATTTCCATGAATTGCCACGAGGACCCTTTGTCTAATGTGTTGGTTGATATCGGGTCATCATTGAATGTGATGCCAAAATCTACATTATCCAGATTGTCTTATCAAGGTACTCCTATGAGATTCAGTAAGGTTATTATGAAAGCCTTTGATAGCTCGAGGAATACTGTGATTGGAGAGGTTGATTTCCCCATCAAGATAGGTTTGTGTTTATTCCAGATTACTTTTTAGGTAATGGATATTAGTCTTGCTTATAGTTGTCTTCTAGGACACCCTTGGATTCATGAAGCTAGAGCTGTCACTTCGACACTCCGCCAAAAGTTGAAATTTGTTTAGAATGGAAAACTTATTGTTGTTGGTAGAGAACATGCTATTTTGGTAAGCAGTTTTTCATCTTTTTCTTATATTGATGTTGACGAAGATGTTGGAACTCCGTTCCAGGCTCTTTCTGTAGTTGATAATGTTGTTAAGAAGAATAAGGTGTCCATGTCTTCTCTGAAAGATGCACAACATGTGTTTAAGAGTGGCCAAGCTGATGGATGGGGCCGAGTCATTGAAGTTGATGAGAAAAAAGATAGATTTAGTTTGGGTTTTACATCTGGTTCAACCTGCAAAGAGATGAAGAGTATTCATGAGGTTTTTCGAAGTGCTGGGTTCATCCATGCCAAAGATCATTCTACAACTGCAATTCTTGAAAATGACTCTGAAGATTACATCTCAGATGGTTTTGAAGATGATTCTATTCCTGCTCAAGACTGGGAGCCCTATTTGGAAGATCCTGGATACAATTCTGAGATAGAAGATGCATATGTACCCTTTGTCATACCCCAAAATTGTCCTACCCTCTCATTCTCTTTCACTAAGAATTTGTGTTAATTAATGAACACTCTAGATAGTCGTTTGGGCTTCTGGTATTGTTTTTGAGATTTGGATTATGAAGGCCTTATTTATGCTCATGGTAATCATAAGTTCTTGCCAAAATGAAGGTGTCAAGAAGAAAAATGCTTCATCTTTCCCATGATCAAATCTCAAAACAAGATTGATGTTTCAAGTTATATGACTGGTTTATTTTTGTTAAGGTCTAATGGGTCGGTCTTATTAATTTTAAGTCACATATCAAGAGGGGTTCAAGTTGCACTCCAACGTGATGATAAGAAGAGTTGGTCATATTTTAATTCCAAAACTGGACTCGTTGCATGTTTAGACATAATGTGAATTATTTTGAAATATAAGGGAAATCATTAGAGGAAAGCATGAGTGCATTAAGACGATCTAAACTATCAAGATAAGAGTAAAAATCAAAATTTGGCTCAATTATAAGACATGATCTTTGGTTATTACCAGCCATGTGGAACTTGCCTTAAAAGTTATTTCAAGGTCAACTCATACCAGGATGTTTCAATTTGTTTTCACACCATGAATCCAGTTTCACGAGCAATGGTTCAAGTTACTTAAAGGTTTGTTGAATTATTTGGTTATTTCCTCATTTAAGTCCATACATCAAGTCAACGTGAGAACCAGGTGAGTTATGAGCCTTTTCCGGATTTCAAAGCTGTGTTGGAATTATTACCAGATGGTCCCAATACATTTGAGTGCAAACATATTTTAATAAACAGACATTAAGTATTTGATACAAAATATGGAAAGACATGATGCGTACAAAACCATGGAGATGAAAATACAGTTGGGCGGAATTCAATGTTTTTTTCTAAACTACAAAATACAGCCCGTTGCAATTCTCTATGCAGAGTTCTACTGCAATCCTACTTAGTAAGCATATGTCACCTGCAATCAGTTTCTAAAGTCTTCAACCGTCTTTCTTCCGCGCGGTACCGAGACTGTCTCAAAGTCATACCAATCTTCTTCAACATCAATAACAACAAAGCTGAAACCCATGTTTTTCACACTTTCAATCAACCCAAATTGTGTTCTTCATCATTCAGCGCCTCTCATCATCAAATCACCTTCATCTTCATTGGTTTACCCAGAAATACAAACCGTCTCCTACACCATATCAGACCTTCAATCTCCACCTCATAAAACCTCCGCCACTTTCCACCATCTTAACTCTCAAACAATAAAACAAAACCAAAACGTAACGGTAACAATGTTGTTGATATTTTCGGTTCTTCTCCTACATTACACTACCATGACTTTCCTCTCAAACATCCTTCCTTCATAGAAACGCTTACTAACACCATTCATCACCATCCATCAATCTTCTTGCTTCGACATAACCAAGCCCTTCCAAACTTCATCAGCAAAACAACAACATCATTCCAGACAAAAAAAACAGAACCACAAATCCACCTCTCCTTTGAATCCACTCAAGGCACCACACCAAAACACCACTCATTAAACCTACAAAACAATAAACCCATCTGCAGCCAATGCCTGCTCCAAAAAAATCGCCAGCATGTTGCCACAGTATACGAAGACCTGATGCAAACTAGATGAAAATCACGCATTTGAATGAAGGAAATCACAAATCCAAACCCTCTTCATCGCAAGCTCACAAAGCTTTCAACCTCACCATAAAAACCAACAAACACCAGACTTCTGAAAATCATCCTCACCTCTTCCATACTCAGCTTCCAACACCATAATCAAAATCGGTCATAACTTCCATCTTTATCACCATTTTACAAACATCATCAACAAGTCCACTAGCAGCAAGTTGGTTTGGGAATGCGAAGCTTTAATGGTTCTATTTTCGTCTCATTTGTACCTTTGCACCGATGCCGCAATCTGAACAGATGATAGCAATAGCACTAGCAACATCAACACTATCTCTCTTCTTCGTCCCCTCTTCATCATGCCAGATCCTCACAATCCACAACTTCACTTCTCAGATCCACCACCATCCACACATCCTCCTCCTCCTCACTCTCCCCTGGTCTGGTGAATCACGTTCCCTAATGAACGATATCTCGCTTGAAATCTCCAACAAGCCTCAAGAATTTCACGATCTTAAACTAATGTTTACGCATGTCAGTAAAGAGAAAACGATGATGGATTCAATCGGTGTTAACGTGGATGGAATGATAACTGTGGTTTATTTTCATTATTCTGTGGCTTATAAGTATACAGGAAGACTTTCAGCGAAGAGTATTTTGTCTTTGTTTCATCATTATGTTTCCGTTGCGCCTCAGGAGGTTCCTTTCAAAGTGCTTGATAGTCCCAGGGATTTCGCGACGTTTGTGGATTCGGCCGATGCGACTATGGTTCTTGTTGATTTTTGTGGATGGACGCCGAAGTTGATAGCTAGGAGTAAGAAATTCAATGGAACACAACATGGTACTATTGGGCTTCACCTTGGAATGGGTTTTAGTGGAGAGAATGACAGAGTACTGTTTTCATGGGGGAAGACTAACCAGAAGAGGAGTCCATGTGCAAGGTTGAACACAACATCAATAAAGGGTTTTGTGAAGTTCCTTGGCTTGGGGATTTTATCTCGGTAAATGATGGCCATTTGGGGGGGGGCTTCAAGGATCCGAATACTCATAATCTTCACTCTTGTTCATATGAGGAATTTGAGCGTTTCCATTCTTTCTATCAGAAGTTCATGAATGCTGTGAAAGAATTCTTTCTGCCTCCTGAATGACGTAGATTTGGTCTGGTTTTAGATAGGGCGATGCTTTCATCCTTAGGTGTTGGTGATTCCGGATCATGGTTTGCAGTTCACTACCTAGCTGGATGTTCAAGTTGTTCACATACTCTTAAAGAAGAGGATGACTTGAACTATGTTTTGCAGAGGAATAATTATTTTGTCAAAGAGTTGGAAGGTAATGGACATGATCAAGAAGCCACCATACCAGCAAATAAGCCATCGGTACTTCTATTTGTTGATAGATCATCGTCCTCCTCAGAAACTAGGGGAAAAAGTTTGGAAGCTCTTAAATCTCTTAGAGTATTGGCACAACACTATCCTGTGAATCAAATGGATAGGAATAATGATAATCACAAGAAAGTTTTAATCCGAAATTATCGTGGCACAAAGAGCACATTTGATCTTCTTAGGTCAAATTTATTGATGAAAGCTCAGAATATTAAACTAAATAACAAGATATCTTCCATTACAATTATTAGCGAGGGTAAGCAAGTTAGTGTGGATAATGTAGTGTCGGATCTACAAGTGAGTTCTTTGAATGAGTTATTGGGTTACATTGTCCAGCAAAAGAAAGATGGAAAACTAAGCTCTCTAGCCAAGGGTTTAGGTTTCCAACTTTTATCTGAGGATATTGACATCAGTTCAGCCAATACACAACAACAATTGCATTCCGAAGTTCAATCAAATCAAATTTCAACAGAAACTTCTCAAGAAGATCATACAGGTACTGTAATTATAGACGGCTATCCATATAAATATGCTAGGGAAAATCCTAAATTGGTCGTGCTATCTTCTCAGCATGATGAAGTCAAGAAATCTTCTATTGTCACTAGTGAAGAGATAAAAGGTGTGCACTCTGAAGAATCTATTGAAGATCACAAACTTCCCAGTGCCAAAATTATTCAATCGGAAATAAATAGCCCCGGGGATGGTTCTTTTGATGGAAACAAGTATGCAGAAGAACATGATGATTTTCTTGGTTTTAATGGTTCCTTTTTCTATTCTGATGGTAATTATCAGTTACTTGAAAGGCTCACTGGTGCTTATAGAATTCCATCTATGGTCATAGTTGACCCCTTTTGGCAGCAACATTATGTTTACCCTGAAGAGAAAAGTTTCAACTTAGCTTCACTGCATGGTTTTCTTTCCGAGTTTCTTAGTGGAACTTTGCTTCCATATCAGCTGTCAGAAGACGTTCTTCAAGGCCAAAGGGAGGCCAGGCATCCTCCATTTGTTAATTTGGATTTTCATGAAGTGGATTCTATACCTCGAATCACAGCAAATACTTTCTCTGAACTTGTTATTGGTTTCAATCTTTCTAACAAAGAGAACACTTCAAATGCATGGAACAAAGATGTTTTGGTCTTGTTTAGCAATAGTTGGTGTGCATTCTTCCAGAGAATGGATTTGATTGTTCGTGAAGTATATCGTACCATTAAGGGCTATGTCGATACGTTAAAAAGGGGATCTTAAAACTTTACTGATCACGAAAATTTTGATTATGTTTTGATGAAGATTCCGACAATCTACCTATTGGATTGTACATTGAATGATTGCCATCTGATACTGAAGTCTGTCAATCAGAAGGAGGTTTATCCTGTACTGGTTCTATTTCCAGCGGAGAAAAAGGAACCTTTTCTTTATGGAGGAGATGTGGCTGTAATTGATGTTATGAAGTTTATAGCTGAGCATGGAAGTAACTTTGATGATCTTATCAGAGATAAAGCAGTTATGTGGCTGTCTGAAAGAGTAGTCAAGAATCAAAACTTACATGGCACTTTGCTCTTCAAAGCCTGCTGTGAGCAAAATCAAGTCTAGGTGTGAGCAACACATACATGAGTCAAGGAATACCACATCAAGAGTTCTTGACAGTAAATAATCATACTATTGCACAGTAAAAATTACAAGAGTTTATGGTGAAAAAAGGGGGTAAAATGGTATCTCTTGCAGTGAAAAATCATGGGGTAAAAAAACAAACATTCCCAGAAAAAGCTAACAGACAAAGAATTACAAAAAAAAGCATTTTGAAATCATACTTCTTTTTCACCCAGAAATTTGTACAAGAAAAGCCTATAACCCTAATTTCACCCATATAAAAGAAGCTTACTGTTCATCTCAAGGGGGAGGCGGAAGAGATAGAAAAACCCTAAAAGTTCTACAAAGAGAATATAAAAAAAAACCTAACTCGAGTGTAAGCTATTAACCGTTGAGCACGAGTAGTAGAAGGAGTCAGAAGGTTACCTTCGCCGGAAAAGCGTCCGGTCGGATTTGCTCCGATCCAGGTATTTCTTTTCTCCTCTTTGAACCATTTATGTCTGATGTGAACTTCTTGTATGGTTTAAGCTTGTTTTCTCCTTCGATTTGGGTTTATTTCCGCCATTTGTGTTAGATCTAGGGTTTCGTTTTGGGTTTTGGATTTGAGGTTGTGAGGGCGATTTAGGTGAAACTGGGTTCAGATTTGCACTCAGGGAGTGTTTCTCTTTAAGATTGGAGGTTTGATTTAATGTTTGGCCGGAGAGGAGGGGCGTCGCCGCCGCGAACCACCGCCTTCTCCGACGGATTAGGTTTCTGGTAAGGTGTTTGGGAGACGAAGTCACCAGAAAGAGAAGTAAGGGTATTTCGAATATGTTTTTGAGAGAGAGTGTGAGAACCGTGGGTGTTTGGTTTTTTACGCACGTGTTTCTTTCTGGGCAGTGGCGAATGGGCCGGTGACAAGTGTTACCGGCTGAATCTCTCAGTTTTTTTTTCTTTCTTAATTAATCAACTAGAAAATTATGTTTAATTTATATATTAAGTTTAAAAAAACCAACAATTATTTTATCAATTAATTTGTATTTTTTCTAATTAATCTATAATTTTTTTTTTCAAACCATCTAATTCCTTTAATTATTTCACTAATCAATTTTGATAATTTATTTTATTTATTATTTTTTTTTAGCTTATGTTTTTTTTCTAATAGTGAATAATTGTTTTATTAAATATTTTAGACATTCTATGTGATACTTAATTAAGTTGTCATGTGATTTTGCTTGTCTTTTTCCTACCCTTTTGTTTGAATCGGTGATTGCTTGTGCGAGGATTATACATTATGCTTATATGCTTGATTTCATACTTTGATGCCACCATATACTTGTTTGTTCAAATCCATTTTCAAACTAATATCTTGACTTAATGTCAAGCCCATTTCCAAATACCATTGTAAGCCGATTATTTCTACGATCGCCATCGACCTTATAGCCTCCTCTTGGGCTTTGTACAACGATATTTGCCACAAATTTCCCATATAAAATTAAAATATAATTCTTTTCTAAACTTGACCCAACGTCAAGTGTTTTCAAACAAGTGTAATTAATCATCAACTTTCATTAGCACTTAATCTTATCAAATCCTTCCATCCTTGTAAGTCGAGTGCTTTGGCCTCGCCATCGACCTTACCCTATACCGTAGGATCTCCTATCCTTTAATCCCACTTTGCTCTTTCCATGCGTAAAATTCAAACCTTGATTCATATCAAGCAATTTTCTTTAAGTCAAACTAAAACACTTAATAACTATTTAAACACAATTTTAATATTAGATGAAAAAGAGAGAGTCCCAAGTCTTTGGGTCTCTCTCCCAATTGTTTGGGTCCGAGGAGTCTTTCTTAAGCCCGAGCAATTGTCTTCTAAAAAAACCCTTCTAAAAACGATAAGTTTATTCGAGTCTATTTTTCTAAACACATAGGATGAAAAAGAGAGTGTTCCAAGTCTTTGGCTTGCTTTCCCGATTATTTAAAATTCAAGAAGCCTTTCTTGAGCTTTGAGTAATCGTCATCCGATTAATACACTCTAATCATATTAAATATATTTTATAATATTAGATGAGAAAAGAAGAGAGCTCCAAGTCTTTGGTTCACTCTCCCGATTATTTGAGGCCCGAGAAGTCTTTCTTAAGCTTCGAATAATCCTCACCTGTTAAAATACCTTAATCACATCCTATCTTTCGAACACCGCTCAAACAATTCCTTTTACGATGAAAAAGAAGGTGTTCCAAGTCTTTGGTTCACTTTCTCGATTATTTGGGTCTGAGAAGTCTTTCTTAAGCTTCAAGTAATCGTCATCCGTTCAACTTATTCAAACCATACTCAATTCTATCCTTTCACCTTTGAGGTTGAAAAAGAGAGAGCTCCGAGTCTTTGGTTCACTCTTCCGATTACTTGGGTCCGAGAAGCCTTTCTTGAGCTTCAGGTAGTCGTCACCTTTAGTTAAATATCCCAATACTTACAAACACTATTCCTCGCCCTCGCGCGACTTACCATTCAAACAATCCTTTTACCAAGAACATTGTTTAGTCCCTTCTTCCGCGCATAACAAACTTGTGCTTTAGCCTCCCCTAGCGAGTAGACAAGCCCACGTTTAGTAGTTAGAATGCGACCTAAAACTCTCGTTCATTCCAAACACAAACCTTTTACCGTAGTTAGCCGAACTACGGCTGCTCTGATCTCTCATATCTGTTGAGAGTACGTAGGCATAGGATTGCGATAATCCTAGCGAGCACAATCCCCTCTTTACCCGTAGTCCCACGAACTACGAATGCTCTGATTTTCCACTTCTTACAAGTGAAGATACGTAGGCACAAGGGCCCCAATCCTTGGCGAGCACCCTATCTTAATAATCACCCCTTTTTCCTATTAGCAAGCAAATCCCTTTAGAAGATACACAAACATAGTTAACTTTCTCTCGCGAACAAATCAAGAGGTTCCCGTTGAGTACAACGGACGTAGAGGGTGCTAATACCTTCCCTCTATGTAATCGACTCCCGAACCTAGAATATTGGTTGCGATGACCATGTTCTTATCCCTTTAAAGGTTTTATCGATATTTTCATATTCCTCCCTTGGAATGAATAAAGTTCGGTGGCGACTCTGTTTCGAACAGTATTTTCCGCGTCCATCGTGAGGATCGTATTTTTCGAGGTACGACACCCTTCTACTCTTCTCGACCGAGACATAAGGGACTTGAGTATGAAGTCAGTGCCTTCATTGAAGATGATCAAGAGGAAGAAACACCCAACTTTGTGACGCATGGGTTAATATGCCAAAATTGGATCGTTGTTGACATTCTTATTGTTGTTCATGTTTCAAAGTAATTTGTTTTTGTTTCTTTCAAAAATCCTTTCACTCTGCCCAAGGTGAAAGTGAATTTGTAAGGGCTTTGTTTCAACTTTTATCATCATCAATCAAATGGTATTCTATTTATCCATATTATGTTTTCCCTTTTGCTTTATTCTGAAAAAATGGTAACATAAAAAACAAAAAAATAAATAATGTGATAATCACTTCTACCTGCATGATATTTGCACTTCTTGTTCATATTCTAAAATCAAATATAAATCGTTGTGCAGATTGTTTGTTAAACCCATTGAAAACAATGACCCTAAGCCCTCTCCCAACTTTGAGTTCCCTGTGTTTGAAGCAGAAAAAGAGGATGTTGAAGATATTCTATATAAAATTTCTCGATTTCTTGAGCACGAGAAAAGACCATTCGACCTCATGAAGGGCCGGTGGAATTGGTTAGTTTGGGTTCTGATGATGATAAGTAAGAAATCAAGATTGGGGCTTCTCTTCAGTCATATGTTAAGAAGAGGATGGTAAAGCTTCTTAGAGAATATGTTGACGTGTTTGCTTGGTTCTATCAAGACATGCCTGGTCTTGATACTGATATTGTGGAGCATCATTTGCCATTGAAGCCTAAATGTCCACCTATGAAGCAGAAAATGAGAAGAACTCATCCTGACATGGCTGTGAAGATTAAAGAAGAGGTTCGGAAGCAGATTGATGTTGGTTTTCTTGTGACTGCTGAGTATCCTCAATGGGTGGCCAATATTGTGCCTGTTCCAAAGAAAGAAGGAAAAGTCCGAATGTGCATTGACTATAGGGTTTTGAATAAAGCAAGTCCAAAAGATGATTTTTCCACTACCACATATTAATATGCTGGAAAATAATACTGCTAAGTTCAACATCTTTTCCTTTATGGATGGATTTTCCGGTTATAATCAAATAAATATGGCACCTGAGGATATGGAAAAAACAACATTCATTACACCCTAGGGAACATTCAGTTATAGTGTGACGCCCTTAGGTTTAAAAAATATTGGTGCAACTACCAGAGAGCTATGACCACTTTGTTCCATGATATGATGCATAAAGAAATCGATTTCTATGTGGATGATATGATTTGTAAGTCGAAGACTGAAGAAGATCATATTGAATACTTATTGAAGCTGTTTCAAACTTTGAGAAAGTTTAAACTTCGTTTGAATCCTAATAAATGCATTTTTGGTGTCCGTTCTGGAAATTTGTTGGGTTTTATTGTCAATCAGAAAGGCATTGAAGTTGATCCTGGTAAAGTTAAAGCTATTCAGGAAATGCCTGCGCCCAAAACATAAAAACAAGTAAGAGGATTCTTGGGACATTGTAACTATATCTCCCGATTTATATCCAATATGAATGCCACATGTGCGCTGATTTTCAAGCTTCTTTGCAAATATCAGAGTTGTGTATGGACAAAGGATTATCATAAAGCTTTTGAAAGAAGTAAAGAGTATATGCTTGAACCTCCTATTTTGTCTCCTCCTGTGGAAGGAAGACCTTTGATCATGTATTTGATCGTGCTGGAAGAGTCTATGGTATGTGTTCTGGGTCAGCAAGATGAATATGGTTGAAAAGAATTTTCCATTTATTATTTGAGCAAGAAGTTCACCAATTGTGAGTCTCGGTACTCAATGCTTGAAAAGACATGTTGTGCTTTAGCTTGGGCTGCCAAGCGCCTCCCCTAGTATATGTTGAATTATACAACTGGGTTGATATCTAGAATGGACCTTATCTAATATATCTTTGAAAACCCTGCTTTAACTGGGAGGATTGCTTGTTGGAAAATGTTGTTGTCAGAATATAATATTAAGTACCAAACTCAAAAAGCGATAAAAGGAAGTGTTTTTCCTGATCATTTGGCACACTAGCCAATTAATGATTATCAACCTATCTGGTTTGATTTTCCCGATGAGGGTGTGATGTATCTAAAGGTTAAAGATTGTGAGGAAACATTACCTAAAGAAGGGCCTGAACCTGGGTCCTGTTGGGGTTTGATTTTTGATTGAGATGTTAATGAGTATGGCAATGGTATTAGAGCAATTATTGTTACTCCTCAGGGTTCTCATATTCCTTTCACCGCAAGATTGGTGTTCACTTACACAAATAATGCGGCTGAGTATGAAGTGTGTATTATGGGCTTGGAAGAAGCTATTGATTTAAGAATCAAGATCCTTGATATATATGAAGATTCAGTCTTAGTGATTAATCAGATTAAAGGGGAGTGGGAGACACGTCAACCTGATTTGATTCTTTATCATGATTATGCAAGAAGGTTGTTAACTTTCTTCAATAAGGTTGAGTTTCACCATATACCCAGAGCATAGAATCGAATGGTAGATGCTTTAGCGACTTTATCCTCCATGATTGTGGTAAATAATTGGAATGATGTCCCAAAATTGATGGTATGCGTCTTGATAGAGCAACTCATATATTTGCAGTTGAAGAGGTTGTTGATGATAAACCTTGGTATTATGATATTAAATATTTTCTTCAGAATCAAGAGTACTGTTACGGTGGAAATAGGATTACAAACTATTAATTAGTTTGAATCGCAATTCAATTCACAACCGCTCTTTGATTTATCCGAAGGAAAAGGTCAAAAGAGGGAAAACCTATTTTTGCATCGTAAACACAATGCGGGGGAAGATCTAGGGTTCGGGGTTGGTTAAGATTAGGGAAGGTATTAGCATCCTAAACTTCTGTAGTACTCTACAGGAACCTTTTGTTCAAATGTTTACTATTTGCTTTATTTATTTGCTTAAGGTATATGTACAAAGAGATTAAAAGTGAGAAAAGAGACCTAAGGGGTTAGTTCTAAGTTTACTCGGCAAGACATCGCATCTTGTGCCTACGTATCCTTACGGGAGTGGAATCAGAGTAATCGTAGTTACCCTCTGTTGCACCCCAAAATTTGACCAACAATTATTTATTCACTGAGTGTTTGAAAGTTGATACCTTCATCAGACAGTTCAAGAGATCCTCAGAGGAATTGGTTGAAACCAGGGTTGTGTGCTTCATAGCTTGAGAGTTGTGGGTGCTCCTCAGATGATTCTGAGACTTTGAGAATGAACTTGATGTTTTGAGAAAGCCTATGAGATGTCTTGAAAGCCATCATGAAGCCCAGAGAGGTCATTATGCAAGAATTTAGAAGATTCACCCATGAATGGTAGAATTAGGGTTTTGACTGGGTCAACCCTAGGATAACTGAAAATTTGGAGAAGGTTGAGACCTAATCCAAGGGACATGAGATCATGGAATGATGCATAGAGATGTTATAAAGATTATTCCTAGACCAACTCATCATGATTGAGGAGTTTGAGAAGTTTCAAGTCAGGGTTTCCAAGGATTGTCAATGAAAAAATCCTAATTTGATCCCTATCTTCCAGGCAGTTTTAGCTCAATATGTGATTGATATCTCATCTTCTCCACAACATGAATGTTGTAGAGCTTGTTCTTAGCTTTAATTTGAGTGGTGGAAGTCCTTGATAGGAGTTGCAGAGCTCAAGTTATGGTTTTGACAAATTACAGGTCAGCTAAGGTGTGTGAATCTAGGTCCTTGAAAGTCACCCAACTTGCAGACAACTTTTGCCATAGTAGGATGATTCCTATGATCTCTTGGTCAACATGAATGTTGAATAGCATCTCCTTAGCTTTAATTTTAGTGGTAGAAGTCCTTGATAGGATTTGTGGAACTCAACTTATGGTTTGGACAAGGCAGGGGTATTTTGGTCATTTGGCAGTTATAGGTCATTTTAAGCAAAGGCCATATCTCCCATTTCCAAGCCTCAAATGGAAAAACTCAAAACATGAAAGTTGTTCAAAATGGCATTTTAAGCCTAGAAAAGAGGGTGTGAAAGTTTGGAAAAGCTCATAGCATGGAATGACAAAGTTTGGTAAATTTGAACTAAAAATGGCTTATAAGTTTAAAAAGTTGAAGTTGGAAATTGGTTTGGAAGATCTATGAATCCAAAATAGGTCATCCAATATATCATTTTGATTGGAAACATCATTTTGAGAACATTTGTTTAAGCACAATTTTCATTTGAGGCTTTAAAATGGGACATGCTTTGGAAAATTGTTACTTGAATCTTAAGGCAACTTGAGGAATCTTCACACAAGGCAAATATGAGCTGATTTCTTTGTACATTCCTTCTCAATATCCCACATAAGGAGAATTTGACACAAAATTACAAGGTAAGGCATGAGATATGAGATATACCACTTATCATCACATGAGATTTTCAAGCACTTTCTAGCTCATTCTAGAAGGATCTAGAAGTTTCCATGGATTATTATAAAAAGGGTGGATCAAAGTGTGATTAAAGGTTGGTGAGAGTTGGAGAATTGAGTGGAGAAAGTGAGAGAAAAGTGAGGTTTTCAAGCATTCTTCAAGAGCAAGCAAAGCCACGAGTTGATTGTTAGAGGCTTCATCCATCAAAGTTCTTGCAAACAGAAGCAAGTCCACCATTGGAGGATCATCCTGAGGCAACTACAAGGCTTGCAACATTCTCTACATACCTCCACCACCACTTCTTGACAGGTTGGGATTCTTCTCCCTTTCTCCTTATTTATGTGGTCTCTGTTAGTTCTTTAGGTATAGAATTGTTAAGAGAGGATAGATGATCAAATCCTGAGAATTAGGGGGCATTTCATGGAGTTTGATAGCAGGTGCAAGAATCTTTCATGATTGAGAACAGGATGGATATTAGGTTTCAAGGCACGATTGATAGTTCATTGTGATGAGTATAGCATGTAGAACAAGATTGGGTCATTAATTGAGAGTTTTGATAAGGTTGATCTCAGTGCAATCAAGTTGAACCCTAGTTTTCATCCATTCTGTTTGCGCGTTTTAAGAGGATTCAAGGGGCAATATGAGCATGGTTGGATTCCTGGGATTTAGTAGTGTGATTTTGGTTTTGGAATTTTTGAAAATCATCAAGTGTGGAGAGAGAACGAGCCAGGAGAAGTCCTTGCATGGAGGCACGATTTCTGAAAACCCTAGAAGTGTTTTGGGACGATGATACACATCCCTTGGATCTTTCTGAAATTCTTGACCTATTACTCTAATCCAGCGGTCCAGATTAATTGAAAAAGCGGAGGGAAATTCAAACGGCCAAACGCACCGTTTTGCTAAATGAGGCGCGTGTGGGCCTATCCCGGTTACTACTTGCACCCCCCCTGATTCAGCCCACCAGGAATCTAACTGAGGCGCCTTGCTTTTCTCACCCCCCCTCCCCTTATTTGATTTCTTTTATTTTCTTAATTCCTTTAATATTTTCTTGCATTTATAAAATTCATAAAAAATCCAAAATTAAATATTTTTTAATTCTTGTTTTTTCTATAGGTTAATAAATCTGTCTAAAAAAATATAGATAAATAAAATTTCCATTTTATTTTCTTTTCATATTTTTAGTATATTTTTCATTTTAATAGCTTTTTAATATGTTTAGTTTGATAACCAATTTTGTAGAATTTCTTTTAGGACTTTCCCTTAGGATTTTTAATTCATTCTTTTTGGTGTGATTAGATATTGACTCATAGTTCCCCATAGGATTTAATTCTTGATTTTTAGATTAAAATTTGATTAGTTTAGTTAGGTTACCATTAGGGTGCCTAATTAGGGTTTAGGTTATGCATAGGTGAAGTAGTTCATTTTCTTTAGATAGTTTTGTCTTGATTTTTGGGTAGTGGGTATATAGAGATGTTATGGGTATATGTTGCAGACCCTTGTGAATGATTGATAGACTTTTACCCCTTGGTTTAGTATTTTTAGGTATTTTCTGAAGTTGACTGATGATTTTGTCTGTTCTGTGGTTATCTGTTCATCTCTGGGGTTTATTTTGGGGAATTTGTTGTGGGGCTTAGTTTGTTTTGAAGATCTTGTTGAAGAGCATGATGGAAGAGAAGATTGTAGATCAAGACTCAGAGACCCAGGGCTTGGAGCTTATTCCCTGTCTGTGAGGTTTGAGATCCTGAAGTTTGAGGGAAGTTCATGGTACTTTCCTGAGGAAGGCACTATGAATGACTTTCATTCTTTCTTCTCGCCTCTTTCTTAAGTATCCAATGATGTTGGAGCCAACTTGTGAGTTTAATTTCTCCTGAGGAGGAATGTAAACTGATCACATGTTGTTGAGCCACATGGGATACAACTCCTAAGTGGAAGCCTCCTAGTACTTTCCTGAGGAAGGTCCTATGAGCCTGTTCATTTAGTTCCATTAGTTTATCTAGGATTTCTTAAGTATCCAATGATGTTGGAGCCAACTTGTGAGTTTAATTTCTCCTGAGGAGGAATGTAAACTGATCACATGTTGTTGAGCCACATGGGATACAACTCCTAAGTGGAAGCCTCCTAGTACCTTCCTGAGGAAAGTCCTATGAGTCTGTTCATTTAGTTCCACTAGTTCAGATAAGATTTCCTAAGTATCCAGTGATGTTGGAGCCCGCTTGTGAGTTTAATTTCTCCTGAGGAGGAATGTAAACTGATCACAGTGGTCGAGCCACATAGGATATGATTCCTGAGTATACACCTCCTAGTGCTTTCCTGAGGAAGACACTATGAGTCTACCTGCTTAGCTCCCTTTCTTTGGTAAGCTTGCTTTGAAGCTTGAAGACTGGGATTGATTTCTTTTGGTTAGGTTTTGCTTTAGGGCTTTGCTTAGATTTGATCAAGATTCAGTTCTGTGTTAGGGTTAGGATTAGAGAGTAGATGATTCTTTCTCAAGCATGTGTTTTGTTTGCCTGATGGCATTTCATTCCTTTTATCTGTTTATTGCTTGGTAGCATGTTGTTTATCTTCAGTATGATTACTGTCATTTCATGACTGGCTTGAGGTCGAGACGAGCTTGTGGAGGCTGAAGCCCCACACACATTTCCTCCCTCACTTGCATTGCATGCATTTTACTGTTAAAGCTGATGCTTTTGTCTGTTTTGGTGTATCATTGACATGATCCCTTAGGACTCTCATTTCCTTTGATAAGGATTTGATGATAGACTTTTAGGTTGAAACCTATGCATGACAACATCTAGGAGTTCCCTGTTCAAACCTCAACCATAGGATGAATCCATGGCATGACAACAGTAGGACTTGATAGTCTCCCTCCTAGTTGGGCCTGTTCTCTTCTCATCTCAAAACAGTTTAAGATACAGTAATCATGAATGATTTCTTTCGTACGTTATGAGCCTTAAGCTATCTGAGAAAGGATTGTGGGAGAGCTTCTTTTCCACATTCTGAATGTTTAGTATGGTACCCTTTGGGTGACATGCGACGCATTCACTCTCAGGTCATAGTCTCTAGTACGGTTGAAATCGCAAACACCATAAAAAACACTTCTTTCAGGAAATAACCCGTAGTTTCCCGAACTACGTTTGCTCTGATCTTCCATGCTGTGTGGAAGTACGTAGGCATAGGATGCGATATCCTAGCGAGCAACCTTCAACCTTTCCCCATAACCCGTAGTTAGCCGAACTACGTTGACTCTGATTTCTCATTCTCTGATGAGAATACGTAGGCATAAAGTGTGATGCTTTGCCGAGTCATTTTTCTTTCTTTTTCAGCAAGCCTTGATAGGTAGATAGATTATAACCAACCCGTCCAAGTAAACAAACAAGCGAGGATCCCGTCGAGTACGACGGACGTGAGGGGTGCTAATACCTTCCCCTTGCGTAACCGACTCCCGAACCCAGACAATGGTTGCGATGACCTTGTCTTACCCTTATTCGTCAGGTTTTTCCGATCGTTTCCTTTCCCGCTCTGAGGGATGAATAACGAAAGGTGGCGACTCTTCTGTCATGCCGGCACCTTATTTTCGCGCAAGCAACAGCTGGCGACTCTGCTGGGGACCGAACCCAGAGTCTCTAGTTCTCCGGTTCCCTATGAGAGTCAATCCTATCGTTTGTGTGTTTGCTTGTTGGGTTGCGTTTATTTATCGCATTTTTACTTCTCGCACTTTATTTCCCGCATTTTATTTCCAGTTTGATATGATTATCTGTGCTGCTGTGGGAAAGGGATGTTACTATGAGTGAGAAGCCGGACCTGGGCTTGAGTACACACCTAGATATAGTTGTGGAGAAGTAGTAGACGAACCTGTCTGCTGAGCAGGCACAATTCCCTACGAAAATCTACGCTCAGACGAGATTCTTGCAGAGGTGCTCCTTTCCGGTCCTGAGGATCTGAAGGGAGTCCAGACGTGAGGATTGTCGACTCTGGGGACCGATCATTTGGAAGTCAGCTGAGTGAGGCCTCTTCGTGACTTGATGATGCCACTCCTTCTGGGAATCGTATCGTCACTCATGAAAGTCTGTGACGCTGATGACCGCATAGGATGTCGTACCTTTGTCTGTGGATTAGGTCCATACCTGTGAGCGGGATTGGGATATTGCAGGAAACTTATACCTCCAGACTACCTGGTTTTCTTGACAGCAAATCAGTTATGTTGGTACCGAAGTTCTCAGTTGCAGATTTGACTGTTCTTGATAGAGCAAGTTTGTTGATCAGAGGATTTTATCATCGGGTGTATGTCTGTTCCTGGTAAAGCAGGTTTCGATCAGAGTATTGTCTTCAGAGGTTTGTCCTAGATGGAGCAGATTTTTGAGTGGGGTCTGAAGATCTCATCAGCAGCTGTGTGTTTGTTCTGGATAGGGCAGATTTTTGATTTGGGGTCTGAAGACTTCATCAGCGGACGCTTTCTGATCATACATCCCGGGTCCTTATTATCAGGCACTTACTCTTGACAGAGCAGAATTTTGATCTCGGTCCTATCAGATGGTTATTCTCAGCAGATCAGATCAGTGGTTTTACACCGGGGTTTCCTTCTCATAAGTGATTGTTGATACCGAATCTCCACAGCAGCCACCTGGATATATTGTTGCATACCTGCATTTTGCATTAGTTTGCATGATCATTCGCATCCCATTGGCGTGTGTCCGTGACAGGTACCGTTTCCCCGATCCAGGATCTCTCGCCTCTTATTGTGTTATTGCAGCAAGACTATTGCGTACGAGTTCTCGATCCTTGATGTGTCGGAGTTGACTATCACTAATGCTATAGGCTGCCTGTGTATATGTGAGATTGCTGTTTCCATGATTGGGCCCAGATTCCCCTCCTTATTATTGTCAGCACTGGTACTACGGCGCCAGGATCGGGGAAAATCTCTCAAGCACACAAGACACACGCATACATCTGCATGAAGCATTTTGCATGACATACATTCTGTTGCTTTTCCTAACCTTTAATGTTGACAGGTTTTTCAGGTACACAGGTTCCGAGCTGCTTTCGATCTCCAGGATTGATCAAAAACTCATCCACCGCTACTCAACTCGCGCTAATCAGACAAGGATAATGGACCAGGTGCAGTCAGATGTTCAAGAGCTCCGTGAACGGATGGATCGTTTTATGGAGCTGATGCAAGTAGTCGCTAACGGTCAGGACCAGCTTCGCACTTTAGTTCAACCTCTAATCTCCAGGGTTGACAGTAATGGCATACTTCACGGCGGGGCCGTGCCTACTCCTCCTCCAGTGGATGCTCCACAGAATGTTGTTCCTGTTGCCGGGGGCAACGGCAGTGCTAACGGCAATCTGATGACCAATCTCGGACTCAATGCGGCGGGCGTCGGCAATGGTAGTCTGGGAGCCAATGTTAACATAGGGCCGGTCAACGGCAATGCTGGTACAGGAAATCTGTTGGTGCCTCAACCGTGGCTGGAGGACCATCAGGATGACATATTCTCTTAGAGAGGTGTAGAAGTAGAGTTGAATGCTGAAGCTCGACTCAGGTTCAAAGCGCTGGAAGACAAGATGAGAGACATTGAAAATCAGAACACATTGGGCGTTGACACGTCCAAGCTCGGGTTGATTGCTGACTTTAAGGTACCTCATAAGTTCAAGGTGCCTACCTTTGAGAAGTATAAGGGTACTACTTGCCCCCGGGTCCACCTCCGATCTTATTATAGAAAGATGTCCGCCTATTCTGACGATGAGAAGCTGCTGATGCACTTCTTTCAGGATAGCCTTTCTGGTCCATCACTCGAATGGTATATGGGTTTGGAGCCCGCTACTGTGCGCACCTGGAAAGACCTCGCAGAAGCGTTCGTCCTCCACTATCAATACAATAGCGACTTGGCCCCCAACCGAGTTCAGCTTCAGAATCTCTCACAGCAGAACAATGAAAGCTTCAAAGAGTACGCCCAGCGGTGGCGTGAATTGGCTGCTCGGGTTCAACCGCCGATGGTTGAGCGTGAGCTAGTGCAAATGTTCGTGGCTACCCTTCCTGGAATCTACTATGAAAAGCTGGTCAGTGGCATGTCTGGAACATTCTCGGCTCTCATCACTCTGGGCGAGCATGTTGAGAACGGTATAAAGATTGGAAAAATTCAGGGCGAATCATCCTCAGCTGGAGGAGGTAGTAAGAAACCTTACGCTGGCAAGCGTCGAGAGGGAGATGCCAGTGCTGTCACTAATGCTAGGAGAAAGGGCAAGGGCCCTCAGCCTCAGATTGCTAGCATAAATATCCCAGCTGCTCCACCGCAGCCGCAGCAGCAACCTCAGCAGCAGAATCAGCAGGGGTATAGAAGATATCAGAATCGGGCTCCTCTGACAAATCGTCAGTTTGAAACTCCACCTATGTCGTATGCACAGCTTCTGCAAACATTGCTTCAGCTCCAATTAGTTCAAAAAAGGACGTTGGCTCCCTTAACAGGGGCACCACCACCGGGGTATGATGCCAATGCCACTTGTGAGTTCCATACTGGGGCACCTAGCCATACGATTGAGAATTGTAAAGCTTTTAAGCACAAAGTCCAGGACTTGGTGGACGCCAAGGTTATTAACTTTTCTGACAGTGTGCCCAACGTCACCAAAAACCCAATGCCTCATCATAAGGGGGGCGGAGTGAATGCTGTTATCACTGAGGAGAGTGCGGACTTGCTGACTGACGTCAAAGATTTGAAGACGCCGTTGAGTTTTGTCAAGGCTAAGTTGCTGAAGAAGGGCTTCTTTCCTGGATGCGGAGAGTTATGTATGGCTTGTGCTACACTTCCTGATGGGTGTGAGCAGCTGGTCGAAGGTATTCAAAGTCTGATGTCTGAGGGCATTTTACAGTTCAGCCGTAGCGTTGAGAGTGCGTCAGGGGAGGTCGTACTGAAGCAGGCAGATGAAGTTGCTACCATTACTATTCCTCGTCACCCTATTACTATTTCTGCACCCCGACCGCCTACAATCACTATCACCAGGGCCGGACCAATCCCATTCGAGAGTACTAATGCCGTTCCATGGCATTACGGCGCCGAAGTTTATTGTAATGGTCAGAAGATAGAGCTAGAGCCATTCGGATCAACTGTGCAGAATCTTACCGGAGTCAGTGGTATCACTAGAAGCGGTAGAGTGTTTGCGCCGGCAGAGGTTGCAGCAGAGAAAGTGGTCCGGGCTGACGTTGTGGATAAGGGTAAAGGTAAAGCTGTTGAAGAGGTCCCTTCTGGGGCAGAGAAGGACTTGCTGGTTAAAGATGCTGAAGAGTTCATGCGATTAATCAAGAAAAGTGACTACAAAATTGTAGATCATCTTCATCAGACTCCGTCAAAGATCTCTATTCTTAACCTGTTGCTGTGTTCTGAGGCGCACCGCAATGCATTACTGAAGGTATTGAATGCTGCATACGTGCCGTAGGAGATATCAGTAAATCAACTGGAAGAGGTGGTAGCCCATGTTAATGCTGGTAATGGGCTGGGATTTACAGATCTAGAGCTGACTCCCAAGGGAAGAGATCACAACAACGCCTTGCACGTCTCGATAGAGTGCAGAGGTACCGTCATGTCGCATGTCCTGGTGGATACGGGCTCATCCCTTAATGTGCTTCCGAAGAAGGCACTGATGAAGTTGGATACCCGTGGATTGCTTTGCACGCCCAGTGATCTGGTCGTGAAGGCCTTTGATGGAACTAAGCGCCACGTCTTTGGAGAGTTGACCCTGCCAATTCAGGTTGGTCCAGAGACGTTCAATACGGTTTTCTATATCATGGATATCATGCCTGCCTATAGTTGCCTCTTAGGTCGGCCATGGATCCATTCTGCTGGTGCCGTGACGTCCACGCTGCATCAAAAGCTCAAATATGATGTTGGGGGCAGCATAGTGACCGTCTGTGGTGAAGAGGACATTATGGTAAGCCACCTATCGTCCTTTAAATATGTTGAAATGGATGGCGAGATCCATGAAACCCTCTGCCAAGCATTTGAAACCGTCAGGGTAAAAGAGGTAGCTCCTGTCGTCGCAGAGAAGCAGGAGATGAATCTCTCCTCGTTTAAGGAAGCTCGGGCCGTTGTCGAAGCCGGTTCTACCCCAGGCTGGGGGCATGTTTTGGATATACCAATCAAGCAGGATAAGTTTGGATTGGGGTATTCTCCTGGAGCTGAAGCTTCATCTTCTTCTGGCAGCTCGTCTCGTGGGAAAGGGCCGATCCTATTCACCAAGGGGGGAGTAATTTTCGAGAGCATCAACGCAACGTCTGAGGACAGCAGGGATAGTGATTGTGATCTTGACGCCTGGATTCAACCGAGCAAGCCGGGCGAGCGCCTCCACAATTGGACCATCAAGGAGATTATCAAGCTGACAAGTGAAGAGTAATGATTTGCTTTTTACAATCTGTGTACAACCCTATGTCCTGCCCGGGGCATAGTGGTTTTACTGTCAGGGCCTTGTTGGATTATGTGTATGCATTTTGTTAATAAATAAAAGGCGTTTTCTTCGTACTCAAATATTGTGTTCTCTGTTATTCCTGTTTTATGTTTATTTCGAAAAACAGTAAAATGGCAACGAGGTTTGTGCTAACCTGCATATTCTTGCTTTAAACTTAACCCTTGTTATTGCAGGATCCACGTAACAGATGACATCGACTCTGGACCCTCTACGGCTCACTACGACTTTGATTGCCCGATCTATCAAGCCGAGGATGAGATTGATGAAGACGAGGACCTTCCGGAAGAATTGGCCCGCTTGTTGAGACAAGAGGAGAAGGTTATTCTGCCTCACGAGGAGGATATTGAGATTGTAAATCTGGGTTCTGAGGAGCTCGTCAGAAATGTCAGAGTAGGGGCGGCGCTGCAGAAGGATGTCAAGCATAGACTGGTCGAGATGCTTCGAGAGTATAGTGACGTCTTTGCTTGGTCATATGAGGATATGCCCGGACTTGACACTGATATCGTGGTTCATCGCTTGCCATTGCGAGAAGATTGCCCTCCAGTCAAGCAGAAGCTTAGGAGGACGAGACCAGACATGGCTGTAAAAATCAAAGAAGAAGTCCAGAAGCAGTTGGACGCAGGATTTTTAGCCGTTACCACTTACCCTCCGTGGGTCGCCAACATAGTGCCTGTACCGAAGAAGGACGGTAAGGTACGCATGTGCGTCGATTATCGGGATTTGAATAGGGCAAGCCCTAAGGATGATTTCCCGTTGCCTCATATCGATGTGTTGGTCGACAACACAGCCCAGTTTTCCGTGTTTTCGTTCATGGACGGCTTCTCCGGTTACAATCAGATTAAGATGGCACCGGAGGACATGGAGAAAACGACGTTTATCACCCCCTGGGGATTATTCTGCTATAAGGTAATGCCCTTCGGTCTGAAGAACGCAGGGGCCACTTACCAGCGAGCAATGGTAACTTTGTTTCATGATATGATTCATCATGAGATCGAGGTCTATGTTGATGACATGATTGCAAAGTCCCAAACGGAGGAAGAGCATCTGGTCAACTTGTTGAAGCTTTTTGAAAGGCTTAGGAAGTTCAGGCTGAGGCTGAATCCTAACAAGTGCACTTTTGGAGTGCGGTCCGGAAAGTTATTGGGGTTTATCGTTAGTGAACGAGGTATTGAAGTTGATCCTGCAAAAATAAAAGCTATCCAAGAAATGCCAGCGCCGAAAACGGAAAAAGAAGTTCGTGGTTTCTTGGGCCGAATAAACTACATTGCGAGGTTTATCTCTCAGCTCACGGCCACTTGTGAACCGATGTTCAAGCTTTTAAAGAAAGATCAGGCGATTACTTGGAATGAGGATTGCCAGAAGGCATTCGACAAAATAAAGCAGTATCTTCAAGAACCTCCAATCTTGATACCCCCAGTGGTTGGACGGCCATTAATCATGTACCTGACGGTTCTGGAGAATAGTATGGGGTGTGTTCTCGGTCAGCACGACGAGACAGGCAGAAAGGAGCATGCCATCTATTATTTGAGTAAAAAGTTCACTGAGTGTGAATCTCGATACTCGATGCTGGAGAAGACGTGTTGTGCACTAGCTTGGGCTGCCAAACGTCTACGACAGTATATGCTCAACCACACCACTATGCTAATTTCGAAGATGGATCCGATCAAGTACGTCTTCGAGAAGCAGGCTCTTTCGGGCAGGATTTCCAGATGGCAAGTGGTGTTAACGGAATATGATATTCAGTACGTCTCTCAGAAAGCCATTAAGGGAAGCGTATTGTATGATTACCTTGCCGAACAGCCAATCGAAGACTACCAGCCGATGAAGTTCGAATTCCCTGACGAGGATATTATGTTTCTCAAAGCGAAGGATTGCGATGAGCCATTGCCCGATGAGGGGCCAGATAGGAAGTCTCAGTGGAAGTTGATATTCGACGGAGCGGTTAATTCCTATGGAAGTGGTATCGGGGCTATCATCACGACTCCTCACGGATCCCACATCCCGTTTACTGCAAGACTGACGTTTCCAATTACCAACAATGAAGCAGAGTATGAAGCATGTATTATGGGTCTAGAAGAGGCAATTGATTTGAGAATCAAGAATCTAGACATATATGGTGACTCAGCACTTGTAATCAATCAGATTAAAGGGGAGTGGGAAACTCGTCAAGCGAATTTAGTGTCGTACATGAATTATGCCAGGAGGCTGATTCCATTCTTCGATCAAGTGGAACTTCATCATGTACCCAGGGCTGAAAACCAGATGGCTGATGCCTTAGCCACGTTGGCTTCAATGTATAAAGTCAATTATTGGAATGAGGCTCCAAGAATCGTACTTTCGTGTCTTGATAGACCGGCATTTGTCTTTGCAATCGAAGACGCCACCGACGGCAAGCCATGGTTCCACGATATCCAGACCTTCCTTATGACTAAGGAGTATCCTGCGGGTGCGTCAACCCAGGATAAGAAGACTCTAAGGAGGCTATCTGGAAACTTTTATCTCAATCCTGACGGAGTGTTGTATAAGAGAAACCACGATCTCGTGCTACTCAGATGTGTAGATGAGAAAGAAGCAAGTATGCTCATGGAAGAAGTCCATGAGGGCACATTTGGTACGCACGCCGGCGGGCATGCCATGACGAGAAAGATCCTGAGAGCAGGGTATTACTGGCTGACTATGGAGTCGGATTGCTTCAGATTCGCGAAGAAATGTCATAAATGCCAGATTTATGCTGATAAAGTTCATGTGCCGCCGTGCCCATTGAATGTCATGTCCTCCCCTTGGCCGTTCTCCATGTGGGGCATCGACATGATAGGCAAGATCGAGCCCACTGCATCCAATGGTCATCGTTTCATTCTGGTAGCTATCGACTACTTCACCAAATGGGTGGAGGCAGCCTCGTACGCTAATGTGACCAAGCAGGTGGTAGCTAAATTCATAAAGAGGGACATCATCTGTCGCTATGGAATTCCTGAGCGGATCATTACTGATAATGGTTCGAATTTGAATAACAAGATGATGAAGGAGCTGTGCCAGAGCTTCAAGATTGAACACCACAACTCATCTCCTTACCGGCCAAAGATGAATGGCGCTGTTGAGGCGGCCAACAAGAACATCAAGAAGATTGTTCAGAAGATGGTTGTGACGTACAAAGATTGGCACGAGATGCTGCCGTTTGCCTTGCACGGTTATCGTACGACGGTGCGTACGTCGACCGGGGCAACTCCTTTCTCCTTGGTGTACGGTATGGAAGTTGTCCTACCGTTAGAAGTGGAGATTCCTTCTTTGCGAGTTTTGGTTGATGTGAAACTCGACGAGGCAGAATGGATTACGAATCGTTTGAACCAACTCAGCCTGATGGACGAGAAGAGGTTAGCATCGATTGCATTTGGTTGCCTGTACCAAAGCCGAATGAAGAAAGCTTATGATAAGAAGGTGCGTCCTAGAAGCTTTCAGACGGGTGATCTCGTCCTGAAGAAAATTCTTCCGCCACACTCCGATCACCGGGGCAAGTGGACTCCGAATTACGAAGGGCCGTATGTCGTCAGCAAGGTCTTCTCAGGAGGAGCTTTGTTGTTATCCACGATGGATGGTGAAGATTTTGCATCCCCGGTGAACGCGGACGCAGTTAAAAAATACTTTGCTTGAAAGAGACCCGCTGGACAAAAAAGAAAGAGTCCAGGCAAAAAAGGGGCATCCTGGCGAACCAAAAAAACAGAATAAAAGGTTCGGGCAAAAATTAGGGATATATTGAAAAATGTACACCCGCGAAGTCGAAAACCTACACTGGGCGGCTTCGGCAAAAAAGGGTATCCCGGTGAACTGAAAACCCCTAAAAGGCGGTTCACGCAAAAGTTAGGGATTTGAATAAGCAAATGACTGCGTTCCGCGTGTGGACTTTCATTGTTTAGTGGTTTGGAAGACCTGAGGGCCGTTTATCTGAATCAATCTCTCCCGAAGCTGAAGCATCGGAGAAGTATCGAAGTCGAGTGGGTCTTAGAGGGATCAACTCATGGTGTTCGTCTACGCCTCGATTGCCGACATTTGTATATACTGATGTATATTTATGTTTTATTTTTGCGCGACTTCCTCATTCCAGGAGCTTGCCTCTGTTGTAAAACATTTTTGCCCATTCAGGGGTCATCATCAATAAAATGCACATTATTCAGCAATTCTGCTTGTCTGTTTAGCATTTATCTGTTTTGTTTGCGAATGAAAGCGCCGATGTTTTTGATAAAATGCGCATACATAAACTTACGGGCCTAGGCCCATTGATTGTTGAAACAATTAATTAACTGAATATTGTCACGAGATAATAACCTGGATAGGCCCCTTTGAGGAGGGTATCTTGTCTGTTTGTTTGTGTTGTTGCAGGTGCAGCACCTTCCAGAGGATGTGCCGTGCGCATCCCCGAAGCGGGGCGAGTCCTCCTTCTCCAGCAGAGTTCAGTAGTCTCTCCTCCGCAGAGTCTGAACGCAGAATAATGAGCATTGATATGTCCCCACGGGCAGAGATGATTCTTTTCCCCCAAGCAGACGCATCCTGAAGAAATGTCACCTCATCAGCTGAGTCAAGGGCCGAAGCTCATGTCCCCAGCGCCGGGACACAAGTGCAGATTTCATAGAAGTATTCGGGTACCGAAGCTCGGGTTTTCCCCAGTGGAGTGTGGAGCAGCTGAAGTTGTTTCCCCACAAAGTAGTTATCCCCAGAAGAGTAGCCGAGACGGCCATGCAGTTTATTCTCGCGATTGGTATCGCTTTCCTTCAGCAGGTCCAAGTTCTCGTAGAGCTTCGACCCCCCGCAGCAGATCAACTGAAGTTGTTTTCCCTGCAGCAGTCAACGGAAGATCGTTTCCCCAGGCATAGTCCGATTGATATTGGCGTGTCCACGTTCTCCTCAGCAGGATGATTCTTCTGTCTGAGCAGTTCTTTCTCCTTGACAGGAGGACTCTCCCCTCGGCATTTATTTTTGCTGACGGGATCGCATCATTGTGCATGACCGCATAACATTTAACACTGCATAGCATTTAACGTTGCATAGCATTGTGCATGATTGCACAACATTTAGCATAAATGCATATCATTCCCACCGTGTGGGGCGTGGCACCGAAGCATATGCATCATAAACATGATCTAGGTTATTATCATTCTTGTCTTGCAGGTGTTCCACCAAGATACCAGTTGCTCAGGATGATTCCTGACATTCTCTCCAGCGAGGTCGCTTCCTTAAGATGATTCTTAAGGACCCCGGTGTAATCCCCACAGTCGCTCGCTCAAGATGATTTTTGAGATCCCCAGCGAAGTCTTCAGTTCAAGACGATTCTTGAATTCCTCAGCAGGGTCGTATGCTTAAGGTGATTCTTAAGATCTCGGTGCAGGTTCCCGAATGGTTTGCTTAGGATGGTTCTTGAGCTCCCCAGTAGCGTCCCCCAGCAAGAGTTTCCCAGGAAGATTCCTGGAATACCCAGCAGAATGAGGTCTCCAGAATGGTTATCGGTTCAGGATGATTCTTGAAGGTGCCCGACGGAGTTTGTTTGTTCAAAATGATTCTTGAAAACCCTAGCAGCGTGATATGTCTGCTCCAACAGTGATGTCTAATCTGAAGATTGACTTCGTAAACGCCTGAGGGCGATATCAGAAGGTTCCCGTGAGTTGATGAATCAACGGGTGGCTGAAGACAAAGTTCAGCTTTTTGCAAGGTGATCCGTGTTGGTCTGAAGACCAAGTCAGTTGTCCTGAGGTGATGATTGATTGCGATCAAGTGAATGATATTTCTTCTGACTGAAGTCGAAGATGTTTCTCCAGCTGAAGCGGAGTTTTGCCTGAAGGCAAAGTGTTTGAATCCCCGTAGAGTCATGAATGGCTCTGGATACCAATTCTCTGACTGAAGTCACAGATTCCCTAAGCTAAAGCGAAGGTGCCTGAGGGCAGGGTTATCCCCAAGGTCATGAATGACCTAGGATTCATTTTTCGGACTAAAGGCCGAAATATATCCCTGACTGAAGTCACAGATGCTCTATAGCAGAGGCGGAGTTGCCTGAAGGCATATCCATGTATCCTTGAAGGCCAAGGACCATTTCTTCAGACTGAAGTCGAAGATACCTCCTGCAGAGTTGCCGACGGGCAAGGTTTACATCCTTGAAGGTCAAGGATGTCTATCTTCAGAAGTACTTGAAGATTTTTTCTAGCTGAAGCTGGAATCGCCGACGGGCAGGGTTTCATCTATCTTCAGAAGAACTTGAAGATCCTCCAGCGGATCTGGAGTGGCCAGGGGCCAGGGTTTCATTCATATTCAGAAATACTTGAATATTTTTTCTAGATGAAGCTGGAAATGGCCAGGGGCCAGGGTTTCATGTATCTTTAAATGTTGAAGTTCTACGGTGGGCAGTGTGCAGTAGTATTCCGATGTTCGTTATGGTTCTGAGGGTGAACTCCAGATCAGAGTGTGCTCGGTTAAGTCTCTCATTCCCAGCGGAGTGGTTCCAAATACGCAAGTGTACCTTTTGTTCCATTTACCAGGGGTGAACCCCAGGTCAGAGGTTGGATGTTTGTTCGACGGCGAGGTTGAACGTTTGGATTTGACGGCGAGGTCAGATCATGTTAGTCCAGCGGCGAGGTTGGATGTTTGTTCGACGGCGAGGTTGAACGTTTGGATTTGACGGCGAGGTCAGATCATGTTTGTCCAGCGGCGAGGTTGGATGTTTGTTCGACGGCGAGGTTGAACGTTTGGATTTGACGGCGAGGTCAGATCATGTTTGTCCAGCGGCGAGGTTGGATGTTTGTTCGACGGCGAGGTTGAACGTTTGGATTTGACGGCGAGGTCAGATCATGTTAGTCCAGCGGCGAGGTTGGATGTTTGTTTGACGGCGAGGTCAGATCATGTTTGTCCGACGGCGAGGTTGGATGTTTATTCGACGGCGATGTTGAATGTGTCCGACGGCGAGGTTGGATGTTTATTCGACGGCGATGTTGAATGTGTTCGACGGCGAGGTTGAATGTTTGTTTGACGGCGAGGTCAGACTCTTTAAATCCCTATCAGAGATGATGTTTGTACAACGGCGATGTCGAGTGTCTCTCAGAGCGATGTTTGTTTCCGACGGCGATGTCAGATTCAGTTCTCCAGCGGCGAGGTTGAGTGCCTGAAGGCAATATCAGAAGAAGTTAATGTGGATGACTGACGGCGATGTCAGATCAGTATTTCTCCAGATAGTGGCCATGCAGCTATTATTCCAGTGTTCGACAAGTTGAGCAGTTGGCAAATTTTCGGGTTTACCGATATTCAACCGTCTCGCACCTTGATTGGCTGAGAGCCGTTCGCTTCTCACCCAGTCAGGTTCAAGCCGTTTGAATAGGGGCAGCTGTTGCACCCCAAAATTTGACCAACAATTATTTATTCACTGAGTGTTTGAAAGTTGATACCTTCATCAGACAGTTCAAGAGATCCTCAGAGGAATTGGTTGAAACCAGGGTTGTGTGCTTCATAGCTTGAGAGTTGTGGGTGCTCCTCAGATGATTCTGAGACTTTGAGAATGAACTTGATGTTTTGAGAAAGCCTATGAGATGTCTTGAAAGCCATCATGAAGCCCAGAGAGGTCATTATGCAAGAATTTAGAAGATTCACCCATGAATGGTAGAATTAGGGTTTTGACTGGGTCAACCCTAGGATAACTGAAAATTTGGAGAAGGTTGAGACCTAATCCAAGGGCCATGAGATCATGGAATGATGCATAGAGATGTTATAAAGATGATTCCTAGACCAAATCATCATGATTGAGGAGTTTGAGAAGTTTCAAGTCAGGGTTTCCAAGGATTGTCAGTGAAAAAACCCTAATTTGATCCCTATCTTCCAGGCAGTTTTAGCTCAAGATGTGATTGATATATCATCTTCCCCACAACATGAATGTTGTAGAGCTTGTTCTTAGCTTTAATTTGAGTGGTGGAAGTCCTTGATACGAGTTGCAGAGCTCAAGTTATGGTTTTGACAAATTACAGGTCAGCTGAGGTGTGTGAATATGGGTCCTTGAAAGTCACCCAACTTGCAGACAACTTTTGCCCTAGTAGGATGATTCCTATGATCTCTTGGTCAACATGAATGTTGAAGAGCATCTCCTTAGCTTTAATTTGAGTGGTAGAAGTCCTTGATAGGATTTGTGGAACTCAACTTATGGTTTGGACAAGGCAGGGGTATTTTGGTCATTTGGCAGTTATAGGTCATTTTAAGCAAAGGCCATATCTTTCATTTCCAAGCCTCAAATGGAAAAACTCAAAACATGAAAGTTGTTCAAAATGGCATTTTAAGCCTAGAAAAGGGGGTGTGAAAGTTTGGAAAAGCTCATAGCATGGAATGACAAAGTTTGGTAAATTTGAACTAAAAATGGCTTATAAGTTTAAAAAGTTGAAGTTGGAAATTGGTTTCGAAGATCTATGAATCCAAAATAGGTCATCCAATATATCATTTTGATTGGAAACATCATTTTGAGAACATTGGTTTAAGCACAATTTTCATTTGAGGCTTTAAAATGGGACATGCTTTGGAAAATTGTTACTTGAATCTTAAGGCAACTTGAGGAATCTTCACACAAGGCAAATATGAGTTGATTTCTTTGTACATTCCTTCTCAATATCCCACATAAGGAGAATTTGACACAAAATTACAAGGTAAGGCATGAGATATGAGATATACCACTTATCATCACATGAGATTTTCAAGCACTTTCTAGCTCATTCTAGAAGGATCTAGAAGTTTCCATGGATTATTATAAAAAGGGTGGATCAAAGTGTGATTAAAGGTTGGTGAGAGTTGGAGAATTGAGTGGAGAAAGTGAGAGAAAAGTGAGGTTTTCAAGCATTCTTCAAGAGCAAGCAAAGCCACGAGTTGATTGTTAGAGGCTTCATCCATCAAAGTTCTTGCAAACAGAAGCAAGTCCACCATTGGAGGATCATCCTGAGGCAACTACAAGGCTTGCAACCTTCTCTACATACCTCCACCACCACTTCTTGACAGGTTGGGATTCTTCTCCCTTTCTCCTTATTTATGTGGTCTCTGTTAGTTCTTTAGGTATAGAATTGTTAAGAGAGGATAGATGATCTAATCCTGAGAATTAGGGGGCATTTCATGGAGTTAGATAGCAGGTGCAAGAATCTTTCATGATTGAGAACAGGCTGGATATTAGGTTTCAAGGCACGATTGATAGTTCATTGTGATGAGCATAGCATGTAGAACAAGATTGGGTCATTAATTGAGAGTTTTGATAAGGTTGATCTCAGTGCAATCAAGTTGAACCCTAGTTTTCATCCATTCTGTTTGCGCGTTTTAAGAGGATTCAAGGGGCAATATGAGCATGGTTGGATTCCTGGGATTTAGTAGTGTGATTTTGGTTTTGGAATTTTTGAAAATCATCAAGTGTGGAGAGAGAACAAGCCAGGAGAAGTCCTTGCATGGAGGCACGATTTCTGAAAACCCTAGAAGTGTTTTGGGACGATGATACACATCCGTTGGATCTTTCTGAAATTCTTGACCTATTACTCTAATCCAGCGGTCCAGATTAATTGAAAAAGCGGAGGGAAATTCAAACGGCCAAACGCACCGTTTTGCTAAATGAGGCGCGTGTGGGCCTATCCCGGTTACTACTTGCACCCCCCCTGATTCAGCCCACCAGGAATCTAACTGAGGCGCCTTGCTTTTCTCACCCCCCTCCCCTTATTTGATTTCTTTTATTTTCTTAATTCCTTTAATATTTTCTTGCATTTATAAAATTCATAAAAAATCCAAAATTAAATATTTTTTAATTCTTGTTTTTTCTATAGGTTAATAAATCTGTCTAGAAAAATATAGATAAATAAAATTTCCATTTTATTTTCTTTTCATATTTTTAGTATATTTTTCATTTTAATAGCTTTTTAATATGTTTAGTTTGATAACCAATTTTGTAGAATTTCTTTTAGGACTTTCCCTTAGGATTTTTAATTCATTCTTTTTGGTGTGATTAGATATTGACTCATAGTTCCCCATAGGATTTAATTCTTGATTTTTAGATTAAAATTTGATTAGTTTAGTTAGGTTAGCATTAGGGTGCCTAATTAGGGTTTAGGTTATGCATAGGTGAAGTAGTTCATTTTCTTTAGATAGTTTTGTCTTGATTTTTGGGTAGTGGGTATATAGAGATGTTATGGGTATATGTTGCAGACCCTTGTGAATGATTGATAGATTTTCCCCCTTGGTTTAGTATTTTTAGGTATTTTCTGAAGTTGACTGATGATTTTGTCTGTTCTGTGGTTATCTGTTCATCTCTGGGGTTTATTTTGGGGAATTTGTTGTGGGGCTTAGTTTGTTTTGAAGATCTTGTTGAAGAGCATGATGGAAGAGAAGATTGTAGATCAAGACTCAGAGACCCAGGGCTTGGAGCTTATTCCCTGTCTGTGAGGTTTGAGATCCTGAAGTTTGAGGGAAGTTCATGGTACTTTCCTGAGGAAGGCACTATGAATGACTTTCATTCTTTCTTCTCGCCTCTTTCTTAAGTATCCAATGATGTTGGAGCCAACTTGTGAGTTTAATTTCTCCTGAGGAGGAATGTAAACTGATCACATGTTGTTGAGCCACATGGGATACAACTCCTAAGTGGAAGCCTCCTAGTACTTTCCTGAGGAAGGTCCTATGAGCCTGTTCATTTAGTTCCATTAGTTTATCTAGGATTTCTTAAGTATCCAATGATGTTGGAGCCAACTTGTGAGTTTAATTTCTCCTGAGGAGGAATGTAAACTGATCACATGTTGTTGAGCCACATGGGATACAACTCCTAAGTGGAAGCCTCCTAGTACCTTCCTGAGGAAAGTCCTATGAGTCTGTTCATTTAGTTCCACTAGTTCAGATAAGATTTCCTAAGTATCCAGTGATGTTGGAGCCCGCTTGTGAGTTTAATTTCTCCTGAGGAGGAATGTAAACTGATCACAGTGGTCGAGCCACATAGGATATGATTCCTGAGTATACACCTCCTAGTGCTTTCCTGAGGAAGACACTATGAGTCTGCCTGCTTAGCTCCCTTTCTTTGGTAAGCTTGCTTTGAAGCTTGAAGACTGGGATTGATTTCTTTTGGTTAGGTTTTGCTTTAGGGCTTTGCTTAGATTTGATCAGGATTCAGTTCTGTGTTAGGGTTAGGATTAGAGAGTAGATGATTCTTTCTCAAGCATGTGTTTTGTTTGCCTGATGGCATTTCATTCCTTTTATCTGTTTATTGCTTGGTAGCATGTTGTTTATCTTCAGTATGATTACTGTCATTTCATGACTGGCTTGAGGTCGAGACGAGCTTGTGGAGGCTGAAGCCCCACACACATTTCCTCCCTCACTTGCATTGCATGCATTTTACTGTTAAAGCTGATGCTTTTGTCTGTTTTGGTGTATCATTGACATGATCCCTTAGGACTCTCATTTCCTTTGATAAGGATTTGATGATAGACTTTTAGGTTGAAACCTATGCATGACAACATCTAGGAGTTCCCTGTTCAAACCTCAACCATAGGATGAACCCATGGCCTGACAACAGTAGGACTTGATAGTCTCCCTCCTAGTTGGGCCTGTTCTCTTCTCATCTCAAAACAGTTTAAGATACAGTAATCATGAATGATTTCTTTCGTACGTTACGAGCCTTAAGCTATCTGAGAAAGGATTGTGGGAGAGCTTCTTTTCCACAGTCTGAATGTTTAGTATGGTACCCTTTGGGTGACATGCGACGCATTCACTCTCAAGTCATAGTCTCTAGTACGGTTGAAATCGCAAACACCATAAAAAACACTTCTTTCAGGAAATAACCCGTAGTTTCCCGAACTACGTTTGCTCTGATCTTCCATGCTGTGTGGAAGTACGTAGGCATAGGATGCGATATCCTAGCGAGCAACCTTCAACCTTTCCCCATAACCCGTAGTTAGCCGAACTACGTTGACTCTGATTTCTCATTCTCTGATGAGAATACGTAGGCATAAAGTGTGATGCTTTGCCGAGTCACTTTTCTTTCTTTTTCAGCAAGCCTTGATAGGTAGATAGATTATAACCAACCCGTCCAAGTAAACAAACAAGCGAGGATCCCGTCGAGTACGACGGACATGAGGGGTGCTAATACCTTCCCCTTGCGTAACCGACTCCCGAACCCGAACAATGGTTGCGATGACCTTGTCTTACCCTTATTCGTCAGGTTTTTCTGATCGTTTCCTTTCCCACTCTGAGGGATGAATAACGAAAGGTGGCGACTCTTCTGTCATGTCGGCACCTTATTTTCGCGCAAGCGACACCCTCAAAAGGGAGGTTAGAGACTTCTTGATTGTGGTCAAGGTCTCAAGGGGAATAAACGCATCTTAAGGACACGCTTACGTGGAGTGTA
This sequence comes from Lathyrus sativus, assembly GCA_963859935.3. NCBI lineage: Eukaryota > Viridiplantae > Streptophyta > Magnoliopsida > Fabales > Fabaceae > Lathyrus > Lathyrus sativus. The sequence continues at coordinate 277,062,066 of OZ012740.1, read as the reverse complement.
GAAACTCCGATCTCTACGTTGAAATTGTTAAGTTGTAATTAGGGTTAAATTAGGGATTCCACGGCGGGAAACCCTAAAATGAGCGCGGCAGCTCTTTGACCTAATGCTAGGGGTAAAATTGTAATCTTGCCTGCGGCGAGGCATTTGTGAAAATTAGGGTTTGTAAGGGTGTAATTTTGAGGGTTTGAAGTTGAGGACTATTGACACGACGGTCAAACGGCTAGACCTAATTTCTTCGGAGGAGTGAAATTAATTATAAAGATGCGATGAAATTAAATATACATACAACGGCAGAAAATAAAGTGCGGAAAGATAAATGCGACAATTGTCTCGCAAAATTACATCCCATAAGCAGTTACAAATATGATAATTGAATATTTAAACTGAAAATAAAATCAATTGAATTTAGTCAGCTGCAAAAAACCAAAACAAACAGAGACTGTTATTATACGGGGTTAGACAAAAAATTAGACGGGAATGTTAGGAATTTAAGTAGAAAATTATAATTTTAACGAAACAAGAAAAAAAGTTAGAAATTTGGATCTTAAAAATGAGGATGTTAGCGAAAAATTAATAAACAATGAAAATTGATATGCAAAGAAGATGATGATAATATACAAGTGATAATGGAATATGAAATAGCAACGATGATGTCAGATTATGTACAAATATAAAAATAAATACAAAAATAAATAAATAAATATTAGTGAACAGGTTCATGGATAATCAAGAATACTGTTAGGAATGAAGGATGAAAATTGGAGTTGACGATAATTAGAAGTTAAGTGATGAACGTTTTGAGACGATGAGAATTTAGGTAATAAGAAAAGAGTTAGAATGGAATTAGGTTTTTTTTTTGTGAGATTTGGAAAAGTTAGAACTTTAATGTGATTAAAAAGTTAGAATTAAAAGTTAGCAAAGAATTAGAACTTTGAAATTTGCTTTTGAAAAAAAAAGGTTAGAAAATAAAAATAAAAGTTTGAAAATAAAAGAGAAAAGGTTAGAATTTTAATAAAAAAAAGAGTTAGCATTAAAAGTTAAAAAGTGAGTTAGAACTTTGAATTTTAAAAAAAAGTTTCTTGAAATTTTAACATAAAAGTTATGAATTTTTATACTAAAAAAAAAATATTAACTAAGAACAATTAGAGTTTTAATTTAAAAAGAGTTACAATGTTAGAATTTTAATTAAGAAAAAATGGTAGAAATTTTGAAAAAAGATATAAAAAGATTAGAAATTAAAAAAAGAAGAGTTAGTTACTTTTGATGAAGACTGTAAGAGTCTTTGATGCTTGCCGATCTCCCGTTTTGTTGCTCCTGAGGGTCCTTTTATACTTGATTTTTTTAAATCTTTTTCAATCTCAGATTTGATTTGAATATCTCAATCTTTTTCAATCTCTGATTTGATTTGAATGAATTTTTATGATGATTTCAGATTTGATTGAATGATGGTGATGTTGATATTTAGATCTGATTTTCTTATGATGATGATATGATCTGATTGATTTTATTTTGCCCCATCTGTGATTTATTGTGATTGGATTTGATAAAAAAAAGTGTTGGGATTTAAATTTAAAAATGTTAGCAAAGAAAGTTAGAGTTTCAAGTTAAATAAAAATTAGAGTTTTAAGTTAAAAAAAATGAGTTAGAATTTTAAAATAAAAAACATTTGAATGTTGATTTAAAAAAAGTGTTAGAATTATTTTAAAAACTGTTGGAATTTCATTTTAAAAGGAATTTAGAATTAAAAAAAAGAAAAAGAAAAGGGCGTTAGAATTTAATTTTAAAAAGAATTTAGAATTTTAATTTGAAAAATAAAGGTGTCAAAAAAAGATTTAGATTTAATTTTAAAAAAAAAGTTAGAAAAAAAAATTAATTTTAAAAAGAAGTTAGAGAAAAAAAGATTTAATTTTTACAAAGAGTTAGAAAAAAAGATTTAACTTTAAAAAAGAGTTAGAAAAAAGATTTAACTTTAAAAAAGTAGTTAGAAAAAGGATTTAACTTTTAAAAAAGTTAGAAAAAAGATTTAATTTTTAAAAAGGTAATAGAATTTGATTAAAAAAATGTGTTAGAAATTAATTAAAAAAGGTTATAAAAATTTACTCTTGAACAAAAGAAGAAAAAAAAGTTAAATTTTAATCTAAATTGTAAAAGTTAGTAAGAAGAGCTTAAAATGATTTAAATAAATAAACTAAATAGGAAAAAGTTAATAAACAAACATTAGTAAAGTTATAAAAAAAGGTTAATTAAATTATTATTAGTTAAAAAAACAAGATCTAAAAAAAAAGGTTAATTTATTAAGTTAATAAGAATTTAAAATAAAAATAAAAAAGAAAGGGTAAAATTTGGGGTATTACAGTTGCCCCTATTTAAATAGCTACACCGGATGATTTGGGTGGCGGAGACTCGAGGAATCATGGTGGAGGGATTTAAATATAGATAACCGAAAATTTTGCCCTTATATGTGGCGATATGCGATGCTATGGACAAAACAAGACTAATGCAGGCAGCGCCATGAACATGATATGATGCGTATGCTGGAATGATGAGTGCAAAAATGCTGACGAATACGACGACACAGGGACAGACGCTACGAGAAGAACACACTGGGGAAAACGACGCGCTGGGACGACAGCACAACACTGGGGAATTCCAAAAAAGATGGTCAACTGGTGCGAACACGACCAATTGTCATTTTTAGAACTGGAACGAGATTCTCAAATGGAGATGGCACCTATGAGACGGCCTCCACTGGGGAATCTAAAAGTAAAACTGGATCATGTACGACTGCAAGATCGATCACAGAATGCTGGAGCATTGAGCAAAGAATAACATCCAAGCTTCTGTAAACTATCTCTCGTGACAGGATCAAACGGGCCTTTCGGAACTCTGTAGCAAATATACAGGGTAAGAAACCGGCTGTATGCCAAAATAAATGGACTTAAAGTGGTTAGAACATGATCCTAAATGGAGATGGCGCCTATGAGATGGCCTCCACTTGGGAATATCTAACGATAAAACTGGATCTACACGATTGCAAGATCAAATATAGAATGTTGGAGCATTGAGCAAAGAATAACATCCAAGCTTCTATAAACTATCCTTCGTGATGGGATCGAATGGACTTTTCAGAAATCCATATCAGATATACAGGGTAAAAACCGGCTGTATGCCAAAATAAATGGGCTTTGATGGGAAATGCCCTGATAAACTTCTCGAGGGAGAACTGTCACTTATCGTTGGAAGGGACTTACATGCCAAAACGGATAAGCACTCAAATAAAGAGGCTGCTGCTTATCTGATATATAAATCTTCTCATATTTAAGGTCGGTGCCTGGAATATGATTCTGATTCTTCTTTTACTAAAGGATAAAATAAACTTCTTCATACTTCCGAGGACAGCGCGTCGGGTATGATTCCGCTTCTTCTTTTGCTAAAGGGTAAACTGAACTTCCTCATACTTCAAGATTCATGCTTTCCTGAATATGATTCTGCTCCTTCTTTTACTAAAGGGTAAATGAACTTCTTCATTTCAAGGTTTGTTGCTCCCTGAATATGCTTCTGCTCCTTCTTTTACTAAAGGGTAAATGAACTTCTTCATACTTCAAGATCTGTGCTCTCCTGAATATGATTCGGTTCAAACCTCCCCATACTTCAAGACGACAAGGAAAATGGAAGCCCAACTGCTCGACGGAGATGGCCATTTGCTGCGAGTCATAACGAAGATAGGATCAGCTTCTCAGGCGAGAAATGTTGCTTATTTCCAAGAGTGGCAATAATAAGCTTCTCATGTAAGAACTGCTTGTAGAGGTGATAACAGATGATGATAAGCTTCTCGGCGGAGAACTGTTGCATACCGTTGCTGAAGAATGTTACGATAAGCTTCCTAACCGAGAACTATTGCTGATCGATTGTGATAAGCTTCTCTTGTGAGAACTGTTGCTGATCGATTGTAAAATGTTGTGATAAGCTTCTCTGGTGAGAACTGTTGCTGATTGATGATAGGCTTCTCAGGTGAGAACAGTTGCATACCAATGCTGTAAGATGTAAGATTGTTATATCGATAGGCTTCTCAGGCGAGAACGGTTGCATACCGATGCTGTAAGATGTAAGATTGTTATATCGATAGGCTTCTCAGGCGAGAACGGTTGCATACCGATGCGATGTTGTACTGATAGATTTCTCCAGGCGTGAACTGGCGTGTATCTGCAAAGGATTATGATTGATTTTCTTGAAAGATAGTGCAAAATAAATGCACATCCGGGTACAGTGATAAGCTTCTCAGGCGAGAACAGTCGCATATCTGCCAAGGTAGGGTGGAGATTTTTAGACGGTGCAAAATAAATGCACGTCCGGTTGGGCTCAGTGACCGACAAGACTGAGATTCAATCTAGGATCGAGCTAGAAAGAAGACTGGTAATCAAGACTCCATCGAGGGAATGATCTCGAAGGGTAAATATCTTATCCTGGTGAGGAAAGATAGCTGAAGTAACCGTCGTCCACGAGGATCGAGCTCTGTGGGGAAACTAGAAACACATATGTATTTTATGCTTAGGGCTGACAATCTATTTGAAGAGAATGGACAAACCCCAGTTACTCGGCGGTAACAACCAATGATGGCGAGACACAATGAACCTGTGAATGCTAACGCATATGTTAATGTGAATGTATGTGAATGTATGTTAATGTCTATGTAGTTAAATATGCAGGATGTAATGGAATGAATATGTAATGAGTATGTGAAATGAATATGTAATGAGTATGTGTATGAAATAGGCATGTGATGCTTATGCCCTTGCGTATGCTGATGAAACAGACTAGAGACGGGACGAGAGATGAAATAAACATCTCGACGGAGATACCCTGCGTTCTCTGCAACCAATACGTCAATCATGGGTGCGAAGGATCAATGGTAGAACCAAATCTGGTTTTAAAATTCAGAATTATCTGGGGAGAGGGTAATCTGCTTGGGTGCACAGTATCACGTCTTCACATGGGGAGAAGAAAACCTGAGGGACACTTTCGAGTTACCCAAGAAAAAGTTGTCAGCTTATAGTCTCGCTAGGGACTGTGATGAGGCAATAGTTTAGGAGCCTGTTGCAACACTGAGATTTACTGGGGGATGAAGACCGCCGTGAGTAAAATCCATCGGGTGCATGGAGAAAAGTTGTGACCACATGGTTTTGATTTTGAAGAACCTTGTAGTAGTCGCCATTTGTTAAAAAACACGGTGCCCCAGGATACTTGTGTTGTGAGGTATGGTTATCTCAAGAGGATTTTATAGAGAACACGGAGTCTGGTTGCCCCAGTGTTTTCAAACTCTTTGAGAGATGCGTCAGGTCTCGACATAACTGGCACAACTTTGTCGTGTCACGACGAAATCTTCGAGAAATAGCTCTTAAGAGCGTCAGACTCGCGTTGGTAAGCGAACTGGGAAACTGTCTGCCCCTGTTTAGCAGGATCTTCAAGTTCCAAGGGTTATGTCTATATGTAAATCTCTTAAGATATCAAGCAAAGTCGTCATGCCTGAAATGCCTATCCCGAGCTTGTCAATGCACACATATATTTGTCTTGAATTTTTGTTTTGAAAAAGATATCGCAATAACTTGTGACCGAAATCACTAGTCCGGATATAAGTTTTAATTATAATGCCAACATGAATTTTTCTAAGCATAGCTCGTAGGAGTCAGGAAACGTGATCTTGTCGAGTATGCTTTCAACCGAAGTCCTACTTCAATTAGGTCTTTTAAAGGTTGTATCGTGGCTCGGTTCACGGTTTAAGAAACAAAGGATAAAGGCTCAAAGTTATACTTGTACCCACCCCTTCTTCGTGATGTCCTCCAAACCTAATTCAGTTAACCGGATACGAACGCTCATATCTCAAGTGGATTTGCTATGGTCGAGAACTTATCAAGGCTTTGGACATGGCAGTCACTCACCTATTTCACGATCTTGTTCTTTACTAGGGGTTCTAAAAAACTACTGGTTTGTTGTTCTTATTCCCTAACTTTTGCCTGGACAACGTCTTTTGATCTGACCTTGGAGTCCAGCGGGATGCCCCAGTTTTGCCTAAGTCTCCTTCATAGGTTTTGACTTAGCGGGCTCTTATTTTTTTTGAATATTCTTTTATGCACAAGTCGTGTAAATCTTTTGAAAGGCTCGTGACTGCCCCACTCCTTAGGTAACCGAGGGATAATCATTGTATTGGACTTCTTAAGATGCTAAGGATAAATTCTCGAAGGTTTGCTCTTCCTTTTTTAGGATCTAAGCGCTCGATCGGCTTAACTGAAACCTACCCTGCCCCAGGTTAGGATGAGGGTTCTAAAAAAAAGAAAACTCCTACTTCAAGGCTCAAAGAGGTTAACGAGGGATTATCATCCTTATATCTCCAGTGTTTGGGATTTGAAACAATGCCTTACATCATCAGCGGGTTTTGATTGAAAGCATACGACAAGAAACCTGACGTTTTAGGTTCGTCATCCTCCCCCCAATTCTCCATCAGAACAAGAGATCGGGTAAAGTTGACATTATGATTTATGAAAACGTTTTTTGAATGAGTGAAACGAATGGATTTATTCAAGACAAACATATGCGTTGCATTAATTAATCAAAGATAAACAAGTTCGTACATGCTAAATATGCTTAATCAAAGAGAAATGCATATAAATAAACAAATGAACTGTCGGAAAAAATCCTTCTGAATGTTTATGAAATCTTGCATTCAAGAGTAACAGTTTCCTTTGGTGGAGCCTCAATGGAAAGGACGTCTGGTTTACGATCACCGTGAGTCGTCATGGCTTGCCCCAGTTATGCTGGTCACATCTTCAACAGTTTTCAATCGTTGCTTCAAAATAATTTTCCCAGATCCTTTGTTGATCCCGGTCATATCATCTTGAGGATTGCTGAAATGAAGCGAGCTAGGCCTTTGAATAATTACTGGATTCGGCTGATTTGCTGAGAGGTCAACATACTTTGCAGAATCTAAGCTTGACAAGCGGGGAACCCCGAGAGGAGTCTCGATCTTCGGCTGAGCATCGCTAAAAGACAACTTCTTCGTTTCTAGCAAAATTCCGACAAAGTTCTTAAGAGCGTAGCAATTCTCTAGATCATGGTCGGGCGCACCCTCATGAAATAAACAATGAGCGGCCGCGTTGTAACCTGCAGGTAACGGATTAGGCGGAGGACCCAAAGCACGGGTGATAATCAGACCTTGTTGTACCAAGTGGGGGTATAACTCAGTGAAAGTTATCGGAATTGGAGGACAAGGCTTATACTGCCTCTTAAGGGGATAAAGAACCTGATTCTGTGATTGTTGATGAACAGGAGCGTTGGGCACTCGTTGACTGTTGACAGGAACTTGCATGGGCGGATAACCGAAAGGTTGTTGATAAATCGGTGCTTGATATACCGGAGCTGACTGCACAGGCTAGTATGTAGGAAACTGCTGATTGAAAGGAGGTGCAACAGTAGCTACATAGGGTTGTTGAACATATGGAAACAGATAACCTTGAACATAGTTAGGTTGATGTTGCCAAGGTTGAGGAGTAGCCATTTTGCGGTTCCTCGAACATGCAGGTCCTTTACCATGGTCGGAGTTAGGAGTTTTGCACTTTGGAGGGGTAGCTCGTCGAACTGGTTGAGCACTAGGAGGCACCAAACCGGATTGAAGACCGTGAGGAGGTACATTCTCGACAATAACAGCTTGTTGAGGTTCCATAACGGTATTAGTAGTCCCAGAAACAACAATAGACTGAGCATCCACCTTCACACTAAGAGCTCGTAGCATCTCCAAAATCTGACCTACACTTCCTCGAAGATCTTCGAGTTCATGGCTGACACAGTTGATCTCTTGGTTTTGATCTTCCATACTTTTGAAGGGTCGTATTGATGCAGAGAACTTAGGGTGACAAAACTGGAAGGTGAGAGAACCGAGTATGAGAAATCGGGAGACACATGCAATGCAAAAGTATGATGCTAAAATGTGAAATGCAAATGAAGATTTCATGGAATTCAAATATTTACGAATATTGCGGAATACCAAAGAAACTTTTAATTTATTGAAGAAAAATTACAAATAATATTCTTGCAACCAAAATAGCTAAATAAAAGCCTAGAAAATCCTAGAGAAGCATCTTCCACAACTTCAATGAGCAGACGGAGATTCGGAGGAAAATAGATATTCGTAGAGCCTTCTCTTCTTGTAGGATTGTATCTCATCATTCTTCGACTGAATCTGCTTTTGAAGTTCTTCGTACTCGCTGACCATCACATGGTATTTGTTCTTCCATGATTCTGTTTCGAGTTGTGATCTCTTCAAAGTGATCTTCAAAGTCTCAGCTTCAGTCATGAAATACTGGACAAGTTCTTCTCTTTGAGGTAAAGGATCTTGGCGAGAGTAGGGCATCTTCAACTCAATAGCTCTTCCTCGGACCCATTGAAGGTATGGTTCCATGGACACACAATTAGGTCTTCCCAAACTTTCTTTGCCTTTCCTATGCAGATGATTCCAAGAAGATAGAATCTGATCTTGAAGCTTTTTGTCGTCTTTGAAAAAGATTTTCTCCATATGAATACCTTTAGGCGATTCTTTCAAGGGGTATCCCAACTGTCGGTGGGCTAAGACTGGATTGTAGCTAATTCCTCCATTGAAACTGAGCAAAGGCACATTGTTGAAGTCTCCACAACTATCAATGATCGATATCCCATCGTACATGCGATTATACCAATCAATATCAGAGTGAGTTAAAGCCATAACTTTTTGCGACCAACGTTCTTGATTAGGTTTCCAGAACGGACCGGACTTGGGTAAGTGAGAAATAAACCACTTGTATAGCAATGGCACACAACATGTAATCATTCCTCCACCATGAAAGTTTCGGAGATGTACTGAATGATAAGTATTATCCAATAGCGTTGGAACTGGATTTCTCCTCATGAAGGTCTTGATTGCATTAAGGTCTACAAACCCCTCAAAACTAGGAAAAAGCAGCAACCCATAAATAAGCAAAGCAAATATTGTCTCAAAGGCAAACATGTCTTTATGATCGGCATAAAATTGGGCTTTCTTAATTAGGAAGTCCCTGGGAAAACCGGAGGTCCCCCCTTTAGTGATCATATTGTTTTTGACATCGGATATCCTTAAACAAATGGCTTTAGCAATATCTCGTTCTTTAGGGTCTTCCTCCAAGAAAGGGAATGGAGACTTATCCAAGATAGGCAATCCCACCAACTGAGAGTACTCTTCTAAGGTAGGTAAAAGCTGATAATTTGGAAAGGTGAAGCAGTGATAATCTGGACATAAAACTGTAGCAAAGTCGCAAGAAGTCCTTCGTTTACTTGAATCTTCAACAAAGACAATAGCCTTCCATATCTGTTTTGGAACTTTTCTTGATCCTGAACCAAATCTCTTAGCTTCTCTAGGACTTCCAAATTAAAACCCTTAAAAGTAAATTTCAAAGTATGCCTTCTATGGTGATCCATGGTATCCTGCAATGTTCATAAATAGAGTTTGAATTCCATGAAGTCTTAATGTAATATGATGCTTTATGGATGCAATGCATGAAAACACACAAAGTCCTAGGTTAAAAGTACGTGAGCGGAGTTAAGGTCTACCCATCCCAAAAAGGAGTGTACTATAGGTTAGTTGTACCTGCAGAACAAGGTTCTAAAAGGTGCCCAAAGTCATCAGCCCATCTTTCGGATATTATCAACTTTCCGACTGACTCGGGGGTTAATAATATTCTCAAGAGAACCTCTTTTGAGTGTAGTATCGCGTAGCAACCATTGTAGGACTACTCCCACATAGTTCCCGCACTACGTCCTAAATAAGGCCAAGGTGGTGTTAAGGTACTACGGTTCCCAATATCACAGACTCTAATCGACCATGGAAAAAGTTTTCACGATTACTCGTTCAACCGAACCATTTTCGAAAAGGTCTCAACTGAGCGGTGATTCTCGAATCAGCTTGGTCGGGATTCAACTCCCTATAAGCCTCATAGAATATATCCCCATCCTATAATAATGTCACTAGTCCGGGCGTAGGACTTATCTCACAACACAAGGAACAGTCCCAAAATCGAAGTACAATATATACATGCAAACAAATAGTAATAAATATGAACAAATTAGGGATAACCCTCAAAAGTTAAGACATCCCCAGTGAAGTCGCCATTTTCTGTTGTGGTGGAAATAGGATTACAAACTATTAATTAGTTTGAATCACAATTCAATTCACAACCGCTCTTTGATTTATCCGAAGGAAAAGGTCAAAAGAGGGAAAACCTATTTTTGCATCGTAAACACAATGCGGGGGAAGATCTAGGGTTCGGGGGTTGGTTAAGATTAGGGAAGGTATTAGCATCCTAAACTTCTGTAGTACTCTACAGGAACCTTTTGTTCAAATGTTTACTATTTGCTTTATTTATTTGCTTAAGGTATATGTACAAAGAGATTAAAAGTGAGAAAAGAGACCTAAGGGGTTAGTTCTAAGTTTACTCGGCAAGACATCGCATCTTGTGCCTACGTATCCTTACGGGAGTGGAATCAGAGTAATCGTAGTTCCCCTTAAAAGGGAGGTTAGAGACTTCTTGACTGTGGTCAAGGTCTCAAGGGGAATAAACGCATCTTAAGGACACGCTTACGTGGAGTGTAGAAACTCCGATCTCTACGTTGAAATTGTTAAGTTGTGATTAGGGTTAAATTAGGGATTCCACGGCGGGAAACCCTAAAATGAGCGCGGCAGCTCTTTGACCTAATGCTAGGGGTAAAATTGTAATCTTGCCTGCGGCGAGGCATTTGTGAAAATTAGGGTTTGTAAGGGTGTAATTTTGAGGGTTTGAAGTTGAGGACTATTGACACGACGGTCAAACGGCTAGACCTAATTTCTTCGGAGGAGTGAAATTAATTATAAAGATGCGATGAAATTAAATATACATACAACGGCAGAAAATAAAGTGCGGAAAGATAAATGCGACAATTGTCTCGCAAAATTACATCCCATAAGCAGTTACAAATATGATAATTGAATATTTAAACTGAAAATAAAATCAATTGAACTTAGTCAGCTGCAAAAAACCAAAACAAACAGAGACTGTTATTATACGGGGTTAGACAAAAAATTAGACGGGAATGTTAGGAATTTAAGTAGAAAATTATAATTTTAACGAAACAAGAAAAAAAGTTAGAAATTTGGATCTTAAAAATGAGGATGTTAGCGAAAAATTAATAAACAATGAAAATTGATATGCAAAGAAGATGATGATAATATACAAGTGATAATGGAATATGAAATAGCAACGATGATGTCAGATTATGTACAAATATAAAAATAAATACAAAAATAAATAAATAAATATTAGTGAACAGGTTCATGGATAATCAAGAATACTGTTAGGAATGAAGGATGAAAATTGGAGTTGACGATAATTAGAAGTTAAGTGATGAACGTTTTGAGACGATGAGAATTTAGGTAATAAGAAAAGAGTTAGAATGGAATTAGGTTTTTTTTTTGTGAGATTTGGAAAAGTTAGAACTTTAATGTGATTAAAAAGTTAGAATTAAAAGTTAGCAAAGAATTAGAACTTTGAAATTTGCTTTTGAAAAAAAAAGGTTAGAAAATAAAAATAAAAGTTTGAAAATAAAAGAGAAAAGGTTAGAATTTTAATAAAAAAAGAGTTAGCATTAAAAGTTAAAAAGTGAGTTAGAACTTTGAATTTTAAAAAAAAGTTTCTTGAAATTTTAACATAAAAGTTATGAATTTTTATATTAAAAAAAAAATATTAACTAAGAACAGTTAGAGTTTTAATTTAAAAAGAGTTAGAATGTTAGAATTTTAATTAAGAAAAAATGGTAGAAATTTTGAAAAAAGATATAAAAAGATTAGAAATTAAAAAAAGAAGAGTTAGTTACTTTTGATGAAGACTGTAAGAGTCTTTGATGCTTGCCGATCTCCCGTTTTGTTGCTCCTGAGGGTCCTTTTATACTTGATTTTTTTAAATCTTTTTCAATCTCAGATTTGATTTGAATATCTCAATCTTTTTCAATCTCTGATTTGATTTGAATGAATTTTTATGATGATTTCAGATTTGATTGAATGATGGTGAGGTTGATATTTAGATCTGATTTTCTTATGATGATGATATGATCTGATTGATTTTATTTTGCCCCATCTGTGATTTATTGTGATTGGATTTGATAAAAAAAAGTGTTGGGATTTAAATTTAAAAATGTTAGCAAAGAAAGTTAGAGTTTCAAGTTAAATAAAAATTAGAGTTTTAAGTTAAAAAAAATGAGTTAGAATTTTAAAATAAAAAACATTTGAATGTTGATTTAAAAAAAGTGTTAGAATTATTTTAAAAACTGTTGGAATTTCATTTTAAAAGGAATTTAGAATTAAAAAAAAAAGAAAAAAAAAGGGCGTTAGAATTTAATTTTAAAAAGAATTTAGAATTTTAATTTGAAAAATAAAGGTGTCAAAAAAAGATTTAGATTTAATTTTAAAAAAAAGTTAGAAAAAAAATTAATTTTAAAAAGAAGTTAGAGAAAAAAATATTTAATTTTTACAAAGAGTTAGAAAAAAAGATTTAACTTTAAAAAAGAGTTAGAAAAAAGATTTAACTTTAAAAAAGTAGTTAGAAAAAGGATTTAACTTTTAAAAAAGTTAGAAAAAAGATTTAATTTTTAAAAAGGTAATAGAATTGGATTAAAAAAATGTGTTAGAAATTAATTAAAAAAGGTTATAAAAATTTACTCTTGAACAAAAGAAGAAAAAAAAGTTAAATTTTAATCTAAATTGTAAAAGTTAGTAAGAAGAGTTTAAAATGATTTAAATAAATAAACTAAATAGGAAAAAGTTAATAAACAAACATTAGTAAAGTTATAAAAAAAGGTTAATTAAATTATTATTAGTTAAAAAAACAAGATCTAAAAAAAAAGGTTAATTTATTAAGTTAATAAGAATTTAAAATAAAAATAAAAAAGAAAGGGTAAAATTTGGGGTATTACAAGTACCCACTTGGGGAATCCAAGAAAGATAAGAAAACTTTGAGAAGATTGGCTAGTAGTTTCTTCTTGAATGATGATGTGATGTATAAAATAAATTATGACATGATCTTGCTCAGATGTGTAGACAAGCGTGAAACAGACATGTTGATGAAAGAAATTCATGAAGGATCCTTTGGTATCCATGCCAATGGACATGCAATGGCTAAGAAGATGTTAAAGGCAGGTTACTATTGGCTAACAATGGAATCTAACTGTTGTAAATATGTGAAGAAGTGTCATAAATTTCAGATTTATGCAGACAAAATTCATGTGCTTCCAACTCCTCTTAATGTTATCTCTTCTCCATGGCCTTTCTCCATGTAGGGAATTGATATGATTGGAATGATTGAGCCTAAATCATTTAATGGACATCATTTCATATTGGTGGATATTGACTATTTTACCAAATGGTTTGAAGCGACATCATATGCCAATGTGATAAAGCAATTAGAGGTCTGGTTTATCAAGAACTGGATCATCTGTCAGTATGGTGTTCTGAACAAGATTATCACTACTAATGGGTCAAATATGAATAATAAGATGATGAAGGAATTATGTGATGAGTTTAAGATTGAGCATCATAATTCTTCTCCCTACAGACCCAAGATGAATGGGGTTGTTGAAGCTGCTAATAAGAACATTAAGAAAATCATTCAAAAGATGGTTGTCACATACAAGGATTGACATGAGATGCTCCCTTTTGCTCTGCATGGGTATCGTGCATTCGTCCGTACTTCAACAGGGGCAACCCCTTTCTATCTTGTTTATGGTATGGAATCAGTGCTCCCGGTAGAGGTTGAAATCCCTTCTATGAGAGTTTTGATGGAAGCTAAATTGTCTGAGGCTGAATGGTGTGAGAGTAGATATGACCAGTTGAATTTGATTGAAGAGAAAAGAATGACGACCTTGTGTCATGGCTAATTGTATCAGCAAAGAATGAATAAATATTTTAATAAAAAGGTTCGACCTCATGTGTTCAGAGAAGGTGACCTCGTGCTCAAAAAGATCTCGACTTTTACTATTGATTCCAGGGGCAAGTGGACTCCTAATTATGAAGGCCCATGTGTTGTTAAGAGAGCCTTCTTTGGTGGTGCATTAATTCTTACAACTATGGATGGTGAAGAGTTCACTCGTCCTGTGAATGTCGATGCAGTTAAGAAATACTTCGCCTAAAAAAATAAAAGAACAACTCGCTAAGTTTAAAACCCGAAAGGGCGACTTAGGCAAAAATGAGCATCTCGGTGGATAGAAAACCCGAAAGGGCGGTCCAGGAAAAAATTAGAGACAAAAACAGAAATAATCATCCTGGTAGATTGAAAACTTGAGAGGGAAATTTAGGAAAAAGTTAGAGATTATGTCAAGTAACTGCATCTGGTCGGTCTTGATCGTTTGAAGCAATTTTTTCTATCAAGGACTTTACTTCAATCATCCTCCGCTGAAGTCTTAAGCACAGTTGGAATTCAAAGTTGTTAGGGAGAGTAATGTTCATTGTATTGCAATGTATCCCTTTCCACCATATTATCATATTTCAAACTTTGTAATGATCTGTGGGGTTACGCCATTTGCGGACTACCATTCTATCAATAAAATTTGGGCCTTTGTCCCTTTGTTCGCAATTCTCATTTTGTTTCAGTTTGCAGAATTTCATTTTATTTTTTATGATGATTTTTGAAACAAATGTGAATAATTGATTGAAAATTTGAAAGTTATAAAAACATTTTCCTTCGATTTATGAATATAAAAAGGAATGTCAATAGCAATCCCAAGAATGGTAAAATCTGAAAGCTCAAAACTTAGTGTTTTCCTCAGCGGAGTTTGTTCTCGTTGATACTCTCCCTAGTAGAGTTTGTTGATGTATTCCTCAACAAGGTTCGTTCTTACTCCTCTAGTAGAATTTATCGACAACTCCCCGGTAGAGTTGTGTTGGTGTTTCTCCAGTTAGAGCTTGTTGATATTTCCTCAGCAGATTTTTGTTGGATAACCAGACATGTGTTATTCGGTTTTCCCCAGCTAAGTCTTGATTTAAATATTCTCCAACTGAGTATGTTTCTTTCATCCATCCAGGTTATAGTCAGGTAGTTAAGCAGTTTTGAGGGCCACCTCTCCTTGATGATGATACCCATGCAGATATTTGTCCTTGTTGTTTCCTAATAGAGGTTATGCATTATTACTTTGGATGTTTCCCAAGCAAAGAGAAATGTTGCTTTCCTCTGAGAAGTGTTGATATAGCAGTCACTTGTCAGGTTTTCTCTCACCTGTGTTCAGTATTGATTTAATATCCTCCACAACTTGACATTTTGCTATGATGTTAACTTCTTTTTTTCCCGATAAGTCCAGGATATTTCTCTCAGAGTTTGATAGTTCTCAGAGTTCTTTCTTGTATCCCTGGAAGAGTTTCTTTATTCAACATTGGAGTTTGTGTAGTTGTTTACATGATTACAATCCCCATCGGATCCATTATTTTCTGCAACAGATTGTTAGAACATAGATTGGTTCTTAATATATCTCAATGTTTTGATGATAACATTAATGAAATTTTGTATAAAGAAAATATATACTCTAATTTTGTTCAAGTGTGTTTGTTTCAGATATTAAAGAAATAATCATCTGAAGACAGAAAAAGAATGCCTCTAAACATTATTTAACGCAAGACTTTGAGCGTAGAAAGCGCAACACAGAAGACTCTGAAGCGCTGCCTACAAAAGACTCTGAAGCGCTACCTATAGAAGACTTTGAGCGTAGAGTATAAAGATTCAGTTTATTCAGAAGACTCTGAGGACTCAACGCTGCAACCTGCAGAGGCTCTGAGAATCAAGTCAACTCTGATCATTTCACGCTAAGCACTTTGCTGCAAAACTCTGGATAGAGTGACTCTGATACAGAAGAACAAGGAACATCATCAGAGGATCTGATGAAAAATTAATATTAATATCTGTTCATTTGGAAAGTGTTGTCTAAGAAAGAGACGTTGCTAAACCTAATGTCTACCAATGGTACTATTTCTCACTCGTGTATGATACAGGAAGTAAGGCAAAAAGGGAATGTCAAGTCAAGGAGAAAAGTATTTGTTCTTTATGTCTACATCCTACAGTACTTTCTCCTACACAGTATTTGAGAAAGTGGACTATATAAAGAAGTTTCTATCAACACTTCAACTACAACTTGCTAGAAGAATTGCTACAACAATTTAAAAAGAAGCATTCCAAAGAATTCCAAGAAACTATCAAACGTAGAAACTCATTCAAAGAAAAACACAAGTTTTATTTGTTCTTCATTTGTGTAAACATCACAGTTGTGATAATAGCTTTTTAGAAGCAACTTAAACACATTGTAATTTATCTTGTAAAAGTTCCTTGAGAGACCAAGTTGTGGTCAGGATTCTTGAGAAGACTAAGACAGTTGTCTTAGTGATATCACTGTAATCAAGTTTTGATTTAGTGGATTAAGTCCTCGTTTGAGAGAGGCGAAATCACCTTGGCCGGGTGGACTGGAGTAGTTTGAGTTCAAATGAACCAGGATAAAAATAACGTGTTATTTTCTATTGTCATAATTGTTTTTGAAAACCCCTTATTTAACCCCCCTTCTAAGTGTTTTCCTACCTTCAGTTGGTATCAGAGCTCCGACTCTGAAAGTGCTATCACTTAACAGTGACAGAGAAAGATCCAGTTGGGAAAACTCTTGATTTATATCTTTGATATATTATGGCTGAAACTTCAACTTCAAACAACAAATATGATGATAAAGATAGAATCAGCATCAAACCTCCCATGTTTGATGGAGAAAATTTTGATTATTGTAAGGATAGAATAGAAAGTTTCTTTCTAGGCTATGATGCTGATTTATGTGATTTGGTAATTGATGGATACATTCACCCCACTGATGGTGAGGGCAAAAAGATTGACAGAAAATCAATGACTGACCAACAGAAGAGAGATATCAGAAATCATCACAAAGTTAGAACCATTATGTTAAATGCTATATCTCATACTGAGTATGAGAAAATCACAAATAAAGAAACAACATTTGACATGTTTGAGTCATTAAAGATGACACATGAAGGAAATTCTCAAGTGAAGGAGACAAAGGCTCTTGCGCTTATTTAGAAATATGAAGCCTTCAAGATGGAAGAAGAAGAATATGTGGAAACTATGTTTTCAAGATTTCAGATTCTGACAGCTGGTTTGAAGGTCCTTGACAAAAGATACTCCACTCCTGATCATGTGAAAAAGATCATCAGAAGTCTACCAAAGAAGTGGAGATCAATGGTCACAACGTTGAAGCTATCAAAGGATCTTAACAAGATCACTAAGGAGGAACTCATCAGTTCCTTAAGGAGTCATGAGATAGAGCTGGAAGAAGATGAGCCTCAGAAGAAAGTTAAGTCTATTGCTTTAAAATCAAATAAAAAATCTGACAATAAAGCTTTTCAGGTACTTGAGGAAAGATCTGGAGAATCTTCCTCAAATGAAGATGAGCTGTCTCTGCTTTCCAGAAGGATAAATCAACTCTGGAAGCATAAACAAAAGAAGTTCAGAAACTTCAAAAGACCAGAGCAACATGGCGAATCTTCTGGACATAAAATATCTGGCAAGAAAGAAGTTGTGTGCTATGAATGCAAGGAGCCAGGTCACTATAAAAGTGAATGTACCAAACTTCAGAAGGAGAAACCCAGAAAGAAGTTTGAGAAAAAGAAGAAAGTCCTGATGGCCACGTGGGATGACTCAGATGCTTCTGAATCCTCATCAAAGTCAGAGGACGAATGTGAAAATATGGCACTAATGGCTGACGTTGAGGAGCACGAGCAAACATCTGAATCTGAATCTGAATCAGATTCAGAAGAGGTATTTTCTGATCTTACCAGAGCTGAGCTAATTGAAAGCTTAACTGAGATGCTTGTAAACTATAGTAAGATTAGACTCAAATACAAGAAGCTTCAGAGCTATCTTGCATCTGAGACTGATCAGATGAAATCTGAAATTACTGAGCTAAAAGAAAATAATTTTCAAATAAAAACTGATTTAGAAAAAGCTCAACAAAAGTCTGATTTAGATACTATGTCTTGCTCTAAAAATATTTTAGAAGAGTACGACTATAGTTTTCAGAAGTTCCTGTCCAAAGGCCTAACTAGAAGCAAAACGGCTTCCATGATCTATGGTGTTAGCAGGAATAATAGAAAAGGAGTTGGATATGAATCATCCTCTGGGAAGGATTTAAATCCAAAACCTGTTGATAAGCTGATCATCAATTATACTCCTCTGTACACTCATTTTAAATATGGTTACCTAAATGACATAAAGCACACACGTACAAATCAGATCACAAAAAGCTCTATTAAACCAAAACCTCGTCAGAACACAAAAGTTTTTAAGGAAAAGAAGTTCAGGAAGAACTTCAGACCAATTAACCCCAGAGGACCCAAAAAGATATGGATACCTAAGGATAAAATAATATTTGTTGTAGATGTCCTTAGCAGCAAAGTTAAGACACCAGTCATGGTACCTGGACTCTGGCTGCTCACGACATATGACGGGAAGAAGGTCTATGTTCCAAAGCCTGGAACTTAGATCTGGAGGAGACGTGAAGTTTGGAGGAAACCAAAAGGGAAAAATCATTGGCTCTGGAACAATTGGTAATGGTAACCTCCCTTCTATCTCTATTGTTCTGCTTGTTGAAGGATTAACACATAATCTATTGTCCATAAGTCAATTAAGTGACAATGGTTATGATATAATCTTCAATCAAAAATGTTGTAAAGTTGTTAGTCAGAAGGATGGTTCAATCCTCTTTAATGGGAAAAGGAAGAACAACATTTATAAGATAAATCTTTCAGAATTGAAAAATCAAAATGTTAAATGCCTTATGTCTATTAATGATGAGCAATGGGTCTGGCATAGAAGATTGGGTCATGTTATCATGAGACGTATATCTCAGAGTAACAAGCTCAATCTGGTCAGAGGACTTCCTAAGTTGAAGTTCAACTCAGATTCTCTTTGTGAAGCATGTCAGAAAGGAAAATTTTTAAAAATCTTCTTTCAAATCTAAAAATGTTGTTTCTACCTCTAGACCATTAGAGCTACTTCATATTGATCTGTTTGGACCAGTGAAAACTGCATCTATCAGAGACAAGAAGTATGGATTAGTCATTGTTGATGACTACAACAGATGGACATGGGTAAAATTCCTAAAACACAAGGATGAGTCACACTCTGTATTCTTTGACTTCTGCAATCAAAATTCAAACTGAAAAGAATTTTAATATTGTCAAAGTCAGAAGTGATCATGGTGGTGAATTTGAAAATAAATTTTTTGAAAAATATTTTAAAGAAAATGGCATTGCACATGATTTCTCTTGTCCTATAACTCCTCAACAGAATGGAGTTGTAGAACAAAAGAATAGAACATTGCAAGAAATGCCCAGAACCATGATCAATGAGACTAATATGGCTAAACACTTTTGGGCAGAAGCAATTAATACAACATGTTATATTCAGAACAGAGTGTCTGTAAGACCTCTTCTAGAGAAGACTCCTTATGAATTGTGGAGGAATAGAAAGTCTAACATTTCTTATTTCCATTCTTTTGGATGTATTTGTTTTATTTTGAATACTAAAGATAATCTGAACAAGTTTGACTCTAAAGCACAGAAGTATTTTATGATTGGATATTCTGAACGCTCAAAAGGCTACAGAGTATACAATACTGAGACACAGATTGTGGAGGAATCAATTCATGTCAGATTTGATGATAAGCTTGGCAATCAAAAGCCAAAGCAGTCTGAAATTTCTTCAGATAGAGAAGTTCTTCTTACAGACTCTGAAGAATCAGAGGCATACAAAGTTCAAGCAAAAGAACCAGAAGCAACTCCGGATGCTTCTCTACTAACTGCTCATCTGGACAACCTAACCATTTCTGAAGAAACCCCTCTGAAAGATCCTCCAGAATCAAAGCTTCTCATCCAGAGGAAATGATTATTGGAAAGAAGGATGATCCCATCAGAACAAGATCCTTTCTCAAAACATCTGGAACATCATTATTTGGTTTTGTGTCAGTCATTGAACCTACCTCTATGGATGAAGCTCTGTAAGACAATGATTGGATACTTGCTATGTAAGAGGAGCTAAATCAATTCATAAGGAATGATGTTTGGGATCTGGTTCCAAGACCAAAAGGATTTAATATCATTGGAACAAAATGGGTTTACATAAACAAGTTGAATGAGCAAGGAGAAGTCATCAGAAACAAGGATAGACTGGTTGCTCAAGGCTACAGTCAGCAAGAAGGTATAGATTACACAGAGACTTATGCTCATGTGGCAAGGTTAGAATCTATTCATTTACTTATTTCTTTTGCTGCACAGAATAACATCACTCTATATCAGATGGATGTTAAAAGTGCTTTCTTAAATGGATTAATTGAAGAAGAAGTTTATGTTCATCAACCTCCTGGATTTGAAAATGAAAAATTTCCAGAACATGTTTTTAAATTAAAGAAATCACTCTATGGCTTAAAACAAGCTCCCAGAGCTTGGTATAAGAGGCTGAGTAATTTTCTTCTGGAAAATAATTTTATCAGAGGAAAGGTTGATATAACTCTCTTTCATAAATCAATTAAGAAATACATTTTAATCTGTCAGATTTATGTAGATGATATTATTTTTGGAACAACAAATATTACTCTGGAAAGGATTTTGCTCAGTCTATGTAGGCAGAATTTGAAATGAGCATGATGGGAGAATTCAGATTCTTTCTGGGAATACAAGTCAATCAAACTCCAGAAGGCACCTACATACATCAGACAAAGTATGTGAAGGAGCTTCTGAAGAAGTTCAACATGACAGAGAGTAAGTCAGCAAAGACTCCAATGCATCCAACTAGCACTCTTGGAAAAGAAGAGGTAAGTAAAAAGGTAGATTAGAAGCTCTACAGAGGTATGATTGGTTCTCTTCTATACTTAACTGCTTCTAGACCTGATATTCTCTTCAGTGTTTATCTTTGTGCTAGATTTCAATCAGATCCTAGAGAATCTCACTTAACTGTTGTTAAGAGAATTCTGAGGTATCTGAAAGGTACTACTAACCTGGGTTTGTGTTACAGAAGATCTGATGAATTTAAATTAGTTGACTTCTGTGATGTTGATTATGCTGGAGACAGAGTTGAACGTAAAAGTACTTCTAGAAGCTATCAGTTTCTGGGAGGTAATTTAATCTCATGGTACAGCAAGAAGCAACCCACAATAGCACTTTCAACTACATAAGCAGAATATATTGCTGTTGTTGGTTGTAGTACACAGATGCTCTAGATGAAAAGTCAGCTAGAAGACTATTAGATATATGAGAGTAACATTCCTATTTTTTGTGATAACACTTCTGCTATTTGCCTCTCTAAAAATCCTATTTTACATTCTAAGGCAAAGCATATAGAAATTAAGTTTTATATTCATAAGGGAATTTTAAGTTTAAATTTTGTTGATACAGACTATCAGTGGGCTGATATATTTACAAAACCCCTTGCTGAAGATAGATTTAAATTTATTTTGAAGAATATTAGTATGGATTTTTGTCCAGAATAAACTATTATTCAGAAGCAAATTTATTCAGATGAAAAATGATTAATGTCTATACTCTGAAGTGTTGCATCTGTAATTTCTTTTGTTACCTTATTTTTGTGTGAAACTCTGAACTAACAAGCTTCAGAAGGATCTGAATGCTTGCTAATGTTACATTTCCTAAAGAAGTTTCAGAGGCACTTATACATCAAACACGTGTCACATGAAATCTGAAAAGGTGGAGTGAGCAAAATGAAGCGCCGTTTGAGGTACTGTTTGAATAATTGCAATTCTCGTTTTCCCCCACTTTTGTCAAATCTCGTTAAATGCTTGAAATCATTTTGTTTAATTTTTAATTAATGTGATTAATTGCTGAGTGGTTTGTGTGTTTTGTGCCCTAATTTTGTCTCTATATATTCCACGATCTCACACTTCTCACACTTTCACTCTCTCTTATAACCTTTATGCATTTTTGCCTCCTCCATTGTCTTCTTTTCTCTTCCAAACCTAAATCTAAAAGAAGATTAGTTTATCTCAAAAGTTCGTCAATGGCAACTTCATCTTCTTCAACTCAAAAGTTAGCGTCAATAATGGTTGGATCATCATCATCAGAAAAGGGTAATGATACTTACAAAGAACCAGAAAGAACCCTTCTTACACCCGTTGGAGATTTGGAAGTTCTTTGCGAATTCATGGTGGATTTTGACTGTATCGCTAAGAATGCTTTTGATTTGCGTCCAACTGTATCTTCACAAGGATGGACTAAGTATTTTGATAGATTGTTTGGTGCAGTTTTTCTTCATCTGGTGAAGGAATTCCGAATACATGCAAAGGTATATCCAAAATTCATCTTCTCATCTGTGTTGGGTAAAGAAATCATCATAACTGAAGATATGATTCGCAAATTAATTGGGTATGAAGAAATAGATGGTGTTCATCATCTTTCTGCTGGACATGTAGACATGGATGAAGTCTGCAGAGAAGTTTTTACTTCTGGGTTGGCTTCAAGCAAGATTAAGGATCTGAAAGTGCACTACAAGATCTGGGCAAAGATCTTTCTGGGATGTATTCACCACAAAAAAGCATCCAATTCCCCAGACTACATCAACGCAGAGCAGCTGTACTTTCTGTACTGTTTGAAAAACAATATCAAGGTGGATCTACCACACTTGCTATTTGCTCATCTGTGGAGCCACGTTAAATTGTCCAGAGAAGAAATCAGAACAAAACATCAGAAGATCAGAAACTGGATCCCAATGGGTAGATTGGTTTCTGATGTACTTATAGAAAATGGATTAGTTGCACATCTGACAGAGGCAGGTCAAACAGAAGAATTGGTTCTAATTCTGGGAAAGCCTCTGGATGGAAAAGTTTGCAGAGGATGAAACTAGTAGAGGAACTTCAATCTGAACCAGTCAAGATTGACTCTGCTGTTGTGCACAGAAGAAGAGTTCCTGTGGAAGACTTTCCAATTTTCACTGCAGAAGAGCCAAAGGAAGCTCTTCTTAATTATATTTCTTCCTGTATGGCAGATGGAACCCCCATGCCACCAGACTTGCTGCTAAGAGCAAAAGAACCTGCACTAGAAATGATAGAGAAGCCTAAATGCAAGAAGCGAAAAGTTTCTGAAGATGGTCCTTCTGAGATACCTAAGAAGACTAAGAGGAAAGCTTCAGAAGAAGATTCTTCTAAGAAGACCTTCAAGCGTCTTAAGAAGTCAGGTAAACCCTCTGGATTATCTCCAATTCTGAAAAAGATAACATAAATTCCAACATCTGAACCTCCTCCTCCTTATGAACCTATACCCACTCCTTCTCCTCCTCACATCACATCTGAACATATTTCATCTGAAAATGTTCATGAATTTGTTCCCTCTCCTCAACCCTCTCAACCACAACCACAAACATCTCAACCCTCTGAACCATAATCATCTGAACATACTACATTTGTACCATCCACACCCTCCTTCAACATCCATCAGCAAACAAACTCTGTTGAAACCCCTTCTTTAATTTAACAACCAGATGAACCAAACCCTTCTGAACCAAACCATTTTGAACCTCACCCATCTGACCCTGAACATGAAATACTTGATATCCAACCACTCATGACCGAACACCCTATTTCATCTAATTCATCTAGCTCATCTGATTCCTCAGACTCATCTGACTCAGACTTATCAAATGCTACCTCACCTACCCATAACTCCCCAAATCATTCTGTTGATAACCCTTCAACAAACCAACCAGATATTTCATTTCCATCTGAAACAATCGCATCTGAACCTATCCAATCTGAACCAACTTTCATTCCCTCTCCTACTACCATTCCATCTCACCCTCAAGTAGAACCTTCACTTTCTGCTAAACCTTCATCTGCTGAACCTTCGTTCTCATACACCCTTAGGAAATCATTTGTAGAGGCCTATCTGAAACCAAAACCTAAATATAGACTAGATGTTGAAACTATGTTATCCAGTTTTGAAACAGAGATGCGACTATGGTTTGCTAATGTTAGGGAGAAGTGCCTTCACAACATGAATCCTAATGCTTCTGAAGAACTTTGGGATGCTTTCAGAAGAAGATTTGATTCAGTGATTCTGAATCTTAAGGAAGCGTGTTCTGAAGATGCACAAGAAAGGTTTTATGAAGCCCTGAAGCTTACTCTGCTAAGTGTCAGAAGAACTCCCATTCTGTGTTTGGAAAACACACCTTCTGAGAAATCTGCTGAAGAAGCTACTCAAGAAGATCTGGCTACTGAAGAAACCCATGTCTCTGATCAGCCTTCTCTTATGATTCTACAGAATGCATCTAATTCAATGATCTTAGAGGATGCTTCTGCTTCTGTGGTTATTCCAGAATCAAAAGCTTCTGAAGAAGTGAAAGTATCTAAAGAGGTGAAAGAAAAGCTTGCTCAGCAAGAGGCTGCAACAAGTGAGATTAAAACCTGGATGGTCAAGGAAGAGAAGACAACAGAAGAAATCAAGACTTGGATGGCTAAGCAAGATAAATCTACTTCTGAGATTAAAACTCGGATGGCAAAGCAGGAAGCACAAACTTCTGAGATAACTGAGCTTTTGAAGATTTTAGCCTCTCGTTCTTCTTAGTTATGTTTTGTCTTGCACATCTATGTTTTTTTTCTTGTTTGTGTTATCTTCTGAACTTTATTAATGAATACATCTGATTGCTTTTCATCTTATCTGTTATTTTTTGCTCTGATAATGTTTTCATGCTCTGAAATTTTTTTGTCTTAAATGATTTTTTAAAAAAATCACTTTTTGATATGACAAAAAGGGGGAGAAAATGGAAATTTTGATTATTCATATAAACAGATACAAAATGGTAACTCATACATGATAACTATAACTAATGTTGAATTAAGTTTTTCAGAGCTAAAGACCTCTCATCTGATAATATCCTTAGAATTAACTCTGAACAAGGTCTGTGAAAGTCTACAAAGCTAAACTCTGACTCTGGAAAGAATACTAGTGCTGAAAGGGAAGTATTTTTTTTTTCTAGTAGTATTCATTTCAGGGGGAGATTCATAATCTCAGGGGGAGATATATTTTCCTGTTTTGAACAAAATTTCGTATAGCTTTTGTCATCATCAAAAAGGGGGAGATTGTTAGAACATAGATTGGTTCTTAATATATCTCTATGTTTTGATGATAACATTCATGAAATTTTGTATAAAGAAAATATATACTCTAATTTTGTTCAAGTGTTTTTGTTTTAGATATTAAAGAAATAGTCATCTGAAGACAGAAAAAGAATGCCTCTGAACATTATTTAACGCAAGACTCTGAGCGTAGAAAGCGCAACACAGAAGACTTTGAAGCGCTGCCTACAAAAGACTCTGAAGCGCTACCTACAAAAGACTTTGAGCGCAGAGTATAAAGATTCAGTTTATTCAGAAGACTCTGAGGACTCAACGCTGCAACCTACAGAGGCTCTGAGAATCAAGTCAACTCTGATCATTTCACACTAAGCACTTTGCTGCAAAACTCTAGATAGAGTGACTCTGATACAGAAGAACAAGGAACATCATTAGAGGATCTGATGAAAGATTAATATTAATATCTGTTCATTTGGAAAGTGTTGTCTAAGAAAGAGACGTTGTTAAACCCAATGTCTACCAACGATACTATTTCTCACTCGTGTATGATACAGGAAGTAAGGCAAAAAGGGAATGTCAAATCAAGGCGAAA
The DNA here is from genome assembly GCA_963859935.3 of Lathyrus sativus. Taxonomy (NCBI): domain Eukaryota; kingdom Viridiplantae; phylum Streptophyta; class Magnoliopsida; order Fabales; family Fabaceae; genus Lathyrus; species Lathyrus sativus. The sequence goes on along the minus strand of OZ012740.1, from coordinate 277,036,277 downwards.
AGTATTTGTTCTTTATGTCTACATCCTACAGTACTTTCTCCTACACAGTATTTGAGAAAGTGGACTATATAAAGAAGTTTCTATCAACACTTCAACTACAACTTGCTAGAAGAATTGCTACAACAATTTAAAAAGAAACATTCCAAAGAATTCCAAGAAACTATCAAACGTAGAAACTCATTCAAAGAAAAACACAAGTTTTATTTGTTCTTAATTTGTGTAAACATCACAGTTGTGATAATAGCTTTTTAGAAGCAACTTAAACACATTGTAACTTATCTTGTAAAAGTTCCTTGAGAGACCAAGTTGTGGTCAGGATTCTTGAGAAGACTAAGACAGTTGTCTTAGTGATATCACTGTAATCAAGTTTTGATTTAGTGGATTAAGTCCTCGCTTGAGAGAGGCGAAATCACCTTGGTCGGGTGAACTGGAGTAGTTTGAGTTCAAACGAACCAGGATAAAAATAACATGTTATTTTCTATTGTCATAATTGTTTTTGAAAACCCCTTATTCAACCCCCCTTCTAAGTGTTTTCCTACCTTCACAGATCTCTCTATCCCTTTTGAAGCGGATTTCGATTGATTTTTATTCTTATCCCCAGGATGTGGTCAGGAAGATTTGGGTTGATGTTCCTGCAACATTTTATCTTCTTTACTCGAAGCAGAGTTCATGTTGTTATTTCCTTTGTGGATTGTTGATTATTGAAGATCGATCTTTGCTTTTCTCCCCAAGCAGTATCTTCCTTTCCTCAACGGTATTTGAGCCTTGTAGTAGGATTTATTTTCCTTAGATGGATTTTGCTTATCTCTTGTAGGATTTCTTTCATTTATCCCTAGCAGGATCTCTAGTATGTCTCCATTTTGCTGAGATTAGTCGAGTACTCAGTGGTGTTGTGATGTTTTCTTCACCCTCTGTTTATCTTTTTATCTGTTTTCTCAGCATATTCATACTCATATACATTGTATACACATTCATTTTGTTGAGCATAGCATGTTTTTGTTGCATTGTGCGTCTTGCATTTTTGTTAGTGCTTCCTTTTCCCCGGCGTCGTTGTCCCCGCGGAGTGCGTGTGTCCTCTTTCCATTAGAATATCAACCCTAAGCAGAAAATGCATAACCTTTCTAATTCCCCACTGAGTTTATGCCTCGTGGAAGATGTTTGTTTTAGCTTTCCTCCCCAGCTTTTATCTGGATGGAATTGATCCCCGGTGAGATATTTCCTCATCAGGTCGAGTTTTGTTTGACCGTTTCTCCCCAGTTTGTTCCTGGATTAAACTTTGGTTTCTTGCAGAGATTATTTTGGATTTCCATGGGCTGTGAAACCTGGATGATGAAGATATTTATTTCTCTCTTTTGAGTATTTATTTTCCTCGGTAGAAATCTGTTATTAATCCCCATTAGAAGATGAAGACTTGGATTCCCTCAATGGTGTTCTAATAACACTCTCTTGGTATTTACTTGTGCAAATTCATGTGGAAGCCTTTTTATTTAAGCAGCTTGTGTGTCCCCAGCAAGGTAAACCTCACCTGGTAACAAGTGAAAGCCTCTTTATTTGAGCAACTTGTGTAATCTTCAAGAATTTATTGGTATTTCCGCAATAAATGGCAGTTCCCTAGTTCATCCTCAGTAGAGAAGTTTATTGTGAAATATTGGATCCTTATCCAACCAACTTTTCCATAAATGGCATCTCTCTGGAAAAGTCTCAGTGAGAAGTTTGTTATGAAATCCTCAACAGATGGTTGTCTATTTACTTGAGAAGTTTGTTGTATGATTTAACCTTCCCGTATCTCTTTTAAAAATCCTTGACAGAGTTATTGATATTTCATCCCCAACAAATGGTTGTCTCTTTATTTGGAAAGTCTGTTGTGTAATTTGAGTTGCCCAGTGATAGGTAGCTAATGATATATTTCTCGTCCTACCCAGTGACAGGTAGTTGAGTATGTTTGTCCTGCCCAATGATAGGTAGTCAACCTTTATTTCCTTCTTCTACCCAGTGATAGGTAGTTGAGTTATGTTTTTCCTACCCAGTGACAGGTAGTTGACCTTTATTTCTTTCTCCTACCCAGTGACAAGTAGTTGAGTTTTGTTTACTCTACCCAGTGACAGGTAGTTGGTAATCTTTCCTTATGAGTTCGTTGCCTTTATTTTCTACCTAGTGACAGGTAGTTAATAATGTTTCTTCATCTTTTGAGTATATTGCCTTTATTTTTCTACCCAGTGATAGGTAGCAGGTAATATTTCTCACTCCTTATGGTCGGTTATCCTTTGTTTTTACCCAGTGACCGGTAAAAGGTGATCCTTCCTCTCGAGCTTGTTGCCTTTATTTTTCTACCCAGTAACTGGTAGAAGGTAACATTTGTCTCTCTTTTGGCTAGTTACCGTTGTTTTTCTACCCAGTAATTGGTAGTCGATAATCTTTCCTGGTGGTAATATTCCTTTTCCTACCCAGTAACAGGTAGTTGATGTTTTGTTTACCCTATCCAGTAACCAATAGTTGGTAACCTTTTCCTTCAGGACTATTACTCTCGCTAAACTACTCAGTAACTAATAGTTGGTATTGTTTCTTTTTCTACCCAGTAACAGGTAGTTGATTATCTCTCGTCAAGTGGATTAGTTTACCCAGTAATCGGTAATAAGTAATACATCTCTTTATTTTTCTACCCAGTAACTAGTAGAAGATAATTCTTTTGTGTTTATTGGCTTTATTTTCTACTCAGTAACCAGTAGAAAATATTTTACTTCTTCTCTTCGATTTGAGTATCTTCGCCCAGTAACCGATAATTGGTATCTCTTCCTCTGTTGAGTTGATTCCTTTTCCCTTATTGGAATAGAATCTTACCCTTTTTATTTTCCCCTGCGGAGTCTCTTTTCTTTTCTTTTCTTCTCCAGCAGTTTGTTTGTCTCTTATGGCTTGCTTTCCCCATAGAGGTCTTGTGTCTGCATACCATTAGCATAATCATATCATTTTGTAGCCTCTTAGGGCAAAAATTGGGTTTATTTGTTATATTTAAGTCTATTCTATTTGGTCGAGACAAAGATGTCAATCTTCATATCTCCGGATAGAAGAAACTTAAATAGAGGCAGCTGTAATACCCTAATTTTTATCCCTAAGATCCCACTTATCATTTGCATCTCATTCCACAAACAAGATTGTAAGCTTTAGTTCTCTTGCCTTTCTCTGTGTATTTATTCTTGAAAGATCACTGAGAACCCTTGTTTTCTTGTTTGTTTATGTTTATGTTTACTAATCTCAATTAAAATCCAAAAATATGTTTGTTTTTCTTCTACTAACTCTTTTTCAGGAAGAATTTGGATCAAAGATATTAAATACCAGTCTTGCAGCTCAAATGAATTTCATCTGAAAAAAGTCAAAGTTGATCTACAAGCAATTCAAAATCATTTGATCAAGAGTTTCCCAAGATTTAATTGACTTTTATTCAAGAGACTCCAAGGTTCATGCGCTTATTTCCATGCCTTCTTTGACAAGTCAGAAAAATCAAGTCAGAGTCAAGACAACACATCAAAAGGAAAATTTTAACAATTTTCACTATGTTACTCGATTAACACATTTACACATGCAAATGGTTAATCGATTAACCAGTGCATTTTTTGTAAAAATGCAACAAATTCAAATTCTGCAGAATTTTTGGCACCAAATTCAAATGTTGCATCATAAGAATATTCTAGATCACTTCATTTTTAATCCCCTACCTCATCATAATTGATTCCCACCATACACCTTCACTAATCACCACTTGATCATTAATTTCCCTCCAAATTCAAATTTCAAGCCTAATTTAGTTTCCAAACCAAACTCCAATCCACCAAATTTTCCAAGCCTAAGTCCGATAAATAAAGGCCTCATTTCTTTCATTTCGCAAGCTTTTCATAGCCAAAATCACCTTGTCAAATTCCTTCTTGACTCTCAATTTTCTCTAATTACCAAATTCACCAAAGCTCTTTCTTCCTTTGAAAGTTAGTAAGTTCATCATTAGAACTTACTAATCTTTGAGCTAAACCTTCATCCATTCACTTTTTCATCATCAATTTAGTAGATCAAGGCTTTGGAGTGTGGTTCTTGAAGTTATTTGAAGCAATTTCAGATTTGAAATGGTAAACCTCATTCCATCATTGTTGTTCTTGATCCATCCTTCACAATGTGATCTATTGTTGATTCTTGTTGCTTGATCTTTAGATCTTGCAAGTTGTGTTTTATTGGTGGTATTTGCTTTTGTTTCACTTAAAATTCCGTGCTAATTCTCATTCATGATCATGAGATGTTTGAAGAACACATTTGCACTAGCAAATGGTTAATTGATTAACTAGTGGCAAATTTATGTTTTTTGCTTGTTTTTTAGATTGTTTTGGTTCTTTTCTCTTCTTCTTCCATTCTCTTTTAATTTTTGCCTTGAAATACACTTTTAGAGGTCCTTTTCCTCTTTAAGTTCATTGGACTTAGGGTGTAGATGAAGTTGGATAAATATTCACTAATTCAAATATATCTTTAAAGTGAATTATTCAATTCATTTTAGGTGCTTTGAGTTAATGATATGTTTAGTGCTTTAATCCGCCAAGATGAGTGGATGAACTTAAAGATGGAATGATCTTGAAATTGTAGCTCAATTTGACATCCCCTCTTCTTTTTTTTTCTATGGATCGATAAAAGTCTTCGATATCGTTTGAACTTTTTTCAAGTTCTTGATGAAGATGAGATCGTTACCTATTTTCTTTTCATGCGGTATTGCTTGCGGAGAGTGATCTACATATCATTTCTCTAGCATGCATTAACACTAACATTGTTATTAACTTGCCTCAGATAGTCGTGGTTTCTACATAAACCCGATTACGGTTGCTTAACATAATGCTAAATTATCTCGTAATCAGAAAATTATCATTCGTAGCTCAAACTTATGTTTGAAAGACCAAGTATGATTGATTATTTGTCTTAGGTTCATTACCTATGAAACTTGTTGTTAGGAGGCTTTGATTTTATCAATCCTCTAACGAGTCTTCATTAACTTTGGCCTAATCACTAACTCACTAACAATATCATTGTGCTAATTTTGTTTATGCTTCTTTCTTACTCCCTATCTCTCTTTTATTTTTATGTTCCATTATTATCATCTCATCTCATATTATTGTTTATGTTTCCGCCATTTTTCCTTTGTCCACTTGGACCTTTTGTTTATGTTTATGATTCTACTTTTTCTTCTGTCCATTTGGACCAAAAACATTAATAAAGGCTTAAACCTTAAAAAAAACTTGTTCTCTTAATGGTGGACTATCGTTACTATCATTTGCATTGAACTTAGACCTTGGACCTCTTGGATTACTCTTGGACCCTTGGACTTAGAATTAAGACTCTTTCCTTATGCTTGGTGTATTATGGATCTTTGCCTTTATTTGGCTTGCTCATTTGCTTATGCTTCAAGATGGATGAAATTCTTATCTGACTTGCTATGGAGTGTGCTACAATTTGGTTAGATCCTTCTTATCTCTAGATTTTATTTGCTTTCTAGGATAGTCACTTCATCTTCTCCCCTTCTTAAATTTTCAAAATCCTTTCCCTTTTTCAAAAACATTATTGTTTTCAAACTTAAAACTGTTTTCATAAAAAAACCTTGACTTTTGTCAAGTGATTTTCAAACTTTGTTTTCTTTAATAAATCACAATCAATGTTAATCATATTTTGACCAATTTCAAAAAGACTTAAAAAATATAAAAACTCATTCAAATATTTTTGTTCCGTTGTGCATTTTAAAACTTTTCATAAAATATAGACATGAGTCATTTCCATAGTTGAGATGTAATTCTCTTATTCCCCATAGTACTTAAGATATTGACATTTTCCACTTAGATGTTGAAAGATAGCCTTGTTGATTTTAATCCAAGTAAAATCCTCCATCTTTAGGTGATGCAAATGTTGTCTTTTACTTGTGGGCGACTAGTCGTAGTTTTCTCCTTAAAATGACGACTTGTCTTTACATTTAAAAATCAATAAAAAATCCATCTTTTTAATATTTGTACCATGAACTACGAGGTGTTGATCCTATATTTAACTTTGTGGGTACGTAGGCATGAGGCGATAAGTCTCTCCAAACACAAAAATCTTAAAAAATAATTCTCTTCTCATCTCCCCAATCTCCTTTCAAGCAAACCTTTTCAAACCAAAAAGCATAGATATTTCAAAGGGCTTCTATAGAGTACTATGGACGTTTTGGATGCTAACATATTCCCATCGCATAACCAACCCCCTTACCCGTTCTCTGTTTGTTCTTGTTTTAGAACTTGTTTAGGTTTTGTTCGCTTTCTTCCTTTCCTTTTGGATAAAATAAAAGTGCGGCGGTGACTCTTACATTTTTTAGTTAAGTTAACCAATAACTTACACTCACAAATTTTCCCGCTACAGAACCCACCTCAATAACATTGATGAAGGAGTTGGAATGGTGAAGGTGAAATGATGATAAATGAAGGATCAATGGAGGACTCCTCCTCTCTTCTTCCTTTAGGCTTTCTTCCCTTCAACCTTATCTCCTCTTTCTCTTCTTTCTCTCTACTTACTTACTAAATACTTCTCCCACAAAGTTGTAAAGGAATGGAAATGAAAGGAAAATAATACATATAGTATTATTAGAAATTAGTAAGACTAATTGGCAAAAGGTGCTAGAAAGAATTTTAATTGGTAAAATGTCCAACTAATTTTATTCAAATGTCTCACGTGTACCAATTAATAAAAGGTCATAATTGAATAATATTAATTAAATCACTTTGAGCTCACTAGTTATTCTAATAATCCTAATTGATAATTCTCAGAGCAAATAGGAACTCCTCTGATCTCAAATAATATTATTTAGAGCACTTTAGGGGGAAAAAAGCGGGGTATTACAACAACAGTTGATTGACAACAAGTACATAGCCTTTTGAGAAGGAAACTTGGTGGTGAACATTAACCTCTCACTCAAATGAGTGTGAAGACCTCAAGGGGAATCTCTCAAAATTAATGGATTAGACAGGAAGTCATCCTCAACGCTGGCAGTCATGGGGCATTGTTATCATTTGCATTTGTAATTTCTTTGTCCTTTAAATGCTACTTTTTTTTAAAACAAAAGCTCGATAAAGATAAATGTTACTTATATTTATCAAGCTTTTGTTTAATAAAATATTGAAGGGAGGATGATAAGCTAAATACCTGAAATTGTTGTGGTATGTTTTCAAGGAAAACATTGTCGATGATGTAAGGTATTATTTCAACCCCCAAACATCAAAGAGATAAGGAGTTAATCCCTATTCAACCACTTTGATCCTAGAAGTTGTGTTTCTTTTAGAAATAAAAACCCTTCATCTTAACTAGGGGTAGGTTAGTTTGTTCATTTAATTTGACTTTGCATTCAAATTGCAAGAGAAAACATCCCACCTAAGGATCAACCACATGGTATTCTTCATACACATCATAAGTGTCGAAGAATTTGTGAAAAGCTAAAAGTTATAGTGGTTATTCCCCCAATAACTAATAACTTAACAGTCCGATCTTTAAACAAAATCAAAAAAAGAAAAGCTCGCTAAGTCGAAAACCTGAAGAGATAACTAAGGCAAAAATCAAGGCATTCTGATGGACTGAAAGCTTCACAGAAGCGGCCTAAACAAAATTAGGGATAAAAAAATCAATCGAAAGAGGTCATTTAAATCCTTAACAAAAACAAAATAAGGTGACTAAGATTTCAATAAAATATGATCTTGAATCCTCATATTTACCATCACATCTTCGAACCCTCTTGGAAGTTAAATGCATGTGTTGAATTAACTAAACGTAGGACTGGAAGTCGTCAAGAAGAATGGGTGGGTTAAAATAAAATTTTGAGCTTAATATATTTTTTTCAAGAATCATGAACTTAACTACGTTACAACCCTTGAAAGAACTAATTGAGGCAGATTTTATTCTAAAAGCATGGTACAAAAAGGTTACATTAACTTGACTCCAAAATATCTTTGTTAATCATTTGTATTGATTGTGTTGCAGTGGAAATAGGATACCAAACTATTAATTAGTTTGAATCACAATTCTTAATTCACAACCGCTCTTTGATTTATCCGAAGGAAAAGGTCAAAAGAGGGAAAACCTATTTTTGCATTATAAACACAATGCGGGGAGAGACCTAGGTAAGGGGTTGGTTAAGCTTAGGGAAGGTACTGGCACCCTAAACTTCTGTAGTACTCTATAGGAACCTTTTGTTTATTGTATGCTTTTTATTTTATTATTTTCTTTAATATATATTGAGCTAAGGGATGGATTGACCTAAAAAGACCTAAGGTTTAGTCCTAAGTTTACTCGGCAAGACGTCGCATCTTGTGCCTATGTATCCTGGATAGGAAATGGAATTAGAGTAATCGTAGTTCCCCTTGAAAGGGAGGTTAGAAACGTCTTGACTGTGGTCAAGGTTTCAAAGGGGAGTAAACATATCTTAAGGACACGCTTACGTGGAGTCTTTGAAACTCCTATTTCTATGTTGAATTTGTTAATTGAAAATTTAGGGTTGAAATTAGGGATTTCACGGCGGCAAACCCTAAACAGAGTACGGCGACTCTTTGACCTAATGCTAGGGTAAAGGGCATTTTCGTCCACAGCGGGACACCTAGGCTATTAGGGTTTTTGAAATGGTCAAAAATTAGGGTTATTGACTCGGCGGTCAAACGGCTAGACCTAATTCCTCCTGAGGGATTCTAACGGTAAAAACATGCAAAATACGGAAAATTACTATTCGGCAGAATTAAAGTGCGGAAAAATAAAGAAAGCGGTAAAAGAAAGCATCGCGACGATCACTCACAACTCCTTACACACAGTCTCTTGCCAATTGTGCTATTTTATTCATTCAAAATAAAGTGGCACTAGAAACCCTGTAAACTAAAAGAGCGCGCCACATGATATTTTCTTGCAACAATCAAACAACTGCACAACCCGTTAGTGGTTTGTTTAAACGCAATGCAAAATGAAATGGGATGCAAGATGAAACGACTAATCTTAGGGCAAAATTTGGGGTATTACAGGTGCCCCTATTTAAATAGCTTCACCGGATGATTTGAGCGACGAAGGCTCGAGAAATCATGGTGGAGGGATTTAAATATAGATAACCGAAAATTTTGCCCTTAGATGCAGTGATATGCAATGCTATGGAAAAAACGAAAATAAACTATAATGTTGGCAATGCCATGAATTTAGTATGGCGCTGTCGCTTGCGCGAAAATAAGGTGTCGGCACAACAGAAGAGTCTCCACCTTTCGTTATTTATCCCTCAGAGCGGGAAAGGAAACGATCGGAAAAACCTAACGAAAAAGGGTAAGACAAGGTTGTCTGGATTCGGGAGTCGGTTACGCAAGGGGAAGGTATTAGCACCCCTCACGTCCGTCGTACTCGACGGGATCTTCGCTTGTTGGTTTACTTGGACGGGTTGGTTTTATTCTATCTACCTATCAAGGCTGGCTGAAAAAGAAAAGAAAATGACTCGGCAAAGCGTCGCGCTTTATGCCTATGTATTCTCTTCAGAGAATGAGAAATCAGAGTCAACGTAGTTCGGCCTACGAAGGGTTATGGGGGAAGGTAGCTCGCCAAGACATCGCCATCTTGTGCCTACGTACTCTCAACAGGTATGAGAGATCAGAGCTCACGTAGTTCGGGAAACTACGGTTTATTTCCTGTCTTTTATGAAAGAAGTGTTTTTTATTGTGTTTGCGATTTCAACCGCACTAGAGACTATGACCTGAGAGTGAATGCGTCGCATGTTACCCAAAGGGTACCATACTAAACATCCAGACCGTGGAAAAGAAACTCTCCCACAATCCTTTCTCAGATAGCTTAAGGCTCGTAACATACGAAAGAAATCATTCATGATTACTGTATCTTAAACTGTTTTGAGATGGGAAGAGAACAGGCCTAACTAGGAGGGAGACTATCAAGTCCTACTGTTGTCATGCCATGGATTCATCCTACGGTTGAGGTTTGAACAGGGAACTCCTAGAAGTTGTCATGCATAGGTTTCAACCTAAAAGTCTATCATCAAATCCTTATCAAAGGAAATGAGAGTCCTAAGGGATCATGTCAATGATACACCAAAACAGACAAAGCATCAGCTTAACAGTAAAATGCATGCAATGAAAGTGAGGGAGGAAATGTGTGTGGGGCTTCAGCCTCCACAAGCTCATCTCAACCTCAAGCCAGAATGAAATAACAGTAATCATACTGAAATATAAACAACATTCTATCAAGCAATAAACAGTAAACTGCAATCATACAGATAAAAATGAAATGAAATGCCATCAGGCAAACAAACCACATGGGCAAGGGAGCTGAGCTCTACCGAATACTCGCAAGCAAAGCCACACAGTAACAATACAAGCAGAGGGAGCAACTCAACCTCTAGTGCAATCATGCTCCTAGATTCTACCTATTCTAGATATGAACTTATTCTAATACATCAAACAAGTCAAACAAAACACAGCAATACAGAAAAGAAAAAGAAGAAAACAGATCAACCCCTCTCTCAACTCCAAGCTTCAGCTCTTCCAACAGCAACTCAGTCTTCAGACTTCAATCACTCTTGACAAATAACAATTGCTTTTCCAGGTTTCAACGCTACAACATAAGTTTCAACTTATCTTCTCCCTTAAGCTTCAGCTTCTTGATCAGCTCCACCTTCAGGCTTCACTTCAATCATGAGGAGTCTTCAAGTATCAACTTCCTCTTTCTGCTCTTCAAGCTTCAGCTGGAATGGCAGTGTTCAAGGATTCATCCTCTTCTACACTCTTCAATGAAGTCTTCATCTTCAAGCTCAGGCTCAACCTCTCTCAAGACAATCAAAACCAGAGAAAATCACTTACTGGATAAGCTGAGGGATATTGAACTGCTTATTGACCACCAAAGGTGACCTTTAAGGGTTCAACATCAAAGGAATGGTTCCCTCAAAAGTTCTACTCCCTAGGTACATCACTTATCCCTCCAAAGGAGAGAGGTGTATACCATGGAAGGACTTTGAATCATAGGGAGGAATGGAGGTGAATGATACCATCCATGTTTGAGAAAGAAATTATCTACATCTAAACTCTTCCTAATTCTTAACCCTAAAACAACAAAAAAAGAAAAAAGATCAAGCTCTCAAGCTCCTCAATGCATCTTCAAGTCTTCTACTATGCTCCTCAATGCTCCACAATGAGATACCAAGCTTTCCAAGCCCACAAAGCAAACTAAAGCAAACATGCCCTAAAGGCAACACAAACAATCAACCAATACCAAAATCAACTAAAAATAGCATACTATTATGTGAAATCCTAATATAATTTCTAAGGGATCCTACATACCTACCCTTAATACCCATATATGCCCCATAGTCTAAATTATCCTAAAAACCCAAAATCTAAAGTTATTATGGACCTATGTTGAAGTTTTAACCTAATTCTACACAACCTAATAGCATCTAATCCAAACTATCCTAAAAATCATCACAAAAATATGGAATTAATCCAGGGGGAACCTAAAACATATATCTAACTACTCTAAAAAGATTGACCTAAAAATATTAAGGGAACTACCTAAACTAAATTCTACAAATTAAGGTATCAACTTAAAAGAATTAAAAAGCTATTAAAATGAAAAATATGCAAAAAATATTAAAATGCATGAAATGACAAATGTTTTCATTTTATATTTTTCTAGACAGAAATATGAAAAGGGAGAAAAAACTCCCATTAAAAAATATTGATTTTCCAATTTGATATGATTTTCTAAAGTTTGGAAAAAAATGGAGAAAATATAAAATGATAAAGATGAGATGGGGTGCAATCAGAAATAATATGCAGTTCAATATATGCTTGGGCCCAGACTGGGGGTGCAAATAACAAAGCGCCTGGGCCCATTGATTAAATCAGAAAATAGATGAAAATCATAGAGGAAAAGAAAAAGTCTCGGTGCCAAAAGCAATGCAATATAGTGCAAATCAGGATTGGGCCTGATAGGGGGTGGGATTAGGAATCATCACACAAAGCCCAGACTAGCGCTTTAATGAAACGCAGCATTTCAAGCTGATTCTGAGTTTCCCTCCAACGTGAGATTAAGCGTGGGCCTTTGGATCGGTCATGAGTCAAGCGGTCAAGCGCGCATCAACGGACGTGAGATCTTCTTCTTCCTTGGACAGCTAGGGTTTTCAGAAAAACTTCCATGAACGCAGCTCCATGCAACAACTTCCATCAACTCGTGTGCCCTCATATCTTCATCAAATCTCAACATGTAAAACACAATCTTGCTTCATTTTCCACGCTGAACACGACTATGGTCTTGGATTTCATTGAAACAATCTCTACCATGCAACCCGAATGTGAATCCAAACCAATTTCAAAATATGACCAATTCACAACTTCAACCAAACTCATATTTCTTTACATCAAAATGCTCCTTACATTCCATGGGTTAAAATCATCTAATAATCTTGCATTATTACTCATAAAATCACACGTTCTTGCTCCATCAAGAATTGGTGTCCATGAATGAAACTTCACCAATTAACCATAAACTCATCAGAAATGATCACCTAGTTGTCTCTAACAGTTCTAAACTAATAATTTAACCTAACCATGCCTAGATTATGAGGTGAAAGACCTTTTGCAAACCTGGCTTCTTGAAATGGTAGGTGGTGAGATCCTTGCTTTCAAGGCTTGAAACTCTTCAAGAACACTCCTTGGATGATGAAAACTCTTCTGTTTGCAAAAGATTGGATGTAGCAAGCTTGTATCCTTGAATTCGAATGTGAATGGCTTCTTTGCAAATTCAATTGGAACACCTTCAATTCTCTATCAATGGAGCTTCAACTCAGCATGAACACACTCAGAAAGATCTATGGAGAAGGTTTGTGAAGAAAAATGGGATAGCAATGAAGAAGAATCAAGAGATTGAATGTAACTTGCAATGGAAGCTTTTGGATTTCACTCTCTCTTCTCTACACCAATTAACACCAACCCTGCATCTGGGCAAGTTGTATTTGATATATAGGATGGTTTAGAACAATCTAGAACTCCCTAGAACAATCCAATGAGAAATTGAAGTTTTCATGTCATGGTAATTTGAATTCTCATTCTCTCCACATGGTATCTCATGCCAAATGCCTTGCAACCTTGGTTTCTGATTTGAAATTCTCCTTACATGAGATCTAGGACAAGTTACAATGCATATCTTCCTTGTTTGTTGAGTTTTTCCTTGTTTTGGTTTGGTACCCTAATATGCAAGCAATCAAATTCCAAAGCAGCCCTATGATGCAAGCCTCAAATCAAAATTGTGGCTGAACCATTGTTCTTAGAATGTCATTTGGAGTCAAAATGACCTATTACATGACATGGTTTGGATTTATAACTTGGGATTTATAATTTTCAACTTCACTTGAATTAACTTATGCCTCATTTTTAGGCCATTTTTATCACTTTTTGATATGAGCCTTTTCAACATCTCATGACCTCTCTACTAGCCTTAAAACATCATTCTAAGCAAGTTTTATGTTGAAGATTTTTCCATTTGAATCTTGGAAGTAGGAGATATGGCCTTATGCTTGAAATGACCTATAACTTCCAAATGACCAAAATGCCCTTGGCTTGTCAAAGCCATAAATTGAGTTCTACAAATCCTATCAAGGACTTCTAGTACTCTCTAGAAAGCTAAGAAGATTCTCTTTAACATTCATGTTGACCAAGAGTTCATAGGAATCATCCTACTAGGGAAAAAGTTGTCTGCAAGTTGGGTGACTTTCAAGGATCCAGATTCACATACCACAGATGACCTGTAATTTGTCAAAACCATAACTTGAGCTCCACAAATCCTATCAAGGACTTCCACTACTCAAATTAAAGCTAAGAACAAGATCTACAACATTCAGGTTGTGGGGAAGATGAGATGACAATCACATCTTGAGCTAAACTGCCTTGAAGATAGGGATCAAACTAGGGGATTTTACATTGTCAATCCTTAGAAACCCTAGCGTGAAACTTCTCAAACTCCTCAATCATGATGAGTTGGTCTAGGAGTCATCCTTATAGCACTTCAATACATCATTCCATGATCACATGGCTCTTGGATTAGGTCTCAACCCTCTCCAAGTCATCAGTTGACCTAGGGTTGACTCATTCAAACCCTAATTCTACTACTCATGGTTGAATCTTCTGAATTCTTGCACAATGACCTCTCCGGGCTTCATGATGGCTTTCAAGACATCTCATAAGCTTTCTCAAAGCTTCAAGTTCATCCTCATAGTCTCAGAATCATCTGAGGAGCTCCCACAGCTCTCAAGTCATGAGGCACACAACCTTGGTTTCAACCAATTCCTCTGAGGATCTCTTGAGTTCTCTGACAAAGGTATCAACCTTTGAACATTTGAATAGCCCTCTTGGCTAGCTTCAAAGTCTCATACAACTCTTGATAGGTAAATAAGTGTTGGCCAAATTTTGGGGTGCAACAGTTGCCCCTATTCAAACGGCTTGAACCTGACTGGGTGGGGAGCGAACGGCTCTCAGCCAATCAAGGTGCGAGACGGTTGAATACCGATAAACCCGGAAATTTGCCAACTGCTCAACTCTGGAATAATAGCTGCATGGCAACTATCTGGAGAAATACTGATCTGACATCGCCGTCAGTTATCCACATTAAATTCCTCTGACATTATCATCAGACAACCGAAACACCCAACATCGCCGCTGGAAGACTAAATCACCTGACATCGCCGTCAGAAACAAACATACCCAACATCGCCGCTGGAAACAAACAGCCAACATCGCCGTCGGACAACCGAAACACCCAACATCGCCGCTGGAAAACTACAGAACCTGACATCGCCGCCAGAAACAACCGTCCAACCTCGCCGCTGGAGATACGAAGGATCTGAGAACCACCCAACATCGCCGCTGGAAAACTAAACTATTTGACATCGCCGTCAGAACAAACATAACTCTGAGAGACACTCGACATCGCCGTCGAACAAACATCCAACATCACCGCTGGAGACAAACATAATATGACCTCGCCGTCAAACAAACATCCAACATCGCCGCTGGAAACAAACATAATCTGACCTCGCCGTCAAAGCAAACATCCAACATCGCCGCTGGAGCTACAAAGGGTCTGACATCACCGTCAACCACAAACATCCAACATCGCCGCTGGAAAATCAAAGAGTCTGACATCGCCGTCATAAAGGAACATCCAACATCGCCGCTGGAAACACATATAATCTGACCTCGTCGTCAGGGTGAAGAAACTTCATTGGGGAGTTGGTCACACGGTAACCGGTAACACATAGTCAATCATGCCATCAGGCATTCAAAGAACACTGCCAGGCGTCAGCCGGACTTCAACCATCAGGTTAATCATGCCATCAGGCATTCAAAGAGATCGTCGGGTATCAGCCGGACTCCAACCATCAGGTTGATCATGCCATCAGGCATTCATAGAAATTGTCGGGCATCAGCCGGACTTCAACCATCAAGTTGATCATGCCATCAGGCATTCGAAGAGATCGTCGGGCATCAGCCGGACTTCATCAGCAAGTCGGGAATAGGGTTCTTGGTCAATCATGGGCCAACTAGGAACATCTAAACCACTGCCATCAGGCACTCTGCATCAGCTGAGAGAACTGCTTCATTAACACGGTCAGACTTCAATCATGGAGTCTTCAAGGGGGTTCCAACTTCGCCATTAGAAAACCTACTGGGGATGACGCTTCGCCGCTGGGGAATCTGGAGAACTATCAAGCAACTCCGCTCCGGGGGTCCAAAAATCATTCTGGATGAATCAACTCTGCTGAGGACTCCAAGAATCATCTTGGACAAATAACTCCGTCGGGGACCTCAAGAATCATCTTGAACCGGTAACCGTTCTGAGCAAACATTCTGTTGGGGCTTCCAGGAATCATCCTGGGCAACTCTTGTCGGGGACAAACCAATCATGGCTTGAGCAGCTTCCAAGGATTCGGCTCTCTTGGGGTTTCAGGAATCATCCTGGGCAACCTTCACTGGGGACGCTACTGGGGAGCTTGAGAATCATCTTAAGCAAACGGCCCTGCTGAGGAATTCAAGAATCATCTTGAACTGAAGACTTCGCTGGGGACCTCAAGAATCATCTTGAGCACGCGACTTCGTTGGGGAGAATGTCAGGAATCATCCTGAGCAACTGATCCTTCGGCGGAACACCTGCAAAACCAGAACGGTAACAACCTAGATCATGCTTATTATGCGTATGCTTCGGCAACGGCACAATGCTCCACACGGTGGAAATGCTATGTGTTCATGATAAATGCTATGCAATCATGCACAATGATGCGATCCCGTCAGCAAAATAAATGCCGAGGGGGAAATCCTCCTGTCAAGGAGAAAGAACTACTCAGATAGAGGAATCATCCTGCTGAGAAGAACATGGTCACGCCAATCTCAATTTGACTCCGCAGGGGACACAACTTCAGTTGACTGCTGCGGGGGAAACAACTTCAGTTGACTACTGCATGGAGAAAACAACTTCAGTTGATTGTTGCAGGGGAACGAAGCTCTACGAGAACGTGGACCTGCTGAGGGAAAACGATGTCGATCGCGAGAATAAGCTGCATGGCCGTCATGGCTACTCTTCTGGGGATAAGACTCTGTGGGGAAACAACTTCAGTTGATCAACACTCCACTGGGGGAAAACCAATCATGGTCTGATCAAGTTCCAAGGATTCGGCTCTCTTGGGGATCTGCAAACTCGGCTGAGGAAGAAGAAATCATTCTGCTTCGCTGGAGAGAGTACGACTCTGGGGAAATACAACATCAGTTGTTCAACGCTCTGCTGGGGAAAACCAATCATGGTCCCAACTGCTTCCAAGGATTCGGCTCTCTTGGGGATTTGCGAACTCAGCCGGGGAAGGAGAAATCATTCTACTTCACTCGAGAATACAACTCTGATGAGGAATTTCAATTCCGCTGGGGAAGAAGGAATCATCCGACTTCGGGAGAGAGTACAACTCTGCAGGGGAATACAACATCAGCTGTTCCAACACTCTACTGGGGAAGAGGGACTCATCCGACTTCGGGAGAGAATACCACTTTGGTGGGGAATCTCAATTCCGCTGGAGACTTCAGTCTGGCACCATCGGTTGCTGCATACTTCGGCGTATGAATAGTTTCCTACGAAACCTGCACTTGTGACCCGGTGCGGGGGAAGAATTCATGCTTCGGCGCTTGACTACGCTGAGGAGGTGACGTTCCTTCAGGATGCGTCTGCTTGGGGAAGAGAATCATCTCTGCATGGGGAGACATATCAATGCTCACTATCTTGCGTTCAGACTTTGCGGGAAGAGGCTACTGAACTCTGCTGGAGAAGGAGGAATCATCCTGCTTCAGGGATGCGCACGGCGTGCTGTCTGGAATATGCTACACCTGTAACAACACAAACAAACAGACAAGATACCCTTCTCAAGGGGACCTATCAAGGTTATTATCTCGTGACAATATTCAAATATCTAATTGTTTCAACAATCAGTGGCCTAGGCCAGTAAGTTTATGTATGCGCATTTTATCAAAAACATCGGCGTTCTTTTTTGCAAACAAAACAGATAAATGCTAAACAGGCAAACAGAATTGCTAAATAATATGCATTTTATTGATAATGAACCCCTGAATGGGTAAAAAATTTTTTACAACAGAGGCAAGCTCCTGAAATGAGGAAGCCGCGCAAAAAGATAAAACATAAATATACATCAGTATATACAAATGTCGGCAACGAGGCGTAGACGAACACCATGAGTTGATCCTTCTATGACCCACTCGACTTCGATACTTCTCCGACGCTTCAGCTTCGGAAGAGATTGATTCAGATAAACGGCCCTCAGGTCCTCCAAACCACTAAACAATGAAAGTCCACACGCGGAACGCAGTCATTTGCTTATTCAAATCCCTAACTTTTGCGTGAACCGCCCTTTACAGGTTTTCAGTTCACCAGGATACCCTTTTTTGCCGAAGCCGCCCAGTGTAGGTTTTCGACTTCGCGGGTGCACCTTTTTTCAATATATCCCTAATTTTTGCCCGAACCTTTTATTCTGTTTTTGGTTCGCCGGGATGCCCCTTTTTTGCCTGGACTCTCTTTTTTTTTGTCCAGCGGGTCGCTTTCAAGCAAATTATTTTTTAACTGCGTCCGCGTTCACCGGGGATGCAAAATCCTCACCATCCATCGTGGATAACAACAAAGCTCCTCCCGAGAAGACCTTGCTGACGACGTCCGGACCTTCGTAATTCGGAGTCCACTTGCCCCGGTGATCGGAGTGTGGAGGAAGAATCTTCTTCAGGGCGAGATCACCCGTCTGAAAGCTTCTAGGACGCACCTTCTTATCATAAGCTTTCTTCATTCGGCTTTGGTACAGACGACCAAATGCAATCGATGCTAACCTCTTCTCGTCCATCAGGCTGAGTTGGTTCAGACGATTCGCAATCCATTCTGCCTCGTCGAGTTTCACATCAACCAAAACTTGCAAAGAAGGGATCTCCACTTCTAACGGTAGGACTGCTTCCATACCGTACACCAAGGAGAAAGGAGTTGCCCCGGTCGACGTACGTACCATCGAACGATAACCGTGCAATGCAAATGGCAACATCTCGTGCCAATCTTTGTATGTCACAACCATCTTCTGAAAAATCTTCTTTATGTTCTTGTTGGCGGCTTCGATGGCGCCATTCATCTTCGGCCGGTAAGGAGATGAGTTGTGGTATTCGATCTTGAAGCTCTGGCACAGCTCTTTCATCATCTTGTTATTCAGGTTCGAACCATTATCAGTAATGATCCGCTCGGGAATTCCGTAACGACAGATGATGTCCCTCTTTATGAATTTAGCCACCACCTGCTTGGTCACATTAGCATACGAGGCTGCCTCCACCCACTTGGTGAAGTAGTCGATAGCTACCAGAATGAAACGATGACCGTTGGATGCAGTGGGCTCGATCTTGCCTATCATGCCGATGCCCCACATGGAGAACGGCCACGGGGAGGACATGACATTCAACGGGCACGGTGTAACACGGTGGGAGAACTGACTTTAAACAATGTTGCGGATAGCAAGAGTCACCACCGACTTTTATTTTATCCATAAGGAAAGGTTATAAAAGAACAGGAAAGACCTTAGAGAATATTTTGGGTCCGGGGGGTAGGTTATGAAAAGGGAAGGTGTTAGCACCCTTTTCATCCATGGTTATCCATGGGCTCTTAGGTACTTAAGCTCACTTGTGAATTATTTTGAAAGTGTAGTGTGTGAATAGCAAAAAATTTCAGAATAGTTTAATAATAATCCGTGTATGGATGTGAAAAAAACTTGTTTGAAAATTTTGTTGGAAATTTGTTTAAGTGTGAAAAAGTTTTGAAGTGAGCAAGTATCTAGGAGTAGCCTACCCTAATGTTTTAAGGTCTTTCTTATTCTTTATCCTTTCCTTAGTAAGACTATCCCTACTATAATGGAGTAGGTAGTCCTTACTTTGGATGTTAAGGGACATGTGAGGGACAATTGGATTTTTGAAGGTCATTGCGGGGTGTAATAAGCAAACTGGAGGGACTATCATCATTTTTCGAAAGGGACTCGATTCGTAAAGGCAACCATAAGGGACTTTGATGATTTTCTTTTTGAGGGACTTGCTTTATACACCCCACTTAACCATTATTCGTAGGCAACTTGAGGGATATCCTTAGGAAGTGAGACGGCGATTAAAATCGACTTACGTGTGTGACGTGTTTATTTTAATTATCTTTATTTAAAAGTGATCTAAATTTATTTTAATATTACATACATGTTGTTACACTCCCTAATTACTAACCATAATAATAATTAAATAATTAAACAACTTTACATCCAAGAAACAATTACAAAATAATAAGCAAAATAATTAAATAGCAAAGATAAATAAAATATAAATAAGCAATAATAAATAATAAAGGGGGTTAATTCTAAGTTTACTCGGCAAGACATCGCATCTTGTGCCTACGTATCCTTACGGGAGTGGAATCAGAGTAATCGTAGTTCCCCTCAATAGGGAGGTTAGAAACTTCTTGACTGTGGTCAAGGTCTCAAGGGGAATAAACGCATCTTAAGGACACGCTTACGTGGAGTGTAGAAACTCCAAATCTCTACGTTGAAATGTTAAGTTGTAATTAGGGTTAAATTAGGGATTCCACGGCGGGAAACCCTAAAATGAGCGCGGCGGCTCTTTGACCTAATGCTAAGGGTAAAATTGTAATTTTGCCTGCGGCGAGGCATTTGTGAAAATTAGGGTTTGTAGTTTGTAGTTTTGAGGATTTGAAATTGAATGTGTGAAGTTTTACGGACTATTGGCGCGGCGGCCAAACAGTTAGACCTAACCTTCGGATGTGTGCAATGTGACAGAAATAATAGTAAACGCGTGAGATAATTGAATCATGCAAACAGAGAGATAATGTCATAATTTAAACCATGCAAGCAGAAATTTAAAGGCAGAATTTAAAGAGCGATTGTTAAGTTCGCGAGGTTACATGAGAGGAGCAGATACAATATGATAATGAAATTTGAATTGAACAATAATAAAATAAAATAAATAACGGTTCTAGTTATTATTTTAAAAAAAAGATTTTAGTTATTATTTTAAATTTATCTAAAAAAAGTTTTTCTTAAAAATAATAGGTTTTCATATTAATTTGGAAAAGATGTTAATGTTATTTATTTTAAAAAACAGATTTTTATATTATAACAAATTTTAATAAATTAATGATAACAATAATAATAATAATGGTAATAATAATGATAATAATGATAATAATAATAAATAATGATAATAATAATAATAATAATAATAAAGCAATAATGAATTTTAAATGTGCCAAATAACCCAACAATGTTGCTAACGCAGAAATGCGCTCATCGCAACCAGATCTAAATCGGACGAAACAAAATTTATCGCAAAGAAAAAGAAATTAAGCAAAAAATAGTATTATTGCTCACACAAAAATGCGATCATCGCAACCAGATCGAACTAACACAAATGTCACGCGTCATGCACACAAATGTGCAAACATCGTATCGACATAATTCGATCAAAAATCTTATATATATAAACTCTAACAATTTAAAAATTATATATATATAAACGTAACAATAATAGATAAAGAAAAAGAAATAACGGTAATAGATGAAGAAAAAGAAATAACGGTAAAAGATGAAGAAAAAGAAACAACAGTAATAGATGAAGGAAAAGAAATAACGGTAAACGATGAAGAAAAAGAAACAACAGTAATAGATGAAGGAAAAGAAATAACGGTAAACGATGAAGAAAAAGAAACAATAGTAATGGATGAAGAAGAAAACTAAATAACGGCAAACGGCACTCACTCCTCTTAGGTTTTTTTCATTCTCTCCTCTTTTCCAACAAGGCAACACATGTATATATAGGGAACAAATTAGGGTTAACACCAAATTGTCAATAATGTCCCTAAAGCCCATTTTAAAGCCCAAACTAAATAATTAGTTAAGAAAAAATAAAATTTAAATAATTTAAAATAATTAAAATAAACTTAAAATAAAAACTAATAATCCTATTGATTCCTAAAATAAAAAATATTATAAAAAGAACAAAATTTTTTTCAATATTTTTTATTTTATGATTTTTTGGATATTTTTATGAATAATTTAGAAAAAAGTGAAAAAAATAATATTTTAAAAAATGATTTAATTAAAATACGAAAATAATAATTAAATAATAATAAAAAACTATTTTTGTTATTTTTTTAATGAAAGATAGAAAAATTTAGAGTAAAAATAATAAAAAACAAAAAAAATGACAAAGATGAGATTCGAACTCTCAACCTCTCACACTCATAACTCCTTACACATGTCCTCCTGCCAATTGTGCCATTTTTACTTTTTAGAAAAAAAATGCATGCCATATGATATTTACCTGCAAAAAGTCAAACGACTACACAAATTTGTTAGTAATTGATTAAATGCAATGAAATGCGACGACAAATCTTAGGGCAAAATTTGGGGTATTACAGTTATTATGATAATATTTCTCACCCAACCTCTCTTTGATGTTGGCAAAAAAAAAATCATGAAGTTTGACTTTGGTTTGACCACAGTTGACCTCAGTTTGACCTTTTAACTGCATTGACTGCTTTTGACTTATCTGATCATCTGACTGAGCAAACTTTTGAGAAAAGTCTTGAAACTTGACATGGGGGTTCTTATACACATATAAGATGTTATGAAGCTCACTTGAAGTCTTGGAAGTCCATTTAGCCTGATTAAAGTCAAAACCCTAGTTTTGGATGCACTGCTTAGGAGGTGCATTGTCTGAGGGAATTGTCAACTCTTCTGACCAATTATGAATTTTGTGAACCTTGTGAACCTTCTTGGAACACAAAGTCTTGTATTGTGAGGGCAAATTTTGGGGTGCAACAGCTGCCCCTGTTCAATTTTATGAAACCTGAGGGGTTAGATTGGTATATTTGCCAGTCGTAACCTGGAAGGTTGAAGGGGATTGAACACAAAAGCCCAAAAATTTGCACTCACCAGTGCATGGAGTGATATTGATGGTTGGTTGAACATGATTGAGTGGGCTTAAAGATGCCACTAGGGGAAAGTTCTTCAGTAGTATAATGAGAACTGTCAGGAGTCTGGAGTAATACTGATGTAACAGCATGTCTTCATGAGGATAGAGCAATCAATAATGATAACCCTAAAGCAGTCTTGAAGTGATAAATCTGACCTCAGGAGGATAGAGCAATCAATAGCTCTAAAGCAGTCTTGAAGTAATAATGGCTTCAGGAGGATAGAGCAATCAATAGCTCTAAAGCAGTCTTGAAATAATAATGTGATATGTCTTCAAGAGGATAGAGCAATCAATAGCTCTAAAGCAGTCTTGAAGTAATGATTTCAGGAGGATAGAGCAATGGATAGCTCTAAAGCAGTCTTGAAATAATAATGGCTTCAGGAGGATAGAGCAATGAATAGCTCTAAAGCAGTCTTGAAGTAGTAGGATGATTTCAGGAGGATAGAGCAATCAGTAGCTCTAAAGCAGTCTTGAAGTCATGAGAGGCTATCAGGAGGATAAAATAACCCTGAGGTTACAATAAAGCAGTCCCAAAGTAATAAGAAGCTCATCAGGAGGATAAAGTAACCCTGAGGTTACAATAAAGCAGTCCCAAAGTAATAAGAAGCTCATCAGGAGGATAAAGTAACCCTGAGGTTACAATAAAGCAGTCCCAAAGATCATAAGCTTGTTTGTTGGATAATTAACCTGAAAACAAGGTAGCATTCTGTATAACAACATTAGTTTATGCTTTATGTATGCATGTATGACATGATGCACTTAGGTAATGTACTATAGACATATATGTTATGGTATGATATAAATGATGTATGTATGATATGACACTGCTGGAAGTGTCTGGATATCCTTGTATAACAACTGCTGGCCAAGGAAAATAAATCCCGATTTGTTGAAGAATATATAACCCTCCGTCTGCTGGGGATAACAAGGTATAGATAACCTCCCGTTGTTGGGGATAACAAGGTATAGATAACCTCCCGTTGTCGTTTGATAGTAGGATAAGTATAACATCCCGTCTTCGTTCATCGTGCCCTTATTGGAAAGTAATTTCCCGTATATCCGTATGAGGATAAAAGAGATGGATATAAATTCCAGGGGAGATTAGACTTTGTGAAAATGGATTAGTCCTACTGATGGTTTGTAACTGTCTTGTAAAGATGAACCGGCGAAGCTTCGTTGAAATCCTTCCCTCGTTCGTCCTTAGTAAATACTATTACTGCATTTTCATGCATTTCTGGTAAACATCAATCATATTAAAAGCATACATGCATTTCTGGTAAACATCAATCATATTCAAAGGCATACATACATTCAAACACAACCAATGGACGTTTCGCTTATGTAAATAGGGTAAAAGTAAATCTGGATTCAAAAGATGGAATTTATTTATATCAAAAGTGACCCATACACGGGTAAGTTTGTACAAGGAGACATAAACCCTAGTAAGAGAATTTTGTCAGGAAGTTTTACAAAAAGAATCAGCTATGTGGGAAATAATCCTATTGAGTTTCAATTCTACTATTGCCACTCAAGTATCTCATCTTCTTGCTGTTGAGACGGAAACGATTGGATTGAGCTTTATCTGTTTGAGCTTGAGTAAGTAGTACAACTGGTTGCAGTTTCATGAGTGATCCAAACGAGACATAGTCATACGCTTTAATCCCTAACTTTTGCCTGGATTGCCCTTTCAGGTTTTCAATCCACCGGGATACCCTTTTTTGCCCAAGCCGCCTTTTCAGGTTTTCGACTTGCCGGGTGTACATCTTTTTATATATATATCCCTAATTTTTGCCCAAACCCTTTTGGTTTGCCGGGATGCCCTTATTTTTGCCTAAGCCTGTCAACCTAGCGGGTCTCTTTTTATGCGTAGTATTTTTTAACTATGTCTGCGTTTACAGGTTGTGGGAAGTCTTCACCATCCATTGTAGTCAGTATCATGGCACCTCCTGAGAACACTGTCTAGACTACAAATGGTCCCTCATATGTTGGAGTCCACTTGCCCCTAGGATCACCCTGTGGTAATATGATACGCTTGATTACCAAGTCACCAGCCTGATATACCTTTGGCTTAACCTTCTTGTTAAAAGCTTTGATCATCCGTTTCTGGTACATCTGGCCATGACAAACTGCTGCTAACCTTTTCTCATCAATCAAATTTATCTGGTCAAGTCGAGTCTGAATCCACTCATCTTCATCCAAGCCTGCATCCTTCATAATTCTCAAGGAGGGGATCTGAACTTCAATAGGCAGAACTGCTTCCATACCATAGACTAAGGAGAATGGGGTTGCCCCTGTTGAAGTACGTATTGTAGTACGATAACCATGCAGAGCAAATGGTAACATCTCGTGCCAATCCTTGTAAGTAACAGTCATCTTCTGTACAATCTTCTTAATGTTCTTATTAGCAGCTTCAACTGCCCCATTCATCTTTGGACGATACGGAGAAGAGTTGTGATGCTTAATCTTGAACTGCGTACAGAGATCAGTAATCATAGTGTTGTTCAGATTAGAGCCATTGTCAGTGATAATCCTTTCAGGGATACCATACCTACATATGAGATTATTCTTAATGAACCGAGCCACAACATTCTTAGTCACAGATGCAAATGAAGCTGCCTCTACCCACTTCGTGAAGTAATCAATAGCAACCAGGATGAAACGATGCCCATTAGAAGCAGTAGGCTTGATCTCACCAATCATATCAATGCCCCACATGGCAAAAGGCCAAGGAGCAGTCAACACATTCAATGGAGATGGAGGTACATGTACTTTATCAGCATAGATTTGACATTTGTGACATGTTTTGGAGTGTTGATAGCAATCAGCTTCCATGGTAGACCAATAGTAACCTGCTCTCAAAATCTTCTTTGCCATGGTATGACCACTAGAATGAGTGCCAAAGGTCCCATCATGCATCTCTTCCATAATTTATGTAGCTTCCTTCTTATCCACACAACGAAGCATAGTTGAATCATGATTACGCTTATACAGAATGCCATTACTCAGAAAGAACTTAGCAGAAAACCTTCTCAGGAACTTCCTATCTTTGACAGATGCCCCTTCAGGGAACTCCTGAGCTTCAAGATAGTTTTTCACTTCATAGAACCAAGGCTTCTCCTCTGCCCCTTCAGTGTCAATCTCATTGCAGTATGCAGGCTTCTCAAATCTATCAATGGTAATCTTGGGAGCTTCATCATCCCAGCTGATCTCAAACATAGATGCCATGGTGGCCAATGCGTCTGCCAACTGATTCTCTCTTCGTGGAATATGTCCAAAAGTAATCTCTTTGAAATGTGGGATCAAAGACAACACATGCTCTCTGTAAGGAATGAGATTATCATGCTTTGTATCCCAATCTCCTTTAATCTGACTTACTACCAGAGCTGAATCTCCATACACCTCAAGGAACTGAATCTTCATATCAATAGCAACTTGCATACCCATGATACATGCCTCATACTCAGCCATGTTATTGGTACAATAGAAACAAAGTCTGGCAGTAATCGGGGTATGACAACCTTCAGGGGAACTAATCACAACACCAACACCATTACCATGTGCATTGGAGGCTCCATCAAAAACCATAGTCCATCGGGATCCTTGTTCAGGTCCGTCATATTGTCCAGGTTCTTTGGTAACAGACATAATGTCTTCATCCGGGAACTCAAAATTCATTGACTGGTAATCATCTACTGCTTGATAAGCCAAATGATCAGCAACAACACTCCCCTTAATGGCCTTCTGAGTAGTATACTGTATATCATATTCCGTCAAGATCATTTGCCATCTTGCAATTCTTCCGGAGAGAGCAGGTTTCTCAAATATGTACTTGATTGGATCCATCTTCGAAATCAACAAGGTAGTATGGGTCAACATATACTGTCTTAGTCGGCGAGCAGCCCATGCCAAAGCGCAGCAAGTTTTCTCGAGCAGTGAGTATCTTGTTTCACAGTCGGTAAACTTTTTGCTAAGGTAGTATATTGCCTGCTCTTTTCGACCAGACTCGTCATGTTGCCCCAATACACACCCCATTGAGTTGTCTAATACTGTTAAATACATAATCAAGGGTCTTCCATCAACTGGTGGCATTAAAATTGGAGGTTCTAGCAAATATCTCTTGATTTCATCAAAGGCAGTCTGGCACTCATCATTCCATTCCATCACCTGATCTTTCTTCAACAACTTGAAGATTGGCTCACAGATGGTAGTTAATTGGGAAATAAATCTTGCAATGTAGTTCAATCGTCCCAAGAAACCTCTAACCTCCTTCTCAGTACGGGGAGCTGGCATCTCTCGTATAGCTTTCACTTTTGCAGGATCCACTTCAATACCTTTTCCACTGACAATGAAACCCAGGAGCTTTCCAGATCTAACTCCAAAAGTACACTTGTTTGGATTTAATCTCAACCTGTATTTCTTCAACCTCTCAAACAACTTGTGCAGATGATCAAGATGTTGTTCTTCATTCTGAGACCTGGCTATCATATCATCCACATATACCTCTATCTCATGATGAATCATATCATGAAACAAAGCCACCATAGCACGCTGATATGTTGCCCCTGCATTCTTCAAACCAAATGGCATTACCTTATAGCAAAAGGTGCCCCACTGTGTCACAAATGTAGTCTTCTCCATATCTTCAGGTGCCATCTTGATTTGATTGTAACCAGAGAAACCATCCACAAAAGAGAATACCTTATGCTGAGCAGTGTTGTCTACCAGAATATCAATATGAGGAAGTGGAAAGTCATCTTTAGGGCTAGCCTTGTTCAGATCTCTGTAGTCTACACACATACGTACCTTACCATCTTTCTTAGGAACTGGTACCACATTTGCAACCCACTGAGGATAAGAAGTTACGGCCAAGAACCCTGCATTGAACTGTTTCATTACCTCTGCTTTGATCTTTTCTGACATTTCAGGACGCATACGACGAACCTTCTGCTTCTTTGGACGACAATCTTCTTTCACTGGCAAACGGTGAACCACAATGTCTGTATCCAACCCTGGCATATCTTCATAAGACCAAGCAAAGATCTCCACATAGTCACGTAGCATCTGAATCAACCTGCTCTTGACACTGTCCTCTAAATCAGCCCCTATCTTGACCTCTTTTCTGTTTTCTTCAGTTCCCAGATCCACAACTTCGACTGGCTCTTCATGTGGCTGTATAGCTTTCTCTTCTTGTTGTAACAACCTAGCAAGCTCTACAGGTATTTCACAATCGTCCTCGTTTCCGTCTTCAGTTTGATAGATCGGATTCTCGAAATTGTAATTGGCAATAGTAGAACTGTTATCAACTGGATCCAGAGTGGATGAGGATCTGCATTTTAGTGACGTGGGTGTGTGTAAGAACACATAGCTGATAAAGCAAAAATAAAAGAAAAAGAAAGACAAGGAACACAATATTTACGAAAACGAAACGTCCACTGATTTTATTGAATGAAGTATGCAAATGAAATGACAACCCGTAACAAGCACACCATTGTGCCCCGGGTAAGGCACATGGCTTGAAAGTTTTAATTATTCCAGAAATTACAAATTTAAAAACATAACACAGTAATAGTATTTACTCCTGACTAAAGGAGATAGGGATAACATCTTCAGCTTTCCAATTATTGAGTCCAGCACCCACAGTAGGAAAAATCCATGCCTCCAGGTTGTAGTCTTCATCTTGATCTCCCACAGCATTGATAACCCCTTGATTGGTGATACGAACAGCACGGGCACGACGGACAGCCTTCTGGGACTCTGCAGTGAAACCCAAACCAAACTTGTCAGACTTGTATGGAATATCAGGAAGCTGACCCCAAATAGTACAACCACCTTCTTCCACCACAGCTTTTGCATCATTGAGGGAGGCCATTGCCATTGTTGGAGGGTTTCCGATGACCACAGGAACCTTCTTCACAGCAGGAGGAGTCACACAATCCTTAACAGCCCAGGGAACCACTTCAAATGACTGACATGGAGTTTCAATGTATTCACCTTCTACTTCCAGATACTTGAAAGTGTTTACATGGCTGACAAAGTATTCTTCCTCTCCAAAGACAGTAACAACTTTTCCATTCACCGGATATCTCAACTTTTGATGTAATGTGGAGGTCACAGCACCTGCCCCATGGATCCAGGGACGACCAAGCAGACATGAGTACGAAGGACGAATATCCATCACATAGAATGTAGCAGTAAACACCTGAGAGCCAACCTTGATTGGAAGATCAATTTCCCCATGCACTACTCTTCTAGAACCATCAAAAGCCTTTACCACAATATTACTGGGCTTCAATACCGTATCTTCAGGACTCAGCTTGTTCAGGACTTCCTTAGGCAACACATTCAGAGAGGAACCATTGTCTATCAGCACATGAGACAGGGTAGTGCCCCTGCATTCAATTGAAATATGCAAGGCCCTGTTATGATCCCTCTTGGCAGGGGTCAAGTCAGTATCAGAAAATCCTAACCCGTTGTCATAGGTCAGGTGAGCAACACAATTCTCAAACTGGTCCACAGAAATTGCACTGGGTACATGAGCCATCTTTAGAAACTTGATCAATGACTTGGCATGAGCCTCAGAACATAATAACAGGGAGAGCATAGAAATCTTTGAGGGAGTATGCCCCAGCTGATCAACAATATCATAATCACTCTTGCGAATGATTTTCAATACTTCTTCCATCTGCTTAGAGAGGTCATCAGCAGCTGGCACATCAGTAGATACAGGCTCAATAACAGGACCCTTGCCCCGAGCATCAGTGGTGGAAGTAACAGCAGGAGTAACTGCACTCTTAGAAGCAACTGGAGGAGAGAAGACTCTTCCACTACGAGTGATCTTGCTAGATCCAGCAATATTATCAATGTCAACAGGCATATCAGGTAAAGGCTCCTGCTTGACACCATGGATGCAAACATCAGACCCATAGTGCCAAGGCACAGCTTTGTCAGATGTATAAGGAATAGGACCAGGAGTGGTAACGATCAGAGGAGCTACTCTGGCTTCAGCAACAACTTTCACAGGACCTTCAGCAGTAATCTTGATTGGGCCCTGATGAGTGATTTTAATGGGACCCTTTGAAGTGATTCTTAGTGGTACTTTGTCAACCATGTCAACCTCTTCAATCTTCTTACCCTGAGTCAGATGATCCACCATACTTTCTACAGATGCTGGTCTTCTTTCAAACACTATAGTATATTTATCCATGAGACGTTGAATCCCATCTCTCAAAATGAAGCAACTATCCGGCTTATAGGTACAATATAGACAATCTTCATGACAACCTGGAAAGATCCCAGCTTGTACTAACCTCTTTTTGATAACAGACAATGGTGTGCTCAACTCCATAACTGAATAGACATGCAGATCTTCATCAATATCTTCATCAATGGCGTTGACAGTCTTCTCGTGATTTGGCATTGGAGTTGTAATCACATTTGGAGTACCTGGTGGATCAAACTCAATTTTTCCAGCATCAATCATATCCTGAATTTTGTTCTTCAAGACCCAGCAGTTATTAGTATCATGTCCTGGACAGTTTGAATGATATGCACATCGTGCATTGGGATTGTACTTGGGAGAGGTAACATTGGGATTCTGAGGGGCCTCCCTCAGGGTAATAAGTTCAGCCTTTAACAAGTGTTGCAATGCCTGAGCCATTGACATGTTGATCTTCGTGAACTGTCTTCTAGCCCTCTGTTGGTTGCCTTGAGGCTGCTCTGTTGTTGCAGGAGTTGGATTTGAAATATGAACTGCACTAACAGACTGATGCCTTCTGTTACGATCAGGCTGACCATACACAGCATTAGATTCTTTCTTCCCAGTGGGAAGCTTCTTTGCAGCACCTGATGAAGAAGTGCCCACTTGGATCTTACCACTCTTGATACCATTCTCTACTCGCTCTCCTGTCATGATCAACTCAGTGAAGCCAGATGATGAGCTTCCAATGAGATGACTGTAAAACGGACCATTCAGCGTACACATGAACATATCAACCAACTCCCTATCAGTCAAAGGGGGTTGAACTCTTCCAGCTAAGTCTCTCCATTTCTGAGCATACTCCTTAAAGCTTTCTTTGGCACCCATAGACATGCTTTGAAGCTGCATGCGAGTGGGGGCTAAGTCAGCATTGTATTGATACTGCTTGTAGAAAGCTTCAGCAAGGTCATTCCAATCTCTGATGTTGACACTCTCCAACTGATAATACCACTCTAGCTGAGCTCCAGATAAACTTTCTTGAAAGAAATGGATCCACAACTTTTTATCAGCAGTGTGGGGTTGCATTCTTCTGACATAAGACCTCAGATGCAATTTGGGACAAGAGACCCCATCATAGACAACAAATGTAGGAACTTTGAACCCAATGGGTATGACCACCCCAGATATCAAGCTCAAATCCTCAAAATCCAGCCCAGATGATTTCTGTAATTCCATAGCATCCATTTTGTCCACCAGCATCTTGAATTTGTCTTCGTTAGGCTCATGGTAGTAGTTAGCCTCAGAATCAGAGTCCCCCATAGTGTTGTGGAGACTGCCTCTCTCCTGCTCAGATTCTTCAGATTCATAGTCTTCAACATGTTCCTTGGTCTTGACAGGACCTTTGAACCTTCTTCCCAACCCAGCAGACCTTCTAGCCTTCTTAGTCTTCTTGGCCAGCAGTGTCTTCAATTCATCCTGCCCCTTGGATAGGTTCAGGATCAGCTCTTGGAACTGTGCATTCTGTGCCTGGAGATCCTTAACTGATTGTTCAAGAGCCATTGCTGAAATAAACAGCGAGAAGATGAGAAACCTGTGCACAATTATAAACCTGTGATGCAATGATATGGGAATGCATATGCAATGTTTTCAAGGACCGCAGGATTTAAATTTGCTTAAACAAACAAGAAAGTAACTTTTTATTAGTAATAACTTGTTTTGCCTTTTAGGCTTACAAAAAATGAAAACGAAATAAGTACAAAAGATGGGGTTTTAAGTCTCCCATGGACGTTTCCTCTTTGTGTTGAGGTATGAGTTGAGGTTTTGTTCCTCATGAAGTAGCTTTGTTAGCTCTAGGATCCTTGCTTGGCTTGCTTTGTAATGAGCCTCGAAAGTATCCCTTTGCTCTTTCAGTTGGATCCATGATCTCTGCAAGTCTTCCATATCAGTAGGCATGTCTGGGTGAAGGATGGTATAAGCTGTGTCTCCTTCAGCAACAGGTTCCATGGTAACTGGTAGGACGGCAGGATATGGCATCATGAGTGTCTGAGCACGAGATCGTACCCATCTGAGATAAGCCTCCATAGGAATAGTGTACTTAGGCTCCAGTGTCTTGCTGTCAATCCTGTTTACCTTTCCCCGAGCTCGGATGAATCTCTGACGGTAACCCTGAAGATCGTTGTCGTAATCAAACACAATGCCCTGAATCAACATGTCATGTGGACCATCGCTCCGGGCGTAACCAAACTGTCGTAAAGCTAGAGATGGGTTGTAGGTGATGCCTCCTCTTATGCCTAGAAGTGGCACATTAGGAAACTCCCCACAACGGTCAATGATGGTGACATTCTCCATAGATCTGGAGCACCAATGGATGTCTGAGTGAGAAAGTGACATGATCCTCTTGGACCATCTGAACCCTTGCTCATTCTTCATTACTGAGCGAGGAAGGTGAGAAATAAACCACCTAGAAAGTAAAGGTATGCAGCACATCAAAGTTCCTCTTGCCCTTGTAGTACGGGTGTGAAGAGAATGTAGGATGTCTCCAAGTAAGGTAGGCACTGGGTTGTGACTCAGGAATATGTTGATGGCATGAACGTCTATGAACTGATCAGGATTGGGGAACAACACTAAGCCATAAATCAATAAGGCTAAGATCTCCTCAACAGCATCGTAGCTCATAGCCTTCAAGAACATTTGAGCTTTATCCACTAATACCTTGGCAAGAATACCTTTAACTCCACTTCTCGTCTCTAGAACAATGTCAGACTTCTTCAGATGTAGAGCTGCAGCAATAACTTCTGGTTTAAGCTCCTTCTCTAAGCCTGTGAATGGCTTCTGATCAAGAACAGGTATACCCAGAAGTTTAGAGAACTCCTCCATGGTTGGAACCAGCTGATAATCAGGAAATGTAAAGCAATGGTGCTTAGGGTCAAAGAACTGAAACAGCACACTCATCATGTCTTCACTGAACCCTGAAGTAACTAGATCCAATAAGTGACCATGTCTCTTGTTGAACTGGGAATGATCAGGCACTAGGGAAACCAACTCCTTGAGCTTAGCAGGTATCCCTACAAAGTTGATCCTGATGGTGTTTCTACGAGCAGAAGCCATGACCTGCAACAAAGAACAAAGATAAATCCTTTGGTCCTTGAAATGGTTAGGGAAAATGATATGCTTATGATGCATGATGATGTCATGATGTCATGCTCAATCACAAACATGTGGCACACACAAACAAGTCACACCATAGCCCTAGGTTTAAAGGCTTGCATGAGGTTCAAAGGCAAGTACCCTCCCCTGAAGTTAGATGGTTCATCCTGTCCTACAAAAGTAACCAGGTTCTAAGGGATCTCAATATCATTGATCCTTCACAAGGGTGGTTGTTCAGAAGGCAACTTACTTGCCAACCAAAACCCTCCAAGTTTAAGATCTCAATGAGCGTAGTATCGAGTGTCAACCAACTTCAGTCTGCACCAAAGCCGGTTACCTCACTACTTTCTAAAGGCCAAGATGAGTTAACTAGGGTTCTAAAAGTCAGTTAGTGCATTGACAACATATGGCGGCCTCAATATTATCCTCAACTTGACTTAAGGAATATAAGCACCAACCAAGAAGTCGCACTAACTATGGCCACCAGATTAACCGTATCGATATACGTCGTACAGTTTCCTTGGTCTATTGCCATTTACCTAAGGTACACTAGATCCAGGTTAGGACCTTTCACACATAAGAGCACCCCAACAATATAATAATAAAGCAAACAAGGCAAACAATTTAAAGTGATCTTAATTCCTAAGGGTACCCCTCTTAAATAGGTCCCCAGCAGAGTCGCCAGTTCTGTAACACGGTGGGAGAACTGACTTTAAACAATGTTGCGGATAGCAAGAGTCGCCACCGACTTTTATTTTATCCATAAGGAAAGGTTATAAAAGAACAGGAAAGACCTTAGAGAATATTTTGGGTCCGGGGGGTAGGTTATGAAAAGGGAAGGTGTTAGCACCCTTTTCATCCATGGTTATCCATGGGCTCTTAGGTACTTAAGCTCACTTGTGAATTTTTTTGAAAGTGTAGTGTGTGAATAGCAAAAAATTTCAGAATAGTTTAATAATAATCCGTGTATGGATGTGAAAAAAACTTGTTTGAAAATTTTGTTGGAAATTTGTTTAAGTGTGAAAAAGTTTTGAAGTGAGCAAGTATCTAGGAGTAGCCTACCCTAATGTTTTAAGGTCTTTCTTATTCTTTATCCTTTCCTTAGTAAGACTATCCCTACTATAATGGAGTAGGTAGTCCTTACTTTGGATGTTAAGGGACATGTGAGGGACAATTGGATTTTTGAAGGTCATTGCGGGGTGTAATAAGCAAACTGGAGGGACTATCATCATTTTTCGAAAGGGACTCGATTCGTAAAGGCAACCATAAGGGACTTTGATGATTTTCTTTTTGAGGGACTTGCTTTATACACCCCACTTAACCATTATTCGTAGGCAACTTGAGGGATATCCTTAGGAAGTGAGACGGCGATTAAAATCGACTTACGTGTGTGACGTGTTTATTTTGATTATCTTTATTTAAAAGTGATCTAAATTTATTTTAATATTACATACATGTTGTTACACTCCCTAATTACTAACCATAATAATAATTAAATAATTAAACAACTTTACATCCAAGAAACAATTACAAAATAATAAGCAAAATAATTAAATAGCAAAGATAAATAAAATATAAATAAGCAATAATAAATAATAAAGGGGGTTAATTCTAAGTTTACTCGGCAAGACATCGCATCTTGTGCCTACGTATCCTTACGGGAGTGGAATCAGAGTAATCGTAGTTCCCCTCAATAGGGAGGTTAGAAACTTCTTGACTGTGGTCAAGGTCTCAAGGGGAATAAACGCATCTTAAGGACACGCTTACGTGGAGTGTAGAAACTCCAAATCTCTACGTTGAAATGTTAAGTTGTAATTAGGGTTAAATTAGGGATTCCACGGCGGGAAACCCTAAAATGAGCGCGGCGGCTCTTTGACCTAATGCTAAGGGTAAAATTGTAATTTTGTCTGCGGCGAGGCATTTGTGAAAATTAGGGTTTGTAGTTTGTAGTTTTGAGGATTTGAAATTGAATGTGTGAAGTTTTACGGACTATTGGCGCGGCGGCCAAACAGTTAGACCTAACCTTCGGATGTGTGCAATGTGACAGAAATAATAGTAAACGCGTGAGATAATTGAATCATGCAAACAGAGAGATAATGTCATAATTTAAACCATGCAAGCAGAAATTTAAAGGCAGAATTTAAAGAGCGATTGTTAAGTTCGCGAGGTTACATGAGAGGAGCAGATACAATATGATAATGAAATTTGAATTGAACAATAATAAAATAAAATAAATAACGGTTCTAGTTATTATTTTAAAAAAAAGATTTTAGTTATTATTTTAAATTTATCTAAAAAAAGTTTTTCTTAAAAATAATAGGTTTTCATATTAATTTGGAAAAGATGTTAATGTTATTTATTTTAAAAAACAGATTTTTATATTATAACAAATTTTAATAAATTAATGATAACAATAATAATAATAATGGTAATAATAATGATAATAATGATAATAATAATAAATAATGATAATAATAATAATAATAATAATAATAAAGCAATAATGAATTTTAAATGTGCCAAATAACCCAACAATGTTGCTAACGCAGAAATGCGCTCATCGCAACCAGATCTAAATCGGACGAAACAAAATTTATCGCAAAGAAAAAGAAATTAAGCAAAAAATAGTATTATTGCTCACACAAAAATGCGATCATCGCAACCAGATCGAACTAACACAAATGTCACGCGTCATGCACACAAATGTGCAAACATCGTATCGACATAATTCGATCAAAAATCTTATATATATAAACTCTAACAATTTAAAAATTATATATATATATATAAACGTAACAGTAATAGATAAAGAAAAAGAAATAACGGTAATAGATGAAGAAAAAGAAATAACGGTAAAAGATGAAGAAAAAGAAACAACAGTAATAGATGAAGGAAAAGAAATAACGGTAAACGATGAAGAAAAAGAAACAATAGTAATGGATGAAGAAGAAAACTAAATAACGGCAAACGGCACTCACTCCTCTTAGGTTTTTTTCATTCTCTCCTCTTTTCCAACAAGGCAACACATGTATATATAGGGAACAAATTAGGGTTAACACCAAATTGTCAATAATGTCCCTAAAGCCCATTTTAAAGCCCAAACTAAATAATTAGTTAAGAAAAAATAAAATTTAAATAATTTAAAATAATTAAAATAAACTTAAAATAAAAACTAATAATCCTATTGATTCCTAAAATAAAAAATATTATAAAAAGAACAAAATTTTTTTCAATATTTTTTATTTTATGATTTTTTGGATATTTTTATGAATAATTTAGAAAAAAGTGAAAAAAATAATATTTTAAAAAATGATTTAATTAAAATACGAAAATAATAATTAAATAATAATAAAAAACTATTTTTGTTATTTTTTTAATGAAAGATAGAAAAATTTAGAGTAAAAATAATAAAAAACAAAAAAAATGACAAAGATGAGATTCGAACTCTCAACCTCTCACACTCATAACTCCTTACACATGTCCTCCTGCCAATTGTGCCATTTTTACTTTTTAGAAAAAAAATGCATGTCATATGATATTTACCTGCAAAAAGTCAAACGACTACACAAATTTGTTAGTAATTGATTAAATGCAATGAAATGCGACGACAAATCTTAGGGCAAAATTTGGGGTATTACAGTTATTATGATAATATTTCTCACCCAACCTCTCTTTGATGTTGGCAAAAAAAAAAATCATGAAGTTTGACTTTGGTTTGACCACAGTTGACCTCAGTTTGACCTTTTAACTGCATTGACTGCTTTTGACTTATCTGATCATCTGACTGAGCAAACTTTTGAGAAAAGTCTTGAAACTTGACATGGGGGTTCTTATACACATATAAGATGTTATGAAGCTCACTTGAAGTCTTGGAAGTCCATTTAGCCTGATTAAAGTCAAAACCCTAGTTTTGGATGCACTGCTTAGGAGGTGCATTGTCTGAGGGAATTGTCAACTCTTCTGACCAATTATGAATTTTGTGAACCTTGTGAACCTTCTTGGAACACAAAGTCTTGTATTGTGAGGGCAAATTTTGGGGTGCAACACACGGCGGCACATGAACTTTATCAGCATAAATCTGGCATTTATGACATCTCTTCGCGAATTTGAAGCAATCCGACTCCATCGTCAGCCAGTAGTATCCTGCTCTCAGGATCTTTCTCGTCATAGCATACCCGCCGGCGTGCGTACCAAATGTGCCCTCATGGACTTCTTCCATGAGCATACCCGCCTCTTTCTCATCTACACATCTGAGTAGCATGAGATCATGGTTTCTCTTATACAACACTCCATCAGGATTGAGATAAAAGTTTCCAGACAGCCTCCTCAGAGTCTTCTTATCTTGGGTTGACGCACCCGCAGGATACTCCTTAGTCATAAGGAAAGTCTGGATGTCATGGAACCATGGCTTGCCGTCGGCGGCATCCTCGATTGCAAAGACGAATGCCGGTCTATCAAGACGCGAAAGTACAATTCTTGGAGCCTCATTCCAAAAATTGACTTTATACATTGAAGCCAACGTGGCTAAGGCATCAGCCATCTGATTTTCTGCTCTGGGCACATGATGAAGTTCCACTCGATCAAAGAACGGAAGTAGCCTCCTGGCATAATTCATGTACGGCACCAAATTTGATTGACGAGTCTCCCACTCCCCTTTAATTTGGTTGATCACAAGCGCTGAGTCACCATATACGTCTAGGTTCTTGATTCTCAAATCAATTGCCTCTTCTAGACCCATGATGCATGCTTCGTACTCCGCCTCATTATTGGTAACTGGAAACGTCATTCTCGCAGTAAACGGGATGTGGGATCCGTGGGGAGTCGTGATGATAGCCCCGATGCCACTTCCATAGGAATTAACCGCTCCATCGAATATCAATTTCCACTGGGATTTCCTATCTGGCCCCTCGCCGGGCAACGGCTCATCGCAATCCTTCGCTTTGAGAAACATAATATCCTAGTCAGGGAATTCAAACTTCATCGGCTGGTAGTCCTCGATCGGCTGCTCGACAAGGTAATCTGACAATACGCTTCCCTTGATGGCCTTCTGGGACACGTACTGAATATCATATTCCGTTAACACCATTTGCCATCTGGCAATCCTGCCCGAAAGAGCCTGCATCTCGAAGACGTACTTGATCGGATCCATCTTCGAAATTAGCATCATGGTGTGATTGAGCATGTACTGTCGTAGACGTTTGGCAGCCCAAGCTAGTGCACAACACGTCTTCTCCAGCATCGAGTATCGAGATTCACACTCAGTGAACTTTTTACTCAAGTAGTAAATGGCATGCTCCTTTCTGCCCGTCTCGTCGTACTGACCGAGAACACACCCCATACTATTCTCCAGAACTGTCAAGTACATGATTAAAGGCCGTCCAGCCACTGGGGGTATCAAGATTGGAGGTTCTTGAAGTTACCATTGCTCGTTGGTAAGTGGCCCCTGCGTTCTTCAGACCGAAGGGCATTACCTTATAGCAAAATGTTCCCCAGGGGGTGATAAACGTCGTTTTCTCCATGTCCTCCGGCGCCATCTTGATCTGATTGTAACCGGAGAAGCCATCCATGAACGAAAACACGGAGAACTGAGTTGTGTTGTCGACCAACACATCGATATGAGGCAACGGGAAATCGTCTTTAGGGCTCGCCCTATTCAAATCCCGATAATCGACGCACATGCGTACCTTACCGTCCTTCTTCGGTACAGGCACTATGTTGGCGACCCACGGAGGATAAGTGGTGACCGCTAAGAAGCCAGCATCAAGCTGTTTCTGCACTTCTTCTTTGATCTTAACGGCCATGTCTGGTCTCGTCCTCCTAAGCTTCTGCTTGACGGGAGGGCAATCTTCTCGCAGCGGCAAGTGGTGGACCACGATGTCCGTGTCAAGTTCGGGCATATCTTCGTATGACCAAGCAAAGACGTCACTATACTCTCGAAGCATCTCGACCAATCTCTGCTTGACATCACTCTGCAGCGCAGCCCCTACTCTGACATTTTTGACGAGCTCTTCAGAACCCAGATTTACGATCTCAATTTCCTCCTCGTGAGGCAGAATAACCTTTTCCTCTTGTTTCAACAAGCGGGCCAACTCTTCAGGAAGGTCTTCGTCTTCATCAATCTCTTCCTCGGCTTGATAGATCGGGCAATCGAAGTCGAAGTGAGCCGTAGAAGGTCCAGAGTCGATGTCATCTGTTATGTGGATCCTGCAATAACAAGGGTTAAGTTTAAAACAAGAATATGCAGGTTAGCACAAACCCCATTGCCATTTTACTGTTTTTCAAAATAAATATAAAACAGGAATAACAGAGAACACAATATTTGAATACGAAGAAAACGCCTTTGATTTATTAACAAAATGCATGTACATAATCCAACAAGGCCCTGACAATAAAACCGCTATGCCCCGGGTAGGACATAGGGTTGTACAATGATTGTAAAAAAGTAAATCATTACTCTTCACTTGTCAGCTGGATGATATCCTTGATGGTCCAATTGTTGAGGCGCTCGCCCGGCTTGCTTGGCTGAATCCAAGAGTCGAGATCACAATCGATATCCCCGCTGTCCTCAGACGCCGCGTTGATGCTTTCGAAGATCACTCCGCCACTGGTAAATAGGATCGGCCCCTTACCCTGTGACGCACTGCTAGACGAAGAAGAGGAAGCTCCAGCTTCAGGAGAATACCCCAGTCCAAACTTATCCTGCTTGTTCGGTATCTCCAAAATATGCCCCCAGCCTGGGGTAGAACCAGCTTGGACGACGACCCGAGCTTCTTTGAATGAGGAGAGATTTATCTCTGGCTTCTCTGTGATGACAGGAGCTACCTCTTTCACCTTGACGGCTTCAAATGCTTGGCAGAGAGTTTCATGGATTTCGCCATCCATTTCAACATACTTAAAGGATGACAAATGGCTCACCATTATGTCCTCCTCACCGCACACGGTTACTATGCTTCCTCCGACAGCATATTTGAGCTTTTGATGCAACGTGGAGGTCACGGCACCAGCAGCATGGATCCATGGCCGGCCCAAGAGGCAACTGTAGGCAGGCATGATGTCCATGATATAAAAGACCGTGTCGAACGTTTCCGAACCAACTTGGATCAGCAAGGTCAACTCCCCGAAAACGTGGCGCTTAGTTCCGTCAAACGCTTTCACCACCAGATCACTGGGTGTGCAAAGCAATTCGCGAGTGTCCAACTTCATTAATGCCTTCTTCGGAAGCACATTAAGTGACGAACCTGTGTCCACCAGGACATGCGACATGATTGTGCCTCTGCACTCTATCGAGATGTGCAAGGCGTTGTTGTGATCTCTCCCTTTAGGCGTCAGCTCTAAATCTGTGAAACCTAGCCCATTGCCAGCATTAACATGGGCTACCACCTCTTCTAGCTGATTCACTGATATCTCTTGCGGTACGTAGGCAACATTCAATACCTTCAGTAGCGCGTTGCGGTGCGCTTCAGAACACAGCAACAGGTTGAGAATAGGAATCTTCGAAGGCGTCTGGTGGAGATGGTCTACAATCTTGTAGTCGCTCTTTTTGATTAACCGCATAAACTCCTCGGCATCTCTGGCAAGCAAATCTTTCTCTACCCCGCACGGGGCCTCTTCGACAACTTTGCTTTTACCCTTGTCAGCAGCATCAGCTCTGACCACTTTATCTGCCACGACCTCTGGCGGTGCAAACACTCTTCCGCTACGGGTAATACCACTGATTCCTGCGAGATTCTCCAGAGTCGACCCATACGGCTCCAACTCTAACCTCTGACCGTTGCAATAGACTTCAGCTCCATAATGCCACGGAACGGCGTTAGTGCTCTCGAATGGGATCGGCCCAGCTTTGGTAATAGTGATTGTAGGCGGTCTGGGCACAGAAATAGTAATTGGTTGGCGAGGGATGGTGATGGTGGCGACTTCATCGGCCTGCTTCAACACTACCTCTCCTGATACACTTTCAGCCCTCCGGCTGAACTGCAGAATCCCCTCAGTCATCAGACTTTGGATTCCTTCTACTAGCTGCTCACACCCATCAGAATGTGTAGCACAGTCCATACATAACTCTCCACATCCTGGAAAGAACCCTTTCTTCAACAACTTAGCTTTGACGAAACTAAGCGGCGTCTTTAAGTCTTTAACATCAGTCAACAGATCTGCACTCTCTTCTTCGATAACGGCGTTCACTCCGCCTCCCCTATGATTCGGCATAGGGTTTTTCGTGACATTGGGCACATTGTCGGAGAAGTTGATAATCTTGGCATCTACCAGGTCCTGGACCTTGTGCTTAAAGGCTTTGCAGTTCTCAATTGTATGGCCTGGTGCCCCTGTATGGAAATCGCAAGTGGCATTTGCATCGTACCCTGGTGGAGGTGCCCCAGTCAAGGGAGCCATCGTCCTCTTCTGAACCAACTGAAGCTGAAGCAACGTCTGCAAGAGTTGCGCATACGACATGGGCGGTGCCTCGAAGTGACGGTTTGTCAAAGGTGCCCGATTCTGGTACTTTCTATATCCCTGCTGATTCTGTTGCTGCTGCTGCTGCTGCAGAGCGGCTGGGATATTTATACTGGCTATCTGCTGCTGAGGGCCTTTGCCCTTTCTCCGAGCGTTGGTCACAGCGCTCGTCTCGCCTTCTCGTCGTTTGCCAGCATAAGGTTTCTTTCCACCTCCTCCAGCTGAGGATGATTCACCTTGAATTTTCTCGATCTTGATACCATTCTCGACGTGCTCGCCCATGGTAATAAGAGCCGAGAACGTCCCAGACATGTCGCTGACTAACTTTTCATAGTACAACCCCGGGAGGGTAGCAACAAACATCTGCACGAGCTCGCGTTCAACCATCGGCGGTTGAACCCGAGCAGCCAACTCACGCCACCGCTGGGCGTACTCCTTAAATCCTTCATTATTCCGCTGCGAAAGGTTCTGGAGCTGAACTCGGTTCGGGGCCAAGTCGCTATTATACTGATAGTGAAGGACAAACGCTTCAGCGAGATCCTTCCAGGTGCGCACGCTAGTGGGCTCCAAGCCCATATACCACTCGAGGGATGGCCCAGAAAGACTATCTTGGAAGAAGTGCATCAGCAACTTCTCGTCTTCGGAATAGGCAGACATTTTTCTATAGTACGATCGCAGGTGGACACGAGGGCAAGTAGTGCCCTTATATTTCTCAAAGTCAGGCACCCTGAACTTAGGAGGTACCTCGAAATCAGCAATTAACCCCAGCTTGGACATATCAACGCCCAAAGTATTCTGATTCTCAATATCTCTCATTTTATCTTCCAGTGCTTTGAACCTGAGTCGCGCTTCAGCATTCAGCTCCCCTTCTGCACCTCTTTGAGAGAAGACATCATCCTGATGATCCTCAAGCCACGGTTGAGGCACCAACAGATTCCCTACGCCAGCATTGCCGTTGACCGGCCCGATGTTGACATTAGCTCCCAGACTACCATTGCCGACGCCCGTCGCATTGAGTCCGATATTGGCCATCACATTGCCATTAGCACTGCCGTTGACCCCGGCCACAGGGGCACCATTCTGCGGAGTATCGACTGGTGGAGGAGTAGGCACAACCCCACCATGAAGTATGTCGTTACTATCAACCCTGGAGATCAAAGGCTGAACCAAAGTCCTGAGCTGGTCCTGACCATTGGCGACCACCTGCATAAGTTCCATAAAGTGATCCATCCACTCACGGAGCTCCTGAACATCTGTCTGCACTTGATCCATGATCCTGGTCTGATTGGCTCGAGTTGAATAACGGTGAATTAGCCTCTGATCAATCCTGGAGTCACCAGAAACAGTTTGGGACCTGTGAACCTGAAAAACCTGCAAACACTAAAGGTTAGGAAAAACAACAAAATG
Organism: Lathyrus sativus; assembly: GCA_963859935.3. NCBI lineage: Eukaryota > Viridiplantae > Streptophyta > Magnoliopsida > Fabales > Fabaceae > Lathyrus > Lathyrus sativus. The sequence continues at coordinate 276,993,473 of OZ012740.1, read as the reverse complement.
TACGCCATGCAAATGCTTCATGCAGATGCATGCGTGTGTCTGTGTTTGGGAGAGGTTGCTTATAACAAAGAGTTCGATCCTTCCCTCGCCCATGTTATAGTGAGAACTTTATGGCTTCGGGTGACAAAAGTTCTTACACGAAATTAATTAAATAATTAGGAAAGATGTGTAATGCTAAACTCATTCTAAACAGAAGGAGGTATTATCTATTATATCATTCTAAAATGTCACTATTGATTCATTCTTATTATTTTTTTATAATAGATAAATATAACATCATAACACGTTACATACACTGATATTATTATTTAATATTGTTAGAATACAGATTGGTTCTTAATTATATCTCTATGTTTTGATGATAACTCTTACGAAATTTTGTATTAAAGATATATATACTCTAAAATTTGTTCAAGTATGTTTGCTGCAGATATTAAAGTGAATATTATTCTGAAAGCAAATTAGATCTGAACATGGAATTATGCAAGGCTCTGAAGCGTCAGAAGTATCTCTTAGAAGAATCTGAACACTGCCTACAGAAGATTCTGAAGCAGAAGCTACAGAAGCATCTGAAGCATTGAAGACTTTGTATGAAGAGGTTCTAGCTTAGCTTATTTCAGAAGACTCTGATAGTACTACACTGCAAGTACTGAGGATCTGATTCTAAACTCTGCTCTGAATTATTACACGCTGAAAGCACACTTGCTGCAATGCTCTGATTCAACAAACTCTGATGAACATCAAAGACTCTGATCATTCAAGGCTCTGATGTTATCTACTGAAGTATTAGAAACTTGTTGAAGAAGAATTTAAAGTTATGTTCGTTGGATAGACCAAACGACTCTTTCCTCATTTATGCTAGACACTAGAACACAGGCAAAAAGGATTTATCTGTGCATTCTACTTCTAGGAAATGTCAAGTGATGTGAAGACAAAGAGGCTACAGCCCTTTTCAGTACACAACCTTCAACGTGAAAACAACTTGGACTTCTGTGCCTATAAAAGCAAGACTCCAACACTCTTCTTCAGTTGACGAAATTGAAAGAATTCAAAGAAAAGCTCTCATACAATTTATTCTCATTGCTGAATTTAATTAATTGTTCTTAAACTTAAGTGTAAAATCACAGTTGTGATATAGCTTACTTAGAAGCATTTAAACACTTGTTTAGTTTTACATATTGATTGTAAAAGTCCTTAAGAAGATCCAGTTGTGGTCAGTGGTTCTTAAGAAGACTAAGAACAGTTGCTCTTAGTGCTTGCTATTGTAATCAGTTTGATTAATAGTGGATTAAGTCCTTGTTTAGAAAGGCAAATCACTCTTGATAGGGTGGAATGGAGTAATTGAGTTCAACGAACCAGGATAAAAATCTTTGAGTTTTTATTGCCATAATATTTTCAATATACTTATTCAACCCCCCTTCTAAGTATTTTCTCACCTTCAGTTGGCATCAGAGCTCCGGTTCTGTGTGTGCTACCACTTCACCGTGACAGAAAAGATCCAGTGAGAAAACTTTGATATATATATTCTTGGTTTTTATTATGGCTGAAACTTCAACATCTAACAGCAACAACAAATATGAAGAAAGGGAAAGAATTAGCACAAAACCCCCTATGTTTGATGGGGAGAAATTTGACTATTGGAAGGACAGAATAGAAAGTTTCTTCCTTAGTTATGATGCTGATTTATGGGACTTAGTCATTGATGGGTATGTTCATCCCACTGATGGGGATGGAAAGAAAATTGATAGAAAATCTATGACTGAAGCTCAAAAGAAGGAGTTCAGAAATCATCACAAAGCCAGAACAATCTTGTTAAATGCAATATCTCATACTGAGTATGAGAAGATCACAAACAGAGAAACTGCATTTGACTTGTTTGAATCTTTGAAGATGACACACGAAGGAAACTTACAAGTTAAAGAGACCAAGGCTCTGGCGCTAATACAGAAGTATGAAGCGTTCAAAATGGAAGAATCTGAGTCTATAGAAACTATGTTCTCTAGATTCCAGATACTCACAGCTGGTCTAAAAGTGCTGGACAGAGGCTACTCAACTACTGATCATGTGAAGAAGATCATCAGAAGTTTGCCTATCAGATGGAGACCTATGGTCACCGCTCTGAAGCTAGCTAAGGATCTAAACAAGATCACTTTGGAGGAGTTAATCAGCTCACTGAGGAGCCATGAAATTGAACTTGAGGAAGATGAACCTCAAAAGAAAGGTAAGTCAATTGCCTTAAAATCTAACAAATCTGTGAAAGCTTTGCAGGTATTAGAAGAGAGTTCTGAAGAGTCTTCTTCTGAAGAAGATGAACTGTCCTTGCTGTCCAGAAGAATCAACAGACTCTGGAAGCACAAACAGAGGAAGTTCAAGAACTTCAAGAAGCCAGATCAGCTCAAGGAGTCCTCTGGACCAAAAAGATCTAGAAAGAAGGAAGTTGTTTGTTTTGAATGCAAACAACTTGGCCATTACAAGAATGAATGTCCCAAACTTCAGAAAGAAAAGCCTAGAAAAAAGCATGAGCATAAGAAGAAGGTTCTAATGGCAACATGGGATGATTCAGATGAATCTGGATCCTCATCAGAATCTGAAGATGAATGCGCCAACATGGCTCTGATGGCAGGCGTAGAAGATCAGAACGAAGGATAATCTGGATCTGAGTCTGATTCTGAATCTGACTCAGAAGAGGTACTTTCTGATCTCACTAGGGAAGAGCTTATTAAAGTCTTATCAGAAGTCCTGAAAAACTATAACCAGATTAAGCTCAAATGCAAGAAGCTTAAATGCAATCTTGAATCTGGGAATAATCTGTTAAAGTCAGAAGTTCCTGAGCTAAAAGAAAACAATTTAAAAATGAAAACTAATTTTGAAAAAGCTCAACAAGTCTGAGTCTGAAACTAAGTCTAAATGCAAAAACATTTTAGAAGAATATGACTTCAGCTTTCAGAAGTTTCTGGCTAAAAGCATAGATAGAAGCAAGATGGCTTCAATGATCTATGGAGTTAGTAGAAACAACAAGAAATGAACTGGATATGAATCTTCCTCTGGAAAGGATTTAAATCCAATGCCTGTTGATAAACTTATAATTAAGAAAACTCCCTTATACTCTCATTTTAAGTTTGGTCATCTGAATAATATCAAACACACACGTTCTGATCAGAACGTTCCTGTGTTTAAGCCAAAAGTCAGTCAGAACAAAACTGCTGTAAAAAGACAGAAGTTCAGACAAACTTTCAAGGCAACTCACCCAAAAGGACCCAAAAAGATCTGGGTACCTAAGGATAAGATAATCCATGTTGCAGATGTATTTAGCAGAAAAGTCAAGACACCAGTCATGGTACCTGGACTCTGGCTGCTCACGTCACATGACGGGAGAAAGGTTTATGTTCCAAAGCCTGGAGCTTAAATCTGGAGGAGAAGTGAAGTTTGGAGGGAATCAGAAGGACAAGATTATTGGCTCTGGTACTATTGGCAATGGTAACCTTCCCTCTATATCTAATGTTTTACTTGTAGAAGGATTAAAACATAATCTATTGTCCATAAGTCAATTAAGTGACAATGGTTATGACATAATCTTTAATCAACAATATTATAAAGCTGTTAGTCAGAAGGATGGCTCAATCTTATTTAATGGAAAGAGGAAGAACAACATTTACAAAATCAATCTTTCAGAAATTAAGGTTTAAAATGTTAAATGCCTTTTATCTGTTAATGATGAGCAATGGGTATGGCACAGAAGATTGGGGCATATTAATATGAAACGTATATCTCAGATTAATAAACTCAATCTGGTCAGAGGACTTCCTAAGTTGAAGTTCAACTCAGATGCTCTTTGTGAAGCATGTCAAAAAGGAAAATTTTCAAAATCTTCTTTTAAAACTAAGAATGTTGTTTCAACCTCAAGACCATTAGAATTACTTCACATTGATCTGTTTGGACCAGTGAAAACTGCATCCATCAGAGGCAAGAAGTATGGATTAGTCATTGTTGATGACTATAGCAGATGGACATGGGTGAAATTCCTAAAACACAAGGATGAGTCACATTCTGTGTTCTTTGACTTCTGCAAACAAGTCCAGAATGAAAAAGATTTTAAAATTATTAAAGTCAGAAGTGATCATGGTGGCGAATTTGAAAACAAATATTTTGAAAAATATTTTAATGAAAATGACATTGCTCATGATTTTTCCTGTCCTAGAACTCCACAACAGAATGGAGTTGTAGAGAGGAAAAATAGAACTCTGCAAGAAATGGTCAGAACCATGATCAACGAGACTAATCTGGCAAAGCACTTTTGGGCAGAAGCAATAAATACAGCTTGTTACATTCAGAATAGAGTGTCTATAAGACCTCTTCTGGAAAAGACTCCCTATTAATTGTGGAGGAACAGAAAGCCTAACATTTCATATTTTCATCCTTTTGAATATATTTGTTATATGTTGAACACTAAAGAGAATCTTAACAAGTTTGATTCTAAAGCACATAAGTGTTTCGTGCTTGGGTATTCTGAACGCTCTAAAGGCTACAGAGTATACAATACTGAAACACAGATTGTGGAGGAATCTATACATGTTAGATTTGATGATAAGCTTGGCATTGAAAAGCGAAAGCAGTTTGAAAGTTCTGCAGATAGAGAAGTAATTCTCACAGACTCTGAAGTCTCAGAGGCAGAAAATGCTCAAGTAAAGGAACCAGAAGCAACGCCAGATGCAATTCTTTTAGCTTCTCAAATGAACAACTTGAATATTTCTGAAGAATCAACTGTTAGAGGATCATCTTCCAGAATCAAGGTCTCTCATCTAGAGGATGTGATCATTGGAAAGAAGGATGACCCCATAAGAACAAGATCCTTCCTCAGATCATCTGAAGCATCATTATTTGGGTTGGTGTCAGTTATTGAACCAACTTCTGTGGATGAAGCTCTGCAAGACAATGACTGGATAATTGCTATGCAAGAAGAGCTCAATCAGTTCACAAGAAATGACGTTTGGGATTTGGTTCCAAGACCAAAAGGATTCAACATAATTGGAACTAAATGGGTTTTCAGAAATAAGTTGAATGAAAAAGGAAAAGTTAAGAGAAACAAAGCAAGGCTTGTTGCTCAAGGTTATAGCCGGTAAGAAGGAATTGATTATACAGAGACTTATGCTCCTGTAGCCAGGTTAGAGTCTATTCGTTTACTCATTTCTTTTGTTGCACAAAATAACATCACTCTATATCAGATGGATGTTAAAAGTGTCTTTCTAAATGGAATTATAGAAGAAGAAGTTTATGTTCACCAACCTCCTGGTTTGGAAAGTGAAAATTTTCCAAAACATGTTTTTAAACTAAAGAAATCTCTTTATGGCTTAAAACAAGCTCCCAGAGCTTGGTAAGAGAGATTAAGCAATTTTCTTCTGGAGAAAAATTTTATCAGAGGCAAAGTGGACACAACACTTTTTTGTAAAATATTTGAGAAAGATCTGTTAATTTGTCAAATATATGTGGATGATATTATATTTGGATCTGCCAATGTTATGCTGGGAAAGGAGTTTGCTCAATGTATGTAGGCTGAATTTGAAATGAGCATGATGGGAGAATTGAGATTCTTTCTGGGAATCCAAGTCAACCAGACTCCAGATTGCACTTACATTCATCAGACCAAATATGTTAAAGAGCTTCTGAAGAAGTTTAACATGACTGGTAGTAAGATGTATGCATCCAACAAGCACTCTTGGTAAGGAAGAGGTAAGTAAGAAAGTAGATCAGAAACTCTACAGAGGTATGATAGGATATCTTCTCTACTTAACTGCTTCTAGACCTGACATTTTATTCAGTGTATGCTTGTGTGCAAGATTCCAATCAGATCCTAGAGAATCACACTTAACAGGTGTTAAGAGGATTCTAAGGTATCTGAAAGGTACTTCTAATGTGGGTTTGTGTTACAGAAAATCTGATGATTTTAAACTAGTTGGATTCTGTGATGCTGATTACGCTGGAGACAGAGTGGAAAGAAAAAGTACTTTTGGAAGTTGTCAATTTCTGGGAAGAAACTTAATCTCCTGGTACAGCAAGAAACAACCTACAATTGCACTATCAACTACAGAGGCTAAATATATTGCTGCTGCTGGATGTAGCACGCAGATGCTCTGGATGAAAAGTCAGCTAGAAGACTATCAGATCTTTGAGAGTAATATTTCTATATTCTGTGATAATAATTCTGCTATATGTTTGTGTAAAAACCCTATTTTACACTCTAAGGCAAAACATATAGAAATTAAACATCACTTCATCAGAGACTATGTTCAGAAGGGTATTATAAACTTAGTCTTTGTTGATACAGATCATCAGTGGGTTGATACTTTCACAAAACCCCTTGCTGAAGATAGGTTCAAGTTTATTCTGAAAAATATTGGTATGGATTTTTGTCCAGAATGATATTTATCATAAGCAAACTTCTCAGATGAAAAATGCTTAAAACTCTGAAGTATTTCATTTGTCAATTATTTGATCTCTTGAGTTATTATTATTTTGTGTGTATCTGAACTAACTAATCTCAGAGGATCTGAACATTGGCTAACGTTTCATTTCTCAAAGAGAATTCAGAAGCACATGCAAGCAAACACGTGTCACTCTGAATCTGAAAAGATGGCGTGCACATTATTGAAGAGACATTTGAGGTATTGTTTGAATAGTTAAAATCTTGGTTTTCCCCCCAAATTGTCAGAATCAATTAATGTTTTGAAATGATTATTATTCTTTTCATTAAATGCTATTAATTGCTACTTGAGAACGTGCTGAATGTGTCTGTTTGTGTGCCTTAGCTTCTCTCTATAAATATCACAAATCACACCATTTCACACCTTTCACTTCACAAACAAGTATATGCATTTCTGTTTGCTTTTTGGTCTTCATCAAAACCTAAACCTTCATCCAAATCTTCTTCATCTTCAACAATGGCAACATCATCCTCAACATCAGCTCAGTTTCAATCATCTATGGCTGCAGTTGCATCATCAAACATGGGTGTTACTCCATTTAAGGAACCTGAGAGAACTTTGTTAACCCCTGTTGATAAACTTGAAGTTCTTTGTGAATCCATGGTGGAATTTGACTCTCTGGCAGACAATGGATTTGATTTGCGTTCTATTGTTGATGCACAAGGCTGGGTTAAGTATTTTGATAGATTATTTGGACCAGTGTATCCACACTTAGTGAAGGAATTTTGAATTCATGCATCTGTTTACCCAAAGTTCATCCTCTCTTCTGTTCTGGGAAAAGAAATCATAATCACTGAAGATCTCATCAGAAAACTCATTGGGTATGAGGAAACTGATGGAGTTTGTCATCTGCCAGCTGGGCGTGTTGACATGGAAGAAGTTTATGAGGAAGTTATTGCATCTGGACAAGCTTCAAATAAGTTCAAGGATCTGAAACCTTACTACAAAATCTGGGCAAAGATTTTTCTGGGATGCATCAATCACAGAAAATCCACAAATTCTCCAGATTATGTGAATAATGAACAACTCTATTTCATGTACTGCTTAAGTCAGAGTACCAAATTAGATCTGCCATACATTCTCTTCATGCATCTGTGGAATCACATTAATGCATCCAAAGAATCCATTAAGACTAAGGGACAGAAGATCAGGACGTGGATTCCTTTTGGAAGACTGGTCTCAGACATTCTGGCAGAGAATGGTCTGGTAGCTGCTCTTTATGAAGCTGGAGTTAAAGAAGAGCTTGAGACAATAGTTGGAAAACCCTTGAATGGAAAGAGTCTTCAGAGGCTAAAAGTTGTGGATGAACTCACAACTGCTCCTAAGAAGCTGAATGTTACTGAAGTAAGTCAGAGAAGGATTCCATTTCAAGACTTCCCAATCTTTGGTACTGAAGAACCTAGGGATATTATTCTTAGGTACATTGAGATGTGCAAAGAAGATGGAACACCTATTCCTGCTGATATTCTGATTCATGCTAGAGAACCTATTCCAGATGTCTATGAAGAAAACATGAGGAAAAGAAGACAGTTAGAGGCAGAAGAAACTGCTGCTCAGAAGAAACAAAGAGTTGCTGAAAAACCACAGAAGCAGATTAAGAGAAAAGCTTCTGGAGAAGTTACCTCTGTTCCTACCAAGCGCATCAAGACAAAAGGTACTAAATCATATTTACCTTCTATTTCTAAAATTGGTGTAAATATATCAACAATTAGTTCTATGCCTGAACCTCCTCCCACTCAAAATCAAACTATTCCTGCTCCATCTCAAACCTCTGAACCACCAAAAATTCCTACATCACAAATTCCATCTGATCCTGTTTCCACAACACCATTAAAATCATCTGACCTTCCTTAATCTGAACCACAAACAACAATTCAAACAGAACAACCTACAACACAACAACAACCTGAAATTCAGCAACCAGTTGCATCTGAACCCATACAATCTGAACAAATTGCATCTGAACCAGTTGTATCTGAACCACCAACATCCAAACCTTCTGATCCTCAATCAAAACAATCCAATCCTATTGAATCAAATATACCTGATTCTGAGATTCTGGATATCCAACCTCTCAAGACTGTATTTGAAGTATCTTCTACATCTTGTACCCCAACCACCTCATCTGATTCCTCTGAATCTGATGTTCATCCAGATGTTATCTCACCCCCTTCTCTCAGAGAATTTGAATCTAACCAACCAAATCTACCCATTTCATCTGATGATATCATTCCTGAACCAACACCAACACCAAAACCATCAGCTTTTATTCCTTATTTTGATAATCCAAAAGCTGTTATCCCATCCATTCGCAGAATCAAACCGTTCTTTCACATTATACCTGCTCAGAAGAAACCAGCCTATCCTAGCCCTCTGATCATCATTCCAGAATTTACCATTTCACCTCCATCTGTTCAACCCAAGCCTTTCACTTTGGAAACCCTTCTTAAACCAAAAACTAGGCTAAATGTTGATAATTTATTTGCAACTTTTATGAAAGAAATAAAGATGAATCTAGGATCTGTGAAGATAAGATGCTTGTCAACCATTGGTGCAAATGAATCTGATGCTATCTGGAATAGCTTCATTACCAGATTCAATATTGTTGCCTCAAATCTGAAGAATGTCTGTTCTGATGATGCGAAGCTCAAATTTGCTGAGACTGCTAGAAGCATGATATGGAATATGAAAAGATCCGCACCTTTGCTTCTTGAGGATGTACTTTCATCTTCTAGAGTATCTGCTACAGAAGTCTTTGCTGAATCTGCTTCTGAAGAAAATCCATTGGTTATGACAATTGTGGAAAATCCCTCTGCATTTGTTGCTCCAGACTCTACAACTCCCATGATTGTTGACTCTTCTCCTACACAAGAATCTGCTCCATCTACCTCTACTGAGATCAAGAAAAAGAATCCAGATTTGGAAGATAAGATTGCAGTTTTGGAAGCTGGGTAATCTGAGATCAAGTCATGGATGGCCAAGCAAGATCAAAAGAATGAGAACATGGAAAAATGGATGACAAAGCAAGAAGAATCCCCATCTGAGATCACTCAACTTCTGAAGATGATTCTTTCCAAGCAAACCTAGTTTTATGTTTTCTGTATCTGATGTTTGTGCACATGTACTTGAAATTCTTATATGATGATGTGTCTGTTTTGTATCTGAATGAATGAATAACTCTGTTGTTTTCTCTACATGAATGCATCTTTTCTGTATTTCCTTTTATTTGTCTTTAAAAGTTTTACTTTTTAATTATGACAAAAAAGGGGGAGAAAATGGATCTGACTGTTTAAATAAACTCTACCTAAATGAAATTCAGACATATCTAATTATAACTAACGTGAACTCTTATTATTTCAGAACATTTGAAAAATCTGACAAATTCTTTAAAAGTAACTCTGAGACCCCCATATCAAGTTTAACCAATCAGGCTCTGATTCTGAAACGTTTATCCAAGTCAAGATCTAATTTTTGGAACAATCAGACTCTGATTCTGTAAAAAAATACTCATGCAAAAAGGGAAGTTTCTATTCCTTCTAAGTATTCAATTCAGGGGGAGATTCTCAATCTCGGGGGGAGTTATAATTATATTTTTATTGAACAAAATTTCTTATGTTTTTGTCATTATCAAAAAGGGGGAGATTGTTAGAACACAGATTGGTTCTTAATTATATCTCTAAGTTTTGATGATAACTCTTACGAAATTTTATATTAAAGAATTATATACTCTAAAATTTGTTCAAGTATGTTTGCTGCAGATATTAAAGTGAATATTATTCTGAAAGCAAATTAGATCTGAACATGGAATTATGCAAGGCTCTAAAGCGTCAAAAGTATCTCTTAGAAGAATCTGAATGCTGCCTACAGAAGATTCTGAAGCAGAAGCTACAGAAGCATCTGAAGCATTGAAGACTTTGTATGAAGAGGTTCTAGCTTAGTTTATTTCAGAAGACTCTGATAGTACTACGCTGCAAGTACTGAGGATCTGATTCCAAACTCTGCTCTGAATTATTACACGCTGAAAGCACACTTGCTGCAATGCTCTGATTCAGCAAACTCTGATGAACATCAAAGACTCTGATCATTCAAGACTCTGATGTTATCTGCTGAAGTATTATAAACTTGTTGAAGAAGAATTCAAAGTTATGTCCGTTGGATAGACCAAACGACTCTTTCCTCATTTATGCTAGACACTAGAACACAGACAAAAAGGATTTATCTGTGCATTCTACTTCTAGGAAAGGTCAAGTGATGTGAAGACAAAAAGACTACAACCCTTTTCAGTACACAGCCTTCAACGTGAAAACAACTTGGACTTCTGTGCCTATAAAAGCAAGACTCCAACACTCTTCTTCAGTTGACGAAATTGAAAGAATTCAAAGAAAAGCTCTCATACAATTTATTCTCATTGCTGAATTTAATTCATTGTTCTTAAACTTAAGTGTAAAATCACAGTTGTGATATAGCTTACTTAGAAGCATTTAAACACTTGCTTAGTTTTACATATTGATTGTAAAAGTCCTTAAGAAGATCCAGTTGTGGTCAGTAGTTCTTAAGAAGACTAAGAACAGTTGCTCTTAGTGCTTGCTATTGTAATCAGTTTGATTAATAGTGGATTAAGTCCTTGTTGAGAAAGGCAAATCACTCTTGATAGGGTGGACTGGAGTAATTGAGTTCAACGAATCAGAATAAAAATCTTTGAGTTTTTATTACCATAATCCCCCCCCCCCCCCCCCCCCCCCCCCCCCCCCCCCCCCCCCCCCCCCTCTAGGTATTTTCTCAAATATTAATTATAAAAAATCATGAGTCTATCTACTAATTTGACAACAAAAATCTATCCAACCTACCATATATAATGAAGACATGCTCCATGCTAATGGAACAATAAAAAATTACATAAGAGACATCCCACAATATAAGAATCCCTTCGTATGCACTCATCAACAGCCTATTCGTGAAACCATATATCACTAGAATCCCACAATGTTATGTCAATAAATATTCCACCCTATCCCGTTAAGACAGTTTAATTAATAATTTTATAGAGACATTGAGTGTAGGGACGTGGATTCAATCCGTGACATCATTTGTTCATCATTTGAAACATATACCATTAGACTACTTGAAAAAATCTTCCATCACTTCTAATTTAATATTTGTATATAAAGAATATCTATTTTTTTTCATCTCTACTTAGATTCTAAACTTCCTTCTTGTTAGAAGCTCCCTCTAAATCTCTCATATTATATGATAAATTTTTCATGACACTCGCACAACAGCCAACTTCCTAGCAGACACAGTTTCCCCAGCACCCACCGTTTTCACCTTGAGCATAGCTTTATGCTCTTCAACGGGAATATCAATTTTTAAGGTCTTAAGCACCCACTTCAATCCTTTATGACTACATTTGGCATGACTGACTGAAGCCCGCACAACCCTCCATTCATAATACTTACCAGTTACCATCACCTCTCCCAGCTCGAGTTGAGAAGAACTGGGTCGATCGATCTGCATGTTGCTGGCCTGCAGAAGGGCAAGGGTTGAAGCTGAGTTCCCCAAGCCTACTCAAAATATCTATTTGATTTTCATTGCAAAGATGGCTCAATTGTTTCTAGCATTCTGTCATTTTCTAATGAATTAAGCTTAATAAGATTTTGGCCCATATATCTACAAACCTCCCCACTAAAATTATTTCCTGTACCATAAATATCATCATTTGCGCCATCCTGCCAAGGTCCATCATCTCAACCTCAAAAAACATCTCACCAATGTCCAGCAAGCCCAAGTGCTCCAACTACTACAATTATGAGAATTCAATTTTATTCTTCACTAAACAGATCCAGTTATAGTCAGGAAATAGTTTACTTTATGCAATCCTCAAGCAGTTGATGACAGTTTTGATATTCTTGAGAAACAGGAAATACAAAACATAAGGAAAGTAAATAGATTCTCATATCATAAAATTAGATTCTCTCATGTAATTTACACATGTGAGGATAAAGTGTGATTTTTCACCATCTACATTGAGAGATAAACAAGTGAGGAATTAAGATGGATGGTGAAAGATCATACTGTGTATCAATTACTAATGAGAGGGTTTACTCCCCTCATACCATACATGCACACTAGCAAATGCTTTGCTCATTATTACATACCTGCTTTCTCATACCAACTTACTACTATTGCCTCAATCGCAAGTATGAGAACAAAAACACCAAAATTTTCATTTGTATCGGTAAATTGCAGCATGCTAGTCACAAGCATGACTCAAGCCCCATTAAAACAGTCCTATATCAGTGACAGAAGGCCATTGTAATTGCTCAGGTTGTTTGGTAAGTACATATAGACAATGACAATAGTTTGAAACAGTTCAAGTGGTGGAGATTTTAAGTAGAAATTGAAGGCTGTAATCCCATAAGAAACAGTGAAAACTAGAATGTAAATGAACTCTTTTCTAGTACATTTTAAATCATCTATTAAGAAAAACATTCATATGAATGCCACCTACAAGTCTACCATTACAAGTTACATGTACACATTTCCCCCAAAACAGGAAACTTCTCGAAGCTGAAGAAAAGTGGCAAGAGCCATAAGGCCACTAGTACAGAAATGTATTGACTCCAATTCTGTAATTTAGCCTTGAGCCCAGACTTTGAATCCGCCATATACTTCAGCAGCCTCTCTAATCAATGTGGTGCTTTCCAATTAAACTCTTTAATAAAGCATCACAAAGCACAGTTACAACATACAAGTCACAACAAAGTTGTCACCACCCAATCAATATCTTCTAGAATTTTGCCTCTTCAAGATACCACCAAGATTGGCCACAGCGTCATTAAACTTACGGATCTTGAGGAAGCCTTTGATCATAGAGGTTTCACTTTCCGACAATTTTGCTCTCTTCATCACCAGATTGATGAGTTCAATGAGAGTATCCTCCATTGATAAAGAACAAAGCCTTTCTGCCAAAAAATTGAATGATGGGAAGTCTGGCAGTATTTCTTTCTCCAACATCTCAACTGTAAAATCAATAGCCTCTTGTACCGGCCCTCCACCATTACACAGCCCACGGAAAACAATCTTGTATGTTACAGCATCCGGTGGATTGCTCTTTTCTGTCATTTCTCTGAAAAGCCTCATTGCTTCTTCTGTTCTCTTCCTTCTGAATAATGCTTGAATCACAGGGCTATAAGCCTGTGGAGTCAAGACAATACCTTCCATCTGGACAGATCGAAGAAGCTGGCTTGCAACCTCTGCTCTACCAGCTTTACATAATCCACCAATAAGCGTACCATAGGTAACAATATCTAGGTCACACCCATTTGAATCCATAGTCTGCACAATATCAGCTGCTTTCTCTATATCTCCAACTCTGCAGAAATATGTAAGCAATGAATTATAAGTGAATTTGTCAGGCTTTAATCCTTCCATTATCATCTGATTCATAAGTTGAGAAGCTTCTTCAACTCTCCTGTCTTTACAAAGACCATCAATAAGGGTGTTATACGTTACTAAACTTCTTGACAGCCCCAAAAGTTCCATCTGATCAAAGATCTCCTCCGCTTCTTCAACCCTTCTGCTTTTACACAAGCGATCAATCATAGTATTGTACATCACCTCATTCCTAGCACAGCCACTCAACTCCATTTCTTTCAACAGCTTTAATGCTTCATTAAGCCTCCCTTCATAACATAGCCTGTTGATCAATATACTGTATGTGACATCGTTGGGTTGATACCCTTTCTTTTTCATGTCTTCGAACAGCTCCATCGCAATCTCCTGGTTCTTAGTCAAGCATAGACCCTGTATCAAAGTATTAAAAGTACAAACGTCCGGCAACATCCCCGTGCTAACAAGAATTCGGACAAGTTCAATGGCAGCTTCAATTTTATTCTCGTTACACAAGGCGCTAATAAGTATATTGTAAGTTACAGTATTTGGAGAACAATCTCTCAAAACCATCTGTTGCAAAATTTCTATTGCCTTATCAAATTCACCCGATCTACACATTCCAGATATCAAGGAGTTATATGTATTCACATGAGGATCAAACCTGTTCTCAATCATAAAATCCACAATTTCCAAGGCATCATTAACATTTCCATTGCTACATAATCCTTTCACCAAAGTATTAAAAGTAACCCGATCAGGGAAAAGCCCTTCCTCAGAAACCTCATGAATGAATCTAAGAGCTTCCTCAACGCGCCCTTGTTTGCAAAAAACATAAACCAAAAAATTCACAGAAACATGTGTTAACAAACAACCATACCCCGCCATTTGTTTTCTTATCCTCAAAGCACCATTCAAATCACCCTCTTCAATAAAACCCCGCATCAACGTAATGAAAATTTTCTCATTAGGTTTCAACCCGTGATTCGCCATATCCTCAAGCATCAAAATTGCAGATCTTAATTGATGTGCTTTACACAAAGCCTTAATCAAAACATTATAAGTGGAAACATCAAGAGGGACGCCCGCAGAAACCATCTTCGAATGCAGCATTTCTACTAACTGAAGCTTGTTAACCTCAACTAGAGCACTCAGAGCGAAATTGTACAATTTGGTATCTAATTTAAACCCTAATTCACTTTTCATGATATGAAGCACGTGCTCAATATCTTGAAAGTGGCTAAAACCATGGATGAGAGTAGCAAAAGTTTTTCTGTTTGGGATGAAACCGGAAGATTTCATTTGTTTGAGAACGGTAGTGATGGAATCAAAGGTTGAGGTTTGGGTAAGATGAAGAAGGATTTCATCGTAAAAGGATGAATCGGGGTTGAAATTGGGGTGGTTAGAGGCTAGTTGAAAGGTTTGAATGAAGGAGGTTTGGTCGTTTTGGCGGAGGAGGAGGCGGAGGAGTTGGGAGGAAGAGAAATTGGGAGGGAGAGGGTGGTGTGTTGTGGAGGAAGAGAAATTGGGAGGGAGAGGGTGGTGTGTTGTGGAGGAAGAGGTGGTGCAAAGAGTGGGGAATTTGAAGTTGAAATTGGAAGAGAAAGAGATAGAGAAAGTGAAGGGTGGTGTTGAATGGTGGCGTGGGTTTAAGGTGCGAGGGAAATGGTGAGGGTGAGGATGAAGTTGAGAGAGTGTCATTGAGACAATATTACAAACGTCTAACATGCGTGAGGAGAACGATGGTAGTTTGCCGGTGATGTTGGAGTCCCACTGCTATGATAAGTTGTTCAAATTTTAATTTTCACAGCTTTGAGGATTATATGCTTCTATTAAGAGAGTTTTTGGTTTTGGCATCCTTTGTCATGGAAGTATTGGTTTCTAATCGTCTTGGCTTGTTGAGGAGATGGACATAGACATGTCATGGAAGTTCAGGTGGAAGTATTGGTTTCTAATTGTCTTGGCTTGTTCAGGAGGTGGACATAGATTAGTGGTTTTTATTCTAGCAATTTGAGTTTGTGGGGGGTTGTATTGAGGTTAGGTTGGAGTCCGTGTGTGTCTTATATTTTTTAAGACTAAATTGGAGTCCGTGTGTGTCTTATATTTTTTAAGACGTAATTAGTCCGTTAATCTACATAAAAATTTATTATTTTAAATATATATAAATAAATAATTAAAATAATATTTAAATAAATTAACAAATTAAAAAATTAATGAGATTAAAAATTTGTTTGCATTGGTTTATTTTAATTTATTTATTAGTATAAATTTTGTTAGACTATTTGTTTAAGATAACTTATGAAAACAACTTATGACATTGTTTATAAGGTGTTTTTTTCATAAATTATCAAAGATAATTAATTTGTGTTTATGTATTTTAATTTAAAGTATAAAATATAACATAATGATAATAAAAAAATTATTCATATTTATTTAAATAAGCCGGTCTGATTTATTTTCACCCCTACATACCATGTTGTTTTGATTTTGCTTTTTTTCTCTTTTGATTATGGTTTGTATTCTTGTAATGGTGTTTGCTCATTATGTGCATGCCTTCTGCTAGAATGAGATATATTAATAAATTATTTTTTCTTTTTAAAAAAAATTTGTCAAAACAAATACTTTAGAGAAAATTATTCTGGATAATAGAAAATTGTTATTTAGCTAATCTGAGTCTGATTGTCTCTAAAAAAAATTATTGCATCCATGCATTTCTTTTCCACCGTATGGATTTCCACATATATCCTCTATCTTATGGGTTCATTCGGCTCTGCAGGGTTCTAATCGAATTCTAATTCAAGTCAAGGGGAAAAAGGGAATAAGACTTAAGTTCACAAAACTCGCAATGTATGGAAACATGTCTCTTGAGTTCATCAACTCAAACAATCATTAGTTCAAAAACCATATCAAGGCATCTTTCCCCATCCTCTCCTACATCTAGGACTTTTGGCACGTGTTACAAATCCTTGTATCATACTTTGACATATGCATGAACTTCAAATTTTAAGGAAACATTGTCCTTACGAATTGTCACTTCTTATGGGACTCCAAACCTATTTCAAGTCTCTACCCATATGAGACTCTAACTCACTTAGGGATCCAATGCTTATGAGGACTCAAACTTGTCAAAGTATTGGTGCGTACATCCCAAAGGAGCTCTACATAAGCATCACTCTTGGGACGACACAAATCAAGGGTTGTTTCTGACTACGTGATAAAATACAACAAAATGTGATCGTATTCGACAATCACAAGGTGATCACATTCACCTTAATCACATAACAACATCATAAATTCCATGCAACGCATCTCATTCACAACTATGGTAAACATTCATCTATGGCACTCACCTAGGTATCATATAGCATGAATCTCACTTTCTAGTGTATCTAAGTCATACTTGTAACTTAGTTATATTTGTTAGAACACAGATTGGTTCTTAATATATCTCAATGTTTTGATGATAACATTAATGAAATTTTGTATAAAGAAAATGTATACTCTAATTTTGTTCAAGTGTTTTTTGTTTCACATATCAAATAAATATTCATCTGAAAACAAAAAGAATTCCTCTAAACATTATAACGCAAAGCTCTGAGCGTAGGAAGTGCAGCTGCAGAAGACTCTGAAGCGCTACATGCAGAAGACTTTGAAGCACTACATGCAGAAGACTCTGAAGCGCTACATGCAAAAAAACTCTGAAGCGCTACCTACAGAAGACTCTGAGCGCAGAGTATAAAGTTTCAGTATATTCAGAAGACTCTATGAGAACTCAACACTGCATGTACAGAGGCTCTGAGAATCAAGTCAACTCTGATCATTCATTCACGCTAAGCACTTTGCTGCAAAACTCTGGATAGAGTGACTCTGATAAAGAAGAACAAGGAACATCATCAGAGGATCTGATGCAAGATTACTTTTCATATTTGTTCATTTGAAAAGATATTGTTTAAGAAAGATATGTTGCTAACCACTACCAACGGTACTATTTCTCATTCGTGTATGGCACATGAATTCAGGCAAAAAGGGAATGTCAAATCAAGACGAAAAGTATTTGTCCTTTCTGTCTACATCCTACAATACTTTCATCCACATACTTTGAGAAAGTGGAGTATATAAAGAAGTCTCCATCAACACTTCAAAAACAATAATTCCAAAGAATTTCAAGAAGAATTCCAAAAACAATCAAAGAACAATTCAAACAACTTTCTACATCAAACACATAAGTTTTATTTGTTCTTCATTTTTTGTAAAAATCACAGTTGTGATAATAGCTTTTTAGAAGCACTTAAACACATTGTATTTTATCTTTGTAAAAGTTCCTTGAGAGACCAAGTTGTGGTCAGGATTCTTGAGAAGACTAAGACAGTTTGTCTTAGTGATATCATTGTAATCAGATTTTGATTTAGTGGATTAAGTGCTCATTTGAGAGAGGCGAAATAACCTTAGTCGGGTGGACTAGAGTAGTTTGAGTTCAAACGAACCAAGATAAAAATAACTTGTTATTTTTTATTGTCATAATTGTTTTTGAAAACCCCCTATTCAACCCCCATTCTAAGTGTTTTCCTACCTTCAGTTGGTATCAGAGCTCCGACTCTGAAAGTGCTATCACTTAACAGTGACAGAGAAAGATCCAGTTGGGAAAACTCTTGATTTATTATCCTTGATTTATTATGACTGAAACTTCAACTTCAAACAACAAATATGATGATAAAGATAGAATTAGCACAAAGCCTCCCATGTTTGATGGAGAGAAATTTGATTATTGGAAGGATAGAATAGAAAGTTTCTTTCTAGGCTATGATGTTGATCTATGGGATTTGGTAATTGATGTATACATTCACCCCACTGATGGTGAGGGCAAAAAGATTGACAGAAAGTCAATGACTGACCAACAGAAGAGAGATTTCAGAAATCATCACAAAGCTAGAACCATTCTGTTAAACGCTATATCTCATACTGAGTATGAGAAAATCATAAATAGAGAAACAGTGTTTGACATGTTTGAGTCATTAAAGATGACACATGAAGGAAACTCTCAGGTGAAGGAGACAAAGGCTCTTGCGCTTATTTAGAAGTATGAAGCCTTCAAGATGGAGGAAGAAGAATCAGTGGAAACCATGTTTTCAAGATTCCAGATTCTGACAGCTGGTTTGAAGGTCCTTGACAAAGGATACTCCACTTATGATCATGTGAAAAAGATCATCAGAAGTCTACCAAAGAAGTGGAAACCCATGGTCACAACGCTGAAGCTATCAAAGGATCTTAACAAGATCACTCTGGAGGAACTCATCAGTTCCTTAAGAAGTCATGAGATAGAGCTGGAAGAAGATGAGCCTCAGAAGAAAGGTAAGTCTATTGCTTTGAAATCAAATAAAAAATCTGGCAATAAAGCTTTTCAGGTACTTGAGGAAAGCTCTGGAGAATCTTCCTCAGATGAAGATGAACTGTCTTTACTTTCCAGAAGGATAAATCAACTTTGGAAGCATAAACAAAAGAAGTTCAGAAACTTCAAAAGACTAGAACAACATGGAGAATCTTCTGGACACAAAAGATATGGCAAGAAAGAAGTTATGTACTTTAAGTGCAAGGAGCCAGGACACTACAAAAGTGGATGTCCCAAACTTCAGAAGGAGAAACCCAGAAAGAAGTTTGAGAAAAAGAAGAAAGTCATGATGGCCATGTGGGATGACTCAAATGCTTCTAAAGCCTCATCAGAGTCAGAGGACGAATGTGCAAATGTTGCACTGATGGCTGACAGAGAAGACCATGCAGAAACATCTGAATCTGGATCAGAATCAGATTCAGAAGAGGTATTTTCTGAACTTACCAGAGCTGAGCTAGTTGAAAGCTTATCTGAGATGGTTGAAAACTATAGTAAAATTAGACTCAAATACAAGAAGCTTAAGAGATATCTTGCATCTGAGACTGATTAGATGAAATCAAAAATTGCTGAGCTAAAAGCAAATAATTTTCAAATAAAAACTGATTTAGAAAAAGCTCAACAAAAGTCTGATTCAGATACTATGTCTTGCTCCAAAAATATTTTAGAAGAGTACGACTATAGTTTTCAGAGGTTCCTGTCCAGAGGCCTAGATAGAAGTAAAATGGCTTCCATGATCTATGGTGTTAGCAGGAATAACAGAAAAGGAGTTGGATATGAGTCACCCTCTGGGAAGGATTTAAATCCAAAACCTGTTGATAAGCTGATCATCAATTATACTCCTCTATACACTCATTTTAAATATGGTCACCTAAATGACATAGAACACACACGTACAGATCAGATCACAAAAAGCTTTATTAAACCAAAACCTCATCAGAACACAAAAGTTTTTAAGGAACAGAAGTTCAGGCAGAACTTCAGACCAACTAACCCCAGAGGACCCAAAAAGATATGGGTACCTAAGGATAAAATAATCTTTGTTGCAGATGTCCTTAGCAGCAAAGTTAAGACACTAGTCATGGTACCTGGACTCTGGCTGCTCACGACATATGACGGGAAGAAGGTCTATGTTTCAAAGCCTGGAACTTAGATCTGGAGGAGACGTGAAGTTTGGAGGAAACCAAAAGGGCAAAATCATTGGCTCTGGAACAATTGGTAATGGTAACCTCCCTTCTATCTCTAATGTTCTGCTTGTTGAAGGATTAACACATAACTTATTATCCATAAATCAATTAAGTGACAATGGTTATGATATAATCTTTAATCAAAAATGTTGTAAAGTTATTAGTCAGAAAGATGGTTCAATCCTCTTTAATGGGAAAAGGAAGAACAACATTTATAAGATAAATCTTTCAGAACTGAAAAATCAAAATGTAAAATGCCTTATGTCTGTTAATGATGAGCAATGGGTCTGGCATAGAAGATTGGGTCATGTTAGCATGAGACGTATATCTCAGATTAACAAGCTCAATCTGGTCATAGGACTTCCTAAGTTGAAGTTCAACTCAGATGCTCTTTGTGAAGCATGTCAGAAAGGAAAATTTTCAAAATCTTCTTTCGAATCTAAAAATGTTGTTTCTACCTCTAAACCATTAGAGCTAATTCATATTGATCTGTTTGGACCAGTGAAAACTGCATCCATCAGAGGCAAGAAGTATGGATTAGTCATAGTTGATGACTACAACAAATGGACATGGGTAAAATTCCTAAAACACAAGGATGAGTCACACTCTGTATTCTTTGACTTCTGCAATCAAATTCAAATTGAAAAGACTTTTAATATTATCCAAGTCAGAAGTGATCATGGTGGTGAATTTGAAAATAAATATTTTGAAAAATATTTTAAAGAAAATGGCATTGCACATGATTTCTCTTGTCCTAGAACTCCTCAACAGAATGGAGTTGTAGAACGAAAGAATAGAACATTGCAAGAAATGGCTAGAACAATGATCAATGAGACTAATATGACAAAACATTTTTGGGCAGAAGCAATTAATACAACATGTTATATTCAGAACAAAGTGTCTGTAAGACCTCTTCTGGACAAGACTCCTTATGAATTGTGGAGGAATAGAAAGCCCAACATTTCTTATTTCCATCCTTTTGGATGTGTTTGTTTTATTCTAAATACTAAGGATAATCTGAACAAGTTTGACTCTAAAGCACATAAGTGTTTTATGATTGGATATTCTGAACGCTCTAAAGGCTACAGAGTATACAATACTGAGATACAGATTGTAGAGGAATCAATTCATGTCAGATTTGATGATAAGCTTGGCAATCAAAAGCCAAAGCAGTCTGAAATTTTTGCAGATAGAGAAGTTCTTCTCACAGACTCTGAAGAATTAGAGGCAGATAGAGTTAAAGCAAAAGAACCAGAAGCTACTTCTGATGCTACTCCATTAGCTGCTCAGCTGGACAATTTAACCATTTCTGAAGAAACCCCTCTGAAAGGATCCTCCAGAATCAAAGCTTCTCACCCAGAGGAAATGAGCAAGGAGAAGTCATCAGAAACAAGGCTAGACTGGTTGCTCAAGGCTACAGTCAGCAAGAAGGTATTGATTACACAGAGACATATGCTCCTGTGGCAAGGTTAGAATCTATACGCTTACTTATTTCTTTTGTTGCACAGAATAACATCACTCTGTATTAGATGGATGTTAAAAGTGCTTTCTTAAATGGCTTAATTGAAGAAGAAGTTTATGTTCATCAACCTTCTGGTTTTGAAAATTAAAAATTTCTAGAACATGTTTTTAAATTAAAGAAATCACTCTATGGCTTAAAACAAGCTCCCAGAGCTTGGTATGAGAGGCTGAGTAATTTTCTTCTGGAAAATAATTTTATCAGAGGAACGGTTGATACCACTCTTTTTCATAAATCAATTAAGAAAGATATTTTAATCTGTCAGATTTATGTAGATGATATTATTTTTGGAACAACAAATATTACGCTTGGAAAGGAGTTTGCTGAGTTTATGCAAGCAGAATTTGAAATGAGCATGATGGGAGAACCTAGATTCTTTCTGGGAATTCAAGTCAATCAAACTCCAGAAGGCACCTACATACATCAGACAAAGTATGTGAAGGAGCTTCTGAAGAAGTTCAACATGACAGAGAGTAAGTTAGCAAAGACTCCAATGCATCTAACTAGCACTCTAGGAAAAGAAGAGGTAAGTAAAAAGGTAGATCAGAAGCTCTACAGAGGTATGATTGGTTCTCTTCTGTATTTGACTGCTTCTAGGCCTGATATTCTTTTCAGTGTTTGTCTTTGTGCTAGATTCCAATCGGATCCTAGAGAATCTCACTTAACAGTTGTTAAGAGAATTCGAAGGTATCTGAAAGGTACTGCTAACGTGGGTTTGTATTACAGAAGATCTGATGATTTTAAATTAGTTGGCTTCTGTGATGCTGATTATGCTGGAGACAGAGTTGAACGCAAAAGTACTTCTGGAAGCTGTCAGTTTCTGGGAGGCAATTTGATCTCATGGTACGGCAAGAAGCAACCCACAATAGCACTCTCAACTACAGAGGCAAAATATATTGTTGCTGCTGGTTGTAGTACTCAGATGCTCTGGATGAAAAGTCAGCTAGAAGACTATCAAATATATGAGAGTAACATTCCTATTTTTTGTGATAATACTTCTGCTATTTTCCTCTCTAAAAATCTTATTTTACATTCTAAGGCAAAGCATATAGAAATTAAACATCATTTCATCAGAGACTATATTCAGAAGGGAATTTAAGTTTAAATTTTGTTGATACAGACCATCAATGGGCTGATATTTTTACAAAACCCCTTGCTGAAGATATATTTAAATTTATTTTGAAGAATATTAGTATGGATTTTTGTCCAGAATAAAATTATTATTCATAAGCAAATTTATTCAGATGAAAAATGATTAATGTCTATATTCTGAAGTGTTGCATCTGTAATTTCATTTGTTACCTTATTTATTTTGTGAAACTCTAAACTAACAAGCTTCAGAGGATCTTAACGCTAGCTAACGTTTCATTTCCTAAAGAGTTTCAGAGACACTTAAATATCAAACACGTGTCACATGAAATCTGAAAAGGTGGAGTGTACAAAGTGAGGTGCCGTTGAGGTACTGTTTGAATTATTGCAATTCTCGTTTCCCCCACTTTTTTCAAATCTCATTAAATGCTTGAAATCATTATTTTTTTTAATTAATGTGATTAACTGCTAAGTGTTGGTTGTGTTTTTTTGTGCCCTAATTTTTATCTCTATATATTCCACGATCTCACACTTCTCACACTTTCACTCTCTCTCACACATTTTATGCATTTTGACCTTCTCCATTGTTTTCTCTTCTCCGCTAAACCTAAAAGAAGATTAGTTTATCTCACAAGTTCTGCTATGGCAACCTCATCTTCTTCATCTCAAAAGTTATCATCAACTATGGTTGGGGTATCATCATTAGAAAAGGGTACTGTTTCATACAAAGAACCAGAGAGAACTCTTCTAACACCTATTGAGAAATTAGAAGTTCTTTGCGAATTTATGGTGGATTTTGAATGCACCGTGAAGAACGACTTTGATCTTCGTCCAACTGTATCTTCTCAAGGATGGGTGAAGTATTTTGATAGGTTGTTTGGTCCAGTTCTTCCTCATTTGGTTAAGGAATTTTGGATTCACGCAAAGGTTTACCCTAAGTTCATCTCGTCGTCCGTTTTGGGGAAAGACATCATAATCACTGAGGAGATGATTCTTAAATTGATAGGGTATGAAGAAGTAGATGGTGTTACTCATCTTCCTATAGGACGCGTAGACATGGATGAAGTCTACAGTGAAGTTTTCACTTCTGGGATGCCTGCAAGCAAGATCAAGGATCTGAAGGTGCACTACAAGATCTGGGCAAAGATATTTCTGGGTTGTATTCACCATAGGAAAGCATCTAACTCTCCAGACTACATCAACACTGAACAATTGTACTTTCTGTACTATTTGGGAAACAATATCAAGGTGGATCTGCCACATTTGCTATTTACTCATTTTTGGAACCACGTGAAAATGTCCAGAGAAGAGATCAGAACAAAACATCAAAAGATCAGAAATTGGATCCCAATAGGAAGATTGATTTCTGACGTACTCACAGAGAATGGATTAGTTGCACATCTGACAGAGGCAGGTCAGACAGCAGAGTTGGAAACAATTCTGGGAAAGCCTCTGGATGGGAAAAGTTTGCAAAGGATGAAGCTGGTGGAGGAACTTCAATCTGAACCAGTCAAGATTGACTCTGCTGCTGTGCACAAAAGAAGAGTTCCAGTGGAGGACTTTCCACTATTTACTGCAAAGGAACCTAAAGAAGCTCTGCTCTTCTATATTGAATCATGTCTAGCAGATGGCACTCCCATACCAGCAGATTTGATAAAAAGAGCATCTGAACCTGCTCCAGAAGTGATTGAGAAGAAGAGAAGGAAGAAGAGCAAGGTTTCAGAAGAAGGTCCTTCTAAGAAATCTTTTGCACGCACTAAGAGGAAAGCCTCTGAAGAAGTATCTTCTGTGAAGGCTAAGCGTTCCAAACTTTCAGGTAACACTTCTGCTGTTCCTGTTTTAAAAACTGTGACACAAAATCCTACATCTGAACCTCCTCCTCCCTATGACCCTATTCATACTCCCTCTCCTCAACACCCCACTTCTGAACACATTTCATCTGAAAATGTTCATGACTCTGTTCCCTCTCCTACACCACAACCACACATATCACAACCCTCTGAACCTCAACCCTCTTAACCTCAATCCTCTAAACCAAACCCCTTTGAACCAAACCATTCAAATCCTAACCCCTCTGACCCTGATCATGTAATCCTTGATATCCAATCTCTCATGACCGTACACCCTATCTCATATGTATCATCTGACTCGTCAGATTCATCTGATTCATCTGGCTCTGACCTATCAGATGTTACCTCACCAACACATAACTCCCTAAACCATCCTGATGATATTCCTACTCCCACTCCCACTCTTACTCCAATTCCCTTTCCTACTTCCTTTACCATTCTTACTCCCCTTCCTTCTCTTTCCTCAGAATAACCCTCATCTTCTGATAAACCTTCCCCTT
This sequence comes from Lathyrus sativus, assembly GCA_963859935.3. NCBI lineage: Eukaryota > Viridiplantae > Streptophyta > Magnoliopsida > Fabales > Fabaceae > Lathyrus > Lathyrus sativus. The sequence continues at coordinate 276,968,077 of OZ012740.1, read as the reverse complement.
CTATTGACCCTAAGGAATCCGTCTTAGAGGCTCTCCTTAAACCCACACCTAGATCAGATGTTGGGACTCTGTTATATGGTTTCGAGACAGAAATGCAGATGTGCTTGTCTGTTGTTAGGGAAAGGTGCCTGAATAGAGTGAGTCCTCATGATTTTGAAGTATTTTAGACTACTTTCAGAAGAAGGTTCAACTCTGTGACTGAGAACCTTCAAGTTGCTTGCTCTGCAGATGCTCAAGAGAATTTTTCTGAAGCTGTTAAATTTGCTCTTCTGGGTATACGCGGAACTCCTACACAGTTTCTAGAAAACACAACTATAAAGGTTGTGTGTTCAGCATTTGAAGAAACTGCTGCACTTCAGATTAGTGTAATTCCACAGCCTGAAGAAATTTTCACAGAGGCTGCTATCTCTGAAGAGACTCCTGCATCTGATAAGCCTTTTGTTATGGATTTAGAGACATCATCTGTTTCAGTGGTCATTCCAGAATCAACAGATGAGAAAGCTTCTGAAGAAGTGAAAGTTTCTGAAGATGTGAAAGAAAAGCTTGCTCAGCAAGAGGCTGCAACAAGTGAAATAAAAACCTGGATGGTTAAGCAAGAGAAGACAACAGAAGAAATCAAGGACTGGATGGCTAAGCAAGATGAATCTACTTCTGAGATCAAGACTTGGATGGCAAAGCAGGAAGCACAAACTTCTGAGAAAACTGAGCTTTTGAAGATTATAGCCTCTCGTTCAACTTAGTTGTTTCTTTGTCTGTGCACATCTATGTTTTTACTTGTTTTTGTTATCTTTTGAGTTCTTTAAATGAATACATCTAAGTGTTTTTCTTCTGATTATGTGTTATAATTGTTTTCTTGCTCTGATATTTTTTTGTCTTAGATGATTTTTTTTTCTGAAATCACTTTTTGATATGACAAAAAGGGGGAGAAATGGAAATTTTGATTATTCATATAAACAGATACAAAATGGTAACTCATACATGATAAAATATAACTAATGTTGAATTAAGTGTTTCAGAGCTAAAAAATTCTCATCTGATAATATCCTTAGAATGAACTCTGAACAAGGTTTGAGAAAGTCTACAAAGCTAACTCTGACTCTGGAAAGAATACAAGTGCTGAAAGGGAAGTATTTATTTTTTCTAGCAGTATTCATTTCAGGGGGAGATTCATAATCTCAGGGGGAGAATATATTTTTTCCTGTTTTGAAAAAAATTTCGTATAGTTTTTGTCATCATCAAAAAGGGGGAGATTGTTAGAACACAGATTGGTTCTTAACATATCTCAATGTTTTGATGATAATATTAATGAAATTTTGTATAAAGAAAATATATACTCTAATTTTATTCAAGTGTTTTTTGTTTCAGATATCAAATAAATATTCATCTGAAGACAAAAAGAATTCCTCTGAACATTATAACGCAAAGCTCTGAGCGTAGGAAGTGTAGCTGTAGAAGACTCTGAAGCGCTACATGCAGAAGACTCTGAAGCGCTACATGTAGAAGACTCTGAAGCGCTACATACAGAAGACTCTGAGCGCGGAGTATAAAGTTTCAGTATATTCAGAAGACTCTGTGAGAACTCAACGCTACATGTACAGAGGCTCTGAGAATCAAGTCAACTCTAATCATTCATTCACGCTAAGCACTTTGCTGCAAAACTCTGGATAGAGTGACTCTGATAAAGAAGAACAAGGAATATCATCATAGGATTTGATGCAAGATTACTTTTCATATCTGTTCATTTGAAAAGATATTGTTCAAGAAAGATACATTGTTAACCACTACCAACGGTACTATTTCTCATTCGTGTATGGCACATGAATTCAGGCAAAAAGGAAATGTCAAATCAAGACGAAAAGTATTTGTCCTTTCTGTCTACATCCTACAGTACTTTCATCCACATACTTTGAGAAAGTGGAGTATATAAAGAAGTCTCCACCAACACTTCAAAAACAATAATTCTAAAGAATTTCAAGAAGAATTCCCAAAACAATCAAAGAACATATTCAAACAACTTTCTGCATCAAACACATAAGTTTTATTTGTTCTTCATTTTGTGTAAAAATCACAGTTGTGATAATAGCTTTTTAGAAGCACTTAAACACATTGTATTTTATCTTTGTAAAAGTTCCTTGAGAGACCAAGTTGTGGTCAGGATTCTTGAGAAGACTAAGACAGTTTGTCTTAGTGATATCACTGTAATCAGGTTTTGATTTAATGGATTAAGTCCTCGTTTGAGAGAGGCGAAATCACCTTGGTCGGGTGGACTGGAGTAGTTTGAGTTCAAAGGAACCAGGATAAAAATAACTTGTTATTTTCTATTGTCATAATTGTTTTTGAAAACCCCTTATTCAACCCCCCCTTTTAAGTGTTTTCCTACCTTCAATATTTTTTTATCCATTTACCTAGTTATAAGCCAAGGTTTCCTCATTCATCTTCATAATATTTTAAGCATGTTATTACACAACTAATACAATCACATAAGCAAAACAACAATTTATATATCACATATTAGCATTTAATTCATAAACATGCACAATGTTATCCTCTACCAAGAATCATTGGTTAATTCATGATCTCACAATAAATAGGACTTTTGGAGCCAATCTCCTCACTAAATAAGACTTTTTGAACAAAAGGTTTCTTAACAAATAGGTCTTTTGGAACAAAGGTTCCTCACCAAATGATCAACCCAATTCTCATGGTGTTCAATAAAATGCTAGATGTTCATGTTCACCCGTTCACACATTATTCCACAATCACTTCAATCCATTCTTATATATCAATCAATAATGCTTTCGACCGTGCTTCGATCCGAGTTACGGTTCTCAAGATATGGGAAAACAAGAAACAAAAAATTGCACCCTGTCATGGTTTCTCAACAAGCATCCAGCAAGGCTGACTCGCTTCTGGTTCGCCTGGTGAACCACATATCATATTAAGCCTTCATTTTTTATTTGCCAACATATAACCACATAACTTAAATGGACACTCACATTTTCTTGAAACAGTGTCATCTCGTTTCCAATTCCGAAAAGGAATTATATACTTCCTACTTCTTTTGCATGTCATTATCACAAATGCACCTCTTCTATCCAAACCATTACGGGACCTTCCGATTACAACACTAAACCCCATTTTTGATGCGTTTATATCAATCCATTGAAACATGTGATCACGAAATTCAAAATCTTGTTCATTTTTAAATTTGTCGCCAACATCTACCTCTTTCACAACAACATGTTTGGCATCTAGAGACACGATATGTTTTGGGAAAACATCATGGTGCACCGTATATAATGAAAAAAATAACACAAAATACTCAAAAATAGCTAAAACTAAAAACATACAGTTGGAAAAATGAAAACAGATAAGCTTCGAAAATACATTTTCAGAGGAATTCATACAAAATCCAGAAATACTTTTTCGGGTTAAATCTAAGTTTTTTCAGCTTCAAAACAAGAATAATTTGAACAATGAGACTTGAAATAAATGATCTTTACCTTGAATTCCAACTTCTTTTCTTTCTTTTGATGTGATGAAATACAATAATAATTATTTGGAGAAAAAAATTGATTGAGAATGGAAGGGTTTTAGAAAGGGTTTTGAACAAAAATGGCTATGGGGACTAATCATGCAAGTGGCTGTTTCATTAAAATCACGTTTGATATTTTCGGAAGTGCATCTCCGAAAATACTGACATGTAAAGGTGACAAACTTTCAAATTCCCGCTTGAAAACTTCAGAAATGCATTTTCAGAAATTCCAATGGGATGTTCAATAAACAATAAATTAAATGGATATGATCGGAGATACATCTCCAGAAAAAAATTGTTTTAAAATGGGATGACACTCTTTTGGCGTGTCATTTAGTGATGCAAAGGGTGCATCCGGAGATACATCTCTAGAATGTGAGGGACATTTTTGGATTTTCATAGGGTACTGTTCCACCTCATAGGGTGGGTTTAGAAATTCCCTTTATTTATACCTAACACCCTCTACATTTTTATTTTTTATCATAATACCTTCATACTTAAAAACTATAACTTTCACAATTCAAAATATCATGTTTTTGAGTTTTTGAAAAAAACTTGGATTTCTATCAATTTTTTCAAAACTTCTACAGAATATTTAGAAGTGTATTTTTTTCATTAAATTTTATGCATTTATACCCGATTTTTCATGAAAATCATGCTTTTTTTCCGATATTTTGGAAATGTGCGATAAAATCCAAAATATTGCATGCATATTTACCGACATTTTTGAAAAATGTGGTATCATGTTTGTGCTTTTACTGACATTTTAAAAATTTCAAGTGTAGTGTTATATTTGTGAAGCTCCCAAACAAGGGTGACTCTTGGGTCCCTTCCTTGAGTGATGTCACCCAGGCGACATCCACACAAAACGTAGGGGGCTCGCCTTTGGGGTAGATGACATGTATAGTAATGTTATCTCCTGTTAGTTATGTGAGAAGGAGTCACGCCACGACTCCATAATACATAAGTAGTCAACAAGCAGGCCTTTAGATTTCTATCGATCTTTAAAACTTCTACTGAATATTTACAAGCGTATTTTTTCATTAAATTTTATGCATTTATACTAGTAATTTTACATTTATACCATTTTTTTTAAAGAATATTGTAACACCCTAAACCCTGAAACTCGTACGAAAATATTTAATCGACAATTAAAGGTGTTATTACGACAACCATCCAAAAACTTTCGAAAAAATTTAACAACATGCATCAGAATTAACATAATAAAGACTTCAAAATCAAATTTCACAAATAAAGTATTAGGCTTTAAACCACATAATTCAACATTAACTCAAAACATAATAAAAACATCTTTTTCCCATGTTAGAAATCAAATCATTTAATTGCCTAAAAATGACAATGATAAAATAAATAAAGATGAGCTCCAAGAAACTATCTTCCACTCACAACAACCAAACTCTACTCTTGATTATCTACAAGATGTCCATGGTAGAGAACATAAAGTAAAGGGGTGAGGATACATTCATATATGGTAATGATGTATATAACATAAATAATAGGACAGTTAGGACATAACATAGTCATACGCAAACGATAACAACGAATCACAATGCAAATGTATTAATGCAATGTACTCCTCCTCCAAAAATGCATGTGGTACCAAAAGTTTGGATGTCTGAGTTATTATAAAAAGTTATCCACATCTCTAATTCCCCTCTAGAAAATGTTCTTTCTGAATAATGAGACCGCCACTGACTCTCTCTGAACACTAGACATCGTCCCTAGCTCTCTTTGAGCACTAGACCTCGTCACTAGCTTTCTCTGAGCACTGGACCTCGTCATTGGCTCTCTCTGAGCACTGAACCTCGTTGGACCAAAGTCCAACCTATCTCTGATGTACATGAATGCACGAGACTCAATAAAAATTCTCAAAACAAATAAGAAACAATTCAACTTGAAAATCAAGAAACAACATTCACGTCTCATACTCGAAAAATGTTCTCTCTGAACAAAATGTCCTCTCTAGACAAAGTTCGCTCTTAACCATAATTTGCCAATGCAATGCCAACACAATAGTTAACTCTGAACTACACAACTCAAAAATATGTTATACAATTATAACTCAATCATTTAAACATATCATATTCGTACATACTCTTCAAAAGTACATAACATTAACCTATTATCACAATACCACTCACTAACAAAGTAATTCCTATTTTTACTTATGTCATACCACCAACATGGTAATACATCAATTATTTAAGACAACTTTAGCCTTATGAAAACAACTCTAAAAAGTCAAATTACTCAGATCCCAACTCAACTTAATAATATTATTATCAATTACTCAACAACTCAATTTTCACTCTTTTGCCTTAACAACCTGGAGTACATGAATAGGATTTTCCATCCTTATTTGGACAAGTTTGTGGTGGTTTTCATTGATGATATTTTGATTTATTCAAAGAGTGAAGAAGAACATGCCGAGCATCTGAGGATTGTGTTATCTGTATTGAAAGAGAAGCGTGTGTATGCTAAACTTTCTAAGTGTGAATTTTGATTGAAGGAAGTGAGTTTCCTTGGTCATGTGATTTCGAGTAGAGGTATTGCAGTTGATCCGTCGAAGGTTGAAGCGGTGTCGCAATGGGAGACTTTGAAATCAGTTTTTGAGATTAGAAGTTTTCTTGGTTTGGCGGGATATTATCGGAAGTTTATTGAGGGATTTGCCAAGTTATCATTGCCGTTGACGCAGTTGACTAGGAAAAGTCAAGCTTTTGTGTGGGATGCGAAGTGTGGAGGAAGTTTCCAAGAGCTTAAGCGAAGATTGACGACCGCTCCTGTTTTGATTTTGCCAAATTCGACAGAACCATTCGTTGTGTATTGTGATGCTTATTTGATGGGTTTAGGAGGTGTGTTGATGCAAGATAAACAAGTTGTAGCTTATGCTTCGAGGCAACTCAGAGTGCATGAGAAGAATTATCCGACGCATGATTTAGAGTTGGTCGTTGTTGTATTTGTGCTGAAACTTTGGAGGCATTATTTGTTTGGTTCGAGATTTGAGGTGTTTAGTGATCATAAGAGTTTGAAGTATCTTTTTGATCAAAAATAATTGAATGCAAGGCAAAGGAGATGGTTGGAACTTCTGAAGGATTTTGATTTTTGTTTGAATTACCATCCGGGTAAAGAAAATGTGGTAGCTGATGCATTGAGTAGGAAATCATTGCATATGTCGATGATGATGGTAAAAGAGTTGGAATTGATTGAGCAATTTCGTGATTTGAGTTTGGTGTGTGAGAAGACTTCTTATGGAGTTAAGCTGGGTATGTTAAAGCTTACTAGTGGTATTCTGGACGAGATTCGAGAAGGACAGAAATCTGATTTGAGTTTAGTTGATCGGTTGACTTTGATCAATCAAGGTCGAGGTGGTGATTTTCGGATTGATGAGAATGGTATCATGAGGTGTCATGATCGAGTTTGTGTTCCCGATGTTGTTGAGCTAAAGAAGAGTATTCTTGAGGAAGGGCATCGTAGTGGATTGAGTATTCATCCGGGTGCTGCTAAGATGTATCAAGATTTGAGGAAAGTATTTTGGTGGTCTCGCATGAAGAAGGATATCACCGAGTTTGTGTATTCTTGTTTGACTTGTCAGAAGTTGAAGATTGAGCATCAGAAATCGTCGGGTTTGATGAAACCGTTGTTTATTCCTGAGTGGAAATGGGATAGCATTTCTATGGATTTTGTATCTGGTTTATCGAGGACGCCGAGTAACTTTGAAGCTATTTGGGTTATTGTGGATAGATTGACCAAATCTGCTCACTTTATTCCTATGCGAATGGATTACCCGTTGGAGAGGTTGGCAAATCTGTACATCGAGAGGATTGTCAGTGTGCATAGTATTATGTCTAACATTGTGTCAGATAGAGATCCAAAGTTTACTTTGAGATTTTGGGAAGGGTTGCAAAATGCTTTGGGCACGAAGTTGAGTTTGAGTTCAGCTTATCATCCGCAGACCGATGGTCAGACTGAGAGGACGATTCAGTCACTTGAGGATCTTTTGAGAGCTTGTGTGTTGGAGAAAGGAGGAGCTTGGGATAGCTACTTACCTTTGATTGAATTTACTTACAACAACAGTTTTCATTCGAGTATTGGTATGGCACCGTTCGAGGCATTGAATGGTAGACGGTGTAGAACGCCATTGTGTTGATATGAATCTGGAGAGAATTTTATGGTTGGACCTGAGATAGTCCAGCAGACTACCGATAAGATTAAGATGATTCAAGAGAAGATAAAGATTTCTCAGAGCCATCAGAAGAGTTATCATGACAAGAGGAGGAATGCACTTAAATTTCAGGAGGGAGATCATGTGTTCCTTCGAGTTACTCCTATGACTGGTGTTGGTAGGGCATTGAAGTCGCGTAAGTTGACGCCGCATTTTATTGGTCCTTATCAGATTTTGCAGAAGATAGGGGAGGTAGCCTATCGTGTTGCTTTGCCGCGTCTCTTGCTAATCTTCATGATGTGTTCCATGTATCTCAGTCGAGAAAATACATTGCGGATCTGTCTCATGTAGTCCAAGTAGATGATGTGCAGGTGAGAGATAACCTGACTGTGGAGACATCACCTATGCGGATAAAGGATCGAGAGTTGAAGCAACTTCGAGGCAAAGAGATTGCTTTGGTGAAGGTCGCTTAGGGAGGACTGGCTGGTGGAAGTGTGACTTGGGAACTTGAGAGTCAGATGAGGGAGTCTTATCCAGAGTTGTTCGAATCAGGTAACATTTTCGAGGACGAAAATTCCTAAAGTGGGGGAGAGTTATAACAACCCAATTTTCACTAATTAATTATTTATATTAATTAAATGATTTAAGAGGATTGTTTGATTAATGTATGATTAATTAAATGAATTAATAGATGTTGGAGAAAATTAGAAGGGAAAGACATATAAAGGAAAGTGGAGAGAAAGGAGAAAGATAGAAACATAAGAGAAAGAAAGAGGAAGAAGGAGAAAGAGGAGAAAAGAGAAGGAGAAGAAGGAAAATTTGGAAAAGCTCAAGAACAACTCTCAAGCATCGATTTAATTGAGGTAAGGGTGTGAAATGTTGTTATTATATCAATGTATATGATTATGTATGCTTGGGTTAGATTGTTGGATGTTTTTCTACAACTTCCATTTTAGGGCAAAGTGGATTTTATCGATAGAAACCGAGTTTTAACGGTAGAAAATGAGAATAAGTGGGAGAGTTTAGTCAAGGAATGCAAAGCTAAGACTGCGGGAACAAGTCGAGACTGAATCAGGTGGATTTGGTGAGTTTCGGAGTTTGGACAGTGAGGAATTTATGAGTTCGCAGACGTTCGCTAGCACCTTCGCTTGGCGAACAGGTCGCGAACATTCGCTAGCAACTCGTTGGGCGAATGAGTTAGCGAGAGGTCCCAGACTTGGACAGAATGCATTTGATCTGGTTCGCTGGTAGCGAGTGAGGTAGCGAAGGATTCGCTAGGGCCTCGCTGCAGCGAGTAGGTGGCGAGCGAAGTCAGTAGCTTCTGTTTGCCTTCGCGAGTTTGCTCGCTAGGCAAACAGATAGAGAGTATTCGCTAGAGACTCGCTAGGCGAGGAAGTCAGCGAGCGTGACAACATTTGGTTTTCTTGTGATTCCATTCCATGCTGATTTCTTGCTCGATTGTGTTTGATCCTTATTAGAATGAGTAATTACATACTGTGGAAAATATGTTGTGGGTAGCCGTATGGCGTGAACCCTAGATTGTGGAATTGATTATGAATACATATTGTTTGTATGAGATTGTATGAATAGAATACATGAGAACATATTGTGAATATGTGTGCATTGCTTGATAAATGTATTGATGATATATGAATATGTTGTGTGTGCAATCATGTTATAATTCTTGAGTGATGAATTATTTGAATGCATGGGATTAAGATGCGAGTACGGTCTTAAGTGCATTTGGTGTTTGATTGCATATGCATCATTTAGTCAAGAGGCAATGTTTTCTAGTTTCGTGGAGACTAGTGACTTGTCTCAAACCTAGAAGGGTGGGTTTGAAACCTTAGGGAACAGGCTTTTGTTGTTATTGGTCTAGAAGGGTAGACCTGGTTTAAGTGTAAAAATCAAAAAATGACAACGAGTGTTGGTACCACATGGCATGATTTGCATTGGGTTGCATTGAGTCACATGATTTAATGTGTATTGTTGAATGAAAGTATACCTTTATGTGAAGTATTGGATTGAGAATTATGGATGTATGCATGATGAAATGTGCTTGATGATTATCCATGTTTGTTTACACATATATTGTGATGTATATGATGAATGGAATGAATTGTGGTGGGAAATGTGAAATGTATGTGTTCTATACTTGTGTATGTATATATAATTATATGCTTTGATTGTTATGATAATATTTCTCACCCTTCTGCTGTTTCATAATGCTCTATGAGGCATTGTAGATTAGGTTGCTGGAGTTCTTTTGTGAAGTTTAGCTTCATCCTTTTGGTCGGTTATGCTCTGATATGTAGCACCGGGTAGTTAGGACTGTATAGTATTCTTTTGGGATACTTTTTGTGTATGTATTTGATGGTAATGTTTTGTAAACATGAATGATGTGATGACTAAACCAAATTATGTATTTATATGATAACATGTTTTATATGATTCAAATGTTTTAATCTTCCGCTTTAATTTTAAAATATTGAGATGTGGGTGTAGGACTAAGTTCCTCTGCTGAACTACCCCATTGTTGCATGTCTTTTATAGAGCAGGTGTTGTATGTTATTTGGTGAATGATGTGGCATACTTCTTTTATACCATATTTTAATTTACTCTGATGAAATATATAATGTGCTTATGTGATTTATTTGTTTATTTGGGGGTATAGAAGGGGGTGTTACAAAACCCACATCCATCATGAATTTTAACCCAAAGATTATATGCTAACGCTTCTAATTCCTAGTTTTAGAGTCAACGAAAAAACAAAAATCAAAGGGGAAAAAACATGATTCAAGGCATGTTCTCAACAGAAAAATGAATGTCAAGTGCAGAAAGGGCATACCAATACAAAATGCTTCATCGGCTCTTTAAAGTTCTGGCGAGTTTCCGGTGACAACAAGAATATTACCTCGTGTATGAAATCTTTTCTCTCTTTTTTCTCTATGTATGAGTTTAGTTTGTTTCTGCTTGCTTATTTTCCTTTACCGTGTCCTCCTCGTACCTTGCTGAAAATTATGTATTTTGAGAGTGGAGATTTGTGGCTAAGCTCGCCTTTCATAGAGCTCTGATGTGAGCTCTAAGAAGGTTTGAAAATAAAGAGTTGTAGGATAGGTTAAGGGTGGATTTTAGCAGAGTAATGATAAGTTTCTTATGTCCTTCATTGGCTAATCATTGAGTTCTATTTATAGAAGAATTTAGGGATGATTGGTACGTGTGATTCAGAGGAGAAATTGAGGAATATTCCTCCTTACGTGTGTGTGTACTAGCTGTACATTTTCAAAACCATTAGAGGGGATTTTTCAGTGAGATTGTGTGAGGACCTTTGATAGTGACTCACCCTTTTTCTGTTTGTCTCTAGTTAATGAGAAAAATGTTCTAGAATGTGTTAGTTTTTCATCTAAGTTTTTACTGCGTAATTTGTGGACCCTTTTACCATGCTGATATGGTGATCTTGTGTTGACTTAAAATAATTTTTTACTTTTGCTGATTTTGTTTTTTATGCTATAGTCTTCTTCCCAGCATTGACAAGTTCTTGATTTGGCATCTCTGATACGTGGATCGGCTTGGCCCTTCAAGGTAGAAGCATTTTGAATGCCAACTTCAATTATTTGATGTACGACCTACTTAGACCTCTCAATAGCTTGGTCATTCTTGTCCATTGTATTTCTTGCTTAAAAAAACTCTTGAACCTAATGGTTTTTTCTTGTTTCAGGTACACATGTGATGTAACAAAGGTTATCTTTAAAGAAGAAGCTTGGCTTACAGATAGCTTGAGCATCAAGACAAAACAGGGTCTGCACTAAGGTTTTCATTTTGCTGTCATTAGTTTACTTAATCATATTTCATGTGTATCCTACAAACCTGGTCTGGGGAATTTGAGTAGCATGGATGTTACAACTTGTTTTGGTGATTTTTTTTATTGCTTTTGAATTTTTTCGTGTTCATGAATTTGTTAGTGTTGTAAATATTAGACTGTAAATAGTAATTAGTAGTATTAGTAATGAGGCCCATTAGTCAAAACCCATTAGGTTTTCTATTCTCTCTTATTTAAAGCATGTAGTTGCAACATTGTAAGCAGAATTTTTAATTCCATCAGTGAAATATTTTACAACATGGTATCACAACTCCTGTTTTTTGGGGGTCTGGCTTCCGCATAAACCCTAGCCGCCATTGTAACGGAGTTTTTTTTTCTTTCTTTCTTTCACTGTCGGTCATCCTTGCAGTTTTTTTTTTGGGTGTTTGGATCATTGTTGTTCTGTGTTGCAGCACATTCTATTTCTTGGATTTACTTCACATCTCTCATTGTTCACTCATCTTTGCAACCCTACACTGCTTGTTTTTTGATATTTTGTGCTTTTTCTTTGTGATTCAATACATATCTGCTATTTGTTCCTCTCGATTGTCCCTTCAATGGCCGAGATTATTAAAGAATAACCACCTCCACCTCCCACAAATCCACCAGTTCCATTTAATGCTAAGGATTTTGTCGTTCAAAAAGGTTACTGGCTTACCGGAAAAAATTATTTTCAATGGTCTCAGTTCATCAGACACACTCTAAAATGTTGTGACATGCTAGATCATATTGAAGGCAATCCTCCTCTGGTTACTACTCCTAATTTCCCTTCCTGGGATAAAGATGATTATGCTATTATTACTTGGCTTTGGAACTCCATATCTCCAGAAATTAGTAGAAATTGCATGTATCTCTCAAGTGCAAAGGCAGTTTGGGATTATCTTCGTCGAAGTTATTCCATGAAACAAGACATGTCTGCTTGTTATGATTTAAAGAGGAAAATCTTCAATACTAAGCAGGGAAGTCTTTCGGTCTACGATTACTTTGGAGTTCTCAATGTTTTTTGGATTGAGTTGGATCAATATCAGAATTTGAAGATGGAGTGCAGCAAGGATACTGCCACCTTGAATACTGTTGTTGAGCGGGATAGGATCTTCGATTTCTTAGCAAGCCTTAATGTTGAATTTGACCCTATTCGGGTGCAGATTTTGGGTAAGGAAAAACTTCCTGATCTTAATGAAGTTTTTTACACTGTTCGTAGTGAGGAGACCCGTCGTCAAGCTATGCTTCATGAACAGCCCCTGGATGTGTCAGCACTAGTAGCTAGCAAAACAACAAGACAAGGACCACCATCATCATCATCTAAGAATGGTCGTGACAAATTCTATTGTGAGCATTGCAACCGATCAAGGCATACAAAGGATAGGTGTTTCAAACTACATGGGAGGGAACAGGTTCTTAGCCGAGGAGGTATTTCTCGCAACATGCACCAGCATCAAGCACATGTTGCCACACATGCCCATGATACTGAAAGATTTGAAAAAGGGGGAACTGATCTTTCCTCCTTCATTCAGAATGACGTGGAACGGTTAAAGTCTATGCTTGACTCCATGAGTAAGCCTTCTGGTTATGGGTCTCTAGCAGTTACTGGTAAGAGTTTGTGTTTCGGATCTTTTACTGTTTGTGGTAATATCCCTAAGAATGCATGGATTCTTGACTCTGGTGCTACTAATCATATGACATTTGATTCCATATTATTATGCTCTTATACCACACCTTCGAGTATTCCTTATATCACTGTTGCTGATGGCTCTCATGCTTGTGTTGTTGGCACTGGAAATATTGACTTGCAACCTCCATTTCAGTTGCAATTTGTGCTTCATGTTCCCACACTTTCCCACAATTTGATTTCCATCCATAAGCTTACCCGTGATCTAAATTGTAAAGTAATGTTTTTTACGTCCCATTGTGTTTTTCAGGACCTTACCACGGGGAAGACGATTGGAATTGCTAAGGAAAAGGAAGGGTTATACTACTTCTCTGATGACCATCCAAAAATGTTGTCCTCCTGTCTCCAGTCTCAGTCTTCCTCTTCAGCCTCACAAATTTGGCTTCAGCACAAGCGTCTCGGTCACCCTCCATTTTATATAATTAAGTCTATGTTTCCGTCATTATTATTAAACCATTATGTTGAGTCTTTTAAGTGTGATGTTTGTCAGTTGGCAAAACACAATCGTGTAACTTTTCCTTCCAGTTTTAATAAAAGTGTTGAACCTTTTGATGTGATTCATTCTGATGTTTGGGGACCTGCCCCTACCTCTAATATTTTTAGTGTAAAATGGTTTGTTTCATTTATTGATGATTGTACTCGGGTAACTTGGATTTTCTTGATGAATACTAAATCCGAAGTACCACTAATATTTATCCAATTTTATAATATGGTACAAACACAATTTGGGAAATGTATAAAAAGAATTCGTTCTGACAATGGTAAAGAATATGTCAATCATACCTTCTCCAACTTCACTAGTCAACATGGCATTCTTCATGAATTCACATGTGTTGACAACCACACAACAAAACGGTGTCGCAGAAAGAAAAAATCGTCATTTACTTGAAGTTGCTCGATCTCTCCTTTTTCAAATGTCTATTCGCACCTCTTATTGGGGGGAGGCAGTTCTTATTGCTGCCTATCTGATTAATCGGGTCCCATCTTGAGTGTTAGGTAATATTAGTCCTACTCACTTTATGCTCTCACGTTTTCCCTCTGTTCCTATCTTACATAATCTTGAGTCTCGTGTGTTTGGTTGTGTTGCTTTTGTTCATGTTCACAAACAATATCGCAACAAGTAGGATCCCCGTGCTGTCAGATGTATCTTTCTGGGTTATGCACCCAATAAAAGAGGGTACAAATGTTATCATCCTCCGAGTCGGAAATTCTTTGTCTCCAAAGATGTCATCTTTCATGAAAATGTGTCATACTTTACTCATTCTCAGTCTCAGGGGGAGAACATGAGTCCAAGTTTCTGATCCTTGGTCCTAGCCTCCCGAGAACACCTATCAGTGTTCCCTCTCTTGAACCTGAGTTGTCACCTAGTTTGAGTTTGAGCCCTAGTTCAACACTTGAATCTGAGTCAGTAATTGTTCCTGGTCCTTCAATGCCTTATGTTCCACAGGAATCAACACCTTCAGCACCAACTCTAGTGTATCAGAGAAGAAGTAAATCGGACCTTCTCCAGAAATAAATTCAATCGTCTGAACCGGAGGTAAGTACTGAAAATGATTCCTCAAATGATGATTGTTCTATTTCTGATACTTGTGACACTAATCCAGTTGATTTACCCATTGCTTTGAGGAAGGATAAAAGATCTTGTCCCTCCGTATATCGACACCCTATCTCTTAATATGTCTCCACTAAACATCTTTCCACACAATATCAAAGTTTTATTGCAGCTGTTGATTCTGTGAAAATCCCATTATCAGTTGAAGAAGCATTGCAAAATAGAAATTGGGTCCAAGCTATGGATGAGGAAATGAGAGCACTTGAAAAAAATGGTACTTGGGAGATTATTGAAAGGCAAAGAGACAAAAATCCGGTTGGATGCAAATGGATCTATACTGTAAAGTATAAATCTGATGGCGCACTTGATCGGTACAAGGCAAGACTAGTGGCAAAAGGTTATACTCAGATATATGGTATTGATTATGAGGAGACATTTTCCCCAGTGGCAAAAATGAACACTGTTCGAATTTTACTATCTCTTGCTGCTTCATGTGGATGGGAATTGCAACAGTTTGATGTTAAAAATGCATTCTTGCATGGAGACTTAGAGGAAGAAGTGTATATGGAGATTCCACCGGGTGTTGGCATAACAAATGAATCTAACAAGGTGTGTAAATTGAAGAAAGCCTTATATGGACTAAAGCAGTCCCCTCGGGCATGGTTTGGAAGATTCACAAAGGCAATGGTGTGTTTGGGCTATAAGCAAAGTCAAGGAGACCACACTTTATTTTTTAAACATTCACAGGAAGGAAAGTTAACTGTACTTCTTGTTTATGTTGATGATATTATTGTTACAGGAGATGATTTGACTGAGAGAAATTTGCTCAAAGAGAAATTATCAGCAGAGTTTGAGATGAAAGACCTTGGACAACTCAAGTATTTCTTGGGAATTGAGGTAGCCTACTAAAAGCAAGGCATTTTTATCTCTCAAAGGAAGTATGTACTTGATCTTTTGCAGGAAACTGGCAAACTTGGATGCAAACCTGCAAGTGTTCCCATTTAACAAAATCACAGGATAAGCTTTGAGGAGGAAAGTGACAAAGTTGACAAGGGTCAATATCAGAGATTAGTGGGAAAATTGATTTACTTGGCACACACTAGACTAGATTTAGCATATGCAGTCAGTATGGTGAGCCAATTCATGCATGATCCGAGGGTGAGACATTTGCAGGCTGTAGACCGCATTCTACAATATCTTAAAGCAACTCTAGGGAGAGGACTTTTGTAACACCCTTATTCTTCCCCACAGATATTACGGCAAAATAACACGGATTTCAGAGTAAAATATTAACTTTCATTAAAAAGCCACAAAAGGGCGTACATTTCTCAAAGTCAACAAAATTGGTCAATACTCCATAACACACGGGTTTTATCAAAATATATCAAAACATCATATACAACGGAACTCAAACATAACTCAATGTTTTCCTCATAAGGGAACATCATTAAAATAACCCAATGATATACAATCAACTCAAAGAACCCAACCCGATGTTACATATCAGAGCAAGACCCTCTAAATTAACCATAAAGGCTAACAACTCTAAAACTTCAAAATACTCCTCGACGGCGTCCACAGCTAAACTTGTTCATCTGCACGTTACCCACGTGGAGGTAACATTCAAACAGGCAGGGTGAGTAAAACAATTCATAATAATCAATGTATAACAATTAATGCATAAGCGGCATATTACTCATAATTATATTCAACACATTGATATCCTTCAAATATGCCTCAAAGGCCACAACGTCATAATTTATACACAAAGGCTCATAAATGCAGATGCAACATAGACTTAATGTATGTGGCACCAATCATCACAGCTCGATGGACACTGGGCCATCAACCCTCCATAGACCCCCATCAATAGGATTGGAACACGTCAAGATACTTCACATCTACACAGTGGGATTGAAGCCAAAGTAATCGAAGTCCTGAACCGAAGTCCGGATGCACATGAATGCATGATGCACACTTCACAATAATCCTCATAATAACAGCATATGGTGCATCATCATTCATCATATTCATCTTCATTACACGTCATATCTCATCGTCATATTCATCATCATAAATCATGTCATCATAGCTCATCATAACAATCATCATCATACATCATTTTATCATATCTCATCACAGTAATCATCATCATACAACATATCATCATATTTCATCATAATAATCATCATACATCATACTATCATATCTCATCACAGTAATCATCATTATACAACATATCACCGTATCTCACATAACTCATCATAATAATCATCGTCATCACATAAATCATCATATCTCATGTTATCACATAATTCATCAAACATCATATCATCATAATAATTAATCTCACAATCATGTCATCATATAATCACATACAAATCACATATTAGCTCATAGTCATATTATCACATATTATCCCATATTAATTCATAATACTACCCCATATTATCTCATATTAATTTATCAAATTATACTCGCGGTAATCCTCACACTATCGCCTATCAATCACATAAACTTCACAGTCCTACTCATGTTAATTCATCATATTATCACAGTTACCCCCATGGTAATTCATCAGGAAAATCGCAGCATCAAAACATCAAGACATCACTGAACCAGAACATTATTCGTTACTAGAACATATACCCAATTGACTTATCAAACATAATTAGATGTAAAAATACTGAGAAACCAATTCCCTTATCTATACTATGTTATATCCCTGTTTATTATCTTTCCAACACTTCGAACGGGGGTCAAAACGGACTTACGGATCCAAAGTTACGTCCAAAACAATTTCGACCGAAAACATGAACAGTTGTGACGGACAGAAAGACGATGTTATGCTCCAGAACTGATTTTTACTCAATTATTCTTACGAATCACTCACTCAACGTACCCAAAACATCACTAAAACATTCCTAAGGTTATACGGCAATAACAACACAACTTCTATGGTTTATTAGGCTCATCTGGCAACATTTGCAACACCTAAAACACTATTTCCTGCAATTACTCTGAGTACTTCAGAGTTACTCACATTTGAATATTCTTATTCCTATAGGGACAACATGTCACAATTTTTCCTTCAATTACACCCTACGGCATTAAAATTACTTACTATCCAATATTTAATCCCTTCAGGGTCAGACATATAACAATGTCAAGTTTTTGGCCACGAAGGCCTAAGGTTTCCCATAATTACATATCAGACAGTCAGAAATATTGACCACTAATCCTACGAATTTTGCCATAAAGGCCTAAGGTTTTCCACAAATTTTATGTTAATATTCAACGATACATACCATTTGGCCATTTGACCATCCTCTCAGAATCTTACGATTACTTCCCTATTTCCCACAATTAATTCCAAATCCCTAAACCTTACATCAATCACAAATACACCGAAAATCATACATAGAAAACTATGAAAGGTAATACTCCCCATACCTTAGCCGATTCACAGCCTTCACGATTACTCCAGGAATATTCTGAAGCTTTTGCCTCCAATTCTCCCTCCTCAGAGCTCTAACCTCCATTCTTTTCACGGTTAACAAATGAATCTCAATTCCCTTTAGAATTCTATTTTGTTAAATCTCACAATTTGGATTTTTCCCATAATAGCCTCACTAACTCCTCCAATCGCCCAAATTGCCCTTATTTCCCTTATTTCAATTTCATTAATAATAATACTAATAAATTAATATTATATGCTATTAATTAAATAAATACCCAAAAATGCACATTTTCTTAATAATTCACCAACCACCCGATAATCACCGAAAACGAATATTCTTAATTAAATAGTTAATTAAAATACTCCAATTAAATTTGGGGTGTTACAACTCTCCTCCACTTAAAAGAATTTTCGTCCTCGAAAATTACCTCAAGAAAACAGAGTCGAATACGACTCCCTCATCTGATCTCCAAGTTCCCAAATCCAACTTTCTCTAGTTGGTCCTCCCAAAATTACCTCTTCCAAGGCAATCCCTTTACCTTATAGTTGCTTCTCGTTCATCAATCCAAACAGGCAACACTTCAACAGTCAAGTTACCTCCCACTCGTACATCGTCCATCTGAATCAAAGTACTTCCTAAACTTAGACACATAAAACACCTCCAACAATTTTCACAAGCGACAACGGTAAAACAGTTTAACATGCCACTTCTCCCATGCTTCCGCTGCGCCACTCTGATACAGACCACAAAACACGGTGTGAGCTCTCGAGACTCCAAAGCTCGGCCAACACCAGTTACTATCGTAACTTTCAAAACACGTCTTTTCTTGGATCTTCTTGATCTTTTCAGTCGTCTCTTACACCCTTCTCAAGTCAGAGCACAACACCCTCGCCTGAATCATATCAACACAAAGGAGTGCTACACCTCCTACCATACAAAGCCTCATACGGTGTCATTCCGATACTAGAACGCTACTGTTATTGTAGGTAACTCAATCAACGATAATTAACTATCCCACGATCCACCTTGATCCAACACACAAGCTCTCCACAAATCCTCTAAAGACTGGATAGTTCTCTCTGTCTGTCTATCCGTCCATGGATGATAGGCAGAGTTCAACTTCAACATGGTACTCAAAGCGTCTGCAAACTCTCCCAAAATCTCGATGAAAACTCATATTTCTATCTGACAAAATATTCGACGACATCTCATACAACTTCACAACTTCATCGATATACATATCGGTTAGCTTCAACATAGAATGATTAATCCTCATTGGTAAGAAAAGAGTCAATCTAGTCAATATATCCAAAATCACCCAATTAAAATCATATCCCTCCAATTCTTCGAAAAACCCAACACAAAATCCATGGAAATACTACCCGATTTCCACCCTGGAATATCCAACGGTTGCATCACACCCAATAGTCTCTGGCGTTTATTCTTCGACTTCCAACAAGTCTAACCAGCATATACAAACTCAACCACTTCTCTCTTCATCTATGGCCATCAAAATAATTTCCTCAAATCCGGTTACATCTTCATAGCACCGGGATGAATACTCAAACTACCCCAATGTCTTTTTCCAATAGTACTCTTATTCCAACTCAACAATATCTGGGACACAACTCTATCACGACATCTCATGGTACCATTTCCATAAATCCGCAAATTAACTCTTCGACTTTAATTCCTCAAATTCCACCAACCTGCCAACTCAATTCAGATTTATGATCTTCTTGAATCTCATCAAGAACACCACTAGTAAGCTCCAACATGATAAGCTTAACCCCATAAGAAGTCTCCTCACGACCCAAAATCATATCACGAAATTGCTCAATCAGTTCTAACTCTTTTACCATCACCATCGATATATGCAAAGAATTCCAAATCAATGCATAAGCTACCACATTTGCTTCACCCGAATGGTAATTCAATCCAAAACCATAATCCTTCAGGAGTCCCAATTATTTTCTCTGCCTCATATTCAACTCTTCCAAATCAAGCAAATAACTCAAGCTCTTGAGATCACCAAACATTTCAAATCTCCAACTAACCAATTGAAGCCTCCAACTCCGGCACAAACACAACAACAACCAACTCTAAATCACTGGTCAGATAGTCCCTCTTATGTACTTTAAATTTCCTTAAAGCATAACTAAAACTCGCTGATGTTGCACTTAATATACCTCCCAATCTTATCAACAAAGCATCACAAAACACAACAAATAGTCCGGTCGGATTCGGCAAAAATCAACACACAAGCTGTTGACAACTCTCCCAAAAACTCTTTGAAACTCTCTTCACAGTGGCATATAACCGCTTCTTCTCCAACACTGATAACTCATGTTCCCGATATTCAACATGATCCTCTATATTATTTGAATATATCAACATATCATCGATTAACACAACCATTGACTCGCTCAAATAAGTATGGAAAATCCCATGCCAAACGGACACTCAATTCGTGAGTTATGGCGGAAACACGAACCACACTTTCTGCATTTACTACAAAATTCGAATATAGTCCATCAATAATTAACTTAATTCCATGCCACTACTTCACCATCACATAGAGAATTAGAATAGCTTTCCAATGCTTTGAACCGTTCGCCATTCCGAGTTACGGTTCTCCCGCTATGACAAAAATACGAAAACAACATTCTTCTGCCCAGGACCTTTTGCTAAGCGAACGCTCGACGAACATGATAGTCCAAATTCTATTTTTGACCGTTGGATGACTTCCGTATCTCCGATTTCGATTCCGTAAAAAGATGCAACCTCAGAATTTAACGTACAACAACAATTTCACACTTAGAAGGCCATTCAACGGATTTCCAATTTTTGAAATATTTTAAAACTCAGTTATACCAATATTGCATTCCACATCTGACCTTCTTTAATAATCATCAGAAGTCATCATCCACCTTTAATATACTCGACCTCACAATCTGTTGCCTTGGCACACACACCAGACACAAGCCTCAAAACTACTCAATTCAATTAGTTCTTCGACCATCCAAACGGACATATAATATGGAGCTCTCAATATCGAACTATTTCCCGTAACTAAGTCGATCATAACTCCACTTCACGTCCTGGCTGTATATCACAATCTTGTCAGGATAACTTCCAGACAACCATAATTAATCGGCAAACCGCCAACTTCCCCACTTTCAATAACACTCAAAATTCCCATCAAAATAAGCATCTCGGCACCATCCTACACCGACTCACCAAAATAATTCTAAGCATTGAGCTTAACTCAAAACAATTCACTGGTCACGCCATCTAAGCTTGCAAGATACATCTATCCCATCCAACATAATCCCAACTACTATCAACAACAGATTAAGGCTGATCAGTTCCTCAATTTGTCAATAGACAGCCGAAAATCATGATGGGGTATAAACCATCTTTACCAAACTATAAGAGCATTCAACCATCCACTGAGCTACAACTCCACACTTGCAGCATCCTGGAGAAGCACAACTTCTCCCCCACTTGTTTCATTCCCACTTCTGCAGACAAAGGTTAGGCAACAAACATGTACCGACAGTGTTTTCACACACGTGTCGCATACCAGGGAACAAACAACATTAGACAACTTGGCCGGACGGACCGACCTGCTCTGATACCACTAATGTAACACCCTTATTCTACCCCACAGATATTACGGCAAAATAATACGGATTTCAGAGTAAAATATTAACTTTCATTAAAAAGCCACAAAAGGGCGTACATTTCTCAAAGTCAACAAAATTGGTCAATACTCCGTAACACACATGTTTTCTCAAAATATATCAAAACATCATATACAGAGGAACTCAAACATAACTCAATGTTTTCCTCATAAGGGAACATTAGTAAAATAACCCAATGATATACAATCAACTCAAAGAACCTAACCCGATGTTACATATCAGAGCAAGACCCTCTAAATTAACCATAAAGGCTAACAACTCTAAAACTTCAAAATACTCCTCGACGGCGTCCACGACTAAACTTGTTCATCTGCATGTTACCCACATGGAGGTAACATTCAAACAGACAGGGTGAGTAAAACAATTCATAATAATCAATGTATAACAATTAATGCATAAGCGGCATGTTACTCATAGTTATATTCAACACATTGATATCCTTCAAATATGCCTCAAAGGCCACAACGTCATAATTTATACACAAAGGCTCATAAATGCAGATGCAACATAGACTTAATGCATGTGGTACCAATCATCACAGCTCGATGGACACTGGGCCATCAACCCTCCATAGATCCCCATCAATAGGATCGGAGCACGTCAAGATACTTCACATCCACACAGTGGGATTGAAGCCAAAGTAATCGAAGTCCTGAACCGAAGTCCGGATACACATGAATGCATGATGCACACTTCACAATAATCCTCATAATAACAGCATATGGTGCATCATCATTCATCATATTCATCGTCATTACACGTCATATCTCATCGTCATATTCATCATCATAAATCATGTCATCATAGCTCATCATAACAATCATCATCATACATCATGTTACCATATCTCATCACAGTAATCATCATCATACAACATATCATCATATTTCATCATAATAATCATCATACATCATACTATCATATCTTATCACAGTAATCATCATTATACAACATATCACCGTATCTCACATAACTCATCATAATAATCATCGTCATCACATAAATCATCATATCTCATGTTATCACATAACTCATCAAACATCATATCATCATAATAATTAATCTCACACATTATGTCATCATATAATCATGTACAAATCACATATTAGCTCATAGTCATATTATCACATATTATCCCATATTAATTCATAATACTACCCCATATTATCTCATATTAATTTATCAAATTATACTCGCGGTAATCCTCACACTATCGCCTATCAATCACATAAACTTCACAGTCCTACTCATGTTAATTCATCATATTATCACAGTTACCCCCATGGTAATTCATCAGGAAAATCGCAGCATCAAAACATCAAGACATCACTGAACCAGAACATTATTCGTTACTAGAACATATACCCAATTGACTTATCAAACATAATTAGATGTAAAAATACTAAGAAACCAATTCCCTTATCTATACTATGTTATATCCCTGTTTATTAGCTTTCCAACGCTTCGAACGGGGGTCAAAACGGACTTACGGATCCAAAGTTACGTCCAAAACAATTTCGACCGAAAACATGAACAGTTGTGACGGACAGAAAGACGATGTTATGCTCCGGAACTGATTTTTACTCAATTATTCTTACGAATCACTCACTCAACGTACCCAAAACATCACTAAAACATTCCTAAGGTTATACGGCAATAACAACACAACTTCTATGGTATATTAGGCTCATCTGGCTACATTTGCAACGCCTAAAAGACTATTTCCTGCAATTACTCTGAGTACTTCAGTGTTACTCACATTTGAATATTCTTATTCCTATAGGGACAACATGTCACAATTTTTCCTTCAATTACACCCTACGGCATTAAAATTACTTACTATCCAATATTTAATCCCTTCAGGGTCAGACATATAACAATGTCAAGCTTTTGGCCACGAAGGCCTAAGGTTTCCCACAATTACATATCAGACAGTTAGAAATATTGACCACTAATCCTACGGATTTTTCCATAAAGGCCTAAGGTTTTCCACAAATTTTATGTTAATATTCAACGATACACACCATTTGGCCATTTGGCCATCCTCTCAGAATCTTACGATTACTTCCCTATTTCCCACAATTAATTCCAAATCCCTAAGCCTTACATCAACCACAAATACACCGAAAATCATACATAGAAAACTATGAAAGGTAATACTCCCCATACCTTAGCTGATTCACAGCCTTCACAATTACTTCAGGAATCTTCCGAAGCTTTTGCCTCCAATTCTCCCTCCTCGGAGCTCTAGCCTCCATTCTTTTCACGGTTAACAAATGAATCCTAATTCCCTTTAGAATTCTATTTTGTTAAATCTCACAATTTGGGTTTTTCCCATAATATCCTCACTAACTCCTTCAATCGCCCAAATTGCCCTTATTTCCCTTATTTCAATTTCATTAATAATAATACTAATAAATTAATATTATATGCTATTAATTAAATAAATACCCAAAAATGCACATTTTCTTAATAATTCACCAACCACCCGAAAACGAATATTCTTAATTAAATAATTAATTAAAATACTCCAATTAAATTTGGGGTGTTACCACTTTTGTTTAAAAGAGGTGAGAAATTAGCTATGAAGACTTACACTGATGCGGATTATGCCGACTCAGTGAATGACAAAAGATCTACGTCAGGCTATTGTACTTTTCTGTATGGTAACCTTGTAGCTTGGAAGAGTAAGAAGTAAAGTGTAGTTGCTCGATCAAGCGCCGAGGCAGAATTTAGAGTTATGGCACTAGGAATTTGTGAACTATTATGGATGAAACAAGTTCTAGAAGACTTGAAGATACAGTGTGAAGGCCCTATGGAATTGTTTTGTGACAATAAATCGGCTATTAGTATTGCTCATAATCCTGTTCAGCATGACAGGACTAAACACATTGAGATTGACCGACATTTTATCAAAGAGAAGTTGGATAGTGGGCTGATAACTACATCTTATGTTCCTTCTAGGCATCAGCTCGCAGATGTGTTAACAAAAGGCTTACCAACAGAAAGATTCAGGCAACTTACTTGCAAGATGGGAATGATAGATATCCATTCACCAGCTTGAGGGGGAGTGTTAACATGATGATGTGGTGAGCATAATTAGTATGTCTGATCACTCTCCTTTTTCGCAGCACACAGTTATAGCAACCATGGATCACATAATAACCTGAAGAGAAAGGCGTCTGGCTTTGAATCTTGGCTCATCGTTGCACTTCTCTTAGGACTAAGACTTGTAGGATTTAAGCTTGTACTTCATGTGATTCCTATTGCAAACAATCTTGTTCCTTGTATCTTTGTGACCTTTTGGATTTTAATTAATGAACTTGATGTTCTTGCTCTTGTGATCCAAAGAATTCCTGAATATTTTGGACCTACTTTGAAATTAGCTTGAGTCTTGTATCCATTTGAACTCAATTTGAATATTTTGGCTCTTACATCATGTAATTTTTTTTACCATGAGAAAACTTGTGAATCGATTTCCTTGTAGACCTTTGTTCTTGTAACTTATAAGAATTTGTACCATCTTGTAAGATTCTTTCACTTGTAGCTTTGTGACTTGCTTTATTACTTTGAATCTGCATAATGAAGCTTTGAAATAATTTTTGGTTTTACACGAAAGAACTCTTAGTTCTTTCATTTTCCAAAATGATTTACCAACTTGATTTGAAAGGTTCTCATTCAAAGTGACTTGATAGAATTCCATTATGGCTTGTAAAACATGTCTTTAAAATTATCTATTCATGGATAAAAACTTCCAAGTGAGCTTAGCAAACTTGCCTTTAGAAATGAGTAACCATGTGGATAAAACTATTTTTGAAAATAAGCTTTAGAATCTATTTCAAAACACGACTTAAAAGTGAACTAAGCATGACTTGAACAAACTCTAAACATGGCCTTGCATTCATCATAACTTGAACAAACACAACTTAACCATTTAAATATGATCTTGAGACAACTTGAGGATTTTATTGTCAATTTGTAACACATTCAAATTATGTCTTGATCACGTATTGGTTATGACACGAGCTCTTTGAAACTTTACTTGCATATGCCCTTGAAAAGAACTAGTCTCATAGCTTGAGCAGTTGATCTTGTCTTAATTGCGATCATGAAAATAAGGGAACATCCTTACTTTATCTCTACTTGAAATAAACATTTTGGCAAGAGATTACAATCCCAATATGCGTACACAAAACCCTTATGACCTAATTTTAGATGATCATGGGAAAAGGCCAGGTGATCACCTCAAAGCCAAATCATAGTCTGATAAAAGAAGGTTTTAGAAGGGTAGGACAAATTTAGGGTATGACAGTAAGAAATTGGAAAAACACTCAAACCACATAATATATAATAAACTCATATTTTAAACAGACATTAACAACAACATTCATCAAAATTATTCATCAACAACAAACAATAACCAATAAACACGATACAACAAACATATCAAGGCATAAAATGCTTCAAATACATACTATACATGACAAGTCCCATAATGACGTGTCAAAAATGAAATAAGGATGAAGAAAATTTTAGACCAGCAAACTTGTGTATATTTTGAAAGGATGTCATTCTGGATCTTTGACACAAGTTTGACAGGCTAAATTTATCTTCGTCCTCTTTATTGCAATAAACATTCATACCTACAAGAGGAAAAAAGAAGAAAGTTTAAACATCATGAAACAAGATTTTGAAATAGATTTTGAAAAAAAAACTACAAAGAAAAGGAACTTGTAAATACTCATTGGCTAAGACTTGTTGTTATGGTTTCGTTTTGTGGTATCCATATGAGAGAGACGAGTGACAGAGTTGTCAGAGTTTCGCTTTGAGAGACGAGTGAAAGAGTTGTTATGGTTTTGTTTTGAGAGAGACAAATGTTATGTACTGAAGTGATAAATAAATATAAAGTTTCATTATGGTTGGAAATAAAAACCGTGGTGATATACATGGTCAGTAACATTTTTTATCACGAGAAATGGATAATTGTTGGTGATGGGTTTCGAACCATTTCACTCCGTGTACTTTTCACTACGGTTGCTACTTTTAATCATTGTGACATGTCATCTAGTAAATAAAAAAACATGCACCCAAGATAATATTACCACAATTAACACTATGTATGTCGTAATATTGGTGTTACAAAAGACTTGTTTTGTAGTAGCGAATACATTGAACAGATCATCAATGTTGAGAGTGACATTAATTGTGGTTTTTGAGTTATTTCTTCATTGCTTAGTAAATGGGCACTGCAAAAGTGTGTATTGATTTGACAATGTACGGTTTCTCAAAAACATTTTTCCACTGTGCAATGCTCTACCTCAAAATTCAAATGATCGTATTACATGTATTGGGTAGTTTTAAAAAATGTGGCACTTTGTTCAAGTTTATTTGAAATTAGGATGCCCTATATCACTGACATTAGCGGAGTGGATAACTCATTCAATAAGGAAAGTTGAGACTTCGCTGAGTTATTTTATGAAAAGGATGCAAGAGTTCACTAAGTTAAGCGAGATTGAAAAATAATCAAATAAACAAAAGTCAAAGGTGACACCGTCATAGATATAGATTTAGCTGGTGACACATGTTTCGATTCATTTTAGTTTTTATTCAATGATGTATTTATAAGGTTATACATGCTTTGTATGTAATCTTGTATTAATATTGATGATATCATATATATATATATATATATATATATATATATATATATATATATATATATATATATATATATATATATATATATATATATATATATATATATATATATATATATATATATATATATATATATATATATATATATATATATATATTTCAAAGATTTCAATACATGTTTAAGTTTTCAAAATATTTTTCCATTTTTCATTCTAAAACAAATTATGTTTCTCACTGTTTCTGAAATTGAATATGTGTTGTGTGATTCTGGAAATGCATTTTCGTAAACTCATGATAGGGTGGTTCTGGAAATGCATTTCCAGAATTTCTCTTAGTACAAGATATAATTTTTAAGGTCGATATTGGCCTAGAACTATATAAGTATGGGGCTCACTTCTCATATTATTTACCAAATCAAATTACATCAGAATGAACATCTTGTCATGTCGCATATGTTTACTTCAATGGCGCGAAGCCCTCAATTGAATTTAAATTTAATGAGTACACCTTGCTTGTAGATTTGAAATTCATACTAGAGAATCTCTTAAACACTCAGACAACCAAAAAATTGCGAAGCTCAAATATCGTTCTTCCTCGATTGACAACGAATGAAAGATTCAATTCAGTAACTGAGCTGAAGGCTGGTGCATATTTAAAGGTTATGTGGAAAACATTTTTTCGTTACGAAACAAAATGTCTGATCGAGTTGGATGCAACAATTGCAAGATTGATCAAAGATATTATGAAGATGTTGAAACATCCATCAAGATGTTGAAATGTAATGTTCGATTTATGTTAACAATTAGCTATGTAATATTTTATTTTTTATGTTATCAATATTAATTTATCTTCATTCTGCATCTGGCGCATCTGTGTTTGTTTTTTATTCAGTATGTTCCAGAAATATATGTCTGTAAGGTTTACGGAGATGCATTTCCAAATTAAATTCAATCAAACATTTGAAGCGTAACTTAAAAACGGAAGGATTGTGTGTGTTTAGAGTACGTACGGGTACACATTTTTGAATTTTAAAAATATTTTTAGTTTTTAATAAAAGTGGTGAAACAATCTTCCGTTAAACAATTCCCTCTCAGAAAACTTCTCAACAATATCCACCTTTTTCAACCCGTGGACATTGAATTTCAGCATACTGCTACATTATCCCGTGTTTCAATTTGAAGGTTAAAATTAGAAAATAAATGAACTCTTTTCTACTATATTTTAAATTATCTATTAAGAAAAACATGCATATGAATGCCACCTACAAGTCTACCACTACAAGTTACATGTTCACATTTTCCCTGAAACGAAACATAGAGGCTGAAGAAAAGTGGCAAGAACAGCCAGAAGACCCTTGTGCAGAAATGTATTGACTCCAATTCTGTAATTTAGCCTATAGCTCAGACTTTGAATCCGCCATATACTTCAGCAGCCTCCTTAATCAATGGGGTGCTTTCCAATTAAACTCTATAAGGCATCACAAAGCACAGTTACAACATACAAGTCGCAACAAAGTTGTCACCACCCAATCAATATCTTCTAGGATTTTTCCTATCCAAGATACCACCAAGATTGGCCAAGGCATCATTAAACTTACGGATCTTGAGGAAGGCCCTGATCATAGAGGTTTCTCTTTCCGACAATTTTGCTCTCTCCATCACCAAATTGATGAGTTCAATGAGAGTTTCCTCCATTGATAAAGAACAAAGTCCTTCCGCCAAAAAACTGAATGATGGAAACTCTGGCAGTATTCCTTTCTCCAACATCTCAACTGTAAAATCAACAGTCTCTTGTATTGGCCCTCCACCATTACACAGCCCACGGAAAACAATGTTGTATGTTACAGCATTCGGTGGATCGCTCTTTTCTATCATTTCTCTGAAAAGCCTCATTGCTTCTTTTGTTTTCTTCCTTCTGAATAATGCTTGAATCACAGGGTTATAAGCCTGTGGAGTCATGACAATACCTTCCATCTGGACAGACCGAATAAGCTTAATTGCAACCTCTGCTCTACCAGCTTTACATAATCCACCAATAAGCGTACAATAGGTAACAATATCCGGGTCACACCCATTTGATTTCATAGATTGTACAATATCAGCTGCTTTCTCCATATCTCCAACTCTGCAGAAATATGTAAGCAATGAATTATAAGTGAATTTATCAGGCTTTAATCCTTCCATTATCATCTGATCCAGAAGTTGAGAAGCTTCTTCAACTCTCCTGTCTTTACAAAGACCATCAATAAGGGTGTTATATGTTACTGAACTTCTTGACACCCCCAAAAGTTCCATCTGATCAAAGATCTCCTCCGCTTCTTCAACCCTTTTGCTTTTACACAAACCATCAATCAAAGTATTGTACACCACCACATTCCTAGCACAGCCACTCAACTCCATTTCTTTCAACAGCATTAATGCTTCTTTAAGCCTCCGTTCAGAACACAGACTGTTGATCAATATACTGTATGTGAACTCGTTGGGTTGACACCCTTTTTTTTTCATGTCTTCGAACAGCTCCATCGCAATCTCCAGGTTCTTAGTCAAGCATATACCATGTATCAAAGTATTAAAAGTACAAACGTCCGGCAACATCCCCTTGCTAACAAGAATTCGGGCAAGTTCAGTGGCAGCTTCAATTTCATTCTCCTTACACAAGGCGCTAATAAGTGTATTGTAAGTTACAGTATTTGGAGAACAATCTCTCAAAACCATCTGTTGCAAAATTTCTATTGCCTTGTCAAATTCACCCAACCTACACATTCCAGATATCAAGGAGTTATATGTATACACATCAGGATCAAACCTGTTCTCAGTCATAAAATCCACAATTTCCAAGGCATCGTTAACATTTCCATTTCTACATAATCCTTTCACCAAAGTATTAAAAGTAACCTGATTGGGGAAAAACCCTTCCTCAGAAACCCCATGAATGAATCTAAGAGCTTCCTCAACGTGCCCTTGTTCGCAAAAACCATTGACCAAAACATTCACAGAAACATGTGTTAACAAACAACCATACCCCAGCATTTGATTTCTTATCCTCAAAGCACCATTCAAATCACCCTCTTTGATAAAACCCTGCATCAATGTGGTGAACGTTTTCTCATCAGGTTTCAACCCACCGTGATTCGCCATATCCTCAAGCATCAAAATTGCAGGTCTTAGCTGATGTGCTTTACACAAAGCCTTAATCAAAACATTAAAAGTAGAAACATCAAGAGGGACACCCTCAGAAACCATCTTTGAATGCAGCATTTCTACTAACTTAAGCTTGTTATCCTCAACTAAAGCATTCAGGGCGAGATTGTAAAATTTGGTATCTGGCTTAAACCCTAATTCATTTTCCATGATATGAAGCACGTGCTCAATTTCTTGAAAGTGGCTAAAACCATGGGTGAGAGTAGCAAAAGTATTTGCGTTTGGGATGAAACCGGAAGATTTCATTTGTTTGAGAACGGTAGTGATGGAATCAAAGGAGGAGGTTTGGGTAAGATGAAGAAGGATTTCATTGTAAAAGGATAATTCGTGGTTGAAATTGGGGTGGTTAGAGGCGAGTTGAAAGGTTTGAATGAATGAGGGTTGGTCGTTTTGGCGGCGGAGGAGGTGGAGGAGTTGGGAGGAAGAGAAATTGGGAGGGAGAGGATGGTGTGTTGTGGAGGAAGGGGTGGTGCAAAGAGTGGGGAATTTGAAGTTAGAATTGGAAAAGAAAGAGATAGAGAAAGTGAAGGGTAGTGTTGAATGGTGGTGTGGGTTTAAGAAGCGAGGTAAAGGGTGAGGGTGCGGATGAAGTTGAGAAAGTTTCATTGAGACAATATTACAAACATCTAACATGCGTGAGGAGAACGATGGTAGTTTGCCGGTGATATTGGGAGTGCGGCTTGTGGATGAGGTAAGCTGCTCAAAATCTTCCTCGCTTTGAGGAAAAGTTTATCACGAAAAAAGTTTAAAGAGATAATTGTTCTTGAAAATAGAAAATGGTTATTTAGCCAATTTGATTTTCTCTATAAAACAAAAATAAATAAATAAATAAATATGGAGTATTCTTTAAAAACAAAAGCCTACTTAACACTATTAATGCCAAAACAAAAAGAAATTGTTTAATACACTCTAAGGATTGCTTTCTTATTTTTATTTAAAAAGTAAAAATATTTTTAAAATTTAAAAATGTACATATTTTTAAATGCATGTCAAACATATTTGTTTATGAATTAAGTTTTAAGGATAGGAAAAAAAATTACAAAAATGCATCTTTGTGTGACGTACGGAGTTGTATCTTCAGATGCTATTTTAATCGAAAAGCAGTCGACCTTTTCTCTTTACTCACTTTTTAAAATACTCTCTCAACTCATATTATCTCAAACTCATTCAACTCACTTTTAAGAAACTATTATACTAGCATATGGGTTTCTATTCATATAGACTCTTTCGACTTCAGTACTAAGACTTTGAGTCATACTCAGCTTGTACTGGAGATTAGTCGGTGTTAGAATAAGCTTTGAACTCGACATACCAAATTTGTCGAGAATCTTCTTTAGGTATGTCTCTTGAGATAAGCATAGTCTCAACTACTTTTTATCTCTCCGGATGTCAATCCCAAGAATTCTAGAGGCAACTCATAAATCCTTCATGTCGAACTCCTTATCGAGTCCATCCTTCGCCTTCATAACATCTTCGAAATTGTTTCTTGCATAAGGATGTCATCCACATAAAGCAACAAAATAATAACTTCACAACCATCTGTTCAAGTTCTAGGTTAAACATTTCCACCATAGCAACAACATTCGAATGGATCTATATTTTACAACATGTGAGAATACATCATTGAAGTCGACATCTTCTTTTTGAGTGAACCCCCTAACAACCAACCTTTCCTAAATCGCTTTGATATCACTCATTTGATTCCTTCCTTAACCTTGAAAATCCATTTATAGTTGACTAACCCTGCTCTAGCAGGTTTCTCGATCAGCTCCAAGTGTTATTATCATGAAGAGTGAAAATTCTGGCAAGCACACGATGGATGTTATTCCCAAAGTTATAACATCCACTATGACATCTGCTACTTAACAGCTAATAATCAGTAATAATAAAAGCAGTAAAAACACAATAATTGTTTACCCAGTTCAGTGCCAACAACACCTACATCTGGGGGCTACCAAGCCAGGGAGGAACTTCACTATTAGCATAATTAATTCAGAGTCAAACAACACAGTTTGCACTCCTCACTTAAAATCTACCTAATGACAATTCAGCCTAGAGACACTCTAGACCTGAGTATACCCACTCACTCCCCCTCAATCACACCACAGTGATATATAACTCTCAATTACAAAACAGTTGAGGAGATACACTCCAAACTCACCTTGATCTTGCTTCATAGCTTTGATCAAGGTACACACACACTCTTGCTTCACATCTTTGAGTGAGACACAACCTAGAATCTACCTATCCAATGCAAATCATCCACCAGACAATTGCTTGGAGTACAAGTATTCCTAAACAGAATTCACACGTGAAGACTAACCTTCTTCACTCACAAGGACTCTGCAATCTGCACTCTCTATTCTTCTGTCAAGAGCTGCTATTCAGAATTGCTTCTTCTCATATTTATAGTAGTTGTCATTCCTTTTGGGCCTTGGCGTATAAATTAGGTTTTATTCATAACAAACCTTTTTTCAATGATCTGCACACTTGGCACTTAATTCAGGGATATTCTAGTTCGCCTAGGACTTCTAGAAAGTCTCATGATATCCAGCTTGAGCTCCTATTCTGTTTCCTGGTTTATAGCTACCAGAAAAACCAACCTGCACTTGATGTCATACGACCCAAGTCATAACATTGGGTATGACATCCAGCTTAACTTGCTTTTAGCTAAGTCAACTTACCCTGCACTGTCCACATTATGTATGCACTAATATCAGACATGACATACATACATGCTCTAGTGTTTTGCCACAAAATGTAACCAATCAAGAGCACTTACAAACTCCCCCTTTGACAAATTTTTGGCTAAAACGCTTTGTCCTTATACCAGAGATTTACACACAGCAGAAGACTTATCAAATGCCCTGTTCTACAGGAAAGTTACTAGCTACACTCTCTTAGAGTCCTCTCAGTTAGCTCTCAGCCCTGTTGTAGCTCACCTTGTTAATCATCTGTTGGTTACCACTACAGATGTCACACCTATTTGAGTAACACTCTGGTGTCCTCCCCCTCAACTGATCAGATCAGTTGGGCATACAACCTGTAGATCATTCTGCAGTCTGCTCTGGATGTCTTGACATTCAGGATGACTTCCTGAAGTCACACACACTTGTGCTACTCCCCCTAAAGAGTTGCACAAGACTCTCTGCTACTATCATACAGACACATACACTCCTAAATACCTTCTAGGATTACCCATTGTACACATTGTTAGCAACATACATAATCAACCAAACACTCTAACAAACATTCCTACACACCATAGGAATTCACACACATGCTAACACATATGCTCTTCAAGCTATCCACCTGTTCTTCACTATTCTGCACATCACATGCACCTGTTCTGGAATATCTGTTGTACCTGATGTTTTCTATTATACACACTCTCTCTCCCCCCTTTTTAGCCACAAATTAAAATCCAACTAAAACTTAGTATAGATTATACATTGTAACATAATTGTAGTTAGGGATACTGTAAACAGACTTCTCATAAAGAGCATCATAGATATAAAGTCATACAAGTCTTTACAAAAGATCTTAAGACAATATCAGACCAGCAGTACACAGCCTCATCAGCTCAGCAGAACAGCAGCCTGAGCCAGGCATCACCAACAGTTACTTTTCCTCCTCTTTAGTAGAGCTGGACCTCTCCTCTGAAGTATCTTCTGTACTGGTTTCCTCAGACCTGTCCTTACCTGTTTCCTCATCTTCACCACTGGCTTTCTCAGAACTATCATCAGCTGCTTCCTGGTCATTATCACCTGAACCATTACCATCTCTCTCTTCATCAGTGAATTCAGACCCCTCATCTTGCTCAAGGGTTCTGTTGCACCCTAAAATTTGACCAACCGATTCTCGTGCTTGGCTTGTGTTTCGTTTTCATTTTTGCATTTCATATCGCATCAGCATTTTGCATAACATTGATTCTCGAGGCAGGGGATCAAGGTTCCCGTGGCCAGGATTCATTCCCGTGCAAGCAACTGAATAACAAGCATCAGAAACGGCATTTATTTTGCCCAGCGGTCGATTTTATTTTGCAGGTTATGCTCAGATCAGGAGACAACATTTAGTTTATATCTAGCATTATCACAGTCACAGTATTCAAGAGCAAGTGTCAAAATCTTACCAGAGCTCAAAACGGCGAGAAACAGGCAAACAGGCAGGTTTCCCTCCAAAAGGCGCCAAATTCAAATTTTTGAAGGTGTTAATCGGTTAACACATATGGTTAACCAATTAACCATTGGAGGATCAGCCCAGAATTGAAGTTTCAACAATGTTAACCGGTTAACGCTTATGGTTAACCGGTTAAACACAGCAGATTTTGCCCTGTACGTGATTTTGCAAGCCATTTGCACTTGGGGTCCAATTTTGATCACCTTGAAACTCATTTTTACCAAAAAGAAGGATCTAGAATGTTCTTGAAAATTGGTTATTTCAATTTTCCCTCCAAATTCCCATGCCTAGCTCCAAACCAACTTTTCAATCCAAAATCCAAACCCCACCTTTGGGATCCAAACCTAGATGGTATTTAAATGATTTACTCCAAACCAAAAGGAGCCAATTCTCATTTCTCACATTCATTTTTCAGAATTGATCAAGTTCTCTCAATTCCCTCCATTTCCAAAACTCACTCAAAGCTCTTTTTCACTTGGATTCATTGATTTTGCATTTAAATCAATGGATTCTTGAGCATAAACCTTCATCCATCCTCATCCTTGGATCAATTTTCATCATCAATTTTCGTACAAATTGAGATCTGATTTTGGAGTTTGAGTCGGAAGTGATTATCCGAAGCGTTTCGACTCGAATTTAGTGGATCTTCGTTCGTACAACCACAATTGACTTGGATCTCGAAGTTTTCTGGGTTTCTATTGTTTGAACTACTCAATTACAGCAAGATCAACACTAACTGGAGAAAATCTCTGCTTCGAAGGTTGGAGATTCTAGATCCATAACTGTTTTTGAGCTTATTTGCATTTACATGATGATTTTCATATTCGATTGAATTTGTGAATTTCGATCCGTGTGAATTGCGATTGTGTCGTATAGACATGTTTGCATGTCTATTGGTTTTCTGTTTGCAGGTGTAATTTTGTGCTTATTTGATAAGCTGATATGTTGGATCACTTGATTAAGTGATTTTGTGCGTTAAGTGCTTTTTTTGTTGTTGTTTTTTCACTTCTGGTACAGTGTTAACCGGTTAACGTATATGGTTAACCGGTTAACCAATTCAAATATTCAAAATTTTCAAAGGTTTCAGGGTACTAACCGGTTAACGCCTGGTGTTAACCAATTAACACCTACGAATTTCCAGATTTTCACTTGTTTTACACAGGTTAACCGATTAACAGTATGTGTTAACCGATTAACACTGCACCAGAATGCCATGTTTGCTGTTTTATTTGCATGTTCGCATATCGATTTGATTCGAATCATCATAGATCAGTGTGATGCATTAGGATCGAATTGTTTTGGCTAATTTCCACTGTTTGTGATTGTTTAATCATGATGTTGTTGCTATGTATGATCATTTTCCATTTGTTTGCATGCTTGTATGCGGTTCGAATCGATCATTCGTTTGCATGTTTAATTGCTTTCCTTTCTCGCTTTTCTCCATATGTTTGCATCATTATTGCATCGCTGTTGATGTCGAGACGCGCTTGTGGCGGCTGCTGCCCCACACACTTTTCCTCCCTCCCAGCATTCTAATTGTGCATTTTCGTGTTTACATCTTTCTACTTGTGATTGATCCTTCCTTTGTTCTTCTTGTGCTTTCTTGCCATGATCCCCATAGGATTCCTAGTCCATCCGTTTAGGATGGGAGTAGGAGAGACATTAGGCATTTAATCCAAGTATGCTAACATTATAGTAGATGTTTCCCCTTTCATCCAAACTCTAGGATCACTTTGCATGACAACGTTAGGGTCGAGTTTCCCTTAGACCTTCTGTGCGTCTTCTCTTCTCATCTTCATACAACCTTACCATACTTAATAAAGATAATGGATATTGTGCCATGAGCCTTATACTCGGTAAATGGTGATTGAGGGGCTTCTCCTCAATTACCTAGAGTGTTTAGTATACGTCCTTAGGACGATATGTGACGCATTCGGTCCTAGGTTTTAGACTTTAGTACAACATACATTATCAACACTCAAATTCAAAACACTTCTTCCGATAAAAAATGCAAAACAAATTCAAACCTTTTTCTTTCGGGATTAATCGGAACTTCTTTTTTCAGAAAAGAGTGTTGTTAAACTTTGGTTCTACCGCAAACAGGCTTTGTCCCTAACTGCTGGAACGAATGTTTAACCCTACTCGGATAAAACCCTTAATTAGCATGTGGTTTCGTGTCTGCCCGAACTACGTTCGCTCTGATCTTTCATGCCAGATGAAAGTACGTAGGCACGAGATGGCGATGTCTCGACGAGCGACCTCCCCCCTTCTCTTTCGTAGTTAGCCAAACTATGTTGACTCTGAATTTCCCATTGCACGAGGGAATACGTAGGCACAGAGCGCCAATGCTCTGCCGAGTCTCTTTCATTTCTTTTTGTACCAGCCTTGTAGGTAGATAGATAAACAACCCTTTTAGATAACCAACAAGCGTGGATCCCGTCGAGTACGACGGACGTGAGGGGTGCTAATACCTTCCCCTTGCGTAACCGCCTCCCGTATCCAGGACTTGGTTGCGATGACCTTGTCTTTCCCTTTTTTCGCTAGGTTTTTCCGATCGTTTCTTTTCCCTCTATTTGGGATAAATAACGAAAGGTGGTGACTCTTCTGTTTTTCCACCGGTCTTTTTTCGCAGTTGCGACAGCTGGCGACTCTGCTGTTTTCCGCCGGTTGTTTTTCGCAGTTGCCACAGCTGGCGACTCTGCTGGGGACTCTGGTTCCCTATGGGAGTCAATCCTAGCATTTGTGTGTTTATATTTTTGGGTTTTGTACATGTGTGTTGTACTTTATTTACTTCCGCACTTTATTTTCCCGCATTTTATTTTCAGCATATATTATCATTATTGTGCTGTTGTGGGAGGGAAGTTCTGATGAGTGAAAAGCCAGACCCAGGCTAGAGAGCTAACGTAGCATTAGAGTGGAGATTAGTGGAGGACCTGTTTGCTTAGCAAACACCAGTTCCCATGAAATTCACACTCAGACGAGATCGTCTTTGACGATTTATTTTCTGGTCTTTAGGATTGGAATTGACTTTGGATTTGAGGATTATCGACTCTGGGGACCGATCATCTGTGACTCAGCTAAGTGAGGCCTCTTCAGGGGGTGATGATGCCAAACCAGAAATGTTGAACGTATCATCATTTCTTGAAAGTCTGTGACACTGAGAAACGCATAGGATGTCGTACCTTTGTCAGTGGATTAGGTCCATACCTGTGAGTGGGACTGGGGTTATGCAGGAAACCTTTACCTTCAGACTACCCGGTTTTCTCTACAGTTTGAATCCAATTTATTGGTCAGTTGGTTCCTATCAAAGCAGTGCTATGTTCTTGTCGAAGCAGAATCTTGGCCCTTCTCACTCAACAGCACAACAACCTTGATCTCCTGCCTACATCCTTAACATTTGCATCCTTGCATTTTCATGTTGCATTTCATTAACGTGTGTCTGTGTTGCAGGTGCGTATCTCTCCCCGATTCTAGTGGTCTTGTTCTGTATTTCTGATATGGAGACTTTGAAGAGGACGATAGCATACATATTTCCTACTCCAGATGTTGGTCCCATACTAAAGTTAATTGCCCTGGCTGATGGTTCAGTAACTGAGGACTTTAGGAAATCATATGGGAGGTTGTTGAAATTTGTTTGCAAGCTTACTGCACACGAGATCAGTGGTTTGTATACTCTGTTGCAGTTCTATGATGCTCCATTGAGATGCTTTGTGTTTCCAGATTATGTTCTAGCACCCACTCTAGAAGAATACTCAGACTTACTAGGCATTCCCATCAAGGATCAAATGCCTTATTATCATGTTGACACTAAGCCTAATCTGGCCAATCTTGTCGCGGCTTTACACTTGGATGAGTCTGAGTTGAAAGGAGGGTTGACTTAAAGGAATGGGATGTATGGTTTTACTCTATCTTTCCTAGTGGAGAAGGCTCAAAAGTTTGCCAAGGAGGGCCGTTGGATCGTGTTCAACGCCATGTTAGCTTTTTGCATATATGGTACCGTACTATTTCCTAACTTGCCAGACTTCGTGGATGTAGACGCTTTCCACATTCTCGCCTCAAGGAATCCAGTACCCATTCTTCTTGGAGATGTTTACCACTCTGTCCATTATAAGAACGAAAACCGGAGAGGGAAGATTGTGTCTTGTTGTGTTCCCTTGCTATTCAAATGGTTTGCCAACCACATGCCTAAAGCGGGTCCCTTTGTCTCTTCTGTGGGCACTTTAGACTGGTCCGAGCGTCTAATGGGTTTAACTGCAGAGAATATCACTTGGTTCGACAGGGATATGTTGGGTACAGAACTCGTCTACAGATGCGGTGGTTTTCCCAATGTTCTTCTGATTGGGAGAAAAGGGTGTGTCAATTATAACCTGTCATTGTTGATCAGGCAGTTCGGTTATGCATTGAAAGAAGCTCCCAAAGAAGACGAGATACAAGAATCTCTGTATCTTACCGGGCTGTTGGATGGTGATGCATTGGTTAAGCTTGAGCATGCTTAGAAAAATCGTCATAGGAAAGGTAAAACAATGTTGGGGAAGAGCAACACCAAAGCCTTTGATCCATACCAGGTTTGGATCCGTGAGCGAGCTACGAAGTCTCTAATGCCTTATCCTACTGCTATACCATTATATCCTCCTGAGATTGAGAAACCCACTACGGTTGATATTCAGAAATACAACCTGGTGCTGAGAGGGAAGGAAGAGTTGAAGAAATCCAACGAAGAGATAGAGAAAGAAATTGCTCAACTCCAAAGTGAGAAGAGTGAAGTTGTGTACTCCTGCAAGAAGCAGACTGAGATGATAAACCATTTAGGTGCCAGCTTAACCAAAGAGACCGATGCTCGAGAGCGTCTGGGTTTAGACTTCAAGGCTGTTAACAACGTTCTCGCTACCAAGAAGCAAGACTTGGACAAGGCATATCTGAAGATCTCCAAATTCGAGGCATTGTGGAACATTACTCTGACCAATCACAAAAAGCGAGAAGAGAAGCTAAAGCAGCAGATTGCCAAAGTAACGATTCAGCTCGAGGCCAAGAATGAGAAGATTGAAGCTGAAGCATCTCTCAGGCATAACGCTGAGTGCAAGTTGAGAGAAGCTATGGGCAAACCTGAAGGAGTGAAAACTGAGGGTTGATTCCAAGAGACGCAAATTGGAAGATTGCTTCGGAGAGGGAGCCTGGGAATACTTTGTTGAAGATATCCAGAGCACCGCCAAACAGAGAGAGCTGCTTATTCGAGGATTGCTCACCAGGCCTGATCACCCCGAAACAAAGGAACTATTGGAGGATTCCCGTGCCCACTGTTGCACTTGATTTCTCTTGTATTTCTTGCTTTCATTCACTGCTATATTGTTGACCATCACCAGGCTTGTTGGCTAAGGTCGCTCCATTATTAATTCAGTTGTATTCATTCACTCCTGTATGCTGCCTATGTGGGCTCTTTATATATCAGATCTTGATTCATCTTCGTGATTGGCTTCTTATGTTGTCTCGTTGTTATTCTGGAACTAGAATCGGGGGGAATCTCTCCTAAAGCACAGACACATGTTTGTATTTGCATATCATTTTGCATAGCAAGTACCTTGGACGTGTTTATCTGACCCCTGTATTTTCTTTCGAAGGTGTGTTTCAGGATTGACTGCAGACCAATTCACCGCTACTCAACCCGAGCCAATCAACTCAGAGCTATGGAGCAAGTTCAGGCTGAAATGCAAGAATTCAGAGAGAGGATGTCCCAGTTCATGGACATCATGCAAGTGGTTTCCAGTGGGCAAGAGCAAATCAGAACTCTCGTGCAACCCTTGATTGCACGCGTCGACACCAATGGGGTTTTGCACGGAGGTGAAACTACCAACCTTCCTCATGTGGAGACTCCTCGAGCTGACAACTCTGGACCAAGTATGATCATTCCCAATGCTGGAGGCAATGGGAACGTTGGATTAGGTATTGGCCATGCTGAAGCTGGTAATGGCAACATCGAAGCTGCTATTGGTAACATTGGTACAAGTGGTAACAATGCTGGAGTTAATCCTGGTATTGTTGGAAAAGGAAACTTCCATGGACCCGAAGTTGTGGGAATCGTCCATGGAAATGTTCATCAACCCTGGAACGAGGATCGTCAAGCTGACGTATTCTCAATGAGAGGCGATGAGGCTGAGCTACCTTCTGAGGCCAGCTGGAGATTCAAAATGCTTGAGGATAAGATGAAGAGCCTTGAGAATCTGAATTCTATGGGGCTTGATATGGCCAACTTGGGGCTGATCCCCGACTTCAAAATACCACAGAATTTCAAAGTGCCAGATTTTGAAAAGTACAAGGGCACCACCTGTCCTCGTGTCCACTTGAGATCTTATTACAGGAAGATATCGGCGCACTCCGATGACGAGAAGTTGCTGATGCACTTCTTTCAGGATAGTCTGTCAGGACCTTCACTAGAATGGTACATGGGCTTGGAGCCTGTGAGTGTGCGAAGCTGGAAGGATCTTGCAGAAGCGTTTGTTAAACATTAGCAGTACAATAGTGACCTGGCGCCCAACCGGGTCCAGCTGTAAAGTCTGTCACAGAAGAATGGGGAATGCTTCAAAGAATACGCGCAACGCTGGTGTGAATTGGCAGCCAGGGTATGGCCGCCGATGGTTGAAAGTGAACGGGTAGATATGTTTGTGGCTACCTTGCCGGGTGTTTATTATGAAAAGCTAATCAGCAGCATGTCAGGGAGCTTCTCTGACCTAATCATCACTGGTGAGCGAGTTGAGAACGAGATTAAGTTGGGTAAGATCCAGGCCGGTGAAGGTTCCTCAGCTGGAGGAAAGAAAGTGTTTGGGGGAAAGAAGAGAGAGGGTGAAGCCAACTCTGTATCTGGTTCTCGAGGAAACAAAAAGCCAGCATAGAACTGTCAGCAACAGAGGGTCGCAAGTATTACTATTCCTGTCGCGCCACAACAACAACAATCGCAGCAGCCAAATCAGAACCAAGGCCAGAACTGCGCCCAGCGCCGATATAAGGGCCCAACAGTAAACCGAGTGTTCAAAACGCCGCCCATGCCGTATTCACAGCTGCTTTAAGCCTTGTTGCAGTTACAATTGGTTCACAAAAGGACGATGGCTCCATTAACTGGCCTACCTCCACCTGGATACGATGCAAACGCTCACTGTGAATTTCATTCGGGTGCCCCGGGGCACAACATCGATGGCTGTAAAGCGTTCAAGCATAAGGTCCAGGACCTGTTGGATAGTAAAGTGATCAATTTCTCCGATGAGATCCCCAATGTTACGCAGAATTCAATGCCTAACCACGGGGGTGCAGGGGTTACGCAGTTATCGAAGACGAAGATATGAACTTAGTGATGGATGTCAACGATTTGAAAACACCACTGAGTTTTGTCAAAGCCAAGTTGTTGAAGAAGGGTTTATTCCCGGGCTGCGGGGAGTTCTGTTTTGAATGTGCGAGACATATGGATGGTTGTGATCAGCTGAAGGTTGGGATTCAAAGTCTGATCAACGAAGGGGCTCTACAATTCGACCGGAAGATTGAGAACAAGTCCAGAGAGGTGTTGACTAAGCAGAAGGATGAGATTGCTACAATCACCATTCCGTATAAGACCGTCACTATTTCTGCTTCGAGGCCACCCATGATTACCATAACGAAGGCTGACCCTATACCTTTTGAAAGTACCAAGGTTGTCCCCTGGAATTATGGGGCAGAAGTCTACTGCAATGGGAAGAAGCTGGATTTGAAA
The DNA here is from genome assembly GCA_963859935.3 of Lathyrus sativus. Lineage (NCBI taxonomy): Eukaryota > Viridiplantae > Streptophyta > Magnoliopsida > Fabales > Fabaceae > Lathyrus > Lathyrus sativus. The sequence goes on along the minus strand of OZ012740.1, from coordinate 276,925,342 downwards.
GGCCCACCTATAGAGTCTGTAGACAACATGGTTGGATCAGGAGGGATTACTCGCAGTGGAAGAGTATTCTCGCCACCTGAAGTTGATGTTGACAAAACAGATAAGAGAAAGGGTAAAGACAAAGCAATCGTTGAAGAGACCTCTCGGGAGGTAGAAAAAGACTTGCTGATAAAATATGCTGAAGAGTTCATGCGTTTAATCAAGAAGAGCGACTACAAGATAGTTGACCACCTACAACAGACGCCTTCGAAGATTTCCATACTGAATTTATTGCTTTGCTCCGAAGCACACCGCAACGCCTTGCTGAAGATTCTGAATGCAGCATATGTACCTCAAGAAATTGCTGTTAACCACCTTAAGGGGGTGGTTGCACATGTGAACACCGATAATGGATTAGGGTTTACTGATCTGGAGTTGACACCGAAAGGCAGGAACCACAATAGCGCCCTGCATATCTCGATAGAATGTCGAGGAGCATTCATGTTCCATGGGCTTGTGGACACGGGATCATCTCTGAACGTTCTCCCTAAGAAGGCATTGATGAAGCTTGATACTAGGGGACTGGTCTGTACTCTTAGTGATCTAGTAGTAAGGGCTTTCAACGGGACGCGTCGGTCTGTGTTCGGTGAAGTGACCATGGCCATTCATGTAGGGCCCAAAGTGTTCGACGCAATATTTTATATCATGGATATCCAGCCCGCCTACAGCTGCTTGTTAGGCTGACCCTGGATCCATTCAGCGAGAGCTGTGACCTCTACGCTGCATCAGAAATTGAAGTACGCTATGGGCGGCAACATCGTCACAGTCTGCGGGGAAGAAGACATTATGGTGAGCCATCTGTCATCTTTTAAGTATGTGGAAGTGGACGGAGAGAATCACGAGACGTTGTGCCAGGCATTCGAAACTGTCAAAGTTAAGGATTTGGTTCCAGCCTCAAGCAAATTACCTGAAGTGGCTCTCTCTTCTTTCAAAGAGGCTCAAGCTGTGGTACAGACTGGTTCAGCTCAAGGCTGGGGGCAGGTGCTGAACATTCCCAACAAGAAAGATAAGTTTGGTTTGGGGTATCATCCTTCTGCTGCTTCATCCTCTCGGAATGCACCGTGTTACAAGGGGCCGATTCAGTTCACTAAGGGTGGAGTCATCTTCGAACAGGTCAATGCTATGTCCGACGAGGAAGGAGATAGTGATTGTGATATGTGTTGCACCCCAAAATTTGCTCAACCTATTTCACCTGGTTTATGTTTCAATTGCATTGGCATTTTGCATAATAAGTCATGTATATAGTCTAATCATTTGCATAGCATAACAAGGCATCTAACAAGGGATCTAGTGCCATTTTCATCAGAAAGAGGCCCATCAAGGGGTTTTATTTAAGATCAAGACCATCCAAGTAATCAAGAAATGAGTTGAAGCTTTGAGAAGTTTGAAGGTCAACCAGTGGATTTCTCTCCCAGTCTTGGGGATATGTTGAAGATCATCAATGAGTGTGTGAGCCATGGAAGGTGCACAAAGATCATGGAAGACATAGAGGGTCATTTTGAAGATGATACAAATCATTAATACAAGTACCAGAGCTACAGTTGAATGCAGTCAACTAGGGTTTCATCTAGGTCAACCCTAGGTCAAATGATTGATTGGAGGGCATCAAGGCCTACTTGGAGTATGTGGAATTCATGAATTGGTATGTGGATGCATGTGTGGTGTTGTGCCAAGGAGAAATCAAAAGGAATCAAGAAGAATATGAGTTACTAGATTAGGGTTTCAGTGTAAAAAAACCCTAATTCAGGCCTAACTTCCAAGCCAGATAAATCAAAATGCAAGTTTCAAATTAAGTCTTGGTAAACATGAAACTTGTAGAACATCTCAATAGATTTAATTTGAGTACTAGAAGTCTTCAAGGAGATTTATAGAACTCAAGTTATGGTTCTTGCAAGTTATGGGTCCCCAGAGGATACTGAAATTTGTCTGTGAAAGTCACTTGCCTTCCAAGCAACTTTTGCTCATGAAGGAGTTTTCAAATGGATTATTGGCCAACATAAGAGGTGTAGATTTTGATCTTAGCTTTAATTTGAGTACTAGAAGTCCTCAAGAGGATTTGTAGAACTCAAGTTATGGTCTTGGCAATCCAGGGGTATTTTGGGAAAGTTCCACGTCTCAAATGAAAAATTGTTCAACATGGAATGTGCTTAAAATGGTGTTTTTAGGTCAAATAAGTCATCATGGTGGATTGATCGGCTTATTTCAAAAAAGTCACTTAAAATGGCCTAAAAAAAGGGAATAAGTCAAATAAAGTTTGGTGGAAAAAAATTAAATTTTGGGTTAGAGGTCACAAACAAGCATATGACATACCAATTTGATTGTAAAATACATTTTAAAGACAATGGCATTGCCACAATTTTGAATTGAGGGTTATTTCAAGGACTTGCTTTGTAAATTGGTTACTTGAACCATAAGGCACAATTGCAAAACCACACTTCCAAGCAAATGCAAGGCTCCTTTCCATCCATACACCTCCAATATCTCATTTGGAGAGAATTTAAACTCATAACCAAGTGAATTGCAAGCCAAAAACATGAGATGGTATGTGCATAGCATAAGAAGAGATTTTCATGACATGAGAAGTTGATTTTCTCCTTGGATCAATCTAGAACTTTCTAGGGTCTTCAAATACATTCTCCTTGGATCAATCTAGAACTTTCTAGGGTCTTCAAATACATTCTCCTTGGATCAATCTAGAACTTTCTAGGGTCTTCAAATACATTCTCCTTGGATCAATCTAGAACTTTCTAGGGTCTTCAAATACATTCTATATATACTTGTGAAGAGGTTCAAAGCAAGAGTTGGTGATTCATTTGTGCAAAAACCATAGATTGACATTGGAGTTTGGAGGAGAAAAAGTGAGAGATCAAAGCATTTTCAAGAATTATCAAGAATTTAATCTTCTCCAACAAACTTCAAAGGTTTTCTGCACTTTTTGGCAAGAAAAAACGAGCTTAAACTACTCAGTTTCGACGCTCCGAAGCCGATATGTGAAATTTAATTTAATTCATTTTCGTTCTTTTTTTTTCCTGTTTTAATAGCTGTTTGGATTAATTGCGTTAAAAATAGTAAAAATGATCGAAAAATTATGAAATTTTTTATGTAGATCTTGATTGTCTTAAGAAACTGTAGGAGTTGAGTTTGCATTTTTAGGATTTTATTTGAATTAGTTACAAATTTTCTTTTGTGCTAATATCCATTGTTATGCATAATTGATATTGCTGTTTGTTTAATTTTGTTATCTTTGATGCTTTATGCTTTTGAGCTGATTCTTTCGATATGATTTTGAGGACATCCATAGGTTTTCCCTAGGAAATTTCTTAGAATTTGTAAAATTGATTAGATTCTGTTTTAGGTGTGTAGTTTAGAGCCTTCCCAAATAATGGTTTCCCATGACCAAATTTCATTTAGTAATTGATTAGATGACCTAGAAATTTATTTAGGTCCTGATTCTGGAATTTTAGAATGTTCAAACATGCATGTTCACATAGGAATTTTATTAGAATTTTACAATTTAGTTTGCTATTTTTTTTGGGTTTTGCAAATGATTGTTGCTTTCGGTGTTCTCTCTTGAGTGCTTTGCTTTGTTTGGAGCGTTTGGTGGACTTGGAGCTTGAAGACTTTGGATTCCTTTTTAGAGGAGCTTCTGGTCATGATGAAGATGCTTTGGCTAGAAGAGTGGGGCTTGGAGTGGAGCTGTCTTTCTCTTTTAAGTTTGTTTTAGGAGTTGGTAGAATTAGGCTTTTAGGGAGAGCTTTTGTAGAATTAGTTCATTTCTTCCATCAAACATAGAATGCATTGTTTGCTTCTATTCTATCCTATGATGCAAAGTCCTCTTAGGGAAGTTCCATATCTCCTTAGGAGGGAAGTGGGGCATACCCCAGAGAGTAGAACTTTTGAGGATACACTTCCACTTCGATGTTGGTTCTTATTGAATTCCTTTGGTTTTCAGCAAGTATGCCAACATTGCAACTTGATCTTGATGACAAATCTCTTCTTGGAGTGTGCTTGCTAAAGCTTAGAGATGAAGAGTGAAGAAGCTTGAAGATGGAATCTAGCTCAAAGATAAGACCTTTGCTGTCATTTCAACTTTGTTGTTCAAAGCGTGTTGTTGATGTTTGTTGTAGGAGTTTGTTGCTGCTGCTTGGGCTGCCTCCTCTGTATCTTTTGTTTTTCTCTGTATTGTCTGTTGGCTTGTACTGCTTGCCCTTTAGGCATGAAGTGAAGTTGATTCACTTTTCCTGTTGCTTTCTTAGGTTCGAGTTGAGTGATTCCTTTGCCTCGCTTGTTTTGCTGCATCTCATGCATTTTACTGTTTACTGTATTTGCTAGCTTTCTTTTTTGTTTATCCCCTAGGATCTCTGATTTCCTCTGTGCAGGAGGGAATTATGACAGACATTAGGTTGTAATCCATGCATGATAACATTAGGGTAGTTTTGATTCCCTTTCAACCCTAGGATTTTTTAGAGTTCTTTCTCTTTTATCTCAGAACAATTCAAAACACAGTAATAAGGATAATCGATGTTGTACGCTACGAGCCTTAAGCTATTTGAGAAAGGTTGCTGGAGGGTCACTCTTCAGTAACCTGATTGCTTAGTGTGTCACCCTTAGGGTGACATACGACGTAGTCACCCTCAAATCATAGTCTCTAGTGCGTCAGAGATTGCAAACATTATAAAAGACAGTTCTTGCGTAAAAGACTGATAACAAACATCAAAGTGTCATTTTTGTCCGCTTGGACTCTTAATCAGGAAAAACCCTTTCATAAGGAGATAAAAAACAGCCAGACAAGCTTGTGCCTTCCGTAGCCCGAACTACGTTTACTCTGATCTTTCATGCTGTATGAAAGTACGTAGGCATAGGATGCGATATCCTAGCGAGCAACCTTCCCCTCCTTTCCAGTAGATAGGCGAACTACGTTGACTCTGATTTCTCGTTCCAGACGGGAATGCGTAGGCATAAAGTGCGATACTTTGCCGAGTCATTTTATTTTATTTTAACCCCAGACCTGTAGAGTAGATAGAATAACAATCCGTACTAGAAAACAAGCGTGGATCCCGTCGAGTACGACGGACGTGAGGGGTGCTAATACCTTCCCCTTGCGTAACCGACTCCCGAATCCAGGATTTGGTTGCGATGACCATTCCCTTTCCCGTCTTTGCGTGAGGTTTACTTCGAGCGTTTCCTTTCCCTCTGTTGGGATAAATAACGCACGGTGGCGACTCTTCTGTTCAGCCGGCGCCGATTTTTGCAGTAGCGACAGCTGGCGACTCTGTTGGGGACTGCGATGGTTCCCTATGCGAGTCTCGCCTTGGGTTTTCTTCCTAGCTGTCTGGGCCTGTCCCCAACAGCTGGCGACTCTGCTGGGGACCTTCTTTTTGCAGTCTTGCCCTATTCTCCCTCGCTGTCTGGGCCTGTCCCCAGCAGCTGGCGACTCTGCTGGGGACAGGAATATCCCTTGCGCGAGTCAATCCTAGCGCTTGTTTTCCCGTCATGGGCGTTGTGTAGATTTACTTTTCTGTCTTTACTTTCCGCATTTTATTATCAGCCTTATACTATTATTGTTGTTGTGGGAAGGGGGTAATCTGTTGAGAGATAAGCCGGACCTGGGCTTGAGGTTACATATAGACTTAGAAGTAGAGAGTAGTGGTTAGCCTGCTTGCTTAGCTCGCACCAGCTAGCCACGAAATTTACGCTCGGATGAGATTCTCTTTGATGCTTCTTGCCTGGCCCTTAGGGCTCGACAAGTTGTCTGACCCGAGGATTGTCGACTCTGGGAACCTATCAATTGGGATTCAACTAAGTGAGGCCGCTTCAAGGGATGATGATGCCACACCTTCTGGGTATCGTATCATCGCTCTTGAAAGTCTGTGACGTTGAACCCGCATAGGATGTTGTACCTCGTCTGCGAGTTAAGTACACACCTGTGAGGGGTAGGAGGGTCTGTTTGCAGGAAACCTTTGACCTCAGAATACCTGGTTTATCTCTATCAGTGAGATGTGGTTACAGGGTTCTTTTGAGTGGTTGGTTTGGTTTGAGATGAAGATTGGATGGTTCTCAGGCTTCAGTACAGAGCAGCCCAGTCTATCAGCATTGCACTTGGTCCCTTGTTTGCATATGCATGTGCATTTTCATGATTGCATTTCATTAACATGTATTTATGTTGCAGGTGATCATTCCCCTCTGATTCTAGTGTATCTTCTAGCCAGACATGGAGTCCCTGAAGAAGACAGTTGCTTACCGGTTGCATTCGCCAGATATCAGTTCATTGCTGGGTTTAGTTGCTCTGGCAGATGAGAGTGTGAGGGCTGAGTTCAGAGTATCTTACGGGAGATTGCTTAGCTTGTTGTACAAACCTTCTGCCTTTGAGACGACTGGGGTATATACTTTGTTGCAGTTTTATGAGCCGCAGCTGAGAGGTTTCTTATTTCCTGACTATATTCTGGCACCCACTTTGGAGGAGTATTCTGCGATGTTGGGAGTTCCTGTGTTGGACCAGATGCCCTTTGTACATGTTGATGCTGAGCCTGAGTTATCTGCACTTGCTGAGATCGTCAGTTTGGACGCTTCTGAGTTTCCTGGAGGCTTGGTCAAGCTGAATGGAGCTTATGGTTTTCACTTGTCTGTCCTAGTTAAGAAGGCTGCACAGTGCGCGAAGAGTGGATGTTGGGTTGCCTTCAGTGCTATTCTAGCTGTCTGCATCTACGGGATTGTCTTGTTTCCTAATGTACCAGATTTTGTCGACTCAGACGCCTTCTTGATTCTTCCCTCGAAGAATCCAGTTCCTACTCTCTTGGGCGATGTTTATCATTCCATTCACTACAAGAATGAGAAACTTCGCAGCAAGAATGTTTCCTGTTGTCTTCCGCTCTTGTACAGGGGGTTCCAGGGGCACCTTCCGAAGACAGGACCTTTCGTTGATGGGGCTGTCTGCTGAGAATATCATTTGGTTTGATCGAAGTATGCTGGGTACTGACATTATATATAGTTGCAGTGGCTTTCCGAATGTTCCCTTGATTGGACGGAAAGGCTGTATTAACTATAACCCTTCATTGCTGGTACGACAGTTCGGTTATGCTTTGAGGGACGCTCCTATTGAGAAGGAGATACAGGAATCTCTGTATCTCACAGGCTCATTAGACACAACCGTTTTGACCAGATTGAGACATGCATGGGCTAACATCCATAGGAGGGGGAAAGCTCTGCTCGATAAGAGCAACAACAGAGCTTATGATCCTTCTCTGGCTTGGATCCGCGGGAGAGTTGGTACTTCTTTGATGCCTTATCCTGCTGTGGAACCTCTGTATATTCCTTTGATTGAGGTACCTCCTTCGGAAGAAAATGAGAAGTATAACAAATTATTGGCTGAAAATGAGGAACTGAAGAAAGCCAATGAGGAGTTAGAGAAGGAGATCTTCCAGTTACGTCGTGAGAAGAAGGAAGCCACCTTCACTGTGAAGGAACAGATTGAGTTGATTAACAGGTTGGGATCAGAGCTGACAGAAGCAACCAACAAGAAAGAAAAAGTGGGAATAGCCTTAAACGGTGTTAGCAAGGTGCTTACTTCCAAGAAGGAACTTCTAAGCAAAGCTTATGCCCGTCTCAGCAAGTGGGAAGCTTTGTGGAATACCACGCTTGCCAAGCGGAAGGAGCGGGAAGACGAACTGAAGCTGCAGATTGCCACGCTAGAGGCATAGATTAGAGCCCAAGACGCAAAGATTGCTGAAGCGACATCACTTAGGAGCGCTGCGGAGCTCAGAGTAAGTGACATTGATGAGAAGCCGAGAGGTTATGAAGAGAAGGCCGGTTCCAAGAGGTACAGATTTGACGAGAGTTTTGGCAAAGGAACCTACCAGGATGATGCAAAAAAGCTGAGATCCACTACCGAGCGGCATGCTTTACTGATTCAGGAGCTGATCTCCCGACTAGGGCACTCGGAGACGATGAGGGTATTGGAGGACGTCAGAGCATGCCATTTGGCCTGATTTACCTTGTCTTTGTTATTTGTACTTGAATTTTGACCATCGCCAGGCTGGTTGGCCGAGGTCTATTCCATTGTATCCAACTATACTCTTGTACTCAGCCTCTTGGCATTTGCTTATATATGAGGTTTTTCTGATTCCTTGCTTGCTTGACAGGGACTCCATTGTCGTGATGGCCTTCTCTCCGAGACTAAAGTCGGGGGGGGGGGATATAACCTGTAGCATATTTACACAATTGCATATGAATTCATATTGCATGACCGGTATCCTTGAATTTGTATCTTATTTCTTGCATCTTCAGGTTTTCCAGGATTGACGAACAAAGAGTTCATCACTATTCAACCAGAAACAACTGCAAGGAGATAATTGATCAAGTTCAGAAGGAGATGCAGGAGATGCGCGGCAACATGACGCAGTTCATACAAGCAATGGAAACCATGGCCAAGGGCCAGGAGCAGCTGCAGGCTATTGTACAACCTCTGATTGCACGGGCTAATGATAGTACTGCTGATATCACTCTTCATAACTGTCGCTTGCGCGAAAATAAGGTGCCGGCATGATAGAAGAGTCGCCACCTTTCGTTATTTATCCCTCAGAGCGGGAAAGGAAACGATCGGAAAAAACCTGACGAATAAGGGAAAGACAAGGTCATCGCAACCATTGTCTGGGTTCGGGAGTCGGTTACGCAAGGGGAAGGTATTAGCACCCCTCACGTCCGTCGTACTCGACGGGATCCTCGCTTGTTTGTTTACTTGGACGGGTTGGTTATAATCTATCTACCTATCGAGGCTGGCTGAAAAAGAAAAGAAAAATGACTCGGCAAAGCGTCGCACTTTATGCCTACGTATTCCCATCAGAGAATGAGAAATCAGAGTCAACGTAGTTCGGCCTATTACGGGTGAAGGTGGGGAAGGTTGCTCGCTAGGATATCGCATCCTATGCCTACGTATTCTCATCAGGTATGAAAGATCAGAGCAAACGTAGTTCGGGTAACTACGGGAAAAATGGCTCAACTAGGAGGGAGACTATCAAGTCCTACTGTTATCATGCCATGGATTCATCCTATGGTTGAGGTTTGAACAGGGAACTCCTAGATGTTGTCATGCATAGGCTTCAACCTAAAAGTCTATCATCAAATCCTTATCAAAGGAAATGAGAGTCCTAAGGGATCATGTCAATGATACACCAAAACAGACAAAAACATCAGCTTTAACAGTAAAATGCATGCAATGCAAGTGAGGGAGGAAATGTGTGTGGGGTTTCAGCCTCCACAAGCTCGTCTCGACCTCAAGCCAGTCATGAAATAACAGCAATCATACTGAAAATAAACCACATACTATCAAGCAAAGAACAGATAAAAGGGATGAAGTGCCAACAGGCAAACAAACACACATGCTTGAGAAAGAAAGAATCTACTCTCTAATCCTAACCCTAATCACAGAATCTGAATCAAATCTAAGCAAAGCCCTCAAGCAAAACCCTAAACAAGAGAAATCAATCCCAGTCTTCAAGCTTCAGAACAAGCTTACCAAAGAAAGGGAGCTAAGTAAGCAGACTCATAGTGTCTTCCTCAGGAAAGCACTAGGAGGTGTATACTCAGGAATCATATCCTATGTGGCTCAACCACTGTGATCAGTTTATATTCCTCCTCAGGAGAAATTAAACTCACAAGCAGGCTCCAACATCACTGGATATTTAGGAAATCCTATCTGAACTAGTGGAGCTAAGTGAATAGACCCATAGGACCTTCCTCAGGAAAGTACTAGGAGGCTTCCACTTAGGAATTGTATCCTATGTGGCTCAACAACTGTGATCAGTTCACATTCCTCCTCAGGAGAAATTAAACTCACAAGTTGGCTCCAACATCATTGGGTACTTGAGAAATCCTAGACAAACTAATGGAACTAAGTGAATAGACCCTTAGGACCTTCCTCAGGAAAGTACTAGGAGGCTTTCACTTAGGAGTTGTATCCCATGTGGCTCAACAACATGTGATCAGTCTACATTCCTCCTCAGGAGAAATTAAACTCACAAGTTGGCTCCAACATCATTGGATACTTAAGAAAGAGGTGAGAAGAAAGAATGAAAGTCATTCATAGTGCCTTCCTCAGGAAAGTACCATGAACTTCCTTCAAACTTCAGGCTCTCAAACCTCACAGACAGGGGACAAGCCAAGCTCTGGGTCTCTGAATCTTGATCTACAATCTTCTCTTCATGATGCTCTCCAACAAGATCTTCAAGACAACACAAACCCCTCAACAAATTCCCCTCAATGAACCCCAAAGATGAACAGATAACCACAGGGGAGACAAAATCAACAGGCAACTTCAGAAAATACCTAAAAATACTAAACCAAGGGGGAAAAATCTAACAATTATTCACAAGGGTCTACAAAGTCTATTCATAACATCTACATAGGCCTCTACCTAAAAATCAAGACAAAACTTATTCAAAGAAAGTGAATTTCTCACCTAAGCACAACCTGAACCCTAATTAGGATACCCTATATCTACCCTAATTAAACTAATCAAAATTCAATTCTAAAATTCTAGAATAAATCCTATGGGGAACTATGATTCATCATCTAATTGCACAAAAAAGAATGGATTAAAAAAACTAAAGGAAAGTCCTAAAACAATTCTTGCAAAATCATGATATCAAACTAAACATTATAAAAGCTACTTAAAAGAAAAATCTATTAAAAATACCAAACTTAAAAATAAAATCCCATTTTTATTTTTAATATTTTCTACACATTATTATCTACTCATAGAAAAAAGAAGAATTAAAAAAGAGTTATTTATAAATTTTTAATGAATTTTCAAAGACAAGAAAAATATTAAAAGAATTAAAAGAATTTAAAACAAATAAAAGGGAGGGGGGTTGGAATAGCAACACGCGCCAGTTGGAATTAGATGGGCCAGAAATAGGGGGGGGGGGGCGCGGATAGCGAACTAAGCCCAGAGACCAGATTAAATGAAACGACCGCGTTTCACTTTTTGAACTTTTCCCTCCATCTTCAGATTTAATCACGGCCGTGCGATGAGATTAAATTGTCAACCTTGGGGCCTAATCCAACGGACCATCTTCATCGTCCCCAACGAATCTAGGGTTTTCAGAAACCCTCCATCCATGCACTCATCTTCTCCTCACTCGTTCTCCCTGCTCAGGCCACGAAATGCCACGATTCCAAAACGAAAAATCTTCTACTACTCAAGAGGAACACAGCCATACGCGCACTTTCCCCTAACTCTCCCTAGATAATCCTAACAGAAAACATCAAGATCATGGTTCCACCATGTTCACCTGAGATCAACCATGGTGAAGCTTCAACCTAAGGATCTAGACTTGCTCTACATGCTACCCTAGCTAATCTAACCTAATTCATGCTACTTAAAACGCCCTAAACAACTAGTTCTTGAAGATTAAAGAATCACTCACCTGCCATGAAACCTCACACAGAGCTCTCAAACTCTCAGAAATTGATCTTCTATCCTAGCATATTAATTCTACACCTAAAGAATGAACTAAAACTAAATAAATTAAGAGGTATAGGGAGGAGAAAGAACCTGTCAAGTAATGATGGTAGGTGCTCGTGGAGGATGTTGCAAGCCTTGTAATTGCTTCAGGATGATCCTCCAATGGTGGAAATGATTCTGTTTGCACTGGTTTTGGAGAAGAAGCCTTGTGGTGAAAGGTTTCTTGGATTGCTTGAACTTGAAGGAAATGCTTCAATGGCTATTTCTCTCTCTCTCTCTCTCCTGAAATCTCTCTCTATCACCAACCTTGAACTCTCTTCATGGCCCTCTTCTTATAATGATCATTAGATGCTTCTAGATTCATCTAGAATATGGTGGAAATTTCTTGAAAATCTCATGTGATGACATATTGAAAACCTCATATCCCATGCCTTAGGCCTTACCATTTTGTGCCAAATTCTCCTTATGAGAGATATTGAGTGTGGATGAGTGAAAAACAAGCTCATCTTTGGCTTGTGTAAGGTTTTTCAACATTGCCTTCTTTTTCAAGTAACAAGTTTTCAAAGCATCACCCATTTTAAAGCTTCAAATCAAAATTCTAGCTAAACCAATGTTCTCAAAATGATTTTTCCAATCAAAATGATATATTGGATGACCTATTTTGGATTTGTGGATCTTCCAAATCATTTTCCAAATTCAACTTTTCAAACTTATAAGCCATTTTTAGTTCATTTTTGACCAATCATGGAATTTCATGCTATGAGCTTTTCCAACAATTTGTGACCTTCTTTCTAGACTTAAAATCACATTTTGAGCAACTTTCATGTTTTGAGTTTTTCCATTTGAGGCTTGGAAATAGGAGTTTTAGGCATTGGCTAAAATGACCTATAACTGACAAATGACCAAAATACCCCTGTCTTGTTCAAACCATAAGTTGAGTTCCACAAATCCAATCAAGGACTTCTACCACTCAAATTAAAGCTAAGAAGATGCTCTTCAACATTCATGTTGACCAAGAAATCATGGGAATCCTCCTACTAGGGCAAAAGTTGTCTGCAAGTTGGGTGACTTTCAAGGACCCAGATTCACACACCTCTGCTGACCTGTAATTTGTCAAAACCATAACTTGGGCTCTGTAACTCCTATCAAGGACTTCCACCACTCAAATTAAAGCTTAGAACAAGCTCTACAACATTCATGTTATGGGGAAAGTGAGATATCAATCACATCTTGAGCTAAAACTTCCTGGAAGATAGGGATCAAATTAGGGTTTTTCACTGACAATCCTTGGAGACCCTGACTTGAAACTTCTCAAACTCCTCACTCATGATGAGTTGGCCTAGGAATCATCTTTATATCATCTCTAGGCATCATTCCATGATCTCATGGCCCTTGGATTGGTCTCAACCTTCTCCAAATAATCAGTTGACCTAGGGTTGACCCAGTCAAAACCCTAATTCTATCATTCATGGTTGAATCTTCTGAACTCTTGCATAATGACCTCTCTGGGCTTCATGAAGGCTATCAAGACATCTCATAGGCTTTCCCAAAACATCAAATTCATTCTCAAAGTCTCAGAACCATCTGAGGAGCACCCACAACTTTCAAACTGTGAAGCACACAACCCTGGTTTCAAACCACTTCTTCTGAGGATCTCTTGAACTTTCTGATGAAGGTATCCACTTTCAAACACTCAATGAATAAATAATTGTTGGTCAAATTTTGGGGTGCAACAATAACCGTCAGGGTTTCCTCCAGGGGTTTGGACGTCGACTTACAGAGATAAACATGGAGCATGTTCAAGCTGAGTTAATTGAAGTTCGAGGCCAACTGGGGCAATTCATGAAGGACATGCACGCGTTGTGCTCGAATTAAGAGACGCTCGAAGAGGAGAATTACCGATTGAAGGCTCAGGTAGGATTGATGGCTGAAATATTGAGGAATGTACTCAGAAGAGAATGTGAGCCTATGTCCGAAGCTGTGGTCGGTTTACTTGCCCCACAGGGGTCGGATGAACCAGTGCCCAGGCATGATAGGCCTAAGAGACCCTCTACACAATTCGAAGCTCGGGATTCTCCTCGTCGGCAGTCGCGACTGATTTCTCAGGATAACTCAGGGGGGTATGGTAAAAGGATGAAACTCTCTGGCAGGGTATTTGATGAGATTCCGGTGGATTACGATCAATTGGTGCAACTCTTGTTCCAACTTCAACTGATTAAACCCCGCACTTTGGCGCCATTGACTAGGCAGCCACCACCAGGCTATGATGTGAACGCCCATTGTGTCTTCCACGCCGGTGCACCAGGGCATAACATCGCGGACTGCAAGCCGTTCAAGCAAAAGATTCAGGATTTGCTGGATGAGAAGGCAATTGAGTTGGTGTCGGGCGGTATAAAGGTCTCAGGGACCGATATTCTTATTTCCCCACCGGAAGTTGCAAAAGAATCGAGGCATATCCTGGAATCATTGGAAACTGAATCCCCAGGTCCACAACAGTTGCCAATGCCTGGGCTGAATTTGAGGATGACAATGCATGAGCCTAAGGAACAGGTTGATCAAAACCAGCAGCGCATGAAACGCCAGCATCCGGCTCAGCGAAGAATTCAGGAGGGGAAGTCAAAGAGGGTATTTGAGGCACCTCCGTCAAAGTATGTTGAACTCTTTCAGACCTTGTTAGGGTTGCACCTTGTTGAAAAGAGAATGTTGGTCCCACCAACGGGCGCATCTCCATTTGGTTTCGACGCCAGTAAGCATTGTGAGTTTCATTCTGGGGCACCCGGACATGATATTGAGGGTTGCCACGCTTTCAAGCATAAAGTCTAAGATTTGATCGACAGCAAGGCTATCAGCTTTTCTGATAGGGTCCCCAAGGTGGTGCAGGGCCACAGACAAGCAAAGGTCGGGTCGATGAAAAAGGTTCCTAAATTTGGTCGGGCCGTGGAAAACAGGTCAAGACAGCAGCAGACTACCTCCAACAATTGTTTCTGAGGATGGTTGACTCGCCAATAAGTCAGGATGCAAGAAGTCCGGTCCTGAGACGCCGACATTTTTCATGTTATCTTGTTCATGTCTTTACATTTGTAGTTGCCTTTCTGTTCAATTGCGAATTTAGTTTGTAAAACTTGTTGTTTTTCAACTGGTATTGATAAATGAAATAAATATGCATGTTTTGAATTGATCCAGTCGTGTTCACTCTTTGTGTTTTCATTTATTTCAAACGCCTGTTAAGTGGAATCCGGGGAGGATGACGAAAACAGATGACGAATAAGCTTCCGATTGTATGCTTTTGGATCAAAACCTGTTGATGATGTACAGGCATTGTTTCAATCCATAAACACCGGAGATATAAGGAAGATAATCCCTTGTTAACCCCTTTGAGCCTAGTAGTAGGAGTTTCTTTCTGAAAATGAAAAACCCTCAATCTTAACCCGGGGCAGGGTAGGTGTCAGGTAATTTGACCAAGCGTTCTTATAACAAAACGAGTGTCCGTTCGAGGATCAATCACGCCGTTATAGGTCTTACCTAAAAAACCATGGTGGTTAAACCTGGTCGATCAGGAGTGAAATAGTCACAATCTCTTTAACAAGTCATACGAGCCGAGGCCATACAATTTGTTCAGAAAAAAGAAAAAGGAAAATCGAAAGGAAAAAGCCCGCTAAGTCGAATCTTGAAAGCAAGCGACTTAGGCAAAAATTAGGGTACCCCGCTGGACTAAAAAAAAAACGAAGAAATTCAAAAGAGTTTGTCCAGGCAAAAGTTAGGGGAAAACAAAAAAGCGAAGAAATGAAAAGCGAAAAAGGATCACGAAAGAAAATCCTCGGAAAAGAACAAAATCGTATGGCTACCGGTGCCCAAACAAAGACGAAAAGAGAGTGAATGTCACTTCGAAAAAGAATGATTTCTTGAACTATCACTCCACCTTTAATAGGTGAACGCTGAAGTCAAATTAGCTGAACATAGGATTGGAGAACATCACGAAGAATGGGTGGGTCAAAATAAACTTTGAGCCTATATCTTTTCTTGTTAACCGTGAACCTGACCACGTTACAACCTAAAAAAGTCCTAATTGAAACAGGTTCAGTTCAAGAGCATACTCCGGTAAAAATCGCATCGAAACTGACTCCTAAAAAGGGTCCCTCTTATCAGCATTAATATTGAGATTTTGATAATTGATTCATTATATGTCACAAATTTTTTTCCAGTGAACAGACTTGGGATTTTGAAACTGTCATATGCATTGCGTTTAATATATCTTTTATGCAGAACAACTTGTTTTACTTGCGAGTAAGCGCATGCAGCAAGAAAGTTTCCTACAGTGGGAAGTCTGATCAGGATAGAATGCAGAATGTCTGAATGTTTCGTGAGCTGGGGCAGGATATATCCGTTAATCCCCAGCGGGAGTTAGCCACCCAAGAATCAGTTAATCTGGGGGCCAATTAGGTCGAGATTTGGCAGATCTCTCACAGCTAGGGGGTATTGCTTCACGAATCAACCGATCAGGGGCAAAAGGTTATTTCAAGACCAGGGCAGATCACTCTAAGAACAAAAGGTTTTGTTGGGACATCCTTTGGGTTTGACGTGCAGAAGCAATTCCTATCTAACCGTCAGGGTACAGAAACCGAAGAGTCTTTATCAGGAAATTGGTGTCGGTTCAGGGGCAAGGTATTGTGAGGTAGCACCATGGCTAGCTTTTCCCTTCAAGACGAAGTGTTCAGACTAGGGCATGTTGGTATTTCTGGGGCAAATTTCCGAGAAGGTGGATGGAACTCGTGGATCCCCAGCCAAAATCTTTTGATGAAGAGCCTGATTTCAGTTGATGCTAATCCCCATGCAGGTCGCATTTCATCCCCAGAGGGATCAATTTCCTCAGCTAGTCGCAGCTTATCCCCAGAGGATATCCCTAGCCAGTTAAGATCAGTATCCCTTGCAGAGGTTGCACTCCCCAGAGAGTCGAGTATGTGAACGATCAATCCCCAGCTTGGAGGATTCCCGCAGTGTTTAGCCAAGTCATAGTTGGTTCAGAAAGATTACTCCCATAGAAGATGATTTTCTTCCCGCAGGTCGTCATGCCTTCGTCAGGATGATTATCCCCAGCAGAGTGGTGGCTCCAAGCTTGTAAGCTGTGCCCGGACAGCATCGTTTCCTCTAGAAGGATTCCCTCGTTCCCCAGCTGAGTCGTTTCTTACTCAGTCAGTTTACTTTCCCCAAGAGAGTCGATTCTTCCCCAGCAGAATTACCTTCCCCAGCAGGGGTTCTTTCCTCCCAGTGGAAATCAAAGTTTAATCTCCTCGGCAGAGTTGGTATTATGTCCGACATTTATTTTGCCGGAGGACTTTATGATACCTGTTCATCCCCCAGTATGGGGGTATTTGCTTTCAACAGCCGTGGTGAAGCAAGCTTGTCAAAGTTTCCCCAGCAGCTTGAGCCTGCATTTGCATTTGCATAGTGTCATATTTGCATCTACCCAAAAACGCGTAGCATATCCGTGCTATACGGAGCATTACGCCATTGTCAAACATGTGCATTTTGAAACATAGGCCAGGTTGGTTAACCTTTGGTATCCAAGTGTTGTTTCCCTTGTAGGTGGAGAGAGCTCTTGCTCAGATCAATTACCAAATATTAAATGTCTCAGCATGAGACACGTGGCGATAATGTTTGCCTTGTCATTATTCCCCACAAAGTTGCTTGTTCAAGTTTATCTTACCCCTCCAGTGGAGTATTTCTTCAAGATTGTTGTTATGACGTTATCAAAAGGTTTCGCGAATCGATTTTTGGAAGTTGCCACTTATGTCGCAGTAAGTGTCTGGCAGTTTGAGTTCAGAAAATCCCCAGTAGAGTCCTTCTCAGATTTATTGCAGTGTCAGTATTAAAGATTGAAAGATTGGACCATTATGTGTTACCCATTTGACTGATGGAGTTAGCTACTGCAAAGATAGGCAGAGGAGCTGTATCAGAGAGTATTTCCCGTAGTGGTGGCGGTGTTATCTTCCCGTAGTGACGGCGGAGTATTTCCCGCAGTGGTGGCAGTGTCATCTTCCCGTAGTGATGGCAGAGTATGTCCCGCAGTGGTGGCGGTGTTATCTTCCCGTAGTGATGGCGGAGTATGTCCCGCAGTGGTGGCGGTGTTATCTTCCCGTAGTGATGGCGGAGTATGTCCCGTAGTGGTGGCGGTGTTATCTTCCCATAGTGATGGTGAAGTATTTCCCGCAGTGGTGGCGGTGTTATCTTCCCGTAGTGATGGCGGAGTATTTCCCGTAGTGATGGCGGAGTTATTTCCCGTAGTGATGGCGGAGCTATTTCCCATAGTGATGGCGGAGTATTGCCCGTAGTGATGGCGGAGTTATGTCGTGTAGTGATGACAGAGTATTGCCCGTAGTGATGGCGGAGTTATGTCCTATAGTGATGACAAAGTATTGCCCGTAGTGATGGCGGAGTTATATCCTGTAGTGATGACAGAGTATTGCCCGTAGTGATGGCGAAGTTATGTCCTATAGTGATGACAGAGTATTGCCCGTAGTGATGGCGGAGTTATGTCCTGTAGTGATGACAGAGTATTGCCCGTAGTAATGGCGGAGTTATGTCCTGTAGTGATGACAGAGTATTGCCCGTAGTGATGGCGGAGTTATGTCCCGTAGTGGTGGCAGAGTTATTACCCATAGTGATGGCGGTGTTATTTTCCCGTAGTGGTGGCGGAGTTATTACCCGTAATGATGGCGGTGTTATCTTCCCGTAGTGATGGCGAAGTATTTCCCGTAGTGATGGCGATGTTATTTTCCCAGAGTATTTCCCGCAGTGGTGGCAGTGGTATTTCCCGTAGTGATGGCGGAGCTCTTTTCCTGTATCGTTGGCAGAGTTATGTTTGTTGACAGAAGTACTTCCCCAGTGAATTCGTCCAGGTTCAATGGATGGATGTTGTTCCCCAAGCAGTGGTGCAGCTTATCTCTACGGTTGGCAAATTTACGGGTTCTTGGTATTCAACCGTCTCGTACCTCGAATGTTTGATGGCCGTTCGCTCTTCACCCAGTCGGGTCCAAGCCGTTTGAATAGGGGCAGCTGTTGCACCCTAAAATTTGCTCAACCTATTTCACCTGGTTTATGTTTCAATTGCATTGGCATTTTACATAATAAGTCATGTATATAGTCTAATCATTTGCATAGCATAGCATAACAAGGCATCTAACAAGGGATCTAGTGCCATTTTCATCAGAAAGAGGCCTATCAAGGGGTTTTATTCAAGATCAAGACCATCCAAGTAATCAAGAAATAAGTTGAAGCTTTGAGAAGTTTGAAGGTCAACCAGTGGATTTCTCTCCCAGTCTTAGGGATATGTTGAAGATCATCAATGAGTGTGTAAGCCATGTAAGGTGCACAAAGATCATGGAAGACATAGAGGGTCATTTTGAAGATGAGACAAATCATTAATACAAGTACCAGAGCTACAGTTGAATGCAGTCAACTAGGGTTTCATCTGGGTCAACCCTAGGTCAAATGATTGATTGGAGAGCATCAAGGCCTACTTGGAGTATGTGGAATTCATGAATTGGTATGTGGATGCATGTGTGGTGTTGTGCCAAGGAGAAATCAAAAGGAATCAAGAAAAAGAGGAGTTACTAGATTAGGGTTTCAGTGTAAAAAACCCTAATTCAGGCCTAACTTCCAAGCCAGATAAATCAAAATGCAAGTTTCAAATGAAGTCTTGGTCAACATGAAACTTGTAGAACATCTCAATAGATTTAATTTGAGTACTAGAAGTCTTAAAGGAGATTTATAGAACTCAAGTTATGGTTCTCGCAAGTTATGGGTCCCCAGAGGATACTGGAATTTGTCTGTGAAAGTCACTTGACTTCCAAGCAACTTTTTATCATGAAGGAGTTTTCAAATGGATTCTTGGCCAACATAAGAGGTGTAGAATTTGATCTTAGATTTAATTTGAGTACTAGAAGTCCTCAAGAGGATTTGTAGAACTCAAGTTATGGTCTTGGCAATCCAGGGGTATTTTGGCAAAGTTGAATTACAGGTCATTTTTGAGCATAGGTCAAAATCTCCATGTTCCACTTCTCAAATGAAAAATTGTTCAACATGGAATGTGCTTAAAATGATGTTTTTAGGTCAAATAAGTCATCATGGTGGATTGATCGGCTTATTTCAAAAAAGTCACTTAAAATGGCCTAAAAAAAGGGAATAAGTCAAATAAAGTTTGGTGGAAAAAATCATTTTGGGTTAGAGGTCACAAACAAGCCATATGACATACCAATTTGATTGTAAAATGCATTTTAAAGACAATGGAATTTCCACAATTTTGAATTGAGGGTTATTTCAAGGACTTGCTTTATAAATTGGTTACTTGAACCATAAGGCACAATTGCAAAACCACACTTCCAAGCAAATGCAAGGCTCTTTTCCATCCATACACCTCCAATATCTCATTTGGAGAGAATTTAAACTCATAACCAAGTGAATTGCAAGCCAAAAACATGAGATGGTATGTGCATAGCATAAGAAGAGATTTTCATGACATGAGAAGTTGATTTTCTCCTTAGATCAATCTAGAACTTTCTAGGGTCTTCAAATACATTCTCCTTGGATCAATCTAGAACTTTCTAGGGTCTTCAAATACATTCTATATATACTTGTGAAGAGGTTCAAAGCAAGAGTTGGTGATTCATTTGTGCAAAAACCATAGATTGACATTGGAGTTTGGAGGAGAAAAAGTGAGAGATCAAAGCATTTTCAAGAGTTATCAAGAATTTAATCTTCTCCAACAAAATTCAAAGGTTTTCCGCAATTTTTGGCAAGAAAAAACGAGCTCCAACTACTCCGTTTCGACGCTCCGAAGCCGGTATGTGAAATTTAATTTAATTCATTTTCGTTCTTTTTTTTTTTTCTGTTTTAATAGATGTTTGGATTAATTGCGTTAAAAATAGTAAAAATGATCGAAAAATTATGAAATTTTTTATGTAGATCTTGATTGTCTTAAAAAACTATAGGAGTTGAGTTTGCATTTTTAGGATTTTATTTGAATTAGTTACAAATTTCCTTTTGTGCTAATATCCATTGTTATACATAATTGATATTGCTGTTTGTTTAATTTTGTTCTCTTTGATGCTTTATGCTTTTGATCTGATTCTTTCGATATGATTTAGAGGACATCCATAGGTTTCCCCAGGAATTTTCTTAGAATTTTTAAAATTGATTAGATTCTGTTTTAGGTGTGTAGTTTAGAGCCTTCCCAAATAATGGTTTCCCATGACCAAATTTCATTTAGTAATTGTTTAGATGACCTAGAAATTGATTTAGGTCCTAATTCTGGAATTTTAGAATGTTCAAACATGCATGTTCATATAGGAATTTTATTAGAATTTTATAATATAGTATGCTATTTTTTTTGGGTTTTGCAAATGATTATTGCTTTCGGTGTTCTCTCTTGAGTGCTTTGCTTTGTTTGGAGCGTTTGGTGGACTTGGGGCTTGAAGACTTTGGATTCCTTTTTAGAGGAGCTTCTGGTCATGATGAAGATTCTTTGGCTAAAAGAGTGGGGCTTGGAGTGGAGCTTTCTTTCTCTTTTAAGTTTGTTTTAGGAGTTGGTAGAATTAGGCTTTTAGGGAGAGCTTTTGTAGAATTAGTTCATTTCTTCCATCAAACATAGAATGCATTGTTTGCTTCTATTCTATCCTATGATACAAAGTACTCTTAGGGGAGTTCCATATTTCCTTAGGAGGGAAGTGGGGCATACCCCAGAGAGTAGAACTTTTGAGGATACACTTCCACTTCGATGTTGGTTCTTGTTGAATTCCTTTGGTTTTCAGCAAGTATGCCAACATTGCAACTTGATCTTGATGACAAATCTCTTCTTGGAGTGTGCTTGCTAAAGCTTGGAGATGAAGAATGAAGAAGCTTGAAGATGAAATCTAGCTCAAAGATAAGACCTTTGCTGTCATTTCAACTTTGCTGTTCAGAGCGTGTTGTTGCTGTTTGTTGTAGGAGTTTGTTGCTGCTGCTTGGGCTGCCTCCTCTGTATATTTTGTTTTTCTCTGTATTGTCTGTTGGCTTGTGCTGCTTGCCATTTAGGCTTGAAGTGAAGTTGATTCACTTTTCCTATTGCTTTCTTAGGTTCGAGGTTGAGTGATTCCTTTGCCTCGCTTGTTTTGCTGCATCTCATGCATTTTACTATTTACTGTATTTGCTTGCTTTCTTTTCTGTTTATCCCCTAGGATCTCTGATTTCCTCTGTGCAGGAGGGAATTATGACAGACATTAGGTTGTAATCCATGCATGATAACATTAGGTTGCTGGAGGGTCACTCTTCAGTAACCTGATTGCTTAGTGTGTCACCCTTAGGGTGACATACGACGTAGTCACCCTCAAATCATAGTCTCTAGTGCGTCAGAGATTGCAAACATCATAAAAGACAGTTCTTGCGTAAAAGACTGATAACAAACATCAAAGTGTCATTTTTGTCCGCTTGGACTCTTAATCAGGAAAAACCCTTTCATAAGGAGATAAAAAACAGTCAGACAAGCTTGTGTCTTCCGTAGCCCGAACTACGTTTGCTCTGATCTTTCATGCTGTATGAAAGTACGTAGGCATAGGATGCGATATCCTAGCGAGAAATCTTCCCCTCCTTTCCAGTAGATAGGCGAACTACGTTGACTCTGATTTCTCGTTCCATACGGGAATACGTAGGCATAAAGTGCGATACTTTGCCGAGTCATTTTATTTTCTTTTAACCCCAAACCTGTAGAGCAAATAGAATAACAATCTGTACTAGAAAACAAGCGTGGATCCCGTCGAGTACGACGAACGTGAGGGGTGCTAATACCTTCCCCTTGCGTAACCGACTCCCGAATTCAGGATTTGGTTGCGATGACCATTCCCTTTCCCGTCTTTGCGTGAGGTTTACTTCGAGCGTTTCCTTTCCCTCTGTTGGGATAAATAACGCACGGTGGCGACTCTTCTATTCAGCCGGCGCCAATTTTCGCAGTAGCGACAATATGGATGCATGGATCCAGCCGTGCAAGCCAGGGCAAAGCCTCAGCAATTGGTCCATCCAGGATTTCATCCAAGTGACCAGTAAAGAGTAATGATTTTCTTTTTCCAATTATTGTACAATCTTATGTCCTACCCGGGGCATAAAGGTTTTATTGTCAGGGCCTTGCTTGCTTATGCATGTGCATTTTATCAATAATCAAAAGGAGTTTTCTTTGCATTCAAATTTTGCGATCTCTGTTATTCTTGTTTTGTTTTGTTTAAACAATAAAATGGCGAATTGGTTTGTGCTGCCTTACACATTGTTTTATGATTAACCATTTTCCTTGTAGGAATCACACTATAGATGACATCGATCCAGAACCTTCCATGACTCACTTCGACTTTGATTGCCCGATTTATCAAGCTGAAGAAGGGGTTGACGAGGATGAAGACCTTCCGGAAGAGCTGGCTCGATTATTGAAACAAGAAGACAAGATCATTCTGCCTCATGAGGAAGTCATCGAGATTGTTAATCTGGGGTCTGAAGAAGTGTTCCGAAATGTCAGAGTAGGGGCTGCGTTACAGAGTGACATCAAGCAAAGACTGATCAAGATGCTTCGAGAGTATAGTGACATCTTTGCTTGGTCCTATAAAGATATGCCCGGACTTGACACTGACATAATGGTTCTTCACCTTCCATTGCGCGAAGATTGTCCTCTAGTTAAGCAGAAGCTTAGAAGGACACGACCAGACATGGCCATTAAAATCAAAGAAGATGTCCAAAAGCAGTTGGATGCTGGATTCTTGGCCGTGACCTCTTACCCTCTGTGGGTCGCCAACATAGTACCTGTACCGAAGAAAGATGGTAAGGTACGAATGTGTGCTGATTATTAGGATTTGAACAAGGCGAGCCCTAAAGACGATTTCCCGCTCCCTCATATTGACATATTGGTCGACAATACTGCTCAATTTTCTGTATTTTCATTCATGGATGGCTTCTCCGTTTATAACCAGATTAAGATGGCGACGGAAGACATGGAGACAACTACATTCATTACACCATGGGGGACGTTCTGCTATAAAGTAATGCCTTTTGGGTTGAAAAACGCAGGGAAAACTTACCAGCTGGCTATGGTCATTTTGTTTCATGACATGATTCATCATGAGATCGAAGTATATGTTGATGACATGATAGCAAAGTCCCAAACGAAGGAGGGACATCTGGTCAACTTGCTGAAGCTATTTGAGAGGCTTAGGAAATTCAGGTTGAGGCTGAATCCTAACAAATGCACCTTCGGGATGCGGTCCGAAAAACTTCTGGGGTTTATCGTAAGCGAAAGAGGCATCGAGGTTGATCCTACCAAGATCAAAGCCATTCAAGATATGCCAGAGCCTAAGACTGAAAAGGAAGTTCGTGGTTTCTTGGGGAGATTGAACTACATTGCTTGGTTCCTATCTCAACTCACAGCCACATGTGAACCAATGTTCAAGCTATTGGAAAAAAGACCAGGCGATTATCTAGAATGAAGATTTCCAGAGGCCACTCGAAAAGATAAAGCAGTATTTGCAAGAGCCTCCAATTTTGATACCCCCAGTCGCTGGAAGGCCTTTAATCATGTATTTGGCGGTTCTTGAGAATAACATGGGTTGCATTCTCGGTCAACACGACGAGACTGGCAGAAAGGAGCATGCCATTTATTATCTGAGTAAAAAGTTCACAGATTGTGAGTCTTGTTACTCAATGCTGGAGAAAACGTGTTGTGCACTCACGTGGGCTGCCAAACGTTTAAGACAGTATATGCTCAATCACACAACCAAGCTAATTTCGAAGATGGATCCGATCAAGTACGTCTTCAAGAAGCAAGCCCTTTCAGGGAGGATTGCCAGGTGGCAGATGGTACTGACAGAGTATGATATCCAATACGTATCCTAGAAAGCCATCAAAAGAAGTGTTCTGTCAGAGTACCTTGCCGAACAGCCTATCGAAGACTATCAGCTGATGAAATTCGAATTTCCCGATGAAGATATTATGTTCCTCAAGATGAAGGACTATGATGAACCACTGCCTGATGAAGGAACAGAGCTTAGCTCCCAGTGGAAGCTAATATTCGATGGTGTAGTTAATTCATATGGAAGTGGAATCGGGGCAATCATTACGACTCCCCAGGGATCTCACATTCCATTCACTGCCATATTAACTTTTCTGGTCACCAACAATGAAGCAGAATATGAGGCATGCATCATGGGTTTAGAAGAAGCCATTGATTTGAGAATCAAAAACTTGGATGTATATGGTGACTCAACACTCGTTGTTAACTAAATCAAAGGAGAGTGGGAGACCAGACAATCGAACTTGGTCCCTTACATGAATTACGCGAGGAGGCTGCTGCCATTCTTCGATCGTGTGGAGTTCCACCATATGCCGAGAGCAGAGAACCAAATAGCTGATGCTTTAGCAACCTTGTCCTTGATGTACAAGGTCAATTTCTGGAACGAAGCTCCCAGAATTGTCATCTCACGTCTCGACAAACCTGCATTTGTATTTGCAATTGAGGAAGCCTCCGATGGCAAGCCGTGGTTCTATGATATCCAGAACTTCCTCAAGACCAATGAGTATCCGGTGGGGGCGTCGACCCAGGATAAGAAGACTCTTAGGAGGTTGTCTGGAAATTTCTACCTCAACCCGGATGGGGTTCTCTACAGGAGGAATCATGATCTAGTGCTACTCCGATGTGTGTACGAAAAAGAAGCTAGCTTGCTTATGGAAGAGGTCCATGAAGGCACATTTGGTACGCACGCCGGTAGACATGCCATGACTCGAAAGATATTACGAGCAGGATATTGCTGGCTGACGATGGAGTCGGATTGTTTCAAATTCGTGAAGAAATGTCACAAATGCCAGATTTACGCGGACAAAATCCATGTGCCACCGTGCCCGTTGAATGTCATGTCATCCCCTTGGCTGCTCTCCATGTGGGGCATTGATATGATCGGCAAGATTGAGCCAACCGCATCCAATGGACATCATTTTATCTTGGTCGCCATTTATTACTTCACTAAATAGTTGAAGCGGCCTCGTACGCCAATGTCACAAAGCAAGTGGTATCACGATTCATAAAGAAGGACATCATCTGCAGATATGGAATTCCCGAGCGGATCATTACTGACAATGGTTCAAATTTGAACAATAAGATGATGAAGGAGTTATGCCAGAACTTCAAGATTGAACATCACAACTCATCGCCCTATCGGCCAAAGATGAATGGCGCTGTCGAAGCGGCCAACAAAAACATCAAAAAGATAGTACAAAAGATGGTTGTCACTTACAAGGATTGGCATGAGATGCTGCCATTTGCTCTACACGGTTATCGTACAACGGTATGCACATCAACCGGGGCAAATCCTTTCTCATTAGTGTACGGTATGGAAGTTGTCCTACCACTAGAAGTTGAGATTCCTTCTTTAAGAGTTCTGGTCGATGTGAAGCTCGATGAGGCAGAATGGGTAAAGAATAGATCGAACCAACTTAGCCTGATGGATGAGAAGAGGTTAGCATCCATCGCATACAGTCGATTGTACCAAAACCGGATGAAGAAAGCTTATGATAAGAAGGTGCGCCCTCGAAGCTTTCAGACGGGCGATCTTGTGCTGAAAAAGATTCTCCCGCCACATTCAAATCACACGGGCAAATGGACACCCAACTACGAAGGTCTGTATGTCGTCAGAAAGGTCTTCTCAGGAAGAGCCTTACTGTTATCCACGATGGATGGTGAAGATTTCGCATCCTCGGTGAACGCGGACGCAGTCAAAAAATACTTTTCTTAAAAAAATGACCCGCTGGAAAGAAAAAGAATATCCAGGCAAGAATGGGGCATCCCGGCGAACCAGAAAAATAAAAGGTTCGGGCAAAAATTAGGGATATAAATGAAAAGATGTACACCCGCAAAGCTGAAAACCTGAGAGGGCGGCTTTGGCAAAAAAGGGTATCCCGGTGAATCGAAAACCCGAAGGGGCGGTTCAGGAAAAAGTTAGGGATTAAAATAAGAAAATGACTGTGTCCCACGTACGAACTTTCGTTGCTTAGTGGTTTGGGGAGACCTGAGGGCCGCTCATCCAAGTCAATCTCTTCTGAAGAAGAAGCGCCGGGAAGGTATCGAAGTCGAGTGAGTCATGGAGGGATCAGCTCATGGTGTTCGTCTGCACCGCCTCACCGACATTTGTACATATTAGCTGTATATTTTTGTAATATATTTGCGCAGCTTCCTCATTCCAGGAGCTTGCATCTGTTGTAAAACATTTTGCCTATTTATTGGCCCATTTTATCAATGAACATACTATCTAGTACTTTGTTTGCATTGTGGCTGTTTTAGCTTTTATCTGTTTTATTTGCGAAAAAACGCCCGATGTTTTTGTTAAAATGCGCATATATAAACTTGCTGGCCTAGGACAATAATTGTTAAAGCTTTGAATCGCTTGAACATTGTCACACATGATAACCTCGATAGGTCCCTTTGTGAAGGGTATCTTGTCTGTTTGTTCATTTTGTTGCAGGATTGTGATCCTTGGGGCACGTTGCCAGAGACGTATCCTCGTCATTCTCCCAGTGAAGTCCCCAGTGGCAGGTGTGAGACCTACTCTCCGGTTAGACAAGGTTGAATTTCTTTCCGCCAGGCAGAGGTGGATTCCCCAGCTGAGTCCAGTTTGGAGTCGGACTGGTAACATGGGTTTCTTTCCCCAAGCAGAGGGGGTACAGTTAAGATTTGTTTGTAGATCATGACGGTTAATCATTGCTCATCTAATACACAAGCAGAGGCGTGAGACCAACTTCTCGGCAGGTCAAGATGGGATTTCTTTTCGAGCAGAAGCGGAGTCTCCTCAGCAGATTCAGTTGTGTTTCCCCACAGAGTCTGAGCGTTAGACTGTAAGCACTGATTTGTCTCCCCAAGAAGAGATAGATTCTCCCTAACCAGAGCGCATTCCCCAGTAGAGTTATGTGCAAGATAACAATAACGGTCAAGTATGTACCTGTTGTCCCCGACAATTGGTCGGTACACAGCCAATCCCCGCAGGTTGCAAGTATATGCTTAGTCCCTCCAACGAGTCGAAATTAGGTTTTCTTCCACCGGACGGTTGCAGGATCCGTCCCCGTAGTGGTTCAGCGTGTATGAGCTTTCCCCGACAGAGTTACTTCTTTTCCCAGCTAAGTTATCCATTCAGGTTTCACATTCTCAGCCTAAGTCCAATTGCTATTGGTATGTGCAGGCTATCCCCTGCCAGGTCAGTTGTTTCCCCAGCGGAGTTGGCCTTGTCTCTCCAGCATTTATTTTGCTAGAGCGATCCCTTTGCATTTTGCATCGTGCATAGCATCCTCAAATGCGTAACATTTCCATTTCGTATGGAGCATTACGCCATTTTCAAACATGTGCATGTGAAGTATAAGCCAGGTAGTTACCTCCTTATTTCAGGTGTATTTCCAGCAGGTGGCCGTTGTCTTCACCCGTGTTGGTCTTCAGTCTTGACAGACTTGATGCGTTTATTTCGCCCTCGGATCATGTTATTCCCGATGGTGTCGCCGGACTTCGATTGGTGATAGTCCTTTCCCCAAGTCCGAGCAGGCGTTCGAGCTTCGACGGGAGATTCATGATAGATGTGTGTATCTCATCATATGTCCCATAACAAAGTTGCTTGTCTAAGTTCCTCTTTGTTCCTCAGCAGAGTGGCCTGGTTAAGTTTCCTTGCACTCCCATAGTAGGGTTACTTGTTCCCCAGCGGAGTTTCCTCGCGATCGTTATCCTCGGATGGTTTCAACTTCGCATGGATCCGACTTTCATGTTTGATTGTCCGCTTTTATTTAGCGGATATCTGACGGCGAGGTCAGACGTATCGGTCTCTGCAGTGTTCTGATGGTAATGTCGGATCTTTGGGTTGTGCTGACGGCAATGTCAGATATTTATTGGTTGTTTGACGGCAAGGTCAGAGGTTTATAGACTGTTGCAGATGATTTAGTTTTCTGGCGGCAACGTCAGATGTTGTACTTGGTTGGCAGCTATGTCAAACATTCCTTTAGTCCAAGATCATCTGACGACAATGTCAGACGCTAATGGATCTATATGCTCATCTAACAGCAATATTAGACGTTTCGATTTTCTAACGGCAAGGTTAGATGTTTCGGTTATTCTGACGGCAAGGTCAGGTGTTTGGGTTTTTTCTGACAGCGAGGACAGATGGTAACTGTTTCATGGTTGTTGACGGTAATGTCAAACGTTCATCGACTTTAATGGAATGCCTGACGGAAATGTCAAGCATTCTCTCAGCTTTGTTTCTAGCGGAAATGTTAGATGTTTCGGTTCTTCTGGCGGCTACGTCAGATGTTGGTCGGTGTCCTAGCGACAATGTTGGATGCCTTGTTTCTAGCGGCAATGTTAGATATTTCGGTTCTTCTGGCGGCTACGTCAGATGTTGGTTGGTGTCCTAGCGGCAATGTTGGATGCCTTATTTTTAGCGGCAATGTTAGGTGTATCAGTCGTTCCAGCGACAATGTTGGGTAGTTTGGTTCTAGCGGCAATGTTAGAAGTTCCGTTTGTTCTGGCGGCAATGTCAGATGTGCTTTAGTATGGTGGTGTTATGACGCCAATGTCGGGCATTCTGCCTACTTTGTGATTTGTTCGGTGGCAATGTCAGACCCTCATTATCTTCAGCAAGTAGTGTGGCGATAATGTCAGACGCTTATCGACTTTTCGGATGTATGGCGGTGATGTCAGATGGTTGTTAATCCTGTGAAGGCCTGACGACAATGTTAGTTTCTCTTGCAAATTTCCAACGGCAATGTCGGATCTTTGTCAGCTTCGTGGCATCTAAGCGGCAATGTCGGATCTTTATCAGCTTCGTGATATCCAGGCGGCAGTGTCGTGTATTCCATTATGTTTGTGTAGGCCTAACGGTGGTGTCAAAATTGGTTATCTCCTGCAGGAGTTTGGCGGCAATGCCTAGTGATGTTATCTACCGGCAAGGTCAGAAAGTTTTATCCCCCGCGAGTGCATGGCGGCAATATCAGATACTATGCGTTTCTTTGGTAATCCAATTCGGGGAGTTGTTACCTGTTTGGTTAACAGGTGCCTGACGGCAATGTCAGAGATGGCGTCAATTAAGTATGAATGCCTGACGACAATGTCTGACGTTCTTATTGATTGCCGATCATTCAACTGGTTGCTGCGCAACCATCGTTATCGGCTCTTTCTGGAGTTCTTGTCCCCGAGCAGAGTTTGCAGTTTATTTCTGCGGTTGGCAAATTTCCAAGTTCGTTGGTATTCATTCGTCTTATAACTTGATTGGTTGAGAGCCGTTCGCTTCTCACCCAGCCGGGTCCAAGCCGTTTGAATAGGGGCAGCTGTTGCACCCCAAAATTTGACCAACCGATTCTCGTGCTTGGCTTGTGTTTCGTTTTCATTTTTGCATTTCATATTGCATCAACATTTTGCACAACATTGGTTCTCGAGGCAGGGGATCAAGGTTCCCGTGGCTCAGGATTCATTCCTGTGCAAGCAATTGAATAGCAAGCATCAGAAAGAACATTTATTTTGTCCAGCGGTCGAGCGGACGATTTTATTTTTCAGGTTATGCTCAGATCAGGAGTCAACATTCAGTCTATATCTAGCATTATCATAGTCACAGTATTCAAGAGCAAGTGTCAAAAGCTTACCAGAGCTCAAAACGGCGAGAAACAGGCAGGTTTCCCTCCAAAAGGTGCCAAATTCAAAATTTTGAAGGTGTTAATCGGTTAACACATATAGTTAACTGATTAACCATTGGAGAATCAGCCCAGAATTGAAGTTTCAACAGTGTTAACCGGTTAACGCTTATGGTTAACCGGTTAACCATAACAGATTTTGCCCTGTACATGATTTTGCAAGCCATTTGCACTTGGGGTCCAATTTTGATCACCTTGAAACTCACTTTTACCATAAAGAAGGATCTATAATGTTCTTGAAAATTGGTTATTTCAATTTTCCCTCCAAATTCCCATGCCTAGCTCCAAACTAACTTTCCAATCCAAAATCCAAACCCCACATTTGGGATCCAAACCTAGATGGTATTTAAATGATTTACTCCAAACCAAAAGGAGCCAATTCTCATTTCTCACATTCATTTTTCAGAATTGATCAAGTTCTCTCAAATTCTCTCAATTCCCTCCATTTCCAAAACTCACTCAAAGCGCTTTTTCACTTGGATTCATTGATTTTGCATTGAAATCAATGGATTCTTGAGCATAAACCTTCATCCATCCTCATCCTTGGATCAATTTTCATCATCAATTTTCGTACAAATTGAGCTCTGATTTTGGAGTTTGAGTTGGAAGTGATTATCCGAAGCATTTCGACTCGAATTTAGTGGATCTTCGTTCGCACAACCAAAATTGGCTTGGATCTCGAAGTTTTCCAGGTTTCTATTGTTTGAACTACTCAATTACAACAAGATCAACACTAACCGGAGCAAATCTCCGCTTCGAAGGTTGGAGATTCTAGATCCATAACTGTTTTTGAGCTTATTTGCATTTACATGATGATTTTCATATTCGATTGAATTTTGTGAATTCTGATCCGTGTGAATTGCGATTGTGTCGTATAGACATGTTTGCATGTCTATTGGTTTTCTCTTTGCAGGTGTAATTTCGTGCTTATTTGATAAGCTGATTTGTTGGATCACTTGATTAAGTGATTTTGTGCATTAAGTGCTTTTGCTGTTGCTGTTTTTTCACTTCTGGTACAGTGTTAACCGGTTAACGTATATGGTTAACCGGTTAACCAATTCAAATATTCAAATTTTTCAAAGGTTTCAGGGTGTTAACTGGTTAACGCCTGGTGTTAACCGATTAACACCTACGAATTTCTAGATTTTCACTTGTTTTACACAGGTTAACCGATTAACAGTATGTGTTAACCGATTAACACTGCACCAGAATGCCATGTTTGCTGTTTTGTTTGCATGTTCACATACAGATTTGACTCGAATCATCATAGATCAGTGTGATGCATTAGGATCGAATTGTTTTGGCTAATTGCCACTGTTTGTGATTGTTTAATCATGATGCTGTTGCTATGTATGACCATTTTCCATTTGTTTGCATGCTTGTATGCGGTTCGAATCGATCATTCGTTTGCATGTTTAATTGCTTTCCTTTCTCGCTTTTCTCCATATGTTTGTATCATTATTGCATCACTGTTGAGATCGAGACGCACTTGTGGCGGTTGCTGCCCCACACACTTTTCCTCCCTCCCACCATTCTAGCTGGGCATTTTTGTGTTTACATCTTTCTACTTGTGATTGATCCTTCCTTTGTTCTTCTTGTGCTTTCTTTCCATGATCCGCATAGGATTCCTAGTCCATCCGTTTAGGATGGGAGTAGGAGAGACATTAGGCGTTTAATCCAAGTATGCTAACATTAGGCTAGATGTTTCCTCTTTCATCCAAACTCTAGGATCACTTTGCATGACAACGTTAGGGCCGAGTTTCCCTTAGACCTTCCGTGCGTCTTCTCTTCTCATCTTCATACAACCTTAACATACTTAATAAAGATAATGGATATTGTGCCATGAGCCTTATACTCGAGAAATGGTGATTGAGGGGCTTCTCCTCAATTACCTAGAGTGTTTAGTATACGTCCTTAGGATGATATGCGACGCATTCGGTCCTAGGTTCTAGACTTTAGTACAACATACATTATAAACACTCAAATTCAAAACACTTCTTTCGATAAAAAACGCAAAACAAATTCAAACCTTTTGCCTTCGGGATTAATCAGAACTTCTTTTTTCAAAAAAGAGTGTTGTTAAACTTCGGTTCTACCGCAAACAGGCTTTGTCCCTAACTGCTGGAACGGATGTTTAACCCTACTCGGATAAAACTTTTAATCAGCCTGTGGTTTCATGTCCACCCAAACTATGTTCGCTCTGATCTTTCATGCCAGATGAAAGTACGTAGGCACGAGATGGCGATGTCTTGGCGAGCGACCTCCCCCCTTCTCTTTCGTAGTTAGCCGAACTACGTTGGCTCTGAATTTCCCATTGCACGAGGGAATACGTAGGCACAGAGCGGCAATGCTCTGCCGAGTCTCTTTCTTTTCTTTTTGTACCAGCCTTGTAGGTAGATAGATAAACAACCCTTTTAGATAACCAACAAGCGTGGATCCCGTCGAGTACGACGGACGTGAGGGGTGCTAATACCTTCCCCTTGCGTAACCGACTCCCGAACCCATGACTTGGTTGCGATGACCTTGTCTTTCCCTTTTTTCGCTAGGTTTTTCCGATCGTTTCCTTTCCCTCTCTTTGGGATAAATAACAAAAGGTGGCGAGTCTTCTGTTTTTCCGCCGGTTGTTTTTCGCAGTTGCGACAGGTTCTGATTAATTCTTCAAGATTTTTCTTTCTAGTATTCAATTCCTTACAAGTTTCCTTCAACATTGAAATTACTTCAGCTTTTCTTGATTTTGATGATCCCTTTAATGTCTCAGCTGATGTCATATCAATATTAGGAACATGAGTCCCCTGAAACAGCTTATGATGAAATGACAATGCGGTTTCTCTCTTGCTTGCAACATCATTCTTCTTTAGGATGTTGGGGGTGTTGATTACAGATGATTCCACAGATGAGAGAGGGAAAAGCAATAGGGCCCTTAATACTGTAGCTACCAGCATGCTTCATGGTTTGTTCATAAATGTATGTTCCATAATTGAGCTTAGCCTTAGTTCCTACAGCATATATGAACCTTCCAAGAATAGTTGCCACTGTTGTCTTATGATTGTTGGGCACCCAATTTGCAGCACCAATTTTGTGAAGCATAGCATATTTAACACTTAGTTTGCTTGCTACAAGCTTCCCTTTGGAAGGCCAATTTTTGACCTGTTTAGCAGTTATTTCCTGACATACTTGATGGTTTGAGACTCTTAGTTCAGTCAGGCCTTCATTAGGTCTCCCCAAGTACTTGTTGATGATAGTTGCTGTAAAATTGATACATTCACCTCTTACAAAGACTTTGCCAAACTCACTGGATTTACTATCAGCACAGGCACCTAATAGTTTGACTATGAATTCTTTCACCAACGTTTCATAGCATTGGGAGAACTGAGTCACAGTTTTTACCAAGCCAGCATCTTTGGTGAGGGCCATGATTTCTTTGTTTTCAAGAGCATTCTGAGCAAGCTCTCTCTCTAGGGCCAACCTCTTGTGATACACGTATTTCCATCTGATAACACTTGATGGATAGTGAAATGAAATGTTATCAATTGGTACTTCAGAAATACTTTCAGCCAGTTTGCTTGTGGAAGGATTTTTCTTGGTTTGGATGTCAGTGACATCAACAACAACATCAGAGTCTGTTTCTGATTCTGAACTAGATTCAGCCCTCTTCTTCTTTGTGACAACTTTGCTCCAGCCTTTAGGGGGTCCAACTTGATCCCTCTTTGTTCCAGCCTTCTTTGTGGAGGTTTCTTGCTCATTACTCTTCTCACCATCTTTCTTCTTGGAGGAAATTTGATCAGCTACCTTTTTCCCTTTTCGTGTCATCAACCTTTTGGCTATGCCTGGATTGAGTTTGACTATGAGATCATTGTCAGAATAGTTGGCTATGTCTACCACTTCAGTATCTGTGGTGTCTTACATTCTTTCACCCTCTTCACCCTTGTTCCTCCCTTTTGGTGATGTTGCAACATTAGGTGAGACATTTTCTTGATCATGCAGTTTAGGATCAGACCCCTTCAAGTTAGAAGACGTGGGTATGTTGAGTGTGTTGGCGATTATTTTTGCAATGGTAAGATGGGTTCGTCTAACTTCTACGTTGTTCAGATCATCAGATGCAGTAGAAGAAGGAGCTTGACCTGTGACACGATCATTTGGCCTTTTTGCATGGGGTTTGCTAGGTTCATTCATCAATAATCCGTCCGGTGTCACCATGAATAATGGAGCTACTTCTAGCACCTCGTTAGGGTTTGACTCCTCGGCTTTGTTGGACATGTATTTGGATGGGGATGATTTTGATTGTTGTGACATCGTTGGAGACGTTGATTAAGAACCAAGAAGTTTCCTTTCGTTGGAGGTTGTAGGGAAGATGAACAGTTTGGTCGTGAACCAAGTGGTGTAGGAGTTTGATGTGTAGGGGCTCAATAGATGATATGGAAAATGAGGAGGGAACTTAATGTTTTGAGCAATCAGTAAATGATTGAATTTTAAATTATAATTCCCTATTCCCATTAATTGCTATAACTCACCATTACTCAAGGGCCTCAATTTTTGTAGATCACTTTTATGGTCCTTGACACTTCTTGCACCAATTTCAGCCCTATTTATTTCATACTCATCAGGTATTGCACAAATCCCTTGCCATTTACATGAGTGACCCCTGAGAATGCCTTCATTGAACTCACCAGGACTTGATTGACTGGAGCGCTGAATGTCACAGAACAAGGTCATGACATCCGGAGTAACATTGCTTCCTTTAGGCAAGGTAGCATCCATGGACTCCATCAGGTTCCAGTATAGCCTATCTAGCTTTCCCTGATGACCAATGTTTGGGTATCCCTTCTTGGCTTGCTTCCCTACATGACTTTTCTTACATCTTGTCCTTCTCTCTGAAGCACCATTTGAAGATCTTCTTGCTGATGTGTTGGACCTTTTATTTTGTCTGTCTTTCACCAGCCATAATTTGTCATTAGTTTCCCTTTTATCCAGGTTATTGAGGATACTTCTGGGCTCCCACAGGTAGCAATTATTCATTGCTCTGGATCCCCTCATTTCTTCCTCACCTTCTTCATTGACAACCACACACTTATCCTTTGAAAAGTGGACTTTTAAACCTTGATCACATAGCTGACTTATGCTTATTAGATTAACCGTCAGTCCTTTAACCAACAAGACATCCTTCAATTTTGGGGCTTTATGACTGTCAAGATGTCCAACACTTGTGATTTTTCCTCTAGCTCCATCACCAAAGGTCACATGACTGGATGTATGAGGGTTGAGTTTTGTCAAGTGATCCTCAATTCTAGTCATATGTCTGGAGCAGCCACTGTCAAAGTACCAATCCTCTTGGGTTGGCATCCTTAGAGCAGTGTGAGCTGCTAAGGCCATATTCTTGGTGACCCAATGTCTTTGCCTGTTAGGAGCACCCTTCTTAGTTCTTGCTTGATGCAGCCTTTTGACATGAGCTCTCTGTTCTTGATGAGGATGACTAGGAAATCCATCCAACCAGAAACACACAGATTTGATATGACCAAGTTTTCCACAGTGGTAACATCTATACCCTTGGAACCTACTTTTGACTTGATTCCAGTTTCTGTTAGTTGGATGTTGTGACATTGGTCATGACATCCTCTTTGGCTTCTGGACCTCAGCTTGTAATCTCTTGAGTTTTAGCACAAGATTTTGTTTATAAACAAATCCTAGTCCAGACCTATCTCCTGAGGTTTGTCCACTCTGAAGGATTTCTTCTAGGGTGTCAGTCCCAGAATTGAGCATCCTTATGGATTTTTCCATCTGATCCTTTTTACTTTTCAACTCCTTCACTTCACTTCTGAGTGTGTTTATTGTGGCTAGATGCTCTCTCTTTTCAGCTTCTAATTCCTTGATGATTTTCTTCTGTTGCTCTCCTTGCTGAACCAGTTCTGTACTTCTGATGTGAAGTTTTTTGTATGAGGCTGCAAGCTCCTCAAAGGACAACTCTTCATCACTTGAATCATCATTAGAGATGCACACACTGTTAAGAGCAGTGACATGTTTAGCTGATTCCTCTTCTGATCCACTGTCAGAATCTTCATCAGACCAAGTGATTGTTAGGCCTTTTACCTTCTTTTTGAGATATGTGGGACATTCCTTTCTAATATGTCCATATCTCTCACACTTATGGCACTGTACTCCTCTGCTTTGGCTGACTTTATCTTTAGATTTCTCTTTATCAGAAGGCATGCTTTTGGTATAAGGTTTAGACCTAACATCTATCCTTTTGACCAGTTCGTTGAACTGTCTTCTAAGCAAGGCAATTGCTTCAGACAAATTCTCCTCCTTTTCACCATCTGAATCAGCAGTGTTTAAGACAAGAGCTATGCTTTTGTTCTTTTTCTCCACAGCCTGATCACTCATTCCCATTTCAAAGGTTTGAAGGGAACCAATGAGTTCATCCACTTTCATGTGGCATATGTCTTGGGCTTCTTTAATGGCTGTTACTTTTATAGAAAACCTTTTAGGTAGTGATCTTAGAATCTTTCTTACAAGCTTCTCTTCAGTCATCTTTTCTCCCAGAGCTCCTGAGGTGTTTGCAAGTTCAAAAACATTCATGTAAAACTCATGAATGGTCTCATCTTCCTTCATTCTCAGACCTTCAAATTTGGTGGTCAGCATTTGAAGTCTTGATATTTTGACCTTGGAAGTTCCTTCATGAGTAGTTCTGAGAGTGTCCCAAACATCATTTGCTAGTTCACAATGGTGTACTAGCCTAAAGATATTTTTGTCTATACCATTGAACAAAGCATTCAATGCTTTAGAGTTCCCAAGAGCTAAAGCCTCTTGCTCTTTGTTCCATTCCTCTTCAGGAATTAGCACGGATACTCTATCCTTGTTAGTCTTCACAGGATGAATCCAACCAGAGTTTGCAGCTCTCCAAGCCTTGTTGTCTAAGGATTTAAGGAATGAAATCATCCTAGGCTTCCAATACTCATAATTAGATCCATCCAGAATTGGAGGTCTATTAGTGAAACCTATATCTTTATCCATAGTACCAGAATTTTTTTCCCTAGATCTCACCCCGATTTAGACAGGCAGGGTGCCTGCTCTGATGCCAATTGAAAATTCTGGCAAGCACACGATGGATGTTATTCCCAAAGTTATAACATCTACTCTGACATCTGCTACTTAACAGCTAATAATCAGTAATAATAAAAGCAGTAAAAATACAACAATTGTTTAACCAGTTCAGTGTCAACAACACCTACATCTGGGGGCTACCAAGCCAGGGAGGAACTTCACTATTAGCATAATTAATTCAGAGTCAAACAACACAGTTTGCACTCCTCACTTAAAACCTACCCAATGACAATTCAGCCTAGAGACACTCTAGACCTGAGTATACCCACTCACTCCCCCTCAATCACACCACAGTGATATATAACTCTCAATTACAAAACAGTTGAGGAGATACACTCCAAACTCACCTTGATCTTGCTTCATAGCTTTGATCAAGGTACACACACACACTCTTGCTTCACAGCTTTGAGTGAGACACAGCCTAAAATCTACCTATCCAATGCAAATCATCCACCAGACAATTGCTTGGAGTACAAGTATTCCTAAACAGAATTCACTCGTGAAGACTAGCCTTCTTCACTCACAAGGACTCTGCAATCTGCACTCTCTATTCTTCTGTCAAGAGCTGCTATTCAGGATTGCTTCTTCTCATATTTATAGCAGCTGTCAGTCCTTTTGGGCCTTGGTGCATAAATTAGGTTTTATTCATAATAAACCTATTTTCAATAATCTGCACACTTGCCACTTAATTCAGGGATATTCTAGTTCGCATAGGGCTTCTAGAAAGTCTCCTGATATCCAACTTGAGCTCCTATTCTGTTTCTTGGTTTATAGCTACCAGAAAAACCAACCTACGCTTGATGTCATACGACCC
The DNA here is from genome assembly GCA_963859935.3 of Lathyrus sativus. Taxonomy (NCBI): domain Eukaryota; kingdom Viridiplantae; phylum Streptophyta; class Magnoliopsida; order Fabales; family Fabaceae; genus Lathyrus; species Lathyrus sativus. The sequence goes on along the minus strand of OZ012740.1, from coordinate 276,887,216 downwards.
AAGTCATAACATTGGGTATGACGTCCAGCTTAACTTGCTTTTAGCTAAGTCAACTTACCCTGCACTGTCCACATTATGTATGCACTAATATCAGACATGACATACATACATGCTCTAGTGTTTTGCCACAAAATGCAGCCAATCAAGAGCACTTACAAAGAGTTTTCATCTCATCATTCATGGCTTTCAGCCATTCGGTCTTGTGTCGACTCCTCATAACTTCCTTATAGTCTCTAGGTTCTTCGTCTAAAACCTCACTTACAGAGACTAAGGCATAAGCCACGTAATCTACATAACCAAGTCTCTGAGGTGGCTTGATCACTCTTCTCGACCTGTCTCTTGCCACCAGGTAGTCGTTATCAGTTTCCTCATCTTCATCAGCGCCTTATGCTTCTTCTTCAACTTTATATGGGTTATGAAATTCAACATCACTATGATCCACCTCAATAAGAATTGCTTCCTATTTTAGCTCTTCTCTAGAGATCTTGGTACTTCGGCCAACATCATAAGTTTTCTTGAAAGTCATTTCAGCTTCATTGAAAACTACATCTTGACTTATGATACACCTACTATGACTTGGATCTATGCACCATAGCATATAAGTTTTGACTCCTTAAGGATATCTAAGGAACATACATCTCAGAGCTCTAGGTTCAACCTTGTCTTGCCTAATGCGAGGATAGGCTAAATACCAAATACTCTTAAGTCTGTCGAGATTAGGTGGATGTATCGACCAGACTTCTTCAACTGTCTTCTCCCTCAAGGCAGTCGAGGGACACCTATTTATCAAGTATGCTATAGTCACAACAACTTCTGCCCAAAATACCTTTTTTAATCCTGAAATTCTGGTAGCAGATCTCAGATGTCACAAGATATGCCGAGACACTTGATCTCTACTTAAAACACAATGACAATAAAAAACAGAATATAAATTGCAGAAAGTAAACAACTCACAGAATTGTTAACCCAGATTGGTGAACAACAACACCTACGTCTGGGAGCTTCCAAGCCAGGAATGAAATTCACTAGATAATATTAATTCTAAGTAAAACAACCTCTGGTTTTCAACTTATCGCTTAATCACTACTCGTGCTTAATTTCTACCTAAGACTCTTCCTAGGTATGAGACCCTTCTCAATTCCCTTTCAATCATAACATTGACTAAAATTACAACTCAATGTAAATTGTCCAGCTTTAGTATCAACACAATACAAGAGAGGCTCACAAAGTACAAACCCTAGTATGCATTAAGCAACAATGTAAATTCCACACCTTTCTTAGGTTAAATCCATCCTATTTATAACTATAAAGTAGACTGGATTTGGGCTTCAACAATGCAGCAATTTTGTTCCACAAAATCTGCAACTAATTCTCTTCAAGAATAGTTTCTTCAATCCTAAGTTTCCTAAAGTGTCTCCACACTTAGAAACAACATCTTCAAATTATAATCAGAATCTCTGATTCTTCAATTTAGGACACCACCTAGGAAAAACAAATAATCCCAGAATAATATAACAACTGGAATAGCAGAATTAAAAACTAAAAAATAACAGACAAAGATGTCGAATCATCAAGATAGGACATCTTGTCTAACATCTTGATCTTCAGTCAGTTCTTAACCATGATAGGACATCTTGTCCAACATCTTGCTGACAAGTTAGTTTTACCAAAGTTGATGCCAACCACAAAGGCTTGGACTCATCAATCTCCCTCTTTGGCAGATTTTGGATAAATCTAACTAAATAACATATATAAGCAGAAACGCAGGTCAGATGCTAAAATTCAGAACATTAGCAGCAGAAAAACACAAGCATCAGCTGTTGCACCCCCAAATTTGCCTAACCTTTTTCTTTACCTAGCTTGTGTTTCATTGCATTCATTTTATCATTATCATCTGCATTGCATTGACATGTGTGCAGGAGATCAAGAGGTATGACTACCAACAAAGGGCTATACAAGGTTATGAATCTATCTAAGAGGTTTATTCAAGTGTTCAAGGGTTGATATCCCCATCATAAAAGCCACAAAGTTCCTCAAAGAGAGGGTTGGACACAAGAATGCACATCTCCTAACTTGAGGGTTGTGGGAGGCCATCAGATGATTCTAAATCCATGGAGTTGGACTTGAAGCCTTGAGAGAGCTCATGAGAAGTATTGAAAGTCATTTTGAAGCCTAGACAGGTCGTCATGTGAAGGATATGAAGCTACAACCAAGATTGGTGCAACTAGGGTTTCATCTGGTCAACCCTAGGTCAACAGTTGATTTGAAGAAGGTTGAGACCTCATTCTAAGGCCATGTGATTATAGAGTGATGTACTAAGATTCCTTAGGGATGATTTCAAGGTCAACTCATCATGAATCAAGAGTGTGAAGAGTTCCTAGGCTAGGGTTTCTAAGCTTGACAGTGTAAAAATCCCCTAGCTTAATGCCTAACTTCAAGACCACATAACTAAAGATGTGATTTTCATCTCACCTTGACCCTAACATGATTGTTGTAGAGCATGATCATAGATTTAATTTGAGTACTAGAAGTCCTTGATAGGGTTTGTAGAACTCAAGTTATGAGGCAGACAAGTTACAGGTCATCAGATGAATGTAAATTTGGAGCTTGAAAGTCAACTAACTTGCATGACACTTTTGCCATAGAAGGAAGTTTCACATGACCTTTTAGCCAACATGACTGTTGTTCCTTATCTTCTTAGCTTTCCAAAAAGTACTAGAAGTCCATGATTAGATTGGTAGAACTCAAGATAGGAGCTTTGCAAGACAAGGGCATTTTGGGAAGTTGAGATTATAGGCCATTTTTGATTATGGGTTAAGTTCACCATCTTACACACCTCAAATGGAATTTTGTTCAACTTGAAAGTTGTTCAAAATGATGTTATTTACTTAGTAAAGCCCTAAGAATCCATTGATATGGATTAGAGTGAGAAGTGTGTGAAGAAATTTTCATGAATGAATCATTAAAGGCATTAAAATGAGAAAATTACAAAAATAATTCATTTTGGTTCAAAACATTGCAAGTTTGCGCATTTTTTGAATGTAAGTGATATTTGGAACATATTGGCATTGGTAGAATTTCAAATTGAAATTTGTTTCATGGCCAAATTCAAGGTTTCTTAAGATTGAAGTAGCATAATTACACACACCATTGATTAGAATTAAGGAATTAATCTTGACCCTTCATCCTCCTTGCAATACCAGCAATGCATTTGAGCCAAATTGAAGCCAAAACAGAGCCATTTTCGTGGAGTTCATCAAAGCCAAAAGTGGAGAAAATGTGAAAATGGAATTGGATCAAAGAGTCAAGTTTGGGCCTCCATTTCAACCCAGAAAGTTTCTATATAACCTCATGAATGAGTTCAGATCAAGGTTGGTGATGGATTGAGCTTGCACAGGTAAGACACAGTTGAAAAAAAGTTAGTTAGATTAAAATTCGAGTTTCACCATTGGAGCCATTTCTGAAGAAATTGAGGATTCAATAGGCATCTACCATCATCACTGATTGATTCTGCATAGTTTTGGTCAAGGATCGGTGGCTGAATCATCCACTGTTGAAGCTTTTACCAGGTTTTCTTCTTCTCACGATTACTCTCAATTGATGATGAATTAGAGTAGTTTTTGTATGTGGTTAGGTAGAATTTAGGTCCTAGATGGATTTAGGTTTGATCTCGGAGCTGTTTGGGACGAAGAGATCCATACCATTTTTATGGACTTTAGTGATGGTGGAGTTTCTGGTTATTTTCCCCCACCAGAGAAGATGACCAGGATCTTCTCCGGCCACCGTGTGATTTCCCCCTTTTTCTATCCAGTTCAAATGAAGAAGATGACGTTTAAGCAATTAGATCATCTTGACTCAGTTGACTAGGTATTTCAATCCAAGGCGTGTGAATCATTCTGAAGAGTGTTGATTGTTGACTTGAGTACGTGGCACACTGATGTGTGTCAGATTTGATTACTTTCTGAATGAATGTGTGAGATTAGCATGTAGCATGGACTGAAGTCAAACGAACCACACGTGATCAGGAATGAAACACACCGTTTCATTTATTCGCCCTCAGCGCTACGTGGCACATTCCCCTCCTTAGGATAGGTTGACTGGTAGTATAATCTGATGGCTGTGACATTTTCTTGCAGTTTTTTATTTCTTTTATTCATTTTTGGATTTCTTTTATTCATTTTAATATTTTTAATGCTTTAAAAATAGGAATAATTGCTAGAAAATTATGAAAAAAATCATGAATGATCTCTGACATGTTTAGTATTTTTCCAAACCATTTAATTGAATTTTTGGTTGATTTTCCATTTATTGCTATTTTTTTTCATTTTAATTAGATGATTAAAAATGTAAAAATGATTGATTTCCTTTCTGATTTTTGTACTAGCTCATGGATTTGAATTTAGTTCTGAATTTTTGCATGATTTCTATAGACATCTTGATAGAGTTGTATGATTTTCCTTTGGTTTTTTAGAAACTTTTAGGTATAAGGTTGAGATAGATTTCTAGGACCTTTCCCTTGTGGATTCCCTTAAGCATACCTTTAAGTGTAGAATTTGTTTAGAACCTTTAGACTTAGGTCTTGGCTCTGGATTTTGCACCATGATTCCTTAACACACTTAGGAAGCCTTAGAATTTTTTTCTAGCCTTTTAGGATTGATTTTAGTATTTCTCCTAGATATTACAAGTTGATTGTGTTTAGGGTGATCCTAGTTTAGCCTACCTCATAGTTTAGTTTCTAAAGTGAACTTTAGCTAACTTTAGGCTTCAAATTCCTTCTTGATCGAATTGAGCTTAGGTTGACACCTATTTAGAACATTGATTAGGCCTTGATAGAGCTTCTAAATCCTTTTAGTTAGGTGATCCTTATAACCAATCACTAGGGTTTCTCTAGAACCTTCTAGGTAGATGATTCTTCCTTGGATGTTTTGCTTTGCTTAGCATTCTATCCCCTTCTTTATCCAATGATTAAGAGTCCCATTCATGGAAGCCAATTCTTCCTTTGGTAGAATCAAAGTCATGTCATGAAGGGTAGAACTCTTAAGGGTATAATCTCAAGAATCATGGTTGAGAGTCATGAAGTATTCCATTGGTTTACATCATGCATCCATCCATCAACTTCCTTCTCTCTAGGTTAGATGCCTTGTTTGATTATTTTGGAATGATTTTCTTACATGTCATATTGTTCATCCCCTCCTTCTTTCATCATGATTGTTCGAATATTGCTTGATGCATTAGGATAGTCTCATGTATAGAATATGTTAGGCTTAGGAGCATGACTGCACTGAAAGGTTGAGCTGAGCTCCCTTTGCTTGATTGCTTTAGAGGTTGAGTGTTCTCCCTGTACTTGTGTGTTATTTTACCTTTTCTAACTGACGTGTTAGCATTGAAAGGTTGAGGGGACCCTCCCTTTGCTTGTCTGTTTGTTTGTTTCTCTTAGCTTGTTTGCTTAGAGGTTGGGTGTTCTCCCTCTGCTTGTATTGCTGCATTACATTTGCATCTTTACTGCTTGCTTTTCTGTTTTATATGCTTTATTGAATTTAGCAGTTCGTTTTGTTTCCCAATCATATGTTCCCTTAGGACTCTCACTTCCTTGTTTAAGGAAGTGATGACAGACTTTTAGGTTAAAACCATGCATGATAACACCTAGGAGTTCCCTTTTCAAACTCAACAATAGGATGAATCCATTGCATGACGACAGTAGGACACTTGATAGTTTCCCTTGTAGAGTTCTTTCTCCTTCTCATCTCCAAAACAACAGTAAAATACGTAATAAAGGCAAATTCATACCGTACGTTACGAGCCTTAAGCCACTTGGGAAATGATGATTGATCGGTCTCCTCTCAATCGTCCAGAGTGTTTAGTATACATCCTTTAGATGATATGCGACACATTCGTTCCTAAGTCATAGTCCCTAGTGCAGTATGAATTACAAACATTCATAAAAAACACTTTTTTCGTAAAAGAAAAAAACAAACATTCAAACCTCCTTTTGCCCCGTGGGCCCATAATTCAAGGAAAACCTTTTCTGATGAAAAGAGTGCTGTTAAGCTTCAGTCCTACCGCAAACAGGCATTGTCCCTAACTGCTGGAACTGTTGTTTAACTTTACTCGGGAAAAACAGATGAATCAACATGTGTTTCGTTATCCCGAACTACGTTCGCTCTGATTTCTCTGACGAGAATACGTAAGCACAAGACGCGATGTCTTGGCGAGCAACCTTCCCCCTTCACCCGTAGTTAGCCGAACTACGTTGACTATAATTTCTCTGACGAGAATACGTAGGCACCGAGCGAGATGCTTTGACGAGTCATTTTTCATTTTTCATTTTTCAATTTTCTTTTCTTTTTGAACCAGCCTTGATAGGTAGATAGATAAACAACCCGTCAGATAAACACAACAAGCGTGGATCCCGTCGAGTACGATGGATGTGAGGGGTGCTAATACCTTCCCCTTATGTAACCGACTCCTAAACCCAGACTTGGTTGCGATGACCTTGTCTTTTCCTTTTCGATAGGTTTGTTCCGATCGTTTCCTTTCCCTTCCTGTGGGATAAATAACGAAAGGTGGCGACTCTTCTGTTGTGCCGACACCTTATTTTTGCAGTAGCAACACCAGCCTCCGCCTCAAACAGTTTCTTCTTCTGCAGGCAACAAATTAGAACACTCCCCCTCAATGGCAGTAGTCAGTGGTCAGTGGTTAGCAAAGTTAGTATCACTCCCCCTTTTTAGCCATAAGATGAGAAAGGTAGTCAAACTAACTAAACAACCAAGTCATAACATATAAGATAAAGTTAAAAACCAATTAATGAAGTGCCAAAATAACAAATATCCTGGGTATTAAGCCCTTACATGTCCACACAAAAAATAAGACTACATTCAAATGTCATGTTTCGTAGCCTTATCATCATCATCTTATTCTTCTTCTTCCTCATCATCAACCTTAACTTTAGTATCTTTAGCATCAGCATCTTCAGATCCATCCTTATCAGCATCATCAGTCCCACCAGTAGCTTCGCTGTGTTGGACTTGATAATAGCATCCAGGTCCTTGCAGGTCTCCTTCAGTTGTGCAATGGTATCTTCCTTTAAAGTTGTAGGAGCAGATGTTGATGCAGATGTTAAAACAATATCTGGGACATGATTCCCAACAAACTACTTATAGTGAAATGTTAAGGGAGATTCCCTTTTCATTGCATGATCTATAGGTACCACAATACCAGGATATTATTCTAGAATAATACCACAAACGAGTGAAAGAAAACATATATGTAGTTTAACAGCAACTGATGAAGCTTGCTTCAGGACTTGACCAAAGATATAAGTCCCAAAATCGAACTTTCTCCCTTTACCAACAATGTATATGAATTTTCCTAGTCAAACAAATATGGTTGAAGTGTGGTTGGTAGGAACGCAGTTGACAGTACCAATTCTATGCAGAATTGCATACTTCACACTGAGCTTCCCAGCTGACAGCTTCCCTTTGGTTGGCCACTACTTCATGGTTTTGTACGTGATCCCTGACACACCTGATCATCAGTCTCTTCAACCTCAGGTTAATGGTCTTCTGATCTTCCTAGGAACTTGTTTATCAATGTGGAGGAAAATATCACAACATTTCCTCGGACATATACTTTTCTGAAGTCTTCACTGTTAGAATCATTATAGCCTTCAGGTATGTTAACCATGAATTATTTCACAAGTTTCTCGAAGCAGGGACTAAATTTAGTGGCTGTCTTCATCAGGCCAGCATCTTAAATTAGCTTCAACACCTCTTTGCACTTAAGAGAATTTTTCCCTAGTTCTCTTTCCAAGGCAACTCTCCTTTGATAAACATATTGCCATCTTCCCACATTTTTAGTAGGATGTAATGAAATATTTTCCAAAGGAGCTTTTGGTAGAGCAACAACCCTCTTCTTAGAAGATGGTTTCTTTGCATTCATGATGTCTTGGACATCTCTTTCAACATCATAGTCTGACTCAGTATCAGACTCAACCTTTCTCTTTTTTGACACTATAACAACCTTGCTCCAAGGCTTTTGTGGTCCAATCACAGACTTCTTGATAGGATTGTTCTCTTCAGCCATACTCTTACCTTTTCTGCACTTTAGTCTTTTGGCTATACGGGGGTGGAGGCTTTTTGAAATGACCTCATCATCAGAAGGTAGGTCATCAACATTGATAGCCTGATCAACAACCTTTCCAGCAGTACTCTTAAATGTTTGACCCTTTGACTGAGATTCTTCTTCAGAGAAAGATGTTCCATCATTTACTTTGACATTTCTTACCATAGAATCAACAAGGGTGTGAAGATTCCCTTCTGATTTTTCTTGACCCTACTCTTCAACCCTATTCTTAATAACATTCTTCTTAGTCACTACCTCTGGTTCAGCAACCGGAGCAGAGGTCGTGGGAAGAATCTGAGCCAGAGGTCTAGTAATCCCAACAATGTTCAGATGACTTCCTAAATTTAAGTTTCTAGCAACTATTTGACTGATTCTCTTATCAGTATCAAATCTTTCTACCTTAGTCCTAGGGTTAGGAAAAGCATCAGAGGTCTTTGAAGGATTACTTGTAGGGAGATCCTTAAATCTTTTCAAAGGGAGATTTTTAGGCTTGCATGGCACCATAGCCAGTGGAGCATTATCAATCGCATCTGTAGCAGACAATTTCCTAGACTTAGCCCTAGCTGTTGAAGATGGAACATTCTCCTTCTTGGTTACCCCCTTAGAAAATTGTTGTTGAGACATCTTGGAACACTGGAAAGTTGGAGGAGAATAAACTAGATTAGGGTTTTCTCTGAGCATGAAGGTGAAACAGTTTGGCACAGTATGAAAGAGACGTGCGAGGGAACAATTTAGGTCAATTTGATTTTGAAATTCTCTCTTTATTTGTTGGAACCATACATACACTTGAGTAGCATTCCAACAAATTAATTTCTCAAAACCCTTAATCATGCAAAACCCAAAATTTCCCCTTAACTCCTTAATCTAATTCTTGTAATCATTAGTCAGACTCCATTTGTCACTGTAAGATGTCACAACATCTTGTGTGACATTATGCTCAATCAGCATCTGTCTCTTCCTTATGAGTTGAGAGCAACTCTCCCCTTCAGCTTCTGTGATCAAAACAACAACATAAGCATGCTTCTTTTCTCTAAGATCATCAATCAATAAGTCCCTATGAAGAAGTCCTTGAATCCTTGAGGTAGTCAGATGTCGCAACTCCCTTTGTGACATTTTGGTTAACTTTTCACATATTCTTCCATCATCACTATTTAGATACAAACTTTTCCTCATCTTCTGAATATGACCAAGCTTCTGATGCTTCACTGCATCTTTATTTGACATGGATGGACACTCTGTCTTTGGAGAGGTTCACACATAACATTTAATCTAGGATCTGCATCCCTTCATGACAACTTCATTCTTGTCATTCATTACCAGTTGGTTGATACTTATCAAATTTGCAGTTATACCTTTGACAAGCATTACATTTTTAAGTCTGGGTTGCCTAACATAGTCCAACTTCCCAACACCTTTAATATTCCCTTTTAATATTCCCTTTTCACATATTCTTCCATCATCACTATTTAGATACAAACTTTTCTTCATCTTCTGAATATGACCAAGCTTCTGATGCTTCACTGCATCTTTATTTGACATGGATGGACACTCTATCTTTGGAAAGGTTCACACATAACATTTAATCTTGGATCTGCATCCCTTCATAACAAATTCATTCTTGTCATTCATTACTAGTTGGTTGATACTTATCAAATTTGTAGTTATACCTTTTACAAGCATTACATTATTAAGTCTGGGTTGCCTAGCATAGTCCAGCTTCCCAACACCTTTAATATTCCCTTTTGATCCATCTTTAAAGGTGACATACCTAGTGGCATGTGCTTCAATGTCCACCAAGAAATCTTTGACATCAATCATGTGTCTAGAACAACCACTACCAAAATACAATCTTTCTCCAACATATGTTCTTAGATAGGAATGAGCCATGAGAGCCACTGAGTCATTCTTAAAAATCCACTTCTTCCCTGCTTTACCAACCTTCTTCTTTCTGGGTTGAGAACCAAATTTGGGATACCCATGTAACTTGTAGCATTAAGGTTTTATGTGATGATACATACCACAATGATGACATCTCCAGTCCTGCTTCTTCTTGCCTGAAGAATTTTTTTTATGCCTGTGTTAATGTTGAAACATCTCTTTTGACATCTTCTGATTCTGTTCTCTTTTAGGCTGAGCCAAACTCAATGTTGGATCTTTTATTTTGTTTATCATAACTTGGTCATTGTAACTAAGTCCTCTGATATCTCCAGCATCCTTCCCAAATTGAATAATCTCATCTAGCACAACAGAATTGATGTTGAGCACTCTAACAGGTTTGGTCATATTGTCAAGGTTAAAGTTGAGCAATACAACTTGCTCCTTTAGATCAAAGAAAATGTTAAGATGCTTCAATCTTTCAGCCTTAAGACAAATGATAACACTATGTTGAACCTTTCCTAGCTGACATATTTCTGCACTTCTGGTGTGCAACTCCCTGTAGGATTTATCCAGATCATTATATGAGATTTCTCCAATATCGGATTCTCCATTAGAGTCAAATACCCTTGTAAGAGCATAAACCTGTTTAGGTGATTCTCCTTCACTTGCAGAATCATCTTCAGACCATGATGTAGATAAGCCTTTCTTCTCCTTCTTGAGAAATGCAGGACACTCAGATTTGATGTATCCAAATCATTCGCATTCATATCACTTGATTCCTTTTCTTTTGCTAGCTTTTTCTTTATTTTTGGACTTTCTTCCAAAATCCCTCCTTTTGTTGTTGTCGGATGACTGAATCTTGACATTTTCTCTTGATTCTCCTTCCATCCTCTTCAGTAATTGATTGTACTGTTTTCCAAGAAGCACAACAGCCTTAGACAATTCTTCCTTAGAATTTATCTTACATTCAGCTTGATTAGACATCAACGCTAAACTCTTCTTCTTCATAGACTTCTAACTAATAGCCATTTCAAACGTTTGTAGGAAACTGTCGCAACTGCGAAAAAAAACCGGCGAAAAAAACAGAAGAGTCGCCACTTTCGTTATTTATCCCAAAGAGAGGGAAAGGAAACGATCGGAAAAACCTGACGGAAAAGGGAAAGACAAGGTCATCGCAACCATGTCTAGATTCGGGAGTCGGTTATGCAAGGGGAAGGTATTAGCACCCCTCACGTCCGTCGTACTCGACGGGATCCACGCATTGTTGTCTATCTAAAAGTGTGTGTTCAAACTATCTAGCTAAAGGCTCAAGGACAAAAGGAAAAGAAAAAAGACTGACTCGATAGAGTATCGCTGCCCTGTGCCTACGTACTCCCTCATGCAATGGGAAAGTCAGAGTCAACATAGTTCGACCAACTACAGGTAAAGAAAGGGGAAAGGTTGCTCACTAAGACATTGCGTCTTATGCCTACGTACTTTCATCTGGTATGAAAGATTAGAGCAAACGTAGTTCGGGCTAAAAGGACCACAGGTTGGTTTCAAAATTTGTAGGCCCGAGTAGGGTTAACAAATAGTTCTAGCAGTTGGTGTATGGAGCTCGACCATTGGAGACTTAGGCATTACTGTTTGCGGTAGAACTAAGAGTTAACAACACTCTTTTATCTGAAAAGATTTTTCTGATTAAGAATCCCGAAGGATAAAAAGGTTTGAAGTGTTTTTGTGTTTTTTAAAGAAGAAGTGTTTTGAACTTGATTTGTGACTCATGTCGCACTAGAGACTATGACCTAAGAGAGAATGCATCGTATATCACCCAAAGGGTGTACACTAAACACTCTAGGTCCTTGAGAGGAGGCCCCTCAATTACTATTTCTCAAGTATCTTAAGGCTCGTAGCGTGCTACACTTGTCATTCTTTATTAGATGTTTTAAAAGTATTTAAAGATGAGAAGAGAAGAAAGGACACTAATGGGAGACTAATCAATCCTAAAAGTTGTCATGCAAAGTGGACTTAAAGTTGAGTTTAGGAGGGAGCTACCTAATTTTATCATGCATGTTTAGAACCCTAATGTCTATCATAACCTCTCTTGAACAAGAAAGGTTAGAAACCCTAAGGGAAGAAAGACAAAAGAAGAAGAAGAAACAATAAAAGAAACATGCAAATGAAAGGATGCACACATTGAATGCACAAGTAGAATGAAAGTGGGAGGAAAGTAGTGTGGGGAAGTAGCCTCCATAAGCTCATCTCAACCAAGCATGCATATGGAAATGCAAGAAAAGAAAATAAAAAAGGATTGCACGAGAAGAAAACAACCAAACCACACAAAGATGCACCAAAGATGTCCTCAAGGATTCATCATTTTAGGTATGCTTCAAATACCTCTAAAGGAGGGACCAAGCCACCTTAAAATGACACTCCAAGGTCATTGGAAAGAGAGTAAAGATGGGGAGGAAAGCTCAAAAGCAAAAACAAATCATCACAAAGATAAATGTAGGCTAGAACACCAAGAGATGCAAGCAAACTACACAATGAAAACACACTTGAAAGCTCAAAAGCAAACAAACAAATGAATAAGGAAAACACAATATCATGAACTAAGATTGAACATACATCATCCTTAACATGTTAACAACATGAAACAAGATGGATTAAGAGCTCAAAGTATCCAAAAATGTCATATCCAAATCAAATTAGGTCAAAGTACATGTGTGAACCTCCCTTGGAGGTAACTTGACTTGCAAGTTACCTCAAAAATAGGAAAATGGTTCAAAAATAATCAAATAAAATGCACAAGGAAGCTAAACCAATTGGAAAACAGAAATCAAGAGCACAAGGCCAATATCCCCTCAAAGCACCATCAAAAGAAAATTAAATTCAAGATGTACCACTTTGAAATGGGAGAATCGAGGGTCAAAAGGAAAGCACCAAAAGTCAACCCTAAAGTCAACTAACCAGGGGAAAAATGGTCCTCAAAAGTTGTTCAACTAATCAAGTGTATGAGGATCAATTTGCATTCATTGGACCAAAGGGAAAAGGAAGAAACAATTAAAAGATCACACAATGTCATAATTTAAACCAATTAATAAACTTCCAATATTAAAATTCAATTTTAATAGAAAAATAAACTAAAACATAAAATAAAAATTTTCCAAAATTAAAAGACATCTCAAAGTGTCTAAAAAATATTTTTGTGATTTTTTTTGGATAATTGGAAGTAATTAAAATTGATTTAAATGCAAACAGAAAATAAATAAAAAATAAACAAACCAGCGGTGCAGAAAGTAAAGGAATTCAGTTGAAAATGGAATTGGACCAGGGGGGGAGGGGGGCGAATAACATTAGAGGCCCAAGCGCCCAAACAACATTCAGGTTTCAAAAAAGATCCACCAAGGCTGGTCAACATAAGGACCAGCGTGAAATTCAATTAGAAACGTCTGATCATCAGGTAATCCAATCAAGTGGCCACGAGCATGCCAGCACATAAATGAGCAATTCAAACGTAATCCAGTGCACATGGTCAAAGGTGGTATAGGGTATGTCTTAATCGTGTGCGTTCATGAGAAAAGTCATCAGATCCAATGGTATAGACATCATCTCCTACATTGAGGAGTCAACCAAGACCAGAAAACCAGAGGGTGGCCGGAGATCCCTTCCGGTCATCTTCTCCGACCCCTCAACCGTCGCAAAAAATCCAGAAAAAACACAGTTATGAAAAATCCATCAAAACTGACAAAATCATAGTGCAAATTCATCCTCTCAACATGAGGAACTCAAATCCAACCTTAGTTTTCACTTTTGAGCAATGAACAAATCAAATCGAAAGCAAATAAGAAATGTGCATAAATTGTGAAACTTAAAATTAGCCAACCAAAACGTCCAGAATCCAACTACACTTCACAAGAAGCTCAAATTCATGCTTCATTTGTTCTAAAAACTCAAGAACGAGCCAAAATCCAAACAACAAGATTTATGCACCAAACAGAAATCACACCAAATGCCAATTCATTTTATATATTAATGATCTACATTGTTTCTACGTCTCAAATATGCAAGAATGACACAGAATCATGGCATAAATAATGAGATAAGTTGAAATGAAGATACCTAGTGGAGAACTTCCATTGAGCCTTCAATTGATGCTTAAGCTTGCTGAAACTTTTCAGAATCACTCAATGAACTTCCCTGAAGGTGTTTGAATACTCAATTTTGCTTGCAATGGTGTGTAGCTCCAAAACCGATTTTCAACTTGCTCTCACTTTTTCACACTTTGTTCTTGCTCCTTCTGCACGAAAATGCTCCCTCCTCCATCCAAACATGACCTAATGTTTATATATGATGGGTTTAACAACTTATTGAGGCCCAAATGTGGCCAATTTGTGAAAATGAAATCTCAATTTTTCTTCACTTTTTGCTTGCCATAACCAACGAATTTCACACTGCACATGCTTCTTTCTTGCTTCCAATCACTTGCACATGGCCTGAAGTGATCAAATGGCCCACAATTTTCCCTTGTTTTGATCCCATGGTAAACTTCAAATATGTTACTTTATGGTGAAGAAACCATGGAAATGGCTATACAAATGAGCTCAAACTTCAAATTCAGTATTGGCATTGTGCTTAAAACATCATTTGCACTCAAAATATGTATAAATTTGCCTTGAAAAAGTTCCAAATCAATTAAATCCCATTTTCTCATTTTAAGCCTTCTTTATGAAAAATTCAAATCCTAATTCTTCAATCCAAGATCCAGCCATGACAAAAGATGATTTGGTAATGCAAATGGACCTATTTGGAGCAAGTTTCATGTTGAAAAGATTTTCATTTGAAGTGCGCAAGTTGGTGAAATGGACCTATAATTTTATGACCTATAATCTCACTTTCCCAAAATACCCTTGACTTGTAACCCTCATAACTTGAGTTCTACAAATCAGATGAAAGATTTCTAGTACTCTTTGGAAATCTAAGACCATGCCCTACAACTCTCATGTTGGCCAAAAGTTTAGGAGAAACATCCATCTAGGTCAAAAATGGCTTTGAATTTGGTTGACTTTTGTTGACCAAAATCACATTCATCTGATGACTTGTAACTTGTCTGGATCATAACTTGAGTTCTGTAAATCCAATCAAGGACTTCTAGTACTCAAATGAAAGCTAAGAACATGTTCTACAAGTTTCATGTGGGCTAAAAGTTGATATGAGACTTGTATCTTAAGGTAGGTGGTCTTGAAGTTAGGCACTAAATAGGGGATTTTACTCTAAGAACCCTAATTTAGTAACTTCTCACACTCTTGATCCTTGATGAATTGATCTTGAAATGATATATTAGACATCTCAACACAAAATCCCATGACCATAGATACTTGGAATTGAGTTGTAACCTCCTTCAATTTTACAGTTAACTGAGGATTTACCAGATGAAAACCCTAGATGCCACACTTTTGACTAGGGCTTGTTACACTTCACACAAACAACTTGAATAAGCTCCAAATGGCTCTCAAAGCCCTCAATGAACTCTCTCAACATCTCATACCCATAATAATGCATTCACAATCTTCTGATGCTCTTCAATTGGCCTCCAAGTTAGGAGCTGACCCACACACATCCATCTATCCTTTCACAAGACTTTGACCACTTCAAGATGTCCTGATGACCATTCAAGCTTGAGTAACAACCCTTGCTTAGGCTCAATACCCTGAGAATACCTCTCTTGCTATGCACAACCTCTTGATCCCCTGTAAAATGAAACATGCTATGCAATGCAAATGCTAGAACAAAATGAAATGAAACATAAACCAAGTTAGAAAAAGTTGAGCAAATTTTGGGGTACAACAACTGCCCATATTCAAACGACTTGGACCTGAATGAGTGAAAAGCGAACGTCTTTCACGCAATCAAGGTAAAAGACGGTTGAATACCAAAGAACCCAGAAATTTGCCAACCGTAGAAAATATGAATATAGTTGTACTGATCTCAAAACCACTCCGTCGGGGAAAAAGAAAACAAACGTCAAAAGCGGCGCCATGGTCTGGATACCATATTGGTGAAAAGTAACAATCCAAATTACCGGAGTTTGGGTACTCTATAGAAATCGAAGCCTGAATGCTCGAGGTAATCGGAGCCTGAATGCTCAAAAAATACAAACTGGAGCCTGGGTGCTCAAAGAAACAAACTAGAGCCTGGATGCTCAAAATGATCGGAGCTTGGATACTCGGTAAAGAATCTGAGTCTGGATACTCAATAATTGGAGCCTGACTGTTCGGTAATAAATCTGAGTCTGGATACTCAATAACCGGCCTGAGTCTGGATACTCAATAGCTGGAGCCTGGATGCTCAAAATGATCGGAGCCTGGATGCTCAAAAACACAAATTGGAGCCTGGATGCTCAAGGAACAAAATTGAGTCTGAATACTCAAAAAACTGGAGCTTGGATGCTCTATGCAATTCGGAGCCTGGATGCTCTATGCAAATAACCTGAGTCTGGATACTTGGTTAATAAATCTGAGTCTGGATACTCAATAATCTGAGCCTGGATTCTCTATGCAAATAACCTGAGTCTGGATACTCGGTTAATAAATCTGAGTGTGGATACTCAATAATCTGAGCCTGGATGCTCGATGCAATCTGAGTCTGGATGCTCTATGCAAATAACCTGAGTCTAGATACTCGGTTAATAAATCTGAGTCTGGATACTCAATAATCTGAGCCTGGATGCTCGATGCAATTTGAGCCTGGATGCTCTATGCAAATAACCTGAGTCTGGATACTCGGTTAATAAATCTGAGTCTGGATACTCAATAATCTGAGCCTGGATGCTTGATGCAATCTGAGCCTGGATGCTCAGTGCAAAAGAAATATATTCATCAAGATCTGAATATCCTACGAGTTCAAGTCAAATGACGTTGTTGGGAAACAAAATTAGTTGTGGTCTGGATACCATATGGGCTGAGAAAACATTAGATGCCAAGGTTTGGATACCATACGACGATAAGAGATAACAACAATTACTGTGACCTGGCTATCACGGAGCATCAGATAAACTATCATGGTCTGGATACAATACCTGCCTTTACCGGAATCTAGATACTCAACGGAGAAAGCATGAACAAAATTCATCAGGGTCTGGATACCCAACTGACTTTACCGGAGTCTGGATATTCAACGGAGAAAGCATAATAACACGAGCATAAGCCATGGTCTGGATACCATAAGGCAAAAGGAACACAAATACACTTGTTGTGATCTGGACATCACAAGGGAATTCGACCGGAGTATGGATACTCAACGGATCAAGAGAAAATACCTGTTGGAAATTTACCTGAGTCTGGATACTCAACGGAACTGACCAGAGTCTGGATACTCTACGGACAAAGCAATATACCATCAATCGGAAACTCACCAGAATCTGAATATTCGACGGACAAAGAGTACAACCACAAAACTTATCAAGGTCTGGATACCCAACTGACTTTACCAGAGTCTGGATACTCAACGGAGAAAGCATAATAATATCAATCACCATGGTCTGGATACCACAACCATCTTTATCGGAGTCTGGATACTCGACGGGAAAAGGAAAACCTCATCAATTAAGAATGGACCGGAGTCTGGATACTCAATGGGGAAAGGACTTCATCACCATACTTTTCATGATCCACTCAGATCCGAAGATACTGCTGGGGAATAACATGAGCCGGGGTCTGGATACCATGCAGGCTAAGAGAAATCACATGGTCTGGATACCAAAAGAAAAGATCAAACCTCCGAAGATACACCTGAAACAAAGAGATAACAACCTGGTCTATGTTTCACATGCAAATGTTTGAAAATGGTGTAATGCTCCATGCAAAATGGAAATGCTATGCGTTTGGGTAGATGTTATGCACACATGCAAATGCAACGGAACTGAAACATCAAAGTAAATGCTAGAGAAACAGAAACCATCCTGTCAGGAACACCAAACAACCCTGCAGGGAAAAGCTTACCCATGCCAATCACAATTGGACTTACACTGAAACGAAAAGGCGTCGAAAGGCTCCCCTACCGAGAATAAAGTTCATACAAGAACATGAAATCCAAACTCAACCTAGGATGCAGATCACCACTTGCAGAGGAAAAAACCCGGGCTGACTCTCCAGAATACAAACTTTTTGAGGAACAGACAACTCACCGAGTACTTAAAATATCCAGGCTAAACAGCCTAACTTACCTGATAGAGAACAATAATGCCCTGAGCGGCCTTCCAAGAAACAACTCTCTTGGGGAACAAAGACCTAACTGTCAGAGGCCTCAGTCTGCACTACTGAAAGTTGAGTACCTACAATCAAACTGATGGAGAGTGAAGAATACTAGGCCACTACTGGAGGGAAACTCTGCACCTACTCTTTGGGGATACGCTCGAATTTCGACTTGCTGGGGTGTAAGCACATACTCGTACTCTGCGGGGGATTAAAAGCGCAACGGAAAACTGCCAGGCACATGCTAAAGCACTGCACATAAATCTACTGGGATAGAGATGTCATCTCAACTGCTGGAAAAACACACTGTTTAGGGAACATATGAATCCATCCGTATTCATAAAACCTTGCCCCAAGAGTAACAACCCTGCAAAAGGCAAACAGACAAGCCAAACTACACAACAGGACTATCTTGGTCATCATTCATGACATTGTTTAATTAATATCAAAGTTTTAACAATTATTGGCCAAGGCCTGCAAGTTTATGTATGCAAGTTCATCAAAAACATCGGGAGTTTTTCACAAACAAACCAGTAAAAGCTAAAACAAAGCACACAGACAAGTACTGAATAATATATGTTTATTGATAAACGGTCTGTAAATAGGCAAAGTTTTACAACAGATGCAACTCCTGAAAAGAGGAAGCTGCACAAACTACAAGTATGCATAAAATCAAATACAAAAGTGTACATTTTAAACAAAAAGTACAGCAATGTCGGCAATATGGCGCAGACAAATATCATGAGCTGATTCCTCTATGACTCGCCTGACCCTGACGCTTTCCCGACGCTTCGTCTTCAGAAGAGATTGATTCGGATAAACAGCCCCCAGGTTCTCCCAATCTACTAAGCAAAGAAGTTCATACGCAGACCGCAGTCATTTGCTTTTCAATCCCTAACTTTTTCCTGAACCGCCCTTTTGGGTTTTCGATTCACCGGGATACCCATTTTTTCCAAAGTCGCCTTTTCAGGTTTTCAACTTTGCAGGTTTACATCTTTTCAATTTTATCCCTAATTTTTTCCCGAACCTCTTTTCCTTTTTTATGGTTCGCCGGGATGCCCCATTTTTGCCTGGACTTTTCTTTTTGTGTCCAGCGGGTCTCTTTTAAGCAAAGTATTTTTTAACTATGTCTGCGTTCATAGGGGATGCAAAATCTTCACCGTCCATGGTGGATAATTCTAAGGCTCCTCCAGAGAAAACCTTTCGTACAACAAATGGACCTTTGTAGTTGGAATTCCATTTGCCCCTGTGATCTGATTGTGTTGGGAGAATCTTTTTCAGCACAAGATCGCCCGTCTAAAAGTTTCGAGGGCACACCTTCTTATCGTAAGCTTTCTTCATCCGGCTCTGGTACAACCGACCATATGCAATTGATGCTAGCCTCTTTTCATCCATCAGACTAAGTTGATTCAATCTATTCTTTATCCATTCTGCCTCATCAAGCTTTATGTCAACCAAAACTCTTAAAGAAGGAATCTCGACTTCTAGCGGTAGGACAACTTCCATACCGTACACTAGCGAGAAAGGAGTTGCCCCGGTTGATGTGCATACCGTCGTACGATAACCGTGCAAAGCGAAAGGCAACATTTCATGCCAATCTTTGTATGTAACAACCATCTTTTGCACTATCTTTTGGATGTTCTTGTTGGCCACTTCAACAGCGCCATTCAGCTTCGGCTGATAGGGAGATGAGTTGTGATGTTCAATTTTGAAGTTCTGGCATAACTTCTTCATCATCTTATTGTTCAGATTCGAACCATTGTCAGTAATGATTCACTCGAGAATTCCATATCTGCAGATGATGTCCTTCTTTATGAATCTTGCTACCACTTGCTTGGTCACATTAGCGTACGAGGCTGCCTCCACCCACTTGGTGAAGTAATCGATAGCTACCAGGATAAAACGGTGTCCATTAGAAGCAGTGGGTTCGATCTTTCCAATCATATCGATGCCCCACATGGAGAACGAACAAGGGGATGACATTACATTCAACGGGCACGGCGGGACATGAATCTTATCAGCATAAATCTGACATTTATGGCATCTCTTCGCGAATTTGAAACAATCCGACTCCATTTTTAGCCAAAAATACCCAGCTCGTAGTATCTTTCGAGTCATGGCATGTCCGCCGGCATGCGTGCCAAAAGTACCCTCGTAGACCTCTTCCATAAGCAAACTTGCTTCTTTTTCGTCCACACACCTGAGTAGTACCAGATCATGATTCCTTCTATAAAGCATACCATCTAGGTTGAGGTAAAAGTTACCAGACAATCTCCTAAGAGTTTTCTTATCCTGGGTCAATGCCCTCGGCGGATACTCTTGGTTCTTAAGGAAATTCTGGATGTCATGGAACCACGGCTTACCATCGGAAACTCCCTCAATGGCAAATATGAAAACGGGCCTGTCGAGGCGTGAGATAACAATCCTTAGAGCTTCATTCCTAAAATTGACCTTGTACATTGAAGACAGTGTAGCCAAAGCGTCTGCCATTTGATTCTCCGCTCTTGGCACATGGTGGAAGTCTATACGATCGAAAAATGGTAACAGTCTTCTTGCATAATCCTTGTAAGGGATCAGATTGGGTTGTCGAGTTTCCCATTCTCCTTCGATCTGGTTAACAACCAGCGCTGAATCGCCATATACATCAAGATTCTTGATCCTCAGATCAATAGCTTCTTCCAAACCCATGATACATGCTTTGTACTCGGCTTCATTGTTGGTGCAAGGAAACGTTAATCTGGAAGTGAAGGGGATATGAGTTCCATGAGGAGTCGTGATAATTTCCCCAATTCCATTACCATATGAATTAACTGCGCCATCGAATATCATCTGCCATTGAGAACCCTTCTCCGGACCTTCAATGGGTAATGGCTCATCACAATCTTTCGCTTTCAAGTACATAATATTGTCATCAGGAAATTCAAATCTCATTGGTTGGTAATCATCAATTGGCTGTTCAGCAAGGTATTCTGACAGAATACTCCCTTTAATGGCTTTCTGGGAAACGTACTGGATGTCGTACTTTGTCAGTACCATTTGCCATCTAGCAATTCTTCCTGAAAGTGCCTGCTTTTCAAAGACATATTTAATCGGATCCATCTTCGAAATTATCATGGTTGTATGATTGAGCATGTAATGTCTTAAATGTTTGGCCGCCCAAGCGAGTGTGCAACATGTTTTTTCAAGCATTGAGTAACGGGACTCACAGTCTGTGAACTTTTTACTCAAATAATAAATCGCATGCTCTTTTCTCCCTGTCTCGTCGTGTTGACCGAGAAACAACCCATACTATTCTCAAGAATCATTAAATACATGATTAATGGTCTTCTAGCAACTGGGGGTATCAGTATCAGAGGCTCCTGCAAATACTCTTTTATATTATCGAAATCTTTTTGACAGTTTTCGTTCCAGACAACCGCCTGATCTTTCTTTAATAGTTTAAACATTGGTTCACACGTGGCTGTTAGATGAGATATGAACCGAGCGATGTAGTTCAATCTCCCTAAGAAGACACGAACTTCTTTTTCAGTCTTCGATGCTGGCATTTCTTGAATAGCTTTTATTTTTGCAGGATCTACCTCGATTCCTGCTGATGATAAACCCCAATAACTTTCCGGACCGAACTCCGAAAGTGCACTTATTTGGATTCAACCTCAATTTGAACTTCCTCAGCCTCTCAAACAACTTCAATAAGTTGACCAGATGTTCTTCCTCCGTTTGGGACTTCGCAATCATGTCATCAACATAGACCTCGATCTCATGATGAATCATATCATGAAACAAAGTCATCATTGCCCGCTGATAAGTTGCCCCTGCATTTTTCAACCCAAGCGGCATCACCTTATAGAAAAATGTTCCCCACGGTGTAATGAATGTTGTTTTCTCCATGTCTTCTGGTGCCATTTTTATCTGATTATAACCGGAGAAGCCATCCATGAAGGAAAACACCGAGAATTGAGCCGTATTGTCGACCAATACGTCAATGTGAGGGAGCGGGAAATCATCCTTTAGGCTCGCCTTATTCAAATCCCTATAATCAATGCACATCCGTACCTTCCGTCCTTCTTTGGTACCGGTACGATGTCGGTAACCCATGGAGGGTAAGTTGTCACGGCTAAAAATCCAGCGTCCAACTGCTTTTGGACTTCTTCTTTGATTTTTACAGCCATGTCTGGTCTCGTCCTTCTAAGCTTCTGCTTGACGGGTGGACATTCTTCCCGAAGTGGCAATAGATGAACCATAATGTCAGTGTCAAGTCCGGGCATATCTTCGTAAGACCAAGCAAAGATGTCACTATACTCTCGCAGCATCTATATCAACCTTTGCTTGATGTCCTCTTGCAATGCAGCCCCTATTCTAACATTTCTGACAACCTCTTCAGAACCCAAGTTGACGACCTCAATCTCTTCTTCATGAGGCAGAATGATCTTCTCTTCTTGTCTCAAGAGTCTAGCTAGCTCTTCGGGCAAGTCTTCATCCTCATCAATCTCTTCTTCAGCTTGAAATACCGGGTTATCAAAGTCGAAGCGAGTCATAGAAGATTCTTGATCGGTGTCATCTGCAATGATGTGAGTCCTGCAATGAAAATGGTTAAGTGCTTCAAATGATATGCAAACAAACACATTGCCATTTTATTGTTAAAAATAAAAACAATAAAAACAGAGATCACAAAATTTGAATGGAAAAATGCCCTTTGATTAATAGATGAAACAGTGTTCAAACATAAACAAACAAACCCTGAAATAACAAACCGCTATGCTCCGGGTAGAACATAGGGTTGTACAATAATTGAAAAATGAAGCATTACTGTTCATTGGTCACTTGGACAAATTCCTCAATGGACCAATTGCATAGACGCTGTCCTGGAATGCATGGCTTGATCCAGGCATCCATATCGCAGTCACTGTCTCCAGCTTCATCATCAAAAATGGCATTAATCTGCTCGAAGAAGACACCTCCGCTAGTAAACCTGATCGGCCCCTTGAACTTCGGCGTGTTTTGTGAAGACGATGGGTGGTACCCCAGACCGAACTTGTCTTGCTTCTGAGGTATATCAATCACCTGCCCCCAGCCTTTGGCTGAACCAACTTGCACCACAGCCTGCACTTCTTTGAAAGAAGACATATCCACCTCAGGCTCTTTTCTCACCACCAGAGACTTCTCCTTCAACTGAACAATTTCAAAGGCTTGACACAGGGTCTCATGAATTTCCCCGTCTACTTCAACATACTTGAAAGAAGACAGGTGACTAACCATTATGTCCTCTTCTCCACACACTGTCACAACACTGCCACCAACCATGTATTTCAGCTTCTGATGCAAAGTCGATGTAACAGCCCCAGCCGAGTGGATCCATGGTCTGCCCAACAAACAGCTATAAGCAGGCTGAATGTCCATGATATAAAATACAGTGTCAAAAACTTCTGGGCCTACTTGGATAGGCAAGGTCAGCTCACCAAAAACAGACCTCCGAGTATAACCAAGTCACTTGGCGTACATGTAATTCCCTGAGTATCTAGCTTCATAAGTGCCTTCTTTGGCAGCACGTTCAAAGATGACCCTGTGTCAACAAGGACATGAGACATAACCACTCCTCTACATTCAATAGAAATGTGCAGCGCACAATTGTGGTTTCTGCCCCTTGGCGTTAAGTCTAAATCTGTAAATCCAAGGCCATTTCCCGTGTTTACATGCCCAACGACCCTTCAAGTTGATTCACTGATATTTCTTGAGGCACGAAAGCGGTACTCAACATTTTCATAAATGCATTCCTGTGAGCTTCGGAACTCAACAACAGCGATAATATTGAAATTTTGGAAGGTGTCTGTTGTAAGTATTCGACTATCTTGTAGTCGCTTTTGCGTATCAGCCTCATGACTTCCTCCACATCCTTCTCCAAAGATTCCCTCTCGCCAGACTGGGAAGTTTCTTCAATTACCATCTTACCTTTCCCCTTATCTGCTTTTTCAGCCACCACTTTGGGCGATGCAAAGACCCTGCCGCTTCGGGTGATCGCTCCTGCTCCCACAACATTCTCTGCTGACTACACAGGAAAACTTTTCAAATCTATCTTCTGACCATTACAATACACCTCAGCTCCGTAGTTCCACGAAATAGCTTTGGTGCTTTCATATGGCACAGGTCCCGTCTTGGTAATAGTGATTGTGGGTGGCCTAGGAGGCGCTGAGATAGTTATAGTCTTATATGGGATCAAGATCGTAGCGACCTCATCCTTCTCCTCACTTACTTCCTCAACAGGTTTCTTTTCCGCGGTTCCTTCAAACTGCAACGTCCCCTCATCTATCATTCCTTGGATACACCTTCTCAAATCAACGCATCCCTCAGGATGACTTAAACAATCAACACAATCCTCATTGCAGCCTGGGAATACACCACCTCCTAGCAATTTGTCTTTTACAAACTTCAATGGAGTTTTCAGCTCGTTCACATCCATTATCAAGTCTAAATCCTCCTCCACCAAAATAGCACCAATCCTAGCCTGCCCATGGTTTGGCATAGGGTTCTGCATAATGTTAGGTGTGTCATGAGAAAAATTAATTGCTTTGCTGTCAATGAGATCTTGCAGCTTGTGTTTAAAAGCCTTGCAATCATCAATAGAGTGACCAGGCGCCCCAGAGTGAAACTCGCAACGAGCATTTGCGTCATAGCCAGGTGGGGGAGGACCTGTCAAAGGAGCTAGAGTCCTTTTCTGAATCAATTTCAGCTGTAATAAAGTCTGAAGCACCTGAGAGTATGGCATGGATGGACTGTCAAATACTCTATTCGGCTTGGCCCTATCAGGAAACCTCCTATAACTTTGTTGATTTTGTTGTTGTGGCTGATACTGCCTTTGTTGTTGTTGTTGTGGTTGCTGTTGTTATGGCACAGGAATAGTGACATTGGCCACTTGCTGTTGGCGATACTGGTTTTGTGGCTGACCCCTTCCTCTTCCTCTAGAACCGGTCACTGAGTTAACGTCACCTTCACGCTTCTTGTTCCCAAATACCTTCTTCCCTCCTCCTCCAGCTGAGGGTACTTCTCTCGCCTGAATCTTTCCGAGCTTGATGTTGTTCTCCACCCTTTCAACGGTGATTATCAAGTCTAAAAAACTTCCCGACATACTGCTAATCAGTTTTTCATAGTACACTCCTTGTAAAGTAGCAACAAACATGTCAATGAGCTCACGCTCTACCATGGGAGGATGCACTCTAGCAGCAAGCTCTTGCCACCTCTGGGCGTATTCTTTAAAGCATTCGTTATTCTTTTGGGAAAGATTCTGCAGCTGGACTTTATTTGGTGCAAGGTCACTGTTGTACTGATAGTGCCTTACAAAAGCTTAGGCTAAGTCTTTCCAGCTGCGGACGTTAGTGGGCTCCAGCCCCATGTACCATTCCAAAGAAGGACCAGACAAGCTGTCCTGGAAGAAATGCATCAAGAGTTTTTCATCGTCCGAGTACGCAGACATCTTTCTATAGTATGAGCGCAGGTGAACCCTCAGGAATATGGTTCCTTTGTACTTATCAAAGTCAGACACTTTGAATTTGGGTGGCACTCTCAAGCCTGGGATCAACCCCAGGTTAGACATATCCAGCCCCATAGAGTTTTGGCATTCAAGAGATCTCAACTTCTCTTCAATCATTTTAATCCTCCTATCAGCCTCAGAGGGTACTTCAGCAGTTATAACTCTTGGGGAGAACAAATCCTCTTGCCCATCCTCATTCCAGGTGTGGTCCATGCTACCATGTACAACACCTGTAGTGTCGAGGCCATAGCCGTTTCCATTACCATTACAACCATTAGCAAAACCAGCATGATTAAAACCTGCCGCATTTCCCACACCAGTAGCGTGACCACCCCCTCCAGCAGTAGGGATGACTAAAGTTAGCATAGAATTGTCTGCACGAGGAGTTTCTATATGAGGAGGGTTAGAAGCAATCCCACCGTGCAACACCCCATCATTATCAACTTGTGCAATCAGAGGTTGCACTAAAGTCTGAAGCTGCGCCTGGCCACTAGCTACCCCTTGCATGACCTCCATCAGCTGTGCCATACGATCTCTCATCTCTTGCATTTCTACCTGCATCTGATCCATCAGTCTTTTCTGGTTTCCTTTGGTATCGTACCAGTGAGTTATCTGATATGCAATCATGAAACACTAGTGGAGCACAAGAAACAGGATAAGGTTTACAGTTCCGATGCACCTGCAAATGCGAGAAACATGCTAAAATGCAGACATGTATTTATGCAACAGGGAAATTTCCCCCTCGATTCTAGTTTCCAGGAAAAACATAACAATGGAGACCCTACGGACAAACATAGAATACCAACTCCTCGTATATACATCAAAAGGCCAACAAGCAATGTACAGACTACAACTGAGTACAAATAAGGAAAAGACCTCAACCAACAAGCCAGGCGATGGTCAATACAATAAATAAGCATAAAAAACTACAACAGAAATAAACAGGATGGTCAAGCAGGATGACGTGATCGGAAGTCCTCTAGTAGCCTTAACATTTCAGGATGATCCGGCCTAGCAAGTAGTCTCTGAATAAGCAAATCCTACTGGCTAACAGTGTGTTGTAGGCTATCAACATGATCCTCCAAAGCTTCTTCCCCGAAACATGCCTCAAGCCTGCGTCGCTTGGAATCAGCTCTCAACTTGAGATCCTTCAAGTTCACGATCGCTTCATTCAACCCGTACTCACTATCTCGTCTAAGTGATGCTTCCGCTGCAATCTCCCCATCTTTGGCATTAAGCTGAGCCTTCAGCTTGCTGATTTGAAGCTTTAGCATGTCTTCGCGCTCCTTGTTGTTAGTGAGCATGGCATTCCATATTGATTCAAAATTGGAAATCCTCAAGTAAGCCTTATCTAACTCCTCCTTCTTAGTAGTAAGAACACTGTGGACGACATTCAAATCTCGGCCTGTGCGCTCTCTGTTATTAGTCTCCTTAGTCAGATCAGTACCCAGTTTATTGACAAGCTCGGTTTGTCTCTTGAAAGAATTGACAGCATCGATCTTCTCACTTCGGAGTTGGATGATATCTTTCTCCAATTCTTCATTTGCTTTTCTCAGCTCTTCCTTCTCTGCCAATACTGATTGTATTTTTGGATATCTACAATGGTGGGTTCCTCTATCATGAGAGGATATAGAGGTGCAACTGTAGGGAATGGCATCAAGAACTTCGCAGCTCTATCATGAATACAAGTCAAGTAAGGGTCATATGCTCGGCTGTTACTCTTCCCCACAGCTAACTTCCCTTTCCGACGAATGTTATTCCATGCATGCTCAAGTCTGCCCAGAGCCTTTCCCTCCAATAAACCAGTAAGATACAGAGATTCCCTCAATGCATACCCAAACTGTCTCACCAATAAAGAAGGGTTATAGTTGATGCAACCTTTCCTTCCGATCAAAGGAACGTTAGGAAAACCACCACAACTATAAATAATATCTGTTCCAAGCATGTCTCGGTCAAACCAAACAATATTCTCTGCAGATAGCCCCATCAACCTCTCCGACCATTTTGAAGTACTAGCAATAACCATAAATGGGTTCGTCTTGGGCATATGACTGGCAAACCAAGTGTACAATAGAGGAACACATCAAGCCACATTCTTCCCCCTTCGTTTCTCATTCTTGTAATGCACAAAATGCTAAACATCTCCAAGAAGAGTGGGCACTGGGTTTCTTGAAGCCAAGATGTAAAATACATCGAAATCCACAAAATCATGGAGGTTAGGGAACAAAACAATGCCATATATACAGAGAGCAATAACAGCGTTAAATGCAATCCAACAACCATCCTTAGTAAACTGCCGAGCCTTATCAACTAGGAAAACAAGAGGAAAACCATGCACTCCATTCCACTCTATCAGACCCCCCTTTAACTCTGAAGCATCCATATGTACTATGGCAGCTAACTTAGCCAGATCAGGCTTAACGTCAATATGAACAAATAGCATCTGACTAAGAATAGGCACATCCAACAATACTGAGTACTCCTCCAAAGTAGGCGCCAGAATGTAGTCAGGAAAAACAAAGCACCTCAACTGTGGATCGTAGAACTGCAAAAAGGCATAAAGGCCATCCACCTCATGTGCTGAAGGGTTGCAGACCTATCTCAGTAATCTCCCATAAGACTGCTTGAAATCCTCCATCACCTTCCCACCAGCCAGGGAAATCAAACTCAGCAAAGATCTAACATCTAGAGTTGGAAGCTTGTAAGCCACTGCTCTCTTCAAGGCATCCATATCAGCAAGGAGGGAATAAGATCACCAGAATCGAAGGAGAAATATGCACCTGTAACACAAATACATGTTAATGAAATGCAGATGGAAATGCAAATGCAAATGCAAACAAGGGATCAAGACTGCTGTGCTGTTGGTCGAGAAGAACCAGCGCTTCGCCTTAACAAGAACAAAGTACCGACAGTAGGACCCACTGATAAACAGATTCACACTATAAAGAGCCGGGTATTTTGAAAGCCAAGGTTTCCTGCATAACCCAATCCCTCTCACAGGTATGGACCTATCCACTGATAAGGTTCGACATCCTATGCGTTTGTCAGCGTGACAGACTTTCAAGAAATGATGATACGTTCACCATTTCTGGTTTGGTATCATCGTCTCCTGAAGAGGCCTCACTTAACTGACTCACAAATGATCGGTCCCCAGAGTCGACAACCCTCAGATTCAAAATTCCTTCGAGCCCAAAGAGCCAAAAAGAAAGTTATCAAAGAGAATCTCGTCTGAGCATGAATTTCATGGTGAACTAGTACGAGCAAAGCAAGCACATCCACCACTAATTTCCACTACTAAAGCTAGTTGTATACTCAAGCCCAGGTCCGGCTTTTCACTCAATGGAACTTCCCTCCCCATAGCATAGCAGTAATGACATATGATGCGGAAATTAAATGCGGGAAAGTAAAATGCGAAAGTAAATAAAGCACACATATACAACACCCAAAGACAAACAGACAAGCACTAGGATTGACTCACATAGGGAACCAGAGTCCCCAGCAGAGTCGCCAGCTGTCGCAACTGCAAAAAACAACCGACGGAAAAAACAGAAGAGTCGCCACTTTCGTTATTTTTCCCAAAGAAAGGAAAAGGAAACGATCGGAAAAACATGACGGAAAAGGGAAAGACAAGGTGTCGCTACTACGAAAATAAGGTGCCGGCAAAACATAAGAGTCGCCACCTTTCGTTATTTATCCCACAGAAAGGGAAAGGAAACGATCGGAAAAACCTGACAAAAAGGTATAAGACAAGGTCATCGCAACCATGTCTGGGTTCGGGAGTCGGTTACGCAAGGGGAAGTTATTAGCACCCCTCACGTCCGTTGTACTCAACGAGATCCATGCTTGTTGTGTTTATCTGACGGGTTGGTTTCATCTATCTACCTATCAAGGCTGGTCTAAAAATAAAAGAAAATGACTCGGCAAAGCGTCGCGCTTCGTGCCTACGTATTCTCGTCAGAGAACGAGAAATCAGAGTCAACGTAGTTCGCCTAACTACGGGTAACGGATGGGGGAAGGCGGCTCGCCAATACGTCAGTATTGTACCTACGTAATCTCAACAGATATGAGAGATCAGAGCTTACGTAGTTCGGGATAATACGGCTTACAGGGATTCAGATTCATCTGTTTTTCCGAGTAGGGTTAACAAACAGTTCCAGCAGTTTGGTGTATGCAGCTTGTTCGTCAGAGACTCGTGTGTTATCGTTTGCGGTAGAACTGAGAGTTAACGACACTCTTTTCTTCAGAAAAGTTTTCCTTTGAATTATGAGCCCACGGGGAAAAAAGGTTTGACGTTTGTTTTCTATCTTTTACGGAAGAAGTGTTTTTTATGGATGTTTGTAGTTTGTACAGCACTAGAGACTATGACTTAGGAGCTAATGCGTCACATATCGTCCAAAGGACATATACTAAACACTCTAGATGATTGAGAGGAGACCTCTCAATTATCATTTCCCAAGTAGCTTAAGGCTCGTAACGCGCTTGTACTAACTTGCCTTTATTACGTTTTTTACTGTTGTTTTAAGAGGAAAAGAGAAAGAACTCTACGGGGAAACTGTCAAGTCCTAATGTTGTCATGCCAAGGATTCATCCTATGGTTGAGGTTTGAAACAGGGAACTCCTAGATGTTATCATGCATAGGTTTCAACCTAAAGTTCTATCATCACTTCCTTATGAAAGTAATTGAGAGCCCTAGGGGATCATGCCAATGGGATACAGAAACAGATAAAGCATAAGCTAAACAGTAAACAGAAGAAAACAGTAAAGATGCACATGCAATGCAGCAATACAAGCAGAGGGAGACTCACTCAACCTCTCAGCAATCAAGAAAAAAGAAAACAATCAAAACAGACAAGCAGAGGGAGACAGACTCAACCTCTAACGCAAATACACAGGTAAAAATAAAAACAACATACAAGCAAGGGGAGGATCACCTCAACCCTTAATTCAAGCAAGCAGAGGGAGACCCACTCAACCTCTAAGCAGTCATGTTCCTAGCTTAAAATAGTCTAAATATGATCCTATTCTAATGCATCAAGCAATTCAAACAAGAGAGAGAAACCAAAATGAGCAACAGGGAAGTCATCCCAGGCTACATCAGGTTGGAGGTGTATCAACACCAGAGTCCATCATGGGCTCCACCTCTTGAGGAATGCACAGAATCCAGCCAAAGGAAGGATTAGGCTCTCCCAAGAGGGATCCTATGTCAATAGGACAGAAAGGACTGGGTATTAGTCATAGATATCAATCTAAGGTAACTGGTTTAAAGTGTATCAACACAGAATGCCCATCTCAGGCTCAACCTGTTGAGGAATGCACAGAATCCAACCAAGGGAAGGATTAGGCTCTCCCAAGAGGGATCCTAAGAAAAAGGACTTTGAGATGGATGACACTATATAAACCAAGGGAATATACCATGCCAAGAATGTTAATCCAAGGCTCAATCTCCTGAAGAATGCAAAAAAATCCAACCAAAGGAAGGATTAGGCTCTCCCAGGAGGGCTCCTCATCAAGACTTGAAAGAGAAATATAGTACAAACCAAAGGAATGTACTATACTGGGGAATGTCAATTCAAGGCTCAACCTCCTGAGGAATGCACAGAATCTAACCAAAGGAAGGATTAGGCTCTCCTAGGAGGGCTCCTCTTCAAGACTTAGATAAAGAGGGTAGGGAAAAGCCCAAGGAAGAAATCACATAGGGGACAGAAGGCAATACAACACTTCTAAGGAACCCTACAGACTAGCCACAAGGATCACCTAAGCTAAGGGAATCAAAAGCTCTATCAAGGCTTCAACAAGGTTCTAATGAGGTATCTACCTAATTATTATTCTATCAAGAAAGGATATGAAACTTAGAATCATCTAATGGTCATTCACAAGGTTAATCTATGAAGTTATCTAAGTTAAGGTCACCTAAACTACAAGCAACTTGTAAAATGGGGAACTAATAGAAAATCAATTCTACAAATCTCAAGGAGAATCCTACATTATCCTACATGTTTTAGGGATCTATGGTACAAAAATTAAGGTTCAAACCTACTCCTAAAGGTTCTAATAAAATCTAAATCCAAAGAGTGTGCTAAAGGGAATCCATCATGGAAGGCTCCTAAACACCTATCTCAAACTCCTATTTAGAATCATCTAAAATTCACAACAAAAATCACACAATCCTATCAAGGAGTCCATAACAAGCATGCAAAGTTTCAACATCAAATTCTAAATCATGAGCTAGAAATAAAATCAGCAATCAAACTAGTCATATTATGCATTTTTAATCATTTATTAAAAATAGGAAAATGGGTATTAAATTGAAAACAACACCAAAATAAAATCCAAAGGCATGGAAAAATTAGAAATAAAACAAGGATTAACCACATATTTTCTTCATAATTTTCTGATCATTAAAACTAATTAAAATGAATTAAACATGAAAAACAATTAAAAGAAAATAGAAAATCAATTAAAGAATTAAAAGAAATTCAGAAAATAACAGGACCACTAGATCTAAATACTAGTCAATTCATCCAACAGCTGCGCGCGTGCCACCTCATTAAGTGAAACGACACGTTTTGGTCAGGGTCATTGTGTGTTTCAGTTGACTAAGCCCTATGGTACGTTCTAATCCCATCCGTTCCTTATAAAAGTAGTCTCATCCTAAGACTCACACGTTGCCACCTCAGCCAACCCTAGTTCAACTAAACCTCATGCGTTGGATGCTGCCACCTCATCGTCCCCAATTCAAACTGATCCAAGAGGGAAATTATTCCACGGTGGCCGGAGAAGAGCTCCACCGTCTTCTCCGGTGAGCACAACAACACCAGAGCTCAAAGTTTCACCAAACCTCATGAAAATTACACCGTTCTTCTTGCAATCTCTCACTGATCATCATGATCTACTTCATTTTTATTAATTCTCCACGAATACTCAAACACGAAGGGGAACAGAAAATTCCTCAATTCCATAATCATCATCAAACTCAAAATTTACTACACAGAATTACTCCTCACCTCTCAGGGATCAAGAATCACTAATCAATTCATGCTAACACTCAAGAATCAACCATATATGAATCCAAACAGAAAGTGTATCACATCATGAATCATCACCAAACTTCACAAATCCAATCCTAAAACGATCTATGTTGTATCTACAACCTAACCACATGCCAAATTCCTTCTAAACATGCTTAAATCAAGAGGACTTGTGAAAGATAAAAACCTGTTCTGAAGCTTGAAATTGGAGGTTCTCACATGCAAATCTTGACCTCAAATGCTGCAAATTGCTTCACTGAATGATCTTGGACGATTCTTGATGCTCAGAAACTCTTGAATCTTCCTCAAACTCCAAAATCACTTCTTGCTCGAAAGCTCCAAAGTTCTAACTGCAATAACCGTTTTTGCTCCAAATGATCTCCAAAAAATGATCTGAACATGATCCAAGACTTAAATAGAAGCTGTTTGGATCTTAACATGACCCAATCATGGCCCAATTTGATGAATCTAAAATTTCCATTTCCTTCAATGAACAACCATGGTAGTCGCGTGTATTGGCTCTGTTTCAGCTTGATTTCCACTCAAATGCATTGCTTAACATCCCTTGAATATGAATGGATTAGTTTAAGTGCTTGAATTGATCCAATGGTGTTGATTGATTATGTTACTTCCATTCTAAGTAATCCACATAAAGTCCATGAAATATGACTCAAACTCCAAATGTAAAATTGTCAATCTTCTCCAAGTGTCTTTGGCAATCAGAAAATGCACAAACTTGGGACTTTTTGAACCATTTTGATTTGTTTTGAATTTTTCCTTGTATTAATGCCTTTAATGATCTTTTTTCCAAATTTCTTCATACACCTCCATATTCAATCCACATCAATGGATGTTTGGGTCATGGTTGGACTAAAAACACCATTTTGAACAACTTTCAAGTTGATCAAAAGTTCATTTGAGGTTCCTAAGTTGGTGAAATTGACCCATAACCAAATATGACCTGTAATTCCATATTCCCAAAATACCCTTATATTGCAAAGCTTGTAACTTGAGTTCTACAAATCCAATCATGGACTTCTAGTACTTTCTAGAAAGCTAAGAAGATAAGGAACAACATTCATATTAACCAAAAGTTCATAGGTGTCACTTCCGCGAAAATAAGGTGCCGGCAAAACAGAAGAGTCGCCACCTTTTGTTATTTATCCCTCAGAGCGGGAAAGGAAACGATCGGAAAAACCTGACGAAAAGGTATAAGACAAGGTCATCGCAACCGTTGTCTGGGTTCGGGAGTCGGTTACGCAAGGGGAAGGTATTAGCACCCCTCACGTCCGTCGTACTCGACGGGATCCACGCTTGTTGGTTTGTCTACGGGTGAAAAACAATCTATCTACGGCTGCTAGATCTAAACGGAAAGAAACTGACTCGATAAAGCGTCGCACTCTATGCCTACGTATTCTCATCAGAGAATGAGAAATCAGAGTCTACGTAGTTCGGGAAACTACGGGGGAAGTTTGCTCGGCAAGACGTCGCGTCTTGTGCCTACGTATTCTCATCAGAGAAATCAGAGTATGACGTAGTTCAGGCTAACTACGGCTAGACAAAGGTGTTCTCGGTCACACGGGGGTGAAAGAAATGATTGACGATACTAGCGTACGCATTCTAGCAGTTAGGTGTATGCTGCTCGACCATTGGAGACTTAGGCGTACCTGTTTGCGGTAGAACGGTCGTAGTATGTCGGGTTTTAAAGGTATGGGAACCTACGGGAACTTAGAACTATGGTCTGGTCTCAAATGCGCAAGGGCAGGAGAAAAGGATAACATCAGTTGTCAGCGGGAAAGTCTCGATCGCATGGCAGCGAGAGAACACAGAAGTTAGTGGTTAGTGTGCTCGCTAGGACATCGCATCCTATGCCTACATATTCTCATCAGAGAAAATCAGAGCTGCCGTAGTTCGACCTACTACAGCTAAAACGGGGAAACGGGAAAAAAAGGAAAAGGGAGCTCGCTAGGATGTCGCATCCTATGCCTACGTACTCTCGTCTGGTACGAGAGATCAGAGCAAACATAGTTCGACGGACTACGGGCTACGGGAAAGGTGGCTCGCCAATACATCAGTATTGTGCCTACGTACCCTGATCAGTGCATTTTGATGCACGTTCTTCCATGTTTGTACTCAAGCATTTCTTTGATTTTATTTATTTATTTTTATGTTTTAACGTGTTTTTATATTTTATTTTTTTTTTGCATTTAATTGTTTTTCGTATTTATTTTTCAGCTTTAGCAGCTTTCGCGAGAAAAATCATAACTGGAGTTCCGGGAGTCCGTTTGAGGCGTTCTAAAAATCGCCGGAAAGTTAAGAGAGAGAGATACGACTTTCGTGTTGGAGTCGAAGTCAGATTCGGAGCCCAAAATTCCAGAATTTCGTTTCAAGTTACAGCATTAGGAATTTGTTTTAGTTTTGGGTCATGTTTTGGGTCTGGGTTATATTTTCGACCCAGTTGGGTTATGACCCGAATTCTGGTTTTTATCCTCTTTAGTCTAGGTCTGGCCGTACAGCCAAAAAAACCCTATTCACTATTCACGAAAAAATAAAAAAAACCTTTGAGAAGAACTCATGGAAAACTAATACCTCCGGGCAAATCCTGCTGTGTATGGTTTCAACACTTTGAGGTTATTATAATATCAATTTAAATCTGATTCCTTTCAATCCTTTTCTATGAAGTCATTTGCTTAATTTGATTGCAATTGTTTGCTTAATTCAATTGTTGTTCATAGGATAGAATTGATTAAATTCGATTGTATGCATGTTCCTAAATTTAATTGCATGTTATCGTTTGCTTAATTCGTTAATTCGTCATATTCTTAACCGTTTGCTTAATTCGGTAAACAGGAACATAATTCATTTGATGTTGGTAAGCGCTTGTCTGATTAATATCATAAGCGAATAGGATTGGAGCCGTTTAGGGATTGATGTTATAATAGTTGATGATAAGTCGGAACCCGAATCAGTAGGATTAGCTGTTTTATCTTATTTTAATAATCATTTTTTTATAATCACTTATTTTCAGTATTTTTTTCTCTTAATCAAAATTCAAACCCCCATAAATTATTACTTTATTGGTCAATCACTACAAGAATCCTTTTGAGAACGATATTTCGAGTCACTGTCGCTATACTAACATTTCTTAAAAACACTCGTTTTTGATCCGCGAGCGACCGCGGATCATACCCTCAACAGGCTTGAGAGATCAGAGCTTACGTAGTTCGGGACTACGGGTCTCGATTGCACGGGGGCAAGAGAAGGGGTCTCAATCGCCTGAACGCGAGGGAAATGGGGTTTCGATCGCACGGGGGCGAGAACAAAGAGGAAGCAGACCTACGCCCAAACGGGAAGGAACTCGGGACACACACACGCAAGAACCTAAGACGTAGGAGTGAATGCGTCGCATGTCACCCAAAGGGTACCATACTAGACATCCTAGCCGATTGAGAAGAAACTCCTCAACTGTCATTTCCTACGTATCTAAAGATACAGCTCACAACACTCGATGGTTGCCTGAAGACTTGAAGAAGACGATGAGGATGTTGAACGAAGCAGCTCCTGGGCTCCTGACGTGCGCGCAAGCTCCATTCCAATCTTCTCCTCTCTGGATCCTTGATGATGACACTCGAACCAGGACAATGTAACGCTTAGACCGTCATGGTTCGACTTATACGAGAAATCGAACTCTAAGAGGTAGCGTATTGATGTCCGTGTCAAAGACAAGATAGAGAAATGATATCGAAAATCATTCTCCAATTGAATCGTGTCACACGGCCAGCCAAAAATAAAATCGAGAAAGAAATCAGATGGAAACGAAAATAGGAGAGAAAATAGGAGACCAATCCAATAACAAATGGAAATAAAAGTCTACTCCTAAAAATACGGCAATTAAATTCCAATAGAAAATATTCTAAAGAATTAAATCTATAAACCCCTAAAAATATCTAATTCCTAAATTCTTTATAAAGGAATAAATGCTAAATTTCTATTCTAGAAAATATAAAAGAGAACTCTAAGAGAAATATTATCTAAAATTTCCTAAAGAGTATAATATGCTAATTACAACCTATTCTAGGAATTATTCTATTAAAAGAAAATATACTAAAGATTATAGTCTAAGCATATTAAACTAAAACAATTCTCTAAAGAAAATTAAATCCTAATTATAATCCTAACATGCTAATTATATTCTAGGATTATCAACTATTCTAAAAAATTACAATTAAAACCATACAAGAATATTAACAAAAATGTACAGGGGGGGTGCATCAGTCATTATAGGGGGTGCTGCAGTTAGTAAAACCAAGGAAACTGGGCCCAAAGCCCAGCAAAAATGCACAAAAACGGGGAGGGGTGAATATCCAGAAACGGGGGGTGTGGCTGGTAAAGGTAAAGCCCAGCCCAACAGAATTAACACAAAAACGGGAGGGAAAAGGAAAAAAACGGAGGTGCGTGCTGCCAAAAAACAACCTGGGCCTGATGCCTAGTCCAGCGCCACGTGGTCCATGCTTTAGCAAACCAAAACCCTAACCTCTCAAACTCCCCTTTCACTGTTCACGCCGCTCCTTCCTTTCTCAGCCTCTCTCGCAAGCTTCTCTTTGTCCCCCTCAATCTCTCTGAGATCCATCTCACTTCAAACCTGTAACCTGTAAACCCTAGCGAAATCCTCCACCTCACAACTAAACAAGATGAAGAAGATGAGGATCTTCGACGAAGGCGCCTGAGTTTCTTGATGTTTCTGGACGAAGGTGACGAACTCCGATCGAGCGTTCTTGAAAGAGTTCTTGAAGGTTCCGGAAGATGATGAAGATCATGAAGACGATGAGCTTCACAGGTGATGATCCATGAGAACGGTGAAGGACCTCAGAGGTTTGCGAAGCTTCGTTGTTGCACGTTGAAGGTCATGGAGGTTTGATGGATTGTGATGTTGATGACGGAGTCTCGTTGCAGATCTGAAGAAGTTTGGTGCTGGATCTTGATATTGTAGATCTGGAAAAAGTCATTGAAGAAGGTGGTAAGAAGATGATGAACGCAGATCGGTTGCGTTGTGATGAACATACGCACAAATCTGGAAAAACATGACGGTTTGAGGATTTGGAAGAAAAAGATTTGAAGGTTTTGAACGTGTTTGCAAATCTTGATGGAGGTTGGTGAATCTTGACAAGGATCTGAGTGGATCTGGAAACTTGCCATGAACCTGATGAGTTTCTGGTGATTTTCTGAACACCAGTGCAGGACGATGAAGGTGTTTGAAGTACGTTGATGATGAACTGGAGAACGACGATGAACGCATGAAGGTTAAGATGAACGTTCATCGTTGATGATTGCTGGAAACGGACGAACACATGATGAATGACTCTGGAAAAACGATGAAGGCGATGAAGGTTAAGATGAATGTTCATCGTTCTGATAAAATCTCAAAAGATTGATGAATCTGGGATGAAGATGATGATGATCACAGTGGAGAAAGACGAATGTTGATGGTGGATCTTCTGGTGAATTACGCAGTTTCCGGCGAGAATTTGAGTTCTCCGGTGGAATTTGGTGAAATTTGGCCGCGAGAACCACCGCTTGATTTTGCTGGTGAGGTTCTCCCAGTGTTTGCATGGCCTCCGGTGAGGGATTGGTGAGTGGGACAGGTGGCACACATGCGTGTGCAGGAGAGAGAGATGGCGAAACGTGGCATGGAGAAAGGGTGAGGGATGGACAGGTGGGGAGAGAGAAGAGAGAGGGAGTGCCAAGTGTGGGGTGAGGTGGTGTGAGAATGCATGGAAAACGTGTGGCCCTTTAAATACTGACATGTGGCAACGAGTTGGACTTGGGCCCCCACAAATCAGACACCTGGCCCACGAATTTGGATTAACACCCAATTAACACATGATTTACGAATTAAAACTGAATTAAAAAGGGGATGCAATTAATTCTGACTAATCTACTCACTTAATGACTAAATTGATGATTAATACCCTAATTAAACCCAATTAATACTAAACGAAAATTAAAACTACAATTAAAGCCTAAATGAAAATTAAGACTATTCTAAACCTAATTAAAGCTAATAAATCCAATTAAAATGAACTAAGACCCTAATTAACATCTAAAAAAGTGATTAAGATCTAATTAATCTCTATTTAATCCTAAAAGCAAATTAAATCTAAAAAGAGAATTAACTATTAAAATTCTGTTAACTTCTAAACAAATAAAAAATAGAAAAAACTCTATTAATCCTATTTAAGAAAATCCTAGTAAAGGAATTATCCTATTAAAAATCATTTAAAAAAAATCTACTTAAACTCTAGAACCAATTATCTTATTAAGACCATTATCTAAAAATGATTAGAGTAATTCCTAAAAAGGAAATTAAAACTAAAAAACTATTTAAAAACATTTAATATCTATTAAAGCTATTAAAAAAATCTATCTAATATCTAGAAAAATCAATTAAATCCATTAAAACAATCTAGAAAATAAGGGAAAAACCTAAAAAAAGTGAGGAAGCCGATTAAATCGATTAGCGAATATATCGAAATAAACGGTAAAAACCCGGACACCGAGATGTCCTAAAAAACAACAGCGAGAGTTGGAAACACAGGGAACGGGCATCAATTCTCAAAATACGTCCTCATATTGGCCTGGAATGCCTGGAGCGCGATCAGAGGGCTGTAATCCCGATAAAGTCAATCTGACTGGAAAAAATGCAATGTACGTGGTATGCAAATGCAAAATGAAATGAGTCGAAACATGAGCCAAATTGCAATAAGTAGTTGGTCAAATTTTGGGGCGCAACAGCTGCCCCTATTCAAACGGCTTGGACCTGAAGGGTTGAAGAGCGAACAACTTTCAAGCTTTCAAAGGTAGAAGACGGTTGAATACCAAAGAACCCGGAAATTTGCTAACTACACAAGTACACGGTACTCTGATGGGAACAAATCTCTTCGGACACTGAAATCATAGCTGCACGACAACTAGCTGGAGAAATATTAATCTGAACCTCCGTCAGGATGATTCTCTGATTTATCTGATATCATTGCGTCCTCAAATCATCGAGGGACCACTGGTTACACGATAACAGGTGATTTTCCAACCACGCACAGGTAAACGATACTCTGATTGGTAGGAACATCTTCAAAACTGAGCATAACAGTTGCACGACAACTCTACTGGGGAATTGGTCACATGGTAACCGGCGAAAGGTATAATCTCAAATCTCCGTCAGGATGATCGTCTGATTTTGCGTTAGATATTCGTCCTCAATTCATCAAGGGGTCACTGGTCACTCGGTAACCGGTAATACATGGTCGATCATGCCGTCAGGCACTCTGTGTCATAGCAGAAGAATTCCTCGGGAATCGTCAGGTCATTAGGAACTTTTAACAATCAAACTATTTATGCCGTTGGGCATTCAAAGACATTCTCGGGCGTTAGCCGGACTTCGTCAGTAGGTCGGGAATAGAATTCTTGGTCAATCATGAACCAAATAAGGATATCCAATCTTTTACCGTCAAGCACTCCGCATCAGCTGAGAGAACTACTTCGTCAATACAGTTGGACTTCGTCAGCAAGTCTGGGGTTTCGGCACCGCTGTCAGACTTCAATCATCAAGTCTTCCAAGGAAAATTCAACTTTTCTGTTTAAAACCTGCTGGGGATGGCACATCTCCACTGGGGATTCTGGATAACTATCAAGTAACTCTGCTTCGGGGATCCAGAAATCATTCTGGGTGAATCAACTCTGCTGTGGAAATCAAAAATCATTTTGAACAACAACTCCATAGGGATCTTCAAGAATCATCCTGAACCAATAACTATGCTGGAGATTTAGGGAATCATCCTGAGCAACCACTCTGCCGAGAATTCTAAGCATCAACTTGAGCAACCACTCTGGCGACTTCACTAGGGATTTTAAGAATTATCTTAAGTAATCAACTTCGCTGGGGAATTCAAGAATCATCTTGAGCGAACCATTCTACGGAGGAACACCTACAAAACCAGAACGGTAACGACCTAGCTCATGTCTCATATGCATATGCTTTGACAATGGCGTAATGCTCCACGCGGTGGAAATGCTACGCGTTTAGGGTAAATGCTATGCAATCATGCAAAATGCTATGGCCCCATCAGCAAAATAAATGCTGAAGGGAGAATCCTCCTGTCAAGGAGAAAGAACCACTCTGGTGGAGGAAGGACTCATTATGCCAAGGAGAAAAAGTCACACCAATCTCAATTGGACTCCGCCTGGGGAAACGAACTTCAGTTGTCTGTTGCAGGGGAATAAATCTCCACGAGAACCTGAACCT
The DNA here is from genome assembly GCA_963859935.3 of Lathyrus sativus. Lineage (NCBI taxonomy): Eukaryota > Viridiplantae > Streptophyta > Magnoliopsida > Fabales > Fabaceae > Lathyrus > Lathyrus sativus. The sequence continues at coordinate 276,846,137 of OZ012740.1, read as the reverse complement.
GCTCATCTGGGTATTCAAACCACAACTGCTGAGGAAGACGATGTCAATCGCAGAAATAAACTGCACGGCCTTCACGGCTAAACTTTCCTGGAGAGAACGACTCCGATGGGGAAATACAACATCAGCTATTCAATACTCTACTAGGGAAAACCAATCATGGCCTGAACGCTTTCCAAGGACTCGTCTCTCTTGGGGATCTGCAAACTCGGCTGGGGAAGAAGGAATCATCCTGCTTACTAGGGAGAATACAACTCTGTGGGGAATCTCAATTCCGCTGGAGACTTCAGTCTGGAACTTCGGAAGCTGCACTTGCGAATAGTCTTCTATGAGACCTGCACTTGTGACCCGGTGCTGGGGGATGAACATACGCTTCAGCGCCTGACTCAGCTGGGGAGATGGTGATCCTTCAGGATACATCTAGTTTGGGGAGAGAATCTTCTCTGCTTGGGGATACATATCAATGCTCCTGGTCCCGCATTCAGACTCTGCGGGGAGATACTGCTACACTCTATCAGGGATATCAATCCTGATCTGTCGAGGATAATCTTGCATACGCCTTATGGAGACTGACCCTTCTGGGTAACACCTGTTGGACTATCAAGTCTGATGAGGGATACCTGTGTATCAACACTGCTGGGGATATCAATCTTTAGCTACTCATTATACAACTCTGTTGGAGATATACTGATCCTATCAAGGAAGCACCTCTGGCGGCTGCGAAAGATAATAATCAATCACTGAAATTGAATCTCACTTCACTGAGGAAACCAACCCTGAACGGTCCTTTTTGAACACCCTAAGTCCTTATAGGGTACGAAGCAAGCTGCTGAGAAATAACTCTTCTCTGTCTGACATCAAAATCTACTCGTCTGGAGATTACTCAGTGAGGGAATCAACGTCGACCTCTTCTTGAGGAATGAGTCGATGACCTGGACTCGGAGGGGAAAGGAGTCAAACTTGGACTCTGTTGGGATACAACATTGCATCAGTCCCACTGCTGGGGAAATAAACCCAAATCTATCGGTCAGGGAAAGCTTCGATCTCAACCCACTTGGGAAAATAACACATCAGGCTAATCACCGTTCAATTCTTGGGATGGCCATACTCTGCCGGGAATATTAATCAAACCTGCCGAGGATAATCTTGATCCTACTCTGATAAGGGATAAATGCCATCTCAACTTGCTGCAATCTCAAACTGCTTAGGGGAAACAATCTCAAACTGTACATCTCTGCTGAGGAAATAATCCTGATTCAACAACATCAACACAGGGAATACAGACTACCAATCATGGAGCTGGGATCACTCGAGCCTTGTGTTGGGGAATGTGACAACATACGAGTCACTAGGAATCATCGTGTCGGATACACTTAGGCTTTTTCTGGTTTAGGGATAGGTTTATGGTGATCAACAAAAGTGGATTTGAAAGGGAAATACTAGACGAGAACTAGCATTCGAGGGTAGACTACCAGACGAGAACTGGTGGCAAAATATGTTAGGTTGTCAGACGAGAACTGATTTCTGGTTTGCTAGATGAGAGTTGGACTTTAAAGCTGCGTTGGCCAGACGAGAACTGGTTAAACAATAGGTTACAGAAAAGGTGACCAGACGGGAACTGGTTTCTGGTTTGGATTTCAGACGAGAACTGATCTCCGGTTTGCCAGACGAGAACTGGACTTTAAAATGATTTGGTTACAAGGTTCTGCCAAGTAACAGGTTAGGCTGTATGATAACAATCCAATGAGAGCAAGGCTTCTTCAGAAGGTTCAGGTTTTGGCAGGGTAATGACACGATTCCCCGACACTCAACTATTTCTGGGGTGAACAAACTCATTTGAACAACTTGCCCCAGTGCAATTCAACTTGCCCCAATCCGACTTTTGGGAAAATTCATTCTAAACAGAAAGCAGCTGGCAACGAGACAATCTTCAGCTGGCTTGCCCCAACATCTGTACAACGGAAGGATTCATCCTCAACTAACCAACTCTCAGCATGGCTGGTTTCAATATACTTCTGAAGTAGCTTGCCCCTGAACGAGCGTTGAGCGACTTAACCTGCCCTGATTGAACACTGGAGGGATCTGCCCTCAACTCACAGGAGTTCTGGATAGCTTCCCCTGAATGGGTCTCGAGAAGATCCACTTCTGATCAACTGCTTCTTGAATAATCTGTCCCATAATCAACCGATGCTTCGGGACTTGTCCTCAGACTCACTGATTCCAAACTCACTGGAAGTCAATGCCCCAGATTTGCAGGGCTTCACAGCATACCGTTCTGATCCAGACTGCTACGATTCAGTCCTGATTGACTATTCCCTGTTGGAATTCCTTCATATCAACTACTGACCTGCAATTAAAATTGTTTATTCACGAATGGTAATTTTAATGCAGTGTTCATGCAGATTTCGAAAAAATGTTGTCACTCATTTACGTGTCATGATAGTGAGTGACGAATGAACTAAAGTTCAACGTAGTGCTAATTTGATCAGTGAAAAATACAACAAGGATATGATTAGCAAATCATGTAGGAGTCAGGTTACTCAACCTTATCGTAATGCGCTTTCAGAATAAACCCTGCCTCAATTAGGTCTTTTATGGGTTGTATCGTGGTCGGGTTCACGGTTCGTGAAACAAAGGATATTTGGCTCAAATTATGATTTGTACCCACCCCTTCTGCGTGATGATCTCCGATCCTAAAGTTCAGTTAACTTGGCTCGAGCGCTCACCTCTTCGAGAGGTATATTGAATGTTGGGAACAGTGGTTAAAGAACTCACAAGGTTTTCGGAGTGACAGTTACTCCTTTTTCGTTTCGGTGTCTGTATCCACACGACTTTGTCCTTGTTCGAGGATTTTTCTTTTTATATCCTTTCTTTTTCATTCTTTTGATTCCCTAATTTTTGCCTGGACTGACTCTTCAGAGTTCTTTTCGATTTTTCTTTTGAAGTCCAGCGGGATGCCCTGGTTTTTGCCTAAGTATTTGCTTTCCAGCTTTTCTTTTCTTTTTACTTAGCAGGCTTTCTTTTTTCTCTTTTTTTTTCTTGGAACAAGTCGTGCGACACTGGTTGTCTGGATTCATCCAAGAGGTTTATAACTGTCTCACTCCTGATTGGTGAGGTTTAACCATTGTGGTTGATGAGGTACGACCTCTGGGGAAAAATGCGACGTGGTTGGTCCTCGAAAGGTAACAATCCTCTATAAGACTTGAATGCTCGATCAAGCTAACTGACGGCTATCCTGCCCCGGGTTAAGACGAGAGGGTTTAAAAGTCCGAAATAAACTCCTACTTCTCGGCTCAAAGTGGTTAACAAGGGACTAACTCCTTATATCTCCAGTGTTTAGGGGATTTGAAACAATGCCTGTACATCATAGGCAGGGTTTTATCTGAAAGCATACGATCATTGGTTATGAGTATTCAGTTTCGTCATCCTCCCTCCAATCTTTGCTAATCATAGTGATAAAGTGGAGTAAATAAAATGCAAGTGTCAATGCAATGCAATAAATGAGCGACAACGACATGATTAATTCAGAAAAATGCATAGTCACTTTATCAATATCACCATTCGATACAAACAATGTTTAACAACAAGGAGTAACTAACAGAAAAGAAACTACAAATGCAAATGATATAAAAGTCTGAGGACTGCCAATGCTGAGGGCGCCTGCCTGTCTGGATCACTGGCTTCTTGAAAACAAACTCCGAATCTACGAGCTTAGACAACTGAGAAGTTGGTATGAACAAACAGAAATCCTTCTCAAAAGGAAATGCAATCTTGGTCGATCAGCTGTTGTACTTTTGCCTGAAAAGCTTTACAATCTTCAGTTGAATGCCCTGGGGATCCGCCATGGTAACCACACTGAGCGTGGGGATTGTATCCAGGAGGGTAAGGTTTTGGCACTGGCTTAAGAGCTTTAGGTTCCACCAAAGAACTCTGGATCAAAGGTGGCAGTAGCTGGCTATACGGCATAGGCACTGGGTGGGAAGGAGCATTCCTTCGTTCCAAATTGTTACGAGGCCTGTTCGGATTCGGGCGCTGATTCTGACAACCTCGGCCACGAGTTCGCTGATTTGCAAGGGAAGCGACATAAGGTTCTGGATAGGGTGCCCTAGGCACAGTGGTCTGTCCAGCATAACAAGACACAGGAGGTACTGATCTCTGAGAAGATGAAGAACCAACAGATTTCACCGATTCGTCTTGAGGATACCCAACATCAGACATGATTGCATTGACCACAGTTTCATCATCAGTGTGACAGTTATAGAGATATTCGGTTTCACCAGCCTGGCTGCTTGAAACATTCTGGATTCTTCCAGTCTTTACACCATACTCGATGTGCTCTCCTGCCCTTACCAATTCAGAGAAATTTGGTGCAACTCCAAGCATTCTTTCGAAGTACGGGCTCTGCAAGGAGCTTACGAACATGCCTTTTAACTCTCGGTCGAGAAGCGGTGGTTGCACTCTAGCAGCAAATTCTCTCCATCTCTGAACATACTTCCTGAAAGGTTCATTGTTCCCTTGAGATAATTCTTGTAGCTGCATGCGACTAGGAGCTACATCAAGATTGTAGTCGTATTGCTTCAGGAAAGCATTGGCTAAATCCACCCAAGATCGGATCTGATTACCCTCTAACTGCATATACCAACTCAGAGATGCCCCAGTCAGACTATCTTGAAAGCAGTGAATCATCAACTTGTCGTTATGCACAAACGAAGTCATTCTTCGGCAGAACATCACCAAATGTTGCTTCGGGCAACTATCTCCTTTATACTTTTCAAACCTCGGCGCTCTGAACTTCGGAGGTAACACTAGGCTAGAAACCAGACACATGTCTGCAACATTAGGGTTAACAGCGTCTTTACCTTTCAAGGCTTTGAATCTTTCATCCAACGCACGAAACCTTTTAGCATACACGGGAGCTAATGGGTTTTCAGTCTTGGTTATCGGGACCTCTCTTCGGGAATTTGGCACAGGGAGAACAACACCCTGATGGTCTGAGGTATCAACAGAAGGAGAACGTTCTCCTCGGACAACAAACTGCTCATGTAGACCTCGGTCTTCAACAGAAGGCTGTACAAGCTGAGCTGCAATAAGGTTGTTCACTTGCGGAAAGTCTTCATCAGGCACAGAACCATACAAAGGATTGGACGTCACAGTGAAACCTGACAAGGTATCAACAAACTGGAAGCCGCTCTCTGACATAGCTACCAACAACTTTCAACGGACTTCACTGCTCAAATATGCTTCAACCCCTTGGTCGTCTTCAACACTCACCTTCAGAATCAAAACAACGGCTGGATAAGAGCTCTGACTAGCTGGAGCATGATATGCGATATGATGCAAAGATGATTATGCAAATGCAATGAAAGATGCAACAAACACGGGATCACAGCCCCCACAAAGCTCTGATTACTGCTGCGCTGCTGACGGGATAAGTCTGCTCTGACGAGAGAAAACCAAAATACCGGGTAGGCTGGAAGTCAAGTTTCCTGCAAAAACCCTCCCACTCACGGGTATGGACCTAAACTGACACAAGTTCGGCATCCTATGCGGTCATCAGTGTCACAGACATTCAAGAGGGTGATACGATACCCAGAAGGTGTGGCATCACCAGCTCATGAAGCGGCCTCACTCGGCTGAATTCCAAATGATCGGTCCCCAGAGTCGACAATCCTCCAAACCAACAACCCCCTCAACCCAAAGGGTTGAAAAAGAAGTCAACCGGGAGAACCTCATCTGAGCGTGGATTTCATGGGACACTAGTGCCTGCCAAGCAAGCACGCGCCCACTAATTTCCACAACTAATGCTAGGTACACTCAAGCCTGGGTCTGGCTTCTCACTCATCAGAGTTCCCATCCTGCAACAACACAATAGCAATAGATAATAATATAGTGCGAGAAATGTGAATACATCAGTAATATACAACACAAAAATAAACACCCACAGACACGCAAACAAGCGCTAGGATTGACTCTCTCAAGGGACGTTGGATCCCCAGATTGACTCGCTCATGGGACGTTGGATCCCAGGAAACTATCAAGTCCCCAGTAGAGTCGCCAGCTGCTGGGGATGACCCAGGCAGCTAGGAAGAAATCCAAGGCGAGACTCGCTTGGAGAACCATCGCATTCCCAAGCAGACTCGCCAGCTGTCGCTTCCGCGAAAATAAGGTGCCGGCAAAACAGAAGAGTCGCCACCTTTCGTTATTTATCCCTCAGAGCGGGAAAGGAAACGATCGGAAAAACCTGACGAAAAGGTATAAGACAAGGTCATCGCAACCGTTGTCTGGGTTTGGGAGTCGGTTACGCAAGGGGAAGGTATTAGCACCCCTCACGTCCGTCGTACTCGAAGGGATCCACGCTTGTTGGTTTGTCTACGGGTGAAAAATAATCTATCTACGGCTGCTAGATCTAAACGGAAAGAAACTGACTTGATAGAGCGTTGCACTCTATGCCTACGTATTCTCATCAGAGAATGAGAAATCAGAGTCTACGTAGTTCGGGAAACTACGGGGGAAGTTTGCTCGGCAAGACGTCGCGTCTTGTACCTACGTATTCTCATCAGAGAAATCAGAGCATGACGTAGTTCAGGCTAACTACGGCTAGACAAAGGTGTTCTCGGTCACGCGGGGGTGAAAGAAAGGATTGACGATACTAGTGTACACATTCTAGCAGTTAGGTGTATGCTGCTCGACCATTGGAGACTTAGGCGTACCTGTTTGCGGTAGAACGGTCATAGTATGTCGGGTTTTAAAGGTATGGGAATCTACGGGAACTTAGAACTACGGTCTGGTCTCAAATGCGCAAGGGCAGGAGAAAAGGATAACATCAGCTGTCAGCGGGAAAGTCTCGATTGCACGGCAGCGAGAGAACACAGAAGTTAGTGGTTAGTGTGCTTGCTAGGACATCGCATCCTATGCCTACATATTCTCATCAGAGAAAATCAGAGCAGCTGTAGTTCGACCTACTACAGCTAAAACGGGGAAACGGGAAAAAAGGGAAAAGGGAGCTCGCTAGGATGTCGCATCCTATGCCTACGTACTCTCGTCTGGTACGAGAGATCAGAGCAAACGTAGTTCGACGGACTACGGGCTACGGGAAAGGTGGCTTGCCAATACATCAGTATTGTGCCTACGTACCCTCAATAGGCTTGAGAGATCAGAGCTTACGTAGTTCGGGACTACGGGTCTCGATTGCACGGGGGCAAGAGAAGGGGTCTCAATCGCCTAAACGCGAGGGAAATGGGGTTTCGATTGCACGGGGGCGAGAACAAAGAGGAAGCAGGCCAACGCCCAAACGGGAAGGAACTCGGGACACACACGCAAGAATCTAAGACGTAGGAGTGAATACGTCGCATGTCACCCAAAGGGTACCATACTAGACATCCTAGCCGATTGAGAAGAAACTCCTCAACTGTCATTTCCTACGTATCTAAAGATACAGCTCACAACACTCGATGGTTTCCTGAAGACTTGAAGAAGACGATGATGCTGTTGAACGAAGCAGCTCCTGGGCTCCTGACGTGCGTTCAAGCTCCATTCCAATCTTCTCCTCTCTGGATCCTTGATGATGACGCTCGAACCAGGACAATGTAACGCTTAGACCGTCATGGTTCGACTTATACGAGAAATCAAACTCTAAGAGGTAGCGTATTGATGTCCGTGTCAAAGACAAGATAGAGAAATGATATCGAAAATCATTCTCCAATTGAATCGTGTCACACGGCCAACCAAAAATAAAATCGAGAAAGAAATCAGATGGAAACGAAAATAGGAGAGAAAATAGGAGACCAATCCACTAACAAATGGAAATAAAAGTCTACTCCTAAAAATACGGTAATTAAATTCCTATAGAAAATATTCTAAATAATTAAATCTATAAACCCCTAAAAATATCTAATTCCTAAATTCTTTATAAAGGAATAAATGCTAAATTTCTATTCTAGAAAATATAAAAGAGAACTCTAAGAGAAATATTATCTAAAATTCTCTAAAGAGTATAATATGCTAATTACAACCTATTCTAGGAATTATTCTATTAAAAGAAAATATACTAAAGATTATTGTCTAAGCATATTAAACTAAAACAATTCTCTAAAGAAAATTAAATCCTAATTATAATCCTAACATGCTAATCAATATGCTAATTATATTCTAGGATTATCAACTATTCTAAAAAATTACAATTAAAACCATACAAGAATATTAACAAAAATGTATAGGGGGTGCATCAGTCATTACAGGGGGTGCTGCAGTTAGTAAAACCAAGGAAACTGGGCCCAGAGCCCAGCAAAAATGCACAAAAACGGGGAGGGGGTGAATATCCAGAAACGGGGGGTGTGGCTGGTAAAGGTATAGCCCAGCCCAACATAATTAACACAAAAACGGGAGGGGAGGGGGGGGGGGGGGAAAGGAAAAAAACGGAGGTGCGTGCTGCCAAAAAACAACTTGGGCCTGATGTCCAGTCCAGCGCCATGTGGTCCATGCTTCAGCAAACCAAAACCCTAACCTCTCAAACTCCCCTTTCACTGTTCACGCCGCTCCTTCCTTTCTCAGCCTCTCTCTTTCGCAAGCTTCTCTTTGTCCCCCTCAATCTCTCTGAGATCCATCTCACTTCAAACCTGTAACCTGTAAACCCTAGTGAAATCCTTCACCTCACAACTAAACAAGATGAAGAAGATGAGGATCTTCGACGAAGGCGCCTGAGTTTCTTGATGTTTCTGAACGAAGGTGACGAATTCCGATCGAGCGTTCTTGAAAGAGTTCTTGAAGGTTCCGGAAAATGATGAAGATCATGAAGACGATGAGCTTCACAGGTGATGATCCATGAGAACGGTGAAGGACCTCAGAGGTTTGCGAAGCTTCGTTGTTGCACGTTGAAGGTCGTGGAGGTTTGATGGATTGTGATGTTGATGACGGAGTCTCGTTGCAGATCTGAAGAAGTTTAGTGCTGGATATTGATATTGTAGATCTGGAAAAAATCATTGAAGAAGGTGGTAAGAAGATGATGAACGCAGATCGGTTGCGTTATGATGAACATACGCACAAATCTGGAAAAACATGACGGTTTGAGGATTTGGAAGAAAAAGATTTGAAGGTTTTGAACGTGTTTGCAAATCTTGATGGAGGTTGGTGAATCTTGACAAGGATCTGAGCGGATCTGGAAACTTGCCATGAACCTGATGAGTTTCTGGTGATTTTCTGAACACCAGTGCAGGACGATGAAGGTGTTTCAAGTTCGTTGATGATGAACTGGAGAACGACGATGAACACATGAAGGTTAAGATGAACGTTCATCGTTGATGATTGCTGGAAACGGACGAACACATGATGAATGACTCTGGAAAAACGATGAAGGCGATGAAGGTTAAGATGAATGTTCATAGTTCTGGTAAAATCTCACAAGATTGATGAATCTGGGATGAAGATGATGATGATCACAGTGGAGAAAGACGAATGTTGATAGTGGATCTTCTGGTGAATTACACAGTTTCCGGCGAGAATTTGAGTTCTCCGGTGGAATTTGGTGAAATTTGGCCGCGAGAACCACCGCTTGATTTTGCTGGTGAGGTTCTCCCGGTGTTTGCATGGCCTCCGGTGAGGGATTGGTGAGTGGGACAGGTGGCACACATGCGTGTGCAGGAGAGAGAGATGGCGAAACATGGCATGGAGAAAGGGTGAGGGATGGACAGGTGGGGAGAGAGAAGAGAGAGGGAGTGCCAAGTGTGGGGTGAGGTGGCGTGAGAATGCATGGAAAACGTGTGGCCCTTTAAATACTGACATGTGGCAACGAGTTGGACTTGGGCCCCCACAAATCAGACACCTGGCCCACGAATTTGGATTAACACCCAATTAACACATGATTTACGAATTAAAACTGAATTAAAAAGGGATGCAATTAATTCTGACTAATCTACTCACTTAATGACTAAATTGATGATTAATACCCTAATTAAACCCAATTAATATTAAACGAAAATTAAAACTGCAATTAAAGCCTAAATGAAAATTAAGACTATTCTAAACCTAATTAAAGCTAATAAATCCAATTAAAATGAACTAAGACCCTAATTAACATCTAAAAAAGTGATTAAGATCTAATTAATCTCTATTTAATCCTAAAAGCAAATTAAATCTAAAAAGAGAATTAACGATTAAAATTCTGTTAAATTATAAACAAATAAAAAATAGAAAAAACTCTATTAATCCTATTTAAGAAAATCCTAGTAAAGGAATTATCCTATTAAAAATCATTTTAAAAAAATCTACTTAAACTCTAGAACCAATTATCTTATTAAGACCATTATCTAAAAATGATTAGAGTAATTCCTAAAAAGGAAATTAAAACTAAAACACTATTTTAAAACATTTAATATCTATTAAAGCTATTAAAAATATCTATCTAATATCTAGAAAAATCAATTAAATCCATTAAAAAAAATCTAGAAAATAAGGAAAAAACCTAAAAAAAGCGAGGAAGCCGATTAAATCGATTAGCGAATATATCGAAATAAACGGTAAAAACCCGGACACCGAGATGTCCTCAAAAACAACAACGAGAGCTGGAAACACAGGGAACGAGCATCAATTCTCAAAATACGTCCTCGTATTGGCCTGGAATGCCTGGAGCGCGATCAGAGGGCTGTAATTCTGATAAAGTCAATCTGACTGGAAAAAATGCAATGTACGTGGTATGCAAATGCAAAATGAAATGAGTCGAAACATGAGCTAAATTGCGATAAGTAGTTGGTCAAATTTTGGGGTGCAACAATAGGAATCATCCTTCTATGGAAAAAGTGTCATGCAAGTTGGGTGACTTTCAAGCTCCAAATTCACATGCCTCAGATGACCTGTAACTTGTCTGCCTCATAACTTGAGTTCTATAAACTCTATCAAGGACTTCTAGTACTCAAATTAAAGCTAAGATCATGCCCTAAAAAAATCATGTTGGGGTCAAGGTGAGATGAAAATCCCATCTTGAGTTATGTGGTCTTGAAGTTAGGCACTAAACCAGGGGATTTTACACTGTCAAGCATAGAAACCCTAGCTTAGGAACTCCTCACACTCTTGATTCATGATAAGTTGACCTTGGAATCATCCATTAGGCATCTCAATACATCAATCCATGATCACATGGCTCTTGAATTAGGTCTCAACCTTCTTCAAATCATCAGTTATCTTAGGGTTGACCAGATGAAACCCTAGTTGTACCAATCTTGGTAATTCATCATATCCTTTGCATAATGACCCGTCTAGGCTTCAAAATGATCTTCAACACTTCTCATGAGCTCTCTCAAGGCTCTAGGTTCAACTCTATGGCTTCATTATCATCAAATGACTTCCCACAACTCTCAAGTAGGGAGACATACACACTTGGCTTCAACCACTCTCCCTGAGGATCTTTGCCTTCTCTGGTGAGGATGTCAACCCTTGAACACTTGGATAACCCTCTTGGATAGCTTCATAGTCTTGTGTAGCCCTTGATTGGTAGTCATACCTTTTGATCTCCTGCATACATGTCAATGAAATGCAGATGATAATGCTAATATGAATGCAATGAAACACAAGCTAGGTAAAGAAAGGTTGGGCAAATGTTGGGGTGCAACAGCTGCCCCTATTCAAACGGCTTGGACCTGACTGGGTGAGAAGCGAACGAATCTCAAACAATCATGGTAGAAGACGGTTGAATACCGATAAACCCGAAAATTTTCCAACCGCACAAGTAAACGATACTCTGATGGGAAGACAAATCTTCGGAAACTGAAATATCAGTTGCACGGCAACTAGTTGGAGAAATACTGATCTGAACCATCGTCAGGATGATTCTCTGATTTTAATGTAGATCTTAGTCCTCAAATCATCAAGGGATCACCGGTTACATGGTAACTGGTGATTTGCCAACCGCACAGGTAAACAATACTCTAATTCATAGGAACCTCTTCAAAATCGGAAATGACAGTTGCATGACAACTTGCTGGGGAATCGGTTACATAGTAACCGGAAATTTGCCAACCGCACAAGTAAACGATACTTTGGTGGGTAGGACAATCTTTGAAGTTTGAAACGGAAGTTGCACGGCAACTGGCCCCAAATCTCCATCAGGATGATCATCATATTTCACTGCAGCTTCTTCCTCAAGTCATCAAGGGATCACTGGTTATACAATAACTAGTGATACATATCTGATATTGCCATCAGGCATTCTGTAGCACGACAGCAGAAGAATTCCTTGGGACTCATCAGGTCATCAAGGCCTTTTGACAATCGAGTTAATTATGTCATCGGGCATTCAAAGACATTCTCAGGCGTCAGCCGGACTTTGTCATTAAGTCGGAAATAGCGTCCTTAATCAATCATGAACCACTAAGGATATCCAATCTTTAGCCATCAGGCCTCCGCGTCAGCTGAGGGAACTGCTTCAACATTGCAGTTGGACTTCATCAGTAAGTCTTCAAGGGAAATTTCAACTTCTCAGTTTAGAACCTGTTGGGGATGACACACCTCTGCTGGGGCTTCTGGAGAACTATCAAGTAACTCTGCTTCGGGGACTTAGGAATCGTCCTGGATGAATAAACTTTGCTGAGGAATTCAAGAATAATCATGAACAAACGACTTCGCTGGGGACTCCAAGAATCATCTGGAGCAAACAACTCTGGCGACTTCACTGGGGAGTTTTAAGAATCATCTTAAGCGAACAACTTTTCTGAGGAATTCAAGAGTCATCTTGAGCAAATCATTATACGGAGGAACACCTGCAAAACAAGAACAGTAACGACCTAGCTCATGTTTCATATGCATATGTTTGACAATAGCGTAATGCTCCACGCGGTGGAAATGCTACGCGTTTAGGGTAAATGCTATGCAATCATGCAAAATGCCACAACCCCATCAACAAAATAAATGCTGAAGGGAAAATCCTCCTGTCAAGGAGAAAGAACCAATCTGGTGGAGAGGAGGAGTCATCCTGCCGAGGAGAAGAATTCACACCAATCTCAATTGGACCTATCCTGGGGAAACGAACTCCAGACGACTGCTGCAGGGGAACAAAGTTCTACAAGAACCTGTACCTGCTCAACTAGGTACACGAACCACAACTGCTGAGGAAACAATGTCAATCGCAGAAATAAACTGCACGGCTTTCGCAGAAAAAATCTTCCTGGAGATACGGACTCTGATGGGGAAATACAACATCAACTATTCAACATTCTACTGGGGAAAACCAATAATGCCCTGAACGGATTCCAAGAACTCGGTTCTCTTGGGGGAACTGCAAACTTGGCTGAGGGTAGGCAACCAGGGGCTGGAATAACTCCTACCTGCCGGGGAGAATACAACTCTATGGGGAATTTCAATTCCGCTGGAGACTTCAGTCTGAACTATCGAGAGCTAAACACTGGCGGATAGTCTTCTACGAAAAACTGTACATTGACCCAGTGTTGGGAACGAGCATACACTTTTGCGTATGACTCAGCTAGGGAAATGATGATCCTGCCCAGGATGCATCTGGTTAGGGAGAATCTATCTTTTCTTGGGAAGACATATCAATGCTCACGGTCCCATGCTCTGAATCCATGGGGAAACACTATTGAACTTGCTGGGGAAGAAGGAATCATCCTGCTTGGAAAACATCTGGTGTACTGCCTGTAAGGTGACGTCCCTGCAACAACATGAACAAACAGATAAGATACCCTTCTCAAAGGGACCCATCAAGGTTATCATCCTGTGACAATGTTCAGGTAATTCAATGTTTCAACAATTATCGGCCTAGGCCAACAAGTTTATGTATGCACATTTTATCAAAAACATCGGGCGTTCTTTTTCGCAAACAAAACAGATATTAGCTAAACAAACAAATAGATATCCTGAATAGTACATGTTTATTGATAACGAACCCCTGAATGGGCAAAATGTTTTACAACAGATGCAAGATCCTGAAATGAGGAAGCTGTGCAAGCATAATAACATAAATATACATCAGTATATACAAATGTCGGCAATGTGGCGTAGACGAACACCATGAGTTGATCCCTCTATGACCCACTTGACTTCGATACTTCTCCGACGCTTCAGCTTCAGAAGAGATTGATTCGGATAAACGACCCTCAGGTCTTCCCAAACCACTAAATAATGAAAGTCCACACGTGGAACGCAGTCATTTGCTTTTCTTAATCCCTAACTTTTGCCTGAACCCCCCTTTCGGGTTTTCGATTCACCGGGATACCCTTTTTTTGCCAAAGCCGCCCTTTCAGGTTTTCGACTTTGCGGGTGTACATTTTCATTTATATCCCTAATTTTTTCCCGAACCTTTTTCCTTTTTTATGGTTTGCCGGGATGCCCCATTTTTGCCTGGACATTCTTTTTTCTTTCCAGCGGGTTGTTTTTTAAGCAAAGTATTTTTTAACTGCATCCGCATTCATAGGGGATGCAAAATCTTCGCCATCCATCGTGGATAACAACAAGACTCCTCCCGAGAAGACCTTGCTAACGACATACGGACCTTCGTAGTTAGGAGTCCACTTGACCCTTTGATCGGAATGTGGTGGAAGAATCTTCTTTAGGACGAGATCACCCGTCTGAAAGCTTCTAGGACGCACCTTCTTATCGTAAGCTTTCTTCATTCGGCTCTGGTACAGACGACCATATGCAATCGATGCTAATCTTTTCTCATCCATCAGACTGAGTTGATTTAATCGGTTCTTAATCCATTCTGCCTCATCCAGTTTCACGTCAACCAAAACTCGCAAAGAAGGAATCTCAACTTCCAACGGTAGGACAACCTCCATACCTTCCACTAGTGAGAAAGGAGTTGCCCCGGTTGATGTGCGTATCGTCATACGATAACCGTACAAATTCAAATGGCAACATCTCGTGCCAATCTTTGTAGGTCACAACCATCTTCTGTACTATCTTTTTAATGTTCTTGTTGGCCGCTTCAACCACACCATTCATCTTCGGCCGGTAAGGTGATGAGTTGTGATGTTCAATCTTGAAGCTCTGGCATAACTCCTTCATCATCTTATTATTCAGATTCGAACCATTGTCAGTAATGATCCACTCGGGAACTCCGTATCGACAGATGATGTCCTTCTTTATGAATCTGGCTACCACCTGCTTGGTCACGTTAGCATACGAGGCTGCCTCCACCCACTTGAAGTGATGACCGTTAGATGCAGTGGGCTCGATCTTGCCTATCATGTCAATGCCCCACATGGAGAACGACCACGGGGATGACATGACATTCAACGGGCACGGCGACACATGAATTTTATCAGCATAAATCTGGCATTTATGACATCTCTTCGCCAATTTGAAGTAATTCGACTCCATCGTCAGCCAGTAATATCCTGCTCGTAGGATCTTTCTCGTCATAGCATGTCCACCGGCGTACGTACCAAATGTGCCTTCATGGACTTCCTCCATAAGCAGACTAGCTTCTTTCTCATCTACACATTTGAGTAGCACGAGATCGTAATTTCTCTTATACAGAACTCCATCAGGATTGAGATAAAAATTCCCAGACATCCTCCTCAGAGTCTTCTTATCCAGGGTTGATGCTCCCGTAGGACACTCCTTAGTCATAACGAAAGTCTGGATGTCATGGAACCATGGCTTTCCGTCGGAGGCTTCCTCGATTGCAAAAACGAATGCAGGTCTATCAAGACGAGAAATGACAATTCTTGGAGCTTCATTCCAAAAATTGACTTTGTACATCGAAGCCAACGTGGCTAAGGCATCAACCATCTGATTTTCAGCTCTGGGCACATGATGGAGTTCCACTCGATCAAAGAACAGAAGTAGCCTTTTGGCATAATTCATGTACAGAACCAAATTCGACTGACGAGTCTCCCACTCCCCTTTAATTTGGTTAACAACAAGTGTCGAGTCACCGTATACATCCAGGTTTTTGATTCTCAAATCAATAGCTTCTTCCAAACCCATGATACATGCTTCGTATTCTGCTTCATTATTGGTGACTGGAAAAGTCAATCTGGCAGTGAACGGGATGTAGGATCCCTGGGGAGTCGTAATGATCGCCCCAATACCACTTCTGTATGAATTAACTGCCCCGTCAAATATCAATTTCCAATGAGACTTCCTATCTGGCCCCTCGTCGGGCAACAGTTCATCACAATCTTTCACTTTGAGAAACATGATATCCTCATCAGGGAATTCAAATTTCATCGGCTGATAATCTTTGATAGGCTGTTCGGCAAGGTATTCAGATAATACACTTCCCTTGATGGCCTTCTGGGAAACATACTGAATGTCATACTCCGTCAACACCATTTGCCATCTGGCAATCCTGCCTGAAAGTGCTTGCTTCTCGAAGACGTACTTGATCGGATCCATTTTCGAAATGAGCATAGTCATGTGGTTGAGCATATACTGTCGTAAACATTTGGCAGCCCACGTGAGTGCGCAACACGTTTTTTCCAGCATTAAGTAACGGGACTCACTGTCGCTTGCGCGAAAATAAGGTGCCGACCTGACAGAAGAGTCGCCACCTTTCGTTATTTATCCCTCAGAGGGGGAATGGAAACGATCGGAAAAACCTGACGAATAAGGGTAAGACAAGGTCATCGCAACCATTGTCTGGGTTCGGGAGTCGGTTACGCAAGGGGAAGGTATTAGCACCCCTCACGTCCGTCGTACTCGACGGGATCCACGCTTGTTTGTTTACTTGGACGGGTTGTTTTTATTCTATCTACCTATCAAGGCTGGCTGAAAAAGAAAAGAAAAATGACTCGGCAAAGCGTCACACTTTATGCCTACGTATTCTCATCAGAGAATGAGAAATCAGAGTCAACGTAGTTCGGCCTACGAAGGGTTACGGGGGAAGGTAGCTCGCCAATACATCAGTATTGTGCCTACGTACTCTCAACAGGCATGAGAGATCAGAGCTCACGTAGTTCGGGAAACTACGGTTTATTTCCTATTTTGAAAGAAGTGTTTTTTATTGTGTTTGCGATTTCAACCGCACTAGAGACTATGACCTGAGAGTGAATGCGTCGCATGTCACCCAAAGGGTACCATACTAAACATCCAGATTATGGAAAAGAAACTCTCCCACAATCCTTTCTCAGATAGCTTAAGGCTCGTAACGTACGAAAGAAATCATTCATGATTACTGTATCTTAAACTGCTTTGAGATGAGAAGAGAACAGGCCCAACTAGGAGGGAGACTATCAAGTCCTACTGTTATCATGCCACGGATTCATCCTATGGTTGAGGTTTGAACAGGGAACTCCTAGAAGTTGTCATGCATAGGTTTCAACCTAAAAGTCTATCATCAAATCCTTATCAAAGTAAATGAGAGTCCTAAGGGATCATGTCAATGATACACCAAAACAGACAAAGCATCAGCTTAACAGTAAAATGCATGCAATGCAAGTGAGGGAGGAAATGTGTGTGGGGCTTCAGCCTCCACAAGCTCATCTCAACCTCAAGCCAGTCATGAAATAACAGTAATCATACTGAAATAAACAACATGCTATCAAGCAATATACAGATAAAAGAAATGAAGTGCCATCAGGCAAACAAACCACATGCTTGAGAAAGAAATTATCTACATCTAAGCTCTAATCCTAACCCTAAAACAGAACCCTAATCAGATCTAAGCAAAGCCCTAAAGCAAAAGGAATCAATCCCAGTCTTCAAGCTTCAAAACAAGCTTACCAAAGAAAGGGAGCTAAGTAAGCAGACTCATAGTGCCCTCCTCAGGAAAGCAATAGGAGGCTTATACTCAGGAATCATATCCTATGTGGCTCAACAACTGTGATAAGTTTGCATTCCTCCTCAGGAGAAATTAAACTCACATGAAGGCTCCGACATCATTGGATACTTGAGAAATCCTAGATGAACTAAGGGAACTAAGTGAATAGACCCATAGGACCTTCCTCAGGAAAGTACTAGGGGGCTTCCACTTAGGAATCGTATCCCATGTGGCTCAACAACTGTGATCAGTTTACATTCCTCCTCGGGAGAAACTAAACTTACATGAAGGCTCCAACATCATTGGATACTTAAGAAATCCTACATGAACTAAGGGAACTAAGTGAATAGACCCATAGGACCTTCCTCAGGAAAGTACTAGGAGGCTTCCACTTAGGAATTGTATCCCATGTGGCTCAACAACTGTGATCAGTTTACATTCCTCCTCAGGAGAAACTAAACTCACATGAAGGCTCCAACATCATTGGATACTTAAGAAATCCTACATGAACTAAGGGAACTAAGTGAATAGACCCATAGGACCTTCCTCAGGAAAGTACTATGAATTTCCCTCAAACTTCAGGATCTCAAACCTCACAAACAGAGAACAAGCTCCAACCTCTCAACCTCTGGGTCTTGATCTTCAATCCTCTCTTTCATCATGCTCCTTCAACAAGGTCTTCAAAGCAAACCAAACCCCACAACAATTCCCCAAAGATAAACCCCAGAGATAGACAAATATCACAGACAGTCAATGCAATCAGTCAACTTCAGAAAATATCTAAAAATATAAAGCAAGGGGAAAAACCTAACAATCATTTACAAGGGTCTATAACACCTACCCACAACATCCCTATATGCCCATACCCAAAAATCAAGTCAAAACTCTCAAAAGAAAATGAATTACTTCACCTATGCTAAACCTAAACCCTAATTATGATTACTCTAATCTCCCCTAATTAAACTAATCAAATTTTAATCTAAAAATCATGAATTAAATCCAATGGGAAACTATGATTCAATATCTCATCACACCAAAAATAATGAACCAAAAAGATTAAGGGAAGGTCCTAAACTAAATTCTACAAAATTGAGTATCAAACTAAACCTATTTAAGAGCTATTTAAAAGAAAAATATACTAAAAATATAAAACTAAAAATAAAATGGAATTTTTATTTTTATTAATTTTCTAGACAAAATTATAAACCTATAGAAAAAACAAGAAATGAAAAATATATATTTTCCAATTTTCTATGAATTATTTAATATGCAAGAAATATAAAAGGAATTAAAAATAAGAAATTAAAATAAAATGGGGGAGGGGGTGTCAAAAGAAGAGGCGCCTAGTTGTTTTGTTGTTGGGCTGAGAACATGGAGGGTGGCATTAGCGAAGGCGCGCAGGCCCACATGCTTTCAGAATTTAAATGAAAAATTAAAAGAAAAAGGATGAACGGTCGGTGTATTTAGCAAGAGTTTTAAGTTCAAATATGGATTGGGCCGCTGGTGGGGGTGTGAGTATCAAAGATTCGCTGAGCCCATGGTTTTCCACTTATTGAAACGCAGCGTATTGCCTTAAGGATTCCCTCCGTTTCTGATTTCAAATCATGGCCGCTGGATTAGAATAAAAAGTCAAGTAAAATGAATGATCCAACGGCGGAGGGATCGTCTTCTCCAAACTTCCATCTAGGGTTTCAGAAAACCCTAACTCCATGCAAGAACTTTACCTCACTCGTGCTCTCTCATATGGCCATGAAAATCAAAAATTCTAAAACCAAAAATGCTCTACTAATCACCAGGAACATAGCCATGCGCTTAGTTTTCTTTGAACCATCGTGTACCTCTCAAACAGAATGCATCAAAGTTAGGGTTCCACCATATTTTTCTGATATCGACCGTGATGAATCTCAAATCTAATGGTGTGATCTTGTTCCTCACATTACCCTAACCATTCTAAACCATAACATATCAACTACAACCTACTAAACAGCTTGTTCTTGATCTTTAAAGAAAATGTGACCTGCCATAGAACCTCATGAAAACTCCTCTAATCTTCAGAAATTGATCATCTACCATGCCTTAACAACTCCATACCCAAGAATCTAGCAGAATGCACATAAATAAGGATCTATGGTAAAAGTTTCAAACCTGTCAAGTGGTTATGGCAGGGGTGTGTAGAGCTCAATTCAATGCTTGCTCTCTCTTCCAAATACTCCTCTAATGGTATACTTTCTTCTGTTTGCAATGGTTTTGATGGAAGGAGCTTGTAGAGATCAAATCGTGCCTTGCTTGTGTTTGAAGAAACTTTGAACACCTCACTCTTTCTCTCACTCTCTCCACTTAATTCTCCAACCTTTCATCTCATGGTGATCCTCTCAATATATAACCATTAATGGAAGAATCTAGAAGCTTTTAGAATCATCTAGAAAAGTAATGGAAAGTCATGGAATTTCTCTTTTAATGACATGTTGGATATCTCATCTCATGCATTAAGCCTCTTAATTTTGTGTCAAAATATCCTTACATGAGATATTGAGATGGAATGTGTGAAGAAACAAGCTCAGCCTTGCCTTATGTGAAGTTTCTCAAAGGTTCCTTAATATGCAAGAAAGAACTTTACAAAGTAACCCCCATTTTAAGACCTCAAACCAAAAATGTGCTTGAACCATTGTTTTTAAAATGATGTTTGGATTCAAAATGACATATTGCATGACCTATTTTGGATTCATAGATCTCCCAAACCAATTTCCAACTTGGATCCATTTAAGTTATAAGTCATTTTTAGGTCATTTTCACCCATTCTTGTCAATCCTTGCTACAAGATTTTCCAACAACTCATGACCACTTTTCTAGGCTTAAAATGCCATTTTGAACAACTTTGATGTTTTGAGTTTTTTCATTTGAGGCTTGGAAATAGGAGATATGGCCTTTGCTTAAAATGACCTATAATCACCAAATGACCAAAATACCCTTGTCTTGTTCAAACCATAAGTTGAGTTCTACAAATCCTATCAAGGACTTCTAGTACTCTCTATAAATATAAGAAGATGCTCTTCAACATTCATGTTGACCAAGAGATCATAGGAACCATCCTACTAGGGCAAAAGTTGTCTACAAGTTGGGTGACTTTCAAGGACCCAGATTCACATACCTCAGACGACCTGTAATTTGTCAAAACCATAACTTGAGCTCTGCATATCCTATCAAGGACTTCTACCACTCAAGATCTACAACATTCATGTTGTGGGGAAGATGAGATAACAATCACATCTTGAGCTAAAACTGCCTGGAAGATAGGGACCAAATTGGGGTTTTTTCACTGACAATCTTTAGAAACCCTAGCTTAAAACTTCTCAAACTCCTCAATCATGATGAGTTAGTATAGGAATCATCTTTATAACATCTCCATACATCATTCCATGATCTCATGGCCCTTGGATTAGGTCTCAGCCTTCTCCAAATCTTCAGTTGACCTAGGGTTGACCCAGTCAAAACCCTAATTCTACCAGTCATGGTTGAATCTTCTGAATTCTTGCATAATGACCTCTCTGGGCTTCATGATGGCTTTCAAGACATCTCATAGGCTTTCTCAAAGCATCAATTTCACTCTCATAGTCTCAGAATCATCTGGGGAGCACCCACAACCCTCAAGTTAGGAGACACACAACCTTGGTTCCAACCAATTCCTTTGAGGATCTCTTGACCTTTCTGATGAAGGTATCAAAATTCAAACACTTGATGGGTAAATAATTGTTGGCCAAATTTTGGGGTGCAACAGCTGCCCCTATTCAAACGGCTTGAACCTGACTGGGTGAGAAGCGAACGGCTCTCAGCCAATCAAGGTGCGAGACGGTTGAATACCGGTAAACCCGAAAATTTGCCAACTGCACGAGCACACGATACTCTGCGGGGAACAAATCTTCGAATACTGCAATACTAGCTGCACGACAACTAGCTGGAGAAATACTGATCTGACATCGCTGTCAGTTATCCACATTGACCTCTTCTGACATCGTCTTCAGGCAACCAAAAAACCCAACATCACCGCTGGAAGACTAAACCACCTGACATCGCCGTCGGACAATCAAAATACCCCGCATCGCCGCTGGAGAACTACATCTGACATCACCGTCGAACAATCAAAATACCCCGCATCGCCGCTGGAGAAAATACAACACTGAACAACTTTGACCTGAGGTTCACCCCTGGTAAATGGAATAAAAGGTACACTTGCGTATTTGAAACTACTCCGCTGGGAATGAGAGACTTAACCAAGCATACTCTGATCTTGGGTTCTCCCTCAGAACCATAACGAACATCCAAATACTACTGCATACGGATCCCACCGTAGAACTTCAACATCAAAGATATATGAAACCCTGGCCCCTGGCCACTTCCAGCTTCAGCTAGAAAAGATCTTCGAGTACTTCTGAAGATGAAATCCCTGGCCTTCAAGGATGTAAACTTTGCCCGTCGGCAATTCCAGCTTCAGCTAGAAAAGATCTTCAAGTATTTCTGAAGATAAGCATCCTTGGCCTTCAAGGATGTAAACTTTGCCCGTCGGCAACTCTGCAGGAGGTATCTTCGACTTCAGTCTGAAGAAAATGATCCTTGGCCTTCAAGGATACATGGATCTGCCTTCAGGCAACTCCGCCTCTGCTATAGAGTATCCGTGACTTCAGTCAGGGATATACTTCGGCCTTCAGTCCGAAAAATGAATCCTAAGTCATTCATGACTTTGGGGATAACCTTGCCTTCAGGCACCTTCGCCTCAGCTTGGGAAATCTGTGACTTCAGTCAGAGAAATGGTATCCTGAGCCATTCATGACTCTACGGGGATTCAAACACTTTGCCTTCAGGCAAACTCCGCTTCAGCTGGAGAAACATCTTCGACTTCAGTCAGAAGAATACTATTCACTTGATCGCAATCAATCATCACCTCAGGACAACTGACTTGGTCTTCAGGCCAACACGGATCACCTTGCATACAAAAGCTGTATCTACAAATTTTTTGAACCTTGTCTTCAGACAAACGTTGATTCATCAACACGGACATCTGAATCCACAGGAACCTTCTGCTATCGCCTTCAGGCGTTTACGAAGTCAATCTTCAGATTAGACATCACTGTTGGAGCAAACATATCACGCTGCTAAGGACTTCAAGAATCATCTTGAACAAACAACTCCGTTGGGAACCTTCAAGAATCATCCTGAACCGATAACCATTCTGGAGACTTTACTCTGCTGGGGATTCCAGGAATCTTCCTGGACAACTCTTGCCGGGTACAAACCAATCACGGCTTGAGCAGCTTCCAAGGACTCGGCTCTCTTGGAGTTTTAGGAACCATCCTGGGCGATCTTCGCCGGGGACTCTAGGTATCAATTTGAGCAACCAACTCGGGAGACTGCGCTGAGGTCTCAAGAATCATCTTAAGCAAACAGCCCTGCTGAGGAATTCGAGAATCATCTCGAACTGAAGACTTCGCTGGGGATCTCAAAAATCATCTTGAGCGAGCGACTTCGTTGGGGGAGAACATTAGGAATCATCCTGAATCACTGATCCTTTGGCGGAACACCTATAAAACAAGAATGATAATAACCTAGATCATGTTTATGATGCATATGCTTCGGCGTCATGCCCCACACGGTGGGAATGCTATGCGCTTATGCTAAATGCTATACAATCATGCCCGATGATGCGATCCCATCAGCAAAATAAATGCCGAAGGGGAAATCCTCCTGTCAAGGAGAAAGAACTACTCAGATAGAGGAATCATCCTGCTGAGGAGAACGTGGTCCTGCCAATATCAATCGGACTCTGTATGGGGAAATGATCTTCGGTTGACTGCTGCAGGGAAAACAACTTCAGTTGATTACTGCAGAGGGACGAAGCTTCACAAGACCCTGGACCTGCTGAGAGAAAGTGATGTCGATTGCGAGAATAAACTGCGTGGCCGTCATGGCTACTTTTCTGGGGATGATAACTCTGTGGGGGAACAACTTCAGCTGCTCAACACTCCACTGGGGAAAAACCAATCATGATCTGATCACCTTCCAAGGATTCGGCTCTCTTGGATATCTGCAAACTCGGCTGAGGAAGGAGAAGTCATTCTGCTTCGCTGGAAAGAGTACAACTCTGGGGGAAATACAGCATCAGCTGCTCAACATCTGCTAGGGAACATCCACTCAAGGTCCCAACTGCTTCCAAGGATTCGGCTCTCTTGGGGGTTTGCGGACTCAGCCGAGGAGAGAGAAATCATTCTACTTCACTGGAGAGTACGACTCTGATGAGGAATTTCAATTTCGCTAGGGAAGAAAGAATCATCTGACTTCGGGGGAGAGTACAACTCTGCAGGGGAATACAACATCAGCTGTTCCAACACTCTACTGGGGGAAGAGGGAATCATCCGGCTTCAGGAGGGAGCATGACTCTGGTGGGGAATCTCAATTCCGCTGGAGACTTCAGTCTGACACCATTAGTCGCGGCATACTTCGGCGTACGAACAATTTCCTACGAGACCTGCACTTGTGACCCGGTGCTGGGGGAGACACCTGCTTCGGCGACTTTACTGGGGAAAACACGAGCTTCGGCACCCGAACATTTCTATGAAATCTGCACTTGTGACCCGGTGCTGGGGGACATGAGCTTCGGTCCTTGACTCAGCTGATAAGGTGACGTTCCTTCAGGATGCGTCTGCTTGGGGAAGAGAATCCTCTCTGCGTGGGGAGACATATCAATGCTCACTGCCTTGCGTTCAGATTCTGTGGAGGAGAGACTACTGAACTCTGCTGGAGAAGGAGGACTCGCCCTGCTTCGGGGATGCGCACGACACATCTTCTGGAAGGCGCTACACCTGCAACAACACAAACAAACAGACAAGATACCCTCCTCAAAGGGGCTTATCAAGGTTATTATCTCGTGACAAAATTCAGGTAATTAATTGTTTCAACAACCAATGGGCCTAGGCCCGTAAGCTTATGTATGCGCATTTTATCAAAAACATCGGCATTTTCATTCGCAAACAAAACAGATAAATGCTAAACAGGCAAGCAGAATTGCTGAATAATATGCATTTTATTGATGATGAACCCCTGAATAGGCAAAAGAATGTTTTACAACAGAGGCAAACTCCTGGAATGAGGAAGCCGCGCAAAAATAAAACATAAATATACATCAGTATATACAAATGTCGGCAACGAGGCGTAGACGAACACCATGAGTTGATCCCTCTAAGACCCACTCGACTTCGATACTTCTCCAACGCTTCAGCTTCGGAAGAGATTGATTCAGATAAACGGCCCTCAGGTCCTCCAAACCACTAAACAATGAAAGTCCACACGCGGAACGCAGTCATTTTCTTATTCAAATCCCTAACTTTTGCGTGAACCGCCCTTTACGGGTTTTCAGTTCACCGGGATATCCTTTTTTGCCGAAGCCGCCTAGTGTAGGTTTTCGACTTCGCGGGTGTACATTTTTTTCAATATATCCCTAATTTTTTTCCCGAACCTTTTATTCTGTTTTTGGTTCGCCGGGATGCCCCTTTTTTGCCTGGACTCTTTCTTTTTTGTCCAGCGGGTCTTTTTCAAGAAAAGTTTTTTTTAACTGCGTCCGCATTCACCGGGGATGCAAAATCTTCACCATCCATCGTGGATAACAACAAAGCTCCTCCTGAGAAGACCTTGCTGACGACATACGACCCTTCGTAATTCGGAGTCCACTTGCCCCGGTGATCGGAGTGTGGCGGAAGGATCTTCTTCAGGACGAGATCACCCGTCTGAAAGCTTCTAGGACGCACCTTCTTATCATAAGCTTTCTTCATTCGGCTTTGGTACAGACGACCAAATGCAATCGATGCTAACCTCTTCTCGTCCATCAGGCTGAGTTGGTTCAAACGATTTGTAATCCATTCTGCCTCGTCGAGCTTCACATCAACCAAAACTCGCAGAGAAGGAATCTACACTTCTAACGGTAGGACAGCTTCCATACCGTACACCAAGGAGAAAGGAGTTGCCCCGGTCGACGTACGCACCGTCGTATGATAACCGTGCAAGGCAAACGACAGCATCTTGTGCCAATCTTTGTACGTCACAACCATCTTCTGAACGATCTTCTTTATGTTCTTGTTGGCGGCTTCGACGACGCCATTCATCTTCGGCCGGTAAGGAGATGAGTTGTGGTGTTCAATCTTGAAGCTCTGGCACAGCTCCTTCATCATCTTGTTATTCAAATTCGAACCATTATCAGTAATGATCCGCTCGGGAACTCCATAACGACAGATGATGTCCCTCTTTATGAATTTAGCTACCACCTGCTTGGTCACATTAGCGTACGAGGCTGCCTCCACCCATTTGGTGAAGTAGTCGATAGCTACCAGAATGAAACGATGACCATTGGATGCAGTGGGCTCGATCTTGCCTATCATGTCGATGCCCCACATGGAGAACGGCCAAGGGGAGGACATGACATTCAATGGGCACGGCGACACATGAACTTTATCAGCATAAGTCTGGCATTTATGGCATTTCTTCGCGAATCTGAAGCAATCCGACTCCATAGTCAGCCAGTAGTATCCTGCTCTCAGGATCTTTCTCGTCATGGCGTGCTCGCCGGCGTGCGTACCAAATGTGCCCTCATGGACTTCTTCCATGAGCATACTTGCCTCTTTCTCATCTACACATCTGAGCAGCACGAGATCGTGGTTTCTCTTATACAACACTCCATCAGGATTGAGATAAAAGTTTCCCGATAGCCTCCTCAGAGTCTTCTTATCCTGGGTTGACGCACCCGCAGCATACTCCTTAGTCATAAGGAAGGTCTGGATGTCGTGGAACCATGGCTTGCCGTCAGCGGCATCCTCGATTGCAAAGACAAATGATGGTCTATCGAGACGCGAAAGGACAATGCTTGGAGCTTCATTCCAAAGATTGACTTTATACATTGAAGCCAGCGTGGCTAAGGCATCAGCCATCTGATTTTCAGCCCTGGGTACATGATGGAGCTCCACTCGATCGAAGAACGGAAGCAGCCTCCTGGCGTAATTCATGTATGGCACCAAATTCGCTTGACGAGTTTCCCACTCCCCTTTAATCTGATTGATTACAAGCGCTGAGTCACCATATACGTCTAGATTCTTGATTCTCAAATCAATTGCCTCTTCTAGACCCATAATACATGCTTCATACTCTGCCTCATTGTTGGTAACTGGAAACGTCAGTCTCGCAGTAAACGGGATGTGGGATCCGTGAGGAGTCGTGATGATAGCCCCGATGCCACTTCCATAGGAATTAACCGCTCCATCGAATATCAACTTCCACTGAGACTTCCTATCTGGCCCCTCACCGGGCAATGGCTCATCGCAATCCTTCGCTTTAAGAAACATAATATCCTCGTCAGGGAATTCAAACTTCATCGGCTGGTAATCCTCGATTGGCTGTTCGGCAAGGTAATCAGACAATACGCTTCCCTTAATGGCCTTCTGGGAGACGTACTGAATATCATATTCTGTTAACACCATTTGCCATCTGGCAATCCTGCCCGAAAGAGCCTGCTTCTCGAAGACGTACTTGATCGGATCCATCTTCGAAATTAGCATAGTGGTGTGATTGAGCATATATTGTCGTAGACGTTTGGCAACCCAAGCTAATGCACAACACGTCTTCTCCAGCATCGAGTATCGAGATTCACACTCAGTGAACTTTTTACTCAAGTAGTAAATAGCATGCTCCTTTCTGCCCGTCTCGTCGTGCTGACCGAGAACACACCCCATACTATTCTCCAGAACCGTCAGGTACATGATTAATGGCCGTCCAGCCACTGGGGGTATCAAGATTGGAGGTTCTTGAAGATACTGCTTTATTTTGTCGAATGCCTTCTGGCAATCCTCATTCCAAGTAATCGCCTGATCTTTCTTTAAAAGTTTGAACATCGGTTCACAAGTGGCTGTGAGCTGAGAGATAAACCTTGCAATGTAGTTTATTCGGCCCAAGAAACCACGAACTTCTTTTTCTGTTTTCGGCGCTGGCATTTCTTGAATAGCTTTTATTTTTGTAGGATCAACTTCGATACCTCGTTCACTAACGATAAACCCCAATAACTTTCCGGACCGTACTCCGAAAGTGCACTTGTTAGGATTCAGCCTCAGCTTGAACTTCCTAAGCCTCTCAAAAAGCTTCAATAAGTTGACCAGATGCTCTTCCTCCGTTTGGGACTTCGCAATCATGTCATCAACATAGACCTCGATCTCATGATGAATCATATCATGAAACAAAGTTACCATTGCTCGCTGGTAAGTGGCCCCTGCGTTCTTCAGACCGAAGGGCATTACCTTATAGCAAAATGTTCCCCAGGGGTGATAAACGTCGTTTTCTCCATGTCCTCCGGTGCCATCTTAATCTGATTGTAACCGGAGAAGCCATCCATGAACGAAAACACGGAGAACTGGGTTGTGTTGTCGACCAACACATCGATATGAGGCAATGGGAAATCATCCTTAGGGCTCGCCCTATTCAAATCCCGATAATCGACGCACATGCGTACCTTACCGTCCTTCTTCGGTACAGGCACTATGTTGGCAACCCACGGAGGGTAAGTGGTTACGGCTAAAAATCCTGCGTCTAACTGCTTCTGGACTTCTTCTTTGATATTTACAGTCATATCTGGTCTCGTCCTCCTAAGCTTCTGCTTGACTGGAGGGCCATCTTCTCGCAACGGCAAGCGATGAACCACGATGTCTGTGTCAAGTTCGGGCATATCTTCGTACGACCAAGCAAATACGTTACTATACTCTCGAAGCATCTCGACCAGTCTATGCTTGACATCATTCTGCAGTGCAGCCCCTACTCTGACATTTCTGACGAGCTCTTCAGAACCCAGATTTACGATCTCAATATCTTCCTCGTGAGGCAGAATAACCTTTTCCTCTTGTCTCAACAAGCGGGCCAACTCTTCCGGAAGGTCTTCGTCTTCATCAATCTCATCCTCGGCTTGATAGATCGGGCAATCGAAGTCGTAGTGAGCCGTAGAGGGTCCAGAGTCGATGTTGTCTGTTATATGGATCCTGCAATAACAAGGGTTAAGCTTAAAACAAGAATATGCAGGTTAGCACGAACCCCGTTGCCATTTTACTATTTTTCAACATAAACATAAAACAGGAATAACAGAGAACACAATATTTGAGTACGAAGAAAACGCCTTTGATTTATTAACAAAATGCATGTACATAATCCAACAAGGCCCTGACAATAAAACCACTATGCCCCGGGCAGGACATAGGGTTGTACAAAGATTGTAAAAAGTAAATCATTACTCTTCACTTGTCAGCTGGATAATCTCCTTGATGGTCCAATTGTTGAGGCGCTCGCCCGGCTTGCTTGGCTGAATCCAGGCGTCAAGATCACAATCGCTATCCCCGCTGTCCTCAGACGCTGCGTTGATGCTTTCGAAAATCACTCCGCCCCTGGTAAATAGGATCGGCCCCTTCCCACGAGACAAGCTGCTAGACGAAGAAGATGAAGCTTCAGCTTCAGGAGAATACCCCAATCCAAACTTATCCTGCTTGATCGGTATCTCCAAATATGCCCCCAGCCTGGGGTGGAACCGGCTTCGACGACGGCTCGAGCTTCTTTGAACGAGGAGAGATTCATCTCTTGCTTCTCTATGACGACAGAAGCTACTTCTTTCACCTTGACGGCTTCAAATGCTTGGCAGAGAGTTTCATGGATTTCGCCGTCCATTTCAACATACTTAAAGGATGACAAGTGGCTTACCATAATGTCCTCCTCACCACAGACGGTTACTATGCTTCCCCCGACAGCATATTTGAGCTTTTGATGCAGCGTGGATGTCACGGCACCAGCAGCATGGATCCATGGCCGACCTAAGAGGCAACTGTAGGCAGGCATGATATCCATGATATAAAAAACCGTATCGAACGTCTCCGGACCAACTTGAATCGGCAGGGTCAACTCTCCGAAAACGTGGCGCTTAGTTCCGTCAAATGCTTTCACCACCAGATCACTGGGCGTGCAAAGCAATCCACGAGTGTCCAACTTCATTAGTGCCTTCTTCGGAAGCACATTAAGTGACGAACCCGTGTCCACCAGGACATGCGACATGATAGTGCCTCTGCACTCTATCGAGACGTGCAAGGCGCTGTTGTGATTTCTCCCTTTAGGAGTCAGCTCTAAATCTGTGAAACCTAGCCCATTGCCAGCATTAACATGGGCTACCACCTCTTCTAGATGATTCACTGATATCTCTTGCGGTACGTAGGCATCGTTTAATACCTTCAGTAACGCGTTGCGGTGCGCTTCAGAGCACAGCAACAAGTTGAGAATAGAAATCTTTGACGGAGTCTGATGAAGATGGTCTACAATCTTGTAGTCGCTCTTCTTGATTAACCGCATGAACTCCTCGGCATCTTTGACAAGCAAATCCTTCTCTGCCCCACAAGGGACCTCTTCGAAGGCTTTGCCTTTACCCTTATCCACAACATCAGCTCTGACCACTTTCTCTGCCACAACCTCTGTCGGTGCAAACACTCTTCCGCTTCGAGTAATGCCACTGACTCCTGCGAATTCTGCACAGTCGATCCATACGGCTCCAGCTCTAACTTCTGACCATTGCAATAGACCTCAGCGCCATAATGCCATGGAACGATGTTAGTGCTCTCGAATGGGATCGGCCCGGCTCTGGTAATAGTGATTGTAGGCGGTCGGGGCGCAGAAATAGTAATAGGTTGACGAGGAATGGTGATGGTGGCGACTTCATCTGCCTGCTTCAACACAATCTCCCCTGATACACTTTCAATTCTTCGGCTGAACTGCAAAATACCCTCAGACATCAGACTTTGGATACCTTCTACCAGCTGCTCACACCCATCAGGACGTGTAGCACAAGCCATGCATAACTCTCCGCATCCTGGAAATAACCCTTTCTTCAACAGCTTAGCTTTGACGAAACTAAGCGGCGTTTTCAAGTCTTTGACATCAGTCAACATATCTGCACTCTCCTCAGCGATAATGGCGTTTACTCTGCCTCCTCTATGATGAGGCATAGGGTTTTTGGTAACATTGGGCACATTATCAGAAAAGTTAATAACCTTGGCGTCTACCAGGTCCTGCACCTTGTGCTTAAAGGCTTTGCAGTTCTCGATTGTATGGCCTGGTGCCCCAGTATGGAAATCGCAAGTGGCATTCGCGTCATACCCCGGTGGTGGTGCCCCTGTTAAGGGAGCCAACGTCCTCTTTTGAACTAGCTGAAGCTGAAGCAAAGTTTGCAAGAGCTGCACATACGACATAGGTGGTGCTTCAAAATGACGGTTTGCCAAAGGAGCCCGATTCTGATATTTTCTATACCCCTGTTGATTCTGTTGCTGCTGCTGCTGCTGCGGAGCTGCCGGGATATTTATGCTAGCAATCTGCTGCTGAGGGCCTTTGCCCTTTCTCCGAGCGTTGGTGACAGCACTCGCATCTCCTTCTCGACGCTTGCCAGCATAGGGTTTCTTTCCACCTCCTCCAGCTGAGGATGATTCACCCTGAATTTTTCTGATCTTTATACCATTCTCTACGTGCTCGCCCATAGTGATGAGAGCCGAGAATGTCCCAGACATGCCACTGACTAGCTTTTCATAGTAAATTCCAGGAAGGGTGGCCACAAACATTTGCACGAGCTCGCGCTCAACCATCGGCGGTTGAACCCGAGCAGCCAACTCACGCCACCGCTGGGCGTACTCTTTAAAGCTTTCATTATTCCGCTGCGAGAGGTTCTGGAGCTGAACTCGGTTGGGGGCCAAGTCGCTATTGTATTGATAGTGGAGGACAAACGCTTCAGCGAGATCTTTCCACGTGCGTACTGTAGTGGGCTCCAAGCCCATATACCACTCGAGGGATGGACCAGAAAGACTATGTTGGAAGAAGTGCATCAGCAACTTCTCATTGTCGGAGTAGGCAGACATCTTTCTATAATAAGATCGAAGGTGGACACGGGGGCAAGTAGTACCCTTATACTTCTCAAAGACAGGCACCTTGAACTTATGAGGTACCTTGAAATCAGCAATTAACCCCAGCTTGGACATATCAACGCCCAAAGTATTCTGATTCTCAATGTCTCTCATCTTGTCTTCCAGTGCTTTGAACCTGAGTCGTGCTTCAGCATTCAACTCTGCTTCCACACCTCTTTGAGAAAATACGTCATCCTGATGATCCTCAAGCCACGGTTGAGGCACCAACAGATTTCCGACGCCAGCATTGCCGTTGACCGGCCCTATGTTGACATTGGCTCCCAGACTACCATTGCCGATGCCCGTCGCATTGAGTCCGATATTAGTCATCATATTGCCATTAGCACTGCCGTTGCCCCCGGCAACAGGAACAACATTCTGCGGAGCATCAACTGGAGGAGGGGTAGGCACATCCCCGCCATGAAGTATGCCATTACTATCAACCCTGGAGATCAAAGGTTGAACCAAAGTACGAAGCTGGTCCTGACCATTAGCGACTACCTGCATCAGTTCCATAAAACGACCCATCCGTTCACGGAGCTCTTGAACATCTGACTGCACCTGATCCATGATCCTAGTCTGATTGGCTCGAGTTAAGTAACGGTGAATGAGTCTCTGATCAATCCTGGAGATCGGAAGCAGCTCGGAACCTGTGAACCTGAAAAACCTGTCAACATTAAAGGTTAGGAAAAGCAACAAAATGTACGCCATGCAAATGCTTCATGCAGATGCATGTGTGTGTCTGTGTGCTTGGGAGATTTCCCCGATCCTAGCGCCTTAGTGCCAGTGCTGACAATAATAAGAAGAAGAAATCCGAGCCCAATCATGGAAACATCAATCTCGTGCATATATGGAAAGCAGTACATAGCATCAGCGATGGTCAACTTCGACACATCAGGGACTGAGAACTCGTACGCAACAGTCTTCCTGAGAGAGGCTATAATAATACAAGAGGAGGCGAGAGATCCTGGATCGGGGAAATGGTACCTGCGACACCGACACATGTTAATGGAATGCAAATGAACATGCAAACTAATTCAAAACGCAGGCATGCAATAATATATCCAGGTAGCCGCTGTGGAGATTTTGTGTCCATAATCACTGATGAGAAGAAAACCCCGGCGTAAGACCACTAATCTGATCTGCTAAGAACGACCTTCTGATAGGACCATATACATAAGATCAAAATTCTGCTCTGTCGAGAACAAATGTCTGATAATAAGGACCCCAGATGTATGATCAAGAAATATCTGCTGATGAAGTCTTCAGACCCCAAATAAAAAATCTGCCCTATCAAGAACAAACATACAGCTGCTGATGAGATCTTCAGACCCCACTCAAAATCTGCCCTATCAAGAACAAACAACACCTGCTGATGAGATCTTCAGACCCCACTCAAAATCTGCTCCATCCAGAACAAACCACTGATGACAATACTCTGATCCAAACCTGCTCTATCAAGAACAGACATACACCTGATGATAAGATCCTTTGATCAAAACCTGTTCTATCAAGAACAGACAAATCTGCAACTGAGAACCCTGGTACCAACATAACTGATTCACTGTCAAGAAAACCAGGTGGTCTGGAGGTCAAAGTTTCCTGCAATAAACCCAATCCCTCTCACAGGTATGGACCTAATCCACGGACAAAGGTACGGCATCCTATGCGGTCATCAGCGTCACAGACTTTCATGAGTGACGATACGATTCCCAGAAGGAGTGGCATCATCAAGTCATGAAGAGGCCTCACTTAGCTGACTTCCAAATGATCGGTCCCCAGAGTCGACAATCCTCACGTCTGGACTCCCCTCAGATCCTCAGGACCGGAAAGGAGCACCTCTGCGAGAACCTCGTCTGAGCGCAGATTTCGTAGGGAACTGTGCCTGCTCAGCAGACAGGTCCGTCTACTACTCTCCGCAACTATGTCTAGGTGTATACTCAAGCCCAGGTCCGGCTTCTCACTCATAGTAACTTCCCTCTCCCACAGCAGCACAGATAATCATATCAAACTGGAAAATAAAATGCGGGAATTAAAGTGCGAGAAGTAAAAATGCGATAAATAAACGCAACCCAACAAGCAAACATACAAGCGCTAGGATTGACTCTCATAGGGAACCGGAGAACCAGAGACTCTGGGTTCGGTCCCCAGCAGAGTCGCCAGCTGTCGCTTGCGCGAAAATAAGGTGCCGGCCTGACAGAAGAGTCGCCACCTTTCATTATTTATCCCTCAGAGCGGGAAAGGAAACGATCGGAAAAACCTGACGAATAAGGGTAAGACAAGGTCATCGCAACCATTGTCTGGGTTCGGGAGTCGGTTACGCAAGGGGAAGGTATTAGCACCCCTCACGTCCGTCGTACTCGACGGGATCCACGCTTGTTTGTTTACTTGGACGGGTTGGTTTTATTCTATCAACCTATCAAGGCTGGCTGAAAAAGAAAAGAAAAATGACTCGGCAAAGCGTCGCACTTTATGCCTACGTATTCTCATCAGAGAATGAGAAATCAGAGTCAACGTAGTTCGGCCTACGAAGGGTTACGGGGGAAGGTAGCTCGCCAATACATCAGTATTGTGCCTACGTACTCTCAACAGGCATGAGAGATCAGAGCTCACGTAGTTCGGGAAACTACAGTTTATTTCCTGTTTTGAAAGAAGTGTTTTTTTATTGTGTTTGCGATTTCAACCGCACTAGAGACCATGACCTGAGAGTGAATGCGTCGCATGTCACCCAAAGGGTACCATACTAAACATCCAGATTATGGAAAAGAAACTCTCCCACAATCCTTTCTCAAATAGCTTAAGGCTCGTAACGTACGAAAGAAATCATTCATGATTACTGTATCTTAAACTGCTTTGAAATGAGAAGAGAACAGGCCCAACTAGGAGGGAGACTATCAAGTCCTACTGTTATCATGCCACGGATTCATCCTATGGTTGAGGTTTGAACAGGGAACTCCTAGAAGTTGTCATGCATAGGTTTCAACTTAAAAGTCTATCATCAAATCCTTATCAAAGGAAATGAGAGTCCTAAGGGATCATGTCAATGATACACCAAAACAGACAAAGCATCAGCTTAACAGTAAAATGCATGCAATGCAAGTGAGGGAGGAAATGTGTGTGGGGCTTCAGCCTCCACAAGCTCATCTCAACCTCAAGCCAGTCATGAAATAACAGTAATCATACTGAAATAAACAACATGCTATCAAGCAATATACAGATAAAAGAAATGAAGTGCCATCAGGCAAACAAACCACATGCTTGAGAAAGAAATTATCTACATCTAAGCTCTAATCCTAACCCTAAAACAGAACCCTAATCAGATCTAAGCAAAGCCCTAAAGCAAAAGGAATCAATCCCAGTCTTCAAGCTTCCAAACAAGCTTACCAAAGAAAGGGAGCTAAGTAAGCAGACTCATAGTGCCCTCCTCAGGAAAGCAATAGGAGGCTTATACTCAGGAATCATATCCTATGTGGCTCAACAATTGTGATAAGTTTACATTCCTCCTCAGGAGAAATTAAACTCACATGAAGGCTCCGACATCATTGGATACTTGAGAAATCCTAGATGAACTAAGGGAACTAAGTGAATAGACCCATAAGACCTTCCTCAGGAAAGTACTAGGGGGCTTCCACTTAGGAATCGTATCCCATGTGGCTCAACAACTGTGATCAGTTTACATTTCTCCTCAGGAGAAACTAAACTCACATGAAGACTCCAACATCATTGGATACTTAAGAAATCCTACATGAACTAAGGGAACTAAGTGAATAGACCCATAGGACCTTCCTCAGGAAAGTACTAGGACGCTTCCACTTAGGAATTGTATCCCATGTGGCTCAACAACTGTGATCAGTTTACATTCCTCCTCAGGAGAAACTAAACTCACATGAAGGCTCCAACATCATTGGATACTTAAGAAATCCTACATGAACTAAGGGAACTAAGTGAATAGACCCATAGGACCTTTCTCAGGAAAGTACTATGAATTTCCCTCAAACTTCAGGATCTCAAACCTCACAAACAGAGAACAAGCTCCAACCTCTCAACCTCTGGGTCTTGATCTTCAATCCTCTCTTTCATCATGCTCCTTCAACAAGGTCTTCAAAGCAAACCAAACCCCACAACAATTCCCCAAAGATAAACCCCAGAGATAGACAAATATCACACAGACAGTCAATGCAATCAGTCAACTTCAGAAAATATCTAAAAATATAAAGCAAGGGGGAAAAACCTAACAATCATTTACAAGGGTCTATAACACCTACCCACAACATCCCTATATGCCCATACCCAAAAATCAAGTCAAAACTCTCAAATGAAAATGAATTACTTCACCTATGCTAAACCTAAACCCTAATTATGATTACTCTAATCTCCCCTAATTAAACTAATCAAATTTTAATCTAAAAATCATGAAATAAATCCAATGGGAAACTATGATTCAATATCTCATCACACCAAAAAGAATGAACCAAAAAGATTAAGGGAAGGTCCTAAACTAAATTCTACAAAATTGAGTATCAAACTAAACCTATTTAAGAGCTATTTAAAAGAAAAATATACTAAAAATATAAAACTAAAAATAAAATGGAATTTTTATTTTTATTAATTTTCTAGACAAAATTATAAACCTATAGAAAAAACAAGAAATGAAAAATATCTATTTTCCAATTTTCTATGAATTATTTAATATGCAAGAAATATAAAAGGAATTAAAAATAAGAAATTAAAATAAAATGGGGGAGGGGGTGTCAAAAGAAGAGGCGCCTAGTTGTTTTGTTGTTGGGCTGAGAACATGGGGGGTGGCATTAGCGAAGGCGCGCAGGCCCACATGCTTTCAGAATTTAAATGAAAAATTAAAAGAAAAAGGATGAACGGTCGGTGTATTTAGCAAGAGTTTTAAGTTCAAATATGGATTGGGCCGCTGGTGGGGGTGTGAGTATCAAAGATTCGCTGAGCCCATGGTTTTCCACTTATTGAAACGCAGCGTATTGCCTTAAGGATTCCCTCCGTTTCTGATTTCAAATCGTGGCCACTGGATTAGAATAAAAAGTCAAGTAAAATGAATGATCCAACGGCGGAGGGATCGTCTTCTCCAAACTTCCATCTAGGGTTTCAGAAAACCCTAATTCCATGCAAGAACTTTACCTCACTCGTGCTCTCTCATATGGCCATGAAAATCAAAAATTCTAAAACCAAAAATGCTCTACTAATCACCAGGAACATAGTCATGCGCTTAGTTTTCTTTGAACCATCGTGTACCTCTCAAACAGAATGCATCAAAGTTAGGGTTCCACCATATTTTTCTGATATCGACCGTGATGAATCTCAAATCTAATGGTGTGATCTTGTTCCTCACATTACCCTAACCATTCTAAACCATAACATATCAACTACAACCTACTAAACAGCTTGTTCTTGATCTTTAAACAAAATGTGACCTGCCATGGAACCTCATGAAAACTCCTCTAATCTTCAGAAATTGATCATCTACCATGCCTTAACAACTCCATACCCAAGAATCTAGCAGAATGCACATAAATAAGGATCTATGGTAAAAGTTTCAAACCTGTCAAGTGGTTATGGCAGGGGTGTGTAGAGCTCAATTCAATGCTTGC
Organism: Lathyrus sativus; assembly: GCA_963859935.3. Taxonomy (NCBI): domain Eukaryota; kingdom Viridiplantae; phylum Streptophyta; class Magnoliopsida; order Fabales; family Fabaceae; genus Lathyrus; species Lathyrus sativus. The sequence goes on along the minus strand of OZ012740.1, from coordinate 276,808,818 downwards.
TCTCTCTTCCAAATACTCCTCTAATGGTATACTTTCTTCTGTTTGCAATGGTTTTGATGGAAGGAGCTTGTAGAGATCAAATCGTGCCTTGCTTGTGTTTGAAGAAACTTTGAACACCTCACTCTTTCTCTCACTCTCTCCACTGAATTCTCCAACCTTTCATCTCATGGTGATCCTCTCAATATATAACCATTAATGGAAGAATCTAGAAGCTTTTAGAATCATCTAGAAAAGTAATGGAAAGTCATGGAATTTCTCTTTTAATGACATGTTGGATATCTCATCTCATGCATTAAGCCTCTTAATTTTGTGTCAAAATATCCTTACATGAGATATTGAGATGGAATGTGTGAAGAAACAAGCTCAGCCTTGCCTTATGTGAAGTTTCTCAAAGGTTCCTTAATATGCAAGAAAGAACTTTACAAAGTAACCCCCATTTTAAGACCTCAAACCAAAAATGTGCTTGAACCATTGTTTTTAAAATGATCTTTGGATTCAAAGTGACATATTGGATGACCTATTTTGGATTCATAGATCTCCCAAACCAATTTCCAACTTGGATCCATTTAAGTTATAAGTCATTTTTAGGTCATTTTCACCCATTCTTGTCAATCCTTGCTACAAGATTTTCCAACAACTCATGACCACTTTTATAGGCTTAAAATGCCATTTTGAACAACTTTGATGTTTTGAGTTTTTTCATTTGAGGCTTGGAAATAGGAGATATGGCCTTTGCTTAAAATGACCTATAATCACCAAATGACCAAAATACCCTTGTCTTGTTCAAACCATAAGTTGAGTTCTACTAATCCTATCAAGGACTTCTAGTACTCTCTAGAAAGATAAGAAGATGATATTCAACATTCATGTTGACCAAGAGATCATAGGAATCATCCTACTAGGGCAAACGTTGTCTGCAAGTTGGGTGACTTTCAAGGACCCAGATTCACATACCTCAGATGACCTGTAATTTGTCAAAACCGTAACTTGAGCTCTGCACATCCTATCAAGGACTTCTACCACTAAAATTAAAGCTAAGAACAAGCTCTACAACATTCATGTTGTGGGGAAGATTAGATAACAATCACATCTTGAGCTAAAACTGCCTGGAAGATAGGGACCAAATTGGGGTTTTTTCACTGACAATCTTTAGAAACCCTCGCTTAAAACTTCTCAAACTCCTCAATAATGATGAGTTAGTCTAGGAATCATCTTTATAACATCTCCATACATCATTCCATGATCTCATGGCCCTTGGATTAGGTCTCAGCCTTCTCCAAATCTTCAGTTGACCTAGGGTTGACCCAGTCAAAACCCTAATTCTACCAGTCATGGTTGAATCTTCTGAATTCTTGCATAATAACCTCTCTGGGATTCATGATGGCTTTCAAGACATCTTATAGGCTTTCTCAAAGCATCAAGTTCACTCTCATAGTCTCAGAATCATCTGGGGAGCACCCACAACCCTCAAGTTAGGAGACACACAACCTTGGTTCCAACCAATTCCTCTGAGGATCTCTTGACCTTTCTGATGAAGGTATCAAACTTCAAACATTTGATGGGTAAATAATTGTTGGCCAAATTTTGGGGTGCAACACTCACAATCTGTGAATTTTTTACTCAAGTAATAAATGGCATGCTCCTTTCTACTAGTCTCGTCGTGCTGACCGAGGAAGCAACCCATGCTATTCTCAAGAACTGTCAAGTACATGATCAAGGGTCTTCTGGCCACTAGGGGTATCAAGATTGGAGGTTCCTGCAGATACTGTTTTATCTTATCGAATGCCTTATTGCAATCCTCGTTCCAGATAATCGCCTAATCCTTTTTCAGTAGTTTGAACATCCGTTCACACGTGGCCGTGAGCTGAGATATAAACCTTGCAATGTAGTTTATTCTGCCCAGGAAACCACGAACTTCTTTTTCAGTCTTTGGCGCTGGCATGTCTTGTATTGCTTTTATCTTCGCAAGATCAACCTCAATGCCTCGTTCACTCACAATAAACCCCAGTAGTTTTCAAGACCGTACTCCGAAAGTACACTTGTTAGGATTCAGCCTCAACCTGAACTTCCTAAGCCTCTCAAAAAGCTTCAGCAAATTGACCAAATGTCCCTCCTCCGTTTGGGACTTCGCAATCATGTCATCAACATAGACTTCAATCTCATGGTGAATCATGTCATGAAACAAAGTTACCATCGCTCGCTGGTAAGTGGCCCCTGCGTTCTTCAGACTGAAGGGCATTACCTTGTAGCCGAACGTTCCCCAAGGGGTAATAAACGTGGTTTTCTCCATGTCTTCCGGCGCCATCTTGATATGATTATAGCCGGAGAAGCCATCCATGAATGAAAACACGAAAAACTGAGCTGTATTGTCGACCAACACGTCAATATGAGGGAGCGGGAAATCATCCTTAGGGCTCTCCCTATTCAAATCCTGATAATCAACGCACATCCGCACCTCACCGTCCTTCTTCGGTACAGGTACTATGTTGGCGACCCACGGAGGGTAAGTAGTGACCGCTAAAAAGCCAGCATCCAACTGCTTTTGCACTTCTTCTTTGATCTTAACGGACATATCTGGTCGTGTCCTTCTAAGCTTCTGCTTAACGGGAGGACAATCTTCTCGCAGTGGTAGATGATGAACCACTATGTTAGTGTCGAGTCCGGGCATATCTTCATACGACCAAGCAAAGATGTCACTATACTCTCGAAGCATCTTGACGAATCTCTGCTTGACATTGCTCTGTAATGCAGCCCCAATCCTGACATTCCTGACAAGTTCCTTAGAACCCAGATTAACAATCTCAATCTCTTCCTCGTGAGGCAGAATGACCTTCTCTTCTTGTTTCAACAATCGGGCCAACTCTTTGGGAAGGTCTTCATCTTCATCAATCTCTTCTTCAGCTTGATATATTGGGAAATCGAAGTCGAAGTGAGTCGTAGAAGGTTCAGAGTCGATGTCATCTGTAATGTGAATCCTGCAATAACAAGGGTTAAGCTTAAAACAAGGATATGCAGGTTAGCACAAACCGTAATGCCATTTTATTGTTTTTCAAAACAAAAGATAAACTAGGAATAACAGAGCTCACAAAATTTGAATGCAAAGAAAAACGCCCTTTGATTTATTGATAATATGTACATGCATAAGCTATCAAGGCCCTGACAATAAAACCGTTATGCCCCAGGTAGAGCATAAGGTTGTACAATAATTGGAAAAGACAAAGCATTACTCTTTACGCGTCACTTAGATGACATCCTGGACGGACCAGTTGTTGAGGCTCTGGCCTGGTTTGCTCGGCTGAATCCAGGAGTCCAGGTTGCAATCACTATCTTCGTCATCTTAAGACATGGCGTTGACATTCTCAAATATCACCCCACCTTTTGTGAACTGAATCGACCCTTTGACGCACGACGCACTGCGAGAGGAGAAAGCATCAACAGAAGGAGAATACCGTAACCCAAACTTATCCTGCTCGTTAAGGATTTCCAGAACTTTCCCCCAGTCTGGGGCAGAACCTGCTTGAACGACAGCTTGAGCTTCCTTGAAGGAAGAAAGAGTCATATCAGGTTTCTCAATCATCACCGGAGTCACATCTTTGACTTTAACGGCTTCAAACGCCTTGCACAAAGTTTCGTGGATCTCGCCATCCACCTCAACATATTTAAAAGACAACAAATGGCTCACCATTATGTCCTCTTCACCACAAACGGTCACGATGCTGCCCCCCACAGCATACTTCAGCTTGTGGTGCAATGTGAATGTCACTGCGCCTGCAGAATGGATCCAAGGCCGGTCCAAAAGACAACTGTAGGCTGGCATGATATCCATGATATAGAAAACCGCGTCAAAGGTTTCCGGCCCAACTTGAATGGGTAGAGTTACCTCTCCAAAGACATGACGCTTAGTTCCATCGAAAGCATTCACAACCAGATCACTGGGTGTACAAATCAGCCCTCTAGTATCCAACCTCATCAGAGCTTTCTTCGGAAGAACGTTCAGAGATGATCCCGTGTCCACCAACACATGGGACATAACCGTTCCTCGACATTCTATCGAGATGTGCAATGCGCTATCATGGTTTCTTCCCTTCGGCGTCAGCTCTAGGTCAGTAAACCCTAGTCCATTCCCAGCATTCACATGAGCAACTACTCCCTCTAGCTGGTTGACAGAGATCTCTTGCGGTACATACGTTGCATTTAGAACCTTCAGCAGAGAGTTGCGATGTGCCTCAGAACACAACAACAGATTCAAAATGGAGATCTTAGACGGCGTTTGATGAAGATGATCAACGCTCTTATAATTGCTTTTCTTGATCAGTCTCATAAACTCTTCGGCGTCTTTCACAAGCAGGTCTTTCTATACCTCACAGGAGGTTTCTTCGACAACCTTACTCTTACCTCTATCAGCCTTCTCAGCTTTGTCAGCCTTGTCGGCCACAATCTCTGGTGGAGCGAACACTCTTCCGCTACGTGTTATTCCGCCAGTTCCCACTAAGTTATCAACAAACTGCCCAGATGGCTCCAACTCCAATTTCTGTCCATTACAGTAGGCCTCTTCCCCATAGTGCCATGGAACAACATTAGTTCTCTCGAATGGCATAGGCCCCGCCTTCGTGATGGTGATCGTAGGTGGCCTCGATGCAGAAATGGTAATCGTTTTACGAGGGATGGTGATAGTGGCAACCTCATCCTTCTGCTTCAACATTACTTCCCCTGACCTGTTCTCAGCCCTCTGATAAACTGTAGAATTCCTTCGGTCATTAGATTCTGAATCCCTGCTACCAACTGATCACAGCCGTCTGAATGATTCACACAATCCATACACAACTTTCCACAGCCCGGGAAAATACCTTTCTTCATCAACTTGGCTTTAACAAAACCAAGTGGCATTTTCAGGTCCTTGACGTCAGTCAATAAATTCTAATCTTCTTCTTCAATGATGGCGCTAACCCCATCTCCCCCATGGTTAGGCATAGGGTTCTTTGTAACATTCGGAACATTATCAGAAAAGTTGATTATCTTGGCATCAACCATATCTTGTACTTTGTGCTTGAATGCCTTACAGTTATCAATCGAGTGGCCAGGTGCCCCCGAATGAAACTCACATCTCCCATTCGTATCGTAGCCTGGTGGAGGTGTCCCTGTCAAGGGAGCCAAAGTTCTCTTCTGAACTAGCTGAAGCTGAAGCAATGTCTGAAAAAGCTGAGCATACGACATAGGTGGGGTTTCAAGATGACGACTTGATAACTGTGCTTTGTTCTGGTACCTCCGGTACCCTTGCTGGTTCTGCTACTGCTGAGGTTGCTGAACAGTAGGAATAGTAATGCTAGCGACCTGCTGGCGCTGGCCTTTACCTTTTCCTCGAGCATTAGACACTGAGCTCGTCTCGCCTTCACGTCTCTTACCAATGTAAGGTTTCTTTCCCCCTCCGGCTGAGGATACGTCTACACCATAAATCTTCCCGAGTTTGATGCCATTATCTACATGCTCTCTAGTGATGATGAGGTCGGAGAAGCTTCCCAACATACCACTGACCGGTTTCTCATAATAAACCCCTAGAAGAGTAGCTACAAACATCTCAACAAGTTCTCGTTCAACCATCGGCGGCTGAACTCTCGCTGCCAGTTCACGCCACCTCTGGGCATACTCTTTAAATCCTTCATTGTTTTTATGAGACAAATTCTGTAACCGAACCCGGTTGGGAGCCAGATCGCTGTTATACTGATAATGGCGTACGAATGCTTCAACAAGGTCTTTCCATGTACGTACACTGGTGGGTTCCAAACCCATATACCACTCCAAGGAGGGGCCGGACAGGCTGTCCTGGAAGAAGTGCATCAGCAACTTCTCATCTTCAGAATGTGCAGACATCTTTCGGTAGTACGACCTCAGATGGACACGGGGGCAAGTGGTGCCCTTATACTTCTCAAAGTCGGGTACCTTAAACTTGGGAGGCACCTTGAAATATGAGATCAGTCCCAGCTTGGTCATGTCAACACCCAAGGTATTCAAGTTCTCAAAACTCTTCATTTTGTCCTCGAGGGATTTGAACCTTAAACGAGCTTTAGAGTTCAACTCGCCCTCAGATCCCTTCATTAAGAACAAGTCCTCTTGACGGTCCTCTTGCCATGGCTGATTGCCATTTCCAGCAGCAAACCCAACAACATCAATACCATACAGATTACCAGCCCCAGCGTTCCCTGCATTACCAGTTCCTCCGGTATTGCCATGGCCTATCCTAGCATTGCCATTGGCTTCAAAGTTACTGTTTCCGACGCCAGTCATATTCCCATTAGTTCCGATGTTAGTGACAACATTGCCGTTACCACTTCCATTCCCTTCAGTCACAGGGATGCCACCCTGAGGGGTCTCAACAAGCGGAGGGTTCAGAGTATTCCCACCGTGAAGCACGCCGTTGCTGTCGACCCACGAGATCAAAGGTTGCACTAGAGTCCTAACCTAGTCCTGGCCATTAGCGACCACTTGCATGAGTTCCATGAAGCGATCCATCCTCTCTCTGACCTCTTGGATGTCGGTCTGGACTTGTTCCATCACTCTAGCTTGATTCGCTCTGGTAGAGTATCGGTGGATCTGTCTTCGTTCAATCCTGAAATAACCTGCAAGCACAAAGGGTTAGGAAAACAGCTCAAGGTACCTGTCATGCAAATGATTCATGCAAATGTAAACGTGTGTCTGTGCCTTGGGGAGATTCCCCCCCCCCCCCCCGATCCTAGTTTCCGAGACAAATAAAGTCTAATATCCAATCATGGAAAAGAAATCCTCATATATTTATCTGAAAAACCCGCGCGGGCAGCGTACAACTGTAGTCACATACAACTGAAGCAACAAGGCATGACCCCAACCAACAGGCCTGGTGGTGATCAGCATATCAAAGCATAAAAGGTGCAAAGAAATACAAAGAAATCAAGTGCGGCTACGGGCACGAAAATCTTCTAACAACTTCTTTGTAGCGGGATTGTTGCGGTGAAAATTGGATATCAAGCTATTAAATTAACTTGAATCTTAATTATTTTACAATCGAACTTTATTTTATCCAAGGGAAAGGTCTAAAGAAAGAAAAACCTTTTTCGCGATGTAACGACAACGCTTAAGAGATTCGGGGATCGGGGGTTGGTTATACCTAGGGAAGGTGTTAGCACCCTAAATATCTGTAGTACTCTACAGGAACCTTTTGTTTGATTGCTTGCTAAGTGTAAGATATGTACTGTGGATTGGGAAAAGATATGAGTTGAAACCTAAAGTTATATACACTAAGTTTGCTCGCAAAGATGTCACATCTTCTACCTACGTATCCTAACTAGGATAGAATCAGAGAAATCGTAGTTCACCTCACAAGGGATAAAGAACACTTGATTATGATCAAGGTTCAAGGGGAACAAGCATGACAATGTTTGTGTGGAGTTTGACGAAACTCCCTAATATAAGTTGTAATATTCAAGAGGGGAAGTAAGAAATCATGACGATGATTCTTACACAGAGTTGACGAACTCTTTCTTAGGGTTCTAGTTGAAGAACACTCCTAGTACAGGTGGGTCTCTTAGACTCAAAGCAAAGTCTAATGGCTTCTAAGCTGGGGTTAAAGTGACTTAACAAAGTCAAGGGAGGGTGAATGAATTATCCATGACATGAGGGTCAAACGGACAGACTTTCCTTTGGAAGTATACAGGGGAGGCAACTGGATGAAAGCTAACAAGCTTCATCACTTTGGGGAAAGAAAAAATAAAAGGGAAAGGTAACAACATAATAAAACATTTTCATGGTAACGACCAATTAAGCCAACATGTGAAATGATAAGGATGAAAGTACATTGATAATAATCAACATAGATGAAAATAACGAGAACTGTAACGACAAATCACATTAAAACACAGTCAACAGGTGGGGACGAAATAAACATAGTTATAACTCAAAATGAAAATCCTAGTATGCTAACTAACATGTATGTACATGAGTACAAACAAATTTCACAAACAAATCCAAGTTGAACCACATAAAAATTCATTTGCAAATGCGTAAACGGACGCGAAATGCACTTAACTTGCATCCAGTCAAAAGAGGTGAAAAACTTGTCAAACATGAAAATAAAAAATATGATATGAAAGTACACATTAATAGGAACACAATGAAAAAAGAACGGGTAAAAAACGATTAAAATCGAGAGAGTTATGAATTTTCAAAGTTTGAATGAAAAAAATGGAAAAAATGCCAAACGAGTTGCCCTCCTCAGGGGTCGAACTCAGGATCATGGGCTGAAAGGCACGTTTGGCATATGTTGCTTACCACTGGGGTGGCTATACATCCGTTTGTATAAGCCACCCCTTTAATTAATAAGGGTAAAATGTAAACCAGGCTGGGTAAAAACAAAGGCAATTTTCATGATTGGCGTTTTGGGCGTAACTCTCTCAATTCTTAACCTTTTTTGACAAAATTTATATGTAAATTGGGTAGAATCCAACAAGGAACAAGATGGTTCTTTTAGATTTTCAAAATTCTTCCTCTACTGAAAAACCCGATAGCATGTTCATTTTGGTGCTTGAAATGCATTTTCAAATGGTGCTCATGTTACAGCTAGCTCCAAACCAAAACAATTGTGCACACACCACATATGAATGATAATAAATGAATCTAGATTAAACTTGTGGCTGAGACTAGACTGTGATGAAAAGTCACATGTGAATTGCAAAAATAACATGCATGAATTAAGGTAGTTCAGCTTTAGGGCAGGTATTAATCACAACAATCATTCACATACATTGAATATAAGTTAGAGGATGAGATTGAACAAAGATTAGAGGTCTGCACTGGCTATTGTGAGGTGTTATGTTCAAAGTGCATATTGTGTGTGTACAAAGCATGAAAATGTGTTGTTCAAGCTACAACTGGTTTTGCATCAAACTAAGCATACATACATTTTACCTAAATGATATTGAATGAGCATGAACATGTTTTAAAGCAAGAAAGAGATCTGTTAAGAAAATGGCATTTGAGTTGCACTTGTTATGATCATTATGCATGATGAGGTGAAATTCCAGTTCCAAAACTTTTATGATCAAACTAATCACACAAATAACACACATACATGAAATTGAATGAGTATGAACATGAATCAAGGTCAAAAATAGATTGTGGTATGCTAAGGTCTTCAAACTGCATTTTTGGATTCTTGACAGGGCATGAAGGATTCATTTTCAGTCTTTATGTACATTCTGATTGTTTAGCCTATATGCACACATCTTATATACCCTAATCATCATGTTCAAACATATGAGTGATTCTAAAACAAGTCACAAAAAGAAATGGCATGTAAGCTGCTCTTTGAGGTTTTAGGCATATATGAGAAAACTCAAACCAGATTCTAGACATGCTTATGCTAAGCCAAACATATACACACAACATATTCATGATAGAGAATGATTCTAACACCTCAAGCAAGCTTGATGCAAACAGATTATGAAAGTTTCATGTCAAGTGCCTTGTTTTGGTAAAAATGCATATTGAAGTGAATAACTCATGACAGTCTGCTTTGATGCCAAAGAAATATGCAAACATCTTTCAAATGATTAATATGAAGTGTTCCAAAAGTGATTTTGATGAAAAACAAGCTTATGTGAAAAATGGCATATGAGTTGCTTAAGTGAGTTTTGATGCATACATGAAAAATGTGTAGATCAGCTCTATGCAAAAATGGATTATTCATTCACTCCCCAAATATGAATATACACATGCTCAAGTCCAAAATTTGGCTTACCACAGTTTATGCAGAAAAGTGATTTTCAAAATGCTTTGGTCTTTTTGACAGCAGTGTTAAAATAAGCAAATTGATCCAGCTACATGGTGGTTGAAACTTGTTTACCTATATCTAGCATGATGGTGATGAAGTCTCAATCTAAATTGTTTTACAAATAGCACAACACAAAAATTGATGCCAAGGCTGTTAACTGCTACTAACTGAATTTGTTACATTTCAAAGATGCAAAACAAATGCAAGAATAACTAAACTAAATATACCCCCTGCCCCAAGTATTTCACATACAACATCATTGATAACAACATGAGGCAAACTGATGGAAAATCAAATAATGGTCATCACCAACCAACTGATACAGCAATCATCAAAAAGTTCACAAGTGATTTTAGCAAAAACTCACAAATTCAGGCCAACCTACATACCCCAAACAACAGTGTTCACCTAATCTGAGTTTTGGATAAAGATGTGTGCAAGATAAAGTGTCATACTGCAACACCAAAGTGTCAACCAATTTCAAACAGTCCCCAAAATGCTAACAGTTTCACAATTCCTACCAAAATGCTGTCAAAAACACAACTGCCAAATGCTTGTAACTATTCTATTGGTCTGAGGTTTTAACAACAGCAAAGCCAAACAAGCATTGATGTACCAATTGGTAGCAAACAGACCTCACCTACATTCTACATTCCCTCATCAGGCTGTGACAGTGGGGAAACCAACCTATGAAAATAAACCAATCACAATACCAGGTGGGGCACCTCAAACACAAGAGTTCATAAACTCTAGCCAACCCTATCATGGCTTGAACAGCTAAAGTAACCCTGCTGTGTGCCAAACAGTCAGTTGTTGGCTTAATCTAATGGACCTAGCAAACTGAGTTTGATGAATTTTGAAAAGTAACATCAATCTGCAGGGTTTGAGATGATGATATGGTGCCAACTGTTTTTAGGGTCTAACCATTTGGTGAATTCCAAGACAATTTGAAATCAGAGGCAGGCCAATGGTGAAGGTTGATATACCAAGCTGCAATAAAAAAGAATCCCTCATACTTGCTCACTAAAATGAGGCCCTGCAGTATGTTGTAATCATGAGTTCAAAACAATCCTAATGTGCATCAGTCATACATCCTTCATTACTTAATCAAGAGATTTGTATCTCAATCTTTGGGGCCTGAACCAAAACATGGGGTACAACTGTAAGGTATGGGAGTTGAGGTGCAGTTTGGGGTTATGATCCAATCCAAGATACAATAAGCTGTTCTATAACACAAGTTTAGTTTGTTGTCAAAGACACAACAGTCTTACACTATTGACTAGGGCCCTAAGAAACAGGACAATGCAGACTAAGGCATGACAACTCCTTCTACATGCCTAAACATAGTCATGTCATATGTTCTGACAGCATACACTAAATTTTAATCACATGTGTATTAGTTTTGGCATAGTAATGTACATTATGAATTTTAAGCTCAACAGCTCTTAACAAGAAATTCCATATGTGTTGTGCTTACAAACAATAAATCAATCATTTTGACATGGTTAGAATATCATCAGTTGCAAAGGAAATGGCTAGGTGAGCTCTAATGATGCATGTAATTGTGAAAAGCAATAGAACAAATAGAAACAAGTTATACTAATCACCTGCACATATCATAATCAAGCAACTAGTCATGACTTAACTCACAAATTAATCACATCACCTTCAAAACAGAATCTTGGCATATGATATGAAATTGTCATTTTCAATATCACCACAAACTCAAAAAATGCAAAACATGGAAAATGATGCAAGAGGAAATATTTATAAGCTACATACCTTTAGTAGACTTGTTTGAATCAAGCTAGAATAGCCAAGAAACCCAGAGAACTTCAAGCTACTTCCTTGCCTTGAGTTCTTTCTTCACTTTTAAGAAAAATGCAAGTGTGATGCCAAATGAGGAAATATGACCCTCCAATGATTTCTAACACTTTGAACAGTTGAGAAACATCATATGAGAGGTGTTAGGATGATTAAAATTCCAAGAAAATATATGGAACAAGATATGGCAAGTTTTGTAGCTTTTGGTCAAAATAGTTTAGTGATGAAATTGACTTTTTGATTTGTGAAGTTTTTGGGTGGTTTAATGGTCTAGACACCTTTTATACCATATTTGTAGAGTGTGTGGATGGTTGTTAGGGTGTGGGAATGTAGGGAAATGGTGTTGGCAGCCTTGGTAGCAAGACAACTTTTTGGTGATTTTTTTGTGAAAAGTGAGATTTGTGATTTTGAAGCAAGAAATGGAAATAGCAAGGGCAAAGATTTTCTTCTGGTTTTAGAATGTTGTTGATGATCTAAATGAAGTGAGTAAGGCCTCCTTTTATAGGCAAGTGAGAGTGAGGGGTTGGTTTGAAGCTTTCTTCATTTTGAAGAAAGGTTTTGGATATTTTGGAGAAAACCTCCCTAGGAGGGTTTTCTTGGCTGATAACCCAAGCTCATTAGTCAATAAAATTGATGGGTTTCTGAGGCTAATTTTAGGCTAAGAGCATAGACTTATGGCTGGTTCAGAAATTGGCTTTACACCTCATGCTTCACTTTTCACTTTTTGATGCAAGTTGCACATCCACTTGCAAGGCAATGTGTGAAGCTTATTTCTTTGATTTTTCTGCATAACTCCTTGGTTTTTTTCATGCTACATACTATTCCCATATCAGATGAGACATGTTTGATCAACTGAATTTGGCCAATTTTGATGAAAGAAGGTATTTTGCAAAATGGACAATGTGGGACTAAAGTGTGAAACCCCTAACTTTGCACACATGTAACTTTCTGCTCACAACTCCTCTTGAGATGTGCTAGTACTTTTTAGAAAGCCCTCACATAACTCTAAAACATTCATGTTTTCATTAGTTTCAATTTCCCAAAGGAACTTGGTCAAAAAGCCCTCCAAAGTTGCTAAAACATGAGCTTAAAAATGAATTTGATCATAACTCAAAATCTATGCATTTTCTGATCATGGACCACTTAGGTACTTTTGTAGGACTTGTCAAGAGCTTCCAAATGAGCTTTGAACCAACTCAATTGGATGTGTGGTTAAGGAGTTATGGTTTAGCCCTTTTCAAAACCCTAATTTCCTGATTTTTCGATTACTCCTTCATCCTTGATCCAATGGTCATGAAAATTGATATGCAAGTCCAATATGACATAAGGAACAACTTTGTTTCACAAATTGAAGTCCAATTCATAAAATTTGGAGAGTTGACTTTTCGGTCAACCGTACGACCGATCGGTGATTACCGAGTCGCCTGTTGACATTCTGGGCCTCCTGAGACCTTGAAACTTCTTGGATGAACTTTATTAGGCTATATGAACTTAATGAATCACAATCCCACCATTTAAACACCTTCCAACATCAAAGTCAAACTATGGTTGACTTTTACTAGTCCAAAACCCTAACCGGGTGCTCTGAAAATGTATTGCTCTGAACTCTGGGGTAACAACCTCACATTGGCTTCTTGATTGACATTATATAATATCCTTGACCTTGTTTCCTATTTGGACGAGCCCAAAACATTGACTAATCACAAACCCTGAAATTTTGATTTTGACTGCACGAAACCCTGATTCATCTGCAATTTTGACAAAGACAGTCTTGCACTAGGTTAAGCTTAGAAATTTCATGAGTATGCTCCTAAAATGATAATGAGAATCTAAGGGGTCAAAATTTAGGGTGCAACAAGGATGATCAGGCTGGGCGAGCAGACCCTGGATCAGCAGATCCCTCTGCCTGATGATATCTGGGAGGTTCTCGGCAACGCCCCCATAAACACCTTCTTCAGAATGGTTTTCCACTCTACTCCTCTTAGCATCAGCTCGTAGTTGACAATCCTATAAATTCGCCTTGGTCTCAACCAATCTATACTGGACGTCTCGTCGAAGCGAGGCTTCAACCTCTATTTTCTTGTCCTTGATCTCAATCTAGACTTCTAGCTCGGCTACTTGCTGCTTCAGCTTTTCCTCTTGCTCTTTATACTTGGCTAGGGTGCTGCTCCCCAATGTCTCGTACTTGGATAACTTCCGGTATACCCTATCCAGATCCTGCTTCTTGGTGGTCAACACGCTATGCACTGCCTTCAGGTCTAACCCCAGACGTTCTCTAGAATCAGTCTCCTTGGTCAAATTAGCGCCCAAGTGGTTGATCAGTTCTGTCTGTTTCTTGCAGGTGTGTACGGCTTCGTTCTTTTCTCTCCGAAGTTGATAAATCTCTTTCTCCAACTTCTCGTTTGCTTTTCGTAGCTCTTCTTTCTCTTGGAGCACCTGGTTGAACTTCTGATATCAACTGTGGTATGCTCTTTGTACACGGGAGGATACAATGGTTCCACTGCGGGAAACGGAATTAGAAGCTTGGCGGCTCTTTCTCGGACCCAGGCCACATATGGATCAAAGGCCTTATTGTTGCTTTTTCCTAGCAAGACTTTTCCCTTTCGGTGAATTTTGCTCCAAGCATTCTGTACCTTAACCAAAGTGTCACCTTCAAGCAACCCTGTGAGATACAGAGATTCCTGTATCTCTTCCTCTTCAGGAGGTCCTCGTAGTGCATACCCAAATTGTCGTACCAGCAGAGAGGGATTGTAATTGATACATCCATTCCTTCCGACCAGGGGGACGTTAGGAAATCCACCGCAACTATGCAAAATATCTTTGCCTAGTAGATCTCTATCAAACCAGATGATATTGTCAGCAGACAAACCCATCAACCATGCAGACCAAGGTGAAGACTCAGCAGAATCAATGAATGGACCCGTCTTAGGAAGATGGCTAGCAAACCACTTATACAGTAAAGGAGCACAACATGCCACGTTCTTCCCCTTTCTGTTTTCATTCTTGCTGTGAACTGAATGGTAGACGTCTCCGAGGAGAGTGGGAACTGGATTCCCGGAGGCAAATATGTGGCAGGCATCCATACCTATGAAGTCCGGATGACTTGGGAATAACACGATCCCATAAATACAAAGGAATAAGAAGGCATTGAATACATCCCAACGACCCTTCTTGGCAAACTTTCGGGCCTTCTCCATCAGGAAAGGCAAAGAGAAACCATAAACTCCAATCTTTCTGAACACCATCCCCTTCAACTCTGAATCATCTACATGAAGAGTGGTAGTCAACTTACCCAAGTCAGGTTCACCATCAATACGGTAATAAGACATCTGATTCAACAAAGGTACCCCCAACAAGTCAGAATACTCTTCCAAGGTCGGAGCTAGGACATAGTCTGGAAAAATAAAGCATCTGAGCTGCGGGTCGTAAAACTGCAGAAGAGCGTAGAGGTCGTTCAACTCGTACGTAGAAAGCTTATAAACAATACCCAAAAGTCTTCCATAACTCTTTCTGAAATCTTCCATCACTATCTTATCAGCCAAAGAAATCAAAGCTCGTAACTCTCGGATGTCAGGTGTTGGTAGCTTGTAAGCCACAGTCTTCTTCAGAGATGTCATATCAGCCATGAGGATCAAGATCACTAGAACCAGGGGAGAAATATACACCTGCAACACAGAAACACGTTAATGATATGCAAATGAGGATGCAAACAATGCAAAATGCAATCATGCAGCAGGAGATCAAAATGACTGTGCTGTTGAGGAGAAGGACCAAAACTCTGCTCTGTCAAGAACAAACATATCTCTGATGATAAGAACCCTCTGATAGCCACAATACTGATTCACTGTTAAGAAAACCAGGTTTTCTGAAGGTTAAGGTTTCCTGAAATACCTGACCCTGCTCACAGGCATGGACCTAATCACGGAAAAGGTTCGGCATCCTATGCGTTTCCCAGCGTCACAGACTTTCACGAAATGATGATACGTTCACCATTTCTGGTTTGGCATCATCACTCCCTGAAGAGGCCTCACTTAGCTGGGTCACAAATGATCGGTCCCCAAAGTCGACAATCCTCAAATCCAAAATACCCTCGAGTCCAAAGGACCGATAGGAAGTCATCAAAGAGAACCTCGTCTGAGTGTGGATTACATGGGAATTGATGCAAGCAAAGAAAGCACGTCCACCACTAATCCACTCTAATACTATGTATATGCTCTCAAGCCTGGGTCTGGCTTCTCACTCATCGGAATGCCCCTCCCACAACAACACAGATAATCATATCATACTAAAAATAAAATGCGGAAGGTAAAATGCGATAAATAAATGCAAACCCAACAGATAAACACGCAAGCGCTAGGATTGACTCGCATAGGGAACCAGAGTCCCCAGCAGAGTCGCCACCTGTCGCTACCGCGAAAATAAGGTGCCGGAAAAATAGAAGAGTCGCCACCTTTCGTTATTTATCCCACAAAAAGGGAAAGGAAACGATCGGAAAATCCTGATGAAAAGGTATAAGACAAGGTCATCGCAACCATGTCTGGGTTCGGGAGTCGGTTACGCAAGGGGAAGGTATTAGCACCCCTCACGTCCATTGTACTCAACGGGATCCACGCTTGTTGTGTTTATCTGACGGGTTGGTTTCATTTATCTACCTATCAAGGCTGGTCTGAAAAGAAAAGAAAATGACTCGGCAAAGCGCCGCGCTTCGTGCCTACGTATTCTCGTCAGAGAACGAGAAATCAGAGTCAACGTAGTTCGCTTAACTACGGGTAACGGATGGGGGAAGGCGGCTCGCCAATACGTCAGTATTGTACCTACGTACTCTCAACAGATATGAGAGATCAGAGCTTACGTAGGGATAATACGGCTTACGCAGATTCAGATTCATCTATTTTTCCGAGTAGGGTAAACAAACAGTTCCAGCAGTTTGGTGTATGCAGCTTGTTCGTCAGAGACTCGTGTGTTACCATTTGCGGTAGAACTGAGAGTTAACGACACTCTTTTCTTCAGAAAAGTTTTCCTTTGAATTATGGGCCTACGGGGAAAAAAGTTTTGACGTTTTTTTTCTGTCTTTTACGGAAGAAGTGTTTTTTATGGATGTTTGTAGTATGTACAGCACTAGAGACTATGACTTAGGAGCGAATGCGTCACATATTATCCAAAGGACATATACTAAACACTCTAGATTATTGAGAGGAGACCGCTCAATTATCATTTCCCAAGTAGCTTAAGGCTCGTAACGCGCTTGTACTAACTTTCCTTTATTACGTTTTTTACTGTTGTTTTAAGATGAGAAGAGAACAAACTCTACGGGGAAACTGTCAAGTCCTAATGTTGTCATGCCAAGGATTCATCCTATGGTTGAGGTTAGAAACAAGGAACTCCTAGATGTTATCATGCATAGGTTTCAACCTAAATTTCTATCATCACTTCCTTATCAAAGGAAGTGAGAGCCCTAGGGGATCATGCCAATGGGATACAGAAACAGATAAAGCATCAGCTAAACAGTAAATAGAAGAAAATAGTAAAGATGCACATGCAATGCAGCAATACAAGCAGAGGGAGACTCACTCAACCTCTCAGTAATCAAGCAAAAAGAAAACAATCAAAACAGACAAGCAGAGGGAGACAGACTCAACCTCTAACACAAACACACAGGTAAAAAGAAAAACAACATACAAGCAAGGGGAGGATCACCTCAACCCTTAATGCAAGCAAGCAGAGGGAGACCCACTCAACCTCTAAGCAGTCATGCTCCTAACTTAAAATAGTCTAAATATGATCCTATTCTAATGGATCAAGCAATTCAAACAAGAGAGAGAAACCAAAATGAGCAACAGGGAAGTCATCCCAGGCTACATCAGGTTGGAGGTGTATCAACACCAGAGTCCATCATGGGCTCCACCTCTTGAGGAATGCACAGAAGCCAACCAAAGGAAGGATTAGGCTCTCCCAAGAGGGATCCTATGTCAATAGGACAGAAAGGACTGGGTATTGGCCCTAGATATCAATATAAGGTAACTAGTTTAAAGTGTATCAACACAGAATGCCCATCTCAGGCTCAACCTGTTGAGGAATGCACATAATCCAACCAAGGGAAGGATTAGGCTCTCCCAAGAGGGATCCTAAGAAAAAGGACTTTGAGGAATGCACATAATTTACCATGCAAAGAATTTCAAGGCTCAACCTCAAAGGAATGCACAGAATCCAACCAAAGGAAGGATTAAGCTCTCCCAGGAGGGCTCCTCATCAAGACTTGAAAGAGAAAGATAGTACAAACCAAAGGAATGTACTATACTGAGGAATGTCAATTCAAGGCTCAACCTCCTGAGGAATGCACAGAATCCAACCAAAGGAAGGATTAGGCTCTCCCAGGAGGGATCCTCTTCAAGACTTGGATAAAGAGGGTAGGGCAAAGCCCAAGGAAGAAATCACATAGGGGATAGAAGGCAACACAACACTTCTAAGTAACCCTAGAGACTAGCCACAAGGATCACCTAAGCTAGGGGAATCAAAAGCTCTATCAAGGCTTCAACATGGTTCTAATAAGGTATCTACCTAATTACTATTCTATCAAGAAAGGATATGAAACTTAGAATCATGGTCATTCACAAGGTTAATCTATGAATTTATCTAAGTTAGGGTCACCTAAACTACAAGCAACTTGTAAAATGGGGAACTAATAAAAAATCAATTCTACAAATCTCAAGGAGAATCCTACATTATCCTACATGTTTAGGGATCTATGGTACAAAAATCAGGGGTCAAACCTACTCCTAAAGGTCCTAATAAAATCTAAATCCAAAGAGTGTGCTAAAGGGAATCCATCATGGAAGGCTCCTAAACACCTATCTCAAACTCCTATTTAGAATCATCTAAAAATCACAACAAAAATCACACAATCCTATCAAGGAGTCCATAACAAGCATGCAAAGTTTCAACATCAAATTCTAAATCATGAGTTAGAAATAAAATCAGCAATCAAACTAGTCATATTATGCATTTTTAATCATTTATTAAAAATAGGAAAATGGGCATTAAATTGAAAACAGCACCAAAATAAAATCCAAAGGCATGGAAAAATCAGAAATAAAACAAGGATTAACCACATATTTTCTTCATAATTTTCTGATCATTAAAACTAATTAAAATGAATTAAACATGAAAAACAATTAACAGAAAATAGCAAATCAATTAAAGAATTAAAAGAAATTCAGAAAATAACAGGACCAATAGATCTAAATACTAGTCAATTCATCCAACAGTTGCGCGCGTGCCACCTCATTAAGTGAAACGGCGCGTTTTGGTCAGGGTCAATGTGTGTTTCAGTTGACTAAGCCCTATGGTACGTTCTAATCCCATCCGTTCCTTATAAAAGTAGTCTCATTCTAAGACTCACACGTTACCACCTCATCCAGCCCTAGTTCAACTAAACCTCACGCGTTGCATGATATGACCAGGTCAATAGATTCAGAAGGATCTAATGGTTCTCCCTCATCGTCCCCAATTCAAACTGATCCAAGAGGGAAATTATTCCACGGTGGCCGGAGAAGAGCTCCACTGTCTTCTCCGGAGAGCACAACAACACCAGAGCTCAAAGTTTCACCAAACCTCATGAAAATTACACCATTCTTCTCACAATCTCTCACTGGTCATCGTGATCTACTTCATTTTTATTAATTCTCCACGAATACTCAAACACGAAGGGGAACAGAAAATTCCTCAATTCCATAATCATCATCAAACTCAAAATTGACTACACAGAATTACTCACCTCTCAGGGATCAAGAATCACTAATCAATTCATGCTAACACTCAAGAATCAGCCATGTATGAATCCAAACAGAAATTGCATCACATCATGAATCATCACCAAACTTCACAAATCCAATCCTAAAACGATCTATGTTGTATCTACAACCTAACCACATGCCAAATTCCTTCTAAACATGCTTAAATCAAGAGGACTTGTGAAAGATAAAAACCTGTTCTGAAGCTTGAAATTGGAGGTTCTCACGTGCAAATCTTGCCCTCAAATGCTGCAGATTGCTTCACTGAATGATCTTGGACGATTCTCGATGCTCGGAAACTCTTGAATCTTCCTCAAACTCCAAAATCACTTCTTGCTCGAAAGCTCCAAAGTTCTAACTGCAATAACCATTTTTGCTCCAAATGATCTCAAAAAAATGATTTGAACATGATCCAAGACTTAAATAGAAGCTGTTTGGATCTTAACATGGCCTAATCATGGCCCAATTTGATGAATCCAAAATTTCCATTTCCTTCAATGAACAACCATGACATTCACGTGTATTGGCTCTGTTTCAGCTTGATTTCCACTCAAATGCATTGCTTAACATCCCTTGAATGTGAATGGATCAGTTTAAGTGCTTGAATTGATCCAATGGTGTTGATTGATTATGTTACTTCCATTCTAAGTAATCCACCTAAAGTCCATGAAATATGACTCAAACTCCAAATGTAAAATTGTCAATATTATCCAAATGTCTTTGGCAATCAGAAAATGCACAAACTTGGGACTTTTTGAACCATTGTGATTTGTTTTGAATTTTTCCTTGTATTAATGCCTTTAATGACTTTTTTCCAAATTTCTTCATACACCTCCATATTCAATCCACATCAATGGATGTTTGGGTCATCGTTGGACTAAAAACACCATTTTGAACAACTTTCAAGTTGATCAAAAGTTCATTTGAGGTGCCTAAGTAGGTGAAATTGACCCATAACCAAATATGACCTGTAATTCCAAATTCCCAAAATACCCTTATCTTGCAAAGCTTGTAACTTGAGTTCTACAAATCCAATCATGGACTTCTAGTACTTTCTAGAAAGCTAAGAAGATAAGGAACAACATTCATGTTGACCAAAAGTTCATAGGAATCATCCTTCTATGGAAAAAGTGTCATACAAGTTAGGTGAGTTTCAAGCTCCAAATTCACATGCCTCAGTTGACTTGTAACTTGTCTGGCTCATAACTTGAGTTCTATAAACCCTATCAAGGACTTCTAGTACTCAAATTAAAGCTAAGATCATGCCTTACAACAATCATGTTGGGGTTAAGGTGAGATGAAAATCCCATCTTGAGTTATATGGTCTTGAAGTTAGGCACTAAACCAAGGGATTTTACACTGTCAAGCATAGCAACCCTAGCTTAAGAACTCCTCACACTCTTGATTCATGATAAGTTGACCTTGGAATCATGCCTTAGGCATCTCAATACATCAATCCATGATCACATGGCTCTTGAATTAGGTCTCAACCTTCTCCAAATCATCAGTTATCTTAGGGTTAACCAGATGAAACCCTAGTTGTACCAATCTTGGTAATTCTTCATATCCTTTGCATAATGACCTGTCTAGGCTTCAAAATGATCTTCAACACTTCTCATGAGATCTCTCGAGGCTCTAGGTTCAACTCTATGGCTTCGAAATCATCAGATGACTTCCCACAACTCTCAAGTTAGGAGACATACACACTTGGCTTCAACCACTCTCCCTGAGGATCTTTGGCTTCTCTGGTGAGGATGTCAACCCTTGAATACTTGGATAACCCTCTTGGCTAGCTTCATAGTCTTGTGTAGCCCTTGATTGGTAGTCATACCTCTTGATCTCCTGCATGTATATCAATGAAATGCAGATGATAATGCTAATATGAATGCAATGAAACACAAGCTAGGTAAAGAAAGGTTGGACAAATTTTGGGGTGCAACACAAGGTCATCACAACCATGTCTGGATTCGGGAGTCGGTTACGCAAGGGGAAGGTATTAGCACCCCTCACGTCCGTCGTACTCGACAGGATCCACACATTGTTGTCTATCTAAAAGGGTGTGTTGAAACTATCTAGCTAAAGGCTCAAGGACAAAAGGAAAAGAAAAAAGACTGACTCGACAAAGCATCGAAGCCCTGTGCCTACGTACTCCCTCGTGCAATGGGAAAGTCAGAGTCAACGTAGTTCGACCAACTACAGGTAAAGAAAGGGGGAAGGTTGCTCGCTAAGACGTTGCGTCTTATGCCTACGTACTTTCATCTGGTATGAAAGATCAGAGCAAATGTAGTTCGGGCTAAAAGGACCACAGGTTGGTTCAAAAGTTTTAGGCCCGAGTAGGGTTAACAAATAGTTCTAGCAGTTGGTGTATGCAGCTCGACCATTGGAGACTTAGGCGTTACTGTTTGTGGTAAAACTAAGAGTTAATGACACTCTTTTATCTGAAAAGATTTTCCTGATTAAGAATCCCGAAGGATAAAAAGGTTTTTGTGTTTTTGTGTTTTTTAAAGAAGAAGTGTTTTGAATTTGATTTGTGACTCATGTCGCACTAGAGAGTATGACCTAAGAGCGAATGCATCGTATATCACCCAAAGGGTGTACACTAAACACTCTAGGTCCTTGAGAGGAGGCCCCTCAATTACCATTCTCAAGTAGCTTAAGGCTCGTAGCGTGCTACACTTGTCATTCTTTATTATATGTTTTAAGAGTATTTGAAGATGAGAAGAGAAGAAAGGACACTAATGGGAGACTAATCAATCCTAAAAGTTGTCATGCAAAGTGGACTTAAAGTTGAGTTTAGGAGGGAGCTACCTAATGTTATCATGCATGTTTAGAACCCTAATGTCTATCATAACCTCTCTTGAACAAGAAAGGTTAGAAACCCTAAGGGAAGAAAGACAAAAGAAGAAGAAGAAACAACAAAAGAAACATGCAAATGAAAGGATGCACACATTGAATGCACAAGTAGAATGAAAGTGGGAGGAAAGTAGTGTGGGGTAGTAGCCTCCACAAGCTCATCTCAACCAAGAATTCATATGGAAATGCAAGAAAATAAAATAAAAAAGGAGTGCACAAGAAGAAAACAACCAAACCACACAAAGATGCACCAAAGATGTCCTCAAGGATTCATCATTTTAGGTATGCTTCAAATACCTCCAAAGGAGGGACCAAGCCACCTTAAATGACACTCCAAGGTCATTGGACAAAGAGTAAAGATGAAGAGGAAAGATCAAAAGCAAAAACAAATCATCACAAAGATAAATGCAAGCTAGAACACAAAGAGATGCATGCAAACTACACAATGAAAACACACTTGAAAGCTTAAAAGCAAACAAACAAATGAATAAGGAAAACATAATATCATGACCTAAGATTGAACACACATCATCCTTAACACGTTAACAACATGAAACAAGAGGGATTGAGAGCTCAAAGGATCCAAAAATGTCATATCCAAATCAAATTAGGTCAAAGTACATGTGTGAACCTCCCTTGGAGGTAACTTGACTTGCAAGTTACCTCAAAAATAGGAAAATGGTTCAAAAATAATCAAATAAAATGCACAAGGAAGCTAAACCAATTGGAAAACAGAAACTAAGAGCACAAGGACAATATCTGTGAAATCAAGATCTTAAGAGATCAACATTTGTTTTGGTGAAGACAAATCACTCAAGAATGCAAAGATGATCAACCCTCAAGCATCAGGATAAAGATACAACTTTGAAGATGTTCTCATCTGAAGGTACAATGAGAATATCCATTAAGAATTTAAGTCTTAATTTCTCAAAGCTTTAAAAACAATTTTCATGACTTGTTGCACTCTCACAAGCTTTTGAAAACATAATTTTTTCTAATTTTTTCAAAATGCAATCGATTGCACTCTTAGAGCAATCAATTGCATGATCAAATCTTTAACTATTTTTGATTCTGTTTTGAAGAGCAATCGATTGCTGCCTTAGTGCAATCGATTGCATGCTTAAAAATTTCTCAGTTTTCAATTCTGTTTTGAAGTGCAATCGATTGCTGCCTTAGTGCAATCGATTGCTCACTGAACGATTTTGAAAATTCATTCTGAAAAATTGCATCTCTTCATTCAAATGTCTATTAGAATTTTTCCTATGAAACATAACAACTGTTCATCAATTTTTATGAAGACTTGCATGATTTCATCAAGTGATTTTTATGTGATATAAATACCTAGCTTTTCAAAATTCAAACAACCAACTTTTACATCAATTCTTTACAATCTCTTTCAATCAAGATTCTTGAACTTTTTCTTTAAACAATTTTCACAAAGAATTTTCTGCATCAAATTTCATATCTTTTGAAAAGAAAATTCTTGAGCAATAAGTCTTAGATACTTGTGGAAATTCCATTCAAAGAGAAGATTCAATCTCAATATTGATTACCAATTATACATTGTTACAAATCTTACAAACTCATAATTGTATTTTATTTTCCCCTTGCTGTTCAGGATTGTTGAAAGAAAGTGTGTGCATTAGAGAGGATTGTTCTCATTGCACTTAGTGTTTAGATTTTAAAGGTGTTTTAAGAACATTTGATCTCCTATAGGTTAGAGCAAATTGTACAATTGATCCTAACTATAGTGAAATCTCTTTCGTGTTGAAAGGGGAGTGGACTACCCTCGAGGTGTGAAGGGAACCATTATAACTCTCTGTGTCTCTTTTACTTTCTGCCTTTTCAAGCTTTCATATCTTCACTTCATTAAAAAAAAGTAACATAGTCCTCTTAAAACCAGAAAATTTCAAAGAACCTAATTCACCCCCCCCCCCCCTCTTAGGCGCATTACTACTCACAATTGGCATCAGAGCAGGTTTGGGTAACCTGTTCCTATTTGATCCAGTATGGCTTCCGCAAATAACAAAGGTGTATTCAAAGACGGTGGTAGCAGTAATAAGCCTCCATTGTTCTGTGGTGAATACTTTGATTTCTGGAAAATCCGTATGAAGGCTCACTTAGAAGCACAAGGAGATGAAATCTGGGATGTTGTTCAAAATGGTCCTTTCACTCCTACAACGGTCGTTAATAGTGTAGGATCAACAAAACCCAAAGCCTCATGGGATGACGATGATAAGAAAAAGGTTCTCTATGACAAGAAGGAAATCAATCTTCTACAAAGTGCATTAAGTATGGACGAATTCTTTCGCATCTCAACATGTACAACAATAAAGGAAATCTGGGATACTTTAGTGGAAACACATGAAGGAACCATCGAAGTTAAAAGATCAAGGTTGAACACGTTGAGTCAGGAATACGAGATGTTCAGAATGCAACCAGGAGAATCAATTCTAGACTTGTAGAAGAGATTCGTGCACTTGACAAATCATCTTATAGCACTCGGTAAGACACTAACCAACGATGAATTAAATCTTAAAGTGATTAGATCCTTGTCCAGAGAATGGCAGCTCAGGGTGACAGCAATTTCTGAAAAGAAGATCCTAGCCACGATGACATCTGCCACTCTGTTCGGCAAACTTCAGGAATATGAAACAGAACTCGGGCGATTGGAGAAACATGAGAATCAAGAAAAGAAGTCTAAAAACATCGCGTTAAAGACTGATTCCAAAGATGTAGAGAAAGAAGATGATCCAGTTGAAGATAAAAACTTCATGCTTCTTGTAAAGAGGTTAGGAAAATACTTTGACTCTAAAAATAATATTGGAAATTCTAACTACATGAAAAGGAAGAAGTTTTCAAAAAGCAAAGAGAAAGAGGCGTCAACATCCACAAAAGATGTCAAATGCTATGAATGTGGAAAATTAGGACACATCAAATCAAAATGTCCTAAACTCTCCAAAAACAAGGTTTCTAAGAGCAGAAAGGGATTCAAGAAAAATAAAGCATATGTGGCATGGGAAGACAACGAGATAAGTTCCTCATCAGAATCAGAGAGTGATCAAAACGCAAATCTGGCACTAATGGCCTCACACCATTATGATGATGAAGATGACAAGGTTAGTAATAATTTTCTAATCTATGATGATGATGCTCAAGGGGCCATTGATGAACTTCTGAGGGAATGTAAAATTCTGTACAAAACTACTTCCTCTCAAAAAAATCAAATTTCAAATCTAGAAGAAAAAATTGAAACAATGGAAAAGAATTTCAAAAATGAAAAACAGAATTTTACATGCACTAAGTGTGAGTCACTTTCTTTTCAAATTGTCCAATTGAAAAGAGTTCTTGAAAGATATGAAAAAGGACAAATTGGATTAGAGGCTGTTCTTAGCCAACAAAGATTTTCAAATGATAAAAGTAGACTCGGTTATTCAAAATTCTCAAAACCAAGTCCCAACAAAACCATCTTTGTTAAAGCTAGTGAACAACCTCCAAAAGAGAAAGTGGTAAAACCTAAAGTGGTTCATCAATATCCCAAGAAGAAGAAGGTTGTTAATAAGAAAAAAACCTATCCTTCTAGATATAAGAGTAATTTTGAGCCCACTTGCTTTTATTGTGGTATCAAAGGCCATACACCTAATGCCTGTTATGTGAGAAACTTTAGTGTTGCAAAGGGGCATTATGTGTGGGTCAATAAAGGCACTAACTATGAAGGACCCAAAGCAAGTTGGGTACCTAATGAAACTTAATTCTGTTTTGTAGGTATGCTTAAAGACCTCCTCATATCAATGGTATCTTGATAGTGGGTGTTCAAGGCATATGACGGGTGACATTTCCAAATTTTCACATCTAACGCTTAAGGCCAAAGGATTCGTAACCTATGGTGATAACAACAAAGGGAAGATCCTTGGCATAGGCAGCATTGGTGCACCATCTTTTACAACCATAGAAGATATCCTTTATGTAGAAGGCCTAAAACATAACCTACTTAGAATTAGTCATCTTTGTGACAAAGGTTTTAGAATCAACTTCACTAAAGATGAATGCTTGATAGAAAACGAAGTCACTTCCGAGGTAATGTTAAAAGGTAATAGAATTAACGACATTTTCATGATTTCCCTTGATAAATTATCTTTGAAGGTTAAATGTCTTATGGCAAACAACAACGAATCTTGGTTATGGCACAAAAGATTTGCTCACATTCATATGGAGCACTTGAACAAATTAATCAAACATGACTTAGTTGTTGGTCTGCCAAAGATCAAGTTCGTCAAAGATAGATTGTGTGGCGCCTGCCAAAAGGGAAAACAGACCAAATCAACTTTCACATCCAAGAATATGGTGTTCACAACTAGGCCACTGCAGTTGCTACACATGGATCTCTTCGGACCATCAAGAACGAAAAGTTTTGGAGGTAATGTTTATGCATTAGTAATTGTTGATGACTTCTCTAGATATACATGGACGTTCTTCTTAGTGCAGAAAAGTGAAGCTTTCAAGGCATTCAAGAAGTACGCAAAAAAGATTCAGAATGATAAGTCACTTTCAATTGTCTCCATTAGAAGTGACCATGGTGGAGAATTCCAGAACGCTCTATTTGAAGAATTTTGCGAGGAAAATGGAATTTCTCACAATTTCTCTGCACCAAGAACTCCACACAAAATGGTGTCGTAGAAAGAAAGAATCGGTCGTTGGTAGAACTTGCAAGAACAATGCTTAGTGATTCAAATCTTCCTAAATACTTCTGGGCAGATGCAGTAAGCACAACATGTTTTGTAAGTAATCGTGTCAACATCAGGCCAATTCTCAAGAAAACCCCTTATGAATTGTTCATAGGAAGAAAACCAAACATATCCTTCTTCCACATATTCGGGTGTAAATGCTTTGTCTTAAACAATGACAAAGACAATCTCGGTAAGTTTGACGAGAAATCTGATGAAGGTATTTTTCTGGGCTATTCTCTCTCAAGTAAGGCTTTCAGAATTTTTAACAAAAGAACTTTAACTATTGAAGAATCTATGCATGTCTCTTTTGATGAATCTAACCCCTCCAAGTAGGATGATGTTATTGTTAATGATGATGATGATGTAGTAGAAACCTCTCAAGAAAACACTCTAAAGGATATTGCAAGTGATCAACCAAATCTGCAGCAAGAGGATTCACAACAAAACGAAGTACACAATGATCTACCAAAAGAATGGAGAACTCATAGAGATCACCCGATCGATAAAGTCATTGGTGATATCAATCAAGGTGTTTCAACAAGATTAAATCTCAAGGATGCTTGTCTTAAAATGGCATTTGTTTCATAAATAGAACCAACCAAAATCGACGAAGCCTTAGGAGATGATCAATGGATTATAGCTATGCAAGAAGAACTGAACCAGTTTGAAAGAAATCAAGTTTGGAATCTTGTCCCTAGGCCTAGCAACAAGCATATCATTGGAACAAGATGGGTCTTCAAGAACAAACTCGATGAAAATGGTATTATAGTTCGTAACAAAGCAAGATTGGTCGCCCAAGGATACAACCAAGAAGAAGGAATCGACTTTGACGAAACCTTCGCTCCAGTTGCAAATGCTCCATGAATTTTCAACTTTTCCAAATGGACGTGAAGAGTGCTTTCTTGAATGGATTCATAAATGAAGAAGTATATGTCAAGCAACCCCCTAGTTTTGAAGATTAAAATATCTATCTCATGTCTTCAAACTAAAGAAAGCTCTCTATGGATTGAAACAAGCACCAAGAGCATGGTACGATCGACTCATCAATTTCTTATGTGACAAAGGCTTTGTAAAGGGAAAGGTAGACAAAACTTTGTTCATTAAGAAAATAAAAGAAGATACTCTCTTGGTACAAGTATACGTTGACGACATAATCTTCGGTTCAACCAACACCAAGCTATGCGAAGAATTCTTATCTATGATGCAAGGAGAATTCGAAATGTCTATGATGGGAAAAATGAACTACTTTCTTGGACTGCAGATTAAGCAACTTGAGAATGGGATCTTTATCAATCAATCAAAGTATTGCAAAGAATTATTGAAGAAGTTTAATATGGACAATTGCAAAACTTTATCTACACCTATGGGATCTGGTACATATGTAGATCAAGAGGAATCCGGTATATCGGTTGACATCACAAAATATAGAGGTATGGTTGGTTCACTACTATACTTGACAGCAAGCTGCCCTGACATTATGTTTAACGTCTGTCTTTGCGCTCGCTTTCAAGCAAATCCAAAGGAGTCTCACCTAATGAAAGTCAAGTGGATCATGAAGTATCTCAAAGGAACAACAAATGTTGGCTTATGGTATCCTGAAGGTAGTATATGCAATTTAATTGGATATTCTGACGCGGATTATGCAGGCTGTAAAACTGATAGAAAGAGCACAAGTGGAACCTGTCACATCTTGGGAAATGCACTAGTCTCATGGGCATGCAAGAAACAAGCATGTGTAGCACTTAGTACGGCTGAAGCTGAGTACATAACAGCAGGTAGTGTCTGTGCGCAGATTCTGTGGCTCAAGCAACAAGTTTATGACTACGGACTCGACCTGGGCAGCATTCCTCTTTGTTGTGACAACACCAGTGCAATCAGCAAAACGAAAAATCCAGTCATGCACTCAAGGACCAAGCATATTGACATACGACATCACTTTCTATGAGATCATGTACTTCAAAGAGATGTTGAGATAGCATTCGTAGATACTCATAATCAGCTTGCCGATATCTTCACAAAACCTTTGATGAAGGAGTCTTTCTACAAAATACGAAGGGAACTTGGAATTTTGGATGAAACTGACGTAGAAACATAAAAGAACTTCATCTGCCGTGTTTTCTCAAAATTTCACTGCAAGCAATCGATTGCACCCCTGCAGCAATCGATTGCTCACTGTAAGTTTACAATTTTTATTAATTTTAAAGCAAGCAATCGATTGCACCTCTACATCAATCGATTGCACTCTATAGCTTTTGCCAAATTTCGCTTCTGTTTGATGGAGCAATCGACTGCACCATGTTAGCAATCAATTGGACCTTCTGAAAAACTGTTTTTTTTTTCTGTTTCTATTTAATAGATCCATGAATCCTTAAACCTTCCAACTACCCTCATTAAACTTTTTGACCTACCTATGATTAGCCATTACTTCTTAGCCCTAGTCTCAAGATTTGACCATAAAATCTCATATTCCTAAAATCTTAAATACCTTCAACCACTCATATCCCACATTTAATCCTATTTCTTCTTTCAACCATTATAAATACCGTCTCTCATAACCTACTTCTACCATCTCTCTCAATTAACAAAACTCTCCCATAAACCCTAGCTCTCTTTTCTTCACCTTTTTCAATGGCTTCACGAACAAAGAGAAAGATTTCTGCACAAAAAAAAAGGCAAAGGTCTAGCCTCCGCATCTTCTGAAACTCCACTTGTTCTTCAACATTTGGACAATGAACAACGAGACAAATTCATCAAGTATTTCCAAAAGAAGGTTGTGCAGACCCCCAAGTACGGTATCCTTTCATCCTTTCCTAAAGAATGCTTCTCCTTCCAAGAAACCCTGATTGCATGTGGGTTGGAACCAGTAATTTCCTCATCCGGGCCATATCATCCGAATTTGGTAAGACTGTTCTACTGCAACTTACAAAAAGAAGAAGGCAAGCTAGTGACATACGTTCAAGGTAAAAGGATCCCGCTCTTTGCCAAGACACTTGGAAGGATTCTCAACATTCCAGTGCCTGCTGCAAGATCTCCGGAAGAACACAAAGAAGTCTGGAACGCATATAACAAAAGACAGTTCTATTAGAGCCTCAGCAGAATATCTGAAGCCGAATACCATGCAAAAAGAGTCCGATCCTTAGGCGACTTGGAACCATCTCGCAATTCATGGTCGACAGGTATATTCAACATTGATGATCATTTATTTCATTACTTCATGGCTTACATAATGTTTCCCAGGGGTGAAAATCATTGTCTAGTAACTGATCTAGAAATGCAGACACTATATACTGTTAAGAATAATATTCAGATAAATTGGGCAAATATGATCTTACTTCACATGCGCGGAATAAATGAAAAATCCATGTTTCTGCCATATGCTTGGTTCATTACAAAGATCCTAGAACATATCAAGTAGATTTTGAAGGATTTGATAAGTATCTCATGGATTCCAATATTAACAAGATTTCAATCAAGAATGTGGATTCTCGGATGGGTGTAAAATACAACCCAGATACCAAGACAATTATTTACCTCGATGAAGGTGTGGCTGATATTGATGAACAAGAGGATGAAGATGATGAAGATGTTCCTGTTCCATCCGGAAATGGTCCGAGCAATCAACAGTTAATGGACTACATGACTCAACAATTTAGGAATCTAAATAATTCCATCAATGCTCAATACACTGTTGTTCAAGAGTCAACAAATGCTAGGATCAACAACTTTCAAGAGAACGTGAACCAACAACTCTCCTACATGTACTCTCACCTCTGCATCCCGTCGTATGATCCCTCAAACCCGGTTGTTCCTCCTACTCGTCCATCACCTCTCCAGACAACTTTTTCCAACCAACCAAGCTTTGACCCAAACATGGATTTATCTTAGAAATGAGTGTTTTTCTGTTTTTATTGTTGTTATTTATTTATGTTATTTTTTAATTCTGAACTTTCCAGTTTTATTGTACTCGTCTTTAATTTAACTTATGATCAAGCTTGTCCGTTATTTTTCGTATATTATTTCCTTAATCCATCTTTCCCTTTTTTTTGATAATGTCAAAAGGGGGAGAAGGATGTTACTCTTTTCTTGTTTATTATGATTCCTTAAAGGTACAAAGTTTCAAAATTCAAGACTATCCCGAACCTCAATACAAACTCAGAAACTCTCAACAAGTCATACATTAAGGGGGAGAAAAGCGTACCGGAAAGAAATCATCACAACAAAAGAAGAATGCTTTGTCATCATCAAAAAGGGGGAGAATGTGAAATTAAGATCCTCAGAGATCAACTGTTGTTTTGATGAAGACAAATCACTCAAGAAGGCAAAGATGATCAACCATCAAGCATCAGGATAAAGATACAACTTTGAAGATGTTCTCATCTGAAGGTACAATGAGAATATCCATTAAGCATTTAAGTCTTAATTGCTCAAAGCTTTAAAAACAATTTTCATGACTTTTTGCACTCTCACAAGCTTTTGAAAACATAATTTTTTCTAAGTTTTTCAAAATGCAATCGATTGCACTCTTAGAGTAATCGATTGCATGATCAAATCTTTAACTATTTTTGATTCTATTTTGAAGAGCAATCGATTGCTGCCTTAGTGCAATCGATTGCATGCTTAAAAAATTCTCAGTTTTCAATTCTATTTTGAAGTGCAATCGATTGTTGCCTTAGTGCAATTGATTGCTCACTGAACGATTTTGAAAATTCGTTCTGAAAAATTGCATCTCTTCATTCAAATGTCTGTTAAAATGTTTCCTTTGAAACATAACAACTGTTCATCAATTTTTCTGAAGATTTGCATGATTTCATCAAGTGATTTTTATGTGATATAAATACCTAGCTTTTCAAAATTCAAACAACCTACTTCTACATCAATTATTTACAATCTCTTTCAATCAAGATTCTTGAACTTTTTCTTTAAACAATTTTCACAAAGAATTTTCTACATCAAATTTCATATCTTTTGAAAAGAAAATTCTTGAGCAATAAGTCTTAGATACTTGTGGAAATTGCATTGAAAGAGAAGATTCAATCTCAGTATTGATTACCAATTATACATTGTTACAAATCTTATAAACTCATAATTGTATTTTATTTTCCCCTTGCTGTTCAGGATTGTTGAAAGCAAGTGTGTGCATTAGAGAGGATTGTTCTCATTGCACTTAGTGTTTAGATCTTAAAGGTGTTTTAAGAACCTTTGATCTCCTATAGGTTAGAGCAAATTGTACAATTGATCCTAACTATAGTGAAATCTCTTTCGTGTTGAAAGGGGAGTGGACTACCCTCGAGGTGTGAGGGGAACCACTATAACTCTTTGTGTCTCTTTTACTTTATGCCTTTTCAAGCTTTCATATCTTCACTTCATTAAAAAGAAAGTAACATAGTCCTCTTAAAACCAGAAAATTTCAAAGAACCTAATTTACCCCCCTCTTAGGCGCATTACTACTCACAATATCCCCTCAAAGCACCATCAAAAGAAAATTAAATTCAAGTTGTACCACTTTGAAATGGGAGAATCGAGGGTCAAAAGGAAAGCACCAAAAGTCAACCCTAAAGTCAACTAACCAGGGGCAAAATGGTCATCAAAAATTGTTCAACTCATCAAGTGTATGAGGATCAATTTCATTCATTGGACCAAAGGGAAAAGGAAGAAACAATTAAAAGATCACACAATGTCATAATTTAAACCAATTAATACACTTCCAATATTAAAATCCAATTTTAATAGAAAAATAAACTAAAAATTTTACAAAATTAAAAGACATCTCAAAGTGTCTAAAAAATACTTTTGTGATTTTTTTGGATAATTGGAATTAATTAAAATTGATTTAAATGCAAACAGAAAATAAATAAAAAAGAAATGAAAATAAAATAAAAATTAATAAACCAGCGGTGCAGAAAGTAAAGGAATTCAATTGAAAATGGAATTGGGCCAGGAAGGGGGGGGGGGGTCGAATAGCACTAGAGGCCCAAGCGCCCAAACACAATTTAGGTTTCAAAAAAGATCCACCAAGGCTGGTCAACATAAGGACCAGCGTAGAATTCAATTAGAAACGTCTGATCATCAGGTAATCCAATCAAGTGGCCACGAGCATGCCAGCACATAAATGAGCAATTCAAACGTAATCCAGTGCACATGGTCAAAGGTGGTATAGGGTACGTCTTAATCGTGTGAGTTCATGAGAAAAGTCATCAGATCCAATGGTATTGACATCATCTCCTACATTGAGGAGTCAACCAAGGCCAGAAAACCAGAGGGTGGCCGGAGATCCCTTCCGGTCATCTTCTCTGGCCCCTCAACCGTCGTGAAAAATCCAGAAAAAACACAGTTATGAAAACTCCACCAAAACTGACAAAATCATAGTGCAAGTTCATCCTCTCAACACGAGGAACTCAAATCCAACCTTAGTTTTCACTTTTGAGCAATGAACAAAGCAAATCGAAAGCAAATAAGAAATGTGCATAAACTGTGAAACTCAAAATTAGCCAACCAAAACGTCCAGAATCCAACTACACTTCACAAGAAGTTCAAATCCATGCTTCATTTGTTCTAAAAACTCAAGAACGAGCCAAAATCCAAACAACAAGATTTATGCACCAAACAGAAATCACATCAAATTCCAATTCATTTTATATATTAATGATCTACATTGTTTCTACGTCTCAAATATGCAAGAATGGCACAGAATCGTGGCATAAATAATGAGATAAGTTGAAATGAAGATACCTAGTGGAGAACTTCCACTAGGCCTTCAATTGATGCTTAAGCTTGCTGAAACTTTCCAGAATCACTCAATGAACTTCCCTGAAGGTGTTTGAATACTCAATTTTGCTTGCAATGGTGTGTAGCTCCAAAACCGATTTTCAACTTGCTCTCACTTTTTCACACTTTGTTCTTGCTCCTTCTGCAAGAAAATGCTCCCTCCTCCATCCAAACATGACCTAATGTTTATATATGATGGGTTTAGCAACTTATTGAGGCCCAAATGTGGCCAATTTGTGAAAATGAAATCTCAATTTTTCTTCACTTTTTGCTTGCCATAACCCACGAATTTCACACTGTACATGCTTCTTTCTTGCTTCCAATCACTTGCACATGGCCTGAAGTGATCAAATGGCCCACAATTTTCCCTTGTTTTGATCCCATGGTGAATTTCAAATATGTTACTTTATGGTGAAGAAACCATGGAAATGGCTATCCAAATGAGTTCAAACTTCAAATTCAGTATTGGCATTATGCTTAAAACATCATTTTCACTCAAAATATGTATAAATTTGCCTTGAAAAAGTTCTAAATCAATTAAATCCCATTTTCTCATTTTAAGCCTTCTTTATGAAAAATTCAAATCCCAATTCTTCATTCCAAGCTCCAACCATGACAAGAGATGATTTGGTAATGCAAGTGGCCCTATTTGGAGCAAGTATCATGTTGAAAAGATTTTCATTTGAAGTGCGCAAGTTGGTGAAATGGACCTATAACTTTATGACCTATAATCTCACTTTCCCAAAATACCCTTGACTTGTAACCCTCATAACTTGAGTTCTACAAATCATATGAAATACTTCTAGTACTCTTTGGAAAGCTAAGACCATTCTCTACAACTCTCATGTTGGCCAAAAGGTGAGGAGAAACATCTATCTAGGTCAAAAATGGATTGGAAGTTGGTTGACTTTTGTTGACCAAAATCACATTCATCTGATGACTTGTAACTTGTGTGGATCATAACTTGAGTTCTATCCAATCAAGTACTTCTAGTACTCAAAAGAAAGCTAAGAACATCCTCTACAAGTTTCATGTTGGCCAAAAGTTGATATGAGACTTGTATCTTGAGGAAGATGGTCTTGAAGTTAGGCACTAAATACGGGATTTTACCCTGAGAACCCTAATTTAGTAACTTCTCACACTCTTGATCCTTGATGAATTGATCTTGAAATGATATATTAGACATCTCAACATAACATCCCATGACCATAGAGACTTGGAATTAAGTTATAACCTCCTTCAATTTTACAATTAACTGAGGATTTACCAGATGAAAACCCTAGATGCCACACTTTTGACTAGGGCTTGTTCCACTTCACACAACAACTTGAATAAGATCCAAATGGATCTCAAAGCACTCAATGAACTCTCTCAACATCTCATACCCATAATCATGCATTCACAATCTTCTGATGCTCTTCAATTGGCCTCCAAGTTAGGAGCTGACCCACACACATCCATCTATCCTTTCACAAGACTTTGACCACTTCAAGATATCCTGATGACCATTCAAGCTTGAGTAATAACCCTTGCTTAGGCTCAATAATCTGAGAAGACCTCTCTTGCTATGCACAACCTCTTGATCCTCTGTAAAATGAAACATGATATGCAATGCAAATGCTATAACAAAATGAAATGAAACATAAACCAAGTTAGAAAAAGTTAAGCAAATTTTGGGGTACAACAGAAACCCATGATTTCATCTACCTTCAAGGTGTTTATATCCTGGGCTTCTTCATAAGCAGTCACCTTCATGTCAAATTTCTCGGGAAGAGATCTTAGAATTTTCTGGACCATCTTAGCTTCTGGAATCTTTTCTCCAAGATCACTTGAAGTATTGGCTATATCAATGATGTTCATATGGAAATCTTGAATACTTTCATTCTTTTTCATCCTCAAGTTCTCAAAATTTGTGTGCAATACTTTGTAATTCATTTGTGTAAATCTGCTTTCTTAGAAGCATCTTGTAACACACCTTGTATTTCAATCACTGTGATTGTATTTCCTTGAGTGACTAGGGTCTAATCAGAATTACTCAAGAAGACATTGACAATTAATCTTTATGTTTGTAATCAAGTTTGTTTATAATGGATTAAGTTCTTGTCATAAGGTGAAATCACCTTGGTGGGTGGACTGAAGGTAGCTTTGTTAACATTGAACAAGGATAAAAATAATTGTGTTAATTATTTTTGTTTTTAGTTTTCTCTTTGTTGTCTTGGGTAGAAAAATATTTTCATTCTAGAAACCCAATTCACCCCTTCCCCTTTCTTGTGTTTTTGTCACCTTCAATTGGCATTAGAGCTCCAGTTCTGGTATTGATTATTTATCAGACACATCACCGTGTCAGATAAAGATCCAGTTTGTGAAACATAGTGGCAAAAGTCCCTCCACCAGTTGTATCCTCTAACAAAGATCACTATAGTATCAAAACCCTAATTTTTTATAGAGAAAAATTTGACTATTAGAAAGATATAATTGAAAGTTTCTTTTTTGGTCATGATGTGGATCTATGGGATATGGTAGTTAATGGATACACTCATCCTATTGATATCGGTGGCAACAAGTTAGAAATAAAAGTGATGACTGAACAACAAAAGAAAGATTAGTATGAGAAGATCACAAATAAAGACACAAATAAGTCTATATTTGACTAATTGAATATGACTCATGAAGGAAATTCTCAAGTGAAATAAACCAAGGTGCTTTCCTTGATACAGTAGTATGAAGCCTTCAAAATGGAGGATAATGAAATAGTTAAGAACATGCTCTCAAGGTTTCAGACTCTAGTTGAAGAATTAAAGGTTATTTATAAAGGTTACTCTATTGCAGATCATGTTAAAAAAATTATCAGAAGCTTACCTAAGAGACGGAGGCCTATGGTAACTGCACTGAAACTGTCTAAAGATCTAAACAACACTACTCTTGAAGAACTTGTAAGTTCTTTGAGAAGTCATGAGATAGATCTTGAAGAGGATTATCCTTAAATAAAAACTAAATTTATGTCCCTGAAATCTATGGGAAAGCCTGAAAAGACTAAAGCCTTTCAAGTTAAAGAAGAAGAAGAATCTGAAGAAGATTCTAAAGAAGATGACGAGTTATCTCTTCTCTCCAAAAGAGTTAATCAACTCTTGAAGAAAAGACAAATCAAGTTCAGAGGGTCAAGAAGGACATGTGGTCACCTTGAGTCTACATATGGTCAGAAGAAGTCAGGTGCTGGCAAAGACATTACCTGATTTGTGTGCAAGGAGCCAGGTCACTACAAGAATGAATTTCCCAAGCTAAAGAAAGAAAAATCAAAGAAGAAAGACTTCAAAGGAAAGAAGAAAGGTATAATGGCTACATAGGATGACTCTAAATCCTCAGGAGATGACTATGAGGAAGAGCAAGAAAATGTGGTGCTGATGGCACTCATATAAGCATATGAAGATAAGATAGAGTCAGAGTTAGAATCAGAATGTGAGTCAGAATCTTAAGAGGTATTTCCTAACTTATCTTGTTCTGAATTAGAATCTTATTTATATGAAATTTTGGAAAAGATAATTCAGAAGCTTCAAAACAAATACAAGGGGTCTAAAACAAGTCCATTTATCTTAATTTGAAGTACATAGTAAGCTTAAGAAAGATTTATCAACTCTGAAAGAAGAAAACTTTATTCTAAAAAATGAAAACTCCGACTTTCAAAGTAAGAGTTTTAAACTTGGGTAATAAATTCTTTCAGAAGCTTCTGTGGATTCTGAAAAATATCATAAAGAAATATGACAAATCTTTTTCAGACATTTCTGGCTAGAAACATAGTTAGAAGCAAAATGGCTTCAATGACCTATGAAGTTAGCATAAATGGAAAAGGTGGAATTGGTTATGTACCTAAATAAGAACCTATTTTAAAACAAAAGGAAAAACCAAAAGCTCTTTATTTCCATTTCTCTTATGCACATACACAAAAGGATTATTCTGTACAAAGAACCAAGTTTGCTGCAAACTCTGGGAGAACTAACTATAAAGGACCCAAAAAGATTTGGCTACCTAAGGAAAAGATAATATATATTGCAGACATCCTTAGCAGCACAGTTAAAACACCAAACATGCTACCTGGACTCCATGTGCTCATGACACATGACGAGAAGAAGGCATATGTTCCAAGATATGGAACTTAAGTCAGGTGGCTTCATGGGTTTTTGAGGTAATCATAAAGGGAATATTATGGTAATGGTTCTCTTCCTTCTATTACTAATTTTTTATTGGTTTATGGATTAATGCA
Source organism: Lathyrus sativus (assembly GCA_963859935.3). Taxonomy (NCBI): domain Eukaryota; kingdom Viridiplantae; phylum Streptophyta; class Magnoliopsida; order Fabales; family Fabaceae; genus Lathyrus; species Lathyrus sativus. Next base: position 276,770,802 of record OZ012740.1, on the reverse strand, counting down.
TAACTTATTGTCCATAAGTCTATTAAGTGACAATGGTTATGTTATAATCTTTAATCAAAAGTATTGTAAAGCTATTAGTCAGAAGGATGACTCAATTCTTTTCAATGGCAAGAGGAAAAATAACATTTACAAAATTAGACTTTCTGATCTTAAAAATAAGAATGTAAAATGTCTCATGTTTGTTAATGAAGAGCAATGAATCTGGCATAGACGATTGGGCCATGTTTGCATGAGGAGGATTTCTTAGCTAAATAAGCTTGGTTTAGTCAGAGCCCTTCCAAATTTGAATTTCTCTTCAGTTGCTCTTTGTGAAACATGTCAAAAAGGCAAGTTTTCAAAAACTTATTTCAAGCAAATAATGTTATTTCTACCTTTAGGCTTTTGAAACTCTTGCACATTGAACTCTTTGGACCAGTGAAAACTTCTTTTGTAAATGGCAAGAAATATGGTTTAGTCATTGTTGATGACTACAACAAATAAACATGGGTTAGATTCTTGAGACACAAGGATTAGCCACATTCTGTGTTTTCTACCTTCTGCTCTCAAGTGCAAAACAAGAAAGACTTTAAGATTATTAAAGTCAGAAGTGATCATGGTGGTGAATATGAGAGTATGCAGTTTTAGAAACTATTTGATAAAAATGGTATTTCCCATGATTTCTCCTATCCTATAACTCCACAACAAAATAGATTTGTAGAAAGGAAGAATATGACTTTTCAAGAGATGGCTAGAACCATGATCAATGAGACAAATGTGGCTAATCACTTTTTGGCAGAGGCAGTTAACACGACATGTTACATTCATAACAAGATCTCTATAAGACCTATTCTGTGTAAGAATCCTTATGAATTATGGAAGAATACAAAACCCAATATTTCATATTTTCATCGTTTTGGTTGTCACTTTTTTATTATGAACACTAAGGAAAGTCTGAACAATTTTGATTCTAAAGCACAAAAGTGTATAATGTTAGGATACTCTAAAATCTATAAACTATATAACATTGAAACACGAATTGTTGATGAATTAATTCATGTTATATTTGATGATAAGCTTGACCCTGAAAATTTAAAGCTAGTTGAAAAGTTTGTAGATATGGAGATTACCTATTCATGCTCTGAAGGTAAAGAATCATAAGCTAAAGGATTTGAGGCAAAAGACTCTGAGACTGTTCAACCAGAAGCTGTAAACATGATCTAGAGATATTACCAACTCATAGATGAAGGCCTTAAACAGGATAATATTGACTCATAGATGATGGTAAAGAAACAAGCAATACCGACTCATATACGATGGTAAAGAAACAGGTAATAATGACTAATGGATGACGATAAAGAAACATGTAATATCGACTCATAGATGACAGTAAAGAAATAGGTAATACCGACTTATAAATGGTGGTAAAGAAATAGGTAATACCGACTCATGGATGACGATATACTACCAACTCATAGACGAAGGTAGTGATAGGATTTAAATTTATAACAAGCTTCCCATAACTTTCAGTCTTCCACTTAGAATATGGCTTAACTTCTTCTTTGACCAAGTATTACACATGGAAAGGGTAACAAACTACCTATGACTTCCGGTCTTGAACCTGGAACGGGGCTCAACTTCTTCTTTAACCAATTATTCCACCTGGAAAGGGTAAAAAAACTTCCCATGACTTCTGGTCTTCAGCCTGGAACAGGTCTTAGTTTCTTCTTTAAACAAGTATTCCACATAGAAAGGGTAACAAATAAGCTTTCTTTGAATTCTAGTCTTCAACTTGAAGTGGTCTTCACTTGCTGGATATTTATGTCTTAAATCGGATCGGAGATCGCAACAGGCTTCTCAAATAAATAGACAACCACCTGTTGGAAAATGAACCTGTGTTAACTTTGATTTGTTAAATCACAACAAGCTTCTCTATCGAGGATTGATTGAAGAGATGGCCACTTGCTGCGAAGATAAGGATTGATATTCATGGGAACAAACAAGCTTCTCAAATAAAGATATTGCCACTTACTGTTGAACAAAATCTCAGATAGATTACTGGAGCGACAACTGTTGGGGAATTAGATTCTTCATCCATTAAACAAGTCTTTTCCGCTGAAGAAAATAGGATCCAAAAAGTTGCAAAATATTCCTTTTTTGTCATCTATGTGTCTATCCTGGAGAAGTAAAAAATTGCTGCATGGGACCAAAGTTCAATCCAGGAATGAACTGGAGAGAAATAGTCAAACAAGACTCTACATGAAGAGGAATAAACTCGACTGGGGATTTGTTCCGTCTAGACAATGAACTGGGGAGTAAAACTGAAAGACAATTCTTCCCATGGGGCACAATCTCAGCGGGGAGACAAAAGATAAACTCTCTTTTAGGGGAAAGTACCACCAGGAAGGTGGATTTAGAGACACCAAGGACATGCGAATGAGCACAAATCTTCCTTCGGCTATGCATGAATGCTTTATGAATATTAAAATGCATGTAATATTATGCTTATGCTGACAAAACAACACACTGAATAAACAGGGAGACCAAAATATCAATGAACTGGGTACTCAGCCAAATCTCAACTAGATGGAGACTTCGCCGCAAAGCTTGCCTTCTGTAACATCTTCCAGGATAAAAAGATCCTCCGCTAGGCATAAACGATCCCCTGGGGAAACTTGAAACAAACATCTTCAGAAATCAAAAGTCCTCTGAGGACGTAGAAACTTTTGCTGGCTTTTTTATGGGAGAAACCCAAACCAACATTGTGATAACAAAACTGGCTGGAGGAAATCTGATATCTGACAACAAATCCGTTTGAGAAAATAAGATTATCAAACCCAAGATATTTACAGGATAATCCATATTAACTGCTGTACTGGAGAATCTGAGTTCCGCACTTCGAGACTCGATCAATCCTGAACAACTGTCGACATTCCTTTTAGTTTATTCAAAAGTCAAAGGAAAACATTTTGTAATTTTCAAAAAGCATGTTTATTATTAAACCTTTTTTTCAAAAATTATTATCGAAAATAAATGACATTTTTCAAAAGAAAAAATATATAAGAATTGAAATAATTGGCGAAAGATTAAGATTTTATTGATAGAATGGTAGTCCGCAAAAGGTGTAACCCCATGGATCATTAAAAAGTTTGTAAAATGGTAAATTGAAAGGCTAAATTGAAATACAATGATCACTATTCTACCTAATAACTGAATTCATGTGATCTAGCTTCCATTGAGAGTGACTAAATTGAGACTTCCTGATCGATGATGATGCTTCTTCAAGTGATCAAGCCTTGCCTGATTTAGTTACTTGCCATAAAATCCCTAACTTTTACCTAGATTGCCCTTTCAAGTTTCCAATCTACCGGGATGAACTATTTCTGTTTATGTCTCTAATTTTTGCTTGGATCGCCCTTTCGGGTTTTCAGTCCACTAAGACGCTCATTTTTTCCTATGTCTCCCTTTCGAGTTTTCAACTTAGCGAGCTGTTCTTTTGATTATTTAGGTGAAGTATTTCTTGACTGCATAGGCATTCACCGGATGGGGAAGCTCCTCACCATCCATATTTGTAAGAACCAATGAACCTCCAGAGAAGGCTTTCTTGACAACATATGGCCATTCATAATTGGGAGTCCATTTGCCTCAGAAATCATTGTGGGGAGGCAAGATCTTTTTTAGCACGAGTTCACCTTCTCTAAATTCACATGGACAAACCTTCTTATCAAATGGTTTCTTCATCTTCTTTTGCTAGAATTGACCATTACATAAGGTGTCCATTCTTTTCTCTTTAATTAGATTCAATCAGTCATATATGTTCTAACTTCATTCAACTTCTGTCAATTTGGCTTCCATTAAGACTCACATTGATGGGATCTCGACTTCTATAAGGAGCATTGCTTCCATGCCATAAACTAAAGAGAAAGGGGTTGCCCCTGTTGAAGTGCGGACAAACTTCCGGTATCCATGCAAAGCAAAAGGAAGCATTTCATGTTAGTCCTTGTAGGTTATAACCATCTTTTGTAGGATTTTCTTGATATTCTTATTTTCTGCTTCAACAATCCATTCTTGATACTCTTGATATTCAATATTGAAGTTTTCATAGAGTTCTCTCATCATCTTATTGTTCAAGTTTGAACCATTGTTAGTAATGATCTTGCTTGGAATACCATATTGACAAATGATTTAATTCTTGATAAATCGGGCCACCACTTGTTTGGTTACATTGGTGTATGACGCTGCTTTGTCCCATTTGGTGTAATCAATAGCTACCACAATGAAACAATGTTCGTTTGAAGCTTTGGGATCAAACATGCTAATCTTGTCAATACCCCACATGGATAATGGCCACGAAGACGAAATAATATTAAGTAGACTCGGAGGCACATGCACCTTGTCCGTATAAATTTGACATTTATGACACTTCTTGACAAATTCACAATAATCATATTCCATTGTCAACTAATAGTAACCAACTATAAGCATCTTCTTATCGATAGAATGTCCATTGACATGAGTACCGAAGGACCCTTCATGAACTTCCTGCACTAAAATGCCTGCTTCATGTCTATCCACGTATCTGAGCAAGACCATGTCGTGATTTCTTTTGTATAACACATCTCCATTGCGAAAAACGTTGTACACTAATCTTCTTAAGATCTTCTTATCTTTACTGGATGCCCCAGTTGGGTATTCTCAGCTCTGGAGAAAACACTTGATATCATGATACCATGTGCAGCGGCGGGATTTGTCTTCTTTCGAAGGAGGTCACCCTTTAAATGTGAACTTTTAATTTATTCCAAGAGAGGGAAGGAGAAAAAATCTAAATAAACTTGTGGATGTGCCCAATGCATGGCAATACACTAAGAGATTGGGAATCGGGATTGGTTATACTAATGGAAGGTATTAACACCCTAAGTATCTATAGTATCCTATAGGAACCTTTTGCGTATATTTATGTTTGTTGTTGATTAGTTATCTGCTGTGTATTGAGGATTTATTGACTTGTTTTGAGTGATGTTGCACCCCAAATTTTGACCCTTATATCCTCATCATCATTGTAGCATCATTTTCATTTGATTAACTAACCTTAACCCATTTCAAGTTTATCTTTGTTAAGATGCAGATGAATTAGGGTTCCGTACCGTCAAAATCGAGATTTCGGTGGTCTGATCAATCAATATTTTGGATTGATTCAACTTCAAATAAGTCTCCACATCATCAAGAATACAACATTGGATCAAGTATGGATTCAATTTGAGGTGTTGCCGCTACTGCGAAAATCGGCGCCGGCTATGACAGAAGAGTCGCCACCGTGCGTTATTTATCCCATAAGAGGGAAAGGAAACGCTCAGAGTAAACCTAACGAAAAGAGGGAAAGGAATGGTCATCGCAACCAAATCCTGGATTCGGGAGTCGGTTACGCAAGGGGAAGGTATTAGAACCCCTCACATCCTTCGTACTCGACGGGATCCACGCTTGTTTTCTATCTAAGGGTATGTTATTCTATCTATTCTACAGGTATGGGCTAAAAAAGAAAAGAAAATGACTCGGCAAAGTGTCGCACTTTATGCCTACGTATTCCCGTCTGGAACGAGAAATCAGAGTCAACGTAGTTCGTCTAACTACGGGTTAAAGGGGGGAAGGTTGCTCGCCAAGATATCACATCTTGTGCCTACGTACTTTCATACGGCATGAAAGATCAGAGCAAACGTAGTTCGGGCTACGGAAGACACAAGTTTGTCTGACAGTTTTTTATCTCCTTATGAAAGGGTTTTCCGGATTAAGGGTCCAAGAGGACAAAAACAGAGTTTGAATATTTGTTTGAATCTTTTACGAAAGAAATGTTTTTTAGGATGTTTGCAATCTCAGTCGCACTAGAGACTATGACCTAGGAGTGAATGCTTCGCATGTCACCCAAAGGGTACCACACTAAACATCCAGATCACTGGAGAGAGACCCTCCACCAACCTTTTCCCATATAGCTTAAGGCTCGTAAAGCACGACTTCAATTAACCTTATTACTGTGTTTTTGAAATTGTTTTGAAATGAGAAGAGAAAGACGCCCTAAAACTATGGGTGACAGGGAATCTACCTACAGTTATCATGCATGGGTCAAAATCTAATGTCTGTCATAATTCCCTCTTGCACAGAGGAAATCAGAGATCCTAGGGGAAACAACAAAGGAAAAGCAAGCAGTAAACAGTAAACAGTAAAATGCATGCTATGCAACAGTACAAGCGAGGCAAGGGAGTCCGGCTCAACCTCAAACCTAAGTAAACAACAGGCAAGAGGAGACAAGCTCCACCTCAAACCTAGAGGTAATCAACACAAGCAAACATACAATACCTCAAAAGAGAAGAAACAGAGAAAACAACCCAAGCAACAGTAACAGTCTTCAGCAGACAGCAACTTCAGTACTCAGCAGCAGCAGCTCTAAACAGCAAATCCTCTTGACAGCAAAGTTGACAGCAAAAGGCTTCATCCTCAAATTAGCTTCTATCTTCAAGCTTCATCAAACTTCATCTCCAAGCTCTAGCAAGCATCCTCGAAGTAAAGGATTAATCCCAAAGATCAAGGTTGCAATGTTAAGAACCTAATGAAAACCAAAGGAAATCATCAAGTACTAACATTGAAATGGAAAGGCATCCTCAAAGTTCTACTTAACTATGGGCATACCACACATCCCTCCAAAGGAGAGATGAAGTTTCCCTAGGAGGAATTTACATCATTGTATAGAATAGAAGCACACAATGCATTCTATGTTTGATGAAAGAAATCAAAACTAGCTCTAATGGCTCTTCCTAAAACCCTAATTTCCTAAGCTCCTAAAACAACTCCTAAAAGAAAAGGAAACTTCAACTCCAAGCTCCAATCTTCAAGCCACAGCAACTACACCAAGTCTAGAAGACCTCCCAAGAAGGAAACCAAGCAAATCCAGCTCCAAAGTCACCAACAAAACCAAGCAAGCAAAGGCACACAAAATAGAACACCACAAGCACAAGCAACTTGCAAAATACAACTAAAATAGAAACCAAAGTTGCAAAATTCTAATAAAATTCCTAGGGGAACATACATGTTTGAACAATCTAGGGTTAAAATATTAAAGCCTAATTCAACTTCTAAGTCACCAAAATAAATTCTAGATTGAAGGGTATCAAGGTGATCCACAACACCTAAAACAAAAGCTAAAGTTGTTCTAAAATTCTAACAAAAATCCTAAGGGAACATGAATATCTACCCTAAAACATACTAAAAAATCAAAGCCAAAATCATCACCAATTGGAAGAACAAAATTCAACAAAACAGATGGTCAAATATGCAAAATTAAAAGAAATAAACAAAATAAGAAAACTCAAATTAAAATGAAAAATGAATGAAAATGCATTTTATTGATTTCAGAAAATCACAAATTTTCTCAAGATCATGGAAATATTTTTAAAATAATTTTTGGATCAAAATTGAATTTATTGTGATTTTTTGAATCAATAAAGCATTTAAAATAAACAAAATGAAATAAAAGAAAATAAAACTCAGAATAAAACCACAACGCTTGGATCAATTGACTGAGTATGCAGATCTAAGGTCATTGAGCGTGTCCACGCAGGCATCCCAGTCACACGTTGACTGGGATTAATGAAACGCTGCGTTTTGTGTTGAGAGTCAAATTCTCAGATCGAACGTGAGCCATCGGATGCTCCTACTAAGTCTTCTCAACAGACTAATCCAACGACACTGAGTCATCGTCTTCATTCAAATCCTCAGATGGAGGGAGCTCTGTTCAGGTGGCCAGAGAAGACCTCCGGTCATCTTCTCCGGCGAGCAGGTGGTTGCAAGTGATCAAAAACTCCAAATCTCATACCAATCTCACTCAAAAGTTTATGCTGATCACGATTATGATCTTATAATTTCAGAAATCCTTATGCATTTCCAAAACCGATACCAGATCTAAATTATGTCAAATTCTTGAATGTCACCAAAGCCTAAACTAAAGGTATAGATGTCTTCCTCAAGTTACACTGATCATCCTAAGCTATCACAATTGCATTGATTCCTCAAGATCAACCATAACTGAATCCAAACAGAAATTGTGACACCTTTTTGATCATCACCAAATGCTATCAAATGGATCCTAAATCGTTCTACAAGTCATAAGGAACCTAACCACATGCATAAGATGAACTACATCTCCCTAAATCAAGAGGAATTTTGAATTATACCAACCTTGTTTCAAGCTTCAAATGGAGATGGTTCTGACTCGATCTTTGCTCCAAAAACTTCCAGAATCCTTCACTGATGATGATAGAAACCTCTTGCAACTTCAATTTGATCTGAAACCTCTCAGAATCCTTCTTCTGAGCATTTATAGAATGGTTTGGGACCTTCTAGAGTCCAAGCCCAGGCCCAAATTGGAAGATCCAAAAAATCCAACTTCTCCAAAATTTTCACATAGCAAATGCACAAATTTGCTTAAACAACTTGCATTAGAAGCTTTGAATCACTTGCATACCACCTTTGGAGTGTATTCAGATCAATAAGAACCTCCACATTGCCTTGGTGAATGAATTGCCATGAGGTTGCTTATATGTGAAGAAACAAGTGAAAAACTCATGAATTAAGGGTCAATTGAAAAATCTAAAAGAACCAATGTTTCCAAAACATGATTTCTGATCAAATCAAGTACTCATTTGGCTTGTTTTGGTCACTTAACCAATAATTTTGAATTTTTCAACTTTGAATCCTTTGAAAATCTCCCTTATTCAAACCATTTCAAACCAAGTCTTGCTATGAGCCCAATCAATCTATCATGATTTCTTGGTTAGCCTAAAAACCCCATTTTGAGCAACTTTCATGTTGAACAAAATTGCATTTGACAAGTGCAAGTTGGAGATTTTGGCCTATGATTGAAAATGACCTATAATCTCACTTTCCCAAAATATCCCTGACTTGTAAACCTAATAACTTGAGTTATACAAATTAGATGGAAGACTTCTAGTACAATTTAGAAATCTAAGATCATGAGGAACAACTTTCATGTTGGCCAAAAGTTCAGGTGAAACCTCCTTCTAGGTCAAAAATAGCTTTGAAGTCATATGATTTTCACAGACAAATTTCAATGGCCTCTGAGGACTTGTAACTTGTCTGAGTCATAACTTGAGTTCTATAAATCCCCTTGAGGACTTCTAGTACTCAAATTAAATTTATTGAGATGCTCTACAAGTTTAATGTTGGCCAAAGATCCATTTGAAACTTGTATCTTGACTTATGTAGTCTCGAAGTTAGGCACTAAACAGGGAATTTTGCACTGAAACCCTAATTTAGCAACATCCCACACTCTTGACTCTTCTTGATTTGATCTTGGCACAACACCACAAATGTCTCATCATATCATTTCATGAACTCCATGACCTAAAAGTAGGCCTTGATACCCTTCAATTGCACAGTTGACCTAGGGTTGACCCAGATGAAACCCTAATTGCTTGCACCTCAACTGTGGCTCTTGCATTTGACACAAAGACTTGATTAAACTCTCCCATGGACCTCTAGGCATTCTATGAGCTCCATACACATCCTCTTATCACATTCAAAACTTCACAACCCTCTTATGGTCTTCAGTTGATCCTCAAGTTAGGAGAAGATTCATACTCAAACATCTAAACCCTTAGGCACTCAAACCACCTTCTGATGACTTTGACAACTTCTCAATCTTGAATAAGACCTCTTGCTAGACTTCTCTTGATAAGAATAACACTTGATCCCCTGCTATGTGAATGATAACATGATATGCAAATGATATAAATATGCATATGATAATGGAAATGAAACATAAACCAGGTAAGAATAGGTTGAGCAAATTTTGGGGTGCAACAGCTGCCCCTATTCAAACGGCTTGGACCCGACTGTGTGAAGAGCGAACGACCTTCAAACAATCAAGGTAGAAGACAGTTGAATACCAAGAAACCCGGAAATTTTCCAACCACAGAAATAAGTTGCGAAAACTGCTCGGGGAACAACATCCGTTACGCTGAACCCAGTTGTTACGGCAACAACTGATCAATCATCTGATAAAACTTGGGATTTCAACATTCACCTCCTGTGTGACGCCACAGGCATCGAATTAACTTTGCAAGAAACAACTTCGTCCACAACTGGACTAAACTTTGTCAACACGAGGAAAGACTCCATCACCATGGGTACAATTCCGTCCATAACTGGAATAACGATCTCTGTCAATCACAGGTAACGACTCCACTGGAGACAATTTCGTCGATCACGGGTAAAAATCACTGTCAACACAAGTAACAATTCCGTCAACACGGATAACAATCTCCGGCAATTTCACTGGGACAACTCCGTAAATCACGGGTAACGACTCCGTCAACACGGATGACAATCACTGTCAACACAGGTACGATCTCTGTCAGCCATAGGTAACCATCACTGTCAACACAGGCGCAATCTCTATTCATTACAGGTAACAATCTATGTCAACACAGGCGCAACAATCACTATCAACACAGGGAAGAATTCCGTCAACACGGACAACAATCACTGTCAACACAGGTACAATATTTGTCCATCACAGGTAACCATCACTGTCAACACAGGCGCAATCTCTGTCCATTACAGGTAACAATCTCTGTCAACACAGGCGCAATCTCTGTCCATTACAGGTAACCATCACTGTCAACACAGGCGCAATCTGAAGAATACTTCGCTAGAGAAACTTAAACAAACAACCCTATGGGGAAATCACTAGTGACACCTCCAAAAGTTTAAGGCATGAAATCTTTTAATGCTGACGTAACAACAACCTGAGAAGAATCCTGTCGGGGACAAAGAGAAACTTAACCAAGCAACTCTATTAGGGGACGAACGTTATCATCGCCTATCTCTCGTCGAGAATTTGAATATCTAGAGATCCTTCTGAGCAAGGATCCCACTCCTCTGCAAGGGATAACACCTGAAAACAAAGAGGTAACCAACCTGGCTTATGTTTCAAAATGCGTATGTTTGACAATGGCATAATGCTCCATACGGCATGGAAATGCTACGCGTTTGGGTAGTATGCAAATATGATGATATATGCAAAATGCAAAGATGCCAAGAGGTGCTTCAGCAAAATAAATGCCGAAGACGAGGCTCAATCCGCCGGGGATAACCAGGTATCACAAAGCATTCCAACAAAATAAATGCTGGACAGGTGAAACCAACTCCGCTGGGGGTAACCATCCTGTTGGGGAATAGCTCACAATCTTGAAATTATGAACTCTGATGAGGATATTCATCCTGTCAGAGTAAAAACAACCTGCTGGGGAGAAGGAGAAACAATCCTGCGCGGGGATAATCCTTGTGAACCAAAGACGACTTGGTTATATTCTGCGGGAGTTACCCATGCTGGGAATGGGGTGCGCACATACTCACTACTGGGAATGCACCTTCTGTTGGGGACATTCAAATCCACTGAGGATACTCTCTTGGCAACTTTCCTGGGGAATACTCTTCTAGGAAGGACAACTCACTTTCAATGGGGATAAATGCCATATCAAATTTTCTGAGATAAGATGTGACTTCCATCTGCCGAGGAGTGATACAATCAATATGTCACAAGACTCCGGCTGGGGAACACAGCTTCCTTGCCTGTTTTCTTCAAAGGCGAGAACCCTGCAAAACACAAACGAGACAGAACAAATCTATACAACAAAATATGTCCCGATTAGTATCTGTGATATTCATTCAGTCAATTCGAAGTTTTAGCAATTATTGGCAAGGGCCAGCAAGTTTATGCACATACAAGTTTATCAAAAACATCGGTGTTTTCCCCAAACAAAATGGTAAAGAACAAGCATCCAAACAGTAAAGAACAGGCATCAAGTACTGAATAACGTGCTTTATTGATAACGGGCCTGTAAATAGGCAAAACTTGGTACATTGGATGCAACTCCTGAAAAGAGGAAGTTACGCACAAACAAAATACAAATATACAGAAGCACAAAGAAAACATTTGTGTATATGTTGGCAACGTGGCACAGACGAACACCATGAGTTAATCCTCCTATGACTCCCCTGACTCTGACGCTTTCCCGATACTCGATCTTCGGAAGAGATTGTTTCAGATATACAACTCTCAGGTACTCCTAAACCACTAAGCAACGCAGTATCAAACTCAGACCACAGTCATTTGCTTTTTCGAATCCCTAACTTTTGCGTGAACCGCCCTTTGCGGGTTTTCAATTCACCGGGATACCCTTTTTTGCCGAAGTTTCCCTTTTCAGGTTTTCAACTTCGCGGGTGTACATTTTTTCAATTTTATCCCTAACTTTTTCCGGAACATTTTATTCCTTTTTTATGGTTCGCTGGGATGCCCCATTTTTGCCTGGACTCTCTTTTTCCTGTCCAGCGGGTCTATTTAAGCAAAGTATTTTTTAACTGCGTCCGAGTTTACAGGGGATGTGAACTGATTGTGGTGGGAGAATCTTTTTTTACCTAACGACATATGGACCTTCATAGTTGGGAGTCCACTTGCCCTTGTGATCTGATTGTGGTGGGAGAATCTTTTTCAGCACAAGATCGCCCGTCTGAAAGCTTCGAGGACACACCTTTTTATCATAAGCTTTCTTCATCTGGCTCTGATACAACCGACCATATGCTAGAGAAGCCAGTCTCTTCTCATCCAATAAACTAAGCTGATTCAATCTATCTTTCACCCATTCTGCCTCATCTAATTGGATATCACGCAACACCCTCAGAGAAGGAATCTCAACCTCTAATGGCAGGACAACCTCCATACCATATACAAGTGAAAAAGGAGTTGCCCCGGTTGATGTGCGTACCGTCGTACAATAACCGTGCAAAGCAAAAGGCAACATCTCATGCCAGTCCTTGTAGGTCACAACCATCTTCTGAACGATCTTCTTTATGTTTTTATTGGCCGCTTCAACATCGCCATTCATCTTGGGCCGATAAGAAGAAGGGTTGTGATGTTCAATTTTGAAATTCTGGCACAATTCCTTCATCATCTTGTTATTCAAATTTGAACCGTTGTCAGTGATAATCCGCTCCGGGATTCCATATCTGCAGATAATATCTTTCTTGATAAATCTGGCCACCACCTGCTTGGTAACATTAGCATATGACGCCGCTTCAACCCACTTGGTGAAGTAATCAATAGCTACCAAGATAAAACGATGTCCGTTAGATGCCGTGGGCTCAATTTTCCCAATCACATCAATTCCCCACATGGAAAAAGGCCAAGGCGACGACATAACGTTCAGAGGGCTCGGAGGCACATGAATCTTGTCCGCATAAATCTGGCAATTATGACACTTCTTTGCAAATTTAAAACAATATGTTTCCATTGTTAGCCAGTAATACCCTGCCCTTAATAGCTTTCTCGTTATTGCATGTCCACTGGCATGCGTGCCAAATGTACCCTCGTGGATTTCTTCCATGAACAACTTAGCATCTTTCTCATCCACACACCGCAACAACACCAAGTCGTGGTTTCTCTTGTACAAAACCCCATCCGAATTCAAATAGAAATTGTCAGCCAATCTCCTAAGAGTCTTCTGATTAGGGGTGTACGCGGGTTGGGTTGGACCGGGTTCGCCTTAACCCGTTACCCAACCCGTTCAACTTTCAATGGGTTGGGTTTATCATCAAACCCGTAATTCTACTTTAAAAACCGACCCGAATCAACCCGGATATTTACGGGTTGGGTAGGGTTGGGTCCACGGGTTGTGTATATAATAATTATTATTTTCAATTTAAAAAATCTATAACACGATTCAATATAATTTTGCATATTTCAAACAATTAAATTATTTACGTAGTGGAGACAAATCCTACATATAAAATAGAATAATTAAAAATATAACAATTAAAATTTTGAAATGTATTTTCTTTGTCATAAAAAATATTAAGATACATATACACCATTAATTATTTATATATTTTCATTAATATACCTTAATTTATAAAAATTTATTAGTTATTTTGATACTCAAATGTTATCCATTACAAATATATATCAACATATGTAAAACAAATATATAATAATATACAGTATATATTAGTTGTTTTGATACTCAAATGTTACCTTTTCTAGCACATGCTTAAAAGTAGGTCCGTAAACTATCATATATATTAACACTTAATAATATATAAAATTCCATAAAATATCATTTCCATAAAATTCATAAATTCTAAATAATTCAAAAGCAAATAAACATCACTTAGTCTTAAAATGACATAGATGTATTGGTCCAATATTGGTCTAATAGCACCAAAATCTAACAGCAACTATAAAAGATTCTAGCACCAGCAGTGAAAGGTTTAGCAACAACAGAAAATTCAGCAACAGTAGCTGTAAAAGATTTCAGCAACAACAATGAAATGTTTAGCAACAACATAAAATCCAGCAACAATAGTTAAAATTTTAAGCAACAATAGTCAAAAGAAGAAGAAAAAAAACAACACTAGAAAATACCTTAAAATCTAGTAGTAACAGTTGTATTGAGCTCAACCGCAGTAATGCCAACATCAATAGAAACTAATCCAGCTAACTCTATATATGTAAACACAAACAACTAATAAGAATAATGTAATGTAATACTAAAATAAAATAGATTTTAAAATTCAAACATATAATTCATACCTGACTAAACCTTTTCCAATTCAACCAACTCTTTTTCTAAATCAATGACCTTAGGAGATTTGATCCAATTTTGAGTACAAATCAAAGCTTCAACTCTTTTTCTAATATATACTTAATTATTATTAGTTAATAAAGATTCATTAAAAAAATAAAAAGGCAGTAAAGTGTAAACTAGAAGTGCATAAGTCAAGCAAGCATGATTAATATTAATAATAATGTTTAATTATAATAATAATAATAATTTAATGTGTAATTGGAAACTGGAAGGAAAGTGCAAAAGATCTTTGTGTACGTTACAATTTACAAAGTTATAGCAACTTTAAAATTTATAAATAATAATATAATAATAATAATAATAATAATTAATTATGCCACGTCAACGGGTTGGGTCAACGGGTTCATGGGTTTAGAAACTAAAACCCAATACCCGAACCAAATCTATACGGGTTGTTACGGGTTGGGTCGGGTATACCCGTAAATGAATGGGTCCGGGTAATTAGTGGGTTGGTTCGGTTTGGGTAGGCGGGTTTGCGGGTCGACCCGCACCCATGAACACCCCTACTTCTGATCACGACTGGATGCCCCAGCCGGATACTCTTGGTTCTTCAGGAAATTCTGGATATCATAATACCACGGTTTACCATCGGACGTTTCCTCAATGGCAAATATGAAGGCGAGCCTATCAAGGCGAGAAATAACTATCCTAGGAGCCTCATTCCAGAAGTTAACCTTATACATTGAAGACAAAGTCGCGAGAGCGTCTGCCATCTGATTTTCTGCTCGTGGTACATGGTGCAAGTCCACCTTGTCAAAGAAAGGCAACAACCTTCTTGCATAATTCATAGAAGGTATCAGATTGGGCTGACGAGTCTCCCACTCTCCCTTGAACTGGTTCACAACTAGAGCAGAATCTTCGTACACATCAAGATTTTTAATTCTCAGATCAATAGCTTCTTCGAGCCCCATAATGCACGTTTCATATTCGGCCTCATTGTTGGTAACTAGAAAGGTCAATCTAGCAATGAATGGGATGTGCGACCCATGGGGAGTAGTAATGATTGCCCCTATTCCACTTCCATATGAATTGACGGCACCGTCAAATATCAATTGCCATTTGGAACCTAACTCTGGACCTTCATCCGGCAACGGCTCCTCACAGTCCTTCATTTTTAAGTACATGATATCCTCGTCAGGAAAATCAAAACTCATCGACTGGTAATCATCAATTGGCTGCTCAGCTAGGTATTCTAACAGAACACTACCTTTAATAGCCTTTTGAGAGATGTACTAAATATCGTATTCTGTCAATACCATTTGCCATCGGGCAATTCTTCCGGAAAGTGCTTGCTTTTCAAACACGTTTTTGATCGGATCCATCTTTGAAATTAGCATGGTTGTATGATTTAGCATGTATTGCCTCAAACGTTTGGCAGCCCAGGCTAGCGCACAACACGTCTTTTCGAGCATCGAGTAACGGGACTCACAGTCCGTGAACTTTTTACTCAGGTAGTAAATCGCATGCTCTTTACGTCCAGTCTCGTCGTGTTGACCGAGAATACAACCCATATTTTTCTCAAGAACCGTCAAATACATAATCAATGGTCTCCCGGCTACTGGGGGTATCAATATTAGAGGTTCCTGCAAATATTTTTTTATTTTCTCAAACGCCCTTTGACAATCTTCATTCCAGGTCACAGCCTGATCTTTTTTCAATAACTTGAATAATGGCTCACACGTGGCCGTTAGATGAAATATGAACCGAGCAATGTAGTTCAATCTCCCTAAAAAACCACGAACCTTTTTTTTCTGTTTTCGGCATTGGAATTTCTTGTATTGCTTTTATTTTAGCAGGATCAACCTCAATTCCTTTTTCGCTCACAATAAACCCCAATAGCTTACCAGATCTCACCCCGAAGGTGCATTTGTTAGGATTCAGCCTCAGCCTGAATTTCCTAAGCCTCTTGAACAATTTCAAAAGATTGACCAGATGCTCTTCCTCCGTCTGGGATTTAGCAATCATATCATCAACATAGACTTCGATCTCTTGATGCATCATGTCATGAAAGAGTGTTGTCATAGCTCGCTGATATGTTGCCCCGGCGTTCTTCAAACCAAAGGGCATCACTTTGTAGCAGAACGTCCCCCACAGGGTGATAAAAGTTGTTTTCTCCATATCATCTGGCGCCATCTTTATCTGATTATAGCCCGAAAAGCCGTCCATGAAGGAAAACACGGAGAATTGAGCGGTGTTGTCAACCAACACATCAATATGAGGAAGCGGAAAGTCGTCTTTTGGGCTCGCCCTATTCAAATCTCGATAGTCCACACACATTCGCACCTTACCATCTTTCTTTGGTACAGGTACTATATTAGCGACCCTTGAGGGATAAGTTGTGACAGCTAAGAAACTGGCGTCCCACTGTTTCTGAACTTCCTCTTTAATTTTCACAGCCATATCTGGTCGAGTTCTTCTGAGTTTTTGCTTAACTGGCGGACATTCCATACGCAATGGCAGACGGTGAACCACCATATCAGTATCAAACCCAGGCATGTCTTTGTAAGACCAAGCAAAGATATCACTGTACTCCCGAAGCATCTCGATCAAACTTTGCTTGATATCACTTTGCAGTGCAGCCCCTATCCAGATATTCCTGACAACCTCTTCGGACCCCACATTGATAATTTCAATTTCCTCCTGATGAGGCAGAATGATTCTCTCTTCTTGTTTCAAAAGTCGAGTCAACTCTTCTGATAAGTCATTATCCTCAACAATCTCTTCTTCTGCTTGGAATATCGGGTGCTCGAAGTCGAAGCGAGTCATAGGAAGTTCGTGATCGGTGTCGTCTGAAATATGAATCCTGCAATGAGAATGGTTAAATGTTTCAAATAATGCAAACAAAACACATAACCACGTTGCCATTTTATTGTTAAAGCAAAAACAGGAAAAACAAGGATCACAAAATTTGCATGAGAAAAACGCCTTTATTAATGATTAACCAAAGTACACACATAAGCAGATAGCCCTAAAAACAAAATCATTATGCCCCGGGTAGGACACAGGATTATACAATAATTGAGAAAACAAATCATTACTGTTTTGTAGTCACTGGGACAAGTTTCTGGATAGACCAGTTGCACAGATTCTGTCCTGGCACGCCGGGCTTGATCCACGAGTCCATATTGCAGTCACTATCCCCGTCTTCAGCATCGGAAACAGCATTGATCATTTCATAACAGACCTCACTTGGAGTGATCACCACTGGTCCTTTGAACTTTGGCACTCTTGATGCGGAAGGTGACGATGTCGGGCGATACCCCAACCCAAACTTGTCCATCTTGACAGGAATTTCCAAGACTTGGCCCCATCCTTTGGTTGCTCCATCCTGAATCACTGCCTGAGCGTCTTTGTACAAATACATGGCCACCTCTGGCCCTTTGACAGGAACATGAGGCTTGTCCTTGATCAGCAACCCCCCGAAGGCTTGGCATGGTGTCTCGTGGATCTCCCCATCCACTTCGATGTACTTGAATGACGAAAGATGACTAACCAAAATGTCCTCCTCTCCGCAAATAGTAACAACACTGTCATCGACCATGTATTTAAGCTTCTGATGCAGCGTGGACATCACAGCCCCTGCAGAATGTATCCATGGTCGCCCAAGTAAACAGCTGTAAGCGGGATGTATGTCCATGATGTAGAACACTGTGTCAAACACTTCCGGCCCGACTTGGAGCGACAACGTTATGGACCCAAACACCGACCTTCTAGTCCCATCAAAAGCCCTCACGACCAAGTCACTTAGCGTGCATATGATTCCTCGGACATCTAGCTTCATCATAGCCTTCTTCGGCAACACATTCAAAGATGATTTGGTGTCTACAAGAACATGCGACATAACAGTGCCCCGACATTCTACTGAAATGTGCAAAGCCATATTATGGTCCCGACCTCTAGGCGTCAAATCAAAATCAGTAAATCCCAGGCTGTGTCCAGCATTCACATGCGCCAGTACCCCCTCAAGCTGATTAACAGTTACCTCCTGAGGTACAAAAGATGTGTCCAAGATTTTCAACAAGGCATTCCGATGGGCCTCGGAACAAAGCAACAATGATAGTATTGAAATTTTGGAAGGCGTCTGCTGCAAGTGTTCCACAATCTTATAGTCACTTTTGCAAATCAACCTCATAAACTCTTCTACATCCTTGACCGATGTTTCCTTCTCTTTCGACTGGGAAAGTCCTCCTTCATTCACTTTGGCTTTGCCTCTAGCAATTCTCTCAGCCTCGATTTCAGGTGAAGTGAAGATTCTACCACTTCGGGTCATACCTCCTGCTTCAACAAGACTACCCACTACCCCTGCTGGCTGGATATCCATATTAATCTTTTCCCCGTTGCAAAAAGCTTCCAACCCATAATTCCATGGAATGGATTTCGTACTTTCATAGGGAACGGGCCCTGCTTTCGTTATCCTGATTGTTGGCCGCTTGGCGGGCGCTGATATCGTAATAGTCTTTCGTGGAATTGTAATTGTTGCGACCTCACCCTGCTTTTCACATGATACCTCATCAGGTTTCTCAACAGCAGTGCGGTCAAACTGCAAAGTTCCCTCATCAATCATGGCCTGAATACCTCTCTTCAAATCAATACAACCCTCTGGCCGGGTCCAATAATCCAAACAATACTCATCACATCCGGGGAAGACCCCCCCTTCAACAATCTGCTTTTAACATATCTTAAAGGTGTCTTCAGATCATTTACATCCATAACCAAATCCAAATCCTCCTCTGTCAAAACAGCATTCGCTCCATGATTCGGCATTGGTTTCTGTACAATGTTGGGACCATCCTGACTGAAGTTAATGACTTTACTATCAATCAAATCTTGGACCTTGTGCTTAAAAGCATGACAACTCTCGATATCATGTCCGGGTGCCCCGGAATGAAATTCACACTGCTTACTAGTATCATACCCGTAAGAAAGTGCTCTTGTGGGTGGGTCCAACGTTCTCTTTTCAACCAGATTCAAACTTAACAGCGTCTGAAGAAGTTCTGCATACGTTGATGGAGGTGTATCAAACACCCTCTTCGGCTTCCCATTCTGGATCCTTCTCTGAGCAGGATTATACCTTTGTTGTTGTTGCTGCTGCTGTTGTGGTTGTTGTCGTTGTTGTGGTATAGGGATCGTCACACTAGCAACCTGTTGTTGAATATACTGATTCCGACCTCTACCTCGTCCTCGACCACCGTACACTGCGCTGGCGTCTCCTTGCCTTTTACCACCAAAGACCTTTTTTGCACCTCCAGCTGAGGTCGATTCACCAGCTTGAATCTTACCAATTTTGATGCCATTTTCAATTCGTTCCCCCATGAGTATCATGTCAGAGAAACTACCCATCGAGCAATTGAGCAGTTTATCATAATACATCCCAGAGAATGTTCCAACAAAAATATCAATCAATTCCCTTTCAACCATAGGGGGGTGGACTCTTGCCGCCAGATCGAGCCAACGCTGAGCATACTCCTTGAAACTCTCCCCATTCTTCTGTGAAATACTTTGAAGCTGGACCCTATTTGGCGCAAGGTCACTGTTGTATTGGTAATGTTTGACAAAAGCATCAGCCAATTCTTTCCAACTTCCGACTTGTGCAGGCTCTAGTCCCATGTATCATTCCAGCGATGGTCCTGACAAACTATCTTGGAAAAAATGCATAAGCATCTTCTCATCATCAAAGTACGCCGACATCCTCCGGTAATATGAACGCACATGAACCCGTGGGCATGTATCCCCTTTATATTTATCGAAAGTGGGAGCTTTGAACTTCAATGGCACCCTCAGCCCAGGAACCAGCCCCATGGTAGCCATGTCCAAATCTGCAGAATTTTGATTGGTTATACCTCTCATCTGTTCCTCCAGCATTTTAATCCTCCGATCACTATCAGTGGGACCCTCAAAACTCATGCCTTGCCCAGAAAAGGCATCTTCCTGACGATCTCTATTCTAGTACGGACCCTCATTACCATATCCTTCATAGGCAACATTACGACCATGACCATGACCACTTTGGAAAAACCTGGGGTCATACCTCAGATTGCCAAGCTCTTGATTAGCAGCCACTGTCCCAAAACTAGTATTGAAAGGACCCATCCCAGCACCATTGGTATTCACATTGCCAAACCCAGCATTTCCGTAGTCATTATTACCATAACCTTGATTGTTATCACCAAACCCTCAGTTGTCGAGGCCCTGATTATTGAAACCATCATTTTCATCCCGATTGCCAAAGCCAAGACCCTGATTGTTTTCACCAAAACCAGTATTGATACCAACATTTCTGTTGGTCTCGACATTTCCATTAACATTATCAGCATTTCTGTTACCAGTGTTGCCGTTGCCGTTGCCAATACCAGTCTCACCAGCATTTGGTATCACTTCCTCCCTACGAGGAGTCTCAACATGAGCAGAATTGTATTCAGTATTAACAGCCGCTTGCGCCAGCAGCGGTTGCACCAGAGTTTGAAGATGTTCCTGGCCTTTAGCCACAACCTCCATAGTCTGCATGAATTGGGCCAACCTATCCCGGATCTCCTGCATCTCAGACTGTACCTGATCCATGATCTTCTTACTGTTGCTTCTTGTAGCGTACCGGTGAATTCTCTGTTCGTCAATCTTGAAACAACCTGTAAGATGCAGGAGATAAGATTCGAGCTCAAAAAAAGTACCTGCCATGCAATATGAATGTGCAAATGCACACGTGTAAATATGCAACAGGTTAATTTCTCCCTGATTCTAGTTTCGGAGAATAAGCCACAACGACAATGGAGTCCCAAGCAAGCGCAGAATCAGAAACCTCATACATAAACAAATGCCAAGAGGCAGAGTACAAGGATACAACTGAATACAACTGGAAAA
This sequence comes from Lathyrus sativus, assembly GCA_963859935.3. Taxonomy (NCBI): domain Eukaryota; kingdom Viridiplantae; phylum Streptophyta; class Magnoliopsida; order Fabales; family Fabaceae; genus Lathyrus; species Lathyrus sativus. The sequence continues at coordinate 276,749,260 of OZ012740.1, read as the reverse complement.
AAAAACCTCGGCCAACAAGCCTGGCGATGGTCAAAATACAAGTACAAATAACAAGAGAAAAGCAAAGGTAAATCGGGCCAAATAGCGCGCTCTGACATCTTCCAATAGCCTCAACGTCTCCGGATGACCTAGTCTGGAGATTAGTTCCTGTATCAGTAATGAGTGCCGCTCAACAGTGGATCTCAGCTCTTTTGCGTCCTCTTCACAGGCTCCCCTGCCAAAACACTCATTAATCCTGCATCTTTTGAAGCCAGCCTTCAATTCACCACCCCTAATTTCTTTGACCATGCTACTCACTCTAAACTCAGCGTCACGTCTAAGAGATGCCTCTTCAACAATCTTCGCATCCTTAGCACTGAGCTGCTCCTCCAACTGGGAAATCTGAAGCTTCAACTCATCTTCACGCTCCTTCCGTTTGGTAAGCGTTGTATTCCACAATGCTTCCCATTTAGCAATCCGGGAATAGGACTTGTTGAGAAGCTCCTTCTTAGTAGCAAGTACACTACTAACACCATTAAGAGCTACTCCTACTTTCTCTCTCCTGCTGGTCTCTTCAGTCAAATCTGAACCCAACCTATTAATCATCTTAGTCTGCTTCTTCAAAGTGAAGGTTGCCTCATTCTTCTCATGCCGAAGCTGGAAAATCTCTTTCTATAACTCTTCATTCGCTCTTTGTAACTCTTCCTTCTCAGCCAGCAGCTTATACTTCTCAATCTCTACTGAAGTAGGTTCTTCAATCACCGGAAGATACAAAGGCTCTACACCAGGATATGGCATCAAAGAAGTCCTAGCTCTCTCATGGATCCAGAGCCGATAAGGATTATAAGCTCGACTGTCACTCTTACCAAGCAACGTCTTTCCTCTTCTGTGAATATTACCCCAAGCACGCCTCAATCTGACCAAAACATCTCCATCTAATAAACCTGTGAGATACAGAGATTCCTGTATCTCGTCTTCAACCGGAGAGTCCCTCAAAGCATAGCCAAATTGCCTCACAAGCAGAGAAGGGTTATAATTAATACAACCTTTCCGTCCAATCAAAGGAACATTCGGAAAGCCACTACAACTATATATAATATTCACTCCGAGAAGGTTCTGATCAAATCAAACAATGTTCTCAGCACACAATCCCATCAATCTGGAAGACCAATCTAAAGTACCAGCAGTATCAACAAAAGGTCCCCGCTTAGGGAGATGTCCCTGAAACCACCTGTATAGAAGAGGTACACAACAAGAAACATTCTTTCCCCGACGCTTCTCATTCTTATAGTGAATAGAATGATAAACGTCACCCAAGAGAGTAGGCACCGGATTCTTCGAGGCAAGAATAAAGAAAGCATCTGAGTCAACAAAATCAGGCAAGTTGGGAAACAGTAAAATCCCATAAATGCAAACAGCCAGAATAGCATTGAAGACAATCCAACATCCATCCTTCGCACACTGCATAGCCTTCTCAACCAAGCAAGAAAGATGAAAACCATAAGCTCCATTCAACTTGACCAAACCTCCGGGGAACTCAGAAGTATCTAAAGTGACAATCTCAGCAAGCTTAGCCAACTCAGGCTCCTAATCTAACACAGGAACTCCCAGCATATCAGAATATTCCTCCAAAGTAGGGGCTAGAATAAAATCAGGGAACAAGAAGCATCTCAACCGAGGCTCATAAAACTGCATCAAGGTATACAATCCAGTCGTTTCAAACACAGAAGGTCTGCACACCAAACTGAGCAGTTTCCCATAAGACTCTCTCAACTCAGCCCTCACTCTCTGATCTGCTAGAGCAACCAACTGCAATAAGGAACTAATATCTGGAGAAGGCAACCTGTAAGCAACTGTTCTCTTCATGGACTCCATGTCTGGAAAGAAGAACACTAGAATCTGAGGGGAAAAAGCACACCTACAACATGAATACACGTTAACAAAATGAAAACATGAAAATGCAAATGCATATGCAACAGGGGATCAAGTGCAATAATGAAGAACTGTGTTGTGTTGTACTGCCACTTTAGAACCATCAGATCTTCTCCTCAAACCAAACCAATCACAAAAGAACCCTCATAACCAATACTCACTGACAGAGACAAACCATGTATTCTGAGGCCAGAGTTTTCCTGCAAAAAGACCCACCTATACCCAGAAGGTGTGGCATCATCGTCCCTTGAAGAGGCCTCACTTAGCCGAATCCCAAATGATAGGTTCCCAAAGTCGACAACCCTCAAATCCAACAAATTGTCGAGCCCAAAGGGCCAGGCAAGATGCCATCAAAGAGAATCTCATCTGAGTGTAAATTTCGTAGCTAGCTGGTGCGAGCAAAGCAAGCAGGCTAACCACTACTCTCTACTTCTAAGTCTATGTGCACTCAAGCCCAGGTCCGACTTATCTCTCAAACTAACCCTCTACCCACAGCACAACAACAATAATATATAGTACTGAAAGTAAGGACAGAAATATAATTACATACAAAACCCCAGACGGGAAAACAAGCGCTAGGATTGACTCGCATAGGGAACCGTTGGAGTCCCTAACAGAGTCGCCAGTTTTCGCTACTGCGAAAATTGGCGCCGGCTATGACAGAAGAGTCGCCACCGTGCGTTATTTATCCCAAAAGAGGGAAAGGAAACACTCAGAGTAAACCTAACGCAAAGAGGGAAAGGAATGGTCATCGCAACCAAATCCTGGATTCGGGAGTCGGTTACGCAAGGGGAAGGTATTAGCACCCCTCACGTCCGTCGTACTTGACGGGATCCACGCTTGTTTTCTATCTAAGGGTATATTATTCTATCTATTCTACAGGTCTGGGCTAAAAAAGAAAAGAAAATGACTCAGCAAAGTGTCGCACTTTATGCCTACGTATTCCCGTCTGGAACGAGAAATCAGAGTCAACGTAGTTCGTCTAACTACGGGTTAAAGGGGGGAAGGTTGCTCGCCAAAATATCACATCTTGTGCCTACGTACTTTCATACGGCATGAAAGATCAGAGCAAACATAGTTCGGGCTACGGAAGACACAAGTTTGTCTGACAGTTTTTTATCTCCTTATGAAAGGGTTTTTCGGATTAAGGGTCCAAGAGGACAAAAACAGAGTTTGACTATTTGTTTGAATCTTTTACGAAAGAAATGTTTTTTAGGATGTTTGCAATCTCAGTCGCACTAGAGACTATGACCTAGGAGTGAATGCTTCGCATGTCACCCAAAGGGTACCACACTAAACATCCAGATCACTGGAGAGAGACCCTCCAGCAACCTTTTCCCAGATAGCTTAAGGCCCGTAACACACGACTTCAATTAACCTTATTACTGTGTTTTTGAAATTGTTTTGAGATGAGAAGAGAAAGACGCCCTAAAACTATGGGTGATAGGGAATCTACCTACAGTTATCATGCATGGGTCAAAACCTAATGTCTGTCATAATTCCCTCTTGCACAGGGGAAATCAGAGATCCTAGGGGAAACAGCAAAGGAAAAGCAAGCAATAAACAGTAAACAGTAAAATGCATGCTATGCAACAGTACAAGCGAGGCAAGGGAGTCCGGCTCAACCTCAAACCTAAGCAAACAACAGGAAAGAGGAGACAAGCTCCACCTTAAACCTAGAGGTAATCAACACAAGCAAACAGACAATACCTTAAAAGAGAAGAAACAGAGAAAACAACCCAAGCAACAGTAACAGTCTTCAGCAGACAGCAACTTCAGTACTCAGCAGCAGCAGCTCTAAACATCAAATCCTCTTGACAGCAAAGTTGACAGCAAAAGGCTTCATCCTCAAATTAGCTTCTATCTTCAAGCTTCATCAAAATTCATCTCCAAGCTCTAGCAAGCATCCTCCAAGTAAAGGATTAATCCCAAAGATCAAGGTTGCAATGTTAAGAACCTAATGAAAACCAAAGGAAATCATCAAGTACTAACATTGAAATGGAAAGGCATCCTCAAAGTTCTACTCAACTATGGGCATACCACACATCCCTCCAAAGGAGATATGGAGTTTCCCTAGGAGGACTTTACATCATTGGATAGAATAGAAGCACACAATGCATTCTATGTTTGATGAAAGAAATCAAAACTAGCTCTAATGGCTCTTCCTAAAACCCTAATTTCCTAAGCTCCTAAAACAACTCCTAAAAGAAAAGGAAACTTCAACTCCAAGCTCCAATCTTCAAGCAATAACAATTACACCAAGTCTAGAAGACCTCCCAAGAAGGAAACCAAGCAAATCCAGCTCCAAAGTCACCAACAAAATCAAGCAAGCAAAGGCACACAAAATAGAACACCACAAACACAAGCAACTTGCAAAATACAACTAAAATAGAAAAAAAAGTTTCAAAATTCTAATAAAATTCCTAGGGGAACATAAATGTTTGAACAACCTAGGGTTAAAATATTAAAGCCTAATTTAACTTCTAAGTCGCCTAAATAAATTCTAGATTGAAGGGTAATAAGGTGATCCACAAGTTTGGGAAGGATCTAATCTCAACACCTAAAACAGAACCTAAAGTTGTTCAGAAATTCTAACAAAAATCCTAAGGGAACATGAATATCTACGCTAAAACATACTAAAAAATCAAAGCCAAAATCATCACCAATTGGAAGAACAAAATTCAACAAAACAGATGGTCAAATATGCAAAATTAAAAGAAATAAACAAAATAAGAAAACTCAAATTAAAATGAAAAATGAATGAAAATGCATTTTATTGATTTCAGAAAATCACAAATTCTCTCAAGATCATGGAAATATTTTTAAAATAATTTTTGGATCAAAATTGAATTTATTGTGATTTTTTGAATAAATAAAGCATTTAAAATAAACAAAGTGAAATAAAAGAAAATAAAACTCAGAATAAAACCACAGCGCTTGGATCAATTGACTGAGTATGCAGATCTAAGGTCATTGAGCGTGTTCACGCAGGCATCCCAGTCACACGCTGACTGGGATTAATGAAACGCTGCGTTTTGTGTTGAGAGTCAAATTCTCAGATCAAACGTGAGCCATCAGATGCTCCCACTAAGTCTTCTCAACAGACTAATCCAACGGCACTGAGTCATCGTCTTCATTCAAATCCTTAGATGGAGGGAGCTCTGTTCAGGTGGCCGGAGAAGACCTTCGGTCGTCTTCTCCGGCGAGCAGGTGGTTGCAGGTGATCAAAAACTCCAAATCTCATACCAATCTCACTCAAAATTTTATGCTGATCACGATTATGATCTTAGAATTTCCTAAATCCTTATGCATTTCCAAAACCGATACCAGATCAAAATTATGTCAAATTCTTGAATGTCACCAAAGCCTAAACTAAAGGTATAGATGTCTTCCTCAAGTTACACTGATCATCCTAAGTTATCACAATTGCATTGATTCCTCAAGATCAACCATAACTGAATCCAAACAGAAATCGTGACACCTTTTTGATCATCACCAAATGCTATCAAATGGATCCTAAATCGTTCTACAAGTCATAAGGAACCTAACCACATGCATAAGATGAACTACATCTCCCTAGATCAAGAGGAATTTTGAATTATACCAACCTTGTTTCAAGCTTCAAATGGAGATGGTTCTGACTCGATCTTTGCCCCAAGAACTTCCAGAATCCTTCACTAATGATGATAGAAACCTCTTGCAACTTCAATTTGATCTGAAACCTCTCAGAATCTCAAATGCGATTTTGAGTTGAAGCTCCAAAATTCCAATATCACTTGCATACCACCTTTGGAGTGTATTCTGATCAATAAGAACCTCCACATTGCCTTGGTGAATGAATTGCCATGAGGTTGCTTATATGTGAAGAAACAAGTGAAAAACTCATGAATTAAGGGTCAATTGAAAAATCTAAAAGAACCAATGTTTCCAAAACATGATTTCTGATCAAATCAAGTACTCATTTGGCTTGTTTTGGTAACTTAACCAATAATTTTGAATTTTTCATCTTTGAATCCTTTGAAAATCTCCCTTATTCAAACCATTTCAAACCAAGTCTTGCTATGAGCCCAATCAATCCATCACGACTTCTTGGTTAGCCTAAAAACCCCATTTTGAGAAACTTTCGTGTTGAAAAAAATTGCATTTGACAAGTGCAAGTTGGATATTTTGGCCTATGATTGAAAATGACCTATAATCTCACTTTCCCAAAATACCCCTGACTTGTAAACCTCATAACTTGAGTTCTACAAATCAGATGGAATACTTATAGTACAATTTAGAAATCTAAGATCATGAGGAACAACTTTCATGTTGGACAAAAGTTCAGGTGAAGCCTCCTTCTAGGTCAAAAATAGCTTTGAAGTCATATGATTTTCACAGACAAATTTCAATGGCCTCTGAGGACTTGTAACTTGTCCGAGTCATAACTTGAGTTCTATAAATCCCCTTGAGGACTTCTAGTACTCAAATTAAAGGTATTGAGATGCTATACAAGTTTCATGTTGGCCAAAGATCCATTTGAAACGTGTATCTTGACTTATGTAGTCTCGAAGTTAGGCACTAAACAGGGAATTTTGCACTGAAAACCTAATTTAGCAACTTCCCACACTCTTGACTCTTCTTGACTTGATCTTGGAACACCACCACAAATGTCTCATCATATCATTTCATGAACTCCATGACCTAAAAGTAGGCCTTGATACCCTTCAATTGCACAGTTGACCTAAGGTTGACCCAGATGAAACCCTAATTGCTTGCACCTCAACTGTGGCTCTTGCGTTTGACACAAAGATTTGATTAAACTCTCCCATGGCCCTCTAGGCATTCTATGAGCTCCATACACATCCTCTTATCACATTCAAAACTTCACAACCCTCTGATGGTCTTCAGTTAATCCTCAAGTTAGGAGAAGATTCATACTCAAACATCTAAACCCTTAGGCACTCAAACCACTTTCTGATGACTTTGACAACTTCTCAATCTTGAATGAGACCTCTTGCTAGACTTCTCTTGATAAGAATAACACTTGATCCCCTGCTATGTGAATGATAACATGATATGCAAATGATATAACTATGTAGATGATAATGCAAATGAAACATAAACCAAGTAAGAATAGATTGAGCAAATTTTGGGGTGCAAAAGGTGGTCACCCAGAAATTGAGAACAGTGCAGTTCAAGACGCCCGATTAGGGTTTTCCGATCAAGAAAAGTCAACTGTAGTTTGACCTTTGGTTTAAAGAGTATTTAAATGGTGGGATTTTTATCCATTAAGCTCCTATGGCTTAGTAAAGTCCATTCAAAGAGTTTCAAGTCCTTAGGATGTCCGGATCATCAACAGTCGACTCGGTAGTCACCGATTGATCGAACGTTTGACCAAAAAGTCAACTCTTCAACAATAAGGAATTTGACTTCAAGGTGTGAATAAAAAATGTTCCTTATATCATATTACACCTCCCCATAAAATTTCATGACCATTGGATCAAGGGTTAAGAAGTAATTGCAAAAATCGGGAATTAGGGTTTCAAAAGGGGCAAGACCATAACTCCTCAACCACACATCCAAATGAAGTGGTTCAAAGCTCATTAGAAAGGTCTTGAAAAATCCTACAAAAACCACAAAGTGGTCCATGATCAAAAAATGCATAGAATTGGAGTTATAGCAAAATTCATTTTTGAAGGGGAAATAACTTTGAAAAATTCTAAGTTATTTAGCACTTTTAAGTGGTTTTTTCAGAAACTTTGAAGGGTTTTTCAACCTAATTTCATCAATAATTTGGAAATTCCCAAAACATGAAAGTTATAGAGCTACTTTAGAGCTTTCCAAATTGTGGTAGGACTCCTCAATAGCATGTTTGAGCAAGAAGTTATGCACCATAGAAGTTGGGCCTGTCACACTTGAAATCACTTTGTCAAGAATTCTCAAAATTGGATTTTCACAACTTAAGCTATTCTCAACCCTTGATTATTAATCCAAACTGATAATGTGAGGCATAGATAGAAAGAAAACCAGAAAAAAGGATGGTTTTGGTGAACATAGCAAATTGTTGCAACTTGACAATATAATAATCAAATGTAAGAAGGAGAGAGAAACTTTAATGCTAGGACTGTTGCAGCTGGCTTACTCTACCCACACAAATCATCTCGGTCACTTCATGTCCATCTCCACTTGAGTGTACTGATCTCCTTTGAACATTGGAGCTGATAGGAGAAGATCTTGCAAGAATCATTTGAAAATCTCATGAAAACTCCCTCCAAAAGTGGTAAAAGACTAAGGCTGCCCTCACTCTTGTTTGGTTTTGTTGCTTCAAGAGGAAGTAAGCTTCATCTCATTGCAAAGGAAGGATTATCTCTGGGTCTCTAAGCTTTTTAGCTTGTTCAAGGTTGGTCAACAAGAGGTATGTGATATTATAGCTATCTATAAATCATACATTGTCATGTATTGTCATTTTGTGGTGATTTGTGTGAAAACATACCATGGTTGCCCTATTGTGCTTCTTTGTCAAGAATCCTAGTTTTATGATCATAATGCTTATTTTGTCAAATATATTGTCATTTGTAAATGATATGTGGATGATAGATTGCAAGTTTGTGCCTTATTATCATATTTAGACTTATGTGTGAGTTTTTGGTCATTTGGTAGATTTAGGATCCAACCTTGAAAAAGTGATATGCTTGCCCTAGAACTATAAACCTAGCTCATTAGTGAGATATGTAGATGAGTTGTAAGTTGCTCATAGATCCCCCTTGCCCTTGATCATGTGTGAATCAATGTGGCCTTTTGTTTTCATTATGATGATTTCATGTTTGTCTTGCCTATCATTGCTTTGAAGTGGTTCTTAAGTGGTTATACTTGCTACTCCTCATGCCTCAAGTCTTTGGTCAATGTTTGATTTTGTTCATAATGCCTGTGTTGGTGGATGAAGCTTAGTCATTAGGGCTGTCTTGTGAGACATGTTTGATTTTGCTGTCCAATTTGGTTTAATATGTCATTTTGGGCTTGGTGTGCTTTTGCTTGACTCTATGTTTAGAGACTAACTTATTTACCTATTTCGAGAATGTGCATGATGTTGTTGTGCTCAAAATCTGTCTAAATGTCCAAGCTGCCTTACCATGCCTCTCTTGCATTTTTCTTCAAAATATCATGAGACCAAATATATCACTTTCTGTTTCAAGCATTTTTTACATGATTTGTGTGCATTGAACCACTAGTCTATCCATTTAAAACTTGTGTACGATCCCAATTTTTCCAACTGTCATGATTTTGGCTTGTTGTATATTCAAAGTGTTGTTCTTGTATGACATGAGCTTCAAATGCTAATTTCTGTCTTGGTAAAGATTTCACTCCTTTTCTGAGTTGCATCTCATCTGTTAGCATCATCATAATGTGTGTATAACCTATTTTTCATGAAATAAGTCATTGCTTTAAAATTGCTCTGTTGTGGTGAATGTATGCCTGGGCAGATTTTTTAACTTTTGCACCAATATACCAATTTTCATTCTACTTGATACATGCTCTTAATTGAACCTAAAGCACTTTCATGATGACATTTCTGGTGTGTGCACATTGGTCACTTGTGCTATCCTGGCTTGTTTTCACATTTCACCTTGCAAATCACACTTATCCATCAAATCTGCCACAGCATACTCAAGTTGTTTTTTCTGTTTGTGTATACATGATTTTAGAGTTGTAACTCACTCATATGTTTGATTCTAATGTGTATAGATGTTTGATTTGGTCTAAGATTACCTACATTTGCATTTCACTACTTAATTGCATTTTGAACCAAAACTGTCATGACCACATACCAAAATCTTGTATGCTTGCAGTATGCTTAATCTCAGAGTGATAACTCATCCTTCTCTATATTTGTGATGTGTGTATGTGTTTTTTGTCAACGTGAGATCTTCTTTGCATCTGAACCATGTTTGCATACCATAGCTGTCAAAACTGTTTTGAAAAACACTTGCGCTCTTTTATGTTACCTATTGTCCTAAGTTTGTAAACTTGCATTGAAATTGGTGTTTAAATGAATGATATAGGAATTTTTATGCTAGGTCTCATATTTGTGCCAAGATCATGTCAATTGTTACACCTTTTTCTTGTTTTGGATGTTGTTGCATTGTATGTTTATCATAGCAATTCATGTGCCACTTTTTGAACCAGGGCTGTTTTGAATTAGTTTCTTGTTAGAACACTCTCAATATCATGTTTATGTATTGCTCATGCTGTTTAATCACACTGTCCTCCACTGATCCAGTTTATGATCATCAAAATGCACTTCACTCACTAAAGTTGCAGCTGTCATATGTTTTTTAAATCCATGTTGTTTGTGAGCTTTCTTAAGGTTTAGACACACTCTATATCTTGTTTTGAGGATGTTTGTGTGATTCATTCACTTTATTTTGGCCTGTCTCATGATCTCACTATCTCACTTGCAAGTGTCTTGATTTTTATCTCATTTCCACATGACAGTTGGAATTTTAACTCATAAGTAGTTTGTTTGAATGCATGAACTTGTTGCATATGATATTTGAATTGTGTTTGAGCCCTTTTCCTGACCATAGCATGATTGGTGTGTCATTTGCTTTATAAATGCATTTTCATCCAAATTTGCAACTACCATCGTGTTTTCATTTCAAAGCCTCTTTTCAAAATTCTACCTTGACCATCTTTTTCCTTGTTTAAAAACACCCAAGATTGATCTAAGGTTTGTTTGATTTGGTTAAGAATTTGTTGAGTTTGATATCAAAACACATTTGTGAAAATTGCCTGGTTCTTGCTTCATTGTGCCCAGAAATTTATAAGACCACGCCATATATATTTATGGGGGTGGCTATATCAACGGATGTATAGCCACCCCAGTGGTAAGTAACTTATTCATTTCACGCCTTGCAAAGCATAGACCTGGGTTCAATCCCTGAGGAGGATCAACCCTTTTTCCCATTTTTCTTTTTTTCCTTGCACGCGCGTATTGGGCTGGAGGGCGTGGGTTCAACTCCCACCCCTTGCTTTTTTCTCTTTTATTTTTACTTGTTAATATTGTTTTGTACATTAAAATATATGAATCTTCAAATATTCATAACTCTCTCATTTTTCACCCTTTTTGATCCATTCTTTTTGCAATGTGTTTGTTTTAACGTCTACTTTCATGTGGTGTAAAAATATTGTTTGTTATTGTTAATTGGGTTATCTTTTGCCTATGTGGAAATTTGCCCCTTTTTTTGAGATCGTCATCTTACTTGTTGGTGATTTCCTTTTAAATATGCTTGTTCTTCTTGTGAGATTTCTTGCATCCCATGTTAGTTAATATGCTAGGGGTACTCTCCTTTGGTTGTCACCATAATCTTATTTTTAGATTCCTCCTAAATTATGAGGTTAAACTAATTTACTTGTGTTTGATTGTCATCAAATACATATTGTTGTTACACTTGATATATCTTGAAATTATAACATGTTTACTTTCAAATTGTGATTTGCTTACATGGTTGTAACTTTCATCTTTTCCAATCTTTGTTAAGATATGTTGTCACCTTTGTTAAGATCCCTTTCCATCTTTGTTACGATGTTTCCCCATCTTTGTTAAGATTTGTTCTTGGTTGTGACCATCTGTCTTAATTGAAATCATTAATATTGTAATACTTGCTTTGGTTGTGACCATTTATCGTGATTGAAATGTTTGCCTGATATTGTAATATCTTAAATGCTTGCTTTGGTTGTAACCATTCATCCTGATTTAGATCCTTGCTTATTATAATATGCTTGATCATTCTTGGTTGTAACCATATCCCTTATATTCATCATGTGTGAATGTTTATGCTTTGTTAAGTTTACTTTCCCCAAGTGATGGAACTCTTTAGTTTTCATCCAAGTTGCGTCATCTTTTCCCTTCCAAAGGAAAGTCTCTCTATTGACCCTTGGGTCATAGATAACTCATTAACATCATAGGTCTGGATAGAACCTTCCCTCTTTTGGTCTGGATAGAACCAATAGGATACCCTCATAGGTCTGGATAGAACCTTCCCCTCCTTTTGGTCTGGATAGAACCAATAGGATTTAAACTCATAGGTCTGGATAGAACCTTCACCCTCTTTTGGTCTGGAAAGAACCAATAAATCCTTATTCTGTAGTTCGGGCCTGAACTACGACCGCTCTAATTTCTCATTGGACATTGAGAACACGTAGGCATAAGATGCGATATCTTGACGAGCAACCTTCCCCCTTTCTCCCACCTTTTGGTCTGGATAGAACCAATTGGTCTCACAACGTAGAACTTTAGGATAGAGTTTGGTTAACTCTATGTAAGAATTATGGATATGATTACTTACTTCCCTTTCTTGAGAGTTCAACATAGATCTAGAGAGTTTTGTGAAACTCTATACAAGCATGGATATGTTTGTTCCCCTTTGAACCTTAATCATAATCAAGTGTTCTTCAACCCTAGTGAGGCGAACTACGATTGCTTTGATTCTATCCTAGTTAGGATACGTAGGCAGAGGACGCGACGTCTTTGCGAGCAAACTTAGAAACTATCTTTAGGTTTTAACCTACACCTTTACCCAATCCCAATCCATAGAAAACATTTAGCAAACTTAGCATGCAAAAAAAACAAAAGGTTCCTGTAGAGTACTACAGATGTTTAGGATGTGAAATACCTACCCTATGCATAACCAACCCCCGATCCCCGAATCTCTTAGCATTGTTGTTACATCGCGCAAAAGGTTCTTTCTTTATTTAGACCTTTCCTTTGGATAAATTAAAGTCTGGTTTTGAATTTAAGAATTAAGATTCAAGTTAATCAATAGTTTGGTATCACGATTCTCATCGCAACAGAAATGGCGACTTCACTGGGGACAATTAACTTGAGGGTTTAGCCTATTTTGTTTAATTGCATGCTATATTTGTAAATATTTGCTTAACATGTATATTTGTCAATATATTTGTTTAATTGTGGATATTGGGTGTTTGAGTGGTGAGACGGTCCTATACCCGGACTCGAGTGCACTTATAATAGGATGGTGGTATATTCAAGAAGGCTTATAGGGAGTTGATTCCCGACCAAGCTAACTTGAGAAACCACCGCTCAGTGTAGGCCCTCTTGAAAAGTTTAGTATTGTTGATCGAGTATTCGTGGAAAAAATGTTACTTTCGACGAAGGAGCCCATGACATTGTGGACTTTTAGAATACACTTTACCCCACTTTGGCCTTATTAGGACGTAGTGCGATGACCATAAGGAAGTATTTCCGAAATAGTTGATACGTGATACTACACTCAGACAAGATTCTCTTGAGAATATTATCGATTACCAATTGATTTGGGAAATTGATAATATCCGAAAGATGGGTTGATGACTCTGGGAACTTTGTAGAACCCGTTCGGAAGGTACAAATAAATCCATAATACATATCCTTGGGGATGGGTAGACCTTTGACTCCTTGCTTTGATCTTGAGCCTAGGATGTCTTTGTATATGCTTTGTATTTGTGAATACTTGTCTTTGTGTTATGTGTGCATCATCACATCATATCACCATAAGCATATCATGTCGCAACTAGTTTTGTAAAACTCAGTCGATCTCTAGTATTTTTAAAAGTTGTAACTTTTTCAACGATCAATGGAATGAGGGTTTTAACCTAATCAAACTTCTGAGTTTTGTAAAACCAGTTGCGTTTTTGCACTTGCATCAACATTTTACATATCATACTTCGTTGCATTGGTCTTTTTGGTTCATTCTCTGTTCCGTTGACATCAGAGGGAGGATATCTAGCACAAATGGCAACAATGGACGGACTTTTGAAAGCTCAGGAAATGCTGAAAGAGGACATCAGAATTCTCAAGTGTCAGATGAATTGGGTACTTGAGACATTGCAGAATATGATGAAGAAAGAGGGTCACTCTGACCATGTTGCATCCAGAGAAACTAGGGATGCATTATCTCCGATGGTTCCTCCAACTCAAGGACATCCTCGGCATCAACGAACAAATAACCGTCAATCGCGTCAGTACGCCCAACACTTAGTGTTTGTTCCTCCTCAAGCTTCTCAAAGCCGAAAATTAAACAAGAAGGATCATGTCAGGAAAGATAAGACTTGCGGTAGACAAACTCCAGCACCGTTAAGCAAACTTTACCCGCTATTGATTCAGAACTCACTAGTGACTCCATGATTATCCAATCCGGTGTCAGGACCATGGCATAATATGAACCTAAACTATGAATTTCACAAAGGAGCCAAAGGACACAACTTGGATGCATGTATAGCATTGAGTTATCTTGTGCAAGAGCTAATCATTGACAAACGCTTGATCCTCAAGGAAGACCATCCAAGAGTGGAATATGGATATCATACTGGAACAACAGGGCACCTAGTTGAAGAATGTGAAGGTTTTAAACTAAGACTGCAAGAGTTGCTGAAACCTCAGGAGGATAAATCAAATGACAGTGCTGCGATTCCTAAATCTAAAGGCAAAGGACCCGTGAGACCCCTCATAATTCTATATCACAAGGAGCATGTGGTTGTTGAAGGTGTTTCCTCGCATGGGCCTAAAATTTGAAATTTGTTTTGTTAAACAATTGTAATTCCCTAAGGCTGGCAGCTGTAGATTGTTTCAGCATTTTGTTGTGTTTTCTCCGCATTTGTGTTGCTTGTAAGCTGTTGTTTATTTGAATTGGCAAGATTAAATGAAATGTTTGTGCATATTTTGATTAAGTCCATTCGTTTCACTCTTTCTCTTTCTTTTCATTGTTATGAGATAACAAAAAATGCAAAAATTTCTTTTGTTTACTAAACTGTTGTTTAAAGCAAAGATTGGGGAGGATGATGAAAATCATATTCATAACTGTTGTTGATATGCTTTCAATTTAACTTTGCCGATGATGTAAGGCATTGTTTCAATCCCTAAACACTGAAGAAATAAGGAAGATAATCCCTCGTTAACCCCTTCGAGCCTAGGCATAGGAGTTTTTATTTCTTTACAAAACAAAACCTTAAATCTCAAACCTGGGGCGGGTAGTTCTCAGTTAACTTAAAGATACGTGCATACAAGACACTTTTCATATAGAAGTGGTGCATTCAGGTTTTTTCTTCGAACACAACAAGAGAGTGTCGAAGATGTTTTTCAGCACAAAAGATGATGATGGTTCGCCGTAGCCATTAAACTGGGTAGTCACCTCCTTTCTTAAAAGAAAAAAGAGAAGAAGAAAAAAGAAAAAAGCCCGCTAAGTCAAAACCTGTGAAGGAGACTTAGGCAAAAATGGGGCATCCCATTGACTGTTTAACCGAACAAAGAAGTTCAGACAAAGAAGTCGGGGATAAACAAAAGAGAGGAATGTTGTAAGAGTTATCACTCTTAAAAATCCTCAAAAAGCTATCAAATACTGTAAGGGAGTTGTGACTATCCTAGGTTTGTGAGCCATCACCAACTATCATCAGTTCAATTCTTAAAGTCTGTAAGATCTGAGTGTATAGTTTGAGTTAACTGAGCGTAGGATTGGAGTTCATCATGGAGAGTGGGTGGGACCAAATAACTTTGAGCCTTCATTCTTTATTTCATGAACCGTAAACCAAGCCACGTTACAACCCTTAAAAGACCTAATTGAGGTAAGGTTGTTTTGAAAGCATATTACAGCAAGGTTGGATAACCTGACTCCTAATGATCTTTGTTAATTGTGTGTGTTCATCACTTTATCCATCATTTGTAAAATGATTGGACCACTTTCACTTTGATCACTTAATCACTTCCCCGTGTGTGTTTCATCAAAAAATGTTTTCAAAAGATTGCATGAATTTTACATTGAAAATTGCCAATTTTTAATGAACAACATTGCGTGAAAAACAATCCAATATCAAAGGAATCCCAACAAGCATTGTCAGCTAGGGAATTTAACTTGATAAAGGAAGCTCAGCCTGGGGCAACCAATTTGAAGGATTTGTTAATCATTTGTTGTAACATTCAGCTAATCAGAGCCAACCAGGTCAAGATCAGATGAAACTCTCGATGAACAGTTTAGTCTGGGGCAATACTTTTGTAGTTACCAACTAGCAGGGGTAAATTTGTTACCCAGTCGTTACTTCCACAGTCTAAAGACTTTGTTGTGCAAGCACCGTTAAACTGGGGCAATCACGTCGAGATTTGAAAATCTCTCTAAGTGTTTGAAGACATTGAAGCATCTTTATGTCGTTTCTTTTAAAAGCATCCTTATGACTTCTTCTCATAGACTGTGCAATCTGGGGCAGAAAAAGTTGAAGACTATTTGTCGCAAGAGCCATTGCTCACTTGAAAAATGACTATTGTCATATTGGGGCATAAATGTTTTGTTCTCATGATGCCCTTTGTCAGCTCTCCAGTTAAGTTGTTACCTCAGTTGATCCGGGAATCTCTCGATGTAATTTTCCTTCAACAAAGAATTCAAACTCATGATGGCAATCCAAGTGAAGTCATGAGGTTTTGGCCTAAGAAGATTACTCTCTCCCAAAGAAGGTGGTAACCTTGAAGTGGAATTGTTGTTCTTCATGATCATCCCTTTGATGTCCAATCTTGGTAAAGTTTGGTTGGGTCTCCGTGTCGAGATGTTTATTTCATCTCCTGTTTTGTTTTGTCTATTTCATCAGCATAAACATAAGCATGGCATAAAGCATAGCATTCGTGCATCGTTGTTATCTCTGGTTGTTACATGTTCCTGTTTCACTTTGGTTCCCTCCTCAGTGATTGGATGTGTTGTCTCTCTCTAATAGAGTTGTCAGCCCTTAAGCATAAAATGTCCGTCCTTTATCAATTCCCCACAGAGTTTAAATCCTCGTGGATGATGGTTGCTTCAGTTATCTTTTTCCATGATTGGATAAGGTAAGTCACCATTCGAGTTCATTTCTCAATGGTTGGAGTCTTGTTTGACAGTTTCTTTCTAGCTTGGTTCTGGATTGAACTTTTGTCCCTGTCAGTCGCCGAACCTACCTGGACGTGCATTTATTTTGCACTATCTATCAAGAAGAACATCTTACATTACAATAGAGGTAAGTGGTAGTCTCTTGGGAGAAGCTTGACCTTCATCAACGATAAATGGCAGTCTCTTCGGAGAAGTGTAATCGTCTTCAGTGGTGAGCGGCAATCTCTTGGGAGAAACTTAACCTTCATCAACGATAAATGGCAGTCTCTTCGGAGAAGTTTAATCTTCTTCAGTGATAAATGGCAGTCTCTTCGGAGAAGTTTAATCGTCTTCAGTGGTAAGTGGCAGTCTCTTGGGAGAAGCTTAACCTGCACCAGTGATAAATGGCAGTCACATTTGAGAAGTTTATATTAAGGATGTCGACGCACGGTTGTGACCAGGATTGTTTGAAAATCCAGTGGATACTGATATAAGTAATTTGGTGGTGACCAATCATATTTAAGGCCCGTTGGTAACTGACATCATGAAAATCCATGGACAACAAATACTGACAATTTGGTTGTGTATCATTCCAAACTAAGACACGATGGTTGCCATCTCAAGCTCAGGTTTTGTGCCTTAGGAAGATGTATTGTTTGACTCCAAGCACAGGTTTCGTACCTTTAGAAGAGGTTTGTTTCTATCCCAAGCACAAGTTGTGTACCTTTGGAGATAGATGTATTGTTTGATTCCAAACACAGGTTTTGTACCTTTGGAAGATGTATTGTTATCCCAAGCACAAGTTGAGTACCTTTGGAGATAGATGAATTGTTTGATCCCAAGCTCAGGTGTCGTACCTTTGGAGATGTATTGTTTGATTCCAAGCACAGGTTTCGTACCTTTGGAAGATGTACTGTTTGATTCCAAGCACAGGTTTTGTACCTTTGGAAGATGTTTGTTGCCATCTCGAGCATAGGTTGTGTACCTTTGGAGATGTATACTTTGAATCCCGAGTTCAGAAATTCCCAGAGACTAAAGTGGTTGCATTTGCATGAAGTGTTCTATATCTTAATGTTTTAAGGATATTAGTTTTTGATCCTAAGCTTTTGAGGGTCTTCGTCCAATCCTAATGTGTTGAGGGTTGTGTCTCTTCTATATCCTAATGTATTGAGGATGTTCAGCTTTCGTTCCTAATGTTTTGAGAGCTTGGGTACAATCCTAACGTGTTGAGAGTTGTGTCTCTGCTGTATCCTAATGCTTTGAGGTTTTAGCTTTTGTTCCTAAAGTATTGAGGGATATATTTATGCTTCCTGTTTGCAGACCTGGTCGTCACCAAACTCTTTGAAAATCCAGTTCTTTCTAAATCCAATGGTCACTAGCATTGCTTGAAAACTAATCGTTATTAGTCGGTCGTTACCAAATTCCCCAGTTTGAAGTCCTGTGTTTTATCAATATCGTTTGGAAATTCTCAATTGAAATTGGAACTTCGACTTGGTTGTCACCATATCCCCAGGAAGTCTAACGGTATTTAGCACTTTTTGGAAACCAAACTCTGGATTGGTCGCCACCATATCCCTAGTAAGTCTAGTGGAAACTAGCACTGCTTGAAGTTATTTGTTGTTCTGGTCATCACCAGTCTCCCCAGTTGAAACTTTTGATTTTCCAGTCGAGTCTCGGAGAACTAGTGGATACTAGTTTCCCCGACGCGTCCGGTCTTGTTTCTAACCTTTTCCTGAAGATCCCGTTTGAACTCTTCGTTATACGAAATTTCTCATCTGGTTATCCCCAATGAGATTCGTGTCTCCGTTCCGTCTTTTCCCTGTTGAAGCTGTGCTTCCCCAGTGGATTTTTCCCCAGCGAAGTTTTCCGCAGTGGGTTTCTTCCCCAGTGTCGTTTGCATTTCTTTTCTTTCGTTTCCCTAGTGAAGAATTGTTATCTTCCCCGGTGGGCTTCCTCATCTGGTTATCCCCAGTGAGGTTCGTATCTCCTTTCCCCAATGAAGGTATATCTTCCCTGGTGGAATTTGTGTCCCCTGCGTGAAAGATTTCCTTGAACAAGCATCCTTAGTCATGTTTGAACTACCTTGCTTACTTGTTCTTGAATCCTTCCCCAATGTGTTGGACCCCTCGTGAGTGGTTACCCGTTGTATTGCTGTTCTTTTATATTTGCTCGTGCGTCTGCATCTGTCTTTCATTCAAGCATCATATAACATCATTTAGATTCATGGCATATTTAAAATTGTCCTTTTGCATACCATCGGATCTAAGGGACAAAATTTCTGGTTTGCTATATTTAAATACCTTTCACTACGATTCTATGAGGATTGTCATCACTCATTATCATCTAGTGAAGATATTTAAATAGGGGCATCTGTTGCACCCCAAATTTTGACCCCTTAGATCATCATCATCATTGTAGGATCATGTTCATTTGACTAACTAAGCTTAACCCATTTCAAGTTTATCTTTGTTAAGATGCAGATGAATTAGGGTTCCGTACCGTCAAAATCGAGATTTCGGTGGTCTGATCAATCAATGTTTTGGATTGATTCAACTTCAAATAAGTCTCCACATCATAAATAATACAACATTGGATCAAGTATGGATTCAATTTGAGGTGGTCACCCGGAAATTGAGAACAGTGCAGTTCAAGACGCCCGATTAGGGTTTTTCGATCAGCAAAAGTCAACTATAGTTTGAACTTTGGTTTAAAGAGTATTTCAATGGTGGGAATTTTATCCATTAAGCTCCTATGGCCTATTAAAGTCCATTCAAAGAGTTTCAAGTCCTCGGGATGTCCGGATCATCGACAGTCGACTCGGTAGTCACCGATTGATCGAACGTTTGACCGAAAAGTCAACTCTTTAACAATAAGGAATTTGACTTCAAGGTGTGAATAAAAAATGTTCCTTATATCATATTACACCTCCCTATAAAATTTCATGACCATTGGATCAAGGGTTAAAAAGTAATTGCAAAAATCGGGAATTAGGGTTTCGAAAGGGGCAAGACCATAACTCCTCAACCACACATCCAAATGAAGTGATTCAAAGCTCATTGGAAAGCTCTTGGCAAATCCTACAAAATCCGCAAAGTGGTCCATGATCAAAAAATGCATAAAATTGAAGTTATAGCAAAATTCATTTTTGAAGGGGAAATAACTTAGAAACATTCTAAGTTATTTAGCACTTTTTAGTGGTTTTTTCAGAAATTTTGAAGGGTTTTTCAACCTAGTTCCATCAAGAATCTGAAAATTCCCAAAACATGAAAGTTATAGAGCTACTTGAGGGCTTTCCAAATTATGGTAGAACTCCTCAATAGCATGTTTGAGCAGGAAGTTATGCACCATAGAAGTTGGGCATGTCACACTTGAAATCACTTTGTCAAGAATTCTCAAAATTGGATTTTCACAACTTAAGCTACTATCAACCCTTGATTCTTGATCCAAACTGATAATGTGAGGCATAGATAGAAAGAAAACCAGAAAAAGGATTGTTTTGGTGAACATAGCAAGTTGTTGCAACTTAACAATATAATAATCAAATGTAAGAAGGAGAGAGAAACTTTAATGCTAAGACTGTTGCAGCTGGCTTACTCTACCCTCACAAATCATCTCAGTCACTTCATGTCCATCTCCACTTGAGTTTTCTGATCTCCTTTGAACATTGGAGCTGATAGGAGAAGATCTTGCAAGAATCATTTGAAAATCTCATGAAAATTCCCTCCAAAAGTGGTAAAAGCCCAAGGCTGCCCTCACTCTTGTTTGGCTATAAATAGAGGCCTCTTCTATGATTTTAAGTACACCAGAGCAATCTCAAAAAAATGGAGAAAACATAGCTCTCATTCTCCTCTCATTCCTCAAGAATATCAAAAAATCTCAAAGTCACCATTTTCACCAAAAAACTCTCTTGAGCAAAACTCTGCTCAAGACCAGTTCTATTATTTCCAAGCCTCTAGAAATCATCCACACAATCCCTAAATATGGTATAGAAGGTGTCTATACCCTCAAATCTCTCAAAATTACCATTTTGCAAAAAGTCAACTTTCACACCAAGAAAGTTTGACCACCATACTCAAAACTTGCCAAATCCTTGCATAGGCTTGTTCTTGCTGCTCTAGCCATCCACACACCTCACATATGTCATATTACAACTGTCCAAAGCATTGAAAATCAACTGGGAATCACCTAACTCCAACTGTCTTGAAGTTTGGTTTTGTTGCTTCAAGAGGAAGTAAGCTTCATCTCATTGCAAAGGAAGGATTATCTCTAGGTTTCTAAGCTTTTTAGCTTGTTCAATGCTGGTCAACAAGAGGTATGTGATATTATAGCTATCTATAAATCATACATTGTCATGTATTGTCATTTTGTGGTGATTTGTGTGAAAACATACCATGGCTGCCCTATTGTGCTTCTTTGTCAAGAATCCTAGTTTTATGATCATAATGCTTATTTTGTCAAATATATTGTCATTTGTAAATGATATTTGGATGATAGATTGCAAGTCTGTGCCTTATTATCATGTTTAGACTTATGTGTGAGTTTTTGGTCATTTGGTAGATTTAGGATCCAACCTTGAAAAAGTGATATGCTTGCCCTAGAACTATAAACCTAGCTCATTAGTGAGACATGTAGATGACTTGTAAGTTGCTCATAGATCCCCCCTTGCCCTTAATCATGTGTGAATCAATGTGGCCTTTTGTTTTCATTATGATGATTTCATGTTTGTCTTGCCTATCATTGCTTTGAAGTGGTTCTTAAGTGGTTATACTTGCTATTCCTCATGCCTCAAGTCTTTGGTCAATGTTTGATTTTGTTCATAATGCCTGTGTTGGTGGATGAAGCTTAGTCATTAGGGCTGTCTTGTGAGACATGTTTGATTTTGCTGTCCAATTTGGTTTAATATGTCATTTTGGGCTTGGTGTGCTTTTGCTTGACTCTATGTTTAGAGGCTCACTTATTTACCTATTTCGAGAATGTGCATGATGTTGTTGTCCTCAAAATCTGTCTAAATGTTCAAGCTGCCTTACCATGCCTCTCTTGCATTTTTCTTCAAAATATCATGAGACCAAATATACCACTTTCTGTTTCAAGCATTTTTTACATGATTTGTGTGCATTGAACCACTAGTCTATCCATTTAAAACTTGTGTACGATCCCAATTTTTCCAACTGTCATGGTTTTGGCTTGTTGTACATTCAAAGTGTTGTTCTTGTATGACATGAGCTTCAAATGCTAATTTCTGTCTTGGTAAAGATTTCACTCCTTTTCTGAGTTGCATCTCATTTGTTAGCATCATCATAATGTGTGTATAACCTCTTTTTCATGAAATAAATCATTGCTTTAAAATTGCCCTGTTGTGGTGAAAGTATGCCTAGGCAGATTTTTTAACTTTTGCACCAATATACCAATTCTCATTCTACTTGATACATGCTCTTACTTGAACCTAAAACACTTTCATAATGACATTTCTGGTGTGTGCACATTGGTCACTTGTGCTGTCCTGGCTTGTTTTCACATTTCACCTTCCAAATCACACTTATCCACCAAATCTGCCACAACATACTGTCGCTACCGCGAAAATAAGGTGCCGGCAAAACAAAAGAGTCGCCATCTTTCGTTATTTATCCCTCAGAACGGGAAAGGAAACGATTGGAAAAACCTGACAAATAGGTATGAGACAAGGTCATCACAACCATTCTCTGGGTTCGGGAGTCGGTTACGCAAGGGGAAGGTATTAGCACCCCTCACGTCCATCGTACTCGATGGGATCCACGCTTGCTAGTTTGTCTACGGGTGAAAAACAATCTATCTACGGCTTCTAAGGCTGAACGGAAAGAAACTGACTCGATAGAGCATCACGCTCTGTGCCTACGTATTCCCTCGTGTAATGGGAAAGTCAGAGTCAACGTAGTTCGGGAAACTACGGGGAAATATGCTCGCTGAGACGTCGCGTCTCAAGCCTACGTACTTTCACACGGCGTGAAAGATCAGAGCTTGCGTAGTTCGGGCTAACTACGGCTAGACAGGGTGTTCTCGATCACATGGGGGTGAAAGAAAGGATTGACGATACTAGCGTATGCATTCTAGCAATTAGGTGTATGTTGCTCGCTCGACGGAGACTTAGGCGTTACCTGTTTGCGGTAGAAAGGACGTAGTATGTCGGGTTCAAAAGGTATGGGGACCTACGGGTTCTAGAGCTACGGTCTGGTCTTGATTGCGCTCGGGCAAGAGAAAGGAAACATCAGTCGTCAGCGGGAAAGTCTCGATCGCACGGCAGCGAGAGAACAGAGAAATTAGTTGTTAGTGTGCTCGCTAGGATACGCATCCTATGCCTATATATTCTCGTCTGGTACGAGAAATCAGAGCAGCTGTAGTTCAGCCAACTACAGCAAACAGGGAAAAAAGGGAAAAAGGGAGTTCGCTAGGATATCGCATCCTATTCCTACGTACTCCTGTCTGGCACGAGAGATCAGAGCAAACGTAGTTCGGCGGGAAAACAAGTCTCGATTGCACAGGGGCAAGAGAAGGGGACTCAATCGCCTGAACGCGAGAGAAAAGGGGAAGCAGGCTTAACACCTAAACAGGAAGGAACTCGGGACACACACGCAAGTACCTAATACGTAGGAGCGAGTGCGTCGTATATTACCCAAGGGACATATACTAAACACCCTAAACGATCGAGGGGAGACCGCTCGATTGTTATTTCCCATGTATCCAACGATACAACTCACAACACTCACCGGTTGCCTGAAGACTTGAATAAGAAAGATGATGAACGAAGCGGCTCCGTTGGCTCCTGACATGTGCGTAAGCTCCATTCCAATCTTCTCCTCTCTGGATCCTTGATGAGGACGCTCGAATCAGGAACAATGTAACGCTTAGACCGTCATGGTTTGACCTATACGAGAAATCGAACACTAAAAGGTAGCGTATTGATATCCGTGTCAAAGACAAGATAGAGAAATGATATCGACAATCATTCTCCAATTGAATCATGTCACACGACCAGCCAAAAATAAAATCGGAGATAAAATCAGATAAGAAACAAAAATAGGAGAGCAAAATCACTAACAAATGAGAATAAATTCTACTCCTAAAATACGACAATTAATTTCTACTAGAAAATATTCTAAAGAAATATAAAGGAAATGCATACAGAAAAATAGCATATAAAACAATTCAATCTAAATCCATAATATCCTAAAGAAAATAGAATAGAAATTCTATATTATGCAATATCTATAATATTCTATAAAGAAAACTAGAATAAAAATTTTATATTAAATCTATAATAAACAATATGCTATAATATTCTAAGACTATGAACTATAATAATAATCTCCTAACAGAAAATAGGAAAATAAAACTAAACTATTACAAGCATATGTCCAATACAAGAAAATTAAATTGCAAAAGGGAGGGGGGTACAATCTGCAAAACTAGGGTAAAGCAGAAAAAAAAACAGAATTGAGCTTTAAGCCCACAATACAAAAATGCAGAAAATAAAAAAAGAAAAAAAAACCAATGGCCAGGGGGGTGCGCTGGGAATTAGGCGCATAATCAGTAAAACCAAAATGCTTGGGCCCAGCCCAACAACCAATTGCAGCCAAAACGGAGGGGTGTGATAGTAACCTGGGAGGTGTAATCCAAAAATCTCGTTGGGCTTGAGGCCCAACGTTCCAACCCACGACCTCTCCTTTCTTCCCTCACTTCTCCTCAATCCAAACTCTGAAACCCTAACTATTCTTCCTCACTCAGCTGCGCCGCCGTCTCTGTTCTTCGCCCACCCTCAACTTTCTCACCGTCTCAACCTCATCCTTAACTCCCCTCATCTCACTCACTCTCCCATCCAAAAATAAAACCCCTGCGAAGGCCTCCTTGCGCGTGGATCGTGAAGAAGGTGATGATCGATGGAGATCAGAGAATTTCTTGATGCAGTTACAATTATTGTCCGCGAATGAAGACTGTGGAAATCTGGAGTGAAGGTTCTGAATGTTCTTATGGACGAAGATCCCGACGGAGATCTTGACGAAGATCTGACGAACAATTCGTGAAACTAAGATGAAATTGAAGCTTCTGGCGTTGAGACGATCATGTTTGAAGGAGTTCTTGAAGGTTGATGATGATGATGAACTTGAAGATGACGAAAACGGTTGCGCGATCTTGAAGGTTGATGATGAGTCTGGAGAAGTTAAGTAGCAACTGATGAACACTGATGAACGGAGGAACAAGGATGCAGAATGATGAAGATCATATGAAGGATCTCGCTGGAAAAATTGTTGGGGACGGTATAGGGATCTGAAAAAACGAGGATGAAGGCTCTTACATGATGAACACGAAGGAGATCTGATCTGGATCGGAGATGGTGACGATCGTTCTTGAAGTTGGATGAAGGGCGTTGAAGATCTGTGGATCTTG
Organism: Lathyrus sativus; assembly: GCA_963859935.3. Lineage (NCBI taxonomy): Eukaryota > Viridiplantae > Streptophyta > Magnoliopsida > Fabales > Fabaceae > Lathyrus > Lathyrus sativus. Next base: position 276,724,070 of record OZ012740.1, on the reverse strand, counting down.
ATGAAGAATTTCTGGAAAACGGTTGAGTAGATGAAGATTCCGGCGGAAAACACAGTTTCCGGCGAGTTGAACGGTCACCGGTGATGGTTACGGTGGCTCCGGCGAGCAGTTACGGTTGTCCCTGCGGCGGCTGCATGGCCGGCGGCGAGGGTGAGAGGGTGAAGGAGGATGAGACACATGGGTGACTGCATGGAAGGGGAGAGAGACAAGTGTGGGAGAAGAGTGGGTGATGTGTCAATCTGTGTGTGCATGCAGAAGGGTGAAGTGGCGGTGAGAGAGTGTAGACGTGTGGCACTTTATATGCATAACATGTGTCACAGACTGGACTGGGCCTCCACAAAGCCACCTGGCCCACGAATTATTTAATGACTCTAATTAATTAACACTAATTAAAAGCTGATGCAATCAATTATGCTAATGATGATTAAATGATGAAACCTGAACTGCATTAACTCCTAATTAAAATCTAAAAGCAATATTACCATCCAATTAAATTCTAAAACATAATTAAATTTAAAAGTAAATTAAACCTATTAATTCTCTAAACAATTCAATTAATCTTCCTAAAATGCTAATTAACATCCAATTACCTCTAAAAAAGAAATTAATCTAGCAAAGTGGTTTAAACTATATTAAGCTAATTAATATCTAAAAATGATTAAAGTAATTCCTAAAAAAAGAAATTAAATCTAAAACTTATTTAAAATCTATTAAAAACATTAAAACACAAATCAAATAACCTATTAATCTATTCAAAAACTATTATATCTAAAAATGAATTATTCTAAAAAACAGAAAATTGCTATTAAAACTCTATCAAATTCTATAATAGAAAATAAACCCCTAAAAAGCTATTAAAATCTATTTAAAAGAATTAAAATTCTAGAAAAACAATTAAAATTCATTTAAAATTCTAGAAATTAAGAGGAAAAATCTAAAAATGCAGGGAAGATCAATTAAACCGATTAGAAAGTAGATGCGCGAATATAGCGAAATGACGGTAAAAACCCGGACACCGAAATATCCTCAAAATAACAGCGAGAGCTGAAAACACCGGGACGAGCACCAATTCTAAAAATAAATCCTCGTATTCGAAATGGTATGAAGCTGCCTGAAACGTGATCAGAGGGATGTAATCCCGATAAAGTCAATCTGACTGAAAAATGCAATGTAGGCGGTATGCAAATGCAAAATGAAATGAGTCAAAACATGAGCCAAATTGCGATAAGCAGTTGGTCAAATTTTGGGGTGCAACAGCTGCCCCTATTCAAACGGCTTGGACCTGAAGGGTTGAGAAGCGAGCGGCTTTCAATCATTCAAAGGTGGAAGACGGTTGAATACAAAAGAACCCAGAAATTTGCCAACTGCACAAGTACACGGTACTCTGATGGGAAAAAATCTTTGAAACTGAACATGACAGTTGCACGGCAACTCTGCTGAGGAATTGGTCACACGGTAATTGGTGAAGGGTCTAATCTCAAATCTCCGTCAGGATGATCATCTGATTTTATTGTAGATCTTCGTCCTCCAGTCATCAAGGGGTCACCGGTTACACAGTAACTGGTGAAGAATAGTTGGATTCCTTATCGTCGCCTATGGACTCATCATGTCGCTAGGGACGTCGACAACATCTTTGTCGGACTTTATCAGTAAGTCAATAAGGGATCACCAGTTACTCGGTAACTGGGGAATAATGGTTGATTTTGTCGTCAGGCATTCTACGCCACTGCAGAGTAATTCCTTATCGTCACCTATGGACTCATCATGTCGCTAGGCACGTCGACAATATCTTTGTCGGACTTCATCAGTAAGTCAATAAGGGAATTTTCAACTTCTCTATTTAAAACCTGCTGGGGATGACACATCTCCGCTGGGGATTCTGGAGAACTATCAAGTAACTCTGCTTCGGGGATCCATAAATCATTCTGGGTGAATCAACTCTGTTGAGGACTTCAAGAATCATCTTGGACAAATAACTCTGTCGGGGACTCCAAGAATCACCCTGAACCGATAACTCTGCTGGAGATTTCAGGAATCATCCTGAGCAAACACTCTGCCGGGGACTCTAAGCATCAACTTGAGCAACCAACTCTGGAAACTTCACTGGGGATTTTAAGAATCATCTTAGACAAATAACTTCGCTGGGGAATTCAAGAATCATCTTGATCAAACCATTCTGCGAAGGAACACCTACAAAACAAGAACGGTAACGCCCTAGCTCATGTTTCGTATGCATATGTTTGACCATGGCGTAATGCTCCACACGGTGGAAATGCTACGCATTTTTTAGGGTAAATGCTATGCAATCATGCAAGATGCTACGACCCTATCAGCAAAATAAATGCTGAAGGGAGAATCCTCCTGTCAAGGAGAAGGAACCACTCTGGTGGAGAGGAGGAATCATCCTGCCGAGGAGAAGAAGTCACACCAATCTCAATTGGACTCCGCCTGGGGAAATGATCTTCAGTTGACTGCTGCCGGGGAATAAAGCTCTCCGAGAACTTGGACTCGCTCAACCGGGTATTCAAACCACAAACTGCTGAGGAAACGATATCAGTCGCAGAAATAAACTGCACAGCCTTCGCGACAAAACTTTCTGGGAGATAACGACTTCGATGGGGAAAAACAGCCTCAGCTATTCAACACTCTACTGGGGAAAACCAATCATGGCCTCAACGGCTTCCAAGGACTCGACTCTCTTGGGGAACTACAAACTCGGCTGGGGATGGGTAACCAGCCGCTGGAATAAATCCTACCTGCCGGGGAGGATACGACTCTGTGGGGAATTTCAATTCTGCTTGAGACTTCAGTCTGGATCATCGGAAGTTGCACACTGGCGAATAGTCTTTCATGAGAAAACTGCACATTGACTCAGTGTTGGGGAAATAAACCAAAATCCGCTTGTCAGGGAGAACTTTGATCCTAAACCGTTGGGAATGCACAATCAATCTGTCGGGGATGGCTATACTCTGCCGGGGATATCAATCTCGCCCTGCTGAGGATAATCTTGACCCTACTCTGATAAAGAAAAAGTGCAATCTCAACTTGCTGCAACCTCAAACAGCTGAGGAGAGTCAATCTTAACTGTACATCTCTGCTGAAGAAAATTTCCTGATTTAACAACATCACCCCCTAAGGGAATGTAGAACACCAATCATGGAGAACTGAGACCATTCGAGCCTCGTGTTAGGGAACGTGATAGCACATGTCACCGGGAATATCGGGCCAGGTACAATTAGGCTTTTTCTAGTTTAGGGATAGGATTATGGTGATAGGGATTTATTTCTGGTTACCAACAAAAGTGGATTTGAAGGGGACATACTAGACGAGAACTAGCATTCGAGGGTAGACTACCAGACGAGAACTGGTGGCAAAAGGGTTTAAGTTGTCAGACGAGAACTGACTTCTAGGTTTTGGATATCAGATAGGAACTGATTTCTGGTTTGCCAGACGAGAACTGGGTTTTAAAACTGCATTGGCCAGACGAGAACTGGTTAAACAGTGGGTCGAGGAAAAGGTGACCAGACGGGAACTGGTTTAAAAGCTGACACGCACCAGACGAGAACTGGTATTCTAAGAAAGGTGGACCAGGCGAGAACTGGTTATCGGTTTGCCAGACGAGGACTGAGCTTTGGAGGTTTGCCAGGCGAGAACTGGGCTTTGGAAATGACTTTGGTTACACGGTAAGTAACAAGTTTAGGCTGTAGGACAACAATCCAATGGCAGCAAGGCTTTTTCAGAAGGTTCAGGTTTTTTGGTAGGGTAATGACACGACTCCCTGACACTCAACTCTTGCTGGGGTGAGCAAACTCGTATGAACAACTTGCCCTAGTGCAATTCAACTTGCCCCAATTCGATTCTTGGGAAAATTCATTCTGAACAGAAAGCAGCCTGCCACGAGGCGACCTCGAGATGGCTTGCCCCGATATCTGTGCAACGGAAGGATTCATCCTCAGCTAACCAACTCTCAACATGGTTGGTTTCAATATACTTCTAAAGTAGCTTGCCCCTGAACGAGCGTTGAGCGACTTAACCTGCCCTGATTGAACACTGGAGGGATTTGCCCTCAAATCACAGGAGTTCTGGATAACTTCCCCTGATTGGGTCTCGAGAAGATTCACTTCTGCTCAACTGCTTCTTGAACAAACTGTCCCATAATCAACTGATGCTTTGGGACTTGTCCTCAGACCAACTGATTCCAAACTCAATGGCAGTAAATGCCCCAAATTCACAGGGCTTCGCAGTATACCATTCTGATTCGGACTGCTGAATGATTCAGTCTTGACTGATTATTCCCTGTTGGAATTTCCTCCATGTCAATCACTGACCTGCAATTAAAATTGTCTATTCACAAATGGTAATTTTAATGCAGTGTTCATGCAGATTTTGAAAAAAGTGTCGTCACCCATTTACGTGTCATAAGAGTGAGTGACGAATGAACCAAAGAGTTCAAACGTAGTGCTAATTTGATCAGTGAAATATACAACAAGGATATGATTAGCAAATCATGTAGGATTCAGGTTACTCAACCTTATCGTAATGCGCTTTCAGAATAAACCCTGCCTCAATTAGGTCTTTTAAGGGTTGTATCGTGGTCGGGTTCACGGTTCATGAAACAAGAGATATTAGGCTCAAGTCATGATTCGTACCCACCCCTTCTACGTGATGATCTCCGATCCTAATGTTCAGTTAACCTAGCACGATCGCTCGCCTCTACGAGGAATGTTAGGAACAATGGTTAAGGAACTCGCCAGGTTTACGGAGTGACAGATGCTCCTCTTTCATTTTCGGTGTTTGTATCCACACGACTTGGTCTTTGTTTAAGGATTTTTCTGTTGAGATCCTTTCACTTTATTCTTTTGATTCCCTAATTTTTGCCTAGAATGACTCTTTTGAGTTCTTTTCGATTTCTTTTGAAGTCCAACGGGATGCCCTGGTTTTTGCCTAAGTATTTGCTTTCCAGCTTTTCTTTTCTTTTTACTTAGCGAGATCTCTCTTTTTTCTTTTTCTTTTGCTTGGAACAAGTCGTGTGAATCTGGTTGTCTTGCTTGCTCCGAAAGGGTTATAACCGTCTCACTCCTGATTGGTGAGGTTTAACCATTGCGGTTGACAAGGTAAGACCTCTTGAGAGGAATAAACTGTGATTGGTCCTCGAAAGGCAACACTCCTCTATAAGACTTGAACGCTCGGTCAAGCTAACTGACGACTACCCTGCCTCGAGTTAAGATGAAAGGATTTAAAAGTCTGAAAGAAACTCCTACTTCTCGGCTCGAAGTGGTTAACTAGGGACTAACTCCTTATATCTCCAGTGTTTAGGGGATTTGAAACAATTCCTGTACATCATAGGCAGGGTTTTATCCGAAAGCATACGATCATCAGTTATGAGTATTCAGTTTCGTCATCCTCCCTCCAATCTTTACTAATCATAGTGATAAAGTGGAGTAAATAAAATGCAAGTGTCAATGCAATATAGTAAATGAGTGACAGTGACATGATTAATTCAGAAAAATGCATAGTCACTTTATCAATATTATCGTTCAAAACAAACAATGTTTAACAGCAAGTAGTAACTAACATAAAGGAAACTACAAATGCAAATGATAAAAAGTATGAGGACTGCCAATGCTGAGGACGTCTGCCTGTCTGGACCACTGGCCTCTGGAAATAACCCTCTGAATCTGCGAGCTCAGACAGCTGAGAGGTTTTCATGCACAACAAAAACTCCTTCTAGAAAGGAAATGCACCCTTTGTCGATCAATTGTTGCACTTTTTCCTGAAAAGCTTTGCAATCTTCAGTTGAATGCCCCGGGGATCCACCATGGTATCCACACTGAGCATGGGGATCGTACCCAGGAGGGTAAGGCTCTGGCACAGGCTTAAGAGCTTTAGGTTCCACCAAAGAATTCTGAATCAAATGTGGCAGAATCTGGTTATACGGCACAAGCACCGGATGAGAAGGAGCATTCCTTCGTTCCAAGTTGTTACGAGGTCGGTTCTGATTCTGACGCTAATTCTGATAACCTCGGCCACGGGCTCGTGGATTTGCAAGAGGAGCGACATAAGGTTCCCGATGTGGTGCCCTAGGCACAATTGTCTATCCAGAATAACGAGACACGGAGGATACTGACCGCTGAGAAGACGAAGAACCAACATATTTCATCAATTCATCTTGAGGATACCCAACATCTGTCATGACTACATTGACCACAGTTTCATCTTCAGCTTGAAAGCTACAGAGAGATTCGGTTTCACCAGCCTGACTGCTCGAAACATTCTGAATTCTTCCAGTCTTTACACCATACTCGATGCGCTCTCCTGCCCTTACCAATTCAGAGAAATTTGGTGCAACTCCAAGCATTCTTTCGAAGTACGGGCTCTGTAAGGAGTTTATGAACATGCCTTTTAATTCTCGGTCTAGAAGCGGTGGTTGCACTCTAGCAGCAAATTCTCTCCATCTCTGAACATACTCCCTAAAAGGTTCATTGTTCCCTTGAGACAATTCTTGCAGCTGCATGCGACTAGGAGCTACATCAAGATTGTAGTCGTACTATTTCAGAAAAGCATTGGCTAAATCCACCCATGATTGGATCTGATTACTCTCTAACTGCATATACCAACTCAGAGATGCCCCAATCAGACTGTCCTGAAAGCAGTGAATCATCAACTTGTCGTTGTGCACAAACAAAGTCATTCTTCGGCAGAACATCACCAGATGTTGCCTCGGGCAACTATCACCTTTGTACTTTTCGAACCTCGGCGCTCTGAACTTTGGAGGTAACACTAGGCCAGTAACCAGACACATGTCTGCAGCATTGGGGTTAACAACATCTTTAACTTCCAAGGCTTTGAATCTTTCATCCAACGCACGAAACCTTTTAGCATACACGGGAGCTAATGGGTCTTCAGTCTTTGCTATCGGGACCTCTCTTCGGGAATTTGGCACAGGGAAAACAACACCCTGATAGTCTGAGGTATCAATAGAAGGAGAGCGTTCAATTCAGACAACAAACTGCTTATGTAGATCTCCGTCTTCAACAGAAAGTTGTACAAGTCGAGCTGCAGTAAGGTTGTTCACTTGCAGAAAGTCTTCATCAGGCATAGAACCATACAAAGGATTGGACGTCACAGTGAAACCTGACAAGGTATCAACAAACTGGAAGCTGCTCTCTGACATAGCTACCAACAACTTTCAACTGACTTCACTGCTTGATTATGCTCAATCTGCTTCAACCCCTTGGTCGTCCTCTAACAATCAACCCTTGCTCAGATCAAACACCGGAGAATCACCCTTTGAAGCAAAACAAAGGCTGGATAAGAGCTCTGACTAGCTGGATAATGATATGCAATATGATGCAAAGATGATTATGCAAATGCAATGCAAGATGCAGCAAACACGGGATCACAACCCCCACAAAGCTCTGATTACTGTTGCGCTGCTGACGGGATAAGTTTGCTCTGACGAGAGAAAACCAAAATACCGGGTAGGCTGGAAGTCAAGTTTCCTGCAAAAACCCTCCCACTCATGGGTATGGACCTAAACTGACACAAGTTCGGCATCCTATGTGGTCATCAGCGTCACAGACTTTCAAGAATGATGGTACGATACCCAAAAGGTGTGGCATCATCTTCTCTTGAAGCGGCCTCACTTAGCTGAATCCCAAATGATCGGTTCCCAGAGTCGATAATCCTCAGATCCGACAGCCCCTCGAGTCCAAAGGACCGATAAGAATTCATCAAATAGAACCTCGTCTGAGTGTGAATTACATGGGAACTGATGCAAGCAAAGCAAGCACGTCCACCACTAATCCACTCTAATACTATGTAGCTCTCAAGCCTGGGTCTGGCTTATCACTCATCAGAGCTCCCCTCCCACAACAGCACAATAACAACAGATAATAATAGAGTGCGGGAAATGTAAATACATCAGTAATATACAACATACAACGCACAAAAAAATAAACACCCACAGACAAGCAAACAAGCGCTAGGATTGACTCTCGCACAGGGACGTTGGATCCCCCGATCGACTCGCATAAGGGACGTTGGATCCCTAGGAAACTATTAAGTCACCAGCAGAGTCGCCAGCTGTCGCTACTGCGAAAATAAGGTGCCGGAAAAACAGAAGAGTCGCCATCTTTCGTTATTTATCCCTCAGAACGGGAAAGGAAACGATCGGAAAAACCTGACGAAAAGGTATGAGACAAGGTCATCGCAACCATTGTCTGGGTTCGGGAGTCGGTTACGCAAGGGGAAGGTATTAGCACCCCTCACGTCCATCGTACTCGATGGGATCCATGCTTGCTGGTTTGTCTACGGGTGAAAAACAATCTATCTATGGCTTCTAAGGCTGAACGGAAAGAAACTGACTCGATAGAGCATCGCGCTCTATGCCTACGTATTCCCTCGTGCAATGAGAAAGTCAGAGTCAACGTAGTTCGGGAAACTACGGGGAAATTTGCTCGCCGAGACGTCGCGTCTCGTGCCTACGTACTTTCACACAGCGTGAAAGATCAGAGCTTGCGTAGTTCGGGCTAACTACGGCTAGACAGGGTGTTCTCGATCACACGGGGGTGAAAGAAAGGATTGACGATACTAGCGTACGCATTCTAGCAGTTAGGTGTATGCTTCTTGCTCGACGGAGACTTAGGCGTTACCTGTTTGCGGTAGAACGGACGTAGTATGCCAGGTTCAAAAGGTATGGGGACCTACGGGTTCTAGAGCTACGGTCTGGTCTCGATTGTGCTCGGGCAAGAGAAAGGAAACATCAGTCGTCAGCGGGAAAGTCTCGATTGCACGGCAGCGAGAGAACAGAGAAATTAGTTGTTAGTGTGCTCGCTAGGATATCGCATCCTATGCCTACATATTCTCGTCTGGTACGAGAAATCAGAGCAGCTGTAGTTCATCCAACTACAGCAAACGGGGGAAAAAGGGAAAAAGGGAGCTCGCTAGGATATCGCATCCTATGCCTATGTACTCTCATCTGGCACGAGAGATCAGAGAAAACGTAGTTCGGCGGGAAAACGAGTCTCGATTGCACAGGGGCAAGAGAAGGTGACTCAATCGCCTGAACGCGAGAGAAAAGGGTTTCGATCGCACGGGGGCGAGAACAAAGAGGAAGCAGGCTTAACACCTAAATGGGAAGGAACTCGGGACACACACGCAAGAACCTAATACGTAGGAGTGAGTGCGTCGTATATTACCCAAGGGACATATACTAAACAGCCTAAACGATCGAGGGGAGACCGCTCGATTGTTATTTCCCATGTATCCAACGATACAACTCACAACACTAGCCGGTTTCCTGAAGACTTGAATAAGAAAGATGATGAACGAAGCGGCTCCGTTGGCTCCTGACATGTGCGCAAGCTCCATTCCAATCTTCTCCTCTCTGGATCCTTGATGAGGACGCTCGAATCAGGAACAATGTAACGCTTAGACCGTCATGGTTTGACCTATACGAGAAATCGAACACTAAGAGGTAGCGTATTGATATCCGTGTCAAAGATAAGATAGAGAAATGATATCGACAATCATTCTCCAATTGAATCATGTCACACGGCCAGCCAAAAACAAAATCGGAGATAAAATCAGTTAAGAAACAAAAATAGGAGAGAAAAATCACTAACAAATGAGAATAAATTCTACTCCTAAAATACGATAATTAATTTCTACTAGAAAATATTCTAAAGAAATATAAAGGAAATGCATACAGAAAAATAGCATAAAAAACAATTCTATCTAAATCCATAATATCCTAAAGAAAATAAAATAGAAATTCTATATTATGCAATATCTATAATATTTTATAAAGAAAACTAGAAATAAAAATTCTATATTAAATCTATAATAAACAATATGCTATAATATTCTAAGACTATGAACTATAATAATAATCTCCTAAAAGAAAATAGGAAAATAAAACTAAACTATTACAAGCATATGTCCAATACAAGAAAATTAAATTGCAAAGGGGAGGGGGTACAATATGCAAAACTAGGGTAAAGCAGAAAAAAAAAACAGAACTGGGCTTTAAGCCCACAATACAAAAATGCAGAAAATAGAAAAAGAAAAAAAAACCAATGGCTAGGGGGGGGTGCGCTGGGAATTAGGTGCATAATCAGTAAAACCAAAATGCTTGGGCCCAGCCCAACAACCAATTGCAACCAAAACGGAGGGGTGTGATAGTAACCTGGGAGGTGTAATCCAAAAATCTCGTTGGGCTTGAGGCCCAACGTTCCAACCCACGACCTCTCCTCTCTTCCCTCACTTCTCCTCAATCCAAACTCTGAAACCCTAACTATTCTTCCTCACTCAGTTGCGCCGCCGTCTCTGTTCTTCGCCCACCCTCAACTTTCTCACCGTCTCAACCTCATCCTTAACTCCCCTCATCTCACTCGCTCTCCCATCTGTCATTCCCTAAATTTGTCCTACCTTTTGCAAGTTTCTTATGTCAAGTAATTTTTGTTGCTCGGTATTCTTTCTTTGGAGGGTCATTTGACTTTTGGCCATGACCTCCAAAATTTAAGTCACAAAGGTTGGCGTGTACTTATCGTTGTCACAGACCCTTGCGAATGGTTTGAATAGTTCTAAATTGTCCTGAGCAAGGATTAAATTCTTTCACATTCTCCGATTTGTGATAAAAAAATTTCGGAAAAAGGAGCATGTTACAAATGGTTATGATTAAATTCTTTAATTGGATCAAGGAACCTATTCAATCATAATCATTATTATTTTTTGTTTATTTTCCTCAAGCTATATGTGCATAAGGATTTGAGTACAAGTTTCCAATTAAAAGGGTTCTCACCAAGGACAAAAGGTAGCAAGACCATATGATCGGATTTGTTTCAAACGACGCCACAACATGTGCCGGTTGTACCCTATGATCAGAAATGAAAAGGCAGTTCTTGTTACTCCATGCTATGCTAGAGAAGTTCCAAATATTATTTGGAACTTTGTCTTTTGGCCAGGCGTGTTACAAATTGTACATAAGATTCAAATAAGAGGTCATGATCACGCACAATGGTTACGGCGATGCTATTATAAATCCACCGCTCAATGACTCAAAATTTAAATTCAAGCAATCAGCATAGAATGGAATTTCATCTATTGATCCAACGCTTGGCAAAATGTTTATAGAACATGGACGATTACAAAGCAAGGGCAGAGAATTACCATACAAATGATATAAAGCTAGTACATCCATAGTTAACACAAGGCTTAGAACTAAGAATTGAATGAAGTACAATGGTGGCCCTGTTATGTCTTGGAGGAGTTAAAATGAGCCGACAAGCTACATATGCCTGAGAATAGGAAGGATTGAGTGCCTCCATAAGCTAGCATCATTCTCAAGTCGAACACAGGCTGAATGCTCACTTAAAGGCGCCTGCTTTGACAACACAATATCCCTCACAGACTGACACGGAGGTATACGAGCTTTATGGCCAACAACTTGAAGCATTTGCCACGAAAAGACTCTTCCACCCCTCATGTTTCCTCAATAGCAAGCACATGGAAGATCAAGCATTGATGTTGATAATCCCATCCATAGCTGTTACCGAGTTTCATAGCCATACACACCTGCAAAGGAAAAGAAAATACATAGAAAAACTTGGCCATTAATTCTTGTCCTTCATGAACAGCACAATCTGAAATTTCAACAATGATAAGAGCAATCAGAGAAAATGAGAAATCGCCAATCTAAGTATCTACCGTGCTATATTAAGGAAGTTATTGGTTTTTTAGGGGAAATACCTTAAAATTTAGCCATCTTCAGTTGCAGTTTAGGCAGTAATGGTTGGTACATTTTCAAACCTCAAATCAAAAGAACCAGTGTAGAAAGATGAATCCCATATGAATCACAGCTGCACCAAAGTCGTTATATCAGTAAAATCAAACCAAGATAGAATCAATATCATAACAAATACATATGAAGATGTGTTGAAATTCGTGGCATATTGTAATGGCAGGCTTCATGCGATGGACTTCACGCGGCAAAACCGTCATTTTCTGCACCCACCACCAAAACAAAACCTGACATGTAAATTAAATCGGCAACCAATTCATCACAAGGGAATATTATGAAACAATATCGAAAGGCAACGACATCAAACCTTGAATGAAGTTTCTTCGAACTTAACACCACCCTAATGGACAACATGGCCATAATGTATAACTCTGTAAAAGAATGCCACCACGCAAAATATTCATGTAAGGCCATAAAGCAATTGAAAAAAAGGGAAAGAATTTGCAAGAAGAAGACGTACAACAGAATGCATCAACCTACATCTGCAGCTGTGTACCTGCAACCCTAGCAAGAATAAAAATGCAGTTAAAGGTTAAAACAGCAGGATACCATTATCATACAATGGAGAATAAGAGAAATACATGAGTCAACACGCGTAAGTGAGATTTGAGAGATTCACAAAGAAGTGGTTTTGAAACAGGGAGGAAACAAAAACCTGCATGATGGATTCCTCAAACTTTCTTTGAGTCTCGCCCAATTTCTTTCGAACAAGCTTAAATCCATGCTTCAGCTCATAACAACGGCGTGACCTTCAAATCAAGGACTCCAAAAAGCTCAAACCTATTTCAAACCCCAAATAAAAATCAGCCGAGATAAAGAAGAAATTTGAAGAAGAAAAGGAAAGAAAAGTGATGATACCAACTACCGTCACCGTATAAACACTGGTACAGTCACTACACACCATCAATTACCATTTCATAGCCTTGCACATAATAAATACGCACCAGAAGTGTATCAAATAATGGTCAAGCAGTTGTGACTTGCGCCCGATCGTCCGCATACCTCCATTAACTCACAAAGCTGCAACTGTATTTGTGGAACTTACATCAATTGCTGCAGGACCTCACAAATTCCTCACAGTAAATCTCATGCTTTTGATTTAAAGAAAAATGGAAGATTTGGCAACATGAGAGGTGAAGATCATTACGCCCAAAATAACCGACATCTGCAACGCGTATACGACAGAAAAAGCGAGAACATAAAAACATGAACCATGTGTGATACATCTTCAAATGTCATTCATACCATTTCATGAGCAGAAAAAATGCAAAAAAAACTGTTGTGTACGGCAAGCTGAAGCCACGCAAACTTGCATACGCCATCTTTACAATCACCAACCTGCAGAAGAATGCAATGCTTTAATTGTTAAAGTGACAGTAAATATGCAGCAGTAAATCAATACACCAGGTTGTGAAGAATAAGAAATGAAGAAAGATAACAACATGCCATCACCGAAGTTTTACAAGCTTCCACCAATGTACAGATCGTGACTTCAAGCTTCATGTGACCCATCTCCCCAACCATTACGACAATATGCCCAAAGCAATTCTGTGAATTTTGCTACACAAATGCCTTTCTGATAACAACTCTCAGCCCCAACACCACAGCTAGCCAAATGTCTCGACCATACTAATTTGAGAAAAGAAAACTGCTGCAGACGTTACTCACACAAGACCACACTGTGAATTTCGCAAATCTCCCACGTAATGCAATCTCGACATCAGGTCGCACCTTCAGCAAGCCAAGCCTTCATTTACCAAACTGCTAGCTTCACACCGTAAAAACCTGCAACCAAGACCAGTTCATTACAACACAGAGGAATATTATGATAGCAAACCTTGAACAAAATTCTTCAAACTTAAGCCACAACCTCACTTTCACCAAGTAACAAGACAAACCTGCAAAGGACAAAATGAGTCACCAGAATAAAGTTGCAACTATAACAGCTTTTCACATACTCACAAACCAATTAGGAAAGGGATGAATGTCAGTGAAATTACCAAAGAGTTTGCAAAAGCCTTTACTCCGAAATTCGATTTGCTTCTTGAGTGCAACTTGCTTCTTGTACTCAATTTGCCACAGCTCAAAGTCATACCCTGCATCATTGTCAAATATAATTACAGATCAGTGTGAATACCATTTACCACAGTAAAAGTAAAAAAGAAAGGGACAATTACCGCGGTGAAAACCAATTGAGGTCTTTACCTCACTACAAACAAAAGAGGAGGCAAAACCTCACCTCAATCCCTCCCCATATAAAACCAGGTGAGAGGCTACAGTAAAAGGGGACCCTAGCAGCCTCCAATCGAAACCCTAACCCTAAAATGAAAACCTAGCCGCACTATTCACCAACTTGATTTTCCTTCAGCTCCCATGTCCATCTTCACCATTCTCCCAAAAAACATAACCTTCAACTTATTCTTCATAAAACCACACGAAAATCCTTCTAACTCTAAAAAAAAAACCTCAAATCCATTTCTCAGAACAATCCATAAATCCAAACCTGTTTGTTCAAACTTCCAAGAACCCTAAACCTCTCCCTCAAACTTCCATTAAACCAAACATTCCAACACCCTAAAAACGGCTTCAACTGATTTTTCTGCTTCAACCAAAATCCTCTTCCATAACTCATTCCTTCATTCAAGTTGCTCAACCATTCACAACCCTTCAACAACCATCTCTGACCTTTGTCTTTCTTCAACATCAAGACCTGTTCAACACCCTTCATCGAACCATAAACCCCCAAATCTTCAAATAATTTCCATTGGAACCCCTCACCTACTTCAAATAACCCACAAACCAACGCCTCTCCTCTCAACCATTAAACATAAAATCCATAACCTCCTTCAATGTTCGATAACCTTTCACACCCGCGTTTCACTTTTCTTCCAATCAAACTACAACTTCTTTCAAATCAAAACAGAAACGGAAATTAGATCAGAGAAGTGATTCAGAACTGGAGAGGAACAAGTGACGAAGAAGGTGGAAAGATTTTCTTTGAAAAAAATTCGAAAAATGACACATGAGACGATAAGGTTGAAGGTGATGCCTTGGGGCCTTTGTTTTTGTTCCACCGCGATGATGGATTTGATCCTTTGAGTGGATATCTTCTCCATTTCCGTTTTTTATTTATCTTTACCTTTTTTTTATATAGTTTTTTTTTAAAAAAGAAAAAAGAAAGAGAGATCGTGTTTTTCAAAGTGAAGTAGAAGTTTGGTTTGCTCTCATGGAAGTGTGTTTTGTCTTGATCGGTTGAGGGAAGGATTTTGTTGAGTCTTTATGTCATGTGGGCTCGCATAAGCCCATCAATATTCCCACCATTTTATACACCCCACGTTTTAAATCCCTCATTATTATTATTTATTTATTTATTTTTTTGTTAGATAATTCTTTTAAATGTTTTCAACTTAATCTCTATTTTTTACGGTCGATGACGAGACTTCCACCGTTTAACCGTCACATTAGTGGCGTGAAACAAAGGATCCGAGACCACTTTTTCTTCCGATTTTATTTCGATTAATTGACTATTAAATTTAATTTCCATATTATTCATATTATTGTTATATTTATCTTAACATATTATTTATTCATCATTGTCATATTATTATTCACTTATGATATCTCATTATTCATTTTCATTCACCCATAATCGAAAACACCTAATAAAATATCGAAACCGCTAAAAGCCGATTTGGTGGACTGTTGTATCATTGGTCATTTGCAGGTATCCTAATTTTAAGTCGTGCCCGACTTTGCTCAAGGCGTAGTTTAGGACACTAATGCACACACACGGCTTTCTCTTGGGCTACCTGACAATGAGACCCCTTTATTTCGTGCAATCCCGTGTAACTTACATGTATCCCTCTCCCATTCCGATGTATGTTTCGCATTTCTTTGATTATTAGTTTATCTCCTAGGAGCACCCATAGGGACTAGAGCGGATTCAAACTATTTTCAAACTAATTCTCGATTCATCATCGAGCCACTTTCAAACAACCCGTAAGTCGAGTGCTCATACGCATTCGCCATCAACCTATTACAACTCGACCCTTGATGCGTAAGTCAAGTCGGTCTCTTTTTTCAAACAATTTCATTTTCAACACGCTTTGCACGCGATAATGAGTCAAACCCTTGATCCAATGTCAAGCGGATTTTCGAAACAAACTATCAATCAACTAACAACTATTCAATCCTTTTTAAGGTGTAAAGAGTGGGTTCAAGTCTTTGAGCTTGCTTTCCGTTGTTTATATGCGAGTTATCTTATTCGTGTGTAAGCAATTGACACCTTTAAATAATATTAACAAACTCGATAATACTCAACCATCTATACTCATGCTTTCACTCACCTTTCAAACAACTTCTTTTACGATGAAAAAAGAGTGTCCCAAGTCTTTGGTTCGCTCTCCCGACTACTTGGATCCGAGAAGCCTTTCTCAAGCTTCAAGTAGTCGTCATCCGACCAATCTCATCCTTTTTATACACCATTCCAATTCAAACAACCTTCTTTTACTATGAAAAAGAAAGTGTTCCAAGTCTTTGGTCCGCTTTCCTGATTACTTGGGGTCTGTGAAGTCTTTCATAGGCTTCAAGTGATCATCATTATTTCAACCTTATCCCTTCAAACACATCATTCCTTCATGATAAAAAAGAGAGTGTTCCAAGTCTTTGGTTCGCTCTCCCGATTACTTGGGTCCGAGAAGTCTTTCTTAAAACTCTGAGTAATCGTCATCTGTACCCACTTCAAACCCATTCAAACCCGTATCCATTTCGTGGTTGTTACCACGAACTACGAATGCTCTGATTCTTTATTCATTCTTGAATATAAGATACGTAGGCACAAGATTGCGATGATCTTGGCGAGCACAATCCCCTCCATCTTCCATTTTCCCCCATCCTTTCCCGTAGTCGAACTACGACGCTCTGATTTCTCATTCTCGTTCGAATAAGCATACGTAGGCACAAGGGCCCCAATCCTTGGCGAGCACCCTATCCTCTAACCATCCCCTTTCCCATAGTGTCTTTATCCCTTTATAGTATCCTTTAGCAATTAGTAGTGAGAAGAGAAGAATTAAGTTTAGCTAACATCCATCACAACTCGAATTAAGAGGTTCCCATTGAGTACAACGGACGTGAGGGGTGCTAATACCTTCCCCTCACGTAACCGACTCCCGAACCCAGGAATATGGTTGTGACGACCGTGTTCCTTCCGCATTTATGAGGTTTTCTCGATACTTTCCTCTCCTGTTTATTCGGGAAAAATAAAGTTCGGTAGCGACTCTGTCGAACCGCATTTTTCGCGCCTTTCGCGCGAGGGTCGTATGTTCGAGATGAATTTTTCGAGGTGCGACAGGTGGCGACTCTGTTGGGGACTATTGCTCCATGCAAGAGAGAGTCGAGCCTATCTTAGTTTGAGTTGTTAGCTTTTTGTTTTTATTTTCTTCTCGCTTATTTGTTGGTATCCTTGTCTTGGTTACTTGTACTTGAGGCATTGTGGGGTTGTTCTGCTTATGGTTATTTTGTGAGATGGCTCTACACCCGAGTCCGAGTATAACCCTAGGATTAAGATGGTGGTTGTGTAGTGGAGACTTACTTGGAGTCTTTCACGTTAAGTTGAAGCGAAAACCCCGCTTGGAGTAGATTCCTTGGAGATGTTGTTGTTGTGGTGAGTCTTTGCCATGACAATAATGTTTTTGAGTTTGAATCGTTGATCCCAAGGACCATAAACCATTTTATCCATGGTGGTTGGTAGTGTTAATTCTTTGTGAATTAATACGAACTCCCCAATCAGATGAGATCCCTTGAACGTATTACTTTCTTACAGTAATATTTTCAACCTCGATCTATGACTCTGAGAACATTTTCTAGAATCCGTGTGTCGATGGTTGTGTAGTTGATGCCTCCGAGAAGTCTTTCTCGCGTGGAAGATACGAGAACCTCACCTAGAGGAAATTATTTTGAGGATATTACCGTCGTGATGAGGCTTTGTCATGGTAGTAATATATTTGAAATATGTCCATGACTCTAGGCACCTACCCATTTTAGAATCCTACCTGTGGGGGTTTCTTTGAGCAGTGATTGTGATCCTTGAACCGTTCACCCGGCTAATTCTCAGAATTGTTTGAATTTGTAATCCTGTGATCCTGGATCTTGCATCTTGCATCGCATATCATTTGCATTGTATCTCATATGTTGTGCATTTTGCATTTCCAATCCTTCAGCAGAATCTCATGTCTCTGTTCCTTCTTCTCCAGTAAATCAAGCTGATTCCTCGACACCAGTACGCAACTAGAGCCAATACAAGACAAATGATGGAGCAGATTCAACAGGAGCAAGCTACCTTCAGGGAAGAGTTGGATTCTATGAAAGGAAAGATCGACCAGATCCTCGAAGCCATCCTCGCGGCCAGAAGAGAGGAAGAACAGCGTGAAGCCGCTGCTGTCGTCAACAACAATGGTCAAGGACAAGGGTCTACAGTCATCCCTTTGGTTCCAATTCCAAATCCTCAGGGGATGCCATTGAACTTCAATAACTCAACCGAAGGGAACACTTCTCATCCAACCCCAGCGCCCGGAGTTACCATTGGAGCTATCCCGCAGGCCCAGCCTACTGCTGTGCAAATCCCAGCTCCCCATACCGAAGATACTTTGATGGATCATTATGACGACGTTCAGAACTATCATGCTGTTATCCCCATTTTCAGTCCTGTTGCTATTCAGGATTCAAAAGCCATGAAGATGTGTCGAGATCTAGCCGAGAAACTCCGAGCCATGGAGAGGCACAGTTCAAATTCTTTCAGTGCTTTGGAATTATGCTTGGTGCCTGATGTTGTCATTCCTCCCAAGTTCAAAGTGCCGGAATTTTCGAAGTACAAAGGTCTCAGTTGCCCAAACATTCATTTGAAGATGTACTGTCGCAAGATGGCTGCCTATGCCAGAGACGAAAAGCTCATGATTCATTTCTTCCAAGACAGTTTGTCTGGGGCATCACTCGAATGGTATATGCAGCTGGAACGTAACAGTGTGCGCACTTGGTCCGAGCTAGCTAATGCATTCGTCAAGCAGTATAAGTACAACACTGATCTTGCTCCGAATCGTACTCAACTTCAGAGTATGACTCAGAAGGACAACGAATCTTTCAAGGAGTATGCGCAACGATGGAGAGAGCTAGCCGCAAGGGTGCATCCACCTCTGGTTGACCGTGAACTGATCGACATCTTTATGGGTACATTGCAAGGCCAGTACTACGAAAAGCTGATCGGTAGTGTCTCTGCTGGATTCTCTGACTTGGTGATCATCGGTGAGAGAATTGAAGAAGGGCTGAAGAGTGGAAAGATCCCAGGAGGTTCTAATAACCAAGCCAATGCCAAGAAGCCTTTCAATGGATACAAGAAGAATGAGGGCGAAACAAATGCCATCTTTTTGCAGAAAGGGCAAGCTTCTCAACAAGCTCCCGCTCCTATGCCTTATCAAGTTCCCTATTATCAGTATCCGTATGTTGCTGCCGCGCAATGTGCTCCTATGCCTTATCAGCCAGCTGTTCAAGCAGTGCAGGCTCAGATGCCACGACAACAGGCTCCTCAGCAACAAGCCTACAACCAGCAAGGATATCAGTATCCTCCTCAGCAACAGCAGATGCAAGCTACTCAGCAACGACAAGGTACTCGCCCACAGCGTCCACAGAGAACATGGAGACCAGATAGAGTCTTTGATCGTCTACCAATGACATATGCCAAAATCTTTGCTCAGTTGATGGAGAAGAAAGCTGTTGTTCCGAGAGATTTGGCTCCTCCAACTGTCATTCCTGCCGATTACGATGCAAATGCTCATTGTGAGTTTCATAAGGGCGCTCCAGGTCATACCATTGAGGATTGGAGAGCCTTCAAACACATAATTCAAGACATGATCGATAGGGATGCTATCAACTTCAATGGGAAGTCTCTGAATATCATCAACAATCCGATGCCACCAGTCAACTAGTGCCAACATCAGATCGATTCCAGTCAAGTTCATTCCTCGAAGAAGGTCGTCATGCTGCCATTTCATATTTCGCATTTCTTATGTTTTGTCTTTTTAAGTATTGTATGCTTTGAACAATTGTCATTCGTATTTGGTTTTCATTAATGTATTGTTTATGCATGTTTTGAATTAGTTATGTTGTATTCACTCATTTTCACTTATCACCGACACATTTATTCACTCCACTCTATTCGCTGTTGTTTAGCTTGATTTGAGGGAGGATGATGAGAACGAGATACCCATAATTGCGAACTCATATGCTTTCAGATAGAATCTCGTCAATGATGTACAGGCATTGATTCAATTCCCCAAACACCGAAGATATAAGGAGTTAATCCCTAGTAAACCACTTCGAGCCTAGAAGTAGCAGTTTCCTTCGGATATTCAAACCTTTACACTCAACCTGGGGCAGGGTAGTGTTCAGTTAATTCAACCCCGCACTCGAATCAACAAAGAAAAATCCAAAAACGACTGTTCATCAAAGACCCATGACATGGCAGTCACAATCTTCCCAAAATTCAAATAAGAATCAAAAGCCTGCTAAGTCAGACACCTCAGAGGGGACTTAGGCAAAATCAAGGCAATCCCGATGGATCTGACAAGCAAAGTCAATCCATGCAAAAGTTAGGGATCAAAAACAAAAGCAAAAGAGGACCCCAAAACCCTCAACAAAAACAAAATAATATTCAGTGGCCACCCAAATCAAAAGGGGCACTGACATCCATCGAAAAACCAAAATAAGGTGACTGCCACGACGAGCAAACTTTGAATCATAAAGTTTACACCGTCAAGATAGGTGCAGAATTAACTAAACGTAGGACTGGAGATCATTAAGAAGAAAGGGTGGGTACAAATCATACTTTGAGCCTAATATCCTTTGTTTCATAACCGTGAACCAGACCACATTACAACCCTCGAAATACCTAATTGAGGCGAGGTTTATTCTGAAAAGCATATTATTGCAAGGTTGCGTAACCTGACTCCTCACATGATTGCTAATCATCAGCATTGGTGTCTTTATTCTTGCTATATCTTTTGCACCAATCAAAATCAGCACAACGCCTGAGCTAAATGCCCATTCGTCTCACTACCATAACACTTCAATAAACGATACTTTTTCAAACTTGCATCGAACTTTGCATTAATTATTACCATTTGTGGATGCATAATTTTAATTGCAAATCAGTGCTAAGTATTCAAAGACATTTCAACAAGGGGCGATCAAGAAGGAACTCGACTTTCAGTAGTTGTCACGAAGCAAGACTACCTCAAAATCCACAGGCTGGGACAAATTACTCAAGAGCTCGAGCAGGGGCAAGCCATTAACAAGTTCCGACTGGGGCAAGACCAGGTCGTCCTGACCATCAAGCAGAGTTGCAACCTTCTATGAAGGAAATTCACAACAAATCACCAAGTACCCAGACTTGGGGCATCCAGGGTGTTATCTTTTGCTTCAATCGTGGCGTCTTCAATAAACTGCGTGTCGAGGAAATCAATCCCTCCCACCACCCAAAGTCCAACTCACATTGGCAACTACCAGAGGCCACCACGCTGGCGTCTCCACCTGCATTTCCAATTACCCGTCTACATCATGTGCATCATACGCATCGCATTCAACATCATAAGTATCCTGCATCATACTCCAATCATACCATACTTCCCCAGCTCTTGCATCTCCGCGCGTCAGCATTTGCATTCGCACTTCCACTCATATGGAATATCATTTATCATCCAGCATTAATATATGCAAGTCAAGGTCCAGGATCAACCTCGAAGAAACTTCAAGACAATCATCAGCCCAATCAGGGGTATTTTTGCAAGATTGTGGGTTTTGTCCCACGATTTTCAAAAGCTTCAAAGCAGTCATCAGCCCAGTCAGGGGCAATCTTCTGCAATTGTGGGTTTCTCCCACAAAATTCGAAGTCATTCAGAGCAAGATTCAGCCCAGTCAGGGGCATCTTTTTGAAGACCATGGGCGTCTCCCATGACGTATTTCAACCTTGTGGTTGATCAGATCTTCAAATCAACATTCATCCCAGTCAGGGGCATACCATTCAAGACCGTGGGCGTTCCCCACGAAGTTATTCAACCTTTTACTGGGCAAATCCAAGAAGTTCAGTGCAAGATTCAGCCCGAGCAGGGGCATCTTCAGCAAAGCCGTGAGCAGCTTTTTGTTGAGCAAGACAAGACATCAAGGCCAACTCAGTCCAGTCAGGGGCATCCTCTTCAGAATTCATGGGCGTAACCATGAAATCATTTCAACAATTACGAACTCCAAGCAAGTCAGTGGTCGTCCCCATTGATTCATTTCAACCTAATCTTCTTCTTGGGTATTCCCCAATGAGTTGTATTCAGCAAGCGTGACAATTGTCAATTGCCTTACTATCATCCTTTTGGTGATAGTCGAACTTCGTCGGTTCAACCTAGCCTGCATCCTTTTGGTGTTGGTAGCCTTCAATTTGTGTTTGTTCTATCATCCTTTTGGTGATAGCAACATGTTTGTTGTGTGTTCGCTCCGTCATCCTTTTGGTGGGGGGTCTATCATGGTCATTAATGATAGATTGTGCGATGTATTTTGAGTTTCGCTCCGTCATCCTTTTGGTGGGGGGTCTATCATGGTCATTAATGATAGATTGTGCGATGTATTTTATGTTTCACTCTGTCATCCTCTTGGTGGGGGGGGGGGGGGGTCTGTCATGGTCATTAATGATAGATTATGCGATGTAGTTTATGTCTCGCTCCGTCATCCTTTTGGTGGGGGGTCTATCATGGTCATTAATGATAGATTGTGCGATATTGTTTGGCGTGTGTTTCGCTCCGTCATCCTTATGGTGGGGGGTCTATCATGGTCATTAATGATAGATTGTGCGACGTATTTTGTGTTTCGCTCCGTCACCCTTTTGGTGGGGGGTCTATCATGGTCATTAATGATAGATTGTGCGACGTGTTTTGTTTCGCTCCGTCATCCTTTTGGTGGGGGGTCTATCATGGTCATTAATGATAGATTGTGCGATATGTTTAGTGTGAGTTCGCTCCGTCATCCTTTTGGTGGGGGGTCTATCATGGTCATTAATGATAGATTGTGCGATGTGTTTGTTTCTGTTTCGCTCCGTCATCCTTTTGGTGGGGGGGTCTATCATGGTCATTAATGATAGATTGTGTGATGTGTTTTGTGTTTGGTTTGTGTTTCGCTCCGTCATCCTTTTGGTGGGGGGTCTATCATGGTCATTAATGGTAGATTGTGCGATATTGTTTGGCGTGTGTTTCGCTCCGTCATCCTTTTGGTGGGGGGTCTATCATGGTCATTAATGATAGATTGTGCGATATTGTTTGTGTTTCGCTCCGTCACCCTTTTGGTGAAGGGTCTGTCATAGTCATTAATGATAGATTGTGCGATATTGTTTGGTGTGATTTTTTTCTCTATCATCCTTTTGTGATAGTAGCCGTGTGTATCTCTTCCCATCATCTTTTTGGTGATGTTTACCTTTCCCCAGGCATTCCTTTTTTCGGACAAATTCAGGGTTTTCTTTATATCTAATTGTCTTCTACCTTGAAAGGGTGAGCGCCATAGTCATTCATCCTACTCGGTCTAAGCCAATTAGATAGGGGCATCTGTCATACCCTAAATTTGTCCTACCTTTTGCAAGTTTCTTATGTCAAGTAATTTTTGTTGCTCGGTATTCTTTCTTTGGAGGGTCATTTGACTTTTGGCCATGACTCCAAAATTTAAGTCACAAAGGTTGGCGTGTGCTTATCCTTGTCACAGACCCTTGCGAATGGTTTGAATAGTTCCAAATTGTCCTGAGCAAGGATTAAATTCTTTCACATTCTCCGATTTGTGATAAAAAAATTTCGGAAAAAGGAGCATGTTACAAATGGTTATGATTAAATTCTTTAATTGGATCAAGGAACCTATTCAATCATAATCATTATTATTTTTTATTTTTTTTCCTCAAGCTTGATGTGCATAAGGATTTGAGTACAAGTTTCCAATTAAAAGGGTTCTCACCAAGGACAAAAGGTAGCAAGACCATATGATCGGATTTGTTTCAAACGACGCCACAACATGTGCCGGTTGTACCCTATGATCAGAAATGAAAAGGCAGTTCTTGTTACTCCATGCTATGCTAGAGAAGTTCCAAATATTATTTGGAACTTTGTCTTTTGGCCAGGCGTGTTATAAATTGTACATAAGATTCAAATAAGAGGTCATGATCACGCACAATGGTTACGACGATGCTATTATAAATCCACCGCTCAATGACTCAAAATTTAAATTCAAGCAATCAGCATAGAATGGAATTTCATCTATTGATCCAACGCTTGGCAAAATGTTTATAGAACATGGACGATTACAAAGCAAGGGCAGAGAATTACCATACAAATGCTATAAAGCTAGTACATCCATAGTTAACACAAGGCTTAGAACTAGGAATTGAATGAAGTACAATGGTGGCCCTGTTATGTCTTGGAGGAGTTAAAATGAGCCGACAAGCTACATATGCCTGAGAATAGGAAGGATCGAGTGCCTCCATAAGCTAGCATCGTTCTCAAGTCGAACACAGGCTGAATGCTCACTTAAAGGCGCCTGCTTTGACAACACAATATCCCTCACAGACTGACACGGAGGTATACGAGCTTTATGGCCAACAACTTGAAGCATTTGCCACGAAAAGACTCTTCCACCCCTCATGTTTCCTCAATAGCAAGCACATGGAAGATCAAGCATTGATGTTGATAATCCCATCCGTAGCTGTTACCGAGTTTCATAGCCATACACACCTGCAAAGGAAAAGAAAATACATAGAAAAACTTGGCCATTAATTCTTGTCCTTCATGAACAGCACAGTCTGAAATTTCAACAATGATAAGAGCAATCAGAGAAAATGAGAAATCGCCAATCTAAGTTTCTACCGTGCTATATTAAGGAAGTTATTGGTTTTTTAGGGGAAATACCTTCAAATTTAGCCATCTTCAGTTGCAGTTTAGGCAGTAATGGTTGGTACATTTTCAAACCTCAAATCAAAAAAACCAGTGTAGAAAGATGAATCCCATATGAATCACAGCTGCACCAAAGTCGTTATATCAGTAAAATCAAACCAAGACAGAATCAATATCATAACAAATACATATGAAGATGTGTTGAAATTCATGGCATATTGTAATGGCAGGCTTCATGCGATGGACTTCACGCGGCAAAACCGTCATTTTCTGCACCCACCACCAAAACAAAACCTGACATGTAAATTAAATCGGCAACCAATTCATCACAAGGGAATATTATGAAACGATATCGAAAGGCAACGGCAGCAAACCTTGAATGAAGTTTCTTCGAACTTAACACCACCCTAATGGACAACATGGCCATAATGTATAACTCTGTAAAAGAATGCCACCACGCAAAATATTCATGTAAGGCCATAAAGCAATTGAAAAAAAAGGGAAAGAATTTGCAAGAAGAAGACGTACAACAAAATGCATCAACCTACATCTGCAGTCGTGTACCTGCAACCCTAGCAAGAATAAAAATGCAGTTAAAGGTTAAAACAGCAGGATACCATTATCATACACTGGAGAATAAGAGAAATACGTGAGTCAACACGCGTAAGTGAGATTTGAGAGATTCACAAAGAAGTGGTTTTGAAACAGGGAGGAAACAAAAACCTGCATGATGGATTCCTCAAACTTACTTTGAGTCTCGCCCAATTTCTTTCGAACAAGCTTAAATCCATGCTTCAGCTCATAACAACGGCGTGACCTTCAAATCAAGGACTCCAAAAAGCTCAAACCTATTTCAAACCCCAAATAAAAATCACCCAAGATAAAGAAGAAATTTGAAGAAGAAAAGGAAAGAAAAGTGATGATACCAGCTACCGTCACCGTATAAACACTGGTACAGTCACTACACACCATCAATTACCATTTCATAGCCTTGCACATAATAAATACGCACCAGAAGTGTATCAAATAATGGTCAAGCAGTTGTGACTTGCGCCCGATCGTCCGCATACCTCCATTAACTCACAAAGTTGCAGCTGTATTTGTGGAACTTACATCAATTGCTGCAGGACCTCACAAATTCCTCACAGTAAATCTCATGCTTTTGATTTAAAGAAAAATGGAAGATTTGGCAACATGAGAGGTGAAGATCATTACGCCCAAAATGACCGACATCTGCAACGCGTATACGACAGAAAAAGCGAGAATATAACAACATGAACCATGTGTGATACATCTTCAAATGTCATTCATACCATTTCATGAGCAGAAAAAATGCAAAAAAATTTGTTGTGTACGGCAAGCTGAAGCCACGCAAACTTGCATACGCCATCTTTACAATCACCAACCTGCAGAAGAATGCAATGCTTTAATTGTTAAAGTGACAGTAAATATGCAGCAGTAAATCAATACACCAGGCTGTGAAGAATAAGAAATGAAGAAAGATAACAGCATGCCATCACCGAAGTTTTACAAGTTTCCACCAATGTACAGACCGTGACTTCAAATAACCTTCATGTGACCCATCTCCCCAACCATTACGACAATATGCCCAAAGCAATTCTGTGAATTTTGCTGCACAAATGCCTTTTTGATAACAACTCTCAGCCCCAACACCACAGCTAGCCAAATGTCTCGACCATACTAATTTGAGAAAAGAAAACTGCTGCAGACGTTACTCACACAAGACCACACTGTGAATTTTGCAAATCTCCCACATAATGCAATCTCGACATCAGGTCGCACCTTCAGCAAACCAAGCCTTCATTTACCAAACTGCTAGCTTCACACCGTAAAAACCTGCAACCAAGACCAGTTCATTACAACACAGAGGAATATTATGATAACAAACCTTGAACAAAATTCTTCAAACTTAAGCCACAACCTCACTTTCACCAAGTAACAAGACAAACCTGCAAAGGACAAAATGAGTCACCAGAATAAAGTTGCAACTATAACAGCTTTTCACATACTCACAAACCAATTAGGAAAGGGATGAATGTCAGTGAAATTACCAAAGAGTTTGCAAAAGCCTTTACTCTGAAATTCGATTTGCTTCTTGAGTGCAACTTGCTTCTTGTACTCAATTTGCCACAGCTCAAAGTCATACCCTGCATCATTGTCAAATATAATTACAGATCAGTGTGAATACCATTTACCACAGTAAAAGTAAAAAAGAAAGGGACAGTTACCGCGGTGAAAACTAATTGAGGTCTTTACCTCACTACAAACAAAAGACGAGGCAAAACCTCACCTCAATCCCTCCCCATATAAAACCAGGTGAGAGGCTACAGTAAAAGGGGACCCTAGCAGCCTCCAACCGAAACCCTAATCCTAAAATGAAAACCTAGCCGCACTATTCACCAACTTGATTTTCCTTCAGCTCCCATGTCCATCTTCACCATTCTCCCAAAAAACATAACCTTCAACTTATTCTTCATAAAACCACACGAAAATCCTTCTAACTCTAACAAAAAAAACCTCAAATCCATTTCTCAGAACAATCCATAAATCCAAACCTGTTTGTTCAAACTTCGAAGAACCCCAAACCTCTCCCTCAAACTTCCATTAAACCAAACATTCCAACACCCTAAAAACGGCTTCAACTGATTTTTCTGCTTCAACCAAAATCCTCTTCCATAACTCATTCCTTCATTCAAGTTGCTCAACCATTCACAACCCTTCAACAACCATCTCTGACCTTTGTCTTTCTTCAACATCAAGACCTGTTCAACACCCTTCATCGAACCATAAACCCCCAAATCTTCAAATAATTTCCATTGGAACCCCTCACCTACTTCAAATAACCCACAAACCAACGCCTCTCCCCTTAACCATTGAACATAAAATCCATAACCTCCTTCAATCTTCGATAACCTTTCACACCCGTGTTTCACTTTTCTTCCAATCAAACTACAACTTCTTTCAAATCAAAACAGAAACGGAAATTAGATCAGAGAAGTGATTCAGAACTGGAGAGGAACAAGTGACGAAGAAGGTGGAAAGATTTTCTTTGAAAAAAATTCGAAAAATGACACATGAGACGATAAGGTTGAAGGTGATGCCTTGGGGCCTTTGTTCTTGTTCCGCCGCGATGATGGATTTGATCCTTTGAGTGGATATCTTCTCCGTTTCCGTTTTTTTTATTTATCTTTACCTTTTTTATATATATAGTTTTTTTTAAAAGAAAAAAGAAAGAGAGATCGTGTTTTTCAAAGTGAAGTAGAAGTTTGGTTTGCTCTCATGGAAGTGTGTTTTGTCTTGATCGGTTGAGGGAAGGATTTTGTTGAGTCTTTATGTCATGTGGGCTCGCATAAGCCCATCAATATTCCCACCATTTTATACACCCCACATTTTAAATCCCTCATTATTATTATTATTATTATTATTTTTTGTTAGATAGTTCTTTTAAATGTTTTCAACTTAATCTCTATTTTTTACGGTCGATGACGAGACTTCCACCGTTTAACCGTCACATTAGTGGCGTGAAACAAAGGATCCGAGACCACTTTTTCTTCCGATTTTATTTCGATTAATTGACTATTAAATTTAATTTCCATATTATTCATATTATTGTTATATTTATCTTAACATATTATTTATTCATCATTGTCATATTATTATTCACTTATCATATCTCATTATTCATTTTCATTCACCCATAATTGAAAACATCTAATAAAATATCGAAACCGCTAATAGCCAATTTGGTGGACTGTTGTATCATTGGTCATTTGCAGGTATCCTAATTTTAAGTCGTGCCCGACTTTGCTCAAGGCGTAGTTTAGGACACTAATGCACACACACGGCTTTCTCTTGGGCTACCTGACAATGAGACCCCTTTATTTCGTGCAATCCCGTGTAACTTACATGTATCCCTCTCCCATTCCGATGTATGTTTCGCATTTCTTTGATTATTATTTTATCTCCTAGGAGCACCCATAGGGACTAGAGCGGATTCAAACTATTTTCAAACTAATTCTCGATTCATCATCGAGCCACTTTCAAACAACCCGTAAGTCGAGTGCTCATACGCATTCGCCATCAACCTATTACAACTCGACCCTTGATGCGTAAGTCAAGTCGGTCTCTTTTTTCAAACAATTTCATTTTCAACACGCTTTGCACGCGATAATGAGTCAAACCCTTGATCCAACGTCAAGCGGATTTTCGAAACAAACTATCAATCAACTAACAACTATTCAATCCTTTTCAAGGTGTAAAGAGTGGGTTCAAGTCTTTAAGCTTGCTTTCCGTTGTTTATATGCGAGTTATCTTATTCGTGTGTGAGCAATTGACACCTTTAAATAATATTAACAAACTCGATAATACTCAACCATCTCCAATTACTCATCCTTTCACTCACCTTTCAAACAACTTCTTTTACGATGAAAAAAGAGTGTCCCAAGTCTTTGGTTCGCTCTCCCGACTACTTGGATCCGAGAAGCCTTTCTCAAGCTTCAAGTAGTCGTCATCCGACCAATCTCATCCTTTTTATACACCATTCAGATTCAAACAACCTTCTTTTACAATGAAAAAGAAAGTGTTCCAAGTCTTTGGTCCGCTTTCCCGATTACTTGGGGTCTGTGAAGTCTTTCTTAGGCTTCAAGTGATCGTCATTATTTCAACCTTATCCTTTCAAACACATCATTCCTTCATGATAAAAAAGAGAGTGTTCCAAGTCTTTGGTTTGCTCTCCCGATTACTTGGGTCCGAGAAGTCTTTCTTAAAACTCCGAGTAATCGTCATCTGTACCCACTTCAAACCCATTCAAACCCGTATCCATTTCGTGGTTGTTACCACGAACTACGAACGCTCTGATTCTTTATTCATTCTTGAATATAAGATACGTAGGCACAAGATTGCGATGATCTTGGCGAGCACAATCCCCTTCATCTTCCATTTTCCCCCATCCTTTCCCGTAGTCGAACTACGACGCTCTGATTTCTCATTCTCGTCCGAATGAGCATACGTAGGCACAAGGGCCCCAATCCTTGGCGAGCACCCTATCCTCTAACCATCCCCTTTCCCCTAGTGTCTTTATCCCTTTATAGTATCCTTTAGTATTTAGTAGTGAGAAGAGAAGAATTAAGTTTAGCTAACATCCATCACAACTCGAATTAAGAGGTTCCCGTTGAGTACAACGGACGTGAGGGGTGCTAATACCTTCCCCTCGCGTAACCGACTCCCGAACCCAGGAATATGGTTGTGACGACCGTGTTCCTTCCGTGTTTATGAGGTTTTCTCGATATATTCCTCTCCCGTTTATTCGGGAAAAATAAAGTTCGGTGGCGACTCTGTCGAACCGCATTTTCCGCGCCTTTCGCGCGAGGGTCGTATGTTCGAGATGAATTTTTCGAGGTGCGACACCATCCAAAAACAAAACCCCTGCGAAGGTCTCCTTGTGCGTGGATCATGAAGAAGATGATTATCGATGAAGATTAGAGAATTTCTTGATGCAGTTACAATTATTGTCCGCGAATGAAGACTGTGGAAACCTGGAGTGAAGGTTCTGAATGTTTTTATGGACGAAGATCCCGACGGAGATCTTGACGAAGATCTAACGAACAATTCGTGAAGTTGAGACGAAATTGAAGCTTCTGGCGTTGAGACGATCATGTTTGAAGGAGTTCTTGAAGGTTGATGATGACGATGAACTTGAAGATGACGAAAACGGTTCCGCGATCTTGAAGGTTGATGATGAGTCTCGAGAAGTTGAGTAGCAACTGATGAACACTGATGAACGGGGGAACAAGGATGCAGAATGATGAAGATCATATGAAGGATCTCGCTGGAAAAATTGTTAGGGACGATATAGGGATCTGGAAAAACGAGGATGAAGGCTCTTGCATGATGAACACGAAGGAGATCTGATCTGGATCGGAGATGGTAACGATCGTTCTTGAAGTTGGATGAAGGTCGTTGATGATCTGTGGATCTTGATGAAGAATTTCTGGAAAACGGTTGAGTGGATGAAGATTCCGGCGGAAAACACAGTTTCCGGCGAGTTGAACGGTCACCGGTGATGGTTACGGTGGCTCCGGCGAGCAATTACGGTTGTCCCTGCGGCGGCTGCATGGCCGGCGGCGAGGGTGAAAGGGTGAAGGAGGATGAGACACGTGGGTGACTGCATGGAAGGGGAGAGAGACAAGTGTGGGAGAAGAGTGGGTGATGTGTCAATCTGTGTGTGCATGCAGAAGGGTGAAGTGGCGGTGAGAGAGTGTAGACGTGTGGCACTTTATATGCATGACATGTGTCATAGACTGGACTGGGCCTCCACAAAGCCACCTGGCCCACGAATTTTTTAATGACTCGGATTAATTAACACTAATTAAAACCTGATGCAATCAATTATGCTAATGATAATTAAAATGATGAAACCTGAACTGCATTAACTCCTAATTAAAATCTAAAAGCAATATTACCATCCAATTAAATTCTAAAACATAATTAAATTTAAAAGGAAATTAAACCTATTAATTCTCTAAACAATTCAATTAATCTTCCTAAAATGCTAATTAACATCCAATTACCTCTAAAAAAGAAATTAATCTAGCGAAGTGGCTTAAACTATATTAAGCTAATTAATATCAAAAAAATGATTAAAGTAATTCCTAAAAAAAGAAATTAAATCTAAAACTTATTTAAAATCTATTAAAAACATTAAAACACAAATCAATTAACCTATTAATCTATTCAAAAACTATTATATCTAAAAAAAATTATTCTACAAAACAGAAAATTGCTATTAAAACTCTATTAAATTCTATAATAGAAAATAAACCCCTAAAAAGCTATTAAAATCTATTTAAAAGAATTAAAATTCTAGAAAAACAATTAAAATTCATTTAAAATTCTAGAAATTAAGAGGAAAAATCTAAAAATGCAGGGAAGGTCAATTAAACCGATTAGAAAACAGATGCGCGAATATAGCGAAATGACGGTAAAAACCCGGACACCGAAATATCCTCAAAATAACAGCGAGAGCTGAAAACACCGGGACGAGCACCAATTCTCAAAACAAATCCTCGTATTCGAAATGGTATGAAGCTGCCTGAAACGTGATCAGAGGGCTGTAATCCCGATAAAGTCAATCTGACTGAAAAAATGCAATGTAGGCGGTATGCAAATGCAAAATGAAATGAGTCGAAATATGAGCCAAATTGCGATAAGCAGTTGGTCAAATTTTGGGGTGCAACACATACTAAAGTTGTTTTTTTGTTTGTGTATACATGATTTTAGAGTTGTAACTCACTCATATGTTTGATTCCAATGTGTATAGATGTTTGATTTGGTCTAAGATTACCTACATTTGCATTTCACTACTAAATTGCATTTTGAGCCAAAACTGTCATGACCACATACCGAAATCTTGTATGCTTGCAGTATGCTTAATCTCAGAGTGATAACTCATCCTTCTCTATATTTGTAATGTGTGTATGTGTTGTTTGTCAATTTGAGATCTTCTTTGCATCTGAACCATGTTTGCATACCATAGCTGTCAAAACTATTTTGAAAAACACTTGTGCTCTTTTATGTTACCTATTGTCCTAAGTTTGTAAACTTGCATTGGAATTGGTGTTTAAATGAATGATATAGGCATTTTTATGCTAGGTCTCATATTTGTGCCAAGAGCATGTCAGTTGTTACACCTTTTGCTTGTTTTGGATGTTGTTGCATTGTATGTTTATCATAGCAATTCATGTGCCACTTTTTGAACCAGGGCTGTTTTGAATTAGTTTCTTGTTAGAACACTCTCAATATCATGTTTATGTATTGCTCATGCTGTTTAATCACACTGTCATCCACTGATCTAGTTTATGATCATCAAAATGCACTTCACTCACTAAAGTTGCAGCTGTCATATGTTTTTTAAATCCATGTTGTTTGTGAGCTTTCTTAAGGTTTAGACACACTCTATATGTTGTTTTGAGGATGTTTGTGTGATTCATTCACTTTATTTTGGCATGTCTCATAATCTCACTATCTCACTTGCAAGTGTCTTGATTTTTATCTCATTTCCACATGACAGTTGGAATTTTAACTCATAAGTAGTTTGTTTGAATGCATGAACTTGTTGCATATGATATTTGAATTGTGTTTGAGCCCTTTTCCTGACCATAGCATGACTGGTTTGTTCATTTTCTTTGTAAATGCATTTTCATCCAAATTTGCAACTACCATCGTGTTTTCATTTCAAAGGCTCTTTTCAAAATTCTACCTGGACCATCTTTTTTCCTGGTTTAAAAACACCCAAGATTGATCTAAGGTTTGTTTGATTTGGTTAAGAATTGGTTGAGTTTGATATCAAAACGCATTTGTGAAAATTGCCTTGTTCTTGCTTCATTGTGCCCAGAAAGTCATAAGACCACGCCATATATATTTATGGGGGTGGCTATATCAACGGATGTATAGCCACCCCAGTGGTAAGCAACTTATTCATTTCACGCCTTGCAAAGCCTAGACCTGGGTTCGATCCCTGAGGAGGATCAAACCTTTTGCCCATTTTTCTTTTTTTCCTTGCACGCGCGTATTGGGCTGGAGGGCGTGGGTTCAACTCCCACCCCTTGCTTTTTTCTCTTTTACTTTTACTTGTTAATATTGTTTTGTACATTAAAATATATGAATCTTCAAATATTCATAACTCTCTCATTTTTCACCCTTTTTGATCCATTCTTTTTGCAATGTGTTTGTTTTAATGTCTACTTTCATGTGGTGTACAAATATTATTTGTTATTATTAATTGGGTTATCTTTTGCCTATGTGGAAATTTGTCCCTTTTTTTGAGATCGTCATCTTACTTGTTGGTGATTTCCTTTTAAATATGTTTGTTCTTCTTGTGAGATTTCTTACATCCCATGTTAGTTAATATGCTAGGGTACTCTCCTTTGGTTGTCACCATAATCTTATTTTAGATTCCTCCTAAATTATGAGGTTAAACTAATTTACTTGTGTTTGATTGTCATCAAATACATATTGTTGTTACACTTGATATATCTTGAAATTATAACATGTTTACTTTCAAATTGTGATTTGTTTACACGGTTGTAACTTTCATCTTTTCCAATCTTTGTTAAGATATGCTGTCACCTTTGTTGAGATCCCTTTCCATCTTTGTTACGATGTTTCCCCATCTTTGTTAAGATTTGTTCTTGGTTGTGACCATCTGTCTTAATTGAAATCATTAATATTGTAATACTTGCTTTGGTTGTGACCATTTATCGTGATTGAAATCTTTGCCTGATATTGTAATATCTTAAATGCTTGCTTTGGTTGTAACCATTCATCCTGATTTAGATCATTGCTTATTATAATATGCTTGATCATTCTTTGTTGTAACCATATCCCTTATATTCATCATGTGTGAATGTTTATGCTTTGTTAAGTTTACTTTCCCCAAGTGATGGAACTCTTTAGTTCTCATCCAAGTTGCATCATCTTTTCCCTTCCAAAGGAAAGTCTCTCTATTGACCCTTGGGTGATAGATAGCTCATTAACATCATAGGTCTGGATAGAACCTTCCCCCTTTTGGTCTGGATAGAACCAATATGATAACCTCATAGGTCTGGATAGAACCTTCCCCTCCTTTTGGTCTGGATAGAACCAATAGGATTTAAACTCATAGGTCTGGATAGAACCTTCACCCTCTTTTGGTCTGGAAAGAACCAATATATCCTTATTCTGTAGTTCAGGCCTGAACTACGACCGCTCTGATTTCTCATTGGACAATGAGAACACGTAGGCACAAGATGCGATATCTTGACGAGCAACCTTCCCCCTTTCTCCCACCTTTTGGTCTGGATAGAACTAATTGGTCTCATAACATAGAACTTTAGGATAGAGTTTGGTTAACTCTATGTAAGAATCATGGATATGATTACTTACTTCCCTTTCTTGAGAGTTCAACATAGATCTAGAGAGTTTTGTGAAACTCTACACAAGCATGGATATGTTTGTTCCCCTTTGAACCTTGATCATAATCAAGTGTTCTTCAACCCTAGTGAGGTGAACTACGATTGCTTTGATTCTATCCTAGTTAGGATACGTAGGCAGAGGATGCGACGTCTTTGCGAGCAAACTTAGAAACTATCTTTAGGTTTTAACCTACACCTTTACCCAATCCCAATCCATAGCAAACATTTAGCAAACTTAGCATGCAAAAAAACAAAAGGTTCCTGTAGAGTACTACAAATGTTTAGGATGTGAAATACCTACCCTATGCATAAGCAACCCCCGATCCCCGAATCTCTTAGCGTTGTTGTTACATCGCGCAAAAGGTTCTTTCTTTCTTTAGACCTTTCCTTTGGATAAATTAAAGTCCGGTTGTGAATTTCAGAATTAAAATTCAAGTTAATCAATATCTTGGTATCACGATTCTCACCGCAACAAGTGAGTGATAAGAGTGGGAAATGTCTTTGTTGTTTTTGTAGGGTAAGTTGAAATGGACTAAGAGAAAGGTGTAGGAACCTAAGGGTTTTACTATTATTGTGCTTGCTAAGATTTCATAATCTTATGCCTACGTATTCTCAAAAGGAAATTGTGAAATCAGAGCATTCATAGTTCCACCTACTAATGGGTAGAATTGGGTTTTTTGAGAAGAGACAAGTTGTCATCTTAAGGGAGATATTTCACCTATCCACCACAAATATTTTGAGAAAATAAATAAGGGAAGAAACTTTGAACTTGGATGTAGAAAATCTAGAGTAATGCCACATCTTCCTTTGAATGAGTATTTTCATTTTAAGTGAAGGACCTTGACTTGGATATAGAATCAGCAAGTGTGCCACTTACATCACTTAAATGAAAGTAGTGTTTTTATACCATAATAAGAGAAGAACTCTAACTTGGATTTTGAATCAATAAGTGTGCCACTTACGTTACTTAAATGAAAGAAGTGTTTTTATACCATAATAAGAGAAGGACTCCAACTTGGATTTTAAATTAACAAGTGTGCCACTTATATTACTTAAATGGAAAAAGTTTGAAAAAGTTTGATTGAATGTTGTGAGGAATGGAAGAGGCATCTCTTATATAGAGATGACTCATGTCTCATCTCTAGGGAAAAGTTTGAGTTTGAAGCCAAAGGTTGGCTAGGGTTTGACTTGAAGTTTTGAGATTTAAATTAAGTTTGGGGTTTGAAGCCACAAAGTGCTATGGTTTGACTTGAATGCAGTTTTAAACTTCAAGGGGGATTGTAAGATTTTATTGAAGTGGAAAACTTCAAAAGGGGATCCCTAGGGTTTGAACTAGGTTGTAGTTTGAAGAGGATCCTAAACTTTGCACTAAATCTAAACTAAGGATGAGTATTGAAATGCAACAGTTGTATGAATGTAAGTGTTGCAAATGCCAAGAGAAACTTAACAAGACACAATTGTTTAAGATTTTAACAAATGTAATCATCAAGGATGGCATAAACATGGTATGATCAAGCATGATATATCAACAAGTGAATGAGTATTTAGACAAGTAGACATTTTCATCACAATGAGAGTTTATGAAGGAAATACTTGAATATGTGAGCCAATATTTGATCAATAGGAGAAATCACAAAGAAGTTCAAGTAAGCATGTATTTAAGATGGTCAAAGATCATATGATGTAACAAAGGGTAAACAAAACCCTAATGGAATTTTATGAAGGTAATTACATGAACATGACATTCAATTATGATTGAATCAAGGGTTTTGGGGAATCAAAACTCAAGTGGAAGCCCCAGTCAAGAGGTTTTGAAAGGATTAATCAAGAGAAAAACCCTACAACTTTAACTAATTAAACACTTTAATCAAAGTAAAAGAAATAATACTTTAATCAAGGCTCACAAGTAAAAACAATATATTATATACATCAACAAGACTTTAAGCAAAGTTTATCATGACTGTAAAGACACATGGGTGTAATTAGATCAAGAAAAGAATCAAAGAAATCAAGGAAACGTGTGAAAAATACTTTAAAAAGTACTAGTTTTCAACCTAATAAAAATGTCTAAAATAAGTATTATTTTTGGAATTTTTAAATGGGTTTTTAAAATTTTTAAGATAAATGAGAAATCTGCAAAAAAATTGGCTCAAAATAATTAAATTTGCTTGGTGAAAAAAATAGGTGAAGTTATGAAGAAAAAAAATAGTGTTAAAAAAGAAGGAATAGCCTTGCCAAGGGTTGAACTCATACCCTTGGACTGATGAGCCTAAAACATTACCATCTAAGCCATGTGCGTCTGGTTAACAAAGGATAGAGGGTGAAAATAATATAGAGAGTTCCTTTTGAAAATGTTGAAAAAAATAAAATCAAAATGTCGATAGGGAGACGAGTTATGATGTTCAATTTTGAACTCAGTGCATAATTCCTTTATCATTTTGTTGTTCAGGTTCGATCCATTATGAGTAATGACCTGGCTTGGGACACCGTAATAGTAAATGAGATTGTTCTTGATAAACCGAACCACCACTTGTCTGGTTACATTGGCGTATGATGCTGCTTCGACCCATTTGATGAAATAATCAATAGCAACCAAGATGAATCGATGTCCATTTGAAGCCTTAGGCTCGATCATGTCGATCATATCAATCCCCCGTATAGAAAAGGGCCATGGAGAGGATAGAACTTTGAGAAGAGTCAGAGGCACATGAATCTTGTCGGTATAAATCTGACATTTGTGACATTTCCTTATGTATTTCTAACAATCAGATTCCATTTTTAGCCAATAATATCATGCTTTTAACATCTTTCTTGACATTGCATGTCCATTGGCATGAGTGCCAAAGGAGCCTTCATGAATTTCCTTCATCAGTAAGTTTGCTTCGTGTCTATCCACACATCTGAGCAAAACCATGTCGAAGTTTCTTTTGTATAACACATAATTATTTAGGAAGAAGTTTCCAACCAATCTTCTGAGAGTCTTCCTATCTTTCCTTGATGCCCCAAATGGGTATTCTTGTCTTTGAAGGAAGCACTTGAGATCGTAATACCAGGGTTTGTCATTGATGACTGCCTTCATTGTAAATATGTATGCTTGCCTATCAAGGCATGTCACATTAATCTTGGGTACGTCGCTCCATTGATTCAAACTAATCATAGAGGATAAGTTAGTAAGTGCATCAACCATGTTGTTCTCTTCACGAGGAATGTGATGAAATTCAACTTTATGGAAGAAAGGTAACAACCTTCTTGCGTAGTCTTTGTAAAGAATTAAACTAGTTTAGCGTGTGTCCCATTCTTCTTTAATCTGATTTATAACCAAAGCAGAGTCTCCATACACATCCAGATTCTTTATCCTTAAGTCAATGGCTTCTTCGAGACCCATTATGCAAGCTTTATACTCGGCCTCGTTGTTTTTATATTTGAATGTCAATCTGGCTGTGAAAGGAATGTGGGTACCATGAGGCGTAACAATGAATGTCCCAATTCCATTTCCATAAGTGTTAACAACTTCGTCGAATATTAGACCCCAACGGGGTCCTAGCTCTGGTCCTTCATATGGTAACGGTTCATCGCAATCTTTCATCTTTAGATGCATCACATCTTCATCGGGAAAGTCAAGTATGAGAGATTTATGATTAATAATTGGTTGGTGGGATAAATGATCAGTGAGAATACTTCTTTTGATAGCTTTTTGAGTGTGGTATTCGATGTCGTATTCTGATAGTAACATCTACCAACGGGCAATTCTTCCGATTAAAGCAGGTTTCTCAAAGACATACGTGATCGGATCCATTTATAATATTAACCATGTGGTACAACAAATCATATACTGGCAAAGACGTTTAGCAGTCCAAGCTAAAGCGCAACAAGTTTTCTCGAGCATAAAGTATTGAGTCTCATAGTCAGTGAATTTCTTACTCAGGTAATAAATGACACACTCTTTTCTTTCTGTTTCGTCTTATTGGCCAAGTACACAGCCCATGGAGTCTTTTAAGACCGTTAAGTATATAATAAGGGGTCTTCCTTCCACTAGAGGGAACATAATAGGCGGCTTAAGCAGATATTCCTTGATACTTTTAAAAGATTTTGGCAGTCTTCCGTCCATACACAACCTTGATCTTTTCAGAGGAGTTTGACAATTGGCGTGCATGTTGCAGTCATGAGGAATATGAACCTTGATATGTAATTCAAACGTTCAAAGAATCCTCTTACTTATTTCTCAGTCTTGCGCAAAGGTATTTCTTGAATGGCCTTGACTTTTCCGGGATCGAATTCAATTCCTTTTTGGATAACAATAAAACCTAAGTTTTTCTAGAACAAACACCAAATGTGCATTTGTTGGGATTCAAGCGAAGTTTGTATTTCCTCAGACGCTGGAATAACTTTGAAAAATGTTCTACGTGTTCTTCTTCAGTTATAGATTTAGCAATTACGTCATCGACATATACTTCAATTTCTTTGGGTATCATGTCACGAAATAGAGTTGTCATGGCCCTTTGATAGGTTGCGGCTGCATTCCTTAGACCGAATGACATTACCTTGTAGCAAAAGGTTCCCCAGGGTGTAATAAATAAAGTTTTCTCCATATTTTCTAGTGCCATTTTGATTTGATTGTAGCCTGAGAATCCATCCATGAAGGAAAAGACTTTGAACTTCGTAGTGCTATTAATTAACATATCAACGTGTGATAAGGGAAAGTTATCATTCAGAATGACTTTGTTTAGATCCATGTATTCTACACACATCCTGACTTTTTCGTCCTTCTTGGGAATGGGTACTACATTGGCTAGCCATTGAGGGTATTCTGGCGTGGCAAGGAAGCCTTCATCAATCTACTTTTGAACTTCTTCCTTAATTTTGATGGCCATATCTGGGTGAGTTCTTCTCAACTTTTGTTTGATTGACGGACACTCTAGCTTTAATGACAAATGATGTTCCACAATATTGGTATCCAACCCTGACATATCTTGGTAGGACAAAGCAAACACATCTAGAAATTCTTTGAGAAGCTTTATCATGCTTTCTCTAACAATTTTACTGAGCAGTGCTCCAATCTTAACTTCTTTCCTTTCTTCTTCTGAACTCAAATTGATCGTTTCCAAAGGATCTTTATGGGGTTGAATGGACTCTTCCTCATGTATGAGTAGTCGGGAGATCACATCTAGAATTTCTTCGTCTTCTTCTTCTTCAGCTTCAAATACTGGGAACTCAAAGTTGAGAGAAGGCATTGGGTCATGCCTTTCAATGGGGTTTTTTTTATGATTAATCTGCACAATGTGAGTTTTCTTTTTTAGAAAATATATAAAAATGCAAGTGTGTGTATGTGTTTTTTTAAGTGTTTTATTATTCATTTTTGTTTGTTTTAGGATTACCATTTTCTGAAAAAGAAAAAAGTAAAAGTAGAAATAAATGCGGGAATTTAGAATGACATCTTTATTTATGATTTGTCGATTCTTGAAACACAGGCCCTACAAAACAAATTTATTTTGCTTTAGGCGAAGCGAATAGGGGAAATTTAGAGACAAGGGAGGCCCTATAAAACATCTCTTCCTTCACCTGGGCAAGGTGAGAGGTAAAAAAAAAGACGAGGTATTTACTTTGAAATGTGAACAATATTTGGGACATCAACAGGTATCCAATTGTGGCAAACTCCTCTATGTATCACAGAGTCTGGTACATCCCTCCTGGGATTGTCTTCATAAATGGTGATAACCTCTGGTGGAGTCAAGTCAGTAGAGTCTTCTTCCCATGCAGAGTTATTAGAAGAGAGATCTTCTGCTGTTTTTTTCGTACGTATTTTCATGTACATGAGAATATCCCCATCCAGTTGGTTGGACGTCTTCATACAAGAAGTGAGAACTTTCAGGGGTAGTATACTTTACTAGGAAATCAAACTTACCGCTTGGCTATCCCAAGGTATCCTAGTTCTCTGAGGAAACTGATGAATCATCTTCTTTAATGGCATTGATTTCTGGTAGTGCAAAGTTGATAAACACTTGTTCAGTAATTCTTGAGACTTCATTAAGATGATGTTTGACATATTCATGATTTTCCAGATAAGGCCTCCATTCTTTCGGAGGAACAGATGAATCTTTTTCAAGGCTATTAAGAAGATATGCATTTTCTGGCTAGCTTTGATACCCTGGATCTTCCATGTCAGGCTCCCAAATGGGTAAATCGTTCGTGGGATCATCTGAGCTATAGTAAAACTTATTTTTCATCGTAGTGTCAGCTTTTAATGAATTATGAGGAGCAAGGAATTCTTCAATATCGTGATCCCCGTAGGCCATCTTGTTGTCTGAGTTTGGTATTTATTTGAAGTTCTGCTGCACACTGCAAAAGGGTATGTATATCTCTTCTGGCAACATATAACCATCACTATTGAAGTATGATTTCCATTCTTCATCTGGATCAGAAGAATTTTCCTTAATGTCATCTCCTTTGATGGTGTCCACTTCTTGAGAAATGAGGTGGAGGCGACCTCCGCTGTGAAAGAAATCTTTAATTGGACGAATGGCTTCGTCTTTCTTCATAGTTTTGTTGAATGCTTGAGAGAAATCGAGGCCTTCTCTTTCTTTTTTATCGGTAGGAATCCCAACTTGTCCACATCCTTTAGTAGTTCCATTTTAAATTACTCGAAGAGCGTCCTTGGAAGAGGAAATACATGCGCTTTTTCCTGACTGTTCTTGTTACTCACAGAAAGTGCTTGGAATTGAGTTCCAATGACCTCTTTTGGTTCCATGTAGGAAAATGATGACATATTGCTTACAATCAAAGCTCATTCCTCACATACTTTAATTAATTTGTTATTCTTTACAAACTTCAACCTTTGGTGAAGTATTGAGGTGACTACTCCTTCTTCATGGATCCAAGGATGCCCTAAATAACAATTGTATGCTAATCTAATATCCATTACTTGAAAGGTGATTTGAAAAGTGTGAGGACCAATGGTTATGGGAAGGTCAACTTCGCCAATAACTGTCTTTTAAGATCTGTCAAAAGCTTTGACTACAACCTCGTTACCTCTCATGGGGATGCCTTTAAAGGATAATCATACAAGAGTTGATTTTGGCATGACATTCAAGGATGAACCACTACCTACTAGTATGCTAGCTAGAGCATCGTCCATGCAGTTGATTGTGATATTTAGTGCCATGTTATAATTTTTACCCTCCTCTGGGAGTTTTTCATCACTGAAGCCTAAGTTATTATATGTCGTGATGTTAGCAACAATGCGATAGAACTGATTCACTGTTACATCTTGTTCCACGAAAGTATATCCCAGAACCTTTTGCAGAGCTTCCCTTTGAGCTTCTAAGCTTGGTAGAAGAGATAATACAGATATCCGAGAAGGAGTATGCAACAAATGATCCACAATGTTGTATTCACTTTTTTGAATTAGTTTCAAAATCTCATCATTTTTTACAAGCCCGGTGACGTTTGATTGGCTGATCTACTTATCGGGGACTTCAATTTGGGTTTCCTTCTCCCCTGCAATTTCTTCAACCCCTTTGTTGAATACCCAACCACTTCGAGTGACCTGGCTTATATCGGCGATGTTGACAATGGATGGTAGTGGAACTTCCTTTCCATCTTCTATTATTGTGGCATCGTACTTATAAGGAATGACTTTCTCTGACTCATATGGTATTGTAACTGGAAAATAAATGACCAACGGAGTCACATTGGTCTTACTAATTTCATAGGTGACCTCTATTGGTTCCAACTTGGGGATATCAGGAATCTTTCTACCATCAAAAGGGATTTTATCGTGCTTTGGTTCACTGAGTAGAGGAATTATGGTGTAAACATCTTCATCAACTCTAAAATCAATGGGCTATCCTTTCTGGAATGTTGTGGCAACCTTTTGATCTAATAGTATTTGAATCTCATTGTGGATGAGGAGGCTACCACGTTGGCTTTTGCGGAATTTTTTGCAAGTTGAGTGATCATGTTGATTCAGGTCAACGCAATCAGGTTTAGGCAATCCTTTGACTGATGATTCTTTGTTGTAAATTACATGCTGTCTTGGGCAACCTTGCATCATATTGATTGACTGATAATCCTCCATTATATGTGGTATGATCTCTCCTCGGTCTATTTGATTCTGGAGAGCTGCTCGCACGATGTAGCATCCTTGGTCATTTTCTGAACACATCCCACAACTTTCATAATTGTGGGGTGGTATACGACCCTGTTCACTCTGTATGCAATGTATCTTAACCAAGTTTGTTTCCAATGAGTGGATATCACAACTTTTATGTCTACTTGGGCTCCCATTAGTTATGTTAATTTGATGAGTATTTATGTTATGATATACTGGAAGCCACCAATGGTCCAACAGATGTTGAAGAGCACTTTGTATGACTAGACAACCTCGATTATATTTAGAGCAGACTTTGCAATATTGATAGTTGTGTGATGTTAAAAAGCCAAGTCAGACTTGTTTGGCATGTAATTCTACTAAACTGATGTTTATCAGGCAGATGTCAAAAATTTGAACCCAATCTGGACCTTCATCGATCATGTTGATTTGATAGTTGTTCCTTCCATGATAATCTTGAATCCATCCTAAATCCATTTGACGTTGGAGAGCTTCTTGCATAAAAGAACACCCCTGATTATCCTTTGAACAAATTGAAGAAGCGTTGTAATTGTGCAACGAGAGCTGATGGTGTTGACTCTATCTGGAGTGCATTGCAACCAAGTTTACATTCATTAAGTGAATGTAAAAGTTTTGAAAAATGTCTGGGCATTCATAA
Source organism: Lathyrus sativus (assembly GCA_963859935.3). Lineage (NCBI taxonomy): Eukaryota > Viridiplantae > Streptophyta > Magnoliopsida > Fabales > Fabaceae > Lathyrus > Lathyrus sativus. The sequence goes on along the minus strand of OZ012740.1, from coordinate 276,680,575 downwards.
ACCATGTTTACTCCGAGGATTCTGTGGTCTTGGATCAAGCCTAGATGGATTTTCTCTTGAAGGGCTGCATGTACAATGATGCACCCTTGGTTATTCTTGGAACAAATGTTGCTTTGATGATAGTTATGAGGTGGCACATGGTTGTATCCACTTTGTCTGTAATGCATATTAACTAGATTTGTTTATAGTAAGCGCACATCATGAATTTGATAACTGATTCTAGGACCTTCGTCTATTAAGTTTATAGAAGCTTTCTCATGTTGAAGTAGCAGATTCCTTTGAACGTTCGGATTAGTTTCTTTGGAAGACAAAATTCCTTTCTTCACAAGTATTTGTACATTAGATTTAAAGCTGAAACTGTTCTCGATGTTATGCCCCAGTGCTCTTTGATGATAAACACAAAATTGGTCAACCTAGAACCAATATGGGGGGATTCACCGGAATGACAAGAGGAGTCCTGGTGTGGATGTGTCCTTTTGCTAGTAAAACTAAGAACAGTTCTACATATGGCATTGGTATAAGATCAAAACCTGGTGACCTTAAAATACAATTATTGTTGTTGTATTGCGGGCGAGCCCGCTGAAGAGGTTGTTGCTGCATTTGATGATACTATGGTTGTTGAATTTGTTAATTTAGAGAAGTTTTTGGTTGATATGTTGAAACTGGTGCTGAGTTGATAACAGGAGATACCGTTGCTATCTCCAGGTGTACTATTGGGTGGTTCAATATCTTTGACCAATCACCCTTCTCAGATTGCTTCCTCCAGGTGTACTCCCATGTTCACCATCTCAATAAAGTCACTAGGTGCACTTGCAACCATTCAGTCATAATAGAACGAGCTCAAAGTTTCAAGAAGATTTTTTTATCATTTCTTTCTCCTCGAGATAAGGACAAATCTGGGCGGCAATTTCACGCCATCTCTAAGCGTATTCTTTGAAGCTTTCCTTATCCCTTTGAGACATACTTCTGAGTTGATCCCTATTAGGCGCCATATCCAAATTGTACTTGTATTGCTGAACAAAAGCTACTCCAAGATCTCTGAAGGTACTGATCTTTGTACGGTTTAACCCCATGTACCATTTAAGTGCGGTACCAGTTAAACTGTCTTGAAAGTAGTGGATCAGTAACTGTTGATTTTCCATTTGGGTAGACATCTTTCGAGCATACATCACCAAGTGACTTTGAGGGAAGGAGTTGCCCTTGTACTTTTAATAGTTAGACACCTTGAATTTGTATGATATTTTAACATTTGGGACTAAGCAGAGGTTGGCAGCATCTTTTCCAAACAAGTCCTATCCTCGAATAACCTGAAGCTCTTTCTATATTTCCAAGAACTTTTCTTGGAATTCATCCATCCTTTCATATACTCCTATATCCTTGCTTGGAGTGGCGCGAAAGATTTGTTCTTCTGGAGTAGTATGTATCACAGGTTGTGGCACAATCATTACTGCTGCGACTCTTGGCGCTTCGGTGACTTGAAGTTTGTAACCTTCGGGTATAGGAATCTCTGTCGTGGCTCTTGCATATTCATCGACATGAAGTTTGTAACCTTTAAGCTTAGGGACTCCAGTTGTAGGTCTTGGGTCTTCAGTGATTGGAGGTATATAAACTTCAGGAACGAAATTGAGAGACATGACCCAGGGAAAACCTTTAGGCATGATGTATTGAGGAGAACTGACGGGTACTTCAAAAGTTGGCGCGGAGACAATTTCTGAGATCATAGTCCTTTGAGACAGTTGATCCTAAGTTGCTTCCATTATTTCTGGCATGACGTTGAGTTTTTTCATACTTTCCTTTAGAGTAGTGACCTCCTCTCTTAGTTATCTATTTTCTTCCTCAAGATCGTCCATTTTCTTCTAACGATTGGCCCGAGTATTATTTGAATGAGACAATTTAACTCTAAATTGCAACAAATATGTGTAAGTTTTTTTTTATGAAAGATGTGAAATGCTGGAATGATGCATGATATGCAAAGGATGCAAATGCTCTTTTGTTTTTTTTTCTTTTTTAAAAGAACTTTCAACAATTATGTTGCAAATATCATTCGGTGGATAACATAAACACCAACACCTTTATTTGATAAACTGAAGAGGTTACAAAAGTACAATATTTATAATGAAGAAAAGGGAATCTAAGCCTATAGCCATTAAGGAACCTTCTTTGATGAGGCTCTAAACCCTTGTTGGTGACTTTCCTTCTGCCTCTTGGGCTGGGCTTCCTCAATTATTGGTGCGTTGAGTTTTATTAAAAGAGATCTGAAGTTTCTCTGCGTCATTCATGAGGTAGGGGATAGATTCCTTTAGGGGAAATACTTCTTGATGAGGGTAAGACATCCTCAATTTTATGGCTCTAGTTTGTACCCATTGGAGATAAGGCTCCGCAGAGATGCATTTTGGTTTTCCCAGAGATTCTCTTCCTTTCCTGTGAATATGATGCCAGGCATGCACAATTTCCTCTTTAAGTGCTATGTCATTTCCTCCTTCCTTGAAAAAAATACCTTCTATATGAATGTTATACGACATGTCTTTCATAGGGTAACCAAGCTGACGACGAGCTAAAACTAGGTGGTAGTTGATCCCTTCTTTAGTACCAATGAGGAGTACATTAGGGAAACTTCCACAGTCATCAATAACATTCGTTCCGTCATAGACCCGATTGTACCAGTCCATCTTAGAGTGAGTGAGAGACGTAACCTTTTGCAACCATTGCATAACATTTTTTAGATCCCAAAAAGCAACAGATTTGGGAAAGTGAAAATGAACCATTTGTAAAGTAACGATACACAGCATGTAATCATCAACCTGTTGTACAAATTCCTTAGATGCAATGAGTGGTAAGCATCTGCAAGCAAAGTTGGGACTGGATTCCCAATTAAGAATATCCTGATAGCTTTGATATCAAATAAGTTGTCAATGTTAGGAAAAAGGAATAATTCATAGATGAGTAGAGCAAAGATATCCTCGAAAGCAACCATGTTTCCTATACTGGCAAAGTATTGGTCTCTTTCCATCAAAATCTTAGCTGATATACCTTGAATTCCTCCCTTGGTGGTCATCTGAACTTTGATATATGACACTTCCAAAGAGGTGGTTCTTGTAAAGGTCTGATCTTTGGGAATCTCTTCCGAGCCAGAGAATGGGTCTTGGTCATAAATGGGTAAATCAATCAGCTGAGAGTATTCTTCCAATGTTGGTGTGAGCTGATAATATGGAAACTGGAAGCAGTGATACACCGGATCATAGAACTGAAGCAATATGGATAGAACTCCTTCCACCATGTTGACTTTTAAAAGGGAGAAAAACCCTCCATACTTAGTGTAGCACCCCAAAATTTTCCCATCCCTTTTCTTATTTCTTGGCTTATGTTTCATATCCTTTTGCATTGGCATTTGTGCATAGCATTGGTTTTAGACAGGGGATCAAGTTATCTTATCCAATACTCAATAGAAGAGTTTCATCTTCAAAGCTCAACCAATGGTTCATGCTCAACTTTGTGGGAATCTCAAGTCACAAGGTCTTCATCATCATCAAGACATATCACTCAACCACTTGAATCAAGAATTCAAGCACTGATCACCTCCTCCTATCTTGTGGACAATTGGACTGGGGTTTTTGGTCAGAGGAGATTTATGGCTAGTTCCTTGGGCAAGACATGATTCTAAAGATCAATACACACCTTTAGGGTCCTCTACTAGGATTATGTGTCTTTACAAACCATCACAAGAGTTTCAATCAGTGGAAATGATCCTAGGGTTTCATCTGGTCAACAAAAGTCAACTACGATTCAATGGGGTCAAAATCTTGGATCTTTAGGTGTTTTCAAGTGATTTCATGTGTTCGAAACAAGTAAGGTCAAGAGGGAACATGAAATCAGGAGATTGGTTGAATTATGGTTTTAGTGAAATTTTTCTAAGTGTGGAAAACCCTAAATTCTAGTCATTTGGCAACTTCCATAACTTTCTCATCCTTGATTCAATGGGGGAAAACCTGTTATCAAATTAAAGGGGACATCATGAACTATAAGTTTGTAGAAGAAATAAAGTCCAAAAGATCCATAATTTGAGAGATATGGAGAGCTAAAGTTGAGAAAATCAAGATTTTGTCACTTCAACACTTAGAAATGTTTCTAAGTATAGAAATTCAGCTTGAAGTACCTACTTTCAAGCCTATCTTACATGATGATAAAAGCTTCAAATGACTTTTCCTTGAAAATTAAAGTTGTAGGGAATCCTCCAAGCTTTCTTTTGAGTACTAAATCATCTCCATTGGATGTGTAGAACTCAAGTTATGATCTATCCAATTTAGGGTTCCAAAGTTGTCAAGAGTGGATAAGTTTTAGGCAGATTTTTTAGGCTACTTTCCAAGGCACTTTTCACCAAGTTCTTGACCTCAAATCGCTTTCCCTTGAACATGAAAGTTGAAGATAAATCTTCAAGATTTTTATCCATTAATAAAAAAAATCTCCATTGGATCAAAACTCTTCATGTTTTATGGATTCAAAGATGAGGTTTCAATTATGTCAAAGGTTCAATAACTTAGAATTTTTCTAAGTTACTTTGGACATATTTGAGAACACAACTTCCAACCTTCTTTTCTCGTGGATCCAAGTCTTGTATCAATTTACTTTTAACATAGAATTTGTTCATGGTTCTCCCTACTTCTCATTGTGCCAAGAAGCTCACCATTTGGAGCAATATGCATGGAGATATGGTTGGTTAAAGATGGTTCCATGAGTAGGTATTTCAAGCATGTGATTCTACTTGGAATCATTTATTTCTTTTCAGCAACTTTGTCCTACCATTTCATGCGCATGAATCATCATGGTTATGTCACAAAACCTTGCCAAATAAGTTCCAACCAACCTTGTACCATTCACGTACCATTTTTCACACATTTTGCCAAAAGAAGAAAAGAGTAAACACTTGCTCACCAAGGATCCTAAGGCCACTCTTTCCTTCTGACTTCTCCTTCCACTCACAAAAGAATGACAACATACCATTACCATGCCACAACTCGTGCCATTATGCATCGTCCACCCTTCCTTTCAATTTTTGTTTCAAATCTTTAACCACAAGTAAACCATAGTAACTGACCTTTTTAACCTCACAAACTTCACATATAAACCCTCAAGACCCTAAAAGAGAGGTTGCCACCCTCATTGTGTGAAAATCAGAACCAAGGAAGCTCTTTCTCTCTCAAAAATTTCTCAAATCAAGCTAAGTTTTTCTTCCAAGATCTTCATCTTTACTTGCCTTATTCACCATCCTTGAGGTTCTAATGAGCTTGGACAAGGGATTTCTGAAGTGGTTTGAGCAAGAACAAGGTGCAGTGGACACCATCCACTAGGTATTTTTCTCCAACTTATTTCTCTCATTTTAGAAGCTTTTTAGGTTCATTATTGATACATCTGAAGTCCTACGCCAGTGTAGGCAATGTTTGGTATGAGCTTGTCTTGTTTTGAAGAGGTCCAGTTCATGTGTTCTTGTTTTCGTGCTTGATTTCATGACCTTAGAGTTGTTAAAAATGAAAATGGAGTTCATATTTGTGTTCAGCATGAAATTCCCTTCAGAATGATGTGTGATTTGGTTGTTTTTTATGATGTTTTATTCTATAACTCCAGAGTGAGCACTAAAGAAGACGACCGGAGCCGTAGCTCCGGCGTCTGAGTTGTCTTGAGGTGTTGACTCCTTGACTTGCCTGTGTGGAGCCCATGTGACGTTGAGTCAGTGATGACTCAATTATTGAATCTCACGTGTGGCCCCTTTTTTGTTGTTTCTGAACTTGTTTGGTTCATGGGCCTTGTATATTTGCTTTATGAACCCCCTATTATTGAGCCTAACACGCGCAAAAACACTTCCTCAATTCATTTTCCTTTTGCTGATGCACCCCTCTTTCCTTTTTATTTTATTTTGATTTTATTTGCAATTTCTTTTTTATTTTAATTGATAAAACATTTTTAAAAATGGTTAAAAATATGTTTCTAACTAATTGATGTCTTGAGATAATTCTCATAATTTTTATTTTATTTTTAGATTATTTTTCTATTTTATTTATATTTATTTTTTGAAGTGATTTTACATATTTGTCCTTGGCTAAGTTTTATGCTTTTGATGCCCTATGCTTGCCTTTTTGATCCAATCTCTTGACCTTGTTTTGATATATCATTGGTGAATGTTTAGATGCTGGTTTGGTGTTTTGATGTGGAATTTTTTGTTGCTTCTTAGTTTATTTTATTTGGTTCTCGATGCATGCTTGATTTCTATGATATGCTTGCCTTGTTGAGTAGATTTAATGATGCATTTGGGCTAATCTTGTGGAGATATTTTGCACACTTTGTCTTGATGGATATAAGATGAGTTTGAGATTTTGTTTGGAATTTATTTGATCATTTTTCTATTTTTTGGATGATGTGTGAAGTTGATGTTGCTTTGGTCATGTTTGTGTGCATGTCTTAACCTAATCTTTAGAGTATGATTCTTGGATGATTCAATGGATGTTTGATGATTCTTATTTGTTTTGGTTGACATGTCTAAGGTTCTAGTTTTCATGGTTAGAGGTCTATTGTATTCTTACCTTGTCTCATTTGCCTTACATGATCATGTATTTCTCCCATACCACAATATTCTTCAAAAAGATGATTTTCAAACTCGCCTCCATGATCACTTCTAATTGATATAATGTTTATGTTTAACTTGTTTTGAAAAGGTTTAGAAAATTTTTCAAAGGCGGAAAATGTATCACTCTTGCTAGCCAAGAAAATAGTCCAACAAAACCTAGAGAAATCATCCACTATAACAAAACCATAGTAGTTACCACCTAGACTCTTAATTCTATATGGTCCAAAGAGGTCCATATGAAGAAGTTCAAGTGATCTCATAGTTGACACAACATTTTTAGATTTAAATGAGAACCTTGTTTGCTTCCCCATTTGGCATACATCACATAAGTGATCCTTTGTAAACTTGATTTTAGGTAAGCCAATAACTAGGTCCTTATAGACTATCTTGTTTAGCAAGTCAAAATTTACATGCACCAAACGTCTATACCATAACCATGAGTCCTCACTCATAGTCACAAGACATTTGTTGCTACTCAACAATACTTCATTCAAATCCAGCATATAGACATTATTTACCCTTAAGCCATTAAACACATCTTTCTATTTACCATTATTTTCAATCATGCAACAATCTTTTGAAAAATATACTCTATATCCCTTGTCACATAATTGACTACTGCTAATGAGATTGTGTTTAAGGCCCTTAACTAGAAATACATCAGAGATAATAGTAGATGAGGGATTACCTACACTACCTTTTCTAAGTATTGCTCCCTTGTTGTTGTCTCCATAGGTTACAAATTCCTTCTTCTTTGCCACAAAGTCAATCAAGAGAGATATGTCTCCTGTCATATGTCTTGAGCATCCATTATCGATAACTCATTTTCTCTCAGTAGGCTCAAGACTTTGTACCTATAAAAACAATCAACAAAAATAGGTGCCCAATTGTTTATTGGGTCCTTGGTTGTGAGTGAAATCTTGGTTTCATTTAAGCAACCATTGATAAACTCCTTTAGGAACTAAAAATCTCCTAAAGCGACATTTCGCAATGGTGTGACCCCTTTTGCAACAATACAAGCAAGTAAGGTTAAATTTTGTATCACTTTTGTTATCTTGATTTTTGACCATATATGTATATTTTTGATAAGGATTAATCATACTTTTTCTAAAATATGTTCTATCAATAGAAAAAGTGATTTTAGATTCTAAAGCCTTTTCAAGTTTAGCCTTGAGAGTTCTAATCTCCTTTTTGCCAAATATAACAAGTATCACATCCAAAGTTTACACATCTATTTCTTTCTTCCTCACAATCCACCTTTGTTCCTTCCGCTATGGATTCCTTTAGCGCCTCCAATTTCCTCTCGGAATCGAGGATATTTTGCTCCAAATGAGCAAAAATTTGTTTGTTTGAGGCCAGTCGTTTAAAGGCTTTCTTGGCTTCAAGGTGTAAGGCATCAAAGGCAATTTGTAATTAAGAATGAGACAATCTAGTAGAGTTTTCATATTTAGCATGTCGTACCTTTTTGTTTTTCTTCTTTTTATGAGCGGAGAGACAAAGGTTGACGGATTCTTCTTCGTCACTTGAACTATCATCCTCGGATGACTCACTATCGCTTTCCCTAGCGATGTAAGCTCTTCTAGGCTTAACTTGTTTCTTATGTGACCGATTACTTTCCTTTCCTTTGTCCTTTTTCATCAATGGACAATCCGGCTTGTAGTTTCCGGCTTTTCTACAATTAAAGCACAACCCTCTAACTCTACTCCCTTTATTGCCTTCATTCTTAGAAGACCTTGATTGTTTTCTGAAATTGACGAGATTCTTTTCAGAATGTTGTATACCATTTTTCTTTACATAGCGATTGTATCGCTTCACGAACAGCCACTCCAGTAGCAATCACTCAGCTCTTTCGCATAGGAATTTTAACAAGAAGCTTTTAAAGCTATAGACTTATTTTCTGTAGTTTTAGTCTTCTCCTTCTTTTCCTTTTTCTCAAATTTCTTGAGACTAAGAAGCACTTTCTCATGTTCTTGGAGCTTTCCAAAAAGAGTTGTAAAGTCCAAAGTCATAAGATCATTTGCTTCCTTTATGGAGGTGACCTTTGGTTTCTATTCCCTGGTAAGACATCTTAAGACTTTGTTAGTAGCAACATCATTGGAAATTGGCCTACCAAGTGAATTCAGTCTATTGATTAAGTGAGAGAATCTCTTTTGCATGTCAGCAATGGTTTCCCCTTGCTCCATGTGAAAGAGAGCAAACTCTTGAGTCAAAGTATTTATTCTAACTAGTTTGACATCATTTGTTCCCTCATGGGCAACTTGCAATGAGTCCCACATAGCTTTAGCAGTCATACAATGTGAAACTCTATAGTATTCATCAACTCCCAAGGAGGAGATCCGAATATTTTTAGCCTTCCAATCGTAATTGTACTTTTTCTCGTCTTCATCATTCCATTGTGCTTCAGACTTAGGCACAACCACGTTATTCTCATCGGTTATGGTTATTTCCATAGGATCGTTCAATAAAACGTTCCATACCTTCTTGTCAATGGAATTTATATGCACGTGCATACAATCTTTCCAGTAACTATAGTTTTCGTTGTTGAAAACAGGTGCTCTATTGTAAGCCCCTTTTGGTTCGTTTGCCATTTTCTAAGAAGTTATATGTGAAGCACGGAATGAACTGGTGCTCTTAATACCACTTGTTAGACGATGGCATAGATGTAAAAGGGGGGTTGAATAGATCACTTATTAAAAACAGAGTCGGCGCTTACCTATGGAATCCGATAAGGACGAGATTAAGAATCACTAATTTGAACACACATCAACTAAAGTTTACTCGCTATAAGGTTGCATTATTTTCAATGCGTGTAAAATATAACCCAATTGAAAAGAAAACAGAAGTGTTTGTGTTCACACAATTAGTTGAACACTTGGTGTGCAAGGCACCACAAGTGACTTTCAATATGTGAGTATAGTGCTATAGTATTCAATTACAATTAAGTATTGTAATAAGGTTTCTAAAAATGGTTCAGCACTACACACATCAGAATTTTGAATAACTAAATTGTTTGCACACAAACTCAGAAATTAAGCAATTGAAAAGTAAAGAGAGAACACCAATTTGTTGAGGCAGTTCCCCTGTGTCCTCGCTCGGGGTACGTTTGCCCTCAATTCTAGAAATAGAATTGAGACCTATATATATATATATATATATATATATATATATATATATATATATATATATATATATATATATATATATATATATATATATATATATATATATATATATATATATATATATATATATATATATATATATATATATATATATATATATATATATATATATATATATATATATATATATATATATATATATATATATATATATATATATATATATATATGTAACCTATTTGCAAATGTTTACAAGAGAAGCAATAGAATTTAAACAATCAAACTCAATTGTTGATGCATAGCTTATTCCTTTTCTTCCCTTGATTCAAGCTGAATCAAGTCCTTCGAACGTGATGAATAAACCTCTGATTACGGCACACCCTTTGAACAACCCTCTGGTCTTCAAATCTTGCCCAGATGATTTCAAACACCAACGCTTCGAACTTAAATTTTCCTATCACAATCCTCCGGTTACCGCTACTAAACTAACAGAACCTCTCGTTCTTTGATTACCTTCACTCGGCTGAATCTATGATGGACCGATTTGTGCAAAAAACCCAAAAATCCAAGATTCTTGGGGGACAAAACCCTAATGGTTTTATTCCAGAAAAACCCACTGATTTCTCAACCCAAACCTGATTACAACAATCCTATGTTTGGACGTTATCACCTCAATAATGCAAAATGCACAACAAAAATGATTATGTGTAGTTGTTGAGATAATGCAAGAAAGAGGATGAAGATGATGAGAACAAAATCAGTGAATATTTTCACTTTTCTTGTTATATTTAGAAGAATATGCCAACTCAATATATATGCAAGTGAAAAAACAATTAACCAACTTAACAAACACTTTGACAGTTGATCGCGACTTTCTATGTCTAATACAACCTAACTACAAGTGCACAGTCTATCGCGTAGTAATAATAGATATCGATCCTACAGGGACTCGTAATCAAACTAGTGTTCTCGGGAGTTACTATGTTTAGCTAGGTAGAATATGTTTAAGGGAATAAGATTGTCACTAAAAGGGAACTAAGAATGCTACTTAGATTATAACTGATTGAATCGATATGCAGTAATTGTGTTCTTCAGGGATTTGACAAGTTACGGTGTATGAAATAATTTTCAGAGTTTATTTAAGCAGAAAATGGTGATTTAAAGACTCTCGCCTCACGATGGTTATTGACGCTAATCATAATTCTAAGGGCCAAACGTACACTTTCGTATCCCATTCGGGGTTAAAATTAATTTTTGGAAATCTCTAAGTTCTAATTCATTTTAAAGTGCTTTCGCTGTTATCAAAATGAATGACTCGTGTTTACTATCTGATCTTACTGCAGCTTTCGCTTGTTGGTTCATATCTTAATTAATTTCCCACTTTCGTGGCAAAACTACTTTTAAATAAGTTCTCGCTTTCGCGAAGAAGTTTATTCAGTAAATTAATTTTAAACACTCAGACCATAAATTACTTTTGAAAAGACAATTTTCCACCAGTTGTTATCAAATCCCATTCGAATTATTACCACATATCGATTACTTAAATTTAGCTAGACATTGATTTGGGAAAGATAAGACATAAATAAAAACAATAAATAATAATTTGCATTATAATAAAACTGGAATTACGATTGAAATGAGAAACCTGTAAATATTCCAATTGGCCTTTGGGCAGATCCTCCACAAATGTTGGCAGGATTCTGGTCTTTATGCCAATTTGATCGTACAATAAAAGTAGAAATTACAGAAGAATGAAAGGAATGCAGAAAAAGTAAAGAGAAATAAATAAGAATATTAAAAACTAGAAAGGTTTGCTCTGGAAATAAATTTGGCAGCACTTCGTTGTATGAATGCGGCTCTCTTTCTGAGGTCCCCTTCTTCCCCTTTTATAGAAATGGAATTCTAACGGTTATAATTGGAGAGGGTGGACTTTGAGGCAGAAAAATCAGGGAGTAGTGGCCCACTATTTGGGACTTGGAACTGCTTCTTTAACGTGCAATTGAAGTGGGGCGTTTTTGCCTGCATGACGGTCGTCACCCGTGTGATGGTCGTCATGGAGCTGTGACGGTCGTCACAGCAACAAAAACAACCTTCTGCACTTTTCATGATGTTTTCACTCTTTTTTCGTCCATATTTCATCTGAGATTGCTTCTTTTCTTTATAATGCCTTGTTTAGACGTGATCATCAAATACTTGCAAAACATCAGACAAATAACACGGGAATAACCCGAAATCGGATCGAAAACAGTTAAACTTTAGTTGAATTATGCATCAAAATATATATACGATTTCGTGTTATCAAACTCCCCTAAGCTTGAATCTTTGCTTGTCCTCAAGTAAAACATGAAAAGGTCGGCAAGCACGAGGCAGCTTCTCCGTTCGCAAAGTTGGGAAAAAACCGGGATTCTTGGTAAGAACAAAACGAGTACCATGACGACACTGGACTACAAGTATTCAGAGGTCTTCTTTTTATGCAAACCGGTCCCAGTCATGCTACTGTAACTTGGTGTCAAGGTTCTCGCGGCAAGTTCACCCTGTTTGTTCTAGCGCAATCACATTAAGCCCGTTGTCCATACACTTTCATGGCAAGTCGACCTGTTAGTGAATATGATCTCATTTCTGTTTTTAATCTTCTTCATTGATCATAAGCTTATGTCATTGATTTTTCAATGAGTTTTCGTGCCGTTGGGCTAAATGCTCGGGTGAGGAGCACCTAACTTAGAAGGAAACATGTCTTATATTTTTGGGCTATTTAGCTCTCTCTTCATGATTTTTCATCTTTTTGGAGATCATACACTTATCTGCATCGGTCGCTTGCTTAGAAGTGTTTTAGGATGGTGCTGACTGCTAGTATAAACTACTTGGGGCTGAGTTTGCGTAGACACTTGAGACTTTGGTACACGTAGGTAGTGAAACCGACTCGCATAAACCGGAGATCTAAGGTGTCAAGATGGTACTGGTTTTCTTAGAACTGTCGTTTCCTCGAAGTTTCAAAACTTGGTTTGAACTCGGGTGCATTCTCGTGGTGCTTTTGAGGAACGAACGAAAAACTTTTGTTTACGTTGAATAACGTGGGGATGTTTGTGTAACGAAAAAAGGATATATAAACGAGCTTTATTTGCTAAAAATAGAAAACGGTTATATAGAAATTACGAAATTCAAAGTACAGTGGAATGGAAATAAAGGCTCCGCTCCCACACTGTCTCAATCAGTGTCCCCACTGATTTTGAAGCATGCGAGAGGGAGATACAACTGAAATGAAAGTACAAATCAACTGGAAATATAGTAAACAAATAAGGAAAAATGGATGACTAATCACGTCCGCTGCCTCGGTCACCTCCGCGCTGGCGTCCTCTGGCTCTGGAAAGGGCTACTCGGTCCTCATAACTCATAGCTCCGGTGTGGTAGACGGTGTCCCGGAGTCCTTCGACCTGCAAAGTCAGATTCTCCAGGTTCTCAGTAATGGTAGCTTGGCCGGTTTGAAGTTGTTGCATTTGAGTCCGGTGCCAAGCTTAGAACTGGTCTGCTCGCTGCTTCTGCTGCTGCAGCATAGTGAGTATCTGGGCCTGCTGGTCGAGAGAGCGGCGGAGGTCCTCTTCTGTGTAGTCGGGCACTGGATGATGGCGGCGGCGGCGAGAGGATGTACCTTCGGAAGGAGGAGGCTGCGATGCCTCCGGTTTCTCGGACCTGTCCAACTCAACTTGGATTTCATCATCAGAACCTTGGTTGTGGTCCTGAGTAGGAACAGCGGCAGCAGGAGGGGCGGTGAGGTCAAATAACCAGTTGGTACGATCCTCTGGGTGTGTGCGGGTGCGTGATGGAAGGATGATGCTTCGGACAGTTTTTCCACGCACTATCGGATGGTACTTGCCGTCGGCTCTGGAGCGGATAAGGTGGGAGGCTCTGCAGTGGTCGGTGTCAAGGAACATCGAGGGGATGGAATGGAGGGGCTGGAGGCGGTCGCCAAGGTTCAGCCCAAGTGCAATAGCAGTGACAATCCCGCCAAAGTAAAATGGCTTCGAGCCACGGTTGCAGTTGGCCTGAAGGTGAGCCAGCAGGAACGGAGCGGCGTTGACAGGCTCGTTGTTGAAGATGCAATGGAGGAAGAAGAGCTCTTTCGAGTTCACCTTATGGTTGTTGTCCCTGGCGAAAATTGTGTTGCTCAATGCTCTGTGAAAGTACCGGATGGTTGGGTTATGGATATGCGTGGCGTGCAGAGAGTCCCAACCATCGGCATTGATGCCGGTCAACTGGTACCACAGCGCGAAAGCTTCGTGCTGGAACTGATCGGTGAGGCGGCGGTGAGCATTGTCGCCTCGAGGTAGCTGTAAGATGGCGGCAATCTGGTTTTGGTTCACCTGATAGTTTGTGACGAACATCCGGAAACATGCGGCACCGGAGTGTTGGTTGAGGTCGCCGCTGGATGTGACGTAGGTAAACGAACTCAAGAACTCGAGAGTGAGTTGTTCGTATGTTGGCAGTGGATTGGTGCAGAGGTTCCAGATGCCTGCTCTTTGAAGCATCCAAGTTACGCCTTCAAGGAGTCCGAGCTCCATAAGCAACGGAATGTGTGGATAATGAGTCGGCTGGAGCGACCTTTGATGGAATGCGATGTAGTTTGCCCGTTGTCTTTCTCCTAAGTCACCTTCGTTGAAGACAATGTTACTGATATCTGGGGTTTCTGCATTTCTCGCCATTGTTGGAAGATTGAGAGGTTTGTGAAGATTTGGGGTTGTTCTGCGAAGAGGAAAGAGATGACAGAAGTGTGGTAGGAAGTTGAGATGGGAGTTGAAATATATGGTGCAATGTGGGGAGAACGAAAATTTGGGAGTGGGGTAGGAGTTCCGATGATTGGAAGTTGAAATGAGGGTAGTGGGAGAGAAAACGCAACCCCTGTTATATCAGATAGCAGTTTTGGGCTCGTGACGGTCGTCACCCGCGTGACGCTCGTCAGGGTCCTGTGACGGTCGTCACAGCAGCAAAATCTGCAGAACGCGGAATTTTGCTCTGAGGGCGTTCTTGCAGTGACTTTTAGGCCTAGTATTGATACGACAATGTAATATAGCAGCCAATAAACAAAGAGTAACGTAAAAACAAAATAATTGAATAAAGACTATAATTGAAATAACATGAAATTGAAATGATTGTATGTAGTACATAAAGAAACTAACAATGTGAAAAATCCAAATGATTAAACGAAACTAAACTAAACCAAACTAAATTGAATCTACTGCTAAAACTAGTATCTAGTCTTTTCGTGCCTTCAACTCATCGAATTTCCGTGCGTAGTAGTAGAGCTGGTCACAGATTAAGTTCATGAAGACTACCAGTTCGCTGTGTATGCCTACGATGTCATCTTTTACAGTAGTCAGAGCTGCATCAACGTTGTCCAATCGGAGTAGAACAGTATCCATTTTGTCGGTTGTCTCCTCAGGGATAGGCTCGGGATAGGTGTTGTAATGCGGAGGAGTCATAGGGTCTACTTCAGCTTCAGATACAGCATCCTCATAGTATATATAGTCGTGTGCCTCAGAGATGTGGTCACTGTCATACATATAGTTCTGTGGTGTTGACTGAGGTGAAGGAGGTCCCATAGGCTCGTCCAGTTCATAAAGCCAGTTGTCCTTGTTGTGGATACTTGTCATCTGATGATCAGGCAGTGTGAATAGCTATACTGGTTTTTCGTTAATGAGGTACTCATACGGTCCAGGTCCCATAGTTCCTAAAATGCGCCTGTTAAAGCAGAATTGTATATTCATGGGTCGGATGGTGCCAAAGCGAGTGCTTGCATTTAAGTGGAATCTAAGGCCGAGCTCGTGGGCAATCATTGTCACGAGGCCTCCTATAAGAATAGGTGTCTGTGGTTCCTGCGTGAGGCGTTTGAAAGATCTCATCATGAAAGGCACTGCATTTACTGTACGTCCCTGAGAAGCACAGAACATGATGAATAACTCCTCTTTAGATACTGTAGTAATATTTTCTTCTTTCCCAAACAGGGTGTGAGCTAGTATCTTATGGAAGTATCTGAAAGTTAGGTTATGGATATCATCATTATACATTCTGTCTGGTTCAGGGTGATAGTCGCCTGTGATTCTACCCCAGAATTGGTCGAGTTCAAAATCAAGATCGTCATCTTCTGCACTGATGAACACATGCGGTCCGTTAGGAAATCCTAGGAGGTTAGCTAGTGACATCCGGCTATGGGTTTGGTCCATTCCAAACATTCGAAAGGTAATCAGCTCTGTGTTGGATCCAAAACCATAGTTGGGTATGTATCTGAATGAACTAAGGAATTCATAGGTGAGATCCTTATAGGTAGCAAAACGTGTTTTCAAAGCAGTGTTCTCCCAACCCAGTTGATTGAACAGGTATTGAATGATATCCGTGATTCCTAGTTTATCCATGGTAGACTTATCATAATACAGCGTTAAGGCGATTTCTCTTTCAGTTAGTGCTGCAAATCTTGCCTTTTGAGCTAGTCCTCGAAAATGAACCTTTGTGAAGTCGTACTCGGCCATACTCGCAGGTAATCCGGAGAAAACAGAAGGAATGTTTTGAAGACTTTAAAAATCCTGAAAAGTTTAAAACAGGAGTTTGAAGTCAGGATTCTTAAAAAAACAAAAAGCAGTAGAAACAAAAGACAAAAGAGAAAAATAAAATAAAAATAAAAATATGAAAACAAACGAAAGTAGAAAGTAGTAATAATTATAATTTTAGAATTTTTGTTGGATTTTCAAAGTAAAATTTTAAAGAAAAATTGAAATACAATAACGAGGGAAATTGGGTTGCCTCCCAGTAAGCGCTGTTTTTAACGTCTAAAGCCTGACGATAGCTTGGTGACAAGCTATTCGGGTGTTTGAGCTGGAAGCTCAAGCAATGTTATATTGCAGACTTGAGGGCTGTTTTCGTTCTTATTATAATGTTTTAGACGTTTCCCGTTTACGATAAACGGTGCATTCGTCTTATCGGTAATTTCGACAGCTCCACTCTGAAGTACTTTAGTCACTTCATAGGGTCCAGACCACCTAGATTTTAGTTTACCTGGGAAGAGTTTTAATCTTGAATTAAATAGCAATACGATGTCTCCCACACTGAATTGTTTCTTGACTGAACGTTTATCGTGCCATTTTTTAGTTCGTTCTTTGTAGATACGGGCATTTTCGTAAGCGTCTAATCGAAGTTCTTCCAATTCGTGTAAGTTCAAGATTCGCTTTTCTCCTGCCTCGGTGTAATTGAAATTGAGTGTCTTAATGGCCCAGAAGGCCTTATGCTCTAATTCTACAGGGAGATGGCAGGATTTACCGTAAACTAATTTGTAGGGTGTAGTACCTATTGGTGTCTTAAAAGCGGTCCTATAAGCCCATAAAGCTTCTTGTAGCTTTGACGACCAATCTTTCCTTGAGGTAGCGACAGTCTTTTCCAATATCTGTTTTATTTCTCTGTTCGGGACCTCTACTTGTCTGCTAGTTTGCGGATGATAAGGTGTAGCTACTCGGTGTCGGACTCCATATTTAGAGAGAAGTTTATCGAATATTCGCGATATGAAGTGAGATCCGCCGTCACTAATGACAAGTCTGGGTACACCGAATCTAGGAAAGATTGTGTTTTTGAAGAGTTTGATTACTACTCGTGCGTCGTTTGTTGGAGCAGCAATGGCTTCTATCCATTTAGACATGTAGTCTACAACGACGAGTATGTAGTTATTACCAAAAGAAGGTGGGAATGGTCCCATGAAATCTATTCCCCATACGTCAAAGATTTCTACCTCTAAGATTCCTTTCTAAGGCATTTCATCGCGTCGTGAGATATTGCCGGTTCGTTGGCATCGATCACATTTTAGCACAGCGATGTGAACGTCTTTCCAGAGGTTAGTCCAGAATAAGCCGGCTTGGAGAATCTTAGCGCACGTCTTGGATGTACTAGCATGACCACCATATGGTGCTGAATGGCATTGGGAAATGATATTTTCTACTTCTTCCTCTGGAACACAGCGACGGTATATGTTGTCGGCCCCTCTCTTGAAGAGTAGAGGTTCGTCCCAATAATAGTGTTTCAGATCGTGGAAGAATTTCTTCTTTTGCTGATAAGTGAGATCCGGTGGAAGCACGCCTGCAGCAAGGTAATTAACGATGTCAGCATACCAAGGTAATGTGACTTGGGCATAGACAGCTTCTATGGCTTTTTCTAATTCTGAATCTTCCGAGATTGAGTTGGGTATGTCACTTTCTAATTTGGCTATCAGACGTTCGTACGGGAAATCATCGTTTATCGGTACTGGTTCGTGTCTGATGCCTTCTATTCGGGATAAGTGATCTGCAACAACGTTCTCAGTTCCTTTCTTATCTTTGATTTCTAAGTCAAACTCTTGTAATAACAGGATCCATCTCAATAGTCTTGGTTTGGCATCCTTTTTGCTTATTAGGTACCTTATGGCAGCGTGGTCTGTGTATATGATAATTTTTGCTCCTACTAAGTAAGAACGAAATTTGTCAAGCGCGAATATAACTGCTAGAAGTTCCTTTTCTGTGGTAGCGTAGTTCATTTGGGCAGGATCTAAGGTTCTACTGGCATAGTAGATGGCATGGAGTTTCTTGTCCTTCCTTTGTCCTAGAACTGCGCCTACGGCATAATCACTCGCATCGCACATGATTTCGAACGGTAGTCGCCAATCGGGTGGTTGCATAATTGGTGCGGTGATAAGGGCTGATTTTAATGTTTCGAATGCTTTTAGACAGTCGTCGTCGAAGACGAACTCAGCATCTTTCATCAACAGGCCGGTCAGAGGTTTTGTGATTTTTGAAAAATCTTTTATAAATCTTCTGTAGAAACCGGCATGTCCTAGAAAACTCCGTATTTCTCGTACGGATTTTGGAGGTTGGAGATCTTTTATAATCTCTATTTTAGCTTTGTCGACCTCAATTCCTTTATCTGATATGACATGTCCTAGAACTATTCCTTGTCGGACCATAAAATGGCATTTTTCCCAATTTAGAATGAGGTTCACTTTTACACATCGTTCTAATACCATTTCTAAATTTTGTAGGCATCCTTCGAAACTTTGTCCACATACCGAGAAATCGTCCATAAACACTTCCATGATGTCGTCTATGAAATCTGTGAAGATTGCCATCATGCATCTTTGGAAGGTTGCTGGAGCATTACAGAGTCCGAATGACATTCGGCGGTAAGCAAAAGTACCATAAGGACATGTGAATGTAGTCTTTTCTTGGTCATCAGGATGAATGGAAATTTGGAAAAATCCTGAATAACCATCTAGATAGCAGAAGTATGAATGTTTGGCTAATCTTTCCAACATTTGGTCTATAAAGGGTAACGGGAAATGATCTTTGCGTGTGGCCTTGTTAAGCTTCTTATAATCAATACACATCCTGCTTCCAGTCACGACTCTTTTTGTTATTGATTCGCCTTTTTCGTTTTTAACTACAGTGACTCCTCCTTTCTTTGGTACGACATGAACTGGGCTAACCCATTCACTATCGGAGATCGGATAGATGATTCCTGCATCTAGCAATTTCTTTACTTCATCTCTGACTACAGTGCTCAGGATGGGGTTCAGTCTTCTCTGATGCTCTCGAGAGGTTCTAGAGTCTTCCTCTATTGTAATTCGATGCATACAGATCGAAGGGCTTATACCTTTTAGATCACTTATGTTATAGCCTAACGCGGTGGGGTACTTCTTTAGGACTTCTAATAGCTTTTCGGTTTCTGGTTGTCCTAAGTCGGCGTTGACTATCACTGGTCTTTTTAGTTCATCGTCTAGAAATTCATATCTAAGGTTTTTAGGTAGTGTTTTAAGTTCTAAAGATGGGTTCTTCGGACCTGGCATGTGGTTTGGGGTCAGTGCTAAACTTTCGCTTAGGCTGTCGTCTTTATACGGTTTACGCCAATCGTCATCTTCAAAAAATATCAGGTATTTGAATCTTTATTATTTCTGAATACGTGGTCTCTTCATTTTCAAGTTCTCTTATGCATTCATCAATTTCGTCTACTAAATAGCAGGTATCGTCTATGGCTGGTGCTTGTAAGAACTTGGTGAGAATGAACTCTATCTTTTCTTCTCCTACTTCGAATGTTAGCCTTCCTTTCTTCACGTCTATAATAGCTCCGGCTGTAGCTAGGAATGGTCTTCCTAGGATAATTGGGGTTACAGTGTCCTCCTTGATGTCCATGATTATGAAGTCGGTTGGAATGTAAAATTGTCCTATGCGTACTGGAACGTTTTCCAGTATTCCGACGGGGTATTTACTGATCGGTCAGCTAATTGTACGGACATTTTGGTTGGTCTGAGGTCTCCCATATTCAGCTTTTTGCATATAGATAAAGGCATAACACTGATACTGGCTCCTAAATCGCATAGAGCTTTGTCTATTACGAACATTCCTATGACGCAGGGTATGGAGAAACTACCTGGGTCTTTTAATTTAGGAGGCATGCGGTTTTGAATAATGGCGCTACACTCTGCAGTAAGTGTAATTGTTTCGTTATCCTCGATCTTTCTCTTATTCGACAGGATTTCTTTGAGAAATTTAGTGTATGACGGCATTTGAGTTATCGCTTATGTAAAAGGAATAGTAATATTCAGCTGTTTAAGGAGCTCTACAAATTTCTTAAACTGTCCTGAAGTTTTGGAGTTTATTAGTCTTTGAGGATAAGGAATAAGTGGTTTATATGGCGCTGGAGGTGCTTGAGTTTTTTCACTTGCAGTATCCTCCTTCTCGTTGTCTTCCTTCTTCTCTAACTCGGATTCCTTTTCTGCTTGTTCAGTTGGTTTTTGTTGCATGGCTGAGTTTTCGGTCCTCGGATCGATCGGTTCGTCCAATTCTTTTCCGCTTCTTAGTATTACAGCATTTGCTTGGCCTTTTGGATTCTGTTCGGGTTGTCCAGGAAATGTGCCAGCAGGTGCGGCAACAGAGGCTTGTTGTTGAGCCACATGTGATATCTGTGTTTCTAGCATTTTGTTGTGGGTGGCTAAAGCGTCTACTTTTCCTGTCAACTGTTTAATTTGCTCGCTGGTGTGTATGTTTTGATTCAGGAATTCTTTGTTTGTTTGTGCTTGAGTAGCTATGAATTTTTCCATCATCAACTCGAGGTTTGATTTCCTAGGTGCAGTCTGAGCAGCAGCTGGTTTTTGATATCCTGGCGGAGCAGTAGGCATTTGCAATGCATTTTCGCTTTTGTAAGAAAAGTTTGGATGATTTCGCCAACCTGGGTTATAGGTATTTGCGTAAGGATTTCCTTGAGCATAATTTACCTGGTCTGGTGGGATTCCGGCTAGAAATGGGCATTCGGGCGCATTATGAGTGGTGCTTTCGTATAACTCGCAATTTGGAGTTACGGCAGCGACGGTTGCAGTGGGGTTAACGGTCAGACTATCAATCTTCTGTGCTAGAGCATCTACTTTAGCGTTGAACTTTTCAAGGCTGCTGATCTCGTACATCCCACCTTTCGCTGTGGTTTTCTCTGTTGGAGTGTGTTCACCTCCCCATTGGCAATGGTTTTGAGACATGCTTTCGATTAATTGATAGGCTTCGTCGTATGGCTTATCCATAAGTGCACCGCCCGCGGCAGCTTCTATTGTCAATCTAGTATTGTATAAAAGCCCATTATAGAAAGTATGGATTGTCACCCAGTCTTCTAGACCGTGGTGAGGACATGTTCTCATCATATCTTTGAATTGTTCCCATGCTTCGTAAAGAGATTCAGTATCTTTTTGTCGAAATCCGTTGATTTGAGCTCTAAGCATAGCAGTTTTGCTTGGCGGAAAATATCTCGCTAAGAAGACGTTCTTCAATTGCTCCCACGTTGTAATGGAGTTGGATGGTAAAGATTGTAACCATGTCCACGCTCTGTCTCTAAGAGAGAATGGGAAAAGACGAAGTCTTATCGCGTCTGGAGTTACTCCATTTGCTTTCACTGTGTCTGCGTATTGTACAAACTTCGTTAAATGTTCGTTCGAATCCTCAGTTGCGTTTCCTGAGAATTGGTTTTGTTGTATAGCTGACAGCAATGAAGGTTTCAGCTCAAAATCATTTCGGGTAATAGCTGGGGCAGCAATGCTACTTCTAGGCTCCATCTGAGAGGGTGTAGCGTATGCCTTCAGTGGTTTGTTTGGAGGTCCTTCAGCCATGTTTGATTCTTCTTCGGATTTGGGAATGGGAGTGAGAGGATCGGGAATGTTATGTTTGAGTTGGTACTCAATGATTCAGCTTCTTAGATGTAAGAAGCGTTCTAGTTCTGCGACTGAAGGTTTCAAGATATCGCCTTGTGGGCGATTACTTGGCATACAATCGACAGCACTAGTAAAGGAAAAATGAAAATTGTTAACCTAGTCTATACGGCGTAACAGAAGGTTACACTATTGACTAAACGGGTCCCCGGCAACAGCGCTAAAAACTTGATCGCGACTTTCTATGTCTAATACAACCTAACTGCAAGTGCACAGTCTATCGCGTAGTAATAATAGATATCGATCCCACAGGGACTCGTAATCAAACTAGTGTTCTCGGAAGTTACTATGTTTAGCTAGGTAGAATGTGTTTAAGGGAATACGATTGTCACTAAAAGGGAACTAAGAATGCTACTTAGATTATAATTGATTGAATCGATATCCAGTAATTGTGTTCTTCAGGGATTTGACAAGTTACGGTGTATGAAATAATTTTCAGAGTTTATTTAAGCAAAAAATGGTGATTTAAAGACTCTCGCCTCACGATGGTTATTGACGCTAATCATAATTCTAAGGGCCAAACGTACACTTTCGTATCCCATTCGGGGTTAAAATTAATTTTTGGAAATCTCTAAGTTCTAATTCATTTTAAAGTGCTTTCGCTGTTATTAAAATGAATGACTCGTGTTTACTATCTGATCTTACCGCAGCTTTCGCTTGTTGGTTCGTATCTTAATTAATTTCCCACTTTCGTGGCAAAACTACTTTTAAATAAGTTCTCGCTTTCGCGACGAAGTTTATTCAGTAAATTAATTTTAAACACTCATACCATAAATTACTTTTGAAAAGACAATTTTCCACCAGTTGTTATCAAATCCCATTCGAATTATTACCACATATCGATTACTTAAATTTAGCTAGACATTGATTTGGGAAAGATAAGACATAAATAAAAACAATAAATAATAATTTGCATTATAATAAAACTGGAATTACGATTGAAATGAGAAACCTGTAAATATTCCAATTGGCCTTTGGGCAGATCCTCCACAGATGTTGGCAGGATTCTGGTCTTTATGCCAATTTGATCGTACAATAAAAGTAGAAATTACAGAAGAATGAAAGGAATGCAGAAAAAGTAAAGAGAAATAAATAAGAATATTAAAAACTGGAAAGGTTTGCTCTGGAAATAAATTTGGCAGCACTTCGTTGTATGAATGCGGCTCTCTTTCTGAGGTCCCCTTCTTCCCCTTTTATAGAAATGGAATTCTAACGGTTATAATTGGAGAGGGTGGACTTTGAGGCAGAAAAATCAGGGAGTAGTGGTCCACTATTTGGGACTTGGAACTGCTTCTTTAACGTGCAATTGAAGTGGGGCGTTTTTGCCTGCATGACGGTCGTCACAAGGTGTGACGGTCGTCACCCGTGTGACGGTCGTCGTGGAGCTGTGACGGTCGTCACAGCAGCAAAAACAGCCTTCTGCGCTTTTCATGATGTTTTCACTCTTTTTTAGTCAATATTTCATCTGAGATTGCTTCTTTTCTTCATAATGCCTTGTTTAGACGTGATCATCAAATACCTGCAAAACATCAGACAAATAACACGGGAATAACCCGAAATCGGATCGAAAACAGTTAAACTTTAGTTGAATTATGCATCAAAATATATATACGATTTCGTGTTATCAACAGTTCCACATAACATAATTTTAGTGAAAAACGCACGAGCGGTCGACCTATAGAAAGGGAAGGGTTGACCTGAGCTCTCCGGATTTTTAGATTACGCAGAAAACAGCACCTTGCATCGAACGGAATAGGTCATGCGTCGATGCAACAAGTACAAGTTTAGATAAGCAGAAAAGAACACAGTATGAGTCGACCAGAGGGTCGACGCGAGCACTCTTGAGAGTAGACCATGAAAAATGACTTTTGTATGAGTCGACCGGAACAGTCTTTGAGTCGACTCAAAGACTCAGAATATGCAAACAATGCATTTTTCAATGTATTTTGCTACTTTTAAGATACTCCACCATATTGCAAGCTAGACCAACATGATCAAACCTATATGGAATGCATATTGTACTTTTTCTATATGTATCTAAACATGTTTTTGACCAATGTTTGACGCAAGAGACATAAGGTATGCATATACGACATGAGGATACCGTCCAAAGTACATTTTTCTACCTATGTAAGTTTTGACATCATTAAAACAAGTATAGCTAAGTATGAGGAACTTTTCCCTCACAAAAATAATAATAATAACGGAGTCTGAACATTGCACATCACAGCCTTGTCAAATATGAAGGTTTCACGAATCGTGGTTGAAAGGTTGCGACATCTTGCAACAAAGACAATTCCAAAATGATTAAGTACAATACTCAAGTATCTTGCTTCAGAGAGATCATAAAAATAGAAGTACCCAAGACAAGAAACTCCAGCATAAATTGGCTTACCAAATATCAAACAGAATGTAATGGATACCTACAATGTATTTCCAATTTCTATATCTTGTGTGAACTTTACTTCAGATTTTCCCAAGTGAGCTTCTTCATCAGATTCTAGCCAAGATTTTCAACTAGTTTTAAGGTAGAGAAGATGGATCTTCAAGTTCCATTGGTTCGGCTCATGCTTTCAATACACGTGATGTTGAACTTGTCGTACTCCTCCAAGAATAAAACAGAAACGACAAAAATCATTAGCTATGAATGAAATTGCGAAACAAGACTAGAAGGCTTAGCTCAAAGCATACATGAACTTGTTCAATCGAAAAAGGAAGCTTAACAGTCGCATTAGGAAAAGTTCACGTAACAACAGAAAATCATTCAATTGTGTTTAGGAAGAAGTTGCAAACACATCTCAGGCACAATCCAATAAAAACGGCAACGGTCATGAAATCTTCAGTATAACCACAGTAAGTGTCGATTTTGGCAAGAAGTGAAGTATGGTAATCCAAATAATAAATGCAATCAGACAACTGTCATCAATAATATTCATCACAAGGTCATAGGCAGGGAAAAAATAAAAAAACAAGTCACAAACATGTCGAGACAAAACCGGAAGCGTATTTATTAGATTTCCATCAGATTCCAAACATGTTTGATTTTCTTTTCCAAAACAGTCCTTAAACATGTTTAGTTAAAAGAGGAAAGCATTCAATCATTGGCATTCAATATGGATGGAAAATTCAAAATTATTGAAGCTTATAAAAGGTCCAAAACACACCAATCACAGAGGCAGGACAACAGAGAGATATTGATACCACAACCCAAAAAACACAAAAAGAAAAATCACACAGAAAAATCATCATTGGCATACACATAAAAGGAGAAGAAAATCAGGAAAAAAAACTTATCTTCGGAGCCACCACACGTCGTCGGAAACCGTCTTCGAAATTATCTCAGCATAGCAACACACATCCCATGTGACATATTTGTCCTTTAGCCTCCTTTGTGTCACCGTAACCGCGGGAGTATAATAAGCTACATGAAAAAACTATCATTGAGTACAATCACAATCAATCGTCGATGAAACTCCAACTGAATTCGATGTTGCTATTATGCCGATTCGTGAATTTCCATTGTTACCAATGTCGTTGAGATAAAGCAAGGAAAGGAAAATGGAAGATAGTTTGAAGCGAGCTGGCGAATAGAATTTGAGAAGACGAAGGTGACGCGATCACGAGAAGTAAGGTTTTCTTTTTTATCAATTCATTTAGTGAGTATTTTATTTATGGGTTATGATAACATTGCCACATTGTTTGTTTTGTTTACCCACACTGATGTTCTGCTAACAGAATCAGTTGTTTGGCTAACCTTTGACCCATTTTATTTGGTCGACAATGTGCCTTCATGACAACCTTTGGCACCTCCCCCTTCTTAATTTAGATTTATTTTATAAAATTTTAATCAAGATTTAACTAATTAGTTTTTATTAATTTAATCAGTTAGTTTGATAGGTTATAGGTTACCTTAATTAGTAAACTAATATTTTATTAAATTTTTAGTTTAATTAATTAATTAGTTTCTTAATTTAAATTTTTGGTTTAAAATTTTTTATCATTGTTTATTTCATAAATTAATATTGAATTCATAGGTTCTAGTTTAGTTAGTTTCTGATTATTTATTTTGAACCAAATTTCTTAATGTATTTGAGTATGATTAAATCTTGATCTCGAGGTCCTATCTATTAAATTTTTTATTTACCTGTGTGTCTGCTATGCATGTTATTATCCACTTGTTAACATTTGAGGTTTACCTCTTTGACTTTCTGTTACTAAACATCACACTATTCCAAAGGAAAAGATCCCTCCGTTGAATTCCATGTCATAGTTTAGGAAAGCTCTAGATCCTTCCTGTTTCTTCCTAGCCTTAGGATCGGAGTCGCCGCGCTCCTCACAAGCGTCATGCCTTAGGATTGGAGTCGTCGTGCTCCAAATAATTTCCTGCCATGGAAATTCATTCACTTATCCTTCCCTTCATCCTAGCTTTAGGATCGAACTCTCTGCACTCCATGTAAGTTCCTGTCATGGACACTTACGTATCTTTCCCTTTCAAGTTGAACTTAGACTCGGAGTCACTGCACTCTTTTGTACCCCAAAATTTGCCCAACCTTTTCTTTACTTGGCTTATGTTTTCACTGCATTGTTCTAGCATTTGTTCTCTGCATTTTTGCATTTCTGCATATCATAGCATTTGTTCTTGAGACATGGGATTAAGGCGTTTTTGTGGCTCAAGGCTCCTTTAGCGCAAGAGATTAAACAACAAGCAGCAGGGGCTCCGACATTTATTTTGCCCGGCGATCTAGCGGTCGAGTTTATTTTGTTTTGCAAGATATTTTTAGATCAAAAGACCACATTCAGGCTATCTCAAGCATTCTCACGGTTATAGAATTCAAAGGCGAATTTTAGAGGTTGAACAGGGCTTAAAACGAGTGAAAAAAACTATTGTGCAGGTTTCCCTCCAAAAGGCGCCAAAATTCAAAATTTGAAGGTGTTAACCGATTAACCAAGTCAAAAATAGGTCAAATTCAAATATTCAAGGGTGTTAATCGATTAACCATATGGTTAACCGATTAACCAGTGCAAATTTCTTCTCTGCACGTGAATTTTCAAGTGAACTCACTTTGGGGTCCATTTTGATCATTCTTGAAGTTGATTTTACACTAAAGGAAGGATCTAGAACCATTTCAAATTTTGGTTACTTTCAAATCATTTCAAGTTCCCTTCAAATTCCCATTCCTAATTCCATGCCATTTTTCACAAACCACATTCCAAACCTCATTTGGATCCTAACCTAAGGGGTATTTAAATGATCTACTCCAAACCTCACATATCTAATCCTCGTTATTTCATTCTCACTTCAGAATTCACTCTCACTCTCTCAATTTACTCTCAACTTTTCACTCCCAAAACCTCTACCAAAGCTCTTCTCACCTTGAATTCTTTGATTCTCCATTGGAACCATTGATTTCTAAGAGCTAAACCTTCATTCTTCATCATCATCATCTCCATTTTTCCATTCAATTTTCATGCAAGTTTGGATCTGAATTTTGGAGTTGGTTTGGAGTAGCTTATTTGAGTGGATCTTGCTTAATTTTGGTTGATCATCACTTCTACTACAAGAATACACTCGGATATTGAAAGAATTCCGTATTTCTAGTTTGGATCTGCTCAATTAGAGTTGAATCAACATTAACCGGAGCAATTCTCTACTTCGTAGGTTGGAATTCTAGATCCATTATTGTTTTGAGCTTATTTTCATAATCATCATGTTGATCTTCATTTTTTATTGATTTTGTTGATGTTTGATCCATATGATCTGTGATCTTGCTGGTTTAATGTGTTTACATGTCGATTAGATCACTGTTTTTTGGTTTAAATTCATGCATAATTGATTATGTGATTATCCGGATTGTCGGATAAGTGCTTATTTGCTAGAAATGTTGTTATCTTGCTGTTTTTCTGCTTCTGGCACAGTTTTAACCGATTAACCAATACGAATTTTCAAATTTTCAAGCATTTTTGACTGGTCAATCGATTAACCCTTGGCGTTAATCAATTAACACTGTGCCAGCAGGCCTGTTTTGTTGTTTTTCATGCTTGTTTTGGTGTCGTTTCACTTCGAATCTTCATGGATCAGTATGATGCATTAGGAATGAGATGTTTTGGATATATGTCGCTGTTCTTGATTGCTTAATCATGATTTCACTGACACGTGCATGTTCGTTTTCCACTTGAACTCATACTCTCGTATATGTTGTTCAAAGTGATGTTTATCATTGGTCTTTGCATGAGTTTGAAGAATGATTCGGTTGAGACCTGCTTGTGGTGGCTGTTGTCCCACACTTTTCCTCCCGCTTTTCTTCGGTGATTGATGCTTGAATGGTTGTAGGGGTCATGACTTCTCCCATTGCATCTCACTTTTGGCTTGAACTTGTTTAAGCTCATTTGTATGCTTTTGTGTGCTTGTTTGATTTCTTTTGTATTGATAACGCGAAATCATATCGTTTATTTGGCTTGATTTACATGCATTTATTTGTTACTATTATTAACTTATCTTGATTTATGCTTTATTATATGATTAATTTACTTCTTTTTGCAGATTGGGGAGAATTTGGATTAAAGAAAGAAAAGAAGAAGAAATGGAAGGAAAAGAGAGAAGAAAGACAGAAAAAATGGATTTTGCTGATATGACGGTCGTCACAGGTCCATTACGACCGTCATGCGTATGACGACCGTCACGTTCCATTACGAGCGTCACGCAGATGAAATATCATTTAACGTTCAAATCAGTTTTTGCCACGATCACTCTCTCTAAGATTTCTTCCTACACTTTCTCCACTCACTGCCCACTTCTGGAAGTTACCCCCACTCCCTCCATAACTCACCCATGATCTCTGGAAGTTGAAGAATGAATTATCTCCTATAAATAGGCCTTAGATTCAGAGTTTAAGAGGGGAGCCTTCGATGTATCGAAGTGCTGCCAAAATTCCCATTGAAGCCAAATTTACTTTCCTGCATTATTTTCCATTTCTTTTCCTTTTATTTCATTTGTATCGCTTTATTTGTTCCTGTACCTTTTAATTCTCGCCAAAGTAGAATCCTGCAGACATTGTGGAGGACTACTGAAGGATTCGAGATCAGTACGATTTACAGATTTTTATTAATTGAATTATTATTTTATTTCTGTCAGTATGCATGTTATATTATTCTGCTGCCATTGTTTATTTATGTTTGCATTAATTATCATGTCTAGATAAATTAGTTTTATCAGTATGTAACCAAACTAGTAGGACAGGATTCGATAGTAACCGGTACCTTCCCTTTTTACAAACAACCTTTCTGGCCGTAGTTTTTAATCTTAATTTCTAACTAAACCTTCGTCGTGACAGCGAGAAATTATTTACCGTAGTTTTGCCACGACAGTGGGAAATTCATAAAGGTACGAACCAACAAGTGACAATTGAGGCTAGGACCAGATAGTAAAAACTAGGCATTCATTTTAAAAACAGCGATAGCGCTTTAAAAGGGATTAGAATTTAATGGTTTTCAAAAATTAATTTTAACCCCGAACGGGATAGCGACAGCATACGTTCCGCCTTAGAGTTGCGACTAGCGTTAACAACCATCGTGAGACAAAGGTCTTTAAATATTTTCTTCTTAAAAGTGTTTTCAAAGAGTAGAAAGCACCGGTGACCTGTCGAATCCCCGATAACTAAGTCCATACATACCGATATCCCTTTACCGCTTTTTCTTTAAACCAATTATCTTTATTTCCTTTGCATTTAATTTCATTCGCATTCAACTTTCCTGATCCCATTTTCCTTAGCTTTACGCTGTAATAATAGATAACGATAGATTGACATTGGTCTCTGTGGGTTCGACGATCTTTTATATTACTTCGATATTTTCGTGCACTTGCGGACGCATCAAGTTTTTGGCGCCGTTGCCGGGGACCAACAGTCAATATTATGATTCCATTGTTGCATAGTATAGACTAAGGCACTCTTATCTAAATCATTATGTATAACCCATATTTCCCTTATAACTACCACCCCCAATATTTCGAGGAACCATAAGATCCGTTTAAATCGGACCTCAAAATATTATTAGAAGATTTCAATACGACGCATTCTCACCCAAATTCCCTCTATGATGACGACTCCAAATGTTTTGAGGAAACGCAAGATTTCGATACATCCAACCTTGAACTATTACTAGAAGAATTTGAAGAGACGTTTACTCACTCTAGGATAGAATCTATGATGGAGCGCTTTGTGGAGACACAAACTCTCCAAAATGAAGATTTTAGAAAACAATATCTCCAAATTGATGAAGACCTTAAGCAGATGAGCATTATAGTCGATTCCCTCGCAACTCACAGCAAGGCTTTGGAGACCCAAACCTCTTTGCTTACACGGACATCTCTAGGACCCTTCCTTGAGAGCCATGTGAATGTTGTAACCACTAGTAATGAAGAACAAATAGAAGATCTTAGGGAGAGTGATGATGAATCTGAGGAGAGTTTTGGTGAGACAAGCATAATTATTGAGAAAAATCCACCGACACCACCCGAAAGGGAGGTTGTCGAAGAGATAGAGAAAGAAGCACCCATTGTTGCTCCTCCTCCCTATACCCCACCTAATTCTTTCTCACAATTGGTTGTGGAAGCTAAGGTAAACTCCCAATCCAAAACATATGTATATTGGAAAATATCCACACTAATGCACCTTTGTCTAAGGTCTTTCATAACAAAAGAAAATTCAAGGACCATGAAACTAGGGTCATCATTACTGTTAAAAGGGTAAGATTAAATTTTGAGGTGGTGGATGAAATAACTAAGCCCAAATTTCAAAAACTGATACTTAGGATAGATCCAGAACCACCACCACAAGTTCAAAACAATGAACCACCCTATAGAAGAAAGAAAAGAAAAGGTGAGGGATATGAGAGATGGCTTGATAAGTGGCCATGGAAACCGAAGACCATTCAAAGTTTGATCGAGGAACCATTCTCGAAAGAACCACCATGAGTACTTGCACTCCTTGGTCGTCGAGCTATCGACGTTAAACAAAGCGTTGTGTGGGAGGCAACCCACAAAGTCTTTATTTTAATTTGTTTGTTTAAATTTGCAGAAAATAAAGAAATGTATCGCTTGTTACTCTTTAGCTATATCTAAGCGAAAACTCTCTAGATGACGATCTGAGAAGATGAGCTATGCCCACGGACATTCCTACGAGTGTCGCTGCTGGTGGGAACACTGATGATGAGTACTTCCTCTTGACGCGAGCAACATGATGAGCTGGTTCGAGAATTACACAAACAAAGGTATCTCAAAATGCCCGCCGCTGAAGTAGAAGTGATCAACAAAGACAAGGATAGCAAGAGCAGTAGCATTCATACAGGTTTTATCTTTCCTTTTCCACCTTTTACTAAAACATTGAGGACAATGTTTGGTTTAAGTGTGGGGGAGGAACTCTATTGTTTTACATTTTATTTCATGCTTCTAGGAATTTTATCTATTTTTAACATTATGTCAAAGTCTTTGCATGTGCTGTTGAGTCTTTATGCGTGGTTTTCGCTTGTTATTCAATTTCCCCAAAATTTCAAAATTTTAAAATTCTAACCTCCAACAAATTTTTTCTTCGATTCATGACATGGTTCTCTGAAAGTATATAGGTTGTCCAGGCTATGTTAGAAAAACGTGGGAAAGTTTTTATAAAATTGATACCGTCCTGACACCCTTAACCCCCTAAATATGCAAAATCAATTTGAGTACTCATTATGCTGAAACCTTAAAGCTCCAGGTTCTTGTAGTAATCCCTAAGTAGTTTATTTCAGCAGTCAACACCATCCTAAACACACTAAGTAAGAAACCGATGCAAATAAGTGTATGATCTCTAGTGTAAAATGAGAAATAAAGAAAGAAAAAAAGTTATGAAGAAAAAGACATGTTCCTTCTAAGTTAGGTGCTCCTCACCCGAGCACTTAGCCTAACGGTACAAACTCTTTAAGTTCAATTGATGCTTAAGCATATTTGCAGAGAAAAAATGAAATAGCATCGATATCATAGTCACTAACAGGTTTACTTGCCATGAATGTGTATGGATAACGGGCTTAATGTGATTGCACTATAATGAAATAGGGTGAAAGAGAGCATGAGATATAGGTTGAGTTATAATGGCATGATTCTGATTGGTTTGCATAAGGAGGGAGTTTTTGAAATTGTGTCGTTATGGTATCCTTGGTATTGATATTTAGTACCTATCGATCTAACCTTAGCCTAGCAGCCACGTATGATTAGAGTCTCAATGTGTCTTTGTTTCAAATTATATTTATTTCTCTTTAACGTGTTGACTGATTGCTTGAGGACAAGCAATGGTTTAAGTGTGGGGGTGTTTGATAACGCGAAATCATATCGTTTATTTGGCTTGATTTACATGCATTTATTTGTTACTATTATTAACTTATCTTGATTTATGCTCTATTATATGATTAATTTACTTCGTTTTGTAGATTGGGGAGAATTTGGATTAAAGAAAGAAAAGAAGAAGAAATGGAAGGAAAAGAGAGAAGAAAAACAGAAAAAATGGATTTTGCTGATATGACGGTCGTCACAGGTCCATTACGACCGTCATGCGTATGACGACCGTCACGTTCCATTATGAGCGTCACACAGATGAAATATCATTTAACGTTCAAATCAGTTTTTGCCACGATCACTCTCTCTAAGATTTCTTCCTACACTTTCTCCACTCACTTCCCACTACTGGAAGTTACCCTCACTCCCTCCATAACTCACCCATGATCTCTGGAAGTTGAAGAATGAATTATCTCCTATAAATAGGCCTTAGATTCAGAGTTAAAGAGGGGAGCCTTCGATGTATCGAAGTGCTGCCAAAATTCCCATTGAAGCCAAATTTACTTTCGTGCATTATTTTCCATTTCTTTTGCTTTTATTTCATTTGTATCGCTTTATTTGTTCCTGTACCTTTTAATTCTCGCCAAAGTAGAATCCTGCCGACATTGTGGAGGACTACTCAAGGATTCGAGATCAGTACGATTTACAGGTTTTTATTAATTGAATTATTATTTTATTTCTGTCAGTATGCATGTTATATTATTCTGCTGCCATTGTTTATTTATGTTTTCATTAATTATCATGTCTAGCTAAATTAGTTTTATTTGTATGTAACCGAATTAGTAGGACAGGATTCGATAGTAACTGGTACCTTCCCTTTTTAGAAACAACCTTTCTGGCCGTAGTTTTTAATCTTAATTTCTAAATAAACCTTCGTCGCGACAGCGAGAAATTATTTACCATAGTTTCGCCACGACAGTGGGAAATTCATAAAGGTACGAACCAACAAGCGACAGCTAAGGCTAGGACCAGATAGTAAAAACTAGGCATTCATTTTAAAAACAGTGACAGCGCTTTAAAAGGGATTAGAACTTAATGGTTTTCAAAAAGTAACTTTAACCCCGAACGGGATAGCGACAGCATACGTTCCGCCTTAGAGTTGCGACTAGCGTCAACAACCATCGTGAGACAAAGGTCTTTAAACCTTTATTTTCTTCTTAAAAGTGTTTTCAAAGAGTAGAAAGCATCGGTGACCTGTCGAATCCTTGATAACTAAGTCCTTGCATACCGATATCCCTTTACCGCTTTTTCTTTAAACCAATTATCTTTATTTCCTTTGCATTTAATTTCATTCGAATTAAACTTTCCTAATCCCATTTGCCTTAGCTTTACGCCGTAATAATAGATAACGGTAGATTGACATTGGTCTTTGTGGGTTCGACAATCTTTTATATTACTTCGATATATTCGTGCACTTGCGGACGCATCATGTATGCATTCTTTCTTTCTTCTTCTTTGCATCTCTCATTGGCATGCTTGAGGTTGAGATATGCTTGTGGTGGTGTTTATCCCACACTTTTTCCTCCCTCACTTTCATTCTAATTGTGCATTACATGTTTGCATACTTGCATTTTCTTTTGCTTTCTCCTTCTTCTTCTTTTGTCTTCTTTTGCCATGTTCCCTTAGGACCTCTAATTCTTCTTGTGTAAGATGGATTATGATAGACATTAGGATTGAAACCATGCATGACAACATTAGGTAGTATTCCCTTTTTATCCCAATCATAGGTGCACTTTGTATGAGAACATTAGGTTGTGTCTTAGTCTCCCTTTAGAGTGTCTCTCTCTTCTCATCTTCAAACTTTCTCAAAACATCTAATAAAGGTCAAGGATTGTTGTACGTTACAAGCCTTAAGTACTTGGGAAATGGTGATTAGGGGACCTCCTCTCAATTATCTAGAGTGTTTAGCGTATGTCCTTTGGACGATATGCGACGCATTCGCTCCTAGGTCATAGTCTTTAGTGCAACATGAATTACAAACAATAATCAATGCACTTCTTCTCTAAAAAACACAAAAACAAACATCAAATCATTTTATTCTTCGGGATTAATTGAAAATCATTTTCAGAAAAGAGTATTGTTAAGCTTTGGTTCTACCGCAAACAGGCATCGTCCCTAACTGCTGGAACGAAGGTTTAACCTTACTCGGCTAAAACATTTGAACCAATTTGTGGTCGTGTCAGCCCGAACTACATTTGCTCTGATTTCTCATACCAGATGAGAATACGTAGGCACAAGATGGCGATGTCTAGGCGAGTAAACTTCCCCACTTTCACCCGTAGTTAGCCGAACTACGTTGACTCTGACTTTCCCATTGCACGAGGGAATACGTAGACATAGAGCGGCGATGCTCTATTGAGTCTCTTTTATTTTCTTTTGTCCCTGAGTCGTAGCTTAGATAGTAAACACCCTTTTATATAGACAACAAAGCATGGATCCTGATAACACGAAATCGTATATATTTTGATGCATAATTCAACTAAAGTTTTACCGTTTTCAATCCGATTTCGGGTTGTTTCCGTGTTATTTGTCTGATGTTTTGCAGGTATTCAATGATCACGTCTAAACAAGGCAACATGAAGAAAAGAAGCAATCTCAAATGAAATATGGACGAAAAAGGAGTGAAAACATCATGAAAAGCGCAGAAGGCTGTTTTTGCTGATGTGACGACCGTCACAGCTTCATGACGACCGTCACACGGGTGACGACCGTCACACCTTGTGACGACCGTCATGCAGGCAAAAACGCCCCACTTCAATTACACGTTAAAGAAGCAGTTCCAAGTCCCAAATAGTGGACCACTACTCCCTGAATTTTCTGCCTCAAAGTCCACTCTCTCCAGCTGTAACCGTTAGAATTCCATTTCTATAAAATGGGAAGCAGGGGACCTCAGAAAGGGAGCCGCATTCATACAACGAAGTGCTGCCAAATTTATTTCCAGAGCAAACCTTTCCAGTTTTATATTCTTATTTGTTTCTCTTTACTTTCTCTGTATTCCATTTTCATTCTTCTGTAATTTCTACTTTTATTGTACGATCAATTTGGCATAAAGACCAGAATCCTGCCAACATCTGTGGAGGATCTGCCCAAAGGCCAATTGGAATATTTACAGGTTTCTCATTTCAATCGTAATTCCAGTTTTATTATAATGCAAATTATTATTTATTGTTTTTATTTATGTTTTATCTTTCCCAAATCCATGTCTAGCTAAACTTAGGTAATCGATATGTAGTGATAATTCGAAAGGGATTTGATAACAACTGGTTGAAAAACTTTCTTTTCAAAAGTAATTTATGGTCTGAGTGTTTAAAATTGATTTACTGAATAAACTTCGTCGCGAAAGCGAGAACTTATTTAAAAGTAGTTTTGCCACGAAAGTGGGAAATTAATTAAGATACGAACCAACAAGCGAAAGCTGCGGTAAGATCAGATAGTAAACACTAGTCATCCATTTTAATAACAGCAAAAGCACTTTAAAATGAATTAGAACTTAGAGATTTCCAAAAAATAATTTTAACCCCGAATGGGATACGAAAGTGTACGTTTGGCCCTTAGAATTATGATTAGCGTCAATAACCATCGTGAGGCGAGAGTCTTTAAATCACCATTTTCTGCTTAAATAAACTCTGAAAACTATTTCATACACCGGTAACTTGTCAAATCCCTGAAGAACATAATTACTGCATATCGATTCAATCATTTATAATCTAAGTAGAATTCTTAGTTCCCTTTTAGTGACAATCTTATTCCCTTAAACATATTCTACCTAGCTAAACATAGTAACTCCCGAGAACACTAGTTTGATTACGAGTCCCTGTGGGATCGATATCTATTATTACTACGCGATAGACTGTGCACTTGCAGTTAGGTTGTATTAGACATAGAAAGTCGCGATCAAGTTTTTGGCGCCGTTGCCGGGGACCCGTTTAGTCAATAGTGTAACCTTCTGTTATGCCGTATAGACTAGGTTAACAATTTTCATTTTTCCTTTACTAGTGTTGTCGATTGTATGCCAAGTAATCGCTCACAAGGCAATATCTTGAAACCTTCAGTCCCAGAACTAGAACGCTTCTTACATCTAAGAAGCCGAATCATTGAGTACCAACTCAAACATAACATTCCCGATCCTCTCACTCCCATTCCCAAATCCGAAGAAGAATCAAACATGGCTGAAGGACCTCCAAACAAACCGCTGAAGGCATACGCTACACCCTCTCAGATGGAGCCTAGAAGTAGCATTGCTGCCCCAGCAATTACCCGAAATGATTTTGAGCTAAAACAGTCATTGTTGTCAGCTGTACAACAAAACCAATTCTCAGGAAGCGCAACTGAGGATCCGAACGAACATCTAACGAAGTTTGTACAATACGCAGACACAGTGAAAGCAAATGGAGTGACTCCAGACGCGATAAGACTTCGTCTTTTCCCATTCTCTCTTAGAGACAGAGCGTGGACATGGTTACAATCTTTATCATCCAACTCCGTTACGACGTGGGAACAATTGAAGAACGTCTTCTTAGCGAGATATTTTCCGCCAAGCAAAACTGCTATGCTTAGAGCTCAAATCAACGGATTTCGACAAAAAGATACTGAATCTCTTTATGAAGCATGGGAACGATTCAAAGATATGATGAGAACATGTCCTCACCACGGTCTAGAAGACTGGGTGACAATCCATACTTTCTATAATGGGCTTCTATACAACACTAGATTGACAATAGACGCTGCCGCGGGCGGTGCACTTATGGATAAGCCATACGATGAAGCCTATCAATTAATCGAAAACATGTCACAAAACCATTGCCAATGGGGAGGTGAACGCACTCCAACAGAGAAAACCACAGCGAAAGGTGGGATGTACGAGATCAGCAGCCTTGAAAAGTTCAACGCTAAAGTAGATGCTCTAGCATAGAAGATTGATAGTCTGACCGTTAACCCCACTGCAACCGTCGCTGCCGTAACTCCAAATTGCGAGTTATGCGTGTTGCACCCTAAAATTTGCCCAACCTTATTCACTTGGTTTATGTTTCAATATCATCAGCATTTGCATATAAAGTCATGTACATAGACTAACCATCTGCATAGCATAAGCATAGCAAGTCATTCAACAGGGGACCAATCATTATTTTCATCTCTAGAGGCCTATCAAGAGGTTATTATCCCAATTCAATATCATGCAAGTCATCAGGAAAGAATTTGAAAGTCAAGAGTTCAACAGATCAAGCCTTGAGTCCATCTCCTAGCTGAGGGTATCTGAGGGTCAACAAGAGGGTTGTGAGCTGTGAAGTGGAGGCATGGAGAGTATCTAGACATTATGAGAGACTTAGAAAGTCATTTGGAGAAGGAGACAAGTCACTGATGAGAGCACAAGAGCTATAGTTGAAGACAGTCAACTAGGGTTTCATCTGGGTCAACCCTAGGTCAACCCTAGGTCAATTGACTGATTTAAGGGGCATTCAAGGCTATTGGAGAGATGTGGGGTTCATCATTGGACATATAAAGAAGGATATGGAGATATGACAAGGAGAATTCAAGATAAATCAAGGAGAAGAGGAGTTACTAAATTAGGGTTTCTGTGTAAAATCCCCTAGTTTAGGTCAAATTTCCAAGCAAGATAAGTCAAAATGCTAGCTTCAAATGGCTTCTTGGCCAACATGAAACTTGTAGAGGATCTCAATACCTTTAATTTGGGTGGTGGAAGACCTCAAGGAGGTTTATAGAACTCAAGTTATGGTCCTTGCAAGTTACAGGTCATCTGGGGTATCTGAATTTTTGTCTGTGAAAGTGACTTGACTTCCAAGCTAGTTTTACCCCTCAAGGAGATTTCAAATGAATTCTTGGTCAACATAAGAATTGTTCCTCATTGTCTTAGCTTTCTAGAATGGTATGGTATGCCTTCATATGATGTGTAGAACTCAACTTATGGTCTTGGCAAGCAAAGGGTATTTTGGGCATTTGTGAATTACAGGTCATTTTAACCTATGTCCAAAACTCATACAAGGAGGCCTCAAATGGAAAAACTTACAACATCAAACTTGCTCCAAATGGGATTTTAAGTCTAGAAAGAAGGTCACAAATTATTGGAGAAGCTCATAGCATGAAGTTGCATGATTGGTCAAAATATGAACTAAAATGGCTTATAAAGTGAATAAATTCAAGATGGAAAATGGTTTGGGAGATTTACAAGGCCAAATGGAGACTTCCAATATATGATTTTGAATGGAAAAACAATTCTAAGAACAATGGTTCAAACACTTTTTTGAGTTTAGAAGGAAAAAAGAAAGTTATCTTTGGTTACTTGTAATTGAAGAAACATAACCAAGATGGATCAAAGTTGGAAAGCAAGGGAATGTGCAAGATGGATCTAGAATGTACCATTGGGGTCTATATATTCATGAAATGAGAATTTAGCAAGGGTTGGCTTCATTTGCACCAAGAATTTCACAAAACTTTCTCATTCTTTCTCTTTGAAGTTTCATTCCAATCTCACAAAACCTTCACCAATTCTCATCCACACCAATTCAATCTTGTTCAATCATCATCATAGATCATAATTCCATCAAGAATCAAGTGTGAATCATCCATTCTCGAGCACTTTCTTCATCAACACCAAAATTGAAGTTTCCATTGGACAGCATAATTCAAGCAAGGAATCACCAAAATATTGCATACAGAATTGAGTACTGAGTTTGTGGATCAAGATCCAAGTCTCAAAAGCCTCAGATCCTCAATCTTCCATAGCTGTTTTCAAGCTTTTGCACCAGGTGAGTTTTCATTCACACTGCTCGATCTAGTTAGTTTAGCATGTTGTTGTTAGTTTAGATTTGATCTAGGTGGTTAGGAGAACAATTAGGATGAATTTGGAGTGATTTGGTGACAATTGTTAGCAGGTGCAATCGACTGTTAGGGTTTAAATCTCTTAGGTTAGTGCATTAGAATGTTAGGTTGATAGCGCAGATTAATAACCATTATGCATAGATTAGGTTAGTGCAAGTTTGAGGAAGAATGGTGATGGTGCATCTCAGAGTAATTCCATGGTGACCAGATTTTACCTCGATCGGGTTGAGAGTTTTATTGAGTTTCAGACTGAATTAAGATCATAGGAGTGTAGAGGGAGAGGTTTAGAGTAATTTTCGTGTTCATAGCATGTTGATTCATGGCCTGGAGAGTGAGAACAGTTGAGTTGAAGCTTGCTCGTGCATGGAGGTTTCATGGTGAAACCCTAGTTTCTAACAGATCAAGTGGGGAAGACACAATCGTGGCCATTCGTTGTGCCTTGGACTTTTGACTTGGAGAATGATCGTGTGGCCTGCATTTAATCTGAAATTGGAGGGAAAGGAGTTGGCCAAAACGCGCCGTTTCATTAATTGAAACGGGTGGGCCTGAGTTGATAGTGTTAATCCCACCCCCCAGTTATAGGCCCATTCCACTTTCAACGTGGTTTCACTTCTATTTTCACCCCCAGCGTGTGTTTTTTATTTTCTCTAATTCTGAGTAATTCTGGGCCTAGTGTAAAGCGCTAACCACACCCCCATTGTTGGCCCATCCTGGATTATTAACTGGGCGCATATTCTATTCATACCCCCCTCCCTCATTTTAATTCATTTAATTTTTAATTCCATTTTAATTTTTCATCAACTTTGAAAATTCATAATAAATCCATAAAAAATGCATTTCACTTCATTCTTTTTACATTATTTTCATTAAAATGTCTAGAAAATTTTCATCAAATAAAATTGCATTTTTATTTTTATTCCATATTTTTTCCATATTTTCTAAATAAATGTCATATTAAATAGCTTCATTTCATGCATCATTTTAATAATTTTTGTTCTCTTACATGCTTTAATATTTTTTGGTCATTCTTTTTATATTGTTTAGATGAGATATTCAACTTGTAGAAATATTTTAGTTCCCATTTTTAGGAATTAATTTTAGGTGATTAAAATAGGGTTGAACATCATGAACAAAACTAGGGTTTTAGGTGACAACTTAAGAAGTTTGATTACATTTCCCGTAGGACTTAGGATTTAATTAAATTAGTTATGGGACTATAGGGGTTATGGGTAGCTATTAGATCCCTTAGAGAGAAGTTAGGATTCCCCTAC
The DNA here is from genome assembly GCA_963859935.3 of Lathyrus sativus. Taxonomy (NCBI): domain Eukaryota; kingdom Viridiplantae; phylum Streptophyta; class Magnoliopsida; order Fabales; family Fabaceae; genus Lathyrus; species Lathyrus sativus. The sequence goes on along the minus strand of OZ012740.1, from coordinate 276,640,122 downwards.
TGCTATTAATATTGTCTGTATATCTGATTGACTGGTGTGGTGTGCCCTCTGGGGATTTATTGCTTGTTTGCTTGGGTATTGGGTTTGTCTGGGGACTTGGGGAAGCTGAAGACTTGAGGAGATGAAGACCATTGGAGATTCAAAGATTGAAGATCAACTGTCAGAGTTGAGGAGGAGTTTCTTGCTAGCAGATGCTGAGGAGACTAGGGTTTAGGAGCTAGGCAGAGCTCTAGATTAGAAAGCTTATTTCTCAAACATGGATTGCTTTGACTGCATCCATCCTTCCTCTATGATTCAAAGTCTCTTTCAAATATCCACCTCCTTCCTTTGGAAGGATCAGTGAATATGTTTGAAAGATAGAACTTTTGAGAGGAAACTTTCTGTTTAATGTTAACAGTTGATGAACCACCCTTGGTAGGTAATTAACTGTCTAACATTCATTCACTTCACTCTTGTGACTGATCCCTCATCCTGGAGGATAAGACTTGAAGAAAAGCCATTGCAGATGGAAGACAGATGATCAAAGCCCTTGTCTGAAGGCCATGAAGATGGAGATTGATGCTTGTTGAAGCCTGTAGCTGATTGGAGATTATTTGAAGCCAGATGTTGATTCATAGCTGCTGATGCTGTTTCTTTTGCTGTTGTATTTCATTTTCTGATGCATTGATTGGTTTTCTGGACTGTATTGCTTGCTGTTTACCCTGCTGGGTTGAAAGTGAAGCCTGTTCACTTTTGCCTATTGTTTTCTAGGTTCGAGGTTGAGTGGGACTCCCTTGCCTCGCTTGTACTGTTGCATCCATGCATTTTACTGCTTTACTGTATATATCTGGTATTGTTTCTGTTTCTGCCTATCCCGTAGGATCTCTGTTTCTCTCTGTGCAAGAGAGGAACATGATAGACACTAGGTCTTAACCCATGCATGATAACATTAGGTTAGTTTGTTTCCCTTCGCAACCATAGGTTAGAGTTCTATCTCTTCTTCCTCAAAACAAACAGAAAAATACATAAAGATTTCAAACACAATAAAAGACACTTCTTCCGTAAAAGAATGTGAACTCTTCAAGACGTCATTTTTGTCCGCCGGGACTGCTAATCAAGAGACCCTTTTTTAGAAGGAATAAAATCAATCAAGGACAGACTTATGTCGTGCGTGGCCCGAACTACGTTTGCTCTGATCTTCCATGCAGTGTGGAAGTACGTAGGCATAGGATGCGATATCCTAGCGAGCAACTTTCCCCTCCTTTCCCGTAGGTAGGCGAACTACGTTGACTCTGATTTCTCGTTCCAGACGGGAATACGTAGGCATAAAGTGCGATACTTTGCCGAGTCATTTTTTATTTTCATTTTCTTTTCTTTTAACCCCAGACCTTTAGCGTAGATAGAATAACAATCCATACCCGAAAACAAGCGTGGATCCCATCGAGTACGATGGACGTGAGGGGTGCTAATACCTTCCCCTTGCGTAACCGACTCCCGAACCCAGGTTTTGGTTGCGACGACCATACCTTTCCCGTCTTTGTGAGGTTTACTCTGGGCGTTTCCTTTCCCTCCCGTGGGATAAATAACGCACGGTGGCGACTCTTCTGTTCAGCCGGCGCCGATTTTCGCAGTAGCGACAGCTGGCGACTCTGCTGGGGATCCAACGTCCCCTGGCTGCTAAGAACTGCGATGGTTCTTATGCATTTGGGATCCAACGTCCCTTTGAGCGAGTCAATCCTAGCGCTTGTTTTCCCGTCGAGGATTTTGTATGGAGTACTGTATATTTCTAACCTTGTATTTTCAGCTTTGTATATTGATTATTATTGCTGTATTTGGGGTGTGACGGGTGTTCTGATATTGAGAGATAAGCCGGACCTGGGCTTGAGTGCACCTAGAATTAGCGTAGAAAGTAGTGGGCGCGTGCCGGCTTTGCTTGCATTAGTGTCTCATGAAATCTGCACTCGGACGAGGTTCTTCTGGTTGGCTTCTTTTTCTACCCTTTGGGTCGAAGGGGTTGTTGGTCAGCTGAATTGTCGACTCCGGGAACCGATCACTTGGAAGTTGGCTGAGTGAGGCCTCTTCAGGATTTGATGATGCCACTCCTTCTGGGAATCGTATCATCAACCCTGAAAGTCTGTGACGCCAACGACCGCATAGGATGCCGTACCTTGTGCCAGTTATAGGGCCACCCACCTGTGAGGGGATTCAGGGTTATGCAGGTAACTAGACTTTCAGATACCGGTTTGTTCTTGATCAGAGATCCTGGTTATTTATGGAGAGTTATGAGGTCTGTCAGAGACCATTTGGAGATGTGTTCTGAGGTCTGTCAGAGACCAGTTGGAGAGTTCTGAGGTCTGTCAGAGACCAATTAGAGATTTGATTTGAGGTCTATCAGAGACCAGTTGGAGTTATGGTTTGAGGTCTGTCAGAGACCAATATGGGAGCTTTGTGTTAGGTCTATCTGAGACCAGGGTTTGATGACTTCTGGATGGTCTATCTGAGACCTTTCTTGATTGGGTTCAGGCTATTCAGCTACAGCTTTGGTCCCTGTTGCATGACACTTGCATTGCATTGCCTGCATATCCATTACCATTTGCATTTCACTAACGTGTGTCTGTGCTGCAGGTGCATTTGCATTTCCCTAGTTCTAGTGCCCGGACTTCTGAGTACTGATTATGGCTAGTTTGAGGAAAACCGTTGCGTATAAGCTGCCTTCACCTGATATTACTTCTTTGCTTGGTCTGATATCTCTTGCTGATGAGGAGGTTAGGAGAAGCTTCAGAATGAGCCATGGGAGATTACTGAGATTAGTCTGTAAGCCCACTGCTGATGAGATGAACGGGCTATACACCTTGATGCAGTTCTATGACCCCGCATTGAGATGCTTTACTTTTGCTGACTTCATTCTAGGACCTACCATTGAGGAATATGTAGAGTTTACCGAGCTTCCTGTGCAGAACAAAGTTCCCTTCATTCACTCTGCTGCTGAGCCCAAGTTGGAGGACTTAGCCAAAGCCTTGCATATGAACGCTGCAGATCTGTTATTGACTTCTTGGCTTGGGGTCTCAGGTTTCTCTGGATTTCTTAGTTGTCAAGGCTCGAGAATACGCCGAGAACGGTTGTTGGGTGGTTTTCAACGCTATTCTGGCTTTATGCATCTATGGAATTGTGCTGTTTCCTAACTTGCCCAATTTTGTGGATTTGGATGCTTTCTATCTGTTTGCTGCAGGCGACCCAGTGCCAACATTGATTGGAGACTTCTACCACTCATTGCACTATAAGAATGAGAACCGAAGAGGAAAGGTTGTGTACTGCTGTACTCCTCTGTTGAATATGTGGTTCAAGAGTCACCTTCCCACAAAGGGACCCTTTGTAGACAGTGCAACCTCAGCCAGTTGGTCAGAACGCCTGATGAGGCTATCTTCCGAAGACGTTGTATGGTTTGATCGAGATCTGTTGGGATCTGAGCTCATCTTTAGCTGTTCTGGGTACCCTAATGTGCCGTTGATTGGAAGAAAAGGGTGTATCAACTACAACCCTTCTCTATTCATTCGCCAGTTCGGATATGCACTGAAGAACCCGCCTCAGGAGGAAGAATTACAGGAATCTCTGTACTTCACTGGAGATGTGAAAGGGGAGTTATTGGCCAAGTTGCAACATGCCTGGACGCGTATTAACCGCAGGGGGAAGCCACTGTTAGGTAAGAATGATTGTCAGGCCTATGCACCTTATAGAGTTTGGATTCAGGAGAGGGCTAGTCAGTTGAGGATGCCGTTTCCAGATGCACCAATTCTTGTTCCCGTTCCGGTAGCAGAGCCAACTACTGTTTCTAGAGAAGTATACGAGCAAGTTGTGAAGGAAAAAGAAGCCTTGATGAAGATTAATGAAGGGTTAGAGCAAGAGTTAGCCCAGGCACGCAGCGAGAAAAACAAGGCCGTATATGCTTTCCAACAACAGATCGAGCTGTTAAACAGGTTAGGGGCTGAGTTGACTGAGGAGAAGAAGAAGCGCGAACGTCTGGGGCAAGAGTTCAGAAGCTCCCATGACATGCTTGAATCCAAGAAGAAAGCGCTTGACATCGCTCACCGAGAGATATCCTCTTGCAATAAGACTTGGAATGCTACGCTCACTAACAACAAGAAGAGGGAAGATAAGCTGAAGCAGCAAATTTCCGACCTCGAGGAGAAGTTGAAGTCTAGCATCAAGAAGTGTGAGGAAGAAGTGATGAACCGGTATAGTGTCCAGCATGCACTGAACAAGGCAATCAAATCCAGAGATGAAGCAGTGTCTCAGAAGCGAAAGCTAGAAGATTGCTTCGGAGAAGCGACCTGGGAAGAAACTGCTGAAGATGTACGCCGTGTCCTTAAGAGGAGAAACCAGCTTGTTGAAGGGCTGCTTGATCGACCAAGCCATCCGGAGACCAAGAAGTTGATAGAGGAGTACCAGACTTTTGGGAGGATTTGATCATTTAGTTATTCGTATGCTTTATTTGCATAGTGCTGACCATCACCAGGATTGTTGGTTGAGGTCATGCCTTCTTATTGTACTCTCAGCGATATTGTACCCTGGGTTTATTGATTCTCCTTGCAATATATGAGGCTTTCTATGATTCAGCTCCGATATTCCTATTGTCAGCACTGTCACTGCACCGGCACCTTCGCACTAGAACTGGGGGAACGAACTTCCCTAATGCACAGACACATTGCATTGCATTCATATTCATATTGCATAACAGGTAATCTTTGAATGGTGTCTTATCTCCTGCTTTGATCCAGGTACTTAACAGGATTCCAGATCAACATCCGCACCGCTATTCTACACGCTCCAATTGTCGGAAAATCATGGACCAAATTCAGAACGAGATGCAGGATGTGCGCGAAAAGCTCGCCCTCTTCATGCAGACCATGGAAGCTATAGCAAAAGGGCAAGAGAACTTGCAGGCCATGGTCCAGCCTCTGTTGGCTCGCAACGCTGGTCATGGTAATGAAGATCATCAGTCTGTCCGGGTTGATACTGCTCATGGAGACGGCACTCCCACGCCAGTGGCTCCGCCCGTTGTCAATATACCTGCCGCTAATGTCAACAACGCTACCACTGCTGTAAATGGTAACGTCGGAGTTGGAAATGATGCTGCTGTCCATAATGCTGGGCTGGGTGATGTCAATCTGGGAGATAATCTCGGAGGCAATGGCTTTGTCAATACTGGGTTCGGATTCAACGATCAGGGATTCGATAACACTGGCAAGTATGGCTTTAATGCTCAAGGCTTTGGGCAAGATGGTTATGGTATGGTCAATCAGGGTTACGGAGGCTTTGGAAACGGAAATGGTACTGGATTTATGGGTTTTGGTCCTGCTGGAGGTGTTCAAGGGTACGGCAACAGAGGCCGAGGTCCGGGGATGAATCAGATCAGAGCTGGACGTAATAATGCGTACGATGGGTACGGGGCTGGAAATGGCATGTGGCAAGAGGATCAGCAGGAAGACGCCTTCTCTGGAGGAGGTTTTGAAGGGCCGATGGATGATTCTCAAAAGATTAGAATGCTGGAAGAGCAAATGAAGGGGGTCTTAAATCAGAGTGCTGTGGGACTGGACATGGCAACAATGGGCTTGGTACCTGGCTTGAGGGTGCCCATTAAATTCAAAGCCCCTGTGTTCGATAAGTACAAAGGAGACACATGTCCGAAAGTGCATGTACGAGCTTATTACAGAAAGATGTCTGCATACTCCACTGATGAAAGAATGCTAATGCATTTCTTTCAGGATAGTCTATCGGGTCCTTCCCTAGAGTGGTACATGGGGTTGGAGCCAACTGATATCAAGACTTGGAAGCAATTAGCGGAGGCGTTCGTAGCCCATTACAAGTATAACAGCGACCTGGCACCCAATCGGGTCCAGTTGGCCGGGCTGTCGCAGAAGAAGGGGGAGAGTTTTAAAGAGTACGCGCAAAGGTGGCGCGATATGGCTGCCAGGGTCCGTCCTCCTGTGGAAGATAAAGAAATGAATGATATGTTTGTCGGCACATTCACCGGGCTGTTTCATGATATGCTGTTTCATACGTCTCTGGCCAGTTTTTCAGATCTGATTCTGATGGGGGAAAAGATTGAACGTAACATTAAGCAAGGAAAGTTCCAAGTCGATGAATCAACTGCATCTGGCAGTAATAGGAAAGCTTATGGTGGGCGCCGTCAGGGCGAAGCTAGCGCTGTATTTGGAGGCCGAGGCCGAGGCCGAGGCAGGGGAAGAAATCAATATCGTCAGCCGCAGCAGGTGTCGAGTGTTACAATTCCTTATCAGCAACAACCAATCCAGCAACAACAACCGGTTCAGCAGCAACCAATGCCACAGCAGCAGCAGCCTCAGCAGGGGGCACAGCAAGCTCAGCGAAGATTCCAGGGTAACAAGCCGAGAAGAGTGTTCGAGAAGCCTCCCTCTAACTATGCTGATTTATTGCAGACATTGTTGGGATTGAATCTAGTAGAGAAAAGAACCTTGGCACCGATAACGGGAACTCCCCCGTTCGGCTATGATGCAAATAGGCGCTGTGAGTTTCATTCTGGGGCCCCGGGCCACGATATAGAAGGTTGTCATGCTTTTAAGCACGTTGTGCAGGATCTTTTGGACAACAAGTCTATCAACTTCGGAACGGCAGGTCCGAACATAGTCCAGAAACCCATGCCTAATCATGGGGCCAACGCCGTACTGACTGAGGAAGGGTTGAATCTGATTATGAATGTGGAGGATTTGAAGACGCCGCTGAGCGAAATAAAGAGCCGACTGTTGCAAGGGGGTGTTTACCCGGGATGTAATGAGTACTGCTTAGATTGTTGGGCCCTGGCTGGGGGGTGTGAGGATTTGAAGAAAGGCATTCAGGCCTTAATTGATGAAGGTATAGTGCAGTTTGATCAAGCGGCAACTGATGAGCCTGCGGGGGCAGCAGTGGATAATCGGAGTGATGTGGCCACAGTGACGATTCCTCGGAAGACGATCACTATTGCAGCACCAGCTCAGCGACCACCGTTTACCATAACTAAAGCCGGGCCAATCCCGTATGAAAGCACGAAAGCAGTCCCATGGTCATATGGGCTAGAGGTGTATTGTGATGGGATTAAGATTGATGTTAACAAGCAGTCAGCGGAGATGGTGGATAATATTGTGGGCTCAGGAGGCATGACGAGGAGTGGCAGGATCTTTATATCTCCTGAAGTGGAGGCTGAAAGGCTAGCGAAAGGAAAAGGGAAAGCGGTGGAGAATGTTCCGGTACAAGCAAATGAAAAAGAAGCAGCATCTAAGGATGTAGAAGAATTCATGCGCTTGATTCGGAAGAGTGATTATAAAATTGTGGAGCATCTGCAGCAAACGCCATCCAAAATATCTATCTTGTCATTGCTGTTGTGTTCGGAAGCTCACCGAAATGCTTTGCTGAAAGTCTTGGACACTTCTTTTGTACCCCAGGATGTCTCTGTAAATCAGCTAGAAGGAGTATTGGCACATGTAAATGCAGGCCACAGTCTGGGCTTTACTGATTTTGACTTGACTCCGAAAGGGAGAGACCATAATATGGCATTACATTTATCTGTGGAGTGCAGAGGATCGACAATGTCGCACGTATTGGTTGACACCGGGTCATCTTTGAATGTTCTGCCCAAGAAGGCGATGATGAAGCTGGATGTTCGAGGGATTTTGTGTACACCCAGCGATTTGGTAGTCAGAGCGTTTGACGGCACGCGGAGAACAGTCTTCGGATCGATTACTTTGCCTCTGCAAGTGGGGCCGGAAGTGTTTGCAACGGAGTTTTATATCATGGATATACAGCCTGCGTACAGCTGCTTGCTGGGAAGACCCTGGATTCATGGGGCAGGGGCTGTCACGTCTACCCTGCATCAGAAGTTAAAGTATATGGTCGGAGACAGTGTAGTCACCGTGTGCGGAGAAGAAGACATCCTGGTCAGCCATCTATCTTCGTTTAAATATGTGGAAGTCGACGGGGAGATCCACGAGACGCCATGCCAGGCATTCGAAGGTTTGCGCATCAAGGATAAAGGTCCAGGGCCAAGCAAAGTGCCAGAGATAGCGGTTTCATCGTATAAAGAAGCTCAAGCGCTAGTGGAAGCAGGGGAAGCCAAAGGCTGGGGCAAAGTGCTGGACATTCCGGTGAAGATGGACCGGTTCGGGCTGGGGTACCGACCGTCGTCATCAACTCCTTCCGTGGGGGCCCCCCATTTCAGAAAGTCGATCACCATCTCTGCCAGTGGAGTATGTCATGAAACTGTCAATGCTGCTTCAGAGTCTGATGAAGGGGACAGCGACTGTGATATGGATGCCTGGATTCAGCCAAGCACGCCAGGACAAGGACTTTGCAACTGGTCTATTCAGGAGCTTGTTCCTGTGACTTTTAAACAGTAATGCTTTGCTTTATTAATTGTTGAATAATCTGATGTCTTGCCCAGGGCATCAGGATTTGCTTAGGGCTGTGTTGCTATAAACATTGCGCGTTAATCATTAAATAAATGGCGTTTTGTTATGTGCAAATACTGTAATCCCTGTCTTTCTTGTTTTGTATTTTTCAATAAAATGGCAATGTGGTTACTCGCTTTATACGCATTTTGAAGCACTTAACCATTCCTTTTGCAGGATAACATTTTCAGATGACATCCTTGAGCCACCTATGACTCGTCCCGACTTTGAGCACCCGGTGTTCCATACTGAAGAAGAGGTTGTCGAAGATAGCGACGTTCCTGAGGAACTGTCTTGGTTGGTGAAGCAAGAGGAAAGAGCCATTCTGCCTCACGACGAGGTCATCGAAATTATCAACTTGGGGTCGGAAGGGGTTGAGAAGAATATTCGTATCGGAGCCGCACTGCAGAGTGATATCAAGCGAAGACTGGTTGAAATGCTCCGAGAGTATAATGATGTATTCGCTTGGTCATATGAGGATATGCCGGGGCTCGATACAGACATGGTTGTGCATCGCCTGCCACTGAAAGAAGATTGCCCGCCGGTCAAACAAAAGCTCCGCAGAACTCGACTAGATATGGCAATGAAGATCAAAGAGGAAGTACAAAAGCAGTGGGACGCTGGTTTCCTGGCTGTGACGAAGTATCCCTCATGGGTTGCCAACATCGTACCAGTGCCAAAGAAAGATGGCAAGGTTCGAATGTGCGTGGATTATAGAGATTTGAATAAAGCAAGCCCAAAAGACGATTTTCCACTTCCTCACATTGATGTGTTAGTTGATAATACTGCTCAATACTCTGTATTCTCCTTCATGGATGGCTTTTCAGGCTATAATCAAATTAAAATGGCGCCAGAGGATATGGAGAAGACTACTTTCATAACGCCTTGGGGAACATTTTGCTACAAAGTGATGCCCTTTGGTTTGAAAAATGCTGGGGCAACATATCAGCGTGCGATGACGACTCTTTTCCATGACATGATGCATAAAGAGATCGAAGTTTATGTTGATGATATGATTGCTAAATCCCAGACGGAGGAAGAGCATCTGGTGAATCTGTTGAAGTTGTTTAAAAGACTTAGGAAGTTCAGGCTGAGGCTGAACCCTAACAAATGCACCTTCGGGGTGAGATCGGGTAAACTGCTGGGGTTTATCGTAAGCGAAAGAGGAATAGAGGTCGATCCTGCTAAAATAAAAGCGATTCAAGAAATGCCGACGCCTAAAACAGAGAAAGAGGTGCGCGGGTTTTTAGGGAGATTGAACTACATTGCCCGGTTCATATCTCACCTAACTGCCACGTGTGAACCGTTATTCAAGCTCTTGAAGAAAGATCAAGTTGTAACGTGGAACGAAAATTGTCAAAAGGCGTTCGACAAAATAAAGAAGTATCTGCAGGAGCCTCCTATTTTGATACCCCCAGTGGCAGGGAGACCCTTGATAATGTATTTGACGGTTCTTGAGGGAAGCATGGGTTGTGTTCTCGGTCAACACGACGAGACAGGGAGAAAAGAGCATGCGATCTATTATCTGAGTAAGAAATTTACAGACTGTGAATCTCGGTACTCAATATTGGAGAAAACTTGTTGCGCGCTAGCCTGGGCCGCCAAGCGTTTGAGGCAGTACATGCTGAATCATACAACCATGCTCATCTCGAAGATGGATCCAATCAAATATATATTCGAAAAGCAGGCGTTGTCAGGTAGAATCGCCCGTTGGCAGATGGTCTTGACTGAATATGATATCCAATACGTCTCGCAAAAGGCGATAAAGGGGAGTGTGCTGTCTGAGTATCTGGCGGAGCAGCCTATTGAAGAGTACCAATCGATGAGATTTGATTTTCCTGACGAGGATATCATGTATCTCAAGATGAAGGATTGTGAAGAGCCGTTACCAGACGAAGGACCAGAGCCGGGGTCCAAATGGCGGATGATATTTGACGGAGCTGTGAATGCTTACGGTAGCGGGATAGGGGCAATTATCACCACGCCGCACGGGTCGCACATCCCGTTTACTGCCCGATTGACCTTTGCCGTTACCAACAATGAGGCCGAATACGAAGCTTGTATAATGGGGCTTGAAGAAGCCATTGATTTGCGAATCAAACATCTAGACGTATACGGAGACTCAGCTCTGGTGGTGAATCAGATCAAAGGGGAATGGGAGACACGGCAGCCTAATTTGATACATTACATGAATTATGCAAGGAGATTGTTACCTTTCTTCGACAAGGTTGAATTGCATCACGTGCCACGGGCAGAAAATCAAATGGCTGACGCCCTTGCCACCTTGTCTTCCATGTACAAGGTCAACTTCTGGAACGAAGCTCCCCAAATCACTATCTCTCGGTTGGACAGGCCAGCTTATGTATTTGCTATTGATGAAGCATCTGATGACAAACCGTGGTATTTTGATATCCTTAATTTCCTGAAGAATAAAGAGTATCCGGCTGGGGCATCCAGTCAAGATCAGAAGACTCTCAGGAGATTAGCGGGCAATTTCTACTTGAACCCGGATGGCGTCTTATACAGAAGGAACCACGATTTGGTGTTGTTGCGTTGTGTAGACGAGAAAGAGGCAAAGCTTCTCATGGAGGAAATCCACGAAGGTGTCTTTGGTACGCATGCTGGTGGACATGCTATGACGAGAAAGCTGCTGAGGGCAGGTTATTTTTGGCTGACGATGGAAACTGATTGTTTCAAGTTCGCGAGGAAGTGCCACAAGTGCCAAATTTATGCTGACAAGATACATGTGCCTCCGAGTCCTCTGAACGTGATGTCATCCCCATGGCCATTCTCGATGTGGGGAATCGATATGATTGGAAAGATCGAGCCGACAGCTTCTAACGGGCACCGGTTCATTCTAGTAGCAATCGATTACTTTACCAAGTGGGTGGAAGCGGCGTCTTACGCAAATGTAACGAAGCAAGTGGTGGCTAGATTTATCAAGAGAGATATCATTTGCCGATATGGGATTCCCGAGCGGATAATCACGGATAACGGTTCTAATCTGAACAACAAAATGATGAAGGAGCTCTGCCAGAATTTCAAGATCGAACATCACAACTCCTCCCCTTACCGACCCAAGATGAATGGCGCTGTCGAAGCGGCCAATAAGAATATCAAGAAAATCGTCCAGAAAATGGTGGTGACTTACAAAGACTGGCACGAAATGCTACCTTTCGCTTTGCACGGTTATCGTACGACGGTACGCACATCAACCGGGGCAACTCCGTTCTCGTTAGTATACGGAATGGAAGCGGTATTACCATTAGAGGTTGAGATCCCTTCTCTGAGGGTATTGCGAGACGTTCAGCTGGACGAGGCAGAATGGGTAACGAATAGATTGAACCAACTGAGTTTGATGGATGAGAAGAGGCTAGCTTCTCTGGCATACGGTCGTTTGTACCAAAGACGAATGAAGAAAGCGTACGACAAGAAGATACTTCCGCGAAGCTTTCAGACGGGCGACCTTGTGCTGAAAAGGATTCTCCCGCCGCAAGCAGGTCACAGGGGCAAATGGACCCCCAACTACGAAGGGCCATACGTTGTCAGTAAGGTCTTTTCAGGAGGAGCGTTGTTGTTGTCCACCATGGACGGAGAAGACTTTGCGTCACCTGTGAATTCGGACGCAGTTAAAAAATACTTTGCTTAAAATAGACCCGCTGGACAGAAGAAGAGAGTCCAGGCAAAAATGGGGCATCCTGGCGAACCAAAAACAGAATGAAAGGTTCGGGCAAAAATTAGGGATAAAATTGAAAAATGTACACCCGCGAAGTCGAAAACCTACACTGGGCGGCTTCGGCAAAAAAGGGTATCCCGGTGAACTGAAAACCCGTAAAGGGCGGTTCACGCAAAAGTTAGGGATGTGAAAAGCAAATGACTGCGGTCCGAATTTGATATTGCAAGGAGCATCAATGCGGGAGAATACATTTGAGGAGTCAGTTATCGGATACAACCTCTTCAGAATTGGGGATACCGGGAAAGCATTAGAGTCGGATGAGTCATAGGAGGATCAGTTCGTGGTGTTCATCTGCATCCAGTTGCTGACATGTGTACAAAATTTAATTTGTCAATACTTATGCTTCTTGTGAATACTTGCATACTTGTATATTTGCTTTGCGTAGCTTCCTCTTTTCAGGAGTTACATCCCATGTACAAGAACTCCGCCCATTCAGGGGCCCAATCAATGAAAATGTGTTATTCAGTACTTGATGCCTGTTCTTTACTGTTTTGTGCATGATGAAACGCCTAAGTTTATTGAAACTAGCATGAGTATAACATCACTGGCCCTTGCCAACAATTGTTAAAGCTTTGAATTAACTGAGTGTAACGTCACTAACCTGAATTGATTTGATTGCATAGGCTTGTCGTGTCTTGTTTGTGTTGTTGCAGGTTTCATAACCGTACGAAGAAGGTGATCAAAAGATTGCGATAATGAAAGACTCAGTCCCCACGCAGGTCATGCATGTTTTTCCTGAAGAAGGATAGAATTCCCCAGCTAGCCGTAGCTTATCCAAAGGACGTGCTCCAGAAAAGTTACTCGTCCTCAGCAGAGTTTGGCGATTCCAAGATCGTAAGGATGTATTCAGTCAAGTCCATCGTTCCCTGCAGGGTCAGGCACTCCCCCCAGTGGAGTCAGTTAATTTTCCCCGAGAGAATCATCCCTTCCCCAGCGGATTTCTCTTTGCAAGTGTTTTTCATTCCTTCCAGTGGAATTCAAAGATCAAGACTCTCCCCAACAGAGTTGATGGTGGGTCCTGCCATTTATTTTGTCAGAAATACTGGTGATATCAGTTCACGTTCCAGCAGAAAGTCTGAGCATACTGTGCACATCTGCTATTCCCCAGCAGAGTTATATTCCCCAGCAGGATGCTACTTCAACAAGGTGTTTGGTTTAAGTTCCTAATTTCCCAGCGGGGTTGACTTCACCCTTCCAGCATTTATTTTGCTGGAATAATTCTGTAGCATCTGGCTATCCCCGGCGGAGTCGGCTTCATCCTTCCAGCATTTATTTTGCTGAAGCAGTTTCTGTATTCTAGCAGTTCAGGTGGAGAGAGCTCTTGCTCAAATGAATTACTAAACACTCAAGATCTCGGCAGGAGACATCCAATGATAATGTCAGTTTCGGCTGTATTCCACACAGAGTTAGCATGATGAGACTCTCTTTGTCTCTAACAGAGTCATTTATGCAAATGTCTCTTATTTTCCCCTCCAGAGTCAGCAGGATAAGTGTCTCCTTATCCCTAAGCAGAGTTTGTTTGTCATCAACGGGTTCCGTGAATCAGAATTTCAGAGGCACCGCCGGTTATCAGAGCAGGCGTCCGATAGTGGGTTTCCAGACATCCCCAGTAGAGTTCATCTCAAAGTCGCTGTCACGTCAGTGCTGAGAAGTTTGTGGGTGAGGATCATTGAAGAACTAAGTCCTGACGCGGACAATTTATTCCTAGATTGACGGGATTTCTTCAGAAATGAGCGTCCTAACGTGGACAGATTTATTTCCCTGGATTAGTGAAGTGTGTTAGTCCTATCGTGGGCGGATTCGGTTCCTTGAAATCAGTGGGATGGGAGGTCATGACGTTGACGAAAGTGATTACTCTTTGTGTTGGTGTCCTGACGTGGACAAGTTATTTCCCCAGTGGGTCGAGGGTGTGAGTCCTTACGGGGACAAGTCTTATTTCCTCAGCAAGTCGAAGACGCCTGAGTCCTAACGTGGACATATCAAGACGAGGTCAGTGTCCTTACGTGGACCAATCAAAGAAATTATTATTCCTAACGTGGACAGATGGAGATTCCTTACGTGGAAAGATGTAGTCCTTACGCGGACATATCAGAAGAAGTGATTCCTAACGAGGAAAAAGAGTGGAGTCCTTACGTGGACAGATTAAGATGGCATTCCTCACGTGGAAAAATGTAGTCCTGACGCGGACATATTGGAAAGTCGGTATTCCTTACGTGGAAAGATCAGAGTCCTTACGTGGACATATCAAGAGCATTCCTTACGTGGAAGAAAAATGGTTTCCTTACGTGGAAAGACGAGTTTATTCCTTACGTGGAAAATAGATTGATTCCTAACGTGGAAAGAAATGGATTATTCCTGACATGGAAAGAGTTTAGTCCTGACGTGGACAGAGTCAAGAAAGAGATTATTCCTGACGTGGAAGAGATTGAGTCCTGACGCGGACAGATCAAAGAAGATATTCCTAATGTGGAAGAAGAAGTTTATTCCTTACGCAGAGAAATTGGGGTCCTTACGTAGACAGATGCAGGAAAAGTTGAGTCCTGACGTGGACAGGTTCAGAACCAAAGTTTGAATTCCTTACGCGGAGAGATCAGAGTCCTAACGTGGACAAGCAAGCAATCTGTGATGACAGAATCCTCTTCAGAACGATGAAGATAATCCCCAGCACGGTCGCACGAGATCAGTGGGTTGCTGTAACAGTCAGATTCAGCTGATGAATGTCGTTCCCCAAGCAGGAGCGCAGTTTATTTTTGCGGTTGGCAAATTTCTGGTTTCACTAGTATTCAACCGTCTCGTACCGCGAATGTATGAAGGCTCCGGGCTCTTCATCCAATCGGGTCCAAGTCGCTTGAATAGGGGCAGCTGTTGCACCCTAAAATTTGCCCAACCTTATTCACTTGGTTTATGTTTCAATATCATCAGCATTTGCATATAAAGTCATGTACATAGACTAACCATCTGCATAGCATAAGCATAGCAAGTCATTCAACAGGGGACCAATCATTATTTTCATCTCTAGAGGCCTATCAAGAGGTTATTATCCCAATTCAATATCATGCAAGTCATCAGGAAAGAATTTGAAAGTCAAGAGTTCAGCAGATCAAGCCTTGAGTCCATCTCCTAGCTGAGGGTATCTGAGGGTCAACAAGAGGGTTGTGAGCTGTGAAGTGGAGGCATGGAGAGTATCTAGACATTATGAGAGACTTAGAAAGTCATTTGGAGAAGGATACAAGTCACTGATGAGAGCACAAGAGCTATAGTTGAAGACAGTCAACTAGGGTTTCATCTGGGTCAACCCTAGGTCAACCCTAGGTCAATTGACTGATTTAAGGGGCATTCAAGGCTATTGGAGAGATGTGGGGTTCATCATTGGACATATAAAGAAGGATATTGAGATATGACAAGGAGAATTCAAGAGAAATCAAGGAGAAGAGGAGTTACTAAATTAGGGTTTCTGTGTAAAATCCCCTAGTTTAGGTCAAATTTCCAAGCAAGATAAGTCAAAATGCTAGCTTCAAATGGCTTCTTGGCCAACATGAAACTTGTAGAGGATCTCAATACCTTTAATTTGGGTGGTGGAAGACCTCAAGGAGGTTTATAGAACTCAAGTTATGGTCCTTGCAAGTTACAGGTCATCTGGGGTATCTGAATTTTTGTCTGTGAAAGTGACTTGACTTCCAAGCTAGTTTTACCCCTCAAGGAGATTTCAAATGAATTCTTGGTCAACATAAGAATTGTTACTCATTGTCTTAGCTTTCTAGAATGGTATGGTATGCCTTCATATGATGTGTAGAACTCAACTTATGGTCTTGGCAAGCAAAGGGTATTTTGGGCATTTGTGAATTACAGGTCATTTTAACCTATGTCCAAAACTCATACAAGGAGGCCTCAAATGGAAAAACTTACAACATCAAACTTGCTCCAAATGGGATTTTAAGTCTAGAAAGAAGGTCACAAATTATTGGAGAAGCTCATAGCATGAAGTTGCATAATTGGTCAAAATATGAACTAAAATGGCTTATAAAGTGAATAAATTCAAGATGGAAAATGGTTTGGGAGATTTACAAGGCCAAATGGAGACTTCCAATATATGATTTTGAATGGAAAAACAATTCTAAGAACAATGGTTCAAACACTTTTTTGAGTTTAGAAGGAAAAAAGAAAGTTATCTTTGGTTACTTGTAATTGAAGAAACATAACCAAGATGGATCAAAGTTGGAAAGCAAGGGAATGTGCAAGATGGATCTAGAATGTACCATTGGGGTCTATATATTCATGAAATGAGAATTTAGCAAGGGTTGGCTTCATTTGCACCAAGAATTTCACAAAACTTTCTCATTCTTTCTCTTTGAAGTTTCATTCCAATCTCACAAAACCTTCACCAATTCTCATCCACACCAATTCAATCTTGTTCAATCATCATCATAGATCATAATTCCATCAAGAATCAAGTGTGAATCATCCATTCTCGAGCACTTTCTTCATCAACACCAAAATTGAAGTTTCCATTGGACAGCATAATTCAAGCAAGGAATCACCAAAATATTGCATACAGAATTGAGTACTGAGTTTGTGGATCAAGATCCAAGTCTCAAAAGCCTCAGATCCTCAATCTTCCATAGCTGTTTTCAAGCTTTTGCACCAGGTGAGTTTTCATTCACACTGCTCGATCTAGTTAGTTTAGCATGTTGTTGTTAGTTTAGATTTGATCTAGGTGGTTAGGAGAACAATTAGGATGAATTTGGAGTGATTTGGTGACAATTGTTAGCAGGTGCAATCGACTGTTAGGGTTTAAATCTCTTAGGTTAGTGCATTAGAATGTTAGGTTGATAGCGCAGATTAATAACCATTATGCATAGATTAGGTTAGTGCAAGTTTGAGGAAGAATGGTGATGGTGCATCTCAGAGTAATTCCATGGTGACCAGATTTTACCTCGATCGGGTTGAGAGTTTTATTGAGTTTCAGACTGAATTAAGATCATAGGAGTGTAGAGGGAGAGGTTTAGAGTAATTTTCGTGTTCATAGCATGTTGATTCATGGCCTGGAGAGTGAGAACAGTTGAGTTGAAGCTTGCTCGTGCATGGAGGTTTCATGGTGAAACCCTAGTTTCTAACAGATCAAGTGGGGAAGACACAATCGTGGCCATTCGTTGTGCCTTGGACTTTTGACTTGGAGAATGATCGTGTGGCCTGCATTTAATCTGAAATTGGAGGGAAAGGAGTTGGCCAAAACGCGCCGTTTCATTAATTGAAACGGGCGGGCCTGAGTTGATAGTGTTAATCCCACCCCCCAGTTATAGGCCCATTCCACTTTCAACGTGGTTTCACTTCTATTTTCACCCCCAGCGTGTGTTTTTTATTTTCTCTAATTCTGAGTAATTCTGGGCCTAGTGTAAAGCGCTAACCACACCCCCATTGTTGGCCCATCCTGGATTATTAACTGGGCGCATATTCTATTCATACCCCCCTCCCTCATTTTAATTCATTTAATTTTTAATTCCATTTTAATTTTTCATCAACTTTGAAAATTCATAATAAATCCATAAAAAATGCATTTCACTTCATTCTTTTTACATTATTTTCATTAAAATGTCTAGAAAATTTTCATCAAATAAAATTGCATTTTTATTTTTATTCCATATTTTTTCCATATTTTCTAAATAAATGTCATATTAAATAGCTTCATTTCATGCATCATTTTAATAATTTTTGTTCTCTTACATGCTTTAATATTTTTTGGTCATTCTTTTTATATTGTTTAGATGAGATATTCAACTTGTAGAAATATTTTAGTTCCCATTTTTAGGAATTAATTTTAGGTGATTAAAATAGGGTTGAACATCATGAACAAAACTAGGGTTTTAGGTGACAACTTAAGAAGTTTGATTACATTTCCCGTAGGACTTAGGATTTAATTAAATTAGTTATGGGACTATAGGGGTTATGGGTAGCTATTAGATCCCTTAGAGAAAAGTTAGGATTCCCCTACTGCTATTAATATTGTCTGTATATCTGATTGACTGGTGTGGTGTGCCCTCTGGGGATTTATTGCTTGTTTGCTTGGGTATTGGGTTTGTCTGGGGACTTGGGGAAGCTGAAGACTTGAGGAGATGAAGACCATTGGAGATTCAAAGATTGAAGATCAACTGTCAGAGTTGAGGAGGAGTTTCTTGCTAGCAGATGCTGAGGAGACTAGGGTTTAGGAGCTAGGCAGAGCTCTAGATTAGAAAGCTTATTTCTCAAACATGGATTGCTTTGACTGCATCCATCCTTCCTCTATGATTCAAAGTCTCTTTCAAATATCCACCTCCTTCCTTTGGAAGGATCAGTGAATATGTTTGAAAGATAGAACTTTTGAGAGGAAACTTTCTGTTTAATGTTAACAGTTGATGAACCACCCTTGGTAGGTAATTAACTGTCTAACATTCATTCACTTCACTCTTGTGACTGATCCCTCATCCTGGAGGATAAGACTTGAAGAAAAGCCATTGCAGATGGAAGACAGATGATCAAAGCCCTTGTCTGAAGGCCATGAAGATGGAGATTGATGCTTGTTGAAGCCTGTAGCTGATTGGAGATTATTTGAAGCCAGATGTTGATTCATAGCTGCTGATGCTGTTTCTTTTGCTGTTGTATTTCATTTTCTGATGCATTGATTGGTTTTCTGGACTGTATTGCTTGCTGTTTACCCTGCTGGGTTGAAAGTGAAGCCTGTTCACTTTTGCCTATTGTTTTCTAGGTTCGAGGTTGAGTGGGACTCCCTTGCCTCGCTTGTACTGTTGCATCCATGCATTTTACTGCTTTACTGTATATATCTGGTATTGTTTCTGTTTCTGCCTATCCCGTAGGATCTCTGTTTCTCTCTGTGCAAGAGAGGAACATGATAGACACTAGGTCTTAACCCATGCATGATAACATTAGGTTAGTTTGTTTCCCTTCGCAACCATAGGTTAGAGTTCTATCTCTTCTTCCTCAAAACAAACAGAAAAATACATAAAGATTTCAAACACAATAAAAGACACTTCTTCCGTAAAAGAATGTGAACTCTTCAAGACGTCATTTTTGTCCGCCGGGACTGCTAATCAAGTGACCCTTTTTTAGAAGGAATAAAATCAATCAAGGACAGACTTATGTCGTGCGTGGCCCGAACTACGTTTGCTCTGATCTTCCATGCAGTGTGGAAGTACGTAGGCATAGGATGCGATATCCTAGCGAGCAACTTTCCCCTCCTTTCCCGTAGGTAGGCGAACTACGTTGACTCTGATTTCTCGTTCCAGACGGGAATACGTAGGCATAAAGTGCGATACTTTGCCGAGTCATTTTTTATTTTCATTTTCTTTTCTTTTAACCCCAGACCTTTAGCGTAGATAGAATAACAATCCATACCCGAAAACAAGCGTGGATCCCATCGAGTACGATGGACGTGAGGGGTGCTAATACCTTCCCCTTGCGTAACCGACTCCCGAACCCAGGTTTTGGTTGCGACGACCATACCTTTCCCGTCTTTGTGAGGTTTACTCTGGGCGTTTCCTTTCCCTCCCGTGGGATAAATAACGCACGGTGGCGACTCTTCTGTTCAGCCGGCGCCGATTTTCGCAGTAGCGACAATGCAGAAGCACCACTCATAATGCGCCGGAATGCCCATTGCTAGCCGGAATCTCACCAGACCAGGTAAATTATGCTCAAGGAAATCCTTACGCAAATATCTATAACCCAGGTTGGCGAAATCATCCAAACTTTTCTTACAAAAGCGAAAATGCATTGCAAATGCCTACTGCTCCGCCAGGATATCAGAAACCAGCTGCCGCTCAGAATGCACCTAGGAAATCCAACCTCGAATTGATGATGGAAAAATTCATAGCTACTCAAGCTCAAACAAACAAAGAATTCCTGAATCAAAACATACACACTAGCGAGCAAATTAAACAGTTGACCAGAAAAGTAGATGCTTTAGCCACCCACAACAAAATGTTAGAAACACAGATATCACAAGTGGCTCAACAACAAGCCTCTGCTGCCGCACCTGCTGGCACATTTCCTGGACAACCCGAACAGAATCCAAAAGGCCAAGCAAATGCTGTAATACTAAGAAGTGGAAAAGAATTGGACGAACCGATCGATCCGAGGACCGAAAACTTAGCCATGCAACAAAAACCAACTGAACAAGCAGAAAAGGAATCTGAGTTAGAGAAGAAGGAAGACAACGAGAAGGAGGATACCGCAAGTGAAAAAACTCAAGCACCTCCAGCGCCATATAAACCACCTATCCCTTATCCTCAAAGATTAATAAACTCCAAAACTTCAGGACAGTTTAAGAAATTTGTAGAGCTCCTTAAACAGCTGAATATTACTATTCCTTTTACAGAAGCGATAACTCAAATGTCGTCATACGCTAAATTTCTCAAAGAAATCCTGTCAAATAAGAGAAAGATCGAGGATAACGAAATAGTTACACTTACTGCAGAGTGTAGTGCCATTATTCAAAACCGCATGCCTCCTAAATTAAAAGACCCAGGTAGTTTCTCCATACCCTGCGTCATTGGAAAGTTCGTAATAGACAAAGCTCTATGCGATTTAGGAGCCAGTATCAGTGTTATGCCTTTATCTATATGCAAAAAGCTAAATATGGGAGACCTCAGACCAACCAAAATGTCCGTTCAATTAGCTGACCGATCAGTAAAATACCCTGTCGGAATACTGGAAAACGTTCCAGTGCGCATAGGACAATTCTACATTCCAACTGACTTCATAATCATGGACATCAAGGAATATACTGTAACCCCAATTATTCTAGGAAGACCATTCCTAGCTACAGCCGGAGCTATTATAGACGTGAAGAAAGGAAGGCTAACATTCAAAGTAGGAGAAGAAAAGATAGAGTTCATTCTCACCAAGTTCTTACAAGCACCAGCCATAGACGATACCTGCTATTTAGTAGACGAAATTGACGAATGCATAAGAGAACTTGAAAATGAAGAGACCATGTATTCAGAAATAATAAAGATCCAAATACCCGATATTTCTGAAGACGATGATTGGCGTAAACCGTATAAAGACGACAGCCTAAGCGAAAGCTTAGCACTGACTCCAAACCACATGCCAGGTCCGAAGAACCCATCTTTAGAACTTAAAACACTACCCAAAAACCTTAGATATGAATTTCTAGACGATGAACTAAAAAGACCAGTGATAGTCAACGCCGACTTAGGACAACCAGAAACTGAAAAGCTATTAGAAGTCCTAAAGAAGTACCCCACCGCGTTAGGCTATAACATAAGTGATCTAAAAGGTATAATCCCTTCGATCTGTATGCATCGAATTACAATAGAGGAAGACTCTAAAACCTCTAGAGAGCATCAGAGAAGACTGAACCCCATCCTGAGCACTGTAGTCAGAGATGAAGTAAAGAAATTGCTAGATGCAGGAATCATCTATCCGATCTCCGATAGTGAATGGGTCAGCCCAGCTCATGTCGTACCAAAGAAAGGAGGAGTCACTGTAGTTAAAAACGAAAAAGGCGAATCAATTACAAAAAGAGTCGTGACTGGAAGCAGGATGTGCATTGATTATAGGAAGCTTAACAAGGCCACACGCAAAGATCATTTCCCGTTACCCTTCATAGACCAAATGTTGGAAAGATTAGCCAAACATTCATACTTCTGCTATCTAGATGGTTATTCAGGATTCTTCCAAATTCCCATTCATCCTGATGACCAAGAAAAGACTACATTCACCTGTCCTTATGGTACTTTTGCTTACCGCCGAATGCCGTTCGGACTCTGTAATGCTCCAGCAACCTTCCAAAGATGCATGATGGCAATCTTCGCAGATTTCATAGACGACATCATGGAAGTATTTATGGACGATTTCTCGGTATGTGGACAAAGTTTCGAAGGATGCCTACAAAACTTAGAAATGGTATTAGAACGTTGTGTAAAAGTAAACCTCGTCCTAAATTGGGAAAAATGCCATTTTATGGTCCGACAAGGAATAGTTCTAGGACATGTCATATCAGATAAAGGAATTGAGGTAGGCAAAGCTAAAATAGAGATTATAAAAGATCTCCAACCTCCAAAATCCGTACGAGAAATACATAGTTTTCTAGGACATGCCGGTTTCTACAGAAGATTTATAAAAGATTTTTCAAAAATCACAAAACCTCTGACCGGCCTGTTGATGAAAGATGTTGAGTTCGTCTTTGACGACGACTGTCTAAAAGCATTCGAAACATTAAAATCAGCCCTTATCACCGCACCAATTATGCAACCACCCGATTGGCGACTACCGTTCGAAATCATGTGCGATGCGAGTGATTATGCCGTAGGCACAGTTCTAGGACAAAGGAAGGACAAGAAACTCCATGCCATCTACTATGCCAGTAGAACCTTAGATCCTGCCCAAATGAACTACGCTACCACAGAAAAGGAACTTCTAGCAGTTATATTTGCGCTTGACAAATTCCGTTCTTACTTAGTAGGAGCAAAAATTATCATATACACAGACCATGCTGCCATAAGGTACCTAATAAGCAAAAAGGATGCCAAACCAAGACTATTGAGATGGATCCTGTTATTACAAGAGTTTGACTTAGAAATCAAAGATAAGAAAGGAACCGAGAACGTTGTTGCAGATCACTTATCCCAAATAGAAGGCATCAGACACGAACCAGTACCGATAAATGACGATTTCCCGTACGAACGTCTAATAGCCAAATTAGAAAGTGACATACCCAACTAAATCTCGGAAGATCCAGAATTCGAAAAAGCCGTAGAAGCCGTCTATGCCCAAGTCACATTACCCTGGTATGCTGACATTGTTAATTACCTCGCTGCAGGCGTGCTTCCACCGGATCTCACTTATCAACAAAAGAAGAAATTCTTCCACGATCTGAAACACTATTATTAGGACGAACCTCTACTCTTCAAGAGAGGGGCCGACAACATATACCATCGCTGTGTCCCATAGGAAGAAGTAGAAAATATCATTTCCCAATGCCATTCAGCACCATATGGTGGTCATGCTAGTACATCCAAGACGTGCGCTAAAATTCTCCAAGCCGGCTTATTCTGGCCTAACCTCTGGAAAGACGTTCACATCGCTGTGCTAAAATGTGATCAATGCCAACGAACTGGCAACATCTCACGACACGATGAAATGCCTCAGAAAGGAATCTTAGAGGTAGAAATATTTGACGTATGGGGAATAGATTTCATGGGACCATTCCCACCTTCTTTTGGTAATCACTAAATACTCATCGTTGTAGACTACGTGTCTAAATGGATAGAAGCCATTGCTGCTCCAACAAATGACGCACGAGTAGTAATCAAACTCTTCAAAAACACAATCTTTCCTAGATTCGGTGTACCCAGACTCGTCATCAGTGACGGCGGATCTCACTTCATATCGCGAATATTCGATAAACTTCTCTCTAAATATGGAGTCCGACACCGGGTAGCTACACCTTATCACCCGCAAACTAGCGGACAAGTAGAGGTCTCGAACAGAGAAATAAAACATATATTGGAAAAGACTGTCGCTACCTCAAGGAAAGATTGGTCATCAAAGCTACAAGAAGCTTTATGGGCTTATAGGACCGCTTTTAAGACACCAATAGGTACTACCCCCTACAAATTAGTTTACGGTAAATCCTGCCATCTCCCCGTAGAACTAGAGCATAAGGCCTTATGGGCCATTAAGACACTCAATTTCAACTACACCGAGGCAGGAGAAAAGCGAATCTTGAACTTACACGAATTGGAAGAACTTCGATTAGACGCTTACGAAAATGCCCGTATCTATAAAGAACGAACTAAAAAGTGGCATGATAAACGTTCAGTCAGGAAACAATTCAGTGTGGGAGACATCGTATTGCTCTTTAATTCTAGATTAAAACTCTTCCCAGGTAAACTAAAATCTAGGTGGTCTGGACCTTATGAAGTGACTAAGGTACTTCAGAGTGGAGCTGTCGAAATTACAGATAAGACGAATGCACCGTTTATCGTAAACGGGCAACGTCTAAAACATTATAATAAGAACGACAACAACCCTCAAGTTAGCAATATAACATTGCTTGAGCTTCCAGCTCAAACACCCGAATAGCTTCTCACCAAGCTATCGTCAGGCTTTAGACGTTAAAAACAGCGCTTACTGGGAGGCAACCCAATTTCCCTCGTTACTGTATTTCATTTTTATTCAAAATTTTGCTTTGAAAATCCAACAAAAAAAATTCTAAACTTATAATTATTATTACTTTCTACTTTCGTTTGTTTTCATATTTTTATTTTATTTTATTTTTCTCTTTTGTCTTTTGTTTCTACCACTTTTTGTTTTTAAAAATCCTGACTTCAAACTCCTGTTTTAAACTTTTCAGGATTTTTAAAGTCTTCAAAACATTCCTTCTGTTTTCTCCGAATTACCTGCGAGTATGGCCGAGTACGACTTCGCAAAGGTTCGTTTTCGAGGACTAGCTCAAAAAGCAAGATTTGCAGCACTAGCTGAAAGAGAATTCGCCTTAACGCTGTATTATGATAAGTCTACCATGGATAAACTAGGAATCACGGATAGCATTCAATACCTGTTCAATCAATTGGGTTGGGAGAACACTGCTTTGAAAACACGTTTTGCTACCTATAAGGATCTTACCTATGAATTCCTTAGTTCTTTCAAATACATACCCAACTATGGCTTTGGATCCAACACAGAGCTGAGTACCTTCCGAATGTTTGGAATGGACCAAACCCATAGTCGGATGTCACTAGCTAACCTCCTAGGATTTCCTAGCGGACCGCATGTGTTCATTAGTGCAGAAGATGACGATATTGATTTTCAACTCGACCAATTCTGGGGTAGAATCACAGGCGACTATCACCCTGAACCAGACAAAATGTATAATGATGATATCCATAACCCAGCTTTCAGATACTTCCATAAGATACTAGCTCACACCTTGTTTGGGAAAGAAGAAAATATTACTACCGTATCTAAACAGGAGTTATTCATCATGTTCTGTGCTTCTCAGGGACGTACAGTAAATGCAGTGCCTTTCATGATGAGATCTTTCAAACGCCTCACACATGAACCACATACACCTATTCTTATAGGAGGCCTCGTGACAATGGTTGCCCACGAGCTTGGCCTTAGATTCCACTTAAATGCAAGCACTCGTTTTGGCACCATCCGAACCATGAACATACAATTCTGCTTTAATAGGCGCATTTTAGGAACTATGGGACCTGGACCGTATGAGTACCTCATTAACGAAAAACCAGTACAGCTATTCACACTGTCTGATCATCTGATGACAAGTATCCACAATAAGGACAACTGGCTTTATGAACTGGACGAGCCTATGGGACCTCCTTCACCACAGTCACCACCACAGAACTATATGTATGACAGTGACCACATCTCTGAGGCACACGACTATATGTACTATGAGGATGTTGTATCTGAAGCTGAAGTAGACCCTATGACTCTTCCGCACTACAACACCTATTCTGAGCCTATCCCTGAGGAGACCACCGACAAAATGAATACTGTTCTACTCCGATTGGACAATGTTGATGCAGCTCTGACTACTGTAAAAGATGACATCGCAGGCATACACAGCGAACTGGTAGTCTTCATGGACTTAGTCTGTGACCAGCTCGACTACTACACACGGAAATTCGATGAGTTGAAGACACGAAAAGACTAGATACTAGTTTTAGCAGTAGGTTCAGTTTAGTTTGGTTTAATTTAGTTTCGTTTAATCATTTGGAATTTTCGCATTGTTAATTTCTTTATGTACTACATACAATCATTTCAATTTCATGTTATTTCAATCATAATCTTTATTCAATTATTCTATTTTTATGTTACTTTTTGCTTGTTGGCTGTTATAACAAATTGCCGTATCATTACTAGGCCTAAAAATCACTACGAGAACGCTCTCAGAGCAAAATTCTGTGTTCTGCAGATTTTGCTGCTGTGACGACCGTCACAGGACCCTGACGAGCGTCACGCGGGTGACGACCGTCACACATACGTGACGACCGTCACGAACCCAGAACTGCTATCTGATATAACAGGGTTGCGTTTTCTCTCCCACTACCCTCATTTCAACTCCCAATCATCAAAACTCCTCCCCCACTACAAATTTTCGTTCTCCCCACATTGCACCATATATTTCAATTCCAATCTCAACTTCCAACCACACTTCTGTCAGTTCTTCCCACTCTGCAGAAAAACCCCAATCTTCAGAACCCTCTCAATCTTCCAACAATGGCAAGAAATGCAGAAACCCCAGATATCAGCAACATTATCTTCAGCGAAGGTGACTTAGGCGACAGACAGCGAGCAAACTACATCGCATTTCATCAGAGGTCGCTCCAGCCGACTCATTATCCACACATTCCGTCGCTTACGGAGCTCGGACTCCATGAAGGCGTAACCTGGATGCTTCAAAGAGCAAGCATCTGGAACCTCTGCACCAACCCACTGCCAACATACGAACAACTCACTCTCGAGTTCTTGAGTTCGTTTACCTACGTCACATCCAGCGGCGACCTAAACCAACATTCCGGTGCCGCATGCTTCCGGATGTTCAGCACCAACTATCAGGTGAACCAAAATCAGATTGCCAGCATCCTACAGCTACCTCGAGGCGACAATGCCCACTGCCGCATCACCGATCAGTTCCAGCATGAAGCTTTCGCACTGTGGTATCGGTTGACCGGCATCAATGCCGATGGTTGGGACTCTCTGCACGCCACACATATCCATAACCCAACCATCCGGTACTTTCGCAGAGCGTTGAGCAACACAATCTTCGCCAGAGACAGCAACCACAAGGTGAACTCGAAAGAGCTCTTCTTCCTCCATTGCGTCTTCAACAACGAGCCTGTCAACGCCGCTCCGTTTCTGCTGGCTCACATCCAGGCCAACTGCAACCGTAGCTCGAAGCCATTTTACTTTGGCGGGATTGTCACTGCCATTGCACTTGGGCTGAACCTTGGCGACCGCCTCCAGCACCTCCATTCCATCCCCTCGGTGTTCCTTGACACCGACCACTGCAGAGCCTCTCACCTTATCCGCTCCAGAGCTGACGGCAGGTACCATCCGGTAGTGCGTGGCAAGACTGTCCGAAGCATCATCCTTCCATCACGCACCCGCACACACCCAGAGGATCGAACCAACTGGTTATTTGACCTCACTGCCCCTCCTGCTGCCGCTGTTCCTACTCAGGACCACACCCAAGGTTCTGACGATGAAATCCAAGCTGAGTTGGACAGGTCCGAGCAGCCAGAGGCATCGCAGCCTCCTCCTTACGAAGGTACATCCTCTCGCCGCCGCCGCCATCATCTAGTTCCAGACTGCACAGAAGAGGAGCTCCGCCGCTCTCTAGACTAGCAGGCACAGATACTTGCGATGCTGCAGCAGCAGAATCAGCGAGCTGACCAGTTCGAAGCTTGGCATCGGACTCAAATGCAACAACTTCAAACCGGCCAAGCTACCATTACTGAGAACCTGGCGAATCTGACTTTGCAGGTCGAAGGACTCCGGGACACCGTCTACCACACAGGAGCTATGAGTTATGAGGACCGAGTAGCCCTTGCCAGAGCCAGAGGACGCTAGTGCGGACGTGACCGAGGCAGCGGACGTGATTAGCCATCCATCTTTCCTTATTTGTTTACTATATTTCCAGTTTATTTGTACTTTCATTTCAGTTGTATCTCCCTCTCATGCTTCAAAATCAGTGGGGACACTGATTGAGATAGTGTGGGAGCGGAGCCTTTATTTCCATTTCATTGTTATTTCCATTCCACTGTACTTTGAATTTCGTAAGTTCTATTTAAACATTTTCTATTTTTAGCAAATAAAGCTCGTTTATATATCCTTTTCCCGTTACGCAAACATCCCCACATTATTCAACGTAAACAAAAATTTCCGTTCGTTCCTCAAAAGCAAAAGCATCACGAGAATGCACCCGAGTTCAAACCAAGTTTTGAAACTCCGAGGAAACGACAGTTCTAACAAAACCAGTACCGTCCTGACACCTTAGATCTCCGGTTTATGCGAGTCGGTCTCACTACCTACGCGTACCAAAGTCTCAAGTGTCTACGCAAACATCGCCCCAAGTAGTTTATACTAGCAGTCAGCACCATCCTAAAGCACTTCTAAGCGAGCGACCGATGCAAATAAGTGTATGATCTCCAAAAAGATGAAAAATCATGAAAAGAGAGCTAAATAGCCCAAAAATATAAGACACGTTTCCTTCTAAGTTAGGTGCTCCTCACCCGAGCATTTAACCCAACGACACGAAAACTCATTGAAAAATCAATGACATAAGCTTATGATCAATGTAGAAGATCAAAAACAAAAATGAGATCATATTCACTAACAGGTCGACTTGCCATGAAAGTGTACGGACAACGGGCTTAATGTGATTGCGCTAGAACAAACAGGGTGAACTTGCCGCGAGAACCTTGACGCCAAGCTACAGTAGTATGACTGGGACCGGTTTGCATAAGAAGGAGACCTCCGAAGACTTGTAGTTCAGTGTCGTCATGGTACTCGTTTTGTTCTTACCAAGAATCCCGATTTTTCCCAACTTTGCGAACGAAGAAGCTGCCTCGTGCTTGCCGACCTTTTCATGTTTTACTTGAGGACAAGCAAAGATTCAAGCTTAGGGGAGTTTGATAACACGAAATCGTATATATATTTTGATGCATAATTCAACTAAAGTTTTACCGTTTTCAATCCGATTTCGGGTTATTTCCGTGTTATTTGTCTGATGTTTTGCAGGTATTCAATGATCACGTCTAAACAAGGCAACATGAAGAAAAGAAGCAATCTCAGATGAAATATGGACGAAAAAGGAGTGAAAACATCATGAAAAGCGCAGAAGATTGTTTTTGCTGATGTGACGACCATCACAGCTTCATGACGACCGTCACACGGGTGACGACCGTCACACCTTGTGACGACCGTCACGCAGGAAAAAAACGCCCCACTTCAATTACACGTTAAAGAAGCAGTTCCAAGTCCCAAATAGTGGACCACTACTCCATGAATTTTCTGCCTCAAAGTCCACTCTCTCCAGCTGTAACCGTTAGAATTCCATTTCTATAAAAGGGGAAGCAGGGGACCTCAGAAAGGGAGCCGCATTCATACAACGAAGTGCTGCCAAATTTATTTCTAGAGCAAACCTTTCCAGTTTAATATTCTTATTTGTTTCTCTTTACTTTCTCTGTATTCCATTTTCATTCTTCTGTAATTTCTACTTTTATTGTACGATCAATTTGGCATAAAGACCAGAATCCTGCCAACATCTGTGGAGGATCTGCCCAAAGGCCAATTAGAATATTTACAGGTTTCTCATTTCAATCGTAATTCCAGTTTTATTATAATGCAAATTATTATTTATTGTTTTTATTTATGTTTTATATTTCCCAAATCCATGTCTAGCTAAACTTAGGTAATCGATATGTAGTGATAATTCGAAAAGGATTTGATAACAACTGGTTGAAAAACTTTCTTTTCAAAAGTAATTTATGGTCTGAGTGTTTAAAATTGATTTACTGAATAAACTTCGTCGCGAAAGCGAGAACTTATTTAAAAGTAGTTTTGCCACGAAAGTGGGAAATTAATTAAGATACGAACCAACAAGCGAAAGTTGCGGTAAGATCAGATAGTAAACACTAGTCATCCATTTTAATAACAGCGAAAGCACTTTAAAATGAATTAGAACTTAGAGATTTCCAAAAAATAATTTTAACCCCGAATGGGATGCGAAAGTGTACGTTTGGCCCTTAGAATTATGATTAGCGTCAATAACCATCGTGAGGCGAGAGTCTTTAAATCACCATTTTCTGCTTAAATAAACTCTGAAAACTATTTCATACACCGGTAACTTGTCAAATCCCTGAAGAACACAATTACTGCATATCGATTCAATCAATTATAATCTAAGTAGCATTCTTAGTTCCCTTTTAGTTACAATCTTATTCCCTTAAACATATTCTACCTAGCTAAACATAGTAACTCCCGAGAACACTAGTTTGATTACGAGTCCCTGTGGGATCGATATCTATTATTACTATGCGATAGACTGTGCACTTGCAGTTGGGTTGTATTAGACATAGAAAGTCGCGATCAGATCCCGTCGAGTACGACGGACGTGAGGGATGCTAACACCTTCCCCTTGCGTGATCGACTCCCGAACCCGAGATATGGTTGCGATAACCTGCCTTTTCCCATTTTCATTAGGTTTTCTCTAATCGTTTCCTTTCCTTCTTTTGGGATAAATAACGAACGGTGGTGACTCTTCTGTCATTGTTGGCCCCTCTTCGCAGCGATACAAGGGGTTCCTATCAGTGACAGTGCTATGTTCTTGCCAAAGCGAAGCGATGTTCATCTCAGTCAACGGCACAGTAGCCTTGATCTTTGCATCTGCATCATCATAACACGTTTGCATTTTTGCATCCTGCATTTTCATTTGCATCGCAGGTTGTTCTCAGTGGCCTCGTGTTCTTATCTCTTCTTGGCTTTCTTTAGTAACAGGATTGAGAAGTTCAGTTTCCACATATATCCAACTCGCGGGAATCTGCGAAAAGTAATGGATCAGGTTCAAGCTAAAATGAAGGAAGTCAGAGCTCGCATGTGCTAGTTCATGGAGCTGATGCAGAATGTTGCCAGCAGGCAAGAACAATTAAGAACTATGGTCCAACCGTTGATAACACCAGGTGGTGGATCTGTTCCACAGAGTATTCCTACTGTTGTCATACCTCTGGGCGGAGGTGCTGCGAATGGAAATGGTAATGTTGCTGATGGAAGTGTGTGCACTGTGCACGAGGATGCTGGCCCTCATTGGGAAGATAACCAGGATGATGTCTTTTCCATGAGAGATATGGAGGGTGGTTTACCGACTGAAGCTGATAAGAGGTTTAAACTGATTGAGGAAAAGATGAAATCTTTTGAGAATCAGAACTTCTGGGTCTTGATATGTCAGATCTTGGTCTAGTTCCTGGGGTCAAGATTCCCCCCAAGTTCAAGGTACCAGATTTTGAAAAGTGCAAAGGGACAACTTGTCCTAGAGTACACCTCCGAGCATACTTCCGGAAAATGTCTGCGTACTCCAATGATGAAAAGGTGTTAATGCATTGCTTCCAAGATAGTCTGGCAGAAGCGTCTTTGGAATGGTATACGGGACTCGAGAGAACTCATATCCGCAGCTGGAGAGAATTGGATGAAGCTTTTGTGCGTCACTATCAATATAATAGTGATCTGGCACCGAACAGGTTACAATTGCAGAGTTTGTCGCAGAAGAGTACTGAGAGCTTCAAGGAGTACGCCCAGAGATGGCGAGATTTAGCAGCGAGAGTGCAACCTCCCATGGCGGAGAGAGAATTGACTAACATGGTCATGGCTACGCTGCCCGATGTGTATTATGAGAAGCTGATAGGTTGCATGTCTGCGAGTTTTTCAGATCTAGTAATAGCAGGAGAAAGAGTCGAAAGCGGTATCAAAATGGGAAAGATCCAAGTTGCTCCTGATTCTTCCAAAGATGCAAAGAAGCCTTATGTTGGGAAGGAAAGAGAAACTAATGATGTATCTACTCCAACTGCTCCTCAACAGTCAGCCCGGTACCAACAACCTTATGCTCCTCAGCAGCAGAACTATCGGCGCCAAAATCAGAATAGGCCTCGCAACAATTTGGAAAGAAGGAATTCTCCTCTTCATCCAGTTCCTATGCCGTACAGCCAGCTTCTGCCACATCTGATTCAGAACTCATTGGTGGACCACAAGACTCTCAAGCCGGTGCCAGAGCCATACCCTCTTGGGTATGATCCTAGTGTGCAATGCGGATATCATGGAGGATCCATGGGACACTCAACTGAAGATTGCAAAGCCTTTCAAGCCAAAGTGCAGCAGTTGATTGACAAAGAGTACATATCCTTTCCCAAAGGAAATTTGGTTATGCATGTCGACCTTTCATCTGATTGAGTTTAAAGATGGTTGGCTCAACAACAAGTCCAGATGTGAAAGCCTGGTTCCCCGGAGCTGACAATCTTTGTTGTATCATGTCATTTCTTTGCATTTGTAGTTTCTTTTCTGTTTAAGTGCAAATCTCATTTGTAAAACTTGTTGTTTTCAATTGATATTGATAATGAAATGAATATGCAGGTTTTTGATTAAATCCATTTGTGTTCACTCTATGCTTTTATTGATGTCAAACGCTTGTTTAAGCGGAATCCGGGGAGGATGACAAAATTGGAAGACGTGCAAGCTTCTGATTGTATGCTTTTGAATAAAACCTGCTGATGATGTACATGCATTGTTTCAAATTCCTAAACACCAGGGATATAAGGAAGATGATCCCTTGTCAACCCCTTTGAGCCTAGTAGTAGGAGTTTCTTTCTGAAAAACAAAAAACCCTCAATCTTAATATGGGGCAGGGTAGGTGTCAGTTAATTTGACCGAGCGTCCAAATTGCAAAAGGAGTGTTCCTGTTTGAGGACTAATCACACCTCTAGAGGCCGTGCCTAAAAAACCACAGCGGTTATCCGTTACCGACCAAGGAGTGAAACAGTCACAATCCCTTTAACAAGTCAGACAAGTCGGTGTCATATGATTTGTTCAAATAAAAAAAAAGAGAGAAAAAATCAAAAGAAGAAGCCCGCTAAGTCGAACCTTGAAAACAAGCGACTTAGGCAAAAATGAGGGTATCCCGCTGGACTTCAAAATCAAAAATTCAAAAGAGTCAGTCCAGGCAAAAATAGGAAAATCGAAAAAATGACGAAGAACAGGTCGTGTGATTCCAGGCACCAAAAGACGAAAAGCGAGTGATTATCACTCCAAAAATTTGTGGTTTCCTGAACCATCATTCCTGTCATTCAACCTTTAAAAGGTGAGCACTTATGTCAAGTTAGCTTAACATAGAATTGGAGAACATCAAGGAGATTGGGTGGGTTAAAACAAACTTTGTGCCTTATATCCTTTCTTTCAAACCGTGAACCTGACCACGTTACAACCTTCAAAAGTCCTAATTGAAGCAGGTTTGTTTCGAAAGCATACTTCGGTAAAGATCGCGTCGAAACTGACTCCTAAAAAGATTCCTCTTACCATATTGGTTTTAATGTTGACATTTTGATAGGTGATTCGTTCACTATATGTCACAAAATCTTTTTTCCAGTGAACACACTTGGATTTCAAAACTATCATATGCATTACATTAATATATCTTTTGTGCAGAACAATTTGCTTTACTTGTGAGTAAACACTTGACATCAGGAAAGTTTCCACAGTGGAAAGTTTGATCAGGATAAAATACATAGCGCCCGAGTACTCTGTTGAGCAGGGGCAAGTCGCATCAAAATATCATATAATGGGAGTCAGCCATCCAAAAGTCAGTTAATCTGAAGGCAATCAGATCGAGATTTGACAAATCTCTTGAAGTCAGGGGCACGCCTTCCCAAGTCAGCCAATCAGGGGCAAAATCCATTGCAAGGCTGGGGCAGGCCACCCTAAGAGCCCAAAAGATATCCTCCTCCAGAAGCCAACACCTCTTCAAAGTCCAGAATGCTGAAGCAGTTCATAGAAAACCATCAGGATATAGAGATTTTAGGTTTTCTCGTGAGGAGGTTTTTCCTGAGATCCCACAGGCTGGGGCAAGATTGGAAACAAAAGAATTGTTCCTCTCCATATCTTCGGAGCTTATCAGAGTTAGTCAACCAGGGATGAATCCTTTCGTGGTACAGATTCTGAGGCAAGCCATCTCGAGGTCGTCTCATGGAAAACTGCTTCATTTGCAAGTTGAACTACACTGGGGCAGTTACTCAAGCGAGTTTGTTCTCCTCAGCCAGAGTTGAGTGTCGGGGAATCGTGTCGTCACCCCACCAAATAATCTAAACCCGTTACCTGTCAAAACTGTGTAACCAAAATCATTTCCAAAGCCAAAAATCAGTTCCCGTCTGATATCCCAAACTACAAAATCATTTCCCGTATGATATCCCAAACTACAAAATCAGTTCCTGTCTGGTACCCGAAACCAGGAGTCAATTCTCGTCTGACTAGTTTTGTAGTCAGTTCTCGTCTGACCCATTTTTGGTAAACCTGATTCTCGCCTGGGAGTCAGTTCTCGTCTGACCTGTTTTGTAGTCAGTGCTCGTCTGACCCGTTTTTGGAAAACCTTCAAACCAGTCCTTGCTTGGTCAATACTTTAGTAAACACCAGTTCCCGCTTGGTACCTGTCAACTTTTAAACCAGTTCCCGCCTGGTCGCCCATTCTCTAGCCTATTGTTTAACCAGTCCTCGTCTGGCCAACACAGTTTCAAAGTCCAGTTCTTGTCTGGCAAACCAGAAATCAGTTCATGTATGATGTCCAAAACCAAAATTAGTTCTCGTCTGACCTATTTTGTAGAACCCATTTCTCGTCTGGTAGTTAGTTCTCGTCTGACTTGTTCAAATCCTGTTCTCGTCTGGTAGTCAGTTCTCGTCTGACCTGTTTTGTGGAACTCCAATTCTCGTCTGGTAGTCAGTTCTCGTTTGACCCCTTTTTTAGAACCCAGTTCTCGCTTGGTGGTCAGTTTTCGTCTGACCTTGTTTTATGAACCCCAGTTCTTGTCTAATAGTCTACCCTCGAATGCTAGTGCTCGTCTAGTAATTCCCTGTTTAAATCAAAAGCCCAAGCGTACTTGGCACAAACATTCCCGGTGTCTTACATGCTATCACATTCCCCGACACGAGGCTCGATTGATTTCGCTTCTCCATAATAGAGATTTTGTATCCCCCAGGGTAACATCGATAAATCAGGAATATCCCATCAGTAGTGATGTGCATTTCTTCCCAGCAGGTGGGGATGACATCAGAGTACCTTGTAACCCAACATCACTCATCTGTTCAAGGCCTAGTTCTCGTCTGGAAAATTGTTTCTGAGTCTAGTTCTCGTCTGGCTTGTCATTTTTTCGAAGCTCAGTCCCCGTGGAATACCAGTTCTCGTCTGGTAGACGACATTTGAGTCTGATTCTCTCCTGGTAAATGCCAGTTGTTCAAACCAGCACTCGTCCGGTTATCTTTTATTTAGCCTACAGTTTAAACTCCAGTTCTCTCTTGGTAATCAGTTCTCGTCTGACTTGCTCTGTAGAACCCAGTTCACGCCTGGTAGTCAGTTCTCGCCTGACTTATTTTGAAGAACCCAGTTCTCGCCTGGTAGTCAGTTCTCGTCTGACCTATTTCCCAGAACCTAGTTCTCTCCTGGTAGTCAGTTCTCGTCTGACACGTTGTTGTAGAACCCAGTTCACGCCTGGTAGTCAATTCTCGTCTGACCTGTTTTGAATAACTCTAGTTCTCGCCTGGTAGTCAGTTCTCGCCTGACCTTATTTTGAAGAACCCGGTTTACGTCTGGTAGTCAGTTCTCGCCTGACTTATTTTGAAGAACCTAGTTCACGTCTGGTAGTTAGTTCTCGCCTGACCTGCTTTAGTAGTCAGTTCTCACCTGACTTATTTTGAAGAACCCAGTTCACGTTTGGTAGTCATTTCTCGCATAACCTGCTTTGGTGGTCAGTTCTCGTCTAACCTTGTTTTGAAGAATCCAGTTCTCATTTGGTAGTTAGTTCTCACCGCTTTGGTAGTTAGTTCTCGCCTGAACTTGTTTTGAAGAACCCAGTTCACGTCTGGTAGTCAATTCTCGCCTGACTTGTTTTGAAAAACCCAGTTCACATCTGGTAGTCAGTTCTCGCCTGACCTGCTTTGGTATTCAGCTCTCGCCTGACCTTGTTTTGAAGAATCCAGTTCTCATCTGGTAGTCAGTTCTTGCCTGACCTACTTTGGTAGTCAGTTCTCGCCTGACCCTGTTTTCAGAATCCAATTCTCGCCTGGTTATTAGTTCTCGCCTAACCTATCTAATTCAGATCCAGGGTTTATTTTCCCAACAAAAGTCCAATCGTAATTGGCATGTCCCCAGTCATCCCCAGCGAAGTTGGTTTCGTCTCTTCAGCATTTATTTTGCTGAAGTGGTTCCTTTACATGTGCATTGTGCATAGCATCCTCCCAAACGCGTAGCATTTCCATTTCGTATGGAGCATTACGCCATTTTCAAACATATGCATGTGAAACATAAGCCAGGTGGTTACCTCTTTGTTTGCAGGTATATCTCCGACAGATGACTGATATCTTTTCCTGAATGGTATCCAAACCATATTGTTATCTTTGATGGACGCGTTCATCTTATTATGTGGTACCCAACAGAGTTACTTGGTTAAGTTTCTCTTTGTTCGTCAGCAGAGTTACTTGGTTAAGTTGCTTCGCGCTCCCAAAGCAGAGTTATTTGGTTAAATTTCTCTTTTCCTCCCTGCTAGAGTTATTTGGTTAAGTTTCTCTCTTCCCCAGCGGAGTATTCTCAAGACATGTTTATCAGCTTCGGTTGATCCGACCTTTGGGTTTGTTGCTCGCTTTTATTTAGCGAATGCCTGGCGGCGATGTGAGATGTCCGACCTTTGGTTTTGTTGCTCGCTTTTATTTAGCGAATGCCTGGCGGCGATGTCAGATGTCCTTACCTTTGGGTTTGTTGCTCGCTTTTATTTAGCGAATGTCTGGCGGTGATGTCAGAAGTCCTTACCTTTGGGTTTGTTGCTCGCTTTTATTTGGCGAATGCCTCGCGGCGATGTCAGAAGTCCTTACCTTTGGGTTTGTTGCTCGCTTTTATTTACCGAATGTCTGGCGGCGATGTTAGAAGCCCTTACCTTTGGGTTTGATGCTCGCTTTTAGCGCATGTCTGGCGGCGATGTCAAAAGTATCTATCTTCGGATTTGGTGTTTGTGTTTTATCAAGCAAGATACTCAGATGTGTTTTTCGACTTGATGCAGATGTCTGGCGGTGATGTCAGGTGTATCAACTTCGTAGATTCCTGACGGCGATGTCATATGTGTATCAACTGCATGGATACTTGGCGACGAGGTCAGATGCTTTATCCCCTGTAGATGCCTGGCGGTGATGCCAGATGTGTATCAACTTCGTGGATTCCTGACGGTGATGTAGATGTTTTTATCAGCTCAATAGAGGCCTGGCAGCGATGTCAGATGCTATGTGTTGACCCGATTTTCAATTTTGTTACTCGCTTTTTTTTAGTGAATACCTGGAGGCGATGTCATAGATCTACGTCTTTGGATTTAATACATGTTTTTATTTAACAGTTGCCTGACAGCGATGTCAAGTGTTTCTTCTCAGCTACGGGTTGAGCCAGGCTTCAGGTTCATTGCTTATTATGTTCAATGGTTCTGACGGTGATGTCAGATGATATGCCTGACAGCGAGGTCAGATGCATGATGGCGATGTCAGATGTTTTACCGAATTGATGTCAATGCCTGACGGCGAAGTCAGATGCCTGACGGCGAGGTCAGATGCCTGATAGCGATGTCAGATGTTTTCCCAAAACTGATGCAGAGGCCTGACGACGAGGTCAGAGGTTCAATATTCCCTACGTGATATCAGATGATCTTTCCGAATTACTGTCGACGATTTGAAATTGGTCATCAGTTCACTTGTTACCGTTGCAACTATCAGCTCAGTTATTTCCAGAGATTTTTATCCCCAATCAGAGTCTGCAGTTTATTTCTGCGGTTGGCAAATTTCCGGGTTCTTTGGTATTCAACCGTCTTTTACCTTCATTGTTTGAAAGCCGGTCGTTTTTCACTCATTCAGGTCCAAGTCGCTTGAATAGGGGCAGCTGTTGTACCCCAAAATTTGCCCAACCGTTTCTTTACTTGGCTTATATTTTCACTCCATTGTTCTAGCATTTGTTCTCTGTATTTCTGCATATCATAGCATTTGTTCTTGAGGCATGGGATCAAGGCGTTTCTGTGGCTCAATGCTCCTTTAGTGCAAGAGACTAAACAGCAAGCATCAGGGGCTCCGACATTTATTTTTCCCGGCGATCGAGCGGTCGAGTTTATTTTGTTTTGCAGAATATTTTTAGATCAAAAGACCACATTCAGGCTATCTCAAGCATTCTCACGGTTATAGAATTCAAAGGCGAGTTTTAGAGGCTGAACAGGGCTTAAAACGAGGGAAAATAGACCATTGTGCAGGTTTCCCTCCAAAAGGCGCCAAAATTTAAATTTTGAAGGTGTTAACCGATTAACCAAGTCAAAAATAGGTCAAATTAAAATATTCAAGGGTGTTAATCAATTAACCATATGATTAACCGATTAACTAGTGCAAATTTCTGCTCTGCACGTGAATTTTCAAGTGAATTCACTTTGAGGTCCATTTTGACCATTCTTGAAGTTGATTTTACACTAAAGGAAGGATCTAGAACCAATTCAAATTTTGGTTAACTTTCAAATCATTTCATGTTCCCTTCAAATTCCCATTCCTAATTTCATGCCATTTTTCACAAACCACATTCTAAACCTCATTTGGATCCTAACCTAAGGGGTATTTAAATGATCTACTCCAAACCTCACACATCTAATCCTCATAATTTCATTCTCACTTCAGAATTCACTCTCACTCTCTCAATTTGCTTTCAACTTTTCACTCCCAAAAACTATACCAAAGCTCTTCTCACCTTGAATTCTTTGATTCTCCATTGGAATCATTGATTTCTAAGAGCTAAACCTTCATCCTTCATCATCATCTCCATTTTTCCATTCAATTTTTGTGCAAGTTTGGATTTGAATTTTGGAGTTGGTTTGGAGTAGCTTATTTGAGTGGATCTTGCTTAATTTTGGTTGATCATCACTGCTACTACAAGAATACACTCGGATCTTGAAGGAATTCTAGATTTCTAGCTTGGATCTGCTCAATTAGAGTTGAATCAACATTAACCGAAGCAATTCTCTACTTCGTAGGTTGGAATTCTAGATCCATTGTTGTTTTGAGCTTATTTGCATAAGCATCATGTTGATCTTCATTTTTTATTGATTTTGTTGATGTTTGATCCATATGATCTGTGATCTTGCTGGTTTAATGTGTTTACATGTTGATTGGATCACTATTTTCTGGTTTAAATACGTGCATAATTGATTATGTGATTATCCGGATTGTCGGATACGTGCTTATTTGCTGGAAATGATGTTATCTTGCTGTTTTTCTGCTTCTGGCATAGTGTTAAGCGATTAGCCAACACGAATTTTCAAATTATCAGGCATTTTTTACTGGTTAATCGATTAACCCCTGGCGTTAATCGATTAACATTGTGCCAGCAGGCCTGTTTTGCTTTTTTTCATGCTTGTTTTGGTGTCGTTTCACTTTGAATCTTCATGGATCAGTATGATTCATTAGGAGTGAGATGTTTTGGATATATGTCGCTGTTCTTGATTGTTTAATCATGATTTCTCCAACACGCACGTGTTCGTTTTCCACTTGAATGCATACTCTCGTATATGTTGTTCAAAGTGATGTTTATCATTCACTCCATGTAAGTGTCTCCCTATGAACACTTACTTCCCCCGGAACGTTGAGGGGAACTACGAATGCTCTGATTCCATTCCCGTCAGGATACATAGGCACGAGATGCGATGTCTTGGCGAGCATACTTAGAAATAACCCCTTAGGTCTCTCTTTTTACCTTCAACCATTTAGTAGACAGATAACAAATAACAAATAACACAATATTAAACAAGAGGTTCCTGTAGAGTACTACTGATGCTTAGGATTTTAACACCTTCCCTAGCTATAACCAACCCCCGAACCTTAGATCTCCCGTATTGTTTTTACAATGCAATTAGGGTTTTTTCGTTCTTTACCATTTCCTTTGGATAAATTAAAGCTCAATGGTGAATTCAAAGATGTGTGGTTCAAGTTAAACAATAGCTTGATATCTGATTCTCACCGCGACAGAAATGGGAACTTCATTGGGGATTTTGCTTTGGAGGGTTACCCTTAACTTGTTTGATTTGTATTATTTGCTGAATATTTGTTTGTAAAAATATTTATATGACTGTATCTGCTTGGGTTATATACTATTGTGAGATAAGTCATATACCCGGGCTTGAGCGTACTTATGATAGAAAGGTGATATATTCAAGAAGGCTTATAGGGAGTTGATTCCCGGCCAAGCTGACTTGAGAAATCACCACTCAGTTGAGGCCCTCTTGAGAGTAGTGTTGTTGAACGAGCATTCGTGAAAACATTACTACTTTCGACCTAGGAGCCCGTGACACTGAGAACCTTTAGTTACCCTTAACTTAACTTGGCTTTCTTAGGATGTAGTGCGATGACTATGAGGGAGTAGTCCTAAAATAGTTGATACGCAATACTACACTCAAAAGAGGTTCTCTTGAGAGTATTATTAACTACCGAGTATTTGGGAAATTAATAATATCCGAAAGATGGACTGATGACTCTGGGAACCTCTTAGAATCCATGTTCTGTAGGTACAATAACCCTTAGTACACACCTTTCGGGATGGGTAGACCATGACTTCATGCTTGTGGCCTTCAAACCTAGGCCTTTGTTTATTTGCTTGTATATATGTGAATATATGTATATATGTGTTTGTGCATCCATACATTCATGCATTCATGAACAACCTTTGGTTTCAAGGAATTAAATTGTTCATTCCTTTGCAAAATCAATAAAGATTATGGATTATAAAATGAAACTGTTTTCAATTTTCTAAAATGTTTGCAACTTGCTTTTGAATTCCTTGAAATCATTTCATTGCATTGCATTCATGTCTTTGCATGTGCATTTTCTTGTTGCGTTTCGCTCATTTTATTGTCTCGTCTTCAGTTCTTTCACCCTGAATCCTCTACGCCCGTACAACACTAGAGCTCAAGCTCGTAGAAGGATGGTGGAACATAATCAAGAACTTAACCATGTCAGCAATGAATTAGAAGACCTACAGGGAAGTGTAGGGAAAATTATGGAGATACTACAAGTTATGCGCGCGAAGATGGATACTCAGCCCACTGTTGTTTCTGAGATTTCCAATACAGTTGTGGATCCTCAGCCAGCAATTATCAATACAGCAAGCGTACCTCCATATGGTCTTCCACCAAGTTTTGTGCCTGCACCTACTGCGGTTCCCATTTCTCGACAAGTCAAATAAGTTGTTCCTTTGGTTATTTAAGCTCCTCATGTGATTCCAACTTTCGCACTAGCCGCTGTGCATACCCATGTGCAACCATACTTCATTGAGCATCAACCATTATATGATGTCCTTGACATGAAGGAAGATGAAAATGAAAGTAATGAAAAACTCAGAGAAAATGTGGAAATTATTGATAAAAGGTTGAGAATGATGGAAGGAGATCAATTCTTTGGTGCTACTTCCAGAGAAGTGTGTCTTGTATCTGGTATGGTTATTCCTCTAAAGTTCAAAACTCCTAGCTTTGACCATTATGAAGGAAATTTATGCCCAAAGAGTCATCTGATCATGTACTATTCAAAAATGGCCGCTCATGTTGATAGTGATAAGCTAATTATTCACTGTTTCCAAGACAGTTTGAAGGGTGATTCATCAAAGTAGTATTTAAGCCTGGATCAGTCTCGCATTAAAAGTTTCCAAGATCTATCTGATGTCTTTATCAAGCATTACAAGTACAACATGGATTTGGCTCCTAACCGAAGGCAACTGTTGAGTATGTCTTAGAAGAATTTTGAATCGTTTAAGGAATACGCTCAGAGGTGGAGAGAAACTGCTTCGCAAGTAGAACCTCTTTCGACTGAAAAAGAGCTAGCTGATTGGTTCGTCGACAGCGTTCATCCTGAGTTTTATGAAAGAATGGTTGGAAGTGTGACTGCCAATTTTTCTGATATTGTTGTTGTAGGCATAAAGGTAGAATTGGGTTTGAAAAGTGGAAAAATGTCAAGTACTGCTGGTAGTTCAAGCTCCAACAAAGACCATGCTAAGAAGTCTTCGTTTAGTTCTCACAAGAAAAAAGAGGGTGAAACTAATGTTGTAATGTCAAGCAAAAGAAAAATTCAACCTTGGCAACATCAGCAAAACTATGTTCAACAACAAGGTTACCCTGCCCAGTTTGCTTGACAACTGTATGTGGCTAATGTTATGCCTGCTTTTAATCAATAAGTTCCTGCATATCAGCATGTACAACCGGCTCCTGTTTATCAATCTCCTACTTATCAACCACCTCCGGTTTATCATCCTGCCCAAGCTCCACCCAATTATCAACGAGCTCTCAATGCTCCTGCCTATCAACAACTGAAAAATCAAGCGCCTCACCAGAATGTTCCCAACAGAAGACAATATAAGCCTCTGGTTCCTCTTATTCTGATGACTTATACCGAATTGTACCCTTCATTGGTGCAACAAGGTTTGATAACTACAAGGGCTTTAGGTTCACCTCCTAATCCACTTCCACCTAATTACAATCCTAATGCTCACTGTTTGTTTCATGAAGGTGCACCTGCCCATGATCTAGAAATTTGTTATGCTCTCAAACACCTTATAAAGGAGTTAATAGAGAAGAAGATTCTGTCCTTCAGTGATTCACAGCCTAATGTTAAGAACAATCTTTTGCTCACCCATGGGTCTGTTCATGCTATTGATGAGGTATCTGACGAGAGTTTAATTCTTGATGTTTCCGGGATTAAGACCCCCCTCCGAGTCTTCCATTCAAAGCTATTTAAGGCAGGTTTGGTGAATGTTTTCCATGATGATTGTAAAGTTTGTAATGTCCGTGTCAAAGGATGTATGTTGGTTTAGAGTGATATTCAAGATTTGATCAATGATGGTTTTCTACAAGTGAGTAGCAAAGTGAAGAAGGACGAAGTTGTCGTGATTGAGCCCATCTTCAACTTGCCAAAACTAGGTGGTAAAGTGCCCATTTTTAATTTTCCAAAATCAAGTTATGCGGTACCTGTTTTCGGTACACCAAAACCTATGTTCAACATACCAGAATCTGTTGCTGCTTCTGCAGTTAATCCACCAAAGCTGGTGATCATTCAAAAGCCTAATCCATTTCATTTTAGAGATTCTAAAGTTGTACCTTGGAAATATGATGTGACCATGATTGACAAATAATCTGGGAAGGTTATTCCGAGGGAAGAATTGAAGAGTGTTAGTGAAGACGTGACTAATATAGTTGGGGCAAACAAGATGACACGAAGTGGTCATATTTATACTCCCCGTTTCAATGAGGCTCCACCTAAGGAAACTAATACCACTGAGTCTGCCAAAGACAAAGAGAAAGAAGTGGTTACAAATGATGAAGATGTTGAGTTCTCGAGGATTATCAAAAAAAATTGATTATAAAGTCATCGATCAGCTTCACCAGACTCCCTCCAAGATCTCAATTCTATCTCTTTTAATGAGCTCACCTGCTCACCAAGGTGCATTGAAAAAGTTATTGGCTCAAGCTCATATCGCCCAAGATATTACTACTGGTTGGTATTGTGATTGCAAATATTACTGCCTGTAACACCCTTAGCTTCAGTAATGAGGAGTTACCGAAAGAAGGTCAGAATCACAAATGTGCTTTACACGTGTTTGTGAAATGTTAGGAAGATACTTTATCAAGAGTACTTGTTGATACCGGTCCTCTCTAAATGTTTTACCTAAGAGGACTCTTACAAATTGGCTTACAAAGAGACTGAGATGAGACATACTTCTTTGATAGTCAAGGCTTTTGATGGTTCCCGCAATTGGAGAAGTAGAGATACCGATCTTAATTAGCCCGCATGTATTTGAAATCACGTTCCAAGTACTGGATATAAACCCTACTTACAATTGTTTACTTGGAAGACCGTGGATCCACACTGCTGGTGCCGTGACTTCAACATTACATCAGAAGTTGAAATTTTTTATTGATGATAAGTTGGTAATTATGCATGGTGAGGAGCACTTGATGGTAAGTAAATTATCCTCATTTCATTATATAGAGGCTGACGAAGATGCTTTAGAAACTTCTTTCCAAGCACTCGAGATAGCCAACGTTATCCTGCTGGAAGTTGAAGAAACAATGGGCAAGAGTAATCCATCTTTCGCATATTTCAAGAGTACTAGATCAAAAATTAAAGGAGGTGTACCCAATGGTTGAGGAGAAGTGATAAATGTCAAGACAAATATGGATCGCCATGGGTTGGGTTACAAACCAACTAAAAATGGAGCATCAACATCTACCAAAGGTCGTACGAAGACTATCCAAGAATGTTCATCAATTGAGGTTTTCAAATCAATGTTGTTGAATATGATAAGGAGGACGAAGACTTGAGCAATCTGGTATTCAAGTGTGGTGCAACTTTGGACAACTGGGAAGCAGTAGAGATCCCAGTGATTTTTCCTTCGTCAAAGTAATTTATTTGTCTTT
The DNA here is from genome assembly GCA_963859935.3 of Lathyrus sativus. NCBI lineage: Eukaryota > Viridiplantae > Streptophyta > Magnoliopsida > Fabales > Fabaceae > Lathyrus > Lathyrus sativus. The sequence goes on along the minus strand of OZ012740.1, from coordinate 276,595,696 downwards.
TGTTTGTTTTCAAAAAATAAAATTCCATAGCTATGCCCAAAGCTACTGGATTATTTTGTAGGGCCACCTTTTACTTTCAAATGATTATCAATAAATGCATTTTGTTAAACTCTCTTTGTTTCATTTACTATTTTTCGCTTTTAACTTTAAAAGAAATTGACAATCTTTCAAAACCAAAAAAAAAGAACATCTTCTCTCGCATTTTTTTGTGCATTTAATAAAATAAGTAATTCTGAACATGCAGAATAATCCCAGACCACGTTGAATCTGATGACCCTGCTTTCACTTCTAACTTTGATTCGCCCATTTACCAAGATGAGGATGAGGGTGAGGAAGATTTCGAAGTTCCCGCTGAACTGAAGAGGTTGGTTGAGTATGAGTACACTGAACTTCAATCACACAAAGAGTAGGTGGATTTGATTAATCTTGGCACTGATGAAGAAAATAAAGAGGTCAAGATTGGTACAACACTTGGGGCTGATGTCAATTAGATATTGGTCAAGCTTATAGAGGAATATGTTAATGTGTTTTGATGGTCGTATCATGATATGCTCGGTTTGGACACTTATATTATTATTCATAAGTTGGCGCTTAAACTAGAGTGCCCACCTGTAAAGCAGAAACTTCAAAGAACCAGACCTGACATGGCTTTGAAGATTCGTGATAAGGTTAAGAAACAACTTGATGCAGGTTTTCTAACAGTTGCAAAGTATCCTGAATGGGTAGCCAACATTGTGCCAATACCCAAGAAGAACGGTAAAGTTAGAATGTGTGTGGACTATAGGGATTTGAACAAAGCAAGCCCAAAAGATGATTTCCCTCTACCGCATATTGATACACTTATGGATAATACAGCCCATTTCACAGTCTTCTCTTTTATGGATGGCTTCTCCGGTTATAATCATATTAAGATGGACCCTGATGATAGAGAAAAGACTACTTTCATTACTCCTTGGGGGAACATATTGTTATAAAGTTATGCCCTTCGGTGTGAAGAACGCATGGGCAACATATCAAAGAGAGATGGTCGCTCTCTTTCATGACATGATGCATAAAGAGATTGAGGTGTATGTTGATGATATGATTGTTAAATCCCAAAGTGAGGAGGACCGTTTGGATCATTTGCTGAAATTATTTGAACGACTCAGGAAGTACCAGTTGAAACTGAATCCTGTTAAATGTAATTTTGGTGTTAGATCTGGAAAGTTACTTGGATTTATTGTAAGTCAATGACGAATTAAAGTAGACCCTGATAAAGTTCGAGCCATTCAAGAAATGCCTGCTCCATAAACTGAGACACAAGTCAGAGGTTTTCTTGGACGCCTGAATATTTCCATATTCATTTCCAATATAACTGCTACATGTGAACTAATATTCAAGTTACTCTACAAGGGTCAGATTATCGACTATAATTCTGATTGTCAGCAAGCATTGGATAGGATCAAGGGTTATTTACAAGATCCCCCTATCCTGATTCCTCATGTTCTTGGAAGACAACTCTTCATGTATCTGACTGTTCTTGAAAAGTCTATGGGTTGCGTGTTGGGCCAACACGATGAGACTGGACGAAAAAAACACGCCATCTACTACTTAAGCAAGAAGTTTACTGATTTTGAAAGCCAGTATTCATTCTTGGAAAAGACTTGTTGCGCGTTAGCATGGGCTGCTAAGCGTCTCAGACAATACATGATTTGTCACACTACTTTGTTAATCTCGAAAATGGATCCAATAAAGAATATTTTTAAAAAGCATGCTTAGACTAGGAGACTTGCCCGGTGGCATATGTTGTTATCCGAATATGACATCCAATACGTGACTCAAAAAGCTATTAAAGGAAGTATCTTGTCAGATTACCTTGTAGAACAACCAGTTGAAGATTATGAGCCTCTAAAGTTTGACTTTCCTAACGAAGACATTATGTTGGTGAAAAAAGACTGTGAAGAGCCAGGTCCTGATGAAGGTCCCGAGCCAAGTTCTCGTTGGAAGATGATGTTTGATGGTTCTTCCAATTATAGTGGGCATGGCATAGGTGTCATTTTGATGAATCCTAATGGCGGATATACCCCTTTTACAACAAGGTTAGATTTTAAATGTACAAACAATGTTGACGGGTACGAAGCATGCATTCTAGGCCTTGAAGCATCCATTGACCTCCGAATCAAAATTCTTGAGGTGAGCGGAGATTCAGCTTTGGTAATCTACCAAGTCAAGGGTGAATGGGAGACACAAGATGAAAAGTTAATCCCGGATCGTGCTTACATTGTTGAAATGATCGAATACTTTGATGAGATCACTTTTCGACATGTCCCGAGGACTGAAAATCATATTTCCGATGCTTTAGCCATGTTAGCCTCAATGTGGAAGGTCAGGTTTATTAATGAAGCACCACTCATTCGAATTAAGCGCAAGAATGAGCCCGCCTACTATCAACTAGTTGAAGAGGAAACTGATGACAAAACATGGTTTCACAATATTAGACAGTATTTGAAAAATCAACAGTATCCAGCTAATGCCACTTTGCTCGACAAGAAGACTCTGAGAAGATTAGCATCCAAGTTCTTCCTCAGCAATGATGTGTTGTATAAAAGAAACCATGACATGGTTCTCCTTAGATGTGTCGGTAGACGTGAAGCAGAAATGTTACTTCAAAAATTCATGAGGGGTCATTTGGAACTCACACAAATAGTTATGATATGTCTAAGAAGATCTTGAGAGCTGGGTATTACTGGTTAACCATGGAATCTGATTGCATCTAATATGCTAGAAAATGCCATAAGTGCCAAATTTATGCTGATAAGGTGCACGTGCCTCCAACGATGTTGAATATTTTATCATCACCGTGGCTTTTCTCAATGTGGGGCATTGATATGATTGGGGCAATCGAACCTAAAGCTTCTAACAGTCACCGATTCATCTTAGTTGCCATCGACTATTTTATAAAGTGGGTAGAAGTTGCTTCTTATACCAATGTAACCAAGCAAGTGGTTGCTCATTTCATTAAGAAAGAAATTATCTGCCGTTATGGAATTCCAAGTCGGATCATAACAGATAATGGGACTAATTTGAACAATAAAACAATGAATGAGTTGTGTGAAAGTTTCAAGATTATGCACCATAACTCTTATCCTTATCGCCCTAAAATGAATGGAGTCGTTGAAGCTGCAAATAAAAACATCAAGAAGATCCAGCAAAAGATGGTGAAGACTTATAAAGATTGGCATGAAATGTTACCATTTTCTCTGCATGGATACAAAACCTCAGTTCGAACTTCAATAGGGGTAACCCCTTTTCATTGGTATATAAAATGAACGCGGTTCTTCCTATCAAAGTAGAGATACCATCCTTAGGGTATTGATGAAAACCAAGCTTGATGAAGCATAATGGGTCCGAGCAAGATTTGACCAGCTGAACCTTATAGATGAGAAGTGTGTGACTGTGCCATGGTTAGTTATACCAAAAACGGTTGAAGAGGGCATTTGACAAGAAAGTCCGAATTCAAGAATTCCGAGAAGGAGAGCTTGTACTTAAGAAAATCTTGTCAGTTCATAATGACATGTGTGGGAAATGGATGCCCAATTATGAAGGTCCATTTTTTGTGAAGACATTTTTCTCAGGAGGATCGCTAATTCTCACAACAATGGATGGTGAAAAGCTTGCACATCCTATAAACTCTGATGCAGTCCAAAAATATTATGCCTAAGAAAAACCCGCTAAGTCAAAAACCTAAAAAGGCAATTTAGGAAACAACGGGTATCCTGGTGGATTATAACCTATGAAGGAGATCCATGCAAAAATTAGGGATGAAAATAAAAAATAATAAGAGCTCGCTAAGCGGAAAATCCCGGTTTAGGCAAAAATGAGTGTCTCGGTGGATTGAAAACCCAAAAGGGCGATCCAGGAAAAAGTTAGGAACAAAAGGCATTTCATTGTATTAGATGATGTTTATCTGTATCAAAGTTCAAATCCAATCCAACCGCTCTCGTCAGAAGCAGGATTTTAGAAAGTCTTAGTCATTAGGGTTAGTAGGTGTCGTTGGATTTAAAGTAACATTTCCCTATTGCCAATTTCAATTGTAATACTCCATGGAGCTTTTCCATTAGCAAGCTACCTTTATTGAATAAAATCAGACTTTTGCCTTTCAATCTTCTCCACTGCACGTTTTCTCTATTTCTTCTTGTTATGCAAAATGTAATTTGTTAATAATATTTTTGAAAATGAAAAGTTCTTGAATTTAAAATTGTTTTTGAAAACACGTTGAAAAAGATATAATGTTGCTTTGACCTATGGAAAGATCTGAAGGAAATCATTGTTCCCCAAAAGTCTTAATGTTGCAGAAGCACTTTTAGACCATTTTTCATCATAAATCCTATTGAAGCATAAAATGACAACACTCTTGGACTGATCCTATAATCATAAGTGATTTTCAAGACTGCGGGGAATATCTCCAATATCCACCATGTGATACATGTTTGTTGATGTTGAGAATTCGCTCCCTATTGGAGTCATCTTTGTTCCTCACTGAAGTTACTCTATAAGTTGCCTTACCTCCATATTTCCCTGTTGAAGAGGATATTTATTTTATCCCCTACAAAGTCTCAATTCATAGGTGATTCTTCCTGGTGGAAATGTTCTCTTTGACAAGGAAATCAGATTCATGATGGCGATCCCTCAAGTGAAATGATGCTATATGTCGCTACTGCGAAAATCGGCGCCGGCTGAACAGAAGAGTCGCCACCGTGCGTTATTTATCCCAACGGAGGGAAAGGAAACACTCAGAGTAAACCTACCGCAAAACGGGGAAAGGTATGGTCATCGCAACCAAAACCTGGGTTCGGGAGTCGGTTACGCAAGGGGAAGGTATTAGCACCCCTCACGTCCGTCGTACTCGACGGGATCCACGCTTGTTTTCGGGTATGGATTGTTATTCTATCTACACTAAGGGTTAAGGGTTAAAAAGAAAATAAAAGGACTCGGCAAAGTATCGCACTTTATGCCTACGTATTCCCGTTTGGAACGAGAAATCAGAGTCAACGTAGTTCGCCTACCTACGGGAAAGGAGGGGAAGGTTGCTCGCTAGGATATCGCATCCTATGCCTACGTACTTTCATACAGCATGAAAGATCAGAGCAAACGTAGTTCGGGCCACGTACGACACAAGTCTGTCCTGATTGTTTTTATTCCTTCTGAAAAAGGGTTTTTCTAATTACTGGTCCAAGCGGATAAAAATGACGTTTTGATGAGTTCACATTCTTTTACGAAAGAAGTGTGTTTTATTGTGTTTGAAATGTTTATTGTGTTTTTCTGTTTGTTTTGAGACAGAAGAGACAGAACTCTAACCTACGGTTGCGAAGGGAATCAAACTAACCTACTGTTATCATGCATGGGTTAAGACCTAATGTCTATCATGCTCCTCTCTTGCGCAGAGAGAAACAGAGATCCTAAGGGATAAACGGAAACAGAAACAATAGCATATATACAATAAAGCAGTAAAATGCATGGATGCAGCAATACAAGCGAGGCAAGGGAGTCCCACTCAACCTCGAACCTAGAAAACAATAGGCAAAAGTGAACAGACTTCACTTTCAACCTCACAGGTTAAACAGCAAACAATACAGTCAGGGAAAACCAATCAATACATCAGAAATGAACAGCAAAAATAAACAGCCACAGCAGCTCTGCATCAACACCTATCTTCAAGTCATCTCCCAACAGCTACAAACTTCAGCAAGCATCAATCCCCATCTCCACAGCCTTCAAGCAAGGGCTTTGATTATCAGTCTTCCATCTGCAATGGCTTTTCTTCAAGTCTCTAATCTCCAGGATGAACATCAGTCAACCAGATGAAGTGAATAAATGTTAGACAGTCAATTACCTACCAAGGGTGGTTCATTAACTGTTAACATTATACAGACAATTTTCTCTCAAAAGTTCTATCGTTCAAATACATTCACTGATCCTTCCAAAGGAAGGAGGTGGATATTTGAAAGAGACTTTGAATCATAGAGAAAGGATGGATGCAGACAAGGCATTCCATGTTGGAGAAACAAGCTTTCTAATCTAGAGCTCTGCCTAGCTCCTAAACCCTAGGCTCCTCAACAGCTGCCAGCAAAGGAATCTCCTCCTCAACTCTGGAAGTTGGTCTTCAATCTCTGGATCTCCAATGGCTTCATCATCACAAGTCTTCAGCTCTCCCAATCCCCAAGCAAACCCAATACCCCATACAAACAAATGAAATAATCCCCCAGAGAGGGCACACCACACAGTCAAACAAATATAGACAGTATACTAATAGCAGTAGGGGAATCCTAATATTTTCTAAAGGGATCTATTAACTACCCATAATCCCTATAGTCCCATATCCCAAAAATTCAATCTCTAACTCCTAAGGGAAATGAACTAATTCACCTATGTTATCACCTAAACCCTAGTTTTGTTCATGTTATTCACACCTAAACAAATCTCCTAAAATTAAGTCCTAAAAATATGAACTAAACTTTATATACAAGCTAACATTATCTACTAATCAACCTAAAAAGAATGGATTAAAAATAGTAAAGCATCTATTCAAACTAAAATTAACAAATTCATGTGCTAAACAAACCATTATTTAATCCTATTAAAAAGAAAAATATGCCAAAAATATGAAAATAAAATGAAATATTTATTTTTTTATGTGATATTTTTCTTGACAAAAATATGAGTAATATGCAAAAAGAACCAATGAAAAATAAGCATTTTCCAATTTTTTATGATTTTTTGAAAGAATTAAAAAAATATGAATGAAAAAAATATGAACTAAATGGAAAGGGTGCATTTAGTAATGAAAATTAGTTAAAAGAATAAACTGGGCCCAGACTGGGGGGCGCGCATAGCAAGCGCGTCTGGGCCCATATGCACTCAGAAAGTACCAAAAATTAAAAAAGAAAAAAATGGTGCATTAAGCAATTAAAACAGTTATAATTGAGATTGGGCTTGGTCTGGGGGTGGCAATAGCAAGCAATTCAAAAGCCCATCAGATGGATTTAAATGAAATGGTGCGTTGCACCATTTGAATTTCCCTCTGTGTTTCTTCTTCAATCGTGGCCGTTGGTTTCAGTCTCCAGTCAAAGTCAAAGATCAAATCGTGTGGTTCCCAGGTCTTCTTCAACCTCCAGCAAACCCTAGGTCCTGCAACTCATCCCCATGCACGAATTTTCCCTCGTTCTGTTCTCTCTCCATTCACCATGAAATCACACCATTCCAAAAGCAAAGTTGTTCTAAATCCTTCCCTCTACACAGCCATAACAATAACTTCCTCTAAAACTCAAACAATGAGCAAACCCGATAGGCATAACAGTTTGAATCCACCATGCTCACCTGATATCACTTCTTCCAATTCTCTCTAATCCTTGCCCTAAACTAATCCACATCTTATGCTGATCAAAACAAGCTATTCATTCAAGATTATCATGCAATATTCTAAGAGTTACAAGCTTCAACAGTTTGTGCACACCATGATCAAACTTCACAAAACTTCTTCAAACTCACCAAAACCAGTCATCTAACCTATCTTAACATTCCTATGCTAACAATTCCCTATAATTCTAACCAAATCATGCAATTCGAATGAAAATACCAACCTGGTGTGATGGTGAAAACAGATGCTAAAACCTCTTGATCTAATGCTTGCAATGAGTGGAAAATGGTCAGGGAACCTGTTCTTGAGTTCTGTATGCAACAAATCTTATTCAATTCTCTTGGATCTTGCAATTCCAAGCTTCTTGCTTCTTGGATGATGGAAGTGTATGGCACGAATCCTCCTCAATTCTACCAAATGTTTGTGTGAATTATGATCTATGAATGATGGTGATGAAGATCAGATCAAGAAAAAGGAAAATTGGTAGAGATTTGAGAGAGTTTGAATTGATTTTGCAAATTGGAAGAAAGGTATGAAACTTGGTGTTATGAGCAATATGATTCACCAACCATGGCATGAAGCTCTTCATATCAATATATACATGAGTTTAGAAACTCCTAGAACCTTGGAGAAGCTTCCCATGTATAATTTCCCTTGGATTTGGATTATGTAACTTCATGTGTAAGTAACCATGCATAACTCCTAAATCTTGAACCAAACTCAAAATTCTACTTTTGCCAATGTTCTCAAAAATGATTTTTCCAATCAAAATGACCTATAATTTCACCTCATTTGGCCAAACTATGAAAAATCTCATTTTTTAGGTCATTTTTATTCATTAAATTCACCAATTTTGAAACCTTGTGCTATGAATCTTTCCAATCTTCCATGGTCACTTTTATAGACTCAAAATGTCATTTGGAACAAGTTTTATGTTGTGAAGTGTTCCATTTGAAGCTTCCTTGTATGAGTTTTGGGCATAGGCTTGAAATGACCTGTAATTCTCAAATGACCAAAATACCCTTTGCTTTCCAAGACCATAAGTAGAGTTCCACACATCATATGAAGGCATACCATACCATTCTAGAAAGCTAAGACAATGAGGAACAACTCTTATGTTGACCAGAAATTCATTTAAAATCTCCTTGAGGGGTAAAAATTGCCTGGAAGACAAGTCACTTTCACAGTTAAAATTTCAGATACCTCAGATGACCTGTAACTTGCAAGGACCATAACTTGAGTTCTATAAATCTCCTTAATGTCTTCCACCACTCAAATTAAAGGTCTTGAGATCCTCTACAAGTTTCATGTTGGCCAAGGATCCATTTGAAGCCTGAATTTTGACTTATCTTGCTTGGAAATTTGACCTAAATTAGGGGATTTTACATAGAAACCCTAATTTAGAAACTCCTCTTCTCCTTGATTTCTCTTGATTTCTTCTTGACATATCCTCATATCTTTCTCCACATGTCCAATGATGAAACCCACATCTCTCCAATAGCCCTCAATGCCTTTCAATCAGTCAATTGACCTAGAGTTGACCTAGAGTTGGCCCCAGATGAAACCCTAGTTGACTGTCTTCAACTGCAATTCTTGTGATCACACCAAGGACTTGTCTCCTTCTTCAAATGACTTTCTAAGTCTCCCATGATGCCCACATACTCTCCATGCTCAGCCCACAGCTTACAACTCTTGAATGGTCCCCAGATGCCCTCAGATAGGAGATAGATGCACTGCTTGATCTATTGACTTCTTTAGCTTCCCCATTCTTTCTGATGACTTGAATGAGATTGAATTTGAATAATAACCTCTTGATAGGCTCATAGAGATGAGAATAATGCTTGGTCCCCTGTTGGATGACTTGCTATGCTTATGATATGCAGATGATTAGACTATGTACATGACTCTATATGCAAATGCTAATGATATTGAAACATAAACCATGTAAATAAGGTTGAGCAAATTTTAGGGTGCAACAGCTGCCCCTATTCAAACGACTTGGACCCGATTGGGTGAAGAGCGAACGGCCTTCAAACATTCACGGTATGAGACGGTTGAATACTAAGAACCCAGAAATTTGCCAACCGCAGAAATGAACTACACCACTGCTTGGGGAACGATATTCATCAACTGAATCTGACTGCTTACAGCAACCCACTGATCTCGTGCTGGGGATTATTTTCATCAGCCTGAAAAAGATTTTATCATCGCAGAGATAGAATTCTGTCCACGTTAGGACTCCTCCTACCGTCAACTCGGAAAAACCTCGACAACTTCACTGGGGATGGCTCGTCTGCCTCTCCTTAGAAATAAATCGTCCACGTTAGGACTAAACTCTTCCACGTTAGGAATAACACCGTCCACGTAAGGAATCATCTCTTCTGCATCTGTCCGCGTCAGGACTAAACTCTTCCACGTCAGGAATAAACCTCGTCTAGATCTGTCCACGTCAGGACTAACTCTCCACGTTAGGACTCACCTTTCCACATTAGGAATAAACTCTCTTGTATCTGTCCACGTCAAGACTAAATTCTTCCACGTTAGGAATAGACTCTTTCCACGTTAGGAGTACCTCTTCTTTTCCACGTAAGGAATCACCTCTTTCCACGTAAGGAAACCAACTTCTCTTCTAAATCTGTCCACGTCAGGACTAAACTTTCCACGTAAGGAACACATCGTTCTTCCACGTAAGGAATCAATCTTTCCACGTCAGGAATGCTATCTTTCCACGTAAGGAAACACATTGTGATTCGCCCACGTAAGGACTCCAACTTGATATGTCCACGTAAGGACTCAATATTTCCACGTAAGGAATAAACTCATCTTTCCACGTAAGGAAACCAATCTTCTTCCACGTAAGGAATAAAATTCTTGATCTGTCCACGTAAGGAATAAACTTCTTTCCACGTAAGGAACTCCTCTCTGTATTTGTCCATGTTAGGACTACAGCGTCCACGTTAGGACCCACTTTTCCCCGTTAGGAATAACTCTCTTCTTGATTTGTCCACGTAAGGACTACATCATTCCACGTAAGGAACACTCCTTTATCTGTCCACGTAAGGACTCCAATCTTTCCACGTGAGGAAACGCTTTTCGTCTTGATTTGTCCACGCCAGGACCCACCTCTTGACTTGCTGAGGAAATAAAACTTGTCCACGTCAGAACTCATGCACCTTTGACCCACTGGGGAAGTGAGACTTGTCCACGTCAGGACTCACATCTCAACCTGCTGAAGTAATAGAACCTGTCCACGTCAGGACTTGCGCGTCTTCGACTTGCTGGGGAAATAAAACTCGTCCGCGTCAGGACCCACACTTTGCCAACAACACGAAGAAGGATAAATTTGTCCGCGTCAGGACTCTCGTATCTTGTCATCACAAAGAACTACAAACTTGTCCACGTCAGGACGCACATTTCACCATTACGAATAAAGCTATCTGCTGGAAATAAATGGTCCACGTCAGGACACCAACACGAAGAGTAACCAATTTCGTCCACGTCAGGACTTCACATTCAATCAATACCAAGAAATCCAAACTGTCCACGTTAGGACTAACACAATATCGTCACCTGGAAGAAATGTCCACGTCAGGACTCCACATTCCAACAATCCTGAGAAATCAAACCTGTCCATGCTAGGACTAGCACCTCTTATCAACCATGAGGAAATAAATTTGTCCACGTTAGGACCCCCACTTTTCTAGCACAAAGAAAACCTGTCAAGAAAATTGTCCACGTCAGGACTCATCCTTCCATTGGTCCCAAACCACAAAACTCCTTAGCACTGACGTGACAGCGATTTTGAAGCGGACTCTACTGGGGATATTTGGAAACCAAACTACCGGACGCCTGTTCTGATAACCGGCGGTGGCCTCTGAAATTCTGAGTCCTGAAACCCGTTGATGACAAACAACTCTGCTTGGGAATGAGGAGAAATTTTGCCTACTCACTCTGGCGGGGAAAACACGAGAAATTCACAAATAACTCTGTTCGGAGACAAAGAGAACTTCATCATGATAATTCTGTGGGGCATAATGCCGAAGCTGACACTTCATGGGATGTCTCACGTCGAGACCTCGAATGTTTAGTAATTCATTGAGCAAGAGCTCCTTCCACCTGTAAGAGAGCAATACTTGAAACAAACGGTTAGCCAACCTGGTTCATGTTTCGAAAATGTGTATGTTTGACAACGATGCAATGCTCCATTCGTCATGGAAATGCTACGCTTTTATTTGGTGGATGCAAGTATGACACTATATGCCGATGCAAATGCAGACTCGAACTGCTGAGATACAGAAACTGCCTCAGCAAAATAAATGCTGAAGACAACGCCAACTCCGCTGGGGATAGCCTGGTACTACAGAATTATTCCAGCAAAATAAATGCTGGAAGAGTGAAGTCGACTCAGCTGGGGAATTGGGAACTTAAACCAAGCACCTCATTGAAGTAACACCCTGCTGGGGAATACAACTCTGCTGGAGAATAGCAGATGCGCCTGTTATGATTGGAATTTTGCTGAGGAGTGAACTGATATCACACGGTATTCTGACGAAATAAATGCCAGGACTCGCAACCCACTCTGCCGGGGAGAGTCTTAATCTTCGAGTTCCACTGGAAGGAATGACAATACTTGCTGAGAAGAAAATCCGCTGGGGACGGGATGATTCTCTTGGGAAAAATCAACCGACCCCACTGGGGGAGCGTAAATGACCCCGCGGGGAAAGGTAAACTGCCTGAATACAGCTCATCAATTGGAAATATTAATCTTCTGAGGCTAAACCACTCTGCTTGAGATGCACTGTCTGAATACAGCCCTCGATCTTGGAATTGCCAAACTCTGCTGAGAATAGACGCCTTTGCTGGAGCATGCCCTTTGGATAAGCTACAGCTAGCTGGGGAATTTGATCCTTCTTCAGTGAGGAACATTGTTGTCTAGAGCCGCGACCTGCGTGAGGGTTAAGTCTTTTGTCACTGCAATCTTTTGATCGTACTCTTCATACGGCTATGCACCCTGCAACAACACAAACAAGACAAGACGAGCCTATGCAGCCAAATCTATTCAGGTTAGCGTTAGTGACATCGTTTTCAGTTAATTCAAAGTTTTAACAATTGTTGGCAAGGGCCAGTAACGTTATGCACATGCTAGTTTCAATAAACTTAGGCGTTTATCATGCACAAAACCATAAAGAACCAGCATCAAGTACTGAATAACATATTTTATTGATTGGGCCCCTGAATGGGCGGAGTTTTTTGTACACGGGATGTAACTCCTGAAAAGAGGAAGCTACGCAAAGCAAATATACAAGAAGCATAAATATATTGACAAATTAAATTTGTACACATGTCGGCAACGGGACGCAGACGAACATCACGAACTGATCCTCCTATGACTCGTCCGACTCTAATGCTTTCCCGGTATCCACACTTCCGAAGAGATTGTATCCGATAATCGACCCCTCAGGTATATTCTCCCGCACCAACGCTCAATGCAGTATCAAATTCGGACCGCAGTCATTTGCTTTTCAAATCCCTAACTTTTGCGTGAACCGCCCTTTACGGGTTTTCAGTTCACCGGGATACCCTTTTTTGCCGAAGCCGCCCAGTGTAGGTTTTCAACTTCGCGGGTGTACATTCTTTCAATTTTATCCCTAACTTTTGGCCGAACCTTTCATTCTGTTTTTGGTTCGCCAGGATGCCCCATTTTTGCCTGGACTCTCTTTTTTCTGTCCAGCAGGTCAATTTCAAGCAAAGTATTTTTTAACTGCGTCCGAATTCACAGGCGACGTAAAGTCTTCACCGTCCATGGTGGACAACAATAACGCTCCTCCTGAAAAGACTTTTCTGACGACATATGGCCCTTCGTAGTTGGGGGTCCACTTGCCCCTGTGATCTGCCTGCGGCGGGAGAATCCTTTTCAGCACAAGGTCGCCCGTCTGAAAGCTCCGCGGATGTATCTTCTTATCATATGCTTTCTTCATTCGGCTCTGGTACAAACAACCGTATGCTAGAGAAGCTAGCCTCTTCTCATCCATCAAACTCAGTTGGTTCAACTTGTCTTTCACCCATTCTGCCTCATCTAGTTGAACATCTCGCAATACCCTCAGAGAAGGGATCTCAACTTCTAATGGTAGTACTGCTTCCATTCCGTATACTAACGAGAACGGGGTTGCCCCGGTTGATGTGCGTACCGTTGTACGATAACCGTGCAAAGCAAAAGGTAGCATCTCATGCCAATCCTTATAGGTCACCACCATCTTCTGCACAATCTTCTTTATATTCTTATTGGCCGCCTCAATAGCGCCATTCATCTTGGGTCGGTAAGGGGAGGAGTTGTGATGTTCGATCTTGAAATTCTGACAGAGCTCCTTCATCATTTTGTTGTTCAGGTTCGAACCGTTGTCAGTGATTATCCGCTCGGGGATCCCATATCTGCAAATGATATCTCTCTTGATGAATCTGGCCACCACCTGCTTAGTCACATTTGCATAGGACGCTGCTTCCACCCACTTGGTGAAATAGTCGATGGCTACTAGAATGAACCGGTGCCCGTTAGAAGCTGTCGGCTCGATCTTTCCAATCATATCGATTCCCCACATCGAGAATGGCCATGGCGATGACATCACATTCAGAGGACTTAGAGGCACATGGATCTTAGCAGCATAGATTTGGCACTTGTGGCACTTCCTCGCGAACTTGAAACAATCAGTTTCCATAGTCAGCCAAAAATAACCTGCCCGTAGCAGCTTCCTCGTCATAGCATAACCACCCGCATGCGTACCAAAGGTACCTTCGTGTATCTCCTCCATAAGCAACTTTGCCTCTTTTTCATCTACACAACGCAGCAGCACCAAATCGTGGTTTCTTCTGTACAAGACACTAACCGGATTCAAATAGAAATTACCCGCTAATCTCCTGAGAGTCTTCTGATCTTGACTGGATGCCCCAGCCGGATACTCTTTATTCTTCAGGAAATTAAGGATATCAAAATACCATGGTTTATCGTCAGATGCCTCATCAATAGCAAATACGAAGGCAGGCCTGTCAAGCCGAGAGATAATGATTCTGGGAGCCTCGTTCCAGAAGTTGACTTTGTACATGGAAGACAAAGTGGCCAGGGCGTCAGCCATTTGATTCTCTGCCCGCGGTACATGATGCAATTCAACCTTGTCAAAGAAAGGCAACAATCTCCTTGCATAATTCATGTAATGTATCAAGTTGGGCTGACGTGTCTCCCATTCCCCTTTTATCTGATTCACCACCAGAGTTGAGTCTCCGTATACGTCCAGATTTTTGATTCGCAAATCAATGGCTTCTTCAAGTCCCATTATACAAGCTTCGTATTCGGCTTCATTATTGGTTACTGTAAAGGTCAATCGGGCAGTAAACGGGATGTGCGCCCCGTGTGGAGTAGTGATGATTGCCCCTATTCCGCTACCGTAAGCGTTCACAGCTCCGTCAAATATCATCTTCCATTTGGAACCCAACTCTGGTCCTTCGTCTGGCAACGGCTCTTCGCAATCCTTCATCTTTAGGTACATGATATCCTCGTCAGGAAAATCAAACCTCATCGATTGGTAATCTTCAATAGGCTGCTCAGCCAAGTACTCAGACAACACACTCCCCTTTATAGCCTTTTGCGAGACGTATTGGATGTCATATTCAGTCAAGACCATCTGCCAACGAGCAATTCTCCCTGATGGCGCCTGCTTTTCGAATACATATTTGATAGGATCCATCTTCGAGATGAGCATGGTTGTATGATTCAGCATGTATTGCCTCAAACGCTTGGCGGCCCAGGCTAGCGCGCAACAAGTTTTCTCCAGCATTGAATATCGAGATTCACAGTCAGTGAACTTTTTACTCAAGTAGTAGATCGCATGCTCTTTTCTTCCTGTCTCGTCGTGTTGACCGAGAACACAACCCATGCTTCCCTCAAGAACTGTCAAATACATAATCGAGGGTCTCCCTGCCACTGGGGGTATCAAAATAGGAGGCTCCTGCAAATACTGCTTTATTTTATCGAACGCCTTTTGACAATTTTCGTTCCACGTTACAGCTTGATCTTTCTTCAACAGCTTGAACAATGGTTCACACGTAGCCGTTAGGTGAGATATGAACCGAGCGATGTAGTTCAACCTCCCTAAAAACCCGCGCACCTCTTTCTCTGTTTTAGGCGTCGGCATTTCTTGAATTGCTTTTATTTTTGCAGGATCGACCTCTATTCCTCTTTCACTTACGATAAACCCCAGCAGTTTACCCGATCTCACCTCGAAGGTGCATTTGTTAGGGTTCAGTCTCAGCCTGAACTTCCTAAGCCTTTTGAACAACTTCAGCAGATTCACCAGATGCTCTTCCTCCGTCTGGGATTTGGCAATCATATCGTCAACATAAACTTCGATCTCTTTATGCATCATATCATGAAAAAGAGTCGTCATCGCACGCTGATACGTTGCCCCAACATTCTTCAAACCAAAGGGCATCACTTTATAACAAAATGTTCCCCAAGGCGTTATGAAAGTAGTCTTCTCCATATCCTCTGGCGCCATTTTAATCTGATTATAGCCTGAGAAGCCATCCATGAAGGAAAATATGGAGTATTGAGCAGTATTATCAACTAGCACATCGATATGAGGAAGTGGAAAATCGTCTTTTGGGCTCGCTTTGTTCAAATCCCTATAATCCACACACATTCGAACCTTGCCATCTTTCTTTGGCACTGGTACGATGTTAGCAACCCATGAGGGATATTTTGTCACAGCTAGGAAACCAGCGTCCCACTGTTTTTGAACTTCCTCTTTGATCTTCACTGCCATATCTGGTCTAGTTCTGCGAAGCTTTTGTTTGACCGGCGGGCATTCTTCTTTCAATGGCAGACGGTGCACAACCATGTCTGTATCGAGCCCTGGCATATCTTCATACGACCAAGCGAATACATCACTATACTCTTTGAGCATTTCAACCAGTCTTCGCTTGATATCGCTCTACAGCGCGGCTCCGATACGAATATTCTTCTCAACCCCTTCCGACCCCAAATTAATGATTTCGATGACCTCTTCATGAGGCAGAATGCCTCTTTCCTCTTGTTTCACCAACCAAGACAGTTCTTCGGGAACGTCACTATCTTCGACAACCTCTTCTTCGGCCTGAAACACCGGGTGCTCGAAGTCGGGACGAGTCATAGGTGGTTCAAGGATGTTATCTGAAAATGTTATCCTGCAAAAAGAATGGTTAAATGCTTCAAAATGCGTATAAAGCGAATAACCACATTGCCATTTTATTGAAAAATACAAAACAAAAAAAACAGATATCGCAATATCTGCACATGAAAAACGCCTTTTATTTAATGATAAACACGCAATGTTCATAACAGCACAGCCCTAAGCAAATCCTGATGCCCCGGGCAAGACACCAGATTGTTCAACAATTAATAAAACAAAGCATTACTGTTTAAGAGTCACAGGAACAAGCTCCTGAATAGACCAGTTGCACAATCCCTGTCCTGGCGTGCTTGGCTGAATCCAGGCATCCATATCATAGTCGTTGTCTCCTTCGTCAGACTCTGAAGCAGCGTTAATGGTTTCATGACATACTCCACTGGCAGAGATGGTTATTGGCCCTCTGAAACGGGGTGCCCCCACAGCAGGTGCTGATGACGACGGTTGATATCCCAATCCAAACCGGTCCATCTTTACAGGAATATCCAGCACTTTGCCCCAGCCCTTCGTCTCACCGGCTTCTACCAGAGCTTGAGCTTCTTTATACGACGAGACGGCTATCTCTGACACTTTGCTCGGCCCAGGACCTTTGTCCTTGATACGCAGCCCTTCGAATGCCTGGCAGGGCGTTTCGTGAATCTCTCCATCGACCTCCACATATTTAAATGACGACAGATGGCTGACCAGGATGTCTTCTTCGCCGCACACAGTAACCACGCTGTCTCCGACCATATATTTCAACTTCTGATGCAGGGTAGACGTGACTGCCCCAATCCCATGAATCCAAGGTCTTCCGAGCAGGCAGCTATATGCAGGCTGGATGTCCATGATATAAAATTCAGTCGCGAACACCTCCGGCCCCACCTGTAGAGGCAATGTTATCGATCCAAAAACTGTTCTCCGCGTGCCATTGAATGCCCTAACTACCAAGTCACTGGGCGTGCACAAGATTCCTCTGACATCCAGCTTCATCATCGCTTTCTTGGGCACCACATTTAAGGATGATCCGGTGTCGACCAATACATGCGACATGACTGATCCTCTACACTCGACAGATACGTGCAGCGCCATATTATGATCTCTCCCCTTCGGGGTCAAATCGAAGTTGGTAAAGCCCAAGCTGTGGCCTGCATTCACATGTGCTAATACTCCTTCCAGCTGATTCACGGAGACGTCTTGGGGTACGAAGGAAGTATCCAGGACTTTCAACAGTGCATTTCTGTGAGCTTCAGAACACAATAGCAGTGACAGGATAGATATCTTTGAAGGCGTCTGTTGCAGATGCTCCACAATCTTATAATCACTTTTTCGAATCAAGCGCATGAACTCTTCCACATCTTTCGATGCCGCTTCTTTTCCTCTTGCTTGTACTGGGACATTCTCAACCATTTTCCCTTTCCCCTTTGCCAGTCTCTCAGCCTCTACCTCAGGCGATATAAAGATTCTGCCACTTCTTGTCATACCTCCTGTACCAACAACGTTGTCTACGGTCTCGGCTGGCTACTTATTAACATCAATCTTTATTCTGTCACAATACACTTCCAACCCATATGACCATGGGACTTCTTTTGTACTCTCGTACGGGATTGGTCCGGCCTTAGTTATGGTGATCGGTGGTCGCTGGGCCGGTGCTGTGATAGTGATTGTCTTTCGAGGAATCGTCACAGTGGCCACATCACTCTGATTGTCTGCCAATGCCCCTGCAGGCTCTTCAATTGCTGCTCGGTCAAACTGCAATGTGCCTCCATCAATTAAAGCCTGAATGCCTTTCTTCAACTCATCACACCCCCCAGCTAGGGTCCAATATTCCACGCAATATTCGTCACAACCTGGATAGACACCCCCTTGCAATAATCTACTTTTTATCTCGCTCAGCGGCGCCTTTAAACCCTCGACATTCATAATCAGATTCATCCCTTCCGCAGTTAGAATGGTGTTTGCCCCATGATTGGGCATGGGCTTCTGCACTATATTCGGACCTGCCGTTCCGAAATTGATAGCCTTATTGTCCAAAAGATCCTGCACGACATGCTTAAAAGCATGGAAACCCTCTACATCGTGGCCCGGAGCCCCAGAGTGGAACTCACAGTGCCGGCTTGCGTCATATCCATATGGAGGAGTTCCCGTTATCGGTGCCAGAGTTCTCTTCTCTACCAGGTTCAAACCCAACAATGTCTGTAACAAATCAGCATACGTTGAGGGAGGCTTTTCAAATACTCTCCTTGGTTTGCCACCCTGGAATCTTCGTTGAGCAGGCTGTGCCCCCTGCGGTGGCTGCTGTTGCTGCTGCTGTTGTTGTTGCATTGGCTGCTGCTGAAACGGCTGTTGTTGTTGAAATGGTTGTTGCTGGAACGGAATAGTAACACTCGCCACCTGCTGCGGCTGATTATACTGGTTTCGCCCTCTGCCCCGGCCTCGGCCTCGGCCCCCAAACACTGCGCTTGCCTCGCCCTGCCGGCGCCCACCAAAAGCCTTTCTATTGCTGCCAGATGCAGTCGATTCCTCAGCCTGGAACCTACCTTGTTTAATGTTGTTTTCAATCTTTTCTCCCATCAGAATTAAGTCTGAGAAACTGGCCAAAGATGTGTGAAACAACTTGTCATAAAACATGCCTGTGAATGTTCCAATGAACATGTCATTCATTTCCTTGTCTTCTAGAGGAGGACGGACCCTGGCAGCCATGTCGCGCCATCTTTGCGCATACTCTTTAAAGCTCTCACCCTTCTTCTGAGACAGCCCTGTCAATTGGACCCGATTGGGCGCCAAGTCGCTATTATACTTGTAGTGAGCTACAAATGCCTCTGCCAGTTGCTTCCACGTCTTTATATACGTTGGTTCCAATCCCATATACCACTCTAAGGAAGGACCTGACAAACTATCTTGAAAGAAATGCATTAGCATTCTCTCATCAGTTGAGTACGCAGACATCTTTCTGTAATAAGCCCGCACGTGCACTTTCAGACAGGTGTCCCCTTTATACTTATCAAACGTAGGAGCTTTAAATTTGATTGGCACCCTCAAGCCAGGTACCAGACCCATTGTTGACATATCTAAGCCCACAACACTTTGGTTCAGGACCCCCCTCATCTGCTCTTCTAGCATTCTGATCTTCTGGGAGTCATCCATCGGCCCTTCGAAACCTCCACCGGAGAAGGCATCCTCTTGCTGATCCTCCTTCCAGATACCATTCCCAGCTCCATACCCATCATATCCGTTATTACGGCCAGCTCTCATCTGATTCATCATTGGGCCTCGCCCTCTGTTACCGTATCCCGGAACAACTCCAGCAGGTCTGAAAGTTATTAACCCAGCGCCGTTTCCATTTCCGAATCCTCCGTAACCCTGATTGGTCACACCAAAACCGTCCTGCCCAAAGCCTTGAGCATTGAAACCATATTTCCCAGCATTATCGAATCCCTGATCATTGAACTCGAATCCAGCATTACCGAAGCCGTTGCCTTCCATATTATCACCCAAGTTGATATCACCAAGCCCAACGTTATGGACAGCAGTCTTGTTCCCAACTCCGACGTTACCGTTCCCAGCAGCGGTAGCGTTGTTGACATTAGCCGCAGGTATGTTGACTACAGGTGGAGCCACTGGTGTGGGAGTGCCATCCCCATGAACAGTGTCGACTCGCACGGACTGATGATCCTCATTACCGTGACCAACATTTCTGACCAACAGAGGTTGCACCATGGCTTGCAAATTCTCCTGACCTTTTGCAATAGTCTCCATGGTCTGCATAAAGAGAGCTAGCTTCTCGCGCATATCTTGCATCTCGTTCTGCATTTGATCCATGATTCTTCGACAGTTGGTGCGAGTGGAATATCTGTGTGGGCGCTGATCTGCAATCCTGAAAATACCTGGTGCAGAGCAAGAAATAAGATACCATGCAATAATTACCTGTAATGCAATGTGAATATGAATGCAATGCAAGGTGTGTCTGTGCATTAGGGAAATTCATTCCCCGATTCTAGTGCGAAGGTGCCAGTGCGATGACAGTGCTAGCAATATAAAGATCGGAGCTGAATCACAGCAAGCCTCATATATTGCAGAGAAAACCAATAAGCCAAGAATACAATATCACTGAGAGTACAATAAGAAGGCATGACCTCAACCAACAATCCTGGTGATGGTCAGCACTATGCAAATAAAGCATACAAGTTAATACATGAAATGATCAAGCACTCCCATACGCCCGGTACTCTTCTATCAACTTCTTGGTCTCTGGATGACCTGGTCGGGTAAGCAGCCCTTCAACAAGCTGGTTTCTTCTCTTGAGAACACGTCGCACGTCACCAGCAGTTTCCTCCCATGCCCCTTCTCCGAAGCGATCCTCTAGCTTCCGCTTCTGAGACACAGCTTCGTTCCTGCCTTCGATGGCTTTGTTCAACGCATTCTGGAGACTATACCGGGTCATCACTTCTTCTTCATACTTCTTGATGCTAGCTTTCAACCGCTCTTCAAGGTCAGAAATTTGCTGCTTCAACTTATCTTCCCTCTTCTTATTGTTGGTGAGCGTAGCATTCCAAGTCTTATTGCAAGAAGAAATTTCTCGGTGTGCTGCATCCAGTGCTTTCTTTTTGGATTCCAGCATGTCATGGGAGCTCCTGAACTCTTGCCCCAGACGTTCGCGCTTCTTCTTTTCCTCAGTCAACTCAGCCCCTAGCCTGTTTACTAGCTCAATCTGCTGTTGGAAAGCATGCACGGCCTTGTTTTTCTCACTGCGTATCTGAGCTAGCTCTTGCTCTAACCCTTCATTGATCTTCATCAAGGCTTCTTTTTCTTTCACAACTTGCTCGTAGGCTTCCCTGGAAACAGTAGTTGGCTCTGCTACCGGAATGGGAACAAGGATTGGTGCATCTGGAAATGGCATCCGCAACTGACTTGCTCTCTCTTGAATCCAAACTCTGTAGGGTGCATAAGCCTGACAGTCATTCTTCCCTAACAGCGGCTTCCCTCTTCGGTTAATACGCGTTCAGGCATGCTGCAGCTTGGCTAATGACTCCCCCTTCAAATCACCGGTGAAGTATAGAGATTCCTGTACTTCTTCCTCCTTTGGTGGGTTCTTCAGCGCATATCCGAACTGACGGACAAACAGAGATGGGTTGTAGTTGATACACCCTTTTCTTCCTATCAGCGGGACATTAGGGTACCCAGAACAACTGAATATAAGCTCAGACCCTAGCAGGTCTCGATCAAACCACTCAATGTCTTCGGAAGATAGCGTCATCAGGCGCTCTGACCAGCTAGCTGTGGTTGTACTCTCTACAAAAGATCCCTTCAGGGGAAGGTGGCTCTTAAACCACATATTCAACAAAGGCGCACAGCAGTAAACAACCTTTCCCCTTCTGTTTTCATTCTTGTAGTGCAATGAGTGGTAGAAGTCTCCGATCAACGTGGGCACTGGATTGCCAGCAACAAATATATGGAAAGCGTCCAAGTCCACGAAATTGGGCAAGTTAGGAAACAACACAATTCCATAAATGCATAGAGCCAAAATAGCATTGAAAACCACCCAACATCCGCTCTTGGCATACTCCTGAGCCTTGCCAACCAGAAAATCAAGAGAGAAACCTGAAACCCCAAGCCAAGAAGTCACTAACAGTTCTGCAGCGTTCATGTGCAAGGCTTTAGCTAAGTCTTCCAACTTGGGCTCAGCAGCAGAGTGAACAAAGGGAACCTGGTTCTGCACTGGTAGCTCAGTAAACTCCACATACTCTTCAATGGTAGGCCCTAGAATGAAGTCAGCAAACGTAAAACATCTCAATGCAGGATCGTAGAATTGCATCAAGGTGTACAGCCCATTCATCTCATCAGCAGTGGGCTTGCAGACTAATCTCAGCAACCTTCCATGACTCATTCTGAAGCTTCTCCTAACCTCCTCATCAGCAAGAGATATCAGACCAAGCAAAGGAGTAATATCAGGTGTCGGTAGCTTATACGCAACTGTCTTCCTCAATCCATCCATAGTCAATACTCAGAAGTCAGACACTAGAACCGGGGGATATGGGAATGCACCTGCAGCACAAACACACGTTAATGGGATGCAATGATAATGAGTATGCAAATAATGCAATGCAAGTAACATGCAACAGGGACCAAATGCCGTAGCTGAATAGCCTGAACCATATCAAGAATTCTCAGATAGACTCTCTAGAAGTCCTCAAACCCCGACCTCAGACAGATCTAAAACAAAGCTCCAACACTGGTCTCTGACAGACCCACAGCGTAACTCTGACTGGTCTCTGGCAGACCTCATATCATGTCTCCAACTGGTCTCTGACAGACCTCAGAACTCTCCAACTGGTCTCTGACAGACCTCAGAACTCTCCATAAATACCCGGGATCTCAGATCAAGAAACAAACCGGTAGTCTGAAGGTCTAGTTACCTGCATGACCCCAAACCCTCTCACAGGTGGATGTCCTAGTAACTGACAAAAGTATGGCATCCTATACGGTCGTCGGCGTCACAGACTTTCAGGGTTGATGATACGATTCCCAGAAGGAGTGGCATCATCAACTCCTGAAGAGGCCTCACTTAGCCAACTTCCAAATGATCGGTTCCCGGAGTCGACAATTCAGCTGACCAACAACCCCTTCGACCCAAAGGGTAGAAAAAGAAGCCAACCAGAAGAACCTCGTCCGAGTGTAGATTTCATGAGACACTAATGCAAGCAAAGCCGGCACGCGCCCACTACTTTCTACTCTAATTCTAGGTGCACTCAAGCCCAGGTCCGGCTTATCTCTCAATCATAGAAACACCCATCACACCCCAATACAGCAATAATAATCAATATACATAATGCTGAAAATACAGGTCATAAATATAGATCCATACAAAATCCTCGACGGGAAAACAAGCGTTAGGATTGACTCTCTTGAGGGACGTTGGATCCCAAATGCATAAGAACTATCGCAGTCCTTAGTGGCCAGGGGACGTTGGATCCCCAACAGAGTCGCCAGCTGTCGCTACTGCGAAAATCGGCGCCGGCTGAACAGAAGAGTCGCCACCGTGCGTTATTTATCCCAACGGAGGGAAAGGAAACGCTCAGAGTAAACCTACCGCAAAACAGGGAAAGGTATGGTCATCACAACCAAAACCTGGGTTCGGGAGTCGGTTACGCAAGGGGAAGGTATTAGCACCCCTCACGTCCGTCGTACTCGACGGGATCCACGCTTGTTTTCGGGTATGGATTGTTATTCTATCTACACTAAGGGTTAAGGGTTAAAAAGAAAATAAAAGGACTCGGCAAAGTATCGCACTTTATGCCTACGTATTCCCGTCTGGAACGAGAAATCAGAGTCAACGTAGTTCGCCTACCTACGGGAAAGGAGGGGAAGGTTGCTCGCTAGGATATCGCATCCTATGCCTACGTACTTTCATACAGCATGAAAGATCAGAGCAAACGTAGTTCGGGCCACGTACGACACAAGTCTGTCCTGATTGTTTTTATTCCTTCTGAAAAAGGGTTTTTTCTGATTACTGGTCCAAGCGGATAAAAATGACGTTTTGATGAGTTCACATTCTTTTACGAAAGAAGTGTCTTTTATTGTGTTTGAAATATTTATTGTGTTTTTCAGTTTGTTTTGAGACAGAAGAGACAGAACTCTAACCTACGGTTGCGAAGGGAATCAAACTAACCTACTGTTATCATGCATGGGTTAAGACCTAATGTCTATCATGCTCCTCTCTTGCGCAGAGAGAAATAGAGATCCTAAGGGATAAACGGAAACAGAAACAATAGCATATATACAATAAAGCAGTAAAATGCATGGATGCAGCAATACAAGCGAGGCAATGGAGTCCCACTCAACCTCGAACCTAGAAAACAATAGGCAAAAGTGAACAGACTTCACTTTCAACCTCACAGGTTAAACAGCAAACAATACAGTTAGGGAAAACCAATCAATACATCAGAAATGAACAGCAAAAATAAACAGCCACAGCAGCTCTGCATCAACACCTATCTTCAAGTCATCTCCCAACAGCTACAAACTTCAGCAAGCATCAATCCCCATCTCCACAGCCTTCAAGCAAGGGCTTTGATTATCAGTCTTCCATCTGCAATGGCTTTTCTTCAAGTCTCTAATCTCCAGGATGAACATCAGTCAACCAGATGAAGTGAATAAATGTTAGACAGTCAATTACCTACCAAGGGTGGTTCATTAACTATTAACATTATACAGACAATTTTCTCTCAAAAGTTCTATCGTTCAAATACATTCACTGATCCTTCCAAAGGAAGGAGGTGGATATTTGAAATAGACTTTGAATCATAGAGAAAGGATGGATGCAGACAAGGCATTTCATGTTGGAGAAACAAGCTTTCTAATCTAGAGCTCTGCCTAGCTCCTAAACCCTAGGTTCCTCAACAGCTGCCAGCAAAGGAATCTCCTCCTCAACTCTGGAAGTTGGTCTTCAATCTCTGGATCTCCAATGGCTTCATCATCACAAGTCTTCAGCTCTCTCAATCCCCATGCAAACCCAATACCCCATACAGACAAATGAAATAATCCCCCAGAGAGGGCACACCACACAGTCAAACAAATATAGACAGTATACTAATAGCAGTAGGGGAATCCTAATATTTTCTAAAGGGATCTATTAACTACCCATAATCCCTATAGTCCCATATCCCAAAAATTCAATCTCTAACTCCTAAGGGAAATGAACTAATTCACCTATGTTATCACCTAAACCCTAGTTTTGTTCATGTTATTCACACCTAAACAAATCTCCTAAAATTAAGTCCTAAAAATATGAACTAAATTTTATATACAAGCTAACATTATCTACTAATCAACCTAAAAAGAATGGATTAAAAATAGTAAAGCATTTATTCAAACTAAAATTAACAAATTCATGTGCTAAACAAACCATTATTTAATCCTATTAAAAATAAAAATATGCCAAAAATATGAAAATAAAATGAAATATTGATTTTTTTATGTGATATTTTTCTTGACAAAAATATGAGTAATATGCAAAAAGAACCAATGAAAAATAAGCATTTTCCAATTTTTTATGATTTTTTGAAAGAATTAAAAAAATATGAATGAAAAAAATATGAACTAAATGGAAAGGGTGCATTTAGTAATGAAAATTAGTTAAAAGAATAAACTGGGCCCAGACTGGGGGGCGCGCATAGCAAGCGCGTCTGGGCCCATATGCACTCAGAAAGTACCAAAAATTAAAAAAGAAAAAAATGGTGCATTAAGCAATTAAAACAGTTATAATTGAGATTGGGCTTGGTCTGGGGGTGGCAATAGCAAGCAATTCAAAAGCCCATCAGATGGATTTAAATGAAATGGTGCGTTGCACCATTTGAATTTCCCTCTGTGTTTCTTCTTCAATCGTGGCCGTTGGTTTCAGTCTCCAGTCAAAGTCAAAGATCAAATCGTGTGGTTCCCAGGTCTTCTTCAACCTCCAGCAAACCCTAGGTCCTGCAACTCATCCCCATGCACGAATTTTCCCTCGTTCTGTTCTCTCTCCATTCACCATGAAATCACACCATTCCAAAAGCAAAGTTGTTCTAAATCCTTCCCTCTACACAGCCATAACAATAACTTCCTCTAAAACTCAAACAATGAGCAAACCCGATAAGCATAACAGTTTGAATCCACCATGCTCACCTGATATCACTTCTTCCAATTCTCTCTAATCCTTGCCCTAAACTAATCCACATCTTATGCTGATCAAAACAAGCTATTCATTCAAGATTATCATGCAATATTCTAAGAGTTACAAGCTTCAACAGTTTGTGCACACCATGATCAAACTTCACAAAACTTCTTCAAACTCACCAAAACCAGTCATCTAACCTATCTTAACATTCCTATGCTAACAATTCCCTATAATTCTAACCAAATCATGCAATTCGAATGAAAATACCAACCTGGTGTGATGGTGAAAACAGATGCTAAAACCTCTTGATCTAATGCTTGCAATGAGTGGAAAATGGTCAGGGAACCTGTTCTTGAGTTCTGTATGCAACAAATCTTATTCAATTCTCTTGGATCTTGCAATTCCAAGCTTCTTGCTTCTTGGATGATGGAAGTGTATGGCACGAATCCTCCTCAATTCTACCAAATGTTTGTGTGAATTATGATCTATGAATGATGGTGATGAAGATCAGATCAAGAAAAAGGAAAATTGGTAGAGATTTGAGAGAGTTTGAATTGATTTTGCAAATTGGAAGAAAGGTATGAAACTTGGTGTTATGAGCAATATGATTCACCAACCATGGCATGAAGCTCTTCATATCAATATATACATGAGTTTAGAAACTCCTAGAACCTTGGAGAAGCTTCCCATGTATAATTTCCCTTGGATTTGGATTATGTAACTTCATGTGTAAGTAACCATGCATAACTCCTAAATCTTGAACCAAACTCAAAATTCTACTTTTGCCAATGTTCTCAAAAATGATTTTTCCAATCAAAATGACCTATAATTTCACCTCATTTGGCCAAACTATGAAAAATCTCATTTTTTAGGTCATTTTTATTCATTAAATTCACCAATTTTGAAACCTTGTGCTATGAATCTTTCCAATCTTCCATGGTCACTTTTATAGACTCAAAATGTCATTTGGAACAAGTTTTATGTTGTGAAGTGTTCCATTTGAAGCTTCCTTGTATGAGTTTTGGGCATAGGCTTGAAATGACCTGTAATTCTCAAATGACCAAAATACCCTTTGCTTTCCAAGACCATAAGTAGAGTTCCACACATCATATGAAGGCATACCATACCATTCTAGAAAGCTAAGACAATGAGGAACAACTCTTATGTTGACCAGAAATTCATTTAAAATCTCCTTGAGGGGTAAAAATTGCCTGGAAGACAAGTCACTTTCACAGTCAAAATTTCAGATACCTCAGATGACCTGTAACTTGCAACGACCATAACTTGAGTTCTATAAATCTCCTTAATGTATTCCACCACTCAAATTAAAGGTCTTGAGATCCTCTACAAGTTTCATGTTGGCCAAGGATCCATTTGAAGCCTGAATTTTGACTTATCTTGCTTGGAAATTTGACCTAAATTAGGGGATTTTACATAGAAACCCTAATTTAGAAACTCCTCTTCTCCTTGATTTCTCTTGATTTCTTCTTGACATATCCTCATATCTTTCTCCACATGTCCAATGATGAACCCCACATCTCTCCAATAGCCCTCAATGCCTTTCAATCAGTCAATTGACCTAGAGTTGACCTAGAGTTGGCCCCAGATGAAACCCTAGTTGACTGTCTTCAACTGCAATTCTTGTGATCACACCAAGGACTTGTCTCCTTCTTCAAATGACTTTCTAAGTCTCCCATGATGCCCACATACTCTCCATGCTCATCCCACAGCTTACAACTCTTGAATGGTCCCCAGATGCCCTCAGATAGGAGATAGATGCACTGCTTGATCTATTGACTTCTTTAGCTTCCCCATTCTTTCTGATGACTTAAATGAGATTGAATTTGAATAATAACCTCTTGATAGGCTCATAGAGATGAGAATAATGCTTGGTCCCCTGTTGGATGACTTGCTATGCTTATGCTATGCAGATGATTAGACTATGTACATGACTCTATATGCAAATGCTAATGATATTGAAACATAAACCATGTAAATAAGGCTGAGCAAATTTTAGGGTGCAACACTATATCCCCGAGTGCAATACCTTTTCCCTAGAGAAGTTTAAAACCTTGAAGCAGGACTATGGTTCTGCCTATGACTTTCTATCCATCTCTTAATAGATGTATCCTTCTTACAGAGATTAACTGAATATCCTCGTCGAGATATTTATTTCATCTCCAATCTACTTCTCTTTGTCTATTTTGTCAGCATAAGCATAAGCATGACATTCATTCATATAGATATACATTAGCACATGAGCATGTTTACTACCTTGTCATTTTTTGTTGTTTACTTTGGCTGTGTTTACCACCAAGTAATTGGGTTTGTTGTTTCTCTCCAAGTAGAGTCGTCAATTTTAGGCAGAAAGTACCATCCCTTTCTAAATCCCCCATAGAGTTCGACCCTCGTGGATGATGGTTATTTGAGTTATCTTTTCCATGTTTGGATAATATGAATCCCCATTCGAATTCATTCCCTGATGGTTAGAGTCTTGTTTGACCATTTCTTTCTAGTTTGTTTCCTAGATTGAACTTTGGTCCCTAGAGATTATGTTTAAACCCAATTAGGTCGCCAAACTTAGCTTGAGCATGCATTTATTTTGCACTATGTCTCTCAAAGAGGAATCTTATAAAAATATTTATTGTTGGATAAGTGGCAGTCTCTCTTGAGAAGCTTATCATTCTTTATCCCTTTTCTGATAAGTGGCAGTCTCACCTGAGAAGCTTATCATTTTTACCTTTTTTCGGTAAGTGGCAGTCTCACCTGAGAAACTTATCATTTCTTTCTTTGTAAGATAAGTGGAAATCTCCTATAAGAAGCTTATCATTTTCGTTATTTTCAACAACAAGTGGCAGTCTCTCTTGAGAAGCTTGTTTCTTTTGTCCTTTTCCGATAAGTGGCGGTCTCTTTGAGAGCTTATCCTTTTCTTTTCTTTTTTGGTGGTGTGTAAGTCCCTTTCGACGATAAGTGGTAGTCTCTTTTGAGAAGCTTATCAGGGCATTTCCCCGTGAAGTCCAATTATTTTTGCGTACAGAAGAGTTTAATTACCCTGTATCTTTCCTGATGTTTCCTAAAGATCTCGTTTGATCTCTCCTTTAAAGGAATTTCTAGAGGCTTGGATGTTCTTTCTTGTTTGAAAACTACAACATTTGTTTGGATGATCCTATTGCTATGCGGATCCTGCTTTATCTTTTGTCCTAGAGTGTCAGTCGGTCATGTCTGAACCTGTTGGTTAACTACTTTAGGTATTCTCCAGTGGAAACCGTCTTTCCGATTCCATCTCCAGTGAGGATCTTTTGTTGTCTTTCTTTCTAAAGTGGCAGTCGGTCATGCCTGAACCTGTTGATCCATCACTTTAGATTTCCCCAGTACATTGTCATCCCCACTGAGTGGTTACTCATTATGTTGGCTTTATCCTTGTTTGCTTTCGTATTCGTCTATATTTTTCATTTATCATTCCATCATTTTCATCATATTAGAGTTCATTGCATGTCAGCATTTATAGATTAGTCTCTTTTGTTCATGGCATTGCATATCATTGCATATAAGGGAAAAAATTCTGGTTATCTATATTTAAATACCTTTCACAATGATTTTATGAAGATTATCATCGCTCATATAATCTAGTGAAGATATTTAAATAGGGGCAACAGTTATACCCCAAATTTTATCCTTAGATTTCTTGATCTTTTGTGTATCATCTTAGGTCAGTCATCCATGCATAGCTAACCAATTTACTAGATTTTGTTTGTTTCATTTGTGAAGTTAGGTTTACTGCGAAAGATTCAAAGATCATGGAGGCTTTGTGTGTGCTCCTTGTCTCCTACAAGTCATGTTGAGTTCCTGTAGAAATATATGCCCTCATTCTTGTGGCCTCATAATTAATACAATTAATGTAAAGATAAAGTTTAGTCTTGTTCCTTTTGAGGAGTTGGAACCATTACGATCTTTTGATTTTAAAAAAGAAAATTGGAAATTTCTTATTGATGTCGTGAGGTTGCAAGTTTGAATAAGGATCTTGAATCAAGTTTTCGATATAAGATTTCAAAGTGACGTTCAAAGTTTGTAGATTCATTGTTGATGTCATCATGAGTTTCAACATAAAGTTCATGACTTAATTGCTAAAATCCGAAGTATTTAAATTTCAAATCAAAATATGCAAAACCTTTGATACATGGCCATCCAAGTGTGCCCAAGTTTTATCAAAGTTCAATTCCTAGATTTTAAAACCCGCTTCCTTCATAAAATTTGAGGCGTAAGATTAAGCCATCATAAGACTCAAAAAGGTTCAAATACGGGACTCACTTTTAAAGCCAAGGTCAAATTTATAATTGATAAGAAATTTGTTTTATGGGATATACTAAGGTCGTGATTAGTTCATGGTGCACGCTAGTCGGATTGAATGTCATTACTTATGCATTATTCCATGTACTATTTACTTATGACTCTTTCTACTGTTAGTTAAAATGTGGAAAGGACATTAATGCACCATCTTGAAACTGTAATTATGTGCTAAAACCTTTGATCGCACATCTGCTAGATATTAACTTCCAAGTCTCTACAATTAGCATTACAGTAAAAAGATCCATATGGCTCGAGTTCTAGTCAACGGGATTTTGGCTTCGCAAGTGGTCGTCACGGTAGTCGTTCCGACATGTCTTGGCCACGGGCTGCTTAGAGGATAATTTGAAACCAAAATAATAATAATAATAACAGACTCTGAACATTGCACATCACAACCAAGTCAAATATGAAGGTTTCACGAATCGTGGTTGCGACATCCTGCAACAAAGACAATTCCAAAATGATTAAGTACAGTACTCAAGTATCTTGCTTCAGAGAGATCATAAAAATAGAAGTATTCAAGACAAGAAACTCCAGCATAAATTGGCTTACCAAATATCAAACAAAATGTAATGGATACCTGCAATGTATTTCCAATTTCTAGATCTCGTGTGAACTTTACTGATTTTCCCACGTGAACTTCTTCATCATATTCTAGCCAAGATTTTCGACAAGTTTTAAGGTAGAGAAGTTGGATCTTCAAGTTCCATTAGTTCAGCTTATGCTTTCAATACACATCATGTTGAACATGTCGTACTCCTACAAGAACAAAACAGAAACGACACAAATCATTAGCCATGAATGAAATTGAAAAACAAGACTAGAAGGCTTAGATTTCTATCAGATTCTAAACATGTTCGATTTTCTTTTCCAAAACAGTCCTTAAACATGTTTAGTTAAAAGAGGAAAGCATTCAATCAATGGCATTCAAATTGGATGGAAAATTCAAAATTATTGAAGCTTATAAAAGGTCAAAAACACACCAATCACAGAGGCAGGACAACAAAGAGATATTGATACCACAACCCAAAAAACACAAAAAGCAAAATCACATAGATAAATCATCATTCGCATGCACACAAAAGGAGAAGAAAATCAGGAAAAAAAATTATCTTCGGAGCCACCGCACGTCGTCGGAAACCTTCTTCGAAACTATTTCAGCAAAGCAGCACACGCCCCTTGCGACATCTTCGTCCTTTAGCCTCCTTCAGGTAACCTTAACCGTGGGAGTATATGAAGCTACACGAAAAAGCTGCCGTTGAGTACAATCACAATCAACCGCCGATGAAACTCAAACTGAAGCCGATGCCGCTATTATGTCGATTCGCGAATTTCCATTGTTACCACTATCGTTGAGATAAAGAAAGGAATGGAAAGTGGAAGACAGTTTGAAGCGAGCCGACAAATAGAGTTTGAGAAGACGAAGGCGACGAGATCACGAGAAGTAGGGTTTTCATTTTTTTCAATTCATTTTGTGAGTATTTTGTTTATGGGTTATGACAACCATAGTTGTAAAAATCAAACCAGACCGTCTGATCGGACTAGTTGAATCGGGAATCGAGCTAGTAACCGGTCTGGCTCAATAATTGGATTGCCTTTGTCATCAAAACGGTCAAAACCGATGCAAATTGGGTTGGACCGAGAAAAAACGGAAAACCGGCGGTTTCTGTAAACCGGCCATTCTAATGCTTTTTATTTTTTAATTAAAATTTAAATGCAAACAATGTCATTTTGAGTTATAAAAATTAAAAAAAAAAAAAATTTTGTTATCATTGTTTTGAAATAATTTTACCTCTTTGGAACTAAACTTAAGTAGACATTATTTTGTTATAAATTATTCAATTATATTATGTTGCAATTAGATTTTATTTGCAATTAGACTTTGTAATTTTGTATTATTTTATTGTATTTGATACTTATGTTTAAAATTTGAATTTAAATTATGAACTTGAGAATTTATGATATGATATTTTCAAAAAAAATTAAGTGCTAGTTATATTTTTTTAGAGACTGAATTATCCGGTTCAACCAGTTTTATACCTATATAATTTTGTTATGATGATAGGTCTATTCAACCGAGTTATCCGGTTTAATCCGGTTTAGTCATGCGGTTCGACCAGTGACCCAGTGGTTCAACCGATAAACCAGTGACCCAATACTCTCACCATTTTGATGACCGGTCCGGTTTTTAAAACATTGATGACAATATTGCGACCTTGTTTTTTTGTTTACCCACACTGATGTTATGCTAACTGAATCAGTTGTTTAGGTAACCTTTGGGCCCTTCGGCCCATTTTATTTTGTTGACAATGTGCCCTCATGACTACCTTTGGCACCTCCCTCTTCTTAATTTAGGTTTATTTTATAAAATTTTAATCAAGATTTAACTAATTAGTTTTGATTCATTTAATCAGTTAGTTTGATAGGTTATAGGTTACCTTAATTAGTAAATTAATTTTTGATTAAATTTTTAGTTTAATTAATTAGTTTCTTAATTTAAATTTTTGGTTTAGAATTATTTATCATTGTTTATTTCATAAATTAATATTGAATTCATAGGTTCTAGTTTAGTTAGTTTCTGATTATTTATTTTGAACGAAATTACTTAATGTATTTGAGTATGATTAAATCTTGATCTCGAGGTCCTATCTATTAAATTTTTTATTTACCTGTGTGTGTGCTATGAATGTTATTATCCACTTGTTAATATTTGATGTTTACCTCTTTGACTTTCTGTTATTAAACATCACACTATTCTAAAGGAAAGGATCCCTCCGTTGACTACCATGTCATAGCTTAGGAAAGCTCTAGATCTTTCCTGTTTCATCCTAGCCTTAGGATCAGAGTCACCGCGCTCCACGCAAGTGTCCTGCCATGGACATTCTCTTTTACACCCTTATCCTAGCCTTAGGATTGGAGTCGATGTGCTCCCTATAATTTCCTGCCATGGAAATTCATTCACTTATCCTTCCCTTCATCCTAGCCTTAGGATCATAGTCGCCGCACTGCACGTAAGTTCCTGCCATGGACACTTACGTATCTTTCCCTTTCAATTTGAACTTAGACTTAGGGTTGCCACACTTTATGTAAGTGTCTCCCTATGAATACTTACTCTCCCCTGGAGCCTTGACCATAATCAAGAGTTCCTCACCCTCATTGAGGGGGACTATAAATGCTTTGATTCCATTCCTGTCGGGATACGTAGGCACGAGATGCGATATCTTGGTGAGCATACTTAGAAACAACCCCTTAGGTCTCTCTTTTTACCTTCAACCCTTTAGCAGATAGATAACAGATAACAAATAACACAATATTAAACAAGAGGTTCTTGTAGAGTACTGCAGATGCTTAGGATGCTAACACCTTCCCTAGGCATAACCAACCCCCGAACCTTAGATCTCACGTATTGTTTTTACGGTGTAATTAGGGTTTTTTCATTCTTTTCCCTTTCCTTTGGATAAATTAAAGCTTGGTGGTGAATTCAAAGATGTGTGGTTCAAGTTAATCAATAGTTTGATATTCGATTCTTACCGCGACATATACTTATTTGTTTTGTATATTGAATCAATTATAAGAAGAATTAGAAATTTGTTGAACAAATTTATGGAATTAGGATGAGCCCAAAATATATCTCGAACATAAACTTCATCCTCAAACAATTTATACCTAGAAATATAGTGATCGTCATCCAGGAGATTCAACAGTTGTTGGATTCTAGTTCTGGTCATATTATCGCCTTGTTGTTTACGATATGAACATTGCATATTTGCTTTTATATTTGATACATTTTCATTTCTTTTCCATTTCAACATTTCAAGTATGTTTTTCGGCGACATCGTATTCAATGTCATGTCAGAAACAAGTTCCTTCTCCTTAGGATTAAGGTGACGTACAATGGGATGACTGGTTGACTTGTGACATAAGTAATGATTATGTATACTAGAAACCGTATTGAATATCCATTTACAAGTCTCCTTGTGCTATCCACAAACCTTAAAAGGACAATTGCACTTTCTTGATTCGGTGTCATCCAGTTTCAACTTATGAATAGGTTGTTGGTACGTGCCAATTATTTCACATCTCATTATTACAAATGCCTATCTTCTATTAGAAACATTACCAGACCTCCCAATTATAACACCAAGCCCAAGTTTGAAGGCCTTTGTGCATATTCATTGGAGCATATGTTCACGCTTAACAAACTTTTATTTATTTGTAAATTGTTCACAGACATTTACTTCAACAATAACCAGTTTAAGACCATCTTCCACTTCACTCGGTTTAACATCGACACACACAATAGATTTAGAAAAAGTATCAGGATGCACCATATCTTCAACCAAGCATAACATAAAAATGGATTTAATATTGAAATTCAAATTTTAAAACAATCCAGATATGCATATCCATAACATATACAACCTAATCCGGAGATGCATCTTCAAACTCAATTTTCATTTTTTCATAGAAAAACTAGATTAATGCAGGCAATGTGGAAAGAAAAACATGTTCTTTACCTTAAATTGCAGCTTCTTTTGCTCCTTTTGATGTGATATAGTACAAAAATATTATTTTGGAGTGAAAAAGTTGATTGCAAATGGAGGGGAGTTTTTTTAAGGGTTTTGATGTACTAGTAGTGTTTTATCATGAAGAAGAAGAACATAAAAGGGTGGTGCTTCATTAAATTTCCCGCTTAACATTTTCGGAGATGCGTCACCAAAATTGTCACTGGTTTGATTAAACTAGCTCAATAAACTTATATCACCATCAATGATTCCAAAGATGCATCTTAAGATTATTTTTTGACATAATCGGGGTGTAACTCACTTCCAACAACTACTTTGTGTGTATTAGGTGCATCCGGAGTCTCGTAACTCAAAAAATACGATTATTCGCGATGGACGTGGAAAAATTAGTTCGAACAAATTCACCACAGAACTTTATCCATTCCAATGAAGGAAATGGAAAATATCGATAAAACCCTTAAGAATAGAGTAATGGTCGTCACAACCATATTCGGGTTCGGGAGTCAATTACTCAAGGGGAAGGTATTAGCACCTCTCGCATCTATTGTACCCAATGGGAACTTCTTAGTTATATTTGAGATTGAATGTTAGCTCATGTTTATTTTCTTTCTTCGAGCGATAAAAAGATTACAAAGAGAAAATAGAGGAAACCACCAAAGGGGAAAATAAGAGGTTTTTTATTAGGGTGCTAGCCAAGGATTAGGGCCCTCGTGCCTACGTATCTTCATTGAGAAATGAGACATAAGAGCATCGTTAGTTCAGAGGACTAAAGGGGATGAAAAAGGTTGAAAATAAAAAGGTAGTTCGCCAGGATCTCGCAATCATGGGCCTACGTACCCTTATGGTGCAATGAGGAAATCAGAGCTCTGTAGTTTGGGGGGCTACGGTTGGTTGGTTTGTGTTTTTAATGAACGATTGTTTAGATTATGTTCTAAGGGCTAAACATTGGTCTTTCTACTCGCGGGGGAGGCTTAAGTACTAGTTTGTATGCGCGTTAGAAGAAACTAAACAATGTTCTTTGAGAAAAAATGTTTGATCGTGTGGGGGCGAGTAATTAGGTTTCGAAAGGTTTCAATCACTCGGGGGCAAGAAAAGATAGGTTTGATGTGTTGATGTTGATTTTATGGTTTTAAAAATAGATTGTTTTTTATTTTAATTTCACTAAAGTCTATGGGTGGAGGTGAATATTTCAAACTACCAAGCCAAGCGTCTTGTGTCCAAAAGACACAAAGTGAGTGTAGGAAAGCTCCATTCTCACTCCTTCTCCACTACTTAAGGCTCGTGGCGCACAATCCTAATCGTATTTTATAATGTTTTTGAGTTTATTGAGAAAATTCCGCTTACGTTGGATCAAGGGTTTTATTGTCGCAATATGATTATGAAAATGGTTTGAGATTGAAATGTGATAGGTTGATGACGATGCATGAAAAGATCGACGTACAAATTAGTTATGACTTGATGTATGGATCAAGAATGCTTTGGATTTGGTTGTGGCAATACACAAGGAAATCGATTTACAAGGGTTGAGAGAGAATACCACTTGACGTTGGATCACGGGTTTGAGAAAAAAAGTGAGGTCGGTCCTAGTCCCTAAGGAAATCTAGCAAGAAAAACCACAACAAAAAAAGTGATAAAGTAAAGAAAGTACACCAAAATGGGAAGAGGAATACATGAAAATTACAAGGGAAGCATGCAAGAAATAAAGGGTCTCGTTGTAAGGTAGCGCAAGAGAAAGTTGTGTGTGTGCAAGATTTCCTAAGCTAAGACAATGAAATAAACAATTCAACTCTAAGTCTCCTTTTCTAGGGTTAAGTACAAGGTCCAAAACTCCATGATGCTAAATCCATCTGCACAGTCCACAGTCCATTTATATCTCACAAGTTTTTTAGGTCTTTTCGTTTTTATCATGTTTTTGTGTTTTTTATAAGATGAAAAATAAAAATCAAAGAAGAAGAAAATGACATAAAGTAGAGTGAATGATAAATTAGAAATGAAGTAAATTGCGGAAAGTAAATGACGAGAAGATAAATGGCAAGAATTAAAGTGCGATAATGTAAAAGTTAGAGGTTAGAAGTTAGTAATCAGTAGTTAGTGATTGAGTGATCGATTTATCGAATCAGGACAATTTAGCGATATGTTAAACAATCGTAAGTGGACTTATGTAGAAATCACACCTATCTGAGGTCGGTCAATAACAATGTATGTGCTAAAAACATGTTAGAGAAATGGCACAAAGTCATTCTCCTAAAACATGTCACACATTGAAAAATTAAAGAAGAATGAGAAAAGCAAATTCAAGTCCTCACAATGGTCTCATCTATCATCAAGAGATTCGAAGTATGATCAACAAAGAACAACCTATCAACACCTCAAAGTGTCAAGAATGATGCAATGATAATTCATTAACATGTTTGAAGTGTTGAAGGTTCAATCATCCTAGGGATCATTTCTCCATGACGTTTAAGATTTCACCAACCCCAAATAATTACCAAAAATAAAATCAAAAGTAAATAACAATTAACAATAATGAAATGAATTAAAATGATTAAAATAATAATAAAACTATTTGAAAAATGAGATTATATGATAATTAAATCAAGAATTGAAAATAAAATGTAAAACACTTTTAAAAAGGAAAAAAAGAAAGAAGTGAATAAAAATAATAAAGAAAAAGAAAGGGATCAATAAAGTGAGGGTGTAAGCTGGAAAGGAGTGTGTGAGCAACAAGATGGATTGGCTCAGCCCAAAACTACAACAATAACCTAGCCAGGGAGTGCAACCACGTGATGAAGGTGCAAAGAAGCAAAACGAATGGGCAAAAGGCCCAAAGTCCAAACAAAGAAAAATAAGCAAAGGTGCAAAAAAGATCAGTCTCACACAAAAACAAATCACGTGTCTCCTTCCTTACTCTCTTCAGCAACAACTTTGGTTTCAAGGGCGAGAGGGCGGCGATAATTGACGATTGCATGGTGGGTTACACGGTTGTAACGATGGAAAATTATGGAGGTAAAGAGGTAATTTGAAGCTTGAAGAGATGGCACAGTTTGTGTGCACTGGCAGCGGAAAGTTATTCATGAGGATGGAACTGAGTATGGTGGTTCGTTGATGGAATTTTATGGAGGTAAGGGTCACAATTAAGGATGGAAGGTGTTCATGGTTTGTTGAGGTTCTGAAGAGTTTTTGCGTTTCGTTTATTGTGATATGTGTTGCGTTGTTGTGTTTATGATGTTGTTATTGAATTGTTGAAGTTGTGCAGTCAGAGTGATGAAAGGAGATTTGTGTATTTGAAGGATGTATGAGAGTGTTTTGTGTTTTGAAGGTTATGCGTGAAGAAGAAAAAATCTCCAGATACTGTTAGAACACATATTGGTTCTTAATAATTACTCTTTGTTTTGATGATAACTGTTAGGAAATTTATATTTAAGAATTATATACTCTAAAATTTGTTTGAGAGTTTTACTGCAGATTGAAATTATATTAACTCTCTAGAAGCAAATCTGCCTTGAATACAAGAAGTTATTCTGACTCTGAAGCGCCAGATGCACCCTACAGAAGAATCTGTTTGCTCCTTACAGAAAATCCTGAGCGTAGTCTCCAGAAGGATCTGAAGCAAGAAGCTTCAGAACATTCTGAGTCAGAAGCATCTGAAGATTATCAGAAGCATCTGAAGCAGAAGCATCTGAAGATAATCAGAAGCATCTGAAGCTGAAGCATCAGAACTATAGAAGAATATTGATTGAAGAGTTTGTCAAAGCATTAGTTTACAGAAGTTTCTGAAAGTACCTACGCTGCCTTGTACTGAAGTTCTGTGTCAAAATGCTCCGATGATCAACACGCTAGAAGCACACACGCTGCAGAAGACTCTGATACAGCATAGTTATGAATTTCATTAGAAGACTCTGTTCCATTCAGACTCTGAAGAACTTGCTGAAACTGAAGAAGTATTTTCAAGAATATATCCATTGGAACTATTCAACGTCTCTTTCCTTATTTGTGCTAGACACACTTACATAGACAAAAAGGATTTTTCTGTGCCATCTATTTCAAGGAAAGGTCAGTTGATGTGAAGACAAAAAGGCTCAGACCTTTTGGGACTCTCTTTTCAATGTTCAGCTTGCATGATTCAGCTGCCTATAAAAGGAGATCTTCACTTCATTCTTCAGCGCTACACACTTGCTGAAAAGAAATTATAATATTCTAAAAGCTTTCATTCTTATTCTTCATAGAATCTCATTGTACTTAAACTTAAGAGAAAAATCACTGTTGTGTTTAAAGCTTTGTAGAAGCATTAAAAACTCTTGTATTTAATTTACATTGATTGTAAAGGATATTCCTTAAGAGGATTCAGTTAGAATCAGTAGCTCTTGAGAAGACTAAGAACTGTTGTTCTTAGGTGATACTATTGTAATCAGTTTGATTTAATAGTGGATTAAGTCCTTGTTGAGAAAGGCAAATCACTCTGGAAGGGTGGACTGGAGTAGTTGTTTAACGAACCAGGATAAAAAATAATTGTGTGATTATTTTCAAGTATTAATTTTCCATACTTATTCAATCCCCCCCCCTTTCTAAGTATTATCTCACCTTCAGATACTACAGTGAATTTTTTAATGGAATTAGAGAGGTGAAAATGTGAAGAACCAATTCAGCAGAGAGGGTGTTTTGGTGGAAATTCTATAGGATACTTTTGGCTTTCAAAACTTCCTTAATTGTTAAGAAAGTGCTTCCATTTTATATAGAAATTGACGGGTAAATTAGGGATTGAATTTTAAAAGTTTGATGTGGAATTTTGTTGAGACTTGCAGCTTGCGGTTTGCATTCGTTCTTGCTGCGTTTGGCATTTAATTTTTCTTCCTTTTCCTGCGTTTTGGACTTGCCCGTGTATATTTCATGTGTAGCTTGTTTCCTCATCATCTTTGATTTCTTTATTAAAACCAATCTTGGAATGAATGAACTAAAGCCTTGAATCAATCCTTGAGAAATAAAACCAAAAAATGAATCAATCTTAAACTTTGACTTTGAGTGAATGATGTCATCTTGAATTTTCTTGAACCAATTCCTTCAAGTAGGGACAAAAATAAGCATGACTTGCAATGACATGAAATATGAGGCCAAAAAAACTTGAACTTGCACAAAACTCTAACTTGATGATCTGATCTTTAATGATCTTCAAACATAGAGCACTTGAATTTAGCACATCCTTTCCCTTTTTCTTGACCAAGATTAGGTCAAACTTTTACTAGAATCCCAACCATTAATGAATGACCACACACACTTGTCTAAAGAAAAGATCCTTCCTTGATACTTCCTTGCAAACCCTAATGAACATAGAGAATGAAAAGAAAATGCCACATGTTTTTTTTTTGTATTTTTAAATGCACAAGAGTTATATGACATGTTAGTAAATATGATGCAACAAGAATAATGCAAAACCCAATTTACAGAGGCCACAAGCAAGAACAAGACAGGAAACAAATGTGACCTTGATAAGAACTTGAAAAGCAACTAAATGAAATAGTCATATGTACAAAAATGAGTGTAATATTATATAAGTAGGACAAGATTGGATATGGCACAGGGATGCATCTCTAGAATTGTCACTAATTTGATTACACTAGCTCAGTCAACTTAAAACATCGTTAGTGGTGATTCTAGAGACGCATCTTTGGATAAGTTTTGGTATAAATGAGGTGTGACTCACTTGTAATAACTTCTGTGTGTATTCAGATTGTCCAGAGATGGATGTCCGAAATATGAAAATGACAAAGTAAAGTTTTCAATGCATTTACCCTCATTCCATGGGGTGAGAAAACTAATGACCTTTTTATTTTTGAAAATCATTATATCAAATAACCCAATTCAATCCTTTATTAGGCCGATCTAACCAAATTTTATGGATTTATCCAATCCATGTACACCTCTACCAAAGATATCTTTATGATACATCTTTAAAATTAGTTTTTGTAGTGTTCTCTTTCATATAAAATCTTTTAATTTTGTTTTAAAATGTCTTTCGAATCTTCGAATTTCAAATATAAAATTAATATTATATATTGAATTTAGACTTAATATATATTGTAGTCCCTTAACTTAATTTAATGTTTTCCGTTGTCTTATTAGTCCCTTCTGACAATTTTTGACAAAAAAAATATTTAGTTCAGATGATGTGGCCATCTAGCTGAATATATTTACCTGATATGAAATTTTTTGGTTATTAACAATATATTATTATAAATTTTGGTTATTTATGTTGTTGAGCTCAGTGTTTTCTCAATTTCCCAACCTAGAAAGATAGTAATTCCTACATCAACATCATTGAAGAGCCACATCAATTCATATCCATCATCATTTCTCATTGATTTTGTGTTGTAGTTTGTGTGAGAACATGAACGAGATAGTTGCTACCGTCGCCTGAAACAAAGTTGGCGTGCTATTTCTGATTCATAGTGTTGTAAAAACACAAAAAAATAGAGTGTTCTGACGCTTCTTCGTTTTTCCATGAATGAATAGGATGCGAGATAGGTAATTTAAACTTAAATTGAAAAATGATAAAACAATTTTTAAAGAAGTTAGATCTAAAATTTCTCTCTAAATAAAATCTAGATCTAAAATTTTAACTCTCCCTCTCCACCAAAATTATATAAATTCAATTTTTCCTTTTCTTTTTTGCATTGTTGTTGATGACATTGGAGATGAAGATTTTTTTTAGTTTTTTTTTATAGATCTATATTGGTGGAAGAGGATGATGTATGGAGAATATTTTTTTTTTTTAAATCCATATCTGACAAGCAAGTTCAAGAAAATATAATAGAGAAATTTTTGTAATATTAACATATTTGTTTGTACTCAAGAACAAAGCAAAAATTTTGATGGTACCATAAACATGAGCAAGGAAATTAGAGAAGAACAAACACACTAAGAAATTTAAAAATATAAAAAGGTGAATTGAAGAGATTTTAAGAAAACAATTAAATCTCATAAAATGGAGATTAAAGAGAGTTTAATCTTGAGGATGATGAGCAAATACTGAGTCACATTTAGACTTTCCGCCTTGTTGTCCGTCCATCCACCTCAACATAACTTAATGTTTTTTTTTTTTTGGCATAAATTAACAGAAAAGATCAAATATAATAATGGAAGTGAAGTTAAGAAACTAATTTGTAATTTTTTTTAGTTAAATGATTAAAGTATAATATTAAATTAAATTAAAAAATTTAAAGACTAAATATACCTTGAATTTATATTAAATATTTCTCCTAAAATTAATAAAGGTCTTTAAAATTTATCATTAGAATCAATCAATTTAATATTTTTTAAAGAATCATACACAACATAAATATAACAGTTAATCTCAAATGGAGGTCGCCATGAATTCTCTCCATGTTCATTTTATAGATACAATGAATCACATCAGTCATAGTTGACTTAGGCCCATCCTATTCTACTCCAATATTATTATTACCCATTTGAGCAAATCGATGCTTTGGAATGTGGATACATATCGAGAAATCAATGCCTTCCCATGTGGTCCTGAAATAGAAATTGACATATCCAAATACCATGCTATTTAAAAGCTTCTTCCTATATGCATATACTCCACAAGACCTGCCTACCATTCTACCACACCTTGCAATCACATGGTCAGATCAACTGCCCATCCTTTCGTACCCCCAACTCCACCAAAATATTCAACCACTCAATAATATAAAAAACATATTATAATTGCACTCAATTAAGCCAAAAAAAATTCTTAATATTAGCATGTCATTATTTAATATCTCAACTAATCTCATTCTTGAGTCTCTAATCTTTATATAGACAAAGACATTAATTCATCCTCAAAACAAAACCTAGGACCCTCTCTAAACACATTACTTCCCGGCCCACACACCACAATGTCTTTATGACTCTATGATTTCATTCATTTGCACTTGCATCTCACAACATAGTGGCCTCTACTAATATACACTTTCACTTGGGTTACGACACTGACATTGACAGTAGCAGTGGCCTCGTTTTCCTCAGAAGTAGCCTTTGTCTTC
This sequence comes from Lathyrus sativus, assembly GCA_963859935.3. Taxonomy (NCBI): domain Eukaryota; kingdom Viridiplantae; phylum Streptophyta; class Magnoliopsida; order Fabales; family Fabaceae; genus Lathyrus; species Lathyrus sativus. The sequence continues at coordinate 276,552,542 of OZ012740.1, read as the reverse complement.
GCCATTTCACCATCTAACAAGTGCGAAGGTAATAAAATTAGAGCAGCACTCATTGTAGCTTCGTCAGCTTGGGTCGTTCGAGCTGTGGGTTTGTGGGAGGAAGGATGATTAAGACTTTTGTTTCATCTTATTAGCTATATTTAAATATATTTATGTTCATGAAAATTTTAAAAGCAACCATTTTATTTTCTTGTATTGATCTAAAGTGTTATTAGATTTAATTGACTTATTTTTTGGAAAAATAATAAACGTTATCAAATTTATAATAGAAGAGTAGAGACAAATGAGAGAAAGAGAAGATAATTTATTATATTATTTTAATTCTGAGTGAATGATTCAAATATAACACAAGTCATATATATATATATATATATATATATATATATATATATATATATATATATATATATATATATATATATATATATATATATATATATATATATATATATATATATATATATATATATATATATATATATATATTAGAAAATTAATATGAAATCTCCTAATAGATGGACATTCATAATCAAGATAATCAAGTCATTTATAACACTCCTATTGAATGTCCATAAAGAATATGCCTCGTTAAAATCTTAATAGAAAAAAATTCAGTGAAAAAATGCTAATGAAAAAAAAAAAGTACAACATTCTTTATGAGAAAAGTACTTTGTTATTGATCAATACAAATTATTACAAATAAAAAAGGAAATTATGCGGAGACAATCATCAAATATTCATAAATTCTCTCTTTGAATATTTGTTTAGGAGATGTCTCGTTAAAACCTTAATAGAAAAAATCCAGTGAAAAAAAATCTAGTGAAGAAAAAGGAGTACATTATCCTTTTAAGATGAATTCATTTCTCTCCTCAGTTGAATGATAATTTCTTTGATGATGAAGACCAATCTTGCGTACTAGTTGGTTAAAAGTTATATTTAGGAGTGACTTTGAGAAAAAGCTTGGAAAAAGATTATCACATGAAAGAATTTGTTGGACGCTGATATTACCACTCTTTTGAAGATCATGAGTGAAAAAGAACGTATGAGATATGTGTTTGGTTTGGTCTCCTTTAATGTATAACCAACTTTCAATTGAATGATGCATGTAGTATCATCTTCATATATGTATGTTGTACTTATTTTTCTAAAACACAAACTACGAGTTTATCGTATGCGTTAAATTAGAGATATCAACCAAATATATTCTCTACTTGCCTTATGTAGTGTTTAATATTTTGTAAGATAAGATCAAGTTGTTGTCATGGTTTGTTGTGCAAATCTCCATGAAATAGTTGTACCACCATACGTAAACAAAGTATCCTGTTTGTGATCTACCATTATGAGGATTTGACAAGTAACTTGCATCTGCATAACCTATTAATTCTAATTTCGATACTTTTGAATAAAAATAATTCATGTCCATTTTACCTTTAAAATAATGAAGTATATGTTTAACTTCGTTCCAATGTCTCTGTGTAGGTGAAAAATTATATTTTACTAATAGAGTTATAGAAATTAACATATCATAGTGTGTATAATTAGCAAGATATATTAGTGCTTGTATTACATTAGAATATGGTACTTTAAGATCAATTAGTTTTTCATCCTCTTCTCAAGGTCTACAAGAATCGTTTGCACATCCTATGATCTAACACCATAGAGGTAGACAACATACACGATTTGTTCATATAGGAATATTTTAACAATTTTGCTATATACAAGATTTTCCCATATAGAAACGTTTTAACATTTTTTCTACATAACCTTATTGGTGTATAAAAGTTCCATTGTCTAAATGTTCATTTAGTAAGAACTTTTTCTTTTCCAAGTCCTTAATCTCAAATCATTTCTTCAAACAGCTTATAGCTTTTAGAAACTCTTCAAGATTTCCAATAATATTTATGTCATCCACATGGGTATCTATTATATCAAATTCTTTTCCGAGATCCAAAATTATGTATCTTTGATATATTAAACCTTTTAGGAAATTTCAATAAAATGTCACTATCAAGTGAACCGTATAGATAAGATGTCACAACATCCATCATGTTCAAGTTAAGTGAAATTCTAGCAAGCACACAATGGATGTTATCACGGATGTTATGACATCCAATATAACACAGACTACTGCACTTAATAATAAGTTGTAAGTGGAAAACAGTAAATAACACAAGTAATTGTTCACTCAGTTCAGTATCAACCACATTTACATCTGGGGGCTACCAAGCCAGGGAGGAAATTCACTATTAGTAGAATTAATTCAGAGTCAAACAATCCCAGTTTGCACTCTTCACTTAAGACCTACCCAATGACACATCAGCCTAGAGACCACTAGACCGGAGTATACCCACTCACTCCCCCTCAGTCACCTTAGTGATATCAATACACAATTACAAAAGAAATATGAAGACTCACTTCAAACACACCTTGATCTTGCTTCACAGCTTTGATCAAGTGACACACACTCTTGCTTAACAACTTTGAGTGACACAATGAACACCCCTATTCATACACAATAACCAAAGCAATTATACAGCATATAATTGCTTGGCACACAAGGAATCCTAAGACTCCTAGACACACGTGAAGAGAAAACCTCTTCACTCACAAGATACACCCTTTAATCTCTCTGCTGGCTCTCCACTTTATTAAGGTTCATCCTCTTGTTATTTATAGCAGCAGATATCCTTTGGGCCTTTGTGCAGAATTTAGGTTTATCCAAACCTCTCTTCACGAATCTGCATCCTTACTAGTTAGGTCACAGACATTTTATTTCGCCAGGGCTTCTAAAATGTTTCCTGACTTCCAGCTTGAGCTTCTAAAATATTTCTTGTATTCTAGCCTGAGTTTCCTCATTCTAAATACCAGAAAACTAAAACTGCGCGCTTGAGGTCATACGATCAATGTTACAGCATCTAGTCATGACATCCGACTTCACTTACCCTACAGAATACTCTTAATGTATGTCATAACATCAGTCGTGACATTCATATACACTCTAATGTTTTGCCACAAAATGCAAGCCAATCAAAAGCATCTACAGACTCCCCCTTTGGCAAATTTTTGGCTAAAATACCCTGTTAACATACCAGATTTACCACCAGCAGAAATCTAACATATAACTTATCATACAGGAAAGTTACTAGTTAAGCACTATAAGAGTTGTCTACACAGTTAGCTCTCAGCTTCTCAGGATCAACCTGTTCACACAAAATCACCTGTTAGTCAGCACTACGATGTCACAATGTTTTGAGTAATATTCTGGGTTACTCCCCCTTAACTGATGCATACTACATCAGTTGGACACAACCTGCACATACATCATCCATGCTTTTCTGGATGTTATGACATTCAGGATGACATCCTGAGTCACATCACTTCCACATCATTACATTCTATCACCTGTTAGCCTAGACTACAAATGTTACACTTTCTATGGACCATCCTGTGCTACTCCCCCCTGAAGAGATGCACAACACTTATATTCTGCCAATCATTCTGCAGACACACACATATCTAACAAAAATTCCTATACTCATTAGGAACTCACACCACTAACAACATCAACTATTATCACTCATGCATATTTGCAACAGCACCTTGCAACACACTTGTAGCAGCAATCACACATCACTTGTAGCAGCACCTGTAACACACCTGCAACCAACACACTTGTAGCAGCAATTCAGCCAAGTCTTCAACCTGTGAAAGATACACTTTTCTAATCTGCTGTTACTACCCGTTGTTGTCTAACACTCTCTCCCCCTTTTTAGCCACAAATTAAGATCAAACTAGTAACATAGTATAGATCATAATGAGTAACATTACATATGTTTGGGGTCATTATAAACAAAAAACTGCTCATGGAGAGCATCACACATTCATGTTGTCGCACAAGTCAAAACAAAACAAAGAAACATTCAAACCAGCAGCACATGTCACTAGCTCAGCAACCAGCACCCTGAGCCCCACAGCAGACTATCAGCACATATCCTTCTTCCTCCTCAGAGTCAGAACTGGAGCTAGCTTCTTCAGCATCCCCATCACTGGTTTCCTCAGAATTGTCACTAGCCTTTTCAGCATCTTCATCACTGGCTTCCTCAAACATGTCATCAGCTTCTTCTGATGCAGCATCCTGGTCACCATCCTCTTTTGAACCATCATTCTTTTTCTCTCCATTAGAGTCAGTGAATTCAGGATCCTCATCCTGCTCAAGAGACTTGATTAAAATTTCAAAAATTTTCTTCCTTATGGCCAACTCATTGCAAGTTTATTTGAGCATTGCAATCACCTCAGCTTTTCTTGTCTTGGCACTCCTCTTGGATGTTTCAGCTGATGTCACGACAATGTCAAAAACATGTGTCCCTTGAAACAACTTGTGATGAAAGGTCAAAGGGGTTTCTCTCTTGGATGTTGTGTCACTCTCTTTGAGAATATTAGGATACTGATGCAAGATTATTTCACTGATGAGAGAAGGAAATCCAATGGGACCTTTGACACTATAGCTGCCAGCATACTTCACGGTCTCATAAAAAATGTAGGTTCCATAATTAACTTTGGCTTTGGTTCCCACGACATAGATAAATTTCCCCAGGACAGTTGCCGCAGTGGACTTATGATTTGTGGGCACCCAATTTGCAGCACCAATCTTGTGTAGCACAACATATTTTACACTTAGTTTGCTGGCAACTAGCTTTCCTTTTGATGGCCAACTTTTGACTTGGTTGCCAGTAATTACTTGACACACTTTGTTGTCAGAGGCAGTTATATCAGATTGAGCTCCATCTGATCTTCCAAGGTAGTTGTTAATGGTAGTGAGGCATAAGGTGACGCATTTTCCTCTAACATAAACTTTACCAAATTCAGCAGATTTTCTGTCAGCATATTCATCTGATAGATTTACTATGAATTCCTTGACAAGTGTTTCGTAGCATTGTGAGAACCGAGCTACAGTCTTCACCAAACCAGCATCATGGATAAGAGCCATGATCTCCTTGCTTTCAAGAGCATTTTGAGCTAGCCTCTTTTGATAGACATACTTCCATCTGTTGACACTTGATGGATAATGGAATGAGACATTGTCAATAGGAGCATCTGGGACACTAGCAGCAAGCTTGCTAGTTGTTGGTTTCTTCTTTGGTTGGATGTCAGTGGCATCACAGGAAACATCAGAATCTGATTCTGTACTAGTGTCATCTTTCCTCTTCTTTGGTACTACCTTGCTCCAAGCTTTAGTAGGGCCAACCTGAGTTCTTTTGGTCACAATCTTCTTCTTGGGGTTACTCTGGACAACTTCCTTCTTCCCTTTCCTAGTCATGAGCCTTTTGGCTATGCTAGGGTTGACTGTGGCTATCAACTTATTGTCTGAAGACTCATTAGCATCATTTTCTTCACTTCGCATGTGTTCATTATCTTCAGAGACTTGATCTTGTCATTGTCCTTTGGAGAGGTTGCTTCCAAGGTTTCAACATTGTGAGTGACATCAGCTTTTTCCTCAGTGCTAGGGGGAATAGATATTCTTGGCACATCATTTGGCTCAATCAGAACCCTGGTAACCAAGTTGGCAATGGTGGAGCGGATTTGCTTGGCTTCTTCGTCATTGATATCCTCGAGACTTCTTGTCACCGTGTCAGCCCTTTGTTGGTCAGAATCACCATGCTTCACACAATCCTTTTCAAATTGATCCATGTCATCCCTGTGCATGGTTCTCTTGAACTGAATGGAGTTCATATTGAAGTTATTGTGAGTGTCACAGAATAATGTCATGACATCCTGAGTGACATTGTTTCCTTTATGGTGATTACTTGTCATAGACTCCATCAGATTCCAGTATAATAGGTCCAGGTTTCTGTGATGTCCCCTTTTTTGATATGCTATCTTGGCTTGCCTGCCAACCTGACATTCACCACAGCCTCTTCTTCCATCTAGAGGAAATTTAGAAGTTCCTCTTACTGATTCCTTGGTTATGGTCTTCTTCATCCTGTGAGGAAGTCTACCTTTCTCCAACCATATTGGATCCTTCTTCTCTTCTTGAGTCATGGTACAATCATTGAGGTTACTTTTAGACTCTCATAAATAACAATTATTCTGAGCTCTATTACCCCTAATAACTTTCTCATCTTCTTTATTGACCACCACACATGTCTCCTTAGTGAATTTGACATTAAATCCTTGGTCACAAAGCTGACTGATACTGATAAGATTAATAGTCAATCCTTTAACCAACATGACATTATCCAGTTTTGGAACACCAGGATAATCTAGCTGTCCAGCACCTGTGATTTCTCCTCTAGCTCCATCACCAAATGTTACATGACTTGAGGAATGAGGTTTGATATTTACCAAACGATTCTCCATTCCAGTCATGTGTCTAGAGCAGCCACTGTCAAAGTACCAATCTTCTTTGGTTGACATCCTAAGAAAGGTATGAGCTACTAGAGCAACCTCCTTGGCAACCCATTGTTGCTTCTTGACAGGAACTTCCTTCTTGGGTCTAGCATGATGTTGTTTCTTAACATGAGCACCCTATTTGGATTTTCCTTGATGAGGATGACTAGGAAATCCATGTAGCCAGAAACAAACAGATTTAATATGTCCAAGTTTTCTACAGCGGTAACACCTATACCCTTGAAATTTTTTCTTGGTTTGGTTCCAGCTTCTGTTTCTATGATGTTGAGACATTGATCATGACATCCATTTTGACCTCTGAGTTCAGGCTTTGGCCTTTTGAGCTCCAAGATGGGTTTCTGTTCACCAACAAATCCCAGTCCAGCCATATTTCCAGCTTTCTGACCACTCTGTAGGATTTTTTCTAAAGTGTCAGTCCCAGGGTTTAGCATCCTAACAGATTTAGTCATTTGATCAAGTTTGGAGTTTAACATTTTGACCTCACTGTTGAGTGAGTCTATGGTTGCAAGATTCTCCTTCTTCTCAACTTCCAACTTCTTGATGATTTTCTTATGCTTCTCTTGTTGACATATTTCAACACTCTTGTTGTATAGCTATTTATATGAGGCTGCAAGTTCATCAAAGGTTAGAATATCTTCACTTGAGTCACTATCAGATATGCATACACTGTTCAGAACAGTGACATGCTTGGTTGATTCTTCTTCTGATCCACTCTCAGAATCTCCATCAGACCAACTACTAGGCCCTTCTTTTGCCTCTTGAGATAGGTGGGACATTCTATGTTAATGTGCCCATATCCTTTACATTCATAGCACTGAGCTCCTTTGTTTTGGTTGGACTTTTCTTCAAGCTTGACTCTTTTGTCAATGTCAGATGAGATGTTGTTGACATTAGATCTACCCTTTTCATGAGTCTGTTGACTTGTCTACCAAGCATAGCTATAGCTTCTGAGAGATTCTCCTTGCTTCCATCATTGTCTTCATCAGAGTCTTCTACTGAGTTTGTGACAAGTGTTATGCTTTTGTTCTTTTTCTCCACAGCTTGATCACTCATTCCCAACTCAAAGGTTTGGAGAGAGCCAATGAGTTCATCAACCTTCATATTGCATATGTCTTGAGCTTTTTCAATGGCAGTGACTTTCATGGAAAACCTTTTAGGCAAAGATCTGAGAATCTTCCTCACAAGCTTTTCTTCAGACATCTTTTCTCCCAAGGCTCCTAAGGTGTTTACAATTTCAAGAATATTCATGTAGGATTCATGAATAGTCTCATCCTCCTTCATCCTCAGACTTTCAAACTTGGTGGTCACCATTTGAAGTCTTGACATCTTGACTTTAGAGGTTTCCTCATGAGTTGTTATGAGAGTATCCCAAACCTCTTTAGCCAACTCACAATGATGCACCAGTCTGAAGATGTTCTTGTTTATACCATTGAATAAAGCATTCAAAGCTTTAGAATTCCCAAGAGCCAAGGCTTCTTGCTTTTTGGTCCATTCTTCTTCGGGTATAAGTACAACCAATCCATCTTTATCAGTCTTTACTGGATGTTCCCATCCTGAGTTTGCATCTCTCCATGCCTTGCTATCTAGAGTCGTCAAGAATGCAACCATCCTAGGTTTCCAATAGTCATAATTAGAGCCATCCAAAATTGGTGGTCTATTTGTGAATCCTATGTCTTTATCCATAGTACCAGAATTTATCTTCCCTAGATCTCACTCAGAAAATAACAGGCAGGGTGCCTGCTCTGATGCCAATTGAAATTTTGGCAAGCACACAATGGATGTTATCACGGATGTTATAACATCCAATGTAACACAGACTATTGCACTTAATAATAAGCTGTAAATGGAAAGCAGTAAATAACACAAGTAATTGTTCACCCAGTTCAGTGTCAACCACACTTACATTTGGGGGCTACCAAGCCAGGGAGGAAATTCACTATTAGTTGAATTAATTCAGAGTCAAACAATCCCAGTTTGCACTCTTCACTTAAGACCTACCCAATGACACTTCAGCCTAGAGACCACTAGACCAGAGTATACCCACTCACTCCCCCTCAATAACCTCAGTGATATCAATACACAATTACAAAAGAGATATGAAGAATCACTTCAAACACACCTTGATTTTGCTTCACAGCTTTGATCAAGTGACACACATTCTTGCTTAATAGCTTTGAGTGACACAATGAACACCCCTCTTCATACACAATAACCAAAGTAATTATACATCATATAATTGCTTGACACACAAGCAATCCTAAGACTCATAAACACACGTGAAGAGAAAACCTCCTCACTCCCAAGATACACCCTTTAATATCTCTGCTGGCTCTCCACTTTATTAAGGTTCATCCTCTTGTTATTTATAGCAGCATATATCCTTTGAGCCTTTGTGCAGAATTTAGGTTTACCCAAACCTCTCTTCACGAGTCTGCGTCCTTGCCAGTTAGGTCAGGGACATTTTATTTCGTCAGGGCTTCTAAAATGTTTCCTGACTTCCAGCTTGAGCTTCTAAAATATTTCCTGTATTCTAGCCTGAGTTTCCTCATTCTAAATACCAGAAAACTAAATATGCGCGCCTGCTGTCATACAATCAATGTTACAACATCCAGTCATGACATCCAACTTCACTTACCCTGCAGAATACTCTTAGTGTATGTCATAACATCAGTCATGAAATTCATATACACTCTAATGTTTTGCCACAAAATGCAGCCTATCAAAAGCATCTACATTAAGCCTTTCATGTGCTACAAGGCTAGTTAAATATTTAAAATTAATTGAATCCACTACAAGTAGATATGTTTAATTAAAATCAACCTTAGGTCTTTGTGAAAATTATAGAGCAAAAAATCAAGCTTTATACCATTTCTTATTTTTCTTTTTCACATAAACTCATTTATACCCAATTGGTTTCACATCTGGAGGTGTTCTAATTACAGGTCCAAAAGAGAGTCGATTGTAAAGGTGAGTTTAATTCTTCTTCAATTAGATCTATTCATTTTTGCCAATTCTCACTTTGTCTAAAATATTTGATAGATTTTGATTCATGATCCTTGTTATTATTTATCATCTTTAGCACTACATTTTGTACAAAGAAATTGTTGATATTGACTTTATTTCGGTTTCATCGTATTCCATCTATGACATAATTAATTGAAACTCCTTATTTTCATAATTTTCAGGTACTTGATTTGTTCTTTTGGAACTATAAATAAAGTATATCAAAGTACTCCTAAACTCTTCATATACTCGATTGAGTCATCTTTCATTTTATCTCCTTTTCTTGTAGATGACTTTTAATATTGAAACCAACTTGTCTAACACACTTCATGTGCGGTTTCAACTCATTTGCAATATTATATCTGAGTATTAGCAGTTGATAATTGATTTTATAAACTTTTCAAATGAGAAATGTATCAAACTTTTGGTTCATATACGTTTATACGTGGGTCAAGATATAATTTTCTTTAAATTGTTACTTTGAACTTGTGATTCACTCTTCAGCTGCTTAATATTTCTCTAATATTGAGAAAATTAATTTCCCAATTCGCAATCATCTTATCGGGATGTAATTGAGTATCCAATTATTTACTCAAATTATATCTTTAAAATGAGATTCATATCAAACATTTTTTCAATATTCTTTTAGAATTCATCTTAGTGTATTATATTCGAGCAATTGAAAAATACATAACACATCCAAGTTGAAAAATACACAACACATTTCAAGTTGTCAAAGAATGAATAACATGTCTATGTTGATCTTTAGTGGAGTATAATTGGTAGTCTTTTGTATCTCATGGACAATCACTTTGATATTATCTTCTCGGTGGGAGTATGTGTTAATATAAAGCCAATACAAAAGTTAACCATCTCATTCAAGTCAAACATATGAGAGGAAGGTTCCTTAGTCCTTATCTTAATGATGTCAAAACTAGTAATATATCGTATTTGTGTACTTTGGACGGTGTCATCGCGTCTTAGATTGCATTCATTCTCAATATGCACATAATAATCCACATACGTGTGTCTATGCATATAATATCATCCCATATATGAAAATTATGCATTGGATCATGTTGGATACCTTAGGTCAACTTAAAAAGGGCTTTAAGTCGACTCAAATACTTACAAAAATATGTTTGTAGCATTCTGGTGTCTATGCGTCGACTCACAGAGGTGTAGAGGTCGACGCATGTTGTTGCATAAATCAATTGTTGCTCTCGGGTGTCCTTGCTTCGACCCACAAATGTATGGAGGTCAACGTATGTTGTAAGATAAATAATCCTTTACTCTCATGTGACTTTGCATCGATGCATGGCTTGGTTCAGGTCGATGCATAGTGTGAATTTTTATGCAGATTTGCATTCGGGTGTGCTCAGGTTGACTCATGGACTGATGAGATCAACCTCTCGCTCACTTAAACACATTTTTCTGATTCTTTGTGTTTCAAAAAGCTGTTAATTCAGTTTTATGGTCTAGGTATATATATATATATATATATATATATATATATATATATATATATATATATATATATATATATATATATATATATATATATATATATATATATATATATATATATATATATATATATATATATATATATATATATATATATATATATATATATATATATATATATATATATATATATATATATATATATATATATATATATATATATATATATATATATATATATATATATATATATATATATATATATATATATATATATATATATATATATATATATATATATATATATATATATATATATATATATATATATATATATATATATATATATATATATATATATATATATATATATATATATATATATATATATATATATATATATATATATATATATATATATATATATATATATATATATATATATATATATATATATATATATATATATATATATATATATATATATATATATATATATATATATATATATATATATTCATATGCATCATCTTTTGTACACACATAGAACAAGAAAAGTGAAAATATACATTGAATTTGCTCATCATCTTCATTCTCACACTTGCATTCTTCAACAACTACACATAATCATTTTTGTTGATCTTTGTATTGTCGAGGTGATAACGTCCAAATTTAGGATTTGTATATCGTTGTTTTGGTTGAGAATTTAGTAGGGTTTTTTTGAATAAAACCTTTGGGGTTTTGTCATCCAAAATCTTAAGGATTTGGGGAGTTTTTGCACAAATCTTTGCGTCATAGATTCAGCCGAGTGAAAGGTTTGAAGAACAGTGGGTTCATTCAAATAAGTAGAGGTAACTGGAGGATTGTGTCAAAATATTTAGGGGTCGAACGTCCTGTGATCAGAATCATCCGAGTGAAAGGCTTGAAGAATGGTGGCTTCGGTCAAGCAAGTAGCGGTAACCAAAGGTTTGATCTAAGAGTTTGATGTTCTTGATTCGGCTTGAATCAAGGGGAGAAAAGTAGATAGAATCAACATCAACAATTGGGTTTGAGTGTGTGGTGGCTATAACTTCTCTTGTACAAAACTTTGCAACTTGACATTATATATATCTCAATTCTAGTTTTAGAATTGGGGGCAGACGTACCCAAAGCGAGGACGAAAAAGGGAACTGCCTAAACAAATCCGGTGTCGTTCTCTCTTTCTCCATTTCTTTACTTTGTGTTGTTAACGTTTGTGTGACATCAATTGTTCGGTAATTTTCTGTTGTAGTGTAGTGCTAAAAAACTGTTTTGAAAACTCATTGCAATCACTTTGATTGTAATTGCTGAAAATTCTGCACTATCATTTCATATGAAATTGAACTCGGGGTGTTGTGCACACCAAGTGTTCGACGTATTGATCGCACATAAACAGTCCGTGAATTTGTCAATTTAATTTTACTTTAATATTTCATTGGAAATTGGTTGATTCAAAATGGTATTAATTTGGATAATTGGTTGTGAAAATTGTTGATTCGTTTATCTTATTGATTTCATTCCATATTGGCTATGCGTATCCGATCTTACCGATAACGGTTCGTATAGACGATTAAAATCCACGGGCGCTTCCGCACGTTTTTAAAACAATTTTTAAACACTGATTTTTGTTAAAAATTAGTGATTTGTTCAACACCCCCCCTCTAAATCATTGCCATTATCTAACAAAACATATTATCAAATACATAAATAGAACATCTGACTATGACATTTTGTACTATTGTGATACAAACTCCTTGTAGGTAGGTTATTATGATGTTGGCTGGGTCCGTAACGTTGAAAGAGGAAAACACATCTAGTGGGTCTTTATTTGTTGGAAAAAATGGATTTTTTGGTTATGCAAGAAGCAAAATTGTGTCTCCCTTTTAACTATATAAGCATAGCATATTATTGCTGGAAGTAGTTGCACTCAACTATTATGGATGAAACGTATGCTTTAAAAGTATAATGTTACACAAGATTTCATGACATTATAATTTGACAACACGAGTACTATCAATGTCTCTAAGACTTTTATCCAACAAAACATAAACAAGTATATTGATATACATCATCATTTCGTTAGGGGAGCTTGTTGAAGATAAAAATATCGCCCTTCAGCATGTTCGAACGAGCAATAACTAGTTGGTTTATTGACAAAAGCCCTTGATACTGCTCAATTTTAGAATTTACAATCTTCTCTAGGTCTTTGCATCATTATCTTATAGTAATTACTGAACTTTTGGTTAATTAGTATTTTATGAGCCGTTTTCATTTTTGTTGGCCCGCACAACCCAATTACATCATGACTTTACTTTGCATCATTATCTTCTTTGGGTATGTAGTTTATTTTAAATTTCTAATGTTTACTCTTTTTCAACTTTTCGCTTTCACGCCCTAAGTGTTTCTCTGGCCTTTCATTTTCCACTGAAACCTTGTTGAAACATTTTGTGAATATGGTGGAAATAAGAAGAGGAGCAAGTACTTCCGATTATACAAAAACGACTACAAAGAAAAAAATGTCAAAAAAAACATTGATAAATTTGTTACAAATGCACACAGTGTTCAAATGAAGGGTATTATGATTAAAGAAAATGTCAATTTTAAGTCTAGAGAAATTTCATTTCCCGTTTAGCCTAAATAGTTCAAAAAAAAGTCTTGAAGAAGGCTGTTAATCATAACCTCTTATCCATGTCCGACCTGACTAGTAAGGTTCTGAAACCCCTTGGACATGGTGAAGTTGAGAAGGAACCTGAAGTAACTCGGAATTTTCCATCAGCTACAAGTAACATTACGATTTCTATTTCTCTAATCGAAGGTCCTCCCAAGATTCTTCAAGTTAATCCCACTAGAATTGTTACTACTAGTGAGAGTGTTATTACTATTAATGAGAATTATAATACCATGGATTATTTTAAGGTTAGAAACGAGATTATTAAGAATCAAAATAAGTCTGATGATTTGGACTAGACAATAGAGGCTTTTACTGATTGTGATGATTCCTTTATGGGAGCGTGGTTGGGACTATTCTTAAATTGTCAAATTCGAATGTTGATGTTCCCACCATTGAAACTAAACCTAGTAACCTTGTTCTAGTGAAGATATCCATGTGGATATCAATAAGGATGTCAATGAAAATGTCAATTAGAAAATCAATGAAGATGTTAATGAAGAAACTGTCCATGTGTCTCAAATTGTTAGAAAGTCCTATACAAAAGGGAAGAAGGTGCCAAAGGGAGACACACCTTTGTATTTATTAGTTGGCTTCATGAAGAAAAGAGTAGGTCTACTACTAACAAGAAAAAGAATGTTGAAAAGAAAAAGAAAAATGTAGAGAGGGAGAAGGATAAGAAGAAGTTTGAAAAAAATAAAAGTGTGAGCTTTATGAAAAGGAAGAAGTTTGCTCATAGTGTCACGGATTGTGATACTGAGAAAAATGTCACTGACATTTTGGGTAACAGTGAAGAAGAAGACGATATTGATATGCGTGTTGTAAATTCTGCTAAAGTTATAAAAATGTCGATTAGTTAAAAGTGTTTCCAAATGGAAGTTTGTCTATCCTTGAATATTAGTTCCTAAAAGATAACTATTTGATGAGGCTTAGAAGTGTAGTGAGATTATGAATCTCCTTAGTGGTGCACATTTGATGAAGTTTTTTATTGATATTAGACCTTACTAAAGGGAATGATTCTTTTATATATTATTCCAGCCATAAGTGCTGAGTATTTATAGATACAAATAATACTTGAGTGTATAACTAATTCCTAATCCTAAGGAAACCCTATTGGTGATTCCTAGTATTAAGCAATGAATAATTCAAACTATACCAACTCATATGCATAGTAATAGGAATGGTTGGTTACACTTAATTATTGGAACAACTTATTCTTATCTATTATTATGCCCCCTCAAAATTGGGTCACCATCAATGACATAAATTTTGTCTCTGAGGAATGAAAATCTGGTTTGATGCATAGGCTTTGTTAGAATATCTGCCGGTTGATCCTTTATAGAAATGTGAGAGACTCGTATCTTTCCACGTTGAACCATTTGTCGCACGAAATGATAATCTAGAGCAATGTGTTTCATTCGAGAGTGAAAAACTAGATTGGAGCATAAGTAGGTTGTGCCAATATTGTCACAAAAAAGAGTAGGTACTTGAGATGGTACTCCAAGTTCACTCAATAGATTGAGCAACCACATGATCTCAGTTGTAGTATTGGCAGCAGATCGGTATTCGGCTTCTGTGGAAGATCTTGCAACTGTTCTCTGTCTTTTTGATAACCATGAAACAGGATTTCCTCCAAAGTAAATTATGTAAGTTGAAGTAGATGTTTTGTCATCGTAATTACCTCCCCAATCAGCATCGATGAAGGCTTGCAGTTTGAGATGAAGTGGTTTTGCTAGCCGCAAAGCATGATTAATAGTATGTTTTAGATACCGTAATACTCGCTTGAGCTGCTGGAGATGCAGTTGTGTTGGTTGATGCATGAATTGTGACAATTTATTAATTGCAAAGGACAGATCTGGCCTTGTCAAAGTAACGTATTGCAATGCACCAATGATACTACGGAATAGCTTTGAGTCGGCAGCGGCCGATCCATCATTTAGTTTGAGAGGAGTAGTCATACATAATGGTGTGTTAACGGTCTTTGCTCCAGCCATATTGAACTTATCCAAGAGTTCTCGAATATAACCATGTTGAGATAATAACATACCCTCCTTGGTTGGGATCATTTCGATGCCAATAAAATAATGAGGGAAACCAAGTTGTTTGAGCGAAAACTTGTTGGAAAGTTTTGTCATGAAGTGAGTTAAAAAGGTAGTATCACTGCCCGTCAAAAGTAAGTCATCAACATATACTAATAAGAAAGCTTGTACACCATTTTTATTGTAAATAAACAAGGATGAATCACTTAGGCTTGTTTGAAACCCAGTAGAAAGAACAAAGGCCTTAAGAGAATCATGCCATGCTCGAGGTGCTTGTCGTAAGCCATATATAGCCTTCTTGAGTTTACATACATGTTGAGGAAATTCAGAATGAATAAACCCGGGTGGCTGTTGCATGTAGACATCTTCAGTCAATTTTCCCTGCAAAAAGGCATTATTAACATCCATTTGGTGTAAGGACCACCCTTGAGAAAGTGCTAAAGTGAGAACCACTTTAATAGTTTGAGGTTTCACAACCGGTGCGAGTGTTTCCTTAAAATCAAGACCAGGTGTTTGAGTGAATCCTTTTGCAACCAACCTTGCTTTATATCATGCCACACTCCCATCAGGATTTCTTTTGATGCGAAACAACCATTTATAGCCAACTAAATTAGTATGAGCCTGACGGGGAACCAAGGTCCAAGTACCATTATTCATGAGTGCATTAAATTCAGCCGAACAAGCATCTCTCCAATGTGGTATTTTAAGTGCTTGAGTAATAGTAGATGGCTCAAGATTTTCCTGCAAGTCATGTTTAGAGGCAATAAATAGTTTCTTGGGTTTGAATATATTATTTTGTGACCTTGTCACGATAGGAGCACGTTGAACCGGATTATTTGTTGTTGAAGTTGGAACCGGATCAGATGCAGTGTTGGTGATAGAGCTTGTTAAGTTATCACTAGTCACTGTTATCTCTATTGTTACAGACGACTCGATAGGTTGCATTGACTCAGGGACTAGTGGAGGACTTGATACCGAATCTGTTGTGGGACTCGATACCGGGACTGATGGCTCAGGGGTGGATGACTCATGTGCTAGGGACTGGTTTGGTTCCTGAGCTGAATTTTGATCTTGGGTAACATGAATAATACTGTGTACCGAAGAGTCATGTGATGGAATTGGAGGACAAGTAGATGAAGAATTAATTAGGGATTGATAGGGGAATGAGTTTTCCACAAAGTGGACATGTCTAGATACATATATCCTATTTGACACAGGTTCAAGACAAAAATATGCAACGTTGAATAGCCTAGGAAGATGCAAGGTTTAGACCTGGGTTGGAGCTTATTTTGCATATATGGTTTCAGCCAAGGAAAGCACAAACAGCCAAATGAATGAAGTGTATGATAAGCTGGTTTTCTTTTAAACAATATTTCAAAGGGAGAGGTCATATTAATGATTGGTTTAGGCATCCTGTTAATAAGATACACAGCAGTGGTGAAAGCAAATGACCATAGTTGGGAGGGTAAATTAGCATGATGCAAAAGAGCACGACCTGTTTCAACAACATGTCTGTGTCTCCTCTCTGCTGTGCCATTTACCTCAGGTGTGTGAGGTGGTGAAGTTAAATGAGAAATGCCATTATTGGCAAGAAAATATTTTAATTTGATAAATTCTCCACCGTTATCAGTGAAAAGAGAAACAATCGGAAAATTAAAGGATTTTTCAACAATGGACTTGAATTGAGCAAAAATAGAGAAGACATCTTACTTATGTTTCATTGGGTACAACCAGGCATATTTGGAAAAATGATCAACAATGATTAAATAATATAAGAAACCATCTACTAATCTAACAGGAGCTTGTGAGATGATGATTTGAAAAAGGAAGCTTGTGACTTTTTGCATAGCGACAAGAAGTACACTCATGTGAGGCCGGAAGCTTTATTGGTAGATGATGGTTGTCAGTCAGATGCTTTATTATTTTGAAAGAAGGATGTCCTAATTTATGATGCCATGTAGATGTAGAATGAATGCTTGTATGCAATGCTTACGGTGGACTGGATAAACGAAATGCATTGGATAGATGATAAAGATCATGTTTAAGTGGTCCTTGAAGCAGTGGTTGACCCGAGGTCAAGTCCTTGACAACAAAATGATTTGCAAAAAATTCAACAGAACAACTATTAGATTGACATAACTTGGAGACAGACAAAAGGTTAGATTGAATTTTAGGAACACATAAGACTTGTTTAAGATGAAGAGGTTTGACAGAAGTATTAATAACAGAGTTACCAGTGTGAGTAATTTTCAAACTTGTTCCATCACCAACAATCACCCGATTTGCTCCAGGATAGGAATTTGTTAAGGTAAGCTGTTGTAGGTCCTGAGCAAATATGATGAGATGCTCTTGTATCCATGACCCAGTTACCATGTTGTGTTGCAGCCTAATTTTGAGCAAAGTTCGTTGTTGGTTTAGGGCCATTTCGTTTAGGAAATCCCTTAATCCTGTAGCAAACCTTAGCAGTGTGACCTGCCTTGTCGCAAAACTGACAGACCACCTTATTTTCACCATTCCGCAAAGTTGGTGAAGGGCTGCGGTTATTGTTTTTTTTATGGTGATAGCTTTTTGTTCTTGTGGCTGCATTGGCAGTGGCAATCACATTGTCAACTGCAAATGGATCATCTTGATGATGAATTGTTTCAAAATCCATCAGTTTTTCATGAAGTTCAGCAAATGCAACAGAACTTTCTCTGCTTCTAAGTGCATCGGAAATTTCACGATACCCAGCACTCAAACCATTGAGAGTGTGAATAACAAGATCAGTTTCATCAAGGGGATGATCAATGATTGAGAGTTCAACCGAAATTGCCTTTATCCCTTGTAGATACGTAGCCATCAATTGATTTCCTTTTATGAAATTGGAAATCCGTTGTTTGAGCGCAATAATCTGCACTCTTGAGCGGTCTGCATATATGGTTTTAAGGATCTCCCATGCTTGATTGGAACTTTTGACAGTTCCTAAGTGTGTGACCACTGTTGCAGCCACCGAAGATACAATACCATGTAGAATGAGTTGATCTTGTCGAACCCAATTCGTGAAGGCTGGATTGACAACGGCGGTATCGTTTGCGAGCTGTTTTGATGGACAAGGCTTAGTTCCATCAATATAACCTAGAAGATCATAGCCTGTTAAAAGAGCCATGAATTGAATTCTCCAGGCAGGATAATTGTCTCCATCAAGTTTAATGGAGAGTTGAGAACCAGCATTCAAGACAATCAGTTTGTCGGCTGGTGATGAAATAGTAGGCGTCGGTTCAGGTGCAGAAGGCATAACATGGATCGGGAAAAAAATTGCTTTTAAGCTTTACGCTCTGAATACCATAAAGGGAATGATTCTTTTATATATTATTCCAGCTATAAGTGCTGAGTATTTATAGATACAAATAATACTTGAGTGTATAACTAATTCCTAATCCTAAGGAAACCCTATTGGTAATTCCTAGTATTAAGCAATGAATAATTCAAACTATACCAACTCATATGCATAGTAATAGGAATGGTTGGTTACACTTAATTATTGGAAAAACTTATTCTTATCTATTATTACTTACTATCTTAAGCATATAAATAAATTTATTGTAAATCTTCCAAGTGGTTTCAACAATGCTAAAAGTGCTTATAAAATGAAAACAATGCTGAAATTTGAGATTATTACAAGGTTCATGTTCAAGGTCATCGATAACATGCATTTTCACGATGTATATAAGCCAATTTTAGCATAATTTAATGTCTTTTCATGTTACTTTTATTGCATTATGTTAGTTTTTTACTGTGTATTTCAAGTATTGATCAATCGATGACGACTGCGAAGATAAATGGAGAAAAATGATGAAAATAGCATAAAAATGCATTTCTCAGACTGTGATGATGGGTAGGCCATGAGTGATGCCCTTCATGCCTCAGCAAGGACATATTGTCACAGTCCTAAAGGGGAAAGAAAAAGTGCATGAGCGAAGTCCATGCCGGGTAGATCGTTAGCCAAGTTGACGCCCATCATGGGACATGGACTGATCAGTGCATTTTGATGCACATTCCTTTATGTTTAGACTTAAGTATTTCTATAGTTTAGTTTTTTTTATTTTTCTATTTTATGATATTTATATAATTCAATTTATTTTCAGCCTTATTTGATTTTTGTTTGTTATTTTTAGAATTAGTAGCTTTTAATAAAAAATTCATAACTGGAGCTACAAGAATCAGATCGAGGTGTTCTACCCGTTGTTGAAAAGCTAAGAAAAAGATCTATCACATTCATGTTGAACGAAGAATATGATTCGGAGTGCAAGGGTCTCTAATAATTCGTTGAAGTTTATGACTATAATAATTAAGTTGTTTCGGGTCATCTTTATTGGGTCTGGTTTATGTTTCCGATCCAGTTGAGTGTGTAATGCAAACCTTATTTTACTTATAAGGTTTTCTGCCGTGCTACAGTAGGATTACCTTCTTTTTACGAGTTTTATATTGCTTTGTATGAATCTTATGGAGAACTAACTTCTTCAGGTTAATCTGCTGTAATCGGTTTCCGCCGACACTTTGAGGTTCTTTTAATTTCCCATAAAAATTTATTTCCTTTAAATTATTCTCTGTGATATGTTGTTTGCTTAATTCAACTTATCTTTAGGGGTGATTGATTTATTTCGATGATTACATGTTCTTATACTTTAATCGCGTTTGTCTAATCCGCGTATGTTTCTCGTGTTTGCTTAATTCACGACCACTATATTTCATTTGTTTGCTTAATTCAGAAATTAAGAATATGTATCATTTGTTTGATTGTTATTATAATCGAAGAGGAGATAGAGTCCGCTTAGGAATTAAGAATTATTTGGATTGATGATAAGTTGGAAAACTAAAACAGCAGATTAATTGTTTCAACTTATATTTTTAATCACTTTTCTAAATCAAAACCGAAGCCCCCCCCCCCCCCCCCAATATTTCGTTACTGTAATTGGTTAATCACTACAAGAATCCTTGTGAATCGACATCTGAGTCATTGTCGCTTTACT
This sequence comes from Lathyrus sativus, assembly GCA_963859935.3. NCBI lineage: Eukaryota > Viridiplantae > Streptophyta > Magnoliopsida > Fabales > Fabaceae > Lathyrus > Lathyrus sativus. The sequence goes on along the minus strand of OZ012740.1, from coordinate 276,531,930 downwards.
ATATTTTTTTTCAAATACTTGTTTTTGATCCGCGCCCGATAGCGGATCATGGACTCAGAAGCTTCTCACATAACACATCATGACAAAAAGGTCGTCATGATGTGGAGTTACGAAAAAATGTCACAAACAAAATTCTTTTTCAGTTTCCCCACTTTCTCCAATGATTCTGCATAATTTGTATTGGCTTTAGGGTGCAAAAGTTAGTATAAATAGGTGTTGTAACATTTAAAAACATCATCCATGCTTATTTTGAGCGCTAGATTTACTTATTTTAGAGCATAAAAATTTCAAATTGGGGTTTTTATGCAAATTTATTTTCTGCACTTTTGGAATTAATTTGTTGCTGCTATAATTTACATTCTACATTGCTATATTATTTATATTGTGGTTGTATTGGAACAAAGTCTCCCTTCAAAGCATTTATTTATTCAAGATTCAACTTTTATTTAATTTTTAGATTCTTTTACTTTGTTGTTTTATATTATGTTTTCTTTAAATGCATGTTATTTAATTACTTATTTCACCATGTTAGAGTAGATTAATTTAGGGTCCGAAACATGAGGTCTGTTTATCGGTAATACTCATATGGAATGCTAAATTAATTAATCGTAATGAGAATAAAACATTGTTTTGTAATTTATGTTTAAATTTTTAGTCTTACTACAAAAGTAGAAACTCAGAGATATCAGTTACGTATCGAAAGAACCGGTATCTGACACCGCTATTCAAACCTTTAATTTCAAGGTAGTGAAAGCATCTTGAAATTAATTGAGGATTTATTTTCAACTGTAAAAGAATTTTGAATATATTAATTCCACTGCTAAAGTGGTTTTAAACGTATTTATGAATTCAGTGACATGCTGACAAAAATGGGCGTCGCCACAAGTTGAGTAATTTCTAAAGAAGAATTTAATTCTTATTATGATAAAATTTTGTGTTTTGTATGAGTAGATTTGGTAGACAAAAATTATAGTTTTGGTCCCTCATTCGCTATCTGATAAATTTGGTCCTATTTACTGCTATTTGTTTTTCACGCACAAACTCTAAATCCTTAAGTAGCCTTATCGAAACATAGGAAAAATAGATATCGGTAATTGTAATTGGTCTCTGTGGATTAAAAAATATTATACACTACATAGAATATAGTTGTATACTTGTGGCCTATAAGTTTTTTGTACCGTTGTCGGAGACCAAAATTTTCAATATCCTGATTACAAAAAACCCAAAGCACTGGGAATCTAGCCCAACTGATCGACGAAATCGAGCGCTACCTACATGTTAGACGCTGATTACAAAAAAATCTAACGAGAAATGGAGAAAAATGACAACCGCCCACTTAAGGATTTCGTTGTGCCCTCTGGCGAGGAGTCCCATTCAAGCACTATTCACCCTCTGATTGCAGGGAATACTTTTAAACTTAAACCCCTTCTGCTTCACATAGTGCAGCAGAACCAATTCTTTGGAAACCCGATAGAGGATTCAAACTTGCATCTTTTTGTCTTCATACAATTTGATGATATGCTCAAGAAAAATGGCATTGATCCTCAAGCCATCTGGCTGTGTTTATTCTCATTCTCCTTTAGGGATAGAGCCAAAGAATGACTATAATCCCTAAAGTCCAATTCCATTACGACATGGAATGAATTTAAGAAAGTGTTCCTCTCTAGATATTTCTTGTCGAGTAAAACAACATAACTTAGGAACCATATTACCTGTTTTAGGCATACCGACGGTGAATCTCTCTTTGAAATGTAGGAGCGATATAAGGAGTTAATGAGAGCTTTTCTCCATCAGAGATTAGAAAAGTGGTTTATAATTCACGTTGTCGCGGTGAGAATTGGATAATAAGTTATTGATTAACTTGAATCACAAATCATTTTTCACCACCGATCTTTAATTTATCAGAGGGAGAGGGAAAATAACGAATAACCCATAAACATGCAATGCAAAAATAAATCAAAAGAGAATCTAAGATTCGGGGGTTGTTTATACCTAGGGAAGGTGCTAGCATCCTAAGTATCTGTAGTACTCTATAGGAACCTCTTGTTTTGTTGTGTTATTTTTTATTTTGTCTGCTAAGGGTGAAAAGGAAAAAGGAGATCTAAGGTGTTATTCTTAAGTATGCTCGCCAATACATCGCATCTCGTGCCTACGTATCCTGACGGGAATGAAATCAGAGCATTCGCAGTCTTTTAAGGGGATGAGGAACTCTTGACTGTGGCCAAGGTTCTAGGGGGAGAAGTTTGTTGATTGATTCTAGGAGAAGATACAATTCGTCATCTTAAGGAGAATACTCGACTTAAATCACCACAAACATGTGGAAGATGGATATTTGCTCCATATTAAAAGAAGGGCTCTAACTCGGATATAGAATAGACGAGTAAGCCACATATCTCTCTCAAGTGGAAAAGAATCTACATCTTTCTCGACTATGTTATGGGGTAGGAGAATCATATCTCGACTACAAATATGACTTATGTCTAATTCTCTCATGAGAAAAAGGGAACTAACTGTAAGTTATCTATAGTTGAAATGATAATCCTAAGGGAGACTTCCTAAGGGATAGCAAGTTCTAGGATTACAAGAAGTATATACAAGAAGATACAAAATGCAGATAAAAATGTAAAAGGCAAGAGTGTCAACAACAAGGGATCCTCCTTTGGAATCGGGCAGCAAGTAATTATTAATTAACTTAAATATAAATATTTATATCAAATAATAATTATGACACAAATTTATTTACATTTTAATATAATTCAAATTAACTAATGAAATACTAGAAATAAAAATACTAAAATAAATAATTAAAATATTTTTGGTATTTTCATCCTTATAAAAGTAATTAAATTTTTTTTACATCTTTCTATGCTAAAATAAAGTAATTAAAAAATATATTTTTTTAGTCTTTTTAATATTACAAAATTAACTAGTAAACTAAAAATAAGGAAATCTTTTTGGTCTTTTCTAACATTATATAAATAATATAAAATAAACTTGATTAATAGAAGTGCTAAGAATAATGATAACCGATATCCAAAAATCAATTAGATTTTCTTCTTTCTATTTTTCTTTTTAAAATAAAAAGTAATATAGTATTGAATATAAAAAATTAATGAAAGAGAATCTACTAATTATAATTAAGAGGTAATGGTGATAAAAATAATAATAAAAAATAACTATTCATTAATATTTGGTACGTGACAGTATATGATATATAGTATTAAATTGTGATATATGTAATATATACATAACTATATGATACATGGTGTTGATGACACCTAACATAAACTATAGACAATTAAAAACAACTCATGTACTTAAATTATAAAACTAAAGAAGCTACCTCAATCAATATATGTAAAACAAACATCACGTGACACTATAAGTGGTACTACCAAGACAAACATAAAATTGACATAGATATAAAACAACATCAACTTTTCAAAATAAAGGGTGAGTTTTCAATTTTACCTCCCTCAAATGTCCTTTTCCCTCGTGTCGCCGCCCTCTCTGTCTCTTTCTCTCGACGCCACGTCGTGGTTTGTGAAAAACTTTGCGGTTTGGATATGAGGAAGATGAGGTATGCGTGCTTTTTCTTTTATATAACAAGACAAGAATAAAAGGAATTAAAAATCATGTTTTTTGTGTTTTTCATGACAAAATAAGAATAAAAGGAATTAAAAATCATGCTTTTTGCGTAATTACCTCTTTTCAGGAATTACATCTGAATTTTAACTTGCCTATTTACATGTCTTTCATCAATAAAGTATTTCATTTCACTCAAAGAGCTTTTCATTTATGTTTTTACTTTTACTATTTTGTTTCCAAAAACGTCTAATATTTTTTATAAGCATTACAGGTGAAAACATAAGGCTTCATATAGAACATTGAAAGCGGTGAATTTACTTGAACGATAGGTATCATGAATGGTAACAGAGGTGGCTATTTCGCATGTAGAATATCCTATTGCTTTTTGTTCATTTGCACAATGTCATGGCCCTCTTCCCAATAGAGCTTTTTTCCCCAACGATGAAGTTCTAATAGCAGCACATGGTGAATTATTACTCCCTTAGCAGGAGCTCAGAAGATTATATTCCCTAGCTAGATTTGATTTGTACTCCTCAGCGAGTGTTCAAGGGTTGTCTACTTCATGTAGAATAGTGTTGATATGCAGTCAGGCATTTTTCGGCAGGGATTTGACTTTGGTCTTCCCACAATAAATATTTTATCTCTCCCCACAGAGTCCTGTTATCGGATCAGAAGTTTTGTCACCAGCAGAAGTGTACTATAATCCCCAGCAGGGTGGTTCCTCTTCTTCAAGATTGAAGGTCTTGATGTCTTTCCTCAACAAGATCAGTATTCCTTGACTTCTCTCTCCAAGTAGAGTTTGATGTTGATTCCCTCGACAGTTACGCCAACGGCAGGTTGATATCTTCAAGAAAGTCCAATAATCATTGGCATCTTTCAGAATCAGGTTTTGGGAAAATCTCCCATCAGTTGGTATTTTCATTTCCCTCATGGCAGATGTTTTAAGTAGAGTGGACTTCTCGGTAGACGTTTATTACGTTCCCAACAGTGGGGAATCCCTAGCGGATGTTACTTTCATTTCCTCTTAGAAGGGAATTTTCAGTAAAGTCTATCACATCCCCAGCATAGTAGATTGTTCAACAGGTGTTGCTCTTAATTCCCAATAGAGTGGAATTTTCAACAGATTGCGTTTGTCCTCGGTAGGATGGCATTCCTAGTAGATGCTCCTCGTTATCCCCAGCAGGGAGGATTTCTCAACAGGCGTTATTCATTATTACCCTACTGAATGGAGTTTTGTTTATCCCCCTCAGGGCGGGATTTTCCCTAGAAGAGTTTTATTCAGGAGGGCCGTTCAGGGGGCATTCCTTAGCATAATTGGTTTGCGGATCTTCTTAGCACCTCTTCTGGTGGTGTTCCTTTTTCATTTGCATTTTGCATAGCATCCTCCCAATGCGTAGCATTCCCATTTCTTATGGAGCATTACACCATTTTAAAACATATGCATCGGAAGCATAAGCCAGGTTTAGTATCTTTGTTGCCAGTCGTCTCTCCGGCAGATAATGGCATGATTCAGGAGATTTTGTTTTATCCTCAGCAGAAATCATTGACATATGTGTTCATTTCACTTGATTTTCCCCATCAGAGTCGTTTGTTTAAACCTTTCTTTCCCCGTCGGTGTCTTCTTTTCAGGTTGTGAGTCAGTTGATTTTACTTCCTGCCTATCCCGAGTGTTATATTCCAACTTTTGGTTGGTAATCCCCAGCTTAGTCCCGACCTCTGGGTTGGTCTTCTTTGTTGATGATCCCAACTTTTGGTTGGTAGTCTCCATTTTTGTGTGTTTGCCTTTGATCGGTGTTTGGGTGATCTTAACTTTTGGTTGGTAGTCTGTTGTTTCTTGAATGTTATCCCAACTTTGGGTTGATAGTTCTTGTTATTCCAACTCTTGGTTGGTATTATTTCCCCTACGTAGTCGTTATCCTAACTTTTGGTTGGTATTCTTTGTTGTGGTAAGTTCTCCTTCGTTCGACATTCCGGTGATTCCAACTTTTGGTTGGTATAGCTTTGTTGACGATTCCAACTTTTGGTTGATAGTATTCCTTTCCGATGATTCTAACTTTTGGTTGGTAGCCTTTGTTTGACTCCAAATTTTGGTTGGTATAGCTTTGTTGACGATCCCAACTTTTAGTTGGTAGTCTTCCTTTCCGGTGATTCCAACTTTTGGTTGGTAGCATTTGCTTGATTCCAACTTTTGGTTGGTATACCTTTGTTGACGATCCCAACTTTTAGTTGGTAGTCTTCCTTTCCGGTGATTCTAACTTTTGGTTGGTATAGCTTTATTGACGATTCTAACTTTTGGTTGGTATAACTTTATTGACGATTCCAACTTTTGGTTGGTAGTCTTTGTTTCCATGTTGACGATTCCAACTTTTGGTTGGTAGTCTTCGTTCCGTGTTGATGATCCTAACTTTTGGTTGGTAGTCTTCTTTTGTGATTTCAACTGTTAGGGGTTGGTATCTTTCTCTGCAGAGTTCGCCTTCGGTCGATGTTATGGTGATTCTAACTTTTGGTTAGTAGCCTTGTTGCCCAACTCTTTGTTGGATGTTATTCCCTTGCAAAGTCTTCATCCCAACTTTTGGTTGGTAGTCTTCATTTGTGGATCCAATTTTGTTTGGTGTTCAAGTGATTCCAACTTTTGGTTGGTAGCTTATGTTTATACCTTCGTTGAATTCCAACTTTTGGTTGGTAGTTTGTGGGTGATTCTAACTTTTGGTTGGTAGCCTTTGCCCTTCATTCCAACTTTTAGTTGGTACATTCCCCACTGAAGTCTCCATTTTCTTAGAGCTTTCTAATTTTTGGTTAATGCCCTTCCCCATCAGATTGCTTTCAGTCAGTGCCCGGGTGATTCCAACTTTTGGTTGGTAGCCTTTGTTTATCCTGACTTTTGGGTTGGTATTCTTGTTTGTTTGTTCCCTAGGGAGTAGCCTTTATTCCAACATTTGGTTGGTATGTTTGGTTGTTATTTTATCCCCCTGAGGTCGCCTTCGGCCGGTGCGCCAGTGATTCCAACTTTTGGTTGGTAGTTGTTGTTCATCCCGCTTTTGGTTGTTATATTTGATTGATGTTTATCCCCTGCAGAGTTGTCTGGTTAGGATTCTCTTCTTCCCCAACAGAGTCTTTTTCTCCCCAGGTTGAAAGTCTGTTGATTATACTTCCTGCGTACCTTGATTTGAATGAAAGCTTTTTGTGAAACTCAAACAAAGATCACAAATAGACTAATAAAGAAAGAAAGACACACAATATATCTTGGTTCATTTGAAAACTATCAAGCTAATTCAGTCCACCCACCAAGGTGATTTTGCCTTATACACAAAGACTTAATCCACTATAACCAACTGATTACACTGCACTAGCAACCTCTGGTGACTAATAACACAGATAACCGTCTCTTCTTAAGGATTCTAACCCAACTGGTCTCTTGAGGAATTTCAATATGCACAAGCAACCGCTGGTGACTAACAACAAAGACTAACCATCTCTTCTTAAGGATTCTGACCTAACCGGTCCCTTAAGGAGTTACAAACAACAGTTTGAACAAAGATGTTTATAATGAAATTACTTCTAAACAAGCAGATATAAACACTATTAATAGCTCAAATGTCTTAAAGACACTAATACAGTATGAACAATATTCTTTCTTTGTATTGTGGTGCTTTAATACTGTAGCTTCGGTTCTTCATATATTGCTTTCAATCAAAGTGTAACCTTTATATTAATCATTGTAAAGCTTCTTTTTTTTCTTCAAGTAATCAAGTCCTTATATAGCCAAAAAAAGATCCGTTGGAGGGAAGGTTGAGAATATCCTTTAGGTAGCTGGCGACTTGAAATAATGTCGTTACACAGGGATGAAAATCGTACACAAAAGTTATTCTTTGTACCAACAAATCAGGGTAGTGGAATGGTAGTGGAATAAGACGTTAAAACGTACTATGTACTATTTTCCCTCGTAGATGTTTGAGCTTCTCTTCTTTACATCAGAGGCTTCTGAATATAGATGATTAAAGCATGAGTAGAAGAGTTGATCAGTAGGTCTTCAGAGTCTTGAGTCTTCAGAGTCTTCAGAACTTGTTCACCAGAACTTATCTTCAGAACTATAAGCACTCAGTCTTCAGAACCTTTGGTCACTAGTAACTTAAGTCTTCAAAGTCTTTAGAACTTCATTCAGCAGAACTTTATCTTCAGAGTCTTCATCACTTATTCTTCAAAAACATAAGTCTTCAAAGTCTTTAGAACTTCGTTCAACAGAACCTTTTCTTCAGAGTCTTCAACACTTATTCTTCAGAAAATCAAGTCTTCAGAGTCTTTAGAGCTTTGTTCAACAGAACCTTATCTTTAGAGTCTTCAGTACTTAGTCTTCAGAAGATAATGACTTCAGAAGCTTGAAAGCCTTCAGAAATAAAGTACCAGAGTCATGATCAGAAGCAGAAACCGAGAGAGCATTGAAGTAGCAACATATTGTCTTCTTAGAGTCTTTCGGAGTGAGAGAAGATCAGAAGCGAACTTTCTTCTTATAGCGTAAAAGCGACTTGGTTCAGATCAGAGTAATCGTTGAATATGATCACTATCAGAGTCAGAACATGCTTGTTAATTCTTCAGAAAAATAAACGTTAGAGTACCAAAATTGTTCTCACTCAAATACCACTTTATTACTATCAAAACTTAAAGATATCTTGCAGAACCAAATCTTGTTCTAATAGTTACTTCCTTAAAACCTTAGGTACGAATTCCTAGAGTTTAAACGACCAGTTATTGTAAACGTTGATTTAGGAAAGAATGAATCTGAGCGACTACTTGTTATGCTAAAGAAGTACCCAGAAGCAATAGGATACACCATAGGTAACCTCAAAGGAATCAACATTTCAAAGTGTATGCAAAAAATTATGCTCGAAGAGGATTATAAACCCTTTATAGAACATCAAAGAAGACTGAACCTGAACACAAGCAACGTAGTGAAAAAGGAAATACTAAAGCTTCTAGATAAATTTAATCCAGTTTATTATTTTTTTTCTGCAAATATACGACTATGTAGTGATGATATAAAAGATTTTTCGCATACATACTCTTTTTAACATACCGCTATCTAACGTTTATTAATTAGTATAAAAGATTTTTATTTTTGAATCCACATAGACCAATTACAATTACCGCTATTTTTCGTTTCTAGATATCATCACAACATCCTCTGTTAAAAAGAGTATGTATGATTATCAAGATGATCACTCCTAACTTTGCTAGAGCTTCCACTTCTCATCCCAACTCTTTTAGATCAGTCTCGTGAAGTGTCAAAGCTTGGTTATTATGATGTGTTCAACTCTGAAAGTAAAGAAGAGAATGATGTTGTTATTGAATCCGTCTTTAATAGTGATTCTCCTACTTCGTCACTTTGATTTAGTTTGTTTGAATTTTTGAATTGTTGACTTTTTGTTGGGTTGTTTGAATATTTTATCGCTTAATTTGTTGGTTTTATATCATCCTTCTATTTTAACTAATAGTTACTGGTTTGCACTTGACCCTTTTGAGGCAAATAAGAGAAGAAGAAGAATTTATGTGTTTACAATTTTTGTTTGGTTCTGTTATTTGAATGCCTTTTGCATCTTGGTTATTTATCTTTTTTTTTTTGCCTTATTAGATGATTGTTATGATAGAAGTGTTCAAATTCTCGTTTTTCCTAAAATTAGACAAAAGGGGAGTTTGTTATTACATATGAATTGACTTATTTTTATCACAAAATGTTAAGTAAAATGTCACGTAAGTTGTTGAGACATCTTGCCTCCGTTATTCATTTTGTTCGATTTCATATTCTGCGTGATCTTTTAGGAAAAAATATATCTAGACCGTATGTTACTTTTTTCTAGATTTTGCATGATTTGTTAAAGATTGGATATGCTATTGATTTGTTTGTGAAAATCTAATCGGCCTGCTATTTGAATTGACTATATATAAAGAGAATAAAATTATACTTGTAGTGAATGTTTTACTAATTAAGAAACAAAGTGTGTCTTGATTGTGTTCTAATTGGCCTTTTTTTTTTTTTTTGGAAGACAAAGTTGTGGTTTTCTTTTGTGAAACTTATCACATCTTATTGAAGATTTATAAATATTTAGAAGAGTATTTGAGTGCAAATGAAAAGATCTTAAGTTCATCGAAGACTAAGTTAAAATTTACGTGTAATATTAGAAAAATGAATTTCCTTTTTACTGGGCTATTGTCTTCCAAACATTAGTGACAATTTCAAAAAATATGAGTTAATAATTTATTGGGTGTTTATTTATTATTTTATTTAATGATTCATCTATTATTTCAGACAATCCTATATCACTCATTGATTCAACGTTGTGCGACACCTTGTCTCCGATTAAACAAAATTCCAGCTTAAATTGAAATTTAAGTGTTGAATTTGTTCTCATGGCCGATCCAAACATAACACATTCTAAATTATTTAGCCATCACATAAAACTATTGTTTTAAAACATCTACAATTTAATTTAATTGTTAAAGCATAGAAGAAAATGTCTCGTACACAGAACAACACTTCTATATTACGAGCACATAATAGTAATACATATTTTTCTTCATAGAACTTATAAATTATATGCGGATATCTTAAATATAATAGGCTTTAATTGACACAACGATTATATGACGAATGACTCTGTCTCTATAGAGACAAATCAAGTTTTAGAAATTGAATTAATCAACTTGTTGCTAAAATCCCAAAGCTTTCTTCCTAAAATTCCATTTGAAGCAAATGCACTTGGTTTAAACTCATTACAATCCAAAAAGTACTTCCCAGTTACACCTTTCAAGCTTGGATGCAGTGCAACATAGCATGTTGTGGCAGCTCCCTGCAATTTCAGAATAAAAAGAAAAAAGTCACAGATTATTGCAGCTGAAGAGCTTCATTAATTAAAGTCTGTTATGTAACAGTGACAAGAGGGTGTATGGTACAATACCTGTGGGACATTCTTCCATATGAAAAAAGTGAACATCTTCAAGAAATCTGCTTTAAAAAATTGCATTATTGCCCTAGACTTTAGATAAATAAATAAGAAAAAGAACATGCAAGTGTTAGAATTTTATAGAATAGTTGACATACTCATAAGTAAAGAAGAGTGCCTCATAAGCGGAGTCATAATTACTCCGGGGTGTACTGAGTTAGCTGTGATGTTAGCACCTTCTTCCTGTTAATACTTCACATTGTTATTTAATGCAAAAGTTTGGTTACCTCTAAGAGAAATCTCGTATGATTAACTAAACAAGTTTATTGAACCCATAATAGACATAACAACTAATCTTGATTACTACTACTATCTCTCACCAACATTTCTTTATTAGTTATTAAAATCGTTTACCTTCAAGCGACGAGAAAGTTCGTTTGAGTGTAATATGTTAGCTAACTTGGATTGTCCATAAGCCTTCTTGTCAGAGTAACTGAAAAGTTTTTGGAAAATATATTGAGAGAAGAAGAAAAAATATGAATCTATAGCCTTAAAAGTTACTATATATTGACATAGTTACATACCTGTTTTGATCATTGATGTCGTCCAATCGAATTCCTTCTTCGTAAGTATAGGTATGAGCAATTGATGAGAGGTTTATGATTCTTCCCTCGATTCCGGTTGTTTTTGCAGTTTGTTTCATTTTGTCGAGTAGAAGATTTGTTAACAGAAAATGACCTGAGAAAAATGAAACCAATTAGTCTACATGAATTTTGTGGCAACTCGATATATGCATCATTGTTGAAAATTTACATACTTACCGAGATGATTTGTCGCAAATTGCATCTCAATTCCATCTTTTGATAGTTGGAAAGGGCAGAACATCACTCCAGCATTGTTTCTGAAAACGAAAACCAAAATCATAAGAGACGGAGTTCAAATTTAAATTGCAATAAAGATTGAAGACGATGAACATACATTAAGATGTTGAGAGGAAGATCAAGAGCAAGGAAATTTTCCACAAACAATCTAACAGACTTCACTGAACAAAGATCAAGCTTCATTATGTCAACTCGAGCAGATTCGTTGTCTTGGAGTATAATCTGTTTAGCTTCCTTTGCAGATTCCATGTTTCTTGCTGCAATGATGACATGCACCTTTCGAAGACTCAATACTCTTGCTGTCTCCAAACCTATACCACTCGCTCCTCCTGCATTTGCATTTGTTTAATACACCGAAATACATTAATTATTCAATATATTAAAAAAAAAAACTTTTTCATAAATAAAACCGTAGGTAATATGTTGTAAAAAAACTCGAGAATTACCTCAAAACAAACAAAAAAGGAAAAATAACACAAAGAGTGTCTCTGATACCAAAAAAAGAGTGCTAAAAGAAGCTAATTTTCAAATGTGAGAAATATATCACAATCATTTTGAAGGCTAAAAAAAAGAAAAACACGTTACATTACATGTATCATGAATAAATATTCTCATGACATTATGTAACAAAGTCAAAAAGAACAAGAGATGTTCATTAACCAACCTGTGATAATTGCAGTGAGATTTCTAGCATCAATTCCTTCCGTAACCTGTTCTGCAGTTGTAGAGGATCCGTATCCGCTGGGTCCGGACAATCCGGTAACCAATGAGAAAATACCCACCATTTTGATTTTTGAAGATATCACGCAAATCAAGAAAAAATGAAATTAATATGTGCGCTTAAATGAAGAAGAAGAAGTGGTTCGATGTGTTTATATGCATGTTAGGAAAATGTATTTATTTATATACACAAAAAAGGTAAAATAATAGAAATGAGGAAGGTATAGTATGGGGCTAGGGAAGAAAAGTGTGATAGTTTTGGAGGTAGCAGGTAGTGAATTCCCTTTATTTGTAGAAAAGATTAATGGATGCATTAAATTGTGACGGGTGAAATGCTGTTAATAACTTCAACGACCAAACTATACAACTAAACCATGAACCGTGTTTGTTGCAAGTAGGTTTAATTAGTGGAATGGACACCACGTGAATGAACTCAGTCATCCATACGTTTCTGAGTGAGATGTAACTAAATAACAATCACGCTTTTCGGAATGTTAAGACCGTTGACAATATGGAGAGATGGTTCTATAAGTATAGGGACCTGGCTCTTTTGAAATACTAGTTTTGGAAACTAATTTTGTTTTTTAGTTTTATAAAGTAAGAAACTTAAACTAGTTAAATTTGTTTTTGGCTTTGTAATTTTTAAGGGGTGTGCATTTAAAACGGTTCTTCCTATTCATAATCGTAAATTTAGTTTTGAAAATTAAAAAATCTAAAGCATTTATGTTATTAATTAACCCATTCCATTTAAGAAAAACCAATAATATTGGATATCTATTTATTGACATTCAATTCCTATTCTTGATTCAATTTACTCAAATGTTAAAATACTTGTCTTTGAATTTTCAACCAAATCAAAACCATCACTCTAAATTTCCAACAAAACTAAAACCATTCAATTTGAATAACTGGAATGACTGTTTATTTTTTTAGTACAACAGTAAATATTATTCTTAATTTTAAAAATAAACTATAACATAAATTAAATTTTATCATAAACATAAATCACTATTTTAAAATTAAAATTTCATAACACCATAATCCAAATTTCAAATATATATATATATATATATATATATATATATATATATATATATATATATATATATATATATATATATATATATATATATATATATATATATATATATATATATATATATATATATATATATATATATATATATATATATATATATATATATATATATATAACACTAAACTTACTTAATAGAAAATATTCACATAGACAACATTATTAAAAAATAAATAAAACATTAAAATTAAATCAAATCTTTTGAATGAACCATGTTTTCCATTATAGTATGCATAAATATTTCAAACCAGTTAAGAAAAAAATGATTAAAACAAAAATTAATGTAATTGATTTTTGAAAAAGAAATTCAATCTTAAAACTGAATCAAATAAAAAACTAGTAAAAATCGGTGGTGAATCGAACCAATCTAAATATACATTGGTTTTGAAAATAAAACCAATTTTATAAAACCACTTTTAGAACAAAACCAAATTATATATTTAATTTAATTCAGATTGATTTAAGAATCACTCACACCTCTAGTAATTTCTATATACCATTGAGTATATTATTAAACAAGTCTATTTGATTTTAATATTGGTTGTCGCATCAAATTTTAATCTTTTCTATATTTAGGTTCTATAATGAATTTTCTTCTCTATCTCTATACGTTTATTAATCTTAATTATGCAGATCTGTACCAAACCTCGTCAGATCTACATATTTGAGAATATACTAAACTTTCCTGGTGGGAAAGATTATTTACCAAATCATCATCCACCAGAATAAAACATATTCATATAACAAAGGTTATTCATATAACAAAGGTTGATCCGGTAGAGGTAAACAACCCAACCTAAACCTCGATGCGTTCAGTGACAGTCCTGTGTCTAATGAAGATGTTGTAGAAGATGGTGATGAACCTCTAATGTCTGTTAGAATGAGGGTATGTGTTTGTTCATTTTTTTTATAACAGAAGGGGAGCAAATTTTGACCGAGACTCACTTTTTCCTCCCTTTAAATTGGGGGATTTGGAGGAAAGGAAAGATTCATTGTTTAAAATTTTATTATATTCTTTAATTTATCCTCAATTATTTATTTTAATTTCAAAATTGTCTTTATTAAACTACTAAAAACTAAGTTGATGTTTTTCTCCGTATTTTTTCACGTTTCTTTTTTCTTCTGGTATGTTGTTGCTGTTACATGTGCATTGTTGCTCTCAGGTGAATTTTTTCTTTTTTATTTTGTTGAATTCTTCTATTTTGATTTTATGTTGTTTATACATGTAACATATAACTATAATCAGTGATTAATCGGTTGCCGTTAACTAAAAATTATGATTGCTCGATTGCTGTTAACTAAAAATTGTGATTGTTTTGATTATATTTATATATTATCAGACAAATTTCTTATTCCACGAACACTGAATATGTCACGAATTCTTTGAGAGTAATTATAAAATAAATTTCATATTCAACTTTCATATTCAAATAAAATTTATTTGAAGTAAATTTTACAAAACTTTAAATTCAATATGGTTGTTTTTTTTGTCTGCAAAAAATGATGAATTTATATGGATCACATTACAAATTGGACCTCTAATTTACCTTGGTTCAATCATGTATTATAAAGCCTGATTTGATCATAATTTAGCTTTTGATGGCGTAAGAGAAATAACATTCTCTAATACTTCTGGAAATTTTGTGAAATTGCAATGAACAGTGAGTTAAAATATTGAGAACTCATAGTGAAAGAGTTTTTATTTGGTGATATTTACTCAAAACTATTTTTATTTAGAATTGTTTTTACTAAATACGAATGATAATATTTGTAAGAATAAAAAAGTAATTTAGTTTTAAAAGCTTAGAGTGAATAATGTAACAAAATCTAAGATCACACATCCAGAATAATACTCGATTTTGCTTAAACGCTTCAACAAAGAACAATACAATCTTTGCTTAAAAGCTTAGAGTGAATAATGAACAGTCAGTCAAACTCAATGCATCAGAAGATACATGAGTGACATACAATTAACAAACGAAAACCCTAAGGACCAGCCAAAACAACGACTAATCATAATTCTCTAAATTCTTCATGATATGCTCTCTTCTTCAAATATGGTTTTTTTTCCTCTTTAAACAACCTTCAGACCTACTAGACTTGGGCTTCTTGAGGCGCACAAATAGCAGCAATCAATGTAAACTGACTGCAAATCAACCTGTATAATAATAGGAGAAAAATACAAATTTTCCTAAAAAGGCTCAAGGACCATTTTTATGAAAAGTAACAGAATCTGCAATAATAGAAATTCCCCCAATATACTCCCATGAAAGTCGCCCACATGTGCAACAGAACACACTCAAAAATCACACTAAGAATACCAAAATAGTCATGCCCTAACTATATGGTATAACATGTCCTGGAACATGTCACAACATCATGTAGAACACGATGTATGATTGACATGGCAGAACATCTAGTTCAACATGTTGCTAACAACACGTTGTTTTACCAAAATGCAACCAATCCAAAAACTACAGGACTTACAATCTCTCTGTTTGGCAAATTTTGCCTAAAACAACCTTAGGCCACATCAGAGATACATAAAGCAGAAACAAAAACACAGAAACCCAAGAACCATAATGCTTCCAAACCAATAAAGAACACTAGAAAGCATAATGTTAAGACATTAGGTCTAACATCACAAATAAACACAAGCTACATGGGAACGTGTAAGCTATGTACAGACTGCAATCTTTCAGCAGTAAAATAGACAAGTACACCATACCCCCTGTCACACATAACCAAAAAAAAACTTGAGCAAATCAAGTTCCCATAAAGATCAGTAACAGCCATCTCAGCCTCACCCCCTCTAAAGACTACATCCTACTGCAGATAATAATAACTTCTCTCAGACACAACAAATGATTCCACATCGGCAACAAGCAAGCATGACAGACTTTCATGCTCCCCCTAAAAAGTTGCACTCAGCCCAACAACAAAAACAACTACTCTTCCTAAGCAGTAGTACAAACATGACATAAAGTCATGACATCTGATCTAACATCAGAGACAGTAAACAAAACAACACCTTACTCCCCCTTTTTAGCCAAAAATTGACAAAGGGAAATAAGTAAGTGTAAACATATATAGAATCACACACATGGAAGCACAAAAGAAACAAATGCATACAACACAAGTTCAGATGGAAACACACAGAACAATTGGAAACACAAAAAGCATACAAAAAACAAATCACTTTTAGTTGATCCTCCAACTCTTGCCTCTATCAAAGATCCTTCTGCACTTCTCGAATTTGTCACCTGTCTCAGGAAGAGTGACACTGAATTTCACATCCTTAGAATTTGTCCTTCTTACACCATCATTCTTATCTTCCACGGTAGCTTGCCTAGCCCTACCAAGCATTAGATTATAGAGGAAAGATGCAATATTTATCGCATTCCTACATATATGTAATTGCTACAATTCTTCAACTATGCAAATTCCAAGTTTTCCTCTTAATTTCTCAAATTGGTTTGCATCCAAAACTTTAGTGAAAATATCAGCTAGTTGCTTCTCAGTGGCTACATGCTCAAGATTAATCACTTTTTCTTCAACAAGATCTCTAAAAAAGTGATGTCGAATGTCAATATGCTTTGTCCTACTATGTTGAACATGATTCTTGGATATGTTGATAGCACTAAAATTTTCACAGTACAATGTCATGACATCTTGCTTGATATTATACTCCTTCAAGATCTGCTTCATCCAAAGTAGTTGAGAACAACTGCTTCCTGCTGCAATATACTTAGCCTCAGCAGTGGAAAAAGACACAATTTTGGTTCTTACTGAATCAAGAAATCAGGTTGTTTCCCATGAAGAAACATCATCTAGAGGTGTTTTTCCTATCATCAGCACTACCTGCCCAATCAGCATCACAATATCCAACCAGCATGACATCAACAACATGTGATTACAGCATTCCATAGTCACTAGTACCGTTTACATACTTAAAAATCCTCTTTACTTTATTGATATGACTAACTTTTTGCTCAACTTGATATCTAGAACAAACTCCAACAACAAATGTGATATCAGGTCTACTAGCAGTCAAATATAGTAAACTTCCAATCATACTCCTGTAAAAATTTTGATCCACACTAATCCCATTTTCATCCTTAGAGAGCTTCAAATGAGTAGGTGTTGGAGTCCTTTTATGATTGGCCTTCTCCATGCCAAACTTCTTTCCTATGTTTTTGGCATACTTGCTTTGGGATATGAAAATAGAATCCTCCATTTATCTAACTTGAAGTCCAAAAAAAATAAGTCAATTTACCTACTATACTCATCTCAAACTCAGACTGCATTTGTTTGACAAAATGTTGGACCATTTGGTCTGACATTCCGCCAAAAACAATGTCATCAACATATATTTGAGCAATTATGAGCTTTCCATACTCTTTTTTATCAAACAATGTCTTATCTGTTCCTCCTTTTCTGTACCTATTTTTGACTAGAAATTCTGTCAGTCTTTTATACCAAGCCCTAAGAGCTTTCTTTAGACCATAAAAAGCCTTATTTAGTATTTACACATGATTTGCAAAAGTAGAATACACAAATCCTTTTGGTTGTTCAACAAAAACTTCCTCTTTTAAGATCCCATTCAGAAAGGCACTTTTTACATCCATTTGATACAACTTAAATCTCAGTAGACATGCTACTCCTAGTAAGACTATTACAGATTCAAGACGAGCAACTGATGCAAAGTCTCACCAAAGTCAACTCCTTCAGTTTGAGTCTATCCTTGTGCCACAAGTTTGGCCTTATTCCTAGTAACCACTCCATTCTCATCAAACTTATTCTTATATACCCATCTTGTTCCAATTCCATTTGTTCTCTCAGGTATAGGAACCAAATCCCAAACTTCATTCCTTTTGAACTACTCCAATTCATCTTACATGGCATTGATCCAGAATTCATCAATCAGATCTTCTTTCGCATATTTAGGTTCGATTTTTTTGAAACAAAACAAGCATTGGATATCACTTCTCTTGACCTTGTAATAATCCCTTCATTTGGATTCCTTATTATGAACTCCTTGGGATGATCCTTCTGAATTCTGATAGAGGGCCCTTTATTTGTCTGATTGTCATCATATTCCATAATGATAGGATCATTGTTGATGTTATTGTTAGCTTCATTTTCTTCTGTGACAGTCTCCTGATTCGTTGTTTCAATATCATCTTCAACATCTATATGCCTCTCTTGAGTTGAGTCATCTATTACCATATTAATAGATTCTATCATTATCTTAGCTCTTGTGTTGAAAACTCTATAGCCTCTGCTATTTGTGGAATAGCCAAGTAAATTTTCTTCATTGCTTTTAGGATCCATTTTCCTTCTTTGTTCATGATCATCCAGAATATAACACTTGCTTCCATAAAATGGAAGTACTTGACAGTCGGTTTTCTTCCCTTCCATAATTTATAAAGAGTTGTTGAAGTACCAGTTCTTAAGGTAACCCGATTATGAATATAACATGCAATATTCATAGCTTTAACCCAAAAATAATATGGAGGGTGTTTAGCATGAAGCATGACCCTATCAAATTCTTGTAGAGTTCTATTTTCCCTCTCAACGATCCCATTCTACTGAGGAGTGATAGAAGGTTAAAACTCATGACTGATCCCTTCAAAAGAACAAAAATCAGCAAACTTGCTATTTTCAAATTCCTTTCCATGATCACTCTTAACTCTGACAATTTTACTTTCTTTCTTTCTTTGAAGCTTTTGGCATAAACCCTCAAAGACTTCGAAGCCATCAGAATTTTCTCTGATGAAATGTACCCAGGTAAATCTTGAGTAAACATCATTAACAACATAAGCATACCTTTTTCCACCAAGGCTCTAAACTTGCATAGGACCCAAAAATCCATATGAAGAAGTTCCAACACTCTTGGGGTGGTCAGATGTTGGACCTTGGGATGGGACATCTTAGTTTGTTTTCCAATTTGGAATTCCCTAAAAAACTTTCATTCCTCCATCTTGAGCTTATGAATTCCTCTAATTGCCTCTAGTGAAACAATTTTCTTCATTCTTCTAAGATGCAAATGACCAAGTTTCTGGTGCCATAGTTGAACTTCATCTTCTTTAGATAGTAAACATGTAGGAGAACTCTTTGTTGAAATGGGTGTCCATAAGTAATAGTTGTCTTTAGACCTGACTCCTCTCATTAGAACTTCATCCTTTCCATCTGTGACCCTACATTCAGACTTAGTGAAGTTGACCTTCAACCTCTGATCACATAACTGATTGATGCTTATTAAGTTGGTTGTTAATCCTTTTACAAGCAACATATTTTCAATACTAGGAGACTATGCACAAGCTAGTTTTCTAATTCCTTGAATTTCGTTTTTTTCACCATCCCCAAAAGTGACATAACTAGTATAGTGTGATAGAATGTTGACCAGAAATTTCTCTATACCGGTCATGTGTCTAAAACACCCACTATCAAAATACCAGTCTTCTTTGGCAGAAGCTATGAGGGAGGTATAAGCAATAAGAGATTTGACAATCTTTTTGGGAACCCACCTCTTGGTATTTTGCAAAGCCTCAAGACCAACCTTGGGTTGAGCAAAAGACCTAGGATATCCATGCAGCCTGAAACAAAAAGGTTTGACATGACCAAACTTTCTGCAGTAATGACAGTTCAACTATTGGGCCTTCCTACACTTTTTGCTAACCTAATGCCTTCCTTGATGTTGAGACACATGTTTTAACATCCTTGAATTTTTTACCGCCCCAGAACCTGGTTTTGTATCCTTAAGGTCTCCTTTCAGGAATTGGTTATTAAACCATATGCCTCTCAGGCCACCAACTCTTTGTCCAACTTGAAGGATTTTGTCTAACATGTTTGAACCATTGTTCAACATTATTATAGACTTGGTCATATTTTCAAGCTTGAAAGTCAACATGGTTACTTCATCCTGCAGACTATAGATGTTTGACATGCATTCTTCCTTTTCATTATGTACTTGAGCAATAATTTCTTGTTGTTTCTCACTCTTAGTGCACAAATTTTTGTAGGAAGTGGCTAGTTCAGCATAAGAAGTTTCTCCATCACTGGACTCTACATCATATGCCCATCTTCCAGTCAAGACAGTCACACGCTTTGCTGTTTCACCATCACTTTCACTTTCCTTTTCAGGCCACAAAGCTGTCAATCCCTTAGATTGTTTCTTCAGATAAATGGGGCACTCTGCTTTAAAGTGTCCAAATCCTTCACACTCATCATATTTTACCCCTCTATTCTGGTTAGTCTTTTCTTCAGGTCTTGCTTTCCCTTGAGGATTATACCTAGAGTCAGAAATGATGTTCTAGACATATGGTTTTGACTTCCTCCCCATTCTTTTCAGCACTTGATTGAACTATTTTCCTAGTAACACAATGGCATTGACCATTTCTTCATTTATGTCAAGACCAATTTTTTCTACTTCATCTCTTGAATTTGAAACAAAGGCAATGCTTGTTCTCTTTTTCTCAGTTATATCATTTAAGGTCATTTCAAATGTTTGAAGTGAGCCAACTAGCTCTTCAACCCTCATACTGCTGATGTTTTGGGCTTTCTTTATGCCAGTGCCCTTCATGTTAAACTTCTTAGAAAGAGACCTAAGAATCTTCTTGAATAACTTCTCTTCAGATATCTTCTCCTTGAGTTTTGGCTCTCCTAATCTATGGATTGGGGTTGTTTCCAGAAGTTGAAGAATTTGTCAATTCCTCCTATCACCATATTTCTAAGTGGCAACCCAGTGCCTACCTTGTTAGGAGGCACTTACCATTCTATTCATCATCAGACGCTTCAAGGAAAAGGAACTATTCTTTGTTGTGCACCTCTACTATACAAATGGTTCGTCAACCATTTGCCAAAGACTGACGCTTTTAAAGAAAATTCCAATGTATGGAGATGGTCTCAAAGGATAATATCTTTAACGCGAGCTGACATTCATTGGTACCATCCTGCCTATGATAGAGGAGTTTATTTTGACCGATTTGGAACTTTCCCAAATATACCACTCATTAGGGTAAGGGGAGGAACTAGCTACAATCACGCTTTGGCCAGAAGTCAATTTTGTTTTCCAATGAAAGACAAGCCCACCAATTTGCTGTTATCAGGATTCTTCTATCTCAACATTGAAGCAACGGAGAATGTGAGAAATAGCACAATCGATGCTTGGGAAAGTGTTCAGAACAAGACTAAAGCTGATATAGGAAAACAGAACTGTGTAACCTTTGAGCCGTTCACTCAGTGGGTACAATCTAGAGCTCGAGATCTGAAAATGCCATATCCCTCAGAGAAGAATGTGCATGTTTTTATCGCGTCATTATCTTCTACCATCCCCATTGAAAAAATGGAAGAATATCAAGAAATGCTTGAAAGAACACAATTTGAGAGAGATACTTGGGAAGGGAAGTATGATGCATTGTTCTCTGAAATAACGAAACTCATAAGAGAAGTGTAAGACAAAGATGAACTGATAGGTTGGCTCGAACAACATGTGATTAATGGGGAAGTAACGAAAGAGAATTTATTTTTCTCTAGCGTCAAGCCTACTCAAAGCATTCACGAATATTCAAACGTCCCACCTACCTCTGGAGCTTGGAAAGACATAGTGGACAAATTGGTAATGGAAAATACAATGCTAAAGAAGTTGAAGAGGTCTCGCGATTGGAGTTCTTGTTAGAAACTTGGACCATAAGACTTAGTTTCCCGATGTAAACTTAGGCTTCTTGTATTGTATTTTGAAAGTTGTAACTTTTTTCCAACAGTTAATGAAATAAGGGGTTTGACTTAATTAATCTTCTGGGTTTTGTAAAACCAGTTGCATTTTGCATTTGCATTCCAGCATTTTCGCTAACCATTCAAGGAATTCAAAAAATTTCTTTTGCAGACATTGTTATGGACCGCAGAAGCAGATTTTCATTTATGAGCTTTAGGTTGGATAACCTTAGGATTTTAGGAGGCCTCGTCAGGATCCCTACCGCATTCATCGCCAAGTATGGAGATCTACTGCCACTGTTAAACACAAGAGTCAACAAAGACATGTTGCTAGCACTCGTTGAATTTTACGACCCAGTGTACCATTGTTTCGTCTTCCAAGATTTCCAACTACTCCCAACTCTGGAGGAGTATTCTGCCTATTTGAAAATTCCTTTGACCTTCACACCTTCCTATGGTAAACCGAGAAGAAAAGAGCTTGCCAAAGCACTACACCTTGAGCCAATGGAGCTGCCTACTCATTTGGTATGTAGGGAAGGTTTCTCAAGAATGGAAGCAAAACTGTTCTTGGAAAGAGGAGAATTCCATTATGACAACAGAGACTTAGGGATCTTTGAAGCAATCCTTTCTTTTCTAATCTATGGATTGTATCTCTTCCCTAGCTACGATGAGTTCATCAGTGAAGATGCCATCAGGCTCTTCATAATCAGAAATCCTATACCCACATTGCTGGCTGACACATACTTTGTTATCCATCATCAGAGGATGTATGATTTAGGGTTTTTCTCATGCTGCACAACGCTTCTCAGCAAGTGGTTTATTTCACACTTGCTCAAAACTCAGATTCTCTGGAATATCCCCAACAAGGATTCTTGGATTGAAAAATTAGCATCATTGAATCATTACAACGTCAACTAGTATGACGTCAATAATAGTGGAATCGCCATGATCCAAAGTTGTGGAGACTTTCCAAGCATACCTCTCATAGGCACGAAAAGAGTCATCATCTATAGTCCGATTCTCGCTCACCGTCAGTTAGGATATCAAATCGGACCAGAGCCAGACCAAGACCTACTAAGGAATTGTTTTTGTGAAAAGGGTAGCGATGAAAACTTTGAAACCCAGGCCCGTTTAGCCTGGCATCGTCCCATATACAAGGAATGACTGCGGAAGAAAATGTGAGCTTCCTAGCCACAAAAGCTTATCTCCTTTGGTCAAAAGAGATAGCCCTAAGAATGTTCTACAGTCACACTTATGAAATCTCTATGGAACCAGAATTGCTCATGCCCAGAGATAAGCTGAAGTTCGCTTTAGTTAAAGCAGAACGTGAAAACGCCGAGTTATGGGAACTGATCCGTCAAAATCAACACCAGTACAGACCTCAAGAAGGGGAAGGATCGTCTTGTTAGAACAATTGAGGCTTTCAATTTCCTATTTTTTCTAAGATTGTAATCTTAGGAGCCTATGAATGTAATTGCTACTTGTTTAAAACTTTGTTGCAAGAAAGGTCTTGTTTGTTAACAAGATCCATTTGTTGTAACAAACTTTGACTTATCAATAAAATTCTGCTTTTCAAAACACGTTGTCACGTATGCTGCTAATTTTGTTTGTAAACAAGATTATTGCTTTTCCTTGAATGGTTAGTTTTACATTTGCATTTGCATATCATTTGCATAATATTGCATGGGTTGTGTGGCTCATCTGCTGTTATTTTCCACCAAAGGGAGGAAAAAAAGTCACAGTGAGTCCCTATCACTACAACACCCGAGCCAACACTCAGAGAAGAATGACTGATCAAGACCAAAGAATCGATCAGATTGACAATGATCTCGAAGGGATACGAGGTGACGTTAGCCAAATTATGGAAGTCTTTCAGGTAATAAGAACAAAATTGGACTCACAAACTACAGTGGTATCTGAAATCAACATGACAACGGAAAATCCTCCTCCAGTAATAACCTCAGCAACTGAACCTCCATTTGGTATCACCAAGGATTTTCTGCCACCACGTAGTAATCCCCAACAATTCAACCTCCAACCACAGGTTTTCCCATTAACAACGAATTCCCTCTACACTCAAGTAGGGGGTCAAGCACAAGTCTGACCAATCTTCAACAACCATCAGCAGATATTCGACATACCCAACGAGTCTGAGATCAAGGACGAAAACATGAGAAATTAAGAGTTGAAATGGACATAATGGCCAAAAGAATGAGGGTCATAGAAGGGAACAATGTCTTTGGGTCTGATGCCAGGGACATGTGTTTGGTTTTAGGCTTGGTATTTCCTCCCAAGTTCGTAATGCCCACATTTGAAAAGTACGAAGAAGCAACCTGCCCAAAGGTCCACCTGATCATGTACTGCCGACTTATGACCCCACATATTGAGAATGACAAATTGTTAATACACTACTTTCAAGACAATCTTAAGGGTGCCTCCGCCAAATGGTACTTAGGCTTAGATCAATAAAAAATACACTGCTTCCAGGACTTATCTGACACATTCATGCAATAATACAAATACAACATGGATTTGGCACCAGATCATCGTCAGCTCCTTAGCATGACATAGAAAAGTTTCGAATCTGTCAAGGAATACGCACAGAGATGGCACGATACTGCCGCTTAGGTGGAACCTCCCCTAACAGAAAAAGAACTGGATGATTGGTTTGTAGATACGGTCAGACCCAAATTCTACGAAAGGTTGATTAGCAGTATCACAATAAATTTTTCTGATATTGTGGCCGTAGGTGTAAAAGTGGAGGCGGGTTTAAAATGCGGTAAGGTATCAAGCTCAGCTACTAGTGCTAGCACGAGTACGACAAAGAGGCCACCAAGCAGCTTCCACAAGCAAAAAGAAGGAGAAGTCAGCGCAGTAATGCATGGAAAAAGGGTGCAGAATCAAAGGGTCCCACGACAACGGTAACATCAATCGCATTACGTAGCAGCAATGATGCCAATTTTTCAAAATCAACAGAGTCAACAAAAACCGGAGTTACACAAAAGACTAGCTCAGGCGTGGTTGCTCAAAAGTAACCATGAAAATTGTGAAGAATGTGGCCAGAATCCACAAGGTTGTGACCTTGTGAGAAAATATATTCAATCACTAATCAACAAAGGAATGCTACAAGTCAGTAACAAGAAGATGAAAGAGGATGTGGCGGTTATTGAACCAGTATTCAATATACCGAAAGAGTCCAAAAGAAGAGCGGTATTCAAAACTAGCAACGACAAAATAACTCGACCGAAAGCCGTCAGACCAATGTTCCACAATGATCCCGTACCCAAATTCGGAAAAGATCAACCAAGGTTCGACCCAAGGAGAGGGCCAGGTCCTCATCCAAGAGCCATATCATGGAAGCGTGACTATTCCTGGCACGACATGAATGCCGGAAGAAAATAAGAGGATGTAACAAACATTGTTGGGGCAAGAAAAATGACCCGCAGTGGTCGAATATATCAGCCCAGGATGAACCTTGTTATCCCCCAAGCAGCTGCCGCTGCTCCTAGAGTTGCCATTACTGTTCCTAAGGAGGCTGCTCCAAAGGAAGTGATCTCCAAAGAATCCACTATTAAAGGAAAAGAATTTCCCAAAGATGATGAAGAGAAGATTTTAAGGATAATTCGCCGAAGCGATTACCGGGTAATGTACCAACTCAATCAGACACCGTCCAAGATCTCGATCATGTCGTTACTACTAAGTTCTCTGGCCCATCAACAAAATTTGTTGAAAATACTCACACAAGCCCATGTAACAAAAGACATCACTGTGGGGCAGTTTGACTATGTTGTTGCAAATATCCCAGCCTGCAATACACTGAGCTTCGACGACAGTGACTTGACCACTGAAGGTCGCAAGTACAACTGTGCTTTACACATATTTGTTAAGTGTGAAGGAGACAGACTCACCCGAGTACTTGTCGATACTGGTTTTGCACTCAATATAATGCCCAAAAGAAAATTAGCAAAGTTGGCATACAAAGGAGCTGTGATGAGACCCACCTCCTTAATTGTGAAGGCTTTCGATGGACCGAGGAGAACTGTAATAGGAGAGGTTGATTTACTGATCATGGTAGGACCCCAAGTCTTTGATATCACCTTCTAAGTAATGGACATAAATCCTGCATATAGCTGTCTGTTGGGAAGACCGTGGATACATATAGCAGGCACAATCACATCTACATTACACCAGAAGATGAAGTTTATCACTAATGATCAGCTGGTCATAGTACATGGTGAAGAAGATCTGATGGTGAGAAACCTATCCTCCTTCAGATATATTGAAGCCGATGAGGATGCGTTCAAAACAATGTCCCAAGCCTTGGAGATTGCTCATGTTGTGTTGATTGACAATTCGGCTGTAGTATGTGGTCCATCTTTTGCCTCTGTGCGAAGCATGAAAGCTGCAATGAAATAAGGCCTCCCACTAGGATAAGGAGAGGTTATAGAGGTGAATTCTCGCGCCAAGAACAACAGACAAGGGTTGGGTTACAAACCAACTCTGGAAGAAACATCTAAAGAAAACACCTAGAAGCGGAAGACATTGCAGGAAATATTTGTAAGTGGTGAGGTACAAGTAAATGCCATCATTGAAGAAGATGAAGAAAGAAACCTCGACGGCCTGTTGATCCGAGACGGAGCAGCTTTGTACAATTGGGAGACAGTAGAAATTCTTGTCATGCTACCTTTAGAGTAATGCATTGCTTGTTAGCTTTTGTTTTCTTTAAAAATTCATGGTCTTGTCCAAGGCCAGCGAATCATTTTGTATGGGCCACTTTGCGATTTAAAAGATTAGTGAGAGAAGAAATGTTTTTGTTAAAACTCTTATTTTTATTTCTCCTCACCGTTTTTTTCAATTTTTGTAAAAAGGAAAAATGGAAACTTTTTGAAAATTTAAAATTTACTCATCATCTGCATATTTGTTGTGTGTGTCTGATCATTCTAAACCTTGTAAAACCATGCAGAAAACCTCCATCACCCACAAAATCCGATGATCATTCGATCCCTTCTGGTAGTGATTCATTTGTTTTTCAAGCCGAAGAAGAGAGTGATGAAGATTCTGAAGTCCCTGAAGAATTGATAAAGATGACTGAGTACGAGGACGCCTATTTTTAGCCCTACAAAGAGCAGATTGACGTTATCAACTTGGGCTCTGAAGAAGAAAGAAAAGAGGTCAAAATTGGGGCATCGCTAGGGGTAGAAGTTAAAGACAGACTAATGGTGTTTCTCAAAAAGTATATAGATGTATTAGCTTGGTTCTACTAAGATATGCTTGGGTTGGATATCGACATTGCAATGCACAAGCTCCCCCTGAAACCTGAGTGTCCTCCGGTCAAACAGAAGCTTCGAAGATCCAAACCTGACATGGCTCTCAAAATCAGAGATGAGGTCAAAAACCAAATCGACGCGGGCTTCTTAGCAGTATCAAAGTACCCCGAATGGGTGGCCAACATTGTGCCTGTCCCGAAGAAAGACGATAAAGTAAGAATGTGTGTATACTACACGGATTTGAACAAATTCAGTCCGAAGGATGATTTCCCTCTGCCACATATCGACACTTTGGTGGATAACACAACCAGTTTTGCGGTATTCTCACTCATGGATGGATTCTCCGGCTACAACCAGATAAAAATGGACACTACCGACATGGAAAAGCAACCTTCATCACACCTTGGGGTACTTATTATTATAAGGTCATGCCTTTTGGTCTGAAGAATGATGGGGGCACATATCAATGAGCCACGGTGGCATTATTTCATGACACGATGCACCAGGAAATTGAAGTTTATGTCGATGACATGATCGCCAAGTCTCAAAATGAGGAAGATCACCTTGACCATTTGTTGAAGTTATTCAAAAGAATTAGGAGATACCAACTGAGGCTAAATTCGGCTAAATGTACATTTGGAGTTCGTTCCGGCAAATTACTTGGGTTCATTGTTAGTCAACAAGGAATCAAGGTGGATCTTGACAAAGTCAGAGCTACCCAGGAAATGTTTGTCCCTCAAACCGAGAAGAAAGTCAGAGGTTTCCTCAGACGACTGAACTACATCTCTAGATTCTTCTCTAACTTGACGCCTACCTGCACGCCAATCTTTAAGTTGTTACGAAAAGATCAAACAGTTGTATGGAATGAGAACTGTCAGTCAGCATTCGAGAAGATCAAGAAATATCTTCAAGAACCTCCTATATTGATCCCTTCAGTACCGGGAAAGCCGCTCTTCATGTACATAATAGTGTTGGAAGATTCAATGGGTTGTGTTCTGGGCCAAATTGATGAACCAGGAAAGAAGGAACACGCAATCTACTATCTGCGCAAGAAGTTCACTAATTGCGAGAGTCGTTACTCACCTTTGGAAAAGGCTTGCTGTGCTCTGGCCTGGGTAGCCAAACGTCTGAGACAATACATGATTTTCTATACTACTCTGTTGATTTCCAAGATGGACCTGATAAAGTACATCTTTGAAAAACCAGCTCAAATTTGAAGACTAGCCAGATGGCATATGCTCTTGTCAGAGTATGATATTTAGTACGTCACCCAAAAATCCATCAAAGGCAGTATCTTGCCAGAACACCTTGTTGAGCATCCTGTGGATGATTACCAACCACTCAAATTTGAGTTCCCTGATGAAGATGTGATGCATGTCCAAAGCTTGAAACCTGAACCTGGTCTCGGGGAAGGTCCTGAACCCGAATCTCGCTGGAAGATGATGTTTGATGGAGCGTCCAACAAAAACAAACATGGTGTTGGGGCTGTTCTGGAAAATCCAACTGGAGGATATACCGCTATTACCGCCAGACTTTGCTTCTCATTTACCAACAACATAGCTGAATATGAGGCCTACATCCTGGGACTTGAAGCTGCTATCAATCTTCATATTAAGATCTTAGAGGTGATTGGCGACTCTGCTTTGGTAATATATTAACTCAAAGGGGAATGGGAGACTCGAGACAAGAATTTTATTCCCTATAAGGATTACATTTTGGAGATGATTGAGTACTTTGACTAAATCACCTTCAAACATGTCCCAAGGGCTGAAAACTATATTGCGGATGTGTTGTGGTGAGATTTGTGATATCAAGATATTGATTAACTTGAATCTTAATTCATTAAATTCACAACCGGACTTTGATTTATCCAAAGGAAAGGTTAAAGAAAGAAATACCTTTTGCGCGATGTAACAACAACGCTAAGAGATTCGGGGATCAGGGGTTGGTTATGCCTAGGGTAGGTATTTCACATCCTAAACATCTGTAGTATCCTACAGGAACTTTTGTATGTTTGTATGCTAAGCTTTCCATGGTTATGTTATGGTTTTCTATGGCTTGGGTTAGGTCATAAGGTTAGGTAAATACCAAAGGATAGTTTCTAAGTTTGCTCGCAAAGATATCACATCTTCTGCCTACGTATCCTAATTAGGATAGAATCAGAGCAACCATAGTTCACTTCACTAGAGATTAAAAAGTACTTTACTATGGCCAAGACTCTAGGGGAACAAACATAATAATGTGTGTGTATATTTTAACCAAACTCTCTAGATCTATATTGAACACTCAAGAATGGGGAGTAAGTAATCATCACTATGATTCTTACATAGAGTTAACCAACTCTACCTAATTCTATGTTGTAAGACTAATTAGTTCTATCCAGACCAAAAGGATGGAGGAGGCTCTATCAAGTCTTATAAGGATTGACTCTGACTGCGTCAGGGGTGTGCTCGTCAAGATATCGCATCTTGTGCCTACGTATTCCCATTAACCAATGAGAAATCTGAGTGTTCGTAGTTCAGACATGACTAAAGAAAAAGAACTCTAAACCTAACTTCTAAAGGGTAAATGGCTCTATCAAGGCCTATAAGGTCAATAGAGAGACTTTCCTTTGGACACAAGGGGTACAGACAACTTGATGTGAACTAACAAGTTCCATCACTAGGGAATAACTTGACAAAGTTGAAGAAATAAAGTAAGAGCATGTAAAAAATAATGATAACAATCAAGATCAACATTTAACATCTTAACAAAGATCAAAGTACATAGAGGTGATAACTAACAATGTAAGCAAAGAACATGGGTAACAACAACAAGTTCATCTATAACATTCATATGAACTTGATGCAAACAAGTTACAACTTGAAGCAAGCATGTTATAAGGATCAAAAGTGATCAAATGTAACAATATAAGACCAATTAAACATGGGTTGATGACAATCAAACAATCAAGAATACAAGAAATGTTACAACAGTTCAAGTGAAAATTCATAACTTCGTGGGGAGAAGTAAACAAGTTTCATGGTAACAACCAAGACAACAATCAGACCCTAGCATGTTATGGTTCTAACAAGACACATAAACAAGTAGGATAAAAAATGGTAAACACATTCAAGCGGTTACAACATCGAGAATCATGGCAAAGTTCACATGTGAAGTTCAACATGCTATTTTCACATATATGCATTCACAAAAGCAAGTATGAACATGATAAGGAAATTAATCAAACATCTTTGAGAATTCAAACATCATGCCTTCTTGCACCCGAATGCATCCGTAGGACAGAGCCAACTGGATTTTTGATCCAACTGCTCCTGCTGCCCCAACTCAGGATAATGCCCGAGAGCCCATGGATGAAGTTCAAGAGGAGTTAGACAGAGCCGACCAGGCTGAGCCATCACAAGCAACTGCTGTCGAAGGCCCTTCCTCGCGCCGACGCTGCCGTCCTGACACCGATGACACATCCGCTGCTCTCCTCCGCTGCATCGAACAGCAGAATCAGATGATGCTTATGATGGAACAACAGAACCGACGGGCTGAAGAATTTGAAGCGTGACAGAGAGAACAAACCAGTCACATGAGGATATATATGCAGCAGATCCAGGACGTCCATTCCGGCCTGGCCGATGACATGGCCAACCTCACTGTGCGAGTCGACGTCCTCCGCGATTACATCTTCCACACTGGAGCTTTGAACCTCGAGGCACGCGATGGAAGAGATAGAGGTAGAGGTAGAGATCGAGGAAGAGGAAGGGACTAGTAGTATTTTTCATTTCTTTTATTTTGTTTTTTCTTTCCTTTGTATTTCTCCCTTCCGCATTCTTTCAAATCAGTGAGGACACTGATTGAGATAGTGTGGGAGCGGACCGTTATTTCCCTTCTCCCTGTTATTTCCCATTTCCGATTGTACTTTTTCTTTCGAATTTTCAATTTAAAGTATTTTTAATTTTGGCAAATAAAGCTCTTATATATATATCCCTCCGTTACGTGAACTCCCCACACTTTATCCGACATATACAAAGAAACTTTTATCCTCTCCAAAGCATCACGTAACACACCTAAACTTTACCAAGTTTGGAATTTCCGAGAAGAAAATTCTAACAAAGCTTCTACGCCTTGATACCTTAGACCTCTGGTTTATGCGAGTCAGTCTCACTACTTACTCGTACCAAAGCCTCAAGTTTCGACTCAAACGAAGCCCCTAGTAGTTTATACGAGCAGTCAACACCATCCTAAACACTTCTAAGTAAGAAACCGATGCAAATAAGTGCGTGATCTCTAGTGTGAAATGAATAATCTTGAAAGAAAAGAAAAGCCATATAGCCTGAATATAGAGACATGTTCCTTCTAAGTTAGGTGCTCCTCGCCCGAGCATTTAGCCCAACGGTATGAAACTCTTGCAGATTTATAGCAGAATGAGCTTATGTGCAAAGAAAAAAAATCAAACTAGCAAAGAGATCATAGTCACCAACAGGTTTGCTTGCCATGAACGTGAACGAATAACGGGCTTAATGTGATTGTGGTAGAGAGAAACCGGGAAAATTTTTTTACGAGAAACTTGAAGCCGAGCTGCAGTAACATGATTGGGACTGGCTTGCATAAAAGAGAGGTCTTCGAAGACTTACAATCCAGTGTCATTGCCGTATATGTTTTGCTTCCATTGGACCCCCGGTTTTTCCTAACTTGACGTCCGAGAAATCTTATCAAAGGGAGAGCGTGCCGAGTGCTTGCCAAACTTTAAATTTTTCCTACCTTTACTTGAGGACAAGCAAAGATTCAAGTTTAGGGGAGTTTGATAACTCGAAATCGTATATATATAATGACGTACTTTTTTACTAATCAGTGACCGTTTTCACTCCGATTTCAGATATTTCCATATTATTTGTCCAGTATTTTGCAGGTATTCAAAGTCCATTCTCAAATGGAGAAAGATAAAGAAAACAAGCAATTATAGATGAAAACCAGATGAAAAACAGGCCAACAACAGCAAAAAACGAGTTCTACTGATGTGACGACCGTCATACGTGTTACGACCGTCACAGGTCCATGACGACCGTCATGGAATAAAAATGCAGAAATGCTGCACGTGTTGTGAAGTGCTTTCAAAATGCCAAAAAGGAGTGGACCACTAACTCCTATATTTTCTGAGATTAATCCCACCTCCTGAGGCAATTAACCGTTGGAAATTCCATCTATAAAAGGAGAGAGCTGATACTAGAAAAGGGGAGCCGCATTGAAGAGACGAAGTGCTGCCAATTTACTTTCAGAGCAATTTTTAGTTTCCCAGTTTTCTTATCGTTTTATTGTTTCCTTTTTCTTTCTTTCCTTGCAATTGTTGTTTTACTTTCCCAATTCTATTTTGTACGAGTAATTGGCATAAAGACTAAATCCTGCCGTCATTTTGGAGGATTTCCCAAAAGCCAATCGAATTATTTATAGGTTCTTATTTTAATCGTTAATTGATTTCCATTTCCCATTATAATGCATATTTATATTTTCTGCCATTATCTACGTGTTCTTAAGTTACATTCCATGTCCGGCTAAATCTTAAGTAATCGGTATGTAATAAGTAATCAGATGGGATTCGATAATTAACCGCTGTTTACTTTCCTTTTCAAAACTTATTTATGGCTTCAGTTTTTAAAATCGATTTTTCTAAAATAAATGTTCGTCGCGACAGCGAGAACTTATTTAAAAGCAGTTTTGCCACGACAGCGGGAAATTCACAAAGGTACCAACCAACAAGCGACAACTGAGGTTAAGTCCGGATAGTAAAAACTAAGCATTCATTTTAAAAACAACGACAACGCTTTAAAAAGGATTAGAGTTTAATGGTTTACAAAAAGTAATTTTAACCGTGAACGGGATAGCGACATCATACGTTCTGTCTTAGAGTTACGACTAGCGTCAACAACCATAGTGAGACAAAGGTCTTTAAACCGTCACTTTCTTCTTAAACTATTTTTGAAAACACTCAAAACACCGGTGACTTGTAGAATCCTTGAAGAACTAACATATTACATACCGATTCAAGCATTTATACCTTAAGTAACGCTTTAGTTCCCTTATAGTTTATGCACTTATTATGCTTTTATTCCCCTAAAACGTTACCAACCTAGCTAAATATAGTAACACTCGAAAGTACTAGCTTGATTACGAGTCCCTGTGGGATCGATATCTATTATTACTACGCGATAGACTGTGCACTTGCAGTTAATTCAGTTAGACATAGAAAGTCGCGATCAAGTTTTTGGCGCCATTGCCAGGGACCCGTTTAGTCAATAGTGTAATCCTTTGTTACACAGTATAGACTAGGTTAACTATTCTCTCTCCCTCTACTCGTTCTTCGATTATATGCCAAGTACTCGCTCACAAGGCGACATCTTACAACCTACAATCGCCGAACTAGAGCGCTTCTTACATTTAAGAAGGCGTATCCTTGAATATCAACGAAAACACAATATTCCTGATCTTCTAGCTCATCCTCCTGTTGAAGAATCAAAGATGGCTGACGGACCTCAGAACAAACTCCTAAAGGACTACGCTACCCCCTCTCAGCTTGAACCTCGAAGTAGCATTGTTGCCCCAGCTATCAATCGAAACGATTTCGAACTGAAACCGTCATTGCTGTCAGCTGTACAACAAAATCAATTCTCAGGAAATGCAACTGAGGATCCGAACGAACACTTAACGAAGTTTGTGCAATACACAGACATAGTGAAGGCAAATGGAGTAACTCCAGACACACTAAGACTTCGTCTCTTTCCTTTCTCTCTTAGAGATAGAGCTTGGACTTGGTTACAATCCTTACCATCCAACTCCGTTACGACGTGGGAACACTTGAAGAACGTTTTCTTAGCGAGATACTTTCCGCCAAGCAAAACTGCTATGCTTAGAGCTCAAATCAACGGATTTCGACAAAAAGATACTGAATCTCTCTACGAAGCGTGGGAAAGGTTCAAAGATATGATGAGAGCATGTCCTCACCACGGTTTAGAAGACTGGGTGATGATCCATACTTTCTACAATGGGCTTCTATATAACACCAGATTAATGGTAGACGTCGCCGCAGGCGGTGCACTTATGGATAAGCCATACGACGAAGCCTATCAACTTATCGAAAACATGTCTCAGAACCACTGCCAATGGGGAGGTGAACGAACTCCAGCAGAGAAACCCGCAGCGAAAGGTGGGATGTATGAGATCAGCAGTCTTGAAAAGTTCAATGCTAAGGTAGATGCTCTAGCGTAGAAAATCGACAGTCTGACCGTTACCCCAACTGCAACCGTAGCTGCTGTAACTCCGAATTGTGAGTTATGTGGAATCGCCACTCATAATGCGCCCGAGTGCCCATTATTGGTAGGAATCCCACCAGACCAAGTAAACTACGCCCAAGGAAATCCTTACGCAAATACTTACAACCCAGGATGGAGGAACCACCCAAACTTTTCCTACAAGAACGATAATGCCTTGCAAGCACCCGCTGCTCTGCCAGAATATCAGAAACCAGCCGCGGCTGCCCAGACTGCCCCTAGGAAATCAAACCTCGAAGTGATGATGGAAAAATTCATAGCTACTCAAGCTCAAACAAATAAAGAATTCCTGAATCAAAACATACACAATAGCGAGCAAATTAAACAGCTGACCGGAAAAGTATACGCTTTAGCCACCCACAATAAAATGCTCGAAACACAGATATCACAAGTGGCTCAACAACAAGCCTTTGCAGCCGTACCAGCTGGAACATTTCCAGGTCAGCCAGAACCTAATTCGAAAGGCCACACAAAAGCTGTTATATTGAGAAGTGGAAAAGAATTGGAAGGCCCAACAGATCCTAGGAATGAAGATTTAGTAATGCATCAGAAATCTGATAAACCAACAGAAAAGGAGTCTGAAACAGAAAAGAAGGAATGTGACGAGCAAAAGGCCGCCAAAGATGAAAACTCATATGTGCCTCCAGCGCCATATAAACCACATATCCCTTATCCTCAAAGATTAATAAACTCCAAAACTTCAGGACAATTTAAGAAATTTGTTGAACTTCTGAAATAACTAAACATCACTATTCCTTTCACATAAGCGATAACTCAAATTCCGTCATACGCTAAGTTTCTTAAAGAAATCTTGTCTAATAAAAGGAAAATAGAGGATAACGAAACAATTACACTTACTGCCGAATGTAGCGCAATCATTCAAAACAACATGCCTCCTAAACTAAAAGACCCAGGTAGTTTCTCCATACCCTGCGTCATAGGAAAGTTTGTTATAGACAAAGCCTTATGCGATCTAGGAGCCAGTATAAGTGTCATGCCTTTATCTATATGCAAAAAGCTGAATATGGGAGAACTAAGACCAACTAAAATGTCTGTGCAATTGGATGACCGATAAGTCAAATATCCCGTCGGTGTGCTGGAAAACGTTCCAGTACGCATAGGCCAATTCTATATCCCAACCGACTTCATAATCATGGACATCAAAGAGGACTCTGTTACCCCAATTATCCTAGGAAGACCATTCCTAGCGACAACCGGAGCTATCATAGACGTAAAGAAAGGAAGGCTAACATTCGAAGTAGGAGAAGAAAAGATAGAGTTCATCCTTACTAAGTTCTTGAAGGCACCAGTTATAGATGACACATGCTATATAGTAGATGTCATTGACGAATGCATACGAGAATTAGAGAAGGAAGAAATTACATATTCTGAAATCATAAAAATCCAGATCCCTGCTATTCATGAAGACGACAACTGGCGTGCACCATACAAAGATGATAGTCTGAGCGAGATCTTAGCAGTAACTCCAAATCACATGCCAGGTCCGAAAAACCCAGCTTTAGAACTTAAAGAACTACCTAAAACCCTCAGGTACGAATTCTTAGATACAGAATTCAAAAGACCAGTAATAGTCAACGCAAATTTAGGACAGTCCGAAACTGAGCAATTACTAGAAGTCCTAAGGAAATACCCAACTACGTTAGGCTACAATATAAGCGACCTAAAAGGAACAAGTCCTTCCATCTGTATGCATCGTATCATGCTAGAGGAAGACTGCAAAACTTCAAGAGAACATTAGAGAAGGATAAACCCGATCCTAAGCACTGTAGTCAAAGACGAGGTGAAAAAGTTACTAGACGCAGGAATCATATACCCGATCTCCGACAGCCAATGGGTCAGCCCAGTACACGTAGTACCAAAGAAAAGAGGCGTTACTGTAGTGAAGAATGCGAAAGGTGAATCGATAGCCCAAAGAGTTGTGACCGGAAGCAGGATGTGTATCGATTGCAGAAAACTGAATAAGGCGACTCGGAAAGATCACTTCCCTTTACCTTTCATAGACCAGATGTTGGAAAGGCTAGCGAAACATTCGTACTTCTGCTATCTAGATGGTTATTCGGGATTCTTTCAAATTCCTATTCACCCCGATGACCAAGAAAAGACAACATTCACCTGTCCCTATGGTACTTTTGCTTATCGCCGAATGCCGTTCGAACTATGCAATGCTCCAACAACCTTCCAAAGATGCATGATGGAAATCTTTGCGGATTTCATAGATGACATCATGGAAGTATTCATGGATGACTTCTCTGTATGCAGACAAAGCTTTGAAAGCTGCCTGTCAAATTTAGAAATGGTACTCAAAAGATGCGCTAAAGTGAACCTTGTCCTTAATTGGGAGAAATGCCATTTCATGGTCTGACAAGGCATCGTTTTAGGACACGTCATATCTGAAAAAGGGATTGAATTTGACAAAGATAAAATAGAGATCATAAAGGATCTTCAACCTCCGAAAACTGTACGAGAAATACGAAGCTTCTTAGGTCACGCTGGATTATACCGAAGATTTATAAAGGATTTCTCGAAAATCACAAAACCTCTGACAGGTTTGTTAATGAAAGATGTCGAGTTCATCTTCGACAAAGAATGCTTAGAAGCATTCGAAACTCTAAAGACAACGCTTATCACCGCACCAATCATACAACCCCCAGATTGGCGACTACCATTCGAAATCATGTGCGATGCAAGTGATTATGTTGTAGCCGCAGTTCTAGGACAAAGGAAAGACAATAAGCTTCACGCTATCTACTACGCCAGTAGAACTTTAGACCCTGCCCAAATGAACTACGCCACAACGGAAAAGGAACTTCTAGCAGTTGTGTTTGCACTTGACAAATTCCGTTCCTACTTGGTAGGAGCCAAAATAATCATATACACAGATCACGCTGCCATTAGGTACCTAATAAGCAAAAAGGACGCCAAACCAAGATTATTGAGATGGATCCTATTATTACAAGAGTTCGACTTAGAAATTAAAGATAAGAAGGGGACCGAGAACGTAGTTGCAGATCACTTATCCCAAATAGAGGGCATTAAACAAGAATCAGTGCCTATCAATGACGACTTTCCTTACGAACGTCTAATAGCCAAATTGGAAAGCGATATGTCCAACTCAACCTCGGAAGAACCAGAACTTGAGAAATCCGTGGAAGCTGTCTATGCCCAAGCCACTTTGCCGTGGTTTGCCGACATTGTTAATTACTTAGCCGTAGGCGTGCTTCCACCAGACCTAACTTATCAACAAAAGAAGAAATTCTTCCACGACTTAAAGCATTACTATTGGGACGAACCTCTACTCTTCAAACGAGGCGCCGACAACTTATACCGTCGCTGTGTCCCAGAGGAAGAAATAGAAGACATCATTTCCCAATGCCACTCAGCACCTTATGGTGGTCATGCTAGTACTTCAAAGACGTGCGCTAAAATTCTACGATCTGGCCTATTCTGGCCCAGCCTCTGGAAGGATGTCCATATCGCTGTACTCAAATGCGACCGGTGCCAACGCACTGGCAACATCTCACGACGCGATGAAATGCCTCAGAAAGGAATTTTAGAAGTAGAAATCTTTGACGTCTGGGGAATAGACTTCATGGGACCCTTCCCGTCTTCATTTGGAAACAAATATATACTCGTCGCTGTCGACTATGTATCTAAATGGATAGAGGCCATTTCCGCTCCAACAAATGACACGCGAGTAGTCGTCAAACTCTTTAGAAACACAATCTTTCCTAGATTCGGTGTGCCCAGACTCGTCATTAGTGACGGTGGTTCGCACTTCATATCGCGAATCTTTGACAAACTCCTCTCCAAATACGGAGTCAAACATCGCGTAGCTACACCGTATCATCCATAAACTAGTGGACAAGTGGAGGTTTCGAACAGAGAAATAAAGAAAATTTTGGAAAATACTATCGCAACCTCCAGGAAAGATTGGTCATCAAAGCTGAACGAAGCTTTATGGGGTTATAGGACCGCCTTTAAGACACCAATAGGTACAATACCATTTAAATTAGTTTACAGAAAATCCTGTCACCTGCCGGTAAAATTAGAGCATAAAGCCTTCTGGGCTATTAAGACGCTAAACTTCAACTACACTGCGGTAGGAGAGAAACGAATCTTGAACCTCCATGAATTGGAAGAGCTCATATTGGACGCATACGAGAATGCCCGCATCTACAAAGAAAGAACTAAGAAATGACATGAAAAACATTCGATCCGGAAACAATTCAGTGTGGGAGACATCGTGCTCCTATTCAACTCAAGATTAAAACTTTTCCCTGGAAAATTAAAATTTAGATGGTTTGGACCTTTTGAGGTCACCAAAGTCCTTAAGAGTGGAGCCGTTGAAATCAGAAATCAAATCAACACACCGTTTATAGTAAACGGACAGCGCTTGAAGCATTATAATCAAAATGAACACAACCACCACGTGAGCAATATGAAATTGCTCGAGCTTCCCGAATAGCTTGAAGCCAAGCTATCGTCAGGCTTTCGACGTTAAAAACAACGCTGATTGGGAGGCAACCCAATTTTTCCTGTTTTTCCCTTCTTAATTTACTGAAACTATGTTTTCCTTTTAACTTATAATTTCTATAAATTTCTATTTTCTTATTTTCTACTATTTATTTTATTTTATTCTTCTTTCTTTTATCACCCTTTGCTTCTTAAAAATCTAATCTGAGTGAATGTGATTTTAACTTTTCTAGGATTTTAAAGTCGTTCTACTTTTCTCCCATTTTTATCCGACTAACCTCCGAGTATGCTGACATCGACGTTACGGCTGTTGTATTTAGAGGACTAGCTCATAAGGCCAGATTTGAGGCACTGACTCAGAGAAGCTTTGCTTCGACTCTGTACTACGATAGACCCACCATGGACAAGCTAGGAATCCAGGATATCATTCAGTATCTATTTAACCAATTAGGCTGGGAGCAAACTGCTCTAAAGACCCGATTTGCTACCTACCGCGAACTGACGTTCGAATTCCTTAGCTCTTTAAGTTACTTACCCAAACATGGCTATGGATCCACCAAAGAGCTGATAACCTTTAGAATGTTTGGAATGGACCAAACACACAACCGTACATCGTTAGCTAACATCCTAGGCTTCCCTAGGACCTTTTATGTTTACCAACACTGAAGAGGATATTGATCTCGAGTTAGAGCAGTTCTGGGGTACCATCACCGGTAACTATCACCCTGAACCGAATGACATGTACAACAACGAGATACACAATCCAACCCTCCCTTATTTCCATAGGATTTTAGCCCATACCCTCTTTGGGAAGGAGGAAAACATTACAACAGTCTCAAAGGAAGAGTTGTCCATCCTTCTCTGTGCTTCACAAGGCC
This sequence comes from Lathyrus sativus, assembly GCA_963859935.3. Taxonomy (NCBI): domain Eukaryota; kingdom Viridiplantae; phylum Streptophyta; class Magnoliopsida; order Fabales; family Fabaceae; genus Lathyrus; species Lathyrus sativus. The sequence continues at coordinate 276,492,043 of OZ012740.1, read as the reverse complement.
GACCTGTAAATGTTGTCCCTTTTATGATGAGGGCATTCACACGCCTTAATCAGGAACCTCAATCACCCATTTTAATAGGAGGCTTAGTCACCATGATTGCCCATGAAATTGACCTGAGGTATTACCTGAACAAAGCCATTCGTTTCGGCAACCTCAGATCAATGGACATCCAATTCTGCTTCAACAGACGTATCTTAGGTACCTTAGGACCAGGAGCCTACGAATACCTCATAGCTGATCAACCTGTCCACCTTTTCACATTGGCCAACCACGAGCTAACAAGTATCCACAATAGAAACAATTGGCTTTATGAATTGGACGAGCCTATGGGACCTCCATCACCTCACTCCACACCCCATGCTTACATGTATGACAGTGATCAAATATCAGAAGCACATGACTATTTGTACTACCAAGATTATGAGTCCGAAGTGGAGACAGATCCTGAGACCCCTCCTAACTACCATAACTTCCCTGACCCCACTCCTGAACAAGACACAGACAAGTTGGACATTGTTCTGAGAACTATGAACGACCTCAAGCTAGAAGTAACCACTATAAAAGATGAATTGACACAACTTTACATGGATTTCGTTACTTACATGGATGTAGTTAGCGACCAATTTAATGACGTTATTCAGCAGATCAACAACTTGAAGAAACCAAAGAAGTGATATTTTAGTTTTCTTTTTAATTTTAGTTTACTGCATTTCACATTGTTTCACATTATTTAATTTTGCAATTGTTTCTTTTTGGATATTGTATTACTTTAAACTCGTTTTTGATTCAATGTTATTTTAATTTCATTCTGGTATCTCCCCTAATTATGTTTCATGTTATTTTCTATTTTGTAATCAGTCTATCATACTGCAAAAGAATTCAAAAATCACATATTCCACTGTTAAAACGCCCCACAAGCAAACTTCTGCAATTCTGCAGAATTTTCTGGTGTGACGGTCGTCACACTCCCCTGACGGTCGTCACGCGTATTACGACCGTCAGACACCCCTGACGGTCGTCACGCGAATAAAACCCCAATTCTATCAAAACAGGGGTTACGCACCTTTCCACCTTCACTCTCCTAATTCCCCACTTTCACACATTTAAACCCCACTAAAAACCTTCTGAATCCCCCATTAACCCTCCACCATTTCAACTTCCATTTCAATACTATATATTGACCTCTGCATCCCCATATCTCTCCATCCACAGAAACTTTCTATTCTCAATCTCTGCACCTCTCTCACGAAAAATGGCCAGACAAAATCGTGCAAACCCCGACTTAAGCAATATCACTTTCCGAGAAGGCAAGGCCGGCGAAAGGCAGCAGACCAACTACATAGTTTTCCATCAACTGTCGCTTCAGCCGACCCGGTATGCTCACCTAGAGTCTCTGACAGAATTGGGAATTCTGGATGGCGTAACTTGGATGTTACAGAGAGCCGACATCTGGCACCTCTGCACCAATCCCTAACCCACCTACGAGCAACTCACACTGGAGTTTCTCAGTTCCTTCGCGTATGTAACTTCACCCGGTGATACCAATCAGCTTACCGGCGCCGCTTGCTTCCGCTTGTTCGGCACCGAATATCAAGTCCCCCAAGACCGCATCGCCGTCATGTTATAGTTCTCTCACGGTGACGATGCTCATCGCCGCCCATCCGATCAGTTCTACCAAGAAGCTTTCCCTCTATGGAACCAACTGACCGACACCACTCCAGAAAGTTGGGACACTCTGAATGCCACTCACATCCACAACCCAACAATCTGCTACTTTCATCGCGTGTTGAGCAACACCATCTTCGCCCGTGACAGTAACCACAAGGTCAACTCGAAGGAGCTGTTTTATCTCCGTTGCGTGTTCGCTTCGGAACCTGTTAATGCCGCCCCATTCCTCTTGGCTCACATTCAAGTCAATTGCAACCGCGACTCAAAACCATTCTATTTTGGTGGCATCATCACATCCATTGCCTTAGGCCTCGGCCTTGGCGACCGCCTCCAGACCCTCCGCCAGATGCCCCCTGTCTTCCTAGACACTGACCACTGTCGCGCCTCTCACCTAATCAGATCCCACGCAGATGGGAAATATCATCTGGTAGTGCGAGGCCGCACTATCCAGAGCATCATCATGCCTTCTTGCACCCGAATGCATCCGTAGGACAGAGCCAACTGGCTTTTTGATCCAACTGCTCCTGCTGCCCCAACTCAGGATAATGCCCGAGAGCCCATGGATGAAGTTCAAGAGGAGTTAGACAGAGCCGACCAGGCTGAGCCATCACAAGCAACTGCTGTCGAAGGCCCTTCCTCGCGCCGACGCTGCCGTCCTGACACCGATGACACATCCGCTGCTCTCCTCCGCTGCATCGAACAGCAGAATCAGATGATGCTTATGATGGAACAACAGAACCGACGGGCTGAAGAATTTGAAGCGTGACAGAGAGAACAAACCAGTCACATGAGGACATCTATGCAGCAGATCCAGGACGTCCATTTCGGCCTGGCCGATGACATGGCCAACCTCACTGTGCGAGTCAACGGCCTCCGCGATTACATCTTCCACACCGGAGCTTTGAACCTCGAGGCACGCGATGGAAGAGATAGAGGTAGAGGTAGAGATCGAGGAAGAGGAAGGGACTAGTAGTATTTTTCATTTCTTTTATTTTGTTTTTTCTTTCCTTTGTATTTCTCCCTTCCGCATTCTTTCAAATCAGTGAGGACACTGATTGAGATAGTGTGGGAGCGGACCGTTATTTCCCTTCTCCCTGTTATTTCCCATTTCCGATTGTACTTTTTCTTTCGAATTTTCAATTTAAAATATTTTTAATTTTGGCAAATAAAGCTCTTATATATATATCCCTCCGTTACGTGAACTCCCCACGCTTTATCCGACATATACAAAGAAACTTTTATCCTCTCCAAAGCATCACGTAACACGCCTAAACTTTACCAAGTTTGGAATTTCCGAGAAGAAAATTCTAACAAAGCTTTTACGCCTTGATACCTTAGACCTCTGGTTTATGCGAGTCAGTCTCACTACTTACTCGTACCAAAGCCTCAAGTTTCGACTTAAACGAAGCCCCTAGTAGTTTATACGAGCAGTCAGCACCATCCTAAACACTTCTAAGTAAGAAACCGATTCAAATAAGTGCGTGATCTCTAGTATGAAATGAATAATCTTGAAAGAAAAGAAAAGCCATATAGCCTGAATATAGAGACATGTTCCTTCTAAGTTAGGTGCTCCTCGCCCGAGCATTTAGCCCAACGGTATGAAACTCTTGCAGATTTATAGCAAAATGAGCTTATGTGCAAAGAAAAAAAATCAAACTAGCAAAGAGATCATAGTCACCAACAGGTTTGCTTGCCATGAACGTGAACGAATAACGGGCTTAATGTGATTGTGCTAGAGAGAAACCGGGAAAAATTTGTTACGAGAAACTTGAAGCCGAGCTGCAGTAACATGATTGGGACTGGCTTGCATAAAAGAGAGGTCTTCGAAGACTTACAATCCAGTGTCATTGCCGTATATGTTTTGCTTCTATTGGACCCCCGGTTTTTCCTAACTTGACGTCTGAGAAATCTTATCAAAGGGAGAGCGTGCCGCGTGCTTGCCAAACTTTAAATTTTTCCTACCTTTACTTGAGGACAAGCAAAGATTCAAGTTTAGGGGAGTTTGATAACTCAAAATCGTATATATATATAATGACGTACTTTTTTACTAATCAGTGACCGTTTTCACTCCGATTTCAGATATTTCCATATTATTTGTCCAGTATTTTGCAGGTATTCAAAGTCCATTCTCAAATGGAGAAAGATGAAGAAAACAAGCAATTATAGATGAAAACCAGATGAAAAACAGGCCAACAACAGCAAAAAACGAGTTCTGCTGATGTGACGACCGTCATACGTGTTACGACCGTCACAGGTCCATGACGACCGTCATGGAATAAAAATGCAGAAATGCTGCACGTGCTGTGAAGTGCTTTCAAAATGCCAAAAAGGAGTGGACCACTAACTCCTATATTTTCTGAGATTAATCCCACCTCCTGAGGCAATTAACCGTTGGAAATTCCATCTATAAAAGGAGAGAGCTGGTACTAGAAAAGGGGAGCCGCATTGAAGAGACGAAGTGCTGCCAATTTACTTTCAGAGCAATTTTTAGTTTCCCAGTTTTCTTATCGTTTTATTGTTTCCTTTTTCTTTCTTTCCTTGCAATTGTTGTTTTACTTTCCCAATTCTATTCTGTACGAGTAATTGGCATAAAGACTAAATTCTGCCGTCATTTCGGAGGATTTCCCAAAAGCCAATCGAATTATTTACAGGTTCTTATTTTAATCGTTAATTGATTTCCATTTCCCATTATAATGCATATTTATATTTTCTGCCATTATCTACGTGTTCTTAAGTTACATTCCATGTCCGACTAAATCTTAAGTAATCGGTATGTAATAAGTAATCAGATGGGATTCGATAATTAACCCTTGTTTACTTTCCTTTTCAAAACTTATTTATGGCTTCAGTTTTTAAAATCGATTTTTCTAAAATAAATGTTCGTTGCGACAGCGAGAACTTATTTAAAAGCAGTTTTGCCACGACAGTGGGAAAGTCACAAAGGTACGAACCAACAAGCGACAACTGAGGTTAAGTCCGGATAGTAAAAACTAAGCATTCATTTTAAAAACAGCGACAACACTTTAAAAAGGATTAGAGTTTAATGGTTTAGAAAAAGTAATTTTAACCGCGAATGGGATAGCGACATCATACATTCTGCCTTAGAGTTGCGACTAGCGTCAACAACCATTGTGAGACAAAGGTCTTTAAACCGTCACTTTCTTCTTAAACTATTTTTGAAAACACCCAAAACACCGGTGACTTGTAGAATCCCTGAAGAACTAACATATTACATACCGATTCAAGCATTTATACCTTAAGTAATGCTTTAGTTCCCTTATAGTTTACGCACTTATTATGCTTTTATTCCCCTAAAACATTACCAACCTAGCTAAACACAGTAACACCCGAAAATACTAGCTTGATTACAAGTCCCTGTGGGATCGATATTTATTATTACTACGCGATAGACTGTGCACTTGCAGTTAATTCAGTTAGACATAGAAAGTCACGATCATCTATCTATTCACTAATCAACTTAAACCAACCAGATTGACAGCAAAGAAATGATTTTGTAACATGTCATGACAAGTTGGGATTTTGCATTTCAAGCTTTTGGACTCCAACTTCCCTCCTTCGAAATTCCTAGCTCAAAATTGATATGGGGGAGTTATTGTACTTTTTTGAAAACCCTAAAAATTCTATACAACTTTCATGTTTTACACAAATTCAAATTCCAAGTGGAACTAGGTCAAAAATCCCCTCGAAGTTGGCTGAAAATTTGACTCAAAAGTGCCAAAAACATGAAATTTTTACGAGTGTTTTTCCCCTCTTGCCTTGTCTTTGATCATAACTCAAAATCCATTCATTTTTTAAACATAGGTCACTGTGGTACTTTTGCATGACTTCTCAAGACCTTTCTAACAAGATTTAAACCACTACATTTGGATGTGTGGTTAGGAAGTTATGGCTTAGCCCCTTTCAAAACCCTAATTTCCCGACTTTTCGATTACTTCTCAATTCTTGATCCAATGGTCACAAAATTTCATGATTAGATATTATATAACATTGGGAACATAATTATCTTCAATAATGGTTCAAAACCCTATTGGTCAATGGGTTGACTTTTTAGTCAGACGAACCGAACGATCGAAAACCTCTGAATCGACTGTTAATGTTATGGGTTCCCTGAGGCCTTGAAACTTCTTGTGTAGACTTCTTTGGGTCATATGAGCCTTATGGACCATGATTCCATCATTGGAGACCTCTCTAGGTCAAAATTCAAAGTTGCAGTTGACTTTTTCATTAAGAAACCCTAATTTGGGTTCTTGGACTGCACTGCTCTTCTTTCTTGGGTGACAACCTCAAATTGGATTCATATTTAATTCAATATGATATCTTTGATGATATAGAGAATTTTTATATGGATAATCAATCCAAAAACTTGACTGATCAAACCACAAAAACCCCGATTTTCGGTTGTATGAAACCCTAATTCACCTGCATCTTGACAAAGATCAAACTTGAAAGAGGTTAATTTTAGATAAGCAATGCTGATGTCCTAGAATGATGATGTGATCTAGGGGTCAAAATTTGGGGTATAACAGGATGCTTTAGCCATGCTAGCATCAATGTGGAAGGTCCAGTTTGTCAACGAGGCGCCTTTGATTTACATTGAAAGAAAGACTGCACCAGCATACGTCATGATCACAGAAGAAGAATCTGATGAAAAGCCTTGGTTTCGTTACATAAAAATTTTTCTTCAAAATCAAGAGTATCTGATTGACGCCTTTAAATCGACAAGAGGGTCATACGAAGATTGTCATCTAAGTTCTTCATCAACAATGACGTTCTATACAAGGGAAATCATGATATGGTTCTACTTCGATGTGTTGACAAGAGAGAGGGAGATCTATTGATGACAGAGGTGCACGAAGGAACCTTCGACACTCATGTGAGTGGCCATGCCATGACAAAGAAAATCTTAAGGGCTGGTTATTACTGGTTGACCCTGGAGACAGACTGCTTCCTTTTTGCTCGAAAATGCCACAAATGCCAAATCTACGCTGGCAAGGTGCATGTTCCTCCACATCCTCTTAATGTGTTAACATCGCCTTGGCCATTCGCAATGTGGGGCATATATACGATCGGGGTAATTGAGCCTAAAGCATCCAACGACCACCGTTTTATCCTCGTCGATATCGACTACTTCACCAAATGGGTAGAAGCGGCGTCCTACGCAAACGTAACCAAACAAGTGGTCGCCCGTTATATCAAAAAGGAGATTATCTGACGATACGACATCCCCGACCAAATCATCACTGACAATGTGTCGAATTTGAACAACAAAATAATGAAAGAGCTTTCTGACAATTTCAAAATCAAGCATCACAACTTTTCTCCATACAAACCAAAAATGAACGACGATGTTGTAGCTGCAAACAAAAATATCAAGAAGATAGTACAAAAGATGGTGGTAATATATAAGGACTAGCACGAAATGTTACCATTTTCCTTACATGGATACAAAACATCAGTACGCACTTCAACAAGGGCAACCCCTTTTTCCTTGGTCTACGGGATGGATGGAGTACTACCCATCAAAGTCAAGATACATCCGTTAAGGATTTTAATGGAGGCCGAGCTTGAGGAAACCGAATGGATAAAAGAAAGAGTTGATTCGCTAAACCTCATTGATGAAAAAGGATGACTGACATGTGTCACAACCAGATATACCAACAAAGGATGAAAAGAGCCTTTGATAAAAGGGTACATCTTAAGGAATACAGGGAAGGAGAACTCGTGCTCAGAAAAATCCTGCCAGTTCAGAAGGATATGCGTGGAAAATGGATGCCTAACTATGATGGGCCCTTCGTCATAAAAACTGTTTTCTCTAGAGGCCCTCTAATCCTTGAGACAATGGACGGCAAACAACTTAAGTACCCCATCAACTCTGATGCAATAAGGAAATATTATGTCTAAAATAGGGTTCGCTAAGTTGAAAACCTAGAAAGGTAACCCAAGCAAAAGGAGTGTCTCAGAAAATTGAAAACCCGAAGGGGCAATTCAAGCAAATTCAGGGGCAAAACTTTTACTCACTCAGAAAATTTTAAGTCCACAAAAGATGGTCAAAGGATCACCATCCTCCGTTCTCGTCAGAAACAGCAAATTAAATGGACTACTGGTTAGTAGGGATGGGTCATTGTTAGATTTTGTAACCCATTTTGTTTTGTTCTGCCATTTTTCCAAAATTGTAATTGTTCTCGAGACTTTGCCACTTGTAAGATTCTCGCTTGTTAATGAAATCAGATTTCGGACCCTTCATTCTTATGATCCGTGTTTTTCTTGTTATGCAAATTTCACTTATTCGCTAATGATGATTTTTGAAAGCAAAGTGTTTTGAAAAATTAAACTTTTGATTTAAGAAACTAATCTAACAAAACAAGTCATAGCTCTAAAAGGTATGACATGACAGTATTAAACTTTTCTCAAAGTGGTAGAAAGTTTGACACCATCTTCGGATAAGGTTGCACCAGAAATTGCCCTGCTACCAAGTCGTAACTTCCCCTCCGCAAGTTTGCAACGACCAAATCACCTTTAGAAAGTTACTCCATTCTCCCCTGCAAAAGATTCTTATTTGGGGTAGCGATGCTAAGATTTGTTGCGATTGATTTTCTTCCCTGTGGGTTTTATTTTGTTTTCCTTCTCTCTCGTGAGTCGGTATGCATTTACATTTGCATCATATCATTAGCATACACATTTGCTTGCATGCTTCTGTTTTCCAACTGAGGCCTTTGAGATCCTTTGGTCATTATCGATCCTTTTTCTCCAACTTGTTGTCACGGGCTCACTTAGTAGAGGTTACCCAAACTTTGTCAAGTTGCTTGGATTAAGTATTGTTGTGATAAATGCTTATATCCCTACGGAGGCTAGTTGTAACTAGCAATATCTGCCACTGCCTATTGTTATTTACCAAGATGTTAGTTGTTACTAATACCTATCTTTAAGGTCCGGTCGCCACTAACCTTTCTCAGTAAGTCCAGTGGTTACTGGCATTGTTTAAATTCAATTGTTATTGGTACTTTGATTTGGTTGTTACCAATATTTTGTAAGTCCAGTGGTTATTGGCATTATTTAAATCCAATTGTTATTGGTACCTTGATTTGGTTGTTACCAGTCATTTCTAAAGTCCAGTGGGTACTGGCATTAATTAAATCTAATTGCTATAGGTACTTTGATTTGGTGGTTACCAATATTTTGCAAGTCCAATGGTTACTGGAATTGTTTAAATCCAATTGTTATTAGTACTTTGATTTGGTTGTTACCAATCTTTAGAAAGTCCAGTGGTTACTGGCATTGATTAAATCCAATTGTTATTTGTACCTTGGTTTGGCTGTTACCAGACATTTGTAAGTCCAGTAGTTACTAGCATTGTTTAAATCCAATTGTTATTGGTACCTTGATTTGATTGTTACCAGTAATTTCTAAAGTCCAGTGGTTACTGGCATTGTTTAAATCCAATTGTTATTGGTACCTTGATTTGGTTGTTACCAGTCATTTCTAAAGTCCAGTGGTTACTGGAATTGTTTAAATCCAATTGTTATCGGTACTTTGATTTGGTTGTTACCAATCTTTTGTAAGTCCAGTGGTTAATGGCATTGTTTAAATCCAATTGTTATTGGTACTTTGATTTGGTTGTTACCAATATTTTCTAAAGTCCAGTGGTTACTTGCATTATTTAAATCTAATTATTATTGGTACCTTGATTTGGTAGTTACCAATCTTTTGAAAGTCTAGTGGTTACTGGCATTGTTTAGAACCAATTGTTATTGGTATGGAGCATGGTCGTTACTCGGCTGAAGTCCAGTAGTTACTGGTATTGGTCAAAAATCCAATTGTTATTGGTATTTTGATTTGGTTATCACCAATCCCCCCAGTATAAGTCCAGTAGTTACTGGCATTACTTGAAACCTAATTGTTATTGGTATCACTGTTTTGGTTGTCACCACATCCTCTTGAAAGTCTAGTCATTACTAGAATTCCCCAGGAAGTCCAGTAGTTACTGACATTGTTTAAAAATCCAATTGTTATTGGTGAGATACCTGGTTGTTACCGATCCACTTTTTTGAGTCTAGTCGTTACTAGTATTATCTAAAGCCTATGGCTATTAGAAATGCTCACTCGTCTCTAAACTCAGGATGTTTGGTTGTTACCAGTATCCCCAACGAAGCCCTGGGTATCCCTAGTAGGTCCCGAGGAACTAGTAGTTACTAGCAGCCCTGTTGAATCTGGTCTTGTTTCTAGTCTTTTGCTGAAGATCCCGTTTGAACTCTTCGTTGCAAGGAAAGTCCCCGTTGGTTTGTTCCCCAATAAGGATCGTGTCTCTGGTCTTTTTTCTTCCCCGACCGGGGTCTGAGTCTGTTAATTTTTGTCCCTCTGCGTGGCTTCTTCCTCGATGCATTTCCCTAGTGGAGATTTGTATTTCCTCGATAGAGACTTTCCTTTTTCCTGGTAAGGTTTTGTCTTCCCCGATAGAGTTTATATCGCTGTATGGATGATCCCCTTGAAATACCATCATTAGTCATGTGTGAACTATTGATTGTTTTGCCTTGGATCTTTCCCCGGTGTGTCGGGTCCCTTGAGTAATTACTTGTTGTTGTGTTGTTCTTTTCTTTTGCTCGTGTGTCAGTATTTTATTGTATCCAAGAATCATTTAGAATTCATTGCATTTTCAGATTTTTCCTTTTGCATACTAGCGTATATAAGGGAAAAAATTTTGGTTTGCTATATTTAAATACCTTTCACCATGATTCTATGGAGATTGTTATCTCTCATTGCCATCTGGTGAAGATATTTAAATAGGGGCAACTGTTATACCCCAAATTTTGACTCCTAGATTCCATCATCACTCTAGGAGCATCAACATTGATTATCTAACCTTAACTTCTTTCAAGTTTGATCTTTGTTAAGATGCAGGTGAATTAGGGTTTCACACAGTTGGGAATCGGGGTTTCTATGGTTTGATCAGTCAAGGTTTTGGATTGATTCTCCATGTATAAATTCTATATATCATCAAGGATATCACATTTTATCAAGGACGAGTACAATTTGAGGTGGTTACCAAGAGAATTGAGGCAGCGCAGAGCAAGAACCCTAATTAGGGTTTCCTGATGAAAAAAGTTAATTGCAACCTTGACTTTTTGACCCAGAGAGGTCTACAATGATGGAATCACGGTCCATAAGGCTCATATGACCAAAAGAAGTCCCCACAAAAAGTTTCAAGGCCTCAGGGAGCCCAGAATACTAACAGTCGATTCAGAGGTTTTCGATCGTTCGATTCGTCTGACTGAAAAGTCAACCCATTGACCAACAGGTTTTTGACCCAAAATTGAGGCCAATTATGTCCCCAATATTATTTCATATCTAATCATGGAATTTGGTGACCATTGGATAAATAATTGAGAAGTAATTGAAAAGTCGAGAAATTAGGATTTTGAAAGGGGCTAAGACATAACTTCCTAACCACATCTCCAAATGGAGTGGTTCAAATCTTGTTGGAAAGGTCTTAAGAAGCCCTACAAAAGTTCCATATTGACCCATGATCAAAAAATGAATGGATTTTGAGTTATGAGCAAAGACAAGGCAAGAGGGGAAAAACACTTAGAAAACTTTCATGTTTTTTGTGCTTGTAAGTCAATTTTTCAGACAACTTCAAGGAGATTTTGACATGGTTCCACTTGGAATTTGAATTTATGTAAAATATGAAAGTTGTATAGAATGTTTAGGGCTTTCCAAAAAATACAAGAACTCCTTCATAGCATTTGTGAGCTAGGAGTTTCAAAGAGAGGAAGTTGAGGTCCAAAAGCTTGAAATCCAAAATCTCAACTTGTAATGATATTTAGCAAAACCAATCTTTGGCTGTCAATCTTGTTATGTCAAGTTGATTAGTTGCAAGATACACTCTAAACAAGGTATTACACGAAAAATAAAAGGGTTACACAAGGATTTAAGGCTTGAACCAAAAGAGAATCCCATTTATGGCATAAAGTGAGCAATGCTATTTTGGTAAAGCATGACATTTCCCTCAAAATCTGCCTTGAGCCATTCCCCTAATCTCTTTATACACTCCAAAGTACACTTCAACCTCATAAGCATGCCTACAAGCCCGCAACTCTTGTACTTGATCACTTGAATCAAGGAAGATCATCATCACTAGCAAATTGGTTCTCAAATGAACAAGTTGGCAAGAAACTTGAAATCTGACCAGATCATTACTCTCCACTTTCCTTATAAACAGAGCATCAAAGCTCTGTCCAAAAGATAAGAAAATACATCAACAAAACCTTGCAAAACTCCTTGTATGCTCAAAATACCTTCCTCTTGCAAAAAAAATACTAAAACTTGCAAGAACACTTCAAATTTACAGTTTGCTCGTGCACTTCCAAAACTAACTTCATAATACAACTATGCGCATCTATTAGAGTGTATTCAAACCATTGAAACACTTCTGTAACACCCCTAACACCATCTATCATTCTCAAACCACCATTAAAGCAGCTAAATCAGGTTATGTTTCTTAAGCTTGTTCCAGATCAACCAAGCACTCAAACAAGTTTCAAAGGTATCAAGGAAGCTCACTATGGTATTTTCTTGCAACTGGAAAAACATTTAAAGAGGCCTTAGGTTGTCTCCAAGAAGTAATTTTCCTCACTTTTTGAATCTTCCTGTTCATGTACTATCGTTGATTCCTTTGTAACAGAAACATGTAGATATCGTCATATATTGGATGTGTCAATCACTGTCTGCTTTGAATGAGTTAGATATGTAAAGTTTTGACATGTTTTGCTCTTGTTGTGTTGCACTGTGGTTGGATTCATAATGATCTATGTTGTTAGAGTTAGTATAAACAAACCACATATTTGAATTCTCCTTGGAAAATACTCCAACTTTGGTCTTTACACCTTAGAATTTGGTTGAGAGATGAGAGAGTTCTGATTTGAAGAAATTATGGCCATGAAATGAGTTTAGGGCACGAGCGAGGGAGAGAAACATTAAAGAAGATGAAGCTAATGTGGGAGTGACCTGGCATGACATGGCACTGAGTTTTCCATTTTAAGGCATCCATAGTTTAAAACGTTTTTTAGGCATTTAAGTATTGGATGAGAGCGTAGTACCGCTAGTCAAGGAGGATGCTTTGTGCGTTGTGTTGAGCGAAGGTTATGGGGTTCGATCCTCTCAGACCTTTTGTTTTTTTTCATGTGAATGGCTTGTTGTTTTATTTTATTACATGAATGTATTTATTTTTCACAAGGCCGCTTGGGTCATATGGTCAGAATTTTGGGTAGTAATCCTAGGGATGTGGGTTCAAACCCCTTCAGATGCATTTCCATTCTTTTTATCACCTATTTTCTCACTTTGTCTTCGCAAATTAATTTCATCATAACTTTCTTAATTTTTAACATTTTTGCACCATTCTTTTTGAAAATTTCTCCTCAACATGTCTATTTTCAATAAGTGAGGAAATAATTCTAGGTTTGGTATTCTAGAAAAACTTTGATCCACTTGAAAAATCATGTGTTTTTAGGTTTTTACCTTAATGTTTTTGAACTTTTTCAACTTAAAAATTGATCTATCTTGTGAGTTTTGTCTTGTATCTTCATATGTGTTTGTTAACATATCTGAGTAATCAAATTTTCTTGATTCAATATCTTACCATTTTCATACTTGTCTTTTGTGTATGCATATATATGAGAATAACCTATTGAACTTCATTTGTGAACTATACCATACTTCTTGATGTTGTAACTTTTTGAATATGTTCATCATGCTTTTTTCTACTTGTTTATGTCCCTTGTTAGAACCATAACATGCCAGGTTTTTTTTGTCTTGGTTGTTACAATGAAACTTGCTTGCTTTTCCCCCATGAAATCATGAACTTATACTTGAACTGTTATGACATTTCTTGTATTCTTGCTTGCTTGATTGTCATTAATGCATGTTAGTGGGTCTTATGCTGTTACATTAGATTTCCTTTGATCCCTATAAAATGCTTGTTCCAAGTTATAACTTGCTTGCATTAAACTTGTTTAAATTTTATAATTGAACTTGTTGTTGTTACACATGTTCTTTGCTTGCCTTGATGGTTGTTACCTCATTGCTCTTCATCTCTGTTAAGATGTTTAAAATTAATCTTGATTATATGTTTACATGTTGTTACATGTTCATGCTTATGTGCTTAACTTAGTTAAGTTATTCCCCAAGTGATGGAACTTTTTAGTTCTCATCCAGTTGCCTCATTTCTCATTCCAAAGGAAAGTCTCTCTATTGACCCTTGGGTCATAGATAGCTTATTACCCTCTTTCTGATTTTGTTAAGTCACGTTGAACCCTAACTTAGTTAAGTTAGAACCTACTAGCCATTAGGCTTTGCTTTAAGTATAAAGACCTACCCCTTGTTAGGAGTATCTTTCAATTACAACTTTAAGATAGAGTTTGTTAAACTCTATGTAAGAATCATTGTCATGATTACTTACTCCCCTTTTGGCTTTTTAAAAGTCAATCCCTTTGAGTGTACAACTTAGATTAGAGAGTTTTGTTAAACTCTACACAAGCATTGTCATGTTTTTCCCCTTGGAACCTTGATCATAGTCAAGTGTTCATTCATCCTTAGTGAGGTGAACTATGGTTGCTCTGATTCTATCCTAGTTAGGATACATAGGCAGAAGATGTGATATCTTTGCAAGCAAAAGTAGAACTATCCTTATGTATTTACCAAAACTTATACCTTATCCCAAGCCATAGAAAACATTTAGCAACTTAGCATACAAAAACGCAAAAGGTTCCAGTAGAGTACTACAAATGTTTAGGATGTGAAATACCTACCCTAAGCATAACCAACCCCCGATCCCTGAATCTCTTAGCGTTGTTGTTACATCGCGCAAAAGGTCTTTCTTTCTTTAACCTTTCCTTTGGAGAAATTAAAGTCCAGTTGTGAATTTAATGAATTAAGATTCAAGTTAATCAATAGTTTGACATCACGATTCTCACCGCAACAAAAAGTAACAGAATCTGCAATAACGGAAATTCCCCTAATATACTCTCATAAAAGTCACCCACGTGTGCATCAGAACACACTAAAAATCACACAAGAATACCAAAATAGTGATGCCCTAACTATCTGGTATAACTTGTCCTGGAACATGTCACAACATCATGTATATCATGATGTTTGAGTGACATGGTAGAACATCTGGTTCAACATGTTGCTAACAATATGTTGTTTTACCAAAATGCAACCAATCCAAAAACCACAGGACTTACATGTAATAATTGATAAATTCATGCACTATTCATTACTAATTTTTCTATTTTTCAGTTTTGATACTTAATGTTTTTCCACCACTGTTTCAATGTCAAAGGTTTTGCAAATTAATGATTTTCATAAAAATAATGGAGTTTATGTGTTAAATTGTGCTTTAATCATGGGATAGTTATAGTATATCTAATTATTATGTTGTTTATGTGTCTAATTATAGTATATCTAAAAATAATGGAATTTTTACAGAATTGAAATTGGAGTTCTGGAAATTCTCATATGGTGAAAATTGCATTCTCGTTTTTGCTGGTCTGTACGTCGTCTCTTAGCGAAGGAGGTGCTCACTTAGAGAGACACTCCAACAACAAAATTCTTTTGTTTTTGTTTTAATCATAACTTGAATTCTATAACTCAGAACAAGACGTGGTTCGAAACATTGGAAAGCTAACACAAATTACTATCAATTGTTAATAATTTTAGAGGTTGAATATGTTATGATAACATGAGTAATTGATGAGAACGATTATTAAAAATTATTTGATCAAGTAAATGTCGAGTTATGTGAGTTTGAGGAATATGTTTTTTGAGTTGTGGAAATGTTTGAATTTGTTGCTATGACGAGATGTTAAGTGTTGAGAATAAGTAAGAAATATGGGAATGTTGTGAATATAGATTTTTTTGAGTTATGTTTGTTGTATTGTTGCATGTTTGGAATATAATTCTGTTGAGATAAATTATTAGCATGCTTGTGTTGCATTGTTGATTGATAATATGCATTTTATAATTTTAGTATGATGTAATCCAGATAGGAGATTACTTGAGTTGTCAATGAATTTATGTTAGGATCAGAGACGGATCTTAATGCATTGATTTGATAATCTGATCATGCATTATAAGAGTTGTGTCAAGAGGCATGTCTTCTAATTCAGAGAGGAGACTAGCGGCTTTTCCCAAGCTCTAAGAGTGAGCTTGGAGCTTAGAGAGGGGGCTCAGGGGTTCGCAGAGATTGGAAACTCGTTTGTATGAAGAACCAAATGGTGAGTTGGTACCATATGCATATGCATAGAGTTTCATTGTCGAGTTGCATTGCATAATGAGTTATATGCATAATTATTGAGTTGTGATTGATTGATGAGTTTGGGTGTGATATAGGGAAGGCAACGACGTGGGAGGAGACGGGTTTAATTATACCCACACCCGCACCCGCATCCATGTAACGCACCCGCCCCTGCCCCTCAAACCCAACTGGGGGTAAAAATTTACCACTCAGACCCGCCCCCAGTGGAGAACAGGTGCACTCGCACCCGCCCCGCTCCCACCCGCAAAAAATTAATTAATTTTAAATTGCAATAAAAATTAATAATTTAATTAAAAAATTTAATATTATAATAAATTAATTAATTAAAATTTTAATTAATAAATGAATATTAACTTGATTAATTTGATTATTTTAATTGCAATAAGGGCATTATAATTTAATTTAAAATATAATTAATAAATGAATATTAAAATAAGTAAAATAAGAGAATTAAAGTAAAATCAATTAATCGAGTGCGGGTGTTAGTGTCTTTCCAGACCTGCACCTGTAGTTAAGAACTGGGTTTCCCCCGCACCTGCACCCGCACCCAATTAAATCAGATTTTCCCGTAAATTTCGGGGCGGGTTCGGGTTTGTTTGCCATCTCTAGTGTGATATTGTGATGATATATACTGTGAATGAAATTGTGTAAAGGATGTTGGGTTATTATTCTACCTTGCAGTATATACCTGTTATTATTGATTGTGATTTCTCATCCCTTTGTTGTTGTTGTTATTATTATTATTATTGTTGTGGTATGTACTCATCTCTGGGGTACAAATAAACAGGTAACTAGATAGTTGCTTAGAGTGGAGGGTGGAATCAGGCTCTTTCTTATTTTTCTTTCTTCGTTTAGCTTACGTGCTCTGATATGTAACATTGGGGGAAACATTTATGTTTTATCTTCTCTTGTGTTGAGTAGAGAGTTAAAGTATACTCTCATAGTTGATTTTTTGAGGTTTTGAAGAGATTGCATTTATGATTTAGTTTATGTTATAAAGTCTTTGAAATTAAATGATTATTGATTGCATGCATTAATGATAAGAAATTTCCCTGCGATGATACCCTAAGTGAATGTGAGCATGCGAAGACACCCTAAGAGAAGGTATTGATTATTATTATTATCTGTTAAAGTGTTATAGGGTTGTATGTTTGGATGTGAGAATGTGTGACATCCTATTTTTATTTTGATGAATACTATGATTTTTGTATATTTATGCGCGATGAAAATAGGGTGTTACATAGTGGTGTCAGAGTAGGTCGGTTCATTCATCCAGATTTTTGACATGTTGTTACTCCCTAGTACGTGACATGTGTGTGAAACAATGTTGGTACTCATTTGTTTTTCTAACCGATTTCCTATAGGAGCGGGATTGAAACAAGTGAGGGAAAAGCTTCTACTTCTCTAAGATATTTCAGGTGTGGAAAGTTGGTTCGTCGTGCTGATGTTTGCAAGAGTACAGGTTGTGGATAAGTCAGTGTTGTTTCCTGAGTTTATTAAAGATGAAGACTCAAAGTTCATGTCAATTGTTTCGACAAGACGATGTCATTTCTAGGGTTTGATGTAAGTGATGAGTTGTTTGTGTCTGCAAAGCAAGTAGATGAGTTTGTAAAGGATGATGTTATAGTATTTATGATACTGGCTTCAATGAAAGCTAAGACAAAAGTTGTGATCGGTGAGTTCCCAGTGGTGTGAGATTTTGTGGAGGTGTTTCCAGACGATATCAACTATTACTGTCAGAGCGTGAAGTTGAGTTTACTATTGAATTAGTAACTGGTACGAGTCTAGTGTCAGTGGATACTTATCAAATGTCTACTTTAGAGTAGAGTGAGTTAAAGAAGCAATTAGCGGATTTTCTTGAGAAGAAGTTTATTCGTCTGAGTGTTTAGTTGTGGGGTGCTTCAGTGTTGTTTATCAAAAAGAAAGATGATAATATAAGGTTGTGTTTCAACTACCGATAGTTGAACAAAGTAACTATTAAGAACAAGTATCAACTTCCGAGGATCGATGATTTGATGGACCAGTTAATAGGTGCCTGTGTTTTCAGCAAGATTGATTTGAGATCCGGCTATCATAAAATTCGTGCAAAGGTTGAAGATATTCCAAAGACTTCTTTTAGAACGAGGTATGGTCATTACGAGTATTCAATAATGACATTTTGTGTGTATAATTCTCCTGGTGTGTTTATGGAGTATATGAACAGGATCTTTCATCAGTATTTAGATAAGTTTGTGGTTTTGTTCATCGATGACATCCATATTCATTTTAAGACAAATGAAGAGCATGCAGATCATCTGAGGTTGGTATTGGAGATTTTGTAAGAGAAAAATTTATATGCTAAATTGTCTAAGTACGAGTTTTGGTTGAAGGAAGTGAGTTTCCTTAGTCATGTGATTCTAGCGCAAGGATTGTTATTGATCCTGCAAAGGTTGTTGTTGTGCTATAATGGGACACTCTAAAGTCTGTTACTAAGATTCGAAGTTTTCTTATATTGGCTGGTTATTATCCTAAGTTTATGTTAGAACACAGATTGGTGTTTCTTATATCTCTATGTTTTGATGATAACTCTTATGGAATTTTGTGTTAAGAAAATATATACTCTAAAATTTGTTCAAGTATTATTGTTTCAGGTATTAAATTGAATACTCTTAAAGAAGCAAAATACATAAGTACAAGAAATTATGCAAGGCTCTAAAGCATCAGATGCAAGACAATCAGAAGACTCTGAAGCGCTGCCTGATCGCGACTTTCTATGTCTAATACAACTAACTGCAAGTGCACAGTCTATCGCGTAGTAATAATAGATATCGATCCCACAGGGACTCGTAATCAAACTAGTGTTCTCGGGAGTTACTATGTTTAGCTAGGTAGAATATGTTTTAAGGGAATAAGATTGTCACTAAAAGAGGGAACTAAGATTACTATTTAGATTTTAATTAATTGAATCGATACGTAGTAATTGTGTTCTTCAGGGATTTGATAATTTATTGGTGTATGAAATAGTTTTCACAGTTTATTTAAGCAGAAAATGGAGATTCGAAGACTCTCGTCTGACGATGGTTGTTGACGCTAATCATAATCCTAAGGGCCAAACGTACACTTTCGTATCCCGTTCGGGGTTAAAATCATTTTTTGGAAATCTCTAAGTTCTAATTCATTTTAAAGTGCTTTCGTTATTATTAAAACAAATGCCTAGTGTTTACTATCTGACCTGACCGCAGCTTTCGCTTGTTGGTTCGTATCTTAATTAATTTCCCACTTTCGTGGCAAAACTACTTTTAAATAAGTTCTCGCTTTCGCGACGAAGTTTATTTCGTGAATCAATTTTAAACACTTAGACCATAGATTACTTTTGTGAAAAGAAAGTTTTCAAACAAGAGTTATCAAATCCCATTCGAATTATTACTACATATCGATTACCTAAGTTTAGCTAGACATGGAATTCGGAAAAACAAAACATAAATAAGAATAATAAATAATAAATTGCATTATAATAAAACAGAAGTCGATCAAAATGAAAACCTGTAAATATGCCAATTGGCCTTTGGGCAGATCCTCCACAGATGTTGGCAGGATTTTGGTCTTTAGTGCCAATTTGATCGTACAGTGCAATAGCAATTACAAAAGAGCGGAAATGGGAATAAGGAAATGTAAAGGGAAATGAATACAGATAAAAACTGGAAAGTAAATTGCTCTGGAAATTAAATTCGGCAGCACTTCGTGGTATGAATGCAGCTCCCTTTTTGAAGTCCCCTGCTTCCCTTTTTATAGAAGTGGAATCCCAACGGTTATCTCTGAGGATGATGGACCTTGAGGCAGATAATTTAGGGAGTAGTGGTCCACTTAATGGAAATTGGAACTGCTCTTTTGACGTGTAATCTGAGTGGGGCGTTTTTGCCTGCATGACGGTCGTCACAGGGTGTGACGGCCGTCACCCGTGTGACGGTCGTCATGAAGCTGTGACGGTCATCACATCAGCAAAAACTGATTGATGCGCTTTTCATTGTGTTTTCACCCCTTTTTCGTCCATATTTCATCTGAGATTGCTCCTTTTCTTCATGTTGCCTTGTTTAGACGTGATCGTTGAATACCTGCAAAAACATCAGACAAATACATGGAAATAACCCGAAATCGGATCGAAAATGGTTAGACTTTAGTTGAATTATGCATGAAAATATCTATATGATTTCGTGTTATCAAACTCCCCTAAGCTTGAATCTTTGCTTGTCCTCAAGTAAAACATGGAAAAGTCGGCAAGCACGAGGTTGCTTCTTCGTTCGCAGAGTTTGGAAAAGCCGGGATTCTTGGTAGGAACAAGACGAGTATCATGACGACACTGGACTACGAGTCTCCGGAGGTCTCCTTTTTATGCAAATCAGTCTCAGTCATGCTACTGTAGCTCGGTGTCAAGGTTCTCGCGGAAAGTTCACCCTGTTTGTTCTAGCGCAATCACATTAAGCCCGTTGTCCGCACACTTTCATGGCAAGTCGACCTGTTAGTGAATATGATCTCATTTTTGTTTTTGATCTTCTTCATTGATCATGATTTTATATCATTGATTTTCAATGAGTTTTTCGTGCCGTTGGGCTAAATGCTCGGGTGAGGAGCACCTAACTTAGAAGGAAACGTATCTTATATTCTTGGGCTTTTTTAGCTCTCTTTTCATGATTTTTCATCTTTTTGGAGATCATACACTTATTTGCATCGGTCGCTCGCTTAGAAGTGTTTTTAGGATGGTGCTGACTGCTAGTATAAACTACTTGGGGTTGGGTTTGCGTAGACACTTGAGACTTTGGTACACGTAGGTGGTGAAACCGACTCGCATAAACTAGAGATCTAAGGTGTCTGGACGATACCAGTTTTGTTAGAACTGTCGTTTCCTCGGAGTTTCAAAACTTGTTTTGAACTCAGGTGCATTCTCGTGATGCTTTTGCTTTTGAGGAACAAATGAAAGTTTTTGTTTACGTTGAATAATGTGGGGATAGTTTGCGTAACGTGAAAAATATATAGACGAGCTTTATTTGCTAGAAATAGAAAGTGCAAAAATAGAAATTACGAGAATTCAAAGTGCAGTGAAATGGAAATAAAGGGAAATTCAGAGTACATTGGAATGGAAATAAGGCTCCGCTCCCACACTATCTCGATCAGTGTCCTCACTGATTCTTGAAGCATGCGAGAGGGAGATACAACTGAAAATGAAAATACAAATAGACAAAATATAGTAAACAATGAAGGAAAAAAATGAAAATCTAGTCACGGCCTCTGTCACGTCCGCGCTGGCGTCCTCTGGCTCTAGCAAGGGCTACTCTGTCCTTGTAGCTCATGGCTCCGGTGTGATAGACGGTGTCCCAGAGTCCTTCGACCTGCAGGGTCAGATTCGCTAGGCTCTCAGTGATCGTAGCTTGGCCGGTGTGAAGTTGTTGCATTTGAGTCCGGTGCCAAGCTTCGAACTGGTCAGCTCGCTGGTTCTGCTGCTGCAGCATCGTGAGTATCTGTGCCTGCTGGTCTAGGGAGCGACGGAGGTCCTCTTCCGTGTAGTCTGGCACGGGATGGTGACGGCGGCGGCGAGAAGATGTACCTACTGGAGGAGGAGGCTGCGATGCCTCTGGCTACTCGGACCTGTCCAACTCATCTTGTATTTCATCGTCGAAATCATGAGTGGGATCCTGAGTGGGAATAGCGGCAGCAGGAGGGGAAGTAAGGTCGAACAACCAGTTGGTACGGTCCTCTGGATGGATGCGGGTGCGGGACGGAAGGATGATGCTTCGGACGGTCTTGCCACGCACGACCAGATGGTATTTCCCGTCAGCTCGGGAGCGGATGAGATGGGAGGCTCTGCAGTGGTCGGTGTCAAGGAACACCGAGGGGATGGAATGGAGGTGCTGGAGGCGGTCGCCAAGGTTCAGCCCAAGTGCAATAGCCGTGACAATCCCGCCAAAGTAGAATGGCTTCGAGCCACGGTTGCAGTTGGCCTGAATGTGAGCCAGCAGAAACGGGGCAGCGTTGACGGGTTCATTGTTGAAGACGCAATGAAGAAAGAAGAGCTCCTTGGAGTTCACTTTGTGGTTGCTGTCTCTGGCGAAGATAGTGTTACTCAACGCTCTGTGGAAGTACCTGATGGTGGGGTTATGGATGTGAGTGGCGTGCAGGGAGTCCCAACCATCGGCATTGAGGTCGGTCAACTGATACCACAACGCGAAGGCTTCGTGCTGGAACTGATCAGTGATGCAGCGATGAGCGTTGTCGCCACGGGGTAGCTGTAGGATGCTGGCGATCTGATTTTGATCCACCTGATAGTTGACGCCAAACATCCGGAAACAAGCGGCACCTGTGTGCTGGTTGAGTTCGCCGCTGCTGGTGACGTAAGTGAACGAACTCAAGAACTCAAGAGTGAGTTGTTCGTAGGTTGGCTGGGGGTTGGTGCAGAGGTTCCAGATGCCTGCTCGTTGAAGCATCCAGGTTACACCTTCAAGGAGTCCGAGCTCCGTAAGCGATGGAAGGTGCGGGTAGTGAGTCGGCTGGAGTGACCTCTGATGAAATGCAATGTATTGTGCTCGTTGTCTTTCGCCTAACTCGCCCTCAGGGAAGGAAATGTTGCTGACATCTGCGTTCCTGGCCATTGTTGGAAGATGGAGAGGTTTCTGAGGTTTTGGGGTTTTTCTGCAGAGAGGGAAAAATGACAGAACGGTGGTTTGGAGGTTGAATTTGGAGTTGAAGTTTATAGTTCAATGGGGGGGAGGACGAAAATTCGTAGTGGGGTAGGAGTTTGGATGTTTGAAAGTGATAATGGGGGGAGTGGAAGGGAACACGAACCCTGTTTTATCAGATAGCAGTTCTGGGCTGCGTGACGGTCGTCACAAAGGTGTGACGGTCGTCACCCGCGTGACGCTCGTCATGGGGCTGTGACGGTCGTCACAGCAGCAAAATCTGCAGAACGCAGAATTTTGCTCTGAGGGCGTACTCGTGGTGATTTTAAAGCTTAGTATTGATACGGTAATGTACTATAACAGCCAACAAGCAACAATTAATGCGAAAACAAAATAATTGAATAAAAACTAGAATTGAAATAACATAAAATTGAAACAATTGTATGTAGTACATAATGAAAACGAACAATGCGAAAAATCCAAATGATTAACTTAAACTAAATTAGACTAGACTAAACTGAAACTACTGCTACGAGCTAATAACTAATCTTTTCGTGCCTTCAACTCATCGAATTTCTGTGAATAGTAATCGAGTTGGTCGCAGACTAGATCCATGAAGCCTACCAGTTCGCTGTGCATGCCTGCGATATCAGCTTTTACATTAGTCAGAGCTTTATCAACGTCGTCCAATCTGAGTAACACGGTATCCATTTTGTCAGTGGTCTCCTCAGGGATAGGCTCAGGATAAGTATTGTAGTGTGGAGGAGTTGTAGGGTCTACTTTAGTTTCAGATGCAGCGTCCTCATAGTACATGTAGTCGTGTGCCTCAGAGATGTGGTCACTGTCATACATATAGTTCTGGGGTGTTGACTGTGGTGAAGGAGGTCCCATAGGCTCATCTAATTCGTAGAGCCAGTTATCCTTGTTGTGGATGCTTGTCATCAGATGATCAGGCAGTGTGAATAGCTGTACTAGTTTTTCGTTAATAAGGTACTCATACGGTCCAGGTCCCATAGTCCCTAAGATGCGCCTGTTAAAGCAGAATTGTATGTTCATGGGTCTGATGGTACCAAAACGAGTGCTGGCATTTAAATGGAATCTAAGGCCAAGCTCGTGGGCAATCATTGTTACTAGGCCTCCTATGAGAATAGGGGTCTGAGGTTCCAGCGTGAGGCGTTTGAAAGATCTCATCATGAAAGGCACTGCATTTACTGTCCGTCCCTGGGAAGCACAGAACATGATGAATAACTCCTCCTTAGACACTGTGGTGATATTTTCTTCTTTCCCAAACAAGGTGTGAGCTAGTATCTTATGGAAGTATCTGAAGGCTGGGTTGTGTATGTCATCATTGTACATTTTGTCTGGTTCAAGGTGATAGTCTCCTGTGATTCTACCCCAGAAGTGATCGAGTTGCAAATCAATATCGTCATCTTCTGCACTGATGAACACATGCGGTCCGCTAGGGAATCCTAGGAGGTTAGCTAGTGACATCCGGCTGTGGGTTTGGTCCATTCCAAACAATCAGAAGGTAATCAACTCTGTGCTGGATCCAAAACCATAGTTGGGTGTGTATCTGAAAGAACTAAGGAATTCGTAGGTAAGATCCTTGTAGGTAGCGAAACGTGTTTTTAGAGCAGTGTTCTCCCAACCCAGTTGATTGAACAGGTATTGAATGCTATATGTGATCCCTAGTTTATCCATAGTAGCCTTATCATAATACAACGTTAAGGCGAATTCTCTTTCGGTCAGTGCTGCAAATCTTGCCTTTTGAGCGAGTCCTCGGAAGTGAACCTTTGTGAAGTCGTACTCGGCCATATTCGCAGGTAATTCGGAGAAAACAGAAGGAATGTTTTGAAGATTTTAAAAATCCTGAAAAGTTTGAAACAGGAAATTGAAGTCAGGATTTTTTAGAAACGAAAAGTGGTAGAAACAAAAGACAAAAGAGAAAAAATAAGAATAAAAATAAAAGTACGAAAATGAACGAAAGTAGAAAGTAGTAGTAATTTTAGAATTTTTGTTGGATTTTTCAAAGTAAAATTTTAAAGAAAAGTGAAATGCAATAACGAGGGAAAATTTGGGTTGCCTCCCAGTAAGCACTGTTTTTAACGTCTAAAGCCTGACGATAGCTTGGTGAGAAGCTATTCGGGTGTCTGAGCCGGAAGCTCGAGCAATGTTATATTGCTGACTTGAGGACTGTTGTCGTTCTTATTGTAATGTTTTAGACGTTGCCCGTTTACGATAAACGGTGCATTTGTCTTATCGGTAATTTCAACAGCTCCACTCTGAAGTACTTTAGTCACTTCATAGGGTCCAGACCATCTAGATTTTAGTTTACCTGAGAAGAGTTTTAATCGTGAATTAAAGAGCAATACGATGTCTCCCACACTGAATTGTTTCCTGATTGAACGTTTATCATGCCACCTTTTAGTTCGTTCTTTGTAGATACGGGCATTTTCGTAAGCGTCTAATCGAAGTTCTTCCAACTCGTGTAAGTTCAAGATTCGCTTTTCTCCTGCCTCGGTGTAGTTGAAGTTGAGTGTTTTAATGGCCCAAAAGGCCTTATGCTCTAACTCTACAGGGAGATGGCAGGATTTACCGTAAACTAATTTATAGGGGGTAGTACCTATTGGTGTCTTAAATGCGGTCCTATAGGCCCATAAAGCTTCTTGTAGCTTCGATGACCAATCTTTTCTCGAGGTAGCGAAAGTCTTTTCCAAGATCTGTTTTATTTCTCTGTTCGAGACCTCTACTTGTCCGCTAGTTTGCGGATGATAGGGTGTAGCTACTCGGTGCCTGACTCCATATCTATAGAGCAGTTTATCGAATATTCGTGATATGAAGTGAGATCCTCCGTCACTAATGACGAGTCTGGGTACACCGAATCTAGGAAAGATTGTGTTTTTGAAGAGTTTGATTACTACTCGTGCGTCGTTTGTTGGAGCAGCTATGGCTTCTATCCATTTAGACACGTAATCGACAGCGACGAGTATGTAGTTATTTCCAAAAGAAGGAGGGAAAGGTCCCATGAAATCTATTCCCCAGACGTCGAAGATTTCTACCTCTAAGATTCCTTTCTGAGGCATTTCATCGCGTCGTGAGATGTTGCCAGTTCGTTGGCATCTATCGCACTTTTGCACAACGATGTGAACGTCTTTCCAGAGATTAGGCCAGAATAGGCCGGCTTGGAGAATCTTAGCGCACGTCTTGGACGTACTAGCATGACCACCATATGGTGCTGAGTGGCATTGGGAAATAATATTTTCTATTTCTTCCTCTGGGACACAGCGACGATATATGTTGTCGGCCCCTCTCTTGAAGAGTAGAGGTTCGTCCCAGTAATAGTGTTTCAGATCGTGGAAGAATTTCTTCTTTTGCTGATAAGTAAGATATGGTGGAAGCACGCCCGCAGCGAGGTAATTAACGATGTCAGCATACCAAGGTAATGTGACTTGGGCATAGACGGCTTCTACGGCTTTTTCGAATTCTGGATCTTCCGAGATTGAGTTGGGTATGTCACTTTCTAATTTGGCTATCAGACGTTCGTACGAGAAATCGTCATTTATCGGTACTGGTTCGTGTCTGATGCCTTCTATTCGGGATAAGTGATCTGCAACAACGTTCTCGGTTCCTTTCTTATCTTTGATTTCTAAGTCAAACTCTTGTAGTAACAGGATCCATCTCAATAGTCTTGGTTTGGCATCCTTTTTTCTTATTAGGTACCTTATGGCAGCGTGGTCTGTGTATATTATAATTTTTGCTCCTACTAAGTAAGAACGGAATTTGTCAAGCGCAAATATAACTGCTAGAAGTTCCTTTTCTGTGGTAGCATAGTTCATTTGGGCAGGATCTAAGGTTTTACTGGCATAGTAGATATCATGGAGTTTCTTGTCCTTCCTTTGTCCTAGAACTGCGCCTACAGCGTAATCACTCGCGTCGCACATGATTTCAAACGGTAGTCTCCAATCGGGTGGTTGCATGATTGGTGCAGTGATAAGGGCTGATTTTAATGTTTCGAATGCTTTTAAACAGTCGTTGTCGAAGACGAACTCAGCATCTTTCATTAACAGGCCGGTCAAAGGTTTTGTGATTTTCGAGAAATCTTTTATAAATCTTCTGTAGAAACCGGCATGTCCTAGAAAACTCCGTATTTCTCGTACGGATTTTGGAGGTTGGAGATCTTTTATAATCTCTATTTTAGCTTTGTCTACCTCAATCCCTCTATCTGATATGACATTTCCTAGAACTATTCCTTGTCGGACCATAAAATGGCATTTCTCCCAATTTAGGACGAGGGTTACTTTTACGCAACGTTCTAGTACCATTTCTAAGTTTTGTAAGCATCCTTCTAAACTTTGTCCACATACCGAGAATTCATCCATAAACACTTCCATAATGTCGTCTATGAAATCTACGAAGATTGCCATCATGCATCTTTGGAAGGTTGCTGGAGCGTTACAGAGTCCGAACGGCATTCGGCGGTAAGCAAAAGTACCATAAGGACAGGTGAATGTAGTCTTTTCTTGGTCATCAGGATGGATGGGAATTTGGAAGAATCCTGAGTAACCATCTAGATAGCAGAAATATGAATGTTTGGCTAATCTTTCCAACATTTGGTCTATCAAGGGTAGCGGAAAGTGATCTTTGCGCGTAGCCTTGTTAAGCTTCCTATAATTAATACACATCCTGCTTCCAGTTACGACTCTTTTTGTTATTGATTCTCCTTTTTCGTTTTTAACTACCGTGACTCCTCCTTTCTTTGGTACGACATGAACTGGGCTAACCCATTCACTATCGGAGATCGGATAGATGATTCCTGCATCTAGTAATTTCTTTACTTCATCTCTGACTACAGTGCTCAGGATGGGGTTCAGTCTTCTCTGATGCTCTCGAGAGGTTTTAGAGTCTTCCTCTATTGTAATTCGATGCATACAGATTGAAGGGCTTATACCTTTTAGATCGCTTATGTTATAGCCTAACGCGGTGGGGTACTTCTTTAGGACTTCTAATAACTTTTCGGTTTCGGGTTGTCCTAAGTCGGCGTTGACTATCACTGGTCTTTTTAGTTCATCGTCTAGAAATTCATATCTGAGGTTTTTGGGTAGTGTTTTAAGTTCTAAAGATGGGTTCTTCGGACCTGGCATATGGTTTCGGTTCAGTGCTAAGCTTTCGCTTAGGCTGTCGTCTTTATACGGTTTACGCCAATTGTCGTCTTCAGAAATGTCGAGTATTTGAATCTTTATTATTTCTGAATACGTGGTCTCTTTATTTTCAAGTTCTCTTATGCATTCGTCAATTTCATCTACTAAATAGCAGGTATCGTCTATTGCTGGTGCTTGTAAGAACTTGGTGAGAATGAACTCTATCTTTTCTTCTCCTACTTCGAATGTTAGCCTTCCTTTCTTCACGTCTATAATGGCTCCGGCTGTAGCTAGGAATGGTCTTCCTAGGATAATTGGGGTTACAGTGTCCTCCTTGATGTCCATGATTATTAAGTCGGTTGGAATGTAGAATTGTCCTATGCGTACTGGAACGTTTTCCAGTATTCCGACTGGGTATTTTACTGATCTGTCAGCTAATTGTACGGACATTTTGGTTGGTCTTAGGTCTCCCATATTCAGCTTTTTGCATATAGATAAGGGCATAACACTGATACTAGCTCCTAAATCGCATAGAGCTTTGTCTATTACGAACTTTCCTATGACGCAGGGTATGGAGAAACTACCTGGGTCTTTTAATTTAGGAGGCATGCGGTTTTGAATAATAGCACTACACTCTGCAGTAAGTGTAACTGTTTCGTTATCCTCGATCTTTCTCTTATTCGACAGGATCTCTTTGAGAAATTTGGCGTATGACGGCATTTGAGTTATCGCTTCTGTAAAAGGAATAGTAATATTCAGCTGTTTAAGGAGCTCTACAAATTTCTTAAACTGTCCTGAAGTTTTAGAGTTTATTAGCCTTTGCGGATAAGGAATAGGTGGTTTATATGGCGCTGGAGGTGCTTGAGGTTTTTCACTTGCAGTATCCTCCTTCTCGTTGTCCTCCTTCTTCTCTAACTCAGATTCCTTTTCTGCTTGTTCAGTTGGTTTTTGTTGCATGGCTGAGTTTTCGGTCCTCGGATCGATCGGTTCATCCAATTCTTTTCCACTTCTTAGTATCACAGCATTTGCTTGGCCTTTGGGATTCTGTTCGGGTTGTCCAGGAAATGTGCCAGCGGGTGCGGCAGCAGATGCTTGTTGTTGAGCCACTTGTGATATCTGAGTTTCTAACATTTTGTTGTGGGTGGCTAAAGCGTCTACTTTTCCTGTCAACTGTTTAATTTGCTCGCTAGTGTGTATGTTTTGATTCAGGAACTCTTTGTTCGTTTGAGCTTGAGTAGCTATGAACTTTTCCATCATCAATTCGAGGTTAGATTTCCTAGGTGCATTCTGAGCAGCTGGTTTCTGATATCCTTGCTGAGCAGTAGGCATTTGCAATGCATTTTCGCTTTTGTAAGAAAAGTTTGGATGATTTCGCCAACCTGGGTTGTAGGTATTTGCGTAGGGATTTCCTTGAGCATAATTTACCTGGTCTGGCGGGATTCCGGCTAGCAATGGGCATTCGGGTGCATTATGAGTGGTGTTTCCGCATAACTCGCAATTTGGAGTTACTGCAGCGACAGTTACAGTGGGGTTAACGGTCAGACTATCGATCTTTTGTGCTAGAGCATCTACTTTAGCATTGAACTTTTCAAGGCTGCTGATTTCGTACATCCCACCTTTCGCTGAGGTTTTCTCAGTTGGAGTGCGTTCACCTCCCCATTGGCAATGGTTTTGTGACATGTTTTCTATTAATTGATAGGCTTCATCGTATGGCTTATCCATAAGTGCACCGCCCGCGGCAGCGTCTATTATCAATCTAGTATTGTATAGAAGCCCATTATAGAAGGTATGGATTGTCACCCAGTCTTCTAGACCGTGGTGAGGACATGTTCTTATCATATCTTTGAATCGTTCCCATGCTTCGTAAAGAGATTCAGTATCTTTCTGTCGAAATCCGTTGATTTGAGCTCTAAGCATAGCAGTTTTGCTTGGCGGAAAATATCCCGCTAAGAAGACGTTCTTCAATTGCTCCCACGTCGTAACGGAGTTGGATGGTAACGATTGTAACCATGTCCACGCTCTGTCTCTAAGAGAGAATGGGAAAAGACGAAGTCTTATCGCGTCTGGAGTTACTCCATTTGCTTTCACTGTGTCTGCGTATTGTACAAACTTTGTTAGATGTTCGTTCGAATCCTCAGTTGCGTTTCCTGAGAATTGGTTTTGTTGTACAGCCGACAGCAATGATGGTTTCAGCTCAAAATCATTTCGGGTAATAGCTGGGGCAGCGATGCTACTTCTAGGCTCCATCTGAGATGGTGTAGCGTATGCCTTCAGCGGTTTGTTCGGAGGTCCTTCAGCCATCTCTGGTTCTTCTTCTTCTGATTTGGGAATGGGAGTGAGAGGTTCAGGAGTGTTATGTTTGAGTTGTTTGAGTTGGTACTCAATGATTCTACTTCTTAAATGTAAGAAGCGTTCTAGTTCTGCGACTGGAGGTTTTACGATATCGCTTTGCGGGCGATTTCTTGGCATACAATCGACAGAACTAGTAAAGGAAAAATGAAAATTGTTTACCTAGTCTATACGGTGTAACAGAAGGTTACACTATTGACTAAATGGGTCCCTGACAACGGCGCCAAAAACTTGATCGCGACTTTCTATGTCTAATACAACTAACTGCAAGTGCACAGTCTATCGCGTAGTAATAATAGATATCGATCCCACAGGGACTCGTAATCAAACTAGTGTTCTCGGGAGTTACTATGTTTAGCTAGGTAGAATATGTTTTAAGGGAATAAGATTGTCACTAAAAGAGGGAACTAAGATTACTATTTAGATTTTAATTAATTGAATCGATACGTAGTAATTGTGTTCTTCAGGGATTTGATAATTTATTGGTGTATGAAATAGTTTTCACAGTTTATTTAAGCAGAAAATGGAGATTCGAAGACTCTCGTCTCACGATGGTTGTTGACGCTAATCATAATCCTAAGGGCCAAACGTACACTTTCGTATCCCGTTCGGGGTTAAAATCATTTTTTGGAAATCTCTAAGTTCTAATTCATTTTAAAGTGCTTTCGCTGTTATTAAAACAAATGCCTAGTGTTTACTATCTGACCTGACCGCAGCTTTCGCTTGTTGGTTCGTATCTTAATTAATTTCCCACTTTCGTGGCAAAACTACTTTTAAATAAGTTCTCGCTTTCGCGACGAAGTTTATTTCGTGAATCAATTTTAAACACTTAGACCATAGATTACTTTTGTGAAAAGAAAGTTTTCAAACAAGAGTTATCAAATCCCATTCGAATTATTACTACATATTGATTACCTAAGTTTAGCTAGACATGGAATTCGGAAAAACAAAACATAAATAAGAATAATAAATAATAAATTGCATTATAATAAAACAGAAGTCGATCAAAATGAAAACCTGTAAATATGCCAATTGGCCTTTGGGCAGATCCTCCACAGATGTTGGCAGGATTCTGGTCTTTAGTGCCAATTTGATCGTACAGTGCAATAGCAATTACAAAAGAGCGGAAATGGGAATAAGGAAATGTAAAGGGAAATGAATACAGATAAAAACTGGAAAGTAAATTGCTCTGGAAATTAAATTCGGCAGCACTTCGTGGTATGAATGCAGCTCCCTTTTTGAAGTCCCCTGCTTCCCTTTTTATAGAAGTGGAATCCCAACGGTTATCTCTGAGGATGATGGACCTTGAGGCAGATAATTTAGGGAGTAGTGGTCCACTTAATGGGAATTGGAACTGCTCTTTTGACGTGTAATCTGAGTGGGGCGTTTTTGCCTGCATGACGGTCGTCACAGGGTGTGACGGCCGTCACCCGTGTGACGGTCGTCATGAAGCTGTGACGGTCGTCACATCAGCAAAAACTGATTGCTGCGCTTTTCATTGTGTTTTCACCCCTTTTTCGTCCATATTTCATCTGAGATTGCTCCTTTCATGTTGCCTTGTTTAGACGTGATCGTTGAATACCTGCAAAAACATCAGACAAATACATGGAAATAACCCGAAATCGGATCGAAAACGGTTAGACTTTAGTTGAATTATGCATGAAAATATCTATATGATTTCGTGTTATCACTGCCAGAAGAATCTGAAGCAGAAGCTGCAGAGTAATCTGAAGCGTTTCTGAAAGAATTGTATGAAGAGTTGAAAGCTTTGATCAATCACACTCTGAAGTTCATTTCACTGCAAAAATAGAGGCTCTGATAATCAGACTCTAATCAAATTATATTCACGCTCAAGCACATACTGTTGCATACTCTGATGAAGACTCTGATCAAATCGAGACTCTGATATATCAAGTTCTGATCATCTATCAAGGCTCTAATCATCTCAGATATTTAGCTCTGAACATTTTTCTCCGATCATCTCAAGTGTTTGATTCCTTTTAAGCTTGTTATAAGTTCTGAAGTGCAGATTATGAAGACTTCATTCTGAAGGAGGCTTGTTGAAGAAGCTGTAAACTTGATTGGACGTGGTGCTACTTCCAAAGTAACCAACGACTATTTTGTCCAATGAAGAGACGTGGTGCAAATCCCAAAGCTTCTACAACCATACTTTTCCTGACAAGAAGCATGTATCTGCCCATACCTTTTGGTGATGAAAAGTCTTATATTTCAATATAATACTTAGCTGCACATCATTTAAAGCAATTGGAAAAAGCTATAAAAGGATAACTTCTACAACATTTAGAAGCTGCTCATTCAATCAGAAAAAAATATTGAAGCATTGAAGTGAAATATCTCTCAAAGCTCATAAACATTTGTTCTTTCATAAAACTGTATAGTTTTATTTGTACTTAATCTTAAGTGTAAATATCACAATTGTGATACAGCTTACTAGAAGCATTTAAACACTTGTTTAGTTTACATTAATTTGTAAGAAGTTCCTTGAGAAGACCAAGGTGTGGTCAGTAGTTCTTGAGAAAACTAAGTCAATTGTTCTTAGTGATTGCTATTGTAATCAGTTGATTAATAGTGGATTAAGTCCTTGTGGAGAAAGGCAAATCAACTTTGATAAGGTGGACTGGAGTAGTTGAGTTCAACGAACCAGGATAAAAATCTTGAGTTGTTTTTATTGCCATATTCGTTAAAACTCTTATTCAACCCCCCCCCCCCCCCCTTCTAAGTGTTTTTCTCACCTTCAGTTGGCATCAGAGCTCTGGTTCTGTTTGTGCTATCACTTAACCGTGACCAGAAAAGATCCAGTGGGAAAAACTCTTGATATTCTTGGTTGATATACATTATGGCTACTGAAGCTTCAACATCCAGCAACAACAAATGTGAAGAATGAGTCAGCACAAAACCTCCCATGTTTGACGGAGAGAAATTTGACTATTGGAAAGATAGACTAGAAAATTTATTTCTAGGATTTGATGCTGATCTTTGGGACTTAGTTATTGATGGATATGTTCATCCCACTGATGGAGATGGCAAGAAAATTGACAGAAAATCAATGAATGAGGCTCAAAAGAAGGAATTCAGAAATCACCACAAGGCTAGAACTATCTTGCTAAATGCTATATCTCATACTGAGTATGAGAAAATAACCAACAGAGAAACTGCCTTTGATATATTTGAATCCCTGAAGATGACTCATGAAGGGAACTCTCAAATTAAAGAAACCAAGGCTCTGGCGCTGATCCAGAAGTATGAATCTTTCAAAATGGAAGAATTTGAGTCTATTGAAGCCATGTTTTCCAGATTCCAGATTCTCACTGCTGGCTTAAAGGTTCTGGACAAGGGTTACTCTACAGCAGATCATGTCAAGAAAATAATCAGAAGCTTGCCAATCAGATGGAGACCCATGGTCACTGCTCTGAAGCTGGAAAAGGATCTGAACAAGATTACGCTGGAGGAACTAATCAGTTCTCTGAGGAGTCATGAGATTGAATTAGAGGAAGATGAGCCTCTAAAGAAAGGTAAGTCAATTGCTTTAAAATCTAATAAATATGTTAAAGCATTGCAGGTATTAGAATAAAGCTTTGAAGAGTCTTCTTCTGAAGATGAAGAAGAACTATCGTTGTTGTCCAGAAGAATCAACAAACTCTGGAAGAATAAGCAAAGGAAGTTCAAGAACTTCAGGAAACCAGATCAACACAAAGAATCTTCTAGACATAGAAGATCTGGAGAACCCTCTGGATACAGAAGATCTAGAGAATCCTCTAGACATAGACGATCTGGAAAAAGAGAGGTTGTTTGTTATGAATGCAAAGAACCTGGGCACTACAAAAGTGAATGCCCAAAGCTTCAGAAGGAGAAGCCAAAGAGAAAGTCAGATCATAAAAAGAAAGTTCTGATGGATACCTGGGATGACTCAGATGCATCTGATTTGTCATCAGAGTCAGAAGAAGAATGTGCTAATGTAGCATTCATGGCTGACATAGAAGACAGTGCTGAATCATCTGGATCAGAATCAAAATCTGATTCTGAGGAGGTATTTGCTGAACTTTTTAGACAAGAACTTGTTGAAAGTCTATTTGACATTCTTGAAAACTATAGCAAAGTTAAACTCAAATACAAAAAGCTTCTAAAGCATGTTGAATTTGAGAGTAACAAGTTTGAATTAGAAATAGCTGAGTTAAAAGCTGAAAATCTTCAATTGAAAAATAATTTAGAATCTACTCAACTAAACTCTGATCCAAAGTCTGAACCATGCTCTAAAAATATTTTACAAGAGTATGACTATAGCTTCGGGAAGTTTCTAACTAAAAGCCTAGATAGAAGCAAGATGGCTTCAATGATCTATGGCATTAGCAGAAACTATAGAAAAGGTGTTGGATATAAATATTTTTCTTATGAGGATTCAAATCCAAAACCTGTAGATAAACTGGATATCAAGTATCCTCCTTTATGTTCTCAGTTTACATTTGGTCATTTAAATGATATTAAACACACAAGTTCTAATCAGAACAAACCTGTGTTTAATAAATCTAAAGCTAATCAGAACAATTCTTATGTTGAAAGACAGAAGTTCAGAAAAAGCTTTAAGGCAACTAACCAAAAAGGACCCAAGAAAATCTGGGTACCTAAGGATAAGATAATCTATGTTGCAGACATCCTTAGCAGCGAAGTCAAGACTCCAGTCATGGTACCTGGACTCTGGATGATCACTACATATGACGGGAAAAAGGTCTATGTTCCAAAGTCTGGAGCTTAGATCTGGAGGAGACGTCAAGTTTGGAGGGAATCAGAAGGGCAAGATAATTGGCTCTGGAACCATTGGCAATGGTAAACTTCCTTCCATAACTAATGTCTTGCTTGTTGAAGGATTAGCTCATAATCTATTGTCCATAAGTCAATTAAGTGACAATGGTTATATGACATAATCTTTAATCAAAAGTGTTGCAAAGCTGTGAGTCAAAAGGATGGCTCAATCCTCTTTAATGGTAAAAGGAAAAACAACATTTATAAAATCAGTCTTTCATAACTTAAGGTTCAGAATGTTAAATGCCTTATGTCTGTTAATGATGAGCAATGGATCTGGCACAGAAGATTGGGTCATATTAATATGAGACGTATATCTCAGATTAATAAACTTAATCTGGTCAGAGGACTTCCTAATTTGAAGTTCAACTCAGATGCTCTTTGTGAAGCATGTCAGAAAGGAAAAATTTTCAAAATCATCTTTCAAATCCAAAAATGTTGTTTCAACTTCAAAACCATTAGAGTTACTTCACATTGATCTGTTTGGACCAGTGAAAACTGCATCCATCAGAGGCAAGAAGTATGGATTGGTCATTGTTAATGACTACAGTCGTTGGACATGGGTAAAATTCTTAAAGCACAAGGATGAGTCACATTCTGTGTTCTTTGACTTCTGCAAACAAGTCCAAACTGAAAAAGATTTCAAAATTGTTAAAGCAGAAGTGATCATGGTGGAGAATTTGAAAACAAACATTTTGAAAAACATTTTAATGAAAATGTCATTGCTCATGATTTCTCCTGTCCTAGAACTCCACAACAGAATGGAGTTGTAGAGAGGAAAAATAGAACATTGCAAGAGATGGCCAGAACCATGATCAATGAGACTAACATGGCAAAACATTTTTGGGCAGAAGCAATTAACACAACATGTTACATTCAGAACAGAGTGTCTGTTAGACCTCTTCTAGAAAAGACTCCTTATGAATTGTGGAGGAATAGAAAGCCAAACATTTCTTATTTCCATCCTTTTGGATGTATATGTTTTATGCTGAACACTAAAGAGAATCTTAACAAGTTTGATTCAAAAGCACAAAAGTGTTTCATGCTTGGATATTCTGAATGCTCTAGAGGCTATAGAGTATACAATACTGAGACACAAATTGTGGAGGAATCTATACATGTTATATTTGATGATAAGCTTGGCAATCAAAAGCCAAAGCAACTTGAAAACTTTACAGATGGAGAGGTTATTCTCAGAGAATCTGAGAAACCAGAAGTAGAGAAAGCTCAAGAAGAAGCTACGCTAGATGCAACTCCATTGGCTGCTCAGATGAATAACATGAATATTTCTGAAGAACCAACAGTTAAAGGATCATCCAGAATCAAAGCTTCTCACCCAGAATAAATGATAATTGGAAAGAAAGATGACCCTAGGTTGGTGTCTATTATTGAACCAACATCTGTGGATGAGGCTCTGAGTGATAATGATTGGATACTTGCAATGCAAGATGAGCTGAGTCAATTTACAAGAAATGATGTCTGGGATCTGGTTCCAAGACCAAAAGGTTTCAACATTATTGGAACAAAGTGGGTATTCAAAAATAAACTAAATGAGCAAGGAGAAGTTGTTAGGAACAAAGCAAGGCTAGTAGCTCAAGGATATAGTCAACAAGAAGGAATTGATTACACTGAGACTTATGCTCCAGTGGCAAGGTTAGAATCTATATGCCTTCTTATTTCATTTGCTGCACAATATAACATCACTCTATATCAGATGGATGTTAAGAGTGCCTTCTTAAATGGTATTATAGAAGAAGAAGTTTATGTCCATCAACCTCCTGGTTTTGAAAGTGTTAAATTTCCAGATCATGTTTTCAAACTCAAAAAATCTCTATATGGTTTGAAACAAGCTCCCAGAGCTTGGTATGAAAGATTAAGTAATTTTCTTCTGGAAAAGAACTTTATCAGAGGCAAAGTGGACATAACTCTTTTTTGTAAAACAGTTAAGAAAGATTTACTAATTTGTCAAATTTATGTGGATGATATTATTTTTGGATCTACCAATATTATGCTGGGAAAGGAGTTTGCTTTGTCTATGCAGGCTGAATTTGAAATGAGCATGATGGGAGAACTTAGATTCTTTCTGGGAATCCAAGTAAATCAGACTCCAGAATGCACATATATTCATCAGACTAAATATGTCAAAGAGCTTCTGAAGAAGTTCAATCTGAATGAAAGCAAATTGGCAAAGACTCCAATGCATCCTACAAGCACACTTGGTAAGGAAGAGGTAAGCAAGAAAGTTGATCAAAAACTTTACAGAGGTATGATTGGATCTCTCTTATATTTGACTGCTTCAAGACCTGATATTTTATTCAGTGTTTGTCTGTGTGCTAGATTCCAATCAGATCCTAGAGAATCTCACTTAACAGCTGTTAAGAGGATTCTAAGGTATCTGAAAGGTACTACTAACGTGGGTCTGTGTTACAGAAGATCTGATGATTATAAATTAGTTGGATTCTGTGATGCTGACTATGTTGGAGACAGAGTAGAACGTAAAAGCACTTCTGGAAGCTGTCAGTTTCTTGGAAGTCATCTGATCTCATGGTTCAGCAAGAAGCAACCCACAATTGCACTTTCAACAACAGAGGCAGAATATATTGTTGCTGCTAGTTGTAGCACCCAGATGCTCTAGATGAAAAGTCAGCTAGAAGATTGTCAGATTTTTGAGAGTAACATTTCTATCTTCTGTGATAATACTTCTGCTATATGCTTATCTAAAAACCCTATTTTACACTCTAAAGCTAAGCATATAGAGATTAAACATCATTTCATCAGAGACTATGTTCAGAAGGGAATTATTAATTTAAACTTTGTGGATACAGATGATCAGTGGGCTGATATCTTTACAAAACCCCTTGCTGAGGATAGATTTAAATTTATTCTGAAAAATATAAGTATGGACTTCTGTCTAGAATAAAATATTCATCAGATGAAATTTTTTCTCAGATGATAAATGTCTAAACTCTGAAGTATTTCTTCATTTCAATTCTGTGTTTATTTATTTGTGTCTAAACCTGAACTAACAAAGCTCAGAGGATCTGAACATTGGCTAACGTTTCATTTCTCAAGAAGTTTCAGAGGCACATGCAAGCAAACACGTGTATCTTAGAATCTGGAAAGATAGAGTGCACCATACTGAATTGACGTTTGAGGTATTGCTTTGAAAATCTAAATCTCTTGATTTTCCCCCCATCTGTCAGAATCATAAATGCTTGAAATGATTTTATTCTTTGCATTAATTGCTTGATATGATTATTTTCACTTCATTAATTGCTTATGTGTACGCGTGAGATTCTGTGTGCCCTTTGCTTGCCCTAAATTGTTCTATATATTCTCACAACACTTCACATTTCACACTTTACATTATCTATCACTTTCTCTCTTATGCATTTCTGCCTTCTTCATTGCTTCCATCTCTTTTCAAAACCCAAACCCTCACATAAACCCAAACGTATCTCAAGAACATCAATGGCATCATCATCTTCAACATCTTCTCAGATGCAATCCACTACTGCTGTTGTGTCATCTCCTAATGTTGTCGTGTACAAGGAACCAGTAAGAACTCTTCTCACTCCAATGAAGGATCTTGAGGTTCTGTGTGAAAACTTTGTGGATTTTGCTTCCATAGAAGAAAATGGTTTTGATCTCAGACCAACCATTACAACTCAAAACTGGGCAAAGTACTTTGGCAGGTTGATGGGTCCTGTTTATCCAACATTGGTGAAAGAATTCTGGATTCACGCCCAAGTTTGCCATAAGTTCATTCACTCTTATGTTCTTGGAAAGGAGATTGTTATTACTGAGAAGTTAATCAGACAGCTGATTGAGTACAAAGAAACTGATGGAATCACAAGTATGACAACTGCTCGTGTGGACTAGGCTGATGTTTTTCAAGAAGTTTGTGTTTTTGGGGAACCAACCAACAAAGTCAGAGATCTGAAGCCTGTTTACAGAATCTGGGCTAAGATTTTCATGAGCTCTATATTTCACAGAAAATCTTCAAACTCTCCAGACTATGTCAACACAGAACAACTGTATTTCATGCTCTGTATGAGTCAAGGCAAGAAGGTGGATCTGCCTTATCTTCTATTCAGCCATCTTCTGAATCTCATAATGGAAACAAGAGAAGAAGTAAGAGCTAAGGCTGGAAAGATCAGAAATTGGATCCCTATGGGAAGGCTGATATCAGACATTCTGACAGAGAATGGTCTTGTAAAGCATCTGACTGATGCTGAGGTGACAGAAGATCTGTCTTACATTGTAAGATCTGTCATTAATGGGAGTACTCTAAAAAGGATGAAGGTCATCTCAGAGCTTGCTGGCAAACCTAAGAAGATTGACTCTGAAGAAGTCAGCAGAAGGAGGATTCCTATAGCAGATTTTCCCATGTTCAGTGCAGATGAACCTAGGGAAATCATTCTGTCATTTATTGCTGAATGCTTGAGAGATGGTAATTCCTCTGCCTGCAAACATAGTACAGAAGGAAGGAGAAGTATTGCCAAATATTCTGCGAGAAAGGCGCAAGAAGAGGAAAGCTGAGGAAGGATCTGTTGCACAGCCTAAGAGGAAAGCCTCTGATGCTGCTGTCAAGCCTCAAGAGGTCAAGAAGCTGAAGGAAAATCCTCCAGAAGCTAGTGTGAAGGAAATAAGAGAAACAATTAAACAGGTATTAACATCTGATCCTCAACCTACTATCCATTCACCCTCACCTTCACCTCCACCATCCCCTCCTAAACCATCTGGACCTAATACATCTGGATATCATACATTTGAACCTATTTCATCTCCTCATACACATTCTCAACCATCTTCCGTTCATCAACCATCTAACCCCCCTCAACAAGTATCATCTAAACAACAACAACACCCTCAACAAACATCTTCTGAACCACAACAACACATACAATCTGAACCACCCTCTTCTACTCAACCACCAGAAGAACCAACCATCCCAGTTCCTGAACCCTCTATCCCACAACCATCTGTAGACATTATGGATGTGCAACCCCTTGCAACCATGTATGTCTTATCTTCCACTTCATGTCATTCAACTGAATCATCTGATTCTGATGAATCTGAAGTTCCCTCACCATCCTGTCTACAAATTCCTGACCCTTATAAACCACTACCATCTGACCTACCTGCTTCTGAACAACACCATCATCAGCTTGCTCTTCACTTCAACTTTAACTTAACAGACTTTCTATCATCTTCATCTGATGTTGTTACATCAACACCATCTGATGTTGATACCTCAACACCCTCTTCACCTCATCTCACCATACCACAACCATCTGAACAACCACCATCTGATCAAACACCCCCTGAACAAACTCAAACAAGCCCTGAACCTTCACAAAAAGTCACCTTAGAGGACTTTCTGTACCCCAAACCCAGATTAGATGTTTATACTTTGTTTAAGAATTTCAAGAAGGAAATACGTATGGGGATTGCTTCTGTAGAAGAAGAGTGTCTGTTTAGTATGGATCCTGCTGAATCTGAAGCTTCTTGGAACAGATTCATCTCATGGTTCAACTCTGCTGCCTCTAATCTTAGAGAAGTTCGCGCTGATGACACAAAGGTAAAGTTTGCTGAAATGGTCAGACAGACTCTGCTGAGCACTCCCAGAACACTAGTGCTACTTCTGGAAGATGCTCCTGCTGAAGACTCTTCATCTAAAGATACTGCTCCAATGATAGAAGATACTCTTGCAGCGCCTCTGGTGCCCAATCAAGATGCTTTGATGATTGTGGAACAATCATCTGCTTCTAGTCCTCAGGCTGCATTTGACATGGAGATTGATCATCCTAAGGAAACAGCATCTGCTTCTACACCCTCTGCATCTGAGATGAAGGCTGAGACTCCAAATGTTGTCCAAGAAGTTAAGGAAATCAGATCATGGATGGTAAAACAAGAACAAACTACTGAAGAGATCAAAACTTGGATGGTTAAGCAAGAAGAGTCTACTGCAAAGATTACTGATCTTTTGACCCTGATTGCATCTCGCCAGCCCTAGTTTTCTTTTCCATGTTTTTGCATTTTTGTTCGCACTTGTTTTCTGTTATGTGTTTTCAATCATCTGTTGTCTGAACATCTTATTTGAATGAATCTGGCTGTTTTGTTTTTCATTTATGTGCTTTATTTTATTTTCTTCTGTTATCTTTTCTGTCTTTGAAATTTTTTTTGATTATGACAAAAAGGGGGAGAAAAAGAATCTGATTGTTCAATCCATAAGCAATACTAAAATGAAATTCAGACATAGTATTAACAAACATTGAATTTTAAGACTTTCAGATTTATTGTTTCATCTAACAAAAATTCTTTGAAGATACCCTGAGAATTACCCAACCAGGCTCTGATCCTTGAAGCAAACTTGACTTTGATTCTGGAAGATAAACCAGACTCTTTATTTGAAAGAATTCATCAGACTCTGATTCTGGAAAGCATCCAAGCTCTAATTCTTTATTTTAACAAGGATTCCCACCAGGTTCTGAAATATATTCAAGCAAAAAGGGAAGTGTTCTCTTCAATTAGAATATTTATTTCAGGGGGAGATTCTTAATCTCAGGGGGAGTTATATATTTTATCCTTTTTATTGAACAAAATTTCCTATGTTTTGTCATCATCAAAAAGGGGGAGATTGTTAGAACACAGATTGGTGTTTCTTATATCTCTATGTTTTGATGATAACTCTTATGGAATTTTGTGTTAAGAAAATATATACTCTAAAATTTGTTCAAGTTTATTGTTTCAGGTATTAAATTGAATACTCTTAAAGAAGCAAAATACATAAGTACAAGCAACTATGCAAGGCTCTGAAGTATCCGATGCAAGACAATCAGAAGACTCTGAAGCGCTGCCAAAAGAATCTGAAGCAGAAGCTGCAGAGTGATCTAAAGCGTTTTTGAAAGAATTGTATAAAGAGTTGAAATCTTTAATCAATCAGACTCTGAAGTTCATTTCACTGCAAGAACAGAGGCTCTGATAATCAGACTCTAATCAAATTATATTCACGCTCAAGCACATACTGCTGCATACTTTGATGAAGACTCTGATCAAATTGAGACTCTGATATATCAAGTTCTGATCATCTATCAAGGCTCTGATCATCTCATATATTTAGCTCTGAACATTTTTCTCTGATCATCTCAAGTGTTTGATTCCTTTTAAGCTTGTTACAAGTTCTGAAGTGCAGATTATGAAGACTTCATTCTGAAGGAAGCTTGTTGAAGAAGCTGTAAACTTGATTGGACGTGGTGCTACTTCCAAAGTAACCAACGACTATTTTGTCCAATGAAGAGACGTGGTGAAAATCCCAAAGCTTCTACAACCATACTTTTCCTGACAAGAAGCATGTATCTGCCCATACCTTTTGGTGATGAAAAGTCTTATATTTCAATATAATACTTAGCTGCACATCATTTAAAGCAATTGGAAAAAGCTATAAAAGGAGAACTTCTACAACATTTAGAAGCTGC
The DNA here is from genome assembly GCA_963859935.3 of Lathyrus sativus. Classification (NCBI taxonomy): domain Eukaryota; kingdom Viridiplantae; phylum Streptophyta; class Magnoliopsida; order Fabales; family Fabaceae; genus Lathyrus; species Lathyrus sativus. The sequence continues at coordinate 276,449,610 of OZ012740.1, read as the reverse complement.
TCATTCAATTAGAAAAAAATATTGATACACACGCTTGAAGCATCAAAGTGAAATATCTCTCAAAGCTCATAAACATTTGTTCTTTCATAAAACTGTATAGTTTTATTTGTACTTAATCTTAAGTGTAAATATCACAGTTGTGATACAGCTTACTAGAAGCATTTAAACACTTGTTTAGTTTACATTAATTTGTAAGAAGTTCCTTGAGAAGACCAAGGTGTGGTCAGTAGTTCTTGAGAAGACTAAGACAGTTGTTCTTAGTGATTGATATTGTAATCAGTTGATTAATAGTGGATTAAGTCCTTGTGGAGAAAGGCAAATCATCTTTGATAAGGTGGACTGGAGTAGTTGAGTTCAACGAACCAGGATAAAAATCTTGAGTTGTTTTTATTGCCATATTAGTTAAAACTCTTATTCAACCCCCCTTCTAAGTGTTTTTCTCACCTTCAGTTTATTGAAGGTTTTCTAAGTTATCTTTGTCGTTAACTCAACTGACGAGGAAAGGTCAAGCTTTTTCATGGGAAGCTTTGTACGAAGAAAGTTTTTGAGAGCTCAAGAAGAAGTTGACGCTGACTCCTATTCTAATTTTATTGAGTCCAATCAAGTATTTTTTTGTGTATTATGTTTCTTCTTTGATGGGTCTTGACTCACCCATAACTAAATTAGACACCTCTTACTGAGGGATTCACCTCTAATTGAGGGACTTGGCTCCAACTAAGGGAGTCACCTCTAGCTAAGGGACTCACCTCTAACTAAAAGACTCACCTCCAACTAAAGGAATCACCTCTAATTGAGGGGCTCACCTCTAACTGGGGGACTCACCCCTAACCACAGAGTTCAACCGAAGGAAATGAGAAGCTTAAAACATTTTCTCCCTTTACAATCTGTTAGCTCTAAATTTTCGACGCTAGTTGATTTTAGAATTACCTCAAGTCAAAATCTGAATTTGAAACATGTCAACCTTTTGACACAATCAGAGAACAATCCAAGTCGAAGAGAGGTGGACAAAGCTACTAAAATTTGCTAAGTGCTGAGAAGTTCTCGACAAGGGTCACGCTGAGAAGAACGCGCAGAAGTCACAACGAAAATCGGAGGGAGATATTAAGTGTTTAAAATTCAAACCAAGAGTGGGCGAACGTGGGAACGGTTGAGATGGTGGAAAAAGCGTCAAAAGGGACACGTTGTGAAGCCTCAACCGTCATTTAGTAGTTATTTTCTAGTACTATAAATAGTTGTCATTTTTATGTAATAAGGGTGTTCATTCATTTGATACTAGTCACTCGAAACAACTCAAAGTACCCGCGTGTAGAGAAACGAGTTAGCGAGAATGTATGTGATACAACACCAACCCTTTTTCATTAATGCAATTTACTTGCCTTTACCCTTTATGCACCTTTACTCATTTTGCACTTTAACTTTCAGCTTTTACATTTAAACCATTTTACAAGCTTTTTTTGCATTTTACTTTCAAAGATCCCCTAGTCGAACGTGGAGTTAAGATTAGAGTTATTTTATGCCATTTAACTTTTCTGCACTTTTAACCTTTCACCCATTTATTTCCAAAGCTATTTACCTTCTTGCAATTTAACTTCCAAAGATCTCTAGTCGAACTTGGAGTTCAAAGTAGAATCTTTCGCACATTTATTTTCAAAGCACTTTACTTTCTTGCATATTTATCTTCAACGCCATTTACTTTACAAAGATTTTATAGTCGAACGCGGAGTTTGGTTGTAATCTCTCGCCCTTTACTTTACATCATTTACTTTTAAAAGCTTTTACATTACTACACTTTTACATTCTTGCTTTGAATCTTCGACGCATTACTTGATTTCTTTTAAATATTCAAGTCATATTACTTTTCAAAAGATTTCACAGTCGAATGTGGAGTTCAACTTAGGGTCTTTTGCACACTTAGCACATGTTCTAGGATTTAGTATGGTCGATCCTGAAAGTTAGTCAATTTTATCCTAAATTGATAGACCAGCGGTTGTTTACCAAAATTCACAGTAAACAAATTGGCACACCTGGTGGGACTCAGTGCTAAGTGTTGCACCCCAAAATTTTCCCAACATTTCTTTACCTAGCTTGTGTTTCATTTCATTCACATTAGCATTATCATTTGCATTTCATTGACATGTATGCAGGAGATCAAGAGGTATGATTACTAATTAAGAGCTATACAAGACTATGAAGCTAGCTGGGAGGCTTATTCAGGTGTTCAAGGGTTGATATCCTTACTAGAGAAGTTAAAAGATCCCTAGAGAGAGTGATTGAAGCCAAGTGTGTAGGTCTCATAACTTGAGAGTTGTGGGAAGCCATCAGATGATTCTGAGGTCATGAAGATGGACTTGAGATCTTGAGAGAGCTCATGAGAATTGTTGAGGATCACTTTGAGGCCTAGGCAGGTCATTGTGCAAGATTAAGAAGACTCAACCATGATTGGTGCAGCTAGGGTTTGACTGGATCAACCCTAAGTCAATTGAGGATTTTGAGAAGGTTTAGACTTAATTCAAGAGCCATGTGACCATGGATTGATACATTGAGATGTTATAAGGATGATTCCAAGGTTAACTCATCATGATTGAAGAGTTTGAGAAGTTTCAGGCTAGGGTTTCTAAGACTTGACAGTGTAAAATCCCCTGGCTTGACCCCCGACTTCAAGACTATTTAACTCAAGATATGATTGTCATCTCATCTTGACCCCAACATGATTGTTGTAGGGCATGATCTTAGCTTTAAGTTTAGTACTAGAAGTCCTTGATAGGGTTTATAGAACTCAAGTTATGAGCCAGACAAGTTACAAGTCATCTGAGGCCTGTGAATTTGGAGCTTGAAAGTTACCCAACTTGCATGACATTTTTGCCCTAGAAGGATGATTCCAATGAACTTTTGGCCAACATGAATGTTGTTCCTTATTCTCTTAGCTTTCCATAGAGTACTAGAAGTCCTTGATTAGATTTGTAGAGCTCAAGTTATGGCTTTGACAAGTCAAGGGTATTTTGGGTATTTGGACATTACAGGTCATTTTGAACCATAAGTCAATTTCACCATCTTGCAAGCCTCAAATGGATTTTTGTTCAACATGAAAGTTGCTCAAAATGATGTTTTTATCTTGGCCAAGTATCAAGAGTCCATTGATATGGATTATATCAAGCATTGGTTGAAGAAAGTTCATATAAAGGCCATTTTAATGAATTAAAAGATGAAAATTCAAAATAATTGGAAATAACATGTTTTTAAGTCAAATTTGTGGTCAATTTGAATGGAATTGATATTCTAAAGAGATTGGAATTGTCACATTTTTGATTTGAAGTCCATAACATGGCCATTTGGAGGGTTGCTTCACAAGTAAGAAACATATCCAACACATTCCATGGATTGAAACCAAGGGATGAGAACCACTTCATTACACTCCACAAGGGTTAAGTGAATCATTGGGACTGATTTTGAAGAGTGAACAAGGCTAGAAGGTGCATATCAACATTGAAATTTTGGAAGAGAGTGAAAATCCAAAATCCACAAATGGGTTTGGTTTTGGCCTCCAACCTGTTGAAACAAAATATAAATAAGATTGGGATCAGTTTAGGAAGCTTCTAGAGCCAAAATTCGTGGAGAAGCCATTGGAGCAAAGTGAAGGAGAAAGCTTGAAAGTTAGATTTGGTTTTTTAGAATCAAAGGTTTTCAGCAGGAATTGATCATCAAGAATCATTCACCATTAACCACTGAAGGTTTCTGCACGATTTGGAAGAGAATTGAAGCCTGAATCCACTGTGTAATACCCCAAATTTTACCCTTATATTTAGTCAGTCATTTCGCATAGCATCTCATCTGTGCATCTGCTAACCACTATCAAGTCATGGAGGTGTTTGTTTTGCAGGATTGGTTCCAGGGGTATTTTGGTCATTTTACGTGAATTCCGCTAATTCTTTGAAGACGGGCTTGTACTGAGCTTTGAGACACTTGAGACGCTATTTCTGAGGCATTTATTTATCACCTGGTTTGATTATATCAAGGCGCCAATTCGATGTGTTCGGTATTGAAATTTGTCGAGCACAACTGGATTTAAGATCTATTTCATCGCTCATGGTTTATTTCCAGAGCACTTCCGTTTCTGTTAATAAGGCGCAGTTTAATTGGGTATTATTGGATTGTTGCTCATAGCATTTGGTCAGTAGAATTCAATTACGGGCAATGTCATCGTTGATACTGAATCTGTTGTGATTACGGCGCACATCCGTGTTTGGTTATAAAATTGTTGGCTAGAATTTAAGTTGGAATGCAAGTGAATTTAATCAGGTGATGAGATTAGGACTACGGGCGAGACAAGTACATAAACAAGAATATCATTCGTGAATATTTATGGTTTATGACTAGGATAATGAATTTAAATATTTGTGGATTTATTCACAAATGTTTATAATTTATAACTAGAAATAAATATAAATAGATTCAAAGTTGAATGATCATGGATATAAATGAAAACTTTTGGAATTTTTATTTCATAAGAATATCATTGTACAAAAGGAATTGAATCATTTCACATTTGAATTGCTGTAAGGTTACATTTACAGATGGTACATTTACTCTAAAAAATCCTAAATCCTAAAAACTCCTAAGGTTTCTTCATGGTATCTTTCCCTTGAGTGTTCCACGAAGTTCCCGATCACCTGCAAAAGAATAGGAAAACAAAACAGAGTAGAAAGATGTTAGAAAGATGAATTCGACACTCTCAGAACATCGTCATCATCGAGTGCCGGGAGTGGCACAACCGAAGCTGCATCCTACCCCTGTTACCGATCTGAACCATCGGCGTCAGATCAAGTGGCTAATGTTTCTTATCTAAGGGGCAACCGAGAGAGATAAAGAGTAAAAGAAGTGGGGACCGAAATGATTTTCCGAAAAGGATCATATGCCGAAATTGGATTTGTAAAGCCAAACTAATCATAATCCGGATATGTTTCATCTGGAATCCGTAATTGTAAGAACAATTCAGTTCAGTTTTATAAACGAGGCAATTTGGTATCAAAAAATAAAAGAACTGAATTCGAGGTCAACTTCCACAAACGGATAACCGAACAATCCATGAAACCAGCGCATTCACAGCCGAGTTCAACATCTGCCAAAAGGAATCAAACAGTATTAGAAGTTGGCATAACAAAAGATATTCCAAAATTGCACCAACTCAAAAACATATCAGATAAAAGCAGGTTATCCAGGCTGTATCAGAGATAGTAAGGGATACCAAACCAAGCCCAAACCAGATATGAAAAACTGAATTGAAATCTGAACTTAAAGCTGCATTAGGAAAATCAGCACATCAGTTCAAATAGAATCCATATCTAGTCCGTTAAAACCAAACCAATTCAAATATCAAACAAATTCCAAACTCTGTTACACGCTAAAATGATGCTATCCTAAGCCATTCCACCAATAACAACAAGTTCCTAATAAACTACTTTCAGCAGCAAATTTCCAAGAGCATCCACTTTGCAAGTTAACTCCTCAAAGTTTCCAGTGGATCGATTTGATATGGACATAGAATTTTCCTCAAAGTTCCAATCTTTCCTTCCTAAATCAGTTTGAATCACCAGCTACATGAGAACGGTTAATGACAAATCAAATATGTCTCAAATGGCAAGACAAAAAGGAAGTGGGAGGAGTTTCAGCCCTCAGTTATTCATCATTGGGCGTGAAGTTCGAGCGGCCGGGAGAGCCACGGCCGAAGCACGTTACGAACTCCCTACCGATTGTCGAGTTGCATAGCATATGGTAATTACGAACAAACACTCAACAGATTGCGAAGCCACCAACCACATAGGGGCAGCCACATACAAAATAGCAGTTCAGACCCTGAGGTCATCATCACCGCATACCCTCCTCGGCGACATTTGATTCAACCAATTCAAAGCAATCCATTCTGAAATAAGGAAAAGAAAAGTAAGTGTGTCCTAGTTGGTAACAATAATCGAATGTCAGTTTATCAGAAGAAACAAGTTCATGTCCAAAACTGTATCAAAACCTAAGAAAAACTGGATATCCACATCTGAAAAGAAGATTAAAACGAATCCAGTTATCAAATGAATCCGTATCCAACAGAGCACCGAATGGTCTTTCAGTTTTAACACAAATATCAACCAATGGCTAAACAGGTTACATGTAAAACTATACCAGAATAAGCGACTAAATCATGTTACAACTGCACAAAAAATTGGATATCAGAATGAAATCAGTGCGGTCAAAACCACAGCTGCAAGAGAGTCCAAAGGCATCAAAGGGTGTATCCGAACCGATTGGCTCAGGCCCTGAGGTAATCATTGCCAAACGACCTTCACTCGGCCAGCTCGACTCAATCGAAGCGTCGACATCAGTTCACTGAAAAAAGAAGAGGAAAAGTTAGTTCGAAGTGGAAAATCCAAAAGCCGTGAAGACCAAACCAGGTATCAATTCGTGAAAATCCGCGGAACCCTAAAAGGAAGGGAATCCAAAACGAAACCTCAATCAAATCTGAAAAGGGAACCAAATCAGAACATATCAGAATCCAATCAAGACAAAAATGGCAAGTTCAAATCATATCAGATAAAATCCCCAAATCTCTTCAAATCAGTAACGTAAACTCAAAGATCCAAGGCCCAAAAAGAGAAATTATAAAAGGGAACAACGTCACCTCGTGTAAAACCCTAGACAAAACGGCGGAGAACACAAAAAGCAGCGAAGCGAACAAGATCGCGAACAAACGCTAGCGGTCGCGAGAGAGAAAGAGGAGAAGGATCTCGTCAAAAGTAATCATCAGAGTGCAAACCGAGAGGTTGAGGAAGATTCACCAACGCCGTCTCCATCCACGACGGGCAAACCTTCCTCGGAGGCTCAGTTCACCATCATCGCCTCCCTTCAATACCGATTGCAAACGAAAAACGTAAGCAAGGAACATAATACCGTCACTTTTAACGTTGTTCGGTTTGATTTCAGGGTTTGCAATATGATTGAAGAGAGAATCACAGCGAGAAAGACGATGAGGAAGACGAAGGCATAACGGCGCTGCGAGGGAAATAGGGTTTCTGAAACCCTAAATTTTCCTTTTCTACATCTCACCAACCGGGTTGGGTCCGGGAGTGATGACCGGCCCAACCCCTTTTATTTTTCTTTTTTTCATATTTAGTTAATTTAAATTTTTATTAAAGATTAAGTATTAAAGTTGTTTTTTAAATAAATAAAATTAGAAAACTTTTTTTCATATAATAAATAAAAAAACCTTTTTTTAAATAAATAACTTAAAATCATTTTTTAAATATATAAATTAAAACTTTTTTAAGATTAAATTTAAAATATTTTTTTTAATTAACATTACTCTTTCTTTTTTATAAATTCATTTAACATCTCTTTCAAAACAACAAAAATCTTCAACATTGCACTCTTGTCTCATGACTCGTCCAATTACCGTCTGACTTCGCCCATTAACGCGTGTGTTCATTTTGCAGCTTATTACATTGTGTTTTATTTAAGTTTCATCATTATTGTAATTGCTTCTCGGTTGTAACCTCGCGAACCAATAATCGCGTTTACTTTCCGCATTTAAATTTCTGCTGATGTATGATTTAAAATTCTCACACTTTCATCACTATTATTTCTGTCACATTTCACTCCTCCGAAGGTTAGGTCTAGCTTTTGGTCGCCGCGCCAATAGTCCTCAACTTCAAATCCTCAAAACTACAAGATTACAAACCCTAATTTTCATAAATGCCTCGCCGCAGGAAAAATTACAATTTTACCCCTAGCATTAGGACAAAGAGCCGCCGCGCTCATTTTAGGGTTTCCCGCCGTGGAATCCCTAATTTAACCCTAATTACAACTTAACAATTCAACGTAGAGATTTGGAGTTTCTACACTCCACGTAAGCGTGTCCTTAAGACATGTTTATTCCCCTTGAGACCTTGACCACAGTCAAGAAGTCTCTAACCTCCCTTTTGAGGGGAACTACGATTACTCTGATTCCACTCCCGTAAGGATACGTAGGCACAAGATGCGATGTCTTGCCGAGTAAACTTAGAATTAACCCCCTTAGGTCTCTTTTCTCACTTTTAATCCCTTTGTACATATACCTTAAGCAAATAAAATAAAGCAAATAGTAAACATCTGAACAAAAGGTTCCTGTAGAGTACTACAGAAGTTTAGGGTGCTAATACCTTCCCTAAATTTAACCAACCCCCGAACCCTAGATCTTTCCCCGCATTGTGTTTACGATGCAAAATAGGTTTTCCCTCTTTTTGACCTTTTCCTTCGGATAAATCAAAGAGCGGTTGTGAATTGAATTGCGATTCAAACTCATTAATAGTTTGTAATCCTATTTCCACCGCAACAGAAAATGGCGACTTCACTGGGGACTTTCTAAACTTTTGAGGGTTACCCCTAATTTGTTCATATTTATTACTCTTTGTTTTACTATTCATTTGCGTGTATATATTGTACTTTGATTTTGGGACTGTTCCTTGTGTTGTGAGATAAAGTCCTACGCCCGGACTAGTGACATTATTATAGGATGGGGATATATTCGATGAGGCTTATAGGGAGTTGAATCCCGACCAAGCCGATTCGAGAATCACCGCTCAGTTGAGACCTTTTCGAAAATGGTTCGGTTGAACGAGTAATCGTGAAAACTTTTTCCATGGTCGATTGGAGTCTGTAATATTGGGAACCGTAGTACCTTTACACCACCTCGGCCTTATTTAGGACGTAGTGCGGGAACTATGTGGGAGTAGTCCTACAATGGTTGCTACGCGATACTACACTCAAAAGAGGTTCTCTTGAGAATATTATTAACCCCCGAGTCAGTCGGAAGGTTGATAATATCCGAAAGATGGGCTGATGACTTTGAGCACTTTTTAGAACCTTGTTCTGCAGGTACAACTAACCTATAGTACACTCCTTTTGGGATGGGTAGACCTTAAATCCGCTCACGTACCTTTAACCTAGGACTTTGTGTGTTTTCATGCATTGCATCCATAAAGCATCCCGTTGTATTGTATTTCATAGAATTCAAACATCATTTATGGATATCGCAGGATACCATAAATAAAAAAATAAAAATAAAAAATAAGAAAAAGATTTCCTGGGTACCCCACGATATTCGTGAATATTTGAATCCCATGAAATCTTCATTTTGCATTCACATTTTAGCATCATACTTTTGCATTGCATGTGTCTCCCGGTTTCTCATATGCGGTTTTCTCACCCTCCAGTTTTGTCACCCTAAGTTCTCTGCATCAATACGACCCTTCAAAAGGATGGAAGATCAAAATCAAGAGATCAACCGTGTCAGCCATGAACTCGAAGATCTTCGAGGAAGTGTAGGGCAGATTTTGGAGATGTTACGAGCTCTTAGTGTGAAGATGGATGCTCAGTCTACTGTTGTTTCTGAGACTACTAATACCGTTATGGAACCTCAACCAGCTGTCGAGAATGTACCTCCTCACGGTCTTCAATCCGGTTTGGTGCCTCCTAGTGCTCAACCAGTTCGACAAGCTACCCCTCCAAAGTGCAAAACTCCTAACTCCGACCATGGTAAAGGACCTGCACGTTCGAGGAACCGCAAAATGGCTACTCCTCAACCTTGGCAACATCAGCAGAATTATGTTCAAGGTTATCCATTTCCATATGTCCGACAACCCCATGTAGCTACTGTTGCACCTCTTTTTGATCAGCAGTTTTCTACATACCAGCCTGTGCAGTCAGCTCCGGTATATCAAGCACCGGTTTATCAACAACCTTCCGGTTATCCGCCCATGCAAGTGCCTGTCAACAGTCAACGAGTGCCCAACGCTCCTGTTCACCAACAATCACAGGATCAGGTTCCTTATCTCCGTAAGAGTCAGTATAAGCCTTGTCCTCCAATTCCGATGACTTTCACTGAGTTATACTCCCTTTTGGTACAACAAGGTCTGATTACCACCCGTGCTTTGGGTCCTCCGCCTAATCCATTACCTGCAGGTTACAACGCTGCCGCTCATTGTTTATTTCATGAGGGTGCGCCCGGCCATGATCTAGAGAATTGCTACTCTCTTAAGAAGGTTGTCAGAAATTTGCTAGAAACGAAGAAGTTGTCTTTTAGCGATGCTCAACTGAAGATCGAGACTCCTCTCGGGGTCCCTCACCTGTCGAGTTCGAATTCTGCAAAGCATGCTACTCCTGTGGCAAATCATCCGAATCCAGTAATTATTCAAAGGCCTAGCTCGCTTCATTTCAGTAACCCTCAAGATGATATGACCGGGATCAGCAAAGAATCTGGGAAAGTTATTTTGAAGCAACGACTGAAAACTGTTGAAGATGTGACTAGCATAACTGGGGTAAGCCATGACGACTCACAGTGATCATAAACCAGACGTCCTTTCCATTGAGGCTCCGCCAAGGGAAACTGTTACTCTTGAATGCAAGATTTCATAAACATTTAGAAGGATTTTTCCGACAGTTCGTTTGTTTACTTATGTGTATTTTTCTTTGATTAAGCATATTTAGCATGTACGAATTTGTTTATCTTTGATTAATTGATGCACGCATATGTTTGTCTTGAATAAATCCATTCGTTTCACTCATTCAAAAAAATGTTTTCATAAATCATAATGCCAACTTTACCCGATCTCTTGTTCTGATGGAGAATTGGGGGGAGGATTACGAACCAAAAACGTCAGATTTCTTGTCGTATGCTTTCGATTGAAACCCGCTGATGATGCAAGGCATTGTTTCAAATCCCAAACACTGGAGATATAAGGATGTTAATCCCTCGTTAACCTCTTTGAGCCCTGAAGTAGGAGTTTTTTTTAAGAACCTTCATCCTAACCTGGGGCAGGGTAGGTCTCAGTTAAACCAATAGAGCGCTTAGACTCTAAAAAAGGAAGCAACATTCGAGAATTTATCTTTAACATCTTAAGAAGTCCAATACAATGACTATCCCTCGGTTACCCAAGGAGTGGGACAGTCACGAGCCTTTCAAAAGATTTACACGACTTGTGCATAAAAGAATATTCAAAAAAATAAGGGCCCGCTAAGTCGAAACCTATGAAGGAGACTTAGGCAAAACTGGGGCATCCCGCTGGACTCCCAAAGTCAAATCCAAAAGACGTTGTCCAGGAAAAAGTTAGGGAACAAGAACAACAAACCAGTAGTTTTTTTAGAATCCTTATAAAGAACAAAGTTGTGTGATCGAAACGCCATTAGAAATAGGTGAGTGACTGCCATGTCCAAAGCCTTGATGAGTTCTCGACCATAGCAAATCCGCTTGAAATATGAGCGTTCGTATCCGATTAACTGAATTAGGATTGGAGAACATCACGAAAAATGGGTGGGTACAAATGTAACTTTGAGCCTATATCCTTTGTTTCTTAAACCGTGAACCGAGCCACGATACAACCTTTAAAAGACCGAATTGAAGTAGGACTTCGGTTGAAAGCATACTCGACAAGATCACGTTTCCTGACTCCTACGAGCTACGCTCAGAAAAAATTCATGTTGGCATTATAATTAAAACTTATATCCGGACTAGTGATTTCGGTCACAAGTTATTGCGATATCTTTTTCAAAACAAAAATTCAAGACAAACATATGTGTACATTGACAAGCTCAGGATAGGCATTTCAGGCATGACGACTTTGCTTGATATCTTAGAGATTTACATATGAACATAACCCGTGGAACTTGAAGATCCTGCTAAACAGGGGCAGACAGTTTCCCAGTTCGCTTACCAACGCGAGTCTGACGTTCTTAAGAGCTATTTCTCGAAGATTTCGTCGTGACACGACAAAGTTGTGCCAGTTACGTCGAGACCTGACAAATCTCTCAAAGAGTTTGAAAACAGTGGGGCAACCAGACTCCGTGTCCTCTATAAAATCCTCTTGAGATGACCATGCCTCACAACGCAAGTATCCAGGGGCACCGTGTTTTTAAAGGAAAACAAATGGCGACTACTATAAGGTCCTTCAAGATCAAAACCATGTGGTTTCACAACTTTTCTTCGTGCACCCGAGGAATTTTACTCACAGCGGCCGTCATTCTCCAGTAAATCTCAGTGTTGCAACAGGCCCCTAAACTATTGCCTCATCACAGTCCCCAGAGAGACTATAAGCTGACAACTTTTTCTGGGGTAACTCGAAAGTGTCCCTCAGGTTTTCTTCTCCCCATATGAAGACGTGATACTGTGCACCCAAGCAGATTACCTTCTCTCCAGAGAATTCAGAACTTTGAAACCAGATTTGGTTCTACCATTGATCCTTCTCACCCATGATTGACGTATTGGGTGCAGAGAATACATGGTATCTCCGTCGAGATGTTTATTTCATCTCTCGTCCCGTCTCTAGTCTGTTTCGTCAGCATATGCAGGGGCATAAGCATCACATGCCTATTTCATACACATACTCATTACATACTCATTGCATACTCATTTCAATACATCTTGCACATTTAACTACATACATAGACATTAACATACATTCACATTAACATATGCAGTAACACATGCATTAGCGTTCACAGGTTCCTTGTGTTTCGCCGTCATTGGTTGTTACCGCCGAGTAACTTGGGTTTGTCCATTCTCTTAAAATAGATTGTCAGCCTTAAGCATAAAATACCTACTTGTTTCCAGTCTCCCCACAGAGCTCCATCCTCGTGTATGACGGTTACTTCAGCTATCTTTCCTCGCCAGGATTAGATATTTACCCTTCGAGATCATTCCCTCGATGGAGTCTTGATTGCCAGTCTTCTTTCTAGCTCGATCCTAGATTGAATCTCAGTCTTGTCGGTCGTCAAGCCCAACCGGACATGCATTTATTTTGCACCGTCTAAAATTTTCACCCTACCTTGGCAGATGCACGACTGTTCTCGCCCGAGAAGTTTATCACTGCACCCGGATGTGCATTTATTTTGCACTATCTTTCAAGAAGACCAATCGCAATCCTTTACAGGTGCACGCCATTTCACGCCTGGAAAATCTATCAGTACATCTTACAGCATCGGTATGCGACAGTTCTCGCCTGAGAAGCCTATCAGTACAACGCAGCATCGGTATGCGACATTTCTCGCCTGAGAAGCCTATCGATATAACAACCTTACACAACACGGTACGCACCTGTTCTCACCTGAGAAGCTTATCATCGATCAGCGCCTGTTCTCACCTGAGAAGCTTATCATCGATCAGCGACATTTCTCGCCTGAGAAGCTTATCATCGATCAGCACCAGTTCTCGGCCGAGAAGCTTATCATCACCTGTTATCACATCTACAAGCAGTTCTTACATGAGAAGCTTATTATTGCTACTCTTGCAAAATAAGCGACATTTCTCGCCTGAGAAGCCGATCCTATCTTCGTTATGACTCGCAGCAAATGGCCATCTCCGTTCGAGTAGTTGGGCTTCCATTTTCCTTATCGTCGCGAAGTATGGGGAGGTTTGAACCAAATCGTATTCAGGAGAGCACGATCTTGAAGTACAGGGAGGTTTGAGCGGAATCATATTCAGGAGAGCACGATCTTGAAGTATGAAGAAGTTCATTTACCCTTTAGTAAAAGAAGGAGCCGAATCATATTCAGGAGAGCACAATCTTGAAGTATGAAGAAGTTCATTTACCCTTTAGTAAAAGAAGGAGCGGAATCATATTCAGGAGAGCACGATCTTGAAGTATGAAGAAGTTCATTTACCCTTTAGTAAAAGAAGGAGCCGAATCATATTCAGGAGAGCACGATCTTGAAGTATGAAGAAGTTCATTTACCCTTTTGTAAAAGAAGGAGCGGAATCATATTCAGGAGTGCACGATCTTGAAGTATGAAGAAGTTCATTTACCCTTTAGTAAAAGAAGAATCAGAATCGTATTCCAGGCGCCGACCTTAAATATGAGAAGATTTATATATCAGATAAGCGGCAGCCTCTTTATTTGAGTGCTTATCCGTTTTGGCATGTAAGTCCCTTCCAACGATAAGTGACAGTTCTCCCTCGAGAAGCTTATCAGGGCATTTCTCATCAAAGTCCATTTATTTTGGCATACAGCCGGTCTTTACCCTGTATATGATATGGATTTCTGAAAAATCCATTCGATCCCATCACGAAGGATAGTTTATAGAAGCTTGGATGTTATTCTTTGCTCAATGCTCCAGCATTCTGTAATCGATCTTGCAACCGTGTAGATCCAGTTTTATTATTAGACATTCCCAAGTGGAGGTCATCTCATAGGTCCCATCTCCAAGGATCTTATTCCTAAAGTCCATTTATTTTGGCATACAGCCGGTTTTTACCCTGTATATTTGCTACAGATTCCCGAAAAGTCCGTTTGATCCTGTCACGAGGGATAGGTTACAGAAGCTTGGATGTTATTCTTTGCTCAATGCTCCATGCATTCTGTGATCGATCTTGCAATCGTACGTGATCCAGTTTTATTTTTTATATCCCCCAGTGGAGGCCGTCTCGTAGGTGCCATCTCCATTTGAGGATCCCGTTCTAGTTCTAAAAACGACAATTGGTCGTGTTCGCACCAGTTGACCATCATTTTAGAATTCCCTAGTGTTGTACTGTGTCCCAGCGCGTCGTTTTCCCCAGTGTGTTCTTCTCGTAGCGTCTGTCCCTGTGTCGTCATATTCGTCAACATTTTCGCATTCATCATTCCAGCATACGCATCTCATCATATTCATGGCATCGTCTACATTAGCATGTTCTCGCTTGGTCCATAGCATTGCATATCGCCACATATAAGGGCAAAATTTTCGGTTATCTATATTTAAATCCCTCCACCATGATTCCTCGAGTCTCCGTCGCTCAAATCTTCTGGTGTAGTTATTTAAATAGGGGCAACTGTAATACCCCAAATTTTACCCTTATATTTAGTCAGTCATTTCACATAGCATCTCATCTGTGCATCTGCTAACCACTATCAAGTCATGGAGGTGTTTGTTTTGCAGGATTGGTTCCAGGGGTATTTTGGTCATTTTACGTGAATTCCGCTAATTCTTTGAAGACGGGCTTGTACTGAGCTTTGAGACGCTATTTCTGAGGCATTTATTTATCACCTGGTTTGATTATATCAAGGCGCCAATTCGATGTGTTCGGTATTGAAATTTGTCGAGCACAACTGGATTTAAGATCTATTTCATCGCTCATGGTTTATTTCCAGAGCACTTCCGTTTCTGTTAATAAGGCGCAGTTTAATTGGGTATTATTGGATTGTTGCTCATAGCATTTGGTCAGTGGAATTCAATTACGGGCAATGTCATCGTTGATACTGAATCTGTTGTGATTACGGTGCACATCCGTGTTTGGTTATAAAATTGTTGGCTAGAATTTAAGTTGGAATGCAAGTGAATTTAATCAGGTGATGAGATTAGGACTACGGGCGAGACAAGTACATAAACAAGAATATCATTCGTGAATATTTATGGTTTATGACTAGAATAATGAATTTAAATATTTGTGGATTTATTCACAAATGTTTATAATTTATAACTAGAAATAAATATAAATAGATTCAAAGTTGAATGATCATGGATATAAATGAAAACTTTTGGAATTTTTATTTCATAAGAATATCATTGTACAAAAGGAATTGAATCATTTCACATTTGAATTGTTGTAAGGTTACATTTACAGATGTTACATTTACTCTAAAAACTCCTAAATCCTAAAAACTCCTAAGGTTTCTTCATGGTATCATTCCCTTGAGTGTTCCACGAAGTTCCCGATCACCTGCAAAAGAATAGGAAAACAAAACAGAGTAGAAAGATGTTAGAAAGATGAATTCGACACTCTCAGAACATCGTCATCATCGAGTGCCGGGAGTGGCACAACCGAAGCTGCATCCTACCCCCGTTACCGATCTGAACCATCGGCGTCAGATCAAGTGGCTACTGTTTCTTATCTAAGGGGCAACCGAGAGAGATAAAGAGTAAAAGAAGTGGGGACCTAAATGATTTGCCGAAATGGATCATATGCCGAAATTGGATTTGTAAAGCCAAACTAATCATAATCCGGATATGTTTCATCTGGAATCCGCAATTGCAAGAACAATTCAGTTCAGTTTTATAAACGAGGCAACTTGGTATCAAAAAATAAAAGAACTGAATTCGAGCTCAACTTCCACAAACGGATAACCGAACAATCCATGAAACCAGCGCATTCACAACCGAGTTCAACATCTGCCAAAAGGAATCAAACAGTATTAGAAGTTGGCATAACAAAAGATATTCCAAAATTGCACCAACTCAAAACCATATCAGATAAAAGCAGGTTATCCAGGCTGTATCAGAGATAGTAAGGGATACCAAACCAAGCCCAAACCAGATATGAAAAACTGAATTGAAATCTGAACTTAAAGCTGCATCAGGAAAATCAGCACATCAGTTCAAATAGAATCCATATCTAGTCCGTTAAAACCAAACCAGTTCAAATATCAAACAAATTCCAAACTCTGTTACACGCTAAAATGATGCTATCCTAAGCCATTCCACCAATAACAACAAGTTCCTAATAAACTACTTTCAGCAGCAAATTTCCAAGAGCATCCAATTTGCAAGTTAACTCCTCAAAGTTTCCAGTGGATCGATTTGATATGCACATAGAATTTTCCTCAAAGTTCCAATCTTTCCTTCCTAAATCAGTTTGAATCACCAGCTACATGAGAACGGTTAATGACAAATCAAATATGTCTCAAATGGCAAGACAAAAAGGAAGTGGGAGGAGTTTCAGCCCTCAGTTATTCATCATTGGGCGTGAAGTTCGAGCGGCCGGGAGAGCCACGACCGAAGCACGTTACCAACTCCCTACCGATTGTCGAGTTGCATAACATATGGTAATTACGAACAAACACTCAACAGATTGCGAAGCCACCAACCACATAGGGGCAGCCACATACAAAATAGCGGTTCACACCCTGAGGTCATCATCACCGCATAACCTCCTCGGCGACATTTGATTTGACCAATTCAAAGCAATCCATTCTGAAATAAGGAAAAGAAAAGTAAGTGTGTCCCAGTTGGTAACAATAACCGAATGTCAGTTTATCAGAAGAAACAAGTTCATGTCCAAAACTGTATCAAAACCTAAGAAAAACTGGATATCCACATCTGAAAAGAAGATTAAAACGAATCCAGTTATCAAATGAATCCGTATCCAACAGAGCATCGAATGGTCTTTCAGTTTTAACACAAATATCAACCAATGGCTAAACAGGTTACATGTAAAACTATACCAGAATAAGCGACTAAATCATGTTACAACTGCACAAAAAATTGGATATCAGAATGAAATCAGTGCGGTCAAAACCACAGCTGCAAGAGAGTCCAAAGGCATCAAAGGGTGTATCCGAACCGATTGGCTCAGGCCCTGAGGTCATCATCGCCAAACGACCTTCACTCGGCCAGCTCGACTCAATTGAAGCGTCGGCATCAGTTCACTGAAAAAAGAAGAGGAAAAGTTAGTTCGAAGTGGAAAATCCAAAAGCCGTGAAGACCAAACCAGGTATCAATTCGTGAAAATCCGCGGAACCCTAAAAGGAAGGGAATCCAAAACGAAACCTCAATCAAATCTGAAAAGGGAACCAAATCAGAACATATCAGAATCCAATCAAGACAAAAATGGCAAGTTCAAATCATATCAGATAAAATCCCCAAATCTCTTCAAATCAGTAACGTAAACTCAAAGATCCAAGGCCCAAAAAGAGAAATTATAAAAGGGAACAACGTCACCTCGTGTAAAACCCTAGACAAAACGGCGGAGAACACAAAAAGCGGCAAAGCGAACAAGATCGCGAACAAACGCTAGCGGTCGCGAGAGAGAAAGAGGAGAAGGATCTCGTCAAAAGTAATCATCAGAGTGCAAACCGAGAGGTTGAGGAAGGTTCACCAACGCCGCCTCCATCCACGACGGGCAAACCTTCCTCGGAGGCTCAGTTCACCATCATCGCCTCCCTTCAATACCGATTGCGAACGAAAAACGTAAGCAAGGAACATAATACCGTCACTTTTAACGTTGTTCGGTTTGATTTCAGGGTTTGCAATATGATTGAAGAGAGAATCACAGCGAGAAAGACGATGAGGAAGACGAAGGCATAACGGCGCCGCGAGGGAAATAGGGTTTCTGAAACCCTAAATTTTCCTTTTCTACATCTCACCAACCGGGTTGGGTCCGGGAGTGATGACCGGCCCAACCCCTTTTATTTTTCTTTTTTTCATATTTAGTTAATTTAAATTTTTATTAAAGATTAAGTATTAAAGTTGTTTTTTAAATAAATAAAATTAGAAAACTTTTTTTCATATAATAAATAAAAAAACCTTTTTTTAAATAAATAACTTAAAATCATTTTTTAAATATATAAATTAAAACTTTTTTAAGATTAAATTTAAAATATTTTTTTTTAATTAACATTACTCTTTCTTTTTTATAAATTCATTTAACATCTCTTTCAAAACAACAAAAATCTTCAACATTGCACTCTTGTCTCATGACTCGTCCAATTACCGTCTGACTTCGCCCATTAACGCGTGTGTTCATTTTGCAGCTTATTACATTGTGTTTTATTTAAGTTTCATCATTACAATTTTACCCCTAGCATTAGGACAAAGAGCCGCCGCGCTCATTTTAGGGTTTCCCTCCGTGGAATCCCTAATTTAACCCTAATTACAACTTAACAATTCAACGTAGAGATTTGGAGTTTCTACACTCCACGTAAGCGTGTCCTTAAGACATGTTTATTCCCCTTGAGACCTTGACCACAGTCAAGAAGTCTCTAACCTCCCTTTTGAGGGGAACTACGATTACTCTGATTCCACTCCCGTAAGGATACGTAGGCACAAGATGCGATGTCTTGCCGAGTAAACTTAGAATTAACCCCCTTAGGTCTCTTTTCTCACTTTTAATCCCTTTGTACATATACCTTAAGCAAATAAAATAAAGCAAATAGTAAACATTTGAACAAAAGGTTCCTGTAGAGTACTACAGAAGTTTAGGGTGCTAATACCTTCCCTAAATTTAACCAACCCCCGAACCCTAGATCTTTCCCCGCATTGTGTTTACGATGCAAAATAGGTTTTCCCTCTTTTGACCTTTTCCTTCGGATAAATCAAAGAGCGGTTGTGAATTGAATTGCGATTCAAACTCATTAATAGTTTGTAATCCTATTTCCACCGCAACACACTGCAATCGAAGATCAAAGCCAGGTTTTACCTTCTTGAATTTTCTCTCTGTTTATGTGTTTTTAATGGATTAGAAGCATGCGGTTAGGTTCTCCTTATGATCTATATGGATTCTGGATGATTAATTTGAGCATTAGTGACAATTTAAGGATGATGCCATTTTCGGTTGAGATTGATATCTTGCGATCCTTGCGTTTTTAGCATGATTAAATAGTGTAGTTGAGTTACGGGTGAAATTTAGAGCAAGTTTTATTTAGGAATCGTGGCGAATGGTTGACTATAGAGAGAGTTAGGGTTAAACAGGGGTGGCCGGAAAAGCCACCGGCGATGGCCCTGGTGCGCGCGCGTTTTGCAACTTTCAGAAATTCAAAAGGTTGAAGAGATAATCTTCACCGCCCGTGCGTATTGAAAACTTGACTTAGTCAATCCATCCAAGCGCCCTCATGGCGCCACGTACACCTCCCTTAAGCACACCGTTTTGGTTTAATGAATTGCCCAGGCTTTGTTTGCTTCGCTGCATATACCAAGGGTACATTGGTTCGAATCCTGGCGTGTATCATTTTTTTGATTAATTGGTGAACTGAATTCACTTAACATAGGCGTTGGGCTTCATGACCTTGTGCTATTACCACCCCACCACCAGCCCCAATGTGGATGTACAACATGAAATGGTTACTTAGTGCACTCTCCCTTGGTATTTTTTTCTTGACTGAGTTGAAACTCAGATGGCCCTAGCGCCCTTGTTGCTAGTGACACCCCTTCTTCTGGGCCCAAGCAAAATTAACTAGGTTTCACTGCTAACTGCACCCCTTCCCATTTATTTGTTTTAATTCTTTTCTTTTAATTTTTGTTTTCATGTTGTTAGAAATTAATTCACAAAAAATAATGAATGATGATATTAAATCCTGAGAAAAATTGTGGATACAATTTAATATGTTTAGTATTTTGTCATGATTTTATTTTCCATTTTTCATGCATTTTCATTTTATTGCATATTTTCTAGTTTAATATGTGTTTAATGGTGAAATAATGATGTTGTGATTTTGTCCATTTTCTTTCCCCCTCATGGTTCTGAATTTGATCTTGGATTTTTGTAGGCTGTTTATGTACACATTGATGTTGCCTTGTGATTTTTATCATGATTTTTAGATGATTGTAAATATGCTTTTAGTATAGTTGTTTAGGAGTGATTTTTAGTGGATCTCTTTAGTGATACCTTTCAACTTAGGATTTTATTAGAGAATTAGAGATTGAATTAGGTCCTGATTTTTTAACTGTAGATCATTAACAAGTGCATGTTCCTATAGAAAAATAATTAGATTTTTAGAATGTGTTTTGATATTTTAGATAGAATATTCAAGTTGGTTGTTCATTTGGTGTTTCAATTTTGGTGATTGATTTGGAATGGACTCAAAGTGGGCTTTCCTTGCATAATGGGCTTCTGGTTCCTATTGGAGGATATCATGGACATGATGAAGCTTGTGTGGAGTGGTTGGTGGAGCTTGGATTGGAGCTTTTCCTTCCTTTTTGTTAGCTTTTTGTAGCTTGTAAGATTAGGGCTTTAGGAGAGAGCTTTAGAAATAGTTTTTTCTTCAAATAAACATGGTTGGTTTCATTCACCTTCCATCCCATCCTATGATTCAAAGTCCTTATGTTAAAAGTCCCATATCTCCTTAGGAGGTATGTATGACATTTACAATGAGTAGAACTTTTGAGGATGCCTTTCTCTGATGACTGGTTGAGTGTCAGATGGGATTCCTTTGGTTTCCTTTTCTGCTTCCCATCATCAAATACTCATCTTGTTGATTCCTTTTTCTTGGTGGAGTGCATGGTTAAAGCATGAAGTTGGAGTATCCCTTTCATTCTATTGAAGATGGTGGACTTGAAGAACAGTTACAGACTGTGGACTAGATTGCTGTTAGAAGATTGCTTTGTTGTGAAGCTGTGGATTTGCTTTCCTGTTTGTCTGTTTTCTTCTTGTGCAACTGTATTAATGTGACTTGATTGGTGTGATGCATTTAGATTAGGTCATGTAGTTGAATAAGCCTAAGAGCATCCTAATGGTTGAGATTCTCCCCTTGCTTGTGTTGCATTAGAGGTTGAGTTTCTCCCTCTGCTTGTTTTTTTTACTGTATGGCTTTGCTTGCTGGTATTTGGTACAGCTCCGCTCCCTTGCCTGTGTGGTTTGTGGTCTGTTTGATCGCATCCATTTTCTTCTATTATTTTTGCAGTTATTCATATCTGGCTTGAGGTTGAGATGAGCTTGTGGAGGCTTATGCCCCACACACATTTCCTCTCTCACTTGCATTGCATGCATTTTACTGTTTATCTTTTACTGTTTAAGCTGATGCTTTATCTGTTTCTGTATCTCATTCACATGATCCCCTAGGAATCTCACTTCCTTTGATAAGGAAGTGATGATTAGAACTTTAGGTTGAAACCTATGCATGACAACTTCTAGGAGTTCCCTGTTTTAAACCTCAACCATAGGATGAATCCTTGGCAGGACAACTGTTAGGACTTGATAGTCTCCCCGTAGTTGTCACTCTCTCTTCTCATCTCAAAACAAAACAAAATACAGTAATAAAGGTTAACTGATGTCGTACGTTACGAGCCTTAAGCTATTTGAGAAAGGGTTGTTGAAGGGTCACTCTTCAACAGTCTGGATGTTTAGTATGGTACCCTTAGGGTGACATGCGATGCATTCACTCTCAGGTCATAGTCTCTAGTGCGATATTGGTTGCAAACACCCATAAAAAAAACAGTTCTTCCGTAAAAGACAGAAAACCAACTTCAAACCCTTTTGCCCCGTGGGCCCATAATTCAAAGGAAGCTTTTCTGAAGAAAAGAGTGTCGTTAACTCTCAGTTCTACCGCAAACGGTAACGCCTAAGTCTCTAAGGGTCGAGCTGCGTACGCCAAACTGCTGGAACTGTTTGTTAACCCTACTCGAAAAACAGATGAATCTGAATTCCCGTAATCCGTATTATCCCGAACTACGTAAGCTCTAATCTCTCATGCCTGTTGAGAGTACGTAGGCACAATACTGACGTATTGGCGAGCAACCTTCCCCCATCCCGTTACCCGTAGTTAGTCGAACTACGTAGACTCTGATTTCTCATTCTCTGATGAGAATACGTAGGCATAAAGTGTGACGCTTTGCCGAGTCATTTTCTTTTCTTTTCAGACCAGCCTTGATAGGTAGATAGTAAATAAACCCGTCAGTTAAACCCAACAAGCGTGGATCCCATCGAGTACGATGGACGTGAGGGGTCCTAATACCTTCCCCTTGCATAACCGACTCCCGAATCCAGACAATGGTTGCGATGAACTTGTCTTATACCTTTTCGTCAGGTTTTTCCGATCATTTCCTTTCCCGTTCTAAGGGATAAATAACGAAAGGTGGCGACTCTTCTGTTTTGTCGGCACCTTATTTTCGCGGTAGCGACAGCTGGCGACTCTGCTGGGGATTCTAATAGTTTCCTGGGGATCCAACGTCCCTTATGCGAGTCAATCTGGGGATCCAACGTCCCATGTGCGAGTCCATCCTAGCGCTTACGTGTTTACCTGTTGGGTTGTGTTTATTTATCGCATTTTACTTCCCGCATTTTATTTTTTAGATATGATTATCTGTGCTGCTATGGGGAGGGGCATTCTGATGAGTGATGAGCCAAAACCCCGACTTGAGAGCATACACCTAGTATTAGAGTGGAGATTAGTGACGGACCTGTATGCTTAGCATGCACCAGTCCCCATGAAATCCACACTCAGACGAGATCCTCTTTGATGACTTCTCTTCTGGCCCTTAGGGCTCGACGTGAGGTTGGATCTGAGGGTTGTCGACTCTGGGGACCGATCATTTGTGATTCAGCTAAGAGAGGCCGCTTCAAGAGATGATGATGCCACACCTCCTGGGTACCGTATCATCGTTTCTTGAAAGTCTGTGACGCTGATGAACGCATAGGATGCCGAACCTTGTCCGTGATTAGGTCCATGCCTGTAGGCAGGGTCGGGTTATTGCAGGAAACCTTAACCTTCAGACAACCTGGTTTTCTTGACAGTGAATCAGTTTTGTTGGTATCAGGGGTTCTTATCATCAGAGATGTGTTTGTTCTTGACAGAGCAAAATTATTGGTCCTCTTCAGGGTTTTGTTGTCAGAGTAGTGTTGTGGTTATGCTGAAACAGAGTCGTGGTCTCCTCAACAGCAGCCTTGATCTCCTGCAGCATCCTAGCATTCTTGCATCTTGCATCTTGCATGTCTTTGCATTTTCATTGGCATATCATTAACGTGTGTCTGTGTTGCAGGTGCATACTTCATCCCTGATTCTAGTGAGTTAGCTTCCCCGACCATCATGGAGACTCTGAAAAGAACCATTGCCTACAGATTCCCTACACCAGATGTCAGTGCCATCCTGAGTTTGAAGACCCTGGCTGATGAGACAGTTCTGGCAAGATTCAGGCAGACGTATGGGAGATTGCTGAAGTATGTCTACAAGCCCTCCGCCCACGAGATCAGTGGTCTGTACACATTGCTACAGTTTTACGAGGCCCCGCTGAGATGCTTTCTGTTTCCCTACTATGTTTTGGCCACTACTCTGGAGGAGTATGCTATTGATAGGCATTCCTGTTAAGGATCAAATGCCTTTTCATCATGTTGACACTGAACCTAAGTTGGTTGACCTAGCAGTTATCTTGCATTTGGATGAGTCTGAATTGAGAAAAGGGTTCACTCGGAGAGACAAAGTGTTTGGCTTCCCTATATCGTTTATGGTGGAGGTAGCTCAAAAGTTCGCTAAGAAAGATCATTGGGATGTGTTCAGTGCTACTCTAGCTGTGTGCATATACGGGATTGTGTTGTTCCCGAATCTTCCTGACTTCGTAGATGCTGACGCTTTCTAATTGCTCGCCTCAGGGAATCCAGTTCCCACATTACTTGGTGACCTGTATCATTCTACCCACTACAAGAATGAGAACAGGAGAGGGAAAATGGTGTCCTGCTGCACTCCTCTTTTGTACCGGTGGTTTGATAGCCACATGCCCAAGAGGGGTCCCTTTGTTTCTTCTGCAGCCACAGCTGAGTGGTCTGAGCGCCTGATGGGTTTATCTGCAGAGAGTATCGTTTGGTTCGACCGGGATATGCTGGGTACTGAAGTCATCCACAGCTGCAGTGGTTTTCCTAATGTTCCATTGATTGGAAGAAAAGGATGCATCAACTACAATCCCTCACTACTGGTCAGACAGTTCGGGTATACCTTGAGAGGTCCGCCGAAAGATGAGGAGGTGCAGGAATCTCTGTACCTCAATGGGTTGCTTGAAAGTGACACGGTGACCAAGCTAGAGCATGCTTGGGCTAACATACACAGACGAGGAAAGACGTTGTTGGGTAAGAGCAACAACCAAGCTTATGAGCCTTATGTGAGTTGGGTTCAGAATAGAGCACAAAAGTCTTTGATGCCATTCCCTCTAGTGGCTCCTCCAGCTCCCCTCATGAATGAGAAGCCAACCACTGTAGACATCCTGAAGTATGAACAGGTAGTGGCTGAAAAGGAAGAGTTGAAAAAGGCCAATGAAGAATTGGAGAAAGAGCTGGCACAAGCTAGAAGCGAGAGGAGCGAAGCCGTCCACTCCTTCAAGCGGCAGACAGAGTTGGTGAACAAGTTGGGTACAAACTTGACCAAACAGATAGCTGAGCATGAACACTTGGGTCTGGACTTTAAATCTGTCAATGACGTACTAGCCACTAAGAAGCAGCACTTGGATGAAGCGTACAGAAGAATATCCAAGTTTAATCAGCACTGGAATGCCACTCTAGCCAACGACAAGGAACGGGAGGATAAACTGAAACAACAAATCTCCAAACTGAAGGCTCAGGTGAAGGCTAGTGAGAAGAGGTTTGATGAAGAGACTGCTCGCAGATATGCCGCTGAAGACCTGCTAAACAAGGCTCTCGCTAACCTGAAGGAGCGCAAGCAAATTTTTGAATCCAAGAAACGGAGGTTAGAAGATTGTTTCGGTGAAGGAGCATGGGAAGACTCCATTAAAGGTCTTTAATACACTATTACGCAGAGAGAGTTACTCGTCAAGGGGTTGCTCACTCGGCCTAATCATCCAGAAACGAGGGGTTTGTTAGAAGAGTTTCGCGTCCGTGGCCGTGCTTGACTATATTTGTAATCCTTTGTTTTTGATCATTGTTGTATGCTGACCATCACCAGGCTTGTTGGTCGAGGTCATGCTATTGATTCTGCTTGTACTCAATGACATTGTATGCTGCCTTGATGGGCTTTCTTTATATACATGAAATGTTATTTCCATGACTGGATCCAGACTTCTTATTATCAGCAGCGGCACTCAGGCACTAGAATCGGGGGA
The DNA here is from genome assembly GCA_963859935.3 of Lathyrus sativus. Lineage (NCBI taxonomy): Eukaryota > Viridiplantae > Streptophyta > Magnoliopsida > Fabales > Fabaceae > Lathyrus > Lathyrus sativus. Next base: position 276,424,092 of record OZ012740.1, on the reverse strand, counting down.
GAAATCTCCCTAACGCACAGACACACGTTTGCATTTGCATGAAGCATTTGCATGACAAGCACCTTGTCGTTTTTTCTAACCCTTTGTGTATGCAGGTTGTTCCAGGATTGACCGAAGACTGATCCACCGATATCTGACCAGAGCGAATCAAGCTAGAGCAATGGAACAAGTGCAAATTGACATCTAGGAACTACGAGAGAGGATGGACCGCTTCATGGAGCTAATGCAAGTGGTCGCTACCGGCCAAGACCAGCTCCAAACTCTAGTTCAGCCACTGATCTCAAGGGTTGACAGCAACCGTGTGCTTCATGGTGGGAGCGTTCCAGTCCCTCCACCTGTTGAAACTCCTCAGGGTGGCATCCCCGTGACCGGGGGGAATGGAAGTGGTAACGGCAATGTGATCACTAACATCGGGCCCAATGGTAATACGACTGGCGTCAGTAATGGTAACTTTGAGGCTAATGGCAATACTGGACTAGGCAATGGAAACACAGGTGCTGGAAATCTGTATGGGCCCAATGGAACTCAGCCATGGCTAGAAGATCGCCAAGAAGATTTGTTCTCACAGAGGAGTGCCGAGGGGGAACTGAATGCTGAGGCACGTCTGAGGTTTAAAGCACTCGAGGACAAAATGAAGAGTTTCGAGAACCTGAACACTATGGGTGTCGACATGACTAAATTGGGATTGATTTCTGATTTCAAGGTGCCTCCTAAATTTAAGGTACCCGAATTTGAGAAATACAAGAGCACCACTTGCCCTCGTGTCCACTTAAGGTCATACTATCGAAAGATGTCCGCCCACTCTGAAGACGAGAAGCTGCTGATGCACTTCTTTCAGGATAGTATGTCTGGTCCATCCCTGGAAAGGTATATGGGTTTGGAACCCACCAGTGTGCGCACATGGAAAGAACTTGCTGAGGCCTTTGTACACCATTATCAGTATAACAGTGACTTGGCTCCGAACCGGGTTCAACTGCAGAACTTGTCACAGAAGAACAATGAGGGGTTCAAAGAGTACGCCCAGAGATGGCGTGAATTAGCAGCTAGAGTTCAGCCGCCGATGGTTGAACGAGAGCTTGTTGAGTTGTTTGTAGCCACTCTCCCGGTGGTCTATTACGAGAAACTGGTCAATGGTATGTCAGGGAGTTTCTCCGATCTCATCATTACTGGCGAGCACGTTGAAATGGGATCAAATTGGGGAAAATTCAGGGTGTTTATCTATCCTCAGCTGGAGGAGGAAAGAAACCGTACAGTAACAAAAGGCGTGAAGGAGAGACGAGCGTCGTGTCTAACGCACAGAGGAAAGGTAAGGGCCAGCGCCAGCAGGTTGCTAGCATAACCATACCTGCTGTCCAACAACCCCAGCAGCAGCAACAGCAGCCAAATCAGCAAGGGAACAGAAGGTATCAGAATAGAGCACCTCTGGAAAATCGTCACCTTGAGAAACCAACCATGTCTTATGCTCAGCTATTACAAACTTTGCTTCAGTTACAGCTAGTCTAGAAAAGGACCCTGGCTCCCTTGACAGGGGCACCTCCGTAGGGTTATGGTGCGAATGCAACATGTGACTTTCACTCAGGGGCACCTGGCCACACGATAGAAAACTGTAAGGCCTTCAAGCACAAGGTGCAAGATATGGTGGATGCTAAAATCATCAATTTCTCAGATAATGTGCCGAATGTCACAAAGAACCCTATGCCGAACCATAGGGGAGGTGGGGTGAATGCCATTATTGAAGAAGAGAAATTAGATTTATTGACTGGTGTCAAGGATCTGAAGACACCGCTTAGCTTCGTTAAAGCCAAGCTAATGAAGAGAGGCATCTTTCCGGGCTGTGGAGAATTGTGTATGGGTTGTGCGACCCGTCCTGATGGCTGTGAACAGTTGATAATGGGGATTCAGAGTCTGATGACCGAAGGAATCTTGCAGTTTAGCCAAAGGGTTGAATGTGGATCTGGAGAGGTAATGCTGAAACAGGATGATGAAGTTGCCACCATTACCATCCCTCACAAGACAATAACCATTTATGCGCCCAGGTGTCGCTACTGCGAAAATTGGCGCCGGCTGACAGAAGAGTCGCCACCGTGCGTTATTTATCCGAACGGAGGGAAAGGAAACGCTCGAAGTAAACCTCGCAAAAAACGGGAAAAGGTATGGTCATCGCAACCAAAACTTGGATTCGGGAGTCGGTTACGCAAGGGGAAGGTATTAGCACCCCTCACGTCCATCGTACTCGATGGGATCCACGCTTGCTTGGTTTGTACGGATTACACTTCTATCTAAACTAAAGGATGAGGTCTGAAAAGAAAAGAAAACATGACTCGGCAAAGCATCGCACTTTATGCCTACGTATTCCCGTCTGGAACGAGAAATCAGAGTCGACGTAGTTCGCCTAACTATGGGGGAAGGTGGGTGAAGGTTGCTCGCTAGGATATCGCATCCTATGCCTACGTACTTCCACACAGCATGGAAGATCAGAGCAAACGTAGTTCGGGCTACGCACGACACAAGCTGTTCAAGTGTCTTTTATGAAAAATCTCACCTTAAACAAGGGTTTTCTTATTGCAAAAAAGGTTGATGTTTGTTCAAATCTTTTGACGGAAGAAATGAATTAATTTCTGTTATAACCTTTATTAGTGTTTTTCTGTGGTTCTGAAGAAAGAAGAGATGACACTCTACAAATCCTAGGGTTGAAAAGGGGAATAAAATCTACCCTAATGTTATCATGCATGGGTTAAGACCTAATGTCTATCATGCTTCTCTCTTGCGCAGAGAGAAACAGAGATCCTAAGGGAATAGACGGAAATAGAAATAGCAGATATATACAATAAAACAGTAGAATGCATGGATGCAACAATACAAGCGAGGCAAGGGAGTCCCACTCAACCTCGAACCTAGAAAACAATAGGCAAAAGTGAACAGAATTCACTTTCAACCCAACAGGTTAAACAGCAAACAATACAGTCCGGGAAATTCACACAATACATCAAGAAAAACTAAACAGCAAAGCAATCTTCATCAGCATCAGGCTTCAAGTCAGCATCAACTATCCACAAGCTTCAAGCAAGCATCAGTCTTTTATCTGCAATCTCACAATGGCTTGTCTTTAAGTCCCACTCTCCAAGCTGAGGAACCAATCACAAGAATGAACTGGGTGTTAAGCAATTAGTTGACCACCAAAGGTGGCAAACAGACTGCTAACAACACATAGAATATTTCTCTCAAGAGTTCTATCTCTTAGACACTATCACCAAGCCTTCCAAAGGAAGGGGGTGAGTGTCTTAGAGAGACTCTGCATCACAGAGAAGGATGGAGGCAATCAAGACCTTCCATGTTTGTGAATCAAGTTTTCTACTCTAGAGCTCTGCCTAACTCCTAGATCCTATAAACTTCAACAGCTGCCAGCAAGAGATACTCCTCATCAACTCTGGAACTTGGTCTTCATTCTCTGATCTTCAAATGGGCTTCATCAACACAGTATTCAGCTCAAACCCCAAGCCCCAAACAAACCCAATACCCCACACAGACAAATAATAACCCTAAAGAGGGCACACCACACAATCAATCCAATACAAGCAATATACTAGTAGCACTAGGGGAAACCTAATATTTTCTAAGGGATCTATTATCTACCCATAACCCCTATAGTCCCATACCCCAAAAATCAAATCAAAATTCCTAAAAGAACTGATTTATCTCACCTATATTCACTTAAAACCCTAATTTTAATCACTCTAATCTCACCTAATCAAGTCATCTAAAAATTAATCCTAAAATTACAAATTAAATCCTATATACAAGTTGAGGTCCTAAGTTAATCACCCTAAAAAGAATGGGTCCTAAATCTAAAGGGAACTATTAGAACTAAAATCAACAAAATTATGTACTAAACTAAACCACCTAAAAAGCTATTTAAAAGAAAAATGCACAAAAAATATTAAAACAAAATAAAATGCCATTTTTATTATTGGATATTTTCCTTAACAGAATTATGAAGCTACCACAAAAAGAACGAATTAAAAATAAGATTTTTTTCAATTTTTTATGATTTTTTAAAGGTGCAAAAAATATAAAAGAAAAATAAGAATAAAAAAATGAAATAAATGGGGAGGGGGTGCCAACAGCATAGGCGCTCAGTTCATATATTGATGGGCCAGGGAAGTGGGGGGCGCGTATAGAAAATGTCTGGGCCCATTATGCATCAGAAAAATGAATGAAAAAATAAAAGAAAAAATAAAATGCGAGCGGTGCAGATAGCAGCGAATTTAAGTTCATTTCCATTGGGCTTAGGTTTGGGGGGTGGGGATAACACGATTTGGATCAGGCCCAGGCGTTTCATTAAGTGAAACGCATCGTTTCACCATCATTCTTTCCCTCCATTTCTCTTTTCAAATATGGACCGTTGGATGGGATTAAAAGGTCAAGATCTGGACTTGATCCAACGACCATGGGTCATCGTCCCCAACATGCCATTAGGGTTTCAAAATTTTCCTCTCCCATGCATGAACTTCCACAGCTCTGTTCTCTCTCCTCACTCAACCAAATCCCACGATCCAAAAACAAAAAATGGCCTACTCAAAGCCCTCTACAAGATCCTACACTTAGAATTTTCTAAAACTCACTCTATAATTAAACTCGATAGCTGTAACTTTAGGGCACCAAGAATTGCACCTGATATGCATGGTTATTAAACTTGCTCAAGCTATACTAGAATGTTCTATGTGTTATGCTAATCACTCTAAACTAAAGAGCTAAGATTATCTTGCCCTAATCCATGAGTTCTTGATCTTGAAAGATTCATCACCATGCTATCAATCCTCACGAAATTCACCCTAACTTTCTGAATTCAATCATCTGATCAACCCTAACAGTTCTAACCTATTCTTTATACCTAATTAACACATTAACAAGGAGATAGAGGAGAATTCACCAACCTGCTAGGTAGCTATGGCATAGGTGGTTCCAGTCCAATCCAATGCTTGTAATCCTTCGAGAATGGTCCTTGCTTGATGAGGAGCTTTCTGTTTGCAACAATTATGATGATGAGTGCTTGTAGAAGGAGATTCGAGCCTGTTATGGATCTTTGCAATCTCAACCTTAGAGCTTCAATCCTCCAATGATGTGCCTTTGAACTTGCTTGTATGCACTCACTATGATCTATGGATTGTAGATGAAGGAGAAGATTGAACAGACTTGATGTTGAATATAGATTTTCACTCTTTCTTACAATGGAAGCAACAATGGAATTCTCTCTCTTCTCTCTCTCTTTTCACCAACCTTTTGCACTAATGGACTCAATTCAATATATAGAGGATGATGGACAGATCTAGAAGTTTCTGGATTGATCTTAGAGGATTCTAGAATGTGGTGGAAGAATGTGGAAATTCTCATGTAATGACACTTTGAAATATCTCATCTCATGCCTGAATTGTCCTTACAACCCTTCAATTACACTTTAAAATCTCCTCATATGAGTTATTGTAAAGATATGAGTGCTTATCATGTTGATCCCTTGCCTTTTGCTAAGTTTCATATGGATGCCTTATGATGCAAGCAAGAACATTACAAAGCAAGTCCAAAATTTAAGCCCTAACTCAAAAAAGTGGCTGAACCAATGTCTTTAAAATATTGTTTGGAATCAATTTGGTATATTACATGCCCCATTTTGGATTTGTAGATCTCTCAAACCAATTTTTCATTTGAACTTTTTCAAGTTATATGCCTTTTTTAAGTCATTTTCCACCAACTTTTATCAAATCTTGTTCTATACATTTACAAACTTCCATGACCTCCTTTATAGACTTAAAATGACATTTTGAGCAACTTTTATGTTGTGAAGTTTTTCATTTGAAGCTTCCTTGTATGAGTTTTAGGCACAGGCTAAGAATGACCTGTAATTCTCAAATGACCAAAATACCCTTTGCTTGCCAAGGACATAAGTAGAGTTCCACAAATCATATGAAGGCATACCATACCTTTCTAGAAATATAAGACAATAAGGAACAACTCTAATGTTGTCCAGAAATCCATTTGAAATCTCCTTGAAGGTCAAACGTTGCTTGGAAGACAGACAACTTTCACAGACAAATTTCAGTGCCCTCAGATGACCTGTAACTTTCAAGAGCTATAACTTGAGTTCTATAAATCATCTTGATGACTTCCACCACTCAAATTAAAGCTATGAAGATACTCTACAAGTTTCATGTGGACCAGAAATTCACATGAAGCTTTCATCTTGAGTTACACTACTTTGAAGTTTGACCTAAATCAGGGGATTTTACACTGAAACCCTAATTTGGTAACTCCTCTTCTCCTTGACTCCTGTTGATTTTTCTTGGGCACAACACCATATCCATATCTAGATAGCAAATAATGAATCCCACATCCTTCAAATGATCCTTGATGCCTTTCAAAACAAGTCTTTGACCTAGGGTTGACCTAGTGTTGACCCAGATAAAACCCTAGTTGACTGACTTCAACTGAGGCTCTTGCAATCATTCCAATGACTTGGTTCTTCTTCAAAATGATCATATAGGCTTTTCATAACATCCATACACACCTCATGCTCTTGGCTCATAGCTCACACTTCCTCTGATGATCCCCAAACAACCTCAAGATAGGGGAGAACTCACCGATCAACCTGTCAACTCTTTAAAGCTCAAATTCTTCCCTGATGACCTGAGTAGTCTTGAACATGCATGAAACCCTTGAATATGCCTCTTGAGATAAGAATAGCACTTGATCCTCTGATTAAGATAGCTTGCTCATGCTATGCAATGCAGATGAATACACTATGTACATAATGACTATGCAAATGACTATGCAATTGAAACATAAACCTAGGTTAGAAAAGGTTGGGCAAATTTTGGGGTGCAACAGCTGCCCCTATTCAAGCGGCTTGGACCCGACTAGATGAAGAGCGCGCAGCCTTCAGACATTCAAGGTACGAGACGGTTGAATACGAAAGAACCCGGAAATTTACCAACCGCAAAAATAAATTGCGCAAACGACTACTGCTTGGGGAAACCTTCAGGGAAATGACTTCTGTTGTCACAGCAACAACTAACCACTCCTCTGTCAATGCTGTTTTTGTAGAATAATCTGATATTGTCCGCAGACCACTCCATCCCGAAGAAATGAGCATACACCAAATAACGAGAAATTGTTGATATCACTTATCAACCTCTGTTGATCTCACTTATCAACCGAACACACGCTAACCAGCGGGAGAATATTGACTTCACTTGTCATGTTGACTTCACTGATCAACCCTTCGTATCCTGAAGAAACGAGCAAACGCTTAACCAAGCAGGACAATGTTCGAAGACATGAACAACCGACTCCGCGGGGGAAATGAGCAACTTAACTAAGTAACTCTGAGAGGACAATTCTGACGACTGCCGTCAAACACCTGATGGGGAAATTGGGGACTTAACCAAGCACCCTTGTTGAAAAATACGAGGAATTTAACCAAACAACTCCTGTAGCGAGCTCCCTGCTGGGGACTATGAGGGACTTAACCAAGCAACCCATTGAAGTAACACCCTGCTGGAGCACATAATTCTGCTGGAGTAACTACGGGTAACGACCCAAAAATCTGCATTACCACTCTCTAATACTGATACTACAGCATCCTGAGAAAAACTCAGCTGGGGGAATACAAGTAACTTAACCAAGCGACTTGTCAAAGAATACCCTGTCGGGGACTACGAGGAACTTAACCCAGTATCCCGTTGAAGATCACCCCGCTGGGGATTACGTCTCTACTGGGGTAACTGTGGGTTGTTGCACCCCAAATTTTGACCCCTTATATCCTCTTCATATCATATGCATTTATTTATCTAACTTTAACAAGTTTCAAAGTGTATTTTGTCAAGACACAGATGAAACGGGGCTCCGCACTGATAAAATCGAAGGTTCGAGGATCGGGCAACCATCGCTTTGGGATGAATCATTCATGAAATAAAATCAAGAGTATCATATTGGGCCATGTGTGAGTTCAATTTGAAGTAATCACCCACAGATGGGGTGCAGTGCAGTTTAAGGCACCCAATTAGGGTTTTGCGAGTTAAAAAGTCAACTGTGGTCTGACTTTAGACTCGGGAAATAATTCAAAGATAAAAGTATGGTTTAAAAAGTTAATGTGGCTTAGTGAAGTCCCCTCAAAGAGTTTCAAAGTCTTGGAAGCTCTGAAACATGAACAGACAGTTCGGTAATCGCCGATTGATCGTACGGTTGACCGAAAAGTCAACCCCCTCAAGTTTTAGGAATTGGACTTCAAGTGGTGAAGCAAAGTTGTTCCTTATGTCATGAGGGACCTACATATCAATTTTCATGATCATCGGATCAAAGACGTGAGAGTAATTTGAAAAACGGGAAATTAGGGTTTCGAAAGGGGCTAAACCCTAACTCCCTAACCGCACATCCGATTGAAGTGGTTCAAAGCTCGTCGGAAAGCTCTTAACAAGTCCTACAAAAGTCCTATACTAGTCCACTCTCATAAAATGCATGGAATTGGAGTTATCATCAAAATCATCTTTTTAGTACAAAACACTTAGTGGATTTTTCAAAATCTGGCTGCATCCAAACTTGTTTTTTGCTAACTTTAAGGGGTTTTTTAACCCAGTTCCATCAAGAATTTGTAAATTCCTAAAACATGAAAGTTGTAGAGCAACACAAGGGCTTTCCAAAAAGTGCAAGAACTCCTCAAAAGGATTTGTGAGCAGGAAGTTATGATGCCTTGAATTTGGGCCTGCCACACTTGAAATCCACTTGGTCCAACTTCTCAAAATCAGAATTTTTCATCTCCAACCACTCTCCACCCTTGGATCATGTTGCAATCTGATAATATGAGGTATTAATGGATAGAAAACCAGGAAAAAGGATTGAAATGATGTGCCAAGCAAGTTGGAGCAAGTAGGCATTATAATAATCATTTTTTGTGAAGGAAAGAGAAACTTTTCCTCCCACATTATGACAGCAGCAGCAAGGACTCTCTCCTATCACCTCAGCCATCTCTCCAATTGCCATTTGCTTACATAGAGCCTTGGAGCTGATGTGAAGATGGCTGCCACAAAGATCTTGCAAGATTTCTCAAAGAAATGTCATGAAAATCTCTCCAACAATGGAAGTTACCAAGCTACCCTCACCCTCATCCCTCCTACAAATAGAGGCATTCTCACCATCTTCAAACCACACCAGAGCTGCTAATAACATCAACATATTACAACTCTCCTTCTCATTCTCCTCTAGCTTGTAAGTGAAGAAAAGCTTAAAAACACCAAAAATGGGCATTTTACAACTTTCATGCCATTTTCTTTTCTAGCATTACCAACACTCTCACAACCATCCACACATCTTCTAAATCACATATAGAAGGTGTGTAATCCCTTGAACCACCAAAAATCTCAAAAAATCAAAAAGTCAACTCTCATCCCACCATACTTTGACCAAAGCTATAAAAATCACCAAGTCTTGTTCCAAACAGTTTTTTGAGGTTTTGATCAATCATACACCTTACAAATGGTATATCTCAACTGTCAAAATCATTAGCAACCATTGGAGGCTCATATTTTTCACTTTGGCTTCATAAGTGTGTGGTTACTTAAAGTTGAAGAAAGCTCAAAGGCAAGAAAGTGAAGTGAAAGATCTCTGGGTTTCTCAACCATTTTAAGTTGTTCAAAAGGATCATCAAGAGGTATGTGATCTGTCTCCTTTGGCATTTGTAGCATTTCTTTTGATTTTGGCATTTTGAGCATCTTGATGTGTTTTTTGAAGTCATAAGCACTTGTTAACTTTCATGATATCATGTATGTAACTTATGAGATTGTTATGTGTGCCTTCATGTGTATTGGAGTTTGTCATTGCTAGCTTTCTTTATGTTTGCCTACTGTCAAAACCAGTTTACCCTATGCCTTATTATTTTGATAAAAGTTGGTTTAAGACAAAAAAGGGTTTAATCCCTTAGTTCAGGTTGGTAATTTGGTTCTGTTACAGCAATATTCCTTTTACCTTGATATGTTTTCTAGCATTCTAGGTATAAGTCACTTACATGTTTAGTTTGTGATATGTTAACATTGTACCATTGAAACCATGCTGCAAACCATTGAACCATGTTTAGCTTGTTAGGCCAGCTTTGCTTGAAATCAATTTGTCATGATATGAATTGTGTGTGTATATATTGTATCTGTCATGAATGATTGGTTTTGACCATAAGAGCATGTTTGCTATCAGTTCTGTTTTGGAGGGTTACATACCTTAGGTTGTTATTTCTGTCAAAGTTCTTGCAAGCTGTTTTAAACCCATGTTTTGACATATAAGAACCATTTAATAAGTGTTGATTGAATTAAGTTGTGTATGTTGCATCATGAACTAATCTTCATTTTTCAAAACAGCATATCAAATATTCTGGTTCATATCATTACAGTCCACCTATCAAAATCTGTTTAGAGTTGTTTTCTTATGACCCTTGCATCTAGAATCTATTATTTATCTATTTGAAACTTGTGCATGCATCCATCTGGTCCTAATCACTTCTGTTTCAAGCCCTAACTACATGATGCATTCCTAAGGCAGTTTGTGCATTTCACTTTAATGTTGTTTAAGGCTTGCTCTTGTATACATTTTGCATCAAAAATCAATGAACCAGGTGGTTATAGCTGAGCATATCTCTTTCTGTTGTGGATCTCAAGATTACAAAATATCAGTTTATATTTCACAGTTTGTGCATGAAATTTCATAACAGTTTTGATCACCAAGTTAATTTGAACTCATTCACTTGTGTTTACTTATGAGGCGTACATGTTTATATTGAATTGAATGTAGTTGGTTGTACTGTTTTGAGAAATCTCAGGGAATACTGTGTGTTGTCCAAAACAGTAGCACACTTCCTTTGTGTATGGCAAAGTAGTTCTTGATCCCTCATTTATGTTTGTGTATGTACTTGAAAGATGTCTAAATGCCCACCTTACTACTTCTCTGCCCATTGTCACGTTTTCATCCATTGTTTTGCATGACATAAGCACTTAAGCACACACAAATGACAACTTCTGTATCAAGCTTAGCTTTCACCCAAATCATATCATGTACATGTCACACTCATCATTCTTGAGTAGATTGTATCATCACTTAATCAAAACACATTGCCATGAGATCCACATTTCAAGATTGGTGCTTTACCTCATTGTTTTACATTTCACATAGCAGTTGGGTTTGTACTTCATAAGTGGTCATTAATGAATGTATAAGCATGTTGTGTATGGCATTTAATGTGAGTATGAGTTCATCATCTAACCATAGCATGACTGTTTTGGTTCTTAATTGCATCACACACACACTTGGCAATCACCACCTGCTAGGATATTTGCCATATCATGATTCAAGTTAGCATTTGAAGCTTATTCCCTCTGTTTATGCCTATTCCATGATTTGGCTCCCATTTGACATTTTTCAAACTTTACTTGGCATTGCAGTTGTGTTTGGTGTGTAGCATTGGTATTATGATCTGTTTGTGTATCACTGCATCCTAAATATTCTAGACTTCATGCCTATGTTGATTTCTGCTCTAATAAACTAGTTTTCCCCTCATGAATGGTATGTTGTCTGGGTTTAAGTAACAGGTCCTTTTGGTTGTTGACTTGATACTGAATTGTTATTGATAGCTAATTACTATTTCCTGCTTCATGTCATATCTTGACCTAACCTATAATGCATTTGGTTATGACTGTTACATATTCGGTTGCTTAAGCAGTTTGTTTTTTTACTTGAAGTCATGTCATCTTGTTGGTTTTTTTAAAAAGAGCAAGTTCATCAATGTATTGCATTATCCATGTTTCTGTCTGAGCATTAAATCAATCTGACTTAGGAACATCATCAAGAGCATGTTAGATGATTGGATTGTTGTCTAATATAGAGCAAAATCAGGACTGGTTGCATCTCTGATTGATTATTAGTCTGCTGTCATACTTGCATCATTGTTTTTATGGTGAGAATCATTTGTCATAACCTGTTAGCCTCAATCTAAATCTAAGGCTTTCTGCTAATCTTGGGATATGATTACCTTGCTGTTTCTGTTTCCCAAATCACCATACCATGCTTGCTGTCTAAATTTATTGTGAGGTTAGTCAACCTAGAATTCTTATCAGAATTCTAGTTGGTCTTTTAGAGATCATCAGTGATTTGTTTTGGTGCATTGATTCTGTCAGTTACTTTCTTTCTTGTATAATCATGGATGTTACTTGTTCATTTTTGTTACTTTGGTTTTGGTATTCAGTGTGTTACATATGTGTGTATATTGCATTTTGCTGTTGCATGCTTGCATTTACATATCTTGCATTCGAATTTTAAAACACTGTTTTTTTCATAAACCAAGACGACAAGCTGAGTGAGGGCATTGTACTCACTATGCTCATCTGAATGATGTGAATTCCATGCAATTTCTCCAACACCTGCCTCTGTCAACTAACAGCCCTTCCAATTTGTTTTGTTGCATCTTCATTAAAATTCAGTTTAATCTTTTCATTTTTGTAAGTGTTAATGATCTGCTGCATTTGGTTTGATAAATTGTCGACCTCCAACTCATTGCTTCAAACATCATAAGAATATGCACTTTCTAAAACATTGGTTGCAACTCATGTGCCATATTCTGTTCTAGCTAGAATTTAACCCCCTTTGAGTTTGGAATATCTTGTATGCTATATTTGAAGTGTGTGTATACTCTTAAACTGGTGCAATCTGGACTTAGTTGGCTTTTAGCATTGAACATGCGTTTCCAAGTTTCAATTGGCGTGTTCATTTGATTTTTATTATGTATGCATAATTTGAGGAAAAAGGTGGCACCATCATGATCCTCATAAGATTCCAAGTAGTTTTGACTAAAATATCATCCATTTCCATAGAGTTTTGACATGGTTTGAATCCTTCACGCCTCTTGCATTTTGGTTGTTTATGTTGCCCAGAAAATCCCTTGAGCACGCCATATGTATTCATTGGGGTGGCTAAATACACGGATGTATCGCCACCCCAGTGGTTCCTACCCTGCCTTTAAAACGCCTCCAAAGCCTTGTGTCCCGGGTTCGAGCCCCAGCGAGGCATTTTGCCTTAATTTATTTCTTTTTTCATGTTATGTTACATTATCCATTCTTTCCTTTTTCTTTCAGCACGCGCGTGTGTGCCCCAGTGGTGAATTTGTGTGTTTGTAAACACTAGGGCGTGGGTTCAATCCCCACCTATGCCCATTCTTTTATTGGTTTGTTTATTTTATTATCATGAAATATATCAATTTTCAAACGTTCATAACTTATTTATTTTTTGTCAGATTTAATCCATTCTTTTTGCAAAATCTTTCTTATAATGTCTAGTTTTGTTTAGTAAATTAAAATCTCATGATTGATTATCTCAACAATACTGGGGTATATTTGTTAATAAATTCACTCTCAAGTCGTTACCTTGCGTCTTGATTTAACTTACCCTCTATGCCATGTTTGTCTTGTAAGATTTATGGGTATTTGTTTATGTTTGTTAACATATTGAGACTTCATTCTTTTGTTGGTTGTCCCCATGAATTCTTATTCCTCCTAAATTACGAGGTTGAACTAATTTATTCATTTGTTTATATGGTTGTTACCTTCAATATACTTTCATCTTTGTTAAGATATACCTTCATCTTCGTTAAGATATGCCATTAGTGACATTGCTTGTATACCTTGGTTGAAACCATTCATCTAACTGAAATTACTTGCTCCTTATAATGTGCTTACCCATCTTAGATTGTAATCTTTGTCTTTTATATTCCTCATACTTGAATAATTCATTACCTCCGCCTTTGACTTTGAAAAGTCATTTTGAGCCTTAGTTAAGATCAAAAGTCATAAGCCATTTGACTTTGCTTAAAGTCTAAACAACCTTCCCCCTCACTAGGAGTGTTTACAACTAGAACCCTAGGATAGAATTGTTAACTCTATGTAAGGATCATGGATATGATCACTTACTTCCCCCTTTGAGTGTTACAACATAGACATAGAGAGTTTTGTAAAACTCTACACAAACATTATTATGTTTGTTCCCCTTTGAACCTTGATCATAATTGAGTGTTCTTCAACCCTAGTGAGGTGAACTACGATTGCTCTGATTCTATCCTAGTTAGGATACGTAGGCAGAGGACGCGATGTCTTTGCGAGCAAACTTAGAAGCTATCATTAGGTCTTAACTTTCACATTTTTACCCAATACCCAAACCTTAGCAAATATTTAACAAACTTAGCATACAAACAAACAAAAGGTTCCTGTAGAGTACTACAGATGTTTAGGATGTGAAATACCTACCCTATGCATAACCAACCCCCGATCCCCGAATCTCTTAGCGTTGTTGTAACATCGCGCAAAAGGTTCTTTCTTTCTTTAGACCTTTCCTTTGGATAAATTAAAGTCCGGTTGTAAAGGAATTAAGGTTCAAGTTAATTCAATAGCTTGATATCCGATTTTCACCGCAACAGAAATGGCGACTTCACTGGGGAAATTGCTTACTTAACTTGAGGGTTTAGCCTATTTTGTTTAAAATGTATGCTATATTTGTAAATATTTGCTTAACATGTATATTTGTCAATATATTTGTATGTTGGATATTGGGTGCTTTGAGTGGTGAGACGGTCGTATACCCGGACTTGAGTGCAATTGTGATAGGATGGTGGTATATTCAAGAAGGCTTATAGGGAGTTGATTCCCGACCAAGCTAACTTGAGAAACCACCGCTCAGTGTAGGCCCTCTTGAAAGTTTTAGTATTGTTGATCGAGTATTCGTGAAAACAATGCTACTTTCAACGAAGGAGCCTATGACACTGTGGGCTTTTAGAATACATTCTACCCCACTTTGGCCTTATTAGGACGTAGTGCGATGACTATAAGGAAGTATTTCCGAAGTAGTCGATACGCGATACTACACTCAGACAAGATTCTCTTGAGAATATTATCAATTACCAAGTAATTTGGGAAGTCGATAATATCCGAAAGATGGGTCGATGACTCTGGGAACTTTGTAGAACCCGTTCGGCAGGTACAATCAATCCGTAGCACAATTTTTGGGGATGGGTAGACCTTTGAACTCATGCCTGTCCTTAACCCTAAACCTGTGTTGTGTGCATATGCATCTTGTTTATGTTTTCATATCATCATATCATCATATCATCATATGGTTTCATGGAACTCAGACTTTGTTGTTTGTAAATATCAGAGGTCGTCATGAACATTGAAAGAAAGAAAACTTTGAAATACACTTACAAGGGTTTTAACCTAGATGATTTGAAAAGATTGAGCACCTTGGTGACAGATTCAGAGGGATTTCAAAGCCGGTACGGGAAGCTGTTGCTACTCTTGAAGATAAAAATGGATAGTGGACTTCTCTCTACCCTCCTCCAGTTTTATGACCCGCTCTACCATTGCTTCACATTCCCTGATTATCAGCTAGTACCCACACTAGAAGAGTATTCGCAGTTAATTGGGTTGCCTATTCTTGAAGAATCTCCTTTTCCGGTTGTAGAGAAGGACCCCAAAGAGCAGGATATCGCCAAAGCTACACGTATGGGAGTGGATGATATAAAAAAGAATCTGATTACAAAAGGGGGAGTCTTCGGGTTAAAAGCAGAATTCTTGGTTGAGAAAGCTCAATACTATGCAGATCATTTAAGCATGGATGCATTCGAAGCTATCCTTGCCTTACTCATCTATGGTATATTCTTGTTTCCAAGTTTTGAGAATTTTGTGGACCTCAATGCCATCAAAATTTTCTTAAAGAAGAACCCTGTGCCTACCTTGTTAGCAGACGCGTACCATTCTGTTCATCTGAGGAACTTCCATAATGGAGGAATGATCACTTGTTGTGCTCCTTTATTGTACAAATGGTTCACTTCACATTTACCCAAAGCCAACGCTTTTTGGGATCCAAAGAAAGGATGGTGGTCACAAAAGATCATGGCTCTTACCCATTCTGATATTGATTGGTATAATCGTGATTATGATGGGATAATGATCATTGACAGTTGTGGGGAATTTAGCAACGTACCTCTTCTCAGCATTAATGGAGGGATCAGCTACAATCCTATACTTGCCCGCCGACAATTGGGATACCCTCTAAAGGACAAACCCAAAAGTGTTCAAGTAGAAAGCATCTTCTTCAAAGAAGGGGAAGACAGTCAAGGATTAAAAGAGAAAATTCTAGAAGCTTGGAAGCGTCTGCATAAAAAAGGAAAGAAAGATCTTGGAAAACTCAACTGTGTTTCTTTAGAACCTTACCTCCAATGGGTTCGGAAAAGAGCCGTCACACTAAAGATGCCATATCCTAAACAAGAGCCTATGGCCTTAAAGGAAGAACGCCCTTTGGTCTTCATGTCTGAAGAAGAAAAGTTGAAAATTGCTTTGGTCAAAGCACAACAAACTGAAGAAGCTTGGAAGCACAAGTATCAGATAGTCATCGAAGAAAATGCAGAGCTCCGGAGACAACTCCAGTCAAAAGATGAAGAAATCCTCTCTTGTAAGAAGAGGAAAGCACTAGAGGAGCCTTATGAGCCTCAGTCTAATCCATGGAAGATAATTGTGGACAGACTCATCATTGAGAAGACTCAATTGGAAAGAAAGATCGAGAAACTCAACCTCAGGCTGCTAGGAGAACCTTGATAGATTGCGCCAAATTGTAGTTAAAACTCTTGTAAGAGGAAATGATGTTTTGTAATCTGTTTTGTTTATTAATGAAATGACGATTTCCGATGTTCAAAAATATCTGAGTTCCATGACAATCATGTGCATTTGCATTCACGCTTCTTCTAATCATTCAAGGAAATTCAACTTTTCTTTGCAGGCAACAACATGGTAAGAAGAGACATGCTTCGAGTCCCGGATCTGAGATTGGGCCGTCTAAGAATGCTAACCAGACTTGTTCGAAATCCTGCTGCTTTCATAGACAAATATGGGGACCTATTGCCATTAATAAGCGCTCCAATCAAGGAGCCCATGTTGCAAGCTTTGTTGGAGTTCTATCATACAACTTATCACTGCTTTGTGTTTCCAGATTTTCAGTTACTCCCGACCCTCGAAGAATATAATGCTTACTTGAAGATCCCATGGGCTCTTACACTCCCTTATGGAAAACCAAAGAAGAAGGACTTAGCTAAAGCCCTGCATATCAAGCTGGAAGACTTACCACCAATGAGGGCGAAAGCAGGGTGGTATGGAATGGATGCCGGGCCTCTAATGGAAATGGCCGAGTATCACTATGAAAGTCGAAACCTGGGTATTTTTGAGGCAATTTTGGCACTACTAATATATGGACTGTATCTGTTCCCAAGCAATTACGACTTCATCAGCGAGGAAGCAATACGTCTCTTCATCCTCAAAAGTCCGGTCAACACAATACTGGCTGATACTTATGTGGTCATTCACCGTTTTGCCTTGTATGATTGTGGGCGATACTCATGCTGTCTTGCACTACTCGACCGATGGTTTACTTCTCATCTGCCAAGGACCCATATCCTTTGGAGGCTTCCTACCAAAAACGCTTGGGTTTCTAAACTTGTCACTCTCAGACACCATGATATCACCTGGTACGACACTAGCATCGGCGACCAAATCATGATTTCCAGTTACGGAGATTTTCCCAATGTGCCTCTCGTTGGGATAGAAGGGGTGATCACTTATAATCCTATCCTTGCTAGGCGTCAACACGGGTATCCTACCGGGCCAGAGCCTGAACCAGAACTGTTGAGGCCCCGCTTCTGTGAGACAGGTCGCAACCAAGAACAAGAAGCTAATGCCGAATACGCTCAAAGAGATCCACACCTTATGGGCCCAACTCCGATGGAGAATGCAAGTTGCCTAACCACTAGGGGGTACCTGCTATGGTCAAAGGAAATTGCTCTAATCATGTTCTACACTCACGACTACGAGATAACCATGGAACCTGAAGTCCCGGCGACTAGGGAAGAACTGAAATACGCCTTGGTTAAAGCGCAAAGGGAAAATGAAGACCTGTGGGAGATTATCCGCCAGGATCAAGTTCATGCCGGGGTCCAAGAAGGAGAAGGGTCGTCTTGTTAGATTGGTTTTTGTTTCGTCATTTCCCTGCTTTCCCTAAAAAAGGATTGAAATCCTGTTTGTTGCATTTACTTTCATTATAAGAAAAGTCTTGCTTTTTAGCAAAGACCACTCTATTGTAACAGATTCCCAGCTATCAAATGAAAAACGCTTTTTAAAGCACGTCGTCACATGTTGGTCTAACTTTTTGTTTGTAAACGAAAATTTTGAGTTTCCTTGAATGGTTTATGCATCTGCATTCGCATGTCATCCTACATCAATCTTGCATTTGGGGTTCCGCAGCTCATCTTTTGTTCTTGTCCAGAGAGAGAGAGAAAGAAAGAAAGAAAGAGAGAGAGGAGAAAAGGAGTCACGCTGAGTACTCACCGATACAACACACGGTCCCAAGCTCAAAAGAAGATGGCAGATAACGATCAAAGGTTCGACCGAATGGATAATGACATTGAAGGGATCAAAGGGGACGTCAACCAGATCTTAGAAGCCCTCAACATGATCAAAGCAAAAATGGATACACAACCTACAGTGATCTCCGAAGTTGCCACAACAGCAGCCAATGTCACGATGGCCCCTGTTACTTCAGCAGAGTTTCCTTATGGCATGTCCCGGGATTTTATACCACCTTTCAACGGCATGCAGTCTTCAGGTCTCAATCTGTTGTTCGACTCAACCATCAGAAACCCCATTTTTACTACAGCAGGTGGACCCACCACAGTACGACCAGTCTTCGCCAATCAACAGCCAATCTTTGATATACCCGATGGATCCGAAGCTGAGGATGAAAAACACGAGAAGTTAAGGGTAGAAATGGACATCATGGCCAAGAGGATGAGGGCCATTGAAGGAAATCATGTCTTTGGATCTGATGCCAAGGATCTATGTCTGGTGTCTGGATTAGTGTTCCCTCAGAAATTTAAAATACCGATCTTCGACAAATATGAAGGGACCACTTGTCCTAAAGAGCACTTAATCATGTACTGTAGGCGGATGGCTCCGCATATTGAAAACGATAAACTGTTAGTACACTGTTTCCAAGATAGTCTAAAAGGAGCTTCGGCCAAGTGGTATCTCGGTTTAGATCAAGCTAAGATTCACAGTTTCCAAGACCTCTCAGATGCTTTTATTCAACAGTACAAGTACAACATGGACCTAGCTCCAGACCGCCGTCAGCTCCTTAACATGACGCAGAAGAATACCGAAACCTTCAAAGAATATGCGCAAAGGTGGCGCGGAACTGCAGCACAAGTAGAGCCTCCTCTTACTGAGAAGGAGTTGGCAGATTGGTTTGTGGATACAGTTCGACCCGAATTCTATGAACGTTTGATCAGCAGCGTTACAACAAATTTCTCTGATATTGTGGCAGTAGGGGTTAAGGTAGAAGCGGGTTTGAAGAGCGGAAAAGTGACTACTTCAAATGTTACTTCAAGCGCCAACACGGCAAAGAAGCCAGTCGGCTCGTTCCACAAAAAGAAAGAGGGAGAAGTGAGCGCAATCACATATGGAAAGAAAGTACAAAGCTCTCGAAGCCTCCACCAACAATACCAACCATCATATGTAGCGGCAGTGACCCCGGTTTTTCAGCCTTCTTCGCAGCATGGTCCCCAACCTGGGGCATTCAACAATCAACACCAGTATCAGCCTGGCGGTCAGCAACAGTATCGCACCAGTAATCAACAACAAAGCCAGCAGCCGCAGAGTCAACAACCTCAGAACAGGGCCCCGAGGGCAAATTATCCAGCAAATAGGCCAAAGATACATCCTATTCCAATGAGTTACACCGACCTGTTTCCCATGCTAGTAGAAAGAGGGTTGGTTAAAACAAGAAAATTGGGTGCTCCACCTAATCCACTCCCGTTCTATTATGATGCGAATGCTCGCTGCCCATTTCATGAGAATGCTCCAGGCCACAATCTCGAAGGTTGCTTTGCCCTTCAGCACCTAGTTCGTGAGCTTATCGAAAAGGGAACTCTATCCTTCGAAGATAATCCGCCCAATGTTAAAAGCAACCCTCTTCCCAATCATGGTGGGGTCAATGCCATTACTGAAGAAGGGGAGGGGTCAGAAGATAAGAAGGTTACCACTGTTGGTGAGATCAAAGTGCCATTAGCAGACTTGCACAAACGCCTCGCTCAAGCGTGGTTACTCAAGACATCTCACGAAGATTGCAAAGAATGTATGCTGAATCCTGAGGGTTGTGACGCTGTGAAAAAGGATATTCGAGCTATGATTGAACAAGGAATGATAGAAATCGCTAACCGAAAAAAGGAAGAAGATGTGGCAGTCATCGAGCCTGTGTTTAACATACCAGGAGAATCCAACAAGGGAGACGGGTTCAGAGATGTTAACAGTAATATAAACTACAAGAATATTCGGCCAGTATTTCGTGATGACGAACCCCCGAAATTCGGGAGAGGACAGACTAGGTTTGAGCCAAGAGGAGGATTCCAGCCCCGCCCAAGAGCCGTGACACCAAAACAAGATTATTCATGGTGTGAAGGGATTTTCAAAGAAAAGAAACCAGTAAGTGTGGCCAACATCGCCGGTGGAAGCAAAATGACCCGGAGTGGTCGTATTTATCAACCTCGAACATACAATGAGGCTCCTCCACCAGCAGTTTCCGTTCAAAAGACGCCTGTTCCTCAGAAGCCTGTTCCGGAGACAACCACTGACAAAGAGCCTTTAGTTAAAAGAAAAGAAAGTCTCAAGAACGATGAAGAAGAATTCCTGAGAATCATCCGGCGAAGCGATTATAGGGTGGTGGACCAATTGAATCAGACACCCTCCAAGATCTCGGTCATGGCTTTGCTTTTAAGTTCTCCAGCACACCGCCAGGCATTACTCAAAATCCTAACGCAGGCTCACGTCACTAAGGATATTACAGTGGGGCAGTTCGACTCCGTTGTAGCAAATATCACTGCCTGCAACACCTTGAGCTTTGATGATAATGACCTAACGACTGAGAAGCGCAAGCACAATCGTGCCTTGCATGTATCAGTCAAGTGTGAAGCGGACACAATGTCCCGAGTTCTTGTGGATACTGGGTCAGCACTCAATGTAATGCCTAAAAGAACTTTGGCCAAGCTGGCGTATCAAGGCGCTACCATGAGACCAACCTCTCTTATAGTCAAGGCGTTCGACGGATCCAGGAGAACCATGATAGGAGAAGTTGATCTCCCTGTTCTAATTGGACCACAAATCTTTGAAATCACCTTCCAGGTGATGGACATAAATCCGCTTTATAGCTGCTTATTGGGAAGACCCTGGATTCATACAGCTGGCGCTGTCACTTCCACGCTCCACCAAAAAATGAAGTTTGTTGTAAATGACCAACTAGTCATTGTCCATGGAGAAGAGGACCTGATGGTAAGCAACTTGTCATCCTTCCGGTATATTGAGGCTGATGAAGACTCTCTCGAAACAGCTTTCCAAGCACTAGAAATAGCTCACGCTGTTCTAGTAGATGAATCAGACATAACCCAAAGGCCATTATTTACCTCTGCTCAAAGTATTAAGGCAGCACTGAAAGCCGGAGTCCCACTGGGTTGGGGAGAGGTCATCGAAGTCAATGCTCGGGCCAAGAATGATCGACAGGGGTTGGGTTACAAACCAACTCCGGAAGGCGAGCCGGAAGAAAGCACCATGAGGAAGAAGTCCTTAAAAGAGATATTCACCAGCGGCGGTATGCAAGTCAATGCCATTATTTCTGAAAATGAGGACGGTAATCTGGATCATCTAATAATTAGAGGAGGAGGAGCATTGCGCAATTGGGAGGCTGTGGAAGTTCCCATCTTTTTACCTTTAGAGTAATTCATTCTGCCTGTTAGCTTTGTGTCTTTCTTTAAAAATTTCTCGGTCTTGCCCAAGACCTGTGAATTATTTTGTACTGGGCCACTTTGCAAAAATTGAAAATCATTATTGAAAAAGTGTTTTTGTTAAAACTCTTGTTATTTATTTGCACATCACTTTCACTCTTTTTTGGGAAAATGGCAATCTCTTTTGGAAAATAATAAAAACCACCCTTCATCTGCATGTTTGTGTGTGAGTGCCTAATTGTTCCTAAATAAAACATGCAGAATACCCCCATCAACCACAGAATCCTATGATCATTCGGTTCCTTCTATTAGCGGTTCATTCGTCTTTCAAGCTGAAGAAGAGAACGAAGGAGAGTTAGAGGTCCCAGAAGAGTTAAAGAGAATAGCTGAGCACGAAGATGATTATATCCAGCCCCATAAAGAGCGATACGGAGGTTGTCATCTAAATTCTTCATCAGCAATGGCATCTTGTACAAAAGAAATCATGATATGGTCTTACTCCGATGTGTCGATGAAAGTGAGGCGAATCTCATAATGGCCGAAGTACACGAAGGGACCTTCGGCACCCATGCAAATGGCCACACCATGGCTAAGAAAATATTAAGGGCAGGTTACTTCTGGTTAACTTTGGAGACGGATTGCATACTCTTCGCTCGAAAGTGTCATAAATGTCAAGTTTATGCTGATAAAGTGCACGTCCCTCCACATCCTCTCAATGTGATGACGTCACCTTGGCCTTTTGCAATGTGGGGCATAGATATGATCGGGGCAATAGAGCCTAAAGCTTCTAACGGCCATCGCTTCATCCTTGTCGCAATTGATTATTTCACCAAATGGGTGGAAGCAGCGTCATATGCAAATGTGACAAAGCAGGTGGTCGCACGATTCATTAAAAAGGAAATTGTCTGCCGATATGGTATCCCTAACCAGATCATCACTGACAACGGGTCGAATCTGAACAACAAAACAATGAAGGAACTTTGTGACGATTTTAAGATCAAACATCATAACTCGTCCCCTTACAGACCTAAGATGAATGGCGCAGTTGAAGCCGCAAACAAAAACATCAAAAGGATAATACAAAAAATGGTCGTGACTTACAAAGATTGGCATGAGATGTTACCATTTGCTTTGCACGGCTACCGGACATCAGTACGCACTTCGACAGGGGCAACTCCCTTTTCCTTAGTGTACGGGATGGATGCAGTGCTACCCATTGAAGTCAAAATACCTTCCTTGAAGATCTTGACAGAAGCAGAGTTGGACGAAGACGAATGGATAAAAGAAAGATTTGATTCGTTGAATCTCATCGACGAAAAGAGAATGACGGCCATGTGTCACAGTCAAATCTATCAACAAAGGATGGCCCGGGCATTCAATAAGAAGGTTCATCCCAAAGAGTATAGGGAAGGAGAGCTGGTTCTTAGAAAAATCCTACCTACACAAAAAGACATGCGTGGCAAGTGGATGCCCAACTACGACGGCCCTTTCGTTGTGAAGACTGTTTTCTCCGGAGGATCTCTGATTCTCGAAACCATGGATGGCGAACCACTCAAGTATCCCATCAACTCAGACGCAGTAAGAAAATACTACGCCTGAAACGAAATACATAGAAAGAGGATTTCAGTGCCTCGACAAGATGAAAACCTAATGTTTTAAAGATGACAGACGCTGGGGCAGAATCATGTGCGGAATATTAGAAGAAAAGTCAACGCCCGCTGTTCTCGTCAGAAGCAGCAAAGCAAGTGAACTGGCAGTCGGAAGAACCAAATTATTATGGGATTCTGTAATCTTTTCTGTTGCCATTTTTCAAAACTTTTAAAATCCCTAAGGCTTTGCCTTTTGTAAAGTTCTTGTCTATCAATAAAATCAGTTCTTTTTTGGCCAAGTCATTGTTATGATCTGCTATTCTTGTTATGCAATTTCATTTATTTGTTAATAAGAATTTTCATGAAAGCAAAGTGTTTTGAAAAACTTAAGTCTTGTTTTAAAAAGAAAACACAATTTGACAAAATGATTGAAAAGTTCTAAAGGTAATATGATGATATTACACAGTTCTTGAAGTTGTGGAAATCGCTGTTACCTTTGACCGAGATAGATGCGTCCGAGAGCAGTTCTAGCTATTAAGCTAAGACTTCTTCTTTGCAAAATTACGGGGATATTACTGAGGAAAAATCGTTATCTGTATCAAAGAAGGAAGTGTCGCCTGATTTGAGGCATTTTGAAGCTCAGCGTGATAAGTTCCCTCTTTATTGGATTTTCTTTTATCCCTCCGGGTTGTTCTGTGTCTTGCATACAGCATCATGCTAGCATACGCATTTGTTTGCATTCCCACCATTGAGGTCCTTTGGTTGTTACCTTTATCTTTGTTTTGTTGTTACAAGTTCGTTTAGAGTTAACACCCTGGGATTTCCTTATTTTTGTTCTGGGAGAGTAGTGGTGACTAGCAATGTTTGGTTTATACAAACAGGGGGGTTATTACCAATTTTCACCTTCGATTGGGTTACCGCTAACAAACTGAGAAAGACTAGTGGTCACTAGCACGTATTCAGAACTAACTATGTTTGGTATAGTAGTTTGGTCTTCACCAGCAATTTTCCAAACCCATTCGTCACTAATTCGGTTATAAGGCCAACCAATTGTCATTGGAGTCCTTTTGATTTGGTTTTCACCAATCTGTGCTAAAAAATCTAGTGGTTACTAGTATTGCCTTTTAAAACCAATGGTCATTGGTACTTAAGTTGGTCGTCACCAAAATTCCCTAAAAAGTCCAATAATTATTGGCATCGCCTGGAATCCAATAGTCATTGGTACCTGTTTGATTTGGTTATTACCAGTCTTTTTGAATCTAGTAGTTACTAGTGTTACCTTCAGACCCAATTGTTATTGGTGGCTTTTGATTTGGTTATTACCAATCTTTCTAAGTCTAGTGGTCACTAGCATTGCTTGGAAAATCTAGTTTTCACTAGCCGTATCCAGTACCAGTTGTTATTGGTATACCACTGGACTTGGTTGTCACCAGTTACCATAAGTCCAATGATTATTGGCATTGTTTAAATCAGATTGTTATCACCACTTTGGTATGGTCGTTACTAAACTATGTGAAAGGTCTCCTGGGACTCGGTCGTTACCAATTTCATCTGTTAAAATCCAATTGTTATTGGTACCCTTTGATTCGGTCGTTACCAATTCCATCTATTAAAATCCAATCGTTATTGGTACCCTTTGATTTGGTCATCACCAGTCTCCTCTAAGTCCAGTAGTCACTAGCATTGCTTGAAAGCTAATTGTTACAAGTTGATCGTTACCAACTTCCCCAACCGAAGTCCTGTGTTTTATCAATATCGTTTGGAATTCCCAATTGTAATTAGAACTTTGGTTCTAGTCGTCACCATCACCCCAGGAAGTCTAGTGGTAACTAGCACCTTGGAAAAAGACCGTTTGTTGTTCTGAACGTCACCAATATTCCTTTGAAGCTTTTTGCTTTCCCCAGTCGAGTCTCGGAGGTCTAGTGGATACTAGCATCCCCGGTGCATCTGGTCTCGTTTCTATTATTTCCCTGAAGATCCCGTTTGAACTCTTCGTTATAGGAATTTTCTCATCTGATTATCCCCAGTGAGATTCGTGTCTTTGTTCCGTCTTTTCCCCGGTGAAGCTTCGCTTCCCCAGTGGATTTTGTTCCCCAGCAAGTTTTCCCCAGTGGGTTCCTTCCCCAGTGAAGTTTGTGCTTCTTTTCTTTCGTATCCCCAGTGAAGAATTGTGATCTTCCCCGGTGGACTTCGTCATATGGTTATCCCCAGTGAGGTTCGTATCTCCTCTCCTCAATGAAGATGTGTCTTCCCGGGTGAAATTTGTGTCCCCTGCGTGAGAGATTTCCTTGAACAAGCATCATTAGTCATGTTTGAACTATCTTGCTTACTTCGCTCGGAATCTTTCCCCGGTGTGTTGGATCCTCGTGAGTGGTTACTCGTCGTTTCGTCGTTTTTTATTTTTTGCATGTGTCCGCATCTGTCTCACATTCAAGCATCATATGACATCATTTAGATTCATGGCATGATCGCATTTGTCCTTTTGCATATCATCGGATTTAAGGGACAAAATTTCTGGTTTGCTATATTTAAATACCTTTCACACGATTTCATGAGGATTGCCATCTCTCATTACCATCGAGTGAAAATATTTAAATAGGGGCATCTGTTGCACCCCAAATTTTGACCCCTTATATCCTCTTCATATCATATGCATTTATTTATCTAACTTTAACAAGTTTCAAAGTGTATTTTGTCAAGACACAGATGAAACGGGGCTCCGCACTGATAAAATCGAAGGTTCGAGGATCGGGCAACCATCGCTTTGGGATGAATCATTCATGAAATAAAATCAAGAGTATCATATTGGGCCATGTGTGAGTTCAATTTGAAGTAATCACCCACAGATGGGGTGCAGTGCAGTTTAAGGCACCCAATTAGGGTTTTGCGAGTTAAAAAGTCAACTGTGGTCTGACTTTAGACTCGGGAAATAATTCAAAGATAAAAGTATGGTTTAAAAAGTTCATGTGGCTTAGTGAAGTCCCCTCAAAGAGTTTCAAAGTCTTGGAAGCTCTGAAACATGAACAGACAGTTCGGTAATCGCCGATTGATCGTACGGTTGACCGAAAAGTCAACCCCCTCAAGTTTTAGGAATTGGACTTCAAGTGGTGAAGCAAAGTTGTTCCTTATGTCATGAGGGACCTACATATCAATTTTCATGATCATCGGATCAAAGACGTGAGAGTAATTTGAAAAACGGGAAATTAGGGTTTCGAAAGGGGCTAAACCCTAACTCCCTAACCGCACATCCGATTGAAGTGGTTCAAAGCTCGTCAGAAAGCTCTTAACAAGTCCTACAAAAGTCCTATACTAGTCCACTCTCATAAAATGCATGGAATTGGAGTTATCATCAAAATCATCTTTTTAGTACAAAACACTTAGTGGATTTTTCAAAATCTGGCTGCATCCAAACTTGTTTTTTGCTAACTTTAAGGGGTTTTTTAACCCAGTTCCATCAAGAATTTGTAAATTCCTAAAACATGAAAGTTGTAGAGCAACACAAGGGCTTTCCAAAAAGTGCAAGAACTCCTCAAAAGGATTTGTGAGCAGGAAGTTATGATGCCTTGAATTTGGGCCTGCCACACTTGAAATCCACTTGGTCCAACTTCTCAAAATCAGAATTTTTCATCTCCAACCACTCTCCACCCTTGGATCATGTTGCAATCTGATAATATGAGGTATTAATGGATAGAAAACCAGGAAAAAGGATTGAAATGATGTGCCAAGCAAGTTGGAGCAAGTAGGCATTATAATAATCATTTTTTGTGAAGGAAAGAGAAACTTTTCCTCCCACATTATGACAGCAGCAACAAGGACTCTCTCCTATCACCTCAGCCATCTCTCCAATTGCCATTTGCTTGCATAGAGCCTTGGAGCTGATGTGAAGATGGCTGCCACAAAGATCTTGCAAGATTTCTCAAAGAAATGTCATGAAAATCTCTCCAACAATGGAAGTTACCAAGCTACCCTCACCCTCATCCCTCCTACAAATAGAGGCATTCTCACCATCTTCAAACCACACCAGAGCTGCTAATAACATCAACATATTACAACTCTCCTTCTCATTCTCCTCTAGCTTGTAAGTGAAGAAAAGCTTAAAAACACCAAAAATGGGCATTTTACAACTTTCATGCCATTTTCTTTTCTAGCATTACCAACACTCTCACAACCATCCACACATCTTCTAAATCACATATAGAAGGTGTGTAATCCCTTGAACCACCAAAAATCTCAAAAAATCAAAAAGTCAACTCTCATCCCACCATACTTTGACCAAAGCTATAAAAATCACCAAGTCTTGTTCCAAACAGTTTTTTGAGGTTTTGATCAATCATACACCTTACAAATGGTATATCTCAACTGTCAAAATCATTAGCAACCATTGGAGGCTCATATTTTTCACTTTGGCTTCATAAGTGTGTGGTTACTTAAAGTTGAAGAAAGCTCAAAGGCAAGAAAGTGAAGTGAAAGATCTCTGGGTTTCTCAACCATTTTAAGTTGTTCAAAAGGATCATCAAGAGGTATGTGATCTGTCTCCTTTGGCATTTGTAGCATTTCTTTTGATTTTGGCATTTTGAGCATCTTGATGTGTTTTTTTGAAGTCATAAGCACTTGTTAACTTTCATGATATCATGTATGTAACTTATGAGATTGTTATGTGTGCCTTCATGTGTATTGGAGTTTGTCATTGCTAGCTTTCTTTATGTTTGCCTACTGTCAAAACCAGTTTACCCTATGCCTTATTATTTTGATAAAAGTTGGTTTAAGACAAAAAAGGGTTTAATCCCTTAGTTCAGGTTGGTAATTTGGTTCTGTTACAGCAATATTCCTTTTACCTTGATATGTTTTCTAGCATTCTAGGTATAAGTCACTTACATGTTTAGTTTGTGATATGTTAACATTGTACCATTGAAACCATGCTGCAAACCATTGAACCATGTTTAGCTTGTTAGGCCAGCTTTGCTTGAAATCAATTTGTCATGATATGAATTGTGTGTGTATATATTGTATCTGTCATGAATGATTGGTTTTGACCATAAGAGCATGTTTGCTATCAGTTCTGTTTTGGAGGGTTACATACCTTAGGTTGTTATTTCTGTCAAAGTTCTTGCAAGCTGTTTTAAACCCATGTTTTGACATATAAGAACCATTTAATAAGTGTTGATTGAATTAAGTTGTGTATGTTGCATCATGAACTAATCTTCATTTTTCAAAACAGCATATCAAATATTCTGGTTCATATCATTACAGTCCACCTATCAAAATCTGTTTAGAGTTGTTTTCTTATGACCCTTGCATCTAGAATCTATTATTTATCTATTTGAAACTTGTGCATACATCCATCTGGTCCTAATCACTTCTGTTTCAAGCCCTAACTACATGATGCATTCCTAAGGCAGTTTGTGCATTTCACTTTAATGTTGTTTAAGGCTTGCTCTTGTATACATTTTGCATCAAAAATCAATGAACCAGGTGGTTATAGCTGAGCATATCTCTTTCTGTTGTGGATCTCAAGATTACAAAATATCAGTTTATATTTCACAGTTTGTGCATGAAATTTCATAACAGTTTTGATCACCAAGTTAATTTGAACTCATTCACTTGTGTTTACTTATGAGGCGTACATGTTTATATTGAATTGAATGTAGTTGGTTGTACTGTTTTGAGAAATCTCAGGGAATACTGTGTGTTGTCCAAAACAGTAGCACACTTCCTTTGTGTATGGCAAAGTAGTTCTTGATCCCTCATTTATGTTTGTGTATGTACTTGAAAGATGTCTAAATGCCCACCTTACTACTTCTCTGCCCATTGTCACGTTTTCATCCATTGTTTTGCATGACATAAGCACTTAAGCACACACAAATGACAACTTCTGTATCAAGCTTAGCTTTCACCCAAATCATATCATGTACATGTCACACTCATCATTCTTGAGTAGATTGTATCATCACTTAATCAAAACACATTGCCATGAGATCCACATTTCAAGATTGGTGCTTTACCTCATTGTTTTACATTTCACATAGCAGTTGGGTTTGTACTTCATAAGTGGTCATTAATGAATGTATAAGCATGTTGTGTATGGCATTTAATGTGAGTATGAGTTCATCATCTAACCATAGCATGACTGTTTTGGTTCTTAATTGCATCACACACACACTTGGCAATCACCACCTGCTAGGATATTTGCCATATCATGATTCAAGTTAGCATTTGAAGCTTATTCCCTCTGTTTATGCCTATTCCATGATTTGGCTCCCATTTGACATTTTTCAAACTTTACTTGGCATTGCAGTTGTGTTTGGTGTGTAGCATTGGTATTATGATCTGTTTGTGTATCACTGCATCCTAAATATTCTAGACTTCATGCCTATGTTGATTTCTGCTCTAATAAACTAGTTTTCCCCTCATGAATGGTATGTTGTCTGGGTTTAAGTAACAGGTCCTTTTGGTTGTTGACTTGATACTGAATTGTTATTGATAGCTAATTACTATTTCCTGCTTCATGTCATATCTTGACCTAACCTATAATGCATTTGGTTATGACTGTTACATATTCGGTTGCTTAAGCAGTTTGTTTTTTTACTTGAAGTCATGTCATCTTGTTGGTTTTTTTAAAAAGAGCAAGTTCATCAATGTATTGCATTATCCATGTTTCTGTCTGAGCATTAAATCAATCTGACTTAGGAACATCATCAAGAGCATGTTAGATGATTGGATTGTTGTCTAATATAGAGCAAAATCAGGACTGGTTGCATCTCTGATTGATTATTAGTCTGCTGTCATACTTGCATCATTGTTTTTATGGTGAGAATCATTTGTCATAACCTGTTAGCCTCAATCTAAATCTAAGGCTTTCTGCTAATCTTGGGATATGATTACCTTGCTGTTTCTGTTTCCCAAATCACCATACCATGCTTGCTGTCTAAATTTATTGTGAGGTTAGTCAACCTAGAATTCTTATCAGAATTCTAGTTGGTCTTTTAGAGATCATCAGTGATTTGTTTTGGTGCATTGATTCTGTCAGTTACTTTCTTTCTTGTATAATCATGGATGTTACTTGTTCATTTTTGTTACTTTGGTTTTGGTATTCAGTGTGTTACATATGTGTGTATATTGCATTTTGCTGTTGCATGCTTGCATTTACATATCTTGCATTCGAATTTTAAAACACTGTTTTTTTCATAAACCAAGACGACAAGCTGAGTGAGGGCATTGTACTCACTATGCTCATCTGAATGATGTGAATTCCATGCAATTTCTCCAACACCTGCCTCTGTCAACTAACAGCCCTTCCAATTTGTTTTGTTGCATCTTCATTAAAATTCAGTTTAATCTTTTCATTTTTGTAAGTGTTAATGATCTGCTGCATTTGGTTTGATAAATTGTCGACCTCCAACTCATTGCTTCAAACATCATAAGAATATGAACTTTCTAAAACATTGGTTGCAACTCATGTGCCATATTCTGTTCTAGCTAGAATTTAACCCCCTTTGAGTTTGGAATATCTTGTATGCTATATTTGAAGTGTGTGTATACTCTTAAACTGGTGCAATCTGGACTTAGTTGGCTTTTAGCATTGAACATGCGTTTCCAAGTTTCAATTGGCGTGTTCATTTGATTTTTATTATGTATGCATAATTTGAGGAAAAAGGTGGCACCATCATGATCCTCATAAGATTCCAAGTAGTTTTGACTAAAATATCATCCATTTCCATAGAGTTTTGACATGGTTTGAATCCTTCACGCCTCTTGCATTTTGGTTGTTTATGTTGCCCAGAAAATCCCTTGAGCACGCCATATGTATTCATTGGGGTGGCTAAATACACGGATGTATCGCCACCCCAGTGGTTCCTACCCTGCCTTTAAAACGCCTCCAAAGCCTTGTGTCCCGGGTTCAAGCCCCAGCGAGGCATTTTGCCTTAATTTATTTCTTTTTTCATGTTATGTTACATTATCCATTCTTTCCTTTTTCTTTCAGCACGCGCGTGTGTGCCCCAGTGGTGAATTTGTGTGTTTGTAAACACTAGGGCGTGGGTTCAATCCCCACCTATGCCCATTCTTTTATTGGTTTGTTTATTTTATTATCATGAAATATATCAATTTTCAAACGTTCATAACTTATTTATTTTTTGTCAGATTTAATCCATTCTTTTTGCAAAATCTTTCTTATAATGTCTAGTTTTGTTTAGTAAATTAAAATCTCATGATTGATTATCTCAACAATACTGGGGTATATTTGTTAATAAATTCACTCTCAAGTCGTTACCTTGCGTCTTGATTTAACTTACCCTCTATGCCATGTTTGTCTTGTAAGATTTATGGGTATTTGTTTATGTTTGTTAACATATTGAGACTTCATTCTTTTGTTGGTTGTCCCCATGAATTCTTATTCCTCCTAAATTACGAGGTTGAACTAATTTATTCATTTGTTTATATGGTTGTTACCTTCAATATACTTTCATCTTTGTTAAGATATACCTTCATCTTCGTTAAGATATGCCATTAGTGACATTGCTTGTATACCTTGGTTGAAACCATTCATCTAACTGAAATTACTTGCTCCTTATAATGTGCTTACCCATCTTAGATTGTAATCTTTGTCTTTTATATTCCTCATACTTGAATAATTCATTACCTCCGCCTTTGACTTTGAAAAGTCATTTTGAGCCTTAGTTAAGATCAAAAGTCATAAGCCATTTGACTTTGCTTAAAGTCTAAACAACCTTCCCCCTCACTAGGAGTGTTTACAACTAGAACCCTAGGATAGAATTGTTAACTCTATGTAAGGATCATGGATATGATCACTTACTTCCCCCTTTGAGTGTTACAACATAGACATAGAGAGTTTTGTGAAACTCTACACAAACATTATTATGTTTGTTCCCCTTTGAACCTTGATCATAATTGAGTGTTCTTCAACCATAGTGAGGTGAACTACGATTGCTCTGATTCTATCCTAGTTAGGATACGTAGGCAGAGGACGCGATGTCTTTGCGAGCAAACTTAGAAGCTATCATTAGGTCTTAACTTTCACATTTTTACCCAATACCCAAACCTTAGCAAATATTTAACAAACTTAGCATACAAACAAACAAAAGGTTCCTGTAGAGTACTACAGATGTTTAGGATGTGAAATACCTACCCTATGCATAACCAACCCCCGATCCCCGAATCTCTTAGCGTTGTTGTAACATCGCGCAAAAGGTTCTTTCTTTCTTTAGACCTTTCCTTTGGATAAATTAAAGTCCGGTTGTAAAGGAATTAAGGTTCAAGTTAATTCAATAGCTTGATATCCGATTTTCACCGCAACATGGGTGACCACCCAAAATCTGCCTCATGCTATCTCCACCGTACCCGGATAAGGACTCGGCTGGGGAGAAAGAGAAGTGCTTGACCAATCAATTCTGCTAGGGGAACATCTGACG
This sequence comes from Lathyrus sativus, assembly GCA_963859935.3. NCBI lineage: Eukaryota > Viridiplantae > Streptophyta > Magnoliopsida > Fabales > Fabaceae > Lathyrus > Lathyrus sativus. Next base: position 276,391,189 of record OZ012740.1, on the reverse strand, counting down.
TGACGAACACGATCACTGCGTGTCTGGCACAACAACCCCCTTGACAGAAGAAAACACGATCACTGCGCGTCCTGGCGTTGCAAACAGAATCACATAATGGGACAAACACGACGAACACGATCACTGCGTGTTGCGTTACAACCAAAATCACATCGATCATAAATCCAACCGGATGAGGTAAACACGATCACTGCGTGCCAGGCGGAATAAATCCACATAGAAGAGGCGAACACGTTCACTGCGTACTTCAACCACCCATATGATGAACACAATCACTGCGTGTGCTGCAATAGGACAAACACGATCACTGTGCATCTCGACCAACAAAACCAACTGATACGATAGCCACGATCACTGCGTGCTCCGCATCACAAGTTCCCATGGTACTATCAACACGATCACTGCATGCTATACGAATACGATCACTGCGTATTTGAACATGATCACTACGTGTTTGAACACGATCACTGCGCATTCTGAGCCACAATCCTCTTGACTGGAGAAAGCACGATCACTGCGTGTTGCATCTCAACTAACCCACATAATTGGACGAATACGATCACTGCATATTCTAACCATACATAGGGTAAACGCGATCACTGCGCGTTTCATGTCACGGCCCTCTTGACTGGAAGGAACACGATCACTGCGTGCTGTGACACAACTTCAAACATGGGACGAATACGATCACTGCGTATACTGACCAACAAAACTGGATAAACACGATCACTGCATGTCAATCTATAACCACTGTATAACGGACGAATACGATCACTGCGTACATCGATCAACAAACATCCCATGATATGGTAAACACGATCCCTGCGTGTCCTGCACCACCAATAGAGTGAACACGATCACTGCGCGTCCTGCCCAATAAAACCCCGAGACGATACCAACACGATCACTGCGTGCCTTACAAAACAATCTTCTTAGATCGGGACGAATACGATCACTGCGCCATTCGACCACAGATACACATACCAAGATCAACACGATCACTGCGTGCCCTACAACATAAACCCCATAGATGGTACAAATACGATCACTGCGTACTTTGACCGCAAATCAACATCTCAAAATCAACACGATCACTGTGTGCCTTACAACATGAACCCCATAGATGGTACAAATACGATCGCTGCGCACTTTGACCACAAAATCCACATCTTCCTGAAACCACGATTTCTCGTATCGGCAAGGAACAAACACATCTGAAACCGAAGAGGTAACCACCTGGCTTATGTTTCAAAAATGCACGTTTGATAATGACGTAATGCTTCCACACGGCATGGAAATGCTACGTACTCGTGTAAAATGCAAATGCTCATGATGCATGCTTATGCAAAGAGCTACTTCAGCAAAATAAATGCTGAAGACACACTGGATCCGCTGGGGATGACCAGAATACTACCGATACGCTTCCAACAAAATAAATGTTGGAAAGATGACCTAACTGCGTTGGGGATAACCATCCTGCTAGGAAAGTAGCTCACAAACTCAAAACTCCAAAATCTGCTGAGGACGACCCTCCTGACGAGGAAAAGCGACTTGCTGGGGAAAGAAAGGACAATCCTACTCGGGAAAACTCCTTTCAGCAGCTCCAACCACCTGATCACACTCTGTGGGGAACCCCTCCTGCTATCACTGAGCTGGGGAAATCATCCCGCTGTCATTGAGTTGGGGATTGAACTACACATTCTGATTTGCATTGCGCAAGAACTCTCTGGGAAGTTAATCACATCCATCTCGACCTCTACTGGGGAGGACTCTGCTCTGCTTGACAAGCTACTTCTGAACTACTGAAGATACATCGATCTTTTCCTTTGACACAATCTCCGCTCTCCCGGGGAGACAACATTCAATTTGGCCTGGGGCGACTTCACTGGGGAAGGACACAACGTTCATCCTCTGGAGAGGGTACCAGCCTGCCATGGGCTCTGGCGGGGAACTTTGCGAGCTTTTGAATACCTGCAAAAGTCAATAAGCAAATCTATGCAAAAAGAAACATATTGGTAGTCACCCACGACGACCATTCAGGTAATTTTTGGTTTTAACAATCATTGGCCGAAGCCCGCCTGTTTACACGCATGTAAGTTTATCAAAACATCGACGTTTTTTACAAACAAAACTGTAAAACATTAAAACCAAAGTCACACACTATACTGAATAAAACACTTTATTGATAACGGCCTGAGAATACGCAAGATTTGTACATCGGATGCAACTCCTGAAAAGAGGTAGTCACACATAAACAAAATGCAGAAGTATACAAATATACAGAATAAAATTTGTACACATGTCGACAACGTGTTACAAATGAACACCATGAACCGATCCTCCTATGACTCGTCGGACTCTGACGCTTTCCCGATCTCTGTCTTCGGAAGAAATTGCTTTGGATAATTGACCCCCAGATGCTCCCAAACCACTAATCATCAAACTTGGACCGCAGTCATTTGCTTCTCAAATCCCTAACTTTTGCGTGAATCGCCCTTTGCGGGTTTTCGATTCACCGGGATACCCTTTTTTGCTGAAGCCGTCCAGTGTAGATTTTCGACTTCGCGAGTGTACATTTTTTTCAATTATATCCCTAACTTTTGCCCGAACCTTTTTATTCTGTTTTTCGGTTCGCCAGGATGCCCCATTTTTGCCTGGACTCTCTTTTTACTGTCCAGCGGGTCAATTTTAAGCAAAGTATTTTTTAACTGCGTCCGAGTTCACAGGGGACGAAAAGTCTTCACCGTCCATGGTGGATAACAATAAGGCTCCTCCGGAGAAGACCTTTCTCACGACGTATGGACCTTCGTAATTAGGAGTCCATTTGCCCCTGTGATCCGATTGCGGTGGGAGAATCTTCTTCAGCACAAGATCACCCGTCTGAAAGCTTCGAGGTCGAATCTTCTTGTCGAACGCTTTCTTCATCCGACTCTGATACAACCTACCGTGTGCAATGGATGCCAGTCTTTTCTCATCTATCAAGCTCAGCTGATTCAATCTACTTCTCACCCATTCTGCCTCGTCCAGCTTAACATCAAGCAAAACCCTCAAAGAGGGTATCTCAACCTCCAATGGCAGGACAGCCTCTGTGCCATATACCAGTGAGAACGGTGTTGCCCCGGTTGATGTACGCACTGTAGTACGATAACCGTGCAAAGCGAATGGCAGCATCTCATGCCAATCCTTATACGTTACCACCATCTTCTGAACAATTTTCTTTAGGTTCTTGTTGGCCGCTTCAACAGCGCCATTCATCTTGGGTCTGTAGGGAGATGAATTATGATGCTCGATCTTGAAATCCCGACACAGATCTTTCATCATCTTGTTGTTCAAATTCGAACCATTATCAGTAATGATTCGTTCAAGAATACCGTATCTGCAAATTATATCCTTCTTGATAAATCTGGCTACCACCTGCTTCGTCACGTTGGCGTAGGATGCTGCTTCCACCCATTTGGTGAAGTAATCGATCGCAACCAGAATGAAGCGATGCCCATTAGAAGCAGTAGGCTCAATCTTGCCAATCATATCGATTCCCCACATGGAGAAAGGCCACGGAGAAGCCATAACATTCAGTGGACTGGGTGGCACATGGATCTTATCAGCATAGATCTGGCACTTGTGACACCGCTTGGCAAATTTGAAACAGTCAGTTTCCATTGTTAACCAGTAATACCCCGCCCGCAACAACTTTCGAGTCATAGCATGCCCACCAGCATGTGTACCAAAAGTTCCTTCATGGACTTCTTCCATGAGTAAATTGGCTTCCTTCTCGTCTACACATCGGAGGAGTACCAAATCGTGGTTCCTTCTATACAAAACGCCGTCGGGATTCAGATAGAAGTTGCCTGCTAATCTCCTTAGAGTCTTCTGATCACGACTGGATGCCCCAGCCGGATATTCCTTATTCTTCAGGAAGTTCTGTATATCGAATTACCAAGGTTTACCGTCAGATGCTTCATCAATTGCAAACACAAAGGCCGTCCTATCAAGGCGAGAGATGACAATGCTGGGAGCCTCATTCCAGCGGTTGACTTTATACATCGAGGATAAGGTTGCAAGGGCGTCTGCCATTTGATTCTCCGCCCGAGGTACATGATGGAACTCCACCCTATCAAAGAAAGGTAGCAACCTTCTCGCATAATTCATGTACGGCACCAGATTAGGTTGACGCGTCTCCCATTCTCCCTTAATCTGATTCACAACCAATGTTGAATCCCCATATACGTCCAGATTCTTGATCCTTAGATCGATAGCCTCCTCTAACCCCATAATGCAAGCTTCGTACTCGGCTTCGTTATTCGTCACTGGAAAAGTCAATCTGGCTGTGAACGGGATGTGCGACCCGTGAGGGGTTGTAATGATTGCCCCGACCCCGCTACCGTACGAATTGATAGCTCCATCAAAAATCAATTGCCACTGGGAACTCCGCTCAGGTCCTTCACTAGGCAACGACTCATCACAATCTTTAGCCTTCAAGTACATTATGTCCTCATCAGGAAACTCAAACTTCATAGGCTGATAATCCTCAATTGGCTGTTCGGCGAGATATTCGGACAGAACACTTCCCTTAATGGCATTCTGGGAAACATACTGGATATCGTATTCTGTCAATACCATCTGCCATCTAGAAATCCTTCTAGAGAGCGCTTGTTTTTCAAACACATATTTGATCGGATCCATCTTCGATATCAGCATGGTTGTATGATTCAGCATGTACTGTCTTAGACGTTTGGCAGCCCACGCCAATGCACAACACGTCTTTTCGAGCATGGAGTATCGAGATTCACAATCCGTGAACTTTTTACTCAAGTAGTAAATTGCATGCTCTTTACTTCCTGTCTCGTCATGTTGACCGAGAACACAACCCATACTGTTCTCCAGAACCGTCAGATACATAATCAGTGGTCGCCCCGCTACTGGGGGTATCAACACCGGAGGTTCCTGCGAGTATTCTTTTATCTTTTCAAATGCCCTTTGGCAATTGTCGTTCCAGACCACCGCTTGATCTTTCTTTAACAGCTTGAATAATGGTTCACACGTGGTCGTTAGGTGAGAGATGAACCTAGCAATGTAGTTCAACCTCCCTAAGAATCCACGGACTTCTTTTTCTGTTCTCGGTGCTGGCATTTCTTGTATTGCTTTTATTTTTGCAGGATCGACCTCGATTCCTTTCTTGCTCACAATGAACCCCAGTAGCTTCCCGGATCTCACTCCGAAGGTACATTTATTAGGATTCAGCCTCAGCCTGAACTTCCTCAGCCTCTTGAACAACTTCAGCAGATTAACCAGATGTTCTTCCTCTGTTTGAGACTTGGCAATCATGTCATCGACATACACCTCAATCTCTCTGTGCATCATGTCGTGAAAAAGCGTTGTCATGGCCCGCTGGTACGTTGCCCCGACATTTTTCAAACCAAAGGGCATCACCTTATAACAGAAGGTTCCCCACGGGGTGATAAAGGTCGTTTTTTCCATATCCTCAGGAGCCATTTTGATCTGGTTGTACCCCGAAAATCCATCCATGAAGGAGAATGCCGAAAACTGAGCCGTGTTGTCAACTAACACATCAATATGCGGCAGCGGGAAATCATCTTTCGGGCTCGCCTTGTTTAGATCCCTATAATCAACACACATTCGAACCTTGCCATCTTTCTTTGGCACAGGCACGATATTAGCGACCCAAGTGGGATAAGTGGTAACAGCCAGGAACCCAGCATCCCATTGCTTCTGCACTTCTTCCTTTATCTTTACGGCCATGTCAGGACGAGTCCTTCGGAGTTTCTGCTTCACAGGCGGGCAATCTTCCTTTAACGGCAGACGATGAACAACCATATCAGTATCCAAACCTGGCATGTCCTCGTAGGACCAAGCAAATATATCACTGTATTCACGCAGCATCTCAATAAGCTCTTGCTTGATGTCAACTTGCAATGCGGCCCCTATACGGATATTCCTGACGCATTCTTCAGACCCCAAGTTGACTATATCAATCCCTTCCTGGTGAGGCAGAATGACTCTCTCCTCTTGCTTCAATAACCGACTAAGCTCTTCTGGTAAGTCACTATCCTCCACAATCTCCTCCTCAGCTTGGAAGATCGGATGCTCGAAGTCTAAACGAGTCATAGGAAGTTTTTGGCCGGTGTCATCTGAAAATTCGTGAATCCTGCGAGGGAAACGGTTAAATGCTTCAAAAATGATGTATAACCACGCTGCCATTTTATTGAAAAATAAAAACAGAAAGAAAAGGATCACAACATTTGAATGTAAAAAACGCCGTCATTTATTGATTATGAAAACATACAGGTAAACAGTTAGGCCCTAAGACAAGATCATTGATGCCCCGGGCAAGGCATGTGATCATACAATGATTGAAAAAACAATGCATTACTGTTTGGTGACTTGGATGACGTCCTGGATGGACCAGTTGCATAGGCTTTGCCCCGGCGTGCTGGGTCGAATCCATGCGTCCATGTCGCAATCGCTATCCACTTCCTCCGTATCAGACACGACATTAATCCTTTCGAAGCTAACTCCTCCGGGCGTGAACACGACAGGTCCCTTGTACTTAGTCGCACTCTGCGAGGGAGATGGGCGGTACCCCAAGCCATACTTATCTTGCTTCACTGGGATGTCCAGAACCTGCCCCCACTTCCGAGTCTCTCCTGCTTGTACCAACGCCTTGGCTTCTTTATATGAGGAGACAGCGACCTCTTGCCCTTCACTCTTCACCGGAGCTTCTTCTTTAACTTTCACCTCCTCGAACGCCTGACACAGCGTTTCATGAATTTCTCCATCTACCTCCACGTACTTGAAAGAAGACAAATGACTGACTAGGATATCCTCTTCGCCACACACCGTCACAATACTCCCCTCAACCATATATTTCAGCTTCTGATGGAGCGTCGAAGTCACTGCCCCAGCGGCATGAATCCAAGGTCTCCCGATCAAACAGCTTTATGCAGGCTGGATGTCCATGATGTAAAACACTGTATCAAACACCTCCGGACCTACCTGGATGGGTAATGTCACTGACCCGAACACTGACCTCCTTGTTCCGTCAAAGGCCCTCACTACCAAATCACTGGGTGTGCACAACAACCCACGGGTATCTAATTTCAACAGGGCTTTCTTTGGTAACACATTCAACGAGGACCCCGTGTCTACCAGCACATGGGATAAAGTGGTGCCCCTGCATTCGATAGAGATATGCAAGGCATTATTATGATCACGCCCTCGAGGTGTTAGGTCAAAATCCGTGAATCCCAGTCCATGCCCAGCGTTAACATGTGCCATAACTCCCTCCAGTTGATTAACTGAAATCTCTTGCGGCACGAAGGATGTCTCAAGTACCTTCAACAGGGCATTTCTATGCACCTCAGAACACAACAGCAGCGATAATATGGAGATCTTTGACGGGGTCTGCTGCAGGTGATCTACAAACTTGTAATCACTTTTGCGAATTAACCTCATGAATTCTTCCACATCTTTGGTTATCGGCTCTTTCTCTTTACTCCCCGAAGATTCCCCCTCAACAACTTTGTTCTTACCCCTGGCAAGCCTCTCTGCTTCAACCTCAGGTGAAGTGAAAATTCTCCCGCTCCGGGTTATACCACCCGCTCCCACTATGTTATCTACGGATCCCGCTGGCGGATTGTCCAAGTCAATCTTTTCCCCATTACAATACACTTCAGCACCATAGCACCACGGGACTGCCTTTGTGCTTTCAAAAGGGACTGGCTTAGCCTTAGTAATAGTAATGGTCGGCCTTTTCGATGATGCCGAAATTGTCACTGATTTGAACGGAATGGTGATCGTAGCAACCTCCCTGCGCTCTTCCTCAGATTCTGTCTCAACAGACTTATCTCGCCTCATAGACCTGTCAAACTGCAAAGTTCCTTCATCAATCAAACTTTGAACTCCCCTCTTCAACTTCTCACAGCCCTCAGGTTGAACCAAACAGTCAACACACTCTTCACTGCAACCGGGATAAACACCTCCTTTCAATAAACGCTGCTTTACGTAACTCAAAGGGGTTTTCAGCTCGCTTACTTCTGAAACTAAGTTCAACTCATCATCTACCATGATTGCGTTGGCCCCAGCCCCACCATGCCTGGGCATTGGCTGCTGCGTGATATTGGGACCTTCCTTCCCGAAGTTAATAGCCGTACTATCAAGCAAGTCCTGTACTTTGTGCTTGAAAGCTAGGCAATTTTCAATATTGTGCCCTGGTGCGCCCGAATGGAAGTCACAGTGCTCATTAACATCATACCCGACTGGTGGCTGGCCAGTTGGTGGTGCTAAGGTCCTTTTCTCGACTAGCTGCAATTTCAACAACGTTTGAAGGAGTTCTACATATGATACCGGAGGTACTTCGAATACTCTCCTCGGTCGTGAGTTCTGAAGTCTGCGCTGATTATTATTAGGCTGCTGCTGAGCCTGCTGCTGTGGTTGTTGTCTCTGCTGCTGAGAAGGCCCTGGAATGGTTACACTTGCAACTTGCGACTGCTGACGCCAGTTCTGACCTTTATTCTTTCGTCGAGCACTGTATACGGTGTTGGTATCACCCTGCCTTTTACCACCAAACGTCTTCTTATTACCTCCTGCGAAACTGGACTCACCCGCTTGAATTTTACCGATCTTTACCCCGTTTTCAATGCGTTCCCCCATCAAAATCAACTCAGAGAAAGTACTCATCGAAAAATTGAGCAACCGATCATAGTACATTCCAGAGAAAGTTCCTATGAACATATCCATCATTTCACACTCCACCATCGGAGGGTGCACCCTAGCAGCCAGATCTCGCCACCTCTTAGCGTATTCTTTAAAGCTCTCGCTAGACTTTTGAGACATGCTTTGCAGCTGGACTCGGTTAGGGGCGAGATCACTATTATATTGATAATGTCGAACAAAAGCCTCTGCCAGCTCTTTCCAACTCCTGATCTGAGTAGGCTCCAAGCTCATGTACCACTCCAGCGATGGCCCTGACAGGCTATCCTGGAAGAAGTGCATTAGCATCTTTTCATCCTCAGAATACGTAGACATACGCCTGTAAAACGCGCGCACATGCACCCTAGGGCATGTATCCCCTTTGTACTTATCAAATGACGGTGCTTTGAATTTCAGCGGGACCCTCAACCCTGGGACTAGCCCCATATTTGACATATCCAGTCCAAGAGCATTCTGGCTGGCCAATCCGTTCACCTTCTCTTCTAGCAATCTCATCCGATGGTTGTCATCCCTAGCCCTTTCATAACCCTCATTCTGACCAGAGAACACATCCTCCTGACGATCCTCCCAGCGAGGTACTGCATCGTATCCCACATAATCTGCATCGCGGCCCGGACCCGTTTGGAAGTGCCTCGGGTCATACCTCAGATTACCCATCTCTTGAGCGTTGTATGCGCCAGTTCCATATCCAAGATTACCATAGCCACCAAACCCAGCCTTGGCGCCAGCCATGCTGCCATACCCCATGTTCACACCATTGAAGCCCTGGTTACCATTAATACCATTCATTCCAATGTTCTCAACGCCCCCATTGAAACCCTGGTTGACATTACCCACAAATACCCCAGCAGTATTCGCATTGACATTCATATTACCGGCGTTCCCACCTCCACCTACAGGACCAGTTTCTCCAGTATTCAAACCGGTTACGGGAATAGCATCAGCACTTTGACGATTCTCAACTCGGGGTGAAGCAGCAATGTTTTCACCATGCGGTGTCCCGTTGTTTTCAGCCCATGCGACTATCGGTTGAACCAGATTCTGCAGCTGCTCTTGTCCTTTGGCGATGGTCTCCATGGTTTGCATGAGCAGGGCCATCCTGTCACGCATCTCTTGCATTTCACTCTGCATGTTGTCCATGATCTTCTTCTGGTTGATCCTTGTAGAGTAACGGTGGACCCGCTTTTCTGCAATCCTGAAAATACCTGGAACGGATGCAGGAGATAAGATACACGAAACACAAACCTGCAATGCAAATATGAGTATGTATGCAAAATGCAATATGTGTCTGTGCATTAGGGATTATCATTCCCCGATTCTAGTGTGAATGTGCCAGTGCAGTGACAGTGCTAGCAATACGGTGATTGGAGCCGAATCGTAGAAAACCTCGTATATTGCAGAGAAATCCAAGAATACAATATCACTGAGTGTACAAATAAGAAGGCATGACCTCAACCAACAATCCTGGTGATGGTCAGCGCTATGCAAATAAAGCATACAAGTTAATACATGAAATGATCAAGTACTCCCATAAGCTCGGTACTCTTCTATTAACTTCTTGGTCTCTGGATGACTTGGTCGGGTAAGGAGACCCTCGACAAGCTGGTTTCTTTTCTTGAGAACGCGTCGCACGTCACCAGCGGATTCCTCCCATGCCCCTTCTCTGAAGCGATCTTCTAGCTTCCGCTTCTGAGACACAGCTTCGTTCCTGCCTTCGATGGCCTTGTTCAATGCATTCTGGAGACTGTACCTAGTCATCACCTCTTCTTCATGCTTCTTAATGCTAGCCTTCAACTGCTCTTCGAGGTCAGAAATTTGCTGCTTCAATTTATCTTCCCTCTTTTTGTTGTTGGTTAACGTAGCATTCCATGTCTTATTACAAGAAGAGATTTCTCGATGAGCGGCGTCGAGTGCTTTCTTTTTAGACTCCAACATGTCATGCGAGCTTCTGAACTCTTGACCCAGACGTTCTCGCTTCTTTTTCTCCTCAGTCAACTCAGCACCTAGCCTCATCATACGCTCTGGCCAGTCAGCTGTAGTCGCACTATCCACAAAAGTTCCCTTCAGGGGAAGATGACTCTTAAACCACATGTACAGCAAAGGCACGCAACAAGAGACGTTCTTGCCTCTCCTGTTCTCATTTTTGTAGTGCATCGAATGGTAAAAGTCCCCGATCAGTGTGGGTACCGGGTTGCCAGCAGCAAATAAATGGAATGCATCTATGTCCACGAAGTTTGGGAAATTGGGAAACAGCACTATCCCATAAATGCATAGAGCCAAAATAGCGTTAAAGACCACCCAACACCCATTTTTGGCGTACTCTTGAGCCTTACCAACTAGAAACTGGAGAGAGAAACCTGGAACCCCTCGCCAAGAAGTCATCAACATCTCAGAAGCATTCATGTGCAAGGCCTTAGCTAAATCCTCCAACTTGGGCTCAGCGGCAGAGTGAATAAAAGGGACTGCATTCTGTACCGGCAGCTCAGTAAACTCTACATACTCCTCCATGGTGGGCCCTAAAATGAAGTCAGCAAATGTGAAACATCTCAAAGCGGGGTCGTAGAATTGCATCAAGGTGTACAGCCCATTCAATTCATCATCAGTGGATTTGCGAACCAAACTCAACAGCCGTCCGTAACTCTGCCTGAAGCTTCTACGGACATCCTCATCTGCAAGAGAAATCAGACCCAGGAGGGGAGTAATATCAGGGATAGGTAGCTTGTACGCAACTGTCATCCTCAAACCGGCCATGATCAATACTCAGGAGTCCAGACACTATAACCAGGGAATATGCAAATGCACCTGCAGCACAGACACACGTTAATGGGATGCAATGATAATGGGTATGCAAACAATGCAATGCAAGCAACATGCAACAGGGATCAAGTGCTATAGCTGAGAAGCCTGAACCATATCAACAAGTCTCAAATAGACCCTCCAGAATTCCTCAAACCCTGGTCTCAGATAGACCCAACATAACTCTCCAACACTGGTCTCTGATAGACCTCATACCATAACTCTAACTGGTCTCTGATAGACCTCATATCATACCTCCAACTGGTCTCTGACAGACCTTATAACTATCCATAAATACCAAGGATCTCAGATCAAGAAAATAGCCGGTATCTGAAGGTCTAGTTACCTGCATAACCCCAAACCCTCTCACAGGTGGATGTCCTAGTAATTGACAAAGGTATGGCATCCTATGCGGTCGTCGGCGTCACAGACTTTTAGGGTTGATGATACGATTCCCAGAAGGAGTGGCATCATCAAATCCTGAAGAGGCTTCACTTAGCCAACTTCCAAATGATCGGTCCCCAGAGTCGACAATCCAACTAACCAGCAACCCGAGCCACCCAAAGGGCAGGACAGGAGGCCAACCAGAAGAACCTCGTATGAGTGTAGATTTCGCGGGACACTAGGACATGCAAAGCATGTGCGCGCCCACTAATCTCTACTCTAAGTCTAGGTGCACTCAAGCCCAGGTCCGGCTTATTTCTCAATCATGGAACACCCGTCAAACCCACAATACAGCAATAATAATGACAATAAAAATGCTGAAATGTAAATGACAGAAATATAAATCCATACAAAATCCTCGACGGGAAAACAAGCGCTAGGATTGACTCTCTTAAGGGACGTTGGATCCCAAATGCATAAGGAACTATCGCAGTCCTTAGCAGCCAGGGGACGTTGGATCCCCAGCTGTCGCTACTGCGAAAATCGGCGCCGGCTGACAGAAGAGTCGCCACCGTGCGTTATTTATCCCAACGAAGGGAAAGGAAACGCTCGAAGTAAACCTCGCAAAAAACGGGAAAAGGTATGGTCATCGCAACCAAAACTTGGATTCGGGAGTCGGTTACGCAAGGGGAAGGTATTAGCACCCCTCACGTCCATCGTACTCGATGGGATCCACGCTTGCTTGGTTTGTACGGATTACACTTCTATCTAAACTAAAGGATGAGGTCTGAAAAGAAAAGAAAACATGACTCGGCAAAGCATCGCACTTTATGCCTACGTATTCCCGTCTGGAACGAGAAATCAGAGTCGACGTAGTTCGCCTAACTACGGGGGAAGGTGGGTGAAGGTTGCTCGCTAGGATATCACATCCTATGCCTACGTACTTCCACACAGCATGGAAGATCAGATCAAACGTAGTTCGGGCTACGCACGACACAAGCTGTTCAAGTGTCTTTTATGAAAAATATCACCTTAAACAAGGGTTTTCTTATTGCAAAAAAGGTTGATGTTTGTTCAAATCTTTTGACGGAAGAAATGAATTAATTTCTGTTATAACCTTTATTAGTGTTTTTCTGTGGTTCTGAAGAAAGAAGAGATGGCACTCTACAAATCCTAGGGTTGAAAAGGAGAATAAAATCTACCCTAATGTTATCATGCATGGGTTAAGACCTAATGCCTATCATGCTTCTCTCTTGCGCAGAGAGAAACATAGATCCTAAGGGAATAGACGGAAACAAAAATAGCAGATATATACAATAAAACAGTAGAATGCATGGATGCAACAATACAAGCGAGGCAAGGGAGTTCCACTCAACCTCGAACCTAGAAAACAATATGCAAAAGTGAACAGAATTCACTTTCAACCCAACAGGTTAAACAACAAACAATACAGTCTGGGAAATTCACACAATACATCAAGAAAAACTAAATAGCAAAGCAATCTTCATCAGCATCAGGCTTCAAGTCAGCATCAACTATCCACAAGCTTCAAGCAAGCATCAGTCTTTTATCTGCAATCTCACAATGGCTTATCTTCAAGTCCCACTCTCCAAGCTGAGGAACCAATCACAAGAATGAACTGGGTGTTAAGCAATTAGTTGACCACCAAAGGTGGCAAACAGACTGCTAACAACACATAGAATATTTCTCTCAAGAGTTCTATCTCTTAGACACTATCACCAAGCCTTCCAAAGGAAGGGGGTGAGTGTCTTAGAGAGACTCTGCATCACAGAGAAGGATGGAGGCAATCAAGACCTTCCATGTTTGTGAATCAAGTTTTCTACTCTAGAGCTCTGCCTAACTCCTAGATCCTATAAACTTCAACAGCTGCCAGCAAGAGATACTCCTCATCAACTCTAGAACTTGGTCTTCATTCTCTGATCTTCAAATGGGCTTCATCAACACAGTCTTCAGCTCAAACCCCAAGCCCCAAACAAACCCAATACCCCACACAGACAAATAATAACCCTAAAGAGGGCACACCACACAATCAATCCAATACAAGCAATATACTAGTAGCAGTAGGGGAAACCTAATATTTTCTAAGGGATCTTTTATCTACCCATAACCCCTATAGTCCCATACCCCAAAAATCAAATCAAAATTCCTAAAAGAACTGATTTATCTCACCTATATTCACTTAAAACCCTAATTTTAATCACTCTAATCTCACCTAATCAAGTCATCTAAAAATTAATCCTAAAATTACAAACTAAATCCTATATACAAGTTGAGGTCCTAAGTTAATCACCCTAAAAAGAATGGGTCCTAAATCTAAAGGGAACTATTAGAACTAAAATCAACAAAATTATGTACTAAACTAAACCACCTAAAAAGCTATTTAAAAGAAAAATGCACAAAAAATATTAAAACAAAATAAAATGCCATTTTTATTATTGGATATTTTCCTTAACAGAATTATGAAGCTACCACAAAAAAGAACCAATTAAAAATAAGCTTTTTTCAATTTTTTATGATTTTTTAAAGGTGCAAAAAATATAAAAGAAAAATAAGAATCAAAAAATGAAATAAATGGGGAGGGGGTGCCAACAGCATAGGCGCTCAGTTCATATATTGATGGGCCAGGGAAGTGGGGGCGCGTATAGCAAATGTCTGGGCCCATTATGCATCAGAAAAATGAATGAAAAAATAAAAGAAAAAATAAAATGCGAGCGGTGCAGATAGCAGCGAATTTAAGTTCATTTCCATTGGGTTTAGGTTTGGGGGGTGGGGATAGCACGATTTGGATCAGGCCCAGGCGTTTCATTAAGTGAAACGCATCGTTTCACCATCATTCTTTCCCTCCGTTTCTCTTTTCAAATATGGACCGTTGGATGGGATTAAAAGGTCAAGATCTGGACTTGATCCAACGACCATGGGTCATCGTCCCCAACATGCCATTAGGGTTTCAAAATTTTCCTCTCCCATGCATGAACTTCCACAACTCTGTTCTCTCTCCTCACTCAACCAAATCCCACGATCCAAAAACAAAAAATGGCCTACTCAAAGCCCTCTACAAGATCCTACACTTAGATTTTTCTAAAACTCACTCTATAATTAAACTCGATAGCTGTAACTTTAGGGCACCAAGAATTGCACCTGATATGCATGGTTATTAAACTTGCTCAAGCTATACTAGAATGTTCTATGTGTTATGCTAATAACTCTAAACTAAAGAGCTAAGATTATCTTGCCCTAATCCATGAGTTCTTGATCTTGAAAGATTCATCACCATGCTATCAATCCTCACGAAATTCACCCTAACTTTCTGAATTCAATCATCTGATCAACCCTAATAGTTCTAACCTATTCTTTCTACCTAATTAACACATTAACAAGGAGATAGAGGAGAATTCACCAACCTTCTAGGTAGCTATGGCATAGGTGGTTCTAGTCCAATCCAATGCTTGTAATCCTTCGAGAATGGTCCTTGCTTGATGAGGAGCTTTCTGTTTGCAACAATTATGATGATGAGTTCTTGTAGAAGGAGATTCGAGCCTGTTATGGATCTTTGCAATCACAACCTTAGAGCTTTAATCCTCCAATGATGTGCCTTTGAACTTGCTTGTATGCACTCACTATGATCTATGGATTGTAGATGAAGGAGAAGATTGAACAGACTTGATGTTGAATATAGATTTTCACTCTTTCTTACAATGGAAGCAACAATAGAATTCTCTCTCTTCTCTCTCTCTTTTCACCAACCTTTTGCACTAATGGACTCAATTCAATATATAGAGGATGATGGACAGATCTAGAAGTTTCTGGATTGATCTTAGAGGATTCTAGAATGTGGTGGAAGAATGTGGAAATTCTCATGTAATGACACTTTGAAATATCTCATCTCATGCCTGAATTGTCCTTACAACCCTTCAATTCCACTTTAAAATCTCCTCATATGAGTTATTGGAAAGATATGAGTGCTTATCATGTTGATCCCTTGCCTTTTGCTAAGTTTCATATGGATGCCTTATGATGCAAGCAAGAACATTACAAAGCAAGTCCAAAATTTAAGCCCTAAATCAAAAAAGTGGCTAAACCAATGTCTTTAAAATATTGTTTGGAATCAATTTGGTATATTACATGCCCCATTTTGGATTTGTAGATCTCTCAAACCAATTTTTCATTTGAACTTTTTCAAGTTATATGCCTTTTTTAAGTCATTTTCCACCAACTTTTATCAAATCTTGTTCTATATATTTCCAAACTTCCATGACCTCCTTTCTAGACTTAAAATGACGTTTTGAGCAACTTTGATGTTGTGAAGTTTTTCATTTGAAGCTTCCTTGTATGAGTTTTAGGCACAGGCTAAGAATGACCTGTAATTCTCAAATGACCAAAATACCCTTTGCTTGCCAAGGACATAAGTAGAGTTCCACAAATCATATGAAGGCATACCATACCTTTATAGAAATCTAAGACAATAAGTAACAACTCTCATGTTGGCCAGAAATCCATTTGAAATCTAATTGAAGGTCAAAAGTTGCTTGGAAGACAGACAACTTTCACAGACAAATTTCAGTGCCCTCAGATGACCTGTAACTTGCAAGAGCTATAACTTGAGTTCTATAAATCATCTTGATGACTTCCACCACTAAAATTAAATCTATGAAGATAATATACAAGTTTCATGTGGACCAGAAATTCACATGAAGCTTTCATCTTGAGTTACACTGCTTTGAAGTTTGACCTAAATCAGGGGATTTTACACTGAAACCCTAATTTGGTAACTCCTCTTTTCCTTGACTCCTGTTGATTTTTCTTGGGCACAACACCATATCCATATCTAGATAGCAAATAATGAATCCCACATCCTTCAAATGATCCTTGATGCCTTTCAAAACAAGTCTTTGACCTAGGGTTGACCTAGTGTTGACCCAGATAAAACCCTAGTTGACTGACTTCAACTGAGGCTCTTGCAATCATTCCAATGACTTGGTTCTTATTCAAAATGATCATTTAGGCTCTTCATAACATCCATACACACCTCATGCTCTTGGCTCATAGCTCACACTTCCTTTGATGATCCCCAAACAACCTCAAGATAGGGGAGAACTCACTGATCAACCTGTCAACTCTTCAAAGCTCAAATTCTTCCCTGATGACCTGAGTAGTCTTGAACATGCATGAAACCCTTGAATATGCCTCTTGAGATAAGAATAGCACTTGATCCCCTGATTAAGATAGCTTGCTCATGCTATACAATGCAGATGAATACACTATGTACATAATGACTATGCAAATGACTATGCAATTGAAACATAAACCTAGGTTAGAAAAGGTTGGGCAAATTTTGGGGTGCAACACCAGGCCACCCACAATTACCATCACAAAGGCTGGGCCGATACCTTTTGAAAGCACCAACGCTGTCCCATGGCACTATGGGGCAGACGTCTACTGTAACGGACAAAAATTGGAACTGGAGCCATCTGGGCAGTCTGTGGATAACCTAGTAGGAACTGGCGGAATCACACGTAGCGGAAGAGTATTTGCTCCACCTGAGATTGTGGTTGACAAAGCAGAGAAAACTGATAAGGGAAAGAGTAAAGTCGTTGAGGAAACCCCTCGTGGGGTAGAGAAGGACTTACTTTTAAAGGACGCTGAAGAGTTCATGAGGTTGATCAAGAAGAGTGATTACAAGATCGTTGATCACCTCCATCAAACACCTTCGAAAATCTCCATTCTGAATTTGTTGTTGTGTTCTGAGGCACATCGCAACGCGCTGCTAAAGGTTTTGAATGCCACGTATGTACCGCAAGAGATCTCGGTCAACCAGTTAGAGGGGATAGTAGCCCACGTGAATGCTGGAAACGGGTTAGGGTTCACTGACCTGGAGCTGACGCCGAAGGGAAGAAACCACAACAGCGCCCTGCACATCTTGATAGAGTGTAGGGGAACAGTTATGTCCCATATGTTGGTGGACACTGGGTCATCGCTCAATGTTCTCCCGAAGAAGGCATTGATGAAACTAGATACGAGAGGATTGATTTGCACACCCAGTGATCTGGTTGTGAAGGCTTTCGATGGAACCAAGCGTCATGTCTTTGGAGAGGTAACTCTGCCAATCCAAGTTGGGTCGGAAACTTTCGACACAGTCTTCTACATCATGGACATCATGCCAGCCTATAGTTGTCTGTTAGGCCGACCATGGATCCATTCTGCTGGTGCCGTGACCTCCACGTTACACCAGAAGCTCAAGTATGCGGTAGGGGGCAGCATTGTAACTGTCTGTGGCGAGGAAGACATAATGGTGAGCCATTTGTCGTCCTTAAAATATGTTGAGATGGATGGGGAGATCCACGAAACCCTATGTCAGGCATTCGAAGCTGTTAAGGTCAAAGACGTGACACCAGTAATGACTGAGAAACCAGAGATGACTCTCTCTTCCTTCAAGGAAGCTCGGGCCATTGTTCAAGCCGGATCTCCCCCAGGCTAAGGGAAAGTTCTAGAAATACCTAACAAACAGGACAAGTTTGGGTTAGGATACTCTCCTACTGTTGAAGCCTCCTCCTCTCACAGTGCGGCGCGAGGTAAAGTGCCGATCCCGTTTACAAGCGGCGGGGTAATATTTGAAAGTGTCAACGCAGTGTCTGAAGACGGCGAAGACAGCGATTGTGACTTGGATTCCTGGATCCAGCTAAGCAAACCAGGCCAGAGCCTCAACAACTGGTCCATCAGGGATATCATCCAAGTGACAGGCAAAGAGTAATGATTTACTTTCTCCAATTATTGTACAACCCTATGTCCTACCCGGGGCATAGTGGTTTTATTGTCAGGGCCTTGTTTGGTTATGTACATGCATTTTACTAATAAATCAAAAGGCATTTTTCTTCGTATTCAAATGTTGTGATCTCTTTTATTCCTGTTTTATATTTGTTTTGAAAAACAATAAAATGGCAATAGGGTTTGTGCTAACTTGCATATCCTTGTTTTAAGCTTAACCCTTGTTATTGCAGGATCCACATAGCAGATGACATCGACTTTGGACCTTCTACGACTCACTTCGACTTTGATTTCCCGATCTATCAAGCCGAAGAAGAGATTGATGAAGATGAAGACCTTCCCGAAGAGTTGGCCCGTTTGTTGAAACAAGAAGAGAAAGTCATTATGCCTCACGAGGAAGAGATTGAGATTGTGAATCTGGGTTCTGAGGAACTTGTCAGGAACGTCAGGATAGGGGCTGCACTGTAGAGTGATGTCAAGCAGAGATTGGTCGAGATGCTTCGAGAGTATAGTGACATCTTTGCTTGGTCATACGAAGATATGCCGGGACTTGATACTAACATTGTGGTCCATCACTTGCCGCTGCGAGAAGATTTTCTTCCCGTTAAGCAGAAGCTTAGAAGGACACGACCAGATATGGCCATTAAGATCAAAGAAGAAGTGCAAAAACAGCTTGATGCTGGCTTCTTAGCGGTCACTACTTACCCTCCGGGGGTCGCCAACATAGTTCCTGTACAGAAGAAGGACGGTAAGGTGCGAATGTGCATCGATTATCGGGATTTGAATAGGGCGAGCCCTAAAGACAACTTCCCGCTCCCTCGTATTGATGTGTTGGTCGACAATACAGCTCAGTTCTCCGTGTTTTCATTCATGGATGGCTTCTCCGGCTACAATCAGATCAAGATGGCGCCGAAGGACATGGAGAAAACTACGTTTATTACCCCTTGGAGAACATTTTGCACAAGGTAATGCCTTTCGGTCTGAAGAACGCTGGGGCCACTTACCAACGAGCAATGGTCACTTTGTTTCATGACATGATTCACCATGAGATTGAAGTCTATGTGTTGCACCCTAAAATTTGATCAACCGGTTCTCCTATCTGGTTCATGGTTCAATTCGTATTCGCATATCAGATGCATGACATTTGTGCACAGACAGAGGATGTCAGGGTTACAGCTTGGGTTTCATTTACCGGATATTTCAGGTCCAGTCTAGATAATCAGGGTTTTATTTTCGGGGAATTGTGCGCTCCTCGGTGTTTTCAGCTCACATGGTGGTTTTTGGGATATTCTGATGCCCGGGGGTTTACTGTTTGCTTTAATCTGGTCGCGCTCTCTTTTATGGTGGTCATTTGCATTTGTCTGCATTCTTTTTAGGGTTTAATAGCCTTTTGAGAATTTTTAGTAGGCTTTATAGATTTTCTAGGATTTAATTAGTTTTTTTCAGCATTTTAAATAGATTTAAACCCTTTTTAGAATTTTAATTTGTTTTAATAGATTTTAGAATAATTTTATTTTTAGGTATTAAGTGTTTAGATAAATAGAATATTCTCTTATTAGGTTTGTTCTAGTAGAAATTAAATGGTATAGATTTTTTAGAAATTTAATAGAAATTTAGTAAGATTTTAAATAGAAATAATTAGGGTTTTATCTTTATTAGTTGATAGTTTTTTAGAAGTTAATTAGATGTTAATTCTCCTTAATAGAGGTTAATTAGGATTTAATCTTTTGTTTAGATTTTAATTGAATTTGTTAGAATTAATTAGGATAGATTAATTTTCATTTAAAGATTTAATTGCAGTTTTAAGTTTAGTTAGAGTTAATTAGGTTTAAGGTTTTAATTAGTTGTTAATTAGGTTTAAAGCTTTTTCTTAATTCAGATTTATTTTTGGGTTTTAATATAGCATTTTCGTTGGGCTTAGAGTGGTTTTTGGAGGCCCATTTGTCCTCAGTCCTTTTTTTTTTCTTTTTTTTTCATTTTTGTTGTCCAGAAATGTGCCAAGTGTCAGGTATAAAGCGTGACACGCGTGTAACTGCAAAGGACCCCACCTCATTCTCACCCCACTCCCAGAAATCTGCCACGCGTTCTCCCACAAACGCTCTCTCACTCCACGTGCCACGCATGCAAGCCCCCACCGTGACACTTGTCTTCACCTAGCCCTCACCGGAATCCCTCATCGCCGGCCATGCAAATCCGGTGACCGCCCCACCGCCGGCAACCCTAACCGTCACCGGACCACCGCAACAACCCGTCGGAGCTATTTTTTTGCCCAGAATCCCCCCATCTTCTTCTTTCTCCTCCAATCTTCCCCGTCCCTCTTCATCTCTTAGTCGCCGGAAACTTCAAAGAATTTTCCAGAAAACCTTCAAACCTTCATCGTTCTTCAAAGAATTTTCCAGAAAACCTTCAAACCTTCATCGTCCTTCAAAGAATTTTCCAGAAAACCTTCAAATCTTCATCGTCCTTCACATAATTTTCCAGAAAACCTAAATCTGCATCCGTTCCTGCACGCTTTCCAGATCCTCACAGATCAAGAACGAATTGTGATTCACAGATCTCCAAGAACTCGTTGAGTTCTTCATTGGTTGTCCAGAAACCTTCGAACGAGCTTCAACGATTCCCTCAAAAACCTCCGTGAGCTCCTTCAACAGTCAAGAAAGCCTCACATCTTCTTCTCTCTCGCGGCGACCTTCTTCGAATCTTCAAGAACTCCACGAGCTTGTTCTTGCTCCGTATCCAGGTGCGTTCATCCATTCATATTCTTCTTTCTGATTGCTAAGATTGATTAGTGTTATCTTAATTCGAGTAGATTCAGTTTAGCCTGAGGATGTTGAGGTAAGGAGTTTGGTAAGGTTGTAGTTCGTTTCAGAGAGGGGAGTAAGTAAGATTGGCGTTTGATTTTGTGAGCAATTAGGGTCTGAGAGGGTTCTGGAGAGGAGTTGCAGAGGGGGATTTGGGGACGAACGCAGCTAGGGTTTGGATGAACAGTAGACGGGTTCGGGGAGAGGAGAGTTTAGTTTTGTTGATGGATACTTGGACTAGGGTTTGGGCTGGGTTAAGCCCAACATGTGATTACTATCACACACCCCAATTGCTCGCTATACCCCCTTCTGTGAGAAGAGTAGAATGATTGTGGATTGGGCTTAGGCCCTAAGTGCTACGCGCACCCCCCTGTGTTTGGGCCCAATCTGAGTAACTAGATTTGTTACTCGCTGCACCCCCTGTTTTATTTCTTTTTTATTTTCTTTGTTATTTCTTTGTTTTGTATCATGTTAGAAGAAAATGCTTAAAAAATAGTAGGATGGTCCAAATAATTCCCTTCTTTTTGCTGTAGACTCAT
This sequence comes from Lathyrus sativus, assembly GCA_963859935.3. Lineage (NCBI taxonomy): Eukaryota > Viridiplantae > Streptophyta > Magnoliopsida > Fabales > Fabaceae > Lathyrus > Lathyrus sativus. Next base: position 276,369,156 of record OZ012740.1, on the reverse strand, counting down.
AATTCAATTTAGGATTTTATAGTGCAAAATATTAATTTGATCATGCATTTTCATTTTTGTTTGCATTTTTTGTATTTTAATTGATATTGAATAATTGGTTTGTGACGTGTCTGCCTTGTTGATTTTAGTTCTTTCATTTGGTAATGAATTTTGCTCTAGTTTTTTAGTATGTTATACTAGACTAATGCATGCTCCCCATAGATTTTTCATAGATTTTTCAGAGCTTAATTGATGTTGTTTTAGGGTTAGAGAATAGAGACCTCATAACTCGCTGGTTAACCCTTGATCATTCATATGTTAGGGATTGTTTAGTAGCCTTAGAAGTTGACTTAGGCTTTGAGATTTGATCTTGGGATCATAGAGCCATGTAGGTTTCCCCTAGATTTTTGTTTTGTTTTTTATATAGAGTGTTTTGCTATTTTTGGCCTGAGCTTGAGAATAGGAGAAGTCTTGAGGGCTTCTGACTTTGAAGTTCAACTGTGGTTGAACTTCAGAGATAGTTCTTTGGGTTTGAGGGCCTGTGGTTTCTTCTTGGAGGTGGAGGCTGGATGAAGTCTTGATGGAGCTTGCAAGGATGCATGGATTGAGGTCCTAGTCTAGGAGCTTGTTCTATGTTTGTGAGGTTTGAGATCCTGAAGTTTGAGGGAAATTTATGGTACTTTCCTGAGGAAGGCACTATGGATGTCTTTCATTCTTTCTTCTCACCTCTTTCTCAAGTATCCAATGATGTTGGAGCCTTCATGTGAGTTTAGTTTCTCCTGAGGAGGAATGTAAACCGTTCACAGTTGTTGAGCCACATGGGATATGATTCCTAAGTGGAAGCCCCCTAGTACTTTCCTGAGGAAGGCACTATGGGTCTGTTCACTTAGTTCCCTTAGTTCAGGTAGGCTTTCTCAAGTATCCAATGATGTTGGAGATTTCATGTGAGTTTAGTTTCTCCTGAGGAGGAATGTAAACCGTTCACAGTTGTTGAGCCACATGGGATATGATTCCTAAGTGGAAGCCCCCTAGTACTTTCCTGAGGAAGGCACTATGGGTCTGTTCACTTAGTTCCCTTAGTTCATGTAGGATTTCTCAAGTATCCAATGGTGTTGGAGCCTTCATGTGAGTTTAGTTTCTCCCGAGGAGGAATGTAAACCGATCACAGGTGTTGAGCCACATAGGATATGAGTCCTAAGTATAAGCCTCCTAGTACTTTCCTGAGGAGGGCACTATGAGTCTGCCTACTTAGCTCCCTTTCTTTGGTAAGCTTGTCTAGAAGCTTGAAGACTGGATTGATTTTTCTTGTGTAGGGTTTTGATTAGGGTTTTGCTTAGGGTTTTGCTTAGAGATTTGATTAGGGTTTGGCATAGGGCTTTGCTCAGGGGTTTGATTAGGGTTTGTTTAGGGGTCCTGCTCAGGGTTTGGTTTAAGTTTTGGATAGGAGTTTGCCAGGCTGGCTAGCTTTCTCTTCGTGTTGTTTGACTTGTGTGGTGCTGTGCTGCATTAGACTTAGGGGTTCATCTAGATATTTTTGAGATAGGTGCATCTTAGAGATAGGCTTTGTGTGCATGAGAAGTTGAGGTGGTCCTCCTTCTGCTTGTTTGTTATTGAGTGGCTTTGCTTGCTGGTATTTGGTAGAGCTGAGCTCCCTTACCTCTGTGGTTTGCGGCCTTTGTGCCTTGATTGTTTGGTTGTTGCATTCATGCATATTTCCAGTATTTCTTTACTTTGCAGTTGATTCCTGTTTGCTGTTTAGTCCTGTTGCCATGATCCCTTAGGAGCTCTAACTTCTCCGCTGCGGAGGGGTTATGATAGACATTAGGTGGGTCAACCAGGCATGATAACAGTAGGTAGATTCCCCTTTTCAACCATAGTTTTAGGGTGTCTCTTTCCTTTCTCAAAACAACAGAAAAACACTTGAATAGCTTGTGTCGTAGTTAGCCGAACTACAGCTGCTCTGATTTCTCGTACCAGACGAGAATATGTAGGCATAGGATGCAATATCCTAGCGAGCACACTAACGACTAACCTTTTGTTCTCTCGCTGCTGTGCGATTGAGATTTTCCCACTGACGACTGATTGTAACCCTTTCTCTTGCCCGAGTGCATTTGAGACCAGACCGTAGTTTTTCCCATAGGGTCCCGAACCCTTAAAACCAGATTAATTTCTCACTGCTGTGTGTGAATACCCAGATTAGCCGTAGTTAGTCGAACTATGTTTGCTCTGATCTTCCATGCCGTGTGGAAGTACGTAGGCACAGGACGCGATGTCCTGGCGAGCAACCTCCCCCCCGTCTAGACGTAGGTAGTCGAACTACGTTGACTCTGACTTTCCCATTGCACGAGGGAGTACGTAGGCCCAGAACAGCGTATGTTCTGTCGAGTCCTGTCCTTTTCTTTTCTTTTCAGACTGACCATTAGCGTAGATAGATAAACACACCCTTTTCCTTATAAACGCCAAGCGTGGATCCCGTCGAGTACGACGGACGTGAGGGGTGCTAATACCTTCCCCTTGCGTAACCGACTCCCGAATCCAGGTTTTGGTTGCGATGACCATACCTTTTCCTGTTTTTTGCGAGGTTTACTTCGAGCGTTTCCTTTTCCTCCTTTGGGATAAATAACGCACGGTGGCGACTCTTCTGTCAGCCGACGCCGATTTTCGCAGTAGCGACAGCTGGCGACTCTGCTGGGGAATTTCATTATAGCATCTAGGGACTTTTCCCATCCCTTATGCTGGGACCGTTTCCCATCCCCTACGCGAGTCAATCCTAGCGCTTGGGTGTTTATCTGTTGGGTGTTGTGCATATGTGTTTTACCTTTCCGCACTTTACTTTCTCGCACCTTTACCTTTCCGCATTTACTTTCAGCACTATATTATTATGATTATTGCTGTGGGAAAGGGAGGTTACTATGAGTGAGAAGCCGGACCTGGGCTTGAGTATGCACCTAGACATAGTTGCGGAGACTAGTAGACGAACCTGTCTGCTGAGCAGGCACAGTTCCCTACGAAATCTGCGCTCAGACGAGGTTCTCGCCGAGGTGCTCCTTTCCGGTCCTGAGGATCTGAGGGGAGTCCAGACGTGAGGATTGTCGACTCTGGGGACCGATCATTTGGAAGTCAGCTAAGTGAGGCCTCTTCATGACTTGATGATGCCACTCCTTCTGGGAATCGTATCGTCACTCATGAAAGTCTGTGACGCTGATGACCGCATAGGATGTCGTACCTTTGTCCGTGGATTAGGTCCATACCTGTGAGGGGGTTGGGTTATTGCAGGAAAACTGGCCTTCAGAAACCATGATTCAGTATTTATCAGACAGTTTTCTTGGCTCGTTAACAGGTGTGTTGTCTGGATCAGATGGGTTTCTTGTTTGAGGTTGATACTATTATCAGATGGTTTTCTCGTCAGATACAGAGGTTCAGATGGATTTCTTACCAGGGGATTGGTATTTTGAGTATCAGATGATAGTTAGTGTCATGAAGTTCTGGTGACTGTGGTGGTTTTCTGTTCTTGATATCACATAGATGTTCCTCTTCAGGCTACAACATGGCCCCTGTGTTCACTGATTGCATCATTTATCATACTGCATTATTGCATCACCATTTGCATCCAACTAACGTGTGTGTATTGCAGGTACATATTTCCCCTCCCAGTTCCGGTGTTTGTTTCCTAGCAAGACATGGAAGCCATGAAGAGAGTGTTACCCTACAGATTCCCGTCTCCAGATATCAGTCTGTTGTCAGAGTTAATTACTATTGCTAGGAAGAAGGTGATGGGAGATTTCAGGAAGACATATGGGAGGATCCTGACTTATGTTTACCAGCCCTCGGCTTATGAGATCAGCGGCATTTACACCCTGTTGCAGTTTTATGATGCTGAACTCAGGTGTTTCGTATTTCCTGATTTTGTCTTGGCTCCTACCCTGGAGGAGTATTCTGCGCTCTTGGATATACTGATTCACGAGCAGATGCCTTTCTATCACACGGACGCTAAGCCTAATCTGGCTGAGCTTTCTGATATTCTGCACTTAGGAGAGTTTGAGCTGACAGGGAAGATGACCAGAAGAGGAGATGTGTGGGGATTTCCGTTGGATGTTTTGGTGGAGAAGGCTCGGGAGTATGCCAAGAAGGGTGGCTGGGTTGTTTTTGACGCCATCCTTGCTGTGTGTGTTTATGGCATTGTATTGTTCCCAAACATTCCTGATTTTGTTGATACAGATGCTTTCTATATTCTGGCTGCAAAGAACCCAGTTCCTACCTTGCTGGGAGATATCCACCATTCCACTCACTACCAAAATGAAAAGCGACGAGGAAGGAATGTCTCTTGCTGTGTACCTCTACTGTGCAGGTGGTTTACTAGTCACATACCGAAGTCAGGGCCTTTTGTCACTTCTATTGATTCTTTAGGATGGCCTGAGCGCTTGATGGGGTTGACTTCTGAGAATGTGGTGTGGGTTAATGAGGAGGTGTTCGGAGTTGAGGTCATATACAGAGGCGAAGGGTTCCCTAATGTTCCTTTGATAGGAAGGAAAGGGTGTGTCAATTACAACCCTTCTTTATTAATCAGGCAGTTTGGGTATGCACCTCAGGAAGCGCCAAAGCCCGAGGAGATACAGGAATCTCTGTATCTCACTGGGGCAATAAAGGAAGAGATGTTGATCAAGCTTGAGAAAGCATGGAAGAACCTGCATAAGAGAGGGAAGCATTCATGTAGCAAAGGGGGTACTCGAGTTCTTGGTCCGTATGTGGAATGGATTCGTGAACGAGCTACGAAATTCCTTATGCCTTATCCTGCAGTTCAGCCATTGTATCCTTCTCCGGTGGAGGAGCCCACCACTATAGACATGCAGGTATACAAACAGCTGATGGCGGAGAAAGAAGAGTTAGCAAAGGCTAAAGAGGCTTTAGAGAAAGAGAATGCCCAGCTTCGTCATGAAAAGATTGAAACAGGATATTTTTCCAAGCAACAGGCCGAAACTTTGAAACATCTGAAGACTACTTTATTGGAGTTGACTGAAACCAAGAAGCGTCTGGAGTTAGATGTAGACTCAGTTAGAAGTGTATTGGCTACTAAGAAACAAGAGCTGGAAAGGGCCTACACGAAGTTAGCTAAGTTCAGAGAGCACTGGGATCTCACTATGGCCAAACGCAAAGAACGGGAAGAAGAGCTAAAGACACAGGTTGCTCAGTTGGGAGAACAGGTTAGAGTGAAGACTAAAGAGCTTGAAGAAGAAGCATGTCGTCGATACGAGGCCGAACGCAAACTGATTGATGCCATGAAGAATCTGGAAGATTGTCAGCGCAGAGCAGACATCAAGAGGCCCAAACCTGATGATGGTGCCCAGGATAAGGCTTGGGAAGATTTTGTCAGAGATATCCATGGAACGGTCAGGAAAAGGGATCAGTTGATAGAAGGCTTGATTTATCGACCGGATCACGCAGAGACGAAGAAGCTGTTCGAGGATTTCTACGACCGTACCCGCACTTGATTTCTCTCTTGTATTCTGTGTGTTGAGATCACCACCAGGCATGTTGGTTGGGATCCTCCTTTATCATCTCAATTGTATGGAACATAGTTGTGTAACGTCTTGACAAGACTGCCAGTCCAATAAATATATGAGGGTTTTTCTAAATATTGTCTTTATGGTTTATCTTGTCTAGCTACCTTGACACTGGAATTGGAGGGGAAATATCCCCAATGCACACACACACATTAGCATTTTTGCATTCTGTCTGCATAAATCATATTGCATAGCATTTCTCTAGCTGGCCAGAGCACTTATCCAGCCTTTGTTTTCACCAGAGGGTGATTCTCGGGGGATTGTTCGAGGAAAGAGTGGAGTGTCGAAGACGACCAAGGGGCTGAAGCAGATTTGAGCAGAATCAAGCAGTGTAGTCAGTTACAGGTAATTGGTAGCTATGTCTGAAGGCAATCTCCAGTCTCCTAACACTTTGACAGGGTTTACTATGGCGTCCAACCCTCAGTATGATTCTATGGAAGGCTTCCCGCAAGCGAACAACGTTACTGCAGACCAAGTTGTACAGCCTACTATTGAGAATCGAGATCGACATGAGCAGTTTGTTGCCCGAAATGAACATCCTCCTCCTGTTAGCAATCAAGGTGTTGTTTTCCCTGAGAGGAATCCACGCAGAGATATCCCGGTAGCTAGGACTGTAAACTCAAGAGCTCTTGAAGGTGATAGAAGGTTCCGAGCATTGGAAGAAAGAGTTAAAGCTTTGGAGGTCAAAGATGTTGTTAACCTGAATGTTGCAGACATGTGTTTGGTTCCTGACCTGGTGTTGCCTTATCGGTTCAAAGTGCCGAAATTTGAGAAGTACACGGGAGATAGCTGTCCGAAGCAACATTTGATGATGTTCTGTCAAAGAATGACTTCGTTTGTGCGAGATGACAAATTGATGATCCATTGCTTTCAGTATAGTCTGACTGGGGCATCTTTGAGGTGGTATGTGCAGTTAAAGAGTAATCAAATTCGATCATGGGTGGATTTAGCCAGAGCTTTCCTGAAGCAGTACGAGTACAACCTGGATATGGCTCCTAGTCTCGTACATCTGCAAGAATTATCTCAGGCGGAGAATGAATCATTCAGAGGGTATGTGCAAAGATGGAAAGAATTGGCTGCTAGTGTTCAACCACCGCTTCAGGAAAGAGAAATGGTTGACATCTTCTTGGGTACTCTGAAAGGCCATTATTATGACAAATTGTTCGGTTGTACAAGCTTTGTGGGCCTGATGAGAATGGGGGAGCTTGTTGAGAGAGGACTCAGGAGTGGAAAGCTTCGAGATGCTCCTTATATCCCAGTTGATAAGACTGAATCAGTTGTCAGTTCTCAAGAAGAGTGGGAAGGAAATGACATCGTCTCAGAATCTCTAGCATCTCAGGATCGGTTTTCAGACACTTCAAGTCAATGGTCATCCTGTCGTCGATCACGTCAGCATGCCCAACAAAGACCAAGGAAACCTGAAAGGCAGTTTACTCAGCTACAGGTGTCGTACAGTCAGTTGTTGCTAGATCTGGTCAGAAGTGGATTGATAGTGCCGAAAGAGACTAATCAAATGATTCCACCATATCCTCCAGGTTTTGATGCCAGCGCCCGCTGTGAGTACCATGTTGGGGCATAGGGGAATTCAACAAATGATTATAAGGTGCTTAGAAGCCAGGTTCAAGATCTGTTAGACTCTAGCCGGATTTTCATCACGCCCCAGGGTTTTGTTCAGATTAACGATTCTCCGTCATCCATTTGTGTGGGTTCGTCAGTTAATGTCATGGAAGACTCTACGGGAAGTGTGTGTTCTGAAGAATGTTAAACGGAGAGTTCAATTGAATATGAGAGAAGTTTCTAGAGGTTTCTGTGCCGGGTGTCGCATCTGTTTTCTTTGCTGACCCGTTATAGCTTTTGTGCATTGTTGGTTGCTGACCACCACCAGGATTGTTGGCTGGGGTCATTGTATTCGTAATCATTTGTGTTTACGTGCTGCTTTTGTTGGTTGTACATGTGGGGGAGATGTTCGTTTGTGTGCTTATAGCTTGAGCTTCTCTTTGTATTGGCTTGAATATGTGTTTGCTTGCTGCATTGCGTTATCATTTAACAGGTACATCAGAACCGTGGGTCTTATTTCCTCATCGTCCAGTTTGTTGCAGGAATTCCTTCAGAGGTATGGAACAGAATCAGGTTGAATTGATTGAAGTCCGAAGCCAGCTGGGGCAGATGATGAGAGACATGCAAGAGATGTGTCTGGAGCAGAGGATCCTCAAAGAGGAAAATAGTCAGCTGAAGACCCAAATGAGCTTGATCATGGAAGTAGTCAGGAATGTGCTGAGGAAAGAGGATGATCAGCTATTTGAAGCCGCAGTGAAAAAGCTCGTGCCACCTGTGCCCGTGGAACCTGAGCAAGTGCAACAGAGGGTGCACCCGGTTCAACAGAGGATTCAGGAGGGGAGGCCAAAGAGAGTACTTGAGGCGCCACCTTCAACATATGCTGAGCTCTTGCAGACTTTATTGAGGTTTAAACTGGTTGAGAAGAGAACGTTGGACCCACCCACAAGAGCGTTTCCTTATGGGTATGATGCCAGTAAGCGATGTGAGTTTCATTCTGGGGCACTCGGACACGACATCGAGGGTTGTCATGCTTTTAAGCACAATGCTCAAGACCTGATTGATTCGAAAGATATTGAATTCTCGCCGAGCGGTGTAACTGTACGTATTGATCCTGTCTCAGTTGATGCTAAGATGATGGATGTTTCTAAAGCTGCAGTAGGTTAGAAACGTATCCTAGACTCCATGGTGTCAGAATCTCCATGCCCACAACTGTTGCCTATTCCTGGGGCAGATCTGAGAAAGAAAATGGCTAAGCGTAAGGAGTGCCTTAATCAGTGCGGTGAAAGTCAAGAAACCGATGTGGTATTTGCTACGAAGGATGTTCAACAGTCAACCCGATACCAGCGACGACAGCAACGATCTCAATAGTGGCAGAGGCAGCAACATCCCAATCAGCGAGGAGCTCAAAATCAAAGGCCAATGAGGGTATTTAAAGTGCCTCCGATGTCTTATGCCGAACTTCTTCAGACGTTGCTGCGATTATGATTGGTTGAGAAGAGGAAGTTAGCCCCGTTGGCAGGTACGCCTCCAGTAGAGTATAATATCAATGCACACTGTGACTTCCATTCAGGAGCACCGGGGTACAACATTGAAGATTGTCTGGCCTTCAAGCACAAGGTGCAGGACCTGCTTGATAGTACCACTATTAATTTCGGGCAGGAAGGGCCCAAAATCATATGAAAGAGGATTACTCTCTAGTTTGGTGGGGTCATTGAAAGCAGATCAGGATAGCATCAGGTCGCCTCTAATAACTGACGGTGAAGATGGCTGGTTCAGCAGCAAGACAGATGTGAAAGCCCGGTTCTAGGAAGCTGGCATTTTTCTGTGTCTTATCTTGTCATTTCTTTACATTTGTAGTTTCTTTCCTGTTTAAATTGCAATCTTGTTTGTAAAACTTGTTGTTTTCATTCAATTGATGATAATGAAATAAATATGCATGTTTTGATTAAATCCATTAGTGTTCACTAATTGTTTTTACAAATGTCCAATGATTGGTTAAGAAGGATCTGAGGAGGATGACGAAATTAACGACAGGCAATTTCCGATATTGTATGCGTTTGAAATAAAACCTGCTGATGATGTACAGGCATTGTTTCGAATCCCTAAACACCGGTGATATAAGGAAGATAATCCCTTGTCAACCCCTTTGAGCCTAGTAGTAGGAGTTCTTTCTGAAAACGAAAAACCCCCCATCTTTAACCTGAGGCAGGGTAGGTGTTAGCTAATTTGGCCGAGCGTTCAAGTTGCAAAAGGAGTGCCTAAAAAGCCGCAGTGGTTAAATCAAGAGTGAGGCAGTCACATCATTCTCCAATGAGTCAGACAACCAGTGTCACACGACTTGTTCGAAAGGGAAAGCGAAAAAAGAATCAAAAGCCCGCTAAGTCAAAGCTTCAAAACAAATGACTTAGGCAAAAAATCAGGGCATCCCGCTGGACTTCAAAGAAAACGAAAAAAACGAAAGAAACTCAAAAGGAGTCAGTCCAGGCAAAAGTTAGGGATAAGAAAAAGATGAAAGGATGACAAAAGAAAAATCCTCGGATCAAATACGAGTCGTGTGACCTCAAGTGTCAAAGACGAAGAGCGAGTGGCTGTCACTCAAAGAACTCATGGTTTCTCGAACTATCACTCATATCTTTCAACCTCTGAGAGGTGAGCGCTAAGGTCGAATTAGCTGAACGTAGGATGGGAGAACATCAAGGAGAATGGGTGGGTTAAAATAAACTTTGAGCCTTTATCCTTTCCTTCAAAGCCGTGAACCTGGCCACGTTATAACCTTCAAAAGTCCTAATTGAAGCAGGTTTGTTTCGAAAGCATACTTCGGTAAAGGTCGCGTCAATTCTGACTCCTAAAAGGGTTCCTCTTACCATGTTGGTACTGATGTTGATATTCTCGATAAACGTTTTGTGCATTATATGCCATAAACTGTTTTTTCCCTTTTCCCAGTGAACAGATTGGATGTCAAAGCTGTCATATGTGTTGCATTAATATGTCTTTTACGCAGAACAACTTGTTTTACTTGCGAGTAAGCGCTTGACAGCAAGAAAGTTTTCTACAGTGGAAGGTACGATCAGGATAGAATACAGAACGCCCGAATGTTTCGAGTGCAAGGGCAAGCTATTATCGTAACCCCCAGTCAGGTCAGCCTTTCAAAGTCAGTTATCCTGGGGGCAGTCAGGTTGAGATTCGGTGAATATCTCGTAGTCAGGGGCACTACTCTGAATCATATAATCAGGGGCAAAGTCATTGCAGTCAGGGGCAGGCCATCTTAAGAGCGCAGAAGCTATTCTTTATTCGAGAAGCATTTGATGTGAAGCATCTCTCCGGAGTTCAGAATGCTGGGGCATTTCATATCAGACCATTAGGGTACAGATTTTCAGATTTCCTTTCGAGGAGCATCACAGCAGAGGTCCCGCAGGCAGGGGCATATCAGAAGCGAAAGGATTATTATTCTCCGTATCATCAGAGTTATTCAGAGCTATTCGAGCAGATTTAGCCAATTTTCAAGTGTGAGACGAATGTCGGGAAGTCGTGTTATCATCCCTTGGCTCTTCAACCAGGAGACTGTGTATTCAGACAGATTGTTTTCCAGCGTCAGTCGTACCTGACCCATCGCAGATAGCCTAAAAGACCAAGTCCATGTTGGCGGTCACTGTGAGGCCCATCCGTGTTGGCGCATCAGTTTCCAAATCCGAGCTTCATCAGTACGCAGGAAGACTCTGTCTATTTTCTCCAGCAAAGTCCAATTTTTCATTGACGCGGGTAAGCTATCCCCAGAGAAGTCCAATCATACTTGGCACATCTGCTATTCCCCAGCAAGGTGTTACTTCAACGAGGTGCCTGGTTAAGTTCCCAATTTCCTCAGCAGGAGTTGAGTTCACTCTTCCAGCATTTATTTTGCTGGAATAATTCTGTGATATCCGGTTTATCCCCAGCGGAGTTGGCTACGTCTTCAGCATTTATTTTGCTGAAGTAGTTTTCTGTACCCGACTTTCTCCAGCAGCCCAAGCCTGCATTAGAATGTTGCATATCATCATATTTGCATCATACTTGCATTTCATTTTCAAGATGCATAGCATTTCCATCCCGAATGGAGCATTACGTCGTAGAAAGATTCAAACATACGCATATGCATACGACGCATAAGCCAGGTTTTCTATCAGCCTCATATGGCGCGTGAATTACTCTGTGATCAGTTCAGGGGCATTCATCCAGCAGCAATGTTCAGACAATTCAGCGGTTTATTTGTATTTCAGATCATACAACAGTTATGCTTTGATTAATCAGTCATCTGGTATCGACAGACTTTTCTTCCCGTCAATTCTTATTGACGATGTGTTCCTCCAAAGTGGATTTCCCCGTCTATCATTAGACGTCTTGAGTTCGAATATGGCTTTCTTTCCGTCTAGCATTAGACAATGTGAAGTTTCGTTTGATTTTCCAGTAGGGTTTCAAGATGGGGTTCCTGTAGCAAGTGGTTTTCTTTCCGTCTATCAGTAGACGATGTGAAGTTTCGGGTGATTCGTTTCAGTGGGGTTTCAAGATGGGGTTTCTCTAAGTGGTGTTCTTTCTGTCTATCATTAGACGATGTGAAGTTTCAGGTGATTTTTCAGCGGGTTTCTTATCGTCAGATCATGCGGATGGTGTGTTTCCCAGCGAGTCTTCTCCGGCTATCTTTGGATGTTGAGGGGTTTTCAAAGTGATCTTTCGGATAGTGGTTTTCTTTCTGTGTATTAGATGAGATGACATTTCAAGAGGGATTTTCTGACTGTCGATTCTTATTGACGTCGAGGATCTTTGAAGGATGTTCGGTTTTTCTGACTGTCGATTCTTATTGACGACATGGCTTTTTGAAGGTGGTTTTTCTTCCCGTCGGTCCTTACTGATGATGTGGCCCCTTTAAGGATATTGATCTTTCCATCAATTCCCGTAGACGAAAGGATTCTGAAATTTGATGGATGGTGTTGAAGTGCGTATGGGTGTCTTCCCGTCTATCCTTAGACGATGTGAGTATGACTTTAAGGGTGTCTTCCCATCTATCCTTAAACGATGTGAGTATTGGATTTTTCCTTTGTTTGGGTGCCTTTCCGTCTATCCTTAGACGATGTGAGTATTGAAGTTTTCTTCGGATTTGGGTGTCCTCCCGTCTATCCTTAGACGATGTGAGTATTGGATTTTTCCTTCGTTTGGGTGCCTTTCCGTCTATCCTTAGACGATGTGAGTATTGAAGTTTTCTTCGGATTTGGGTGTCTTCCCGTCTATCATTAGACGATGTGAGTATTGAATTTTTCCCTTCGGGATTTTGGGTGTCTTTCCGTCTATCTTTAGACGATGTGAGTATTGAATTTTTTTCTTCGGGATTATGGGTGTCTTTCCGTCTATCTTTAGACGATGTGAGTATGGATTTTTGGGTGTCTTTCCGTCTATCATTAGACGATGTGAGTATTGAATTTTTCCCTTCGGGATTTTGGGTGTCTTTCCGTCTATCTTTAGACGATGTGAGTATTGAATTTTTTTCTTCGGAATTATGGGTGTCTTCCCGTCTATCATTAGACGATGTGAGTATGGATTATGGGTGTCTTTCCGTCTATCATTAGACGATGTGAGTATTGAATTTTTCCCTTCGGGATTTTGGGTGTCTTTCCGTCTATCTTTAGACGATGTGAGTATTGAATTTTTTCCTTCGGGATTATGGGTGTCTTCCCGTCTATCATTAGACGATGTGAGTATGGATTATGGGTGTCTTCCCGTCTATCATTAGACGATGTGAGTATGGATTTTGGGGTGTCTTTCCGTCTATCTTTAGACGATGTGAGTATATTTCTCTTCCTGTCTATCAGTAGACGATGTGAGAGGATCAGGTGTTTTGTTGCAACCCTCGGGTTTGTTATATGGGGTATCACGCGGATAACTGGCATTCAAATCAGGAGTTCTTTATCAGATGATTGATCAGTTTGTTGCCGTAATGACTGGACTCGGTCCTCTGGATTTTATTCCCCAAGCAGTTTTACAGTATATTCTCACGGTTTGAAAATTTTTGGGTTTTATTAGTATTCAACCATCTCGTACCTCTGAATGTTGGAAGGCTGAGCGCTCTTCAACCCTTCAGGTCCAAGTCGCTTGAATAGGGGCAGCTGTTGCACCCTAAAATTTGACCAACCGGTTCTCCTATCTGGTTCATGGTTCAATTCGTATTCGCATATTAGATGCATGACATTTGTGCACAGACAGAGGATGTCAGGGTTACAGCTTGGGTTTCATTTACCGGATATTTCAGGTCCAGTCTAGATAATCAGGGTTTTATTTTCAGGTAATTGTGCGCTCCTCGGTGTTTTCAGCTCACATGGTGGTTTTTGGGATATTCTGATGCCCGGGGGTTTACTGTTTGCTTTAATCTGGTCGCGCTCTCTTTTATGGTGGTCATTTGCATTTGTCTGCATTCTTTTTAGGGTTTAATAGCCTTTTGAGAATTTTTAGTAGGCTTTATAGATTTTCTAGGATTTAATTAGTTTTTTTCAGCATTTTAAATAGATTTAAACCCTTTTTAGAATTTTAATTTGTTTTAATAGATTTTAGAATAATTTTCTTTTTAGGTATTAAGTGTTTAGATAAATAGAATATTCTCTTATTAGGTTTGTTCTAGTAGAAATTAAATGGTATAGATTTTTTAGAAATTTAATAGAAATTTAGTAAGATTTTAAATAGAAATAATTAGGGTTTTATCTTTATTAGTTGATAGTTTTTTAGAAGTTAATTAGATGTTAATTCTCCTTAATAGAGGTTAATTAGGATTTAATCTTTTGTTTAGATTTTAATTGAATTTGTTAGAATTAATTAGGATAGATTAATTTTCATTTAAAGATTTAATTGCAGTTTTAAGTTTAGTTAGAGTTAATTAGGTTTAAGGTTTTAATTAGTTGTTAATTAGGTTTAAAGCTTTTTCTTAATTCAGATTTATTTTTGGGTTTTAATATAGCATTTTCGTTGGGCTTATAGTGGTTTTTGGAGGCCCATTTGTCCTCAGTCCTTTTTTTCTTCTTTTTTTTTTCATTTTTGTTGTCCAGAAATGTGCCAAGTGTCAGGTATAAAGCGTGACACGCGTGTAACTGCAAAGGACCCCACCTCATTCTCACCCCACTCCCAGAAATCTGCCACGCGTTCTCCCACAAACGCTCTCTCACTCCACGTGCCACGCATGCAAGCCCCCACCGTGACACTTGTCTTCACCTAGCCCTCACCGGAATCCCTCATCGCCGGCCATGCAAATCCGGTGACCGCCCCACCGCCGGCAACCCTAACCGTCACCGGACCACCGCAACAACCCGCCGGAGCTATTTTTTTGCCCAGAATCCCCCCATCTTCTTCTTTCTCCTCCAATCTTCCCCGTCCCTCTTCATCTCTTAGTCGCCGGAAACTTCAAAGAATTTTCCAGAAAACCTTCAAATCTTCATCGTTCTTCAAAGAATTTTCCAGAAAACCTTCAAACCTTCATCGTCCTTCAAAGAATTTTCCAGAAAACCTTCAAATCTTCATCGTCCTTCACATAATTTTCCAGAAAACCTAAATCTGCATCCGTTCCTGCGCGCTTTCCAGATCCTCACAGATCAAGAACGAATTGTGATTCACAGATCTCCAAGAACTCGTTGAGTTCTTCGTTGGTTGTCCAGAAACCTTCGAACGAGCTTCAACGATTCCCTCAAAAACCTCCGTGAGCTCCTTCAACAGTCAAGAAAGCCTCACATCTTCTTCTCTCTCGCGGCGACCTTCTTCGAATCTTCAAGAACTCCACGAGCTTGTTCTTGCTCCGTATCCAGGTGCGTTCATCCGTTCATATTCTTCTTTCTGATTGCTAAGATTGATTAGTGTTATCTTAATTCGAGTAGATTCAGTTTAGCCTGAGGATGTTGAGGTAAGGAGTTTGGTAAGGTTGTAGTTCGTTTCAGAGAGGGGAGTAAGTAAGATTGGCGTTTGATTTCGTGAGCAATTAGGGTCTGAGAGGGTTCTGGAGAGGAGTTGCAGAGGGGGATTTGGGGACGAACGCAGCTAGGGTTTGGATGAACAGTAGACGGGTTCGGGGAGAGGAGAGTTTAGTTTTGCTGATGGATACTTGGACTAGGGTTTGGGCTGGGTTAAGCCCAACATGTGATTACTATCACACACCCCGTTTGCTCGCTATACCCCCTTCTGTGAGAAGAGTAGAATGATTGTGGATTGGGCTTAGGCCTTAAGTGCTACGCGCACCCCCCTGTGTTTGGGCCCAATCTGAGTAACTAGAGTTGTTACTCGCTGCACCCCCCCCTGTTTTATTTCTTTTTTATTTTCTTTGTTATTTCTTTGTTTTGTATCATGTTAGAAGAAAATGCTTAAAAAATAGTAGGATGGTCCAAATAATTCCCTTCTTTTTGCTGTAGACTCATAATTCAATTTAGGATTTTATAGTGCAAAATATTAATTTGATCATGCATTTTCATTTTTGTTTGCATTTTTTGTATTTTAATTGATATTGAATAATTGGTTTGTGACGTGTCTGCCTTGTTGATTTTAGTTCTTTCATTTGGTAATGAATTTTGCTCTAGTTTTTTAGTATGTTATACTAGACTGATGCATGCTCCCCATAGATTTTTCATAGATTTTTCAGAGCTTAATTGATGTTGTTTTAGGGTTAGAGAATAGAGACCTCATAACTCGCTGGTTAACCCTTGATCATTCATATGTTAGGGATTGTTTAGTAGCCTTAGAAGTTGACTTAGGATTTGAGATTTGATCTTGGGATCATAGAGCCATGTAGGTTTCCCCTAGATTTTTGGTTTTTTTTTATATAGAGTGTTTTGCTATTTTTGGCCTGAGCTTGAGAATAGGAGAAGTCTTGAGGGCTTCTGACTTTGAAGTTCAACTGTGGTTGAACTTCAGAGATAGTTCTTTGGGTTTGAGGGCCTGTGGTTTCTTCTTGGAGGTGGAGGCTGGATGAAGTCTTGATGGAGCTTGCAAGGATGCATGGATTGAGGTCCTAGTCTAGGAGCTTGTTCTCTGTTTGTGAGGTTTGAGATCCTGAAGTTTGAGGGAAATTTATGGTACTTTCCTGAGGAAGGCACTATGGATGTCTTTCATTCTTTCTTCTCACCTCTTTCTCAAGTATCCAATGATGTTGGAGCCTTCATGTGAGTTTAGTTTCTCCTGAGGAGGAATGTAAACCGTTCACAGTTGTTGAGCCACATGGGATATGATTCCTAAGTGGAAGCCCCCTAGTACTTTCCTGAGGAAGGCACTATGGGTCTGTTCACTTAGTTCTCTTAGTTCAGGTAGGCTTTCTCAAGTATCCAATGATGTTGGAGCCTTCATGTGAGTTTAGTTTCTCCTAAGGAGGAATGTAAACCGTTCACAGTTGTTGAGCCACATGGGATATGATTCCTAAGTGGAAGCCCCCTAGTACTTTCCTGAGGAAGGCACTATGGGTCTGTTCACTTAGTTCCCTTAGTTCATGTAGGATTTCTCAAGTATCCAATGGTGTTGGAGCCTTCATGTGAGTTTAGTTTCTCCCGAGGAGGAATGTAAACCGATCACAGTTGTTGAGCCACATAGGATATGAGTCCTAAGTATAAGCCTCCTAGTACTTTCCTGAGGAGGGCACTATGAGTCTGCCTACTTAGCTCCCTTTCTTTGGTAAGCTTGTCTGGAAGCTTGAAGACTGGATTGATTTTTCTTGTGTAGGGTTTTGATTAGGGTTTTGCTTAGGGTTTTGCTTAGAGATTTGATTAGGGTTTGGCATAGGGCTTTGCTCAGGGGTTTGATTAGGGTTTGTTTAGGGGTCCTTCTCAGGGTTTGGTTTAAGTTTTGGATAGGAGTTTGCCAGGCTGGCTAGCTTTCTCTTCGTGTTGTTTGACTTGTGTGGTGCTGTGCTGCATTAGACTTAGGGGTTCATCTAGATATTTTTGAGATAGGTGCATCTTAGAGATAGGCTTTGTGTGCATGAGAAGTTGAGGTGGTCCTCCTTCTGCTTGTTTGTTATTGAGTGGCTTTGCTTGTTGGTATTTGGTAGAGCTGAGCTCCCTTACCTCTGTGGTTTGCGGCCTTTGTGCCTTGATTGTTTGGTTGTTGCATTCATGCATATTTCCAGTATTTCTTTACTTTGCAGTTGATTCCTGTTTGCTGTTTAGTCCTGTTGCCATGATCCCTTAGGAGCTCTAACTTCTCCGCTGCGGAGGGGTTATGATAGACATTAGGTGGGTCAACCAGGCATGATAACAGTAGGTAGATTCCCCTTTTCAACCATAGTTTTAGGGTGTCTCTTTCCTTTCTCAAAACAACAGAAAAACACTTGAATAACTTGTGTCGTAGTTAGCCGAACTACAGCTGCTCTGATTTCTCGTACCAGACGAGAATATGTAGGCATAGGATGCGATATCCTAGCGAGCACACTAACGACTAACCTTTTGTTCTCTCGCTGCTGTGCGATTGAGATTTTCCCGCTGACGACTGATTGTTACCCTTTCTCTTGCCCGAGTGCATTTGAGACCAGACCGTAGTTTTTCCCATAGGGTCCCGAACCCTTAAAACCAGATTAATTTCTCACTGCTGTGTGAGAACACCCAGATTAGCCGTAGTTAGTCGAACTACGTTTGCTCTGATCTTCCATGCCGTGTGGAAGTACGTAGGCACAGGACGCGATGTCCTGGCGAGCAACCTCCCCCCCGTCTAGACGTAGGTAGTCGAACTACGTTGACTCTGACTTTCCCATTGCACGAGGGAGTACGTAGGCCCAGAACAGCGTATGTTCTGTCGAGTCCTGTCCTTTTCTTTTCTTTTCAGACTGACCATTAGCGTAGATAGATAAACACACCCTTTTCCTTATAAACGCCAAGCGTGGATCCCGTCGAGTACGACGGACGTGAGGGGTGCTAATACCTTCCCCTTGCGTAACTGACTCCCGAATCCAGGTTTTGGTTGCGATGACCATACCTTTTCCCGTTTTTTTGCGAGGTTTACTTCGAGCGTTTCCTTTCCCTCCTTTGGGATAAATAACGCACGGTGGCGACTCTTCTGTCAGCCGGCGCCGATTTTCGCAGTAGCGACACTATGTCGATGACATGATTGCGAAGTCCCAAACGGAGGAGGGGCATCTGGTCAATTTGCTGAAGCTTTTTGAGAGGCTTAGGAAATTCAGGTTGAGGCTGAATCCTAACAAGTGTACTTTCGGAGTACGGTCTGGAAAACTACTGGGGTTTATCGTGAGTGAAAGAGGCATTGAGGTTGATCCTGCAAAGATAAAAGCAATACAAGAAATGCCAGTGCCAAAAACCGAAAAAGAAGTTCGTGGTTTCCTGGGCAGAATAAACTACATTGCAAGGTTTATCTCTCAGCTCACTGCCACGTGTGAACCGATGTTCAAACTACTAAAGAAAGATCAGGCGATTATCTAGAACGAGGATTTCCAGAAGGCATTTGATAAGATAAAACAGTATCTGCAGGAACCTCCCATCTTGATACCCCTAGTGGCCGGAAGACCCTTAATCATGTACTTGACAGTTCTTGAGAATAGTATGGGGTGTGTTCTCGGTCAGAACGACGAGACGGGCAGAAAGGAGCACGCCATTTATTATTTGAGTAAAAAGTTCACAGATTGTGAATCCCGTTACTCAATACTGGAGAAAACGTGTTGTGCACTGGCATGGGCTGCCAGGCGTTTACGACAGTACATGCTCAATCACACAACCATGCTAATTTTGAAGATGGATCCGATCAAGTACGTCTTCAAGAAACAAGCGCTTTCGGGCAGGATTGCCAGATGGCAAATGGTGTTGACGGAATATGACATTCAGTACGTTTCCTAGAAGGCCATCAAGGGAAGCGTATTGTCTGAATACCTTGCCGAACAGCAGATCGAGGATTATCAGCCGATGAGATTTGAATTCCCTGATGAGGATATCATGTTTCTCAAGGTGAAAGATTGTAATGAACCGTTGCCCGACGAGGGTCCTGACAGGAAATCCCAATGGAAATTGATATTTGAAGGGGCGGTTAATTCTTACGGAAGTGGCATAGGGGCAATCATCACGACTCCCCATGGATCCCACATCCCATTCACTGCTAGACTGACGTTTGTTGTCACCAATAATGAAGCAGAATACGAAGCATGCATCATGGGTCTAGAAGAAGCAATTGATTTGAGAATCAAGAACCTAGATGTATATGGTGACTCGGCACTTGTGATTAACCAGATTAAAGGGGAGTGGGAGACTCGTCAATCGAATTTGGTGTCGTGCATGAATTATGCCAGGAGGCTGCTTCCGTTTTTTGATCGAGTGCAACTCCATCACGTGTCCAGAGCTGAAAATCAGATGGCTGATGCCTTAGCCACGCTGGCTTCGATGTATAAAGTCAATTTTTGGAATGAAGCTCCAAGGATTGTCCTTTCTCGTCTTGATAGACCTGCATTCGTCTTTGCGATCGAGGAAGCCTCTGATGGCAAGCCATGGTTCCATGATATCCAGACCTTCCTTATGACTAAGGAGTATCCTACGGGAGCGTCAACCCAGGATAAGAAGACTCTGAGGAGGCTGTCTGGAAATTTCTATCTCAATCCTGATGGAGTTTTGTATAAAAGAAACCATGATCTCGTGCTACTCAGATGTGTAGATGAGAAAGAAGCGAGTTTGCTCATGGAGTAAGTCCATGAAGGCACATTTGGCACGCACGTCGGCGGGCATGCTATGATAAGAAAGATCCTGAGAGCAGGATATTACTAGCTGACAATGGAGTCGGATTGCTTTAAATTTGCGAAGAGATGTCATAAATGCCAGATTTATGCTGATAAAATTCATGTGCCGCCGTGCCCGTTGAATGTCATGTCCTCCCCGTGGCCGTTCTCCATGTGGGGCATCGACATGATAGGCAAGATCGAGCCCATTGTATCTAACGGTCATCGCTTCATTTTAGTAGCCATCAACTACTTCACCAAGTGGGTGGAGGCAGCCTCGTATGCTAATGTGACCAAGCAGGTGGTGGCTAAATTCATAAAGAGGGACATCATCTGTCGTTACGGAATTCCCGAGCGGATCATTACTGATAATGGTTCGAATATGAATAACAAGATGATGAAGGAGTTATGCCAAAGTTTCAAGATTGGACACCACAACTCATCTCCTTACCGGCCGAAGATGAATGGTGTCGTTGAAGCGGCCAATAAAAACATCAAGAAGATTGTACAGAAGATGGTTGTGACCTATAAAGATTGGCACGAGATGTTGTCATTTGCATTGCACGGTTATCATACGATAATACGTGCATCAACCGGGGCAACTCATTTCTCACTGGTGTACGGTATGGAAGCTGTCCTACCGTTAGAAGTTGAGATTCCTTCTTTACGAGTTTTGGTTGACGTAAAGCTCGATGAGGCAGAATGGATTAAGAACCGACTAAACCAACTCAGCCTGATGGAAGAGAAGAGATTAGCATCGATTGCGTATGGTCGTCTGTACCAGAGCCGAATGAAGAAAGCTTACGATAAGAAGGTGCGTCCCAGAAGCTTTCAGACGGGTGATCTCGTCCTGAAGAAGATTCTTCCTCCACACTCCGATCACAGGGGCAAGTGGACTCCCAATTACGAAGGACCGTACGTTGTCAGCAAGGTCTTCTCGGGAGGAGCCTTGTTGTTATCCACAAAGGACAGCGAAGATTTTGCATCCCCGGTGAACGCGGACGCAGTTAAAAAATACTTTGCTTAAAAAATGACCCGCTGGAAAGAAAAAGAATATCCAGGCAAAAATGGGGCATCCCGGCGAACCATAAAAAAGGAAAAAGGTTCAGGCAAAAATTAGGGATATAAATGAAAGAACGTACACCCGCAAAGTTGAAAACCTAGAAGGGCAACTTTGGCAAAAAAGGGTATCCCGGTGAATCGAAAACCCGAAAGGGTGGTTCAGGCAAAAGTTAGGGATTTGAAAAAGCAAATGACTGCGTTCCGCGTGTGGACTTACATTGTTTAGTGGTTTGGAAGACCTGAGGGCCATTTATCTGAATCAATCTCTTCTAAAACTGAAGCATCGAAGAAGTATCGAAGTTGAGTGGGGCATAGAGGGATCAACTCATGGTGTTCGTCTACGCCACATTGCCAACATTTGTGTATATACTGATGTATATTTATGTTTTTATGCTTGCGCAACTTCCTCATTCTAGGAGTTTGCATCTGTTGTAAAACATTTTTGCCCATTCAGGGGCTCGTTATCAATGAACATATACTATTCAGCAATTCTGTGTGTTTGTTTAGGATTTGTCTGTTTTGTTTGCGAAAAAGAACGCCGATGTTTTTGATAAAATGCGCATACATAAACTTACTGGCCTAGGCCACTAATTGTTGAAACATTGAATTACTTGAACATTGTCGCAGGATGATGTCGCTTCCGCGAAAATAAGGTGCCGGCAAAACAGAAGAGTCGCCACCTTTCGTTATTTATCCCTCAGAGCAGGAAAGGAAACAATCGGAAAAACCTGACGAAAAAGGTATAAGACAAGGTCATCGCAACCGTTGTCTGGGTTCGGGAGTCGGTTACACAAGGGGAAGGTATTAGCACCCCTCACGTCCGTCGTACTCGACGGGATCCACGCTTGTTGTGTTTACTGGACGAGTTGGTTTATCTATCTACCTATCAAGGCTGGCTTAAATGGAAAAGAAAAATGACTCGGCAAAGCGTCGCGCTTTATGCCTACATATTCTCATCAGAGAATGAGAAATCAGAGTCAACGTAGTTCGACCTACTACGGGTTACGGGGAAGGTGGCTCGCCAATACATCAGTATTGTGCCTACGTACTCTCAACGGATATGAGAGATCAGAGCTTACGTAGTTCGGGATAATACGGATTACGGGAATTCAGATTCATCTGTTTTATCGAGTAGGGTTAAACAAGAGTTCCAGCAGTTAGGGACAAAGCCTGTTTGCGTTGGCGCTGAAGTTTAACGACACTCTTTTCTTCAGAAAAGCTTCCTTTGAATTACGGGCCCACGGGGAAAAAAGGTTTGAAGAAGTGTTTTTTATTGTGTTTGCAATTTCAATCGCACTAAAGACTATGACCTGAGAGTGAATGCGTCGCATGTCACCCAAAGGGTGCCATACTAAACATCCGGACTGTTGAAAAGAAGCTCTCCAATAATCCTTTCTCAGATAGCTTAAGGATCGTAACGTACGATAGAAACCATTCATGATTACTGTATCTTAAGTTGTTTTGAGATGAGAAGAGAACATGCTCAACTAAAGGGAGACTATCAAGTCCTACTGTTGTCATGCCAAGGATTCATCCTATAGTTGAGGTTTGAAACAGGGAACTCCTAGAAGTTATCATGCATAGGTTTCAACCTAAATTTCTATCATCACTTCCTTATCAAAGGGAGTGAGAGTCATAAGGGATCATGTCAATGATAAACAGAAACAGATAAAGCATCAACTTAAACAGTAAATGGTAAACAGTAAACGACTGTAAAATGCATGCAAATGCAAGTGAGGGAGGAAATGTGTGTGGGGCATCAGCCTCCACAAGCTCATCTCAACCTCAAGCCAGATATGAATCACAGTAATCATACTGAAAAAATAACATGCTATCAAGCAGAATTCAAGAGACTATAATCATACAGAAGAAATAACATGCTATCAAGCAAAATACAGTAAACTGCAATCATACAGTAGAAAATGGAATGCTATCAAGCAAAATGCAAACCACATGGGCAAGGGAGCTGGGCTCTACTGAATACCCGCAAGCAAAGCCATACAGTAACAATACAAGCAGAGGGAGCAACTCAACCTCTAGTGCAATCATGCTCCTAGATTAAAGTCAGTCTAATCATGGACTTATTCTAATGCATCAAGCAAATCAAACAAGGCACATGAGCACAGAAAAGAAAACAAACAAGAAAGCAGATCAACCCCTCTCTGTTAATTCCAAGCCTCAGCTCTTCTAACAGCAACCCAGTTTTCAGACTTCAGTCACCCTTCCAGGCTATCATCTTGCTTCTCCAGGTTTCAACCCAAATACATAAGTTTCAACTTATCCTCTTTCTCCAAGCTTCAGCTTTCTAGTCAATTCCACCTTCAGGCTTCACTCTTAACCAGAAGTATCAACTTGATTCCTTCAGGCTCTCCCAGCATCAATGTAAGTATCAACTCATCCTTTATTCCTCAAGCCTCAGCTTTACACTCAATCTCAATTGAATCCTCTTCATAAGTATCAACTCAGTCTTCAAGCTTCAGCTCTCTTTGCTTTACCAGTATCAACTTGGTCTTCTTCTCCTACAAGCTTCATCTTCTCAGAGTAGTCTTTAATCACATGGAAGTGTCAACTTCATCCTTCAATCTTTAAGCTTCAGCTCTTCATTCAATATCCATTGGGTCTTCAAGTATCAACTTGTTCTTCTTGCTTTTCAAGCTTCAGCTGCAACGGTAATGCTCAAGGAATCATCCTCTACAACACTCTTCAATGAAGTCCTCATCTTCAAACCCAACTCAAACCAGAATATAATTGATTTAATAGAGTGAGAGGAAATGATAAACAACTTACTGACAACCAAAGGAAGCCTGCAAGGGTTCATCATTGTGAGAGACTGGTTCCCTCAAAGTTCTACTTCCCAGATAAAGCCACTCATCCTTCCAAAGGAGGGATGTGAATATCTGAGAAGGACTTTTAGTCATTAGGAGGAATGGAAGCACAAGATGCTTTCCATGTTTGTGAAAGAAATCATTCAGGCACAAACAATCCAAAGCTCCAAGCAACCTCAAGCAACTTCAAGCATCCTCCTCTTGTCTTCAACTTGTCTTCAACCTCAACCAAAGGCAAACCAAGCACAAACCCTAATCTAAGGGAACTAGGGAAGTTAAACTAGTTGAATTAGTAAGTTAGGATCACCTAAAACCTAGTACTAAAGTTAGTCCTAACTAAAATACTAAAATCAATTGTAAGATCCTACAAAAATCACTATGGGAACCTAGGTCAATCATGACTCTACCACATTAGTTTCAAAGATCAAACCATCAAATTAGACCTAGAACTAAATTCTACATTACAAGGCATCAAACCTAAAACCCTAAAAGGAAGCATCTAAACATCAATCTAGAAAGCACACCTATTTTCATCACAAAAATGTGAGAAAAATTCTATGGGATCATACATGTCTAACCTAATCACACACAAAAAAATTAGGCTTAAAATCATCACCATGAGATCAAACAAAATTCCACAAAAATATGCATCAAACATAATCATTTTAATATCAATTAAAATGCAAAATTCCAATTAAGTCAGAAATTATATGAAATGAAAATATTTTTTCTCTAAAAAATAATAGACTCAATCATGAGTAATATGCAAAAAGAATGGGTTTAATTGGATTAATATTCAATTTATTATGAATTTTACAAGAATCATGAATTAAATGGAAATTAAATGAACATCAAACAAAAAGATTAAACACACGGTGCAAGAAGTAATCATTTTCAGTTCAAAATCTGGGTTGGGCTCGCTGGGGGGTGTGGATAACACTTAAATCATTAAGCCCAAATTCCTGAATAAATGAAACGCATCATTTCATCATCAGAATCCTTCACAATCCAATTTTAAAACGCAGCCGTTGGATCTGCTCCCAGTCAAAGGTCAAAACATGATCTGATGGTGAGAACTTCATCTTCTCCATTTCAAACGTCTGAGCTTCGCGCCCAGCTCCGGCCACCACCGGTGGAACTCCGGCCATCCCCTTCAACCCTAGTTCTTCCTAGAGGTCTCCAATCCAAGAGGTCAAAACATGAAACACATTCCAAATCTTGCCACGAATTCAACCATACCCATAGTTTCTTCTGAAACCCCAAGAATCATCATCTCCCAATCTCAACCGAAAATGGTGATTCACTTAATTTGTCTCTAATTCATCAATTGACCATCTGAAATCCATCCTATGCCATTCTACAACTAATCTAGCACCTTAATTCAACCTAATTCTACCTAAATCGTTCTATAGGAAGAAGGTTACCAACCTGGAAATTATTGAATAACAGATGCACCAAATCTTCACTTCAAGCCCTCAAATCTTCTGGACACGATCACTGAACCTCCTCCTTGCTTCTGTATGCAAAAGATTCAATGGAAAGTGCTTCAATCTTGAAACACGATGATGAGTTGCAGGTGCTGAAAACCACTTGCTCCCACACGATCTAGCCACCAATTCTTCTTGAAAATGATCTGAAATCACTCCTTGACACTCATGGAAGGAGTATCAATCAAGAAAATGAATGGAAGTTGAGGAATTTGATGAAACCAATTTCAATTGCAATCTATGAAAACTCAATCTCAAACTATGCTTAATCCTTCAATGATCACCAACCTCTGACATGGCTCCATTCTACTCAATATATAGATGAAGTTTGGATGGTCTAGAACCCTCTAGATCCTTCTAATGAGATTTTCCACATCTCATGTCATGAGATTTTGAATCACTTATCATGACATGTACAACCCTTGCAAACAGCTTGGAATTCATCCCATTCACTCTTAATTTCTCCCCTAGTGAGATATTAGAGGTGTTTAGCTTGCAAAAACCTTGCCCATGCCTTGATTTTGAGTTTTGCAAATGTTGCTTAATATGCAAGTAATTGCTTTTCAAAGCAAGTCCACAATTTAGACCTCAAATCAAAAATGTGGCTAAACCAATGTTTTCAAACTGTTTTCTAGAGTCAAAATGATATATTACATGCCATGGTTTGGATGTGTAGGTTGAAAATATCAATTTCCAACCTTGGTTTATTTAATTTATGCCTTTGTTTTAGGTCATTTTTGCAACTTTGAGCTACATGCCTTTTCAACATCTCATGACCCGCTTACTAGCCTTAAAACATCATTTTGAGTAAGTTTGATGTTGAAGATTTTTCCATTTGAAGCTTGGAAATAGGAGTTATGGCCTTATGCTTGAAATGACCTGTAATCTCCAAATGACCAAAATGCCCTTGACTTGTCAAAGCCATAACTTGAGTTCTACAAATCCTATCAAGGACTTATAGTACTATATAGAAAGCTAAAAATATAAGGAAAAATATTCATGTTGAACAAAAGTTCATAGGAATCATCCTTCTTGGGCAAAAGTTGGATGCAAGTTGGGTGACTTTCAAGGCCCCAGATTCACATACCTCAGATGACCTGTAACTTGCCAAAGTCATAACTTGAGCTCTACAAACCCTATCAAGGACTTCTAATACTCAAATCAAAGCTAAGAACAAGCTCTACAAAATTCATGTTTGGGGTAAGATTAGATGACAATCACATCTTGAGCTAAACTGCCTTAAAGATAGGGGTTAAACTAGGGGATTTTACACTGTCAACCCTTAGAAACCCTAGCTTAAAACTTCTCAAACTCTTCAATCATGATGAGTTAACCTTGGAATCATCCTTATGGCAACTCAATGCATCAATCCATGATCACATGGCCTTTGAATTAGGTCTCAACCTTCTCCAAATCATCCGTTGACCTAGGGTTGACCCAGTCAAACCCTAATCACACCACTCTTGGCTGAGTCTTCTTAAACTTGCACCATGACCTATCTAGGCTTCATGATGGCTTTCAAGACATCTCATAAGCTCTCTCAAGGCTTCAGGTCTACATTCATGGCTTCAGAATCATTTGAGGTACACAACCTTGGTTTCAACCACTCTCTCTGAGAATCTTCTGACTTCTCTGGCAAGGATATCAACCCTTGAACACTTGAATAACCTTCTTGGCTAGCTTCATAGTCTTGTATAGCTCTTGATTGGTACTCATACCTCTTGATCTCCTGCACACATGTCAATGAAATGCAAATGATAATGCTAATGTGAATGAATTGAAACATAAGCTAAGTAAAGAAATGTTGGTCAAATTTTGGGGTGCAACAGCTGCCCCTATTCAAACGGCTTGAACCTGACTGGGTGAGAAGAGAACGACTCTCAACCAATCAAGGTGCGAGACGGTTGAATACCGACAAACCCGGAAATTTGCCAACTGCACAAGTACACGGTACTCTGATGGGAACGAATCTTCGAAAACTGAAATACTAGCTGCACGGCAACTAGCTGGGGAACTGGTCACGCGGTAACCGGTAATACATGGTCGATCACGCCGTTAGGCATCGGTTCTCCTCGGGACTCATCAGGTCAACAATCAGGTTAATCATGCCATTGGGCATTCGAAGAAATCTTTGGGCGTCAGCCGGACTTCATCAGTAAGTTGGGAATAGAATTCTCGGTCAGTCATGAACCAATTGGGGATACTCAAACTTTTGCCATCGGGTACTCTGCATCAGCTGGGAGAACTGCTTCATTAACACGGTTGGACTTCAATCATCAAGTCTTCGAAGGAAGTTTCAACTTTGCTGTTCGAAAACCTACTAGGGATGACGCATCTCCGCTGGGGATTCTGGAAAACTATCAAGTAACTTTGCTTCGGGGATCCAGAAATCGTTCTGGATGAATCATCTCTGCTGAGGACATCAAGAATCATCTTGGACAAATAGCTTCGTGGGGACTTCAAGAATCATCCTGAACCAATAACTCTGCGGGAGATTTCAGGAATCATCTTGAGCAAACACTCTGCCGGGGGAAAAATCCAAGAATCATCTTGAGCGAGCGACTTCGCGTGGGATTCAAGAATCATCTTGAGCAAGCGACTCTACGGAGGAACACCTGCAAAATAATAACGGTAACGACCTAGCTCATGTTTGGTATGCGTATGCTTTGACAATGGCGCAATGCTCCACGCGGTGGAAATGCTACGCGTTTATGATAGATGCTATGCAGTCATGCAAAATGCTACGGCCCCGTCAGCAAAATAAATGCCGAAGGGAGAGTCCTCCTGTCAAGGAGGAAGAACCACTCTGGTGGAGAAAAGGTCACGCCGACCTCAATCGGACTCTGCATAGGGACATGAATTTCAGTTGACTGCTGCAGGGGGATAAAGCTCTACGAGAACCTGGACCTGCTGAGGAGAGCGATGTCAATCGCGGAAATACACTGCACAGCCTTCACGGCTAAACCCTCCTGGAGGTAACGACTCTGGCGGGGAAATACGTCATCAGCTATTCAACATCCTATTGGGGAAAGCCAATCACGGCCCCAACTACTCCCAAGGACTCGGCTCTCTTGGGGATCTGCAAACTCGGCTGGGGAAGAAGAAATCATCCTGCTTCGGGGGAGAGTACGACTCTGTGGGGAATCTCGATTCCGCTGGAGACTTCAGTTTGGAACTATCAATTGCTGCACACTTCGGTGGATGGTCTCCTACGGGACTTGCACTTGTGACCCGGTGCTAGGGATGAACACACGCTTCGGCGCTTGACTCAGCTAGGGAGATGACATTCCTTCAGGATGTATCTGATTGGGGAGAATCTTCTCTGCCTGGGGAAACATATCAATGCTTACGATCTCATGTTCGGACTCTGCGGGGAGAGACTGCTGAACCTTGCTGGAGAAGGAGGAATCATCCTGCTTGGGGGCGCGTACGGCGTACTGCCTGGAATATGCTACACATGCAACAACACAAACAAACAGACAAGATGCCCTTCTCAAAGGGACCTATCAAGGTTATCATCTTGTGACAATGTTTAAGTAATTCATTGTTTCAACAATCAGTGGCCTAGGCCAGTAGGTTTATGTATGCGCATTTTATCAAAAATATCGGCGTTCTTTTTCACAAACAAAACAGATAAATGCTAAACAAACAAACAGAATTGCTGAATAGTATACATTTTATTGATAACGAACCCCTGAATGGGTAAAAATGTTTTACAACAGATGCAAGCTCCTGGGATGAGGAAGCCGCGCAAAAAATAAAACCTAAATATACATCAGTATATACAAATGTCGGCAACGAGGCGTAGACGAACACCATGAGTTGATCCCTCTATGACCCACTCGACTCCGATACTTCTCCGACGCTTCAGCTTCAGAAGGGATTGATTCAGATAAACGGCCCTCAGGTCTTCCAAACCACTAAACAATGAAAGTCCACATGCGGAACACAGTCATTTTCTTTTTCAAATCCCTAACTTTTGCGTGAACCGCCCTTTGCGGGTTTTCAGTTCACCGGGATACCCTTTTTTGCCAAAGTCGCCCTTCCGGGTTTTCGACTTTCGCCGGGATGCCCCATTTTTGCCTGGGTATTCTTTTTCTTTCCAGCGGGTCGTTTTCAAGCAAAGTATTTTTTAATTGCGTCCGCGTTCACCGGGGATGCAAAATCTTCACCATCCATTGTGGATAACAACAAAGCTCCTCCCGAGAAGACCTTGCTGACAACGTACGGACCTTCGTAATTGGGAGTCCACTTGCCCCGGTGATCGGAGTGTGGAGGAAGAATCTTCTTCAGGACGAGATCACCCGTCTAAAAGCTTCTTGGACGCACCTTCTTATCATAAGCTTTCTTCATTCGGCTTTGGTATAAACGACCATATGCAATCGATGCTAACCTCTTCTCGTCCATCAGGCTGAGTTGGTTCAGTCGGTTCTTAATCCATTCTGCCTCATCGAGCTTCACGTCAACCAAAACTCATAAAGAAGGGATCACCACTTCTAACGGTAGGACAGCTTCCATACCGTACACTAAGGATAAAGGAGTTGCCCCGGTTGACGTACGTACCGTGGTATGATAACCGTGCAATGCAAATGGCAGCATCTCGTGCCAATCCTTGTAGGTCACAACCATCTTCTGAACAATCTTCTTTATGTTCTTATTGGCCGCTTCAACGGCGCCATTCATCTTCGGCCGGTAAGGAGATCAGTTGTGGTGTTCAATCTTGAAACTCTGACACAGCTCCTTCATCATCTTGTTATTCAGGTTCGAACCATTATCAGTAATGATCCGCTCGGGAATCCCGTAACGACAGATGATATCCCTCTTTATGAATTTAGCCACCACCTGCTTGGTCACATTAGCATATGAGGTTGCCTCCACCCACTTGGTGAAGTTGTCGATAGCTACTAGAATGAAGCGATGACCATTAGATGCAGTGGGCTCGATCTTGCCTATCATGTCGATGCCCCACATGGAGAACGGCCACGGGAAGGACATGACATTCAACGGGCACGGCGACACATGAACTTTATCAGCATAAATCTGGCATTTATGACATCTCTTCGCGAATTTAAAGCAATCTGATTCCATCGTCAGCCAGTAATATCCTGCTCTCAGGATCTTTCTCGTCATAGCATGCCTGCCGGCGTGCGTACCAAACGTGCCTTCATGGACTTCTTCCATGAGCATACTCGCCTCTTTCTCATCTACACATCTGAGTAGCACGAGATCTTGGTTTCTCTTATACACAACTCCATCAGGATTGAGATAAAAATTTCTAGACAGCCTCCTCAGAGTCTTCTTATCCTGGGTTGACGCTCCCGCAGGATACTCCTTAGTCATAAAGAAGGTTTGGATATCATGGAACCATGGCTTGCCGTCGGCGGCTTCCTCGATCGCAAAGACAAATGCAGGTCTATCAAGACGGGAAAGGACAATTCTTGGAGCCTCATTCCAAAAATTGACTTTATACATCGAAGCCAACGTGGCTAAGGCATCAGCCATCTGATTTTCTGCTATGGGCACATGATGGAGTTCCACTCGATCAAAGAAAGGAAGCAGCCTTCTGGCATAGTTCATGTACGGCACCAAATTCGATTGACAAGTCTCCCACTCCCCTTTAATCTGGTTAATCACAAGTGCCGAGTCACCATATACATCTAGGTTCTTGATTCTCAAATCAATTGCTTCTTCTAGACCCATGATGCATGCTTCGTACTCCGCTTCGTTATTGGTGACCGGAAACGTCAGTCTCGCAGTGAACGGGATGTGGGATCCGTGGGGAGTCGTGATGATTACCCCTACGCCACTTCCATAAGAATTAACCGCCCCGTCAAATATCAATTTCCACTGGGATTTCCTATCTGGACCCTCGTCGGGAAACGGTTCATCGCAATCTTTCGCTTTGAGAAACATGATATCCTCATCAGGGAATTCAAATTTCATCGGCTGATAATCCTCGATCGGTTGTTCGGCAAGGTAATCAGACAATACACTTCCCTTGATGGCCTTCTGGGAAACGTACTGAATGTCATATTATGTCAACACCATTTGCCATCTGGCAATCCTGCCCGAAAGCGCTTGCTTCTCGAAGACGTACTTGATCGGATCCATCTTCGAAATTATCATGGTGGTGTGATTGAGCATGTACTGTTGTAAACGTTTGGCATCCCAGGCTAGTGCACAACACGTCTTCTCCAGCATCGAGTAACGAGATTCACAGTCTGTGAACTTTTTACTCAAATAATAGATGGCATGCTCCTTTCTGTCCGTCTCGTCGTGCTGACCGAGAACACACCCCATACTATTCTCAAGAACTGTCAAGTACATGATTAAGGGCCGTCCGGCCACCGGGAGTATCAAGATCGGAGATTCCTGTAGATACTGTTTTATCTTATCGAATGCCTTCTGGCAATCCTCGTTCCAGATAATCGCCTGATCTTTCTTTAGCAGGTTGAACATCGGTTCACACGTGGCCGTGAGCTGAGAAATAAACCTTGCAATGTAGTTTATTCTGCCCAGGAAACCACGAACTTCTTTTTCGGTTTTTGGCGCTGGCATTTCTTGTATCGCTTTTATCTTCGCAGGATCAACCTCGATGCCTCTTTCGCTCACGATAAACCCCAGTAGCTTTCCGGACCGTACTCCGAAAGTACGCTTGTTAGGATTCAGCCTCAACCTGAACTTCCTAAGCCTCTCAAAAAGCTTCAGCAAATTGACCAGATGTCCCTCCTCCGTTTGGGACTTCGCAATCATGTCATCAACATAGACTTCAATATCATGATGAATCATATCATGAAACAAAGTAACCATTGCTCGTTGGTAAGTGGCCCCTGCATTCTTCAGACTGAAAGGCATTACCTTGTAGCAAAACATTCCCCAAGGCGTGATAAACGTAGTTTTCTCCATGTCCTCCGGCGCCATCTTGATCTAATTGTAGCCGGAGAAGCCATCCATGAACGAAAACACGGAGAATTGAGCTGTATTGTCGACCAACACATCAATATGAGGTAGCGGGAAATCATCTTTAGGGCTCGCCCTATTCAAATCCCGATAATCGATGCACATTCGTACCTTACCGTCCTTCTTTGGTACAGGCACTATGTTGGCGACCCACGGAGGGTAAGTAGTGACCGCTAAGAAGCCAGCATCAAGCTGCTTCTGCACTTCTTCTTTGATCTTCACGGCCATATCTGGTCACGTCCTCCTAAGCTTCTGCTTAACGGGAGGACAATCTTCTCGCAGCGGCAAGTGGTGGACCACGATGTCAGTGTCAAGTCCGGGCATATCTTCGTATAACCAAGCAAAGACGTCACTATACTCTCTTAGCATCTCGACCAATCTCTGCTTGACATCACTCTGCAATGCAGCCCCTACCCTGACGTTTCTGACAAGTTCTTCAGAACCCAAATTCACAATCTCGATCTCCTCTTCATGAGGCAGAATAACTTTCTCTTCTTGTTTCAACAAGCGGGCCAACTCTTCGGGAAGGTCTTCGTCTTCATCAATCTCTTCTTCGGCTTGATAGATCGGGCAATCAAAGTCGAAGTGAGTCGTAGAAGGTCCAGAGTCGATGTCGTCTGTTATGTGGATCCTGCAATAACAAGGGTTAAGTTTAAAACAAGGATGTGCAGGTTAGCACAAACCCCATTGCCATTTTACTGTTTTTCAAAACAAATATAAAACACGAACAACAGAGATCACAATATTTGAATACGAAGAAAAACGCCTTTTGATTTATTGATAAAATGCATGTACATAATCCAACAAGACCTTGACAATAAAACCACTATGCCCCGGGTAGAACATAGGGTTGTACAATGATTGGAAAAAAAGTAAATCATTACTCTTCGCTTTTCATCTGGATGATATCCTTGACGGACCAATTGTTGAGGCTCTCGCCTGGCTTGCTTGGCTGGATCCAAGAGTCTAGGTCACAGTCGTTATCTCCGCTGTCTTCAGACACCGCGTTGACGCTTTCAAATATCACCCTGCCACTGGTAAACTGGATCGGCCCTTTACCTCGCGACGCACTGCTAGAAGAGGAGGCTTCAGCTCCAGGAGAATATCCCAACCCGAACTTGTCTTGCTTGTTAGGTATCTCCAAAATTCGCCCCCAACCTAGGGTAGATCCGGCTTGGACAACAGCCTGGGCTTCTTTGAAGGAGGAGAGAGTCATCTCTGGCTTTTCAGTGACTACAGGAGCTACGTCCTTGACTTTAACAGCTTCGAACGCTTGGCATAGGGTTTCGTGGATTTCCCCATCCATCTCAACATACTTGGAGGACGACAAATGGCTCACCATTATGTCTTCCTCGCCACAAACAGTCACGATGCTACCCCCGACAGCATACTTGAGTTTCTGGTGCAACGTGGAGGTCACGGCACCTGCCGAATGGATCCATGGCCGGCCCAAGAGACAGCTGTAGGCAGGCATGATGTCCATAATGTAAAATATCGCGTCGAACGTTTTCGGCCCAACTTGGATCGGCAACGTCACCTCCCCGAAAACATGGCGTTTGGTTCCATCGAACGCTTTCACAACCAGATCACTGGGTGTGCAAATCACTCCACGAGTATCCAACTTCATCAATGCCTTCTTCGGAAGAACATTGAGTGACGACCCATTGTCTACCAGCACATGCGACATAATCGTTCCCCTACACTCTATCGAGATGTGCAGGGCGCTATTGTAGTTCCTTCCTTTCGGCGTCAGCTCTAGGTCAGTGAAACCTAGCCCATTTCCAGCACTCACGTGGGCTACGACCTCTTCCAACTGGTTTACCGATATTTCCTGTGGTACATATGCGGCGTTCAACACCTTCAGCAGTGCGTTGCGGTGTGCTTCTGAACACATCAACAAGTTTAGAATGGAAATCTTCGAGGGTGTCTGATGGAGATGATCCACAATCTTGTAGTCACTCTTTTTAATCAACCGCATAAACTCCTCGGCGTCTTTAACAAGTAAGTCTTTTTCTGCCCCACGCGAGATCTCTTCTACGACTTTACTTTTACCTTTATCAGCTGCATCAGCTCTGACTGCTTTATCCGCCACGACCTCAGGTTGTGCAAACACTCTTCCGCTGCGAGTAATACCACTAACTCCCGCAAGGTTCTCCACAGACGACCCAAACGGTTCTAGTTCCAACTTCTGTCCATTGCAGTAGACCTCAGTCCCATAATGCCATGGGACAGCATTAGTGCTTTCGAATGGTATTGGCCCAACTTTGGTGATGGTAATTATGGGCAGCCTGGGTGCAGAAATAGTTATCGTCTGGCGAGGGATGGTGATGGTGGCAACCTCATCATCTTGCTTCAGCACTACCTCTCCTAATCTGCATTCGGCCCTCCGGCTGAACTGTAAAATCCCTTCAGTCATCAGACTTTGAATTCCTTCTACCAACTACTCACATCCATCAGGACTAGTCGCACAACCCATACATAGCTCTCCGCATCCTGGAAAGAAACCTCTTTTCATCAGCTTAGCTTTAACGAAGCTAAGCGGCGTCTTCAGATCTTTGACGTCAGTCAACAAATCCAAACTCTCGTCTTCAATAATGGCGTTTACTCCACCTCCCCTATGATTCGGCATAGGGTTTTTCGTGACATTTGGCACATTATCCGAGAAGTTGATGATCTTAGCGTCCACCATGTCCTGCACCTTGTGCTTGAAGGCTTTGCAATTCTCTATTGTGTGGCCCGGTGCCCCTGAGTGAAACTCACAAGTTGCATTCGCGTCATAACCTGGAGGAGGTGCCCCTGTCAAGGGAGCCAAAGTTCTCTTCTGGATCAACTGTAGCTGAAGCAAAGTCTGCAATAGTTGCGCGTACGACATGGGCGGTGTCTCGAGGTGACGGCTCGACAGAGGTGCCCGATTCTGATACTTTATGTACCCTTGTTGGTTCGGCTGCTGCTGTGGCTGTTGAACTGCCGGGATAGTTATGCTAGCCACCTGTTGGTGAGGACCTTTACCCTTCCTTTGAGTGTTGGTCACAGCGCTTGCTTCTCCTTCCCGTCTTTTGCCACCATAGGGTTTCTTTCCACCTCCTCCAGCTGAGGATGAATCACCTTGAATTTTCCCCAGTTTGATCCCATTTACAATGTGCTCACCCATGATAATGAGATCCGAGAAGGTCCCAGACATACCGCTGACCAACTTCTCATAGTAAACCCCTGGGAGGGTAGCTACGAACATCTGCACGAGCTCACATTCAACCATCGGCGGCTGAACCCTGGCTGCCAACTCACGCCACCGCTGGGCGTATTCCTTAAACCCTTCGTTGTTCCTCTGCGACAGATTCTGCAGTTGGACTCGGTTCGGGACCAAGTCGCTATTGTATTGGTAGTGGTGCACAAATGCTTCAGCAAGGTCCTTCCACGTGTGCACACTGGTAGGCTCCAGACTCATGTACCATTCGAGGGAGGGTCTGGACAGACTGTCTTAAAAGAAGTGCATCAGCAACTTCTCGTCATCAGAATGAGCCGACATTTTCCTGTAGTATGATCTCAGGTGGACGCAAGGGCAAGTGGTGCCCTTGTACTTTTCAAAGTCAGGTACCTTGAACTTGGGAGGCACCTTGAAATCAGCAATCAGTCCCAACTTGGACATATCAACGCCCAGGGTGTTCTGATTCTCAATGTTTCTCATCTTATCCTCGAGTGCCTTGAACCTTAGACGTGCTTCAGCATTCAGCTCTCCTTCAGCACCTCTCTGAGAGAACACATCGTCCTGAAGATCTTCTAGCCATGGCTGAGGCCCAAACAGATTCCCAACACCTGCATTGCCATTGCCCAACCCGACATTGACATTAGCTTCCAGACTCCCATTACCGACGCCCGTCGTATTACCGTTGAGTCCCATGTTAGCTATCACATTGCCGTTGGCACTGCCGTTTCCCCCGGTCACAAGGACGCCATTCTGAGGAGTTTCAACTGGTGGAGGGGTAGGCACAGTCCCACCATGGAGTACGCCATTGCTATCGACCCTTGAAATCAGAGGCTGAACCAAGGTCCTGAGCTGATCCTGGCCATTGGCGACCGCTTGCATAAGCTCCATGAAGCGATCCATTCTTTGGCGGAGTTCCTGAACATCAGTTTTCACTTGCTCCATGATTCTGGTTTGATTTGCTCTGGTCGGATAGCGGTGGATTGGTCTCTGATCAATCCTGGAACAACCTGAAACAACCTGGAAATTCAAAAGGGTTAGGAAAAAATGACAAAGTGCTCGTTATGCAAATGCTTCATGCAAATGCAAACGTGTGTCTGTGTGTTAGGGAGATTTTCCCCGATCCTAGTGCCTGAGTGCCAGTGCTGGTAATAAGAAGTCCGAGTCCAGTCATGGAAATAAAAATCTCATATATAAAGAAAGCCCATGAAGGCAGTACACAACGTCAGTGAGTACAAGCAGGATCAACAGCGTGACCTCAGCCAACAAGCCTGGTGATGGTCAGCTTACAACAATGATCAAACAAAGGGAATACAGATAGTCCAGCAGGGCCACGGGTGCGAAACTCTTCTAGCAACCCCTTCGTTTCTGGATGATCAGGCCGAGTGAGTAACCCTTTGACGAGTAGCTCCCTCTGCATAATGGTGTATTGAAGACCTTCAACCGAATCTTCCCATGCTCCTTCACCGAAACAATCTTCTAGCTTCCGCTTTTTGAATTCAAACATCAGTTTGCGCTCCTTCAGGTTAGCAAGAGCTTTGTTGAGATGGCCTTCAGCGGCATATCTGCGAGCGGTTTCTTCATCAAACCTCTTCTCACTAGCCTTCACCTGGGCTTTCAGCTTGGAGATCTGTTGCATCAGCTTATCCTCCCGCTCTTTCCTGGTGGCTAGGGAGGCCTTCCTGTGCTGGTTGAACTTGGATATCCTCCGATACGCTTCGTCCAAGTGCTGCTTCTTCGTAGCCAGTACATCGTTGACAGCTTTGAAGTCTTGACCCATGCGTTCATGCTCAGCTATCTGCTTAGTCAAGTCTGTACCTAGCTGGTTCACCAGCTCTGTTTGCCTCTTGAAGGAATAAACGGCTTCGTTCCTCTCGCTTCGAAGCTGAGCCAATTCTTTCTCCAGTTCCTCATTTGCCTGCTTCAATTCATCTCGCTCAGCTAACACTTGATTATGCTGCTGAATGAGCACAGTAGTAGGCTCTTCAATCACTGTAGGACTTTCTGGCTTGGCAGGAGGAAACGACATCCCTATAGCATTTGCTCTGGCTCTGATCCACGTCACGTACGGAGCGTAGGCCTGATTATTACTTCTCCCCAGCAATGGTTTTCCCCTCTTACTGATGCCATTCCAGGCGCGCTGAAGCTTAGATAACAGATCCCCCTCTAGAAGACCAGTGAGGTACAGAGATTCCTGCACCTCATCATCCTTCGGCGGAGCTCTCAAAGCATACGCGAACTGTCGGACCAGCAAAGACGGATTATAGTTTATACAGCCTTTTCTGCCTATCAAAGGCACGTTTGGAAACCCGCTGCAGCTGAAGATAATCTCGGTACCCAACCTATCTCTGTCAAACTAGTCAATACCCTCTGCAGATAGACTCATCAAATGCTCGGACCACTCAGCTGTGGCTGCAGACGAAACAAAGGGACCCCTCTTGGGTAGATGACTATCAAGCCATTTATAAAGCAAGGGTACAGAACATGAGACATTCTTGCCCCTCCTGTTCTCGTTTTTGTAGTGGATGGAATGGTAGACATCTCCTATCAAGGTAGGGATTGGATTCCCTGAAGCGAAGATGCGAAATGCATCGAAGTCTACAAAGTCGGGCATATTGGGGAACAGAATGATGCCATATATGCACAGGGAAAGAATGGCATTGAACACGACCCAACATCCGTCTTTGGCATACTGCCGAGCCTTTCCCACTAAGAACTGCAAGGAGAAGCCGGGAACCTTGTTCCAATTAGACAATACCAACTCGGAGGCATCCAGATGAAGTGAAAGAGCTAAACTAGCCAGATCAGGCTCAACATCCATATGAACAAAAGGCATCTGCCTCTTGATAGGCACACCTAACAAATCAGCATATTCTTCCAGCGTAGGTGCAAGAACAAAATCCTGGAAAGTAAAGCATCTCAACGGAGGATCGTAGAACTGCAGCAGAGTGTGCAACCCATTCAACTCGAACGCAGAAGGTTTACGAACCAAACAGAGCAATTTGCCGTAAGATTTTCTGAATTCATCTCTCACAGAATCATCTGCTAAAGCAATCAAACCAGTCAGCTGAACAACATCAGGGGCGGGGAGCTTGTAAGCCACGGTCTTCCTCAGAGAACCCATAATAACACAATAGGAGGCAAGAAATCCTAGATCGGGGAAAACGGTACCTGCAACACTGACACACGTTAATGAAATGCAAATGAGTATGCAAAGCAATGTAAAATGCAATCATGCAGCAGGAGATCAAGGCAACTGTGTTGTGGAGATTCTGCATCAACAAAACCATGATGCTGCTCTGTCAAGAACAACCACTATATCTGATAATAAGAAAACCCTGGTATCGGACCACAAATTTGCTCTGTCAAGAACACACACACATAGGACCATAAATCTGCTCTATCAAGAACAACCATTTGGTAATAAGGACCTCTGATACAGGATCCTAACTCTGCTCTGTCAAGAACAACCATACATATGCTGATGAGATCCTCAGACCCTAATCATAAACCTGCTCTATCAAGAACAAATACTCATCTGAATATAAGGTCCTCTGATACAGGACCAAAGCTCTGCTCTGTCAAGAATAATCATATCTAATGATGAGAACCTCTGGTACCAACAAAACTGATTCACTATCAAGAAAACCAGGTAGTCTAAAGGTCAAAGTTTCCTGCAATAAACCCAACCCTGCTCACAGGTATGGACCTAAACTGACTCAAGTTCGGCATCCTATGCGTTCATCAGCGTCACAGACATTCAAGAGGGGTGATATGATACCCAGAAGGTGTGGCATCACCAGCTCATGAAGCGGCCTCACTCGGCTGAATCACAAATGATCGGTCCCCAGAGTTGACAATCCTCCAAACCAACAACCCCCTCAACCCAAAGGGTTGAAAAAGAAGTCAACCGGGAGAACCTCGTCTGAGCGTGGATTTCATGAGACACTAGTGCCTGCCAAGCAAGCACGCGCCCACTAATTTCCACAACTAATGCTATGTTCACTCAAGCCTGGGTCTGGCTTCTCACTCATCAGAATGCCCCTCCCACAATAGCACAGATAATCATATGATACTGAAAATAACATGCGGGAAATAAAGATGCGATAAATAAACACAACCCAACAAGTAATCATACAAGCGCTAGGATTGACTCTCGCAGGGGACGTCGGATCCCCAAACTGACTCGCATTCGGGATGTTGGATCCCAGGAAACTATCAAGTCCCCAGCAGAGTCGCCAGCTGTCTCTTCCGCGAAAATAAGGTGCCAGCAAAACAGAAGAGTCGCCACCTTTCGTTATTTATCCCTCTGAGCGGGAAAGGAAACGATCGGAAAAACCTGAAGAAAAAGGTATAAGACAAGGTCATTGCAACGGTTGTCTGGGTTCGGGAGTCGATTACGCAAGGGGAAGGTATTAGCACCCCTCACGTCCATCGTACTCGATGGGATCCACGCTTGTTGTGTTTACTGGACGAGTTGGTTTATCTATCTACCTATCAAGGTTGGCTTAAACGGAAAAGAAAAATGACTCGGCAAAGCATCACGCTTTATGCCTACGTATTCTCATCAGAGAATGAGAAATCAGAGTCAACGTAGTTCGACCTACTACGGGTTACGGGGAAGGTGGCTCGCCAATACATCAGTATTGTGCCTACGTACTCTCAACGGATATGAGAGATCAGAGCTTACGTAGTTCGGGATAATACGGATTACGGGAATTCAGATTCATCTGTTTTATCGAGTAGGGTTAAATAGTAGTTCCAGCAGTTAGGGACAAAGCCTGTTTGCGTTGGCGCTGAAGTTTAACGACACTCTTTTCTTCAGAAAAGCTTCCTTTGAATTACGGGCCCACGGGGCAAAAAGGTTTGAAGTTTGTTTTCTGTCTTTTACGGAAGAAGTGTTTTTTATTGTGTTTGCAATTTCAATTGCACTAAAGACTATGACCTGAGAGTGAATGCGTCGCATGTCACCCAAAGGGTGCCATACTAAACATCCGGACAGTTGAAAAGAAGCTCTCCAACAATCCTTTCTCAAATAGCTTAAGGCTCGTAACGTACGAAAGAATCCATTCATGATTACTGTATCTTAAGCTGTTTTGAGATGAGAAGAGAACAGGCTCAACTAAAGGGAGACTATCAAGTCCTACTGTTGTCATGCCAAGGATTCATCCTATAGTTGAGGTTTGAAACAGGGAATTCCTAGAAGTTATCATGCATAGGTTTCAACCTAAAGTTCTATCATCACTTCCTTATCAAAGGGAGTGAGAGTCCTAAGGGATCATGTCAATGATAAACAGAAACAGATAAAGCATCAGCTTAAACAGTAAACGGTAAATAGTAAACGACTGTAAAATGCATGCAAATGCAGGTAAGGGAGGAAATGTGTGTGGGGCATCAGCCTCCATAAGCTCATCTCAACCTCAAGCCAGATATGAATCACAGTAATCATACTGAAAAAATAACATGCTATCAAGCAGAATGCAAGAGACTGTAATCATACAGAAGAAATAACATGCTATAAAGCAAAATACAGTAAACTGCAATCATACAGTAGAAAATGGAATGCTATCAAGCAAAATGCAAACCACATGGGCAAGGGAGCTGGGCTCTACCGAATACCCGCAAGCAAAGCCATACAGTCACAATACAAGCAGAGGGAGCAACTCAACCTCTAGTGCAATCATGCTCCTAGATTAAAGTCACTCTAATCATGGACTTATTCTAATGCATCAAGCAAATTAAACAAGGCACATCAACACAGAAAAGAAAACATACAAGAAAGCAGATCAACCCCTCTCTGTTAATTCCAAGCCTCAGCTCTTCTAACAGCAACCCAGTCTTCAGACTTCAATCACCCTTCCAGGCTATCATCTTGCTTCTCCAGGTTTCAACCCAACTACATAAGTTTTAACTTATCCTCTTTCTCCAAGCTTCAACTTTCTAGTCAATTCCACCTTCAGGCTTCACTCTTAACCACTAGTATCAACTTGATTCCTTCAGGCTCTCCCAGCATCAATGTAAGTATCAACTCATCCTTTATTCCTCAAGCCTCAGCTTTACACTCAATCTCAATTGAATCCTCTTCATAAGTATCAACTCAGTCTTCAAGCTTCAGCTCTCTTTGCTTTACCAATATCAACTTGGTCTTCTTCTCCTACAAGCTTCAGCTTCTCAGAGTAGTCTTTAATCACATGGAAGTGTCAACTTCATCCTTCAATCTTTAAGCTTCATCTCTTCATTCAATATCCATTGGGTCTTCAAGTATCAACTTGTTCTTCTTGCTTTTCAAGCTTCAGCTGCAATGGCAATGCTCGAGGAATCATCCTCTACCACATTCTTCAATGAAGTCCTCATCTTCAAACCCAACTCAAACCAGAAGATAATTGATTTAATAGAGTGAGAGGAAATGATAAACAGCTTACTGACAACCAAAGGAAGCCTGTAAGGGTTCATCATTGTGAGAGACTGGTTCCCTCAAAGTTCTACTTCCCAGATAAATCCACTCATCCTTCCAAAGGAGGGATGTGAATATCTGAGAAGGACTTTTAGTCATTGGGAGGAATGGAAGCACAAGATGCTTTCCATGTTTGTGAAAGAAATCATTCTAACTACAAGGCTCTCCCTATATCCTATCTCCTAATCTTCATCAGACACCTTCAGGCACAAACAATCCAAAGCTCCAAGCAACCTCAAGCAACTTTAAGCATCCTCCTCTTGTCTTCAACTTGTCTTCAACCTCAACAAAAGGCAAACCAAGCACAAACCCTAATCTAAGGGAACTAGGGAAGTTAAACTAGTTGAATTACTAAGTTAGGATCACCTAAAACCTAGTACTAAAGTTAGTCCTAACTAAAATA
This sequence comes from Lathyrus sativus, assembly GCA_963859935.3. Classification (NCBI taxonomy): domain Eukaryota; kingdom Viridiplantae; phylum Streptophyta; class Magnoliopsida; order Fabales; family Fabaceae; genus Lathyrus; species Lathyrus sativus. The sequence goes on along the minus strand of OZ012740.1, from coordinate 276,326,975 downwards.
CTAAAATCAATTGTAAAATCCTACAAAAATCACTATGGGAACCTAGGTCAATCATGACTCTACCACATTAGTTTCAAAGACCAAACCATCAAATTAGACCTAGAACTAAATTCTACATTACAAGGCATCAAACCTAAACCCCTAAAAGGAAGCATCTAAACATCAATCTAGAAAGCACACCTATTTTTATCACAAAAATGTGAGAAAAATTCTATGGGATCATACATGTCTAACCTAATCACACACAAAAAAATTAGGCTTAAAATCATCACCATGAGATCAAACAAAATTCCACAAAAATATGCATCAAACATAATCATTTTAATATCAATTAAAATTCAAAATTCCAATTAAATCAGAAATTATATGAAATGAAAATATTTTTTCTCTAAAAAATAATAGACTCAATCATGAGTAGTATGCAAAAAGAATGGGTTTAATTGGATTTATATTCAATTTATTATGAATTTTACAAGAATCATGAATTAAATGGAAATTAAATGAAAATCAAACAAAAAGATTAAACACACGGTGCAAGAAGTAATCATTTTCAGTTCAAAATCTGGGTTGGGCTCGCTGGGGGGTGTGGATAACACTTAAATCATTAAGCCCAAACGCCTGAATAAATGAAACACATCGTTTCATCATCAGAATCCTTCACAATCCAATTTTAAAACGCAGTCGTTGGATCTGCTCCCAGTCAAAGGTCAAAACATGATCTGATGGTGAGAACTTCATCTTCTCCATTTCAAACGCCTGAGCTTCGCGCCCAGCTTTGGCCACCACCGGTGGAACTCCGGCCATCCCCTTCAACCCTAGTTCTTCCTAGAGGCCTCCAATCCAAGAGGTCAAAACATGAAACACATTCCAAATCTTGCCACGAATTCAACCATACCCATAGTTTCTTCTGAAACCCCAAGAATCATCATCTCCTAATCTCAACCGAAAATGGTGATTCACTTAATTTGTCTCTAATTCATCAATTGACCATCTGAAATCCATCCTATGCCATTCTACAACTAATCTAGCACCTTAATTCAACCTAATTTTACCTAAATCATGCTATAGGAAGAAGGTTACCAACCTGGAAATTCTTGAATAACAGATGCACCAAATCTTCACTTCAAGCCCTCAAATCTTCTGGACACGATCACTGAACCTCCTCCTTGCTTCTGTATGCAAAAGATTCAATGGAAAGTGCTTCAATATTGAAACACGATGATGAGTTGCAGGTGCTGAAAACCACTTGCTCCCACACGATCTAGCCACCAATTCTTCTTGAAAATGATCTGAAATCACTCCTTGACACTCATGGAAGGAGTATCAATCAAGAAAATGAATGGAAGTTGAGGAATTTGATGAAACCGATTTCAATTGCAATCTATGAAAACTCAATCTCAAACTATGCTTAATCCTTCAATGATCACCAAACTCTGCCATGGCTCCATTCTACTCAATATATAGATGAAGTTTGGATGGTCTAGAACCCTCTAGATCCTTCCAATGAGATTTTCCACATCTCATGTCATGACATTTTGAATCACTTATCATGACATGTACAACCCTTGCAAACAGCTTGGAATTCATCCCATTCACTCTTAATTTCTCCCCTAGTGAGATATTATAGGTGTTTAGCTTGCAAAAACCTTTGCCCATGCCTTGATTTTGAGTTTTGCAAATGTTGCTTAATATGCAAGTAAGTGCTTTTCAAAGCAAGTCCACAATTTAGACCTCAAATCAAAAATGTGGCTAAACCAATGTTTTCAAACTGTTTTCTAGAGTCAAAATGATATATTACATGCCATGGTTTGGATGTGTAGGTTGAAAATATCAATTTCCAACCTTGGTTTATTTAACTTATGCCTTTGTTTTAGGTCATTTTTGCAACTTTGAGCTACAAGCCTTTTCAACATCTCATGACCTCCTTACTAGCCTTAAAACATCATTTTGAGAAAGTTTGATGTTGAAGATTTTTCCATTTGAAGCTTGGAAATAGGAGTTATGGCCTTATGCTTGAAATGACCTGTAATCTCCAAATGACCAAAATGCCCTTGACTTGTCAAAGCCATAACTTGAGTTCTACAAATCCTATCAAGGACTTCTAGTACTATCTAGAAAGCTAAAAATATAAGGAACAACATTCATGTTGACTAAAAGTTCATAGGAATCATCCTTCTTGGGCAAAAGTTGGATGCAAGTTGGGTGATTTTCAAGGCCCCAGATTCACAAACCTCAGATGACCTGTAACTTGCCAAAGTCATAACTTGAGCTCTACAAACCCTATAAAGGACTTATAATACTGAAATCAAAGCTAAGAACAAGCTCTACAACATTCATGTTGGGGGTAAGATGAGATGGCAATCACATCTTGAGCTAAACTGCCTTGAAGATAGGGGTTAAACTAGGGGATTTTACACTGTCAACCCTTAGAAACCCTAGCTTGAAACTTCTCAAACTCTTCAATCATGATGAGTTAACCTTGGAATCATACTTATGGCATCTCAATGCATCAGTCCATGATCACATGGCCTTTGAATTAGGTCTCAACCTTCTCCAAATCATCTGTTGACCTAGGGTTGACCCAGTCAAACCCTAATCACACCACTCCTGGTTGAGTCTTCTTAAACTTGCACCATGAAATATCTAGGCTTCATGATGGATTTCAAGACATCTCATAAGCTCTCTCAAGGCTTCAGGTCTACATTCATGGCTTCAGAATCATCTGAGGTCTTTCCACTCTCTCTGAGAATCTTCTGACTTCTCTAACAAGGATATCAACCCTTGAAAACTTGAATAACCTTCTTGGCTAGCTTCATAGTATTGTATAGCTCTTGATTGGTACTCATACCTCTTGATCTCCTGCACACATGTCAATGAAATGCAAATGATAATGCTAATGTGAATGAAATGAAACATAAGCTAAGTAAAGAAATTTTGGTCAAATTTTGGGGTGCAACAGATGATAACCTTGATAGGTCCCTTTGAGAAGGGTATCTTGTTTGTTTGTTTGTGTTGTTGCAGGTATGGCATATTCCAGGCAGTACGTCATTTGTGCTCCCAAGCAGGATGATTCCTTCTTCCCCAGCAAGATCAACAGTGTTTCCCCACGGAGTCTGAACATGGGACCAAGAGCATTGATATGTATCCCCAAGTAGAGAAGATTCTCCCTAACCAGATGTATCCTGAGGCCGGATCATCATTTTCCCAGCTGAGTCATGCGCTGAAGCGTATGTTCATTCCCAGCACTGGGTCAATGTGCAGTTTTCTCGTAGAAGACTAGTCGCAAGTGTGCAGCTTTCGATAGTTCAGACTGAAGTCTCCAGCGGAATTGAAAGTCCCCACAGAGTTGTATTCTCCTTGGCAAGCAAGATGAATCCTTCTTCCCCAGCCGAGTTTGCAGTTCCCCAAGAGAGCCGAGTCCTTGGGAAGCCATTCGGGCCATGATTAGTTTTCCCCAATAGAATGTTGAGTAGCTGATGCTGTATTTCCCCATCGGAGTCGTTATCTCCAGGAGCGTTTTGCCGCGAAGGCGTGCAGTTTATTTATGCGATTGACATTGTTTTTCTCAGCAGTTGTGGGTCGTATACCTAGTCGAGCAGGTTCAGGTTCTCGTAGAACTTTGTTCCCCTGCAGCAGTCGACTGAAGTTCGTTTCCCCAGGCGGAGTCTAATTGAGATTGGTGTGACCTCTTCTCTTCGATAGGATGATTCCTTCTTCTCCACCAGAGTGGTTTTTTCTCCTTGACAGGAGGATTCTCCCTTCAACATTTATTTTGCTGATGGGGTCATAGCATTTTTGCATGATTGCATAACATTTACCCTAAAAACGCATAGCATTTCCACCGTGTGGAACATGGCGCCATTGTCAAAGCATATGCATATGAAACATGAGCTAGGTCGTTACTGTTCTTGTTTTGCAGATGTTCCTTCGCAGAATGGTTTGCTCAAGATGATTCTTGAATTCCCTAGCGAAGTTGTTTGCTTAAGATGATTCTTAAAATCCCCAGTGAAGTCGGCAGAGTTGGTTACTCAAGTTGATGCTTAGAGTCCCCGACAGAGTGTATCTCAGGATGATTCCTGAAATCTCCAACAGAGTTATTGGTTCCGGATGATTTTTGAAGTCCTTGACGGAGTTATTTGCCCAAGATGATTCTTGAAGTCCTCAACAGAGTTGATTCATCCAGGATGATTTCTGGATCCCTGAAGCAGAGTTACTTGATAGTTATCCAGAATCCCCAGCGGAGATGTGTCATTCCCAGCAGGTTTGAACGGAGAAGTTGAAATTTCCCTTGAAAACTTGGTGATTGAAGTCTGGCAGTAGTGCCAAATTCCCTGACTTACTGATGAAGTATAACTGCGAGGTCAAAGCGGTTCTCTCAGCTGATGCGGAGTGCCTGATGGCAGAAGTTTGGATATCCCTATTTTGTTCATGATTGACCAAGGATTCTATTCCCGACTTACTGACGAAGTCCGGCTGACGCCCGAGAATTTCTTTGAATGCCCGACGGCATAATTACAGAGATTGTCAAAAAGTTCCTAAATGACCTGATGAGTCCCGAGGAATCCTTCTGCCATGTCGCAGAATGCCTGAAGGCAATATCAGCTATGTATCGTCGGTTACTGAATGACCCGTGATCCCTTGATGACTTGAGGAAGAAGCTGCAGCGAAATCTGATAATCATCCCGAAATCTGATGAAGCCCGACAAAGATGTTGTCGACGTGCCTAGCGACATGATGAGTCCATAGGCGACGATAAGGAATTCTTCTGCTATGACGCAGAATGCCTGACGATATGATCAACCATCCATTACTAGTTATCGTGTAACCGGTGATCCCTTGATGACTTGAGGACGAAGATCTACAACAAAATCAGATGATCATCCTGACGGAGATTTGAGATTAGACCCTTCACCAATTACCATGTGACCAATTCCCCAGCAGGTTGTTGTGCAACTGTCATACTCAGTTTCAAAGTTTGTCCTACCAACCGGAGTATCGTTTACTTGTAAGGTTGGCAAATTTCCGGTTACCGTGTAACCGATTCACCAGCAAGTTGCTGTGAAACTATCAGTATCGATTATGCTTCACCATTTACCGCGTAACCGGTGATCCCTCGATGAGTTGAGGATGCAATGATATCAGATAAATCAGAGAATCATCCTGATGGAGATTCAGATCAGTATTTCTTCAGCTAGTTGTCGTGCAAGTATTATTTCAGTTTCCGAAGATTTGTTCCCATCAGAGTACCGTGTACTTGTGCAGTTGGCAAATTTCCGAGTTTATTGGTATTCAACCGTCTTTTACCTTGATTGTTTGAGAGCCGTTCGCTTCTCACCCAGTCAGGTCCAAGCCGTTTGAATAGGGGCAGCTGTTGCACCCCAAAATTTGCCCAACATTTCTTTACCTAGCTTGTGTTTCATTTCATTCACATTAGTATTATCATTTGCATTTCATTGACATGTATGCAGGAGATCAAGAGGTATGATTACTAATTAAGAGCTATACAAGACTATGAAGCTAGCTGGGAGGCTTATTCAGGTGTTCAAGGGTTGATATCCTTACTAGAGAAGTTAAAAGATCCCCAGAGAGAGTGATTGAAGCCAAGTGTGTAGGTCTCATAACTTGAGAGTTGTGGGAAGCCATCAGATGATTCTGAGGTCATGAAGATGGACTTGAGGTCTTGAGAGAGCTCATGAGAAGTGTTGAGGATCACTTTGAGTCCTAGACAGGTCATTGTGCAAGATTAAGAAGACTCAGCCATGATTGGTGCATCTAGGGTTTGACTGGATCAACCCTAAGTCAACTGAGGATTTGGAGAAGGTTGAGACTTAATTCAAGAGCCATGTGACCATGGATGGATACATTGAGATGTTATAAGGATGATTACAAGGTTAACTCATCATGATTGAAGAGTTTGAGAAGTTTCAGGCTAGGGTTTCTAAGACTTGATAGTGTAAAATCCCCTGGCTTGACCCCCGACTTCAAGACTATTTAACTCAAGATATGATTGTCATCTCATCTTGACCCTAACATGATTGTTGTAGGGCATGATCTTAGCTTTAATTTGAGTAATAGAATTCCTTGATAGGGTTTATATAACTCAAGTTATGAGCCAGACAAGTTACAAGTCATCTGAGGCATGTGAATTTGGAGCTTGAAAGTTACCCAACTGGCATGACATTTTTGCCCTAGAAGGATGATTCCAATGAATTTTTGGCCAACATGAATGTTGTTCCTTATTCTATTAGCTTTCCATAGATTACTAGAAGTCCTTGATTGGATTTGTAGAGCTCATGTTATGGCTTTGACAAGTCAAGGGTATTTTGGGTATTTGGACATTACAGGTCATTTTGAACCATAAGTCAATTTCACCATCTTGCAAGCCTCAAATGGATTTTTGTTCAACATGAAAGTTTCTCAAAATGATGTTTTTAGCTTATCCAAGTATCAAGAGTCCATTGATATGGATTATATCAAGCATTGGTTGAAGACAGTTCATATAAAGGCCATTTTAATGAATTAAAAGGTGAAAATTCAAAATAATTGGAAATAACATGTTTTCAAGTCAAATTTGTGGTCAATTTGAATGGAATTGATATTCTAAAGAGATTGGCATTGCCACATTTTTTATTTGAAGTCCATAACATGGCCATTTGGAGGGTTTCTTCACAAGTAAGAAACATATCCAACACATTCCATGGATTGAAACCAAGGGATGAGAACCACTTCATTACACTCCACAAGGGTTAAGTGAATCATTGGGACTGATTTTGAAGAGTGAACAAGGCTAGAAGGTGCATATCAACATTGAAATTTTGGAAGAGAGTGAAAATCCAAAATCCACAAATGGGCTTGGTTTGGGCCTCCAACCTGTTGAAACAGAATATAAATAAGATTTGGATCAGTTTAGGAAGCTTCTAGTGCCAAAATTTGTGGAGAAGCCATTGGAGCAAAGTGAAGGAGAAAGCTTGAAAGTGAGATTTGGTTTTTGAGAATCAGAGGTTTTCAGCAGGAATTGATCATCAAGAATCATTCACCATTAACCACTGAAGGTTTCTGCACGATTTGGAAGAGAATTGAAGCCTGAATCCACTGCAATCGAAGATCAAAGCCAAGTTTTAACTTCTTGAATTTTCTCTTTGTTTATGTGTTTTTAATGGATTAGAAGCATGCGGTTAGGTTCTCTTTATGATCTAGATGGATTCTGGATGATTAATTTGAGCATTAGTGACAATTTAGGGATGATGCCATTTTCGGTTGAGATTGATATCTTATAATCCTTGCGTTTTTAGCATGATTAAATAGTGTAGTTGAGTTGCGGGTGAAATTTAGAGCAAGTTTCATTTAGGAATCGTGGCGAATGGTTGACTATAGAGAGAGTTAGGGTTGAATAGGGGTGGCCGGAAAAGCCACCGGCGATAGCCCTGGTGCGCGCGCGTTTTGCAAATTTCAGAAATTCAAAAGGTTGAAGAGATAATCTTCACCGTCCGTGCGTATTGAAAACTTGACTTAGTCAATCCATCCAAGCGCCCTCATGGCGCCACGTACACCTCCCTTAAGCACATTGTTTTGGTTTAATGAATTGCCCGGGCTTTGTTTGCTTCGCTGCATATACCAAGGGTACATTAGTTCGAATCCTGGCGTGTATCATTTTTTTGATTAATTGGTGAACTGAATTCACTTAACATAGGCGTTGGGCTTCATGACCTTGTGCTATTACCACCCCACCACCAGGCCCAATGTGGATGTACAACATAAAATGGTTACTTAGTGCACCCTCCCCTGGTATTTTTTTCTTGGCTGAGTTGAAACTCAGATGGGCCTAGCTCCCTTGTTGCTAGTGACACCCCCTTCTTCTGGGCCCAAGCGAAATTAACTAGGTTTCACTACTAACTGCACCCGTTCCCATTTATTTGTTTTAATTCTTTTCTTTTAATTTTTGTTTTCATGTTGTTAGAAATTAATTCACAAAAAATAATGAATGATGATATTAAATCCTGAGAAAAATTGTGGATGCAATTTAATATGTTTAGTATTTTTCATGATTTTATTTTCCATTTTTCATGCATTTTCATTTTATTGCATATTTTCTAGTTTAATATGTGTTTAATGGTGAAATAATGATGTTGTGATTTTGTCCATTTTCTTTCCCCCTCATGGTTACGAATTTGATCTTGGATTTTTGTAGGCTGTTTATGTACACATTGATGTTGCCTTGTGATTTTTATCATGATTTTTAGATGATTGTAAATATGCTTTTAGTATAGTTGTTTAGGAGTGATTTTTAGTGGATCTCTTTAGTGATACCTTTCAACTTAGGATTTTATTAGAGAATTAGAGATTGAATTAGGTCCTGATTTTTTAACTGTAGATCATTAACAAGTGCATGTTCCCATAGAAAAATAATTAGATTTTTAGAATGTGTTTTGATATTTTAGATAGAATATTCAAGTTGGTTGTTCATTTGGTGTTTCAATTTTGGTGATTGATTTGGAATGGACTCAAAGTGGGCTTTCCTTGCATAATGGGCTTCTGGTTCCTATTGGAGGATATCATGGACATGATGAAGCTTGTGCGGAGTGGCTGGTGGATCTTGGATTTGAGCTTTTCCTTCCTTTTTGTTAGCTTTTTGTAGCTTGTAAGATTAGGGCTTTAGGAGAGAGCTTTAGAAATAGTTTTTTCTTCAAATAAACATGGTTGGTTTCATTCACCTTCCATCCCATCCTATGATTCAAAGTCCTCATGTTAAAAGTCTCATCTCTGCTTATGAGGGATGTGTGACATTTACAATGAGTAGAACCTTTGAGGATGCCTTTCTCTGATGACTGGTTGAGTGTCAGATGGGATTCCTTTGGTTTCCGTTTCTGCTTCCCATCATCAAATACTCATCTTGTTGATTCATTTTTCTTGGTGGAGTGCATGGTTAAAGCATGAAGTTGGAGTATCCCTTTCATTCTCTTGAAGATGGTGGACTTGAAGAACATTTACAGACTGTGGACTGGATTGCTGTCAAAAGATTGCTTTGCTGTGAAGCTGTGGATTTGCTTTCCTGTTTGTCGGTTTTCTTCTTGTGAAACTGTATTGATGTGACTTGATTGGTGTGATGCATTTAGATTAGGTCATGTAGTTGAATAAGCCTCAGAGCATCCTAAGGTTTGAGCTTCTCCCCTTGCTTGTATTGCATTAGAGGTTGAGTTTCTCCCTCTGCTTGTTTTTTTTACTGTATGGCTTTGCTTGCTGGTATTTGGTAGAGCTCCGCTCCCTTGCCTGTGTGGTTTGTGGTCTGTTTGATTGCATCCATTTTCTTCTATTATTTTTGCAGTTATTCATATCTGGCTTGAGGTTGAGATGAGCTTGTGGAGGCTTATGCCCCACACATATTTCCTCCCTCACTTGCATTGCATGCATTTTACTGTTTAGCTGTTTACTGTTTAAGCTGATGCTTTATCTGTTTCTGTATCTCATTGACATGATCCCCTAGGAATCTCACTTCCTTTGATAAGGAAGTGATGATTAGAACTTTAGGTTGAAACCTATGCATGATAACTTCTACGAGTTCCTTGTTTCAAACCTCAACCATAGGATGAATCCTTGGCAGGACAACTGTTAGGACTTGATAGTCTCCCCGTAGTTGTCCCTCTCTCTTCTCATCTCAAAACAAAAAAAATACAGTAATAAAGGTTAACTGATGTCGTACGTTACGAGCCTTAAGCTATTTAAGAAAGGGTTGTTGAAGGGTCACTCTTCAACAGTCTGGATGTTTAGTATGGTACCCTTAGGGTGACATGCAACGCATTCACTCTCAGGTCATAGTCTCTAGTGCGATATTGGTTGCAAACACCCGTAAAAAAAAATAGTTCTTCCGTAAAAGACAGAAAATAAACTTCAAACCCTTTTGCCCCGTGGGCCCATAATTCAAAGGAAGCTTTTCTGAAGAAAAGAGTGTCGTTAACTCTAAGTTCTACCGCAAACGGTAACGCCTAAGTCTCCAAGGGTCGAGCTGCGTACGCCAAACTGCTGGAACTGTTTGTTAACCCTACTCGAAAAATAGATAAATCTGAATTCCCGTAATCCGTATTATCCCGAACTACGTAAGCTCTGATCTCTCATGCCTGTTGAGAGTACGTAGGCACAATACTGACGTATTGGCGAGCCACCTTCCCCCATCCCGTTACCCGTGGTTAGTCGAACTACGTAGACTCTGATTTCTCATTCTTTGATGAGAATATGTAGGCATAAAGTGCGACACTTTGCCGAGTCATTTTCTTTTCTTTTCAGACCAGCCTTGATAGGTAGATAGTAAATAAACCCATCAGATAAACACAACAAGCATGAATCCCATCGAGTACGATGGACGTGAGGGGTGCTAATACCTTCCCCTTACGTAACCGACTCCCGAACCCAGACAACGGTTGTGATGACCTTGTCTTATACCTTTTCGTCAGGTTTTTCCGATCGTTTCCTTTCCCGTTCTGAGGGATAAATAACGAAAGGTGGCGACTCTTCTGTTTTGCCGACACCTTATTTTCGCGGTAGCGACACTAAGCATTTCAAAGTTTATATTAATCTTTTATGGGCGAATACTTCGTTGTATGTTATTAAGGAGTGGAAAGTTAGCCACTACGCACGAAGAAGTACCAAAAAGAAGATACATTAAATGAATGGCAACAAATGCTACTCAACAAGTTGATCCTCAAGGAAGAATTTCAAATGCTCAGTCGAGCATGGGGTCTCAGAATACTCCATACCTAGTTTCTTCGATGGGAGGACAGACGTCACCACCGGTAGTGGTGTCTAAACAAGTGCAGTCCATGGTGAATCCAGGATCAACATGTGTACAAACGTACACTCAACCTGTGTTGGAATATGTAGGACCCCAAAGTCCTAATTCGCCAACACCCCCAGGAAGTTCAATATATAGGAAAATTCCTCCTCCAGGTTTCTCACAACCATTACTAAGGAACCAATCATATGGTATGCCTACATCAATAATGCATAATTTGCAGCATCCATATTTTCAGAAAATGTGGTATCTTCGCCAGTGCAAGGAGCTGGGTTAGGCGGTTGAAACAACCAGAGCATAGGTGTTGGTTATTCTGGGCAAGCACCTAGTCTTACAACTACATCTATAAACTGCTTAAGACATCAAATGAATGAAAGTAATATACAAATGGTGCACACGTTGTCTCATACAATGGGAGAAATCTTTCAACCCCTAATTCAGAATACTACTTAGACCAACCAGCAGGTGGTGACGCAATTAGTCCGTATGGCTGATTTTATGGGAGTACTAGCATTTGAGCAAAGAGCAACAGTTGTTGAGGACATCCCACGGTATCAACAACAGAACGTTCACGAGGCGAATATGGAGGATCATGAAATGGGAGAACCTTTCAGAGTTGAACCCCAAAGGAACCAGGTACCAGCCCATATGGAGGAAGAACCAGGTATAGTCATGGTGAACAGAAATCAGAATGCTGACCAAATACTTAGACAAGTTCGATGTCATGATGTAGCGGAAGAAAATAACCTTGCAACTATGGTCGAAATAATAATGACCAGAAATGGAGCAAACTTTGGCTTTACAAGGCCAAATTATACTTCACCTATAGTGGATTATGTTTTGCAGGCTGAGTTACCTCATAGGACGAAGGTTCCAAAATTTGGTAAATTTGTAGGAGACACTATCGAATCGACTATCGAGCACATGGCTAGGTATATGATCGAAGCAGGAGAGATAGCTGGTGATGAGAGCCTTAGGGTCAAATACTTCCCAAGTTCCCTCACAAAAAATGCTTTTACATGGTTCACTACATTGCCTCCTAATTCAGTTTATAGTTGGGCCCAATTAGAGCGTTTGTTTCATGAACAGTTCTATATGGGGCAAACCAAGATTAGTTTGAAAGAATTGGCTAGTTTCAAATGTAAGGGTGCTGAGCCAATTGATGATTTCTTGAATAGGTTTCGACTTCTTAAGGTCAGGTGCTTCACGCAAGTGCCAGAGTACGAACTAGTTGAAATGGCTGCAGGGGGTTTAGATTATTCCATTAGGAAGAAATTGGATAACCAATATCTCATAGATATGGCGCAACTAGCTGATCGAGTTCGACATCTAGAAAGGCTAAAAGAAGAGAAAACCAAGTTCAGTAAGGGTAAAAAAGTAGCTTTTGTCGAATGTAACGAAGATGTGGAAAATCTGTATGATGAAACACTTTACTTCGACGAGCATGAGGTTGACGTTGCTGAATTAAAGCAGGGTCCACCTTACACCTGTAAACTCTTGGCTCCTTCAAATGGAAAAAATCCCATTGAGTCTAATGACAAATTTCCTAAAAGAACATACACTTTCGACGTTACAAAATGTGACGAAATCTTTGATTTGTTAGTAAAGGATGGACAAATAATAGTTCCTGCTGGCGCTAAAGTGCCTCCTTTAGAACAAAGAAAGAAAAGAGGTTTTTGTAAGTACCATAATTCTTGGGTCATAAGATTTCTCAATGTTTTCTTTTCAGGGATCTAGTGCAAAGCGCCATTTAGGAAGGAAGGCTGAAGTTTGGAGACAAGGGGAAGACTCAGATAAAAATAGATTCTGACCCGCTGCAAACTGTAGAAGCTAATTATGCAGAACCTAAAGAAGTTCAGATGGTCGAAGCCATTGAAAAGTCTCCAGTAAATACGATAGAGTTTACTGAGAACTTCATCTCCAATGTTGAAACGGCTGAGGTAACTGAAAGTTGTAACTCAATACCAAATAACCCAACAAACGCTGATGGTCGTAACTTGATGCTGGTAACTAAGAAGAATGCTGACGAATTCGTTCAGTTCGACAATACTGCTAAAGAATCAGCTATGGCAGGAGAAGAATTGGGTCGATACGTTGTTGAGGGTATTAATATGGTTGAAGTTGGCGAATAATCTGAGGATAGTACTGATAGTATCAGCACCAATGAAGCGTTAGGCAGAGATGTTCCTAGAGTCCAAGTGGTCAAGCAATTGGAGAATAACATGCTGCTGGTGGGAGAGGTGATGGAAATGGATGGTTGTCTACTAGAAAATTGGATATGCATGGCAGCTGAACACTTCTTCAACACTTCCCTTGATGTTGAGAGATTCAACACAGAGGATGCAAGCCGGATTGAAGATTCCATGAATACTGAAAACCTGGAAATTCACTTGTCTAAAATGAAGCTCGAAGATAAGGTCGATGTCAACATGATCGAGATCACCAATCCAAAAGTCGAAGAAACGAGTGAAAAGCCTAATAAAATGGTGTACCCCACGCAGGAAGAAACCATTGACTTCCTCCATCGTTTCCAGAAGAATGGATCAGGGGTAATGCCGTGTCCCAGATGCAGCACCACTTTTGATGAGAAAGTTGCTCGTGATGTAGAGGAGATCAAAAAGACTAATGGAAGCTGGGGCAGAAGAAGAACCAGGGCCCAAGGAATCTTGATCCCAGAAACCCTTCGATGGGTATAAAAACTCCAGCTAAGCCCAACACATTCAAACCAGTTGGGAACGTGCCTACAGGAAAGTGGGTCAAACCTGTCGAAGGACAGGGACAGAAAAAATGGAGAAAGTTTGAGGTGGAAAGAGGTTCCTTATTTGAGTATCTAAAAGAGAACCACACCACTAACAAGTCAGCATATATATCTCATAATTACAAAGGAAAAAACCCTATGACTCAGACTCAATGGCGAAAAGAACAAAACAGGCGAAAGGCCATTAGAGAAGCGCAGGGACCAAAACAGGGAGAGTCGAGTACCAACATTGGCAATCAAGGTGGAAACGCTGAGAAGATGCCTATAAGACGAAAGTTGTTTGAAGATCAAAAGGATAAACCAGTTGGTTTAGTGGAAGATGATGAGAACATGATTAAAAAATTCAATAGTGAATCAACAACCTTCTTGGACATCATAGTAAATATGGCATCCGTCATGCCTAGAGAGTTCAACCAGGTCACAGAGGTCGAAGATGTGGATCAAAATACTAAGATGGAAATGATGGCACACAAGCCTGTGTGCTATTACATTATGAACAATGGGTGCGTGGAGGAACAGAATGCTTTCTTCGAACGCCCTACAGAGGCTATGAATGGTCACTTGAAGCCTCTTTATATCACTAAAAAAATGGAGAACGCACCTGTCAACAAGATACTAGTAGATTGTAGCGCAACAGTAAACTTGATGCCTCTTTTTCTATTTAGTAAAATTGGAAAATGTGATGATGATACCAAGCCCCACAACATGGTTCTGTCGAACTATGAGGGAAAAGTGGGCTCCACTTTGGGAGTGATCCAGGTTGATCTTACAGTGGGAACAGTTATAAGACCCATAGTGTTCATGGTTGTCGAAACCAAAGCCAATTATAATTTGCTCTTAGGAAGAGAGTTGATTCATGGCGTAGGCGCTGTGCCTTCTTCAATGCACCAAAGGATTACCATTTGGAGGCTAGATGGTATCGTCGAGAACATTGAAGCTGACCAAGGGTACTTCAAGATTCCTGTCAATTATGTCGAGGGTAATCACTTTGAAAAACACTTGGCGAATACTGCTCCATGTCCTCCGACAGAGTTTGAGTTTACTCCAAATGAAGCAATATTCCATTTGTTATACTTGCATCCTATCGAAGGGTTCAGATGGGACATTGAGGTACCAAGAAAAAGGCTACCAGGTTTTGAAGGGCCTATAATGGAACCCACTGGGTGGGGAGGAAGATTCAGTGATCATGACTGAGTTCGTAGCATTGAAGAAAATTTCGGCCTATGTGGCTGAAACCAAATTACAAGCGGCTCTGGAAGCTGCTAATAATCATATGGCTGGCAAAGCCATTTATGAATTTCACCAAGAATTTCCTAGGGAGGACTGTAACCTAAACTCTCTAGATGGGATCCAAGATGGAGAGCAAGCTCAAAGGCTTGATGCCATTTACGAAGACGAACCTTTGGGGTTCGAAAAAGATCCACTAGCAAACAATGTCAAGATGTTAACACAAGACCCTTTAGAAGAAATTGATCTTAGTGAGGGGGCACTCAAGAGGCCTACATACATCAGCGCCAAGTTGAACCCTCAACTGAAGGTCGAAGTGGTCCAGTTATTGAAGAAGTTTAAAGACTGTTTTGCCTGGGACTATGACGAGATGCCTGGTTTAAGCAGGGAGTTAGTCGAGCATAAGTTGCCTATGACACCTGGAAGAAGACCAATCAAACAAGGTCCAAGACGGTTTGCACCAGAAATACTGTCAAAGATTAAAGAGGAGGTCGAAAGACTGCTTCATTGCAAATTCATTCATACAGCAAGGTATGTCGAATGGTTGGCTAATATAATATCTGTTATTATAAAGAATGATTCTTTAAAAGTTTGCATAGATTTTCGAGATTTAAATGCTGCAACTCCTAAAGACAAATATTCAATGCCAGTAGCAGAAATGTTAGTAGATTCTGCAATAGGACATGAATATCTTAGCATGTTGGATGTGTATTCTGGTTATAACCAAATATTCATTGCTGGGGAAGATATTCCAAAAACTACTTTTAGATGTCCCGGGGCTTTAGGCACATACGAATAGGTAGTGATGCCTTTTGGTCTTAAGAATGCTGGTGCTACTTACCAAAGAGCATTGAATTCTATTTTTCATGATTTTATAGACACTTTCATGCAAGTTTACATTGATGATATTGTTGTAAAATCTATTTCTGGAAAAGACCACATTGAACATCTTCGACGCTCATTCTTAAGAATGAGAAAGTTTGGTCTAAAAATGAATCCCCTTAAATGTGATTTTTGTGTATAGGCAGGAGACTTTATAGGCTTTGTGGTCCACAAGAAAGGGATTAAGATCAATCAAAATAAGACCAAGGCCATCATGGAAGCAAAAACACCATCAACCAAAAAGGAGTTGCAGTCATTATTAGGCAAAATCAACTTCTTAAGAAGGTTCATCTCTAACCTAAGTGGCAAGGCACAAGATTTTTCACCATTGCTGCGTTTCAACAAAGATAGTTTTGAGTGGGGGCAGTTACAACAAGGAGCCTTCGACAAGATCAAGGAGTACCTAAGTCACCCACCAATCTTGTCCTCACCTTGTAGAAATAGAAGTATGAGATTATATATAGTTGCATTTGACAGAACTTTAGGGAGCATGTTGGCTCAAGAAGATGAAAATAGAGTCAAAAGAGGCATTTATTATCTTAGTAAAGGTCTGAATGATACAGAAACTAGGTATAACATGATTGAAAAGTTGTGTTTATGCTTGTATTTCTCTTGTACCAAATTAAAGCAATATATAAAGCATGTTGATGTGTATGTATCGTCTCACTTTGACGTTATAAAGCATATGTTATATAAACCTATTTTGCACAATCGAATTGGCAAGTGGACTTTAGCTTTAATTGAGTATTCTTTAACATATCAGCCATTAAAGGCTATGAAAGGGCAAATAGTGGTTGACTTCATAGTCGAACACTCTATAAATGAAACTGATTTAAATTATATTGAGTTAAAATCCTGGAAGTTATACTTTGATGGATCAAGCCATAGAAATGGAACAGGGGTAGGTATATTCATTATTTCTCTTGAAAAAATTCCAACAAAATTTAAATTCAGGGTCGAAGGACCGTGTTCTAACAATGAGGATGAATACGAGGCATTGATTGCTGGCCTTGAAATTTTGTTAGATTTGGGGGCAACTAGAGTCGAAATAATGGGAGACTCAGATTTGGTTATAAAACAAATCACAAAGGAATATAAATATGTTAAATAAAATCTCATTGTATAATCTGTGGTGGCGAATAGACTGTTGAAGAAATTTGAGGTAGTGGCTATCCAACACATACCCAGAGTAGAAAATCAGGTCGCTAATGATTTAGCGCAGATTGCCTCAGGATATAGAGTGTCGAAGGAAAACCTTCAAGAAGTAATTGAGGCAAGAGGGAAAATACTGACAGTTGGATTGTGCCCATCAGATTTAGAGACGACTAAGCTTGGGTGCCTAGATGGCGATACCATTAGTGAATGTGGGTTAAGAAGACGTCATCGAATTCATCCAAAATCACATCATTTATAGATTCGGTATCCCAGAGACTATTACGACAGATCAAGGATCAGTTTTCACTGGTTGAAAGATGCAGGAGTTTGCCAAAGAAATAGGTTTTAAGCTCCTAACATCTTCACCCTATTATGCACAGGAAAATGGGCAAGTCGAAACTGCCAACAAGGTAGTGATTGGACTCATTAAGAAGCATGTAGGAAAGAAGCCTAGAAACTGGCATAAGACGTTAAACCAAATATTTTGGGCATGTCGAACGTCACCTAAAGAAGCTGCCAGTACTACGCCGTTTCGACTTACTTTTAGCCATGATGTAGTGTTACATGTCAAGATATGCTTACAATCTGTGAGAATCCAAAGGCATCATGAAATCCCATCTCACGATTATTGGGCTATGATGATGGATGTACTAGTTGATCTAGATGACGAAAGGCTTAAGCCCTTGGAGTTAATAGGGATACAAAAACGAAGGGTTGAGGAATCCTACAATAAAAGGGTTAAGTCTAAATCCTTTCTAGATGGAGACCTAGTATGAAAAGTAATTTTGCCTATGGATCGAAGAGATAGAACTTTGGGAAAATGGTCTCCTAAATGGGAAGACCCATTCCAAGTCAGACAAGTATTCTCCAATGGTGCTTATGAAATTGAAGAGTTAGACAAAGATAAAAGAATCCTGAAAGTAAATGGAAAATATTTGAAAAAGTATAGGCATGTCTTGCAAGAGATTCATGTCAAACCTTAAAATTTATTAAGAAGGCACCAAGGCCAAAATAGGCCAAATGAGGCTAACATGGCATACCCAAAACAAAAGTCCATACAACAATTCATAACTTAAAAACAGGGATCAATCAAAATCCCTCAAATCAATGGACTTGAGGTATTCCATATAATCCTCATCAGCTTCACCATCAGAATTGGTAGTACGAGGACGTGCTTGCTTGGATACCTTCATTTTGGTTTCCTTCGTCTTCACGTGGGGGGAAGGGGGGGGGGGGTGCTCTAGTGGAGGCCTCAGGTTTTGTGGCTTCCCTAGTCGCCGCCGCCACCGCAAGTTCCTTGAACCTTTTGCCTAGTCCTTGAGAGTGGGTTTTTCTAAATTGATGTTCATACTTGCTTTGCTGAGTACAAGACACGATTCAGGAGAAAGAAGGATTTATAGAGGAAATACTAGGTATGGATTGGTCAGTCAAATGGTGGAAGTTTATTGGTCTTGGAAGTATGCCTAAAAAGGCTATGCTTTAAATACCATAATAAAGCTAAAAGCCTATGTCGTTGGAGCAATAAATGAAGCTGGGAAAAGGCGTTTTCTAGGAAAAGGAAGAGGCCTTAATCACACATTAAACTCAAAATTAAGGTCATAAAAAATAACGCGTTATCCATGTGCCATAATAATAAAAAAACAACAACATGTCGAAAGGCATAATATGGCGCAGATAATCAAATTACAAAAGTAACATATTGTCATTACATAAAGATGGCTCGAAAGGCCATAAAATCAGTGGCGGTTACAAAAAGCAGAGGTCGAAAGGTGATCAGAAAGGAAGCTTTGATTTGAGTTGAGCAAAAGTATTCGTGTGATGACTAAGGTGAGCCTCGCACAAGGATTTGTCGAGCCTGGCTGCTGCAAGCTCTTTTTCCAACTTTTGGGCTGCATCAATGAAGTCAATAGTGCTCTTCAGCTCTAGGGTCATGTCAGGGGGCGCCAAAGCATTGCAACTCAAGGTTACGTTGTTCAGCATTAGAGATCTTCGTTTGAAGCTCCTTGATTTACTGTTGCCATGCATCAATGTCCTTCTGATTGGAAATTATTTCTTGTTGACGTTGTTTGTGGGCAGCTTCCAGCTGTTAGACCCTAGCCTCTGACTCTTGTGCACCCGTCCAGGCTGCACTTTCTCGACCAGCTGTAGCCTCGATTATCTTCACGAGAGAGGGGAGCTTTCGAACTTCTGAAGATAAATTGTCAACCACAACCGTCAACTCTAGCAAGAAACCATGAATTTCTGGGCTAAGGGAAGTAAGGACCAGTTTCTTGAGTTGATCCTTTAAAAAGAGTCGAGATGTGGGGTCTGAAACCAGGACATTTTGGATATCTCCTCTGAAGAACTTCTTCTTGATGGATTGGAGAATTAGACCAGCGAAATCATCTGAGGCAGGATGACTGGGAGGAGTCGAAGAGGCATAAGAAAAACCACATTTTTGCCCAAGGATCCTCTTAGCATATTCCCTGGGGTTTGACCACTTAAGAGCTGCTAAAAAATCTTCAAGGGTCATGATGGGAGGGAGAGTTTTCTTCACCACATGCGAAGCATGTTAGGATTCAGGACCAACTTGGTCTCCTTCGTCTACCTCTTCTTCCTCTTCCACTTCGTCATCCTCTTCAGATTCTCCTTCATCTCCTTCTTCTCCATCTTCTTCTTGGTCCTTTTCTTCCTCTTCCTTGACTCTCACTACTTCCTCTTTATCATCAGCGGATGAGGGATTATTTGGATTTTGAATAGGTTCGGGATGCATTTCCTTTGGCTCTTAACGAATAGATGGGTGTGGACTATCAGTTGTTGGGGGGTCTTAAGGAGTATGGGCTTGTTCGACAGCCACCTCATCAGTGACCATAGGTTCAGCATGGTCGAGAGGTGGGGGACTCGAAGCATCGTCCTCCCCAGAGTTGAAACCTTCAGTTTGAGCCTGTTGCATGGTGGTTGGCACCAAAGGGGGTTTGTTTCCTGCAGATAGAATAATAAGTTGGTTTACCTCACTTAAGCCAGAGCCAAGATCCGAAGAAGGATGGTAAGTTGGCTCCCATTGGCTGTTGAGGGAATAAGTGGCAGAAGCACCTGAAACTGGAGGAGGATTGGTGTTGGTGGTATCAGCCTGAAAACACAAATGAAAGAGAATAAGGCTAAGAAGGTGCTTGACAAAGGTACATGTGACAAAATGTTGGTACGCATAACTGAGCTAATGTAGCACCAGGGTTAGCATTATCACCCGCATGGTCGCCAGAAGTTGACTTCGAGGTAACCATAGGAGGCTATTCTTCGACGCCACCTGAAGTGGATGTCGACCCAAGAATTTTGGCCACCTTTGACTGAGGTGGGCCAGTAGGTCTAGATGCCTTGGTGGTTTTCTTTCTATTTTTCACTAGAACCTCCTCAGGAGATTTATCAGCATTTGAGGCCACAACGATGGAAGCATCCTTCTTGCCTTTCTTAGAAGGAGTCGAAGGTTTGCGCCCAGTCTGAGAAAATAAAAAGAGACGATACAAGCGTGAGAAATGAGTCACATAGTAAGAAAAGAGGCAAAGCATATGAGATATACCTGTCTGCCTTCCATTTCCTTGCTACTTTGAGAAGTAACAGCCCTAGTGGACGGAGCTTTCCTAGGAACAACTGGAAAATAGGAGATGGTTGCCAGTTAAATATTGAGATTTTAATTACATAATCATAAGTAAAAGACATCAAACCTTCATATATGTCAGATTCGACACGAACGTCCTGAACCCCTATATAAAGATGTCCTTTGAAACTGTCTAAAGTGTGCTTATTCGGAACCACTCGTCGAGCCTTTGGTTGAGACTGCTTTCGAAGAAGTTTTAAATCCTCACCATAGATAAACCAATCTGGAAATGGAGGGGCAAGTGCTACTCCAAAATCAGTAGTAGGCAAGCGAGGGAATTTAGGGGGAAAAAGTTTAAAAGCTACTTCATAACGTTTCTCACGAGGAACGGTAGGAGGAATTTTCAAGGTATCCAGTTTTTGCAAAAAGTTTCTTTTCAAAGTAATAGCAGCCTCATGAATGGTTCGACTAAGATCATCTGGTCAATAAACAGTTTCAAAGTATTTCTGGAAAGCTTTAATTTCTTGGATGTGAGCGAGCTTACTCTTCTTCGTCTCGTCCTGCACATCAAGGAAAACCTGGTCAAGTAGTAAGGAAAAGGTGGTAACATTAAGAAAATGCTCATGATAATGTTGTGACCACCAATGGTGGAAAGAAGTAGTGCATAAAAAAGAAGGTTTGAAGAACACAGGAGAAAGCACTCCTCTCTTCGTGCTCAAATCGGCGAAGATGTCAGTAATTGTTCCTTCGTAAGCTGGCAGTATGAAGGATGACTTGACCTTTTGTTTCATACAAGCACCTAGGAAAACTTTGAATCAACCCAAAGTGACGAGAAACTAGGTTGGGATGATATGAAATCAAAGATGCTAAACCTCTTCCCAGATTGAGTCTGTTAGCAATAAATCTAGGAATTAAAAAGGCTTCCTAGATTGAAACAAATTCATCATCACCCTGCCCATGAGGAGTAGGAAATGGCCTTTTAGACCATGTAGGGCCAAACTTCCTTGCAGCAAAGGGCGCCATACCAGAAGTAAACTCATGGCGTTTAGCAAACATCTGGATGTAACTGGTGAATGCTCCTTTGATGGTTTCACCATCATTATTGGGAGTCAGTTGAACCAAGAGAGGTCCTTCGATGCTTCTCCCCATGATCTCAGCAGAGGTTTCGTCAACTAGACCTTTCTTGGGAAGGCTAGCTCCAAACGTAGCATTCAGCCACAATTGAAGCAACCATAGAGGACCATTCAAAGACACTGAATCATGGGCCTCCATGCGCTTTAGACAAGAAGCTGTTTCGCTTAGAGATTCATAAAGGTTCGATAGAATGAGTTCGCTCAAGCAGACACCTTTGTTACGATGGAGCTGGTTAGCAAGGGGCAGGTATTTTTTGGCTACCAGCAGAGATTTGGTATAGAACATGTATCTCGATAGCCATATGGCGAGAAATGCCACATGTTCCACATCAGATACGTTGTCAGTGGTATTGCCGAAATGGTGCTTAATGAAATTGTATAAGTGAGTTTGGAGTTAGGGATTGTACATAATCTTCAGCATTGACGTTAGGTTGGTAGGAGACACCACCAGGATGAAGGCCAGTAATAGCGGCTATGTCGAAAAGGGTTGGGGAAACCATCCCACATGGCAGGTAGAAAGTATAGTGGGTACTGTCCCAAAAGTATAAGGATGCGATCAACAAGTTCAGACAATAAGGAATGTTAGTCTTCGACAACATTAGAAGGTCATAAATCCTCGTAGATTTCCAATGATCAGGCTTAACCTACTCCACCTTTGCCATCCAAAGGTCAAAGTCTTTAAGAGGACTATCGACTCTCACTAGCCGAGTACCGTCAGCAAGATATCCAAGGTTGAAAGTTTGCAAAGGAGTCTCTTCAGCAACATTGGTAAGGGGTGTAGGGAAATTTTTTTGCCCTAACGACCTGGTTCTCCAGTAAGATGGAAAAAACTCATTCAACCTTGCGTCAGAAACATCAACCTGTTCCAAAGGACCAGAGAGCGCATAGGGTTTACTCGAAACAATTAAAGGAATCATTACCTGAGAGTGGTAGATGCTCATTGCAGCTTCAGAAGTGGGTTCCGGCATACATTGACGATTCTCCACCAGTTGAGGGCCATCTATGTTCGTGAAAGGAGGAATAGCTTGCTTGGTTTGAGTAACACGTCCCTTCTAGGTTTTCTTCTCTTGAAGGGTAGATTGAGAAGATGCCATTGTTGTTAAAAGAAGTGAAATGGTTTTTTTCTCTGAGATCGGATGAAGAAAGTTGAAGAAGGATATGGGATGCTCGAGATTCTAGAGAGTGTAAAAAATTCACAAAGTAGTGAAGGGAGATATTTATAAGCGTTTAGAAATCCCAACGGACTTAAATCCACCGTTGAAGACCAGCGGATAGTGGGACGTGTGTTTGTTTTTGATGAGAAGATGCGTATGGGCAGTTATGGTCAGACTGAAAAATGTACGTTTTCCAGACAAAGTAATGATAGAAACGGCTGAAAAGACATTTAAGGATTTATCATAATGGCATGACGTCATAAGCGTGGAAGGAAAATAAATGAACAGTTAACCACTAAACAAGTAGTGGGTGGTTCAGTCAAAGCCATGCAAAATCAACACGCGTCGAAACGGTGAAGGAAAAAATGACCTTCGTACCAAAACTGGCGAAAGGACATTATTTGAGGGAAATTTGTTAGCTCTCAATTTTCGACGCTAGTTGATTTTAGAATTACCTCAAGTCAAAATATCAATTTGAAACATGTCAACCTTTTGACACAATCATAGAACAATCCAAGTCGAAGAGAGGTGGACAAAGCTACTAAAATTTGCTAAGTGCTGAGAAGTTCTCGACAAGGGTCACGATGAGAAGAACGCGCATAAGTCACAACCAAAATTGGATGGAGATATTAAGTGTTTAAAATTAAAACCAAGAGTGGGCAAACGTGGGAACGATTGAGATTGTGGAAAAAGCGCCAAAAGGGACACGTTGTGAAGCCTCAACCGTCATTTAGTAGTTATTTTCTAGTACTATAAATAGTTGTCCTTTTTATGTAATAAGGGTGTTCATTCATTTGATACTAGTCACTCCAAACAACTCAAAGTACATGCGTGTAGAGAAACGAGTTAGCGAGAATGTATATGATACAACACCAACCCTTTTTCATTAATGCAATTTACTTGCCTTTACCCTTTATGCACCTTTACTCATTCTGCACTTTAACTTTCAGCTTTTACATTTAAACCATTTTACAAGCTTTTTCTGCGTTTTACTTTCAAAGATCCCCTAGTCAAACGTGGAGTTTAGATTAGATTTATTTTATGGCATTTAACTTTTCTGCACTTTTAATCTTTCGCCCATTTATTTCCAAAGCTATTTACCTTCTTGCAATTTAACTCCCAAAGATCTCTAGTCGAACGTGGAGTTCAGAGTAGAATATTTTGCACATTTATTTTCAAAGCACTTTACTTTCTTACACATTATCTTCAACGCCATTTACTTTACAAAGATTTTATAGTCGAACACGGAGTTTGGTTTTGATCTCTCACCCTTTATTTTACAGCATTTACTTTTAAAAGCTTTTACATTACTGCACTTTTACATTCTTGCTTTTAATCTTTGATGCATTACTTGCTTTCTTTTAAATCTTCAAGTTATCTTACTTTTCAAAAGATTTCACAGTCAAACCTGGAGTTCAACTTAGGGTCTTTTGCACACTTAACACATATTCTAGGATTTAGTATGGTTGATCTTACAAGTTATTCAATTTTACCCTAAATTGATAGACCGGCGGTTGTTTACCGAAATTCACAGTAAACACAATCCCTCGTTCTTAAGGGACTATGTAGTGATATATTTGTGAGGTCCCACAAATAGAGCGACATGTGTCCTTCACCTGACACCCACTCCATGACACATCACTTGGAATATATCCCTCACGTGGCAGGGGGCTCGCCCTGGGTTGAAAAGCGGACAATAACATTTATTCAACCCCTAACTACATGTGCCTGTGAATATTGGGAAATAGGTAGTCAATATTCCACTAGTCAAAATAGACTAGTTACAACCTCTTAAGAATTCCTTAACCCTAAGCCTATAAGTCTCTATAAATATATTATCCATAGCATGAGAAATGATAACTTATTACATACACAAAATACCCTTAGAATATAGAACTTCTCACCTCACGTTAATTTGCTCTCTCCATAGCCAAAACTACCATTATAGAGAGTTTGTCACCACTGTGAGAAAGCTCTAACACACAAAAAATCACTAAGGCCTCTGACGCCCTTACCATCATAGGGATGTCACACATTATGTACTTTTTGACAAGTATAAGTACTTAGGTTTAATCAATTATTTAGTGGAAAAATTCTTTCAATCAATCAAACATTCCCCTAATTAGTTGGAAAGGATTCAAAAGATTTTTAAGTGATTTTATTTAATTAAAAGAAACCTTAAAAACATTTTAGGTGTGTGTGGGTTGTCTTAGTATCTTAGAATTTACTATTCTACTTTCACAAGACTATAGTCATTGAGACATACACAATCAGGTGAGCTTTCATACTTCCTCTCTTTCTCAACTCATAAACTTTCAAGTTCCTTTTCCATATATACTGGTTATATAAGCACTTCACTGAAACCTTGAATCTTCTACGTGATGAAGATTGATATATCTTCAAGTTAATCACCATCATTAAAGATAAAGTAGTATTAAAATGTCTTACCTCTAGATTTGTAATACCAAAACATTTTTTAATACTTCCAAAGCCATCCCGAGCAAATGAAAGATAAGTTAAATTTAATTTATATAAAGAAAGCAATAGTTATATCTATACCAATATAAAATTTAGCATGCAATATACTAATATCTAACGTGTATCTATCTCACTTTTAAGTGTTTGTGTATTGATAGAATTAGAGTTTAGTATAATTCATCTCTACAAAACCGGCTTGTAAGGTGAAGGATGTCACTCTATATAAACCCTTTGTGAGTTCTATCTTTAACCAATGTAGAAATTGAGTTTTTCCCAATATACTCCTTCATGCCTAACACTATTGAGTTTGGTATGAGGATATAAACGGTGGGTGACTCAAATTATCGATATATGGTACTTGGTTTTTTCAATACACCCCATTGCGCCCAACACTTTTTTCCAGCTTGGTGCGTATAAATATATGGTGGGTAGCCTGAATCGATAGGTTTGTGATACCATGATATAATTAGAGTTTGATCTAACTCATCCCTACAAAACCGGTTTGTAAGGTGAAGGGTGTCACTCTATATAAATCCTTTGTAAGTTTTATCTTTAACCAATGTGGGAATTGAGTTTTTTCCAATCTGTATGAATCTTATTTTGACTAGCATTTCAGATTGTTCTAAACTCTTCTCTTATTTTGGAGTTTGTTATATGCAACCTAATATGTATTTTAAACTAGTTTAATTGTGTTCTTTACAATTTGCTTGCTACCAACTCAGTTATTCATAAAAAATAGGCTTAATTGCAATTTTGGTCCCTCTATTTTCATTTTTTTTTTTAGTTTTGATCCCCCTATTTTAAAATCCGGAGATTTTGTCCCTTTGTTTTCAGTTTTTTTAAGTTTTGGTCCCCTTATTTTCATTTTTTAAAACTTTTAATCCCCTATTAAATTTGTTCCCAATTGAAAAAGGGGATTAAAATTTAAAACAAAACATAAAATAGGGGATCAAAAATAAAAAAAATGAAAATAGAGGGATCAAAATTTTGGATTTTAAAATAGGGGGACCAAAACTCAAAAAAATTGAAAATAGAAGGACAAAAATTCCAGATTTTAAATAGAGGGATTAAAACTATAAAAAAATGAAAATAGAGGGACCAGAACGTAGAAATGGGACAAAATGTCTGATAAGAAATGCGATAAGAAATAGGCAAGACACTAAAGAGCACATCAAGAAGTGTGACAAATGCCAACGACACAGGGACATGCACCTGGCCCCACCTAATGAGCTCAAAACGCTCTCATCCCCACGACCATTTTCCTGGTGGGGGATGGACATCCTCGGGCCCTTTACCACAGGGTCGTATCAAAACAAGCACTTGATAGTCGGTGTCAACTACTTCACTAAGTGGATAGAGGCCGAAGTCTTGGCCAAAATCACGATCCAAAACATACTTCATTTCTACAAAAGGAACATACTTTCCCGGTTCAGCGTACCCTAAGCAGTTGTCACCGAAAACATGACTTAATTCATCGACAAGAACTTCCATAACTTTGTTACCAATCTGGGAACGAAGCAACACTTCACATCGGTTGAGCACCCGCAAATGAACGGGCAGGTCGAAGCCGCGAATAGAGTGATTCTGCATGGCCTAAAACCAAGACTATGAGATGCCAAGAAGAGGTGGGTCGAAGATCTACACAGCATGCTCTGGGCCTATAAGACGACCCCGCACTCGACAACCGGGGAGATACCATTGCAACTGACTTATAGAACTGAGGTAGTAATTCCGGTGGAAATAAGGGAATCCTCCAGGAGAACCGAATCTCCCCACCACGAGAAAGAAAACGACGAAGCCTAGAGGGAGGGACTCGTCCTAGTCGAGGAAATCTGATAGGAGGCATCTCTCTACGAAGCCTCGCTGAAACAAAAGCAACTTTGCAGCATGACAACAAAGTCATCAAGCACGAGTTCTAAGTGGAAAGCCTGGTCCTATGAAGGAATCATAAGGACTCGCACGAGGGAAAACTCACTTTGAACTGGGAAGGCCCCTGCCGGGTCTGAGACAAATTAGGCAACAGGGCCTATTACTTCGAAAACCCACACGGGGAGGAATTTGCTCGACCATGGAACGCTAAAAAACTCAAACAGTACTACAGTTAGACACTATCAGCGTCCTACTAGCTTTGTGACCACAGGGGGGGCGACAGGGTACAAGCGCGACTCCTAAATTCAAAATAAAAAGACAAGAGTCTTCTCTTTGTGTGTGCGAGAAGACTTTTGATCCGACGGGGACCCCTGTTCCGAGATCCACCATTGTCGTACTAGTCAGGCAGAACGCCTGGCTCGCGATGGGAAGTTCACATCACGGAGCAAAGACCTCGACCAAGGTCTTAGCTCCTTTGTCGATCGAGTACCAACTCTGATGACCCGACCAATTCCCTGCATGGTCGGTCACAACATATGTCGAGCAAAACCTCGATAACAAACAAACAACGACATTATTTCATACGTACATGAAAAAAGATAAAAACACGGTGGACACAACATAAAAGTGAAATACTATATTTCCAACGGAGGGAAGAGCCCATTGTTCAATGTTACAAAATATGGCCCGCAGGTCAAAGACAATTACATCAAAATATGTCGCGTAGGCCAAAAAAAGAAATACAACAAAACAACACTAGGCAGCTACATTCTCCTTAGGTTGGTCGCCCACCACAGCTTGACCGTCATCTTCATCTTCTTCCTCGGTAACGAGCTGGATGCCAAGGATCACGACCTGGAGCTGTTCCACGGCCAGTTAAAACCCACCTCGAGAGCCCCTAGACAATCATGCTCGAGCTCCCGGATCTTCGACACCAGGTCATCCCGAGATGCCATAAGCTTCTCTTCAGCGGACTCATCCTCAAAAGGTATTACAGTTGCTTCCAACTCGATGATCCTCGCCAAGAGCTTTGTCCTCTCCTTGTCGGTGGCCTTCACCTGCTTCTCCAACTTGCGGTAGAGCTTGAACTAGGCAGCATTCCTTTCTTTGCATTCTTCGAGGCCAGTCGTCAATTTGTTTCTCTCAGCCTCGACAGCCGCAAGGCCATTCTGTAGTTTGGTCAGGTCATCCGAGGAGCATGTCTCGTCGTTGAGGACCAAAGCCATTTCGAAAACCCGAATCACCACGGCCATATCCTCCAATAAGGCTTTCCTCCCCGCCTTCTGATTGACGCCCAAGATGGACTTGGACTCAGCAGTACTTACGATCGAGGAATTGGCCCTGCAAAAGAAATCAGGCTGCAAATAGCAAGGTGGGAGCACAAAATTCTCCTTTGAAATACTCCCTGTGAGGTCGGCGGTTTTAGGATCGCTGACCCACTGTCTCTTAGGCGTTCCCTACGAGGTTGGATATTGGATGCCTTAAAGGGAAAAGGATGAGCCTATGGGTGTATGGTCGGGACTGGGCATCCACTGCACTTGAGCGAATCGCCCCTTGTCGGCCTTTTTCCCACCCTTGGTGGCCGCCAGCTTCTTCACACGTTCCTGCATGCTCGACATCTTACCTACAAAAGAACAAACAAACAAGTCAGGAAACAACAAACCAATGACAAAAACATAGAAGGAACCCGAGTGAAAGGGGTTCCCGCTACCTAAGAACTTTAATGCCTCTTCGTTAGATGCACACTCGAGGAGGGTCGTCTTGTTTATCAATCGCTGCTCCCGAAGAACCTCCCCGCGGGAGTCGAGGATAAAATTCTCGTCCGGAATCACATATTTCGCGGGGGTGAGGCCGAAGACAAATTTGACCAGCTTCTGGTAGGCCAGTCGGTCCCTGGTATCCAATGAGTCGGGCCTGACTATGTAGCTTTCTGTACCCCTTTGAAATGCTCCCCCGTCCACTCCAACAGAATCTTCGACTCTAAAACCTCCTTCTGCTTCCCGTTTTCTTCCTTGGCCACGAGGTTATACAGCGATTCTATGGCCACGTGGGTGATGGGATTGACGATGAAGTACCGGTCTTTGAAGGTACAGATGAAATCTAGATACATCCAAAACAATCTCCTCGGATGCTTCAGGGATACCCAGATATGTCGAACTTTGAACGTTTGTTGTTGAAGATATAAGATACATAAGAAAAGAGTCAGCATGGTCCTGACATTGTGGTACCGACATACGAACTCGTACGACCACACGAACGCGATCGTATTGGGGTTTAGCTGTGAGTGCGCCAGTCGCAGCCAGACGAACACCCTGTTCTACTCTAAATTTTGACCCCTAGATTCCATCATAATTCTAGGAGCATTAACATTGATTATCTAACCTTAACTTCTTTCAAGTTTGATCTTTGTTAAGATGCAGGTGAATTAGGGTTTCGCACAGTCGGGAGTCGGGGTTTCTATGTGTTGCACCCTAATTTTTGACCTTAAGATCCCACCTCTTTATCTCTCTACTTTTGTGTGCGACTAACTAACTTGTGCGGGTACATTATTTTCGAGTGTGGATGATACTCACTCTCACAATCAAGCATCACAAAGACGTGTTGGTCTCGATGGTTCAATTTACTTTGGCTATGCATTGGCGTGATGGATTCCTCATGTTAGTTTGTACTTGGAGATTAAGTGTGGGCATATCGTCATGTGTGTTGGGGACTTATTTAATAATTTCAAGACGACAAATGAGGACGTTACTACGCCAGTTTAATTTGTTTAAGGCCAGCTCCACGAGTAAATTTCCACTTCGCGTTCAAGTTCTAGTAATGAGTCAAAGGTCCTCAAGTTATGACAATGCACAAGTCTTTACAATTCAAGGCCCATTATATTTTATTGCTACAATCCAAAGCCCCTTTTGATCATAGAAATAACCCAATTCAAAAGCATAAAGGTAGAAAGTGACAAGGATTCAAACTTCCATAGAATCTCATCCGCAATTTAAGGTGCCAGTAGGAATGACAAGGTAAATTACAAAGCCTACATAGCCACCATGAGAAGTGACGGTACAAATCCCTTAAGCATCATTAGCAAAAGTAAGAAGAAGAGGTTGTCTATACCAAATGGAAGTCGTAACACAAGAGCCATGGAATTATGTCATACATAATAATTACACCAGTTAGAACTACATAAACCAAGTCTGCATTAAGAAAAAGAAAAGCCTCCATTGTTAAAACCAGTATGCCACTTTCACGACCCGTTAATCCCTTTCCTGGGTAACCGGTGTACATCACAAACAAGAGTTTTGAACCTTGTTGTGTGAATTGCTGTTGCAACGGTTTTGAAGAATCGATCACCCAAATAACATAGTACATCATTCCAAGCTCAGAGAGAAGCAAGCCATGTTTTGAAAGCATCTTGGCCAATCACCTGTGACAAACAAAGAGCAAATAAATTAGAACACAAGGCAGAAGGCTCACATACAGGCATTTAGCCATACATGTTTGACAACTAATTTTATTTTGAAGGGTTGTGTAGCACGTTGGTGGTATTACTGAATATATCAAACTGCTGCTTTGGCCGGTAAGCAGAATTGCGGCAATGACAACATGAACCATCCATCAGCATTCACAACATATATATAGAGCAGAAAATAGAGTTGAATCGCATCGCCGCAGGAAATCAGTAGCAGCATCATTAGCACAAGATTTACCCACCTGCATAACAACAAGAATCATGGTCAGTATCTCAGCCAACCAAGGAACCAAACTGCGTGTTTGGCGGTTGATTTACAAATTTGGTTCAGTTCATACTTTCCCCACATGGGCCAGCAAAGGTAGAGCAGGAAAGTATTGGAATACGTTGAGGGCAGCTCACGACAGTCAACAGTAAGCATGGAAGGAGAGGCAACTGTTGATGCGTCACTTTTCTTTACCTATGCATGAAAAATACATTAGTACAAAGGTTGATGAAGCACATATTCTTGTTTTGAGGCATTTATTAACGAGAATGTTACCAATATCAAGTTGTATATTATTCCTACAACTTTCGAAAGGACAAAAGCTACCTGTTTTGTTGTTGGTCAGGCAGGAAGTGACTAAACATCCACAATACAACCATTACCACTCAGAGCTGCAAATGACCTTGTTAGACCATTGCATCAACCTGTTTACCGAAATCAGAAATTTAAATGGTGGCTTAGCTACTTCGGGATATATGGCGGAATCGCATGATTTTCTTGGTGACCGAAAGAAGCTCTTAATGAAAGAAAGTGGACGACAATAGTTTGTCGGTTTTCTTGGCGCCAACAGAATCTGTTTAACCCCATCCCCATTGTCGGCATCTGCAATGTGTTTGAGATAATATCATGAGAATTGCGTGAAATTTCTATAAGGTTATTAGGCAGTAGCAGTTTCGAATCGTCTCACCACCTTCAAGTAGTCATGTGCAGGGTATGGAGAAGTCAGGTTCACCATTCCAGTTTGCACGCGTACTCGGAGTGGTTTATCCTCATGGATGACTAAGAACGGATCAGCTGTAGCACCTCGCCAACCTACTGAAAACAGAGAATTACGCAATGACAGATGAGACTCAGAGGACGATTTCGGCAAGTGTAGATAAATGTGGTTTTCAGCACAAGTCAGTTTTAAAACCATGTGCTCATGAAAGTGATCGACGAGAATTTAATTGAAGGGAGTTGGAACTGAACATACTTATCTTTTCATTATGTCGCGACCATGCCGTATTCTACAAGGTAGATCTCAAATTCGGTACACCACCCAATCCTTCATTACAACATCATAAAACCCAGACTCTGAATATGTGGAAATAGAACACAAGAGAAGCGTAGATATATACAACTGCGACTATTTTGTGATTCAGCTACGAGGGCACAGCCAACACAACCAAAGCAGGTCCCTGTCAACTGCAATAGCCATAAATCCATATTACAAACCATTGCAAACACAATGGGTTATAAAACAAAACCAAGACTGCAAGAAGTTTAGCCACATATGCGTATAACTATCAACTTACAATGTTATTAATTTCCGAATCCATCCTGCGAACGTTACGACAGCTGCAAGCATCAGCAACAGATCATTCTCACATCAGCTGCAAGTAATGGCGTAAAACATCAGAAAATAATGGTAGGTTCAGAAGGATGCGTGATTCTTTTAAAAAGCCAGGCAACTGAACATGTTTTACCAAAGCAAAGGACCTACCGCAAGATCTGGATGTATGATTTAAATTAAATTTGTTGCTAATAAGTTGAAGAACACTCGAGGTCTCTTGATTGGCTTCCTCTCCTCATTTCCTTTTGAGAAGCGTCCTTAATTCACTTGAACAACCTGAACAAGAGCAGTAAAAGATCATTAATTCGACATTCCAAGAGTAACCAATTTCGATTTGAAATGGCTTAGTACAAGTTCAGAACATATCCAGACCGGAATAGAAATAACTTTACAAGCATTACCTCTTCCCAAATTAGAACTGACAGCTCAATCATCACCATTAAACTCAAGAGTCGTTTGAGACCTATAAAGAGAATAATTGAGAGGAATTAAAATAGAGAGAAAATACACACAGGTCACAGACAGAATCGATACACAAAATTGCAACCACAATCCAAATTCATAGAAATCCCAAACCGAAGAAACCCTAAAAAATTTTGTAAGTCAAAAGAGAGAAGAACTTATCTCATTACCCCAAGTCCACAACCTCCGATCCGCCATCCGTCACGAACTCACCTTCATCGACGCTAAAAATCGCCATTCCACCTCCGACCATCACACCTGCGAAGGAACCATTAAAGCGTGAGGCATTTTTTCGCTAACAATTAATCTTTTTGCTGTTTGATTTGAAAATGCAGAGAAAAAGATTGTGAGGAGAAGTTGAAGGGAGGAGATGAAAGCGAGAAGGAGAGAGAATCGAAGGCGGAAAGGATCGTTTGAGAAGGCGGAGAGAAATCACCACGAGAGAGGAAACGGCTTCTCCGATTTGGGTCTTAGGGTTCTTTGTCTATTGTTTTTTTCATTTTTATGTAATGATCGTATGTAAATACACACACACTAATTATATTTCACCCTCACACACGAGCCATGGGATCTCCAACGGATCCTATTGTGCGTTCCAGATCGCGTTCCACGTTAAGCCTTCGTAAGCCACCCACACACGATTCGTCGCCACCCCTTTAATTTAACCTAATGTTTAACTTAACTTTAATCTGGCCAATTAACCGTTATCCAATTAACCTAATCAACTAGTCATCCTTAATATTAATTAACCATTTTAATAATCAACCATTTTTTTATTATTAAACACTAATATTCATTTATCCCTGAACTTTTTTTTATATAACTCTTTTCTAGTTAATACATAGTTTTATCTGAATATTAAAAAGAGGAAAATCATTTTAATAATAAAACTTATTTTATGATTTAATTAACTTAATTCTCTTTTAAATTAATTAATATTTAATCTGCCCTCTTTATTAATTAACCATCAATCTAATTTTTTTTATTAACCGATAAATTAAATCACTAATTAATCTTTTAATTAATTAACCTATTTTACCTTTTTTTTCTTTTCATCCCACTATAACTTTTTTTTAATAAACATATAACTTGTTTTTTTAATATAAATAATAACTTGTATCTATTTAATAAAATAAACTATTTTTATAATGAAAATCATTTTCTTTTTTTTAGGTATTTGTTTATTTAAATTTTTTTTTTACCTAAAATCACTTAATTCAATAATAAAATCCAATTCACCCTTTAATCTCCCTTAACCTAATTAACTATAACATAATCATTAATTCCTTTTATTTAAATAATTAACCAATTAAGTAACCAATTTTCAATCAATTTTATGAATTTATTTTATAATCAACTTTTAATTTAAATTAACTAATAACTCTTTTAAATTAACCTCTTAATAAGTTAAGTTTTTTAAAACTAATTAATCCATTAACTTTTAGATCTTTTTTATTTAAAATAGACTTGATAATTTTTTTATATAAATAGTTTATATCTTTACTCACTAAAGAAAACCTTTTATTTAATTAGACATTAAAATATTTTAAAAATAAAAACAATTCTTTTATATTATTTTATAATTAACAAATTAATATTGGTTAAGTAATCACTTCACTTAGGTTTTTATAATAAAATTAAACTATTATAGCATTTCACTTAAAACTTAAAATAATTTATATTTAACATCACCTAAATCAATTTCATGTAAGAGTAGTACAACCTTCCCGTTAATTAATTCAACAATCAATTAAAATCAATCAACATCGTAAAACCATTTCAATTGTGCACACTCACATTCACGACACATGCACCTACATCTTAGCGCTTTCATGCGTGTGTATGGTTTACTTTTCTTGCAATTTATTCTTCAGTAATTTAATATTATCGCACTTATATTATTGCATCGCGTTCCGTCCAAAGGAAAAACCTACACATGAGTCAACACTTGTGTGTAGTGCACATCATTTGCATCATATTCCCCTTGATCCTTGATCCCATTCAAGTCGATCTCCTAGGATAGATCCTACCCCATAGGAAGGACTGTTCTTTATTTTACAACATAGGAAAACAATACAACACAATACAACTCAGCTCAAATATTCAAACACAATAGAGAAAAGATGCCAAATCATCTTAAGCGAGATAGAATCTCCACCCCACATCAATACAATCAAGCCGTAGGGACTTTGCCTTAAGAGAGATAAAGGTGTACCTCGTTGATCCCTATCCGAGTACGTAAGTCCTTTTCTTAAGACGGTGCAAAGACTATTTTCCTACAACCTGTGGCGGTTATATCCCCCTTAAAATGAAGACTCATCTCTTCTCCTAAAATCAATCAATCAACTACCCTAAACCCGTAGGAACTTTGACCACAGTCAAAGAACTCCTCATACCCTTTAGGGGAACTACAATTACTCTGATTCCACTCCTGTAAGGATATGTAGGCATAAGATGCGATATCTTATCGAGTATACTTAGAAATAAACCTTTAGGTTCTTCAAGCATTAAGCAGATAAACACTTAACAATAAACAATATAAAATAAGAGGTTCCTGTAGAGTACTACAGAAATTTAGGATGCTAGTACCTTTCCTAAGTTTAACCAACCCCCGAACCTAAAACTCTCTAACCTTGCATTTGCATTGCATTGTGGGAATTTCGATCTTTATCCCTTCCTTTGGACAAATCAAAGTTTGGTTGCAAAATTAATTAAAGATTCAAACTAATCAATAGTTTGGTATCCGATTTTCACCGCGACAGAAATGGCGACTTCACTGGGGATCCTCTAGTGGGTTTTCCCTATCTTGCTTTATTTATTTGTTTTAAGCTTTATATATCTGCTTACTTGCTTAATTGATTATTTGTACATTTTGCTCTTGCATTTGTTCCTTTTGGGTTATTTCCCTTGAGTGGTGAGACAAAGTCCTACACCCGGACTTGAGAGAAATTAAGATAGGATGGTGATATATTCGAGGAGGCTTATAGGGAGTTGAGTCCCGACTAAGTTAAATCGAGAATCCCGCTCAGTTGAGACCCTTTCGAAAATGGTTCGGTTGAACGAGTAATCGTGAAAACTTTTACTATGGTCGATTGGAGTCTGTAATACTAAGGACCGTAGTTACCTTAACCCAACTTTGGCCTTTATTAGGACGTAGTGCGGGACTATGAGGGAGTACTCCCGAAATAGTGCTACGCGAAGCTACACTCAGAAGAAGTTCTCTTGAGAATATTACTAATCCCCGAGTTAGTTGGGAAATTGATAATATCCGAAAGATGGGCTGATGATTTTGAGTCCCTTTAGAACCTTGTTCTGCAGGTACAATCAACCATTAGTCCACAACCTTTGGGAATGGGTATACCTTTGCTCCATGCTCGTTGCAAACCTAGGGTCCCCCTTGTTTGTTTACCTTTGTGTCCTTATGTGCTTACTTGTATTTGTTGCATTCATATGGCATCATACTACATTAGGTTTCATGGAATTCCTAGTTTATTTATAAACATTATAGAAACCAACATGGATTACAAAAGAAAATATTTTGAAATATCCTTTTAAGAGTCCTAACTTGGATGGCCTAAGGAAGTAGGAGCTCAGATTGAAGGAAATTCAAATACAAGAAGCTCTCTTATCATGAAGGATCCTTAGAAGTTCAAGGGACTCTCATTATCATTGAAGATCCAAATAAACAAGGGATTCATTTCTTACCTCCAACAAGAACAAAAGAAGAGATGGAGGATTTATTTTCCTCTATCGAACTAATCTTTAGAAGTTAATCATGGACAATTTATCTTCAAGAACATCCAGCTAGAAGAGTAAATCAACAAGCACGATGAAGGATGTCCTTAGGGCTGTATTAGCTTTTATTTAGCTATTACGCTAGGACTCTTACAAGAATATTTATTTGTAATCAATATCAAAAAATAGTAAATAATTTCATCTATGTATTCTGTAATGCTTATAAGAACTTGAGTTCCATGAAACGTTTCGTTTGTGCATCAAGCATCCTTCATTTAGCATTTTGCATATGCATGTGTATCTCCTTTTCTGTGGCTCATCCGATCTTCTGTCTTTGTCCGTCAGTTGACATCTCGACCATCTGACCAAGCTTGAAGTACTACCAAAGGATAGTAAAGAGAACGAAAGATATGGATCCCATGACTGGTTTTCAAATGAGGACTAATCCGTTATTTGATCTTCCCTCTGATAATGTTCAACAAGTGGATGTTCCTACACAACTTCAGCCTATGCAAGGAGGTTCCCAGTTTCCACAGCATATACCTAATCTTCAGAATATTCGTACTAAGATGAAGATGGACGATCCTAGATTTGTAGCAATGGAAAAAGAATTTTGTGATCTCAAGGAACAATTGAAAATGGTGAAAGAAGCTAATGCATCTGACCTTGATGCTCGTGACCTATGTCTGGTTCCAGGTGTAACTATTCCTCCAAAGTTCAAGATGCCTGACTTTGAAGTGTACAAGGGTACTGTTTGTCCAAAATACCATTTGACAATGTTTTGTCGAAAGATGGCTGCTTATGTTGACAATGATGAATTGATGATTCACTGCTTTCAAGAAAGCTTATCTGGGGTATCCTTTATATGGTATATGAAGCTACAAAGGAGTCGTATTCAGTCGTGGAGAAACTTAGCCGATGCTTTCGTGCAGCAATACAATTATAATTTGGACGTGGCTCCAGACAGTGATCAACTAGAAGGAATGAGTAAGAATAAAGATGAATCTTTCAGAAAGTATGTGCAACGATGGAAAGAGTTGGCAGCCCAAGTTCGTCCACCACTTCCAGAGAAAGATTTAACCAAGATGTTTCTAAGAACACTGCCAGACTCTTGTTATGTTAGGATGGTAGGCGTTGTGCCATCAGATTTCTCTAAAATTATAGAAGTGGGAGTAAACATTGAGAGTGCGCTCAAAAGTGGAAGAATTCAAGATGATTTGAATAACCAAACTGACGAAGAGATTTCAGTTGATGATCCCCTAGAGGAAGGAAGTGTTGATGTTAATGCAATCTTGCCAGATCCAGTTCCAGTACCTTATCCTCAACATCAGTATGTAGCGCCTGCTCAGCGCAGACGATGATTACCTCACAAGCGAAGATTAACTTCTCCAAATCAGCATCAGAATCGACAGGTTCGAAGACGGTTCCAGAATCAAAAGGCACCTCTGGGTATTCCGAAAGAAGAAACTCATTGGTTTGATCTTATCCCAATGACCTACGGTCAACTATGGTCTTATTTTACTAGAAACTCAGTGATGACACCCAGAAAGACTAGAATCATGAAGTCTCACCCACCGTGGTTCAACCCGAACAACAGCTGTGAATTTCATGATGGAGTGTTGGGGCATTCGATTGAAGAATGAAAAGTTTTTCAAGAGAAAGTCCAAGAGATGATAGATGATGAAGTGCTAACCTTCAAGGGAGGAAGCCTGGTCGTGAATGGAACCCCGTTACACTGATATAAGTGAAAACTCTAGAAGATACCGAGAAGGGCTCATCAGCTATTTACTTCGTTTACCTATGTGTTTTATTTCTTTGATTAAAAGCATAATTGGCATGTAAGAACATGTTACTTTGAATAAGTAATGCAATAAGCGTTCGTCTTGAAGAAGTCCATTCGTATTTACTCTTAAAATGTTTTTCATAATTTTTATAATGCCAACTTTACCCAATTTTCCTCACTTTGGTGAAGAATTGGAAGGAGGATGACGAAGTAAAACGCAAGGTCTCCTGATGTATGCTTTTGAATAAAACCCTACTAATGATATAAGGTTTTTTTTCAAACCTTCTAAACAATAGATATAAGGCGGTTAATTCCTCTTTAACTATTTTTCTCAACCTCATGTTAGCCTGGGGCAATTTTCAGTCAGAACGCCTAAATTTTTTTTTCAAAAGATAGTGAACACCTTTCAAAAATGGGTGGGTACAAATAAGCTTTGACCTTTATTTCCTTTGTTTTACCAATCTTAAATTAAGCCCTGATGTAACCCTCAAAAGTCCTTATTAAAGTAAGGTTTACTTCGAAAGCATACTCAGTGAGATAACGTTTCCTGACTCCTATGAGCTATGCTCAATTTGGTATTGGCTTTATAAAACAAATTTATATCCTAACTAGTGATTTCGGTCACCATTTATTGGGGTATCTCTTTTCAAAACTTCAAGACAAACATATATGTTGCATTAACGGTTTCAGAATTAACATTTCATACGTGTTGATCTTTGTCGAGGTCATAGAAAGTTTACGCATGAGTATCAACATTAAGCTTGTCCTATTAAAATTTGAAGACTCTGCTGACCTGGGGGCAAGTTATTCCCAAGTGGTTATTCTATGCAAGTTTGACTTCATCTAGAGATCTATTTTTGAAGACTTATTCATAGTACCATCAATCAGAGCCGGTTACGTGGAGATTCGGTGAATCTCTCGAAGAGTTCGAAAACAATGGGACGCCATGTTTTCTGTAAAATCCTCTTAGAACGAATTCTTCTCATTACCATGTAACTTGGGGCAATTGAGACGCGAGGATTGTTTTATCCGTTCACAACACCTGTTGTTCAAATGGCGACTACCACTACTTTTCAACATTCTTCCTCATATCCCCGATAAATTTTATTTCTGGTGGTCATGACATTCCTCCGATGAAGCTTCTCAATACAAGAATTCCTAGTGATCTGATCAACTTCACTTCCCTAATGAAGTAGATGATTTTTTAATCCTCAGTGATTTGCTTCTCCAACTTCATATTCCCAGTGAAGTGGACGTGTTCTACTCCTTAGTGGATCTCTATCAACATCGATTGTCTCCAGCATGAGTCTCCCCATTGGAACGAATATTTATTTTATCCATGGTTTTCTCCAGTTATGAGTTTGATCCACCCCTAGTGGATCTTTATCCTCATCTTCAACAGGATAATCTTTCAGACTTATCAAGAGGTTACACCCCCCAAGTGGAATGTTCTCTATTCCCCATAAGAAATTTTAAAGCCTGAAGCAGAAGTGTGATCCCGTATTTGGTTCTCCACCCATCCCCAGTGATACTTCTATCTTTGAAGATTGGTCGGATGTTTGCTTCGAGATGTTTATTTCGTCTTTGTTTGCCTTTGTTCTTTTGTTTTGTCAGCATAGCATACGCATAGCATATAGATAGATAGCATGACATATGCATTTTTCATCCTTTGTGTTTGTTTTATTCTGTCGCTTTGGTCGTGGTTATCCCCGAGTGGTTGGCGCGTCTTCTCCTTCCAATTAGAATTGTCAGCCCTAGGCAAAAAAAGCATAATATT
This sequence comes from Lathyrus sativus, assembly GCA_963859935.3. Taxonomy (NCBI): domain Eukaryota; kingdom Viridiplantae; phylum Streptophyta; class Magnoliopsida; order Fabales; family Fabaceae; genus Lathyrus; species Lathyrus sativus. Next base: position 276,287,147 of record OZ012740.1, on the reverse strand, counting down.
TTTGTTTCCCCACGAAGATTGATCCTCGTGGAAAACGGTTGTTTCAGCATATCCCATTTGAGTTCATACCTCAATGGTCGAGTCTTGCTTAACAGTTTCTCTTTAGATATTTCCTGAATTGAACTTCGGTCCCTAGCAATCACATTGTGGACATCTCCAACTTTTGAGTTCGGATTAAGTGTGCATTTATTTTGCACTCGGTTCCCCAGGAAGGATCTTTGTAAAGGTGCATTTCTCCAACAGTGTTATCAGAACTTCTCAACAATGTACATCTGAATTGCAAGCAGCTCTTTATTCGAGCAACTCATTTCAATCAGGTTTTTATCTCCATAAGACAGTTTTTCCATCCCCCAGTGATTATCAACTCGGTAAATGGAAAAGCTTACATATATTTCTCTTTATTTGAGAATTCACACTTTTTACAACTACGATAAGGATGCTCCTCAGGAATGACTTCCCCAGTGAGTCTCATCACACAAGTTTACTTCCATCAGCGACATCTCCCCGAAGAAGTTGAAGAAGTTTATCGTAATAGTCTCTCTTTATCTGAGAAGACATACATTACAATTCAACCGGCTCACATTTTTCCAAAGATCCTCGGTGAAGCTTTACAATAAATTATATCTACAAATTACATCTACAAATTACATTTACAGTTCTATAACAACAGATTACATCTACAGATTACATCAACATTCACAATTTACAAAATCCTACAATCTACGGAGTTCTACAAACAACAATTTACATTTACATCAACGACATTTACATCTACAACTACAATGACATCTACAGCTGAGACCCGTTCATGGCACCCGGACCATGAGGCGTGGGGAGGCCTTTTTTTTCCAGAACTGAGACCCATTCGTGGCATCCAGACCATGAGGCGTGGGGAGGTTATTTCATCCTTTTCAACAATCATTCAAACATCTTACATTTCCTGGTTAATCTCGGCAATAGATTCCCAGAAGACCTCGGCAGTAGGTAGTTCTATTTCATTTCCTGGTTAATCTCGGCAGTAGATTCCCAGAAGACCTCGACAGTAGGTAGTTCTATTTCATTTCCTGGGTAATCTCGACAGTAGATTTCCAGAAGACTTTGTCAGAAGTATTTCTCCAACAGACTTCAACACAGAATCTCGGCAGTAGATTCCTTACAGATTTTAACAATGGGCACTTTGGCAAAAATATTCTCAATTACAATTACAAGTCTCGACAGTAGACTCCTATAGATGATATCTTAAATCAATTGCATTTGATCTATACAACAGGTTCTTCAAGTGGATTTTCTCGCAAGTCTTCAAGTGGATTCTCTCGCAAGTTCTTTACAACATATTTACAGATGCATTGTGATTGTCAATCTTTCCCCGTGGAGTCTCGCTTTGTTGGGCTTGTTCTTCCCATCTGCCGTGTCTAGTTTTTTTTCCCTGTGGATCATTTCTCCGCAAGATCCTTTGTCCTGCATTTCATAGCGTTGCATATCATTCGGTGGCTTCTTAGGGCCAAAAATTCATGCAATGTTTGTATTTAAGTCCCTCCTATTTCGTCGAGACGAAGATTTCAATCTCCATATCTCTGAATAGGAGTAACTTAAATAGGGGCATCTGTTGCACCCTAATTTTTGACCTTAAAATCCCACCTCTTTATCTCTCTACTTTTGTGTGCGACTAACTAACTTGTGCGGGTACATTATTTTCGAGTGTGGATGATACTCACTCTCACAATCAAGCATCACAAAGACGTGTTGGTCTCGATGGTTCAATTTACTTTGGCTATGCATTGGCGTGATGGATTCCTCATGTTAGTTTGTACTTGGAGATTAAGTGTGGGCATATTGTCATGTGTGTTGGGGACTTATTTAATAATTTCAAGACGACAAATGAGGATGTTACTACGTCAGTTTAATTTGTTTAAGGCCAGCTCCACGAGTAAATTTCCACTTCGCGTTCAAATTCTAGTAATGAGTTAAAGGTTCTCAAGTTATGACAATGCACAAGTCTTTACAATTCAAGGCCCATTATATTTTATTGCTACAATCCAAAGCCCCTTTTGATCATAGAAGAAACCCAATTCAAAAGCATAAAGGTAGAAAGTGACAAGGATTCAAACTTCCATAGAATCTCATCCGCAATTTCAGGTGCCAGTAGGAATAACAAGGTAAATTACAAAGCCTACATAGCCACCATGAGAAGTGATGGTACAAATCCCTTAAGCATCATTAGCAAAAGTAAGAAGAAGAGGTTGTTTATACCAAATGGAAGTCGTAACATAAGAGCCATGGAATTATGTCATACATAATAATTACACCAGTTAGAACTACATAAACCAAGTCTGCATTAAGAAAAAGAAAAGCCTCCATTGTTAAAACCAGTATGCCACTTTCACGGCCCGTTAATCCCTTTCTTGGGTAACCGGTGTACATCACAAACAAGACTTTTGAACCTTGTTGTGTGAATTGTTGTTGCAACGGTTTTGAAGAATCGATCACCCAAATAACATAGTACAGCATTCCAAGCTCAGAGAGAAGCAAGCCATGTTTTGAAAGCATCTTGGCCAATCACCTGTGACAAACAAAGAGCAAATCAATTAGAACACAAGGCAGAAGGCTCACATACAGGCATTTAGCCATACATGTTTGACAACTAATTTTATTTTGAAGGGTTGTGTAGCACGTTGGTGGTATTACTGAATATATCAAACTGCTGCTTTGGCCGGTAAGCAGAATTGCAGCAATGACAACATGAACCATCCATCAGCATTCACAACATATATATACAGCAGAAAATAGAGTTGAATCGCATTGCCGCAGGAAATCAGTAGCAGCATCATTAGCACAAGATTTACCCACCTGCATAACAACAAGAATCATGGTCAGTATCTCAGCCAACCAAGGAACCAAACTGCGTGTTTGGCGGTTGATTTACAAATTTGGTTCAGTTCATACTTTCCCCACATGGGCCAGCAAAGGTAGAGCAGGAAAGTATTGGAATACGTTGAGGGCAGCTCACGACAGTCAACAGTAAGCATGGAAGGAGAGGCAACTGTTGATGCGTCACTTTTCTTTACCTGTGCATGAAAAATACATTAGTACAAAGGTTGATGAAGCATATATTCTTGTTTTGAGGCATTTATTAACGATAATGTTACCAATATCAAGTTGCATATTATTCCTACAACTTTCGAAAGGACAAAAGCTACCTGTTTTGCTGTTGGTCAGGCAGGAAGTGACTAAACATCCACAATACAACCATTACCACTCAGAGTTGCAAATGACCTTGTTAGACCATTGCATCAACCTGTTTACCGAAATCAAAAATTTAAATGGTGGCTTAGCTACTTCGGGATATATGGTGGAATTGCATGATCTTCTTGGTGACAGAAAGAAGCTCTTAATGAAAGAAAGTGGACGACAACAGTTTGTCGGTTTTCTTGGCGCCAACGGAATCTGTTTAACCCCATCCCCATTGTCGGCATTTGCAATGTGTTTGAGATAATATCATGAGAATTGCGTGAAATTTCTATAAGGTTATTAGGCAGTAGCAGTTTCGAATCGTCTCACCACCTTCAAGTAGTCATGTGCAGGGTATGGAGAAGTCAAGTTCACCATTCCAGTTTGCACGCGTACTCGGAGTGGTTTATCCTCATGGATGACTAAGAACGAATCGGCTGTAGCACCTCGCCATCCTGCTGAAAACAAAGAATTACGCAATGACAGATGAGACTCAGAGGACGATTTCGGCAAGTGTAGATAAATGTGGTTTTCAGCACAAGTCAGTTTTAAAACCATGTGCTCATGAAAGTCATCGACGAGAATTTAATTGAAGAGAGTTGGAACTGAACATACTTATCTTTTCATTATGTCGCGACCATGCCGTATTCTACAAGGTAGCTCTCAAATTCGGTACACCACCCAATCCTTCATTACAACATCATAAAACCCAGACTCTGAATATGTGGAAATAGAACACAAGAGAAGCGTAGATATACACAACTGCGACTCTTTTGTGATTCAGCTACGAGGGCGCAACCAACACAACCAAAGCAGGTCCCTGTCAACTGCAATAGCCATAATTCCATATTACAAACCATTGCAAACACAATGGGTTATAAAACAAAACCAAGACTGCAAGAAGTTTAGCCACATATGCGTATAACTATCAACTTACAACGTTATTAATTTCCGAATCCATCCTGCGAACGTTATGACAGCTGCAAGCATCAGCAACAGATCATTCTCACATCAGCTGCAAGTAATGGCGTAAAACATCAGAAACAATGGTAGGTTCAGAAGGATGCGTGATTCTTTTAAAAAGCCAGGCAACTGAACATGTTTTACCAAAGCAAAGGACCTACCGCAAGATCTGGATGTATGATTTAAATTAAATTTGTTGCTAATAAGTTGAAGAACACTCGAGGTCTCTTGATTGGCTTCCTCTCCTCATTTCCTTTTGAGAAACATCCTTAATTCACTTGAACAACCTGAATAAGAGCAGTAAAACATCATTAATTCGACATTCCAAGAGTAACCAATTTCGATTTGAAATGGCTTAGTACAAGTTAAGAACATATCCAGACCAGAATAGAAATAACTTTACAAGCATTACCTCTTCCCAAATTAGAACCGACAGCTCAATCATCACCATTAAACTCAAGAGTCGTTTGAGACCTATAAAGAGAAGAATTGAGAGGAATTAAAACAGAGAGAAAATGCACACAGGTCACAGACAGAATCGATACACAAAATTGCAACCACAATCCAAATTCATAAAAATCCCAAACCGAAGAAACCCTAAAAAATTTTGTAAGTCAAAAGAGAGAAGAACTTATCTCATTACCCCAAGTCCACAACCGCCGATCCGCCATCCGTCACGAACTCGCCTTCATCGACGCTAAAAATCGCCATTCCACCTCCGACCATCACACCTGCGAAGGAACCATTAAAGCGTGAGGCATTTTTTCGCTAACAATTAATCTTTTTGCTGTTTGATTTGAAAAGGTAGAGAAAAAGATTGTGAGGAGAAGTTGAAGGGAGGAGATGAAAGCGAGAAGGAGAGAGAATCGAAGGCGGAAAGGATCGTTTGAGAAGGCGGAGAGAAATCGCCACGAGAGAGGAAACGGCTTCTCCGATTTGGGTCTTAGGGTTCTTTGTCTATTGTTTTTTTCATTTTTATGTAATGATCGTATGTAAATACACACACACTAATTATATTGCACCCTCACACACGAGCCATAGGATCTCCAACGGATCCTATTGTGCATTCCAGATCGCGTTCCACGTTAAGCCTTCGTAAGCCACCCACACACGATTCGTCGCCACCCCTTTAATTTAACCTAATGTTTAACTTAACTTTAATCTGGCCAATTAACCTTTATCCAATTAACCTAATCAACTAGTCATCCTTAATATTAATTAACCATTTTAATAATCAACCATTTTTTTATTATTAAACACTAATATTCATTTATCCCTGAACTTTTTTTTTATATAACTCTTTTCTAGTTAATACATAGTTTTATCTGAATATTAAAAAGAGGAAAATCATTTTAATAATAAAACTTATTTTATGATTTAATTAACTTAATTCTCTTTTAAATTAATTAATATTTAATCTGCCCCCTTTATTAATTAACCATCAATCTAATTTTTTTTATTAACCAATAAATTAAATCACTAATTAATTTTTTAATTAATTAACCTATTTTACCTTTTTTTCTTTTCATCCCACTATAACTTTTTTTTAATAAACATATAACTTGTTTTTTTAATATAAATAATAACTTGTATTTATTTAATAAAATAAACTATTTTTATAATGAAAATCATTTTCTTTTTTTTAGGTATTTGTTTATTTAAATTTTTTTTACCTAAAATCACTTAATTCAATAATAAAATCCAATTCACCCTTTAATCTCCCGTTAACCTAATTAACTATAACATAATCATTAATTCCTTTTATTTAAATAATTAACCAATTAAGTAACCAATTTTCAATCAATTTTATGAATTTATTTTATAATCAACTTTTAATTTAAATTAACTAATAACTGTTTTAAATTAACCTCTTAATAAGTTAAGTTTTTTAAAACTAATTAATCCATTAACTTTTAGATCTTTTTTATTTAAAATAGACTTGATAATTTTTTTATATATATAGTTTATATCTTTACTCACTAAAGAAAACCTTTTCTTTAATTAGACATTAAAATATTTTAAAAATAAAAACAATTCTTTTATATTATTTTATAATTAACAAATTAATATTGGTTAAGTAATCACTTCACTTAGGTTTTTATAATAAAATTAAACTATTGTAGCATTTCACTTAAAACTTAAAATAATTTATATTTTACATCACCTAAATCAATTTCATGTAAGAGTAATACAACCTTCCCGTTAATTAATTCAACAATCAATTAAAATCAATCAACATCGTAAAACCATTTCAATTATGCACACTCACATTCACGACACATGCACCTACACCTTAGCGCTTTCATGCGTGTGTATGGTTTACTTTTCTTGCAATTTATTCTTCAGTAATTTAATATTATCGCACTTATATTATTGCATCGCGTTCCGTCCAAAGGAAAAACCTACACATGAGTCAACACTTGTGTGTAGTGCACATCATTTGCATCATATTCCCCTTGATCCTTGATCCCATTCAAGTCGATCTCCTAGGATAGATCCTACCCCATAGGAAGGACTGTTCTTTATTTTACAACATAGGAAAACAATACAACACAATACAACTCAGCTCAAATATTCAAACACAATAGAGAAAAGATGCCAAATCATCTTAAGCGAGATAGAATCTCCACCCCACATCAATACAATCAAGCCGTAGGGACTTTGCCTTAAGAGAGATAAAGGTGTACCTCGTTGATCCCTATCCGAGTACGTAAGTCCTTTTCTTAAGACGGTGCAAAGACTATTTTCCTACAACCTGTGGCGGTTATATCCCCCTTAAAATGAAGACTCATCTCTTCTCCTAAAATCAATCAATCAACTACCCTAAACCCGTAGGAACTTTGACCACAGTCAAAGAACTCCTCATACCCTTTAGGGGAACTACAATTACTCTGATTCCACTCCCGTAAGGATATGTAGGCATAAGATGCGATATCTTATCGAGTATACTTAGAAATAAACCTTTAGGTTCTTCAACTATTAAGCAGATAAACACTTAGCAATAAACAATATAAAACAAGAGGTTCCTGTAGAGTACTACAGAAACTTAGGATGCTAGTACCTTCCCTAAGTTTAACCAACCCCCGAACCTAAAACTCTCTAACCTTGCATTTGCATTGCATTGTGGGAATTTCGATCTTTATCCCTTCCTTTGGACAAATCAAAGTTCGGTTGCAAAATAAATTAAAGATTCAAACTAATCAATAGTTTGGTATCTGATTTTCACCGCGACACTATGGTTTGATCAGTCAAGGTTTTTGACCCAGAGAATTGAGACAATGCAGAGCAAGAACTCTAATTAGGGTTTCCTGATGAAAAAAGTCAACTGCAACCATGATTTTTGACCCAGAGAGGTCTCCAATGACGGAATCATGGTCCATAAGGCTCATATAACTAAAATAAATCCCCACAAGAAGTTTCAAGGCCTCATGGAGCCTAGAACACTAACAGTCGATTCAGAGGTTTTCGATCGTTCGGTTCGTCTGACTGAAAAGTCAACCCATTGACCAACAAGGTTTTGACCCATAATGGAATCCAATTCTGTTTTCAATATTATTTCATATCTAATCATGAATTTTGGTGACCATTGGATCAAGAATTGAGAAGTAATCAAAAAGTCAAGAAATTAGGGTTTTGAAAGGGGCTAAGCCATAATTTCCTAACCACATGTCCAAATGGAGGTGTTCAAAGCTTGTTGGAAAGGTCTTGATAAGCCCTACAAAAGTTCCAGAGTGACCTATGATCAAAAAATGAATGGATTTTGAGTTATGAGCAAAGACAAGGCAAGAGGGGAAAATTTCATGTTTTTTGTGCTTCTAAGTTAATTTTTCATCCAACTTCAAGGAGATTTTTGACATGGTTCCACTTGGAATTTGAATTTGCGTAAAACATGAAAACTTTAGAGGATGTTTAGGGCTTTCCAAAAATTATAAAAGAAATCCTTCATAGCATTTGTGAGCTAGGATTTTTGAAGAGAGGAAGTTGAGGTCCAAAAGCTTGAAATCCAAAATCTCAACTTGTAATGACATGAGGCAAAACCAATCTTTAGTTGTCAATCTTGTTATGCCAAGTTGATTAGTTTCAATATACACTCTAAACAAGGTGTTACACGAAAATTCAAAGGGTTACACAAGGATTTAAGGTTTGAACCAAGAGAGAATCTCATTTATGGCATAAAGTGAGCAATGCTATTTTGGTAAAGCCTGACCTTTCCCTCAAAATATTCCTTGAGCCATTCCCCTAATCTATTTCTACACTCCAATGTACAATTCAACCTCAAAAGCATGCCTCAAAGCTAGCAACTCTTGTACTTGATCACTTGAATCAAGGAAGATCATCATCACTAGCAAGTTGGTTCTCAAACGAACAAGTTGGCAAGAAACTTGAAAACTAACCAGATCGTTACTCTCCACTTTCCCTATAAATGGAGCATCAAAGCTCAGTCCAAAACATCAGAAAATACATCAACAAAACCTTACAAAACTCCTTGTATGCTCAGAATACCTTCTTTTTGCAAAAAATAAAAAACACCAAAACTTGCAAGAACACTTCAAATTTACAGTTTGCTCGTGCACTTCCAAAACTAACTTCACAAAAAAACTATACACATCCATTAGAGTGTATTCAAACCATTAAAGCACTTTTGTAACACCCCTAACACCATCTTTCATTCTCACGCCACCATTAAGAAAGTTGGATCTGGTTCTATTTCTTAAGCTTGTTCTAGATCAACCAAGCACTCAAACAAGTTTCAAAGGCATAAAGGAAGCTCACTAGGGTATTTTCTTGCAACTGTAAAGACATTTAAAGAGGCATTGGACTGTCTCCAAGAAGTAAGTTTCCTCACTTTTTAAATCTTCATGTTCATGTACTATCATTGATTCCTTTGTAAAGGAAACATGTATATATCATTATGTGTTGGATGTGTCAATTACTGTCTGCCTTGAATGAGTTGCATATGTAAAGTTTTGACATTCTTTGCTCTTGTTGTGTTGCACTTTTGTTGGATTCATAATGATCTATGCTGTTAGAGTTAGTATAAACAAACCACATATTTGAGATCTCCTTGGAAAATACTCCAACTTTGATCTTTACATCTTGGAATTTGGTTGAGAGATGAGAGAGTTCTAATTTGAAGAAATCCTGTCCATGGAGTGAATTTAGGGCACGAGCGAGGGAGAGAAACGTTGAAGAAGATGAAGCTGATGTGGGAGTCACCTAGCATGACATGGCGTTGAGTTGGCCATTTTAAGGCATCCATGGTTCAAAACATTTTTGAGGCATATAAGTATTGGATGAGAGCATAGTATTGCTGGTCAAGGAGGATGTTTTGTGTGCTGTGTTGAGCGAAGCTTCTGGGGTTCGATCCCCCCCAGACCTTTTAATTTTATTTCATGTGAATGGCTTGTTGTTTTTATTTTATTACATGGATGCATTTACTTTTCACAAGGAACGCTTGGGTCAGATGGTCAAAATTTTGGTTAGTAACCCTAGGGGCGTGGGTTCAAACCCCTTTGGATGCATTTACATTCTTTTTATCACCTATTTTCTCACTTTGTCTTCACAAATAAGTTTCATCACAACTTTCTTAATTTTTAATATTTTTGCACCATTATTTTTGTAAATTGCTCCTCAACATGCCTATTTTCAATAAGTGAGGAAAGAATTATATGTTTTATATCCTAGAAAGACTTTGATCCACTTGAAAAATTATGTGTTTATAGAGTTTTACCTTTTTGTTTTTGAACTTTCTCAACTTAAAACTTGATCTATCTTGTGAGATTTGTCTTGTATGCTTCACATGTGTTTGTTAAAATGTTTGGGTAATAAAATTTGCTTGATTCAATGTCTTACCATGTTTATATTTTGCTTTTGTGAATGCATATATATGAGAATAACCTATTGAACTTCATTTGTGAACTATACCATACTTCTTGATGTTGTAACTTCTTGAATATGTTCGTCATGCTTTTTTCTACTTGTTTATGTGTCTTGTTAGAACCATAACGTGCTAGGGTTTGTTTTTGTCTTGGTTGTTACCATGAAACTTGTTTGTTTTTCCCCATGAAATCACGAACTTATACTTGAACTGTTGTGACATTTCTTGTATTCTTGCTTGCTTGATTGTCATCAATGCATGTTAGTTGGTCTTATTTTGTTAAATTTGATTTCCTTTGATCCCTATAATATGCTTGTTCCAAGTTGTAACTTGTTTTCAAGAAACTTGTATTAATCCTATTTGAATGTTTTAAATGAACTTGTTGTTGTTGCACATGTTCTTTGCTTGCCTTGATGGTTGTTACCTTATTGCTCTCCATCTTTGTTAAGGTGTTTAAAATTAATATTGATTATATGTTTACATGTTGTTACATGTTCATGCTTATGTGCTTAACTTTGTTAAGTTTTCCCAAGTGATGGAACTTGTTAGTTTTCATCCAATTGCCTCATCCCTCTCCTGTCCAAAGGAAAGTCTCTCTATTGAACTTTGGGTCATAGATATCTCTTTACCCTTCCTTTTACTTTGTTAAGTCACCTTGAACCCTAATATAGTTAAGTTAGAACCTATTAGCCATTAGACTTTGCTTTAAGTCTAAAGACCTACCCCTTGTTAGGAGTATCTTTCAATTAGAACTTTAAGATAGAGTTTGTTAACTTTATATAAGGATCATTGTCATGATTACTTACTCCCCTCTTGACTTTTGTAAAAGTCAATTCCTTTGAGTGTACAACTTAGATTAGAGAGTTTGGTTAAACTCTACACAAGCATTGTAATGTTTGTTCCCCTTTGAACCTTGATCATAATCAAGTGATCATTCATCCCTAGTGAGATGAACTACGGTTTCTCAGATTCTATCATAGTTAGGATACGTAGGCAGAAGATGCGATATCTTTGCGAGCAAACTTAGAACTATCATTAGGTATTTACCAAAACTTATCCCCTATCCCAAGCCATAGTAAACATTTAGCAACTTAGCATATAAATATACAAAAGGTTCATGTAGAGTACTTTAGATGTTTAGGATGTGAAATACCTACCCTAGGCATAACCAACCCCGGATCCCCGAATCTCTTAGCATTGTTGTTACATCGCGCAAAAGGTATTTATTTCTTTAACCTTTCATTTGGATAAATTAAAGTCCGGTTGTGAATTTAATGAATTAAGATTCAAGTTAATCAATAGCTTGATATCATGATTCTCACTGCATTAGAAATGGCGACTTCACTGGGGATTAAAAAGTACTTGAGGGTTTAGCCTATTTTGTGAATATTTGCTTACATGTACATTTGTGAATATATCTGTTTTGTATGTTATGGACATTGGGTATCATGAGTGGTGAGATAAGTCCTAACCCGGACTTGAGTGACACATATGATAGGATGTGATATGATCAATAGTTGACTGTTGGGAGTAGTCCTAACAAGTTTGACATATGATGTAATCATGCTCAGTTGAGACCTCTTTGAAATGATTGATGATGTATGAGTAGTCATGAAATTCATTAATTGTTTCAACCTGAGAGTCCATGAAACTGAGGACCTATAGTAATGCCTTTCACCCCACTAAGCCTTTTTTAGGATGTAGTGCAGAAACTATCAGGGAGTAGTCCCGAAATAGATGTTATGTGATACTACACTCAGAAGAGTTTATCTTGAGAATATTTTTGACTCACGTGAATAGTCATGTCGGTTGATAATATCTGAAGGATTTACTATGACTTTGGGAACTTTGATAGAACCCACTCAGCAGGTACAAGTAACCTATAGTACAAGTCCTTGGGGATGGGTAGACCTTGTGACCCCATGCTTTGACCTTGAGCTTAGGGAAGCCCTGTGTGTGCATGTGCATTATATTTATGAATGTTTGCCTATGTGTTATGTTTGCATCATCTCATCATCTCATCATGGCATTTCATGTTGCAAATGGTTTTGTAAAACTCAGTTGATTTCTTTGTATGAAACCCTAGATATATCATGGATATTGAGACAAGAAACACCAATAAATACAATTTCAAGAAACCTAATACATTCGAGTTAAGAAAACTAGGGACTATGGTATCGGAAGACTTTGGAAAAAGATATGGGAAGATAATGAGTATAGTTAAGACCGAGATGGAAGAAGGAATTTTCAACACTTTGGTTAAGTTCTATGACCCATTGTGTCACTGCTTTACCTTTCCCTACTATCAGTTGTTGCCGACCTTGGAAGAATATGCTTATTACGTGGGAATCCCTATAAAAGACCAGAAACCTTATAGTGGATTAGAAAGCTTACCTTCACCAATGGAAATAGAAAATGCTCTTCACCTCGAAGTATCAGAGATTAAAGCTAATCGTGCCACCAAAGGCGGAGTCAAAGGTTTCCATTCTGATTTCTTAGTTAAGAAAGCTGCTTATCTTGCTAAAGAAGGTAGTATGGATGCAGTCGAAGCAGTTTTAGCTCTCCTAATCTATGGATTGGTGTTGTTTCTAGAAGTTGAAGAATTTGTCAATTCCTCCTCTATCACCATATTTCTAAGTGGCAACCCAGTGCCTACCTTGTTAGGAGACACTTACCATTCTATTCATCATCGGACGCTTCAAGGAAAATGAATTATTCTTTGTTGTGCACCTCTACTATACAAATGGTTCATCAACCATTTGCTAAATACTGACGCTTTTAAAGAAAATCCCAATGGATGGAGATGGTCTCAAAGGATAATATCTTTAACGTAAGCTGACGTTCATTGGTACAGTCCTGCCAACGACAGAGGAGTTTATTTTGACTGATGTGGAGCTTTCCCAAATATACCACTCATTGGGGTAAGGGGAGGAATTAGCTACAATCCCATTTTGGCCAGACGTCTGTTTGGTTTTCCAATGAAGGACAAGCCCACCAATCTACTGTTATCAGGATTCTTCTATCTCAACACTGAAGCAACGGAGAATGTGAGAAATAGCACAGTCGATGCTTGGGAAAATGTTCAGAAAAAGACTAAAGTTGATATAGGAAAAATAACTGTGTAGCCTTTGAGCCGTTCACTTAGTGGGTACAATCTAGAGCTCGAGATCTAAAAATGCCATATCCCTCGGAGAAGAATGTGCAGATTGTTATCGCGTCATCATCTTCTACCATCCCCATTAAAAAACTGGAAGAATATAAAAAAAATGCTTGAAAGAACACTACTTGAGAGAGATACTTGGGAAGGGAAGTATCATGCATTATTTTCTTAAACAACGAAACTCATAAGAGAAGTGCAAGACAAAGATGAACTGATAGATTGGCTCGAACAACGTGTGATTAATGGGGAAGTAACAAAAGAAAATTTATTTTTCTCTAGCATCAAGCCTACTCAAAGCATTCACGAATATTCAAACGTCCTACCTACCTCTAGAGCTTGGAAAGGCATAGTGGATAAATTGGTAATGGAAAATACAATGCTAAAGAAGTTGAAGAGGTCTCGCAATTGAAGTTCTTGTTAGAAACTTTGACCATAAGACTTAGTTTCCCGATGTAAACTTAGGCTTCTTGTATTGTATTTTGAAAGTTGTAACTTTTTTCCAACAGTTAATGAAATAAGGGGTTTGACTTAATTAATCTTCTGAGTTTTGTAAAACCAGTTGCATTTTGCATTTGCATTCCCGCATTTTCGCTAACCATTCAAGGAATTCAAAAAAATTCTTTTGCAGACATTGTTATGGACCGCATAAGCAGATATTCACTTCTGAGCTTGAGGTTGGACAACCTTAGAATTTTAGGAGGCCCCGTCAGGAACCCCGCCGCATTCATCACCAAGTATGGAAATATACTGCCACTGTTAAATACAAGAGTCAACGAAGACATGTTGCTAGCACTCGTTGAATTTTACGACCCAATATACCATTGTTTCGTCTTCCCATATTTCCAGCTACTCCCAACTCTGGAGGAGTATACCGCCTATTTGAAAATTCCTTTGACCTTCACACCTCCCTATGGTAAACCGAGAAGGAAAGAGCTTTCCAAAGTACTACACCTTGAGCCAACTGAGCTGCCTACTCATTTGATAAGTAGGGAAGGTTTCTCCAGAATGGAAGCAAGACCATTCATGGAAAGAGCATAATTCCATTATGATAACAGAGACTTAGGGATCTTTGAAGCAATCCTAGCTTTTCTAATCTATGGATTGTATCTCTTCCATATCTGCGATGAGTTCATCAGTGAAGAAGCCATCAGGCTCTTCATAATCAGAAATCATGTACCCACGCTGCTGGCCGACACCTACTTTGTTATCCATCATCGAAGGATGTATGATTTGGGCTTTTCTCATGCTGCACGGCGCTTCTCAGCAAGTGGTTTATTTCACTCTTTCCCAAAACTCAGATTCTATGGAATTTCCCTAACAATGATGCTTGGATTGAAAAGTTAGCATCATTGACTCATTAAGACGTCAACTGGTATGACATCAAAAACAGTGGAATATCCATGATTCAAAGCTATGGAGACTTTCCAAACATGCCTCTCATAGGCACGAAATGAGTCATCGGCTATAGTCAGATCCTCACTCGCCATCAGTTAGGATATCAAACCGGACCGGAGCCAGACCAAGACCTACTAAGGACTTGTTTCTATGAAAAGGTTAGTGATGAAAACTTTGAAACTCAGGCTCGTTTATCCTGACATCATCCCCATATGCAAGGAATGAATGCGGAAGAAAATGTGAGATGCCTAGCCATAAAAGCTTATCTCCTTTGGTCAAAAGAGATAGCCTTAAGGATGTTCTACAGTCATACTTATGAAATCTCTATGGAACCAAAATTACTCATGCCCAGAGATGAGCTGAAGTTCACTTTAGTTAAAGCAGAACGTGAAAACACCGAGTTATGGGAGCTGATCCGTTAAAATCAACACCAGTCCAGACCTCAAGAAGGGGAAGTGTTGTCTTGTTAGAACGATCGAGGCTTCCAATTTCCTGTTTTTCTAAGATTGTAATTTTAGGAACCTATGAATGTAATTGCTACTTGTTGAAAACTTTGTTGTAAGAAAGATCTTGTTTGTTAACAAGAGCCATATGTTGTAACAAACTTTGACTTATCAATAAAATTATGCTTTTTAAAAAATGTTGTCACGTGTGCTGTTAATTTTGTTTGTAAACAAGCTTGTTGGTTTTCCTTGAATGGTTAGTTTTGCATTTTAATTTGCATATCATTTACATAGTGTTGCATGGGTTCCGCAGCTCATCTGTTGTTCTTTTCCAGAGGGAGGAAAGAAAGTCACACTGAGTTCCAATCACTACAACACTCGAGCCAGCGCTGAGAGAAGAATGGCTGATCAAGACCAAAGAATAGATCAAATTGACAATGATCTTGAAGGGATACGAGGAGACGTTAGCAAGATTATAGAAGTCCTTCTAGTAATAAGAGCAAAAATGAACCCACAAACCGTAGTGGTATCTGAAATCAACACGAAAGCCGCAAATCCTCCTCCGGTAGTAACCTCAGCAACTGAACCTCCGTTTGGTATCACCAAGGATTTCCTGCCACCACTCAGTAATCCTCAACAATGCAACTTCCCACCGCAAATTATTCCATTAACAACGAATCCCATCTACACTCAAACAGGGGGTCAAGCATAGGTTCGACCAATCTTCAACAACCATCACCAGATATTCGACATACCCGACGGGTCCGAGATCGAGGATGAAAAACATGAGAAATTAAGAGTTGAAATAGACATAATGGCCAGAAGAATGAGGGCCATGGAAAGGAACAATGTCTTTGGGTCTGATGCCAGGGACATGTGTTTGGTTTTGGACTTGGTATTTCCTCCCAAATTCGTAATACCCACATTTGAAAATTACGAAGGAGCAACCTGCCCAAAGGTCCACTTTATCATGTACTATCGACGTATGGCCCCACATATTGAGAATGACAAATTGTTAATACACTGCTTTCAATACAGTCTTAAGGGTGCCTCCGCCAAATGGTACTTAGGCTTAGATCAATAAAAAATACACTGCTTCCAGGACTTATCTGACGCATTCATGCAACAATACAAATACAACATGGATTTGGCGCCAGATCTTTGTCAGCTCCTCAACATGACATGAAAAAGTTCTGAATCTTTCAAGGAATATGCACAGAGATGGCGCGAAACTGCCACTCAGGTAGAACCTCCCCTAACGGGGAAAGAACTGGCTGATTGGTTTGTAGATACGGCCAAACCCGAATTCTACGAAAGGTTGATTAACAGTATCACAACAAATTTTTCTGATATTGTGGCCATAGGTGTAAAAATGGAGGCGGGTTTAAAAAGCGGCAAGGTATCAAGCTCAACTAGTAATGCCACCACGACCATGACAAAGAGGCCACCAAACAGCTTCCACAAGAAAAAATAAGGAGCAGTCAGTGCAGTAATGCATGAAAAAAAGGCGCAGAGTCTCACGAAAATGGTATCATAAATCGTAATACGTAGCGGCAATAATGCCAGTTTTCCAAAATCAACTGAGTCAACAAAACCCTCAGCTAAGGGTGCCTAATGCTTATCAGCAATACAACCACCAACCTTATAACAATAAGCAGGTACAATAACCCAGGGTTCAAGCTCCTAGGCCAGCCTACCGGAACAGGAAACCTAGAATACAGCCGATACCAATGAGCTACACCGAGTTGTATCCCATGATGGTGGCAAGAGGAATCATTCAGACAAGGAAGCTGGGTGCCCCACATAATCCTTTACCTCCCTATTACAATCCCAACGCACATTGCCCTTTCCACGAGAATGTTGTTGGGCATGATTTAGAAGGATTTTTTGCATTACAACACATTGTCAGGGACTTGATAGAAAAGAAGATACTATCATTCGAGGACAATCACCCCAATGTAAAAGATAATCCTCTACCAAACCATGGTGGAGTAAACGATATAACTGAAGAGGGTGAAGACTCTGATATGAAGACGGTCACTGCAGTATCCAAAGTTAAGACATTGTTGATTGGGTTACACAAAAGAATAGCTTAAGTGTGGTTGCTCAAAAGTACCCATGAAAACTGTGAAGAATGCGGCCAAAATCCACGAGGTTGTGACCTTGTGCAAAAAGATATTCAATCACTAATCAACAAAGGAATGCTACAGGTCAGTAATAAGAAGAGGAAAGAGGATGTGGCGATTATTGAACCAGTATTCAATATACTAGAAGAGTCAAATAAAAAAGCAGTGTTCAAAACTAACAACGACAAAATGACTCAACCCAAAGTCGTCAGACTAGTGATCCGCAATGATCCCGTACCCAAATTTGGAAAAGATCAACCAAGGTTCGACCCAAGGAGAGGGCCAGGTCCTCATTCAAGAGCCATATCATGGAAGCGCGACTATTCCTGGTACGACATGAATGTCGGAAGAAAACAGAAAGATGTGACGAACATATCTGGGTCAAGCAAAATGACCCGTAGTGGTCGAATATATCAGCCCAAGATGAATCTTACTTCCCCTCAAGAAGTTGTCGTTGCTCCTAAAGCTACCATTACTGTTTCCAAGGAGGCTTCTCCAGAGGAAGTAATCTCCAAAGAACCCACTATTAAAGGAAAAGAGATTCCCAAGGATGATGAAGAGGATTTTTCGAGGATAATTTGCCAAAGCGATTACCAAGTAGTGGACCATCCAAGATCTCGATTATGTTGTTGCTACTGTGTTCTCTGACCCATCGACAAACTTTGTTAAAAATACTCAGGCAAACCCAGGTAACAAAAGACATCACTGTAGGGCAGTTTGACTCTGTCGTTGCAAATATCACGGCCTTCAATACGCTGAGCTTCGACGACAGTGATTTGACCGCTGAAGGTCGCAAGCACAACTGCACTCTACACGTATCTGTTAAGTATGAAGAGGACACACTCACCAGAGTACTTATCGACACTGGGTCTGCACTCGATGTAATTCCCAAAAGAACATTAGCAAAGTTGGCATATAAAGGAGCTGAGATGAGGCCCATCTCCTTAATTGTGAAAGCTTTTGATGGATCAAGGAGAACCATAATAAGAGAGGTTAATTTACCAATCGTGGTAGGACCCCAAGTCTTTGAAATCACCTTCCAAGTAATGGACATAAATCCTGCATATAACTATCTTTTGGGAAGACCGTGGATACATACAGCGGGCGCTGTCACATTTATGTTGCACCAGAAGATTAAGTTTGTCACTAATGATCAGCTGGTCATAATACATGGGGAAGAATATTTGATGGTGAGAAACCTATCCTATTTCAGATATATCGAAGTCGATGAGAATGCGGTCAAATTAGTGTTCCAAGCCTTAGAGATTGCTCATGCTGTGTTGATTGACGATTTGGTTGTAGTCTGTGGTCCATCTTTTGCCTCAGTGTGAAGCATGAAAGCTGCAATGGAAGAAGGACTCCCACTAGGATGGGGAGAGGTTATAGAGGTGAATGCTCGCGCCAAGAATGACAGACAAGGGTTAGGTTACAAACCAACTCTGGAAGAAACATTTGAAGAAAGCACCCAGGAACGGAAGACCCTGAAGGAAATAATTGTAAGTGGCGGGGTACAAGTAAATGCCATCATTGATGAAGATGAAGAAAGCAACCTCGAAGGCCTGGTGATCCGAGACGGAGCAGCTTTGTGCAATTGGGAGACAGTAGAAATTCCTGTCATGCTACCTTTAGAGTAATGCATTGCTTGTTAGCTTTTGTTTTCTTTAAAAATTCCTGGTCTTTCAAGGCCAGCAAATCATTTTGTATGGGACACTTTGTGATTTAAAATATTAACGAATGAAGAAGTGTTTTTGTTAAAACTCTTGTTTTTATTTCTCCTTATCATTTTTCACTTTTTGTAAAAAGGAAAAAATGACAACTTTTTGAAACTTTAAAATTTACCCATCATCTGCATGTTTGTTGTGTGTCTGATTATTCTAAACCCTGTAAAACCATGCAGAAAACCTCCATCACCCACAAAATCCAATGATCATTCGGTCCCTTCTAGTAGTGATTAGTTTGTTTTTCAAGCCGAAGAAGAGAATGATGAAGATTCTAAAGTCCCTGAAGAATTGATAAAGATGACCCAGTACGAGGATGCCTATCTTCAGCCCTACAAAGAACAGGTTGACATCATCAACTTGGGCTCTGAAGAAGAAAGAAAAGAGGTCAAAATTGGGGCATCACTAGGGTTAGAAGTTAAAGACAGACTGATAATGTTTCTCAAAGAGTATACAAATGTATTCGCTTGGTCCTACCAAGATATGCCTGGGTTGGATACCGACATTGTAATGCACAAGCTCTCCCTAAAACCTGAGTGTCCTCCAGCCAAGCAGAAGCTTCGAAGATCCAGACCTGACATAGCTCTCAAAATAAGAGACGAGGTTAAAAAAACAAATTGACGCGGGCTTATTAGCAGTATCAAAGTACCCGCAATGGGTGGCTAACATTGTGCCTGTCCCGAAGAAAGATGGTAAAGTCAAAATGTGTGTAGACTACAGGGATGATTTCCCTTTGCCACATATCGACACTTTGCTGGATAACATATCTAATTTTGTGGTATTCTCATTCATGGATGGTTTCTCCGGCTACAACCAGACAAAAATGGACCCAAACAACATGAAAAAAAACAACCTTCATCACACCTTGGGGCACTTATTATTGTAAGGTCATACCTTTTGGTCTGAAGAATTCTAAGGCCACATATCAACGAGCCATGGTGGCATTATTTCATGACATGATGCACTAGGAAATTGAAGTTTATGTCAATGACATGATCGCCAAGTCTCAAAATGAAGAAGATCACCTTGACCACTTTTGGAAGTTGTTCAAATGACTTAGGAGATACCAACTGAGGCTAAATTCGGCTAAATGTACGTTTGGAGTTCGTTCCAAAAAATCACTTGGGTTCATTGTTAGTCAACAAGGAATCGAGGTGGATCCCGACAAAGTCAGAGCTATCCAGGAAATGCATGTTCTTCAAACAGAGAAGCAAGTCAAAGGTTTCCTCGGACGATTGAACTACATCTCTAGATTCATTTCCAACTTGACACCTACCTGCACGCCAATCTTTAACTTGTTACAAAAAGATCAAACGGTTGTATGGAGTGAAAAATGACAGTCAACATTCGAGAAGATCAAGGAATATCTCCAAGAACCTCCTATATTGATCCCCCCCAGTACCGGGAAAGCCGCTCTTCATGTACATGACTGTGTTGGAAGATTCAATGGGTTATGTCCTGGACCAAACTGATGAGTCAGGAAAGAAGGAGCACACAATCTACTATCTAAGCAAGAAGTTCACAGATTGATGTTGGAGCGGTAAAGTGGCAAGCAAAAATATTATTTTCGGAAGAATTTCCTCCGGGATTTATGTCGTCTTCACAAGGATTAATGTGAGGGAAAGAATGTAATTCGACAATCTCTACG
The DNA here is from genome assembly GCA_963859935.3 of Lathyrus sativus. Classification (NCBI taxonomy): domain Eukaryota; kingdom Viridiplantae; phylum Streptophyta; class Magnoliopsida; order Fabales; family Fabaceae; genus Lathyrus; species Lathyrus sativus. The sequence continues at coordinate 276,266,588 of OZ012740.1, read as the reverse complement.
TCTCTAAGCTTAGGTTTAAATGGTTTGGGATACAAATGCAAAAGGAAAAACAAAAAACAAGAAAATAAATACATTCTTAAGAAATGAGAAAACTTGTCAGGAGTTGTATTTCGTTCCACCCATCATGTACTAAAAAATATATGGATCAAATGCATGCAACCTAAATCGCTTGTCAATATCATCACGTATCGCTCACAACAGAGGTTATGTCTAATGCAAAGTCGAGAGACCAACTGCATCGTCTCACGCAACTCGACAACACGGAGCATTAAGAATCAATACCCACGTGAATATCAGTCTAAATCTATGTCTAGAATTTAGAACTGTATATGTCTGTAGCAATCCAAACCATTAAGTAAAAAATCAAGATAATGATCGATAAATAATTGTAAAAGAGATTTTATACAAAGATTCATAAATATACATACAATCAAGATAAACTTTACATACAAAACCCCAACAAATGAAAAATACATAGAGAGGAAGGAAGAAGAACACAAATCTCACGGTCTGTCAACTCCGATTAAAGTGGATTCGACTCCGTATCGTCAAGATGCATACTTCAATGTTATTTCTAAGCTAAATCTACTCAAGAATGTGTTTGATGAAGTTGGGGTAAAAAGTTCTCCAACAACATAACCTAAAAAATGCTGAAAACGTACTTAAATAGGAAAAAATGGGTTCCATTGTTCGCCTAGCAAAGTCCCGTTCACATAGCGAACTTATTCCTCTTTTCTACTGCCAGAATAGTGTTTTTCACGCGTTTTAGAACTTCCTGTTTGCACTGCGAGCTTTTGTTTGCATTGCAAACATGACAGCAAACCAACACTTATTTTGACCGTAACTTTTAAATCGTAACCCTATTTTACGTACGGTCGGAAGCGTTGGAAAGCTTATTCAATGCCCTATAAGACAATGATAAAATATAATTGCTTATTATCACATCGCTGCGAAGACGGGCTGACAAGGACATAAGAGTCACCATCGTTCGTTATTTATCCCAAAGAGAGGGAAAGGAAACGATTAGAGAAACCTACGTAAAGGGAAAAGATAGGTCATCGCAACCAAATCTTGGGTTCGGGAGTCGGCTACGCAAGGGGAAGGTATGAGCACCCCTCACGTCTGTTGTACTCAACGGGATCCACGTTTGTTGTCTATCTAAAAGGGTGTTAATCTATCAAAGGTTGGCTCACAAGGGCAAAAGAAAAGAAAAGAGACTCGATAGAGCATTGCCGCTCTATGCCTATGTACTCCTTCGTGCAATGGGAAATTCAGAGTCAACATAGTTAGGAAAACTACAGGTGAAAGGGGGGAAGGTTGCTCGCCAAGAAATTGTCGTCTTGTGCCTAGGTATCCTCATCTGGTATGAGAAATTAGAGCAAACGTAGTTCGGGCTGACACGACCACAAATTGGTTCAAGTGTTTTAACTGAGTAGGGTTAAACCTTCGTTCAAGCAGTTAGGTGTATTACTGCTCAACCATTGGAGACTTAGGCGTTACCTATTTGCGGTAGAACCAAGACTTAACACAACTCTTTCTGAAAATGATTTTCCAAACAATCCCGAAGGATAAAAAGGTTTGATGTTTTGTTTTGTGTTTTTTTATGAAGAAGTGAATTAAGTTAAGTTTGTAACTCATGTTGCACTAAAGACTATGACTTGAGAGCGAATGCGTCGCATATTGCCCAAAGGGTATACGCTAAACACTCTAGACAGATCGAGAGGAGGCCCGTCAACTATCATTCCTCAAGTACTTAAGGCTCATAGCGTACAAACATTTATTATCCTTTATTAAGTGTCTTAAGAGATTATGAGATGAGAAGAGGAGAGACAAACTCTAAGGGGAAACTAAACAACCCTAATGTTATCATGCACAATGCTCCTAAAGTTGGGGTTAAGAGGGAAAGAATCTATCCTAATGTTATCATGCAAAGTATTGAACACCTAATGTCTCTCCTACTCCCATCTTAAACAGAGGGACTAGGAATCCTAAAGGATCATGGCAAAAGACCAAGTAAACAATAAATAATTCAATCACAGATGAAATGAGAAATGAGGAGAAGTTGACTTAAACAAGTCAAAAGCAATGCAAACATGATACGTAAAAATGCAAAGATGAGAAGTGATAATCAAATGATGCAACAAAGGCGAATGATCAAAACAAATTGACTTAGACAAGTCAAAGAAGAATGAGATAAAATGGGAGAAGTCACAACTCCTACAACCATTCAAACATCCATCACTTACACAAAGACTAAGCATAAAACAAAATCAAAAAGCAATGATCAAAGAGAAGATGGGATAAAGAAGCTTGGGCATCAAGCACATGAACAATATCTCAACCAAACATCCAACATTGATCATGCAAAAGAAAAGAACAAACAAGTGCTAAAAGTGATGCATCATTCAAGGCAAACTTAAAGCATAAACATGAACACCAAATCAACTTGAATGATGATCAAAGCACATGGAACATAAGTGAATCCAAGAGAGGAATGATCAAATCAAAGTTGGAAACAAGATACAAGCGTCAACCAAGTCAAGGCAAATGGAAGAAACAAAGTTTCAACACAAACTCAACACCTAAGACAAGTGGAGAAACATGATTTCAAAGTAACTTGTGAAACAAGATACACAAGTGTATGACCTAAATATCAAGAACCAGCACCTTAATCATGTTATAAACAACTCATATAATGCATATGGGATCCATAAAAGTCATCTCCCAAAGGAACTAGGTCAAAGTAGTTTGTATGAACATCCTCTAAGATGACTTTACTTGAAAGCTTCATCAAAAATAATAAGATTGTTCAATATATCTAAAATAAAATGCTCAATAAAACTTGATCAATCATAAACCATCAAGAAAAATATCATGGACAAAATCAACTCAAGGCATCACCAAATAATTCAAGAATGAATGGTGTTCCACCTTATCGAACATATGTCGAGGGGCAGCAAAAGTAATTCAAAACCAAATGAAAAATGATCACAAATGTCTCAAACCAGCCCTCAAAACTTCTTCAATCCATCACCTAAGTGAGATAAAAAGTTTGATCCTCGGGGGTATTGGAATGAAAGTCAATGGTCATGATCAAATTAGGGTACAAATCAAAATACACCTCAAATCATTAATTCCAAATAAAATAAAAAAATAAATGGAAAATGAAAATAAAAATTATGGAAAACTAAATAACATTTTGAAATGCTAGAAAATTGTTTTTGGGAATTTTTGGATGAATGGAGCTATTTTTAAAATAATTAAATGAAACTAGCAAGCAAAAATAAAATAAAATGAACAAAAACCAAAAGGGGGTGAGATTAGTAAGAACATAATGAACTAAATCCTTTGTAAATCTTGCTTGGGCCTGAAGAGCTAGGGGTGTGGAAAGCAATGGACTAAAGCCCAATTACCAAAAGTCATCAGACTTATTGAAACTCAACGTTTTATTAATCTGAGTCATGGTCAAAATAACACCTAAGCAAATTCAATCCAATCACAAAGCAACACGCCATGAGTCAAAGAGTCCAACCCTTGCCAACTCAGCCTAGGCAGAAAAATAACCAGACGCCAGAGCTAGGGCTCCGGTCGTCTTCTCCGGTATGCTCGTCGGAGCTCAGTCATGAAACAACCATAAAAATGGCAAATTTCTGGTACCAAATTGAAGGGCTTTCCACAAGGATCATGAATCCAACATCCATTTCTAAAAAAGGTTCCTAAATCAAGTGAAAACATAGACACGAGTTTTGAATGCACATACTAAAAATGTAACAAACAAGCATGTAATTGATTCAAACATGGCCTACCAAGTGTAGGGCTTCAGGTGCACCTAAAATGGACCCTAATCAGTGCCTATAATGAGGGTTTGAAGTTTGAAAAAATACCTAACGGAGAGGTTCCGTTGACCCTTCAAACTGCTTGCAAACTTCTGTTCTATGCTTACAAACTCTTCCTTGAGCTTTGGTGGAGATGATTTGAGTACGAGCTTGCAAGAAATCTCAAAGAAATGGCAAATTCGAAGAAAGGAAAATTTGATAAAATTTGAAAGGGAGGAGCTCTCTCACGCAGCCAAAACCAATCCTTCTCATTAGGGCAAGTCAAGTGAGTTTTATATGGTGGATTTTCAGTGGCCATGCAGGCCCAAAATGGCTGCATTGCATGATTTCATAAAATGACCAAAAAAATTCACTTATGCACCACACACGGGTCATGTACCATTCCAACACTATTGGGTCAGCAATAAAGTATTTAGGGTGTGTAGAAGTAAATTGGATGATTTTGGCTCATGGGGACATAGTTTGCACAAGGTTTGAATTCATTACTTTTAAAGTGACTTTGAGAGAAAAGTGGCACATAATGACTTAAACATGTTGGTACAAATGTGGTAAACTTCTTTATGATCATGCATTGGTGTGAAAAGATAAAAAATGAGGCCAAAAGGTGACTTGTAATGTAAGATACTTGAGCCATGACCAAAAGTCAACATTTCACCTTTAAAATGGTCCACATGATCACATAATGCACCAAACCCCATGGATTTTGAGTCTATTGTGAATTTGAGACCCTTAGGCACAAGTTTCATGTTGGTCAAAATTGGATTTGAGGCCTTAAAGTTCATGAAAATGACCATTGAAACAAATGACCTATAATGAACTTTCCAAAAATGCCCTTGCCTTGTTAAGACCATATATTAAGCTCCACATATGATAATGATGACTTCTAGAACTTTTTGGAAAGCTAAGACAATGAGGAGCAACTTTTATGTTCACTTGAAGTTGAGGAGAAACTTGCTTCTAGGTCAAAAATGCCTTGGAAGTGGGTTGACTTTAAGTTGACCAAAATTCTCTTCATCTGAGGACCCTAACTTGTTGGCTTCATAACTTGAGATGTACAAATTCAATGAATGAGTTCTTGTACTCAAACGAAAGCTTGAAGGGTGCTCTACAAGTCTCATGTTTTAATGAAAAAGAAATTGAGCTTGCATCATAGGGTAAATTGTCCTTGAAGTTAGGCACCAAAGAAAGGGATTTTACACTGAAATCATCTAAAACCCTAAATTAGTAACTTCTTGTACTCTTGATTCTTCTTAATTTGATCTTAACATGACATCCAAAATTCTCTAAGATAACTTCCCATTGCCTCAATGACTTAGAACCAAGTCTTGAACCCTCCTAAGTCCATAGTTGGCTTTGGGTTGACCAGATGAAACCCTAGTTCCATATCTTTTGTCCATGCCCTTTGCAGATGAATTGAATGACTACTCAAACCCCACGATGACCCTTCAAGGTACACAATGAACTTCCAAACCATGTATTGTCGAAGTAAATGACCTCATGAACTCCTGATGATCTTCTGATGATCCTCTGATAGTCCTCAAGATAAGAGGCAACAACCACACACCAATTTCCCCTTTTCAAGGAGCTTTGAAACTCCCATGGTGATGATAAACACTTGATGGCTTGCACAAATGCCTTTTTCTTGAGCTTGAAACCAAAGAGACCCTCATCTTAAATGTCACCATACACCTCTTGATCCCCTGTTAAGAACAATGCTATGTAAATGCAAATGCTAAAAAGAAATGAAACATAAGTCAAGTACAAGAAAATGTTAGTCAAATTTTGGGCTACAATAGCTGCCCCTATTCAAACGACTTGGACCTGAAGGGATGAAAAGTGAACGGCTTTCAAACTTTCAAGGTAAAAGACGGTTGAATACCAAATAACCTAGAAATTTGTCAACCGCAAAAAGAAACCGTAACTGAAAATTGTAACTGATAAACTCTGTTGGGGAAAATGTGATAAAATGAACGCATCCGTCAAAGACATCACAATCTGTCGGGGTCTGGATAGTGCGCGAGCAAAAAGGTGAACCGGTGGAAGCCGGGGTCTAGATACCTCCCGGGATAAAGGAAACATCATAATCTGCCGGGGTCTGGATACCGCACGGGCTTGAGAAAACATCACAATCTGCTGGGGTCTGGATACCGCACAGGCAAAAAAGATAAACCAGTGGAAGCCGGGGTCTGGATACCGCACAGGCCTGGGCCAATAGAACTGGTGAAAGCTGGGGTATTGCTACCGCACGGGCTTGAGCCAATAGAACCGGTGAAAGTTGGGGTCTAGATATCGCACGGGCTAAAGAAATAAACCGGTAGAAGTCGGGGTCTGGATATTGCACGGGCTTGAGCCAATAGAACCAATGAAAGCCGGGGTCTAGATACCGCACGGGCTAAAGAAATGAATCAGTGGAAGCTAGGGTCTGGATATCGCACGGGCTTGAGCCAATAAAACCGGTGGAAGTCAGGGTCTGGATACCACACAGGCTAAGGAAATAAATCGGTGGAAGCCGAGGTCTGGATACCACACGGGCTTGAGCAAATAAAACCGGTGGAATCCGGGGTCTGGATACCGCATAGGCTAAGGAAATAAACCGGTGGAAGCCATGGTCTGGATAACGCACGGGCTTGAGCAAATAGATCTGGTGAAAGCCGGGGTATGGGTACCGCACGAGCTTAAAGATAAACCGGTGGAGGCCGGGGTCTGGATACCGCATGGGCTTGAACAATATACCATTGTCTGCTGGAGATACAACCGGAAACAAGTGGAAACAACCTGGCTTATGTTTCAAATGCACATGTTTGAAAATGACGTAATGCTCCATACAAAATGGAAATGCTACGCGTTTGGGAGGACGCTATGCACAATGCAAATGCAAAGGAACCACTCCAGCAAAATAAATGTAGAAGAGAGGAAACCAACTCCGCTGGAGATCACTGGGCATGCCAAGTATAATTGGACTTTTGCTGGGGAGAACAAGCCCTGAATGGCTTCCTGGAAATGAACTTTCCTAGGTATAACTGCTCTGCTGAGAACAAAATCCTCTCCGTTGGGGATCAAATCAACTCTGCTAAGGAAAGTGCCCTGAATGGCCTGCTAGAATACAACTCTTCTGGGGAACAAACAACTCAGTTGGGGAAAACTGATCCACTCTACTGGGGAAATCAGCCTTGGATGGCCTGTCAGAATACGACTCTACCGGGGAGTAAAACAAACTGCAGGGAATAGCTCCACCCTGCTGGAGATCAAAATCCAATCTGTTGGGGATTAAATCTGCTATCTGCTAGGGGTGATGAATAAGATTTACTTGGAAGACATCCTAAACTCTTTATGAGGTTGGAGGATAACAATGTCTGAGTCGATCCCACTCTGCGGGAAAGAAAATTACTCCGGAGACCCCGCTGGGGATCTGCAGGGGATGAAAATTAATTATGGAAATATCCCGAAGGAAACTCACTCTGACGAATACCAATGACCAATTGGATTCTGCTACGGACAACAACTCCGCTGGAGATCACCCAATGAGGGAATCATCATCTTCCTCTGCTTGGGGAAATGAGCAATAAATTCATCAATATCATCTTCCGCTTGGGGAATGAGTCAATAGCCTAGACTCTGAGGGGAAAGGAGTCAAACATTTAGACTCTATGGGGGCAACAAAACTGCACTCGTCCCACTGCTGGGGGTATAATCCCAAAATCTGTTGTGGATAACCACAATCTCAACCTGCTGGGGAGAAACTAGTCATACTCTACAGGGGAGAAACTAGTCTAAGCCTACTGAAAGCAACCTTTGATCTCATGCATAAACCCAACCTGCTGGGGAGGCACCAGTCTCAGACCGTACATCTTCCTCTTATGGGGACAGAGACAAAGTGACCTTACATGGGATGCACCTCTAAAATAGTCTCGGGAATGAGAGCCCTGCAACAAATACAAACAAAGTATCTTGTATACAACAAGAGCTATCTTCGTTATTTTCTGTGACATCGTTCAAGCAAATCAAAGTTTTAATGATTATTAGCAAAGCCCACAAGCTTATGTATGCAAAGTTTTATCAAAAACATCAGGCGTCTTTTGCGAACAAAATAGTAAAAGCTAAAGCAAGCACAAAAGCTTTCTGAATAACATGTACTTCATTGATAAATTGCCTGTAATTAGGAATATTTACAACAGATGCAACTCCTAAAAAGAGAAATTTGCGCAAATAGTACAGAAATTCAAAAATATACAAAATGTCGGCAATGTGGTACAGACAACCACCATGTGTCGATTCATCTATGACTTGTATGACTTTGATGCTTCTCCTGATGATTCTTCTTTTGAAGAGATTGACTTGATTTATTGACCCTCAGGTCCTCCCAGAATCCACTATGCTAAAAAGATCAAATCACAGACCGCAATCATTTGTTTTTCAAATCCCTAACTTTTTCCTGAATCGCCCTTGCGGGTTTTTGATTCACCGGGATACCCATTTTTACCAAAGTCGCCTTTTCAGGTTTTCAACTTTGCGGGTTTATATTCTTTTTCTTTTTATACCTAATTTTTGCCAGAACCCATTCTTTTTATGGTTCGCCGGGATGCCCAATTTTTGCCTGGATTTTTCTTTTTTATTCCAACGGGTCTATTTAAGCAAAGTATTTTTTAACTGCGTCTGCGTTCACATGGGATGTGAAATCTTCTCCATCCATGGTTGACAATAGTAAGGCTCCTCCTGAGAATACTTTCCTTACCACATATGGACCTTCGTAGTTGGGAGTCCATTTGCCCCTGTGATCTGTCTATGGAGGGAGAATCCGCTTCAACACTAAGTCACCTGCCTGAAAGCTCCGCAGGCGCACCTTCTGATCAAAAGCATTCTTCATCCTGCTCTGATACAAACGACCATATGAAATGGATGACAACCTCCTCTCATCCATCAAGCTGAGTTGATTCAATCTGTTCCTCGCCCATTCTGCCTCATCAAGTTGGACGTCAACCAAAACTCTCAAAGAAGGAATATCGACTTCCAATGGTAGGACAACTTCCATATCATACACTAGAGAGAAAGGAGTTGCCCCAGTTGAAGTACGTACCGAAGTATGATATCTGTGTAATGCAAAGGGAAACGTCTCGTGCCAATCTTTATAGGTCACAACCATCTTCTGCACAATCTTCTTGATGTTCTTGTTGGCTGCCTCAACAGCGCCATTCATCTTTGGACGATAAGGAGAAGAATTGTGATGCTCAATCTTAAAACTCTGGCACAGTTCCTTCATCATCTTGTTATTCAAATTCAAACCATTGTCAGTAATGATTCGTTCGGGCACTCCATAACGACAGATGATGTCCTTCTTGATGAATCGAGCCACGGCCTGTCTGGTGACATTGGCGAAAGAAGCTATTTCAACCCACTTAGTGAAATAATCAATTTACATTAAGATGAAGTGGTGTTCGTTGGATGCGTCGATTCAATCTTACCGATCATATCAATGCCCCACATGGAAAAGGGCCAGGGAGACGCCATGACATTCAGAGGACTTGGCGGTACATGCATCTGATCAGCAAAAAATTTGGAATTTATGGCATTTCTTGGTGTATTTGAAACAATCAGACTCCATAGTCAACCAATAGTAGCCTTACCTCAAAAGTTTTTGAGACATTGCATGTCCGCCTGCATGTGTACCAAAAGCGCCCTCGTGGACCTCTTCCATATGCAAACTTGCCTCTTTTTCATCCATGCATCTCAACTGAACCAGATCAAAATTTCTTCGGTAGGGTACATCATCCTTGTCTAGATAGAAGTTTCCAGACAATCTTCTTAAGGTCTTCTTATCCCAGCTCGATGCCCCAGGCGGATATTCCTGATTCTTAAGAAAGTTTCGGATATCATAATACCATGGCTTCCCATCTGAAGCTTCCTATATTGCAAATACGAGCGCTGGCCTATCAAGGCGGGAGATGACAATTCTCGGAGCGTCATTCCAATAATTCACCTTATACATCGAGGATAATGTAGCCAAGGCATATGCCATCTGGTTCTCCGCCCTTGGCAGATGATGAAACTTTACCCTGTCAAAGAAAGGTAACAACCTCCTTGCATAGTTCATGTAGGGAATCAAATTAGGTTGACGTGTCTCTCATTCTCCTTTGATATGATTGACTACCAAAGCTGAATCACCATAAATATCAAGGTTCTTGATCCTCAGATCAATCGCCTCTTCAATGCCCATGATACATGCTTCATATTCAGCTTCGTTATTGGTGCAGGGAAATGTTAACCTGGCAGTAAATGATATGTGTGAACCATGGGGAGTGGTAATGATTGCCCTAATTCCACTACCATAGGAGTTAACAGCACCGTCAAAAATCATTTGCCACTGGGAGCCTATCTCAGGACCTTCATCCAGTAATGGCTCATTGCAATCCTTCATTTTCAAGAACATGATATCCTTATCAGGAAATTCAAACTTCACCGGCTGATAATCATCGATTAGTTGCTCTGCGAGATATTCTGACAGAACACTCCCCTTGATAGCCTTTTGGGAGACGTATTGAATGTCGTATTCTGTCAAAACCATCTGCCATCTAGCAATCCTTCTGTTGAGGTACAATAACCTTCTCTTATTGTCTCAGCAACCTGGTGAGCTCTTCAGGCATGTCTTCGTCTTCTTCAATCTCTTCTTCAGCTTGAAAGATTGGATTCTCAAAGTCATACTGAGTCATAGACGAGTCTGAATCGGTGGCATCTGCTATGTGAAACCTGCAATGATGATGATTTGATGCTTAAAATGATATGCAAACAAACATAAACCACATTTCCATTTTATTGTTAAAAACAAAAACAAGAAAAAAAAGGATCACAATATTTGAATGCAAAACGCCCTTTGATTAATGATAAAACAATTGTTCAAAACATAAACAAGGATAAAGCCCTACAAATAAAGACCAATATGCTCTGGGCAGAACATAAGGCTGCACATAATCAGAAAACAAGATAATTACTCTTCACGGGTCACTTGGACAACTTCTTCAATAGTCCAGTTGCTCAGACTTTGGTCGGGAACACATGGCCGTATCCATGCATCCATATGACAGTCACTATCACCCTCATCCTCGGACACAATGTTGATTCGGTCAAATATCATTCTGTCGCTTGTAAACTAGACTGGTCCTCTGTAGCGTGGAGCGCTCTGTGAAGAAGAAGACGATGGGTTGTACCCCAGTCCAAACTTATCTTGATTATTGGTGATACTCAACATCTGTCCCCAACCTTGAGATGATCCAGACTTTACCACAGCTTGCGCTTCTTTGAATGAAGACATGGCAACCTCAGGAACTCTGTCCACCACTGGCGCCTTCTCTCTGATCTGGACTGTCTCAAACGCTTAAACAAGGTCTCATGTATCTCCCCATCAACTTACATATACTTGAACGAGGATAAATGGCTAATCATGATGTCCTCCTCACCACAGGCTGTGACAATGTTACCCCCACCATATACTTTAACTTCTGATGCAAGGTCGACGTCACAGCCCCTGCCGAGTGAATCCAGGGCCGACCTAACAAGCAACTGTATGCTGGTTGGATATCCATTATGTAGAAGACAGCGTCAAAAACCTCTGGGCCAACTTGGATAGGCAGATTCACTTCTCCAAACACAGACCTTCTTGTTCCATCGAACGCTCGCACAATCAAATCACTAGGAGTGCATATTACTCCTTAGGTGTCAAGCTTCATCAAAGCCTTTTTGGGCAACACATTAAGTGAAGACCCAGTATCCACCAGAACATAAGATAATACATCTCCTCTGCACTCAATGGAAATGTGCAGGGCGTGATTGTGGTTTCTTCCTTTAGGTGTCAAGTCCAGATCAGTAAATCCAAATCCTTTCCAACATTCACATGCGCCACTACTCCTTCTAGTTGGTTCACTGATATCTCTTATGGCACATACGCAGTGTTTAAAATCCTCAGAAGGGCATTTCGATGTGCCTCAGAGCACAATAATAATGATAAGATTGATATTTTTGACAGGGTTTGTTGTATATGGTCCACAATATTGTAGTCACTTTTTCTAATCAGACGCATAAATTCCTCAACGTCTTTCAATAAAGCATCCTTCTCACCCCCTTGAGAACTTTCTTCAACAACAGCCTTCCCCTTTCCTTTATCTGATCTTTCAACATTAGCCTCTAGAGGTGCAAACACCCTCCCACTTCTCGTTATTCCGCATGTTCCCACTAAATTATCCATAGAATCAAACCTCGTTCCTTTCAGCTCTTGTTTTTGGCTGTTAATAAATACTTCAAACCCATAATTCCACTGGATTGCTTTAGTGCTTTCATAAGGCACAGGTCCTGCCTTGGTGATTATAACGGTAGCTGGCCTCGGCGGCGCAAATATGTTAATGGTTCTAAAAGAAATTGAGATTGTAGCAACCTCATCCTGATCTTGACCGATCACCTTCTCATCTTTCTCTTCACCAATTCTGTCAAATTGTAACACACCTTCATCCATTAATCTCTACACATGATTTTTCAAGTCTTCACATCCCTCATGATGGGCCAAACAACCTTCACAGTCTTTCACACAACCTGGGAACACTCCACCCTTCAATATCCTACTCTTAACAACTCTCAAAGGAGTTTTCAGCTCTTCAACATTGGTCACCAAATTCAAATTCTCTTCCTCCACAATAGCATTTACCCCAGCTGCTCCATGGTTGGGCATAGAATTTTGCAGAACTTTAGGCGCATCATTTTTAAAGTTGATCGCCTTTCTATCAATAAGGTCCTAAACCTTATGTTTGAAGGCCTTACAGTTGTTTATATGATGGCCGGGAGCACCAGAGTGAAAGTTACATCTGGCGTTTGCGTCATACCCTAGGGGTGGCGCGCCTGTCAAAGGTGCCAACGTCCTCTTTTGAACCAACTGCAGCAACATCAAATGTTGTAACAATTATGAGTACGACATTGGTGGTGCATCAAAATGTCTGTTCATTGTCCTCCTACGATCCTGGAACTGCCATGGAGCGTAATTCTGCTGTTGTTGCTGTTGTCGTGGACGTTGTTGTTATTGTGGTTGTACTGCTGGAATAACAATACTCGCAACCTGAGGTTGTTGCTGATGATATTGTTGATTTCTATTTCTATTTCTATTATTATTCTGGTATCCTGAGACCGCATTCGTCTCTCCTTCCCTCTTCTTGTTACCAAAATTCTTCCTTCCTCCTCCAAATGAGGATCCCTCTCCCGCCTGAATCTTTCCCAATTTAATCCCATTTTCAACTCGTTCACCAGTGATGATTAAATCTGAAAAGCTACCAGACATATTCCCTATCAAATTCTCGTAGTACACACCAGGTAGTGTAGCTACAAACAGATCAATGAGTTCCCTCTCCACCATTGGAGGTTGAACCCTTGCAGCAAGTTCACGCCACCTCTGGGTGTACTCTTTAAATCCTTCATTACTCCGTTGTGACAGATTCTGCAATTGCTTACGGTTAGGCGCTAGATCACTATTATATTTATAGTGTTGGACGAAAGCCTCTGTCAAGTCTCTCCAGCTTCTAATATTGACCGGCTCCAAACCCATATACCACTCCAAGGATGGACCAGAAAGGCTATCCTAAAAGAAGTGCATCAGCAACTTCTCGTCATCAGAGTACGCAGACATTTTTCTGTAGTATAAACAAAGTTGCACCCTGGGACAGGTCGTCCCCTTGTATTTGTCAAAGTCTGGGACCTTGAACTTTGGAGGGATCCTCAGACCTGGGATCAATCCCAAGTGTGACATGTCCAGACCTATAGAATTCTGATTTTCAAGGTTCCTCATCTTTTCTTCTATCAATTTAAACCTCCTGTCTACATCAGAATGCAAACCTGCTCCCAGATCTCCCATGGAGAAAATATCATTTGTTCGTCCTCCTCCCACTGAGGACCAGCATTTCTATGTACAACGCATGTCGCCCCTGGAACATGGACTCCATTCTGATTACCTCCGCCTGGAGGAATAACAACTGCTGGGATGGTAGTGGTGTAGCACCCCAAAATTTCCCTTTCCGTTTTGGCAGCATCTGACTTTTGTTTCTGTGCATTTTTGCATTTTTTCATTTGCATATCATTCGTTCTTCAGAAACGGGATCAAGGTTTTCCTGTAGTTCAGTTTTCATTTTTTGTGCAAAAGACGAAATGGCAAGCATCAGAGTCCCTGGCATTTATTTTGCCCAGCGATCGAGTGGCCTATTTTATTTTGGTTCAGGACAGGAGACAACATTCAGGCTATCGCAAATGTTCTCATGGTTATAGCATTCAAGAACAAGTTTCAGACGCTTAACAAAGCTCAGAACGGCTGAAAACGGGCAAATGTGCAGATTTCCCTCCAAAAGGCGCCAAATTCAAAATTTTGAAGGTGTTAATCGATTAACCAAATGCGTTAATCGATTAACTACACTAAAATCAGGCCAGATTTGAATTTTTAACAATGTTAATCAATTAACCTAATCTGTTAATTAATTAACCAGTGCAGGTTTTTCCTCTTCACATGAATTTTCAATCCAATCCACTTTGGGGTCCAATTTATATCACTTGGAAGCTCAATTTTACACTTGGGAAGGATCTAAAATTATCTTGAATTTTGATTAATTTCATTTTCCCTCCAAATTCCCATTCCTCATTCCAAACCAAATTTCACAAACCACATTCCAAACCTCTTCTTTGGATCCAAGCCTAAGGAGTATTTAAGTGATCCACTCCAAACCTCACACATCTAATGTTCATTTTTCATTCTCATTTTCAGAATTCATCTCAATTCTCTCAAATTTCTCTCAACTTTCCATTTTCCAAAACCTTCACGAAAGCTCTTCATCCATTGAATTCTTTGATTCTCCATTGGAATCAATGAATTATTGAGCTCAAACCTTCATTCATCATCCTCATTGAATCAATTTTTCCATTTGATTTTCGTGCAAATGTGGATCTAATTTTTGGAGTGGATCTAGAAGTGATTATTTGGAGTAATTTGGCTTGATTTTGGTTGATCATCACTTCTATTATAAGAATTGGCTTGGATCTTTGAAGTATTCCAGATTTCTTGCTTAGAAATACACGTTTGGAGTAAATCAACATTAACCGAAGCAATTCTTCGCTTCAAAGGTTGGAATTCTAGATCCATTTCATTTTCAAGCTTATTTTGCATAATCATGTTGGTATCCATTTTTGATTGATTTGGTTGATTCTTGATCCATGTGAATTTTGATGGTGTTGTTTAGATATACTTATATCTTGTTTAGATCACACTTTGCTGGTTTAATTTCGTGCACATTTGTTTATGAGATCATGTGGATGTTTGCTTAAGTGATAAGTTATTGAAAAGTGCTTTTCTTAAGTGATAAGTTATTGAAAAGTGCTTTTCTGCTGTTGGAGCAGTGTTAATCGATTAACCTCTGGTGTTAATCAATTAAACAGATCAAACTTTCAATTTTTCTATTGTTCACACAGTGTTAATCGATTAACGTAATCTGTTAATCGATTAACACGTTCAAACTTTCACTTTTTCAACTGTTTTTCAATGGTTAATTGATTAACCCCTAGTGTTAATTGATTAACACTGTTCCAGCAGGCCTGTTTTTGCTGTTTTTCATGCTTGTTCCAGTACCGTTTCGCCTCGAATCATCGTGAATTCATATGATGCATTAGGAGTGAAATGTTTTGGATATATGCCACTGTTCTCGATTGTTTAATCGTGATTGTTACGACTCTCATGTTTTGTTTCCACTTGATGGCATACTTTCGTAGTTGTCGATCAAAGTGATGATGTACTTGCATGTTCATGTTCGCTTGCATGTGCATTTCCTTGCTTTGTGTGCATTCTTGTTGCAGCTTCTTTCTTGCATTAATAAAGGTCGAGATGTGCTTGTGGAGGTATTCACCCCACACTTTTTCCTCCCTTTTCTTGTGTGTTGCATTGCATATGTATTCTTGCATCTTTCATGTTATTTGATGCTTGTCATCTTGCATTTCTCTTTTGCATTGCATTCTTTGCTTGCTTTCAAGAGATCGAGACGCGTTTGTGGCGGATGCTGCCCCACACTTCCTTTCCTCCCTCTTTGCATGTTTATTTTCCATGTTTGCATCTCTCATTTTTTGTTTGATCTTTCTTCTTCCTTTGTCTTCCTTTGCCATGTTCTCCTAGGATCTAACCTTCCTTGTTTAAGGTTGGTTATGATAGACATTAGGACTCAAACCATGCATGCTAACATTAGGGTAGATGTTTCCCCTTTTTATCCCAACTTTAGGTCCACTTTGCATGACAACATTAGGACCAAGTTTCCCTCAGACCTTCTGTGCGTCTCTCTTCTCATCTCAAAAAAATTCTAACTCATCTTATAAATATGATGAACATGTGCGCTACGAGCCTTAAGCTACATGGGGAATGATTAGTGAGGGGTCTCCTCTCACTTGTCTAGAGTGTTTAGTGTACATCCCGTTTGGGGGCGATACGCGATGCATTCGCTCCTATGTCATAGTCTTTAGTGCAACGTGAATCACAAACCGAATTAATTCACTTCACTAAAAAACACAAAACAAAACATCAAACCTTTTTCCTTCGGGATTAATTTCAAACCTTTTTCATAAAAAAAGTGTTGTTAAGCTTTGGTTCTACCGCAAACAGGCATTGTCCCTAACTGCTGGAACGGAGGTTTAACCCTACTCGATTAAAATGCTTAACCAACCAGTGGTTTTGTGTCAGCTCGAACTACGTTTGCTCTGATTTCTCGTACCAGACGAGGATACGTAGGCACAAGACGGTGATGTCTTGGCGAGCAACCTTCCCCCACCTTTCATTCGTAGTTAGCCGAACTACGTTGACTTTGACTTTCCCATTGCACGAAGGAATACGTAGGCACAGAGCGACGATGCTCTGCCGAGTCTCTTTTCTTTTCTTTTTGTCCTGTGAGCCTGTAGCGTAGATAGATTAAACACACCCTTAGATAGACAACAAGCATAGACCCCGTCGAGTACGACAGACGTGAGGGGTGTTAATACATTCCCCTTGCGTAACTGACTCCCGAATCCAGGACTTGGTTGCGATGACCTCGTCTTTTCCCTTTTTCGTTAGGTTTTTCTGATCGTTTCCTTTCCCTCTCTTTGGGATAAATAATGAAAGGTGGCGACTCTTCTGTTTTCCGTCGGGTGTTTTTCGCAGTTGCCACAGCTGGCGACTCTGCTGGGGTTACTGTGATGTTTCCCTATGCGAGTCAATCCTAACGCTTGTCTGTTGCGTCTTTGGGTGTTTACTGTTGGGCAATTATTTTTGCTTTATGTACATTATCTTTGTATATTATTACATTTGTATTTTGCTGCTGTTGTGCTGTGGGGTTGTTCCATTGAGAGATAATCTGAACCCGAGCTTGAGTATACACACATGATTAATGTGGAGAGTAGCGGGAGCTTGTGTGGCGTTTGGCCATGCAATAGCTCATGCGAAATTCACGTTCAAACGAGGTTTTTCTTTGGAAATATTCTATCCTGCGCGTCTGGTGCAGTTGAGGGGATATTGACTTAGAGAGACTGTCGACTCTGGAGACCGTTCATTTGGGAAGTCAGCTAAGTGAGGCCGCTTCGTTTAACTATGATGCCAAACCAGAAATGGTGAACGTATCATTGTTTCTCGAAAGTCTATGATGCTGACCACCCGCATCGGATGTCGTACCTTTCAAGACTAGAACCCACATGTGAGGGGGGATGGTATTTGCATGAAACTTGGCCTTCAACCAACCCTGGTTTTCTTGTCAGTGCAAAATTTTGATCCCGACTACTCTGATTCTCTATTATCTTGATGTTCTGATTAGAGCGGAGTTCTGGTTGAGTTCAGTCAACGGTACAACAGCAAATTTGAGCATTGGATACCTTGCTCTCGTGTTTGCATCAACATAATCATCCTGCATTTAACATGGCATGTTTGTGTGTGTTACATGTTCTTTTCTTTCCCTTGATTCTGGTACTGGTCTTCTTTAGAGATGGAAGCAAGTAGAAAGAGGATTGTTGTGTACAAGTTTCCTGCACCTGAGTTAGGACCTTTATTTGGTCTAATTTCCCTGGCTGATCCTGGTGTTCTTGCAACCTTCAGGGAAGATTATGGGGGTATTCTGAATCTTGTCCGTAAGATCACGAGCTATGAGTATGGAGCTATTCATACCCTGTTACAGTTTTACGATCCGCCACTGCACTGTTTCATATTCCCTGACTATGTGTTGTCTCCGACATTGGAAGAATTCGCCTTCATCTTAGGTGTTCCAATCCTAAATAAGGTGCCATTCTTCAGTTCCGAGGAAGAACCTAATCTTGAGAAATCATCTGCCGCTCTTTCTTTGAGCGCCTCTGACTTGGTAGACCATGTTATCAGCAGAAACGAAGTCTCCAGCTTTACTTTATCTTTCTTGGTGGACAAAGCCCGAGAGTATGTTGGAAAGGGTTGTTGGGTGGTTTTCAGAGCTATCTTGGCTTTGTGTGTCTATGGCATTGTGTTGTTTCCCAATGTACCGGACTTTGTGGATTTTTATGCTTTTCATATCTTCGCTTCCGGGAACCCCGTACCTACTCTTCTAGGAGATTTGTATCATTCGGTACATTACAAGAACGAGAAAAGAAGAGGAAAGATGGTTTATTGTTGTGCACCGCTGTTGCATAAGTGGTTTGTTGATCACCTTCCTCGCTCTGGAGCTTTTGTGGATTCGAGGAATTCGTCTGAATGGTCAAAGAGGCTTATGGGTTTAACAGAAAAGAATATCGTCTGGTTCAACCGAGACCTGTTGGGTCGTGAGCTTATCTTTAGTTGTGGTAGCTTTCCTAATGTGCCCTTGATAGGGAGGAAAGGCGGCATCAACTATAATCCTTCTCTGGCTGTCAGACAGTTTGGTTATACTTTGAGAGGACCTTCAAAAGAAGAAGAAGTGCAAGAATCTCTGTACTTCACAGGTGTAGCTGATCCTTGTATCTCGGCCAGATTCGTGGACGCTTGGGGTAAAATTCACAAGAAGGGAAAGCTTTCTTTAGGCAAAGGAGATTGTAGAGCCTATGATCCCTACTTGGAGTGGATTCAGAAGAAAGTTGGAGAGGTACTACTGATGTTCCCTGTTGAAGCACCACTGTATCCTTTAGTCATTGAGCCGCCTACAACTGTCGACATCCTGAGATATAACAAGCTTTGGGCAGAGAAGGAAGAGTTGCGCAAAGAGAATGAAGAGTTGAAACAGGAGATCAGTCAGCTGAAGCATGATAAAGGTGAAGCTGTTTATTTGGCCAAGACAAAGTCAGAATCCTTGATCAAGTTAGAGAAAGAGTTTGTTGATCAGGTACAAGCACGGAAGCAAGCCGGTCTTGATCTAAAAAGCACTTGTAGCGTTCTGAAGAGTAAGAAGGAGGATTTAGACATAGCCTATCTGGAGATATCCAAATTCAATGAGCAATGGAATTCTATTGTGACTGCCAACAAGAATAGGGAGGACCAGCTTCATATTCAGGTTGATAAGCTGAAGACGCAATTCAAGGCTAAAGAGATGGAGGTATTGTTAGAATCGTTCCGTAGAAGCGCGATCGAGCAGAAATACCAGGAAACTTTATCAGCATTTGAAGAGTTCAAGATTCGAGCAGAGGTGAAGAAACCCAGGCTTAAAGATGCCTTCGGCGAAGATGCTTGGGAGGATCATTATCATTATCTCTGGGATGTGATACGCAAAACGGACACCCTTATCAGGGAGTTGATTGATAGACTAGACCATCCAGACGCAAAAGAGATGCTTAAGGAGTCTCAGGACTGGGGTAGAGATCATGGTTACTAGAGAGTTTATCTTTTGTAGTTTCATTTGCTTTTATATATTGATCATCACCAAGGATGTTGGATGAGATCAATATTCTTTGTATGCAGATATTTCTCATTTGGTTGTATTATCTCAGCTTTACCTGATATATGAGAAGATTTTTTGCGGTGTTCTTATCCGTCTCTGCTGTTCTTGTTTATTGAAACTGGAATCAAGGGGGAGATCTCCCTGTGCAAACATAGACATGTTTACATTTTGCATCTTGCATTTTCATGTGCATCGCAGGTGTTCTCAGTGGCCTTCTGTTCCTAACTATGCTTGGTTTTCTCCAGTAACAAGATTGAGGAGTTCAGTTTCCACAGGTATTCAATTCGAGGGAATCAACAAAGAGTAATGGATCAGGTTCAAGTCGAGTTGCAGGAAGTCAGGGCTCGCATGGCCCAATTCATGGAGCTGATGCAGAATGTTGCTAGTGGGCAGGAACAGTTAAGAACTTTGGTCCAGCCGCTGATAGCACGGGTTGACGAAGAGGGTGTTTTGCACGGAGGAGCTGGTGTTATTCCTCCACCGATCGGTGGATCTATCCCACAGGGTATTCCTACTATTGTCATACCTCCGGGCGGAGGAGCTGCAAATGAAAATGGTAATGTTGTTGGTAATGGAAGTGTGTGTGCCGTGTACAGGGCTGCTGGCCCTCATTGGGAAGATAACCAGGATGATGTATTTTCCGTGAAAGATATGGAGGGTGGTTTACCGACTGAAGCTGACCGAAGGTTTAAACTGATCGAGGAGAAAATGAAATCTTTTGAGAATCAGAACTCTTTGGGCCTTGATATGTCTGATCTGGGTCTAGTTTCGGGGGTCAGGATTCCTCCCAAATTCAAAGTGCCCGATTTTGATAAATATAAAGGGACGACCTGTCCAAGAGTGCATATTCGGGCGTATTTCAGGAAAATGTCTGCTTATTCCAATGATGAAAAACTGCTAATGCATTTTTTCCAAGACAGTCTGGCAGGGGCGTCTTTGGAGTGGTATATGGGACTCGAGATAACTCATATCCGCAGCTGGAAAGAATTGGCCGAGGCTTTTGTGCGTCACTATCAGTACAATAGTGATCTAGCGCCAAACCGGGTACAGTTACAGAGCTTGTCGTAGAAAAGTACTAAGAGCTTCAAGGAATACACCCAGAGATGGCGGGATCTAGTTGCAAGAGTGCAACCCCCTATGGTTAAAAGTGAGTTGATCGACCTATTCATGGCTTTGTTGCATGGTGTGTACTTTGAGAAGTTGATAGGCTGCATATCTGCAGGGTTTTCTGATCTGGTAATTGCTGGAGAGAGATTAGAAAGTGGAATTAAGTCTGGAAAGATTCCAAATGGTGGTAGATCCTCTTCGGGAGGAACAAATAAACCATACTCAGCGAACCCTAAGAGAAGGGAAGGGGACACGAACGCTATTTCTCACAAGGGTCAAGGTAGAGCTTAGTCCCGTTTTCATCAACAAGTTGCTACGGTAGATATCCCGGCCGCAACTCAGTAACGAGTCAACGTTCCACGACCTTATGCTTCTAGACACAAAATGCCTGATAGACAGTTTGCGAATCCTTCGATGTCGTATTCTCAGTTGTTACAACATCTGCTGCAGTTACAATTGATTCAGAAGAGGACTTTGGCTCCTCTCACTGGTATACCGCCTCCTGGTTACGATGCGAATGCTCATTATGATTTTCACTCAGGCGCCACGGGCCATGATATTGACCATTGCAAAGCTTTCAAGCACAAATTCCAGGATCTGCTTGATTCCAAAGCTATTAACTTCACCAACAATGGGCCCAATATGAATCAAAACCCGATGCCGAATCATGGGGTGGCAGGAGCCAATGCCATTATCGAGGGAGAGAAGTTAAAGTTGATAACTGATGTTGGGGATTTGAAGACTCTGCTGGGTTTTGTGAAGGCTAGTCTATTAAAGAAGAGGGTGTTTCCTGGTTGTTCTACTAACAGCTCAGAATGTGAGGTGCATCCTGAGGGTTGTGATCTTTTGAGAAAGGGTGTTCAGAGAATGATTGATGAGGGCTGTTTGCAATTTGATAAAGTTGTGAAAGAAGATGCAGAGAATAAAGTGAGTAATGATGAAAGCGAAGTTGCTACGATCTCCATTCCGTACCGGACAATCAATATTTCAGCGCCTGCTAGGCCAGCTCCGGTTATCATTACTGTACCTGGACCTGTGCCATATGAGAGCAATAGAGCTATCCCGTGGAATTATGGGGGAGAGGTGTTCTGTAATGGGAAAAGGCATGAATGGGCCACGCCTACAGATGGAAGTTCGTCGGTTGAGAATATATTTGGTGTCGGAGGTATCACTAGAAGTGGTAGGGTCTTTTCTCCACCAAAGGTTAACATTGATAAGAATGAAAAAGGTAAACGTAAGGTCGTGATTGAAGAGAATGTCCAACCATAGGTCGGTGCTGATGATCTTTCGAAGGATGCAGAGGAATTTATGAGGCTTATTCTAAAAAGTGACTACAAGATTGTGGATCACTTAAATCAGACTCCTTCGAAGATTTCTATCCTATCATTGTTGATGAGTTCGGAGGCGCACCCCAATGCTCTATTGAAAATCTTGAATGCATCGTACGTACCCCAGGAGATTTATGTTAATTAGTTGGATGGGATATTAGCTCATGTGAATGCCGGTAATGGTCTCGGTTTTACTGATTTGGATCTGACTCCTGCCCAGAGGAACCATAACTGTGCTTTGCATATATCCTTGGAATGTAAAGGGTATCTGATGTCGCATGTCCTGGTTGATACAAGATCATCCCTCAATGTGCTTCCAAAGAAGGCATTGATGAAGTTGGACGCTCAAGGGTCGATGTACACTCCAAGTGATTTGGTCTTAAGGGCTTTCGATGGATCTAAGAGATCAGTGTTTGGGGAGATCACGTTGCCTATTCAGATAGGACCAGAGAGCTTTGATGCAACTTTCTATATTATGGATATCCAGCCAGCATACAATTGTTTGCTTAGCCGACCTTGGATACACACTGCAAGGGCAGTCACCTCAACATTGCATCAAAAGTTAAATTATATGGTGGAAGGGAAGATTGTCACGGTATGCGGTGAAGAGGATATTATAGTTAGCCATTTGTCATCCTTCAAAAACGTGAAAGTAGATGGTGAGATCCACGAAACACTCTGCCAGGCGTTTGAAACAGTTCAGATTAAGGGGAAGTCTCTTGTAGAAGCCAAGCGCCTAGAGGTTTCGATGTCATCACTCAAGGAGGCTCGTGCTATCATAGAACCGGCTCGTCACAAAAGTGGGGCCAAGTTTTTAATGTTTCCGTCAAGCAGGACAAGTTCGTCCTGGGATACAAACCCTTCAGTTCTTTTCAAAGCATTCCGAGGTTCAGGGGACCTGTGCAATTCACCAGCAGTGGCGTGATATTTGACAGGATTAATGTCGTTGGAGATGATGAAGGTGACAGTGACTGTGATATGGATGCTTGGATTCGTCCATGTACTCCTGGCCAGAAGCTGTGCAACTGGACTACCGAAGAAGTCATTCATGTTACTGCTGCAGAGTAATGTTCATTGTTTTGATTATGTTCAGTCCTACGTTCTTCCCAAGGCGTAGTGACCCAATGTGTGGGGCCTCTTGTTATTTACATTTTATCATTAAAAAATGACGTTTTCGCATTCAAATATTGTGATCCCTATTTGTCTTGTTTTTGTTTTGCATTTATATTAAACAAAAAAATGGCAATGTGTTTTTTTTGTTGCATTGCATAATAAACATAACATTATCATGCAGGTCTTTTCTATCAGATGCCATCGACTCAGGTTCAGCTATGACTTCGTATGACTTTGATAATCCCATTTATCAAGCTGAAGAAGAGACTGACGAAGACTGTGAACTACCTGAAGAGTTAGCCAGACTTCTCAAGCAAGAGGAAAGGGTCATTGTGCCTCATCAGGAGGATATTGAAGTTATCAATCTGGGCACCGAGGATGATAAGAAGGAGGTTAAAGTAGGGGCTGCATTGGAAGACAGAGTCAAGAGAAGATTAGTTGAAATGCTCCGTGAGTATAAGGATATCTTCGCTTGGTCTTACCAAGACATGCCTGGGCTGGATACAGATATTGTGGTACACCAGTTACCTCTCAGAGAAGAATGTCCGCCAGTCAAACAGAAGTTGAGACGAACAAGGCCTGACATGGCAGTCAAGATCAAAGAAGAGGTTCAGAAGGAGTTGAATGATGGGTTTCTTGCTGTCACGAATTACCCTCTGTGGGTCGCTAATATCGTTCCTGTTCCTAAGAAAGATGGAAAGGTACGGATGTGTGTTAATTACCGAGATCTGAATAAAGCGAGCTCAAAAGATGATTTCCCGCTCCCCCATATCGATGTGTTGGTTGCTAACACCGCTCAGTATTCTGTATTTTCATTCATGGATGGCTTCTCTGGGTATAACCAAATCAAGATGGCCCTAGAAGACATGGAGAAAACTACCTTCATCACACCATGGGGGACTTTTTGCTACAAGGTAATGCCTTTTGGATTGAAAAATGCAGGGGCAACTTATCAGCGGGCAATGGTCACTTTGTTTCATGATATGATTCATCATGAGGTTAAAGTCTATGTTGATGACATGATTGCAAAGTCACAGACAAAGGAAGGACATCTGGTCGATCTTCTGAAATTGTTCGAAAGGTTGAGGAAGTTCTGTCGCTTGCGCGAAAATAAGGTGCCGGCATGACAGAAGAGTCGCCACCTTTCGTTATTTATCCCTCAGAGCGGGAAAGGAAACGATCGGAAAAACCTGACGAATAAGGGTAAGACAAGGTCATCGCAACCATTGTATGGGTTCGGGAGTCGGTTACGCAAGGGGAAGGTATTAGCACCCCTCACGTCCGTCGTACTCGACGGGATCCTCGCTTGTTTGTTTACTTGGACGGGTTGGTTATAATCTATCTACCTATCAAGGCTGGCTGAAAAAGAAAAGAAAAATGACTCGGCAAAGCGTCGCGCTTTATGCCTACGTATTCCCGTCTAGAACGAGAAATCAGAGTCAACGTAGTTCGGCTAACTACAGGATTACGGGGAAAGGTTGCTAGCTAGGATATCGCATCCTATGCCTACGTACTTTCATCTGGTATGAAAGATCAGAGCAAACGTAGTTCGGCTTACTACGGGTTATCTCCTGAAAGAAGTGTTTTTTATTGTGTTTGCGATCTCAATCGCACTAGAGACTATGACCTGAGAGTGAATGCGTCGCATGTCACCCAAAAGGTACCACACTAAACATCCATCCTCAGATAGCTTAAGGCTCGTAACGTACGAAAGAAATCATTCATGATTACTGTATCTTAGGCTGCTTCGAGATGAGAAGAGAACAGGCCCAACTAGGAGGGAGACTATCAAGTCCTACTGTTATCATGCCATGGATTCATCCTATGGTTGAGGTTTGAACAGGGAACTCCTAGATGTTGTCATGCATAGGTTTCAACCTAAAAGTCTATCATCAAATCCTCATCAGAGGAAATGAGAGTCCTAAGGGATCATGTCAATGATACACCAAAACAGACAAAAGCATCAGCTTTAACAGTAAAATTCATGCAATGCAAGTGAGGGAGGAAATGTGTGTGGGGCTTCAGCCTCCACAAGCTCGTCTCGACCTCAAGCCAGTCATGAAATAACAGTAATCATACTGAAGATAAACAACATGCTATCAAGCAATATACAGATAAAAGAAATGAAGTGCCATCAGGCAAACAAAGCACACTTGAGAAAGAATCAACTCTCTAATCCTGACCCTAACACAGAATCCTGATCAAATCTAAGCAAAGCCCTAAAGCAAAACCTAACCAAAGGAGAAAACAATCCCAATCTTCAAGCTTCAAAACAAGCTTACCAAAGAAAGGGAGCTAAGTAAGCAGACTCATAGTGTCTTCCTCAGGAAAGCACTAGGAGGTGTATACTCAGGAGTCATATCCTATGTGGCTCCACCACTGTGATCAGTTTACATTCCTCCTCAGGAGAAACTAAACTCACAAGCAGGCTCCAACATCACTGGATATTTAGGAAATCCTATCTGAACTAGTGGAACTAAATGAATAGACCCATAGGACCTTCCTCAGGAAAGTACTAGGAGGCTTCCACTTAGGAGTTGTATCCTATGTGGCTCAACAACTGTGATCAGTTTACATTCCTCCTCAGGAGAAATTAAACTCACAAGTTGGCTCCAACATCATCGGATACTTGAGAAATCCTAGATAAACTAATGGAACTAAGTGAATAGACCCATAGGACCTTCCTCAGGAAAGTACTAGGAGGCTTCCACTTAGGAGTTGTATCCCATGTGGCTCAACAACTGTGATCAGTTTACATTCCTCCTCAGGAGAAATTAAACTCACAAGTTGGCTCCAACATCATTGGATACTTAAGAAAGAGGTGAGAAGAAAGAATGAAAGTCATTCACAGTGCCTTCCTCAGGAAAGTACCATGAACTTCCCTCAGACTTCAGGATCTCAAACCTCACAGACAGGGAATAATCCAAGCTCTGGGTCTCCGGGTCTTGATCTACAATCTTCTCTTCCATCATGCTCTCCAACAAGATCTTCAAGACAACCCAAGCCCCACAACAAATTCCCCAAAATAAACCTCAAAGGTGAACAGATAACCACAGAACAGACACAATCAATAGGCAACTTCAGAAAATACCTAAAAATACTAAACCAATGGGGAAAAATCTAACAATTATTCACAAGGGTCTACAATATCTATCCATAACATCCACATAGGCTCCTACCCAAAAATCAAGACAAAACTATCTAAAGAAAATGAAATTCCTTACCTATGCACAACCTAAACCCTAATTAGGATACCCTAATGATAACCTAATTAAACTAATCAAATCTAATCTAAAAATCTAGTAATAAATCCAGGGAATACTATGATCTAATATCTAATTACACAAAAAAGAATGAGTTAAAAAGACTAAAGGAAGGTCCCAAAAGAAATTCTACAAAATCATGCACTAAATTAATCCTATTTTAAAGCTATTTAAAAGAAAAATATATTAAAAATATGAAAAGAAAATAAAATGGATATTTTATTTATTTATAATTTTCTAGACAGGTTTATTAACATATAGGAAAAAGAAGAATTAAAAAATATGCATTTTTGGATTTTATATGAATTTTACAAATGCAAGAAAATACTAAAAGAATTAAAAAATAAAAGAAAACACTTAAAGGGAAAGGGGGTGTAAATAGCAGGACAGGTTAGTTGTTTTCACTTGGGCCAGATCATGGTGGGGTGCGAAGAGAATATATTGCTGAGCCCACGCGCCTCACTAATTGAAACGGCAACGTTTCAATTTGAACTTTTTCCCTCCGTTATCTTATTTGAATGCCAACCGTTAGATCAAGGGAAAGAGTCAAGGGATTGGAACTGATCCAAGGGTCCAGGGCTTTCGTCCCCAAACACAAACCCTAAGTTTCAGAAAAATGCTTCCATGCACTAATGTTCTAGCATCTTGTTCTCTCTCTACAGGCCATGATTTTCCACGATTCCAAAACAAAAGATGCACTACTCATTAAGAAGAACAAAATGATACGTACCAATTCTCCTAATTCTTTCTAAGTAATCCTAACTGAAGCTTGCAAGATCGTGGTCCAAATGAAATTCACCTGATATCAACTGTTATCAACCTTCATCATCCTTACATCTAATGGTCTACAGATATTCTACAAGCTAGCCTAACTACTCTAAACCAAATCTTGATAACTAAAACTCCAAATTCAATCAATTCTTGAAGATCTAAGATTCTTGGCTCTGTTGTGAATTGTCATGGAATGAGCTATACTTCCTAGGATTTCATCATCTACCCTAGTACATTGATTCTAAACCTATAAAACTAATCAAGACTATATAATTTAAGAGAATGGTGATGGAAAAAGAACCTGTCAAGAGGTTATGGTAGAGACTCGTGTGGATGCTTTCAAGCCTTGGAACTTCTTCAAAAGGATCCTTGGATGATCAATGGCCTTCTGTTTTCACTTGTGATGAAGGAGAAGGTCTGCAATGGAAGGAAACCAGAATTGCTTCAACTTGAAGAAACCTCTTCAATGGATGCTTCTCCCTCTCTCTCCCCTCTGAATTCTCTTGCTATCACCAACCCTCACCAACCTTGAACACTATGTGATACACTCTTCTTATAGTAGTGGATGGAAGTCACTAGAAACATCTAGAATCCTCTAGAAAGTTCATGAACTTCTCCTTAAATGAGACTTTGAAAATCTCATATCCCTTGTATTAAGCCTTGTATTCTATGCCAAAATGCCTTAATATGAGATATTGAGTGATAAGGAATGAAATCAGCCCTTTACTTTTCCTTGTGCAAGCCTTTTCAAAGTTGCCTTCTTTTGCAAGTAACACTTTTCCAAAGGAACCTCATTTTTTAAGCCTCAGATGAAAAATCCACTTGAACCAAAGTTCTTAAAATGTGTCTTACACTCAAAATGGACTATTGGATGACCTATATTGGATTTCTAGATCCTCCAAACCAATATTCCAACTTGGCATGAATTAACTTATAAGCCATTTTTAGTTCATTTTTAACCAATCATGCAAATCCATGCTATGAGCTTTTCCAAACTTTCATGACCTTCTTTCTAGACTTAAAATCACATTTTGAACAACTTTCATGTTTTGAGTTTTTTCATTTGAGGCTTGGAAATAGGAGATATGGCCTTTGCTTAAAATGACCTATAACTGACAAATGACCAAAATACCCCTGCCTTGTTCAAACCATAAGTTGAGTTCCACAAATCCTATCAAGGACTTCTACCACTCAAATTAAAGCTAAGGAGATGCCCTTCAACATTCATGTTGACCAAGAGATCATAGGAATCATCCTACTAGGGCAAAAGTTGTCTGCAAGTTGGGTGACCTTCAAGGACCCAAATTCACACATCTCAGCTGACCTGTAATTTGTCAAAACCATAACTTGAGCTCTGCAACTCCTATCAAGGACTTCCACCACTCAAATTAAATATAAGAACAAGCTCTACAACATTCATGTTGTGGGGTAGATGAAATATCAATCACATATAGAGCTAAAACTGCCTGGAAGATAGGGATCAAATTAGGGTTTTTCCACTGACAATCCTCAGAAACCCTAACTCAAAACCTCTCAAACTCTTCAATCATGATGAGTTGGTCTAGGAATCATCTTCATAACATCTCTATGCATCATTCCAAGATCTCATGGCCCTTGGATTAGGTCTCAACCTTCTCCAAATTTTCAGTTATCCTAGGGCTGACCCAGTCAAAACCCTAATTCTACCATTCATGGTTGAATCTCCTGAACTCTTGCATAATGACCTCTCTGGGCTTCATGAAGGCTATCAAGACATCTCATAGGCTTTCTCAAAACATCAAGTTCATTCTCAAGGTCTCAGAATCATCTGAGGAACACCCACAATTCTCAAGCTATGAAGCACACAACCCTGGTTTCAACCCACTCCTCTGGGGATCTCTTGAACTTTCTGATGAAGGTATCAATTTTCAAACACTCAGTGAATAAATAATTGTTGGTCAAATTTTGGGGTGCAACAGCTGCCCCTATTCAAACGGCTTGAACCTGTCTGGGTGAGAAGCGAACAACTCTCAACCAATCAGGGTGCGAGACGATTGAATATCGGTAAACCCGAAAATTTGCCAACCGCGCGAGCACACGGTACTCTGCGGGGAACCAATCTTCGAATATTGCAATGCTAGCTGCACGGCAACTAGCTGGAGAGATACTGAACTGACATCGCCGTCAGTCATTCACATTAACTTCTTCTGATATTGCTTTCAAATAACCACACCACCCAACATCGTCGCTGGAGGACTAACCTATCAGATATACCCAACATCGCCGCTGGAACTGAATCACCTGACATCGCCGTCAAGAACAACCACAACTCGGGGAAACAAGCGTCCAACATCGCCGCCGGAGGCCTAAACCTGAATCACCAAAATACCCAACATCGCCGCTGGAGAAACACATCAATGAACAAAATACCCCGCATCGCCGCTGGAGAAAATACACCTCTGAATTAAGTATCCCGCATCGCTGCTGGAGAACTAAATCTGTCAAAATACCCCGCATTGCCGCTGGAGAAACACATCTGACAGAATACCCCGCATCGCCGCTGGAGAAAATACATCTCTGAACAAAGTACCCCGCATCGCCGCTGGAGAAAATACAACAATGAACAAAATACCCCGCATCGCCGCTGGAAAACTAAATCTGACATCGCCGTCGGAAACAAACATCCTCTTATAGACACTCGACATCGCCGTCGTACAAACATCATCTTTACTGGGGATTTAAAGAGTCTGACCTCGCCGTCAAACAAATATCCAACCTCGCCGTCGAACAAACATAATCTGACCTCGCCGTCAAATCCAAACGTTCAACCTCGCCGTCGAACAAACATAATCTGACCTCGCCGTCAAATCCAAACGTTCAACCTCGCCGTCGAACAAACATCCAACCTCGCCGCCGGACAAATGATGATCTAACCTCGCCGTCAAATCCGAACGTTCAACCTCGCCGTCGAACAAACATCCAACCTCGCCGCCGGACAAATGATGATCTAACCTCGCCGTCAAATCCAAACGTTCAACCTCGCCGTCGAACAAACATAATCTGACCAACTCGTACCTGGGGTTCACCCCTGGTAAATGGAACAAAAGGTACACTTGCGTATCTGAAACTACTCCGCTGGGAATGAGAGACTTAACCGAGCACACTCTGATCTGGGGTTCACCCTCAGAACCGTAACGAACATCGGAATATTGCTGCACACTGCCTGCCGTAGAACTTCAACATTAAAGATATATGCAACCCTGGCCCCTGGCCACTTCCAGCTTCAGCTAGAAAACAATCTTCAAGTATTTCTGAAGATGGATGGAACCCTGGCCCCTGGCCACTCCATATCCGCTGGAGAATCTTCAAGTTCTTCTGAAGAAAGATGAAACCCTGCCCGTCGGCTATTCCAGCTTCAGCTAGAAAAAATAAACATCCTTGTCCTCCAAGGATGTAAACTTTGCCCGTCGGCAACTCTGCAGGAGGTATCTTCGACTTCAGTCTGAAGAAATGGTCCTTGGCCTTCAAGGATACATGGATATGCCTTCAGGCCACTCCGCCTCTGCTATAGAGCATCCGAGACTTCAGTCAGGGATACATTTCGGCCTTCAGTCCGAAAAATGAATCCTCGGTCATTCATGACCTTGGGGATAACCTTGCCCTTAGGCACCTTCGCTTCAGCTTAGGAAATCTGTGACCTCAGTCAAAGAAATGGTATCCTGAGCCATTCATGACTCTACGGGGATTCAACACTTTGCCTTCAGGAAAAACTCCGCTTCAGCTGGAGAAACATCTTCGACTTCAGTCAGAAGAAACACTATTCACCTGATCGCAATTAATCATCACCTCAGGACAACTGACTTGGTCTTCAGACCAACACGGATCACTTTGCCGTATCCACAAGCTTTGGAACCTTGTCTTCAGCCACACGTTGATTCATCAACAAGGACATCTGAGCTCACAGGAACCTTTGATACCTCCTTCGGGCGTTCACGAGGTCCATCTTCAGATTAGACATCATTGTTGGAGCAGACATATCACGCTGCTGAGGATTTCAAGAATCATTTTGAACAAACAAATTCGTCGGGCACCTTCAAGAATCATCCTGAACCGATAACCATTCTGGAGACTATATTCTGCTGGGTATTCCAGGAATCTTCCTGGGCAACTCTTGCTGGGACGCTACTGGGGAGCTCAAGTATCATCCTGAACAAACAACTCGGGAAACTGCGCTGAGGTCTTAAGAGTCATCTTAAGCAAACCGGCCCTGCTGAGGAATTCGAGAATCATCTTTAACTGAAGACTTCACTGGGGATCTCAAAAATCATCTTGAGCGAGCGACCGTGGGGATTACACCGGGGTCTTGGGAATCATCTCAAGAAATCGACCTTGTTGGAGAGAATATCAGGAATCGTCCTGAGCAACTGGTCTCTTGGTGGAACACCTGTAAAACAAGGATGATATTGACCTAGATCATGTTTATGATGCATATGCTTCTGCGCCATGCCCCACACGGTGGGAATGCTATGCGTTTATGCTAAATGCCATGCAATCATGCACGATGTTATGCAACGTTAAATGCTATGCAGTGTTAAATGCTATGCAGTCATGCACAATGATGCGATCCCGTTAGCAAAATAAATGCTGGGGGGAGGAAACCCTTTTGTCAAGGAGACAAGAACTACTCAGGTAGAGGGATCATCCTGCTGAGGAGAGCGCGGACACGCCAATATCAATCAGGCTCTGCCTGGGGAATTGATCTTCGGTTGACTGCTGCAGGGGAAACAACTTCAGCTGATTACTGCAGGGGAACGAATTTCTACGAGAACTTGGACCTGCTGATACCAATCGCGAGGTTAAACTGCGTGGCCGTCTCGGATACTCTCCTGGGGATAACCACTCTGTGGGGAAACAACTTCAGCTGCTCCACACTCCACTGGGGAAAATCAATCATGATCTGATCAACTTCCAAGGACTCGGCTCTCTTGGGCATCTGCAAACTTGGCTGAAGAAGGAGAAATCATTCTGCTTCGCTGGAGAGAGTGCGGCTCTGGGAAACACAGCATCAGCTGCCCCACGCTCTGCTAGGGTACATCCACTCAAGGTCTCAACTGCTTCTAAGGATTCTGCTTTTCTGCGGACTCAGCCGGGGAGAGAAATCATTCTACTTCACTGGAGAGTACGACTCTGATGAGGAATTTCAATTTCGCTGGGGAAGAAAGAATCATCTGACTTCGGGGGAGAGCACATTTCTACAGGGGAATACAACATCAGCTGTTCCAACACTCTGCTGGGAAGAGGGAATTATCCAACTTCAGGAGAGAGCATAACTCTGGTGGGAAATTTCAATTCCGCTGGAGACTTCAGTCTGGCACCATCAGTTACTGCATCCTTCGGCATACGAACAGCTTCCTACAAGACTTGCACTTGTGACCCGGTGCTGGGGGGGCACCTGTTTCAGCGACTTTACTGGGGAAGACACGAGCCTTGGTACCCGAACACTTCTATGGAATCTGCACTTGTGACCCGGTGCTGGGGAAACGACATCGTTCTTTGGTGCTTGACTCAGCTGATGAGGTGACATTCCTTCTGGATGCGTCTGCTTGGGGACGAGAATCATCCCTACCTGGGGAGATATATCAATGCTCACTATCTTGCGTTCAGATGCTGCGGCGGAGAGACTACTGAACTCTGCTGGAGAAGGAGGACTTGCCCTGCCTCGGGGATATCAATCCTGGTCTACTGAGGGCAATCTTAACCCTAATCTGACAAGGGATAAACGCTATCTCAATTTGCCGCAGTCTCCAACTGCACAAGGGGAACAACCTTAAACCGTACATCTCTGCCGAGAAACAATCCTGATTCACCAACGTCGACACAGGGAATACAGGCTACTAATCATGAGTCAAGTAACAGGTTAGGCTGGAGGATAGCAATCCAATGACCGCAAGGCTTCTTCAGAAGGGTCAGGTTTTGGCAGGGTAAGGACACGACTCCCCGACACTCAATTCTTGCTAGGGTGAACAAACTCATTTGAACAACTTGCCCCAGCGCAATTCAACTTGCCCCCATCCGACCTTTGGGAATAATTCATTCTGAGACGAAAACAAATGGCAACAAGACAATCTTCCGAGGGCTTGCCCCAGCATCTGCACAACGGGAGGATTCATCCTCAACTAATCAACTCTCAGCATGGTCGGCTTCAATACCTCTGAAGTAGTTTGCCCCTGAACGAGCGATGAGCGACTCAACATGCTCTGATCGAACACTGGAGGAATATGCCCTTAAATCGCAAGAATTCTGGATAACTGCCCCTGATTAGGTCTCGAGAAAATTCACTTCTGATCAACTGCTTCTTGCATAAACCGCCCCATAATCCACTGATGCTCCGGGACTTGTCCTCAGAAAAACCGGTTCCAAACTCACTGGAAGTCAATGCCCCAGATTCACAGGGCTTCACGGCGCACCGTTCCGATCCAGACCTCTGGCGATTCAGTCCTGATTGACTATTCCCTGTTTAAGTTCCTTCGTACCAGCTACCAACCTGCAATAAAAATTGTTTATTCACGAATGGTAATTCTAATGCAGTGTTCATGCAAATTTCGAAAAAAATGTTGTACTGTCACTCATTTACGTGTCATGCTAGTGAGTGACGAATGAACCAAAGAGTTCAAACGTAGTGCTGATGCGATCAGTGAAAAATGCGATAAGGATATTATTAGCAAATCATGAAGGAGTCAGGTTACTCAACCTTATCGTAATGCGCGTTCAGAATAAACCCTGCCTCAATTAGGTCTTTTAAGGGTTGTGTCGTGGTCGGGTTCACGGCTAGCGAAACAAAGGATATTTGGCTCAAATTATGATTTGTACCCACCCCTTCTACGTGATGATCTCCGATCCTAAAGTCCAGTTAACTTGGCTCGAGCGCTCGCCTCTTCGAGAGGTATGTTGAACATCGGGAACAACTGGTTAAAGAATTCACAAGGTGTTTCGGAGTGACAGTTACTCCTTTTTCGTTTTTTGTGCCTGTGTCTACACGATTTCGTCCTTGTTCGAGGATTTTTCTCTTTTATAATCCTTTCTTTTTCATTCTTTTGTTTTGATTCCCTAATTTTTGCCTGGACTGACTCCTTTCGAGTTCTTTTCGATTTTTCTTTTGAAGTCCAGCGGGATGCCCTGATTTTTTTGCCTAAGTATTTGCTTTCTAGCTTTTCTTTTTTTACTTAGCGGGCTTTCTTATTCCTTTTTCTTTTTGGAACGAGTCGTGCGACACCGGTTGTCTCGATTGCTCCGAAAGGATTGTAACTGTCTCACTCCTGATTGGTGAGGTTTAACCATTGTGGTTGATGAGGTACGACCTCTGGAGAGGAACATGATGTGATTGGTCCTCGAAGGACAACACTCCTCTATAAGACTTGAACGCTCGATCAAGCTAACTGACAACTACCCTGCCCCGGGTTAAGATGTGAGGGTTCAAAAGTCTGAAAGAAACTCCTACTTCTCGGCTCGAAGTGGTTAACAAGGGATTCTCTTCCTTATCTCTCCGGTGTTTAGGGATTTGAAACACTGCCTTGTACGTCATCGGCAATGTTTTATCTGAAAGCATACGATCATCGGTTATGAGTATTCAGTTTCATCATCCTCCCTCCGCTCATTGCTAATCATAGTAAGAAATCGGAGTAAATAAAATGCAAGTGTCAGTGTAATGCAGTAAATGAGTGACAACGACATAATTAGTTCAGAAAAAATGCATAGTCACTTTATTAACATCACCATTCGAAACATACAATGTTTAACAGCAAGTAGTAACTAACAGAAAAGAAACTACAAATGCAAAATGGTAAAAAGTCCGAGGACTGCCAATGCTGAGGACGTCTGCCTGTCTGGATCACTAGCTTTTGGAAATAACCCTCTAAATCTGCGAGCTCAAACAGCTGAGAGGTTGTCACGTACAACCAAAACTCCGTCTGGGAAGGAAACACACCCTTGGTCGATCAATTGTTGCACTTTTGCCTGGAAAGCCTTGCAATCTTCAGTTGAATGCCCCGGAGATCCACCATGGTAGCCACACTGAGCATGAGGATTGTACCCTGGAGGGTAAGGCTCTGGCACGGGCTTGAGAGCTTTCGGTTCCACCAAGGAATTCTGAACCAACAGCGGAAGAATCTGGCTATACGGCACAGGCACTGGATGGAAAGAAGCATTCCTTTGCTCTAAGTGGTTGCGAGGTCTCTTGTGATCCCGGTGCTGGTATTCTTTCCTCCCATGAGCAAGAGGTCGTCGTTTCTGAGTGGCAACGGTCTCTTGTTTAGGCGCTTGCGCCCTTGAGCTTGATCCCGGCAGAAACTGCGAGCGAGGCGATTCAGTCACCAAAGGTTGAGGGACGTATTCAAGATCTTTCTCAACTTCAGGCAAGGGAATGGAATTATTCACTTCTTCTGCAGGATATGGGATGAACTTTCCCGATGCTCTCATGCCGCCCGGCACAAGCCTAATTGTCCTTGAGCCAATAAGGTCCTGAATCTTATTCTTGAGAGCCTTGCATGTTTCAACATGGTGCCCTGGTGCTCCTGAGTGGAAATCACAATGCATGCTGAGATCAATGTCTGGTGACATGTCATCTGGTGGATCTGAGGTCCGAAGCTTGAGAACACGATTCTGAACCAACAGTGGCAACAGCTGGGCATAACTCACAGGTAGTGGGTCCACAGCTCTATCAAGTAGCTTCTTCTTTTGACTATAACCTCCAGGGTTATTCTGAGATGCCTGGCGCGGCTGCTGACGAGACAGGTCTCGAGCTTCATGTTGTGTAGAGGGTCCATGAGGTCCACTTGGCTTCAGCACAGGTGGCACTGACGGCAATGGGGGAGGCACTTTGGTCTCCTCCTTGGGTGCTTGACCACTCTCCTTATTTAGCATACTTCTCACCACTCCCATGAGAAAGCTCAACTGATTCTGCAACTGCTGATTCTCCTCCCTGAGTACTTGCTGGTCCAGACGCACTGCCCGTATGTCATTCATGACCTGCCCCAGCTGGCTTTGAATTTTCCCCAGTTCAACTTGTACCTGCTCCATTAGTCTGAGTTGCTCAATTCTGAGTCAAACCTGCAAACACAAGGGTTAGAAGACAAGCCCCGACTTCTGTCATGCAAGATGAATTATGCTAATGCCATGGGTGTTTGTACGTTTAGGGGATCACCCCTAATTCTGGTGTCAACGTGCCAACGTGGTGTCAATGCAGTGATAATACTGGATCCATTCATGGAAGAAAACATCTCATATTGCTCGGGACACCAGAATCAGGGTACGAAATACGCCCGCAGCACCGACACATGCTAATGGAATGCAAACATGAATATGCGAGCTAATGCAAAATGCAGGCATGCAATAATGTATCCAGGTGGCTGCTGTGGAGATTCGGTATCAACGGTCACTGATGAGAAGGAAACCCCGGTGTAAAACCACTGATCTGATCTGCTGAGAATAACCATAGGATCGAGATCAAAGTTCTGCTCTGTCAAGAGTAAGTGCCTGATAATAAGGACCCGGGATGCATGGTCAGAAAATGTCCGCTGATGAAGTCTTCAGACCCCAAATCAAAAATCTGCCCTATCCAGAACAAACACACAGCTGCTGATGAGATCTTCAGATCCCCACTCAAAATCTGCCCTATCAAGAACAAATAACAACCGCTGATGAGATCCTCAGACCCCACTCAAAAATCTGCTCCATCCAGGACAAACCTCTGATAACAATACTCTGATCGAAACCTGCTTTACCAGGAACAGACATACATCCGATGATAAAATCCTCTGATCAACAAACTCGCTCTGTCAAGAACAGTCAAATCTGCAACTGAGAACTTCGGTACCAACATAACTGATTCACTGTCAAGAAAACCAGGTAGTCTGGAGGTCAAAGTTTCCTGCAATATCCCAACCCCACTCACAGGTATGGACCTAATCCATGGACAAAGGTACGACATCCTATGCGGTCATCAGCGTCACAGACTTTCATGAGTGACGATACGATTCCCAGAAGGAGTGGCATCAACAAGTCATGAAGAGGCCTCACTTAGCTGATTTCCAAATGATCGGTCCCCAGAGTCAACAATCCTCACGTCTGGACTCCCCTCAGATCCTCAGGACCGGAAAGGAGCACCTCTGCAAGAATCTCGTCTGAGTGCAGATTTTCGTAGGGAACTGTGCCTGCTCAGCAGACAGGTTCGTCTACTACTTCTCCGCAACTATATCTAGGTGTGTACTCAAGCCCAGGTCCGGCTTTTCACTCACAGTAACATCCCTCTCCCACAGCAGTACAGATAATCATATCAAACTGGAAATAAAATGCGGGAAATAAAATGCGGGAAGTAAAAATGCGATAAATAAACGCAACCCAACAAGCAAACATACACGCGCTAGGATTGACTCTCATAGGGAACCGGAGAACCAGAGATTCTGGGTTCGATCCCCAGCAGAGTCGCCAGCTGTCGCTTGCGCGAAAATAAGGTGCCGGCATGACAGAAGAGTCGCCACCTTTCGTTATTTATTCCTCAGAGCGGGAAAGGAAACGATCGGAAAAACCTGACGAATAAGGGTAAGACAAGGTCATCGGAACCATTGTCTGGGTTCGGGAGTCGGTTACGCAAGGGGAAGGTATTAGCACCCCTCACGTCCGTCGTACTCGACGGGATCCTCGCTTGTTTGTTTACTTGGACGGGTTGGTTATAATCTATCTACCTATCAAGGCTGGCTGAAAAAGAAAAGAAAAATGACTCGGCAAAGCGTCGCGCTTTATGCCTACGTATTCCCGTCTAGAACGAGAAATCAGAGTCAACGTAGTTCGGCTAACTACAGGATTACGGGGAAAGGTTGCTAGCTAGGATATCGCATCCTATGCCTACGTACTTTCATCTGGTATGAAAGATCAGAGCAAACGTAGTTCGGCTTACTACGGGTTATCTCCTGAAAGAAGTGTTTTTTATTGTGTTTGCGATCTCAATCGCACTAGAGACTATGACCTGAGAGTGAATGCGTCGCATGTCACCCAAAAGGTACCATACTAAACATCCATCCTCAGATAGCTTAAGGCTCGTAACGTACGAAAGAAATCATTCATGATTACTGTATCTTAGGCTGCTTCGAGATGAGAAGAGAACAGGCCCAACTAGGAGGGAGACTATCAAGTCCTACTGTTATCATGCCATGGATTCATCCTATGGTTGAGGTTTGAACAGGGAACTCCTAGATGTTGTCATGCATAGGTTTCAACCTAAAAGTCTATCATCAAATCCTCATCAGAGGAAATGAGAGTCCTAAGGGATCATGTCAATGATACACCAAAACAGACAAAAGCATCAGCTTTAACAGTAAAATGCATGCAATGCAAGTGAGGGAGGAAATGTGTGTGGGGCTTCAGCCTCCACAAGCTCGTCTCGACCTCAAGCCAGTCATGAAATAACAGTAATCATACTGAAGATAAACAACATGCTATCAAGCAATATACAGATAAAAGAAATGAAGTGCCATCAGGCAAACAAAGCACACTTGAGAAAGAATCAACTCTCTAATCCTGACCCTAACACAGAATCCTGATCAAATCTAAGCAAAGCCCTAAAGCAAAACCTAACCAAAGGAGAAAACAATCCCAATCTTCAAGCTTCAAAACAAGCTTACCAAAGAAAGGGAGCTAAGTAAGCAGACTCATAGTGTCTTCCTCAGGAAAGCACTAGGAGGTGTATACTCAGGAGTCATATCCTATGTGGCTCCACCACTGTGATCAGTTTACATTCCTCCTCAGGAGAAACTAAACTCACAAGCAGGCTCCAACATCACTGGATATTTAGGAAATCCTATCTGAACTAGTGGAACTAAATGAATAGACCCATAGGACCTTCCTCAGGAAAGTACTAGGAGGCTTCCACTTAGGAGTTGTATCCTATGTGGCTCAACAACTGTGATCAGTTTACATTCCTCCTCAGGAGAAATTAAACTCACAAGTTGGCTCCAACATCATCGGATACTTGAGAAATCCTAGATAAACTAATGGAACTAAGTGAATAGACCCATAGGACCTTCCTCAGGAAAGTACTAGGAGGCTTCCACTTAGGAGTTGTATCCCATGTGGCTCAACAACTGTGATCAGTTTACATTCCTCCTCAGGAGAAATTAAACTCACAAGTTGGCTCCAACATCATTGGATACTTAAGAAAGAGGTGAGAAGAAAGAATGAAAGTCATTCACAGTGCCTTCCTCAGGAAAGTACTATGAACTTCCCTCAGACTTCAGGATCTCAAACCTCACAGACAGGGAATAATCCAAGCTCTGGGTCTCCGGGTCTTGATCTACAATCTTCTCTTCCATCATGCTCTCCAACAAGATCTTCAAGACAACCCAAGCCCCACAACAAATTCCCCAAAACAAACCTCAGAGGTGAACAGATAACCACAGAACAGACACAACCAATAGGCAACTTCAGAAAATACCTAAAAATACTAAACCAATGGGTAAAAATCTAACAATTATTCACAAGGGTCTACAATATCTATCCATAACATCCACATAGGCTCCTACCCAAAAATCAAGACAAAACTATCTAAAGAAAATGAATTTCCTTACCTATGCACAACCTAAACCCTAATTAGGATACCCTAATGATAACCTAATTAAACTAATCAAATCTAATCTAAAAATCTAGTAATAAATCCAGGGAATACTATGATCTAATATCTAATTACACAAAAAAGAATGAGTTAAAAAGACTAAAGGAAGGTCCTAAAAGAAATACTACAAAATCATGCACTAAATTAATCCTATTTTAAAGCTATTTAAAATAAAAATCTATTAAAAATATGAAAAGAAAATAAAATGGAGATTTTATTTATTTATAATTTTCTAGACAGGTTTATTAACATATAGGAAAAAGAAGAATTAAAAAATATGCAATTTTGGATTTTATATGAATTTTACAAATGCAAGAAAATACTAAAAGAATTAAAAAATAAAAGAAAACACTTAAAGGGAAAGGGGGTGTAAATAGCAGGACAGGTTAGTTGTTTTCACTTGGGCCAGATCATGGTGGGGTGCGAAGAGATTATATTGTTGAGCCCACGCGCCTCACTAATTGAAACGGCAGCGTTTCAATTTGAACTTTTTCCCTCTGTTATCTTATTTGAATGCTAACCGTTAGATCAAGGGAAAGAGTCAAGGGATTGGAACTGATCCAAGGGTCCAGGGCTTTCGTCCCCAAACACAAACCCTAAGTTTCAGAAAAATGCTTCCATGCACTAATGTTCTAGCATCTTGTTCTCTCTCTACAGGCCATGATTTTCCACGATTCCAAAACAAAAGATGCACTACTCATTAAGAAGAACAAGATGATACGTACCAATTCTCCTAATTCTTTCTAAGTAATCCTAACAGAAGCTTACAAGATTGTGGTCCAAATGAAATTCACCTGATATCAACTGTTATCAACCTTCATCATCCTTACATCTAATGGTCTACAGATATTCTACAAGCTAGCCTAACTACTCTAAACCAAATCTTGATAACTAAAACTCCAAATTCAATCAATTCTTGAAGATCTAAGATTCTTGGCTCTGTTGTGAATTGTCATGGAATGAGCTATACTTCCTAGGATTTCATCATCTACCCTAGTACATTGATTCTAAACCTATAAAACTAATCAAGACTATATAATTTAAGAGAATGGTGATGGAAAAAGAACCTGTCAAGAGGTTATGGTAGAGACTCGTGTGGATGCTTTCAAGCCTTGGAACTTCTTCAAAAGGATCCTTGGATGATCAATGGCCTTCTGTTTTCACTTGTGATGAAGGAGAAGGTCTGCAATGGAAGGAAACCAGAATTGCTTCAACTTGAAGAAACCTCTTCAATGGATGCTTCTCCCTCTCTCTCCCCTCTGAATTCTCTTGCTATCACCAACCCTCACCAACCTTGAACACTATGTGATACACTCTTCTTATAGTAGTGGATGGAAGTCACTAGAAACATCTAGAATCCTCTAGAAAGTTCATGAACTTCTCCTTAAATGAGACTTTGAAAATCTCATATCCCTTGCATTAAGCCTTGTATTCTATGCCAAAATGCCTTAATATGAGATATTGAGTGATAAGGAATGAAATCAGCCCTTTACTTTTCCTTGTGCAAGCCTTTTCAAAGTTGCCTTCTTTTGCAAGTAACACTTTTCCAAAGGAACCTCATTTTTTAAGCCTCAGATGAAAAATCCACTTGAACCAAAGTTCTTAAAATGTGTCTTACACTCAAAATG
The DNA here is from genome assembly GCA_963859935.3 of Lathyrus sativus. NCBI lineage: Eukaryota > Viridiplantae > Streptophyta > Magnoliopsida > Fabales > Fabaceae > Lathyrus > Lathyrus sativus. The sequence goes on along the minus strand of OZ012740.1, from coordinate 276,225,015 downwards.
GACTATTGGATGACCTATATTGGATTTCTAGATCCTCCAAACCAATATTCCAACTTGGCATGAATTAACTTATAAGCCATTTTTAGTTCATTTTTAACCAATCATGCAAATCCATGCTATGAGCTTTTCCAAACTTTCATGACCTTCTTTATAGACTTAAAATCACATTTTGAACAACTTTCATGTTTTGAGTTTTTTCATTTGAGGCTTGGAAATAGGAGATATGGCCTTTGCTTAAAATGACCTATAACTGACAAATGACCAAAATACCCCTGCCTTGTTCAAACCATAAGTTGAGTTCCACAAATCCTATCAAGGACTTCTACCACTCAAATTAAATCTAAGGAGATGCCCTTCAACATTAATGTTGACCAAGAGATCATAGGAATCATCCTACTAGGGAAAACGTTGTCTACAAGTTGGGTGACCTTCAAGGACCCAAATTCACACATCTCAGCTGACCTGTAATTTGTCAAAACCATAACTTGAGCTCTGCAACTCCTATCAAGGACTTCCACTACTCAAATTAAAGCTAAGAACAAGCTCTACAACATTCATGTTGTGGGGAAGATGAGATATCAATCACATCTAGAGCTAAAACTGCCTGGAAGATAGGGATCAAATTAGGGTTTTTCCACTGACAATCCTCAGAAACCCTAACTCAAAACCTCTCAAACTCTTCAATCATGATGAGTTGGTCTAGGAATCATCTTCATAACATCTCTATGCATCATTCCAAGATGTCATGGCCCTTGGATTAGGTCTCAACCTTCTCCAAATTTTCAGTTATCCTAGGGCTGACCCAGTCAAAACCCTAATTCTACCATTCATGGTTGAATCTCCTGAACTCTTGCATAATGACCTCTCTGGGCTTCATGAAGGCTATCAAGACATCTCATAGGCTTTCTCAAAACATCAAGTTCATTCTCAAGGTCTCAGAATCATCTGAGGAACACCCACAATTCTCAAGCTATGAAGCACACAACCCTGGTTTCAACCCACTCCTCTGGGGATCTCTTGAACTTTCTGATGAAGGTATCAATTTTCAAACACTCAGTGAATAAATAATTGTTGGTCAAATTTTGGGATGCAACAAGTTCAAGCTGAGGCTGAATCCTAACAAGTGCACCTTCGGGGTAAGATCTGGAAAGTTACTGGGTTTCATTGTCAGTGAAAAGGGTATTGAGGTAGATCCTGCCAAAATAAAAGCTATACAAGATATGCTTGAGCCAAGAACGGAAAAAGAGGTTTGTGGTTTCCTGGGGAGATTGAACTACATTGCAAGGTTCATATCTCATCTTACAGCCACTTGTGAACCAATATTCAAATTGCTAAGAAAAGATCAAACGGTCAGGTGGAATGAAAATTGCCAGAAAGCGTTCGAAAGAATAAAAGAATATCTGCAGGAACCTCCAATACTCATGCCTCCAGTTGTAGGGAGACCACTGATCATGTATCTCACGGTTCTTGAGAATTCAATGGGATGTATGCTCGGTTAACAAGACGAGTCAGGTAGAAAAGAGCATGCTATCTACTATCTGAGTAAGAAGTTCACTGATTGTGAGTCAAGATACTCGATACTGGAAAAAACATGTTGTGCACTCGCTTGGGCTGCTAAGCGTTTGAGACAGTACATGTTAAACCACACAACCCTGTTGATTTCGAAGATGGACCCGATCAAGTACGTATTTTAAAAACAAGCACTCTACGGAAGGATTGCCCGATGGAAAATGGTTTTAACAGAGTATGATATTCAGTATGTTTCCCAGAAAGCCATTAAGGGAAGCGTTCTGTCAGAATATCTCGCGGAACTGCCAATTGAGGATTATCAGCCGATGAAGTTTGATTTTCCAGATGAAGACGTCATGTTTTTGAAGATGAAAGACTGTGATGAGCCTTTACCCGACGAGGGTCCTGAGATTGGATCTCATTGGAAACTGGTTTTCAACAGAGCGGTTAATTCATATGGCAATGGGATTGGGGCTATTATTACTACTCCCAATGGTTCTCATATACCATTCACTGCCCGATTGACTTTTGCCTACACCAATAATGAAGTCGAGTACGAAGCGTGCATTATGGGTTTAGAAGAGGCCGTTGATATGAGGATCAAGAATCTGGAAGTGTACGGTGACTCAACATTAGTCGTTAACCAAATCAAAGGAGAGTGGGAAACTCGTCAGGTCAACCTGGTGCCTTACAGGGATTATGCGAGGAGATTATTGCCATTCTTTGATAGAATCGAGTTCCATCATGTGCCAAGAGTCGAGAATTAGATGGCAGATGCCTTGGCCACACTATCTTCGATGTACAAAGTGAATTTCTAGAATGAAGCTCTAGCCATCACCATTATGCGTCTTGATAAACCTGCTTTTGTGTTTGCAATTGAGAAAGCATCAGATGGAAAGCCTTGGTATTTTGATATCAAGCATTTTCTCAAGGCTTGGGAATACCCATATGGGGCATCCAGCAAAGATAAAAAGACCTTGAGGAGGTTAGCCAGTAATTTTTATCTGAACAAAGACGATGTGCTCTACAGGAGAAATTTCGACACGGTCTTGCTGCGCTGTGTTGATGAACTTGAAGCAAACTTGTTGATGGAGGAAGTCCACAAGGGTTCTTTTGGTACTCATGCCAATGGCTAGAAAATTGTTGAGAGCTGGGTATTATTGGATGACTATGGAATCCGATTGCTTCAAATACGCCAGAAAATGCCATAAATACCAGATTTATGCGAATAAGGTGCATGTGCCACCGACTTCTTTGAATGTGTTAACTTCTCCTTGGCCTTTTACTATGTGGGGAATCGATATGATCAGAAAGGTTGAGCCGACTTCTTCTAATGGACATCGCTTCATTCTGGTTGCGATTGATTACTTTACGAAGTGGGTAGAAGCGGCGTCCTACGCTAATGTCAAGAAACAGGTGGTCACCCGATTCATAAAGAAGGACATCATTTATCGTTATGGAATCCCTAAAAGAATCATTACCGATAATGGTTCAAATTTGAATAACAAAATGATGAAGGAACTGTGTCAGAGTTTCAAGATTGAGCATCACAATTCTTCTCCATATCGTCCGAAGATGAATGGCGTTGTTGAGGCAGCTAACAAGAATATCAAGAAGATTGTGCAGAAGATGGTAGTAACCTATAAGGACTGGCACGAGATGTTACCCTTTGCTCTTCACGGTTATCGTACTTCGGTGCGTACATCGACCGGGGCAACTCCCTTCTCACTGGTGTATGGTACGGAAGCAGTCCTACCATTAGAAGTTGAGATTCCTTCTTTAAGGGTATTGTCGAATCTGAAGCTTGACGAAGCTGAGTGGGTGTAGACCAGGATGAATCAACTGAGTTTGATTGTCGAGAAGAGATATACGGCTATTGCTCATGGCCGGGTGTACCAGAGTGGGATGAAGAAAGCCTTTGATTAGAAAGTGCATCCTCGATGCTTCCACACGGGCAATTTGGTGTTGAAAAGGATCCTTCCTCCTTAGACATATCACAAAGGAAAGTGGACTCCTAACTATGAAGGTTCGTATGTGGTAAGAAAGGTTTTCTCTGGCGGAGCCTTATTACTATCTACCATGGATGGTGAAGATTTTTCGTCCCTTGTGAATGCAGATGTGGTTAAAAAATACTTTGCTTAAAGAGACCCGCTGGACAGAAAAAGAAAAGTCCAGGCAAAAATGGGGCATCCCGGCGAACCATAAAAAGAGAAGGTTCAGGCAAAAATTAGGGACAAAAAGGAAAGATGTAAACCTGCAAAGTTGAAAACCTGAAAAGACGACTTTGGCAAAAATGGGTATCCCGATGGATTGAAAATCCGAAAGGAAAATCCAGGAAAAAGTTAGGGATTTGAAAGCAAACGATTGCGGTCTGCGTTCAATTTGTGAGCTTACGAGCAATTATCCTGAAGGAAAGGAATCAGTCCAGTCAGTCTTTTCAAAAGGCAAAACACGGGGCACATCGAAGACATACAGGTCATAGATGAATCAACACAAGGTGGTTATCTATTTCCACATTGCCGACATTTGTATATATTCTTTTGCTTTTACGCAATTGCCTCTTTTCAGGAATTGCATCTGAACTGTAATTTTCCTATTTACAGGCCTTTTATCAATAAAGTATTCACTTTAGTCAAAGAGCTTTTCCTTTCTTGTTTTACTTTTACTGTTTTGTTTACAAAAACGTTCGATATTTTGATTAACATTGCAGGTGAAAACATGAGGCTTTACAGAGCGTAACGAAAGCAAATGACTTTGTTCGCGTGGTAAGTGTCATGAATGGTAACTGAGGTAACCATTTCGCATGTATGCATTCTTTTGTTTTATTGCAGGATGGCAACTCTCCCCAGCAGAGTGTTCTTCCACAGCATTGAAACTTTAATACAGATTCATTTCTCCCATAGCAGAGATTTTGTCTTACCCACAGAGTCTCACTATCAGGTCAGGTATCTCCAACGGAGGTGTGTAGTGAATCTCCAACGAAATAGGGTTTCGTCTCCCTGCAAAGGCTAACCCCCGGCGGGGTGGGTTTGTTCTCAACATATTATTCTCCAGCGGAGGTAACGTTTACAATGCCCTATCCCTAACGGAGCCAGCTTTCTGGTGTTTTCCCAGTAGTATCAGTATTCAAGGTTTCTTCCCCAAGAAGAGTTTGGTGTTGTTTCCCTCAACGTGGCAGATGTTTAGGCGAAGCGTGATCCATTTCTCGGCAGAGTGGAGCTCTTAGCAGAAGTATCTGATATTCTCCAGCAGGGTAGGATTTCTTGCCAAGCAGAGAGAAGCTATTTCCCAACAGTTACTTTACTTCCTTGTAGGGTCGTATTCTGAACGGTTCTCCTCAGTTGAGTGTGCTTATTTCCCAGAGTGTTGGAAGGCTGTTCCGGACGTTTCCCCAGTCTACGCATTTGATCCCCATCAGAGTTATTTTCTGGGAGGCCATTTAGGGCATTTTTTTTCCTCAGCAGAGTTTTGATGTTCCAACTCTTGGTTGGTAATCTTTGATTCCCTTTGCAGGATTCTTATTCCAACTCTTGGTTGGTAATCTTTGTTTCATTCCAACTCTTGGTTGGTGACTCGTTGGCATTTGGTTGTCATTCCAACTTTTGGTGGGTAATCCTTATTTTCCTCAGCAAAGTCGGGATTCTAACTTTTGGTTGGTAACCTTTGTTGTGGTCAGATTGTTTTCATTTAGCGTGGTCGGCAATTCTAACTCTTGGTTAGTAGCTTCAATTCTAACTCTTGGTTAGTAGCTTCCATTATAACTTTTGGTTAGTAGCTTCAATCCCAACCTTTGGTTAGTAGCTCTTGTTCCAACTTTTGGTCGATGAAGATTTTTCCTAGTCATCCTAACTCTTGGTTAGTAGCTCTTGTTCCAACTTTTAGTCGACGGTGGTCTTTTCATAGTGATCCTGACTTTTGGTTAGTAGCTTTGTTTCCCAACTTTTGGTTGGATTTTATCCCCTACAATCTTATTCCGACTATTGGTTGGTGATCTTTCGCTTGTTGAGCGTTGTTCCAACTTTTGGTAGGCAATACCCAGCTTGGTTGTCTGTTGTTTTCCAACTTTTGGTTGGTAGTCTTTGGTTCCCCAGGGGAGTCTGATCTCAACTTTTGATGGGTAATATCCGGTTTGGTCGTCTTGCTGACGTTATTCCGACTTTTGGTTGGTAACCTTTGTTTCCTAGTTAATGATTCCAACTTTTGGTCAGTATACTTCCCCAGCGAAGTCGCCTCACCATTTGAATTTCGGTTAGTGTTGTGGTGATTCCAACTCTGGGTTGGTGGTGCTTGTTTGTTATCCCTGGAAAGTAACCTTTATCCCATCTTTTGGATGGTATTGCTCGATTATAATCTTTTGATGGATGTTTATCCTGTGCAGAGTCGTCTGGTTAGTCTACTCTTTCTCCAGCAAAGTAGCCACAAGGCTGCTTGGTTGATTTTTCTCTTTTGTTCCCCGACAGAGTCGTCAGTCCAACTTTTGGTTGGTATTCGGGGTTGTTATTTCAACTTTTGGTTGGTACCCTTCAGTTGTTATCCCGACTCTTGGTTGGTATGTGTTGGTTGTTGCATCCCAACTCTTGGTTGGTATCCAAGGTTTGTTATCCCAACTCTTGGTTGGTATCCTTTAATTTTTATCCCAACTCTTGGTTAGTATCTTTTGGATGAAGATCACATTGGATTGTTATCCCCAGCATGTTGTATTCCAACTCTTGGTGGGTATTCGCTGTTTTGCATCCCCACAAGGTGCAAATTTCCGGGTTCTTTTGTATTCAATCACCTAATACCTTGAATGTTTGAAAGTGGATGCTTTTCCTCCCTTCAGGTCCAAGTTGTTTGAATAGAGGCAGTTGTAGCACCCCAAATTTTCCTTTCTGTTTTGGCAGCATCTGGCTTTTGTTTCTGTGCATTTTCGAATTTTTGCATTTTCATATCATTCGTTCTTGAGACACGGGATCAAGGTTTTCCTGTAGTTCAGTTTTCATTTTTTGTGAAAAAGACGAAATGGCAAGCACCAGAGTCCTTGGCATTTATTTTCCCCAGCGATCGAGTGGTCTATTTTATTTATTTGCAGGACAGCTGTCGCTACTGCGAAAATCGGCGCCGGCTATGACAGAAGAGTCGCCACCGTGTGTTATTTATCCCAGAAGAAGGAAAGGAATGGTCATCGCAACCAAATCCTGGATTCGGGAGTCGGTTACGCAAGGGGAAGGTATTAGCACCCCTCACGTCCGTCGTACTCGACGGGATCCACGCTTGTTTTCTATCTAAGGGTATGTTCACCTATCTACTCTAAAGGTCTGGGTTAAAAAGAAAAAATGACTCGGCAAAGTATCGCACTTTATGCCTACGTATTCCCGTCTGGAACGAGAAATCAGAGTCAACGTAGTTCGTCTAACTACGGGTTAAATGCGGGAAGGTTTCTCGCCGAGATATCGTATCTCGTGCCTACGTACTTTCATACGGCATGAAAGATCAGAGCAAACGTAGTTCGGGCTACGGAAGACACAAGTTTGTTTGACAGTTTTTTTATCTCCTTAAGAAAGGGTTTTCCTGATTAAAAGTCCAAGAGGACAAAAACAGAGTTTGAATGTTTGTTTGAATTTTTTACGAAAGAACTGTTTTTTAGGATGTTTGCAATCTTAGTCGCACTAGAGACTATGACTCAGGAGTGAACGCTTCGTATGTCACCCAAAGGGTACCACACTAACATCCAGATTACTGGAGAGAGACCCTCCACCAACCTTTTCCCAGATAGCTTAAGGCTCGTAATGCACGACTTCAATTAACCTTATTACTGTGTTTTTTGAATTTGTTTTGAGAGGAGAAAAGAGAGACACCCTAAAACTATGGTTGAAAGAGGAATCTACTTACAATTATCATACATGGGTTAAAACCTAATGTCTGTCATAATTCCCTCTTGCACAGAGGAAATCAGAGATCCTAGGGGAAACAGCAAAAGAAAGCAAGCAATAAACAATAAACAGTAGAATGCATGATATGCAACAGTACCAGTGAGGCAAGAGAGAAAACACCAGGCAAGAGGATACAAGCTCCACCTCAAACCTAGAGGTAATCAACACAAGCAAACAGACAATACAGAGGAAAACAAAAGATACAGAGGAGGCAGCTCAAGCAGCAACAACAAACTCCTACAGCAGACAGCAACAGCAAGCTCTAAACGTCACAGTTGAAAAGACAGCAAAGTTGACATCAAGACTTCATCTTCAAGCTAGCTTCTATCTTCAAGCTATATCAAACTTCATCTTCAAGCTCTAACAAGCACACTCCAAGTAGAGGAACAATCACTAAGATCAAGGTTGAAATGTTGAAAACTTAATGAAAACCAAAGGAAATCATCAAGTACCAACATTGAAATGGAAAGGTATCCTCAAAGTTCTACTCAACTATGGGCATACCACACATCCCTCCAAAGGAGAGATGGAGTTTCCCTAGGAGGACTTCATGTCATTGGATGGAATAGAAGCACACAATGCATTCTATGTTTGATGAAGAAATCAAAACTAGCTCTAATGGATCTTCCTAAAACCCTAATTTCCTAAGCTCCTAAATCAAATCCTAAAAGAAAAGAAAAATCCAACTCCAAGCTCCAATCTTCAAGCCATAGAATCTAAACCAAGTCCAGAAGACCTCCCAAAAAGGATTCCAAGCTAAGCGAGCTCCAAAGTCACCAACCAAGCCAAACAAGCAAAGGCACTCAAGAGAGAACAACACAAACATAAGCAACTTTCAAAATTCAACAAAAATAGCAAACAAAGTTATAAAATTCTAATTAAATACCTAGGGGAACATACATGTTTGAACAGCCTAGGGTTAAAATATTAAAGCCTAATTCAACATCTAAGTCACCTAAATAATTTCTGGATTGAAGGGTATCAAGGTGATCCACAAGTTTGGGAAGGTTTTAATCTCAACACCTAAAACAGAACCTAAATTTGTTCTAAAATTATAATAAAAATCCTAAGGGAAAATGAATATCTACCCTAACACATACTAAAAAATCAAAGCCAAATTCATCACCAATTTGAAGAACAAAATTCAACAAAACAGATGGTCAAATATGCAACACAATGGACATTAGCACAAAAGAAAAATTGTAACTAATTCTAATTAAATCCTAAAAATGTAAAATCAACGCCTAAATTTCTTAAGACATTCAGGAATCATGATAAAAAAATTTCATAATTTTTTGATTATTTTTACTATCTTTAAAACAATTAAACCAAACAGCTATCAAAACAGAAAATAAAAAAAAAAGAAATGAAAATAAATGCAATTGGGCCCGGGGTGCAGATAACAGCATATCCAAGGCATAATGGGATTGGGCCTCGTGCGCAGGGTGTGGATAGCGAATAACTTGAGCCCGGTGGAGGTCACTTATCAAAACGGCCGCGTTTTGAGGCAGGCATGCATGGCGTGTTACTGGTGTTCAGATCGGAAGACCGAGTCTTCCATTCTTCTCACGATCGGACGGTGCTGGGACCTTTTTCTCCAATTTCAAATTCTGCACTCATGAACAGTAACCCGCGCGCACAGCTACCGGCGGTAATGGTGCAATTTCCGGCAACACTTCCAACATCCTATTTCCCTCAATGCTTAACGGTTTTGGATGAAATTTAAACCAAACTTGAAGGAAAAAATGCAAGGATCAAGAATATGGCCTTAGATTCCATTAAAACTCTACGTATAGAGAGATATATCACCAACAAGAAAACGTGTCCAAACTTAATTTGTCTCTAAACTTCAATTTTCTTATTCTAAATCCATCTAAGGTTCATGTATAACCTAGCCACATGTCAAATCTAGTTTAATTCATCAAGAACAGAGCATAATTTTGAAAAGTAAGAACCTGAGTTTGAGCTTCGAATTGGAGTGCTTGTAGCTTGATTCTTGATCTAATCTCGTGCAGATCCAATACTTGATGATGATAGAAGCTTCTTCAATGCCTAACTGCTCCAGAAATGACCTCTAGATTGGAATTCGAATTTTTGTTGTAACTAACTTTTTTTGAATGCTTCTTACCTCTCCAAGCTTATTCCATCACCAACCTTGTTCAGAAATCACTCATGGCAATATATAGAAGTGAATTATGGGCTTTGAAGGTCCAAAAGAAGCCCAAATTATGATATCTAAATTTTCAAGTTTCTTCACAAAGTGCAAAAATGGTGTACCCGAATTTGGCTTGATTTCTTCCTCTAGAAGCTTCAGATAGCTTGCACTATACACATTGAGTGTAATTGAATCAAGATGAGAGCTTAATTGTATCACATGAGTAATCTTGGATGTGTAACTTATTTATGAAGTAATCAATTGAAACTCCATGAAATAAGCCTCAAATGAAAATTATGGTATTTCCATTGTGTTTAGAATAATTTTTCCACTCAAAATATGTATTCACATGACATGTTTTAGTCATTTAACTCAAAAAGTCAATTTTCCCTCTTTAATCCATTTGAAAATTTCCCTTTTTAGGCCATTCTAAGTGAATTTTTGCTATGAGCCAAACCAATTCCACATGACCACTTGGTTGCATATAAAATCATGTTCTGAGCAAGTTCCATGTTGAACAAATCTCCATTTGAAGAGTGCAAGTTGGAGATTTTGACCTATGATTGAAAATGGCCTATAATCTCACTTTCCAAAAATACCCCTGACTTGTAAACCCCATAACTTGAGTTCTACAAATCAGATGGAAGACTTCTAGTACAATTTATAAAGCTAAGATAATGAGGAACAACTTCCATGTTGGCCAAAAGTTTAGGTGAAACCTCCTTATAGGTCAAAAATAGCTTGGAAGTCAGATGATTTTCACAGACAAATTTCAGAGGCATCTGGTGACCTGTAACTTGTCTGAACCATAACTTGAGTTCTATAAATCCACTTGAGGACTTCTAGTACTCAAATTAAAGGTATTGAGATGCTATACAAGTTCCATGTTGGCCAAAGATACATTTGAAACTTTTATCTTGACTTATGTGGTCTTGAAGTTAGGCACTAAACAAGGGATTTTACATTGAAACCCTAACTTAGCAACTTCCCACACTCTTGATTCTTCTTGATTTGATATTGGCACAAAACCACAAATGTATCAACATATAATTACATGAACTCCATGACCTAAAAGTAGGCTTTGAACTTCTTCAATTGCACAGTTGACCTAGGATTGACCCAGATGAAACCCTAATTGCTTGCACCTCAACTGTGGCTCTTGCACTTGAATCAATGACTTGATTAAGCTCCAACATGGCCCTCTAGGCACTCCATGAGATCTTTACACATCTTCTATTCACAATCCATGCTTCACATCTCACTGATGGTCTTCATTTGATCCTCAAGTTAGGAGAAAATCCACTTATAGGCATCTAAACTTCTCAAGACCTCAAATCACTTTCTAATGACCTTGATGACTTCTAAAGCTTGAATAAGACCTCTAGACAGGCTCTTCTTGATATAAACCACACTTGATCCCCTGTTAGATGAATGATGCAATGCTATGATAATGCTAGGACAATGTTATGCTAATGCAATGAAACATAAACTAGTTAAAGAAAAAGGTTGGGCAAATTTTGGGGTGCAACAACAGGAGACAACATTCAGGCTATCACAAGCGTTCTCATGGTTATAGCATTCAAGAACAAGTTTCAGACGCTTAACAGAGCTCAGAACGGCTGAAAACAGGCAAATGTGCAGATTTCCCTCCAAAAGGCGCCAAATTCAAAATTTTGAAGGTGTTAATCGATTAACCACATCAAAATCAGGCCAGATTTGAATTTTTAACAGTGTTAATTGATTAACCTAATCTGTTAATCGATTAACCAGTGCAGGTTTTGCCTCTGCACGTGAATTTTCAATCAATCCACTTTGGGGTCCAATTTTTATCACTTGGAAGCTCAATTTTACACTTGGGAAAGATCTATAATTATCTTAAATTTTGGTTAATTTCATTTTCCCTCCAAATTCCCATTCCTCATTCCAAACCAAATTTCACAAACAACATTCCAAATCTCTCCTTTGGATCCAAGCCTAAGGAGTATTTAAGTGATCCACTCCAAACCTCACACATCTAATCTTCATTTTTCATTCTCATTTTCAGAATTCATCTCAATTCTCTCAAGTTTCTCTGAACTTTCCATTTTCCAAAACCTTCACCAAATCTCTTCATCCATTGAATTCTTTGATTCTGCATTGTAATCAATGAATTCTTGAGCTCAAACCTTCATTCATCATCCTCATTGAATCAATTTTTCCATTTGATTTTCGTGCAAACTTGGATCTGATTTTTGGAGTGGATCTAGAAGTGATTATTTGGAGTAATTTGGCTTGACTTTGGTTGATCATCACTTCTATTACAAGAATTGGCTTGGATCTTTGAAGTATTCCGAATTTCTTGCTTAGATCTACACGTTCGTAGTAAATCAACATTAACCGAAGCAATTCTTCGCTTCGAAGGTTGGAATTCTAAATCCATTGCATTTTCGAGCTTATTTTGCATAATCATGTTGATATTAATTTTTGATTGATTTGGTTGACTCTTGATCCATGCGAATTGTGATGGTGTTGTTTAGATATGCTTATATCTTGTTTAGATCACTGTTTGCTGGTTTAATTTTGTGCACATTTGTTTATGAGATCATGTGGATGTTTGCTTAAGTGATAAGTTGCTGAAAAGTGCTTTTCTGTTGCTGGTTTCTGCTGTTGGAGCAGTGTTAATCGATTAACCACTGGTGTTAATCGATTAACCAGATCAAATTTTCAATTTTTCTGTTGTTCACACAGTGTTAATCGATTAATACGTTCAAACTTTCACTTTTTCAACCGTTTTTCAATGGTTAATCGATTAACCCCTAGTGTTAATCGATTAACATTGTTCCAGCAAGCATGTTTTTGCTGTTTTTCGTGCTTGTTCTAGTACCGTTTTGCCTCAAACCATTGTGAATCCATATGATGCATTAGGAGTGAAATGTTTTGGATATATGCCACTGAACTCGATTGTTTAATCGTGATTGTTACGACTCTCATGTTTGGTTTCCACTTGATGGCATACTTTCGTAGTTGTCGATCAAAGTGATGATGTGCTTACATGTTCATGTTCGCCTGCATGTGCATTTCCTTGCTTTGTGTGCATTCTTGTTGCAGCTTCTTTCTTGCATTAATAAAGGTCGAGATGTGCTTGTGGAGGAATTCACCCCACACTTTTTCCTCCCTTTTCTTGTGTGTTGCATTGCATATGTATTCTTGCATCTTTCATGTTATTTTATGCTTGTCTTCTTGCATTTCTCTTTTGCATAGCATTCTTTGCTTGCTTTCAAGAGGTCGAGACGCGTTTGTGGAGGCTGCTGCCCCACACTTCCTTTCCTCCCTCTTTGCATGTTTATTTTACATGTTTGCATCTCTCATTTTTTGTTTGATCTTTCTTCTTCCTTTTTCTTCCTTTGCCATGTTCCCCTAGGATCTAACCTTCCTTGTTTAAGATTGGTTATGATAGACATTAGGACTCAAACCATGCATGCTAATATTATTGTAGATATTTCCACTTTTTATCCCAACTTTAGGTCCACTTTGCATGACAACATTAGGACCAAGTTTCCCTCAGACCCTTCGTGTGTCTTTCTTCTCATCTCAAAATAATTCTAACTCATCTAATAAATACGATGAACATTGTGTGCTACGAGTCTTAAGCTACATGGGGAATGATGAGTGAGGGGTCTCCTCTCACTTATCTAGAGTGTTTCGTGTACATCCCGTTTGGGAGCGATACACGACGCATTCGCTCCTATGTCATAGTCTTTAGTGCAACGTGAATCACAAACCGAATTAATTCACTTTACTAAAAAATACAAAACAAAATATCAAACCTTTTTCCTTCGGGATTAATTTCAAATCTTTTTCATAAAAAAGAGTGTTGTTAACCTTTGGTTCTTGTTGCGGTGAAAATTGGATATCAAGCTATTAAATTAACTTGAATCTTAATTCTTTTACAACCGAACTTTATTTTATCCAAAGGAAAGGTTTAAAGAAATAAAAACCTTTTTCGCGATGTAACGACAACGCTTAAGAGATTCGGGGATCGGGGGTTGGTTATACCTAGGGAAGGTGTTAGCACCCTAAGCATATGTAGTACTCTACAGGAACCTTTTGTTTGATTTCTTGCTAAGTTTGTGAAATGTGCTATGGTTTTGTTAAGGATTGGAAAAAAGGTGTAGGTTAAAACCTAAAGATATATACACTAAGTTTGCTCCCAAAGATATTGCATCTTCTGCCTACGTATCCTAACTAGGATAGAATCAGAGCAACCATAGTTCACCTCACAAGGTATAAAGAACACTTGATTATGATCAAGGTTCAAGGGGGAACAAACATGACAATGCTTGTGTGGAGTTTGACAAAACTCCCTATTCTAAGTTGTAATATTCAAAAGGGGAAGTAAGAAATCATGACGATGATTCTTACATAGAGTTGACAAACTTTATCCTAGGGTTCTAGTTGAAGAACACTCCTAGTACTGATGGGTCTTTTAGACTTAAAGCAAAATCTAATGGTTTCTAAACTAAGTTTAAAGTGACTTGACAAAGTCAAGGAAATGGGTGAATGAGTGATCCATAACATTTAGGGTTAATGGAAAGATCCTTTCCTTTGGAGGGGGACAGGAGGTAACTGGGATGAGAGTTAACGGAATTCATCACTTGGGGAAGAGAAAATTTTGAACAAGATAACAACATAATAAATATGCATCCATGGTGACAACCATTAAGTGAGCATGATAAAAATTAAAATGCAGGGGTGACAGTCAAAGCAGTTGGTTAAGCAGGAAATGTGACAGTCAAGCTTTAGTGTATTTAGTAGATGAAGTAAAATGAACATGGTAACAACCAAATATAAAATCCTAACATGTTAAATAACACTTAAGAGCATGAATGCAAACAAGTATCACAAATCACCACAAGTATATCACAAGAAAAATTCATCTGCATACGCGAAAACGATCACAGAACGTACATAACTTGCACATAGTCAAAAGAGGTTAAAAATTAGGAAAACATGAAAATAAAAAATATGACATGAAAGTAGACATCAAGATAAACAAAATGCAAAAAGAATGGGTGAAAAATGATTAAAATTGAGAGAGATATGAATTTTTGAAGTTTGGTTAAAAAATGACAAAAAATAACAAAAGGCTTGCCCTCCTCAGGGGTCGAACCCAGGTATGCAAGGTAAGAGGCGCTTAAGTGACAAGGTGACTACCACTGGGGTGGCTATACATCCGTTTTTAAATGCCACCCTATAAATATATATTGTATATCTATGTGGCTTTCTGGGCAAAACAAGAACACTCAAACATGGCTTGCATTTTGTGTCATAACTTTCTCAATTCTTTATGAAATCAGACAAACTTTTAGTGCAAATTGAAGGATTTTTCATGAGCAACAAGATGGTGTCACTGGTTTTTCAAGATCAAGCTTTAATTTTCAAACCCGATAGCACATGCATGTGGAGTGTGTGATGTGCATTTTGAAGTGGAGATCCAATTCCAGTCATTTTAAAATCAAGACAATCATACAAACACACTGCATACATGCTAATGAGTGAGTTTAGGCAAAGAATTAAGTTCAAAATAGGCTGTAGTGAAAATTAGTGACCAAGATGCCAAATGTGCTTGTGAAGTGCATGAGGAAGTTCATTTCAGGTTCCAAGCATATTCAAACCATTTCAAACATACATACACCTTATATATAAGATATTGAGTGAGATCAAACAAATAATGAGGTTAGAAACAGACTGCAATGGAAAGTGATCATCAAGTTGCAATTATGGCATGTTATGAGGCAATTGAATATCAGTTCAGGTTCTAAGTACAAATTGCTCATGTAGATCATGCACACACACTATAGATATGCTATTGAATGATTTTAAGTTCATGACATGATTCAAAACAGGTTGAAATGCAAAGTAAGATTTAATATGCAAAATGGCCTTGTATGATGCAGTTTGATGATCAGTTCATGTATTATGCAAAATTAAGGCAGGAAAACCATGTGCACATACTACATATATGTTGTTAAGTGATTTTAAGCAAAAGTAGTGGTCTGAAACAGTTTGGCATGACAGATGACCTCTAAGTTGCATTTTGGTATTTTGATGCATTCATGAGAAAACTCAACAACAGGTTCCATGCATATTTCCATCAAATCAACATTTCAAACATGTTACAAATATCCATACAAATGATTTTAAATAGGTAGACAAGTCACCAAAACGGTTGAAGTGGAAATGACCTACTTATGATAAAATGACATTTTTGAGATGCAAGTTAGAAATGCAAACAGGCTCTATGTATTTTCAAGCTAGGCAACTCACATACACACATCATATACATATCATCAAGTGTTTTCAAGCAAGAAAAATGAGTCAAAACAACTTGGCACAAAAAAATGACTCTCAAACTGCATTTTGGTGTTTTTGCAAGACAGTAGGATGTTCAAATTCAAATTCAAGCACATTTTGACCATATGAATCACATACACATCTCTCATATATACAAACAAGTGAGTTCAAACAAGGAAAATGGTTCAAACATGGCTGATATGAAACTTGGTGACTTAAGTGCAAGTTTTGTGAAGTATGATGCATGAACATGTTCAATTTCTATTCAAAGCAATTTTAGACCAATTCAAACACATACACATCTTATATTCATGATATTGAGTGGATTCAAACACCAAAATAGGTTGGAAACAGACTGTCATGAAAAGTGATTCACAAAATGCAAGTTATCATGAAAATGAGGCATGAGATATGAATTTTCAGTTCCACATACTTTTTGGTTCAATTAATCACGCACATAGCATACATACATGATATTGAGTAAGTTCCATCACAAAAATGAATCTAAAGTAAGCTGGTATGAAACATGGCCTGTAATATGCAGTTTGGCTTTTTGATGAAGCTCACAAAGTTCAAAGTCAGTTTAAGGCATGTTCAGCTCAAATGAAATATGCGCACTTGCCATATTCATGATTTTGGAGATGATCCCACTTAAAAACACAATTATATCTTGGTCATGACAGAAATTGAGTAAGACATACACATGACATACTTTTCACATAATGAACTCAAAATGTCAAATCATGGAATTATGATGCAAAGCAAGAATGGAGTGTTCACATACCTCTAGTAGACTGTATTGAGCAATTTTAAACACCAAGAAACCGAAAGGAACTTCAAATGCTCCTAGCTTTGAGAGATTCCTTCCTTGTGAAGTAAGAAAGCAAAATTTAAGACAGTTGGAGAAATAAACTCCACCAATGACCCTCAATGTTTTGGACAGTTGAGAAATGATACATGAGAGGTGTTTGAGTGATTAAAACACCAAGGAAATGGATGGAACAAGATATGGCAAATTTTGTAGCTTTGGTCAAAGTAAGTTGGTGTGAAGTTGACTTTTTGAATGGTGAGGTTTTTGAGTGGTTTAAGGTCTTGGACACCTTCTATATCATATTTAGAGATTGTGGGGATGATTATTGAGGTGTTTGAATGTAGAGAACTGAGTTTGGCAGCAAAACTACCAAGACAGATTTTTGGTGGTTTTTGCAATTTTATGATTTTTGTGATTTTGAGGTAAAGAGTGGAAATAGTGAGAGATTTGTGTTTCTTTAGTTTTTAGACTCAATCTTGTCTTTTAAATGAGGTGATGAGGGCCTCTATTTATAGGAAAAGCCATGGAGTGGGCAGATTTGGAGGTTTCTTTACATTAAAGAAAGGTTTTACAACTTTGGATCAAACCTTCACAAAGGGGTTTCCTTGGCTGATAGGTAAGCCCAATAGTCAAGCAAAATGATGATTTTGAAAGGGCTAAATGCAGGCTAGAGGCATAGCTTGATGGTTGTTTGCAGATTCACCTTTCCAACTCATGCTTGCTTTATGATTTCAAAGGCAAGTTGTAAAGCCACTTGCAAGCCCACTTGCAAGTTTGGCTAATTCCATCTCCTATGCATTTTCTTCATATTTCTATGCTTCAAATCCTCTACATATCAGAAATAACAAAATTCAAAGGCTGAGTTTGGTCAGATTGATGAAAGAATGGATTCTTGAAATTTTGACAATGTGGGACTAAAGTGTGAAATCACCAACTTGCCATAACCATAACTTTCAGCTCACAAATCCTTTTGAGATGTGCTAGTACTTTTTAGAAAGCCCTCCAATAGCTCTAAAACATTCATGTTTTCATGAGTTTCAAATTATCAAAGGAACTTGGCCAAAAAGTCTCTTAAAGTTGCTAAAAAATGAACTTAAAAGTGAAATTTCTCCAAGTCTTTTTCCCTTCTTGAAATGAATTTGATCATAACTCCAAATCTATGCATTTTCTGATCATGGACCACTTAGGGACTTTTGTAGGGTTTGTCAAGAGCTTTCAAATGAGCTTTGAACCAACTCAATTGGATGTCAATTGAGAATCCAATTTGAGGTTGTTACCCCAGAATCAAGAACAGTGTATTTCAGGGCACCCAATTAGGGTTTTTGACTAGTAAAAGTCAACTGTAGTTTGACTTTGATGTTGGAAGGTGTTTTAATGGTGGGATTATGATCCATGAAGTTCATATAGCTTAATAAAGTTCATTCAAGAAGTTTTAAAGTCTCAGGAAGTCCAAAGTGTCAATAGACGACTCGGTAGTCACCGATCGATCGTACGGTTGACCAAAAAGTCAACTCTTCAAATTTAAGGAATTGGACTTCAAAGTGTGAATAAAAAATGTTCCTTATATCATATTTCACTTACCTATAAATTTTCATGACCATTGGATCAAGGATGGAGGAGTAATCGAAAAATCGGGAAAATAGGGTTTTGAAAGGGGCTAAACCATAACCCTGAAGCTCCGATTTGACTGTACAAAACCCTGATTCATTTGTAACTTGAAAAAGATGAACTTGCACTGGGTTAGGGTTATATAATTCATGAGTATTCTCCTAAAATGATAATGAGAATCTAAGGGGTCAAAATTTGGGGTGCAACAGTTCTACCGAAAACAGGCATTGTCCCTAACTGCTGGAACGGAGGTTTAACCCTACTTGATTAAAATGCTTAATCAACTTGTAGTTTCGTATCAGCCTGAAGTACGTTTGCTCTGATTTCTCGTACCAGACGAGGATACATAGGCACAAGACGGCGGTGTCTTGGCGAGCAGCCTTCCCCCACCTTCCATTCGTAGTTAGCCGAACTACGTTGACTCTGACTTTCCCATTGCACGAGGGAATACGTAGGCTCAGAGCGATGATGCTCTGTCGAGTCTCTTTTTTTTTTGTTTTTGTCCTGTGAGCCTGTAGTGTAGCTAGATTAAACATACCCTTAGATAGACAACAAGCGTGGATCCCTTCGAGTGCGACGGACGTGAGGGGAGCTAATACCTTCCCCTTGCGTAATCGACTCCCGAATCCAGGACTTGGTTGCGATGACCATGTCTTTTCCCTTTTTCGTTAGGTTTTCCGATCGTTTTCTTTCCCTCTCTTTCGAACAGAGTATCCACATATAACACATCAAGGAAATACAACTGAGTCAACACGACCTCATCCAACAATCCTGGTGATGGTCGGAGTACAAAGTAACAAAATACAGAAGAGAAAATACATCAAGTACGACAGCGAGTCTGGAATTCTTCCAATAACTCCTTCGTAACACGGTGATCAGGTCTGGCAATTAACCCTTGAATAAGAAACTCTCTCCTACTGATGGTAGCTTGCAAGCCTTGAGCATAATCTTCCCAAGCATCCTCCCCAAATGCATCCTCAAGTCTGGGCTTCTTCAGGTCTGCTTTCAGCTTGTACTCTTCCAACGTTGCAAGAGTTTCTCGTACTTTACGGTCGCATTCATAATGACGAGAGGAGTCACCTAGATCTTTTTTACTTTTGATTCGGAGTTGAGTCTTCAACCTGTCAATTAGTTGACGAAGTCCATCTTCTCTTTCTTTGTTGTTGGTCAAGATAGCATTCCATTGAGCATTGAACTTTGATATTTCAAGGTGTGCTTTCTCTAATTCTTTCTTCTTTCCAGTGAGGGCATTACCCAAGCTTCTCATGTCTTGACCAAGACGTTCTCTGACGCGAATTTCTTCAATCAGTTTCCTCCCCATCTTGTTCAGGGCATCTGTCTGCTTCTTGGATAGATGAGTGGCTTCATTCTTCTCACTCCTAAGCTAAATGACCTCCTTCTCCAACTCTTCGTTCACCCTGTATAGTTCTTCCTTTTGAGCCCACAATTGATTGTACTTCTGGATGTTAACTGTCTTTGGTTCTTCAACTACCCAGGGATACAAAGGTTCTCTGACTAGAAAGGGTAGAAATAGTCTCTCAACTCTTTCTTGGATCCATTCCACATATGGTCTATAAGCTCTGCAATCGCTCTTGCCAAAGCAATCTTTCCTTTGCGTTGAATATTACTCCAAGCTTGTTGCAATCTAGTCAGAATGTCACTATCAACTAGCCCTGTGAAATACAAATATTCCTGTATTTCCTCCTCCCTCGGGGGTTCCCTCAAAGCATAGCTAAACTGTCTAGTGGCGAGAGCAGGATTATAATTGATGCCACCTTTGCACCCAATCAAAGGAATGTTGGGGAAGCTTTCACAATTGAAGATAATTTCACTGCCAAGAAGGTCTCTATTGAACCACACAATATTCTCCAACGTTAAGGCCATGAGCCTCTCAGACCACTCAACTGTGTTTGCCATATCAATAAAGGGTCCATACTTGGGCAGATGCGAAATAAACCATCTGTATAGTAGTGGCGCACAACATGAGACATTCCTCCCTCTTCTATTCTAATTCTTATAGTGGATGGAATGGTAGACATCACCTAAGCGTGTTGGCACAATATTCTTAGAAGAAAATATATGGAAGGCATCCAAATCAACAAATACAGGTATACAGGGGAACAGTACTATGCCATAGATGTAGAGTGTAACGCCCATTTTAATTATTTGAGTTTTTCTTGTGTTATTTTTATTTATCGGCGTGCTTTGTGTGGAAGTGTTGAGAAATAAGGAACATAATATTAATATCATATAATTGATAATGATAATAATTGATAATTAATATTAATATTGATATTAGTATTATTATTATTATTACTATTATTATTATTATTATTATTATTATTATTATTATTATTATTATTATTAATGTTATGAAGTTTTATATCAATTTTGGATTAAAAGACAATGAGGATTTTATTAATTGGGATTATTTGGATTATAAGGAGAATTTGGGATTAAGGGCAATAGTGGAATATTGGAAAAGGAAAGAAGGAAGAAACACGATCGTGAGAGGGAGAAGAACACGGTAGAAGTGAAAAAGAGAAGAACCCGATCAAGAGAGTGAGAGCTCGATCAAGCAAGAGCAAGCAAGAGGAAGCTAGGCTTTGGATTCTTGAAGTTTCTTCGATCAAAGCTGCATTTGAGGTAGGGGAAGAATCAATTAAAATTCGGTATTGCATGAATTCTAGGTAGAAGGGGATTTCCCTAACCCCATAAAAGTTGATGAACTGATTGTTATGATGTTGTGAATTCTGAGTTGTTGCTGGTATGATTGAATCATTGCATGTGCTTGTTTGGGTGATTTGGGGTTTTTTGGTAGTTTACCATTTTTAAGCCGAAATTGATCAATTGAGTAGAACCGAGGTTTTATCAGGTAAAACTGAAAATGGATTTTGTAGTTAAATTGTAGAATGTTGGTTAGTTGTGTTAGAAGCTGGTTTGCGCGTAATCGGGCGAATTCGGAGAGAGTTGTTGTTTCTGCACAGTGGGATTTTTCTGAAATCGCAGGTATTCGCTGGGCGAATGAAGGGGGGCGAGCCTTCGCTAGGCTTCGCCAGGAGAACTTGGCAGCGAGTGCTGCCAGTAGCCACTGTCTGGCTTCGCCAGGGATTTTGCCGGGCGAGCTCCAGCGAGCATTCGCTGCGGGGCTTCGCCAGGCGAATGTGTCAGCGAGCTCGACAGCAGTTTGCATTTTTGATGCTGTTCTGTTCAGTTTTCTTATGTTGTTGGACCCCTGCTGGTCATGTATTGATTACGAGATTGTTGGTGACCTGTGGTGAGTGTATGTGTGGTGTGGAATGTAATTTCTGTGTTATTCGTTTGATTAGAGTATTTCGATTGGTGTATGATATGATACATGTATGTGGTGATGTGTGGAATATATGCATATAAATATATGTGATGCATGATGATGGATCAGTAGGATCGTGTGCACCGTGTGTGCTTGTGTTGATGTGTGCATTGGTGTCTGCATAGCATGTTAACGGGATTGAATCGTTGCTCAGATGGGGCGTATGGATTGACCCGTGCTGCAAATGGGGAGCGTGGACGGGATTTGAATCATTACTCAGATGGGGCGTATGTGATTCACCCGTGCTGCAAATGGGGAGCGTTGGTAGGGATAGATCGTTGCTCGGATGGAGTGTATGCAATATATCCTGAGATTGATTATATGGACTCAGGAGGAGCATGGTAGGGATAAACCGTTGCTCAGATGGGGCGTATGCGATCTATCCTGAGATTTATTATATGGGATCAGGAGGAGCGTGGTAGGGATATATCATTGCTCAGATGGGGCGTATGCGATCTAACCTGAGTTTGATTATATGAGCTCAGGAGGAGCGTGGTAGATTGATCGTTGCTCAGATGGAGTGTATGCGATCTATCCTGAGTTTGAGTCGGTACCGCATATCATGGTGTCAAGTTGCATATGTTGCATTGTTTATGTGTTGTGTTGGTGTGGGACAGTAGGTCCGGATTTATGTATGATGAGTGGTGTTTATATGTTGTCGGCCTTTTATTCATGTACATTATTACCGTTATATTTTTTATCGTGATTTCTCACCCCTTGTTGTTGTTGTGGTCTGTGCTTCTTCGGAAGTACAGACAATCCAGGTGCGTATCTAGCTTGGGTTGTGGGGAGTCGACTCGTAGGGATGCTCTGATACGTAACACGGGGCTTTTGGGAGTTATTTATCTGTCTAATGATTTTGTTTGACTCTGTGTCGTATCATGTTCTGTTGAATCTTTGGATATGTAAATGTTTGTATATTTTGGGCGGATGGCCGAATTGATGTAGATGATGTTTATGTATATATTTATATAACAAATTTTTCCGCTGCATTTTGTTGAAAATTATTTAGAGTAGTGTTTTGTGGAAATTTTTGGTGATAGTGACATTCCGTTTTGGGAAGAACTCTGATAATTGCTTAATTTGATTGTTTTATTTTAATTTTGGAAAACGGGGTGTTACAAGCTGGTATCAGAGTAGGTCGGTCCGTGCGGCTAGTGTAGTAGTTGAGTCTGTCTATAGGATAGAGTTGTTGGTTTTTCTGTTAACCTGGCGTTGTTGTTGTCGAGCAGTATGGCGGGAAGGAATGATATTGCTTTGGCTGCAGCTATGCAAGCGATGGCGCATGTGGTTGCCAATCAGAATTTGGCTGTGGGTGCGCAATTCAGTGATTTGACGCAGTTTCAGAATAATAAGCCACCGAAGTTTGAAGGAGGGATTTTGGATTCTGAAGCAGCACAGAAGTGGCTGAAAGCGATTGAGAAGATCTTCAAGACCATGGGTTGCAGTGATGACCAGAAGGTGAGGTTTGGTACTCACATGCTGGAAGGTGAAGCTCAGGCTTGGTGGGACAACAGTCGCTAGAGATTGGAGGCTGCGGGAACTGTCGTTACTTGGGAGGTGGTTCGGACGATTTTTCTAGAGAAGTATTTCCCAAAAGACATCAGAAGCGCTAAGGAGATTGAGTTTTTGGAGCTGAAGCAAGGTAACCTGTCGGTAGCAGAGTATGCTGCTAGATTTGAAGAGCTAGCATAGTATTGTCCTCATTATAATACTGATGAGGCAATGACTTCCAAGTGTTTGAAGTTTGAGAACTGGCTGCGTCCGGAGATTAAGATGGGAATCGCTTGTCAGAAGATCAGGAGCTATCCTGAGCTAGTGAGCAGAAGCAGGATTTATGATAATGACAATCGGGCAAGGATTGCACACCATAAGGCTGTGAATGACCGTAAGGGCAAGCCGAGGTTTGGTGGTACTCCTTACAGCGATCCGGCTGATAAAGGAAAGCAGAAGGCCGTTACTGATAAGAAGTTCAGAGAGAGAGGAGAGCATCAATGGGTTTGAAATGTTATCGGTGCGGTGTCGCGGGGCATCGTGTTAGTGATTTTCCTCATGAAGTGAAGAAGTGATTCAAGTGTGGGAAGCCAGGCCATGTGATGGCGGAGTGCAGGACTAATATGCCTACTTGCTATAACTGTGGTGAGAAAGGTCATATTAGCACTCATTGTGAGAAGTCGAGGAGGACTCAGGCGCCTCAGGTCAGTGGTAAAGTGTTTGTTGTGGTGGGAACTCAATAAGCGGATGAGGAGCGTGCTATCAAAGGTACTTGTTTTGTCAATAATGTTCCCTTGACTGCTATGATTGATACGGGTGCAACCCACTCGTTCATTTCTGTTGATTGTGTGAAGAGGCTAGGTTTGGTGCCGTCCACTCTTAAGCGGCGGATGACTATTGAAACTCCCTCTATTGGTTCAGTGACTACTTCTTTGGTGTGTTTGAAGTGTCCACTGACTATCTTCGGTAGAGATTTTGGGGTGGATCTGATTTGCTTGCCTCTTGGTAAGTTGGATGTTATTCTGGGTATGAACTAGTTGGAGTTCAACCAATTTTACATCGATTGTTTTCGGAAGGTGTTGTTATTTCTTACTCCAGAAGAGGAAGCATTGGCAGATTCTTTGTCTAATAAGGAATTGAGGGTTTTGTTGGAAGACGAAGCTAAGGTGTTTTCTTTATTTGCATCGTTATCGGTTGACAATAAGGCGTCATTGAAAGAATTGGCAGTGGTGAATGAGTTTCTGGAAGTGTTCCCTGATGATATTACAGAATTACCTCAGAAGAGAGAAGTTGAGTTTATCATTGATCTTGTTCCTGGTACGAGGCCTATTTCTATGGCGCCGTATAGGATGTCAGCAGTGAAATTGGATGAATTGAAATCTCAGATTGAAGAGTTGTTGGACAGAAATTTTATCAGACCGAGTGTGTCGCCGTGGGGAGCTCCAGTGTTGTTGGTGAAGAAGAAGGATGGTAGTATGCATCTGTGCATCGATTACCGTCAGTTGAATAAAGTAACCATCAAGAACAAATATCCTCTTCCAAGGATTGATAATTTGATGGATCAGTTGGTGGGAGCTCGTGTGTTCAATAAGATTGATTTGAGGTTGGGTTATCATCAGATCAGAGTGAAAGAAGGTGATATTCAGAAGACAACGTTTAGGACTCGATACGGACATTACGAGTATGCGGTAATACCTTTTGGAGTGTCGAATGCGCCGGGAGTGTTCATGGAGTACATGAACCGGACTTTCCATTCTTATTTGGATCAGTTTATTATTGTGTTCATTGACGATATACTAATTTATTCGAAGTCTGAGGAAGAGCATGCAGGACATTTGAGGATTGCTTTGCAAGTGTTGAAGGATAATAAGCTGTTTGCAAAACTGTCGAAGTGTGAGTTCTGGTTGAAGACGGTGAGTTTCTTGGGCCATGTAATATCTGGTGATGGTATATCGGTAGATCCGTTAAAGGTGTGTGCGGTGTTGCAATGGGAACCACCAAAGACAGCATCGGAAGTTAGAAGCTTTTTGGGTTTAGCAGGGTATTACTGGAGATTTATTGAAGGATTTTCTAGTTTGGCGTTGTCATTGACTCAGTTAACAAGGAATAATCAAGCTTTTGTGTGGGATACCGCTTGTGAAGAGAGTTTTGTGGAACTAAAGAAGAGATTGACCTCAGCGCCAGTGTTAGTATTGTCGAATCCGAGTGAGCCGTTTGTGGTGTATTGTGATGCGTCTAAGATGGGATTAAACGGAGTTCTTATGCAGAATGGAAAAGTGGTAGCTTATGCTTTGCAGCAATTGAGGGTGCATGAGCGGAATTATCCTACTCATGACCTTGAATTGGCTGCGGTGGTTTTTACGTGAAGATATGGAGGCATTATTTGTATGGCTCGAGGTTTGAGTTGTTCAGTGATCATAAGAGCTTGAAGTATCTGTTTAATTAGAGGGAGCTGAATATGCGGCAGAGGAGATGGTTGGAATTCTTGAAGGATTATGATTTCAGTCTAAATTATCATCCGAGAAAAGAGAATGTTGTTGCGGATGCTTTGAGCCAAAAGATAATTCATATGTCGACTTTGATGGTGAAGGAGATGGAGCTAATTGAGCAGTTCAGAGATCTAAGCATGGTTTGTGAATTTACGGCAGATGGTGTGATGTTGGGCAAGTTGCAAGTGAGGAATGATTTCTTGGATATGATTAGAGAAAACCAGAAGCTGGATGTGAAATTGGTGGATTTGATGCGAGGAGCCGATGGCGACTCTTGTAGTGATTTCAAGTTGGACAATACAGGTGTGTTGAGATTTCGAGGCAGGATTTGTGTGCCGGATAATGATGAGCTGAAGAAGTTAATTTTGGAAGAAGGACATCGTAGTAGCTTGAGTATCCACATGGGTGCTACGAAGACGTATCATGATTTGAAGAAGTTGTTTTGGTGGTCTGGTATGAAAAGAGATATCGCTCGTTTTGTTTATGCCTGTTTGACGTGTCAGAAATCGAAGGTGGAGCACCAGAAGCCTAGTGGATTGATGCAACCGTTAGAGATTCCAGTTTGGAAGTGGGACTATATCACCATGGATTTTGTTACAGGATTGCTGAACACGGCAAGAGGATTTGATGCCATTTGGGTAATTGTGGATCGTCTTACAAAGTCTGCACATTTTGTGCCGATCAATATCAGTTTTCCGTTGGAGAAGCTGAAAGAGATTTATATTCGGGTGATTGTGAAGCTGCATGGTGTTTCGTCGAGTATCATATCAGATAGAGATCCGAGGTTTACTTTAGAATTCTGGAAGAGTTTGCAGGAAGCTTTGGGTACTAAGTTGAAGCTGAGTTCAACTTATCATCCGCAAACTGATGGCTGTTGCACCCCAAAATTTGACCAACATTTATTTACCCATCAAGTGTTTGAAGATTGATACCTTCATCAGAAAGTTCAAGAGATCCTCAGAGGAATTGGTCGAAACCAAGGTTGTGTGCTTCATAGCTTGAGAGTTGTGGGAGCTCCTCAGATGATTCTGAGACTTTGAGAATGAACTTGAAGATTTGAGAAAGCATATGAGATGTCTTGAAATCCATCATGAAGCCCAGAGAGGTCATTATGCAAGAATTCAGAAGATTCAACCATGACTGGTAGAATTAGGGTTTTGACTGGGTCAACCCTAGGTCAACTGAAGATTTGGAGAAGGTTGAGACCTAATCCAAGGGCCATGAGATCATGGAATGATGTATGGAGATGTTATAAAGATGATTCCTAGACCAACTCATCATGATTGAGGAGTTTGAGAAGTTTTAAGTTAGGGTTTCTAAGGATTGTCAGTGAAAAAACCCTAATTTGACCCCCATCTTCCAGGCAGTTTTTGCTTAAGATGTGATTGACATCTCATCTTCCCCACAACATGAATGTTGTAGAGCTTGTTCTTAGATTTAATTTGAGTGGTAGAAGTCCTTGATAGGATGTGCAGAGCTCAAGTTATGGGTTTGACAAATTATAGGTCATCTGAGGTGTGTGAATCTGGGTCCTTGAAAGTCACCCAACTTGCAGACAACTTTTGCCCTAGTAGGATGACTCCTATGATCTCTTGGTCAACATGAATGTTGAATCGAATCTTCTTAGCTTTCTAGAGAGTACTAGAAGTCCTTGATAGGATTTGTAGAACTCAACTTATGGTTTAAACAAGACAGGGGTATTTTGGTCATTTGGAAGTTATAGGTCATTTTAAGCAAAGGCCATATCTCCTATTTCCAAGCCTCAAATGAAAAAACTCAAAACATAAATGTTGTTCAAAATGGCATTTTAAGCCTAGAAAAGTGGACATGAGTTGTTGGAAAAGCTTGTAGCAAGGATTGACAAGAATGGGTGAAAATGACCTAAAAATGGCTTATAACTTAAATGGATCCAAGTTGGAAATTGGTTTGGGAGATCTATGAATCCAAAATAGGTCATCCAATATGTCATTTTGAATCCAAACATCATTTTAAAAACAATGGTTCAAATACATTTTTGATTTGAGGTCTTAAAATGGGGGTTACTTTGTAAAGTTCTTTCTTGCATATTAAGGAACCTTTGAGAAACTTCACCCAAGGCAAGGCTGAGCTTGTTTTTTGCACATACACTCCCAATATCTCTTGTAAGGAGATTTTGACACAAAGTTAAAGGCCTTAAGGCATGAGATGAGATAATACCACATGTCATTAAAAGAGAAATTCCATGACTTTCCATTACTTTCTAGATGATTCTAAAAGCTTCTAGATTCTTCCATTGATGGTTATATATTGAGAGGATCATAATGAAGAAAAGGGTTGGAGAATTCAGTGGAGAGAGTGAGAGAAAGAGTGAGGTGTTCAAGGTTTCTTCAAAAGCAAGCAAGACACGATTTGATCTCTACAAGCTTCTTCCATCAAAACCATTGCAAACAGAAGAAAGTATACCATTAGAGGAGTAGTTGAGAGCAAGATCAAGCCTTGAATCAAGCCCTAACTGCACCTGCCATAACCACTTGACAGGTTTGGATCTTTTACCATAGATCCTTATTTATGTGCATTCTGCTAGATTCTTGGGTATAGAGTTGTTAAGGCATGGTAGATGATCAATTTCTGAAGATTAGAGGAGTTTTAATGAGGTTCCATGGCAGGTCACATTTTCTTTAAAGATCAAGAACAAGCTGTTTAGTAGGTTGTAGTTGATATGTTATGGTTTAGAATGGTTAGGGTAATGTGAGGAACAAGATCACGCCATTAGATTTGAGATTCATCACGGTCGATATCAGAAAAATATGGTGGAACCCTAACTTTGATGCCTTCTGTTTGAGAGGTACACGATGGTTCAAAGAAAACTAAGCGCATGGCTATGTTCCTGGTGATTAGTAGAGCATTTTTGGTTTTAGAATTTTTAATTTTCATGGCCATATGAGAGAGCACGAGTGAGGTAAAGTTCTTGCATGGAGTTAGGGTTTTCTGAAACCCTAGATGGAAGTTTGGAGAAGACGATCCCTCCACCGTTGGATCATTCTGATTATTTGACTTCTTAATCTAATCACACGGCCACAATTCAAACATGAAAACGGAGGGAAATCTCCCAGCTGCAACGCAGCATTTAATTAAATGGAAATCCTGGGCCTCAGCCATTCATCGCTACCCACACCCCCTCGCACGGCCCAAACCAAAAATGAACTTCAACCTATTGCTAAATACACCGCAGCTTTAATATTTTTCTTTTAATTTTCATTTTAATTTTCTGATGGTACCTGGGCCTGCGCGCCTTCGCTAATGACACCCCCCATCCCTGGCCCATCTTGGAATTGAACTAGGCGTGGTTCATTTTGACACCCCCCTCCCATTTTATTTTGATTTCTTATTTTTAATTCCTTTTATTTTTCAGCATTTTAATAAAATCATATAAAATTGGAAAATTGATTTTTTTTAATTCTTGTTTTTTCTATAGGTTTATAATTTTGTCTAGAAAATTAATAAAAATAAAAATTCCATTTTATTTTTAGTTTCATATTTTTAGAATATTATTCTTTTAAATAGCTTTTTAACAGTTTTAAGTAGATACTCAATATTGTAGAATTTATTTTAGGACCTTCCCTTAATATTTTGGAGCCATTCTTTTTGGTGTGATTAGATATTGAATCATAGTTTCCCATAGGATTTAATTCATGATTTTTATATTAAAATTTGATTAGTTTAATTAGGTTAGCATTAGGGTACTATAATTAGGGTTTAAGAATGCATAGGTGAAGTAATTCATTTTCTTTTGAGAGTTTTGACTTGATTTTTGGGTATGGGCATATAGGGATGTTATGGGTAGGTGTTATAGATCCTTGTAAATGATTGTTAGATTTTTCCCCCTTGCTTTAGTATTTTCAAGTGTTTTCTGAATAGGACTGATGGTGTGGACTGTCTGTGTGATATTTGTCTGTCTTTTGGGGTTTATCTTTGGGGAATTGTTGTGGGGCTTGGTTTGCTTTGAAGACCTTGTTGAAGGAGCATGATTAAGGAGAAGATTGAAGATCAAGATCCAGAGGTTGGAGCTTGTTCTCTGTTTGTGAGGTTTGAGATCCTGAAGTTTGAGGGAAATTCATGGTACTTTCCTGAGGAAGGCACTATGGATGTCTTTCATTCTTTCTTCTCACCTCTTTCTTAAGTATCCAATGATGTTGGAGCCTTCATGTGAGTTTAGTTTCTCCTGAGGAGGAATGTAAACTGATCACATTTGTTGAGCCACATGGGATACGATTCCTAAGTGGAAGCCTCCTAGTACTTTCCTGAGGAAGGTCCTATG
Organism: Lathyrus sativus; assembly: GCA_963859935.3. Taxonomy (NCBI): domain Eukaryota; kingdom Viridiplantae; phylum Streptophyta; class Magnoliopsida; order Fabales; family Fabaceae; genus Lathyrus; species Lathyrus sativus. The sequence goes on along the minus strand of OZ012740.1, from coordinate 276,195,055 downwards.
GGTCTGTTCACTTAGTTCCCTTAGTTCATCTAAGATTTCTTAAGTATCCAATGATGTTGGAGCCTTCATGTGAGTTTAATTTCTCCTGAGGAGGAATGTAAAATGATCACAGTTGTTGAGCCACATGGGATACAATTCCTAAGTGGAAGCCTCCTAGTACTTTCCTGAGGAAGGTCCTATGGGTCTATTCACTTAGTTCCCTTAGTTCATGTAGGATTTCTCAAGTATCCAATGATGTTGGAGCCTTCATGTGAGTTTAATTTCTCCTGAGGAGGAATGTAAACTGATCACAGTTGTTGAGCCACATAGGATATGATTTCTGAGTATAAGCCTCCTAGTGCTTTCCTGAGGAGGGCACTATGAGTCTGCCTACTTAGCTCCCTTTCTTTGGCAAGCTTGTTTTGAAGCTTGAAGACTGGGATTGATTTCTCTTGTGTAGGGTTTTGCTTTAGGGCTTTGCTTAGATTTGATTAGGGTTCTGTTCTAGGGTTAGGATTAGAGCTTAGATGTAGATAATTCCTTTCTCAAGCATGTGGTTTGTTTGCCTGATGGCATTTCATTTCTTTTATCTGTATGACTGCAGTTTACTGTTTAGTGCTTGATAGCATGTTGTTTATTTTTTCAGTATGATTACTGTTATTTCATGACTGGCTTGAGGTCGAGACGAGCTTGTGGAGGCTGAAGCCCCACACACATTTCCTCCCTCACTTGCATTGCATGCATTTTACTGTTAAGCTGATGCTTTGTCTGTTTTGGTGTATCATTGACATGATCCCTTAGGACTCTCATTTCCTTTGATAAGGATTTGATGATAGACTTTTAGGTTGAAACCTATGCATGACAACTTCTAGGAGTTCCCTGTTCAAACCTCAACCATAGGATGAATCCATGGCATGATAACAGTAGGACTTGATAGTCTCCCTCCTAGTTGGGCCTGTTCTCTTCTCATCTCAAAACAGTAAGATACAGTAATCATGAATGATTTCTTTCGTACGTTACGAGCCTTAAGCTATCTGAGAAAGGATTGTGGGAAAGTTGCTTTTCCCCAGTCTGGATGCTTAGTATGGTACCCTTTGGGTGACATGCGACGCATTCACTCTCAGGTCATAGTCTCTAGTGCGGTTGAAATTGCAAACACAATAAAAAACACTTCTTTCGTAAAAGACAGGAGATAACCCGTAGTTTCCCGAACTACGTGAGCTCTGATCTCTCATACCTGTTGAGAGTACGTAGACACAATACTGATGTATTGGCGAGCTACCTTCCCCATACCCTTCATAGGCCGAACTACGTTGACTCTGATTTCTCATTCTCTGATGAGAATACGTAGGCATAAAGTGCGACGCTTTGCCGAGTCATTTTTCTTTTCTTTTTCAGCTAGCCTTGATAGGTAGATAGAATAAAACCAACCCGTCCCAGTAAACTAACAAGCGTGGATCCCGTCGAGTACGACGGACGTGAGGGGTGCTAATACCTTCCCCTTGCGTAACTGACTCCCGAACCCAGACAATGGTTGCGATGACCTTGTCTTACCCTTTTCCGTCAGGTTTTTCCGATCGTTTCCTTTCCCACTCTGAGGGATAAATAACGAAAGGTGGCGACTCTTCTGTCATGCCGGCACCTTATTTTCGCGCAAGCGACAGCTGGCGACTCTGCTGGGGACTTATAGCATCTAGGGAATTTTCCCATCCCTTATGCTGGGACCGTTTTCCATCCCCTACGCGAGTCAATCCTAGCGCGTGTATGTTTGCTTGTTGGGTTGCATTTATTTATCGCATTTTTATTTCTCGCCCTTTATTTCCGGCATTTTATTTCCAGTTTGATATGATTATCTGTGTTTCTGTGGGAGAGGGATATTACTATGAGTGAGAAGCCGGACCTGGGCTTGAGTATACACCTAGACATAGTTGCAGAGAGTAGTAGACGGACCTGTCTGCTGAGCAGGCACAGTTCCCTACGAAATCTGCGCTCAGACGAGATTCCTGCAGAGGTGCTCCTTTCCGGTCCTGAGGATCTGAGGGGAGTCCAGACGTGAGGATTGTCGACTCTGGGGACCGATCATTTGGAAGTCAGCTAAGTGAAGCCTCTTCATGACTTGATGATGCCACTCCTTCTGGGAATCGTATCGTCACTCATGAAAGTCTGTGACGCTGATGACCGCATAGGATGTCGTACCTTTGTCCGTGGATTAGGTCCATACCTGTGAGAGGGATTGGGTTTATTGCAGGAAACTTTGACCTCCAGACCACCTGGTTTTCTTGACAGTGGATCAGTTATGTTGGTACCAGGGTTTCTCAGTTGCAGATTTGTCTGTTCTTGATAGAGCTGGTTTTGATCAGAGGATCTTGTCATCAGGTGTATGTCTGTTCTTGATAGAGCAGGTTTTGATCAGAGTATCGTCATCGGTGGTTTGTTCTTGATAGGGCAGACTTTGAGTGGGGTCTGAAGATCTCATCAGCAGCTGTGTGTTTGTTCTTGATAGGGCAGATTTTGAGTGGGGTCTGAAGATCTCATCAGCAGATGTTGTTTGTTCTTGATAGGGCAGATTTTGAGTGGGGTCTGAAGATCTCATCAGCAGCTGCATGTTTGTTCTTGATAGGGCAGATTTTTGATTTGGGGTCTGAAGACTTCATCAGCGGATATTTCTTGATCATACATCCGGGGTCCTTATTATCAGACATTTGTTCTCGACAGAGCAGAATTTTGATCCTATGGTCCTGTCAGATGGCTATTATTAGCAGATCAGATCAGTAGTCTTACACTGGGGTTTTCTTCTCATCAGTGATTTGTTGACCCAGAATCTCCACAGCAGTTACCTGGATATATTATTGCATGCCTGCATTTTGCATTAGTTTGCATGTTCATTTGCATTCCATTAACGTGTGTCTGTGACAGGTACCGTTTCCCCGATCCAGGATTTCTTGCCTCCTATTGTATTATTACAGCCTCCCTCAGGAAGACTGTTGCGTACAAGTTCCCGGTCCCTGATATGTCGAAGTTGACTGTCGCTGATGCTATATACTGCCTTCCATATATACGAGATTGATGTTTCCATGATTGGGCTCGGATTTCTTCTTATTATTATTATTGTCAGCACTGGTACTAAGGCGCTAGGATCGGGGGAAATCTCCCAAGCACACAGACACACGCATGCATCTGCATGACGCATTTGCATGGCGTACATTTTGTCGCTTTTCCTAACCTTTAATGTTGACAGGTTTTTCAGGTACGCAGGTTCCGAGCTGCTTCCGGTCTTCAGGATTGATCAGAGACTCATTCACCGTTACTCAACTCGAGCTAATCAGACAAGGATCATGGATCAGGTGCAGTCAGATGTTCAAGAGCTCCGTGAACGGATGGATCGTTTTATGGAACTGATGCAGGTAGTCGCTAATGGTCAGGACCAGCTTCGTACTTTGGTTCAACCTTTGATCTCCAGGGTTGATAGTAATGGCATACTTCACGGCGAGGCTGTGCCTACTCCTCCTCCAGTCGATGCTCCGCAGAATGTTGTTCCTGTTGCCGGGGGCAACGGCAGTGCTAATGGCAATATGACGACCAATATCGGACTCAATGCGACGAGCGTCGACAATGGTAGTCTGAGAGCTAATGTCAACATAGGGCCGGTCAACGGCAATGCTGGCGCCGGAAATCTGTTGGTGCCCCAACCGTGGCTTGAGGACCATCAGGATGACGTGTTTTCTCAAAGAGGTGTGGAAGCAGAGTTGAATGCTGAAGCGCGACTCAGGTTCAAAGCACTGGAAGACAAAATGAGAGACATTGAGAATCAGAATACTTTGGGCGTTGATATGTCCAAGCTGGGGTTAATTGCTGATTTCAAGGTACCTCATAAGTTCAAGGTGCCTGTCTTTGAGAAGTATAAGGTTACTACTTGCCCTCGTGTCCACCTTCGATCTTACTATAGAAAGATGTCCGCCTATTCAGACGATGAGAAGTTGCTGATGCACTTCTTCCAAGATAGTCTTTCTGGTTCATCCCTCGAGTGGTATATGGGTTTGGAGCCCGCTACCGTGCGCACCTGGAAAGATCTCGCTGAAGCGTTTGTCCTCCACTATCAGTACAATAGCGACTTGGCCCCCAACCGAGTTCATCTCCAGAATCTATCGCAGCGGAATAATGAAAGCTTTAAAGAGTACGCCCAGCGGTGGCGTGAGTTGGCTGCTCGGGTTCAACCGCCGATGGTTGAGCGCGAGCTAGTACAAATGTTCGTGGCCACCCTTCCTGGAATCTACTATGAAAAGCTAGTCAGTGGCATGTCTGGGACATTCTCGGCTCTCATCACTATGGGCGAGCATGTCGAGAATGGTATAAAGATTGGAAAAATTCAAGGTGAATCATCCTCAGCCGGAGGAGGTGGAAAGAAACCCTACGCTGGCAAGCGTCGAGAAGGGGATGCAAGTGCTGTCACCAACACTCGGAGAAAGGGCAAGGGCCCTCAGCAGCAGATTGCTAGCATAAATATCCCGGCAGCTCCGCCGCAGCAGCAGCAGCAGCATCCGCAGCAACAGAGTCAACAGGGGTATAGAAAATATCAGAATCGGGCTCCTTTGGCAAACCGTCATTTTGAAGCGCCACCTATGTCGTATGCGCAGCTCTTGCAAACTTTGCTTCAGCTTCAGTTAGTGCAAAAGAGGACGTTGGCTCCCTTAACAGGGGCACCACCACCGGGGTATGACGCAAATGCCACTTGCGATTTCCATACTGGGGCACCAGGCCATACGATTGAGAACTGTAAAGCTTTTAAGCACAAGGTGCAGGACCTGGTAGACGCCAAGGTTATTAACTTTTCTGATAATGTGCCCAATGTTACCAAAAACCCCATGCCTCATCATAGGGGAGGCGGAGTAAACGCCATTATCGCTGAGGAGAGTGCAGATCTGTTGACTGATGTCAAAGACTTAGAGACGCCGCTTAGTTTCGTCAAAGCTAAGTTGCTGAAGAAGGGGTTATTTCCAGGATGCGGAGAGTTATGCATGGCCTGTGCTACACATCCTGATGGGTGTGAGCAGCTGGTAGAAGGTATCCAAAGTCTGATGTCTGAGGGTATTTTGCAGTTCAGCCGGAAAGTCGAAAGTGTATCAGGGGAGGTCGTGCTGAATCAGGCAGATGAAGTCGCCACCATCACCATTCCTCGTCAACCTATTACCATTTCTGCGCCCGGACCGCCTACAATCACTATTACCAGAGCCGGGCCGATCCCATTCGAGAGCACTAACGTCGTTTCGTGGCATTACGGCGCCGAAGTCTATTGCAATGGTCAGAAGATAGAGCTGGAGCCGTATGGGTCGACTGTGCAGAATCTCGCAGGAGTCAGCGGTATTACTCGAAGCGGAAGAGTGTTCGCTCCGACAGAGGTTGTGGCAGAGAAAGTGGTCAGAGCTGATGTTGTGGATAAGGGTAAAGGCAAAGCCGTCGAAGAGGTCCCTTGCGAGGCAGAGAAAGATCTGCTTGTCAAAGATGCCGAGGAGTTCATGCGGTTAATCAAAAAGAGCGACTACAAGATTGTAGACCATCTTCATCAGACTCCGTCAAAGATTTCTATTCTCAACCTGTTGCTGTGTTTTGAAGCACACCGCAATGCGTTACTGAAGGTATTGAACGCTGCCTACGTACCGCAAGAGATATTGGTGAATCAGCTAGAAGAGGTGGTAGCCCATGTTAATGCTGGCAATGGGCTAGGTTTCACAGATTTAGAGCTGACTCCTAAAGGGAGAGATCACAACAGCGCCTTGCACGTCTCGATAGAGTGCAGAGGCACAATCATGTCGCATGTCTTGGTAGACACGGGTTCGTCGCTTAATGTGCTTCCAAAGAAGGCACTAATGAAGTTGGACACTCGTGGATTGCTTTGCACGCCCAGTGATCTGGTGGTGAAAGCATTTGACGGAACTAAGTGCCACGTTTTCGGAGAGTTGACCCTGCCGATTCAAGTTGGTCCGGAGACGTTCGATACGGTTTTTTATATCATGGATATCATGCCTGCCTACAGTTGCCTCTTAGGTCGGCCATGGATCCATGCTGCTGGTTCCGTGACGTCCACCCTGCATCAAAAGCTCAAATATGCTGTCGGGGGAAGTATAGTAACCGTTTGTGGTGAGGAGGACATTATGGTGAGCCATTTATCATCCTTTAAGTATGTTGAAATGGATGGCGAAATCCATGAAACTCTCTGCCAAGCATTTGAAGCCGTCAAGATGAAAGAGGTAGCTTCTGTCAGCACATAGAAGCAAGAGATGAATCTCTCCTCGTTCAGAGAAGCTCGGGCCGTCGTCGAAGCCGGTTCCACCCCAGGCTGGGGGCATGTTTTGGAGATACCGATCAAGCAGGATAAGTTTGGATTAGGGTATTCCCCTGAAGCTGAAGCTTCCTCTTCTTCGTCTAGCAGTTCGTCTCGCGGGAAGGGGCCAATCCTATTTACCAAGGGCGGAGTGATTTTCGAAAGCATCAACGCAGCATCTGAGGACAGCGGGGATAACGATTGTGATCTGGACGCCTGGATTCACCCAAGCAAGCCGGGCGAGCGCCTCAACAATTGGACCATCAAGGAGATTATCCAGCTGACAAGTGAAGAGTAATGATTTACTTTTTACAATCTTTGTACAACCCTGTGTCCTACCCGGGGCATAGTGGTTTTATTGTCAGGGCCTTGTTGGATTATGTACATGCATTTTGTTGATAAATCAAAGGCGATTTTCTTCGTACTCAAATATTGCGTTCTCTGCTATTCCTGTTTTATGTTTACTTTGAAAAACAGAAAAATGGCAACGGGGTTTGTGCTAACCTGCATATTCTTGCTTTAAACTTAACCCTTGTTATTGCAGGATCCACATAACAGACGACATCGACTCTGGACCCTCTACGGCTCACTACGACTTCGATTGCCCGATATATCAAGCCGAGGATGAGATTGATGAAGACGAAGACCTTCCGGAAGAGTTGGCCCGCTTGTTGAGACAAGAGGAAAAGGTTATTCTGCCTCATGAGGAAGATATTGAGATCATAAACCTGGGTTCTGAAGAGCTCGTCAAGAACGTCAGAGTAGGGGCTGCGCTGCAGAATGATGTCAAGCATAGACTGGTCGAGATGCTTCGAGAGTATAGTGACGTCTTTGCTTGGTCATACGAAGATATGCCCGGACTTGACACAGACATCGTGGTTCATCGCTTGTCGTTGCGATAAGATTTCCCTCCAGTCAAGCAGAAGCTTAGGAGGACGAGACCAGATATGGCTGTAAAAATCAAAGAAGAAGTCCAGAAGCAGTTGAACGCAGGATTTCTAGCCGTTACCACTTACCCTCCGTGGGTCGCCAACATAGTGCCTGTACCGAAGAAGGACGGTAAGGTACGCATGTGCGTCGATTATCGGGATTTGAATAGGGCGAGCCCTAAGGATGATTTCCCGTTGCCTCATATCGATGTGTTGGTCGACAACACAACCCAGTTTTCCGTGTTTTCGTTCATGGATGGCTTCTCCGGTTACAATCAGATTAAGATGGCACCGGAGGACATGGATAAAACGACGTTTATCACCCCCTAGGGAACATTTTGCTATAAGGTAATGCCCTTCGGTCTGAAGAACGCAGGGGCCACTTACCAGCGAGCAATGGTAACTTTGTTTCATGATATGATTCATCATGAGATCGAGGTCTATGTTGATGACATGATTGCAAAGTCCCAAACGGAGGAAGAGCATTTGGTCAACTTATTGAAGCTTTTTGAGAGGCTTAGGAAGTTCAGGCTGAGGCTGAATCCTAACAAGTGCACTTTCGGAGTGCGGTCCGGAAAGTTATTGGGGTTTATCGTTAGTGAACGAGGTATCGAAGTTGATCCTGCGAAAATAAAAGCTATTCAAGAAATGGCAGCGCCGAAAACAGAAAAAGAGGTTTGTGGTTTCTTGGGCCGAATAAACTACATTGCAAGGTTTATCTCTCAGCTCACGGCCACTTGTGAACCGATGTTCAAGCTTTTAAAGAAAGATCAGGCGATTACTTGGAATGAGGATTGCCAGAAGGCATTCGACAAAATAAAGCAGTATCTTCAAGAACCTCCAATCTTGATACCCCCAGTGGCTGGACGACCATTAATCATGTACCTGACGGTTTTGGAGAATAGTATGGGGTGTGTTCTCGGTCAGCACGACGAGACGGGCAGAAAAGAGCATGCCATTTATTATTTGAGTAAAAAGTTCACTGAGTGTGAATCTCGATAATCGATGCTGGAGAAGACGTGTTGTGCGTTAGCTTGGGCCGCCAAACGTCTAAGACAGTATATGCTCAATCACACCACTATGCTAATTTCGAAGATGGATCCGATCAAGTACGTCTTCGAGAAGCAGGCTCTTTCGGGCAGGATTGCCAGATGGCAAATGGTGTTAACGGAATATGATATTCAGTACGTCTCCCAGAAGGCCATCAAGGGAAGCGTATTGTCTGATTACCTTGCCGAACAGCCAATCGAGGATTACCAGCTGATGAAGTTTGAATTCCCTGACGAGGATATTATGTTTCTCAAAGCGAAGGATTGCGATGAGCCATTGCCCGGTGAGGGGCCAGATAGGAAATCTCAGTGGAAGTTGATATTCGACGGAGCGGTTAATTCCTATGGAAGTGGTATCAGGGCTATCATCACGACTCCTCATGGATCCCACATTCCGTTTACTGCGAGACTGACGTTTCCAGTTACCAACAATGAGGCAGAGTATGAAGCATGTATTATGGGTCTAGAAGAGGCAATTGATTTGAGAGTCAAGAATCTAGACGTATATGGTGACTCAATGCTTGTGATCAATCAAATTAAAGGGGAGTGGGAAACTCGTCAAGCGAATTTGGTGTCGTACATGAATTATGCCAGGAGGCTGCTTCCGTTCTTCGATCGAGTGGAACTCCATCATGTACCCAGGGCTGAAAATCAGATGGCTGATGCCTTAGCCACGTTGGCTTCAATGTATAAAGTCAATCTTTGGAATGAAGCTCCAAGCATTGTCCTTTCGCGTCTTGACAGACCGGCATTTATCTTTGCAATCGAGGATGCCGCCGACGGCAAGCCATGGTTCCACGACATCCAGACCTTCCTTATGACTAAGGAGTATCCTGCGGGTGCGTCAACCCAGGATAAGAAGACTCTGAGGAGGTTGTCTGGAAACTTTTATCTCAATCCTGATGGAGTGTTGTATAAGAGAAACCACGATCTCGTGCTACTCAGATGTGTAGATGAGAAAGAGGCAAGTATGCTCATGGAAGAAGTCCATGAGGGCACATTTGGTACGCACGCTGGCGGGCATGCCATGACGAGAAAGATCCTGAGAACAGGATATTACTGGCTGACTATGGAGTCGGATTGCTTCAGATTCGCGAAGAAATGTCATAAATGCCAGATTTATGCTGATAAAGTTCATGTGCCGCCGTGCCCATTGAATGTCATGTCCTCCCCTTGGCCGTTCTCCATGTGGGGCATCGACATGATAGGAAAGATCGAGCCCACTGCATCCAATGGTCATCGTTTCATTCTGGTAGCTATCGACTACTTCACCAAATGGGTGGAGGCAGCCTCGTACGCTAATGTGACCAAGCAGGTGGTAGCTAAATTCATAAATAGGGACATCATCTGTCGCTACGGAGTTCCCGAGCGGATCATTACTGATAATGGTTCGAATTTGAATAACAAGATGATGAAGGAGCTGTGCCAGAGCTTCAAGATTGAACACCACAACTCATCTCCTTACCGGCCGAAGATGAATGGCGCCGTCGAAGCCGCCAACAAGAACATAAAGAAGATTGTTCAGAAGATGGTTGTGACGTACAAAGATTGGCACGAGATGCTGCCGTTTGCCTTGCACGGTTATCGTACGACGGTGCGTACGTCGACCGGGGCAACTCCTTTCTCCTTGGTGTACGGTATGGAAGTTGTCCTACCGTTATAAGTGGAGATTCCTTCTTTGCGAGTTTTGGTTGATGTGAAACTCGACGAGGCAGAATGGATTACGAATCGTTTGAACCAACTCAGCCTGATGGACGAGAAGAGGTTAGCATCGATTGCATTTAGTCGCCTGTACCAAAGCCGAATGAAGAAAGCTTATAATAAGAAGGTGCGTCCTAGAAGCTTTCAGACGGGTGATCTCGTCCTGAAGAAGATTCTTCCGCCACACTCCGATCACCGGGGCAAGTGGACTCCGAATTACGAAGGGCCGTATGTCGTCAGCAAGGTCTTCTCGGGAGGAGCTTTGTTGTTATCCACGATGGATGGTGAATATTTTGCATCCCCGGTGAACGCGGACGCAGTTAAAAAATACTTTGCTTGAAAGAGACCCGCTGGACAAAAAAGAAAAGAGTCCAGGCAAAAAAGGGCATCCCGGCGAACCAAAAACAGAATAAAAGGTTCGGGTAAAAAATTAGGGATAAATTGAAAAAATGTAGACCCGCGAAGTCGAAAACCTACACTGGGAGGCTTCGGCAAAAAAGGGTATCCCGGTGAACTGAAAACCCGTAAAGGGCGGTTCACGCAAAAGTTAGGGATTTGAATAAGCAAATGACTGCGTTCCGCGTGTGGACATTCATTGTTTAGTGGTTTGGAGGACCTGAGGGCCGTTTATCTGAATCAATCTCTTCCGAAGCTGAAGCGTCGGAGAAATATCGAAGTCGAGTGGGTCTTAGAGGGATCAACTCATGGTGTTCGTCTACGCCTCGTTGCCGACATTTGTATATACTGATGTATATTTATGTTTTATTTTTGCGCGGCTTCCTCATTACAGGAGTTTGCCTCTGTTGTAAAACATTCTTACCCATTCAGGGGTTCACCATCAATAAAATGCATATTATTCAGCAATTCTGCTTGCCTGTTTAGCATTTATCAATTTTGCTTGCGAATGAAAACGCCGATGTTTTTGATAAAATGCGCATACATAAACTTACGGGCCTAGGCCCATTGATTGTTGAAACAATTAATTACCTGAATATTGTCACGAGATAATAACCTTGATAGGCCCCTTTGAGGAGGGTATCTTGTCTGTTTGTTTGTGTTGTTGCAGGTGTAGCACCTTCCAGACGGTGCGCCGTGCGCATCCCCGAAGCAGGGCAAGACCTCCTTCTCCAGCAGAGTTCAGTAGTCTCTCCTCCGCAGAGTCTGAATGCGAGGCCGTGAGCATTGATATGTCTCCCCAGGCAGAGAGGATTCTCTTCCCCAAGCAGACGCATCCTGAAGGAACGTCATCCTCTCAGCTGAGTCGCGCGCCGAAGCTCGTATGTCCCCAGCACCGGGTCACAAGTGCAGATTTCATAGAAATGTTCGGGTGCCGAAGCTCGTGTTTTCCCCAGTAAAGTCGCCGCAGCAGGTGTTCCCCCAGCACCGGGTCACAAGTGCAGGATTCGTAGGAAACTGTTCGTACGCCGAAGTATGCAGTAACTGATGGTGCCAGACTGAAGTCTCCAGCGGAATTGAGATTCCCCCCACCAGAGTCATACTATCTCCTGAAGTCGGGCGATTCCCTCTTCCCCAGTAGAGTGTTGGAACAACTGATGTTGTATTCCCCTGCAGAGTTGTACTCTCCCCCGAAGTCAGGGTCGTACTCTCCAATGAAGTAGAATGATTTCTCTCTCCCCGGCTAAGTCCGCAAACCCCAAGAGAGCCGAATCCTTGGAAGCAGTTGGGACCAGGAGTGTATTTTCCCTAGCAGAGCATTGAACAGCCGATGCGGTATTTCCCCAGAGTCGCACTCTCTCCAGCGAAGCAGAATGACTTCTCCTTCCTCAGCCGAGTTTGCAGATGTCCGAGAGAGCCGAATCCTTGGAAGTTGATCGGACCATGTCCAGTTGCTTCCCCAGTGGAGTGTTGAGCAGCTGAAGTTGTTTCCCCACAGAGTTATCATCCCCAGAAGAGTAGCCGAGACAGCCACGCAGTTTATTCTCGCGATTGACATCACTTTCTCTCAGCAGGACCAGGTTCTCGTAGAGCTTCGTTCCCCTGCAGTAGTCAACTGAAGTTGTTTTCCCTGCAGCAGTCGACCGAAGATCAATTCCCCAGACGGAGTCCGATTGATATTGACGTGTCCACGCTCTCCTCAGCAGGATGATTCCTCTATCTGAGTAGCTCTTTTTTCCTTGACAGGAGAACTCCCCCCTCGGCATTTATTTTGCTGACGGGATCGCATCATTGTGCATGATTGCATAGCATTTAGCATAAACGCATAGCATTTCCACCGTGTGGAGCATGGCGCCGAAGCATATGCATCATAAACATGACCTAGGTTGTTACCATTCTTGTTTTACAGGTGTTCCGCCGAAGGATCAGTTGCTCAGGATGATTCCTGACATTCTCCCCAACGAAGTCGTTTGCTCAAGATGATTTTTGAGATCCCCAACGAAGTCTTCAGTTCGAGATGATTCTCGAATCCCTCAGCAGGGCTGTTTGCTTAAGATGATTCTTAAGACCCCAGTGCAATTCCCCGAGTTGTTTGCTTAAGATGATTCTTGAGCTCCCCAGTAGCGTCCCCGGCGAAGATCGCCCAGGACAACGCCTGAAACTCCAAGAGAGCCGAGTCCTTGGAAACTGCTCAAGCCGTGATTGATTTGTACCCGACAAGAGTTGTCCAGGATGATCCCTGGAATCCCCAGCAGAATAAAGTCTCCAGAATGGTTATCGGTTCAGGATGATTCTTGAAGGTGCCCGACGGAGTTGTTTGTTCAAGATGATTCTTGAAGTCCTAAGCAGCGTGATATGTTTGCTCCAACAGTGATGTCTAATCTGAAGATTGACTTCGTGAACGCCTGAAGGCGATATCAGAAGGTTCCTGTGGATTCAGATTTCCTGGTTGATGAATCAACGTTTGTTTGAAGACAAGGTTCAAAAGTTTGTAGATCCAGCTTTTGTATGCTAGGTGATCCGTGTTGGCCTGAAGACCAAGTCAGTTGTCCTGAGGTGATGATTGATTGCGATCAAGTGAATAGTGTTTCTTCTGACTGAAGTCGAAGATGTTTCTCCAGCTGAAGCGGAGTTTGCCTAAAGGCAAAGTGTTTGGATCCCCGTAGAGTCATGAATAGCTCAGGATACCACTTCTCTGACTGAAGTCACAGATTTCCCAAGCTGAAGCGAAGGTGCCTGAAGGCAAGGTTATCCCCAAAGTCATGAATGACTTAGGATTCATTTTTCGGACTGAAGGCCGAAGTATATCCCTGACTGAAGTCACGGATACTCTATAGCAGAGGCGGAGCTGCCTGAAGGCAGACCCATGTATCCTTGAAGGCCAAGGACCATTTCTTCAGACTGAAGTCGAAGATACCTCCTGCAGAGTTGCCGACGGGAAAAGTTTACATCCTTGAAGGCCAAGGATGCCCATCTTCAGGAATACTTGAAGATCTTTTCTAGCTAAAGCTGGAATCACCGACGGGCAAGGTTTATATCCTTGGAGGCCAAGGATGCCATCTTCAGGAATACTTGAAGATCTTTTCTAGCTGAAGCTGGAAGTGGCCAGGGGCCAGGGTTTCATATAGCTTTGATGTTGAAGTTCTACGGTGGGCTCAGTATGCAGTAGTATTCGGATGTTCGTTATGGTTCTGAGGGAGAACCCCAGATCAGAGTGTGATTGGTTAAGTCTCATTCCCAGCGGAGTAGTTTCAAATACGCAAGTATACCTTTTGTTCCATTTACCAGGGGTGAACCCCAGGTCAGAGTTGTTCAGTGTTGTATTTTCTCCAGCGGCAAGGCGGGGAATTTTGATTATCCGACGGCGAGGTCAGATTATGTTTGTGTTCGACGGCGAGGTTGGATGTTTGTTTTGACGGCGAGGTCAGATCATGTTTGTGTTCGACGGCGAGGTTGGATGTTTGTTTTGACGGCGAGGTCAGATCATGTTTGTGTTCGACGACGAGGTTGGATGTTTGTTTTGACGGCGATGTCAGATTTAGTTCTCCAGCGGCGATGCGGGGTATTTTGATTGTCCGACGGCGATGTCATATGGTTTAGTCTTCCAGCGGTGATGTTGGGTGTTGTGGTTGTCTGAAGGCGATGTCAGAAGAAGTTAACGTAGATAACTGACGGCAATGTCAGATTAGTATTTCTCCAGCTAGTTGTTGGGCAGCTAGTGTTGCAGTGTTCGAAGGTTTGTTCTCCGCAGAGTATCGTGTGCTCGTGCAGTTGGCAAATTTTCGGGTTTACCGGTATTCAACCGTCCCGCACCTTGATTGGCTGAGAGCCATTCGCTTCTCACCCAGTCAGGTTCAAGCCGTTTGAATAGGGGCAGCTGTTGCACCCCAAAATTTGACCAACATTTATTTACCCATCAAGTGTTTGAAGATTGATACCTTCATCAGAAAGTTCAAGAGATCCTCAGAGGAATTGGTCGAAACCAAGGTTGTGTGCTTCATAGCTTGAGAGTTGTGGGAGCTCCTCAGATGATTCTGAGACTTTGAGAATGAACTTGAAGATTTGAGAAAGCATATGAGATGTCTTGAAAACCATCATGAAGCCCAGAGAGGTCATTATGCAAGAATTCAGAAGATTCAACCATGATTGGTAGAATTAGGGTTTTGACTGGGTCAACCCTAGGTCAACTGAAGATTTGGAGAAGGTTGAGACCTAATCCAAGGGCTATGAGATCATGGAATGATGTATGGAGATGTTATAAAGATGATTCCTAGACCAACTCATCATGATTGAGGAGTTTGAGAAGTTTTAAGTTAGGGTTTCTAAGGATTGTCAGTGAAAAAACCCTAATTTGACCCCCATCTTCCAGGCAGTTTTTGCTCAAGATGTGATTGACATCTCATCTTCCCCCCAACATGAATGTTGTAGAGATTGTTCTTAGATTTAATTTTAGTGGTAGAAGTCCTTGATAGGATGTGCATAGCTCAAGTTATGGGTTTGACAAATTACAGGTCATCTGAGGTGTGTGAATCGGGGTCCTTGAAAGTCACCCAACTTGCATACAACTTTTGCCCTAGTAGGATGACTCCTATGATCTCTTGGTCAACATGAATGTTTAAGATAATCTTCTTAGCTTTCTATAGAGTACTAGAAGTCCTTGATAGGATTTGTAGAACTCAACTTATGGTTTAAACAAGACAGGGGTATTTTGGTCATTTGGAAGTTATAGGTCATTTTAAGCAAAGGCCATATCTCCTATTTCCAAGCCTCAAATGAAAAAACTCAAAACATAAATGTTGTTCAAAATGGCATTTTAATCCTAGAAAAGTGGTCATGAGTTGTTGGAAAATCTTGTAGCAAGGATTGACAAGAATGGGTGAAAATGACCTAAAAATGGCTTATAACTTAAATGGATCCAAGTTGGAAATTGGTTTGGGAGATCTATGAATCCAAAATAGGTCATCCAATATGTCATTTTGAATCCAAACGTCATTTTAAAAACAATGGTTCAAATACATTTTTGATTTGAGGTCTTAAAATGGGGGTTACTTTGTAAAGTTCTTTCTTGCATATTAAGGAACCTTTGAGAAACTTCACCCAAGGCAAGGCTGAGCTTGTTTTTTGCACATACACTCCCAATATATCTTGTAAGGAGATTTTGACACAAAGTTAAAGGCCTTAAGGCATGAGATGAGATAATACCACATGTCATTAAAAGAGAAATTCCATGACTTTCCATTACTTTCTAGATGATTCTAAAAGCTTCTAGATTCTTCCATTGATGGTTATATATTGAGAGGATCATAATGAAGAAAAGGGTTGGAGAATTCAGTGGAGAGAGTGAGAGAAAGAGTGAGGTGTTCAAGGTTTCTTCAAAAGCAAGCAAGGCACGATTTGATCTCTACAAGCTTCTTCCATCAAAACCATTGCAAACAGAAGAAAGTATACCATTAGAGGAGTAGTTGATAGCAAGATCAAGCCTTGAATCAAGCCCTAACTGCACCTGCCATAACCACTTGACAGGTTTGGCTCTTTTACCATAGATCCTTATTTATGTGCATTCTGCTAGATTCTTGGGTATAGAGTTGTTAAGGCATGGTAGATGATCAATTTCTGAAGATTAGAGGAGTTTTCATGAGGTTCCATGGCAGGTCACATTTTCTTTAAAGATCAAGAACAAGCTGTTTAGTAGGTTGTAGTTGATATGTTATGGTTTAGAATGGTTAGGGTAATGTGAGGAACAAGATCACGCCATTAGATTTGAGATTCATCACGGTCGATATCAGAAAAATATGGTGGAACCCTAACTTTGATGCCTTCTGTTTGAGAGGTACACGATGGTTCAAAGAAAACTAAGCGCATGGCTATGTTCCTGGTGATTAGTAGAGCATTTTTGGTTTTAGAATTTTTAATTTTCATGGCCATATGAGAGAGCACGAGTGAGGTAAAGTTCTTGCATGGAGTTAGGGTTTTCTGAAACCCTAGATGGAAGTTTGGAGAAGACGATCCCTCCACCGTTGGATCATTCTGATTATTTGACTTCTTAATCTAATCACACGGCCACAATTCAAACATGAAAACGGAGGGAAATCTCCCAGCTGCAACGCAGCGTTTAATTAAATGGAAATCCTGGGCCTCAGCCATTCATCGCTACCCACACCCCCTCGCACGGCCCAAACCAAAAATGAACTTCAACCTATTGCTAAATACACCGCAGCTTTAATATTTTTCTTTTAATTTTCATTTTAATTTTCTGATGGTACCTGGGCCTGCGCGCCTTCGCTAATGACACCCCCCATCCCTGGCCCATTTGGGAATTGAACTAGGCGTGGTTCATTTTGACACCCCCCTCCCATTTTATTTTGATTTCTTATTTTTAATTCCTTTTATTTTTCAGCATTTTAATAAAATCATATAAAATTGGAAAATTGATTTTTTTTAATTCTTGTTTTTTCTATAGGTTTATAATTTTGTCTAGAAAATTAATAAAAATAAAAATTCCATTTTATTTTTAGTTTCATATTTTTAGAATATTATTCTTTTAAATAGCTTTTTAACAGTTTTAAGTAGATACTCAATATTGTAGAATTTATTTTAGGACCTTTCCTTAATCTTTTGGAGCCATTCTTTTTGGTGTGATTAGATATTGAATCATAGTTTCCCATAGGATTTAATTCATGATTTTTAGATTAAAATTTGATTAGTTTAATTAGGTTAGCATTAGGGTACTATAATTAGGGTTTAAGAATGCATAGGTGAAGTAATTCATTTTCTTTTGAGAGTTTTGACTTGATTTTTGGGTATGGGCATATAGGGATGTTATGGGTAGGTGTTATAGATCCTTGTAAATGATTGTTAGATTTTTCCCCCTTGCTTTAGTATTTTCAAGTGTTTTCTGAATAGGACTGATGGTGTGGACTGTCTGTGTGATATTTGTCTGTCTTTTGGGGTTTATCTTTGGGGAATTGTTGTGGGGCTTGGTTTGATTTGAAGACCTTGTTGAAGGAGCATGATGAAGGAGAAGATTGAAGATCAAGACCCAGAGATCCAGAGGTTGGAGCTTGTTCTCTGTTTGTGAGGTTTGAGATCCTGAAGTTTGAGGGAAATTCATGGTACTTTCCTGAGGAAGGCACTATGGATGTCTTTCATTCTTTCTTCTCACCTCTTTCTTAAGTATCCAATGATGTTGGAGCCTTCATGTGAGTTTAGTTTCTCCTGAGGAGGAATGTAAACTGATCACAGTTGTTGAGCCACATGGGATACGATTCCTAAGTGGAAGCCTCCTAGTACTTTCCTGAGGAAGGTCCTATGGGTCTGTTCACTTAGTTCCCTTAGTTCATCTAGGATTTCTTAAGTATCCAATGATGTTGGAGCCTTCATGTGAGTTTAATTTCTCCTGAGGAGGAATGTAAACTGATCACAGTTGTTGAGCCACATGGGATACAATTCCTAAGTGGAAGCCTCCTAGTACTTTCCTGAGGAAGGTCCTATGGGTCTATTCACTTAGTTCCCTTAGTTCATGTAGGATTTCTCAAGTATCCAATGATGTTGGAGACTTCATGTGAGTTTAATTTCTCCTGAGGAGGAATGTAAATTGATCACAGTTGTTGAGCCACATAGGATATGATTCCTGAGTATAAGCCTCCTAGTGCTTTCCTGAGGAGGGCACTATGAGTCTGCCTACTTAGCTCCCTTTCTTTGGTAAGCTTGTTTTGAAGCTTGAAGACTGGGATTTATTTCTCTTGTGTAGGGTTTTGCTTTAGGGCTTTGCTTAGATTTGATTAGGGTTCTGTTCTAGGGTTAGGATTAGAGCTTAGATGTAGATAATTCCTTTCTCAAGCATGTGGTTTGTTTGCCTGATGGCATTTCATTTCTTTTATCTGTATGACTGCAGTTTACTGTTTAGTGCTTGATAGCATGCTGTTTATTTTTTCAGTATGATTACTGTTATTTCATGACTGGCTTGAGGTCGAGACGAGCTTGTGGAGGCTGAAGCCCCACACACATTTCCTCCCTCACTTGCATTGCATGCATTTTACTGTTAAGCTGATGCTTTGTCTGTTTTGGTGTATCATTGACATGATCCCTTAGGACTCTCATTTCCTTTGATAAGGATTTGATGATAGACTTTTAGGTTGAAACCTATGCATGACAACTTCTAGGAGTTCCATGTTCAAACCTCAACCATAGGATGAATCCATGGCATGATAACAGTAGGACTTGATAGTCTCCCTCCTAGTTGGGCCTGTTCTCTTCTCATCTCAAAACAGTAAGATACAGTAATCATGAATGATTTCTTTCGTACGTTACGAGCCTTAAGCTATCTGAGAAAGGATTGTGGGAAAGTTGCTTTTCCCCAGTCTGGATGCTTAGTATGGTACCCTTTGGGTGACATGCGATGCATTCACTCTCAGGTCATAGTCTCTAGTGCGGTTGAAATCGCAAACACAATAAAAAACACTTCTTTCGTAAAAGACAGGAGATAACCCGTAGTTTCCCGAACTATGTGAGCTCTAATCTCTCATACCTATTGAGAGTACGTAGGCACAATACTGATGTATTGGCGAGCTACCTTCCCCATACCCTTCGTAGGCCGAACTACGTTGACTCTGATTTCTCATTCTCTGATGAGAATACGTAGGCATAAAGTGCGACGCTTTGCCGAGTCATTTTTCTTTTCTTTTTCAGCCATCCTTGATAGGTAAATAGAATAAAACCAACCCGTCCCAGTAAACTAACAAGCGTGGATCCCGTCGAGTACGACGGACGTGAGGGGTGCTAATACTTTCCCCTTGCGTAACCGACTCCCGAACCCAGACAATGGTTGCGATGACCTTGTCTTACCCTTTTCCGTCAGGTTTTTCCGATCGTTTCCTTTCCCGCTCTGAGGGATAAATAACGAAAGGTGGCGACTCTTCTGTCATGCCGACACCTTATTTTCGCGCAAGCGACAATGGCCTGTTAGAGAAGACTATTCAGACGCTGGAGGATTTGTTACGGGCACGTCTGATGGAAAAAGGTGGTGCGTGGGATACCCATTTGCCATTGGTAGAGTTCACGTACAACAACAGTTACCATTCTAGTATTGGAATGACACTGTTTGAGGCTCTTTATGGTAGGAGGTGCAGAACTCGTCTGTGTTGGTATGAGTCAGGTGAGAATGTTGTTTTGGGACCAGAGTTGGTACAACAGACTACTGAGACAGTTCAGATGATTTGGGAGAAGATGAAAGCGTCTCAAGATAGGCAAAAGAGTTATAATGATAACCGAAGGAAGGAGTTGGAATTCAGTGAAGGTGATCATGTGTTCTTGAGGATTAACCCAGTAACTGGTGTAGGTCGTGTATTGAAGTCCAAGAAGCTGGACCCGAAGTTTATTGGGTCGTATCAGATTTTGCAGAGAGTTGGTGTTGTGGCTTATTGGGTGTCGTTGCCGCCTGAGATTTCGAATTTGCATGACGTGTTCCATATGTCGAAACATCAGAAGTATGTCGCGGATCAGTCTCATGTGATTCAGAGAGATGAAGTTAAAGTTAGAGAGAATCTAACTGTTGAGGCGATGTCGTTGAGGATCGAGGATCGTAAGATGAAGCGACTCAGAGGGAAAGAGATACCTTTGGTGAGAGTGGCTTAGGGAGGTGCTGCAGGAGGCAGTTTGATCTGGGAATTGGAAAGCAGGATGCAGGAAGCGTATCCAGAATTATTTCCGTCAGGTATTTTCGAGGACGAAAATAATTAAAGTGGGGGAGAGTTGTAACGCCCATTTTAATTATTTGAGTTTTTTCGGTGTTATTTTTACTTATCAGCGTGCTTTGTGTGAAAGTGTTGAGAAATAAGGAACATAATATTAATATCATATAATTGATAATGATAATAATTGATAATTAATATTAATATTGATATCAGTATTATTATTATTATTATTATTATTATTATTATTATTATTATTATTATTATTATTATTATTATTATTATTATTAATATTAATGTTATGAAGTTTTATATTAATTTTGGATTAAAAGAAAATGAGGATTTTATTAATTGAGATTATTTGGATTATAAGGAGAATTTCGGATTAAGGGCAATAGTGAAATATTGGAAAAGGAAAGAAGGAAGAAACACGATCGTGAGAGGGAGAAGAACATGATAGAAGTGGAAAAGAGAAGAACCCGATCAAGAAAGTGAGAGCTCGATCAAGCAAGAGCAAGCAAGAGGAAGCTAGGCTTTTGATTCTTGAAGTTTCTTCGATTAAAGTTGCATTTGAGGTAGGGGGAAGAATCGGTTAAAATTCGGTATTGCATGAATTCTAGGTAGAAGGGGATTTCCCTAACCCCATAGAAGTTGATGAACTGATAGTTATGATGTTGTGAATACTGAGTTGCTGCTGGTATGATTGAATCATTGCATGTTTTTGTTTGGGTGATTTGGGTTTTTTCGGTAGTTTACCGTTTTTAAGCCGAAATTGATCAATTGAGTAGAACCGAGGTTTTAGCGGGTAAAACTAAGAATGGATTATGTAGTTAAGTCGTAGAATGTTGGTTAGTTGTGTTAGAAGTTGTTTTGCGCGTAATCGGGAAAATTCGGAGAGAGTTGTTGTTTCTGCACAGTGGGATTTTTTTGAAATCGCAGGTATTCGCTAGCGATCGCTGGGCGAATGAGGGGGGCGAGCCTTCGCTAGGCTTCGCCAGGCGAACTTGGCAGTGAGTGCTGCCAGTAGCCACTGTCTGGCTTCGCCAGGGATTTCGCCGGGTGAGCTCCAGCGAGCATTCGCTGTGGGGCTTCGCCAGGCGAATGTGCCAGCGAGCTCGACAACAGTTTGCATTTTTGCTGCTGTTCTGTTCAGTTTTATTGTGCTGTTGGACCCTTGCTGGTCATGTATTAATTACGAGATTGTTGGTGACCTGTGGTGAGTGTATGTGTGGTGTTGGAATGTAATTTTCGTGTTATTCGTTTGATTAGAGTATTTCGATTGGTGTATGATATGATACATGTATGTGGTGATGTGTGGAATATATGCATATAAATATATGTGATGCATGATGATGGATCAGTAGGATCGTGTGCACCGTGTGTGCTTGTGTTGCTGTGTGCATTGGTGTCTGCATAGCATGTTGATGGGATTGAATCGTTGCTTAGATGGGGCGTATGCGATTCACCCGTGCTCCAAATGGGGAGCGTGGACGGGATTTGAACCATTGCTCAGATGAGGCGTATGTGATTCACCCGTGCTCCAAATGGGGAGCGTGGTAGGGATAGACTGTTGCTCATATGGGGCGTATGTGATCTATCCTGAGATTGATTATATGGGCTCAGGAGGAGTGTGGTAGGGATAGATCGTTGCTCAGATGGGGCGTATGTGATCTATCCTGAGTTTGATTATATGGGCTCAGGAGGAGCGTGGTAGGGATAGATCGTTGCTCAGATGGAGTGTATGTGATCTATCCTGGGTTTGAGTCGGTACCGCATATCATTGTGTCGAGTTGCATATGTTGCATTGTTTGTGTGCTATGTTGGTGTGGGACAGTAGGTCCAGATTTATGTATGATGAATGGTGTTTATGTGTTGTCTGCCTTTTATTCATGTACATTATTACCGTTATATTTTTTATCGTGATTTCTCATCCCTTATTGTTGTTGTGGTCTGTGCTTCTTCGGAAGTACAAACAATCCAGGTGCGTAGCTAGCTTGGGTTGTGGCGAGTCGACTCGTAGGGATGCTCTAATACGTAACACGGGGCTTTTGGGAGTTATTTATCTGTCTGATGATTTTGTTTGACTTCGTGTTGTATCATGTTCTGTTGAATCTTTGGATATGTATATGTTTGTATATTTTGGGCGGATGACCGAATTGATGTAGATGATGTTTATATATATATTTATATAACAAATATTTCCGCTGCATTTTGTTGAAAATTATTTAGAGTAGTGTTTTGTGGAAATTTTTGGTGATAGTGACATTCCGTTTTGGGAAGAACTCTGATAATTGCTTGATTTGATTGTTTTATTTTAATTTTGGGAAACAGGGTGTTTCACAAAGAGCCAAAATGGCATTGAAAACGACCCAACATCCATCCTTTGCAAAATGTTGAACCTTAGTCACCAGGAATGATAGGGGGAACCCAGGAACCCCATTTCTTCATACCATCTTTCTATCAAATTCAGAAACATCCAAATGAAGAGCCCTGGCTAGCTTAATCAAATCAGGATCCCTTTCAGAATGAACAAAAGACATTTCTTCCAATACAGGAATCCCCAACAACTGAGCAAACTCTTCCAAGGTTAGTAACAAGACATATTCGGGGAATGTAAAGCAACACAACTAAGGATCATAAAATTGCAGCAGCGCATGGATACCATTCGGCTCATATTTGGAGACTTTGTAGGCAAAGCTCAGAAGCCTTCCATACTCTTTTCTGAAATCTTCCATAACCCCACGCTTAACCACAGAAATAAGACCACCCAAAGATCCTACATATGGTACCGGGAACTTGTAAATAACAGCTTTCTTAAAACCGTGCTCCATGATGATAGAGGATTAGATTACTAGAATCAAGGAGAAAATATACACCTGAAACACAAATACATACAAATGTTAAAATGCAAATGAATATGCAAATGCAAACAGGGGATCAAGAATGTTGTGCTGCTGACTGAGTTGAACCAGAGCTTTGCTTCGGTGAGAAAATACCCAAAACATCACAAGACCAATATATGATAACCTCATAACTTCAGAGATCAAAGGTTCGTACTAATAAGAAATCCAGGTAGGTTGGAGGTCATTTTTCCTGCATAACCCTCCCACTCACAAGGTATGAACCTAATCTGATCAGGTTCGGCATCCTATGCGGTCATCAACGTCATAGACTTTCGAGCAACGATGATACATTCACCATTTCTGGTTTGGAATCATAGTCAAATGAAGCGGCCTCACTTAGCTGACTCCCAAATGATCGGTCTCCAGAGTCGATAGTTTTCAGATCCAACATCCCTCTCCTGACCAATGTACAGGATGAGACATCTTCAAAGAAAACCTCGTCTGAACGCAAATTTCGTGAGGACTAGTGCATGCTGCCATACAGGTCCTCACTACTTTCCACTCTAATGCTATGTATATCCTCAAGCCTGGGTTTTGGCTTATCTCTCAAAGGAACAAACCCCACCCAACAGCACAACAATAACATGATACAATGCGGGAAAGTAAAATGAAAATGCGATAAAATCAAAATACAACACAAATGCACATATATACACACCCAAAGATAAAACACACAAGCTCTAGGATTGACTCGCATAGGGGATGGGAAGAGTCCCCAACAGAGTCGCCAGCTGTCGCATTGCTACGAAGAGGGGTCGGCAAGGGCAGAAGAGTCGCCACCATTCGTTATTTATCCCAAAGAGAGGGAAAGGAAACAATTAGAGAAAACCTACGAAAAGGGAAAAGACAGGTCATCCAACCAAATCTTGGGTTTGGGAGTTGGTTACGCAAGGGGAAGGTATGACCACCCCTCACGTCCGTTGTACTCAACGGGATCCACGCTTGTTATCTATCTAAAAGGGTGTTAATCTATCAAAGACTGGCTCACAGGGGCAAAAGAAAAGAAAAGAGACTCGATAGAGCATCGCCTCTCTATGCCTACTTACTCCCTCGTGCAATGGGAAAGTCAGAGTCAACGTAGTTTGGAAAACTACGGGTGAGGGGGGGGGGGGGAGTTTGCTCGCCAAGACATCGTCGTCTTGTGTCTATGCATCCTCATCTGGTATGAGAAATCAGAGCAAACATAGTTCGGGCTGACACAACCACATATCGGTTCAAGTGTTTTAACTGAGTAGGGTTAAACCTTCGTTCAAGCAGTTAGGTGTATTAATGCTCGACCATTGGAGACTTAGGTGTTACCTGTTTGCGGTAGAACTAAGACATAACACAACTCTTTCTGAAAATGATTTTCCAAACAATCCCGAAGGATAAAAAGGTTTGATGTTTTGTTTTTTATTTTATATGAAGAAGTGAATTGAGTTAAGTTTGTAACTCAAGTTGCACTAAAGACTATAATTTGAGAGCGAATGCGTGCATATCGCCCAAAGGGTATACGCTAAACACTCTAGACAGATTGAGAGGAGGCCCCCCAACTATCATTCCTCAAGTACTTAAGGCTCGTAGCGTACACCATTGATTATCCTTTATTAAGTGTCTTAAGAGATTATGAGATGAGAAGAGGAGACACAAACTCTAAGGGGAAACTAAACAACCCTAATGTTATCATGCACAATGCTCCTAAAGTTGGGGTTAAGAGGGAAAGAATCTATCCTAATGTTATCATGCAAAGGATTGAACATCTAATGTCTCTCCTACTCCCATCTTAAATAGAGGGACTAGGAATCCTACGGGATCATGGCAAAAGACCAAGTAAACAACAGATAATTCAATCACAGATGAAATGAGAAATGAGGAGAAGTTGACTTAAACAAGTCAAAAGCAATACAAACATGATATGCAAAGATGCAAATATGAGAAGTGAGAATTAAATGATGCAACAAAGGCGAACGATCAAAACAAATTGACTTAGACAAGTCAAAGAAGAGTGAGATGAAATGGGAGAAGTCACAACTCCTACAACCATTCAAACATCCATCACTTACACAAAGAATAAGCATAAACAAAACCAAAAGGCCAGGATCAAAGAGAAGATGGGATAAAGAAGCTTGGGCAGCAAGCACATGAACATTATCTCAACCAAACATCCAACATTGATCATGCAAAAGAAAAGAACAAACAAGTGCTAAAAGTGATGCATCATTCAAGGCAAACTCAAAGCATAAACATGAACACCAAATCACCTTGAATGATGATCAAAGCACATGGAACAGAAGTGAATCCAAGAGAGGAAAGCTCAAATAAAATTTGGAAACAAGATACAAGCATCAACCAAGTCAAGGCAAATGGAAGAAACAAAGTTTCAACACAAACTCAACACATAAGACAAGTGGAGAAGCATGATTTCAAAGTAACTTGTGAAACAAGCTACACAAGTGTATGACCTAAAAATCAAGAACCAATACCTTAATCATGTTATAAACAAGTATCAAGACTCATAGAGTGCATATGGGATCCATAAAAGTCATCTCCCAAAGGAACTAGGTCAAACTAGTTTGTATGAACATCCTCTAAGATGACTTGACTTGCAAGCTTCATCAAAAATAGGAAGATTGTTCAATAAATCTCAAATAAAATGCTCAATAAAACTTGATCAATCATAAACCGGAAAGCAAAATATCATGGACAAAATCAACTCAAGGCATCACCAAATAACTCAAGAATGAATGGTGTTCCACCTTATCGAGCATATGTCGAGGGGCAACAAAAGTAATTCAAAACAAATGAAAAATGATCACAAATGTCTCAAACCAGCCCTCGAAACTTCTTCAATCCATCACCTAAGTGAGATAAAAAGTTTGATCCTTGGGGGTATTGGAATGAAAGTCAATGGTCATGATCAAATTAGGGTACACATCAAAATACACCTCAAATCATTAATTCCAAATAAAATAACAAAATAAATGGAAAATGAAAATAAAAATTATGTAAAATTAAATAACATTTTGAAATGCTATAAAAATATTTTTTGGGAATTTTTGGATGATTGGAGCTATTTTTAAAATAATTAAATGAAACTAGCAAGCAAAAATAAAATAAAATGAACAAAAACCAAAAGGGGGTGAGATCAGTAAGAACAGAATGAACTAAATCCTTTGTAAATCTCGTTTGGGCATGAAGAACTGGGGGTGTGGAAATTAATGGACCAAAGCCCAATTACCAAAAGTCATCAGACTTAATGAAACTAAACGTTTCATCAATCTGAGTCATGGTCAAAATAACACCTAAGCAAAGTCAATCCAATCACAAAGCAACACACCATGAGTCAAAGAGTCCAACCCTTGCCAACTCAGCCTGGCCAAAAAAATAACCAGGCGTCGGAGCTAGGGCTCCGATCGTCTTCTCCGGCATGCTCGCCGGAGCTCAGTCATGAAACATCCATAAAAATGACAAATTCTGGTACCAAAATGAAGGGCTTTCCACAAGGATCATGAATCCAACATCCGTTTTTTTATAAAAGGTTCCTAAATCAAGTGAAAACACAACAATGAGTTTTGAATGCACATACTGAAAATGTAACAAACAAGCAAGCAATTGATTCAAACATGGCCTACCAAGGGTAGGGCTTCAGATGCACCCAAAATGGACCCTAATCAGTGCCTAGAATGAGGATTTGAAGTTTGAAAAAATACCTAACGGAGAGGTTTCGTTGACCCTTCAAACTGCTTGCAAACTTCTGTTCTATGCTTCCAAACTCTTCCTTGAGCTTTGGTGGAGATGATTTGACTACCAGCTTGGAAGAAATCTCAAAGAAATGGAAAATTCGAAGAAAGGAAAATTTGATATAATTTGAAATGGAGGAGCTCTCTCACGCAACCAAAACTAATCCTCCTCATTAGGGCAAGTCATGTGAGTTTTATATGGTGGATTTTCAGTGGCCATGCAGGCCCATAATGGCTGCATTGCATGATTTCACAAAATGACCAAAAAAAATCACTATTGCACCACACACGGGTCATGTACCATTCTAACACTATTGGGTCAGCAATTAAGTATTTAGGGTGTGTAGGAGTAAATTGGATGATTTTGGCTCATGGGGACAAAGTTTGCACAAGGTTTGAATTCATTACTTTTAAAGTGATTTTGAGAGAAAAGTCGCACATAATGACTTAAACATGTTGGTCCAAATGTGGTAAACTTCTTTATGATCATGTATTGGTGTGAAAAGATCAAAAATAAGGCCAAAAGGTGACTTGTAATGTAAGATACTTGAGCCATGACCAAAAGTCAACATTTCACCTTTAAAATGGTCCACATGATCACATAATGCACAAAACTCCATGGATATTGAGTCCATTGTGAAGTTGAGACCCTTAGGCACAAGTTTCATGTTGGTCAAAATTGGATTTGAGGCCTTCAAGTTCATGAAAATGACCATTGAAACAAATGACCTATAATGAACTTTCCAAAAATGTCGTTGCCTTGTTAAGACCATAACTTAAACTCCACACATGAGAATGAGGACTTATAGGACCTTTTGGAAAGCTAAGACAATTAGGAACAACTTCAATGTTCACTTGAAGTTGAGGAGAAACTTGCTTCTAGGTCAAACATTCCTTGGAAGTGGGTTGACTTTAAGTTGACCAAAATTCTCTTCATCTGAGGACCCTAACTTGTTGGCTTCATAACTTGTGATGTACAAACTCAATGGATGTGTTCTTGTACTCAAAAGAAATCTTGAAGGATGCTCTACAAGTCTCATGTTTTCATGAAAAAGAAATTAAGCCTACATCATAGGGTAAATTGTACTTGAAGTTAGGCACCAAAGAAGGGGATTTTACACTAAAATCATCTGAAACCCTAATGACATCCCAAATGCTCTAAGATAACTTCCCATGGATTCAATGACTTAGAACCAAGTCTTGAACCCTCTAAAGTCCACAGTTGGCTTTGGGTTGACCAGATGAAACCATAGTTCCATATCTTTGGTCCATGCCCTTTGCAGATGAATTGAATGACTACTCAAACCCCACAATGACCCTTCAAGGTACACAATGAACTTCCAAACCATATCTTGTCCAAATAAATAACCTCATGAACTCCTGATGATTTTTTGATGAGCCTCTGATAGCCCTCAAGATAGGAGGCAATAACCACACACCAATTTCCCCTTTTCAAGGAGCTTTGAAACTTCCATGGTGATGATAAACACTTTATGGCTTGCAAAAATGCCTTTTTCTTGAACTTGAAACCTGACGCTACGCGAAAAATGACATAGAGTCGCCACCGGATTTTATTTATCCCAAGGGGGGAAAGGGAAATAGCGATAAAACCTTTGGGATAAGAGCATGGTCATCGCAACCAATTCTTAGGGTTCGGGAGTCAGTTATGTGAGGGGAAGGTGTTATCATCCCTCGCATCCATCGTACTCGATGGGAGCCTTCTAGATTGTTTAGCGTGAATGGGTGTTTTTATTATTAAAAGTGTGCTTGCTTAAGGGAAAAGAGGGGGTTGGTTTTTATTTTAATGCTCGCCAAGGATTGTTGCCCTTGTGCCTACGTATCCTCACTTAAAAGAAGTGAAGAATCAGAGTTCCGTAGTTCGAAGGCTTGTGAAATAGTTGTTTGTTGGTTGATTTTATACCTTGAAAAAGGGTTTTTGGATTGATGCCCTAAGGCGAAAAGTAGATTGATGAATTGATGTTATTTTTAGGTTTTTAAAGAGAAATTGTGCTTAATTAGGATTACACAAAAGACTTTGGATAGAGGTGAATGTTTCTAATAACCAAGTCGAGCGCCTTGTATTCAAAACATTCGGAATGAGTGTAGGAGGGTTCCATTCTCATTCCTTCTCCACCACTTTAAAGTCCATGGTGTATAACCTTAATCGTATGTTTATTGTATTTTGGATTTTTATGAGGAAAAAAGTATCACTTGATGTTGGATCAAGGTTTATTGTTTGTAAAAATATTTGAAGTGATGCGATTAAGGTTGATGGCGATGCACATGGCAACCAACTTACAAGATTGAAAATGGCTCGATAAAATCGAGAGTTTGTTTCTTGAAAAAGGTTTTGGCAACAAAAGTCATAAATGACTATCAATATCCGCATATAAATGGCTATACAATTGCATAGGGTTAGACGTCTCGAATAAGGTAAAAATAGAAGAAGAAAAAAATGTGAAAACAGGAGGCCTGACACGGCTGGGCGTGTTAGATGACAGGGCCCGTGCCAAAAAGGGCCTACAGAATGAGTTTTTGAGGCAAAACAGCGGGTTGACACGGTCGCCCGTGTCAAAAAGTGCCCAGAAAAAATGATTTTTGAGGTAAACAGCGGGCTGACACGGCCGCCCGTGTCACACGACACGGCCTATGTCAGCACACCTAGGGGGCGCACGTGAAGAAAAATCAAACAGCGGGCTGACACGGCCGCCCGTGTCATACGACACGGACCGTGTCAGCCCTACTGGGTGAAAAAAATGAACTTTTTTCTTTGTTCTTTTTCGTTCTTATGGTTCTTACAGAGGTTCCTTGGTTCCTCTTAGGACCTTACATGATATACATAGTACAACAACATTTAAAAGAGGAAATAAAATAATACAGAAGCAAAATATAAAGAGGGAAAAGTTTTGACGAAATGGATACCCAAGAGCTTTTTGTCCTTCTTGCAAGTCCTCCACTGATTTTGGTTGGATGTCCCCTTCACTCTTCACTCTATGTTGTGAGGGTTATGCTTCTCAATGAATTTCTTGTGTTTCTATATGATTCTCTTGATTTTGCTGGTTCTCTTTCTCTCTATTTTTCTGGTTTTTCTTTCTCTCTATTTTTCTAGTTTTTAGGGTTTCTTCTTGCTCTCTCTATCTTTTTTCTCTCAATGTGTGGTGAATGATGAATGTTGAATGTGTACAGCCCCCTCTCCTTCTTATCTCATCCCACTAGGGTTTTCTCTTCTCCCAAAACATCAGATTTTTTCATGGGGTAATGTCTCTTGCCACTTTTCTCATGTCACTCTCTTTCTTTCCATTTCCATGCAAGTTACTATGCTGCATTTTTACTCCACTACTTGCATATGCTGTCATTTTTTCTGCTGCACTTGGTATCTTGCACCCATTTTGTTGGCTTGTGTTTGGACAACCCCTTTTGGTCAATGCTAACCTTTAGACAAAATTTTAAAATTTTGATTTTTAGATGCATTATCATGTGTTATTCCCTTGGTCTGGTGACATGTATAGATTTTCTGAGGTGACATGAGGTGATTTGTCACGTCTTGCATGGGACTGTTTTGGATCACATTCAAATTGCCCATGGTTAACCATGCATAGTCTTGATCTTGAAACATTGCAATGTTGATTTAACTCTTAACTATTTTCCTTGGATGTTTGTAAACATACTGAGGAGCATGAGAACTTGATGGGGCATGAAGGGTACCATAGCATGGATTTGATTAGAGACTTGAATGAAGATTAAAAATAGATTAATTTCTAAACACTACTTAGAGTTGGAAATTTTTGTAACAAATGGCATTCTTGTAATGTCATGAAATTTCTCCTTGTAATATTCTTGCCTCTAATCTTGAATTCATGAATCTTGAATTTTGCATGATGGATTTCCCTTGTACCATTAAACTTGAAATGGATGAAGTCTTGAATTATGAACTAGTGATGTTGACTCATGCTTTGGAAATTTGAACTCCACTTGATCAAGAATTTGAAACAAAGTTGGGAGAAGCTATCTTGAATTTAGGCCTTGCATTTCATGTCCATTAGGAATATTATTCTTGAATATCCTAATATTTTTCAAGTAACTTCTCCTTGAAGAAATCTACATGAGTAGACTTTCCAACTTGAACCAAACCTTAGATGATGAACCTTTTATTCCATGTAGCCCTTGATAAGCAATTTCTCTTATGTGAAATGGAAAACAACGAACCAACCCAATCCTTACCTTGCGAATCCACATGCTTGATATGCAATAAAACGATGTATGATATGACGAACGTAGGGTATGAAAGGCTAAAGGTGAAAATGAGGGTGTGACAAAACCAAAGAGACCCTCCTCTTAAATGGAACCATACACCTCTTGATCCCATGTTAAAAACAATGCTATCAAATGCAAATGCTAAAATGAAATGAAACATAAGCCAAGTACAAGAAAAAGTTGGTCAAATTTTGGGGTACAACACTTATATACCTACAAAAATGAGAGAAAAATAATTAAAATAAGTGATATTTACGCGATACGCAATATATACACTATAACGTAAATTATACAACATATGCACAAAAGTTGAAGTTTATTGGTTAAATTAAGCCAATAAGTGCCAATTATTCACACTCAAAATTAGTACAATTTAGCTCTTATCAACTCTCCCCAACTTAAACTTGTTTGGCCTCAAACAAGAATCGATCAACTTAAGGAAACAAAAGTAACAATCAAGCAATCACGACTCAACTAGTTTCGAAAAACAAAAACAAATGTATGGTTCAATACAAAAATGTACATGCAAAGCAAAACTTACCACTAAATTACAACGATAACATGAAAACGAAACAATTCCTAAATACAAAACACATGTCAAAAATTCTAAGATCATACAATGTTCAAAAATGAATCACACCTAGCACACACTTCATCGGTATATGAATAAAAAAACATTAGACGCTTATCTCTCAATAAGTTAAATTACGCATTCATCAAGAAAAAACTCATATTGAAAAGTATAAAAGCAAAAATCACAAGGGCTTTAAGGGTTGTAATGTGGCTTGGGTAACAAACAATTGTTTTTCTCAAGGTAAAAGAAATAAAAACTTGCCTAATCAAATGAGAGTGATCATTTCTCACAATCTCAAGCACTCACAAATTCTAATCACCTTTTCCTCTTTTCCAAATTGTTACACCATTCCACACAACTTATTAGTATAACATTATTCTATTTTTTTTCATTTTCTTTTCTTCAATTCTTTTCCTTTTTTTTCTTTTTCTTTTTCATTTTTTTCTTTTCTTTCTTTTTCAAACCTTTTCTTTTTCTCAACCTCTTAGCAACCAACCTCATCTCCCCAACTTGAATACAACCACAGATAGTGACATGAATGCTCCCAAAATTATTAGGCAAAGGTAAAAAACTTAAATAATAAGTCATGGTTATAGTTCAAGAAAAATTATTAGAATCCATACAAAAATGAACTTAACACCAACATGGATTCTAACAAAGGCTCAAAGGGGGTAAACAAATTCTCACTAACTCATAAGGTAGATTGACTATTTGGTCAAGTGGGTATGCTCAAAATTGAACAAAATGCCTTGATCGTTTTAGTGTTATCATACAAATCAACACAAATATAAGATTAAACATAATAAAACCGAGTTAAACAAGAATGTTGGTCTCGTGCATATAGTAAATAATGGAAAGCTCCTCACAAAAAGGTTTTATTCTAAAGTGATTCATAACTGAACAAGTATGGCAAAAGAATGAATGGCATGAAAATTGTACAAATGAAAAGTCTCCTAATTATGCTATGTTCTAGAAAGCGATAAACGAGTACCTTGTAAGGTACCAACTTCAAATAATATCAAAACCATACATTCGCAAGTTGAAACAATCAAACTTGGAAAATCATAAAATGCATCCTAGAGCTAATAAAAAAAACTTGAGAGCAAACATAAACAATATTCTAATAACCTAACAAAATTGAATTAAAACTAACTAAACACAAAGACCAAAATTGGTGAAAGTGGATGGAAAATGAGAGATTTGTCTTAGCCCCTTTCAAAACCCTAATTTCCCGATTTTTCGATTACTCCTCCATCCTTGATCCAATGGTCATGAAAATTGATAGGTAAGTGCAATATGATATAAGGAACATTTTTTATTCACACTTTGAAGTCCAATTCCTTAAATTTGAAGAGTTGACTTTTTGGTCAACCGTACGATCGATCGGTGACTACCGAGTGGTCTGTTGACACTCTGGACTTCCTGAGACTTTGAAACTTCTTGAATGAACTTTATTAAGCTATATAAACTTCATGGATCATAATCCCACCATTAAAACACCTTCCAACATCCAAGTCAAACTACAGTTGACTTTTACTAGTCAAAAACCCTAATCGGGTGCCCTGAAATACACTGTTCTTGATACTGGGGTAACAACCTAAAATTGGATTCTCAATTGACATTATATGATACCCTTGACCTTGTTTCATAATTGAATTAGCCTAAAACTTTGATTGGCCACAAACCCTGAAGCTCCGATTTGACTGTACAAAACCCTGATTCATCTGTAACTTGACAAAGATAAACTTGCACTGGGTTAGGGTTAGATAATTCATGAGTATGCTCCTAAAATGATAATGAGAATCTAAGGGGTCAAAATTTGGGGTGCAACAATTTCCCCTATTTAAATATCTTCACTAGATGGAACTGAGAGATGACAATCCTCGTAGAATCGCAGTGAAAGGTATTTAATTATAGAAAACCGAAAATTTTGTCCCTTAGATCCGATGATATGAAAAAGGACATGTCATGATATGCCATGAATCCTAAATGATGCTTCATGATGCTTGGATGCAAGATATATGCAGAAGACAGAAAAACAAAACAACGAGTAACTACTCATGGGACCTGATTTTGTGGATCCGACACTGGGGGGAACTGAGATATAACAATTAATAGTTCAAACATGACTAGTGATAACTGAGAGGAAAATTTCACATGAGGATGCACAAAATCCAATGAAGATGACAATCTCACTAGGGATGAGCAAACACTCCACTAGGGAAAGAGGTAGATTTCCACCGGGGAAAAGAGCGACTTTCTTACTGGGGAAGTGAAGGACTGGAGACGTGAACCTCACTGGGGATGATCAGATGAGGAACTTCCAATAGTGAAGAGTTCAAACGGGGTCTTTAGGAATGGACTAGAAACAAAGACAAAACATATTGGGGATACTAGTAACGACTAGATCTTCGGGACTTGTCTGGGGAAAAAATATTTCACTGGGGGTAATGATGTCACCCAGTTTTAACAAATGGTTCAGGCAGTGCTAGTAACCACTAGACTTTCCACAAGTAATGGTAACGACCAACATGGGTTAATAACAACTAAGATTTCTCGAATCCGATCGATAACACGTAAGATTTTGACTGGGGAATTGGCGATGACCAAATTTCAAGCAATGCCAGTAACTACTGGACTTAAAGGAGATTAGTAACGACCAAGTCCGGGTGCCAATGACGATTGGGTTTCAAGTAATGCCAGTTACGACTGGACTTTGAAAGAAAACATGGTGACGACCAAATCAGAGTATACCAACACATGTGGTTATGAGAATGCTAGCAATCTACTAGGCTTTAGCTGGGGGAGGTTGGTAACAACCAAACCAAAAGACACCAATAATGATTGGATTCCAAGTGACGCCAGTTACAACTGGACTTCCATGGGGAATGTTGGTAACGACCGACAAAATATCAATGCCGATAGGACTTCACAGGGGATTTGCTAGTGACGACTAGACTTCATAGGGAAAAGGTTGGTAACAACCGAACCAGAAGATAATAACGAGTGAAGTTAAGACAATGCCAGCTACGACTGGACCTCAAAGGAAAATATGGTGACGACCGAATCAACAGATACCGACGAGTGGAATTAAGACAATTCCAGTTACGACTGGTCTCCAAAGTAAAATATGGTGACGGCCAAATCAACAGATACCGATGAGTGGAATTAAGACAATGCCACTTACGACTGGTCCTAACAAGAAATATGGTGACGACCAAAAGAATACCAATAACGATTGGCTTCTAAAATAATGCCAGTTACAACTGGACTTTAAATGGTAATTCACTAATAGTGATTAGACATTCACGGGGAATCAACTGATAGCACACTGACCCTGAGAGACAAAATGAATCACACTGAACCCAGGCTGAAAGGTGTATGTAGTCTTGAAGATAAACCCAATCTTAACAGGGGAACAGAGCTTTTAAACCAACTAGTCAGAGATGACACAGTAAATTCAGACAAATGCTCAGACATCTTCTACTAGGACGAGTCTTCTCATCATCATAAGGAGATAGTCTTCCAAATTGATACTCACACATGACCAAAGGAGACTCAGCAGTTCAACGTGCTTACACTTCACCAGGGAGCGCGATAGGCTTGTGTATCAAAGTTTCCGCTACCCTGAAGTTTCGGGGAAGTATGATTTTCCTCGATTCTTTTCATGAGTTGAAGTTTTTACGTTTGTTAATCTTTTCAAGTTTTATTCAAATAATTTGACCCTAATGCTTTCAAAACTATCGTTGATCAACAAACAATATTTTGCATAACAAAGAAAATAAAGGAAATGATAAATTTGCAAAGGAAAGAATGGTTCAAAACTGATTTTATTCAAGGATGAAATCTTGCAAATGACAAAATTCCATAGAAATTTTACAAGTGAAAAATGGCAACGTGGATAAGGTTACATTGAATCCCATGACCAAACTATCCCTAAAGACTAAAATTCCCCAAAATCCTTACTTCTGACGAGAGCGGTTGGAGTGAATTCTTGTAGGACCTTCTGCGTTAGTGACAACTCATCTGATGCAGTGAAACGCCTTTGTCCCTAACTTTTGCCTGGACCGCCCTTTCGGGTTTTCAATCCACCGGGACGCTCATTTTTGCCTAAGCCGCCCTTTTGGGTTTTCAACTTTGCGAGCTCTTATTTCTTCTTTTTTCCTTTTTTCTCTTTTCTTTTCTTTTTCTTCAACCCTAACTTTTGCATAAGCCGTTCCTTTGAGTTTTCAGCTTATCGGGTTCTTTTAGGCGTAATATTTTCGTACTGCATCAGAATTCACTGGATGAGTAAGTTGCTCTCCATATATGGTGGTGAGAATTAATGAGCCTCCTGAGAAGACTGTCTTTACAACAAATGGGCCGTCATAGTTAGGCATCCACTTTCCCCGTGTATCTTTATGAACTGGTAAAATCTTTTTGAGTACAAGTTCCCCTTCTCGAAATTCTCGGACATGAACTTTCTTGTCGAAAGCCCTCTTAATCCTCTTCTGATATAACTGACCATGACACATTGCAGACATGCGCTTTTCATCGATAAGATTCAACTAATCAAACCTTTCTCTCACCCATTCTGCTTCTTCCAGCTTGGTTTCCATTATGACTCTCAAAGAAGGTATCTCGATCTCAATGGGCAGTACCACATCCATTACATATACCAAATAAAAAGGGGTTGCCCCTGTTGAAGTGCGTACGGACGTTCTGTACCCATGCAAGGCGAATGGTAGCATCTCATGCCAATCTTTGTAAGTTTTCACCATTTTTTGTAAAATCTTTTTGATGTTTTTGTTCGCAGCTTCTATAGCTCCATTCATCTTGGGACGATAGGGAGATGAGTTGTGATGCTCTATTTTGAAATCATCGCACAACTCCTTCATGATTTTGTTGTTCAAGTTGGTACCATTGTCCGTTATGATCCGGCTCGGAATTCCGTAACGACAGATAATCTCCTTCTTGATAAAACAGAGCACCACCTGCCGAGTAACATTAGTGTAGGATGCGGCTTCAACCCACTTTGTGAAATAGTCAATAGCAACCAGAATAAACCGGTGTCTGTTAGAAGCTTTTGGTTCAATTGCCCCAATCATATCGATGCCCCACAAAGAGAAAGGCCACGGTGATGACAACACATTTAGCAATGTCGGTGGTACGTGCATCTTGTCCGCATAAATCTGACACTTGTGACATTTCCTGGCATATTGAATACATTCTTTTTCTAAGGTCAACCAGTAATAACCAGCCCTCAAAATATTTTTAGACATAGCATATCCATTTGCATGAGTACCGAACATTCCTTCGTGAACATCTTACATTAATAACTCTGCTTCTCGTCTGTCGACACATCTAAGCAGGATCATATCATGATTCCTTTTGTAGAGCACATCATTACTGAGGAAGAACTTAGATGCTAATCATCTTAGAGTTTTCTTGTCAAGTGACGTAACATCTGCTGGATACTCTTGTTTTAACAGGTAATTCTTTATGTCATAGAACCATGGCTTATTATCAGTATCTTCTTCAATCATCTGACAGTAGGCGGGCTCGGTCTTGCGTTTAATTCGAAAGAGAGTGGCATCATTGACATCCATGACTTTCCACATTGAGGCTAACATGGCTAGGGCATTGGCGATGTGATTCTCAGATCTCGGAATATGTTTGAAAGTGATTTCATCGAAATATTCCATCATCTTGACGATGTAGGCTCTATAAGGGATCAAATTCTCATGTCTAGTTTCCCACTCTCCAGTAACCTGATAAATAACCAAAGCTGAATCCCCGCTGACTTCAAGAAGTTTGATTTTGAGGTCGATAGCTGCCTCGAGGCCGAGAATGCACGCTTCATATTCGACGATATTATTTGTGCAGTCAAAATCCAACCTGGCTATGAATGGGGTGTAACCACCCTCCGGATTCATTAAGACGGCGCCTACGCCATGCCCACTGTAGTTGGAGGAACCATCGAACATCATTTTCCACCAAAGACCTTCCTGCGGACCCTCATCAAGATCGGGCTCTTCACAATCTTTTACCAACATAATGTCTTCATCTGGGAAATCAAATTTGAGAGACACATAATCTTCCACTGGTTGATCTGCAAGATATTCTGACAAAACACTACCCTTGATAGACTTCTGGGCTACATACTGGATGTTGTATTCTGATAATAACATATGTCAACGGGCGAGTCTTCCGTCTGAGCAGGCTTCTCAAAAATATACTTTATTGGATCCATTTTTGAAATCAACAGAGTGGTATGACAAATCATGTACTTCCTCAAGCGTCTAGCCGCCCATGCCAAAGCATAGCAAGTTTTCTCTAGGAGTGAATATAGGCTTTCACAATGAGTAAACTTCTTACTCAAATAATAGATAGCATGTTCTTTTCGCCCAGACTCATCCTGCTGACCTAACACACAACCCATTGAATTCTCAAGCACTGTCAAATACATGAAGAGAGGTCTTCCCGGAACCGGAGGTATTAAGATATGAGGCTCTTGAAGATAGCCCTTAATCTTATCAAATTCTTGCTGACAATATGAATTCCAAACAACCGTCTGGTCCTTGCGTAATAATTTGAAGATGGGCTCGCAAGTAGGAGTCATATTGGAAATAAATCTGGATATGTAGTTCAGTCTTCCAAGAAAACCTCTGACTTGCTTTTCCGTTTGTGGAGCTGGCATGTCTCGAATGGCTCGGACTTTATCTGGATCCACCTCAATCCCTCGGTGACTGACAATGAAACCGAGTAACTTCCCAGATCTTACTTCAAAGGTACACTTGGCTGGATTCAGTCTCAACTGATATTTTCTGAGTCTCTTAAATAGTTTCAAAAGATGTTCCAAATGGTCCTCCTCGCTTTGAGATTTGGCTATCATGTCATCAACATATACCTCTATCTCCTTGTGCATCATATCATGAAATAAAGTTACCATGGCCCTTTGATAAGTAGCACCTGCGTTCTTTAGACCGAAAGGCATAACTTTGTAACAGTAAGTCCTCCACGGAGTAATGAAAGTAGTTTTTTCCATGTCATCGGGATCCATCTTAATCTGATTGTAACCAGAAAAACCATCCATGAATGAGAAAACTGCAAAACGAGCCGTATTATCCACCAAAGTATCGATATGTGGCAAAGGGAAATCATCCTTCGGACTGGCCTTGTTTAGATCCCTGTAATCCACACACATTCTGACTTTCCCATCCTTTTTCGGCACAGGTACAATATTGGCCACCCATTCGGGGTATTTGGACACTGCTAAGAACCCGACGTCAATCTGTTTCTTTACCTCATCTCGAATCTTGAGAGCCATGTCAGGTCTTGTCCTTCGGAGCTTTTGCTTAACCGGTGGGCATTATGGTCAAAGTGGTAATTTGTGAACCACGATGTCAGTGTCTAAACCTGGCATATCTCGGTACGACCAAGCAAATACATCCATATATTCTTTCAAAAGTTCTTCTAGTCGCTGCTTGACTTCTGCCCCTAGAGCTGCCCCAATCTTGACTTCTTTCTTGTCTTCTTCGGTGCCAAGATTAATGACTTCTACCTGTTCTTTGTAGGGTTGATGCTCTGCATACTCATGGTGTGCCAATTTTACCAGTTCATCAGGGACTTCGAAATCTTCATCCTCATCTTCAGCTTGGTATATTGGTGAATCAAAGTCAGGAGGGAATG
The DNA here is from genome assembly GCA_963859935.3 of Lathyrus sativus. Lineage (NCBI taxonomy): Eukaryota > Viridiplantae > Streptophyta > Magnoliopsida > Fabales > Fabaceae > Lathyrus > Lathyrus sativus. Next base: position 276,155,872 of record OZ012740.1, on the reverse strand, counting down.
CAAAGTCATAGGATTCAATGGGTTTTAGGACATCACTGCACGTTGGAATGGCTTAATTTATTAAAACACACAAAGACAAATGCAGCACACAAAAGAGAAAATTGTTTTGGGATTTTTAAGATTGCCAAAACATTCCTATAGCCTTGGGCATGGCTATGGAGATTGTTTTGGGACATCACTGCACGTTGCCGTTTTTCATTGATTTTCTTGAAAGCTCGGGGCCCTTACAAAACATTCCTATAGCCTTGGGCATGGCTATGGAGATTCAAAACAAAAACAAGAAAAGAAAGACAAACAAATTACTTTAACTCAGGAACAACCAAAGGAATCTCAATAGCTTCCCAGTTGCTCAAGGCAGTGTTGCAATGATACACTAACTGCTCCAGGTCTTCATCTTTAAAATCTTCTTCCACAACACTGACTTGGAAACCTCCACTGATGAATACTTCTTGTATAGTATTCGGGCGTCCCTTGTCATGTGTTGGTGTTTTATCATGAGTTGGTTTATAACCCAACCCTTGGCGATCCATTTTTGGCTTTACTTCGATAATCTCTCCCCAACCTGCAGGAGTGCCTTCTTCCAGTGTAGACTTGATGCTCCGAGCGGATGCAAAAGACGGGCCATTCTTAGCCACTGTTTCTTCCAACATCACTGCATTAGCTATCTCGAGTGCTTGAAAGGAAGTTTCTAATACGCCCTCATCTGCTTCAATATGATGACAGATTGCTCACCATTAGGTCCTCTTCACCGTGTACAATCACTAACTTATCATTCACAACAAATTTCATTCTCTGATGTAAGGTGGAAGTTACTGCCCCAGCGGCGTGAATCCACGGTCGTCCCAACAAACAACTATAAGCTGGGTTAATGTCCATGACTTGGAATGTAATATCGAACACATGAGGTCCGATCATGATTGGGAGTTCTATCTCTCCAACAACCGTCCTTCTTGAACCATCAAAAGCTTTTACAATCAAAGACGTTGGTTTCATTTCTGCCCCTATATATGCTAGCCTTGCGAGCGACCTGGCAGGCAATACATTCAATGAGGATCCAGTATCGACTAAAACTCGTGCCATGGTGTCTTCTTGGCACCTGACAGATATGTACAATGCACGGTTGTGATTGCGTCCTTCGTTTGGCAACTCTGCATCACTAAAGCTCAGGGTGTTACAGGCTGTAATGTTGGCTATTACTGAATCAAATTGTCCGAGAGTTATGTCTTTTGTCACATGTGCCTGTTTTAATACTTTTTGCAGAGCTTGTGAGCTGGAGAATTCATTAAGAGAGACAAGATCGATATCTTTGATGGGGTTTGGTGGAGCTGACCAATAATCCTATAATCACTTTTCCGAATAATCCTTAAGAATTCTTCGTCGTCTCCTTCAGTACCTGGTACCTCTTGTTCTTTTGTCGCAGCAGGGGTAACCTCTTTTGGAGCGGCTACTGTCATTTTTGGTTGATAGATGCGACCACTACGGGTCATTTTGCTTGTACCTGCAATGTTTGTCACGTCCACTTGGTCGTCTCTTACTATCTCTTTCTGACTAACCTTCCCTGATCCTCGGTCTATCACAGTCATGTCATACTTCCACGGAACGACCTTTGTGCTTTCAAAAGGAAACGGTCTTGGTTTATGAATAACAACCGGTCGAGGTTGATCGATAGCTGACTTGTTGAAAACCGGCTTCATGATTTTGTTGGTCGTTTTGAACACCATAACTTTCTCACCTTTCTTTGGTAAATTAAAAATAGGCTCAATTATTGCAACTTCTTCTTTCCTCGCCTTACTACACACTTGTAATATTCCTTCATCAATTAATCCTTGTATACCTCTTCGTACCTCATCACACCCTCTAGAATCACTAGAACATTTTTCACAATCATTATGGGCATCCTCTATCAATCCTGCTTTCAGTAGTTTCTTGTGAAGTAACCTCAACGGGGTTTTGATCTCTGACACGCTTTGGACTACCCTTTCGTCTGAAACTTCTTCTACAGCATTAAACCCTCCATGGTTCAGTAATGGATTACTTTTAACATTTGGGGGTACATCATCAAAAGACAAGATCTTCTTTTCCATCAACTCCCTGACAAGAAGTTTTAAAGCAAGACAGCCTTCTAAATCATGGCCGGCAGCACCTTCGTGAAAGGCACAATGAGCATTTTGATTATAGTGGGGAGATGTAGTGTCTGGATTTAATGGTCGTGTTGTTACTAATCCCTGCTGTACTAAGGAGGGGTACAACTCTGTGTAAGTCATCGGTATCTGAGGAAGTGGAGGTTTTGTTGTTGGTCTCCGGTTCTGGTAGTTCTGTCTGGGTGCTTGAGCTCTAGGCTGATGATGTTGTTGATAGGGTGGAGCGTTGGGCGCTCGTTGATACCCTTGTTGAATTGGATGATATACAGGTGCTGGTTGCACTGTCTGATAACTGGGAACAAGATGACTGAAAGCCGGAGTTACAGCCGCCACATATGGCTGTTGGGCATACTGCAACGGATACATTGGTCGTTGTTGCTGGGATTGCTGAACATAACTCGCCTGAGGCTGCTGAACAAAGCCTTGCTGAGGTTGTTGAACATAACTTTACGAATACTGTTGGTAAGGCGGTCTCCAGGTGCGACTCTTTCTTCCCACAGTTACTGCATTTGTCTCCCCTTCTTTCTTTTTATGAAAATTACTGCTGAACTTCTTGACATTGTTGTTACCAGAACTGCTGGAACTGTTAGCCATCTTCCCATTCTTCATTCCTAACTCCATTCTCACCCCCACTGCTACTATATCAGAAAAATTTGCGGTTACACTACTGATCATCTTCTCATAAAACTCCGGTCTCACTGTATCGACGAACCAATCAGTTAACTCTTTTTCACTCAAAGGAGGTTCTACCTGCGAGGCAGTTTCCCTCCACCTTTGTGCATACTCTTTGAAAGATTCCGAACTCTTCTGTGACATACTCAGTAATTGTCTTCTATCAGGGGCTAGATCCATGTTGTACTTGTAATGTTTCACAAAAGCATCGACCAAGTCTTGGAAACTATGAATACGAGACTGATCCAAACCCAAATACCATTTAGAAGGAGCTCCTTTCAAACTATCTTGGAAATAGTGAATCATTAACTTGTCATCTTCCACGTGAGCGGCCATTCTTCGGTAATACATAATCAGATGCGTCCGAGGACAGGTAGCCCCAGAATACTGATCAAAATTGGGAACCTTGAATTTTGGCGGGATTACCAATCCAAACACTAAGCACATATCTCTGGCACCAATACCAAAGATGTCATTTCCTTCCATTGCTCTGACTTTCCTGCCGATAGTTTCTACACTTTCTTTCAACTTATCATGTCGTCCGCTCTCTTCTTCATACCCATCAAGACCTTCGTACACTGGTGGAGGACTATGAAAAACAGGGCGCGCTTGAACCTGAAAAGAAGGCTGAGTGTAAGTAGGAATAGCTTGAGAAACTTCTGGCCCTAAAGGAACTGCTTGTTGATTGACTACTGATGGAGGTACAAAACCAGGCAATAACCCGTATGGTGGAACATTTGCAACAGTGACTGTCATTGGGATTGGCTCTACAGCTATGCTAGTGATTTCAGAAACAACAGTGGCTTGAGTGTCCAACTTTGCACGAATGACTTGTAGGGCTTCCATGATCTGCCCCATGCCTCCTTGTAGCTCTCCAAGTTCATTATCAATCCTGTCCACATCCAAATTTTGTCCTTTCATTCTTAGGCGAGCTTGGGCTCGGGTGTTGTATCGGTGTTGAGGATTCAGTGTGATTCTTTCTGGAGACAAGACAGCGAGATGAGACACAACACAAGAACATGCACATGTGATGCTTATGAATGCAAAATGCAACAAATGCAAAATTAATCATTCAAGGAATCTAAAGAAATATTTGCAGAAATTATAACAATGGGGAAATAAGCAAATTCAAAAGTCTTCATAGATCAACACTGAGAGTTTTTACAACAACGATTCTGAAACTGAAATACAAGTCTTCAATACAAAATACATGATGAAATAAAACAGAAAACAAAAGGATTTTAGATCTTCTGGTTGGATGGCCCTTCGTCTTCTGGCTGACTTCTCTTTCCACCTTGACGGATCAACTTTCTTCCTTCTTTTGCATAGCCTTGAAATACTTATCTCTCCAAGTCTTTCCTTCTTTTCCAGCTTTCTCCAAAGCAGCTTTCAATTCTTCTACGAGAGTAGGTTTGGGTGAGTCAGGCTCAAAACGAGTATAGAACATCTTCAACGCTGCTTCTTTTACCCATGATAAATAAGATTCTGAAACAGTAAAGTCGTGGTAACCTAAGGCAGTTACTCCCCTCGTGTGGACATAACGCCAAGCATACACAATTCGAGCCCTGTAAGTGGGATTCTTCCCCTCTTCAATGTAAAAGCTTCTCAAAAAGTCTGGGTCCGGTTCATCCTCCATGGGGTGCCCCAACTGTCGACGAGCCAGAATAGGATTATAGTTGATGCAACCATTGACGCTGATAAGCGGTACATTCGGGAAATCTCCACAGCTTTGGATCATGGCAATTCCCCCATACATAGGGTCATACCACTTAATATCTGAGTGTTTGAGCAATAGCAGTTTTTCTGTCCACGAGAGCCCATTTTGCTTATCCCAGAGGGCTGGAATTTTTGGCAAGTGCGAAATAAACCACTTGTGTAGGATAACGGTGCAACACTCAATCCGTCCAACTCCATAACGGTTCCTACGGTGGATGGTAAAGTACGTATCAGCCAGCAAGGTAGGTACAGGATTTTTGATTAAGAAAAGGTTGATTGCATTTGCGTCCACAAAATCATTAGCAGTCGGGAACAGGAACAGTCCGTAAATTAGCAAAACCAGGATGGCCTCAAATGCTTCAATATTTTTTGACAAGGCATAGCTTTGAGCTTTTTCATACAAGAACATAGCTTGAAATCCATATAACCCTCCCTTAGGAATCATATGAGATCGACCTCATCCACCCGCAAATACGCGGCCTCTGCAACCGCTCTTTCATTAGGAGTCCCTTCTCTTCCGGAAAATGGTCTAGGAGTGACGCCTACTCCCATCAGGGCAGAGTATTCTTCCAAGGTTGGTAGCAACTGATAGTCTGGAAAGGTGAAACAGTGATAGGTTGAATCATAGAACTGCACGAATGCGGATAACATCTCTTCATATATTTGAACTTCTAGCAAAGACAACATATTCCCATACTTCTCTCTGAATGCCTCAGGGTCTTCTACTAAACTTCCCAGTTTCTTCAAGTTCTCCAATTTTGGCCTTTGGAACACAACCTCTACTTTCTTTCCAGAATCCATCTTATAATATCTGCAAAACAATCTTTAGTTCCCTGAATGATTAATTAATGAGAATGCAAATGCAAAGGTTTCATGGAACTCAGATCAAAACATCATTTCATTTCATTGATTTTCAAGATTTGAATTACAAAATATCTAGTACATTTTAATAAAGTCCTAAGGCTAACAGTATTCTAAATAAAAATCCTCTTTTGCTTTGAGCTTCTTGATTTCTTCTTCCATCTGAGTTTTCTCAATAATGAGTTTGTCCACGACTAGCTTCCATGGAGTTGGCTGAGAGCTGGAAGGAAATAAACCTTCCTGTGTCTTCCTCTTCTTACAAGCAATCATTTCTTCATCCTTCGCCCGGAGTTGTCTACGGAGTTCCTCATTCTCTTCCATGGCCACTTGGTATTTGTACCTCCAGGCTACTTCAGTTTGTTGTGATTTCCTCAAAGCAATCTTCAACTTCTCCTCTTCAGACATAAAGATCATTGGGGGTTCCTCTTTCAACACCATGGGTTTCTGCTGAGGATAAGGCTTCTTTAGCTGAATAGATCTATTTCGGACCCATTGGAGATAAGGCTTGAGAGAGACACAATTAAGTTTCCCTAAGGCTTCTTTTCCTTTCTTATGCACATGAACCCAAGCTTTTAGGATCTCTTTTCTTAATTCTGATTCTCCCTTAAAGAAAATATTCTCCACATGAGCGTTATTGGGTTTGTCCTTTAGAGGATATCCAAGCTGTCGGCGAGCGAGAACAGGGTTGTAACTGATTCCTCCATTGGTACCAAGAAGAGGTACGTTACCAACACTTCCACAACTATCAATGATCTTTATCCCATCGTAGTTACGACTGTACCAATCAATATCGGAGTGAGTAAGAGCCATAACCTTCTGAGACCACCAACCTTCTTTCCAAAAAGCATGAGCTTTAGGCAAGTGAGAAATAAACCACTTATATAACAAAGGGACACAACAGATAATCATTCCTCCTTTATGCAGATTTCTCAAGTGAATAGAATGATATGCGTCAGCTAGTAAAGTAGGCACAGGGTTTTTCTTCAAGAAAATCTTAATGGCGTTGAGATCCACAAATTTATCAAAACTTGGAAACAAGAAGATCCCATAAATGAGCAAGGAAAAGATAGCCTCGAATGCATCCATACTCAAATAATCGGCATAGTATTGTGCTTTCCCAACCAAGAACTCGACAGTCAAACCAAATACTCCTCCTTTAGTAACCATATTTTTCTGAATATCCACCAATCCCAAATGTGTAGCTTTAGCAATTTCTTCCTTTTTAGGGTCTTTCTCCATGATTGGAAAAGGAGAGTCTTCAAGAATAGGCAAACCAATCAAGCAAGAATATTCCTCAAGTGTAGGTACCAGCTGGTAATCAGGAAAAGTGAAACAATGATAGAGTGGATCATAAAACTGGAGAAGTGTGGAGAGAAGTCCCAGATCCATCTTCCTTTTTACCCTTAATAATGACAATAAGTTCCTATATCTGCTCTTGAATCCTTCTAGGTCTATTATCAAAGTGCTCAACCTTTCTATGTCATCCAAGTTAGGACTTTTGTAAGTGTACTTCATAGTTTTCTTTTTCCCACTATCCATGATTATCCTAACGTTACAAACAAGAGATCTGAATTCCATGAAACTTTTATGATATGATGTTCATGAATGCATGAATGTACAAACACAGGTAAGCACAGATTCACATATACACATGGGTAAACAGATAAAGGTTTTGGTTTGGAGAACATGAGTATGGATTCAAGGTCTACCCACCCCAAAGGTATGTACTAAGGCTTTCAAAAACTGAAGAACAAGGTTCTAAAAGAGTTCCCAGAGTCCTCGACCCATCTTTCGGATATTATCAATTTCCCAAATACTTGGTAGTCGACAATATTCTCAAGAGAGTCTCGTCCAAGTGTAGTATCGCGTATCAACTACTTTGGAATTACTTCCTTATAGTCATCGCACTACATCCTAATAAAGCCATAGTGGGGAAAAGGTAATCTAAAGGTCCTCAGTATCACATGCTCCCATGTAGAAAGTAGCATTGTTTCCACGAATACTCGATCAACAATACTAACTTTCAGAAGGGCCTCTACTGAGCGGTGGTTTTCTCAAGTCAACTTGGTCGGGAATCAACTCCCTATAAGTCTCCTTGAATATACCACCATCCTATCATAAGTACGCTCAAACACGGGTATAGTATTGTCTCACCATTCAAAGTTTCCAAGATCCAACAGAGCACAAATGTACATATTTACAAATATTCATAGATATAGCAAGTATTCAAACAAGATAGGCTAAACCCTCAAAGTAATAAAATCCAATTACATTCCCCAGTGAAGTCGCCATTTCTATTGCGGTGAAAATTGGATATCAAGTTATTAAATTAACTTGAATCTTAATTCTTTTACAACCGAACTTTATTTTATCCAAAGGAAAGATCTAAAGAAAGAAAAACCTTTTTCGCGATGTAACGATAATGCTTAAGAGATTCGGGGATCGGGGGTTGGTTATACCTAGGGAAGGTGTTAGCACCCTAAGCATCTGTAGTGCTCTACAGGAACCTTTTGTTTGATTGCTTGCTAATTTTGTGAAATGTGCTATGGTTTTGTTAAGGATTGGAAAAAAGGTGTAGTTTAAAACCTAAAGATATATACACTAAGTTTGCTCGCAAAGATATCGCATCTTCTGCCTACGTATCCTAACTAGGATAGAATCAGAGCAACCGTAGTTCACCTCACAAGGGATAAAGAACACTTGATTATGATCAAGGTTCAAGGGGAACAAACATGACAATGCTTGTGTGGAGTTTGACAAAACTCCCGATTCTAAGTTGTAATATTCAAAAGGGGAAGTAAGAAATCATGACGATGATTCTTACATAGAGTTGACAAACTTTATCCTAGGGTTCTAGTTGAAGAACACTCCTAGTACAGGTGGGTCTTTTAGAATTAAATCAAAGTCTAATGGTTTCTAAACTAAGTTTAAAGTAACTTGACAAAGTCAAGGAAATGGGTGAATGAGTGATCCATAACATTTAGGGTTAATGGAAAGATCCTTTCCTTTGGAGGGGGACAGGAGGTAACTGGGATGAGAGTTAATGAACTTCATCACTTGGGGAAGAGAAAATTTTGAACAAGATAACAACATAATAAATATTCATCCATGGTGACAACCATTAAGTGAGCATGATAAAAATTAAAATGCAGGGGTGACAGTCAAAGCATTGGTTAAGCAGGAAGTGTGACAGTCAAGCTTCAGTGTATTTAGCAGATGAAGTAAAATGAACATGGTAACAACCAAAGATAAAATCCTAACATGTTAACTAACACTTAAGAACATGAATGCAAACAAGTATCACAAATCACCACAAGTATATCACAAGAAAAATTCATCTGCATACGCGAAAACGATCACAGAACGTATATAACTTGCACATAGTCAAAAGAGGTGAAAAATTAGAAAAACATGAAAATAAAAAATATGACATGAAAGTAGACATCAAGATAAACAAAATTCAAAAAGAATGGGTGAAAAATGATTAAAATTTAGAGAGATATGAATTTTTTAAGTTTGGTTAAAAAATGACAAAAAATAACAAAAGGGTTGCCCTCTCAGGGGTCAAACCCAGGTATGCAAGGTAAGAGGCGCTTAAGTGACAAGGTACTACCACTGGGGTGGCTATACATACGTTTTTAAATGCCACCCCATAAATATATATTGTATATCTATGTGGATTTCTGGGCAAAACAAGAACACTCAAACATGGCTTGCATTTTGTGTCATAACTTTCTCAATTCTTTATGAAATCAGACAAACTTTTAGTGCAAATTGAAGGATTTTTCATGAGGAACAAGATGGTGTCACTGGTTTTTCAAGATCAAGCTTTAATTTTCAAACCCGATAGCACATGCATGTGGAGTGTGTGATGTGCATTTTGAAGTGGAGATCCAATTCCAGTCATTTTAAAAGCAAGACAATCATACAAACACACTGCATACATGCTAATGAGTGAGTTTAGGCAAAGAATTAAGTTCAAAACAGGCTGTAGTGAAAATTAATGACCAAGATGCCAAATGTGCTTGTGAAGTGCATGAGGAAGTTCATTTCAGGTTCCAAGCATATTCAAACCATTTCAAACATACATACACCTTATATATAAGATATTGAGTGAGATCAAACAAATAATGAGGTTAGAAACATACTGCAATGGAAAGTGATCATCAAGTTGCAATTATGGCATGTTATGAGGCAATTGAATATCAGTTCAGGTTCTAAGTACAAATTGCTCATGTAGATCATGCACACACACTATAGATATGCTATTGAATGATTTTAAGTTCATGACATGATTCAAAACAGGTTGAAATGCAAAGTAAGATTTAATATGCAAAATGTCCTTGTATGATGCAGTTTGATGATCCGTTCATGTATTATGCAAAATTAAGGCAGGCAAACCATGTGCACACACTACATATATGTTGTTAAGTGATTTGAAGCAAAAGTAGTGGTCTGAAACAGTTTGGCATGACAGATGACCTCTAAGTTGCATTTTGGTATTTTGATGCATTCATGAGAAAACTCAACAACAGGTTCCATGCATATTTCCATCAAATCAACATTTCAAACATGTTACAAATATCCATACAAATGATTTTAAATAGGTAGACAAGTCACCAAAACAGTTGAAGTGGAAATGACCTACTTATGACAAAATGACATTTTTGAGATGCAAGTTAGAAATGCAAACATGCTCTATGTATTTTCAGGCTAGGCAACTCACATACACACATCATATACATATCAACAAGTGTTTTCAAGCAAGAAAAATGAGTCAAAACAACTTGGCACAAAAAAATGACTCTCAAACTGCATTTTGGTGTTTTTGCAAGACAGTAGGATGTTCAAATTCAAATTCAAGCACATTTTGACCATATGAATCACATACACATCTCTCATATATACAAACAAGTGAGTTCAAATAAGGAAAAGGGTTCAAACATGGCTGATATGAAACTTGGTGAGTTAAGTGCAAGTTTTATGAAGTGAGATGCATGAACATGTTCAATTTCTGTTCAAAGCAATTTTAGACCAATTCAAACACATACACATCTTATATTCATGATATTGAGTGGATTCAAACACCAAAATAAGTTGGAAACAGACTGTCATGAAAAGTGATTCACAAAATGCAAGTTATCATGAAAATGAGGCATGAGATATGAATTTTCAGTTCCACATACTTTTTGGTTCAATTAATCATGCACATAGCATACATACATGATATTGAGTAAGTTCCATCATAAAAATGAATCTAAAGTAAGCTGGTATGAAACATGGCCTGTAATATGCAATTTGGCTTTTTGATGAAGCTCACAAAGTTCAAAGTCAGTTTAAGGCATGTTCAGCTCAAATGAAATATGCGCACTTGCCATATTCATGATTTTGGAGATGATCCCACTTAAAAACACAATTATATCTTGGTCATGACAGAAATTGAGTAAGACATACACATGACATACTTTTCACATAATGAACTCAAAATGTCAAATCATGGAATTGTGATGCAAAGCAAGAATGGAGTGTTCACATACCTCTAGTAGACTGTATTGAGCAAGTTTAAACACCAAGAGACCGAAAGGAACTTCAAATGCTCCTAGCTTTGAGAGATTCCTTCCTTGTGAATTAAGAAAGCAAACTTCAAGATAGTTGGAGAAATAAACTCCACCAATGACCCTCAATGTTTTGGACAGTTGAGAAATGATACATGAGAGGTGTTTGAGTGATTAAAACACCAAGGAAATGGATGGAACAAGATATGGCAGATTTTGTAGCTTTGGTCAAAGTAAGTTGGTGTGGAAGTTGACTTTTTGAATGGTGAGGTTTTTGAGTGGTTTAAGGTCTTGGACACCTTCTATATCATATTTAGAGATTGTGGGGATGATTATTGAGGTGTTTGAATGTAGAGAACTGAGTTTGGCAGCAAAACTACCAAGACAGATTTTTGGTGGTTTTTGCAATTTTGTGATTTTTGTGATTTTGAGGTAAAGAGGGGAAATAGTGAGAGATTTGTGTTTCTTTAGTTTTTAGACTCAATCTTGTCTTTTAAATGAGGTGATGAGGGCCTCTATTTATAGGAAAAGCCATGGAGTGGGCAGATTTGGAGGTTTCTTTACATTAAAGAAAGGTTTTACAACTTTGGATCAAACCTTCACAAAGGGGTTTCCTTGGCTGATAGGTAAGCCCAATAGTCAAGCAAAATGATGATTTTGAAAGGGCTAAATGCAGGCTAGAGGCATAGCTTGATGGCTGTTTGCAGATTCACCTTTCCAACTCATGCTTGCTTTATGATTTCAAAGGCAAGTTGTAAAGCCACTTGCAAGCCCACTTGCAAGTTTGGCTAATTCCATCTCCTATGCATTTTCTTCATATTTCTATGCTTAAAATCCTCTAAATATCAGAAATAACAAAATTCAAAGGCTGAGTTTGGTCAGATTGATGAAAGAATGGATTCTTGAAATTTTGACAATGTGGGACTAAAGTGTGAAATCACCAACTTGCCATAACCATAACTTTCAGCACACAAATCCTTTTGAGATGTGCTAGTACTTTTTAGAAAGCCCTCCAATAGCTCTAAAACATTCATGTTTTCATGAGTTTCAAATTATCAAAGGAACTTGGCCAAAAAGTCTCTCAAAGTTGCTAAAAAATGAACTTAAAAGTGAAATTTCTCCAAGTTTTTTTCCCTTCTTGAAATGAATTTGATCATAACTCCAAATCTATGCATTTTCTGATCATGGACCACTTAGGGACTTTTGTAGGGTTTGTCAAGAGATTTCAAATGAGCCTTGAACCAACTCAATTGGATGTCAATTGAGAATCCAATTTGAGGTTGTTACCCCAGAATCAAGAATAGTGTATTTCAGGGCACCCAATTAGGGTTTTTGACTAGTAAAAGTCAACTGTAGTTTGACTTTGATGTTGGAAGGTGTTTTAATGGTGGGATTATGATCCATGAAGTTCATATAGCTTAATAAAGTTTATTCAATAAGTTTCAAAGTCTCAGGAAGTCCAAAGTGTCAATAGACGACTCGGTAGTCACCGATCGATCGTACGGTTGACCAAAAAGTCAACTCTTCAAATTTAAGGAATTGGACTTCAAAGTGTGAATAAAAAATGTTCCTTATATCATATTTCACTTACCTATAAATTTTCATGACCATTGGATCAAGGATGGAGGAGTAATCGAAAAATCGGGAAAATAGGGTTTTGAAAGGGGCTAAACCATAACCCTGAAGCTCCGATTTGACTGTACAAAACCCTGATTCATTTGTAACTTGACAAAGATGAACTAGCACTGGGTTAGGGTTAGATAATTCATGAGTATGCTCCTAAAATGATAATGAGAATCTAAGGGGTCAAAATTTGGGGTGCAACAGTTCTACCGAAAACAGACATTGTCCCTAACTGCTAGAATGGAGGTTTAACCCAACTTGATTAAAATGCTTAATCAACCTGTAGTTTCGTGTCATCCCGAACTACGTTTGCTCTGATTTCTCGTACCAGACGAGGATACATAGGCACAAGACGGCGGTGTCTTGGAGAGCAACCTTCCCCCACCTTTCATCCGTAGTTAGCCGAACTACGTTGACTCTGACTTTCCCATTGCACGAGGGAATACGTAGGCTCAGAGCGACGATGCTCTGCCGAGTCTCTTTTTTTTTCTTTTTGTCCTGTGAGCCTGTAGCGTAGCTAGATTAAACATACCCTTAGATAGACAACAAGCATGGATCCCTTCGAGTGCGACGGACGTGAGGGGAGCTAATACCTTCCCCTTGCGTAACCGACTCCCGAATCCAGGACTTGGTTGCGATGACCGCGTCTTTTCCCTTTTTTGTTAGGTTTTTCGATCGTTTTCTTTCCCTCTCTTTCGAACAGAGTATCCACATACAACACATCAAGGAAATACAACTGAGTCAACACGACCTCATCCAACAATCCTGGTGATGGTCGGAGTACAAAGTAACAAAATACAGAAGAGAAAATACATCAAGTACGACAGCGAGTCTGGAATTCTTCCAATAACTCCTTCGTAACACGGTGATCAGGTCTGGCAATTAACCCTTGAATAAGCAACTCTCTCCTGCTGATGGTAGCTTGCAAGCCTTGAGCATAATCTTCCCAAACATCCTCCCAAAATGCATCCTCAAGTTTGGGCTTCTTCAGGTCTGCTTTCAGCTTGTACTCTTCCAACGTTGCAAGAGTTTCTCGTACTTTACGGTCGCATTCATAATGACGAGAGGAGTCACCTAGATCTTTTTCACTTTTGATTCGGAGTTGAGTCTTCAACCTATCAATTAGTTGACGAAGTCCATCTTCTCTTTCTTTGTTGTTGGTCAAGATAGCATTCCATTGAGCACTGAACTTTGATATTTCAAGGTGTGCTTTCTCTAATTCTTTCTTCTTTCCCTTGAGGGCATTACCCAAGCTTCTCATGTCTTGACCAAGACGTTCTCTGACGCGAATTTATTCAATCAGTTCCCTCCCCATCTTGTTCAGGGAATCTGTCTGCTTCTTGGATAGATGAGTGGCTTCATTCTTCTCACTCCTAAGCTAAATGACCTCCTTCTCCAACTCTTCGTTCACTCTGCATAGTTCTTCCTTTTCAGCCCACAATTGATTGTACTTCTGGATGTTAACTGTCTTTGGTTCTTCAACTACCCGGGGATGCAAAGGTTCTCTGACTAGAAAGGGTAGTAATAGTCTCTCAACTCTTTCTTGGATCCATTCCACATATGGTCTATAAGCTCTGCAATCTCTCTTGTCAAAGCAATCTTTCCTTTGCGTTGAACATTACTCCAAGCTTGTTGCAATCTAGTCAGAATGTCACTATCAACTAGCCATGTGAAATACAAAGATTCCTGTATTTCCTCCTCCCTCGGGGGTTCCCTCAAAGCATAGCTAAACTGTCTAGTGGCGAGAGCAGGATTATAATTGATGCCACCTTTGCACCCAATCAAAGGAATGTTGGGGGAAGCTTCCACAATTGAAGATAATTTCACTGTCAAGAAGGTCTCTATTGAACCACGCAATATTCTCCAACGTTAAGGCCATGAGCCTCTCAGACCACTCAACTGTGTTTGCCATATCAATAAAGGGTCCATACTTGGGCAGATGCGAAATAAACCATCTGTATAGTAGTGGCGCACAACATGAGACATTCCTCCCTCTTCTATTCTAATTCTTATAGTGGATGGAATGGTAGACATCACCTAAGAGTGTTGGTACAATATTCTTAGAAGAAAATATATGGAAGGCATCCAAATCAACAAATTCAGGTATACAGGGGAACAATACAATGCCATAGATGTAGAGTGTAACGCCCATTTTAATTATTTGAGTTTTTCTGGTGTTATTTTTACTTATCGGCGTGCTTTGTGTGGAAGTGTTGAGAAATAAGGAACATAATATTAATATCATATAATTGATAATGATAATAATTGATAATTAATATTAATATTGATATTAGTATTATTATTATTATTACTATTACTATTATTATTATTATTAATATTAATGTTATGAAGTTTTATATTAACTTTGGATTAAGAGACAATGAGGATTTTATTAATTGGGATTATTTGGATTATAAGGAGAATTTGGGATTAAGGGCAATAGTGGAATATTGGAAAAGGAAAGAAGGAAGAAACACGATTGTGAGAGGGAGAAGAACACGGTAGAAGTGAAAAAGAGAAGAACCTGATCAAGAGAGTGAGAGCTCGATCAAGCAAGAGCAAGCAAGAGGAAGCTAGGCTTTGGATTCTTGAAGTTTCTTCGATCAAAGCTGCATTTGAGGTAGGGGGAAGAATCAGTTAAAATTCGGTATTGCATGAATTCTAGGTAGAAGGGGATTTCCCTAACCCCATAGAAGTTGATGAACTGATTGTTCTGATGTTGTAAATTCTGAGTTGTTGCTGGTATGATTGAATCATTGCATGTGCTTGTTTGGGTGATTTGGGGTTTTTTGGTAGTTTACCGTTTTTAAGCCGAAATTGATCAATTGAGTAGAACCGAGGTTTTATCGGGTAAAACTGAAAATGGATTTTGTAGTTAAATCGTAGAATGTTGGTTAGTTGTGTTAGAAGATGATTTTCGCGTAATCGGGCGAATTCGGAGAGAGTTGTTGTTTCTGCACAGTGGGATTTTTATGAAATCGCAGGTATTCGCTGGGCGAATGAGGGGGGCGAGCCTTCGCTAGGCTTCGCCAGGAGAACTTGGCAGCGAGTGCTGCCAGTAGCCACTGTCTGGCTTCGCCAAGGATTTCGCCGGGCGAGCTCCAGCGAGCATTCGCTGCGGGGCTTCGCCAAGCGAATGTGTCAGCGAGCTCGACAGCAGTTTGCATTTTTGCTGCTGTTCTGTTCAGTTTTCTTATGTTGTTGGACCCCTGCTGGTCATGTATTGATTACGAGATTGTTGGTGAGCTGTGGTGAGTGTATGTGTGGTGTGGAATGTAATTTCTGTGTTATTCGTTTGATTAGAGTATTTCGATTGGTGTATGATATGATACATGTATGTGGTGATGTGTGGAATATATGCATTTAAATATATGTGATGCATGATGATGGATCAGTAGGATCGTGTGCACCGTGTGTGCTTGTGTTGATGTGTGCATTGGTGTCTGCATAGCATGTTAACGGGATTGAATCGTTGCTCAGATGGGGCGTATGGATTCACCTGTGCTCCAAATGGGGAGCGTGGACGGGATTTGAATCATTGCTCAGATGGGGCGTATGTGGTTCACCCGTGCTCCAAATGGGGAGCGTTGGTAGGGATAGATCGTTGCTCGGATGGAGGGTATGCAATCTATCCTGAGATTGATTATATGGACTCAGGAGGAGCGTGGTAGGGATAGACCGTTGCTCAGATGGGGCGTATGCCATCTATCCTGAGATTGATTATATGGGATCAGGAGGAGCATGGTAGGGATAGATCGTTGCTCGGATGGGGCGTATGCGATCTAACCTGAGTTTGATTATATGGGCTCAGGAGGAGCATGGTAGATAGATCGTTGCTCAGATGGAGTGTATGCGATCTATCCTGAGTTTGAGTTGGTACCGCATATCATGGTGTCAAGTTGCATATGTTGCATTGTTTATGTGTTGTGTTGGTGTGGGACAGTAGGTTCGGATTTATGTATGATGAGTGGTGTTTATATGTTGTCTGCCTTTTATTCATGTACATTATTACCGTTATATTTTTTATCGTGATTTCTCACCCCTTGTTGTTGTTGTGGTCTGTGCTTCTTCGGAAGTACAGACAATCCAGGTGCGTAGCTAGCTTGGGTTGTGGCGAGTCGACTCGTAGGGATGCTCGGATACGTAACACGGGGCTTTTGGGAGTTATTTATCTGTCTAATGATTTTGTTTGACTATGTGTCGTATCGTGTTCTGTTGAATCTTTGGATATGTAAATGTTTGTATATTTTGGGCGGATGGCCGAATTGATGTAGATGATGTTTATGTATATATTTATATAACAAATTTTTCCGCTGCATTTTGTTGAAAATTATTTAGAGTAGTGTTTTGTGGAAATTTTTGGTGATAGTGACATTCCGTTTTGGGAAGAACTCTGATAATTGCTTAATTTGGTTGTTTTATTTTAATTTTGGAAAACGGGGTGTTACAAGCTGGTATCAGAGCAGGTCGGTCTGTGTGGCTAGTGTAGTAGTTGAGTCTGTCTATAGGATAGAGTTGTTGGTTTTTCTGTTAACCTGGCGTTGTTGTTGTTGAGCAGTATGGCGGGAAGGAATGATATTGCTTTGGCTGCAGCTATGCAAGCGATGGCGCATGTGGTTGCCAATCAGAATTTGGCTGCGGGTGCGCAATTCAGAGATTTGACACAGTTTCAGAATAATAAGCCACCGAAGTTTGAAGGAGGGATTTTTGATTCTGAAGCAGCACAGAAGTGGCTGAAAGCGATTGAGAAGATCTTCAAGACCATGGGTTGCAGTGATGACCAGAAGGTGAGGTTTGGTACTCACATGCTGGAAGGTGAAGCTGAGGCTTGGTGGGACAACAGTCGCCAGAGATTGGAGGCTGCGGGAACTGTCGTTACTTGGGAGGTGGTTCGGACGATTTTTCTGGAGAAGTATTTCCCAAAAGACATCAGAAGCGCTAAGGAGATTGAGTTTTTGGAACTGAAGCAAGGTAACCTGTCGGTAGCAGAGTATGCTGCTAGATTTAAAGAGCTAGCATAGTATTGTCCTCATTACAATACTGATGAGGCAATGACTTCCAAGTGTTTGAAGTTTGAGAACGGGCTGCGTCCAGAGATTAAGATGGGAATCGCTTGTCAAAAGATCAGGAGCTATCCTGAGCTAGTGAGCAGAAGCAGGATTTATGATAATGACAACCGGGCAAGGATTGCACACCATAAGGCTGTGAATGACCGTAAGGGCAAGCCGAGGTTTGGTGGTACTCCTTACAGCGTTCCGGCTGATAAAGGAAAGCAGAAGGTCGTTGCTGATAAGAAGTTCAGAGAGAGAGGAGAGCATCAACGGGTTTGAAATGTTATCGCTGCGGTGTCGCGGGGCATCGTGTTAGTGATTTTCCTCATGAAGTGAAGAAGTGATTCAAGTGTGGGAAGCCAGGCCATGTGATGGCGGAGTGCAGGACTAATATGCCTACTTATTATAACTGTGGTGAGAAAGGTTATATTAGCACTCATTGTGAGAAGCCGAGGAGGACTCAGGCGCCTCAGGTCAGTGGTAAAGTGTTTGCTGTGGTGGGAACTCAATCAGCGGATGAGGAGCGTGCTATCAAAGGTACTTGTTTTATCAATAATGTTCCCTTGACTGCTATGATTGATACGGGTGCAACCCACTCGTTCATTTTTGTTGATTGTGTGAAGAGGCTAAGTTTGGTGCCATCCACTCTTGAGCGGCGGATGACTATTTAAACTCCCTCTATTGGTTCAGTGACTACTTCTTTGGTGTGTTTGAAGTGTCCACTGACTATCTTCGGTAGAGATTTTGGGGTGGATCTGATTTGCTTGCCTCTTGGTAAGTTGGATGTTATTCTGGGTATGAACTGGTTGGAGTTCAACCAATTTTACATCGATTGTTTTCGGAAGGTGTTGTTATTTCTTACTCCAGAAGAGGAAGCATTGGCAGATTCTTTGTCTAATAAGGAATTGAGGGTTTTGTTGGAAGACGAAGCTAAGGTGTTTGCTTTATTTGCATCGTTATCGGTTGACAACAAGGCGTCATTGAAAGAATTGGCAGTGGCGAATGAGTTTCTGGAAGTGTTCCCTGATGATATTACAGAATTACCTCCGAAGAGAGAAGTTGAGTTTATCATTGATCTTGTTCCTGGTACGAGGCCTATTTCTATGGCGCCGTACAGGATGTCAGCAGTGAAATTGGCTGAATTGAAATCTCAGATTGGAGAGTTGTTGGACAGAAATTTTATCAGACCGAGTGTGTCGCCGTGGGGAGCTCCAGTGTTGTTGGTGAAGAAGAAGGATGCTAGTATGCGTCTGTGCATCGATTACCTTCATTTGAATAAAATAACCATCAAGAACAAATATCCTCTTCCAAGGATTGATAATTTGATGGATCAGTTGGTGGGAGCTCGTGTGTTCAGTAAGATTGATTTGAGGTTGGGTTACCATCAGATCAGAGTGAAAGAAGGTGATATTCAGAAGACAGCGTTTAGGACTCGATACAGACATTACGAGTATGCGGTAATACCTTTTGGAGTGTCGAATGCGTCGGGAGTGTTCATGGAGTACATGAACCGGACTTTCCATTCTTATTTGGATCAGTTTATTGTTGTGTTCATTGACAATATACTAATTTATTCGAAGTCTGAGGAAGAGCATGCAGGACATTTGAGGATTGCTTTGCAAGTGTTGAAGGATAATAAGCTGTTTGCGAAACTGTCGAAGTGTGAGTTCTGGTTGAAGACGGTGAGTTTCTTGGGCCATGTAATATCTGGTGATGGTATATCGGTAGATCCGTTAAAGGTGTGTGCGGTGTTGCAATGGGAACCACCAAAGACAGCATCGGAAGTTAGAAGCTTTTTGGGTTTAGCAGGGTATTACCGGAGATTTATTGAAGGATTTTCTAGTTTGGCGTTGTCATTGACTCAGTTAACAAGGAAGAATCAAGCTTTTGTGTGGGATACCGCTTGTGAAGAGAGTTTTGTGGAACTAAAGAAGAGATTGACCTCAGCGCCGGTGTTAGTATTATCGAATCCGAGTGAGCCGTTTGTGGTGTATTGTGATGCGTCTAAGATGGGATTAAGCGGAGTTCTTATGCAGAATGGAAAAGTGGTAGCTTATGCTTTGCAGCAATTGAGGGTGCATGAATGGAAAAGTGGTTTTTGCGTGAAGATCTGGAGGCATTATTTGTATGGCTCGAGGTTTGAGTTGTTCAGTGATATAAGAGCTTGAAGTATCTGTTTAATCAGAGGGAGCTGAATATGCGGCAGAGAAGATGGTTGGAATTCTTGAAGGATTATGATTTCAGTCTAAATTATCATCCGAGAAAAGCAAATGCTGTTGCGGATGCTTTGAGCCAAAAGATAATTCATATGTCGGCTTTGATTGTGAAGGAGATGGAGCTAATTGAGCAGTTCAGAGATCTAAGCATGGTTTGTGAATTTACAGCAGATGGTGTGATGTTGGGCAAGTTGCAAGTGAGGAATGATTTCTTGGATATGATTAGAGAAAACCAGAAGCTGGATGTGAAATTGGTGGATTTGATGCGAGGAGACGATGGCGACTCCTGTAGTGATTTCAAGTTGGACAGTACAGGTGTGTTGAGATTTCGGGGCAGGATTTGTCTGCCGGATAATGATGAGCTGAAGAAGTTAATTTTGGAAGAAGGACATTGTAGTAGCTTGAGTATCCATCCGGGTGCTACGAAGACGTATCATGATTTGAAGAAGTTGTTTTGATGGTCTGGTATGAAAAGAGATATCGCTCGTTTTGTTTATTCTTGTTTGACGTGTCAGAAATCGAAGGTGGAGCACCAGAAGCCTAGTGGATTGATGCAACCGTTAGAGATTCCAGTTTGGAAGTGGGACTATATCACCATGGATTTTGTTACAGGATTGCCGAACACGGCAAAAGGATTTGATGCCATTTGGGTAATTGTGGATCTTCTTACAAAGTCTGCACATTTTGTGCCGATCAATATCAGTTTTCCGTTGGAGAAGCTGAAAGAGATTTATATTCGGGTGATTGTGAAGCTGCATGGTGTTTCGTCGAGTATCGTATCGGATAGAGATCCGAGGTTTACTTTAGAATTCTGGAAGAGTTTGCAGGAAGCTTTGGGTACTAAGTTGAAGCTGAGTTCAACTTATCATCCGCAAACTGATGGCCAGTTAGAGAGGACTATTCAGACGCTGGAGGATTTGTTACGGGCACGTGTGATGGAAAAAGGTGGTGCGTGGGATACCCATTTGCCATTGGTAGAGTTCACGTACAACAACAATTACCATTCTAGTATCGGAATGGCACTGTTTGAGGCTCTTTATGATAGGAGGTGCATAACTCGTCTGTGTTGGTATGAGTCAGGTGAGAATGTTGTTTTGGGACCAGAGTTGGTACAACAGACTACTGAGACAGTTCAGATGATTTGGGAGAAGATGAAAGCGTCTCAAGATAGGCAAAAGAGTTATCATGATAACCGAAGGAAGGAGTTGGAATTCAGTGAAGGTGATCATGTGTTCTTGAGGATTAACCCAGTGACTGGTGTAGGTCGTGTATTGAAGTCCAAGAAGCTGGACCCGAAGTTTATTGGGCCGTATCAGATTTTGTAGAGAGTTGGTGTTGTGGCTTATTGGGTGTCGTTGCCGCCTGAGATTTCAAATTAGCATGACGTGTTTCATATGTCGAAACATCAGAAGTATGTCGCGGATCAGTCTCATGTGATTCAGAGAGATGAAGTTCAAGTTAGAGAGAATCTAACTGTTGAGGCGATGCCGTTGAGGATCGAGGATCGTAAGATGAAGCGACTCAGAGGGAAAGAGATACCTTTGGTGAGAGTGGCTTAGGGAGGTGCTGCAGGAGGCAGTTTGATCTGGGAATTGGAAAGCAGGATGCAGGAAGCGTATCCAGAATTATTTCCATCAGGTATTTTCGAGGACGAAAATAATTAAAGTGGGGGAGAGTTGTAACGCCCATTTTAATTATTTGAGTTTTTTCGGTGTTATTTTTACTTATCAGCGTGCTTTGTGTGGAAGTGTTGAGAAATAAGGAACATAATATTAATATCATATAATTGATAATGATAATAATTGATAATTAATATTAATATTGATATTAGCATTATTATTATTATTATTATTATTATTATTATTAATGTTATGAAGTTTTATATTAATTTTGGATTAAAAGAAAATGAGGATTTTATTAATTGGGATTATTTGGATTATAAGGAGAATTTCGGATTAAGGGCAATAGTGAAATATTGGAAAAGGAAAGAAGGAAGAAACATGATCGTGAGAGGGAGAAGAATATGGTAGAAGCGAAAAAGAGAAGAACCCGATCAAGAGAGTGAGAGCTCGATCAAGCAAGAGGAAGCTAGGCTTTGGATTCTTGAAGTTTCTTCGATCAAAGTTGCATTTGAGGTATGGGGAAGAATCGGTTAAAATTCGGTATTACATGAATTCTAGGTAGAAGGGGATTTCCCTAACCCCATAGAAGTTGATGAACTGATAGTTATGATGTTGTGAATTCTGAGTTGCTGCTGGTATGATTGAATCATTGCATGTGTTTGTTTAAGTGATTTGGGTTTTTTCGGTAGTTTACCGTTTTAAGCCGAAATTGATCAATTGAGTAGAACCGAGGTTTTAGCGGGTAAAATTGAGAATGGATTATGTAGTTAAGTCGTAGAATGTTGGTTAGTTGTGTTAGAAGCTGGTTTGCGCGTAATCGGGAAAATTCGGAGAGAGTTGTTGTTTCTATACAGTGGGATTTTTTTGAAATCGCAGGTATTCGCCAGCGATCGCTGGGCGAATGAGGGGGGCGAGCCTTCGCTAGGCTTCGCCAGGCGAACTTGGCAGCGAGTGCTGCCAGTAGCCACTGTCTGGCTTCGCCAGGGATTTCGCCGAGTGAGCTCCAGCGAGCATTTGCTGTGGGGCTTCGCCGGGCGAATGTGCCAGCGAGCTCGACAGCAGTTTGCATTTTTGCTGCTGTTCTGTTCGGTTTTGTTGTGCTGTTGGACCCCTGCTGGTCATGTATTGATTACGAGATTGTTGGTGACCTGTGGTGAGTGTATGCGTGGTGTTGGAATGTAATTTCCGTGTTATTCGTTTGATTAGAGTATTTCGATTGGTGTATGATATGATACATGTATGTGGTGATGTAGGGAATATATGCATATAAATATATGTGATGCATGATGATGGATCAGTAGGATCGTGTGCACCGTGTGTGCTTGTGTTGCTGTGTGCATTGGTGTCTACATAGCATGTTGATGGGATTGAATCGTTGCTTAGATGGGGCGTATGCGATTCACCCGTGCTCCAAATGGGGAGTGTGGACGGGATTTGAACCATTGCTCAGATGAGGTGTATGTGATTCACCCGTGCTCCAAATGGGGAGCGTGGTACGGATAGACCGTTGCTCATATGGGGCGTATGCGATCTATCCTGAGATTGATTATATGGGCTCAGGAGGAGTGTGGTAGGGATAGATCGTTGCTTAGATGGGGCGTATGTGATCTATCCTGAGTTTGATTATATGGGCTCAGGAGGAGCGTGGTAGGGATAGATCGTTGCTCAGATGGAGTGTATGCGATCTATCCTGGGTTTGAGTCGGTACCGCATATCATGGTGTCGAGTTGCATATGTTGCATTGTTTGTATGCTATGTTGGTGTGGGACAGTAGGTCCAAATTTATGTATGATGAATGGTGTTTATGTGTTGTCTGCCTTTTATTCATGTACATTATTACCGTTATATTTTTTATCGTGATTTCTCACCCCTTATTGTTGTTGTAGTCTGTGCTTCTTCGGAAGTACAGACAATCCAGGTGCGTAGCTAGCTTGGGTTGTGGCGAGTCGACTCGTAGGGATGCTCTGATACGTAACACGGGGCTTTTGGGAGTTATTTATCTGTCTGATGATTTTGTTTGACTTCGTGTTGTATCATGTTCTGTTGAATCTTTGGATATGTATATGTTTGTAAATTTTGGGCGGATGACCGAATTGATGTAGATGATGTTTATGTATATATTTATATAACAAATATTTCCGCTGCATTTTGTTGAAAATTATTTAGAGTAGTGTTTTGTGGAAATTTTTGGTGATAGTGACATTCCATTTTGGGAAGAACTCTGATAATTGCTTGATTTGATTGTTTTATTTTAATTTTGGGAAACATGGTGTTTTACAAAGAGCCAAAATGGCATTGAAAACGACCCAACATCCCTCCTTTGCAAAATGTTGAACCTTAGTCACTAGGAATGATAGGGGGAACCCAGGAACCCCATTTCTCCATACCATCTTTCTATCAAATTCAGAAACATCCAAATGAAGAGCGCTGGCTAGCTTAATCAAATCAGGATCCCTTTCAGAATGAACAAAAGACATTTCTTCCAATACAGGAATCCCCAGCAACTGAGCAAACTCTTCCAAGGTTAGTAACAAGACATATTCGGGGAATGTAAAGCAACGCAACTGAGGATCATAAAATTGCAGCAGCGCATGGATACCATTCGGCTCATATTTGGAGACTTTGTAGGCAAAACTCAGAAGCCTTCCATACTCTTTTCTGAAATCTTCCATAACCCCACGCTTAACCACAGAAATAAGACCACCCAAAGATCCTACATATGGTACCGGGAACTTGTAAATAAAAGCTTTCTTAAAACTGTGCTCCATGATGATAGTGGATTAGATTACTAGAATCAAGGAGAAAATATACACCTGAAACACAAATACATACAAATGTTAAAATGCAAATGAATATGCAAATGCAAACAGGGTATCAAGAATGTTGTGTTGCTGACTGAGTTGAACCAGAGCTTCGCTTCGGCGAGAAAATACCCAAAACATCACAAGACCAAGATATGATAACCTCATAACTTCAAAGATCAAAGGTTCGTACTAATAAGAAATCCAGGTAGGTTGGAGGTCATTTTTACTGCATAACCCTCCCACTCACAAGGTATGAACCTAATCTGATCAGGTTCGACATCCTATGCGGTCATCAGCGTCACAGACTTTCGAGCAACGATGATACATTCACCATTTCTGGTTTGGAGTCATAGTCAAATGAAGCGGCCTCACTTAGCTGACTCCCAAATGACCGGTCTCCAGAGTCGATAGTTTTCAGATCCAACATCCCTCTCCTGACCAATGTACAGGATGAGACATCTTCAAATAAAACCTCGTCTGAACGCGAATTTCGTGAGGACTAGTGCATGCTGCCATACAGGTCCTCACTACTTTCCACTCTAATGCTATGTATATCCTCAAGCCTGGGTTTTGACTTATCTCTCAAAGGAACAAACCCCACCCAACAGCACAACAATAACATGATACAATGCGGGAAAGTAAAATGAAAATGCGATAAAATAAAAATACAACACAATGCACATATATACACACCCAAAGATAAAACACACAAGCTCTAGGATTGACTCGCATAGGGGATGGGAAGAGTCCCCAACAGAGTCGCCAGCTGTCGCATTGCTACGAAGAGGGGTCGGCAAGGGCAGAAGAGTCACCACCATTCGTTATTTATCCCAAAGAGAGGGAAAGGAAACAATTAGAGAAAACCTACGAAAAGGGAAAAGACAGGTCATCCAACCAAATCTTGGGTTTGGGAGTTGGTTACGCAAGGGGAAGGTACGACCACCCCGCACGTCCGTTGTACTCAACGGGATCCACGCTTGTTGTCTATCTAAAAGGGTGTTAATCTATCAAAGACTGGCTCACAGGGGCAAAAGAAAACAAAAGAGACTCGATAGAGCATCGCCGCTCTATGCCTACTTACTCCCTCGTGCAATGGGAAAGTGAGAGTCAACGTAGTTTGGAAAACTACGGGTGAGGGGGGGGGAAGTTTGCTCACCAAGACATCATCGTCTTGTGTCTATGCATCCTCATCTGGTATGAGAAATCAGAGCAAACATAGTTCAGGCTGACACAACCACATATCGGTTCAAGTGTTTTAACTGAGTAGGGTTAAACCTTCATTCAAGCAGTTAGGTGTATTAATGTTCGACCATTGGAGACTTAGGTGTTACCTGTTTGCGGTAGAACTAAGACATAGAACAACTCTTTCTGAAAATGATTTTCCAAACAATCCCGAAGGATAAAAAGGTTTGATGTTTTGTTTTGTATTTTATATGAAGAAGTGAATTGAGTTAAGTTTGTAACTCAAGTTGCACTAAAGACTATGATTTGAGAGCGAATGCGTCGCATATCGCCCAAAGGGTATACGCTAAACACTCTAGATAGATTGAGAGGAGGCCCCCCAACTATCATTCCTCAAGTAATTAAGGCTCGTAGCGTACACCATTTATTATCCTTTATTAAGTGTCTTAAGAGATTATGAGATGAGAAGAGGAGACACAAACTCTAAGGGGAAACTAAATAACCCTAATGTTATCATGCACAATGCTCCTAAAGTTGGGGTTAAGAGGGAAAGAATCTATCCTAATGTTATCATGCAAAGGATTGAACATCTAATGTCTCTCCTACTCCCATCTTAAATAGAGGGACTAGGAATCCTACGGGATCATGGCAAAAGACCAAGTAAACAACAGATAATTCAATCACAGATGAAATGAGAAATGAGGAGAAGTTGACTTAAACAAGTCAAAAGCAATACAAACATGATATGCAAAGATGCAAATATGATAAGTGAGAATTAAATGATGCAACAAAGGCGAATGATCAAAACAAATTTACTTAGACAAGTCAAAGAAGAGTGAGATGAAATGGGAGAAGTCACAACTCCTACAACCATTCAAACATCCATCACTTACACAAAGAATAAGCATAAAACAAAACCAAAAGGCCAGGATCAAAGAGAAGATGGGATAAAGAAGCTTGGGCAGCAAGCACATGAATATTATCTCAACCAAACATCCAACATTGATCATGCAAAAGAAAAGAACAAACAAGTGCTAAAAGTGATGCATCATTCAAGGCAAACTCAAAGCATAAACATGAACACTAAATCACCTTGAATGATGATCAAAGCACATGGAACAGAAGTGAATCCAAGAGAGGAAAGCTCAAATCAAATTTGGAAACAAGATACAAGCATCAACCAAGTCAAGGCAAATGGAAGAAACAAAGTTTCAACACAAACTCAACACATAAGACAAGTGGAGAAGCATGATTTCAAAGTAACTTGTGAAACAAGCTACACAAGTGTATGACCTAAAAATCAAGAACCAATACCTTAATCATGTTATAAACAAGTATCAAGACTCATAGAGTGCATATGGGATCCATAAAAGTCATCTCCCAAAGGAACTAGGTCAAACTAGTTTGTATGAACATCCTCTAAGATGACTTGACTTGCAAGCTTCATCAAAAATAGGAAGATTGTTCAATAAATCTCAAATAAAATGCTCAATAAAACTTGATCAATCATAAACTGGAAAGCAAAATATCATGGACAAAATCAACTCAAGGCAACACCAAATAACTCAAGAATGAATGGTGTTCCACCTTATCGAGCATATGTCGAGGGGCAACAAAAGTAATTCAAAACAAATGAAAAATGATCACAAATGTCTCAAACCAGCCCTCGAAACTTCTTCAATCCATCACCTAAGTGATATAAAAAGTTTGATCCTTGGGGGTATTGGAATGAAAGTCAATGGACATGATCAAATTAGGGTACACATCAAAATACACCTCAAATCATTAATTCCAAATAAAATAACAAAATAAATGGAAAATGAAAATAAAAATTATGTAAAATTAAATAACATTTTGAAATGCTATAAAAATATTTTTTAGGAATTTTTGGATGATTGGAGCTATTTTTAAAATAATTAAATGAAACTAGCAAGCAAAAATAAAATAAAATGAACAAAAACCAAAAGGGGGTGAGATCAGTAAGAACAGAATGAACTAAATCCTTTGTAAATCTCGTTTGGGCATGAAGAACTGGGGGTGTGGAAATTAATGGACCAAAGCCCAATTACCAAAAGTCATCAGACTTAATGAAACTAAACGTTTCATCAATCTGAGTCATGGTCAAAATAACACCTAAGCAAAGTCAATCCAATCATAAAGCAACACACCATGAGTCAAAGAGTCCAACTCTTGCCAACTCAGCCTGGCCAAAAAAATAACCAGGCGTCGGAGCTAGGGCTCCGATCGTCTTCTCCGGCATGCTCGCCGGAGCTCAGTCATGAAACAACAATAAAAATGACAAATTCTGGTACCAAATTGAAGGGCTTTCCACAAGGATCATGAATCCAACATCCGTTTTTTTATAAAAGGTTCCTAAATCAAGTGAAAACACAACAACGAGTTTTGAATGCACATACTGAAAATGTAACAAACAAGCAAGCAATTGATTCAAACATGGCCTACCAAGGGTAGGGCTTCAGATGCACCCAAAATGGACCCTAATCAGTGCCTAGAATGAGGGTTTGAAGTTTGAAAAAATACCTAACGGAGAGGTTTCGTTGACCCTTCAAACTGCTTGCAAACTTCTGTTCTATGCTTCCAAACTCTTCCTTGAGCTTTGGTGGAGATGATTTGACTACCAGCTTGGAAGAAATCTCAAAGAAATGGAAAATTCGAAGAAAGGAAAATTTGATATAATTTGAAATGGAGGAGCTCTCTCACGCAACCAAAACTAATCCTCCTCATTAGGGCAAGTCATGTGAGTTTTATATGGTGGATTTTCAGTGGCCATGCAGGTCCATAATGGCTGCATTGCATGATTTCACAAAATGACCAAAAAAATTCACTATTGCACCACACACGGGTCATGTACCATTCTAACACTATTGGGTCAGCAATTAAGTATTTAGGGTGTGTAGGAGTAAATTGGATGATTTTGGTTCATGGGGACAAAGTTTGCACAAGGTTTGAATTCATTACTTTTAAAGTGATTTTGAGAGAAAAGTCACACATAATGACTTAAACATGTTGGTCCAAATGTGGTAAACTTCTTTATGATCATGTATTGGTGTGAAAAGATCAAAAATAAGGCCAAAAGGTGACTTGTAATGTAAGATACTTGAGCCATGACCAAAAGTCAACATTTCACCTTTAAAATGGTCCACATGATCACATAATGCACAAAACTCCATGGATATTGAGTCCATTATCAAGTTGAGACCCTTAGGCACAAGTTTCATGTTGGTCAAAATTGGATTTGAGGCCTTCAAGTTCATGAAAATGACCATTGAAACAAATGACCTATAATGAACTTTCCAAAAATGTCGTTGCCTTGTTAAGACTATAACTTAAACTCCACACATGAGAATGAGGACTTCTAGGAATTTTTGGAAAGCTAAGACAATTAGGAACAACTTCAATGTTCACTTGAAGTTGAGGAGAAACTTGCTTCTAGGTCAAACATTCCTTGGAAGTGGGTTGACTTTATGTTGACCAAAATTCTCTTCAGCTGAGGACCCTAACTTGTTGGCTTCATAACTTGTGATGTACAAACTCAATGGATGTGTTCTTGTACTCAAAAGAAATCTTGAAGGATGCTCTACAAGTCTCATGTTTTCATGAAAAAGAAATTAAGCCTACATCATAGGGTAAATTGTACTTGAAGTTAGGCACCAAAGAAGGGGATTTTACACTAAAATCATCTGAAACCCTAATGACATCCCAAATGCTCTAAGATAACTTCCCATGGATTCAATGACTTAGAACCAAGTCTTGAACCCTCTAAAGTCCACAGTTGGCTTTGGGTTGACCAGATAAAACCCTAGTTCCATATCTTTGGTCCATGCCCTTTGTAGATGAACTGAATGACTACTCAAACCCCACAATGACCCTTCAAGGTACACAATGAACTTCCAAACCATGTCTTGTCTAAATAAATGACCTCATGAACTCCTGATGATTTTTTGATGAGCCTCTGATAGTCCTCAAGATAGGAGGCAATAACCACACACCAATTTCCCCTTTTCAAGGAGCTTTGAAACTTCCATGGTGATGATAAACACTTTATGGCTTGCAAAAATGCCTTTTTCTTGAACTTGAAACCTGACGCTACGCGAAAAATGACACAGAGTCGCCACCGGATTTTATTTATCCCAAGGGGGGAAAGGGAAATAGCGATAAAACCTTTGGGATAAGAGCATGGTCATCGCAACCAATTCTTAGGGTTCGGGAGTCAGTTATGTGAGGGGAAGGTGTTAGCATCCCTCGCATCCATCGTACTCGATGGGAGCCTTCTAGGTTGTTTAGCGTGAATGGGTGTTTTTATTATTAAAAGTGTGCTTGCTTAAGGGAAAAGAGGGGGTTGGTTTTTATTTTAATGCTCGCCAAGGATTGTTGCCCTTGTGCCTACGTATCCTCACTTAAAAGAAGTGAAGAATCAGAGCTCCGTAGTTCGAAGGCTTGTGAAATAGTTGTTTGTTGGTTGATTTTATACCTTGAAAAAGGGTTTTTGGATTGATTCCCTAAGGCGAAAAGTAGATTGATGAATTGATGTTATTTTTAGGTTTTTGAAGAGAAATTGTGCTTAATTAGGATTACACAAAAGACTTTGGATAGAGGTGAATGTTTCTAATAACCAAGTCGAGCGCCTTGTATTCAAAACATTCGAAATGAGTGTAGGAGGGTTCCATTCTCATTCCTTCTCCACCACTTTAAAGTCCATGGTGTATAACCCTAATCGTATGTTTATTGTATTTTGGATTTTTATGAGGAAAAAAGTATCACTTGATGTTGGATCAAGGTTTATTGCTTGTAAAAATATTTAAAGTGATGTGATTAAGGTTGATGGCGATGCACATGGCAACCAACTTACAAGATTGAAAATGGCTCGATAAAATCGAGAGTTTGTTTCTTGAAAAAGGTTTTGGCAACAAAAGTCATAAATGACTATCAATATCCGCATATAAATGGCTATACAATCGCATAGGGTTAGACGTCTTGAATAAGGTAAAAATAGAAGAAGAAAAAATGTGAAAACAGGAGGCCTGATACGGCTGGGCGTGTTGGATGACAGGGCCCGTGCCAAAAAGGGCCTACATAATGAGTTTTTGAGGCAAAACAGCAGGTTGACATGGCCGCCCGTGTCAAAAAGTGCCCAGAAAAAATGAATTTTGAGGTAAACAGCGGGCTGACACGGCCGCCCGTGTCACACGACATGGCCCGTGTTAGCACACCTAGGGGGCGCATATGAAGAAAAATCAAACAGCGGGCTGACACGGCCGCCCGTGTCAGCCCTACTAGGTGAAAAAAACAAACATTTTTCTTTGTTATTTTTCGTTCTTATGGTTCTTACAGAGGTTCCTTGGTTCCTCTTAGGACCTTACATGATATACACAGTACAACAACATTTAAAAGAGGAAATAAAAGAATACAGAAGCAAAATATAAAGAGAGAAAAGTTTTGACAAAATGGATACCCAAGAGCTTTTTGTCCTTCTTGCAAGTCCTCCACTGATTTTGGTTGGATGTCCCCTTCACTCTTCACTCTATGTTGTGAGGGTTATGCTTCTCAATGAATTTCTTGTGTTTCTATATGATTCTCTTGACTTTGTTGGTTCTCTTTCTCTCTATTTTTCTGGTTTTTCTTTCTCTCTATTTTTCTAGTTTTTAGGGTTTCTTCTTGCTCTCTCTATCTTTTTTCTCTCAATGTGTGGTGAATGATGAATGTTGAATGTGTACAGCCCCCCTCTCCTTCTTATCTCATCCCACTAGGGTTTTCTCTTCTCCTAAAACATCAGATTTTTTCATGGGGTAATGTCTCTTGCCACTTTTCTCATGTCACTCTCTTTCTTTCCATTTCCATGCAAGTTACTATGCTGCATTTTTACTCCACTACTTGCATATGCTGTCATTTTTTCTGCTGCACTTGGTATCTTGCACCCATTTTGTTGGCTTGTGTTTGGATAGCCCCTTTTGGTCAATGCTAACCTTTAGACAGAATTTTGAAATTCTGATTTTTAGATGCATTATCATGTGTTATTCCCTTGGTCTGGTGACATGTATAGATTTTGTGACATGAGGTGATTTGTCACCTCTTGCATGGGACTGTTTTGGATCACATTCAAATTGCCCATGGTTAAACATGCATAGTCTTGATCTTGAAACATTCCAATGTTGATTTAACTCTTAACTATTTTCCTTGGATGTTTGTAAACATAATGAGGAGCATGAGAACTTGATGGGGCATGAAGGGTACCATAGCATGGATTTGATTAGAGACTTGAATGAAGATTAAAAATAGATTAATTTCTAAACACTACTTAGAGATGGAAATTTTTTTAACAAATGGCATTCTTGTAATGTCATGAAATTTCTCCTTGTAATATTCTTGCCACTAATCTTGAATTCATGAATCTTGAATTTTGCATGATGGATTTCCCTTGTACCATTAAACTTGAAATGGATGAAGTCTTGAATTATGAACTTGTGATGTTGACTCATACTTTGGAAATTTGAACTCCACTTGATCAAGAATTTGAAACAAAGTTGGGAGAAGCAATCTTGAATTTAGGCCTTGCATTTCATGTCCATTAGGAATATTATTCTTGAATATCCTAATATTTTTCAAGTAACTTCTCCTTGAAGAAATCTACATGAGTAGACTTTCCAACTTGAACCAAACCTTAGATGATGAACCTTTTATTCCATGTAGCCCTTGATAAGCAATTTCTCTTATGTGAAATGGAAAACAACGAACCAACCCAATCCTTACCTTGCGAACCCACATGCTTAATATGCAATAAAACGATGTATGATATGACGAACGTAGGGTATGAAAGGCTAAAAGTGAAAATGAGGGTGTGACAAAACCAAAGAGACCCTCCTCTTAAATGGAATCATACACCTCTTGATCCCATGTTAAAAACAATGCTATCAAATGCAAATGCTAAAATGAAATGAAACATAAGCCAAGTACAAGAAAAAGTTGGTCAAATTTTGGGGTACAACACTTATATACCTACAAAAATGAGAGAAAAATAATTAAAATCAATGATATTTACGCGATACGCAATATATACACTATAACGTAAACTATACAACATATGCACAAAAGTTGATGTTTATTGGTTAAATTAAGCCAATAAGTGCCAATTATTCACACTCAAAATTAGTACAATTTAGCACTTATCAACTCTCCCCAACTTAAACTTGTTTGGCCTCAAACAAGAATCGATCAACTTAAGGAAACAAAAGTAACAATCAAGCAATCACGACTCAACTAGTTTCGAAAAACAAAAACAAATGTATGGTTATACAAAAATGTACATGCAAAGCAAAACTTACCACTAAATTACAATGATAACATGAAAACGAAACAATTCCTAAATACAAAACACATGTCAAAAATTCTAAGATCATACAATGTTCAAAAATGAATCACACCTAGCACACACTTCATCGGTATATGAATAAAAAAAACATTAGACGCTTATCTCTCACCCAACAATAAGTTAAATTACGCATTCATCAAGAAAAAACTCATATTGAAAAGTATAAAAGCAAAAATCACAAGGGCTTTAAGGGTTGTAATGTGGCTTGGGTAACAAACAATTGTTTTTCTCAAGGTAAAAGAAATAAAAACTTGCCTAATCAAATGAGAGTGATCATTTCTCACAATCTCAAGCACTCACAAATTCTAATCACCTTTTCCTCTTTTCCAAATTGTCACACCATTACACACAACTTATTAGTATAAAATTATTCTATTTTTTTTTTTCATTTTCTTTTCTTCAATTCTTTTCCTTTTTTTTTCTTTTTCTTTTTCATTTTTTTCTTTTCTTTCTTTTTCAAACCTTTTCTTTTTCTCAACCTCTTAGCAACCAACCTCATCTCCCCAACTTGAATACAACCACACATAGTGACATGAATGCTCCCAAAATTATTAGGCAAAGGTAAAAAACTCAAATAATAAGTCATGGTTATAGTTCAAGAAAAATTATTAGAATCCATACAAAAATGAACTTAACACCAACATGGATTCTAACAAAGGCTCAAAGGGGGTAAACAAATTCTCACTAACTCATAAGGTAGATTGACTATTTGGTCAAGTGGGTATGCTCAAAATTGAACAAAATGCCTTGATCATTTTAGTGCTATCATACAAATCAACACAAATATAAGATTAAACATAATAAAACCGAGTTAAACAAGAATGTTGGTCTCCTGCATATAGTAAATAATGGAAAGCTCCTCACAAAAAGGTTTTATTCTAAAGTGATTCAAAACTGAACAAGTATGGCAAAAGAATGAATGGCATGAAAATTGTACAAATGAAAAGTCTCCTAATCATGCTATGTTCTAGAAAGCGATAAACGAGTACCTTGTAAGGTACCAACTTCAAATAATATCAAAACCATACATTCGCAAGTTGAAACAATCAAACTTGGAAAATCATAAAATGCATCCTCAAGCTAATAAAAAAAACTTGAGAGCAAACACAAACAATATTCTAATAACCTAACAAAATTGAATTAAAACTAACTAAACACAAAGACCAAAATTGGTGAAAGTGGATGGAAAATGAGAGATTTGTCTTTGCAAAACAAGGCACGCTAAGCGCGGGCAGGAAAACTTCGATTTTCATATTCTTTTTCTCATACAATCCATCCATTTTCACTTTATATTAACTATACTACTAAATATAAAACTATACAAACTCAAAAACCATTGGGTTGCCTCCCAACAAGCGTTTGTTTCACGTCGTTAGCTCGACACCTTTATTGTTCTTTGCTAGTAACTTCCTCACATACACGTCGATGCTTTGTCAAAGCACCAACCTAAAGAAAGTGTCCTAACCAAACACTTGAACAAATGTTACAGAAAAAAATATATACAACACTTGAACAAACATAATAGAAGACAAAAGAAAAACAAGTATCTATACAAACATATATACAATTATGTGTAAAGCTTAGAAATACAAAAACTATCACAATGCAACTCAATATCTAAACCAATTCCCGACAACGGCGCCATTTTGTTGAAGTGGTAAAGCGGCAAGCAAAAATATTATTTTCGGAAGAATTTCCTCCGGGATTTATGTCGTCTCCACAGGGATCAGTGTGAGGGAAAGAATGTTGTTTGACAATCTCTATGTCTCTAAGCTTGGGTTTAAATGGTTCGGGATAAAAATGCAAAAGGAAAAACACAAAACAAGAAAATAAATACATTCTTAAGAAATGAGAAAACTCGTCAGGAGTTGTATTTCGTTCCACCCATCATGTACTAAAAAATATATGGATCAAATGCACGCAACCTAAATCGCTCGTCAATATCGTCACGTATCACTCACAATAGAGGTTATGTTTTACTCAAAGTCAAAGATCAACCGCGTCGTCTCATCGGTGATGTCACACGCAACTCGATAACACAGAGCATTAAGAATCGATACCCACGTGAATATTAGTCTAAATATATATCTAGAGTTTAGAATCTAAAAGAAGTTCATCTTAGATCGAGTTCGAACCGTATATGTCTATAGCAATCCAAACCCATTAAGTAAAAAATCAAGATAATCATCGATAAAGAGTTGTAAAAGAGATTTCATATAAAGATTCATAAATATACATACAATCAAGATAAACTTACATACAAAACCCCAACAAATGAAAAATACATAGAGAGGAAGGAAGAAGAACACAAATCTCACGATCTATCAACTCCAATTGAAGTGGATTCGACTCCGGATCGTAAAGATGCACCCTTCAATGTTGTTTCTAAGCTAAATCTACTCAAGAATGTGTTTGATGAAGTTGGGGTAAAACGTTCTCCAACAACATAACCTAAAATATGCTGAAAGATTACTTAAATAGGCAAAAATGGGTTCTAGTGTTCGCCTAGCGAAGTTCCGTTTGCACAGCGAACTTATGCCTCTTTTTCTACTGCCAGAACAGTGTTTTTCACGCGTTTTAGAACTTCCTGTTTGCGTTGCAAACATGACAGCAAACCAGCATTTGTTTTGACCATAACTTTTAAACTGTAACTCTGTTTTGCGCATGGTCGGAAGCGTTGGAAAGCTTATTCAATGCTCTATAAGAAAATGATAAAATATCATTGCTTATATACCTACAAATATGAGAGAAAAACAATTAAAATCAATGATATTTACGCAATACGCAATATATACACTATAACATAAACTACAACATATGCACACAAGTTGAAGTTTATTGGTTAAGTTAAGCCAATGAGTGCCAATTATTCACACTCAAAATCAGTACAATTTAGCACTTATTAATTGGGAGAGTCGTTACTCACCTTTAGAAAAGGCTTGCTGTGCTCTGGCCTGGGCAGCCAAACGTCTGAGACAATACATGATTTGTCACACTACTCTGTTAATCTCTAAGATGGACCCGATAAAGTACATCTTTGAAAAGCCGGCTCAAACTGGAAGACTGGCCAGATGGCATATGCTCTTGTCAGAGTATGATATTCAGTACGTCACCCAAAAATCTGTCAAAGCTAGTGTCTTGTCAGAACACCTTGTTGAACATCCTGTAAATGATTACCAATCGCTCAAATTTGAGTTCCCGGATGAAGATGTGATACATGTTCAAAGCTTGAAACCGAAACCCAGTCCTGAGGAAGGTCCTGAACTCAGATCCTACTGGAAGGTGATGTTTGATGGAGCATCCAACAAAAACAGACATAATGTTGGGGCTGTGCTGGAAAATCCAACTAGAGGATATACCACTATTACCACCAGACTTTACTTTTCCTGTACCAACAACATAGCTGAATATGAGGCATGTATCCTGGGACTTGAAGCTGCCATCAATCTTCACATTAAGATTTTAGAGGTGATTGACGACTCCGCCTTGGTAATCTATCAACTCAAAGGAGAATAGGAAACTCGAGACAAGAAGTTGATCCCTTACAAAGATTACATTTTGGATATGATTGAGTACTTTGACGAGATCACTTTGAAACATGTACCAAGGGCTGAGAACCATATTGCGGATGCTTTAGCCATGCTAGCATCCATGTGGAAGGTCCAGTTTGTCAACGAGGCACCTTTGATCTGCATTGAAAGAAAGAATGCACCAACATACGTCATGATGACAGAAGAAAAATTTGATGAAAAACCTTGGTTTCATGACATCAAAAAATTTCTTCAGAATCAAGAATATCCGGGTGATGCTTCTAAAATCGACAAAAGGGCTATACAAAGATTGTCATCCAAATTCTTCATCAATAGCGATGTTCTGTACAAGAGAAATCATGATATGGTTCTGCTTCAATGTGTTGACAAGAGAGAAGCAGATCTACTGATGACAGATGTGCATGAAGGAACCTTCAACATTCATGCGGGTGGCCATGCCATGGCAAAGAAAATCTTGAGGGCTGGTTATTACTAGTTGACCCTAGAGACAAATTGCATTCTTTTCGCTTGAAAATTCCATAAATTCCATATCTACGCCGACAAGGTGCATGTTCCTCCACATCCTCTTAATGTGTTAACATCACCTTGGCCATTTGCAATGTGGGGCATAGATATGGTCGGGGAAATCGAGCCCAAAGTATCCAACGACCACCATTTTATCCTCGTCGCTATCAACTACTTCACCAAATGGGTAGAAGCGGCATCCTACGCAAACATAACCAAACAAGTGGTCGCCCGTTTCATCAAAAAGGAGATCATCTGTCGGTACGACATCCCCGACCAAATCATCACTGACAATGGGTCAAATTTGAACAACAAAGTGATGAAAGAACTTTGTTATAGTTTCAAAATCAAGCATCACAACTCTTTTCCATACAGATCAAAAATGAATGATGTTGTTAAAGCTGCAAACAAAAATATCAAGAAGATAGTAAAAAAGATGGTGGTAACATATAAGGACTGGCACAAAATGTTACCATTTGCCTTACATGGATACAGAACCTCATTACGCACTTCAACAGGGGTAACCCCATTTTCCTTGGTTTACGGGATGGACGAAGTATTACCCATTAAAGTCAAGATACCTTCGTTAAGGATCTTAATGGAATCCGAGCTTGAGGAAGCCGAATGGATAAGAGAAAGATTCGATTTGTTAAACCTCATCGATAAAAAAAAAGGATCACCATAATGTGTCACAGCCAGATATACCAGCAGAGGATGAAAAAAGCTTTTGATAAAAGAGTTCACCTCAAAGAATACAAGGAAGGAGAACTCGTGCTCAGAAAAATCCTACAGAAGGATCTGCACGGAAAGTGGATGCCCAACTTTGATGGCCCTTTTATCGTGAACACGGTTTTCTCCGGAGGTTCTCTAGTTCTTGAGACGATAGACGGGGAACAACTTAAGTACCCCATCAAATCGGATGCAGTAAGGAAGTATTATGCCGAAAAGAGGGCTCACTAAGTTGGAAACCTAAAGAAAAAGGAGTATCCCGGTGAATTGAAAATATGAAGGGGAAATTCAGGCAAAAATAGGGGCAAGGCTTTCACTCAATCAGAAATTGTTAAGTCTGCAAGAAAAATGGTCAAAGTATCATTATCCTCCATTCTCGTCAGAAGCAATAAATTAAATGGACTACTAGTTAGTAAGACTGGGTCTTGTTGGATTTTATAACCCATTTTTGTTTTGTTTTGCAATTTTTCCAAATTGTATTTGCTCACAAGACTTTGCCATTTGTAAGGTTCTCGCCTATTAATGAAATCAGATTTCGGACCAATCATTGTTATGATCTGTATTTTTCTTGTTATGCAAATTTCACTTATTCATTAATAATGATTTTCGAAAGCAAAGTGTTTTTCTGAAGAAAAAAAAAGTAAAAGTAAAATTTTGTTTTAAGAAACTAATCTAACCAAACAAGTGCAACTCAAGAGGAATGACATGACAATATTAAATTTCTCTCAAAGTAGTAGAAGTCTTAACACCATCTTCGGATAAGGTTACATTCAAAAACTGCCCTGCTACCAAGTCGTGACTTCTCCTCCGCAAGTTTGCAGGAGCAACGACCAAATCACTTGTATAAATTTACTCCACTCTCCTCGACAAAGGATTTTTATCCCGAACGGCGATGTTAAAACTCAGTGTGATTGGTTTTCCTCCTAGTGGGGTGTTGTCACACCCTCATTTTCGCCTTTAGCCTTTATACCCTACATTCGCCATGTCATACATCATTTTATTGCATATCGAGCATGTGGGTACGGATTGGGTCGATTTGTCATTTTCCATTTCAAACGAGATAACTTGTCTATCTTGGACTACATGGAAGAAAAGGTTCATTATCTAAGGCTTGATCTAAGTTGGAAAATCTATTCATCTAGATTTCTTCAAGGGGGAGTTACTTGAAAAAATATCAGGACATTCAAGATATATTCCTAATGAACATGAAATTCAAGGCCAATTCAAGATTGCTTCATCCAATTTTGTTTCAAATTCTTAATCAAGTGGAGTCCAAATTTGCAAAGCATGAGTCAAGATCACAAGTCCATAATTCAAGACTTCATCCATTTCAAGTTTAATGGTTCTAAGGAAATCCATCATGAATTCATGAATTAGAGGCAAGAATATTACAAAGAGAAATTTCATGATATTACAAGAATGACATTTGTTGCAAGATTTCCAACTCTAAGTAATGTTTAGAAATTAATTTATTTCTAATCTTCATTCAAGTCTCTAATCAAATTCATGTTATGGTAATGCCACACCAAGTCCACATTGTGCTTACAAACATCCAAGAAATATGCAAGAATTAAATCAACATTGGAATGTCTTAAGACCAAGAATATGCATGGTTGATCATGGGCAAAACAGCCCCATGCAAGAGATGGCAAATTACCTCATGTCACAAAATCTACATGTCACAAAATCAAGAGAATAGCATATGATAATACATCTAAATATCAGATTTTTAAAATGCTGTCAAAAAGTAGTAGCATTGACCAAGAGGAGTTGTCCAAGCACAAGCCAACAAAATGGGTGCAAGGCACAAAGTGCTGCAGAAAAAACAGCATAGGCAAAGTGCAACAGCAAAAATGCAGCATGGTCTCTTGCATGGAAATGGAAAGAAAGAGAGTGGCATGGGAAAAGGTGGTAAGAGACACCACTCCATGAAAAATATGATATGTGGGGAGAAGAGAAAACCCTAGGGGGGAGAGATAATAAGGAGGGGGCTGTAAACAAAAAGGGATCACTCTTGATGGATTCAACATCTAGACACATTGCAAAAAAACCAGAAAATAGAGAGAGCAAGAGAAACCCTAAAAACAAGAAAAATAGAAAGGAAGAAAAACCAGAAAAAAAAGAGAGTGACATAGAAACACAAGAGCATCCTTGAAGAGAAGAACCTTCACAACATAGAGTGAAGAGTGAAGCACATCCAACCAAAACCAGTGGAGGGCTTGCAAGAAGGATAGAAAGCTCTTGGGTATCCATTTCTTCAAACCTTTCTCTATTTACATTTTTCTTTTTGTATACATTTATTTCTTCTTTTAAGTATTGTTGTGCTGTGTATATCATGTAAGGTTCCAAAGGGACCAAGAAATCATTTTTTAAAGAACCACAAAAACGAAAGAGAACAAAGGAAAAAGTTAGGTTTTTTCACTCTGGTAGCCTGACACGGGCCGTGTCACACAACACGGCCACCTGTGTCACACTTTCGTTGGCTTTTTCATAGCACAAAAACCCCAGGTATCATGAAACGGGTCATATCACACAACACGGCCGGTCGTGTTGCACCTCTGTTTGAGTTTTCAACGTGTAAAATACCCAGGACTTATGACACGGGCCGTGTCACACCGCTGTTTGACCTCAAAAATCTTTTTTCTCCCAGACCCTAGGACACGGGTCGTGTCACACAACACGGCCACCCGTGTCACACCTCTGTCAAGCCTCAAAACTCATATTGCATGTACCTTATGACACGGGCCGTGTCACACAACACGGCCACCCGTGTTACACCACTGTTTTCTCACTTTTTGCATGTCACGATTTATTTTTTTGACTAACACCATATGTTTGCATGATTTTAGTGTGAATATTACTATTGTCCTTGGTGACTTTTGATTCCAAAAACCATTTTCAAAAACAAACTCTCGATTTTATCGAGCCATTTTTAACCTTGTAAGTCGATTGCCTTGTGCATCGCCATCGACCTTGTCTGTATCGCTTCAAATATATCTTTACAAACAATAAACCTTGATCCAACATCAAGTGATCCTTTTTCTCATAAAAAAACCCAAAATACAATAAATATATGGTTAAGGTTGTATACCATGGATTTTAAGGTGGTGGAGAAGGAATGAGAATGGAATCCTCCTACACTTGTTCCGAATGTTTTGGATACAAGGCGCTCGACATGGCTATTCGAAACATTCATCTCTATCCAAGGTCCTTTTGTGTAACCCTAATCAAGAACCATTTCTCTTCAAAAAAAC
Organism: Lathyrus sativus; assembly: GCA_963859935.3. Lineage (NCBI taxonomy): Eukaryota > Viridiplantae > Streptophyta > Magnoliopsida > Fabales > Fabaceae > Lathyrus > Lathyrus sativus. Next base: position 276,115,004 of record OZ012740.1, on the reverse strand, counting down.
CTAAAAATAACATCAACTCATCAAACTATTTTTCGCCTTAGGGCATCAATAAAAAAAAACCTTTTTCAAGGTATAAAATCAACCAACAAACAACTATTTCGTAAGCCTCAGAACTACGGAGCTCTGATTCTTCACTTCTTTTAAGTGAGGATACGTAGGCACAAGGGCCACAGTCCTTGGCGAGCATTAAAATAAATAAACCAACCCCTCTTTTCCTTAAGCAAGCAAAATCTTAATAAAAACACCCATTCGCGCGAAATAACCTAGGAGGTTTCCATCGAATACGATGGATGCGGGGGGGTGCTAACACCTTCCCCTCACATAACCGACTCCCGAACCCTAAGACTTGGTTGCGATGACCATGTGTCGCTTGCGCGAAAATAAGGTGCCGGCATGACAGAAGAGTCGCCACCTTTCGTTATTTATCCCTCAGAGCGGGAAAGGAAACGATCGGAAAAACCTGACGAATAAGGGTAACACAAGGTCGTCGCAACCATTGTCTGGGTTCGGGAGTCGGTTACGCAAGGGGAAGGTATTAGCACCCCTCACGTCCGTCGTACTCGACGGGATCCACGCTTGTTGTGTTTACTTGGACGGGTTGGTTTTATTCCATCTACCTATCAAGGCTGGCTGAAAAAGAAAAGAAAAATGACTCGGCAAAGCGTCACACTTTATGCCTACGTATTCTCATCAGAGAACGAGAAATCAGAGTCAACGTAGTTCGACCTACGAAGGATTATGGGGGAAAGGTTGAAGGTTGCTCGCTAGGACGTCGCATCCTATGCCTACGTACTTCCATCTGGTATGAAAGATCAGAGCAAACGTAGTTCGGGAAACTACGGCTTATTTCCTGTTTTGAAAGAAGTGTTTTTTGTTGTGTTTGCGATTTCAACCGCACTAGAGACTATGACCTGAGAGTGAATGCGTCGCATGTCACCCAAAGGGTACCATACTAAACATCCAGACTGTGGAAAAGGAACTCTCCCACAATCCTTTCTCAGATAGCTTAAGGCTCGTAACATACGAAAGAAATCATTCATGATTACTGTGTCTTAAACTGTTTTGAGATGAGAAGAGAACAGGCCCAACTAGGAGGGAGACTATCAAGTCCTACTGTTATCATGCCATGGATTCATCCTATGGTTGAGGTTTGGACACGGAACTCCTAGAAGTTGTCAGGCATAGGTTTCAACCTAAAAGTCTATCATCAAATCCTTATCAAAGGAAATGAGAGTCCTAAGGGATCATGTCAATGATACACCAAAACAGACAAAGCATCAGCTTAACAGTAAAATGCATGCAATGCAAGTGAGGGAGGAAATGTGTGTGGGGCTTCAGCCTCCACAAGCTCGTCTCGACCTCAAGCCAGTCATGAAATAACAGTAATCATACTGAAAAATAAACAACATGTTATCAAGCAATAAACAGTAAACTGCAGTCATACAGATAAAAGAAATGAAATACCATCCATGTTTGAGAAAGAAATGATCTACCTCTAAGCTCTAATCCTAACCTTAAAACAGAACTCTAATCAGAAGAAAGCAAAGCCCTAAAGCAAAACCCTAATCAGAAGAAATCAATCCCAGTCTTCAAGCTTCAAAACAAGCTTACCAAAGAAAGGGAGCTAAGTAGGCAGACTCATAGTGCCCTCCTCAGGAAAGCACTAGGAGGTGTATACTCAGGAATCATATCCTATGTGGCTCAACCACTGTGATCAGTTTACATTCCTCCTCAGGAGAAACTAAACTCACGAGCAGGCTCCAACATCACTGGATACTTAGGAAATCCTACCTGAACTAGTGGAACTAAGTGAATAAGCCCATAGGACCTTCCTCAGGAAAGTACTAGGAGGCTTCCACTTAGGAATTGCATCCCATGTGGCTCAACAACATGTGATCAGTTTACATTCCTCCTCAGGAGAAATTAAACTCATAAGTTGGCTCCAACATCATTGGATACTTGAGAAATCCTACATAAACTAAGGGAGCTAAGTGAATAGACCCATAGGACCTTCCTCAAGAAAGTACTAGGAGGCTTCCACTTAGGAATTGTACCCCATGTGGCTCAACAACTGTGATCAATTTACATTCCTCCTCAGGAGAAATTAAACTCACAAGTTGGCTCCAACATCATTGGATACTTAAGAAAGAGGTGAGAAGAAAGAATGAAAGTCATTCATAGTGCCTTCCTCAGGAAAGTACCATGAACTTCCTTCAAACTTCAGGATCTCAAACCTCACAGACAGAGAACAAGCTCCAACCTCTGAGCCTCTGGGTCTTGATCTTCAATCTTCTCCTTCACCATGCTCTTCAACAAGATCTTCAAAACAAACTAAGCCCCACAACAAATTCCCCAAAATAAACCCCAGAGATAAACAGATGACCACATAACAGTCAGAACCATCAACCAACTTCAGAAAATACCTAAAAATACTAAAGCAAGAGGGAAAAATCTAACAATTATTCACAAGGGGCTATAACATCTATCCATAATATCCCTATATGCCCATACCCAAAAATCAAATCAAAACTCTCAAAAGAAAATGAATTATTTCACCTATGCATAACCTAAACCCTAATTAGGATACCCTAATGCTAACCTAATTAAACCAACCAAATTTTAATCTAAAAATCAAAAATTAAATCCTATGGGGAACTATGATTCAATATCTAATCACACCAAAAAGAATGAATTAAAAAAACTAAGGGAAGGTCTTGAAAGAAATTCTACAAAATGCGGTATCAAACTAAACATATTAAAAAGCTATTTAAAAGAATAATATGCTAAAAATATTAAAAGAAAAATAAAATGGAATTTTATTTATTTATATTTTTCTAGACAAAATTATTAACCTATAGAAAAAACAAGAATTGAAAAATATTGATTTTCCTATTTTCTATGAATTTATTAAAATGCAGGAAAATTAAAGGAAATAGAAAAATAAAAGAAATTAATTAAAGGGGGGGGTGCTAACAGTAAGGCGCCCCAGTTCATTTGTTGGATGGGCCAGAACTGGGGGGGCAGATAGAAACTGGGTTAAGCCCACCAGCGAATCAGAAAAACAAATGAAAAATTAAAAAGAAAATGGTGTGAGGGCGGTGTAAATAGCAAGGGTTTCTAGTTGCAAAACTGATTGGGCCGAGTGAGGGGGGTGTCAAAAGGAAAAATCATTTTAAGCCCATGAAGGACTTAATGAAACGCAGCGTTGCTGCTTTCATATTTCCCTCCCAGATTTTGATTCGAACCGCGGCCGTTGGATGGGAAGTCCGGTCCACTCTTCCAATCTAATCCAACGGTATCCAGACCTTCTTCTTCCTTGGACATTTTCTAGGGTTTTATGAACTCCATGGACATACATACTCACGTACAACCTTCCTTCGCTCGGTTCTCTCTCATTTCTCAACAAAACTCAAACACGTAAAGAGCAAATTTGCTCAGCTTCTCACGCTGAACAAGACTATGTCAATAGCTTGCACTAAAACGGCCTCAAACGGGAAACCCGATAGCATCACCCTCCATAATTACTCAAACTTCCACTTTCTTGTTTCTTCAATTTCTTGGCACTAAACTGTTCAACTCATGGCACTGATAATTCTGATCTATTTCACTAAGATTAAAATCCCATATCTAGCTAGTTCTTGATCATTAAAGTATGTGTGCCAAATTCTCAACCCTCACAGATGGCTCTTAAACTTTCCAGCATTGATCACTAATGGTCCCTAATCGTGCCTATCCTAACCACATGCTCTAATATTGAATAATTAAGGAGATACAAGTGCTTTTGCAAACCTGTTGCTTGATGATGGCAGGGGTAGTTACACTCCAATCCAGCTCTTGCCACTTGCCAAGCTTGCTCTACAATGGATGCTAAGACTCCTGGGAGCAGTGGTTCTTGATCAAACCCTTTGATTCACTCTAGCCAATCCTTCATGCAATTTGGATGGAAGCTTCGAATCACATGTACCAGTCACCAAATCTGATCACTCTTGCATGCTTCTTACTCCATGATGATGGTGGAAGATGATTGTAACAAGAAATTTGGTAGTAGATGAGGTTTGGATGAAGTTTGAAATCAAAATGCAATTTGGAGTGATGGGATCAAAATAGGTATTGCAAGCTTAATGAATCACCAACCAGGGTATGGATCCTCTCTAGGGCATATATAGGTGCCAATGGAAATGTGTGGAAGCTTTGAGAACCTTCCAAGAAGTTTCTAGAATGTATCACGCAATGAGAATTTGAGTTTTCCATATTGAGTGAATCTCATGAAATCTCATGATAAACCATGCAATCCTACTTAATTTCTCCCCATATGATATTATGACATGAAAACAAGGCCTTACAAGCCCTTATGTAGCATTTTCTCACTTTTCTTTTTGGTGCCTTAAAATGCAAGAAACAAATTTACAAAGTAACTCCAATTTTTAAGCCTAAACTCAAAAATCTATTTGAACCATTGTTTTTAAAATGATGTTTGGAGTCAAAATGACATATTGGATGACCCATTTTGGATTTGTAGATCTCTCAAACCAAAATTCCATTTCAACTTTTTCAACTTATAAGCCATTTACAAGCCATTTGAACCACTTTTAAAAATCCATGCTCTAAGCTTTTTCAATAACTCATGACCTCTTTTATAGGCTTAAAATTCCATTTTGAACAACTTTCATGTTTTGAGTTTTTCCATTTGAGGCTTGGAAATAGGAGATATGGCCTTTGCTTAAAATGACCTATAACTGCCAAATGACCAAAATACCCCTGTCTTGTTCAAACCATAAGTTGAGTTCTACAAATCCTATCAAGGACTTATAGTACTCTCTAGAAAGCTAAGAAGATGCTCTTCAACATTCATGTTGACCAAGAAATCATAGGAATCATCCTACTAGGGCAAAAGTTGTCTGCAAGTTGGGTGACTTTCAAGGACCCATATTCACACACCTCAGCTGACCTGTAGATTGTCAAAACCATAACTTGAGCTCTGCAACTCCTATCAAGGACTTCTACCACTCAAATTAAATCTAAGAACAAGCTCTACAACATTCATGTTGTGGGGAAGATGAGATTTCAATCACATCTTGAGCTAAAACTGCCTGGAAGATAAGGATCAAACTAGGGTTTTTTCACTGACAATCCTCAGAAACCCTAACTCAAAACTTCTCAAACTCCTCAATCATGATGAGTTGGTCTAGGAATCATCTTTATAACATCCTCATACATCATTCCATGATCTCATGGCCCTTGGATTAGGTCTCAACCTTCTCCAAATCTTCATTTGATCTAGGGTTGACCTAGTCAAAACCCTAATTCTACCATTCATGGTTGAATCTTCTGCATAATGACCTCTCTAGGCTTCATGATGGCTTTCAAGACATCTCATAGGCTTTCTCAAAGCTTCAAGTTCATTCTCAAAGTCTCTGAATCATCTGAGGAGTTCCCATAATTCTCAAGCTAGGAAGCACACAACTTTGGTCTCAACCAATTCCTCTGAGGGTCTCTTGAGCTTTCTGATGAAGGTATCAACCTTCAAACACTTGATGGGTAAATAAATGTTGGTCAAATTTTGGGGTGCAACAGTTGCCCCTATTCAAACGGCTTGAATCTGACTGGGTGAGAAGCGAATGGCTCTCAACCAATCAAGGTGCGAGACGATTGAATACCGGTGAACCCGAAAATTTGCCAACTGCTCAACTCATCGAACACTGGAATAATAGCTGCACGGCAACTATCTGGAGAAATACTGATCTGACATCGCCGTCGGAAACAAACATCGCTCTGAGAGACACTCGACATCGCCGTCGTACAAACATCATCTCTGCTGGGGGTTTGAAGAGTCTGACATCGCCGTCGAGCATAATCCTCCAACATCGCCGCCGGAAACCAACATAATCTGACCTCGCCGTCAAACAAACATCCAACCTCGCCGTCGACCACAAACCTGATCTGACCTCGCTGTCAAACAAACATTCAACCTCGCCGTCGAACACATTCAACATCGCCGTCGAACCAATCATAATCTGACCTCGCCGTCAAACAAACACTCAACCTCGCCGTCGAACACATTCAACATCGCCGTCGAAACAAACGATATCTTACCTCGCCGTCAAACAAATATTCAACCTCGCCGTCGAACACAAACCTGATCTGACCTCGCCGTCAAACAAACATTCAACCTTGCCGTCGAACACATTCAACATCGCCGTCGAACCAATCATAATCTGACCTCGCCGTCAAACAAACACTCAACCTCGCCGTCGAACACATTCAACATCAAAGACATATGAAACCCTGGCCCCTGGCCACTTCCAGCTTCAGCTAGAAAAGATCTTCAAGTACTTCTGAAGATAAGCATCCTTGGCCTTCAAGGATGGAAACTCTGCAGGAGGTATCTTCGACTTCAGTCTAAAGAAATGGTCCTTGGCCTTCAAGGATACATGGATCTGCCTTCAGGCAACTCCGCCTCTGCTATAGAGTATCCATGACTTCAGTCATGGATCTACTTCGGCCTTCAGTCTGAAAAATGAATCCTAGGTCATTCATGACCTTGGGGATAACCTTGCCTTCAGGCACCTTCACTTCAGCTTGGGAGATCTGTGACTTCAGTCAGAGAAATGGTATCCTGAGCCATTCATGACTCTACGGGGATTCAAACACTTTGCCTTCAGGCAAAACTCCGCTTCAGCTTGAGAAACATCTTCGACTTCAGTCAGAAGAAATATCATTCACTTGATCGCAATCAATCATCACCTCAGGATAACTGACTTGGTCTTCAGGACAACACGGATCATTTTGAACACAAAATTTGGAACCTTGTCTTCAGCCATACGTTGATTTATCAACAAGGAAATCTGAATCCACAGGAACCTTCTGATATCGCCTTCAGGCGTTTACGAAGTCAATCTTCAGATTAGACGTCACTGTTGGGGCAAACCTATCACGCCGCTAAGGACTTCAAGAATCATCTTGAACAAACAAACTCCGTCGGGCACCTTCAAGAATCATCTCGAACTGTTGACCTTACTGGAGACTTTATCTGCTAGGGATCCCTGGAATCTTCCTGGGCAACTCTTGCTGGGGACGCTACCGGGGAGCTCAAAAAATCATCCTAAGCAAACAACTCGGGAAGCTGTACTGAGGTCTTAAGAATCATCTTAAGCAAGCGGCTCTGCTGAGGAATTCAAGAATCGTTTTGAACTGCAGACTTCGCTGGGGATCTCAAAAATCATCTTGAGCGAGCGACTATGGGAATTACACCAGGGTCTTCAAGAATCATCTTAAGAAAACGACCTCGTTGGGGAGAACGTCAGGAGTCATCCTGAGCAATGGTCTTTTGGTGGAACACCTGTAAAACAAGAATGATAATAACCTAGATCATGCGTATGATGCATATGCTTCGGCTCCATGCTCCACACGGAGGGAATGATATGCGTTAATGCTAAATGTTGTGCAATCATGCACAATGATGCGATCCCATCAACAACATAAATGCCGAGGGGGAAATTCTCCTGTCAAGGAGAAAGAACTATTCAGATAGAGGAATCATCCTGCTGAGAAGAACGTGGACACGCCAATATCAATCGGACTCTGTCTGGGGAAATGATCTTCGGTTGACTGCTGCAGGGGAACCAACTTCAGTTGATTGCTGCAGGGGAACGAAGCTCTACGAGACCCTGGCCCTGCTGAGAGAAAGTGATGTCAATCGCGAGAATAAACTGCGCAGCCTTCTCGGCTACTCTTCTGGGATAACCACTCTGTGGGGGAACAACTTCAGCTGCCCAACACTCCACTGGGGAAAAACCAATCATGATCTGATCAACTTCCAAAGGCTCGGACCTCTTGGACATCTGCAAACTCGGCTGAGGAAGGATAAGTCGTTCTGCTTCGCTGGAGAGAGTGCGACTCTGGGGGAAATACAACATCAGCTGCTCAATATCTGCTAGGGAACATCCACTCAAGGTCCCAACTGCTTCCAAGGATTCTGCTTTTCTGGGGGTTTGCGGACTCAGCCGGGGAGAGAGAAATCATTCTACTTCAACGGAGAGTACGACTCTGATGAGGAATCTCAATTTCGTCGGGGAAGAAAGAATCATCTGACTTCGGGGGAGAGTACAACTCTGTCGGGGAATACAACATCAGCTGTTCCAAAACTCTACTGGGGAAGAAGAAGTCATTCCACTTCGGGAGAGAATACGGCTCTGATGGGGAATCTTAATTCCGCTGGAGACTTCAGTCTGGCACCATCGGTTACTGCGTATTTCGGCATACGAACATCTTCCTACAAGACTCGCACTTGTGACCCGGTGCTGGGGGAGACACCTGCTTCGGCGACTTTACTGGGGAAACCACGAGCTTCGGTACCCGAACATTTCTACGAAATCTGCACTTGTGACCCGGTGCTGGGGGACATACGAGCTTCGGCCCTTGACTCAGCTGATGAGGTGAAGTTCCTTAAGGATGTGTCTGCTTGGGGAAGAGAATCATCTCTGCCTGGAGAGACATATCAATGCTCACGATATCGCGTTCATACTCTGCGGAGGAGAGACTACTGAACTCTGCTGGAGAAGGAGGACTCGTCCCGCTTCGGGGATGCGCACGACACATCTTCTGGAAGGTGCCACACCTGCAACAACACGAACAAACAGACAAGATACCCTCCTCAAAGGGCCTATCAAGGTTATTATCTCGTGACAATATTCAGGTAATTAATTGTTTCAACAATCAATGGGCCTAGGCCCGTAAGTTTATGTATGTGCATTTTATCAAAAAAAGCATCGGCGTTTTCATTCGCAAACAAAACAGATAAATGCTTAACAGACAAGCAGAATTGCTGAATAATGCATTTTATTGATGATGAACCCCTGAATGGGCAAAAATGTTTTACAACAGAGGCAAGCTCCTGGAATGAGGAAGCCGCACAAAAGGAAAACATAAATATACATCAGTATATACAAATGTCGGCAACGAGGCGTAGACGAACACCATGAGTTGATCCCTCTAAGACCCACTCGACTTCGATACTTCTCCGACGCGTCAGCTTCGGAAGAGATTGATTCAGATAAACGGCCCTCAGGTCCTCCAAACCACTAAACAATGAAAGTCCACACGCGGAACGCAGTCATTTGCTTATTCAAATCCCTAACTTTTGCGTGAACCGCCCGTTACAGGTTTTCAGTTCACCGGGATACCCCTTTTTGCCGAAGCCGCCCAGTGTAGGTTTTCGACTTCGCGGGTGTACATTTTTTCAATATATCCCTAATTTTTGCCCGAACCTTTTATTCTGTTTTTGGTTCGCCGGGATGCCTCTTTTTTGCCTGGACTCTTTCTTTTTTGTCCAGCGGGTCTCTTTCAAGCAAAGTATTTTTTAACTGCGTCCGCGTTCACCGGGGATGCAAAATCTTCACCATCCATCGTGGATAACAACAAAGCTCCTCCTGAGAAGACCTTGCTGACGACATACGGCCCTTCGTAATTCGGAGTCCATTTGCCCCGGTGATCGGAGTGTGGCGGAAGAATCTTCTTCAGGACGAGATCACCCGTCTGAAAGCTTCTAGGACGCACCTTCTTATCATAAGCTTTCTTCATTCGGCTTTGGTACAGGCGACCAAATGCAATCGATGCTAACCTCTTCTCGTCCATCGGGCTGAGTTGGTTCAAACGATTCGTAATCCATTCTGCCTCGTCGAGTTTCACGTCAACCAAAACTCGCAAAGAAGGAATCTCCACTTCTAACGGTAGGACAGCTTCCATACCGTACACCAAGGAGAAAGGGGTTGCCCCGGTCGACATACGCACCGTCGTACGATAACCGTGCAAGGCGAACGACAACATCTCGTGCCAATCTTTGTACGTCACAACCATCTTCTGAACAATCTTCTTAATGTTCTTATTGGCGGCTTCGACGGTGCCATTCATCTTCGGCCGGTAAGGGGACGAGTTGTGGTGTTCAATCTTGAAGCTCTGGCACAGCTCCTTCATCATCTTGTTATTCAAATTCGAACCATTATCAGTGATGATTCGCTCGGGAATTCCATAGCGACAGATGATGTCCCTCTTTATGAATTTAGCTACCACCTGCTTGGTCACATTAGCGTACGAGGCTGCCTCCACCCATTTGGTGAAGTAGTTGATAGCTACCAGAATGAAACGATGACCATTGGATGCAGTGGGCTCGATCTTGCCTATCATGTCGATGCCCCACATGGAGAACGGCCAGGGGGAGGACATGACATTCAATGGGCACGGCGGCACATGAACTCTATCAGCATAAATCTGGCATTTATGACATTTCTTCGCGAATCTGACGCAATCCGACTCCATAGTCAGCCAGTAATACCCTGCTCTCAGGATCTTTCTCGTCATAGCATGCCCGCCGGCGTGCGTACGAAATGTGCCCTCATGGACTTCTTCCATGAGCATACTCGCCTCCTTTTCATCTACACATCTGAGTAGCACAAGATCGTGGTTTCTCTTATACAACACTCCATCAGGATTGAGATAAAAGTTTCCAGACAGCCTCCTCAGAGTCTTCTTATCCTGGGTAGACGCACCCGCAGGATACTCCTTAGTCATAAGGAAGGTCTGGATATCGTGGAACCATGGCTTGCCGTCGGTGGCGTTCTCGATTGCAAAGACAAATGCCGGTTTGTCAAGACGCGAAAGTACAATTCTTGGAGCCTCATTCCAATAATTGACTTTATACATTGAGGCCAACGTGGCTAAGGCATCAGCCATCTGATTTTCAGCCCTGGGTACATGATGAAGTTCCACTCGATCGAAGAAAGGAAGCAGCCTCCTGGCATAATTCATGTACGGCACTAAATTCGCTTGGCGAGTTTCCCATTCCCCTTTAATCTGATTGATTACAAGCGCTGAGTCACCATATACGTCTAGATTCTTGATTCTCAAATCAATTGCCTCTTCTAGACCCATAATACATGCTTCATACTCTGCTTCATTGTTGGTAACTGGAAACGTCAGTCTCGCAGCAAACGGGATGTGGGATCCGTGAGGAGTCGTGATGATAGCCCCGATACCACTTCCATAGGAATTAACCGCTCCGTCGAATATCAACTTCCACTGAGACTTCCTATCTGGCCCCTCATCGGGCAATGGCTCATCGCAATCCTTCGCTTTGAGAAACATAATATCCTCGTCAGGGAATTCGAACTTCATCGGCTGGTAGTCTTCGATTGGCTGTTCAGCAAGGTAATCAGACAATACGCTTCCCTTAATGGCTTTCTGAGAGACGTACTGAATATCATATTCCGTTAACACCATTTGCCATCTGGCAATCCTGCCCAAAAGAGCCTGCTTATCGAAGACGTACTTGATCGGATCCATCTTCGAAATTAGCATAGTGGTGTGGTTGAGCATATACTGTCGTAGACGTTTGGCGGCCCAAGCTAATGCACAACACGTCTTCTCCAGCATCGAGTATCGAGATTCACACTCAGTGAACTTTTTACTCAAATAATAAATGGCATGCTCCTTTCTGCCCGTCTCGTCGTGCTGACTGAGAACACACCCCATACTATTCTCCAGAACCGTCAGGTACATGATTAATGGCCGTCCAGCCACTGGGGGTATCAAGATTGGAGGTTCTTGAAGATACTGCTTTATTTTGTCGAATGCCTTCTGGCAATCCTCATTCCAAGTAATCGCCTGATCTTTCTTTAAAAGCTTGAACATCGGTTCACAAGTGGCCGTGAGCTGAGAGATAAACCTTGCAATGTAGTTTATTCGGCCCAAGAAACCACGAACTTCTTTTTCTGTTTTCGACGCTGGCATTTCTTTGATAGCTTTTATTTTCGCAGGATCAACTTCAATCCCTCGTTCACTAACGATAAACCCCAATAACTTTCCGCACTGCACTCCGAAAGTGCACTTGTTAGGATTCAGCCTCAGCCTGAATTTCCTAAGCCTCTCAAAAAGCTTCAATAAGTTGACCAGATGCTCTTCCTCCGTTTGGGACTTTGCAATCATGTCATCAACATAGACCTCGATCTCATGATGAATCATATCATGAAACAAAGTTACCATTTCTCGCTGGTAAGTGGCCCCTGCGTTCTTCAGACCGAAGGGCATTACCTTATAGCAAAATGTTCCCCAGGGGGTGATAAACGTCGTTTTCTCCATGTCCTCCGGTGCCATCTTAATCTGATTGTAACCGGAGAAGCCATCCATGAACGAAAACACGGAAAACTGGGCTGTGTTGTCGACTAACACATCGATATGAGGCAACGGGAAATCATCCTTAGGGCTCGCCCTATTCAAATCCCGATAATCGACGCACATGCGTACCTTACCGTCCTTCTTCGGTACAGGCACTATGTTGGCAACCCACGGAGGGTAAGTGGTGACGGCTAGAAATCCTGCGTCCAACTGCTTCTGGACTTCTTTGATTTTTACAGCCATATTTGGTCTCGTCCTCCTGAGCTTCTGCTTGACTGGAGGGCAATCTTCTCGCAACGGCAAGCGATGAACCACGATGTCAGTGTCAAGTCCGGGCATATCTTCGTATGACCAAGCAAAGACGTCACTATACTCTCAAAGCATCTCGACCAGTCTATGCTTGACATCAACCTGCAGCGCTGCCCCTACTCTGACATTTCTGACGAGCTCTTCAGAACCCAGATTTATGATCTCAATATCCTCTTCGTGAGGCAGAATAACCTTTTCCTCTTGTCTCAACAAGCGGGCCAACTCTTCCGGAAGGTCTTCGTCTTCATCAATCTCATCCTCGGCTTGATAGATCGGGCAATCAAAGTCGTAGTGAGCCGTAGAGGGTCCAGAGTCGATGTCATCTGTTATGTGGATCCTGCAATAACAAGGGTTAAGTTTAAAGCAGGAATATGCAGGTTAGCACAAACCTCGTTGCCATTTTACTGTTTTTCGAAATAAACATAAAACAGGAATAACAGAGAACACAATATTTGAGTACGAAGAAAACGCCTTTTTATTTATTAACAACATGCATGTACATAATCCAACAAGGCCCTGACAATAAAACCACTATGCCCCGGGCAGGACATAGGGTTGTACAAAGATTGTAAAAAGAAAATCATTACTCTTCACTTGTCAGCTTGATAATCTCCTTGATGGTCCAATTGTTGAGGTGCTCGCCCGGCTTGCTCGGCTGAATCCAGGCATCAAGATCACAATCACTATCCCCGCTGTCCTCAGACGCTGCGTTGATGCTTTCGAAAATGACTCCGCCCTTGGTGAATAGGATCGGCCCCTTCCCACGAGACAAACTGCTAGAAGAAGATGAAGCTCCAGCTTCAGGAGAATACCCCAATCCAAACTTATCCTGCTTGATTGGTATATCCAAAACATGCCCCCAGCCTGGGGTGGAACCGGCTTCGACAACGGCCCGAGCTTCTTTAAACGAGGAGAGATTCATCTCTTGCTTCTCTACGACGACAGGAGCTACCTCTTTCACCTTGACGGTTTCAAATGCTTGGCAGAGAGTTTCATGGATTTAACCATCCATTTCAACATATTTAAAGGACGACAAGTGGCTCACCATAATGTCCTCCTCGCCACAGACGGTTACTATGCTGCCCCCGACAGCATATTTGAGCTTTTGATGCAGCGTGGACGTCACGGCACCAGCAGAATGGATCCATGGCCGACCTAAGAGGCAACTGTAGGCAGGCATGATATCCATGATATAGAAAACTGTATTGAACGTCTCTGGACCAACTTAAATTGGCAGTGTCAACTCTCCGAAGACGTGGCGCTTAGTTCCGTCAAAGGCTTTCACTACCAGATCACTGGGCGTGCAAAGCAATCCGCGGGTATCCAACTTCATCAGTGCCTTTTTCGGAAGCACATTAAGCGAGGAACCCGTATCCACCAGGACATGCGACATAATCGTGCCTCTGCACTCTATTGAGACGTGCAAGGCGCTGTTGTGATCTCTTCCTTTAGGAGTCAACTCTAGATCTGTAAATCCCAGCCCGTTACCAGCGTTAACATGGGCTACCACCTCTTCCAGCTGATTTACTGATATCTCCTGCGGCACGTATGCAGCGTTCAATACCTTCAGTAATGCGTTGCGGTGCGCTTCAGAACACAGCAACAAGTTAAGAATAGAGATCTTTGACGGAGTCTGATGAAGATGATCTACAATCTTGTAGTCGCTCTTCTTGATTAACCGCATGAACTCTTCAGCATCTTTAACCAGCAAATCTTTCTCTGCCCCATAATGGATCTCTTCGACAGCTTTACCTTTACCTTTATCCACAGCGTCAGCTCGGACCACTTTCTCTGCCACAACCTCTGCTGGCGCAAACACTCTACCGCTTCGAGTAATGCCACTGACCCCGGCAAGATTCTGCACAGTCGATCCGAACGGCTCAAGCTCTATCTTCTAACCATTGCAATAAACTTCGGCGCCGTAATGCCATGGAACGGCGCTAGTACTTTCGAATGGGATCGGTCCGGCCCTGGTGATAGTGATTGTAGGCGGTCGGGGCGCAGAAATAGTAATAGGGTGACGAGGAATAGTGATGGTAGCAACTTCATCCGCCTGCTTCAGCACGACTTCCCCTGATGCACTTTCAACGCTCCGGCTGAACTGCAGAATACCCTCAGACATCAGACTTTGGATACCTTCGACCAGCTGCTCACACCCATCAGGAAGTGTAGCACAAGCCATACATAACTCTCCACATCCAGGAAAGAAGCCCTTCTTCAGCAACTTAGCCTTGACAAAACTAAGCGGCGTTTTCAAGTCTTTGACATCAGTCAGTAAGTCTGCACTCTCCTTAGTGATAACGGCGTTCACTCCGCCCCCCTTATGATGAGGCATGGGGTTCTTGGTAACGTTGGGCACGCTATCAGAAAAGTTAATGACCTTGGCGTCCACCAAGTCCTGGACTTTGTGCTTAAAAGCTTTACAATTCTCAATCGTATGGCCTGGTGCCCCAGTATGGAAATCACAAGTAGCATTGGCGTCATACCCCGGTGGTGGCGCCCCTGTCAAGGGAGCCAACGTCCTCTTTTGAACTAGCTGAAGCTGCAGCAAAGTTTGCAGAAGCTGCGCATATGACATAGGTGGGGTTTCAAAATGACGATTTTCCAAAGGAGCCCGGTTCTGATATTTCCTATACCCCTGGTTATTCTGTTGCTGAGGCTGCTGTTGCTGTTGCTGCTGCGGTGGAGCAGCTGGGATATTTATGCTAGCAATCTGCTGTTGAGGGCCCTTGCCCCTTCTCCGAGCATTAGTGACGGCACTTGCATCGCCCTCCCGACGTTTGCCAGCGTAGGGTTTCTTACTACCTCCTCCAGCTGAGGATGATTCGCCCTGAATTTTTCCGATCTTTATACCGTTCTCAACATGCTCGCCCATAGTGATGAGAGCCGAGAATGTCCTAGACATGCTACTGACCAGCTTTTCATAGTAGATTCCAGGAAGGGTAGCCACGAACATTTGCACTAGCTCACGCTCAACCATCGGTGATTGAACCCGAGCAGCCAATTCACGCCACCGCTGGGCGTACTCTTTAAAGATTTCATTGTTCCGCTGTGAGAGATTCTGAAGCTGAACTCGGTTGGGGGCCAAGTCGCTATTGTATTGATAATGGAGGACGAACGCTTCGGCGAGGTCTTTCCAGGTGCGCACAGTAGCAGGCTCCAAACCCATATACCATTCGAGTGATGGACCAGAAAGACTATCCTGGAAGAAGTGCATCAGCAACTTCTCATCGTCAGAATAGGCGGACATCTTTCTATAATAAGATCAGAGGTGGACGCGGGGGCAAGTAGTACCCTTATACTTCTCAAAGACAGGCACCTTGAACTTATGAGGTACCTTAAAATCAGCAATCAACCCGAGCTTGGACATGTCAACGCCCAATGTGTTCTGATTTTCAATGTCTCTCATCTTGTCTTCCAGCGCTTTGAACCTGAGTCGAGCTTCAGCATTCAACTCTGCTTCTACACCTCTCTGAGAGAATATGTCATCCTGATGGTCCTCCAGCCACGGTTGAGGCCCCAACAGATTTCCGATACTAGCATTGCCGTGAGCCGGCCCTATGTTAACATTGGCTCCCAGACTACCATTGCCGACGCCTGCCGCATTGAGCCCGATATTAGTCATCATATTGCCATTAGCACTGCCGTTGCCCCCGGCAACAGGAACAACATTCTGCGGAGCATCGACTAGAGGAGGAGTAGGCATAGCCCCTCCATGAAGTATGCCATTACTGTCAACCCTGGAGATCAGAGGTTGAACCAAAGTACGAAGCTGGTCTTGACCATTCGCGACCACTTGCATTAGCTCCATAAAACGATCCATCCGTTCACGGAGCTCTTGAACATCTGACTGCACCTGGTCCATTATCCTTGTCTGATTAGCGCGAGTTGAGTAACGGTGAATGAGTCTTTGATCAATCCTGGAGATCGAAAGCAGCTCGGAACCTGTGTACCTGAAAAACCTGTCAACATTAAAGGTTAGGAAAAGCAACAGAATGTATGTCATGCAAAAATGCTTCATGCAGATGTATGCGTGTGTCTGTGTGCTTGAGAGATTTCCCCCGATCCTGGCGCCTTAGTACCAGTGCTGACAAATAATAAGGAGGGGAGTCTGGGCCCAATCATGGAAACAGTACCCTCACACATACATAGTACCAGTGATAGTCAACTTCGACGCATCAGGGATCGTGAACTCGTACGCAATAGTCTTCTCGAGAGAGGCTGTAGTAATACAATAAGAGGCGAGAGATCCTGGATCGGGGAAACGGTACCTGTCACAGACACACGTCAATGGAATGCGAATGATCATGCGAACTAATGCAAGATGCAGGCATGCGACAATATATCCAGGTGGCTGCTGTGGAGATTCGGTATCAACAGTCACTGATGAGAAGGAAACCCCGGCGTAAAACCACTGATCTGATTTGCTGAGAATAACCATCTGGTAGGATCGAAATCAAAATTCTGCTCTGTCAAGAGTAAGTGTATGATAATAAGGACCCGGGATGTATGATCAGAAAACGTCTGCTGATGAAGTCTTCAGACCCCAAATCAAAAATCTGCCCTCTCAAGAACAAACGTACAGCTGCTGATGAGATCTTCAGACCCCACTCAAAATCTGCCCTATCAAGAACAAACAACAACCGCTGATGAGATCTTCAGACCCCACTCAAAATCTGCTCCATCCAGGACAAACCTCCGATGACAATACTCTGATCGAAACCTGCTCTATCAAGAACAGACAAACACCCGATGATAAAATCCTCTGATCAAAAACTTGCTCTGTCAAGAACAGTCAAATCTGCCACCGAGAACCCTGATACCAACATAACTGATTTACTGTCAAGAAAACCAGGTAGCCTGGAGGTCAAAGTTTCCTGCAATATCCCAACCCCACTCACAGGTATGGACCTAATCCACGGACAAAGGTACGGCATCCTATGCGGTCATCAGCGTCACAGACTTTCATGAGTGACGATACGATTCCCAGAAGGAGTGGCATCATCAGGTCATGAAGAGGCCTCACTTAGCTGACTTCCAAATGATCGGTCCCCAGAGTCGACAACCCTCACGTCTGGACTCCCCTCAGATCCTCAGGACCGGAAAGGAGCACCTCTGCAAGAATCTCATCTGAGCGCAGATTTTCGTAGGGAACTGTGCCTGCTCAGCAGACAGGTTCGTCTACTACTTCTCCGCCACTATATCTAGGTGTATGCTCAAGCCCAGGTCCGGCTTCTCACTCATAGTAACATCCCTCTCCCACAGCAGCACAAATAATCATATCAAACTGGAAATAAAAATGCGGGAAATAAAATGCGGGAAGCAAAAATGCGGTAAATAAACGCAACCCAACAAGCAAACATACATGCGCTAGGATTGACTCTCATAGGGAACCGAAGAACCAGAGATTCTGGGTTCGGTCCCCAGCAGAGTCGCCAGCTGTCGCTTGCGCGAAAATAAGGTGCCGGCATGACAGAAGAGTCGCCACCTTTCGTTATTTATCCCTCAGAGCGGGAAAGGAAACGATCGGAAAAACCTGACGAATAAGGGTAAGACAAGGTCGTCGCAACCATTGTCTGGGTTCGGGAGTCGGTTACGCAAGGGGAAGGTATTAGCACCCCTCACGTCCGTCGTACTCGACGGGATCCATGCTTGTTGTGTTTACTTGGACGGGTTGGTTTTATTCCATCTACCTATCAAGGTTGGCTGAAAAAGAAAAGAAAAATGACTCGGCAAAGCGTCGCACTTTATGCCTACGTATTCTCATCAGAGAACGAGAAATCAGAGTCAACGTAGTTCGACCTACGAAGGATTATGGGGGAAAGGTTGAAGGTTGCTCGCTAGGACGTCGCATCCTATGCCTACGTACTTCCATCTAGTATGAAAGATCAGAGCAAACGTAGTTCGGGAAACTACGGCTTATTTCCTGTTTTGAAAGAAGTGTTTTTTGTTGTGTTTGCGATTTCAACCGCACTAGAGACTATGACCTGAGAGTGAATGCGTCGCATGTCACCCAAAGGGTACCATACTAAACATCCAGACTGTGGAAAAGGAACTCTCCCACAATCCTTTCTCAGATAGCTTAAGGCTCGTAACATACGAAAGAAATCATTCATGATTACTGTGTCTTAAACTGCTTTGAGATGAGAAGAGAACAGGCCCAACTAGAAGGGAGACTATCAAGTCCTACTGTTATCATGCCATGGATTCATCCTATGGTTGAGGTTTGGACAGGGAACTCCTAGAAGTTGTCAGGCATAGGTTTCAACCTAAAAGTCTATCATCAAATCCTTATCAAAGGAAATGAGAGTCCTAAGGGATCATGTCAATGATACACCAAAACAGACAAAGCATCAGCTTAACAGTAAAATGCATGCAATGCAAGTGAGGGAGGAAATGTGTGTGGGGCTTCAGCCTCCACAAGCTCGTCTCGACCTCAAGCCAGTCATGAAATAACAGTAATCATACTGAAAAATAAACAACATGCTATCAAGCAATAAACAGTAAACTGCAGTCATACAGATAAAAGAAATGAAATACCATCCATGTTTGAGAAAGAAATGATCTACCTCTAAGCTCTAACCCTAACCTTAAAATAGAACTCTAATCAGAAGAAAGCAAAGCCCTAAAGCAAAACCCTAATCAGAAGAAATCAATCCCAGTCATCAAGCTTCAAAACAAGCTTACCAAAGAAAGGGAGCTAAGTAGGAGGACTCATAGTGCCCTCCTCAGGAAAGCACTAGGAGGTGTATACTCAGGAATCATATCCTATGTGGCTCAACCACTGTGATCAGTTTACATTCCTCCTCAGGAGAAACTAAACTCACGAGCAGGCTCCAACATCACTGGATACTTAGGAAATCCTACCTGAACTAGTGGAACTAAGTGAATAAACCCATAGGACCTTCCTCAGGAAAGTACTAGGAGGCTTCCACTTAGGAATTGCATCCCATGTGGCTCAACAACATGTGATCAGTTTACATTCCTCCTCAGGAGAAATTAAACTCATAAGTTGGCTCCAACATCATTGGATACTTGAGAAATCCTACATAAACTAAGGGAGCTAAGTGAATAGACCCATAGGACCTTCCTCAAGAAAGTACTAGGAGGCTTCCACTTAGGAATTGTACCCC
The DNA here is from genome assembly GCA_963859935.3 of Lathyrus sativus. Lineage (NCBI taxonomy): Eukaryota > Viridiplantae > Streptophyta > Magnoliopsida > Fabales > Fabaceae > Lathyrus > Lathyrus sativus. The sequence goes on along the minus strand of OZ012740.1, from coordinate 276,095,394 downwards.
ATGTGGCTCAACAACTGTGATCAGTTTACATTCCTCCTCAGGAGAAATTAAACTCACAAGTTGGCTCCAACATCATTGGATACTTAAGAAAGAGGTGAGAAGAAAGAATGAAAGTCATTCATAGTGCCTTCCTCAGGAAAGTACCATGAACTTCCTTCAAACTTCAGGATCTCAAACCTCACAGACAGGGAACAAGCTCCAACCTCTGAGCCTCTGGGTCTTGATCTTCAATCTTCTCCTTCACCATGCTCTTCAACAAGATCTTCAAAACAAACTAAGCCCCACAACAAATTCCCCAAAATAAACCCCAGAGATAAACAGATGACCACATAACAGTCAGAACCATCAACCAACTTCAGAAAATACCTAAAAATACTAAAGCAAGAGGGAAAAATCTAACAATTATTCACAAGGGGCTATAACATCTATCCATAACATCCCTATATGCCCATACCCAAAAATCAAATCAAAACTCTCAAAAGAAAATGAATTATTTCACCTATGCATAACCTAAACCCTAATTAGGATACCCTAATGCTAACCTAATTAAACCAACCAAATTTTAATCTAAAAATCAAAAATTAAATCCTATGGGGAACTATGATTCAATATCTAATCACACCAAAAAGAATGAATTAAAAAGACTAAGGGAAGGTCTTGAAAGAAATTCTACAAAATGAGGTATCAAACTAAACATATTAAAAAGCTATTTAAAACAATAATATGCTAAAAATATTAAAAGAAAAATAAAATGGAATTTTATTTATTTATATTTTTTTAGTCAAATTTATTAACCTATAGAAAAAACAAGAATTGAAAAATATTGATTTTTCTATTTTCTATGAATTTATTAAAATGCAGGAAAATTAAAGGAAATAGAAAAATAAAAGAAATTAATTAAAGGGGAGGGGGGTGCTAACAGTAAGGCGCCCCAGTTCATTTGTTGGATGGGCCAGAACTGGGGGGGGGGGGCAGATAGAAACTGGGTTAAGCCCACCAGTGAATCAGAAAAACAAATGAAAAATTAAAAAGAAAATGGTGTGAGGGCGGTGTAAATAGCAAGGGTTTCTAGTTGCAAAACTGATTGGGCCGAGTGAGGGGGGTGTCAAAAGGAAAAGTCATTTTAAGCCCATGAAGGACTTAATGAAACGCAGCGTTGCTGCTTTCATATTTCCCTCCTAGATTTTGATTCGAACCGCGGCCGTTGGATGGGAAGTTCGGTCCACTCTTCCAATCTAATCCAACGGTATCCAGACCTTCTTCTTCCTTGGACATTTTCTAGGGTTTTATGAACTCCATGGACATACATACTCACGTACAACCTTCCTTCGCTCGGTTCTCTCTCATTTCTCAACAAAACTCAAACACGTAAAGAGCAAATTTGCTCAGCTTCTCACGCTGAACAAGACTATGTCAATAACTTGCACTAAAACGGCCTCAAACGGGAAACCCGATAGCATCACCCTCCATAATTACTCAAACTTCCACTTTCTTGTTTCTTCAATTTCTTGGCACTAAACTGTTCAACTCATGGCACTGATAATTCTGATCTATTTCACTAAGATTAAAATCCCATATCTAGCTAGTTCTTGATCATTAAAGTATGTGTGCCAAATTCTCAACCCTCACAGATGGCTCTTAAACTTTCCAGAATTGATCACTAATGGTCCCTAATCGTTCCTATCCTAACCACATGCTCTAATATTGAATAATTAAAGAGATACAAGTGCTTTTGCAAACCTGTTGCTTGATGATGGCAGGGGTAGTTACACTTCAATCCAGCTCTTGCCACTTGCCAAGCTTGCTCTACAATGGATGCTAAGACTCCTGGGAGCAGTGGTTCTTGATCAAACCCTTTGATTCACTCTAGCCAATCCTTCATGCAATTTGGATGGAAGCTTCGAATCACATGTACCAGTCACCAAATCTGATCACTCTTGCATGCTTCTTACTCCATGATGATGGTGGAAGATGATTGTAACAAGAAATTTGGTAGTAGATGAGGTTTGGATGAAGTTTGAAATCAAAATGCAATTTGGAGTGATGGGATCAAAATAGGTATTGCAAGCTTAATGAATCACCAACCAGGGTATGGATCCTCTCTAGGGCATATATAGGTGTCAATGGAAATGTGTGGAAGCTTTGAGAACCTTCCAAGAAGTTTCTAGAATGTATCACGCAATGAGAATTTGAGTTTTCCATATTGAGTGAATCTCATGCAATTTCATGATAAACCATGCAATCCTACTTAATTTCTCCCCATATGATATTATGACATGAAAACAAGGCCTTACAAGCCCTTATGTAGCATTTTCTCACTTTTCTTTTTGGTGCCTTAAAATGCAAGAAACAAATTTACAAAGTAACTCCAATTTTTAAGCCTAAACTCAAAAATCTATTTGAACCATTGTTTTTAAAATGATGTTTGGAGTCAAAATGACATATTGGATGACCCATTTTGGATTTGTAGATCTCTCAAACCAAAATTCCATTTCAACTTTTTCAACTTATAAGCCATTTACAAGCCATTTGAACCACTTTTAAAAATCCATGCTATAAGCTTTTTCAATAACTCATGACCTCTTCTCTAGGCTTAAAATTCCATTTTGAACAACTTTCATGTTTTGAGTTTTTCCATTTGAGGCTTGGAAATAGGAGATATGGCCTTTGCTTAAAATGACCTATAACTGCCAAATGACCAAAATACCCCTGTCTTGTTCAAACCATAAGTTGAGTTCTACAAATCCTATCAAGGACTTATAGTACTCTCTAGAAAGCTAAGAAGATGCTCTTCAACATTCATGTTGACCAAGAAATCATAGGAATCATCCTACTAGGGCAAAAGTTGTCTGCAAGTTGGGTGACTTTCAAGGACCCATATTCACACACCTCAGCTGACCTGTAATTTGTCAAAACCATAACTTGAGCTCTGCAACTCCTATCAAGTACTTCTACCACTAAAATTAAATCTAAGAACAATATCTACAACATTCATGTTGTGGGGAAGATGAGATTTCAATCACATCTTGAGCTAAAACTGCCTGGAAGATAAGGATCAAACTAGGGTTTTTTCACTAACAATCCTCAGAAACCCTAACTCAAAACTTCTCAAACTCCTCAATCATGATGAGTTGGTCTAGGAATCATCTTTATAACATCCTCATACATCATTCCATGATCTCATGGCCCTTGGATTAGGTCTCAACCTTCTCCAAATCTTCATTTGATCTAGGGTTGACCTAGTCAAAACCCTAATTCTACCATTCATGGTTGAATCTTCTGCATAATGACCTCTCTAGGCTTCATGATGGCTTTCAAGACATCTCATAGGCTTTCTCAAAGCTTCAAGTTCATTCTCAAAGTCTCTGAATCATCTGAGGAGTTCCCATAATTCTCAAGCTAGGAAGCACACAACTTTGGTCTCAACCAATTCCTCTGAGGGTCTCTTGAGCTTTCTGATGAAGGTATCAACCTTCAAACACTTGATGGGTAAATAAATGTTGGTCAAATTTTGGGGTGCAACACCATGCTCTTTTACCAAAGGTTTTATCGCTATTTCCCTTTCCCTCCTTGGGATAAATAAAATCCGGTGGCGACTCTGTGTCATTTTTCGCGTAGCGATAGGTGTACCTAGTTCTCTTTTTTCTCTCGCGATTCGATATGCATTTACATTTGAATCATGTCATTTAGCATACACATTTGTTTGCATGCTTCTGTTTTCTGGCTGTAGCCTTTGAGATCCTTTGGTCGTTACCAATCCTTTTGCTCCAACCTGTCGTCACAGGCTCGCTACGTGGTTGTTACCCCAACTTTGTCAAGATGCTTGGATTGAGTATTGTTGTGATAAATGCTTATATCCCTAGAGAGGTTAGTTGTAACTAGAAATATCTAATACTTCCTACTGGTGTTTACCAAGATGTTAGTTGTTACTAATACTTACCTTTGAGATTTGGTTGATACCAATCTTTTCTAAAGTCCAGTGGTTACTGGCATTGTTTAAATCCAATTGTTATTGGTACCTTTGAGATTTGATTATTACCAATCTTTTGTAAAGTCCAGTGATTACTGGCATTGTTTAAATCCAATTTTTATTGGTACCTTGATTTGGTTTTTACTAATCTTTTCTAAAGCCCAGTCGTTACTAACATTGTTTAAATCCAATTGTTATTGGTACCTTAATTTGGTTGTTATTAATCTTTTCTAAAGTCCAATGGTTACTGGAATTGTTTAAATCCAATTATTATTGGTACCTTGATTTGGTTGTTACCAATATTTTCTAAAGTCCAGTGGTTACTGGAATTGTTTAAATCCAATTGTTATTGGTACCTTGATTTGGTTGTTACCAATCTTTTCTAAAGTCCAGTGGTTACTGACATTGTTTAAATCCAATTGTTATTGGTACCCTGATTTAGTTGTTACCAATCTTTCCTAAAGACCAGTAGTTACTGACATTGTTTTCAAAATCCAATTGTTATTGGTACTTTGATTTGGTTGTTACCAATTTTTCCAGTGTAAGTCCAGTAGTTACTGGCGTTGATTGAAAACCAATTGTTGTTGGTACTTTGATTTGGTTGTTACCAATTTTTCCAGTGTAAGTCCAGTAGTTACTGGCATTGATTGAAAACCAATTGTTATTGGTACTTTGATTTGGTTGTCACCAATTTCCCCTAGTTAAGTCTAGTGGTCACTGGCATTGTTTGAAAATCCAATCGTTATTGGTACTTTGATTTGGTTGTCACCAATCTTTCCGATATAAGTCCAGTAGTTACTGGCATTGCTTGAAATCCAATCGTTATTGGTATCACCATTTTAGTTGTCACCATATCATCTTGAAAGTCTAGTCATTACTAGCATTCCCTACTGAAGTTCAGTGGTTACTAACATTGTTTAAATCCAATTGTTATTGGTACCTTGATTTGGTTGTTACCAATCTTTTCTGAAGTCCAGTACTTACTGGAATTGTCTGAAGATCCAATTGTTATTAGTATGTTACCTGACTGTTATCGATCTACTTTTCTAAAAGTCTAGTCGTTATTGGCATCTTTTAAGTCTGGTGGCTTTTGGAAATGCTCACCCGTCTCTAAACTCAGGAGGTTTGGTTGTTACCAGTATCCCCAACGAAGCCCTGGATGTCCCCAGTAAGTCCTGAGGGACTAGTGGTTACTAGCATCCCCGACAGGTCTGGTCTTATTTCTAGTCTCCTCCCGAAGATCCTGTTTGAACTCTTCATTAAGGAAAGTCCCCATTGGTTTGTCCCTCAATAAGGACCATGCCTCCGGTCTTTTTTGCTTCCCCGGTCGGGCTCTGAGTCTGTTGACTTTTGTCCCTCTGCGTGGCTTCTCCCTCGATGCATTTCTCTAGGGAGATTTGCATTTCCCCAGTAGAGACGTGCCTTTTCCACAATAAGGTTTTATCTTCCCCGGTGGAGTTTGTGTCCCTGTGTGGATGATCCCCTTGAAATACCATCATTAGTCATGTATGAACTATTAATTGTTATGTCTTGGATCTTTCCACGGTGTGTTGGGTCCCTTGTGAGTGGTTACTCGTTGTTGTGCTGTTCTTTTCTTTTGCTTGTATGTCAGCATTTTTCTTGCATCCGAGCATCATTTAGAATTCATTGCATTTTTGTATTTGTCCTTTTGCATACCATCGTATCTAAGGGACAAAATTTTCGGTTTGCTATATTTAAATACCTTTCACCATGATTCTATGGAGATTGTTATCTCTCATTGCCATCTGGTGAAGATATTTAAATAGGGGAAACTGTTATACCCCAAATTTTGACCCCTATATTCCATAATCATTCTAGGAGCATCAACATTGATCTAACCTTAACTTCTTTCAAATTTGATCTTTGTTAAGATGCAGGTGAATTAGGGTTTCACATAGTCGAGAATCGGGGTTTCTATGGTTTGAGCAGCCAAGGTTTTAGATTGATTCTCCATGTAGAAATTTTCTATATCATCAAGGATATCACATTTGATCAAGGATGAGTTCAATTATAGGTGGTTACCAAGAGAATTGAGACAGTGCAGAGTAAGAACCCTAATTAGGGTTTCCTAATGAAAAGAGTCAACTACAACCTTGATTTTTGACATAGAGAGGTCTCCAATGATGTAATCATGGTCCATAAGGCTCATATGACCAAAATAAGTCCCCGCAAGAAGTTTCAAGGCCTCAGGGAGCCCAGAACACTAATAGTCGATTTAGAGGTTTTTGATCGTTCGGTTCGTTTGACTGAAAAGTCAACCCATTGACCAACAGGATTTTGACCCAAAACTGAAGCCAATTATGTTCCTAATATTATGTCATATCTAATCATGAATTTTGGTGACAATTGGATCAAGAATTGAAAAGTAATCAAAAAGTCGGGAAATTAGGGTTTTAAAAGGGGCTAAGCCTTAACTTCCTAGTCACATGTCCAAATGGAGTGGTTTAAAGCTTGTTGGAACTTTCTTGAGAAGCCCTACAAAAGTTCCAAAGTGACCTATGATCAAAAAATGAATGAATTTTGAGTTATGAGCAAAGACAAGGCAAGAGGGGAAAAACACTTAGAAACATTTCATGTTTTTTATGCTTGTAAGTCAATTTTTCAGCCAACTTCAAGGAGATTTTTGACATGGTTCCACTTGGAATTTGAATTTGTGTAAAAACATGAAAGTTGTAGAGTATATTTAGGGATTTCCAAAAAGTACAAGAACTCCTTCATAGCATTTGTGATCTAGGAGTTTCAAAGAGAGGAAGTTGAGGTCCAAAAGCTTGAAATCCAAAATCTCAACTTGTAATGACATGATGCAAAACCAATCTTTGGATGTCAATCTTGTTATGTCAAGTTGGTTAGTTGCAAAATACACTCTAAACAAGGTGTTACACGAAAAATCAAAGGGTTACACAAGAATTTAAGGTTTGAACAAAGAGAGAATCTCATTTATGGCATAAAGTGAGCAATGTTATTTTGGTAAAGCATGACCTTTCCCTCAAAATATTCCTTATGCCATTCCCCTAATCTATTTCTACACTACAAAGTACACTTCAACCTCATAAGCATGCCTCCAAGCCAGAAACTCTTGTACTTGATCACTTGAATCATGGAAGATCATCATCACTAGCAAGTTGGTTCTCAAATGAACAAGTTGGAAAGAAACATGAAATCTGACCAGATCTTTACTCTCCACTTTCCATATAAATAGAGCATCAAAGCTCAGTCCAAAACATCATAAAATACATCAATAAAACCTTGAAAAACTCCTTGTATGCTCAGAATACCTTCGTCTTGCAAAAAACACCAAAACTTGCAAGAACACTTCAAATTTACAGTTTGCTTGTGCACTTCTAAAACTAACTTCACAAAACAAATATACACATCCATTAGAGTGTATTTAAACCATTGAAGCACTTCTGTAACACCTCTAATAACATCTGCCCTTCTCACACCACCATTAAAATAGTTGGATCGGTTTCTATTTCTTAAGCTTGTTCAAGATCAATCAAGCACTCAAACAAGTTTCAAAAGCATCAAGGAAGCTCACTAGGGTATTTTCTTGCAACTGTAAAGACATTTAAAAAGGCCTTGAACAGTCTCTAAGAAGTAAGTTTCCTCACTTTTTAAATCTTCATGTTGATGTGCTATCAATGATTCCTTTGTAAAGGAAACATGTAGATATCATTATGTATTGGATGTGTCAATCACTGTCTGCCTTGAATGAGTTGCATATTTAAAATTTTGACATTCTTTGCTCTTGTTGTGTTGCACTGTTGTTGGATTCATAATGTTCTATGCTATTAGAGTTAGTATAAACAAACCACATATTTGAGTTCTCCTTGGAAAATACTCCAACTTTGATCTTTACATCTTGGAATTTGGTTGAGAGATGAGAGAGTTCTGGTTTGAAGAAATCCTGGCCATGGAGTGAATTTAGGGCACGAGCGAGGGAGAGAAATGTTGAAGAAGATGAAGCTGATGTGGGAGTGACCTGGCATGATAGGGCGCTGAGTTGGCCATTTTAAGGCATCCATGGTTTAAATCATTTTTTAGGCATATAAGTATTGGATGAGAGTGTAGTACCGCTGGTCAATGAGGATGCTTTGTGTGTTTTGTTGAGCGAAGGTTCTGGGGTTCGATTCCCCCCCCCCCCCCAGACCTTTTATTTTTATTTCATGTGAATGGCTTGTTGTTTTTATTTTATTACATGGATGCATTTGCTTTTCACAAGGCACGCTTGGGTCAGATGGTCAGAGTTTTGGGTAGTAACCCTAAGGACGTGGGTTCAAACCCCTTTGGATGCATTTCCATTCTTTTTATCACCTATTTTCTCACTCTGTCTTCACAAATCAATTTCATCATAACTTTCTTAATTTTTAACATTTTTGCACCATTCTTTTTGCAAATTGCTCCTCAACATTATTATTTTTAATAAGTGAAGAAAGAAATTTAGGTTTGATATCCTAGAAACACTTTGATCCACTTGAAAAATTATGTGTTTTTAGGGTTTTACCTTTTTGTTTTGAACTTTCTCAACTTAAAACTTGATATATCTTGTGAGATTTGTGTTGTATGCTTCACATGTGTTTGTTAACATGTTTAGGTAATCAAATTTGCTCGATTCAATGGCTTACCATGTTCATATTTGCTTTTGTGAATGCATATATATGAGAATAACCTATTGAGCTTCATTTGTGAACTATACCATACTTCTTGATGTTGTAACTTCTTGAATATGTTCATCATGATTTTTTCTACTTGTTTAGTGTCTTGTTAGAACCATAACATGCTAGGGTTTGTTTTTGTCTTGGTTGTTACCATGAAACTTGTTTTCTTTTCCCCATGCAATCATGAACTTATACTTGAATTGTTGTGACATTTCTTGTATTCTTACTTGCTTGATTGTCATCAATGCATGTTACTTGGTCTTATGTTGTTACATTTGATTTCCTTTGATCCCTATAATATGCTTAATCCAAGTTGTAACTTGTTTTCATTAAACTTGTATTAATCCTATTTGAATGTTTTAAATGAACTCGTTATTGTTGCACATGTTCTTTGCTTGCCTTGATGGTTGTTACCTCATTGCTCTCCATCTTTGTTAAGGTGTTCAAAATTAATCTTGATTATATGTTTACATGTTGTTACATGTTCATGCTTATGTGCTTAACTTTGTTAAGTTTCCCCAAGTGATAGAACTTGTTAGTTTTCATCCAGTTGCCTCATCCCTCTCCTGTCCAAAGGAAAGTCTCTCTATTGACCCTTGGGTCATAGATAACTCTTTACCCTGCCTTTGACTTTGTTAAGTCCCCTTGAACCTTAACATAGTTAAGTTAGAACATACTAGCCATTGGACTTTTCTTTAAGTCTAAAGACCTACCCCTTGTTAGGAGTATCTTTCAATTAGAACTTTAAGATAGAGTTTGTTAACTCTATATAAGGATCATTGTCATGATTACTTATTCCCCTCTTGGCTTTTGTAAAAGTTAATCCTTTTGAGTGTATAACTTAGATTAGAGAGTTTGGTTAAACTCTACACAAGCATTGTCATGTTTGTTCCCCTTTGAACCTTGATCATAATCAAGTGATCATTCATCCCTAGTGAGGTGAACTAATCTAAGTTGATCTATCTTGTTTTCTTTTCCCCATGAAATTATGAACTTATACTTGAACTATTGTGACATTTCTTATATTCTTGCTTGCTTGATTGTCATCAATGCATGTTAGTTGGTTTTATGTTATTACATTTGATTTCCTTTGAACCCTATAATATTCTTGTTCCATGTTGTAACTTGTTTGCATTAAACTTCTATTAATCATGTTTGAATGTTTTAAAAGAACTCATTATTGTTGCACATCTTCTTTGCTTGCCTTGATGGTTGTTACCTTACTGCTCTTCATCTTTGTTAAGGTGTTTAAAATTAATCTTGATTATAGTTTTACATGTTGTTACATGTTCATGCTTATGTGCTTAACTTTGTTAAGTTTCCCCAAGTGATGGAACTTGTTAGTTTTCATCCAGTTGCCTCATCCCTCTCCTGTCCAAAGGAAATTCTCTCTATTGACCCTTGGATCATAGATGGCTTTTTACCCTCCCTTTGACTTTGTTAAGTCACCTTGAACGCTAACATAGTTAAGTCAAAACCTACTAGCCATTAGACTTTGCTTTAAGTCTAAAGACTTATCCCTTGTTAGGAGTATCTTTCAATTAGAACTTTAAGATAGAGTTTGTTAACTCTATATAAGGATCATTGTCATGATTACTTACTCCCCTCTTGACTTTTGTAAAAGTAAATCCCTTTGAGTGTACAATTTAGATTAGAGTGTTTGGTTAAACTCTACACAAACATTGTCATGTTTGTTCCCCTTTGAACCTTGATCATAATCAAGTGATCATTCATCCCTAGTGAGGTGAACTACGGTTGCTCTGATTCTATCCTAGTTAGGATACATAGGTAGAAGATGCAATGTCTTTGCGAGCAAACTTAAAACTATCATTAGGTCTTTACCAAAACATATAGCCTATCCCAAGCCATAGCAAACATTTAGCAACTTAGCATACAAACATACAAAAGGTTCTTGTAGAGTACTACATATGTTTAGGATGTAAAATACCTACCCTAGGCATAACCAACCCCTGATCCCCGAATCTCTTAGAATTGTTGTTACATCGCGCAAAAGGTCTTTCTTTCTTTAACCTTTCCTTTGGATAAATTATAGTCCAGATGTGAATTTAATGAATTAAGATTCAAGTTAATCAATAGCTTGATATCACAATTCTTACCACAACACACCCCCCGTTGGAAACCACTAAAGAAAAGACGCAGACCCGCTTCTTGGAAAGTGAATTCATATACGGGAAACCTCATCCCTTTGAAAGACGAGCATATCCGATGGTGTTCTCGGGGTTTATGCACCTTCTAGTTTATAGAGGAGCCCTCACAATGGTTCTCGGAAGTAGCGTAAGCATCAGGTTCATCCATGAAAAAGCGAGAGGGAATGCTCAGGGGCTCCTGCCTGGCCCAATATGCGACAGACCACTTTTGCATCAAACTGGTCTGTGCAACCGGGGAATCGGGCTTGTCGTCAATCTCAATGACCCCTTAATCCTTGCAGCCATTTCACTTGAAAAGCAGAGGATAATGGTGAATTTGACATTCTAGATCAAATCCACCCTTCCACCGTAAATCAAGTGAAAGGGTGAAAAGAGGGGCACATAGCCGTCGGACAGGCCTTCCCGATCGGAAACACCCAACTAGGGTGTTCATCTAGGATAACTTTCTCTTCGAACACGTGACCCCGCTTGGTTGGAGGAGCCTCCGGGACGGGGTTCCCCTCACCATGTCAATAAGAGGTGGGGATACAATCCCCGAGACCTTCAGCAAAGGTCCTCAGTATCCTCATCAGGTCCTCAGGGCCTTCATCTAAAGTCCTCGGGACCCTCATCCTAAGTCTTCGGGACCTTCATCAGGTCCTCGAGACCTTAATCTAACATCCTGGGGGTCCTCATCCCAGGTCCTCGAAACCTTTATCAGGTCCTCGAGACATTCATCTTATGTCCTCGAGGCACTCATCACCGATCCCCAAAGCCTTCATTAGAAACGTCATAAATTCGAAAACGTTATGGCGTATTCACCGGGAACTTCATCAATCCACCGGAGAAACCATCGGAAAATGCAAGAAACTAGAGTAAAGCAGCCGAAAACTTACTTGGTACGGTGGTTCCTGGGAGACAAGACGACGGTGGACGACGAACGAACGGAAGCCAAGAAGAGGGAGCACAAAAAGAGAATTGGAAACGTCTTAAGTGAAGGAAGGGAAACATGCGAAATAAATAGACACAACCCCTATTTATAAGCTTAGCATGGGACTCGAGGCGTCCCTAGGCACTTGAGTGCCCATACTCCTAGCCGCCCTAGGCATTAATTTCCCTGACACGTGGCACCACCGGACACATCACGCACCTGTTCGAATTCCTTTCTTGCCCGAAGATATACAAGCACGTTCCCTCCGACGTCTCCCACTCATGCGGGCCCGTAGTTCCTCGTCGGCGACACGAAGAGCGGCTCATGACCACAAAAAACGGGAACAACTCCCCGAGAGCATCCACGACATGGAGTAGCTTGACATCTGACTGTATCCTCGACGTTGGGGCTAATGCTCATGTCATTACTCCTCCACTTAGGAGAAACGACTTGGGGGGCTCCTGTTCTGGAATGGGTCAAAACCTATCCCACAGTTGGGCAGGACCAACCCAATACTATGTTAGGGAGACCTAACAATGCTCTATCCTCCTTCATGTTGGGAACGTTTAATTCTACAGTCGGGCATACCACTACCTAGCACGGGGAGAGCTTAAGCGTCTTCCCCGCGTTCTCCACATGTTTCCCATGCTGGAACACGTCATCAGGAAACTATCCACTTCTGAAAGAGTTGGTCAACCCACCTTCTGAAGATCACGTGGCAGTTGATCCAGGGAGAAGACCATGTGCTGGTCTTTTCTATGCCACGTAAGCCCTGGCAGTTACTCATATTAGGTCTTGCAATCCGGTCCAATGCAAAATAATCATTGTCCCTTTGCTGGGGGCACATTATAAATACTCACTTTCACTATATGGTCAGGTACTCTATTCTCCATACATATTTTCTCTGTACTTGCTCTTTTGACTCTGTTACTCACTTAGGCATCAGAGTGCCTTGCAGGTACACCCTCTTCTCCTCTTCAATACCGGTGAACACAAAAGCTCATGGCGCGTGGTAGACTACTGATAATGAAACTGGATAACTGGAGCAGATCCAGACTCCATTTTTAGCCCATAAAAACTAATTTCAAGATCAGTCACATATGGTGTTAGTATAAAAATTGTTCAAATTTTAATATTTATTACGGAATAAATGACAATTATTTTAAATGCAAAGATATAAATAATGTTTCATTAAATATACATTATTATAAATAATGCTTTTAATGTTGAACACGAATATCGGCTATCGAGACGACGTAAGAAAGGGTGACATGTAAAGATGTTATTTAACATCTCGGTTAATAGAAAATCGAAGGGTAAAGTTATATGATCATGGGTTCAAATCTCAATATCTGAATTTTTATTATTTATAAAAACAACGTCTCATACCTCTTGGTTTATCCACAAATTGAGGGGTAAGATAAATTGTTTTTTAATTAAAACTTATTACATTGTTTACACAGAATATTAATAAAATAATTTGTTTACAAACTAAAATGTTTACACATAATATTACATTGTTTGCCCATAATATTAAAATAAAAATAATTAGTCCATGAAGATCATATGTTAGATCTTTGAATCCTTGATATTTGGGTAATATCAAATGTTAGGTGTGACTATATTCTCAATTACTCTACCTTGAATGGATTTGTCTCTGATATAAAATAAAAAAAAGGTTGATAAGAAAACGTTAGATAAATAAATGATTTTTGCTCAAATAAAGAGTTAGGAACACAAACCTTAAACCCAAATAGTTTTCTGCTCTTGCATCCATCTTAGTGATCTTTTCATGACAAATGATCTTGCGAACCCAAAAAGGTGGATGTATATAGTTTTGAGTGCTTCATGATGCTTCACTTGCTTCTTCATATTCAAAAATATACTTTTATAATGGAATTATTTTTTATGTTTCACGCGGATCACTAATGATAGTGTCTTGGGTGTTGATATCTCCTGAAATAAATGACATATATTTTATCAACAAAATCACTAATGGTTTTTTATGTTTAATTTAGGTAAAATACTTTAACCCTTATTTTAATAGAAAACTGAGGTAATTAAATAACCTTTGATTTTTTTTTACATTTCATTGATTACAAATAATATTTACAAATAAAAAATATAATAAAAAAGAAAGGTTCCGGGGTTGTTGGTTCCTGAGTTTCCCCTAGGTTATATGAAAAAATTGAAGTAATATGTTGTTTTTATATATTTTTTTAAATAGTAATGATCATCACACCTTGGAATCATATCACTAGAATAGTAATGATCATCATTATTCAAACCGAGGTAATATGTTATTTTTATATTTAAAAAATAATAATAATGATAATCGCGCCTAGGAATCATATCACTAGAATATTAATGATCATCATTATTCAAAACATAACGTGTCTCTTGAAATCATATCACTAGAATAGTAATGATCATTACTATTCAAAACATAACGTATCTCTTGAAATCATATCACTAGAATAGTAATAATCATCAATATTTAAACTTCTCTGATTGTTTCACTTCCTTATTTTTAATTTATTTTACACTATTCATGTCTCATTTCATTTCCATCTCTTTATGTCTTCAAATCTAGTTTTAAAGTATTTTCTTTTTATTCATAAAATGTCTACAAAAACCTTCAACTGAGATGAAATCTTTTGTTCGTTATCAATGAAAAGTTTGTTGAATTCGATGAGTTGAAAGATCAAGGTTTTGATATAATGAAAACTATTTCCTAACATAAGTTGAAAGGTTACTTTGACATGTTTCATGAACTCATCTACACTAAACTCGTAACGGAGTTCTTATTAAATGCATCTGTTAGGCAATCTTGTAAGGATGCTAAGTCAATACAGCTCAATGTATATGACTTTCCTATCACCATTACTCCATCACATATTGCTCTGACAATAAAGTATGAAGAGAAAGGTAGATGTGTGAAACAATATATAGATTCAACAATGTCTTCTCATACCACCACTTTATAATTTATGTCAACTACAATAACCTCGCCAATCCTACTACTCTCATCCCAATTTAAAAATTTTGACATCAACTTCTAGTGTCAAATCGCCTTACAAGAGAGAAACAATTAGAAACACTTACTTTAGATGACAAGCATCTTTTGTACTTTTTTATCCACAACGTCAAAATTAATCATTTTCTTACTATTTTTTAACTTCTTAATGGAAATGGTTGTGACCTCTAGCGAGAAAATAACTTTCTTAATACTATATGTGTCGCAACTGCGAAAAAGGGAGTCGACGGAAACAAACAGAAGAGTCACCACGGAACGTTATTTATCTCAAAGAGAGGGAAAGGAAACGATTGAAGAAAACCTAAGAGAACGGGAAAGACAAGGTCATCGCAACCAAATCTTGGGTTCAGGAGTCGGTTACGCAAGGGGAAGGTATGAACACCCCTCACGTCCGTTGTACTCAACGGGGTCCACGCTTGTTGTCTAAATCTATGGGTGAAAGCTAACTAGAAGCTACTACTAAACAGGGATGGACGCAAAGAACAAACTCAATAGGACATCGTCGCCATATTCCTACGTATTCCCTCGTGCAATGGGAAAGTCAGAGTCAACGTAGTTCGGGAAACTACGGGTGAAAGGGGGAAGGTTGCTCGCCAAGACATCGCCGTCTTGTACCTACGTATCCTCATTTGGTATGAGAAACTAGAGCAAACGTAGTTCGGGAAACTACGTGACAAGGTTGGTTAAGCGTCTTTTATGAGTGACGTTAAATTTCCATTTCAGTAGTTAGGGACGATGCCTGTTTACGGTAGAATGGAAAAGTAACATACTCTTTATAAAAATGAGGTTTGAAACAATCCCGAAGGATGAAAAGGTTTTGAATTTGTTTGTGAGTTTTAGAAGAAGTGGATTGAATTGATTTGAGACTCATGTTGCACTAAAGACTATGACACAAGAGCGAATGTGTTGCATATCACCCAAAAGGCATACGCTAAACACTCTAGACAAGTGAAGAGAGACCTTCCCACTTATCAGTCCTCATGTACTTAAGTATCGTAGCGCACAACATTTGTCATTCTTTATTAATTGTTTTAGAGGAGTTTGAGATGAGAAGAGAAGACACAAGGACACTAAAGGGGACTAAAAGGCCTAATGTTGTCATGCAAAGTGGTCCTAAAGTTCGGATGAAAGGGGATTCTACCTAATGTTATCATACAAAGGATTGAAAGTCTAATGTCTCTCCTACTCCCATCTTAAACAGAGGGACTAGGAATCCTAAGGGATCAAGTGAGCAAACACAAGTAAACACATCACAAATCAATCACAAATGAAAAACAATAGAAAGAAAGACTTAAGCAAGTCATGAAAGATGAAAAGAAATGAGAGAAACATAACACAAACAAAAATGAATATGCAAACATGAGACATACACAAATGACAAACACATGTCACGCTCAAATCAAAAAAATGGAAGTTTGAAACACAAAGGCAAACAAAGCAAAACACACAACATCACATGCCTTAAACATCTTAAGAAGAATGATATCAATCATTGAACCACAAACAAATAAATGAGGGTATAAGTAGAGTGGGGAAACAACCACATCATGATCTTACAAAAGAAAACATCCAAACACTTCAAACAAGTTCTCACATTCAAATCAGTCTCAAAGTAAGACACATGCCACAAAAACAACAAGATCAAGTATCCACTCAACAAGACCAGAAGTAGGCTCAAATGATATGCATCAAGTTCAAATTCAAGTTATCAAACAAGGTCAAGAAGAATCACACTCAATTTGAAACACCAAAATCCATGCAAACATCTCAAAAGTCAAACACAAGTGGAAAATATGATCATACAAGGCATGTGAGATGAAACAAACACTCAATGGACCTTTAATCATGAATATAAAAATCTCAAACATGTCAATGAGAGCAAACAAGATTTATCAAGTACTCATGAGATCACACAAGATCATACCTCAAAACTAGGTCAAGATATGCATACACACACATAGTTAAAACAATGAGGTTTTGAGGCATCAACCAAAAATAGAAATGTGTCCAAATAAAACCCAAATAAAATATCAAACTCAAGTTAAGTTCATCCAAAATCAGTGTGCAAAAGATCATAGCAATAATTGCATCAAGGCATCACCAATTGTGTCAAACAAATCAAGGTACTCAACTTGTCGAGCATACATCGAGGCTCAAATAAAATCAAATGAAAAAACAACCAAAAAGTGATCATCAAGACCTCAAACCAGCCCTCAAATAACCCTCAATCAAACAACCAAGTGTGAGAGGGAAATTGGTCAAATGGGATATTCAAATGAGGTCAAACTTCAAGCCTAAATCAATAAGACAAACCATAAAACCACTTTACAAAATAAATTGATTAAAAAAATAAAAATAAAATAAAAAATATAATAAAAATGTTGAAAATATCTCAACATGTTAAATAATCAGAAAGCAATTTTTGTTGATCTTTTTAATGATTAAAACTATTTAAAATGAAATAAAAATAGAAAAGAAATAAAAATAAAATAAAAAGAAATGAAAGGGAGGTGTGATAGCAGAAAGGAAATGAACTGATTTCCTTTGAAACACGC
Organism: Lathyrus sativus; assembly: GCA_963859935.3. Lineage (NCBI taxonomy): Eukaryota > Viridiplantae > Streptophyta > Magnoliopsida > Fabales > Fabaceae > Lathyrus > Lathyrus sativus. The sequence continues at coordinate 276,078,075 of OZ012740.1, read as the reverse complement.
AAATGGGCTACAAGAAAGGGGTGTGGATAGCAACATGACTAAGCCCAATCCATAATTCAAACAAATCTCAAACTAAATGAAACACATCGTTTCATTAATGGACGTGGCAAGCCACATCACATTTCAACGTGCCACACCAGCCAGTCAAAGCCTAGTCACAAACCACCTCAGCTTTTGACCTCAGACGCCGGAGCCCTAGCTCCGGCTGTTTTCTCCTGTGAGCTTCACCGGTAGTGTCTGAAAAACGTGAGAAAAATAAAAATCTTGGGCACCATCTCAAATGAAAATCCTCTATCAGAGTGAAATCAAGCCACGAAAATTCAACATCCAAACTGAAACTTGAATAAACAGACACCTCATGCACTCAAACATTTTCTACACATAGTAGGACTTCAGATGCAACAAAAATGAACTTAAATACATGCCTAAAATGAGAGTTCCAAATGGTGAAAAGTTACCTAACAGAGCAAATCCGTTGGTCCTTCAAATGTATTACAGGATTCAATCTAAAGCTTCCAATCTCCTCCTTATGCTTCAGTGATTGAGAAACAAGCAAAAGATGGAAGGAAAAACCAGAGAGAAATGGAATTTGAAGAGAGAGAAATCTTGTGAAATTTTTTGATGGAACTCACTCTTTCTGCAGCTGATAGCTCATGCCCTCACGTTAGGGTTTCTCTTTGGTTTATATATGAAGCTTTGAGGAGTTTATGCAGGCCCATGATGGATGATTTGCTTGTTTTCACAAATTTTCCAAAAACTTTCAAATGATGTGAACATGGGTTTAGAAGGTTTGGCCTCTCATTCTAGGTCAGCAATTGGTACAAAAGGGTGTGAGAAAATGAAATGTGGAGGTTTGGAGGATTAGAAATGAGTTTGTCATGTATTTTGAGTGGTTGCCTCATATGGTATGTGTTGCACCCCAAAATTTGCTCAACCTTTTCTTCACTTGGTTTATGTTTCATTTCATTTTTGTTCTAGCATTTGTATTGCATAGCATATTTCATTTTACAAGGGATCAAGAGGTTGTGCATAGCAAGAGAGGTCTTCTCAGAGCATTGAACTTAAGCAAGGGTTGTTACTCAAGCTTGAATGGTCATCAGGACATCTTGAAGTGGTCAATGCCTTGTAAAAGGATAGATGGATGTGTGTGGGTCAGCTCCTAACTTAGAGGCCAACTGGAGAGCATCAGGAGATTGTGAGTGCATTATTTTGGGTATGAGATGTTGAGGGAGCTCATTGAGTTCCTTGAGGGTCATTTTGGAGCTTATTCAAGTTGTTGTGTGAAGTGGAACCAGCCACAGTTGAAAGTGTTATAATTAGGGTTTTCATCTGGCAAATCCTCAATCAACTGTGCAATTGAAGGAGATTAAAACTCAATTCAAAGTCTATATGGTCATGGGATGTTGTGCTAAGACATATGAGACATCATTTCAATTTCAATTCATCAAGGGTTAAGTGTGTGAGAAGTTACTAAATTAGGGTTATCAGGGTAAAATCCCCTATTTAGTGCCTGACTTCAAGACCACCTACCTCACGATACAAGTCTCATCTCAACTTTTGGCCAACATGAAACTTGTAGAGCATATTCTTAGCTTTCATTTGAGTTCTATAAGTCCTTGATTATATTTATAAAACTCAAGTTATGATCCAGATAAGTTACATGTCATCAGAGGGATGTGATTTTGGTCAACAAAAGTCAACCAACTTCCAAGCCATTTTTGACCTAGAAGGATGTTTCCCCTCAACTTTTTGCCAACATGAAAGTTGTAGGTCTTGGTCTTATCTTTCCAAATTGTACTAGAAGTATTTCATAGGATTTGTAGAACTCAAGTTATGAGTGTCACAATTCAGGGGTATTTTGGGAAAGTAAGATTATAGGTCATAAAGTTATAGGTTCATTTCACCAACTTATGTACTTCAAATGGAAATATTTTCAACATGACACTTGCTCTAAATAGGGCCATTTGCATAACCAAATCATCTCTTGTCATGGTGGGGGCTTGGATTGAAGATTTGGGGTTTGAATTTTTCATAAAGAAGGCTTGAAATGAGAAATTGAGATTTTGAGGATTTTGAACTTTTTTCAAGGCAAATTTGTGCATTTTCTAATTGCAAATAATGATTCAAAGACATTGCCATTTTCACATTGGAAATTTGGGGTCTCTAAATTGGCCATTTTCATGGTTTCTTCCTCTTGAAGTAACAAATTGGAAATCAACCATAAGATCAAAAGCAAGCCTTAATTTTTAGCCCTTTGATCAGCTCAAGTCATTTGGAGCTGATTTGAATCAAAATCCAAGCTGGTGCAGTGGAAAATACATATTTTGCAACTTGAAAAAATGTGGAAAAATGAATTTGTGAATTGGGCTGTAGGACTTGAATTGGAGCTCCATTTTCATCCAAACCCAACATATATAACACAAGGAAACTTTCTAGACCTAAGAGGCTTGTTTTGGTGGTGGTTTTGCATAAATAGAAAGTTGAAAAAGAGAGCAAAAATTGAAAATCATTTTTGGATCTACACCCAATTTCAAGCCAAATTGAGTTGATTAAAAGCTTCCTCAAGGCATTTGGAAGGATTCTGGTTTATTTGTTCAGAGTTTCAGCTCAAGACAAGACCTAGTGGAGGTGCTCCCCTAGGTAAATTCGAAATCACTATATCTCTCATTTTAAGCCTTGATTATGCACAATTTTTGCATTCTTGAGACATAGAAATAATGTAGATTGATAATGGATAAAATGAACTGGCATTTGGTGTGTTTTCAGTGTGATGCATTTTTCTTATTGTTTGAATTTTGAGGTATTCTTGAGCTTTCAGAGCAAATGAGATATGGATTTGAACTCCTTGTGAGTTGTAGTTGCATTCTGGACAGTTTGGTTGCTTAATTTTAAGTTTCACAATTTGTGCACTTTTCACATTTGTCTTCGATTTGGCTTATTTGTTGCTCAAAAAGGAAAATTATGGTTGGATTTGAGTTCCCCTTGATCCGTAGATGAGTTTGCACTTAAATTTCATTGGATTTGATGGGGTATAGCTTTCTGTGTTTTGTGCTTTACTGTTCGCGGCGGTTGTATAATCGGAGAAGATGACCGGACTGGTTGCTTCGGTGGCTTTGGTTTGTCATCACTTTGTATCGAATTCTCATTGGAGAAGACAACTTCTCCTTTGTTGGATCTGTTCGTTTTCGTTATGGACCGTGTGATTAAGACACACGATGGTTTGTGTTTGACCGTGCAACAATACATCACTTTTAAATTTTCATTTAATTGCTGGCACAATGTGGACCACGTGATTATATTACTTTTCATCAGATGTCCCAGGATGAGGGACTACCATACGCGCCTGTTGATCCAATGCACATAATCTGTTTATTTTTCTGAATTTTTTGCAAGCGCCTGGGATTCATGTGCTATTCAAACCCCCTTTTGAGCCCATTTAATCTTTTAAACTGAATTTATTTCTATTTGCACCGTGTGTTCTTATTTGTTTTTTTTATTTTATTATTTTATTTTATTTTATTTTTGTTTTGCTTCTAATAATTTAAAAATAACTCCAAATATCATAAAATTCCACAAAAATACTTTTAAGACACTTTAATGTGTTAAATATTTTTTGTTATTTTTATTTTTATTTTTGATTTATTTTCGAATTAAAATGGAATTAAATGCTTGGATTTGTTTTTAAATTGATTTTATTTGCTCCTTTTGTGTTCTTGCTTTGTTTGTGGACCAATCTTTTTCTCCAATGATTGAGACCTTTTTCTCATGTGAATGATGAATTGGAGAGTCTTATAGGATGATTTTGGCCTTGGTTTATTGCATTTTTGTTTGACTTTTGTTTCTTGCCCTTTGACCCTTGACTTTTCCATTTCAAAGTGGTACATCTTGAATTCAATTTTCTTTTGATGGTGCTTTGAGGGGATATTGGCCTTGTGCCTATGGCTTCTGCTTGCCAATTTGTGTGGCTGTATTGTGCACTTTATTTGGGATTTGTTGATCCTTTTTCCTAATTTTGAGTTGACTTGCAAGTCAAGTCATCTCCAAGGAAGGTTCCTACACTCATCTTGACCTAGTTTGACTTGGATATGACATTTTTGGATCCTTTGAGCTTGCAATGCCTTGTAATTCATGTTGTTAACATGTTAAGGATGTTTTTGGTTCAATTTTAGGTCATGACACTTCTTTTTACTTGTTCATTTGTGTTCATCCTTTGAATCTTTTGAGTGTGGTTTCTATGTGGTGTCTTCTTGCCTTTCCTTTGTGCATATGCTTGTCTCCTCTTGTGTTATGATTGCTTTTGCATTTGTGCACTCTCTCCTGAACCTCCATTTTGTCCTATGAATTTGGAATGTTACTTAAGGTTGCTTGGTTCCTCCTCAGAGGAACTTGAAGTTCACCTAAAGTAATGAATCCATGAGGACTTTTTCCCATTGTTTTGTTACTTGTCTTTGATGCATCTTTCTCCCTTTCCTCTTTGCATCTTCATGTGCATGCTTGGTTGAGATGAGCTTGTGGCGGCTACTGCCCCACACACGATTTCCTCCCACTTTCATCCTTTGTATTCTTACTTGTGCATTTGTGTTTGCATCCTTCATTTGCATTGTTTCTTTTATGGTTTCTTCTTCTTCTTTTTTCTTCCTTCCCTTAGGATTTTTAACCTCTCTTGTTCAAGAGAGGTTATGATAGATATTAGGGTTCTAACCATGCATGATAACATTAGATAGATGTTTCCCTTTTTGTAATCTCAACTTTAGGTGCACTTTGCATGACAACTTTTAGGGTTTGGTCTAGTCTCCCTCTAGTTTGTCCCTTTCTCTTTTCATCTTCAACAACTTCAATCCACTTAATAAAGGGTGACAATTTTTGTACGCTACGAGCCTTAAGCCATTTGGGAAATGATGATTGGGTGGTTGCCTCTCAATTATCTAGAATGTTAGTGTATGTCCTTCGGACGATATACGAATCATTCGCTCCTAGATCATAGTCTTTAGTGCAACATGAGTTACAAACCAAATTCAAAACATTTCTTCCTTAAAAAACACAAAAAACACTTCAAACCTTTTTCATCCTTCGGGATCTTAATTAGGAAAACCTTTTTCATAAACAAGAGTATTGCTAACTTTCAGCCCTATCGCCAAAGGTAACGCCTAAGTCTCCAATGGTCGAGCTGCATACACCAACTGCTAGAACTGTCTGTTAACCCTACTCGGGTAAAACTTTTGAACAACCTGTGTTCTCGTAAGCCCGAACTACGTTTGCTCTGATCTTTCCCATTGCACAAGGGAGTATGTAGGCACAGAGCGGCGATGCTCTACCGAGTCAGTCCTTTTTCTTTTTCTTTTGTCCATAAGCCTTTAACTAGATAGTATCAATACACCCTTTTAGATAGACAACACATGCGTGGATCCCATCGAGTACAACGGACGTGAGGGGTGCTCATACCTTCCCCTTGCGTAACCGACTCCCGAACCTAGGACTTGGTTGCGATGACCTCGTCTTTTCCCGTTTTTCGTCATATTTTTCCGATCGTTTCCTTTCCCTCTCTTTGGGATAAATAACGATAGGTGGCGACTCTGTTAGTCATTACCGGCCTCCTTTTTCACAATAGCGACAACTGGCGACTCTACTGGGGACAGGATGACCCCTATGCAAGTCAATCCTAGCGCTTGTGTGTTTTCTTTTGGGTGTATGTATATATGTGCTTTATCATTATTTACTTCCGCATTTTTTACTTTCCGCATCATGTATCATTACTGTTGTGCTGTGGAAAGGGAAGTTCCATTGAGTGATAAGTCGGACCTGGGCTTGAGTACAAACTTAGTATTAGAAGCGAAAAGTAGTGGTGAACCTGTATGTTAGGCATGCACCAGTTCCCACGAAATTTGCACTCAGACGAGATTCTCTTTGATGTCTTTCTTTCCAGCCCAGTGGGCTGTTGAGAGGATTTCAGATTTGAGGGTTGTCGACTCTGGGGACCGATCATTTGGGATTCAGCTAAGTGAGGTCTCTTCAAGGGATGATGATGCCAAACCAGAAATGGTGAACGTATCATCATTTCTTGAAAGTCTGTGACGTTGATGAATGCATAGGATGCCGAATCTTGTCAGTGGATAGGTCCATACCTGTGAGTGGGTGGGTTATGCAGGAAACTTTGACCTCTAGACTATCTAGTTCTTGATAGTGTGAACCTGTGTTCATGGTACAAAGGGGTTCTTATGTTAGTGATTGGTCGGTACTAAAGCGAAGCGCTGGTTCTTCTCGACCGACAACACAACAGTCCTGATCCCCTGTTTGCATTTGCATGTGCATTTTCATTTTCATTTCATTGACATATGTTTATGTTGCAGGTGTACATTTCCTCTTCGATTCTGGTGATTCTGTTCTCTCTTTGTTGACATGGAGCCCTTGAGGAGAACCCTGGCCTACAAGTTTCCTACGCCTGATATTAGTACTCTGCAAAGTTTGATTTCTCTAGCTGACAAGAAGGATATGGAGGATTTCATAGAATCTTATGGGAGGCTTTTGAATGTTGTCTGCAAACCTTCTCTGGATGAATTGAATGGTCTTAAGACGTTGCTACAATTCTATGATCCTCAGTTGCGAGGTTTCACCTTTCAGAGTTTTGTTTTAGCACCTACATTGGAAGAGTTTTCTGATAAATTGGGAATACCTATTCTGAACCAGATACCGTTCCATCATGTTATAGGAGAGCCAAATTTGACTGAACTTGCTAAGGCTTTACATTTGGATGTCTCTAAGTTGAAAGGAAAGTTAGCTAGTAGGAATGGAATGTTTGGGTTCCGTTACCTTTTCTTGCGGACAAGGCTCGAGAGTTTGTTAAGAAAGGTTGTTGGGTGATATTTAATGCTATATTGGCCCTGTGTATCTATGGCATTATGTTATTCCCGAGCATCCCAGATTTTGTAGATGCAGATGCATTCAGTATCTTTGCTTCAAAGAACCCCATACCCACTCTGTTGGGAAATGTTTATCATTCCGTACATTACAAGAACAAGAATAGGAGAGGGAAAAGTGTATCTTGTTGTGCACCTTTGTTCTATACATGGTTCAGGAGCCACCTTCCCAAGACTGGTCTGTCCTCTGTTACTGCTGGTACTTTGGAATGGTCTGAGCGCTTGATGAGATTGTCTGCCGAAGACATTGTTTGGTTTGATAGGGATGTATTGGGCATTGAGATTATCTATAGTTGTGGAAGCTTTCCTAACGTCCCGCTGGTCGGAAGGAAGGGTTGTATAAACTATAATCCGGCTATTGCTATCAGGCAGTTTGGGTATGCACTGAGAGGTCCTCCGAAGGATGAAGAGATACAGGAATCTCTGTGTCTCACTGGTTTGTTGGAGGGGGATACTCTGGCTAGGGTTGAACATGCCTGGAGAAATGTCTATAGGAGAGGAAAGGTTGCCTTGGGAAAGAGCAATAGTCAAGCATACGCTCCATATTTGGTTTGGATTCAGAGTAGAGCCAAAGAGTTGATGATGCCATATCCGTCTATTCAGCCTGTGCATCCTCCTGAGGTTGCAGAGCCTACCACAGTAGATATTCAGAAGTATAATCAGGTTTTGCTTGAGAAGGAAGAATTGAAGAGAGCTATTGAAGAATTGGAGAAAGAGGTTATCCAACTTCGCAGTGAGAAGATAGAAGTGGTTCATTCTTTCAGAATACAAACCAAACTTGTGAACAAACTGGGCACTGATCTGACTAAGGAGACTAAGGATAGAGAACGCACAGGCCAAGATTTGAATGCTTCTTACCGTGTTCTTGCCACGAAGAAGGAAGAGTTGAATAAAGCCTATTTACGGATTTCCAAGTTTGAGGCTCAATGGAACGCTGCCATGTCCACCAGAAAACAACGCGAAGACAAGTTGAAGGCGCATATCATCAAACAGAAGGCCCAGCTCAAAGCTAAAGATGAGGAGATCTCAAAGGAAGCTTCGCTCAGAAGACATAGTGAATGCAAACTACATGAAGCGCTTGCAACCTTGGAGGAACATAGAGAGGGAGCTAGTACTAAGAGGCATAGACTTGAGGAGGTTGTTGGGAAGGAGGACTCGGTCGAGGATCTTCAGTCCACTATCAGTCAGCAGGAGTTGCTTATGTGGGGTTTGCTCGCTAGGCCAGACCATCCGGATACACAGGCGTTGCTGAAGGATTTCCAGTCTTGCCACCCAGTTTGATTTGTTTCTTTGTATTCTGTAGCGTAGACTTTTGTATGGATCATCACCAGACCTGTTGGTTGAGGTCCTTTTCTATTGTACTCGTTTGCCGTTTATACCTTGCCTGTGGGCTTGTGTTTATATATGAGGAGTTTCTACTCTATGCTTGCCTGCAGGGCTCTCCATCGTCTTGGTTGTTATCCCGAAACTAGAATCGAGGGGGAAATGTCCCTATTTGCATAAATACATGTCCGTATTTTAGCATGTTTCTCGCATTTGCAGGTGCATCGAAACTGTTAACCTTATCTTGTTTTTTGTGCCACTAGTGTTTCAGGATTGCAGATCAGATAACTCACCGGTACGGTACTAGAGGAAACCAGAAAAGGCTGATGGATCAGATGCAAGTAGAAATTCAAGAGATGAGAGATCGTATAGCACAACTAATGGAGATGATGCAAGGGGTTGCTAGTGGTCATGCTCAACTTCAGACTTTGGTGCGACCTCTGATGGCACGAGTGGATAGTGATGGTGTGCTACACGGTGGGATTGCTTTTAACCCTCCTCACCATGAAACCCCTCAGGCGGGAAATTCAATACCAACTTTAGTCTTCCCTACTGCTGGAGGGGGTGGTCACAGTGCTAGTGCTGGAAATGAGACAGGTTTTAATGCTGGTTTTGTCAATGGTGGTAATGGTAACGGAAATGACCATGGCTTTGGTCTTGATACTACAGGTGCCATATGTAATACCCCAAATTTTACCCTTACATTTAGTCAGTCATTTCTCATAGCATTTCATTTTGAATCCATTAATCGCTAACAAGTCATGAAGTGAGTTTGCTTTTCAGGAATCATTCCAAGGGCGTTTTGGTCGTTTCAAGCAGAGTTTGTAATGTTGGGATAAATAAGACGTCCATTTTCGAGGCATTTGTTTACATGGATTAATCATGTCAAGATCATGTGACAAGTAGCTTATTTTATCACAATGAGTTGAGATTTGAACTTAAAATGAGGAGAATGTTGCCAAAGCTTGGTTTGAGGAGTCACGTAATCAAGGGGATTTCAATTTGGATCTGGTTATGTTACGGGATATCATTCATTGGATCGAGGCAAAGAGGAAGTAAGTTTTAGATATTTTGGAACTTTTATCCACAAGTGTTCATAAGTTATGGCTTAAAGGTGAGTTTAAATAATTTATGAATTATTATTCATGAATGTTTAGATTTACAATTGAGAAAATTACAATGAACATTTTATTGGATTTTTATTTCACAAATATTTAAAGTTACAAGTTTGAAATGGAAGATTGTTTCTGAATACTTAATTTGCTTACAAGAGAAGGATATTACAAGTTTGAAATGGAAGATTGTTTCTGAATACTTAATTTGCTTACAAGAGAAGGATATTACAATGAATATCTTATTCTAAAAGAAAAAAATCCTAAGTCCTAAATGTTCTTCAATGAGTTTCCTTGAGTTCTTCATACATCTTTTGATTACCTGAAGAAAAAAATAGAAAACAAAACAGAAGCAAGAAAAGTGTTAGAAATGCTTTGACACTCTCAGAACAACGTCATCATCGAGTGCCGGGAGTGGCACAACCGAAGCCGCGTCCTATACAAGTGGACCTTAATGCAATCAAGACCTTCATGAGGAGAAATCCAGTTCCAACGCTATTGGGTAATACTTATCATTCAGTACATCTTCGAAACTCGCATGGTGGAGGAATGATTATATGTTGTGTGCCATTACTATACAAGTGGTTTATTTCTCACTTACCCAAGTCCGGTCCGTTCTGGAGACCTAATCAAGAACGTTGGTCGCAAAAAGTTATGGCTTTAACTCACTCTGATATTGATTGGTATAATCGCATGTACGATGGGATATCGATCATTGATAGTTGTGGAAATTTCAACAATGTGCCTTTGCTCAGTTTCAATGGAGGAATTAGCTACAATCCAGTCTTAGCTCGCCGACAGTTGGGATATCCCTTGAAGGAACCGCCTAAAGGTATTCATGTGGAGAAAATCTTTTTCGAAGACGACAAAAAGCTTCAAGATCAAATTCTATCTTCTTGGAATCATCTGCATAGGAAAGACAAAGAAAGTTTGGGAAGACCTAATTGTGTGTCCATAGAACCATACCTTCAATGGGTCCGAGGAAGAGCTATTGAGTTGAAGATGCCCTACTCTCGCCAAGATCCTTTACCTCAAAGAGAAGAACCTGTCCAGTATTTCATGACTGAAGCTGAGACTTTGAAGATTACTTTGAAGAGATCACAACGCGAAACAGAATCATGGAAGAACAAATACCATGTGATGGTCAGCGAGTACGAAAAACTTCAAAAGCAGATTCATTCGAAGAATGATGAGATACAATCCTACAAGAAGAGAAGGCTCTACGAATATTTATTTTCATCCGGATCTCCGTCTGCTCACTGAAGTTGTGGAAGATGCTTCTCTAGGATTTTCTAGGCTTTTATTTAGCTATTTTGGTTGCAAGAATATTATTTTTAATTTGTCTTCAATGAATTAAAAGTTTCCTTGGTATTCCGCAATATTCGTAAATATTCGAATTCCATGAAATCTTCATTTGCATTCGCATTCTAGCATCATACTTTTGCATTACATGTGTCTCCCGATTTCTCATACTCGGTTCTCTCACCTTCCAGTTTTGTCACCCTAAGTTCTCTGCATCAATACGACCCTTCAAAAGGATGGAAGATCAAAACCAAGAGATCAACCGTGTCAGCCATGAACTCGAAGATCTTCGAGGAAGTGTAGGGCAGATTTTGGAGATGCTACGAGCTCTTAGTGTGAAGGTGGATGCTCAGTCTACTGTTGTTTCTGAGACTACTAATACCGTTATGGAATCTCAACCAGCTGTTACTGTCGAGAATGTACCTCCTCATGGTCTTCAATCCGGTTTGGTTCCTCCTAGTGCTCAACCAGTTCGACGAGCTACCCCTCCAAAGTGCAAAACTCCTAATTCCGACCATGGTAAAGGACCGGCACATTCGAGGAACCGCAAAATGGCTACTCCTCAACCTTGGAAACATCAGCAGAGTTATGTTCAAGGTTATCCGTTTCCATATGTCCAACAACCTTATGTAGCTACTGTTGCACCTCCTTTCGATCAGCAGTTTCCTACATACCAGCCTGTGCAGCCAGCTCTGGCATATCAAGCACCGGTTTATCAACAGCATTCTGGTTATCCGCCCATGCAAGTTCCTGTCAACAGTCAACGAGTGCCCAACGCTCCTGTTCGCCAACAATCACAGAATCAGGTTCCTTATCCCCGTAAGAGGCAGTATAAGCCTTGTCCTCCAATTCCGATGACTTTCACTGAGTTATACCCCCATTTGGTACAACAAGGTCTGATTACCACCCGTGCTTTGGGTCCTCCGCCTAATCCGTTACCTGCAGGTTACAACGCTGACGCTCATTGTTTATTTCATGAGGGTGCGCCCGGCCATGATCTAGAGAATTGCTACGCTCTTAAGAATTTTGTCAGAAATTTGCTAGAAACGAAGAAGTTGTCTTTTAGCGATGCTCAGCCGAAGATCGAGACTCCTCTCGGGGTTCCCCGCTTGTCAAGCTTAAATTCTGCAAAGTATGTTGTCCCCTCAGCAAATCAGTCGAATCCAGTAATTATTCAAAGGCCTATCTCGCTTCATTTCAGTAACCCTTAAGATGATATGACCGGGATCAGCAAAGAATCTGGGAAAGTTATTTTGAAGCAACGACTGAAAATTGTTGAAGATGTGACCAGCATAACTGGGGCAAGCCATGATGACTCACAGTGATCATAAACCAGACGTCCCATTCCATTGAGGATCCGCCAAAGGAAACTGTTACTCTTGAATGCAAGATTTCATAAACATTTAGAAGGATTTTTCCGACAGTTCATTTGTTTATTTATATGTATTTCTCTTTGATTAAGCATATTTAGCATGTAAGAACTTGTTTATCTTTGATTAATTAATGCAACGCATATGTTCGTCTTGAATAAATCCATTTGTTTCACTCATTCAAAAAATCATAATGCCAACTTTACCCGATCTCTTGTTCTGATGGAGAATAGGGAGGAGGATGACGAACCCAAAACGTCAGATTTCTTGTCGTATGCTTTCAAGTAAAACCTGCTGATGATGTAAGGCATTGTTTCAAATCCCAAACACTGGAGATATAAGGATGTTAATCCCTAGTCAACCCTTTGAACCTTGAAGTAAGAGTTTTTTCTTTCTTTTTAATAACCTTCATCATAACCTGGGGCAGGGTAGGTTTCAGTTAAACCGATTGAGCACTTAGACTCTAAAAAAGGAAGAGCAAACCTTCAAGAATTTATCCTTAGCATCTTAAGAAGTCCAATACAATGACTATCCCTCGGTTACCTAAGGAGTGGGGCAGTCACGAGCCTTTCAAAAGATTTACACGACTTGTGCATAAAAGAATATTCAAAAAAATAAGAGCCCGCTAAGTCAAAACCTATGAAGGAAACTTAGGCAAAACTGGGGCATCCCGCTGGACTCCAAAGTCAGATCAAAAGACATTGTCCAGGCAAAAGTTAGGGAATAAAAGCAAAACAAGGGGGTACAATAAATAATCCCTAGTAAAGAACAAAATCGTGTGACCAATTGCCATTAAAAATAGGTGAGTGACTGCCATGTCCAAAGCCTTGATAAGTTCTCGACCATAGCAAATCCGCTTGAGATATGAGTGTTCGTATCCGATTAACTGAATTAGGATTGGAGAACATCACGAAGAATGGGAGGGTACAAATATAACTTTGAGCCTATATCTTTTTGTTTCTTAAACCGTGAACCAAGCCACGATACAACCTTTAAAAGACCTAATTGAAGTAGGACTTCGGTTCAAAGCATACTCGACAAGATCACGTTTCCTGACTCCTACGAGCTATGCTCAGAAAAAAATTCATGTTGGCATTATAATTAAAACTTATATCCTGGCTAGTGATTTCGGTCACAAGTTATTGCGATATCTTTTTCAAAACAAAAACTCAAGGCAAATATATGTGTACATTGACAAGCTCAGGATAGGCATTTCAGGCATGACGACTTTGCTTGATATCTTAGAGATTTACATATGGACATAACCCGTGGAACTTGAAGATCCTGCTAAACAGGGGCAGGCAGTTTCCCAATTCGCTTACCAACGCCAGTCTGACGTTCCTAAGAGCTATTTCTCAAAGATTTCGTCGTAACACGATTAATTTGTGCCAGTTACGTCGAGACCTAACAAATCTCTCAAAGAGTTTGAAAGCAATGGGGCAACCAGACTCTGTGTTCTCTATAAAATCCTCTTGAGATGACCATACCTCACAACGCAAATATCCTGGGGCACCGTGTTTTTTCACAACTTTTCTTCATGCACCCGATGGATTTTACTCACGACGGCCTTCATTCCCCAGTAAATCTCAGTGTTGCAACAGGCTCTTAAACTATCGCCTCATCACAGTCCCCAGAGAGACTATAAGCTGACAACTTTTTCCGGGGTAACTCGAAAGTGTCCCTCAGGTTTTCTTCTCCCCATGTGAAGACGTGATACTGTGCACCCAAGCAGATTACCTTCTCCCCAAAGAATTCAGAACTTTAAAACCAGATTTGGTTCTACCATTGATCCTTCTCACCCATGATTGACGTATTGGTTGCAGAGAATGCAGGGTATCTCCGTCGAGATGTTTATTTCATCTCTCGTCCCATCTCTAGTCTGTTCGTCACCAAACGCAAGGGCATAAGCATCACATGCCTATTTCATATACTCATTTCACATACTCATTACATACTCATTTCATAACATCCTGCATATTTAACTACATACATAGACATTAACATACATTCACATTAACATATGCATTAGCATTCACAGGTTCATTGTGTTTCGCCATCATTGGTTGTTACCGCCGAGTAACCGGGGTTTGTCCATTCTCTCCAAATAGATTGTCAGCCCTAAGCATAAAATACATATGTGTTTCCAAGTTTCCCTACAGAGCTCGTTCCTCGTAGATGACGGTTACTTCAGCTATCTTTCCTCGCCAGGATAAGATATTTACCCTTCGAGATCATTCCCTCGATGGAGTCTTGATTACTAGTCTTCTTTCTAGCTCGATCCTAGATTGAATCTCAGTCTTGTCGGTCGTCGAGCCCAGCCGGACGTGCATTTATTTTGCACCATCTAAAAATTTTCACCCTACCTTGGCAGATATGCGACTGTTCTCGCCCGAGAAGCTTATCACTGTGCCCGGATGTGCATTTATTTTGCACCATCTTTCAAGAAAATCAATCACAATCCTTTACAGATACATGCCTGTTCACGCCTGGAAAATCTATCAGTACATATTACAGCATCGGTATGCGACTGTTCTCGCCTGAGAAGCCTATCGGTACAACACTTTACAATCCTACATCTTACAGCATCGGTATGCGACTGTTCTCACCTGAGAAGCCTATCGGTATAAAACTCTACATTTTACAATCGATCAGCAACAGTTCTCACCAGATAAGCTTATCACAACCTTACACAACAGGATACGCGACAGTTCTCGGTTAAGAAGCTTATCGTAACATTCTTCTGCAACGGTATGCAACAGTTCTCCGCCGAGAAGCTTATCATCATTATTACTTGTTATCACCTCTACAAGCAGTTCTTACCTGAGAAGCTTATTACTGCCACTCTTGCAGAAAAAGCGACATTTCTCACCTGAGAAGCTGATCCTATCTTCGTTATGACTCACAGCAAATGGCCACCTCCATCGAGCAGTTGGGCTTCCATTTTCCTTGTCGTCTTGAAGTATGGGGAGGGTTGAACCGAAGCATATTCAGGGAGCAACAAACCTTGAAATGAAGAAGTTCATTTACCCTTTAGTAAAAGAAGGAGCAGAATCATATTCAGGAGAGCATGAATCTTGAAGTATGAAGAAGTTCAGTTTACCCTTTAGCAAAAGAAGAAGCGGAATCATGCCCGACGCGCTGTCCTCGGAAGTATGAAGAAGTTTATTTTACCCTTTAGTAAAAGAAGAATCTGAATCATATTCCAGGCACCAACCTTAAATATGAGAAGATTTATATATCAGATAAGCAGCAGCCTCTTTATTTGAGTGCTTATCCGTTTTGGCATGTAAGTCCCTTCCAACAATAAGTGACAGTTCTCCCTCGAGAAGCTTATCAGGGCATTTCCCCTCAAAGTCCATTTATTTTGGCATACAGCCGGTTCTTTTCACCCTGTATATTTGCTACGGATTCCCGAAAGGCCCGTTTGATCCTGTCACGAGAGATAGTTTACAGAAGCTTGGATGTTATTCTTTGCTCAATGCTCCAGCATTCGGTGATCGATTTTGCAGTCGTACATGATCCATTTTTACTTTTAGATTCCCTAGTGGAGGTCGTCTCGTCGGCGAATTCTCCATTGAAAATCTCGTTCCTGTTCTAAAAATGACAATTGGACGTGTTCGCACCAGTTGACCATCATTTTTGGAATTCCCCAGTGTTGTGCTGTCGTCCCAGCGCGTCGTTTTCCCCAGTGTGTTCTTCTCGTAGCGTCTGTCCCTGTATCGTTGTATTCGTCAGCATTTTTCGCATTCATCATTCCAGCATATGCATCATATCATATTCATGGCATCGTCTGCATTAGTCTGTTCTCGTATTGTCTATAGCATTGCATATCGCCACATATAAGGGCAAAATTTTCGGTTATCTATATTTAAATCCCTACACCATGATTCCTCGAGTCTCTGTCACTCAAATCATCCGGTGTAGCTATTTAAATAGGGGAAACTGTAATACCCCAAATTTTACCCTTACATTTAGTCAGTCATTTCGCATAGCATTTCATTTTGAATCCATTAATCGCTAACAAGTCATGAAGTGAGTTTGCTTTTCAGGAATCATTCCAAGGGCGTTTTGGTCGTTTCAAGCAGAGTTTGTAATGTTGGGATAAATAAGACGTCAATTTTCGAGGCATTTGTTTACATGGATTAATCATGTCAAGATCATGTGACAAGTAGCTTATTTTATCACAATGAGTTGAGATTTGAACTTAAAATGAGGAGAATGTTGCCAAAGCTTGGTTTGAGGAGTCACGTAATCAAGGGGATTTCAATTTGGATCTGGTTATGTTACGGGATATCATTCATTGGATCGAGGCAAAGAGGAAGTAAGTTTTAGATATTTTGGAACTTTTATCCACAAGTGTTCATAAGTTATGGCTTAAAGGTGAGTTTAAATAATTTATGAATTATTATTCATGAATGTTTAGATTTACAATTGAGAAAATTACAATGAACATTTTATTGGATTTTTATTTCACAAATATTTAAAGTTACAAGTTTGAAATGGAAGATTGTTTCTGAATACTTAATTTGCTTACAAGAGAAGGATATTACAAGTTTGAAATGGAAGATTGTTTCTGAATACTTAATTTGCTTACAAGAGAAGGATATTACAATGAATATCTTATTCTAAAAGAAAAAATCCTAAGTCCTAAATGTTCTTCAATGAGTTTCCTTGAGTTCTTCATACATCTTTTGATTACCTGAAGAAAAAAATAGAAAATAAAACAGAAGCAAGAAAAGTGTTAGAAATGCTTTGACACTCTCAGAACAACGTCATCATCGAGTGCCGGGAGTGGCACAACCGAAGCCGCCTCCTACCCCCCGTTACCGATCCACGCCATCGGCGTCAGATCAAGTGGCTACTGTTTCTTATCAATGCGGGACAACCGAGAAAGATGAAGAGGTAAAAGAAGTTCGGGCCGATAAATGATTAACTGAAAAGGGTCTCTATCTCAAAGCCAAATTAAAATGCCATTCATCAAGTAAATATGGTACCATCATCAAGTAAATCCCAATTGGTTTCCAAACTGATACAAGGGTAAAACAACACAGCCAATTCGGACTCAGACCCGGATGCCGGTGGGTCTGAATCGCTTTGCTTTTGAAGTTTTCCAACACCTGAAATTTCCAAGAACAGATACATCAGAAAAAAACAAGTTGTTGTCCAAAAGCATGATCTGTTACTAATTCGCATCAGAAAAAAAACAGGTTAAGTTATCCAAAACAAACTGGATCAAACTGCATCAGACAACTAGTATCAGTACAGAAACAACACAAATTATGTTGAAGAATGGTTTCGTAATAAATCCGAGCAAACACAAGAAACATCAGGCATCGATCACGGCAACCTGTTTCGCATATCAAGTTCAGTTCAAAGTAAGCCTCAACCAAATGTGCAGGCCACGGTGGAGAAGCAAAATGCGAAGCCGAGGCTCAGCTACGAACATCATTGCCCCAAACTCGCAGCCACAAGATATCAAAGACATTCAAAGCCGCATCAGAGGGGTCCATAGGCATCACAGTGAAATTCGGAGAAGAGTCAGAGGCGTATCAAGTTTGGATAACATGTCTGCAACAAAACCAGAAACCCACATCAATTCGGATTATCTAAATCACAACGAAACCAAGAATTCAAAGCGAAATCAAATATCCAAAGTGAGTCAAAGTGAAGCAGGTTATCCAAAACGAAATCCAAAACAAAAATCTGGAATTACATCAGAAAAATCAATCAAGCACATCCGAAAGAGAAGGTTTTCGAGTTAAATCGGACATATCCAAAGATATCATCAGTACTAGGGGTCCAAATTAGAATCCAATCATCATAAATTCTATCAGATACGAAGACAAAATCAAATCATGTCAAGGAAATCCAACTAGTATCAGAAAAGGAAAGAAATTGTATCAGACAATCAAATCGCAATCAAGCTCCAATCAAAAATAATAACGTGAAACCAATAAGATCCAAGCCCAAGGAAACCAAGGAGTATAAGAGGAACGGATTCACCTGGTAAGAGGGGGGGAGGTCGTGGAACCCTAACCCCAAAGGATCCAAAGAGACGAAACCCTGAAAAATCCTCAATCGGCCATCAAGATCATCAAAAAGGGACGAATCCACCAAATCAAAAGACGACGCGAGCATCAAACTCACATATCATCATCGCCGATCGAGTTCATCAAAAAAATATACAATCCCAAAGCATTCAGACGAAGGTTCACCGACGCCGCCTCCATCCACGACGAGCAAACCTTCCCTGGAGGCTCAGTTCACCGCATCATCGCCTCCGCCTCGTCAATCGCCGATATCATCATTCAAAATGTAAGCCACAAATACATTGCCTTTCACATTTAATGGTTCAACCTTGTTTGTTTTCAGGTTTTAACAGAGGACAAGAGCATGAGAGATGAGAAAGACGAAGAGAAACGAGCCACAACGGCGCCGCGGGGAAGGGAATAGGGTTTTGAAACCCTAACTCTCTTTTGGTTACATTCTCACCAACCGGGTTGGGTCCGGAGGTGATTACCGGCCCAACCCCTTTTATTTTCTATTTTTATTTTGTTTTCTTATAATTAGTATTATTTTTAAATTTTATTAAAACCTTTTTCTAACTAAATATTAAAAATTGTTTTTTTTAAAATAAACAGCATTAAAACCTTTTTTCCAATTAATAGCAAAAACTTTTTTTCAAAATAATAACATAAAACTTATTTTTTAAAAACCAAACTATGGTTGAGAATTAAATTTAACTTTTTTTTTATACATTAAAACTTCCTTTTAAGCCTAAACCGAGAACTTTCTCTTCATGTCAATAATAAGAAACGAAATCTCGAACCTGACACTTTTTATTCTTCATCATCTGATAATTCATCTAATTCTGCCCACTAATGTTGTTTGTTCGTTTTGCAGTTTATTGCGTTTACCGTTATTTATTTTATTTTATTGTTCAATTCAAATTTCATTATCATATTGTATCTGCTCCTCTCATGTAACCTCGCGAACTTAACAATCGCGCTTTAAATTATGCCTTAAATTATTGCTTGCATGGTTGTTAGTTCATATTGTTAATCCTCTGTTTGCATAATCTTGAAATGTCTGCATCAAACTTTCTGTCACACTACACACCTCCGAAGGATTAGGTCTAGCCGTTTGGCCGCCACGCCAATAGTCCTCAAAACTTCAAACCCTTACAAACCCTAATTTTCACAAATGCCACGCCGCAGGCAAAATTACCATTTTCCCCCTAGCATTAGGTCAAAGAGCCGCCGCGCTCATTTTAGGGTTTCCCGCCGTGGAATCCCTAACCTAACCCGAATTTCAACATAACATTTCAACGTAGAGATTTGGAGTTTCTACACTCCACATAAGCGTGTCCTTAAGATGCGTTTATTCCCATTGAAACTTTGACCATAGTCAAGACGTTTCTAACCTCCCTTGTGAGGGGAACTACAGTTACTCTGATTCCATTCCCGTAAGGATATGTAGGCACAAGATGCGATGTCTTGCCGAGTAAACTTAGAATTAACCCCTTAGGTCTCTTTTCTCACTTTTAATCCTTTTGTACATATACCTTAAGCAAATAAATAAAGCAAGTAGTAAACATCTGAACAAAAAGGTTCCTGTAGAGTACTACAGAAGTTTAGGGTGCTAATACCTTCCCTAAATTTAACCAACCCCCGAACCCTAGATCTTTCCCCGCATTGTGTTTACGATGCAAATATAGGTTTTCCCTCTTTTGACCTTTTCCTTCGGATAAATCAAAGACCGGTTGTGAATTGAATTGTGGTTCAAACTCATTAATAGTTTGTGATCCTATTTCCACCGCAACACCATACATGGTAGTTTGGACCACACTTGGAATGAGGATAGGCAGGAGGATGTATTCACTGCAAGGTTTGTAAATGCTGAGATACCTTCTGAGGCTGACAGAAGGATTAAGATGATCGAAGAAAAGATGAGGTCGTTGGAATGCCAAAACTCGATGGGGCTGGATATGTCTAATCTGGGGCTGATCCCAGGCTTTAGGGTACCTTCAAAGTTTAAGGTCCTGAATTTCGATAAGTACAAGGGCACTACTTGCCCTAGGGTTCATTTGAGGTCTTATTATTGCAAGATGTCTGCGCATTCTGAGGACGAGAAGCTCTTGATGCACTTTTTCCAAGATAGCCTATCCGGACCATCGCTGGAATGGTATATGAGATTAGAGCCTGCTAATGTCCGTAGCTGGAAAGAACTAGCCGAAGCTTTTGTAAGGAACTATTAGTACAACAGTGACCTTGCGCCAAATAGAGTCCAGTTGCAGAATCTTTCTCAAAAGAATAACGAATGCTTTAAAGAATACGCCCAAAGGTGGCGAGAGCTTTCTGCTAGGGTATAACCACCAATGGTAGAAAGGGAGCTTGTGGACATGTTTGTTGCTACTTTACCAGAGGTGTACTATGAAAAGCTTATAAGCAGTATGTCCAGAATTTTTTCAGACTTGATAATCATTGGTGAAAGGGTGGAAAACGGCATCAAGCTCGAAAAGATTCAGGCGGGAGAAGTACCCTCATCTGGAGGAGGGGGAAAAAGATATTTGGGAACAAGAAGCGTGAAGATGACGTTAGCTTAGTGACAAGTTCTAGAGGAAGAGGAAGGGGTCAGCAACAGCAACAGAACCAATATCGCCAACAGCAAGTGGCCAGTGTCACTATTCCTGTGCCACAGCAGCAACAACCACCACGACAACAACAACAACAACAAAGACAGTATCAACCGCAACAGCAAAACCAACAAGGTTATAGGAGGTATCCTGATAGGGCCAGGCCGAATAGAGTATTTGACACTCCACCGATGCCCTACTCTCAGGTGCTTCAAACATTATTACAGTTGCAATTGATTCAGAAAAGGACTCTCTCTCCTTTGACAGGTGATCCTCCACCCCGCTATAATGCAAATGCACATTGCGAGTTTCACTCTGGGGCGCCTGGTCACTCTATTAACGATTGCAAGGCTTTTAAACACAAGCTGCAAGATCTCATTGACAATAGAGCAATAAATTTTTCACATGATGCACCTAACATTGTGCAGAACCCTATGCCAAACCATGGGCAGGCTAGGTTTGGTGCTATTCTGGTGGAGGAGGATTTAGACATGATAATGGATATGAATGAACTAAAAACTCCATTAAAGTTTGTGAAAGATAAATTGCTGGGAGGAGGTGTATTCCCAGGTGGCAATGAGGATTGTGTGGATTGCTTAAGTCATCCTGAGGGATGCGTTGATTTGAGAAGGTGTATCCAAGGAATGATAGATGAGGGGACGTTGCAGTTTGAGCGGACCGCAGAAAAGAAACCTGTTGAGGAAGTAACCGAGGAGAGGGATGAGGTCACTATGATCTCGATCCCATATAAGACTATAACTATTTCAGCGCCTCCTAGGCCACCAACAATCACTATTACCAAAGCATGACCTGTGCCTTATGAAAGCACCAAAGCCATCCCGTGGAACTACGGGGCCGAGGTGTATTGTAATGGTCAGAAGATAGATTTGAAAAGTTTTCCTGTGGAGTTAGTAGAGAATGTTGTGGGAGCAGGAGCAATTACCCGAAAGCGGTAGGGTCTTTGCGTAACCCGAAGTGGTGGTTGAAAAAGCAGATAGAGGGAAAGGTAAGATGGTAGTAGAAGAAACTTCCCAGTCTGGTGAAAAAGGATCTTTGGAGAATGATGTGTGTTGCACCCTAATTTTTGACCGTAAGATGCCACCTCTTTTTGTGCATTTTCTGTTGATATTTGACTTTAACTTAACATTTATGTTTTTGCGACTAACAAACTTATGCAAATGCAATATTTTCAAGTGTGGATGATACTCATTCTCACAATCAAACACCACAAGGACATGATTAGTACATTTGGGTTTAAAGAGGCGAGACTCAGGCCTTTGAGATCCACCAGATTCAAGAATTTTGTGGCCGAGTTATAAAGTCCTTGAGTTTTATGCCATTACAATTACTCCAGAATTCATCAATTTGAAAGGGTCAAGTCTATTCCTTTTTTTTTAATATCAACAGGATCTACTTTGTTATTTTCTCGTTACTATGTATGGGTGTTTGAACGAAGGTTGTTCTACATGGTGATTCAATTTATAACAAAGACAAAGGTGCAAAGGAAGTGAGGATTCATGGGTACATAATCCAAGCACAGTCAGATGGGGGTTTATAAGCCGATTTCATAATTAAATACAAATTAAGGCTTCTTTCTCCAAGTATCCCAGTTCAAAGAATTTCTTGTGTTCTTGTAATGTAAGTCGTTCACGGATGGAGAAATGGAATTAAAGTTCAATTTGAATATTATTACAAGTGGACCCTTGAGTTCAGTTCAATTGAGACCACATTCCATGAGGTTTATACCCTGAATTAAGTTCGAATGTTGTGACTTGTTTCAAGATTAATTGGTGAACCATAAAAGGCATGCCTCTCAGAGTTATTTCCCACTTTGGGAACCAAGTCTTTGAACGAGATCAAGCCATGGTCAATTTGGTTCTTGAGCCTTTGAATTATAAGCTTGAATTGCATTTGATACAGGGAGTTAAGGTTTTAGTACAACATTCACAAGAAAACTACATAAAACAGATGTTGACCAAGTCAACTATTATTAAAGGTCTCAAGAAAAAGGTTGAACAGAACTCCATGTTCACACTGCACGCATCCTGTAATAAGAGCAAGGGCCTGTAGGACTTCATTTCCCCTCCAAGGATGTTGCTCCTTCAAGGCTCATGTTCTTCGACTCATAAAGTCGCCTTGCCTCGGTCACCAAGCTTCAGAAGGCCATCGCGACTGACGCCGTGGGAAGAGAATGCTCTTGAATACACTGCCATACTCCAGAATTATTACTGGGCATGAGAAAAAGGAGAAAATGGTATTATGCGCTTTACAATGTCAGACGGAGTTAGAAGTAGAATGAGTGTTTTGTTTGGGTACCTGTTCGATGCGAAGATGTAGAGAACGCGGGTACTCTAACATGTCAGAATCAAAGTTCAATCATCTCTTAAAATCAGTTGAGTATGTGGGAGCTGAGGTAGAAGAGGAGCCTATCAGTCAGCACATCAATTAACAGCGACTTCCAAGCACACCTGCATGAGCAACATATTCAGCAGAAACAATTAAGAACGAGATTGGCGAGCTTCGGTATCAAGGCGAAACTACTGAATCAGAGATCAGAGCCATCAAAGACGGGAACCGCAAGACAGAACTTGACGACACCAATCTGTTATGCTATTTCAACATGCGGAACGGAGCGCCAGGGATGTGTCCACCTCTTTGAAAGAATGCTAGTGGCAGCGGCCTGTTTGGTTAAGAGAAACGAGAGAATATGGCAAATGTCATGGTCCGGTAAACTGCTGATTAGATCATTATCACAGCCCACAATTGATGACATTTTGGTGTAACAAACTTGAATGCTTCTGCACAGTAAAAACACAACCAAAACTCTAGGCTTCAACACAAGAAATACAACAAATTTGTGTTCAAACAACTCAATAAAAACAAAAAAAACATGAATGTTTCAGGTGAACTTTGTTTCCGCTTTAGCCTCTAATACACCCGCGTCAATCGTACCCCAAGCACATAGCAAAGTATTCACCAGGGAACTCCTGCAGAATTCAGCATTTATAATCTCCACACCGGTTGGGCTGCTGTCAAACCAAACCACAAGCAGAAGCGAGAAGATACATACAAAGGCTCCATGCATATCAATTTGATTTCAACACCAAGATGAACCAACCTAATTGAGGCATTGTAACATAAGCTTTGTTGAACATAAGAGAACAGTTAGAAAGTCACTTATGCCACTGCTCCTCTTCGATGATCTGCAACAAAATCAGAAGAAATTATTGAAACAGATATGCAGTCACAGATTTGAGAATAACTTAACATTATGAAACATGATTACTCCAGACTGTATTAGATGAAGATACCTCCAACAATACATCATAGAATCCAAAATATGTAGACTATCATGATATGAGAAGAACATCAGTTGCATCAAAGCAGGGAGATACCTATTTGCGTTTTGGATATAATCATACTGAAATTGGGAAAAGAACGCCAACTGATTATGAGGTTTCATATCAGGATGCACCAGAAGCTGATCATCAAATATCAAATTTAAGAACAGAATATGATGGAAGAGATGGTGCTCGAGGGCTTCAACAAGAAAGGTATCAAAGTCACCTCTGTCTAAGCATGATTCTGAAACCTACAGACAAGCTGCCAGAGTGCAGGAAATGAATCAGGATGTTGGCATTCATAACCATTCAGATATACATATGAAAAGGAAATACTATGCCAATGAGGAAATAGATGTGCATGATATGAGAACAATAAAATCAAGCAAATTGGGATCCACCACCACAAGACCTATAAGTCCATTTGTCGATGGCCAGAAATTGCTCACGTGGTATTCCGTTTCTCGGTAACGTTGCTGCCCCACAATTTGTGTCTTGTAAATTGGACCATGGCATCTTCCACTTCGTCATAAGCACGTCTACTGGAATATGCAACAGGGCTTTGAAAGACACATTCTTGGCACCAATTCAAAGCTTCCATTAACTAGCGCAAAGGTTCCTCCCGCGGGCGATTCGAAGACTACACTCCAAAGTGACAGATCTCCCTGAAAGTCAAGATGCCAAATGAAAAGTTCAGTCTGTGATAAAACACAATCGAAGCACTCAACCGTCAGGTTTGGATTAAAATCTCGGTAATTGTGTCAAAGCAATACAATTGCACAAGTTTAGAACTTACGTTGTAAAAGTCATTTATACCGAATTTTGCGTGAATTGTCAAGTCTGCATTAATCCTGGATAGATACATGAGAAGAATTGAGAACAAGTTAGAGAAGAATAACCGTAAGCATATTCAACAGGAAATTAAAACAACAGACTGTTACCAACAATTGAGCTTTGGACGCACCAGACTTCTTTGCACCAGCTACTTGAAATTCACCCTGGGTTGTCCATCTTCTGGGCCGAATCATTCACTATCCACACCTGTCACCAAATGCAAAATAGTAATTGTTTGGAGAATATACCGATGGGAGAGTATACCGATAGGAGAATATCCAATCTAAATCCAAGACATTGAATCTGGACAAACCATGACATTAAACACGATTAATTCAGGATATCACAAGTTGGAATTTCTCATTAACAGATTATTATTGCAATCAGACAAAAAGGGAAAGATTTCAAATTCTCTTCAAACTAAAACGGAAGGTTCTAACACAACAATCATGGCATTTAATCAGAATTTAAACATAGAGAATTCCCTTGAAGCCTATAAAAGGGAGTGATTGGAGACGAAGAGAAGGGAGGAATTCGTAACCACCACAAGAGAAACCCTAAAATTTCATAACCTAAAAAAGTGAAGAAGAAGACTTATCCGGTTCAAGTCTCGAAGAAAGTCGTTGACGTCGGCGCCGCTTCAACCCTCGCTGTCTCGAATCCGCCACCATCGCCACCGAACCCTCGTGTTTTCTGGGTAAAATTATTTTTCTAAACTCATTTGATATGTGTTGTGTTTGTTGGTTTACAGGTCCACCACAAAAAAACGAAGATGAAGCTCGGAGCTAATGGATCGATTGAAGAAGGAGAAGTCAATCGTGATTTGGGGGGGAAAGGGATTTAGGGTTTTTACTTTATTTTATTTTTACCTATTGTAACTCTGTAATCACACACTACGCACACATACCACACACCCCCCTAATCCTTTCGTTAACCACTAATCCTTCATTAACCCCATTAACCTCTAATTTAGCCTGTTAATAATCATCTATATTTTATATAATCCCTAACCAATTCTAACTTAATTAAACTAAAAATTAATCGTTCTGTTAATCAGCAAAAATAATAATAACTAATCATAAACCCCTTTTATCTATTTAATTAACATATAATTTAAAAAAAACTAAATCCCTTTTATGACCTATTTAAATTAGTTCCCTTTTAGTTAATGTGTTAAAACTTTTTTTCAAGTTAACATGTTTCTAAATCAATTGACTCTTTATTTAATTTAATCAACTTTTTCTAATTAATCTATTCACCAAATCAACTTCCTTTTACTAATTATTTTGTCAATTTAATAATAATTTCATTCTCTTTCCTAACTTATTTATCTTTTAATAATGATATTATCCACACACAAAAAATCCTTTTTTAAAATAAAATTTGAATTTTAACAATAAACAACCTTTTTTAAACTATTTTTTTAATAGGAAGACCCATTTCTTAATTTTTAATCAACTCATATTATTTGATAAGTTAGTAATTACTTAATTATAATTCTTCTACCCATAATCCAATCCATTTATAATCCAATATAATTTCACTAATAAAGTCTAATATAATTTCTCATAAAATCAACTCACAAAACTAATATACATTTTCGCCTAAAATCGATCATACCAAACCAATTCAACATTTTCTTACAAATTAATTCACCAAATAATACGATTTTTTTCAAGACAATCCAACCACCCTCCTCAAATCAATCCCACCATAATCAACCTAATCGTGCACACTCACGACACATTCACTCACCTACACCTCAGCGCTTACATGTGTGTGTATGGTTTTACTTTCTGCAAATTACTTTCAGCAATTTACATTACCGTAATTTACTTTATCGCATTGCATTCCGTCCAAAGGAAAAACCTACACATGAGTCAACACTTGTGTGTAGTGCACGTCATTTGCATCATGCTCCCCATGATTCTTGATCCCATTCAAGTTGATCAATTAAGATAGATCCTACCCCATAGGAAGGACCTTCATCTTTAAAACATAGAAAAACAAACAATCAACTCAAAACAACAAATATTCAAACACAATAGAGAATAAGGCGTTAATCATCTTAAGCGAGATAGAATCTCCACCCCACATCAATACAATCAATATCGTAGGAACTTTGCCTTAAGAGAGATAGAGGCGTACCTCGTCGATCCATATCCGAGTACTTGACCCCTTCTCTTAAGACGATGCAAAGACTATTTTCCTACAACTTGTGGCGGTTAAATCTCCCTTAAAATGATAACTCGTCTTTTCTCCTAAAATCAATCAATCAACTACCCTAAACCCGTAGGAACTTTGACCACAGTCAAAGATCTCCTCAAACCCTTTAGGGGAACTACAGATACTCTGAGTCCACTCCCGTAAGGATATGTAGGCATAAGATGTGACATCTTATCGAGTATACTTAGAAATAAACCACTAGGTCTCTCTCAATCATTAAGCAGATAAACCATAGCAATAAACAAACATAAAACAAAAGGTTCCTGTAGAGTACTACAGAAACTTAGGATGCTAGCACCTTCCCTAAGTTTAACCAACCCCCGAACCTATAACTCTCTAACCCTTGCATTTGCATTGCATTATGGGAATTTCGATATTTATCTCTTCCTTTGGACAAATCAAAGTTCGGTTGCAAATGAATTAAAGATTCAAACTAATCAATAGTTTGGTATCCGAATTTCACCGCGACAGAAATGGCGACTCTGCTGGGGACATTCAGTGGGTTCCCCTATCTTGCTTTACTTTTTTATTGCTTTATTTAATTGCTTACTGGTTTATTTGTTTGTGTCCTTTATTTCTTTTAGGTTGTGATCCTTGAGTGGTGAGACAAAGTCCTACACCCGGACTTGAGTGTACTTAAGATAGGATAGTGATATGTTCGACGAGACTTATAGGGAGTTGAATCCCGACCAAGTTGACTTGAAAATTACACTCAGTTGAGACCCTTTCGAAAATGGTTTGGTTGAAAGAGTAAGCATGAAAACTTTTACTATAGTCAATTGGAGCCCATGATACTGAGGACCGTAGTTACATTTGACCCTACTTTGGCCTTTATTAGGACGTAGTGCAGGACTATGAGAGAGTACACCCGAAATAGTGCTACGCGATGCTACACTCAAAAGAAGTTCTCTTGAGAATATTATTAATCACCGAGTAATTAGGAAGTTGATAATATTCGAAAGATGAGCTAATGACTTTGGGAACCTTATTAGAACCTTGTTCTGCAAGTACAATCAACCTTTAGCCCGCGTCCTTTGGGAATGGGTATACCCTTTGACTCCATGCTCGTCGCAAACCTAGGGCCTTTGTTTGTTTATCTTTGTGTGTCCTTATGTGCTTACTTGTGTTTGTTGCATTCATATAGCATCATATCGCATTAAGATTTCATGGGATCCCCTTTTGTTCATGAACATTGTAGGTCGCTATGACTTCTAATGAAAGACGCACTTTGAAATACACTTTTAAAAGTCCTAAATTGGATGACCTAAAGGAGTTGGTGACCTTGATTGAAGACCAAGGGAAGTTCAAGAGCAAGTATGGGAAGCTGATATCTTTATTGAGTCGCCAAGTAAAAGAAGGACTTCTTTCCACTTTATTGCAGTTTTATGATCCGCTTTACCATTGCTTCACGTTCTCAGACTTTTAGCTTTCGCCTACATTGGAAGAACATTCTTTTTTGGTTGGTCTACCTATTCTAGAAAAATCTCCCTTCCCTTTCTTGGAGAAGGACCCTGAGGAAAGAGATATTGCTAAAGCTCTTTATCTGAAAGTATCCGACGTCAGAAGAAACTTAATTAGTAAGGGTGGTATTCTAGGCTTAACTACGGATTTCTTAATCAGCAAGGCTAGGTTTTATGCTGATTATACGAACAAGACCCCGTTCGAAGCAATCTTTGCTTTACTCATTTATGGAGTGTTTCTATTTCCAAGATTTGAAGGGTTTGTCGACTTTAATGCCATCAAGATCTTTCTAAATAATAATCCAGTGTCAACTTTATTGGGAAATACTTATCATTCTGTACATCTCCGAAATCTTTATGGTGGAGGAATGATTACCTGTTGTGTACCTTTGCTTTACAAGTGGTTTATTTCACACTTACCGAAGTCCAGCTCTTTTACAAATATCAGCAAGGAACTTTGGTCTCTTAGGGTTATGGCGTTGACCCACTCAGATATTGATTGGTATAACCGAGTGTATGATGGGACTTTAATTATTGATGGTTGTGGTGACTTTGCTAATGTACCATTACTCATTTTTAATGGAGAGATCAGTTACAATCCAGTCTTAGCTTGTCGACAGCTGGGATTCTCGTTGAAGGAGCCACCAAAGAGTGTTCAAGTGGAAAGCGTTTTCTTTAGGGATGACAAGGAACTCCGAGACAAGATTTTGGCTGCATGGGATCATTTGCACAAGAAAGGCAAGAGAAGCCTTGGAAAACTTAATTGTGTGTCCTTGGAGCCCTACCTCCAGTGGGTTAGAGAGAGAGCAATCAAATTGAAGATGCCCTATTCCCGTCAAGATCCTATACCTCCGAGAAGGGAGCCCACTTATGTCTTTATGTCCGAAACTGAGAAGTTAGAGGTTGCTTTGAAGAAGTTGCAACATGAGTTAGAGTCATGGAAGAACAAGTATCTAGTGTCTGTCGCAGAGATTGATGAACTTCAGAAAGAGAAAGATGAACTCCAGAAGCAGCTACAGTTGAAGGATGAAGAGCTACTCCCCTGCAAGAAGAGGAAAGTCATGGAGGATTTATTTCTCTCCGACCCATAATGTACTATTTGGAAGCTGATTGTGGACAACCTTATCCGTGAGAAGATGCAATTAGAAGAGCAGCTCAAGCAGCAGAATTTGAAACTTCTTTAGTGTCTTTACTAGCTTCTATTTAGCTTTTATTTGGGACTTTTTTTAAAAGCAATTATTTGTATTCCGTTTCAAAATTAATAAAAATGTTTTCTTTTACCACAATGTTTATAAATAGTTGGAATCCCATGAAGTCCTACTTGTTGCACCCTAAAATTTGACCAACCGGGTCCCGCATCTGGCTCGATGTTTCGATGCATGACTGCATTCGCATCCGCATATCGCATACAGTGCATTTTTCATTTGTTTTGATTTGATCGGGATCACAGCCCTCTTCTCGCGTTTCAGGTGTTTTTAATCGGTTTAGATAGGTAGAATCGTATTTTTGGGAAGTCGTGCTCTTCCCGGTGTTTTCAGCTCGCGCTGTTATTTTTAGGGATATTTCGGTGTCCATTGTTTTTACCGGCTATTTTGGTGCGCTCTCGCAGTGTTATTTGTCGTTCTGTGCTATTTTTGTTCCTTCGGGAATTATTGTGAATTTTCTGGATTTTTGTTAGATATTATTAGGGTTTTAATAGATTTTTAATCATTTTAGAATAATATAGAATATTAATAGTTTTTTTTTATAGTTTTAATAGCTTTAAATCTTTTTTTAGAGTTTATAGAGTTTTTAGGGTTTTAATAGTTTTATATATATATATATATATATATATATATATATATATATATATATATATATATATATATATATATATATATATATATATATATATATATATATATATATATATATATATATATATATATATATAGTTTTAATAGAATATAGATTTTCTTTTAAATAAATAATATAGGTTTATTAGAGATTTAATAGAAGTTTATTAGAGTTTTTAGATTAGTGGAATTATTAGAGTTTTATTAGTTTAGAAATTAATTGGAATTATTAGGTCTTAGTCATTTGATTAGCAGTTAATTAGGTTTAGTTTAATTAGTTTTTAATTGGGTTAATCTTTTTCTTAATTCAGATTTTTTTGGGGGGTTTATTGTATTTCCGTTGGGCCCAGTGTGGTATGTGGAGGCCCATTTCGTCAGAGTCCAAAACCAATTGCCAGCATGTCCTATAAAGTCTCCAGCCCACGTGTATGCAAGAGGAGAGGGCCACGTTTTTCACTCTCACGCAGACACCTCAAACTCCACTAACGCCCTCTCTCTGCCACGCCCCTCACCACGTGGCGTCCATGCAGTAACTTCCTGCCACCCATCCATGCCACGCGTCTGCTCCCAGCCTTCACCGGTTGCATGGCAGGCGGCCATGCAACCACCGCAACAAACCACTTCCGGTCACCTAACTTACTCCGGCCACCACAACAAGCTCGCCGGAAAACCAATATTCATCATTTCTTGCCCAGTTCTTCATCCTTCTACCAGAATCTTCATCTCTCACCTCTAAACATTCATCTTCTCCGATCGTATCTCCACCCTGACCATCACCAGAAAACTCATCTCAACACCAGAAACTTCATCGTGCATCAAGAACACCTTCATAATCACCAGAAACTCTTCAAGAAATTTCCAGAAGTTCATCATTGATCATCATCAAGACTTTCGTTCATCATCAATAATCAACATTGTTCTCATCTCCAAAATCGTTCAAGATCCTCAAAGAACTTCGTCAACAATTTCAAGATCTGCATCGCCATGTGTTCATCAGCAAGAACGTTAGCATCATCACAAAGATCTTCATAGAGTTCATCCAACGCTTCCAAATCAACTCTACATTCAACGATCTTCATCTGAATCTTCAAAGAATCGTTGAAGACGTGCATCCGTCCTCCTTCAACTTTCCAGAAAACGTCAACATGATTTCAAGAAACCGTCCACGATCGTCAACGATCTTCATCGTCTGTGCATCAACCTCCACGGTGTTCTTCATTCTTTACCAGGAGATTCCCAGATTCGTCAGATCCTCCAAGAATTTCGAAGCCTTCGATGGAACTCCACTTTGTTCATTATGTGGTTTTCAGAAATCCTTAGTGAACCTCCACGAACTTCAACGTTCTTGAGAGTTCTCCGTCAATGTTCGCGAGCATCAAGATTCATCAACATCAATACATTCTCACGGCGCCCGACCATAAACGGACTGATCAGCTTGGATCTCTATGGGTGGCTTTATTGTTTGCTTGTTCTATTCTTTTTGTAGTTTGATCTAGACAGAAGGAGGAGAGCATGAAATCGGAGAAGAAGAAGATGAAGAACGGACGAAAGGGAGGGATCCTGACGGCGGCGGCGAAGGTTGAACAGTGAAGGAGGGAGAGCTTCTAGGGTTTCAGGAAGGAGAATGAGAGTGAAAGGGGGAGAATGGGGAGATGGGACCGGGTTTGGGCTTGGGGCCACGAGGCCCAACGGTTTTTCTTACACCTATCCCTCTGTTTTTTTGCTGAAGAACTTTGGGCTTGAGCCCAACGAGTGTTTCCTGGTCTACCCCCCAGTTTCAGTGTTGCGCCCCTCTCCGTTTTCCTGCAGCCACAGCTGTTGGGCTGGGCCTTTCTTTTTTTGTTTGTTTTTTTTTCCTGGATCTACCCCCTATAATAATCAGTGTACCCCCCTCCCTTCATATTTTCTTTTCTATTTTTTTATATAGTTATGTTGCTTCATATAGAGAAAAAAAATATATGAAAAAGAATATTTAAAAAAAAAAGAAAGATGGAAAAAGAAGAGAAAAGAATATTGAAAAATATTAAAAAAGAATATTTGAGGAAGAAAAAAATATATGAAAAAAGAGAAAATAATATTGGAAAAAGAAAGATACTTGGAAAAAAATAGTAAAAAATATTACATTGTAGATTTAATATTTTTCTTTTAGGATTTAATTTTCATAGAGTTTATTTTACACTTTTAGAAGTAGGTTTAGAAGTCCACTTGTTAGGGGACTATTTTCCATTTGATTTTTTCCAGGATAGTTTCTAGGGGTTTATTCTTCAGTATTCAATCATTGTAACCATTTTTCAGAATGTTAATAAAACGAGATTTGAGTTGTGGTCCCGAAAGTAGCCGAACTACAGCTGCTCTGATTTCTCGTACCAGACGAGGATATGTAGGCATAGGATGCGATATCCTAGCGAGCACACTAACAACTAACTCTTTTGTTCTCTCGGTGCTGTGCGATCGAGACTTTTCCCGCTGACGACTAATTGTTATCTTTTTCTCTTGCCCGAGTGCATTTGAAACCAGACCATAGTTTTTCCTATAGGTTCCCGTACCCTGTAAAACCAGTTTGATTTCTCACTCCTGTGTGAGAACACCCTGTTTAGCCGTAGTTAGCCTGAACTACGTAAGCTTTGATATTCCATGCTGTGTGGAAGTACGTAGGCACAAGACGCAAAGTCTTGGCGAGCCAATTCCCTGTAGTTTCCCGAACTACGTTGACTCTGACTTTCTCTCTTGAGAATACGTAGGCGTAGAGTGCGACGCTCTATCGAGTCAGTTCCTTTCCGTTTAGATTTAGCAGTCGTAGATAGATTGTTTTTGCATCCTTTAGACAACCCAAGCAAGCGTGGATCCCGTCGAGTACTTCGAGCGTTTCCTTTCCCTCCGTTGGGATAAATAACGCACGGCGGCGACTCTTCTGTCAGCCGGCGCCGATTTTCGCAGTAGCGACAGCTGGCGACTCTGCTGGGGATCCAACGTCCCCTGGCTACTAAGGACTGCGATAGTTCCTTATGCATGTGGGATCCAACGTCCCCTGAGAGAGTCAATCCTAGCGCTTGTTTGCTTGTCAATTGGTGTTTATTTATTGATATTATCTGTTGCTGTTGGGGTGTGACGGGTGTTCTATGATTGAGAGATAAGCCGGACCTAGGCTTGAGTGCACCTTAGACTTAGAGTAGAGATTAGTAGGCACGTACCGGCTTTGCTTGTATTAGTGTCCCGCGAAATCTACACTCAGACGAGGTTCTTCTGGTTGGCCTCTTGTCCCACCCTTTGGGTGGCTCGGGTTGCTGGTTAGTTGGATTGTCGACTCTGGGAACCGATCATTTGGAAGTTAGCTAAGTTAGGCCTCTTCAAGACTTGATGATGCCACTCCTTCTGGGAATCGTATCGTCAGTCTTGAAAGTCTGTGACGCTAACGACCGCATAGGATGCCGTACCTTGACAGATATAGGTCCATACCTGTGAGTGGGGGTTTTTTTTTTGCAGGAACCTTGACTTCCAACCTACCCGTTATTTTGGTCTTCTCTTCAGAGCGAGCGTACTCCGTCAGCAGCGCAGCAGTATTCAGATTTTGTGTGGGGGTTGTGATCCCGTTGTTTGCTGCATCTTGCATATCATGTGCATAACAGTGTTGCATCATATTGCATATCATCCTCCAGTTAGCCAGAGTTCTGATCCAGCCTTTGTTTCTTGAAGGTGATTACCCGGAGTTTGGATTGAGCAGCTGTTGATTGTCAGAAGACCGACCTAGGGGTTGAGTAGATTTGAGCAGAATCGAGCATTGAAGTCAGCTGAAGACTATTGGTAGCTATGTCTGAAGGCAATTTCCAGTCTCCCAATACCTTGACAGGGTTCACTATGACGTCCAACCCTCTGTATGATTCTATGGAAGACTTCCCGCAAGCGAACAACGTTACTGCAGACCAAGTTGTACAACCTCCTGTTGAGAACCGAGATCGACGTGAGCAGTTTGGTGCCCGATATGAGCGTCCTCCTCCTGTTAACAATCAAGGTGTCGCTTTCCCTGTGATGAATCCACGAAGATATATTCCAATAGCCAGGACCGTAGATCCAAGAGCTCTTGAGACAAATAGAAAACTCCGAGCGTTGGAAGAAGGAATGAAAGCTTTGAAAGTGAAAGATGCTGTTAACCTGAATGCTGCAGACATGTGTTTGGTTCCTGACCTGGTGTTGCCTTATAAGTTCAAAGTGCCGAAATTTGAGAAGTACACGGGAGATAGCTGTCCGAAGCAACATTTGATGATGTTCTGTCGAAGAATGACTTCGTTTGTGCGAGATGACAAACTGATGATCCATTGCTTTCAAGATAGTCTGACTGGGGCATCTTTGAGGTGGTATATGTAGTTAGAGAGAAATCAGATTCAGTCATGGATGGATTTAGCCAGAGCTTTTCTGAAGCAGTACGATTATAACCTAGATATAGCTCCTCATCGCATGCAGTTGCAAGAATTGTCTCAAGAGAACAATGAACCTATCAGGAAGTATGCTCAGAGATGGAGAGAATTTGCTGCTAGAGTGCATCCACCACTTTTGGACCAAGAGTTAACGAGCATGTTTGTAGATTCCCTACAAGATCCGTACTTCGAAAGATTGCTTGGACTTCCGTTAAGTTTCTCTGACGTGGTAACATTAGGAGAACGCCTTGAGTATGCCATAAGAATTGGGAAAATTCAGATTACTTCAAATGATCAAGCTGGTGAAACTGAATTGTGACTATCAGAGTGAAGAAGGAGTTGTGATCAATGCAGTCATGCCAAAGGTTGAATATCCTCGAAGAGAATTAGTGAATTTTGTTGGTTCTTCATCTTATCAGAGATCAGTACCTCCCGTGGCTTGTTATACTGAACAGACAGCCGGGCCTGGAGCACCATATCAGGAATCTTACGTCGCTTCCCTTGCAAATCAACGAACTCGTGGTCGAGGTTATCAGAATCAGCGTCAGAATCAGAATCGACCTCGCAACAATTTGGAACGAAGGAAAGCTCCTTTTCACCCAGTGCCTATGCCGTATAGTCAGTTGCTACCATATTTGATCCATAGTTCTTTAGTGGAACCTAAAGCTCTTAAGCCAGTTCCAGAACCTTACCCTACTGGGTACAATCCCCACGTTCAGTGTGGTTACCATGGTGGCTCTCCCGGGCATTCGACGGAAGATTGTAAAGCATTTCAGGCGAAAGTACAACAGTTGATTGACCAGGATCGCATTTCCTTTCGAGAAGGATTTCTATTTGTTCATACCAACCGCTCAGCTGTCTAAGCTCGTAGACTTGGAAAGTATTCCCCAGCAAAGGAGCCAGTGCTTCAGACAGGCGGGCGCCTCGACATTGGCAGTCCTCAGACTTTTATATTATTTGCATTTGTAGTTTCTTTTCTGTTAGTTACTACCTGTTTTTAAACATTGTATGTTCCGAATGGTGATAATAATAAAGTGACTATGCATTTTTCTGAATTAATCATGTCGCTGTCGCTCATTTACTGCATTGCAATGACACTCGCATTTTATTCACTCCACTTTATCACTGTGACTAGCAAAGATTGGAGGGAGGATGACGAAAATAAACTCATAACCGATGATCGTATGCCTTCAGATAAGACCTTACCAATGACGTACAAGGCATTGTTTCAAATCCCCTAAACACTGGAGATATAAGGAGTTAGTCCCTTGTTAACCACTTCGAGCCAGGAAGTAGAAGTTTTTTCGGACTTTTTAACCCTCACATCTTAACCCGGGGCAGGGTAGTTGTCAGTTAGCTTGACCGAGCATTCAAGTCTTACAGAGGAGTGTTGTCTTTCAAGGACCAAACAGTTTATACCACAGTGGTTAAACCTCACCAATCAGGAGTGAGACAGTTACCATCCTTTCGGAGCAATCAAGACAACCAGTGTCACACGACTTTGTTCCAAAAGAAAGAAGAAAGAAAGTCCGCTAAGTAAAAAGAAAGAAAAAGCCGAAAAGCTAATACTTAGGCAAAAATCAGGGCATCCCACTGGACCTCAAAAGAAAACGAAAAAACGAAAAGAGCTCAAAAGGAGTCAGTCCAGGCAAAAATTAGGGAACCAAAAGAACGAAAAAGAAAGGATATCAATAGAAATTTTTTCCCCAGCGAGTCACAAAGTTGTGTACACAGACACCGAAAACGAGAAGGAGTAACTATCACTCCGAAAAACCTCGTGAGTTCCTTAATTGTGGTTCTTACCATTCAACATACCTCTCGAAGAGGCGAGCGCTTGTGCTAGGTTAACTGAACTTTAGGATCGGAGATCATCACGTAGAAGGGGTGGGTACAAATCAAAATTTGAGCCAAATATCCTTTGTTTCACGAACCGTGAACCCGACCACGATACAACCCTTAAAAGACCTAATTGAGGTAGGGTTATTCTGAAAGTGTGTTACGATACGGTTGAGTAACCTGACTCCTTCCTGACTTGCTAGTCACATCCTTGTTGTATTTTTCACTGACCACGTAAGCACTACGTCTGAACTCTGGTTCATTTGTCACTCACAATCATGACATGTAAATGAGTGACAGCACAAATTTTTTCAAAATCTGCATAAACATTGCATTAAAATTACCATTCGTGAACAGAAAATTTTACTTGCAGGATAGTGGTTGACATGAAGGAAATTCCAACAGGGAATAATCAAACAGGACTGACTAATACAGTAGTCTGAACCAGGATGGTGTATGTTGTGAAGACATGTGAATCAGGGGCATTATTTTCCAATAAGTTCAGTATCAGTTAGTCTGAGGAAAAGTCCCGAAGCTTCAAGTTGATCAGGGGCAGTTTGTTTGTTTGAAAGCAGTTGATCAGAAATGAATCTTCTCGAGAGCCAATCAGGGGAAATTATGCAGAATGTTGTGGTTTGAAAGCAGAACCTTCCAATGGGTAATCAGATCAGGTTAAGTCGCTTACACGCTCATTCAGGGGCAAAGTCACTTCAGAGATAGTGAAGACCAACTAGGTTGACAATTGTTTGATTGAGGTTGAATCCTTTTGTCGTACAGATACCGGGGCAAATATTCTCGAAGTCTTCTCATGGCAAGCTGTTCAGAGCAAATATTCCCAAAAGTCGGATTGGGGCAAGTTGAATTGTACTGGGGCAAGTTGTTCAAGTTATCCCCAGCCAGAGTGGAGTATCAGGGAATCATGTCAATACCCTTATCAAAAACCTGAGAAAGAGCCGTGTTGTCGGTGGATTGTTATCCTACAGTTTAAATCTGTTACGTGTCAGAACTTCGTAACCAAGTCGTTTCCAAAGCCCAGGTCTCGCCTGGCAAACCGGTAACCAGTTCTCGTCTGGCCCATGCTTCCGTAAATACCAGTTCTCGCCTGGTACCTGTTTTCGTTTAACCTAGTTATCGTATTGTCGATTTGCTTCCCGTAAACATCAGTTCTCGCCTGATGCATGTCAACTTCCAACCAGTTCTCGTATGGTTGTCTTCTTTTCTTTAACCTATTGTTGTATCAGTTATCGTCTGGTACATGTCAGCTTTCAGCCGGTTCTCGCCTGGTTGTCTTTTTCTTAGCCTATATCCAGTCAGCCCCGTTTGACGTTCAAAACATAAAAACCGATTTTCGTTCAATTTTCCTAATCTATTTTGCTATCAGTTCTCGCCTGATAGTCTACCTTTGAATGCTAGTTCTCGTCTAGTATTTTCCATCTTGTTAATAACCCGTTTTTATCCTAAAAAACCAAAAAATGTGTAAAGACCCGATATAATAATTTGTCAGGTTCCCCGATACGAAGCTTGATGGATGCCAGTTCCCCGATTAATGTTTGAATACCGTATGGATGTTGTTAAATCAGAATTACTCCTCTTCAGCAGTTGAAAGTTGTGTATTGTTCCCAGAAGAATTGAGATTGTATCCCGCATCAGAGTAGGATTAGGAGTATCCTCAGCAGATTAAGATTTATATCCTTGGTAGTAGGGGCATTTCCAGCAGCGTGCTGCGCGCAATCAACCCCAGTTTGGGTCAATCCCCGTAGAGTACAGGTTGCCAATGGTTTGAAGAGAGCATCCCCAAGCAGGGTTGTTTTTCTTTCTCCCCAAGCAGGGTTGCCTTTCCATTTCTCCAGCAGGACGGTTATCCCCAGCGGA
Source organism: Lathyrus sativus (assembly GCA_963859935.3). NCBI lineage: Eukaryota > Viridiplantae > Streptophyta > Magnoliopsida > Fabales > Fabaceae > Lathyrus > Lathyrus sativus. Next base: position 276,039,603 of record OZ012740.1, on the reverse strand, counting down.
TTTGGTTTCCCTTTTCTAGCATTTATTTTGCTAAGATGATTCTGTGATACCAGGTTACCTTCAGTGGAATTGACCTTGCCTCCGGCATTTATTTTGCTAGACGGTTTGTAGACCTGGTGTTCTCTGGCAGCTAGAGCTTACATTAGCATTTGCATATATCGTCAGATTTGCATCTATCAAAACGCATAACATATTCATGCCGTATCGGGTATTGCAGTTACGAACGCATAACATTTACATGTCATATAGGAAATTGCATCATTTCAGACATCCGCATGTCGAAACATAGATCAAGGTGGTTACCTATTGGCCTTCGAGTTTGTTCACCTGCAGAGTGATTTGGTTAAGCTTCTCTACTCCCCCCAGCGGAGTGATTCTTCACATCTGGTTGTTATGTCAGCACTGAAAAAAGAAAGAAAGATTGACACATATCGAACCTCTGAAGCTGCCGCCTTCGTCGAAATAGGTGTCAGGCAGTTCAATTCAGAATTCCCCAGGAGAGTTTCCTCAAGTTCGCCGTGAACCATGAGTCGACAGAAAAGATCCCATAACAGATGGGAAGGTGTTTGCTTTTTGAAGCATTATTCCGAAGAATCAGTATCTGTGGCGTCACACAGGTGATTGATGTTGAAAAAAAACAGCAGAAAATTTATCAGATAATTGACCAGTTGTTGCCGTGACAACCAGACTTCATTTTATTAGATGCTATTTCTCAAGCAGTTTTGCAGTTTATCTTGCGGTTGGCAAATTTCAGGGTTCCATTTGTATTCAACCATCTTCTACCTTTGAATAATTAAAGGTTGGGCGCTCTTCAACCATTCAGGTCCAAGCTGCTTGAATAGGGGCAGCTGTTGCACCCTAAAATTTGACCAACCGGGTCCCGCATCTGGCTCGATGTTTCGATGCATGACTGCATTCGCATCCGCATATCGCATACAGTGCATTTTTCATTTGTTTTGATTTGATCGGGATCACAACCCTCTTCTCGCGTTTCAGGTGTTTTTAATTGGTTTAGATAGGTAGAATCGTATTTTTGGGAAGTCGTGCTCTTCCCGGTGTTTTCAGCTCGCGCTGTTATTTTTAGGGATATTTCGGTGTCCATTGTTTTTACCGGCTATTTTGGTGCGCTCTCGCAGTGTTATTTGTCGTTCTGTGCTATTTTTGTTCCTTCGGGAATTATTGTGAATTTTCTGGATTTTTGTTAGATATTATTAGGGTTTTAATAGATTTTTAATCATTTTAGAATAATATAGAATATTAATAGTTTTTTTTTTTATAGTTTTAATAGCTTTAAATCTTTTTTTAGAGTTTATAGAGTTTTTAGGATTTTAATAGTTTTATATATATATATATATATATAGTTTTAATAGAATATAGATTTTCTTTTAAATAAATAATATAGGTTTATTAGAGATTTAATAGAAGTTTATTAGAGTTTTTAGATTAGTGGAATTATTAGAGTTTTATTAGTTTAGAAATTAATTGGAATTATTAGGTCTTAGTCATTTGATTAGCAGTTAATTAGGTTTAGTTTAATTAGTTTTTAATTGGGTTAATCTTTTTCTTAATTCAGATTTTTTTGGGGATTTATTGTATTTCCGTTGGGCCCAGTGTGGTATGTGGAGGCCCATTTCGTCAGAGTCCAAAACCAATTGCCAGCATGTCCTATAAAGTCTCCAGCCCACGTGTATGCAAGAGGAGAGGGCCACGTTTTTCACTCTCACGCAGACACCTCACACTCCACTAATGCCCTCTCTCTGCCACGCCCCTCACCACGTGGCGTCCATGCAGTAACTTCCTGCCACCCATCCATGCCACGCGTCTGCTCCCAGCCTTCACCGGTTGCATGGCAGGCGGCCATGCAACCACCGCAACAAACCACTTCCGATCACCTAACTTACTCCGACCACCACAACAAGCTCGCCGGAAAACCAATATTCATCATTTCTTGCCCAGTTCTTCATCCTTCTACCAGAATCTTCATCTCTCACCTCTAAACATTCATCTTCTCCGATCGTATCTCCACCCTGACCATCACCAGAAAACTCATCTCAACACCAGAAACTTCATCGTGCATCAAGAACACCTTCATAATCACCAGAAACTCTTCAAGAAATTTCCAGAAGTTCATCATTGATCATCATCAAGACTTTCGTTCATCATCAGTAATCAACATTGTTCTCATCTCCAAAATCGTTCAAGATCCTCAAAGAACTTCGTCAACAATTTCAAGATCTGCATCGCCATGTGTTCATCAGCAAGAACGTTAGCATCATCACAAAGATCTTCATAGAGTTCATCCAACGCTTCCAAATCAACTCTACATTCAATGATCTTCATCTGTATCTTCAAAGAATCGTTGAAGACGTGCATCCGTCCTCCTTCAACTTTCCAGAAAACGTCAACATGATTTCAAGAAACCGTCCACGATCTTCAACGATCTTCATCGTCTGTGCATCAACCTCCACGGTGTTCTTCGTTCTTTACAAGGAGATTCCCAGATTCGTCAGATCCTCCAAGAATTTCGAAGCCTTCGATGGAACTCCACTTTGTTCATTATGTGGTTTTCAGAAATCCTCAGCGAACCTCCACGAACTTCAACGTTCTTGAGAGTTCTCCGTCAATGTTCGCGAGCATCAAGATTCATCAACATCAATACATTCTCACGACGCCCGACCATAAACGAACTGATCAGCTTGGATCTCTATGGGTGGCTTTATTGTTTGCTTGTTCTATTCTTTTTGTAGTTTGATCTAGACAGAAGGAGGAGAGCATGAAATCGGAGAAGAAGAAGATGAAGAACGGACGAAAGGGAGGGATCCTGACGGCGGCGGCGAAGGTTGAACAGTGAAGGAGGGAGAGCTTCTAGGGTTTCAGGAAGGAGAATGAGAGTGAAAGGGGGAGAATGGGGAGATGAGACCGGGTTTGGGCTTGGGGCCACGAGGCCCAACGGTTTTTCTTACACCTATCCCTCTGTTTTTTTGCTGAAGAACTTTGGGCTTGAGCCCAACGAGTGTTTCCTGGTCTACCCCCCAGTTTCAGTGTTGCGCCCCTCTCCGTTTTCCTACAGCCACAGCTGTTGGGCTGGGCCTTTCTTTTTTTGTTTGTTTTTTTTTTTGCTGGATCTACCCCCTGTAATAATCAGTGTACCCCCCTCCCTTCATATTTTCTTTTCTATTTTTTTTATATAGTTGTGTTACTTCATATAGAGAAAAAAATATATGAAAAAGAATATTTAAAAAAAAAAGAAAGATGGAAAAAGAAGAGAAAAGAATATTGAAAAATATTAAAAAAGAATATTTGAGGAAGAAAAAAATATATGAAAAAAGAGAAAATAATATTGGAAAAAGAAAGATACTTGGAAAAAAATAGTAAAAAATATTACATTGTAGATTTAATATTTTTCTTTTAGGATTTAATTTTCATAGAGTTTATTTTACACTTTTAGAAGTAGGTTTAGAAGTCCACTTGTTAGGGGACTATTTTCCATTTGATTTTTTCCAGGATAGTTTCTAGGGGTTTATTCTTCAGTATTCAATCATTGTAACCATTTTTCAGAATGTTAATAAAACGAGATTTGAGCTGTGGTCCCGAAAGTAGCCGAACTACAGCTGCTCTGATTTCTCGTACCAGACGAGGATATGTAGGCATAGGATGCGATATCCTAGCGAGCACACTAACAACTAACTCTTTTGTTCTCTCGCTGCTGTGCGATCGAGACTTTTCCCGCTGACGACTAATTGTTATCTTTTTCTCTTGCCCGAGTGCATTTGAAACCAGACCATAGTTTTTCCTATAGGTTCCCGTACCCTGTAAAACCAGTTTAATTTCTCACTCCTGTGTGAGAACACCCTGTTTAGCCGTAGTTAGCCTGAACTACGTAAGATCTGATCTTCCATGCTGTGTGGAAGTACGTAGGCACAAGACGCGAAGTCTTGGCGAGCCAATTCCCTGTAGTTTCCCGAACTACGTTGACTCTGACTTTCTCTCTTGAGAATACGTAGGCGTAGAGTGCGACGCTCTATCGAGTCAGTTCCTTTCCGTTTAGATTTAGCAACCGTAGATAGATTATTTTTGCATCCTTTAGACAACCCAAGCAAGCGTGGATCCTGTCGAGTACGACGGACGTGAGGGGTGCTAATACCTTCCCCTTGCGTAACCGACTCCCGAACCCAGGTTTTGGTTGCGATGAACATGCCTTTTCCCGTTTTTTGCGAGGTTTACTTCGAGCGTTTCCTTTCCCTCCGTTGGGATAAATAACGCACGGTGGCGACTCTTCTGTCAGCCGGCGCCGATTTTCGCAGTAGCGACACTACTCATCTTGCATTGTATTCTTTCTTTATTCATTTCAAGAAACTCAATTTTATTTCTCAGGTATTGTAACCATGGATTTCAAAAGAGAAGCATTGGAGTACACTTTCCAGAGTCCTAACATTGAAAGCTTGAGAAGACTAGCAGATCTCATCGAGAACCGTCACGCTTTCGCAACAGAATATGGAGAAGTCTTCCGTTTTCTCGAACTCAAGATGAAAGGAGGGCTGTTGGAGACCCTTGTTCAGTTTTATGATCCGTTGTACCATTGTTTCACTTTTCCAGATTACCAATTGATGTCGACTCTGGAAGAGTATTATGATTTCTTGAGGATGCCTATGACGGCCCGACCTATATTCACCGGCCAGGAGAACGTACCCAGTCACCAAGAAATTGCAAACGCTACTCATCTCAGCTTAGCAGATGTTCAAGGGTACTTAACCACCAAAGAAGGAGTCCTTGGATTCCCAGCTGATTTCCTGATTGAAAAAGTATGTTACCATGCTGAAAGGAGAGAAGTCACCTTTGCTTTATTGGCTTATGAGATCTTTTGGTTCCCTAAAATTGATGATTTCGTTGATATGGATGTGATTAAACTATTCATACTCAAGAATCCAGTCCCTACTTTGTTAGCTGACACATATTATTCAATCCACTCGAAGAATGCCGAAGGAGGAGGATATATCGTTTGTTGTACCGCTCTGTTGTATTCATGGTTCATTGCTCGCCTGACTCGGCATCCGTCTATTTGGGAAGAGGAAGAGTCGCTCCGTTGGTCCGAGATAGTTATGGCCCTTAGTCACTCTGACATTGTATGGTACGACCCTACCTATGGAGGTATATGTATGATCCCTAGCATCGGAGGATTCACTAACATACCACTCATTGGGAGAGAAGGATGCATAAGTTATAACCCTGCTCTGGCTCGCCTCCAATTTGGGCATCCTATAATCGAAATACCCGACCAAACTCTGTTAGAAGGGATCTTTCTCAAGGAAGGAGAAGATCTAGACCTGAAGACCGTCATAATTTATGCATGGAGATACATCAATAAGGAAGGAGTGGTTGCTTTAGGATACCCCAACTGTGCTGTCTCTGAAGAATATCTACATTGGGTGCGAGAAAGAGCTCTCGACCTCAAGATGCCATTTCCTTTTCATGAACCTATGGTATTGGCTTTCCACGATCCTGATTGATTTGATGTGAGTGAGATAGATCAGTTGAAGGCCGCTTTGGATGAGGCTCGAAAACTGAAAGCCGCTTGGAGGAACAAGTTTTTCACACTCAAGGTAGAGAAAGAAAAGTCCCAGAAGCTGCCAGAAGTAGAACTTGCAAGGAAAAGGAAGGCGCGAGAGGATTTATTTTCCTCTCACACCTCTTCAAGAGCTGTCACCAGTAATGATCTTCCCCCAGCTGCTATGGCCTGGAAAGAATGTGTCGATCGACTCATCAGTGAGAAGGCCGAGTTACAAGAACATGTCAGTCAGTTAGAAGAAGAGCTTCACGCACAGAAGGAGCGTAAGGAGTAGACCTCTGAGTTTCTCTTTTGCTTTTGGTTCAATGCAATAAACTCTTAAAAGGGGACTCTGCTTTGTAATGCTTCGATTATCAAAATAAAATAAGTTTTTCTCCAACGTTACAATACCGAAACAATTTGAGTTTCTTGAAGTTTCATACTCATTTTCATTTTTGCATAAGCATAGCATCTTTTGCATTCCAGGGTCTCACTCTTGCTTCATCTCCACAGACAAGCTGAATCACCGGTACAACACTCGAGCTAGTCAACACCAAAAGATGGATCAACTAGAGCAAGAGAACAGAGTGCTCCGTGATAAAGTTGCAGTTCTAAAAGAAAGTTTGGAGAGGTTGAATGGTCTAGTGGAAGCTTTGTCCAATCAAGCCTCGATCAGCAACCAAGAAGTTCCGAGGACTGTGATCTCTGAAGTGATGCCAGCACCGATCCCAGTGGTGTCTTCTGTTGCTGGAATGTCCTACAGTATGCCTCAAGGTTTCCCGTGGGGATTGTCTCCTAATTTCTTTTCGACCAGTTACCGTTCGTCTGTGTCTGAGATCCCTGTTGTGACCACTGTTCAAGCTGCACCTGTAGTTTCTGTTGTGATGACTACTGCATCTCCACATGTGAATGTTGTTCTGTATATTCTGGATGAACCAATTCTACATGGGTCGCCGACCGAAACTGTGGGTTTGGAAGAGAGGATGGACGGATCTCAAGACCAATTTTCTGAAATGCAAAAGGAGTTGAAGGCCCTTCGAGGGAAGGATTTGTTTGTAAAGAGCGCTTCTGAGCTGTGCTTGGTCCCAAATGTCAAGGTTCCGCTGAAGTTCAAGGTCCCTGATTTTGAGAAATACAAGGGGAATACTTGCCCCCAAAGTCATCTTATTATGTATGCCAGGAAGATGTCCGCCCAAATTGACAATGATCAACTGCTCATTCACTATTTCCAAGATAGTCTGACAGGCGCTGCGCTCAAGTGGTACATGGGGTTGGATAGTGCGAAAATTCGTACTTTCAATGATTTAGGGGGAGCCTTTGTCAAGCAATATAAGTATAATGTGGACATGGCCCCTGACCGTGATCAATTGAGGGCTATGACGCAGAAAGATAAGGAGAGTTTCAAAGAATATGCACAACATTGGCGCGAGTTGGACGCGCAAGTCATACCACCATTAGAAGAAAAGGAGATGACCAAGATTTTTCTGAAGACCTTGACTCTTTCTTTTATGAGAAGATGGTAGCCAGTGCACCCAACGACTTTACTGAAATGGTTAATATGGGAATGCGCTTAGAAGAAGGTGTCCGTGAAGGAAGATTGGCTAAGGAAGAGAGTGATCCTAGCAATGTTAAGAAATATGGGAGTGGTTTTGTGAAGAAAAAGGAACAGGGGGTGAACGCCGTGCAGGAAGGAAGACTTACAAGGAGGTACTCACCATCATACCAAGTTGCGGCAGTATCGCCAGTGTTTAATGCTCTCGCTTATCAACCCCAACAGCCTCCGCAACCGAGCCAGCCATCTCAATCCACCAATGCTCAACAGTCACAGCCTCAGCAAAATCCGCAGTATTCTCAGCAGAATTGGTCGTTCAACAATCAAGGTCGTGTGTATAGAAGGATAAATTTTGAGCCTATTCCTATGAAATATGTTGATTTGTTCCCATCTTTAGTTCAGAAGGGCCATATTCATACGAAAGCTCCACCTATGGTTCCTGCAAATCCTCCTCCTTCCTATAGAGCTGACAAGTTTTGTCCCTACCATCAAGGTGCTCCAGGGCACGATATTGAGAGTTGCTTCGGTATGAAAGCAGACGTCCAGAGGCTCATTAAATGCGGAATCATGTCCTTCAAGGATTCCGACCCTAATGTGCAAGTTAACCCGTTACCCCTATATGGTTTACCCTCTGTTAAGATGATTCAAGACTGTTTGGCAAATGATGATCAGAAAGTTTCAGTTGAAAGGGCCGAAGAGGTTTTTGTTATAGTGCCTCACTTTAAAGAAGTGGAGCGTATCGAAATCGTGTATAATAGCAGAAAACCGGTTGTTACCCCGTTGGTAATCAATGTGCCTAGACCTGTCCCTTATACTTCCAGTAAGGCTATCCCCTATAGATATAACACTACAATGTTGGAGAATGGAAAGGAAGTGCCTTTGCCCACTGTACCTTCAGTAGTTAACATTGCAGATGTCAGCAGAGTAACAAGGAGTGGTTGAGTCTACCCGACTGTACCACCAAAAGAAAAAGAGGTCTCATTGGAACAACCAGGCTCAAAGGATCCGATTGTGGGGCAACCTGGTGGATCCAATTTATCCAATTCAGATGAATGTCTAAAAGTGATTAAGAGGAGTGAGTATAAGGTTGCAGATCAGCTCCTGCAAACCCCGTCAAAGATTTCTATGTTGCAGTTGCTAATGAGTTCTGAGGCTCATAGGGAAGCGCTCTAGAAAATATTAGAACAAGCGTATGTTGAACAAGATGTGACTATGGAGCAGTTTGACAATATCATTGGTAATATTACTTCATGTGACAATCTGGGTTTTAATGAGGATGATCTTCCGGAAGAAGGAAGAAAACATAACATGGCTTTACATATCTCTGTGAACTGCAGAAATGACTCTCTGTCCAGTGTATTGGTTGATAAAGAATCTTCTCTAAATGTGATGCCTAGAACTACTCTATCTAAGTTGTCTTATCAAGGACCGCCGATGAGGCCAAGTCATGTTATTGTCAAGGCTTTTGATGGGTCGAGGAAAACAGTAATTGGTGAGGTGGATTTGCCGATGACTATTGGATTGCAGACTTTTATGATCCCGTTTCAAGTCATGAACATTCGTGCCTCTTATAGCTGTCTGCTAGGGAGGCCATGGATACATGAAGCTGTGGCAGTTACGTCTACTCTACATCAGAAGCTGAAATATGTTTTCGAAGGGAAAACGGTTACAGTTTGTGGGGAACAAGCCTTAGTGGTGAGTCATTTGTCATCATTCTCGTATGTTGAAGCTGAGGAAGAAGTTGGTATGCAATTTCAAGCTTTGTCTATTGTGGGCGAGGGTGTCTGGAAATCTCAGGCATCTATGTCATCATTTAAAGACGCGCAGCGAGTAGTGAACAGTGGGCATCAGACAATATGGGGAAAGGTGTTGTCTTTGACAGAAAACAGAAATAAGGAAGGTCTCGGCTTCAACAGCAATTCTGCTCAACAAACTACCAAGAATCAAGGGTTTCCGCTGATTAATGAAGTGTTCCGTAGTGGAGGAGTCGTCCATCATCCTTAGGTTAATGTTGTGTCAGAGAATGAGCTTGAAGGCTACATATCAGATGGTTCTGCGAGGTCCACCATTCCTTATGAATACTATGAGCCCTATATGGAAGACCCAGGCTATGTTTCAGATGAATTTGACTATACCTTTGGAGTTTATGTTGTCACCGAGGAAGATTCAGATGGGGATATTCAAGACTTTGTGACCCCGGGCATTTTGGTTAAGAATTAGAGTGCGGTTGAAGCCCCTGCCGTCGTTCATATATCTAAGTAAAGCATTTGTTTTTAAATTTTTGCTCAACCCAAGGCGAAACTGCATTATTAGGGATTACTTTTAAATAATTCCCTTTGCTCTGCCCAAGGCAAAGGTGACTTTGTTGGGCGTGTCTTTTTGGTTTTGCTATCATCAATAAATTACTTTCATTTTCATTTGTGTTTTTATATTTATTCACGATGTTGGAAAATAATAAGTAGCATCTTGCGTGCACACACTTTCCACTTTACAAAAACTTATTAAAAATCACATCACTTGCGCAGATTGCTACATAAATTACATCCTGGGAATAATGATCCACTGCCTTCTCCAAATTTTGAGTTTCCTGTGTACGAAGCCGAAGACGAAGATGATGATATCCCAGAAGAGATTTCTAGACTGCTTGAGAAAGAAGAGAAAGCTATCCAACCTCATCAGGAGCCAGTAGAAGTAATCAATTTGGGATCAGAAGAAATCCGTAGAGAAGTGAAAATTGGAGCTCTGCTCAAACCTGATGTGAAGAAACAGCTGATTGATTTGCTTGGAGAGTTTGTTGATGTGTTTGCTTGGTCATATCAAGATATGCCTAGATTGGACACTGCTATAGTTGAACATCGTCTACCTTTGAAGCCAGAGTGCCTGCCAGTAAAACAGAAGCTCAGAAGGACTCGACTTGACATGGCTCTAAAGATTAAGGAGGAGGTAGAGAAACAGATTGATGCAGGTTTTCTTGTCACTGCCGAATATCCTCTTTGGTTGGCTAACATTGTGCCCGTCCCGAAGAAAGATGGTAAGGTTCGCATGTGTGTAGATTACAGGGATTTGAATAAAGCCAGTCCGAAAGATGATTTCCCATTACCTCACATTGACATTTTGGTTGACAGTACCGCAAGATATGAGGTTTTCTCCTTTATGGGCGGTTTCTCAGGTTACAATCAGATTAGAATGGCTCCCGAGGACAGAGAGAAGACGTCATTCATCACACCCTGGGGCACCTTTTGTTACAGAGTTATGCCGTTTGGATTAAAGAATGCTGGGGCAACATATCAGAGAGCTATGACTACTTTGTTCCATGATATGATGCACAAAGAGATCGAGGTTTATGTGGATGATATCATAGCCAAGTCGAAGACCGAGGATGATCATGTTAAACATTTGTCTAAGCTGTTTGGCCGTTTGAGAGAATACAGGCTCCGTCTAAACCCCAACAAATGCACATTTGGAGTATGATCAGGGAAACTATTGGGTTTTATTGTCAGTCAAAGAGGGATTGAAGTGGACCCCGACAAAGTGAAAGCTATCCGGAAAATGCCAGCTCCCACCACCGAGAAGCAAGTCAGAGGGTTCTTGAGACGTTTGAACTATATCTCCAGGTTTATATCCAACATGACTGCTACATGTAAACCTATTTTCAAGCTTCTGAGGAAAGAACAAGGGTATGTTTGGACTGAAGATTGTCAAAAGGCTTTTGATAATATCAAAGAGTATTTGCTTGAACCACCTATTCTGATACCACCAGTTGAAGGTCGACCTTTGATTATGTATTTGACTGTTTTAGAAGAGTCAATGGGTTGTGTACTCGGTCAGCAAGATGAAACAGGAAAGCAAGATCATGTCACTTACTACTTGAGCAAGAAGTTCACTTATTGTGAAACAAGGTACACTATGCTAGAGAAGACTTGTTGTGCTTTAGCGTGGGCCGCCAAACGCTTGCGCCAGTATATGCTGAATCACACCACTTGGTTAGTTTCGAAGATGGATCCTATCAAGTATATTTTTGAAAAGCCCGCTTTGATTGGGAGAATTGCTAGATGGCAGATGTTGTTGTCTGAATATGATATCGAATACCATACTCAGAAAGCGGTCAGAGGAAGTGTTTTGGCTGATCATTTGGCTCACCAGCCTATTTTGGATTATCAACCCTCAAACGATGACTTTCCCGATGAAGATGTTATTGAAGGTGAGATAATACTTAGAAGGGGGGGTTGAATAAGTATGAAAGATTAAGACTTAAAAATAATCACACAATTATTTTTATCCTGGTTCGTTTAAAAAACTACTCCAGTCCACCCTTCCTAGAGTGATTTTCCTTTCTCAACAAGGACTTAATCCACTATTAAATCAAACTGATTACAATAGTAACACCTAAGAACAACTGTTCTTAGTCTTCTCAAGAGCTACTGATTCCAACTGAATCCTCTTAAGGAATAACCTTTACAATCAATGTAAATTAAATACAAGAGTATTAATGCTTCTATAAAGCTTTTATCACAACAGTGATTTTTCTCTTAAGTTTAAGTACAAAAGATTCTAAGAAGAATATGAAATAATGAGAGCTTAGAATAATATGATTTCTTTTCAGCAAATTGTGTAACTGAAGAATGTGGTGGAGTTCTCCTTTTATAGGCAGCTGATCCAAGGATGCTGAGCGTTGAAAAGAGAGTCCCAAAAAGGTCTGAGCCTTTTTGTCTTCACATCAAGTGACCTTTCCTAGAAGTAGATAGCACAGAAAAATCCTTTTTGTCTGTGTAAGTGTGTCTAGCACAAATGAGGAAAGAGACGTTGATTAACTCCAACGGATATATTCTTGAATATTTCTTCTTCAGTTTTCAGCAAGTTCTTCAGAGTCTGAATGGATCAGAGTCTTCAAATGATATTCAGAACTTTGCTGTATCAGAGTCTTCTGCAGCATGTGTGCTTTCAGCGTGTTGATCATCAGAGCATATTTGTCACAGAACTTCAGTACTTGGCAGCGTTGGTACTTTCAGAAACTTCTGTAGAATTATGCTTTGAGAACCTCTTCAAACAATATTCTTCTATGCTTCAGATGCTTCAGCTTCAGATGCTTCTGATTATCTTCAGATGCTTCTGACTCAGAATGTTCTGAAGCTTCTTGCTTCAGATCCTTCTGGAGACTACGCTCAGGATCTTATGTAAAGAGCAATCAGATTCTTCTGTAAGATGCATCTGGTGCTTCAGAGTCAGGATAACTTCTTGTATACAACAAATTTGCTTCTAGAGAGTTAATTTCATATCAATCTGCAATAAAACTCTCAAACAAATTTTAGAGTATATAATTCTTAAATATAAAATTTCCTAACAGTTATCATCAAAACAAAGAGTTATTATTAAGAACCAATCTGTGTTATAACAATCTCCCCCTTTTTGATGATGACAAAAAGTATCATAAATTTTATTTAACTGAACATAAAGAATTATAACTCCCCCTGAGATGATGAATCTCCCCCTGAGTTAAATATGAAAAAGGAATAGAAACTTCCCTTTTGTCTTGAGTAATCTTCAGAGTTAGATCTTGTTTGTTCTTATAACATTTTAGGGTCAGAATGTCTTGCAGATATAAGATTCAGAGTTTGATAAAAGACAAATGATCTGAGAGACTCAGAGTTTCTTTTATAGAGCGTTCTTATCAAATGTTCTGAAATAGTCAAGTTAAATGTTAGATAGAATAGATATGTCTGAAGATTCATTCTGGTGAAGTTATATTAAACAGTTCAGATCTATATTTTCTCCCCCTTTTTTGTCATAAGCAAAAAGTAAAAGCTTTTAAAAAGACAAATAAAAGGAACAGTAACTAAGATAATTCAATGGAGAAAAACTGATTCATTCAAAATAACAGAGCAAGAGTACATAGGTAAGCATCAAAAGACATAGCAATAAAGTTCAGATGCAAACAACAGATGCAAAAACATTAGAATGAAAAAAAATCTAAGAGTGTTTGGACAAAAGCATCTTAAATAGATCTGTAATCTCAGAGGAGGATTGCTCTTGCTTGGACATCCACTTAGTCATAGTTTCATTCTTCTCATCTTGCTTTGACATCCATTCTGTCATATCCTCAGACTTCTTATCCTGCTTAGCCATCCAGGATTTTATCTCTGACTGTCCAGCCTCCAGAGCAGCAATCTTGTCTCCAAAGTCTGGATGTTTTGTCTTTATCTCAGATGAAGAAGTTGGAGGTTCTGTAGCCTGAACAGAGTCAATTGCCATTGGTTCTGTAGATCCTGAAGAGGGTTCTACCAGAGTCATAGTCAATGCATTAGCAGTAGATTCTGTTGGAGGTGGAGGAGCATCTAAACGAAGCAGAGGTTCAGTTTTGTTGACAGTCCCGAATAGAGTCCTTTCAGCTCTGAGCTTTGCATCATCAGAACAGACGTTCTTCAGATTTGAAGCTACAGTGTTAAATCTGTTTATGAATCCTTTCCGGATGATGTCAGATTCATTTGCATCCATTGTTTCAGAGCATTTCTTCTGAACAGTACCTAAAGACATCTGTAGTTCTTGCAAAAAATTTTGAAATAAATGATCAATATTAAGTATGGGCTGTGGTTTAAGCAAGGTTTCCAGAGTTATATGTTTAGGTTTGGGAGTTGGTGGAAGAAGTGATTTTTGGATGGAAATCAGAGGAGGAGGATAATATGGAATGAAAGGAATTTCTGGTTTTTGAGGTAGGGATCTGTTTAAAGCATTAAGCAAATGAGGTTTTGGTCTTGTGCGTGGGAAAACATCATCAAAGGGTTCATTAGAGTATGGTATGAAAGCAAAGTTTGGTGATTCAGCAGATGCAACTGTGTTATCAGATGCAGGTTGCAGAGCTGAAACAACAGCTTTACCAGAGGTTATAGATATTGTTGCTAAGGATTCTACATTGTTCATTGATTGAATATATGATAGAATCACAGATGGAAGAGCCTGTCTGAGTTTTGGTTTCAGAGGATTGAGGGGTTTAGAAGGTTCAACTCTATCATAAAAATCTTTCAGTTTGAAACCATAAGATAGATTATGATAAAGAGAAGAAACTTGGGCACAAGATATACCAGATGATAGTGAGTTCATCAACAATTTTGAGTCTCAGAAGACTTTTAGCGTTCAGAGGCTTTCCCATAATAAACTCTAATTCCTCTGTAACCCCAGCAGCGTACAGAGCAGTCACTAAACCATTTTCAGTAAGAAGATCTGAGATCAACCTTCCAAAGGGGATCCAAGTTCTGATCTTCTGTCCTTTCTCCTTCACAGATTCTCTAGATGCATTGATATGATTCCAAAGATGCATAAACAGAATGTATGGAAGATCTACCTTGGTGCTCTGACTAAGGCAATACATGAAATAAATATGTTCATTATTGACATAGTCTGGAGAATTGGTTGATTTCTTGTGGTGGATGCATCCCATGAAGATCTTGGCCCAGATCTTGTAATCAGGCTTCAGATCTTTGAATCTGTTAGAAGCTTGACCAGCATTCATAACTTCTTCATAAATTTCATCCATGTCCACACGCCCAGCTGGCAAGTGGGAAACACCATCTGTTTCTTCATATCCTATCAGTCTTCTTATCAGATCCTCTGTGATGATAATCTCTTTTCCCAGCACAGAAGATAAGATGAACTTGGGATAAACTGATGCATGAATCCAGAATTCTTTCACAAGGAGAGGGTAAACTGGTCCAAACAGCCTATCAAAGTACTTAACCCATCCTTGAGCTCTAATTATGGAACGAAATTCAAACCCATTATCTGGCAGAGAATCAAACTCAACCATAGATTCACACAGAACTTCTAGTTTATCAACATGCGTTAGAAGTGTTCTTTTGGGAGGAGAATATGGAGCAACACCCAAGTTTTCTGAAGTCACAGCAGCCATAGTAGATTGGAACTGAGCAGTTGTTGAAGATGAAGACGCCATTGAAGAATGCTTAGACAAACACTTAGGTTTTGGGTTTTTATGCAGAGAAAATAGGAGATGAAAACGCATGTAATTCTGAGAGAGTGAAAAGTGTGAAAGTGAATACAAGACAAGTATTTATACTAAACACTTAGGCACATCAACAGTAAAAAAAAATGCACGTTTGGACAAGCATTAAATGAAGAGAATAAAAATCACTTCAAAACAATAAATGCTTCTGACAATTTGGGGGGAAAACCAAGATTCTTACTATTTAAACTTCACCTCAAACGTCTCTTCAGTTATGTTCACGCCACCTCTTCAGATTTTGTATGACACGTGTTTACTTGCATGTTGTTCTGAATTCTCTTAAGAAATGAAACGTTAGCCAACGTTCAGATCTTCTAAAGATGGTTAGTTCAGAGTTTCACATCAGAAATATTGATCAGAATAGAATAAATAAACAGAAGAAATACTTCAGAGTACTTAAGAATTTTTGCATCTGTAACAATTTGCTTCTGATAAATATCATTCTGGACAAAAATCCATACCAATATTTTTCAAAATAAAACTGAATCTATCTTCAACAAGGGGTTTTGTAAAAATATCTGCCCATTGATGATCTGTATCAACAAAGGCTAAATTTATGATTCCCTTCTGAACATAGTCTCTGATGAAATGATGCTTAATTTCTATATGTTTTGCCTTAGAATGTAAAATGGGATTCTTGGACAAACATATAGCAGAAGTATTATCACAAAAGATAGAAATGTTACTTTCAAAAATTTGATAATCTTCTAGTTGACTCTTCATCCAGAGCATTTGCGTACTACATCCAGCAGCAGCAGTGTATTCAGCCTCTGTGGTTGAAAGTGCAATTGTGGGTTGCTTCTTGCTATACCAGGAGATTAGATTTCTTCCTAGAAATTGACAACTTCCAGAAGTACTTTTTCTTTCCACTCTGTCTCCAGCGTAGTCAGCATCACAGAATCCAACTAATTTGAAATCATCAGATTTTCTGTAACACAAACCCACATTAGAAGTACCTTTCAGATACCTTAGAATCCTCTTGACAGCTGTCAAGTGTGATTCTCTAGGATCTGATTGGAATCTAGCACACAGACAAACACTGAACAATATGTCAGGTCTAGAAGCAGTAAGATAAAGAAGAGAGCCAATCATACCTCTGTAGAGCTTCTGGTCTACTTTCTTACTTACCTCTTCTTTGCCAAGTGAGCTAGTAGGGTGCATTGGAGTCTTTGCCAGCTTGGTGTCAGACATGTTGAATTTCTTCAGAAGTTCTTTAACATACTTTGTCTGATGTATGTAGGTGCACTCTGGAGTTTGATTAACTTGGATTCCTAGAAAGAATCTGAGTTCTCCCATCATGCTCATTTCAAATTTTGTCTGCATACATGTAGCAAACTCCTTTCCAAGCATAATATTTGTTGATCCAAAAATAATATCATCTACATAAATTTGGCAAATTAGAAGATCTTTCTTAATTGTTTTACAGAATAGAGTTGTATCCACTTTGCCTCTGATGAAATTCTTCTCCAGAATAAAATTACTCAATCTCTCATACCAAGCTCTGGGAGCTTGTTTTAATCCATATAGAGATTTCTTTAATTTGAAAACATGATCTGGAAATTTTTCATTTTCAAAACCAGGAGGTTGGTGGACATAAACTTCCTCTTCTATAATACCATTAAGAAAGGCACTTTTAACATCCATCTGATACAGAGTGATGTTATTTTGTGCAGCAAAGGAAATAAGAAGGCGTATAGATTCTAACCTTGCCACTGGAGCATATGTCTCAGTGTAATCAATACCTTCTTGCTGACTGTACCCTTGAGCAACCAACCTTGCTTTATTTCTCTCAACTTCTCCTTTCTCATTCAGCTTATTTCTGAAGACCCATTTTGTACCAATTATATTGAATCCTTGATGTCTTTGAACTAGATCCCATACATCATTTCTGCTGAATTGATTTAGCTCTTCTTGCATGGCAATAATCCAATCATTGTCTTGCAGAGCTTCTTCTACAGAAGATGGTTCAATTTCTGACACTAGTCCAAATAGTGATGCTTCAGATGATCTTAGAAAGGATCTTGTTCTGATGGGATCATCCTTCTTTCCAATAATGACATCCTCTGGATGAGACGCTTTAATTCTGGATGATGATCCTCTGATAGTTGACTCTTCAGAAATGTTTAGATTATTCAACTGAGAAGTTAAGGGAGTAGCATCTGGAGTTGCTTCTGGTTCCTTCACTTGAAATTTGTCTGCTTCTGGAACTTCAGAGTCAATAAAGACTACTTCCCTATCTGCAGAGTTATCAACCTGCTTTGGCTTTTCAGAGCCAAGCTTATCATCAAATCTGACATGAATGGATTCTTCCACAATCTGTGTCTCAGTGTTGTATACTCTGTAGCCTTTAGAGCGTTCAGAATATCCAAGCATGAAACACTTTTGTGCTTTGGAATCAAACTTGCTCAGATTTTCCTTAGTGTTTAACATATAGCAAATACATCCAAAAGGATGAAAATATGAAATGTTGGGCTTTTTGTTCTTCCACAATTCATAAGGAGTCTTCTTCAGAAGAGGTCTAACAGACACTCTGTTCTGAATGTAACATGCTGTATTGATTGCTTCTGCCCAAAAATGTTTTGCCAGATTTGTCTCATTGATCATGGTTCTGGCCATTTCTTGCAAAGTTCTGTTTTTCCTCTCTACAACCCCATTCTGTTATGGAGTTCTAGGACAGGAAAAATCATGAGCAATGCCATTTTCAGAAAAATATTTTTCAAAATATTTATTTTCAAATTCACCACCATGATCACTTCTGACTTTTATAATTTTGAAATTCTTTTCATTCTGGACTTGCTTGCAGAAGTCAAAGAACACAGAATGTGACTCATCCTTGTGTTTTAAGAACTTTACCCATGTCCATCTGCTAAAGTCATCAACAATGACTAATCCATACTTCTTGCCTCTGATGGATGCAATTTTCACTGGTCCAAACAAATCAATATGAAGTAGTTCTAGTGGTTTAGAAGTAGAAACAACATTTTTTGATTTGAAAGATGTTTTTGAAAACTTCCCTTTCTGGCATGCTTCACAAAGAGCATCTGAAGTGAACTTCAGATTAGGGAGTCCTCTGACAAGATTAAGTTTATTAATCTGAGATATACGTCTCATATTAATATGGCCCAATCTTCTGTGCCAGACCCATTGCTCTTCATTAACAGATAAGAGGCATTTAACATTTTGAACTTTAAGTTCTGAAAGATTTATTTTATAAATGTTGTTTTTCCTCTTACCACTAAATAGGATAGAGCCATCCTTCTGACTAATAGCTTTACAACATTTTTGATTAAAGGTAATATCATAACCATTGTCACTTAATTGACTTATGGACAATAAGTTATGCTTTAACCCTTCAACAAGTAAAACATTAGTAATAGAGGGAAGTTTACCATTTCCAATAGTGCCAGATCCAATGATCTTGCCCTTCTGGTTCCCTCCAAACTTCACGTCACCTCCAGATCTAAGTTCCAGGCTTTGGAACATAGACTTTTCTCCTGTCATGTGTCGTGAGCATCCAGAGTCCAGGTACCATGATTGGTGTCCTGACCTTGCTGCTAAGAACATCTGCAACAGGAATTATTTTGTTTTTAGGTACCCAGATCTTCTTGGGTCCTTTGGGGTTAGTTGGTTTGTAGGTTTGTCTAAACTTCTTTTTTTCAACATAATGTTTATTCTGACTTGCCTTGGGTTTAAACACATAAGAATTCTTCTCAGAGCTTGTGTGTTTAATGTCATTCAAGTGACCAAATTTAAATTGAGAATACAGAGGTGTCTTCTTGATGAAAAGTTTGTCAACAAGTTTTGGATTGCTTCCAGATGAAGATTCATATCCAATACCTCTTCTGTTGTTTCCACTAACACCATAGATCATAGAAGCCATCTTGCTTCTGTCTATGCTCTTAGTGAGAAATCTCTGAAAGCTAGAGTCATATTTTTCTAAAATATTTTCACATGACTTAGTCTCAGATTCAGATTCTTGTTGAGTTATTTCAAAGTCATTTTTGATTTTCAGATTTATTTCTTTTTGCTCAACAAGTTCTGTTTTCAGAAGATCAATCTCAGATTCAAGATTGCTTTTCAGCTTCTTGTATTTGAGTTTGATATTGTTATAACTTTTAAGAACTTCTGTTAAAACTTTTATGAGTTCTTCTTTGGTAAGTTTAGCCATTACCTCTTCTGCGTCATCATCAGATTCTGATTCTGATTCATATCATGAGGTACCTTCCTCTTGATCCTCTGTGCTGGCCATCAGTGCAACATTTGCACATTCTTCTTCTGATTCAGAAGATGATTCACATTCATCTGAGTCATCCCATGTTGCCATCAGAACCTTCTTCTTTTTGTTAAACTTCTTCTTGGGTTTTTCTTTCTGAAGTTTGGGGCAATCATTCTTGTAGTGCCCAGGTTCTTTGCACTCATAGCACACAACTTCTTTCTTGGCAGATCTTTTGTGTCCAGAAGATTCCTTTCTATTATCAGATCTTCTGAAGCTGTTGAACTTCTTTCCCTTGTGCTTCCAGAGTCTGTTAATCCTTCTGGACAGCATGGATAACTCATCTTCTTCTTCAGAAGAAGATTCTTCAGAGCTTTCTTGAATGACCTGCAAAGCTTTAGCAGTTTTGTTAGATTTTAATGCAACAGATTTACCTTTTTCTTTCTTCTGAGGTTCATCTTCCTCAAGCTCAATCTCATGGCTCCTCAGTGAGCTGATGAGTTCTTCTAGAGAGATCTTGTTCAGATCTTTAGCCATCTTCAAGGCAGTCACCATTGGTCTCCATCTGGTAGGCAGACTTCTGATGATTTTCTTTACATGATCTGACGTAGAATATCCCTTGTCCAGAACTTTCAGCCCAGTAGTGAGTATCTGAAATCTGGAGAACATGGCTTCAACAGATTCAGAGTCTTCCATTTTGAAGGCCTCATACTTCTGGATCAGAGCCAGAGCTTTTGTCTCCTTAACTTAAGAATTTCCCTCATGAGTCATTTTTAGGGATTCAAACATATCAAAAGCAGTCTCCCTGTTTGTAATTTTCTCATACTCTGTATGTGAAATTGCATTCAATAATATAGTCCTGGCTTTGTGGTAATTTCTGAAATCTTTCTTCTGAGCATCTGTCATAGATTTTCTGTCAATCTTCTTGCCATTCCCATCTATGGGATGGACATATCCATCTATGACTAGATCCCATAGATCAGCATCATATCCTAGGAAAAAACTCTCAATTCTGTCTTTCCAGTAGTCAAATTTCTCCCCATCAAACATTGGGGGTTTGGTGCTGATCCTATCCCTCTCTTCATATTTATTGTTAATATTGGATATTGAATTATCAGCCATGGTAACAAATAAATATATATCAAAGTATTTCTCTCTGGATCTTTACTGACACTGTTAAGTGGTAGCACACTATGAACCGGAGCTCTGATGCCAACTGAAGGTGAGATAATACTTAGAAGGGGGGCTTGAATAAGTATGAAAGATTAAGACTTAAAAATAATCACACAATTATTTTTATCCTGGTTCGTTTAAACAACTACTCCAGTCCACCCTTCCTAGAGTGATTTTCCTTTCTCAACAAGGACTTAATCCACTATTAAATCAAACTGATTACAATAGTAACACCTAAGAACAACTGTTCTTAGTCTTCTCAAGAGCTACTGATTCCAATTGAATCCTCTTAAGGAATAACCTTTACAATCAATGTAAATTAAATACAAGAGTATTAATGCTTCTATAAAGCTTTTATCACAACAGTGATTTTTCTCTTAAGTTTAAGTACAAAAGATTCTAAGAAGAATATGAAATAATGAGAGCTTAGAATAATATGATTTCTTTTCAGCAAATTGTGTAACTGAAGAATGTGGTGGAGTTCTCCTTTTATAGGCAGCTGATCCAAGGATGCTGAGCGTTGAAAAGAGAGTCCCAAAAAGGTCTGAGCCTTTTTGTCTTCACATCAAGTGACCTTTCCTAGAAGTAGATAGCACAGAAAAATCCTTTTTGTCTGTGTAAGTGTGTCTAGCACAAATGAGGAAAGAGACGTTGATTAACTCCAACGGATATATTCTTGAATATTTCTTCTTCAGTTTTCAGCAAGTTCTTCAGAGTCTGAATGGATCAGAGTCTTCAAATGATATTCAGAACTTTGCTGTATCAGAGTCTTCTGCAGCATGTGTGCTTTCAGCGTGTTGATCATCAGAGCATATTTGTCACAGAACTTCAGTACTTGGCAGCGTTGGTACTTTCAGAAACTTCTGTAGAATTATGCTTTGAGAACCTCTTCAAACAATATTTTTCTATGCTTCAGATGCTTCAGCTTCAGATGCTTCTGATTATCTTCAGATGCTTCTGACTGAGAATGTTCTGGAGCTTCTTGCTTCAGATCCTTCTGGAGACTACGCTCAGGATCTTCTGTAAAGAGCAATCAGATTCTTCTGTAAAATGCATCTGGCGCTTCAGAGTCAGGATAACTTCTTGTATACAACAGATTTGCTTGTAGAGAGTTAATTTCATATCAATCTGCAATAAAAACTCTCAAACAAATTTTAGAGTATATAATTCTTAAATATAAAATTTCCTAACAGTTATCATCAAAACAAAGAGTTATTATTAAGAACCAATCTGTGTTCTAACAATTATGTTTTTAAAGATGAAAGATTGTGAAGAACCCGTGCATGGGGAAGGACCAGAACCCGGATCTCAATGGGGTTTAGTTTTTGATGGAGCTGTCAACGCTCATGGAAAAGGGATAGGTGTTGTTATTGTGACTCCTCAAGGGACCCACTTCCCATTTACTTCCAGAGTAACATTCCAGTGTACTAATAATGAGGCTGAGTATGAAGCATGCATCATGGGTCTTGTGGAAGCAACAGATTTGAGAATTAAGAATTTGGATGTGTTTGGCGATTCTGCAGTGGTAATCAATCAAATCACTGGAGAGTGGATAACTCGACATGATAATTTGGTCCCATACAGAGATTATGCTAGAAGACTGTTACCGTTCTTTGATAGGGTCGAATTTCATCATATTCCTCGTGATGAGAACAGAATGGCAGATGCGTTGGCAACTCTAGCCTCGATGATTGTGGTAAACTTTTGGAATGAGTGTCCTCGGATTGAAGTAAAACGTCTTGACAGACCCGCCTACATCTTTTCCATCGAAGAAGTCGAAGATGGCAAACTCTGGTACCATGACATTGAAGTTTTCCTTAGAAGTCAAGAATATCCTTCGGGAGCTTCCAACAAGGATAAGAAAACTTTGAGAAGGTTGGCTGGAAATTTTCTTTTGAGTAACAATGTGTTGTACAAGCAGAATTTTGACATGATCTTGCTGAGGTGTGTGACAAACAAGAAGCAGATATGTTAATGATGGAAATTCACGAAGGATCTTTTGGCACCCATGCCAACGGACATGCTATGGCTAAGAAACTTTTAAGGGCTGGCTATTATTGGATCACGATGGAATCAGATTGTTACAAGTTTGCTAGAACATGTCACAAGTGTCAAATTTACGCGGATAAAATTCATGTGCCTCCAACTTTGTTGAATGTTATATCATCCCCGTGGCTGTTCTCTATGTGGGGACTTGATATGATTGACATGATAGAGCCGAAAGCATCTAATGGACACCGATTCATCTTGGTAGCCATTGATTATTTCACCAAGTGGGTCGAGGCGGCTTCCTACGCTAATGTAACTCGACATGTGGTTGTCAAATTTATCAAAAATCAGCTTATCTACCGATATGATGTGCCAAGCAGGATTATTACAGATAATGGATCCAATTTAAATAACAGAATGATGAAAGAACTATGCAAAGAATTCAAGATAGAGCATCACAACTCTTCTCCTTACAGACCAAAGATGAATGGGGCTGTTGAAGCCGCCAACAAGAATATCAAGAAGATCATTCAGAAGATGGTTGTTACTTATAAATACTGGCATGAGATGCTCCCATTCGCCTTGCATGGGTATCGTACGATGGTACGCACATCGACTGGGGAAACTCCATTTTCACTCATCTACGGGATGGAAGCAGTGCTCCCGATAGAAGTTGAGATTCCTTCTATGAGAACTTTGATGGATGCAAAGTTATCAGAAGCTGAATGGTACCAGAACAGGTATGATCAGTTGAACTTAATCGAAGAAAAGAGGATGGCTGTGATATGCCATGGGCAGTTATATCAGCAGAAGATGAAGAAGGCTTTTGATAAGATAGTTCGACCCCGTGTATTCAAAGAAGGTGACCTCGTGCTCAAGAAGATTCAGTCTTTCCTCACCGATGTTAGAGGAAAATGGGCCCCGAACTATGATGGACCGTACGTGGTAAGAAAGGTTTTGTCAGGAGGTGCTTTGATGTTAGCAACAATGGACGAAGAAGAGATCACTCGCCCTGTGAATACAGATGTCGTCAAGAAATATTTCGTTTAGAGCTCGAAGGGAGTTCTCATTCACTTAGGGAGAGCAAGTTGTTATTCCCTTGATGTAATCTCTATTATTTTCCAACACTGTAAAATTGGGGTCACGCCTTTCTGCTGACCACCATTCAATAAAGTTTCGCATTTATCAAAATCTTTTTTCTCGATAGCAAAATCCAAATTTGATTTAAACTTTTTCACTACTTCGTGTTTTACTCGGTATATGAATAACAAAGGGATGACCATGGACGTTTATTTCACCCATGAAAGAACGTCAATCATATATGTCTCTACAAGCAGATGATATTTATTTTATCCAGAGACGAGGTTGTTCACGTTCAAGATTTCCTTGCAAAGTGGTACGAGGTCTGTGGAGATTTGGCTTGGGTACCCTTCCGTTTGAGACGTTATTTTCGTCTCCCCCGGTCCGTCAGCATATGCATAGCATATAAGTAGATAGCATGGCATGTGCATTTTGTTTTCTTTATGTTTATTTTCTTCTGTCATCTTGGTCGTGGTCATCCCCAAGTGACTGGGTTTGTCTTCTCCCTCCAGGTAGATTTGTCAACTTTAGGCAGAAAAAGCACAATATTTCTACTTTCCCCATGATGTTCGACCCTCGTAGAAGATGGTCATTCCAGTACATTCAATTTGAGTTTATACCTCAATGGTCGAGTCTTACTTGATAGTTTTCTCTTCGGCTACTTCTCGAATTGAATCCTCGGCAATCACAGTGTGGATAATCTCTGATGTATGAACATAAGTGTACATTTATTTTGCACTTTATTCCCCAGGAAGAATATTTTCGAAGAATCTCTACGAAGATAGATAGTACTCCAACAATGTCACAGGTTTTTCTCAACAACCTACATTTGGACTGCAAACATCTCTTTATTTGAGCAACTCGTTTTGACCAGGATCTTATTCAAAACGATAAATGACAGTCTCTTCAGGACAATCTGCCCATCCCCAGTGAGTTCTTCAATATCATCAATTCGTCAAACGGCATCGCTTCGCAAATCCATCAAAGAAGTCCGCCAAATACATTGCAAGACACTTCTCCTTATTTGAGAATTCCCACCACAAATATTTCTCTTTAGTTGAGAGTCCACAATGATATACACTTCTACAGCTACAACAAAGGTACTCCCCAGGAACATATTCCCCAATGAGTTCATCACACAAATTTATTTCATCAAGAGGCATCTCCCCAGAGGATTCGAAGAAGTTCATCACATTAGTCTCCCTTTATGCGAGGAGACATACTTTACAACACAACCGGCTCGCATCTCTCTTGAAGATCCCCGATGAAGTTTCACAACCTCCAATACATTACAAGTTACATCTACAAAATTCTACAGTCTACAATATATTATGGCTCACAGCCAAGAAATTCTTACAATTTACAACACATTATGGCTCACAGCCAAGAAGTTCTACATCTACATTGACAGTTACATCTACAACATCTACAACGACATCTACAATCTTCAGCCAAACCCATTCGTGGATTCCAAATCACGAGGCATGGGGAAGCGTTTTTCAGAGCTAAGACCCGTTCGTGTATTCCAAATCACGAGGCATGGGGAGGCGTTTTTCAGAGCTAAGACCCGTTAGTGGATTCCAAATCACGAGGCGTGGGAAAGCATTTTTCAGAGCTAAGACCCGTTCATGGATTCCAAATCACGAGGCGTGGGGAAGCGTTTTTCAGAGCTAAGACCCGTTTGTGGGTTCCAAATCACGAGGCGTGGGGAAGCGTTTTTCAGAGCTAAGACTCGTTCGTGGATTCCAAATCACGAGGCGTGGGGAAGCGTTTTTCGGAGCTAAGACCCGTTCATGGTACCCAGACTATGAGGCGTGGGGAGGCGTTTTTCAGAACTAAGACCCGCTCATGGTACCCTGACCATGAGGCGTGGGGAGGTCTACACATTTTACTTTCGAAGACAACAAAAACAAAATAATACATGAAGAAAAAGAAAAAATACATAAATAAAGAAAAAAGAGAAAACAAAACAAAACCGAATTACTGATTCGATCATAGAATTCAACTTGGATATTACCGTCATCTGGATTGCTCCGTGGCAATAATAAGTTATCCTTCAATCACAAGTTTATCACCTATTGTCTAAATCGCCATATCCTAGGAGTATAAGTTATTGTTTTACTTTTGGTTGTTTCTCGTCCCCGTGGAGTCTCCTTTCGTTGAGCCTGTTCTTCCCGCGTGTCGTGTCTAGTTGTTCCCCTGTGATTGTCTTTTCCTCACAGGACTGTTTGTCTTGCATTTTCATATCATTGCATATCATTTGCATTCGGTGGCTTCTTAGGGCCAAAAAATCCGTGCAATGTTTGTATTTAATTCCCTACTATCTCGTCGAGACGGAGATTTCAATCTCCATATCTCCGGATAGAAGAAACTTAAATAGGGGCATCTGTCGCACCCTAATTTTTGACCGTAAGATACCACCTCTTTTTGCTCGTTTTCTGTTGATATTTGACTTTAACTTAACATTTATGTTTTTGCGACTAACAAACTTATGCAGATGCAATATTTTCAAGTGTGGATGATACTCATTCTCACAATCAAACACCACAAGGACATGATTAGTACATTTGGGTTTAAAGAGGCAAGACTCAGGCCTTTGAGATCCACCAGATTCAAGAATTTTGTGGCCGAGTTATAAAGTCCTTGAGTTTTATGCCATTACAATTACTCCAGAATTCATCAATTTGAAAGGGTCAAGTCTATTCCCTTTTTTTTAATATCAACTGGATCTACTTTGTTATTTTCTCATTACTATGTATAGGTGTTTGAACGAAGGCTGTTCTACATGGTGATTCAATTTATAACAAAGACAAAGGTGCAGAGGAAGTGAGGATTCATGGGTACATAATCCAAGCACAGTCAGATGGGGGTTTATAAGCCAATTTCATAATTAAATACAAATTAAAGCTTCTTTCTCCAAGTATCCCAGCTCAAAGAATTTCTTGTGTTCTTGTAATGTAAGTCGTTCACGGATGGAGAAATGGAATTAAAGTTCAATTTGAATATTATTACAAGTGGACCCTTAAGTTCAGTTCAATTGAGACCACATTCCATGAGGTTTATACCCTGAATTAAGTTCGAATGTTGTGACTTGTTTCAAGATTAATTGGTGAACCATAAAAGGCATGCCTCTCAGAGTTATTTCCCACTTTGGGAACCAAGTCTTTGAACGAGATCAAGCCATGTTCAATTTGGTTCTTGAGCCTTTGAATTATAAGCTTGAATTGCATTTGATACAGGGAGTTATGGTTTTAGTACAACATTCACAAGAAAACTAAGCAAATTGGGATCCACCAAGCAATTTGGGATCCACCACCACAAGACCTATAAGTCCCTTTGTCGATGGCCAGAAATTGCTCACGTGGTGTTCTGTTTCTCGGTAACGTTGCTGCCCTGCAATTTGTGTCTTGTAAATTGGACCATGGCATCTTCCACTTTGTCATAAGCACGTCTACTAGAATATGCAGCAGGGCTTTGAAAGACACATTCTTGGCACCAATTCAAAGCTTCCATTAACTAGCGCAAAGGTTCCTCCCGCGGGCGATTCGAAGACTACACTCCAAAGTGACAGTTCTCCCTGAAAGTCAAGATGCCAAATGAAAGGTTCAGTCTGTGATAAAACGCAATCGAAGCACTCAACCGTCAGCTTTGGATTAAAATCCCGGTAATTGCGTCAAAGCAATACAATTGCACAGGTTTAGAACTTACGTTGTAAAAGTCATTTATACCGAATTTTGCGTGAATTGTCAAGTCTGCATTAATCCCGGATAGATACATGAGAAGAATTAAGAACAAGTTAGAGAAGAAGAACCGCAAGCATATTCAACAGGAAATTAAAACAACAGACTGTTACCAACAATTGAGCTTTGGACGCACCAGACTTCTTTGCACCAGCTACTTGAAATTCACCCTGGGTTGTCCATCTTCTGGCCCAAATCATTCAATATCCAAGACATTGAATCTGGACAAACCATGACATTAAACACGATTAATTCAGGATATCACAAGTTGGAATTTCTCATTAACAGATTATTATTGCAATCAGACGAAAAGGGAAAGATTTCAAATTCTCTTCAAACTAAAACGGAAGGTTCTAACACAACAATCATGGCATTTAATCTGAATTTAAACACAGAGAATTCCCTTGAAGCCTATAAAAGGGAGTGATTGGAGACGAAGAGAAGGGAGGAATTCGTAAGCACCACAAGAGAAACCCTAAAATTTCATAACCTAAAAAAGTGAAGAAGAAGACTTATCCGTTTCAAGTCTCGAAGAAAGTCGTTGACGCCGGCGCTGCTTCAACCCTCGCTGTCTCGAATCCGCCACCATCGCCACCGAACCCTCGTGTTTTCTGGGTAAAATTATTTGTCTAAACTCATTTGATATGTGTTGTGTTTGTTGGTTTACAGGTCCACCACAAAAAAACGAAGAAGAAGCTCGGAGCTAATGGATTGATTGAAGAAGGAGAAGCCAATCGTGATTTGGGGGGGAAAGGGATTTAGGGTTTTTACTTTATTTTGTTTTTACCTGTTGTAACTCTGTAATCAGACACTACACACACATACCACACACCCCCCTAATCCTTTTGTTAACCACTAATCCTTCATTAACCCCACTAACCTCTAATTTAGCATGTTAATAATCTGCTATATTTAATTTAATCCCTAACCAATTCTAACTTAATTAAACTAAAAATTAATCTTTCTGTTAATCAGCAAAAATAATAATAACTAATCCTAAACCCCTTTTATCTATTTAATTAACATATAATTTTTAAAAAAAAAACTAAATCCCTTTTATAACCTATTTAAATTAGTTCCCTTTTATTTAATGTGTTAAAACTTTTTTTCAAATTAACATGTTTCTAAATCAATTGACTTTTTATTTAATTTAATCAGCTTTTTCTAATTAATCTATTCACCGAATCAACTTCCTTTTACTAATTATTTTGTCAATTTAATAATAATTTCATTCTCTTTCCTAACTTATTTATCTTTTAATAATGATATTATCCACACACACAAAAAAATCCTTTTTTAAAATAAAATTTGAATTTTAACAATAAACAACCTTTTTTAAACTATTTATTTAATAGGAAGACCCATTTCCTAATTTTTAATCAACTTATATTATTTGATAAGTTAGTAATTACTTAATTATAATTCTTCTACCCATAATCCAATCCATTTATAATCCAATATAATTTCACTAATAAAGTCTAATATGATTTCTCATAAAATCAACTCACAAAACTAATATACATTTTCGCCTAAAATCGATCATACCAAACCAATTCAACATTTTCTTACAAATTAATTCACCAAATAATACGACTTTTCTCAAGACAATTCAACCACCCTCCTCAAATCAATCTCACCATAATCAACCTAATTGTGCACACTCACGACACATTCACTCACTTACACCTTAACGCTTACATGCGTGTGTAGGGTTTTACTTTCCGCAATTTACATTAGCGTAATTTACTTTATCGCATCGCATTCCATCCAAAGGAAAAACCTACACATGAGTCAACACTTGTGTGTAGTGCACGTCATTTGCATCATGCTCCCCGTGATCCTTGATCCCATTCAAGTTGATCAATTAAGATAGATCCTACCCCATAGGAAGGACCTTCATCTTTACAACATAGAAAAACAAACAATCAACTCAAAATAACAAATATTCAAACACAATAGAGAATAAGGCGTTAATCATCTTAAGCGAGATAGAATCTCCACCCACATCAATACAATCAATATCGTAGGAACTTTGCCTTAAGAGAGATAGAGGCGTACCTCGTCGATCCATATCTGAGTACTTGAGCCCTTCTCTTAAGACGATGCAAAGACTATTTTCCTACAACTTGTGGCGGTTAAATCTCCCTTAAAATGATAACTCGTCTTTTCTCCTAAAATCAATCAATCAACTACCCTAAACCCGTAGGAACTTTGACCACAGTCAAAGATCTCCTCAAACCCTTTAGGGGAACTACAGATACTCTGAGTCCACTCCCGTAAGGATATGTAGGCATAAGATGCGACATCTTATCGAGTATACTTAGAAATAAACCACTAGGTCTCTCTCAATCATTAAGCAGATAAACCATAGCAATAAACAAACATAAAACAAAAGGTTCCTGTAGAGTACTACAGAAACTTAGGATGCTAGCACCTTTCCTAAGTTTAACCAACCCCCGAACCTATAACTCTCTAACCCTTGCATTTGCATTGCATTGTGGGAATTTCGATCTTTATCCCTTCCTTTGGACAAATCAAAGTTCGGTTGCAAATGAATTAAAGATTCAAACTAATCAATAGTTTGGTATCCGAATTTCACCGCGACAATGTGGAGGAAGTCATGAGGCTAATACGCAAAAGCGACTACAAGATAGTCGAGCACTTACAGCAGACACCTTCCAAAATTTCAATATTATCGCTGTTGTTGAGTTCCGAAGCTCACAGGAATGCATTGATGAAAGTATTGAGTACCGCTTTTATGCCTCAGGAAATATCAATGAATCAGCTTGAAGGGGTTGTTGGACATGTGAACATGGGAAATGGCCTTGGATTTACAGATCTAGACTTAACGCCAAGGGCCAGAAACCACAATTGTGCGCTGCACATTTCTGTTGAATGTAGAGGAGTGGTTATGTCTCATGTCCTTGTTGACACAGGGTCATCTTTGAATGTGCTGCCAAAGAAGGCACTTATGAAGCTGGATACTAGGGGAATCACCTGTACACCAAGTGACTTGGTTGTACGTGCTCTCGAATGTACTCATAGGTTTGTCTTCGGTGAGCTGACTTTGCCTATTCAAGTGGGCCCAGAGGTTTTCAACGTTGTTTTTTATATCATGGGCATTCAGCCCGCTTATAGTTATTTGTTAGGCAGACCATGGATCCACTCAGATGGGGTTGTTACATCGACTCTGCATCAGAAGCTGAAATACATGGTTGGTGGCAGTGTCGTGACAGTATGTGGAGAAGAGGACATCATGGTTAGTCACCTGTCTTCTTTCAAGTATATAGAGGTGGATGGGGAGATTCATGAAACCCTGTGTCAAGCGTTTGAAACCGTTCAATTGAAGGATAAGGCGCCGGGGGTGAGAAAAGAGCCTGAGGTGGCTATGTCTTCTTTCAAAGAAGTGGAGGCTGTGGTGCAAGCTGGCTCAGCCCAAGGATGGGGGCAGGTGATTGATATCCCTCAGAAGCAAGACAAATTCGGTCTAGGGTACCACCCATCGTCTTCACAAAGCATGTCGAAGTTCAAGGGGCCGATTAGGTTTACTAGTGGGGGTGTCTTCTTTGAGCAGCTTAATGTCATTTCTGATGATGAAGCTGGAGACAGTGACTGCGATATGGATGCCTAGATCAAGCCATGCCTCCCAGGACAGTGTCTATGCAACTGGTTTATCGAGGAATTTGTCCAAGTGGCCAATGAACAGTAATGCTTTTGTTTTTCAATTATTGTACGACCCTATGTTCTACTCGAAGCATAATGGTTTGTTATTTCAGGGCTTGTCTTGTTTATGTTTGAATATTGTTTCATCATTTAATCAAAGGGCGTTTTTCCATGAAAATTTTGAGATCTCTATTTTTCTTGTTTTATCTTTAAACAATAAAATGGCAATGTGTTTGTTTGCATATCATTTAAAGCACTTAACCATTTTCATTGTAGGTCTCATATCATTGCAGATGACACCGACCAAGAATCTTCTATGACTCGCTTCGACTTTGATAACCCGGTATTTCAAGCTGAAGAAGAGATTGATAAGGATGAAGACTTGCCCGAAGATCTAGCTAGACTCTTAAGACAAGAAGAAAAGGTCATTCTGCCTCATGAAGAAGAGATTGAAGTCGTCAACTTGGGTTCTGAAGAGGTTGTCAGAAATGTCAGGATAGGGGCTGCATTGCAAGAGGACATCAAGCAAAGGTTGATAGAGATGCTTCGAGAATACAGTGACATCTTTGCTTGGTCTTACGAAGATATGCCAGGACTTGACACTGACATTGTGGTTCATAGATTGCCACTTCGGGAAGAATGTCCACCCGTCAAGCAGAAGCTTAGGGGGACGAGACCAGACATGGCGGTAAAAATAAAAGAAGAAGTTCAAAAGCAGTTGGACGCTGGATTTTTAGCCGTGACAACTTACCTTCCGTGGGTCGCCAACATTGTACCTGTACCTAAGAAGGATGGTAAGGTACGGATGTGCGTTGATTATAGAGACTTGAATAGGGCGAGCCCAAAGGATGATTTCCCGCTCCCCATATTGACGTATTGGTCGATAATACGACTCAATTTTCAGTGTTTTCCTTCATGGATGGCTTCTCCGGTTATAATCATATAAAAATGGCACCGGTAGACATGGAGAAAATAACATTCATTACACCGTGGGGAACATTTTGCTATAAGGTGATGCCGTTTGAGTTGAAAAACGCAGGGGCAACTTATCAGCGGGCAATTGTGACTTTGTTTCATGATATGATTCATCATGAGATTGAGGTTTATGTTGATGACATGATTGCGATGTCCCAGACGGAGGAAGAGCATCTGGTCAATCTATTGAAGCTGTTTGAGAGGCTGAGGAAGTTCAAATTGAGGTTGAACCCAAATAAGTGCACTTTTGGAGTTCGGTCCGGAAAGTTATTGGGGTTTATCGTCAGCAAAAAAGGAATTGAGGTAGATCCTACAAAAATAAGAGCTATTCAAGAAATGCCAGCGCCGAAGACTGAAAAAGAGGTTTGTGGCTTCTTAGGGAGGTTGAACTACATCGCTCGGTTCATCTCTCATGTAACAGCCACGTGTGAACCAATGTTTAAATTGTTAAAGAAAGATCAAGCGGTTGTCTGGAACGAGAATTGTCAAAGAGCATTTGATAAAATAAAATAGTATTTGCAGGAGCCTCCGATACTGATACCCCCAGTGGCTGGAAGACTATTAATCATGTATTTAACGGATTTGGAGAATAGTATGGGTTGTGTTCTCGGTCAACACGACGAGACAGGAAGAAAAGAACATGCGATTTATTACTTGAGTAAGAAGTTCACCGATTGTGAGTCTCGTTACTCAATGCTTTAAAAAATGTGTTGCGCACTCGCTTCAACGGCCAAACGTTTAAGACAGTACATGCTCAATCATACAACCTTGCTAATTTCGAAGATGGATCCGATTAAATATATCTTTGAGAAGCAGGCACTTTCTTGAAGGATTTCCAGATGGAAAATGGTATTGACAGAATACGACATCCAGTACGTTTCCCAGAAAGCCATCAAAGGGAGTATTATGTCAGAATACCTTGTCGAACAACCAATTGATGATTACCAACCGATGAGATTTGAATTTCCTGACGAGGACATTATGCACTTGAAAGAAAAAGATTGTAATGAGCCATTACCCACTGAAGGACCAGAGAGGGGTTCTCAATGGCAGATGATATTCGATGGTGCAGTTAATTCATATGGTAGTGGAATTGGGGCAATTATCACAACTCCCCATGGAACTCATAATCCTTCCACTGCTAGATTAACTTTTCCTTGTACCAACAATGAAGCTGAGTACGAAGCATGTATCATGGGTTTGGAATAAGCTATTGATATGAGGATCAAGAATCTCGATGTATATGGCGATTCAGCATTAGTTGTGAACCAAATCGAAGGAGAATGGGAAACTCGACAGCCCACTCTGATCCCTTACAAGGATTATGCAAGAAGACTGTTACCATTTTTCGATCGTATAGACTTCCACCATGTGCCAAGAGCAGAGAATCAAATGGCAGACGCTTTGGCTACACTTTCTTCAATGTACAAGGTCAATTTTTGGAATGAAGCGCCAAGGACTGTTATCTCACACCTCGACAGGCCCGTTTTCATTTTTGCCATTGAGGGAGCTTCCGATGGTAAACTGTGGTTCCATGACATCCAGAATTTCCTTAAGAACCAAGAGTATCCACCAGGGGCATCAACCCAGGATAAGAAAACTCTTAGGAGATTGTCTGGAAACTTCTACCTCAACCTAGATGGTGTGCTGTATAGAAGGAATCATGATCTGGTAATACTCAGGTGTGTGGACGAAAAAGAAGGAAGTTTGCTTATGGAAGAGGTCCACGAGGGTAATTTTGGCACGCATGCCGGCGGACATGCCATGACCCGGAAGATATTACGAGCTGGTTATTTTTGGCTAACAATGGAATTGAATTGTTTCAAATTCGCGAAGAGATGCCATAAATGCAAGATTTATGCTGATAAGATTCATGTGCCGCCGTGCCCGTTGAATGTAATGTCATCCCCTTGGCCGTTCTCCATGTGGGGCATCGATATGATTGGAAAGATCGAGCCCACTGCTTCCAACGGACACCGTTTTATCCTGGTAGCTATCGATTACTTCACCAAGTGGGTGGAGGCAGCTTCGTACGCTAATGTGACCAAGCAGGTAGTAGCAAGATTCATCAAGCGAGTCATAGAGGAATCAGCTCATGGTGTTTGTCTGTGCCACATTGCCGACATTACTGTACTTTTTGTAAAATGTGTACTTTTGTATTTGCTTTTATGCATACTTATAGTTTTGCGCAGCTTCCTCTTTTCAGGAGTTGCATCTGTTGTAAAACTTTGCCTATTCACAGGCCGATTATCAATAAACATATACTATTCAGTACTTGTCTGTGTGTTTTGTTTTTATGTTTTTACTGTTTTGTTTGTGAAAAACGCCCGATATTTTTGATGAACTTGCATACATAAACATGCAGACCTTGGCCAATAATTACTAAAACTTTGATATTAATTGAACAGTGTCACAGATGATGACCAAAATAGTCTTGTTGTATAGGACGTCTTGTCTGTTTATCTTTTGCAGGGTTGTTGCCCTTGGGGCAAGGTTTGATGAATATGGATGGATTCATCTGTTCCCTAGACGATGTTGTTCTCCAGCAAGATAGTTGCATCTCTATCCCAGTAGAGTTGTATGGAGTGTTTAGCATGCCCCTGGCAGTTTACCAGTGCGCTCTTAATCCTCCACAGAGTACGAGTATGTGCTTACTCCCCAGCGAGTCGAGATTCGGGCGTATCCCCACAGAGTAGGTGCCAAGTTTTCCCCAGCAGTGGCCTGTTACTTTTCCCTCTCATTCAGTTTGATTGTAGAAACTCAACTTCCAGCAGTGCAGACTGAGGCCTCCGGCAGTTAAATCTTTGTTCCCCAAGATAGTTGCGTCTTGGAAGGCCGTTCAGGGCACTGTTTATTCTCCATCAGGTAAAATAAGTTGTTTAGCCTGGATGTTTTAAGTACTCGGTGAGTTATCGGTTCCTCAGGAAGTTGTGTTCCGGAGAGTCAGTCCGGGCTTTTCCTCAGCAAGTAGTGATCTGCATCCTCGTTTGAGTATGGATTTTCTATTCTTATATGAGCTTTATCCCTGGCAAGGGAGACTGTCAAGGCCTTTTTTCGTTTCGTTGTAAGTCCAATCGTTATTGGCATGGGTGAGCTTTTCCCTGCAGGGTTGTTTGTTGTTCCTGACAGGATGGTTTTTGTTTCCCTAACATTTACTTTGTTGTTTCAGTTCCGTTGCATCTGCATGTGTGCATAGCATCTATCCAAACGCGTAGCATTTCCATTTCATATGGAGCATTACGCCATTTTCAAACATTTTATATGTGAAACATAGACCAGGTTGTTATCTCTTTGTTTCAGGTGTATCTTCGGAGGTTTGATCTTCTCTTTTGGTATCCAGACCATGTGATTTCACTGAGCCCACGTGGTATCCAGACCCCGGCTCATGTTTTTCCCAGCAGTATCTTCGGATCTGAGTGGATCATGATAAATATGTGTGATGTACCTCTTAGCCCTGTATGGTATCCAGACCATGGCAATTCGTGATGATCTCCTTCTCTCGTTGAGTATCCAGACTCTGGCCCGTACCCAGTTGATGAGGTTTTCCTTTTTCCGTCGAGTATCCAGACTCCGGTAAAGATGGTTGTGGTATCTAGATCACGGTGATTGATATTATTATGCTTTCTCCGTCGAGTATCCAGACTCCGGTAAAGTCAGTTGGGTATCTAGACCTTGATAAATTTTGTGGTTATACTCCTTGTCCGTTGAATATCCAGATTCCGTTAAGTTTTTGATTGATGGTATATTGTTTTGTCCGTAGAGTGTCCAAACTTTGGTCAGTTCCGTTGAGTATCCAGACTCTGGTAATTTTCCAACAGGTTTTTCTTGATCCGTTGAGTATCCAGACTCCTGTCAAATTCCCTTGTGATGTCCAGATCACAGCAAGTGTATTTGTGTTCTTTTTGCCTTATGGTATCCAGACCATGGCTTATGCTCGTTTTATTACGCTTTCTCCGTTGAGTATCCAGATTCCAGTAAAGTCAGTTGGGTATCCAGACCTTGATGAATCTTGTTTGTACTCTATCCATTGAGTATCCAGACTCCGATAAAGGCAGTTATGGTATCCAAACCATGTTAGTAATTGTTGTTATCTTCTATCGCCGTGTGGTATCCAGACCTTGGCACCTAATGTCTTTCTCAGCCCATGTGGTATCCAGACCACAACTCGTATCATTTCCCAGCAACGTCGTTTGACTCGAACTCGTAGGATATCCAGATCCTGATGAATATATTTCTTTTGCATTGAGCATCCAGGCTCAGATTATTAAGTATCCAGACTCAGATTTATTAACCGAGTATCCAGACTTAGGTTATTTACATAGAGCATCCAGGCTCAGATTGCATTGAGCATCCAGCCTTAGGTTATTGAGTATCCAGACTCATATTTATTAACCGAGTATCCATACTTAGGTTATTTGCATAGAGCATCTAGGCTCAGATTGCATTGAGCATCCAGGCTCAAATTATTGAGTATCCAGACTCAGATTTATTAACCGAGTATTCAGACTCAAGTTATTTGCATTGAGTATCCAGGCTCAGGTTTGTTTCTCCGAGCAGTCAGGCTCCGTTTATTGAGTATCCAGTCTCAGATTTGTGTTGTTGAGCATTCAGGCTTTGATTTTTGTGGAGTACCCAAACTCCAATAACTTGGATTGTTACTTTTTTTCCAGTATGGTATCCAGACCATGGCACCGCTTTCGACGTTTGTATTCTCTTTCCCCAACAGGGTGGCTTTGAGATCAGTACTGCCGTATTCGGATTTTCTGCGGTTGGCAAATTTCCAGGTTCTTTGGTATTCAACCATCTTTTACCTTGATTGCGTGAAAGCCGTTCGCTTTTCACTCATTCAGGTCCAAGTCGTTTGAATAGGGGCGGTTGTTGCACCCCAAAATTTGCTCAACATTTTCTTCACTTGGTTTATGTTTCATTTCATTTCATTTTTGTTCTAGCATTTATATTGCATAACATATTTCATTTTACAGGGGATCAATAGGTTATGCATAGCAAGATAGGTCTTCTCAGAGCATTGAACCTAAGCAAGGATTGTTACTCAAGCTTGAATGGTCATCAGGACATCTTGAATTGGTCAATGCCTTGTAAAAGGATAGATGGATGTGTGTGGGTCAGCTCCTAACTTGAAGGCCAACTGGAGAGCATCAGGAGATTGTGAGTGCATGATTTTGGGTATGAGATGTTGAGGGAGCTCATTGAGTGCCTTAAGGGTCATTGTGGAGCTTATTCAAGTTGTTGTGTGAAGTGGAACCAGCCATAGTTGAAAGTGTTGCAATTAGGGTTTTCATCTGGCAAATCCTCAATCAATTGTGCAATTGAAGGATATTAAAACTCAATTAAAAGTTTCTATGGTCATGGGATGTTTTTCTAAGACATATGAGACATCATTTCAAGTTCAATTCATCAAGGGTTAAGTGTGTGAGAAGTTACTAAATTAGGGTTCTCAAGATAAAATTTCCTATTTAGTGCCTGACTTCAAGGCCACCTACCTCACGATACAAGTCTCATCTCAACTTTTGGCCAACATGAAACTTGTAGAGCATGTTCTTAGATTTCTTTTGAGTACTATAAGTCCTTGATTGGATTTATAGAACTCAAGTTATGATCCAGACAAGTTACAGGTCATCAGAGGGATGTGATTTTGGTCAACAAAAGTCAACCAAATTCCAAGCCATTTTTGACCTAGAAGGATGTTTCTACTCAACTTTTGGCCAACATGAAAGTTGTAGGTATTGGTCTTAACTTTCCAAATTGTACTAGAAGTCTTTCATCTGATTTATAGAACTCAAGTTATGAGTGTTACAAGTCAGGGGTATTTTGGGAAAGTAAGATTATAGGTCATAAAATTATAGGTCCATTTCACCAACTTAGGTACTTCAAATGGAAATCTTTTCAACATGAAACTTGCTCCAAATAGGGACATTTGCATAACCAAATCATCTCTTGTCATGGTAGGGGCTTGGGTTGAAGATTTGGGGTTTGAATTTTTCATAAAGAAGGCTTGAAATGAAAATCGTTTTTGGATCTACATCCAATTTCAAGCCAAATTGAGTTGATTAAAAGCATCCTCAAGGCATTTGGAAGGATTCTGGTTGGTTTCTTCAGAGTTTCAACTCAAGACAAGACCCAGTGGAGGTGCTCCACTAGGTAAATTCGAAATCACTATATCTCTCATTTTAAGCCTTGATTTTGCACCATTTTTGCATTCTTGAGACATAGAAATAATATAGATTGATAATGGATAAAATGAATTGGCATTTGGTGTGCTTTCAGTGTGATGCATTTTTCTTATTGTTTGAATTTTGAGGTATTCTTGAGCTTTCAGAGCAAATGAGATATGGATTTGAACTCCTTGTGAGTTGTAGTTGCATTCTGGACAGTTTGGTTGCTTAATTTTAAGTTTCACAGTTTGTGCACTTTTCACATTTGTCTTCGATTTGGCTTATTTGTTGCTCAAAAAGGAAAATTATGGTTGGATTTGAGTTCCCCTTGATCCGTAGATGAGTTTGCACTTAAATTTCATTGGATTTGATCCGTAGATGAGTTCCCCTTCGATTTGGCTTATCTGTTGACCCAATGCACACAATCTGTTTATTTTTCTGAATTTTTTGCAAGCGCCTGGGCTTCATGTGCTATTCAAACCCCCTTTTGAGCCCATTTAATCTTTTTAACTGAATTTATTTCTATTTGCATCGTGTGTTCTTATTTGTTTTTTTTTGTTTTATTATTTTATTTTATTTTATTTCTGTTTTGCTTTTAATCATTTAAAAATAACTCCAAATATCATAAAATTCCACAAAAATACTTTTAAGACACTTTAATGTGTTAAATATTTTTTTGTTATTTTTATTTTTATTTTTGAATTAAAATGGAATTAAATGCTTGGAGTTGTTTTTAAATTGATTTTATTTGCTCCTTTTGTGTTCTTGCTTTGTTTGTGGACCAATCTTTTTCTCCAATGATTGAGACGTTTTTCTCATGTGAATGATTAATTGGAGAGTCTTATAGGATGATTTTGGCCTTGGTTTATTGCATTTTTGTTTGACTTTTGTTGCTTGCCCTTTGACCCTCGATTTTCCCATTTCAAAGTGGTACATCTTGAATTCAATTTTCTTTTGATGGTGCTTTGAGGGGATATTGGCCTTGTGCCTTTGGCTTATGTTTGCCAATTTGTATGGATGTCTTGTGCTTTTTATTTGGGATTTTTTTAACCTTTTTCCTAATTTTGAGTTGACTTGCAAGTCAAGTCATCTCCAAGGAAGGTTCCTACATTCATCTTGACCTAGTTTGACTTAGATATGACATTTTTGGATCCTTTGAGCTTGCAATGCCTTGTAATTCATGTTGTTAACATGTTAAGCATGTTTTTGGTTCAATTTTAGGTCATGACACTTCTTTTTACTTGTTCATTTGTGTTCATCCTTTGAATCTTTTGAGTGTGGTTTCTATGTGGTGTCTTCTTGCCTTTCCTTTATGCATATGCTTGTCTCCTCTTGTGTTATGATTGCTTTTGCATTTATGCACTCTCTCCTCAACCTCCATTCTGTCCTATGACTTTGGAATGTTACTTAAGGTTGCTTGGTTCCTCCTGAGGAGGAACTTGAAGTTCACCTAAAGTAATGAATCCATGAGGACTTTTTCCCATTGTTTTGTTACTTGTCTTTGATGCATCTTTCTCCCTTTCCTTTTTGCATCTTCATGTGCATGCTTGGTTGAGATGGGCTTGTGGCGGCTACTGCCCCGCACATGATTTCCTCCCACTTTCATCCTTTGTATTCTTACTTGTGCATTTGTGTTTGCATCCTTCATTTTCATTGTTTCTTTTATGGTTTCTTCTTCTTATTTTGTCTTCCTTCCCTTAGGATTTCTAACCTCTGTTGAACAAGAGAGGTTATGATAGACATTAGGGTTTTAACCATGCATGATAACATTAGGTAGATGTTTCCCTTTTTGTAATCTCAACTTTAGGTGCACTTTGCATGACAACCTTTAGGGTTTGGTCTAGTCTCCCTCTAGTTTGTCCCTTTCTCTTCTCATCTTCAAACAACTTCAATCCACTTAATAAAGGGTGACAAGAGCCTTAAGCCATTTGGGAAATGATGATTGGGTGGTTTCCTCTAAATTATCTAGAATGTTAGTGTATGTCCTTCGAACGATATACGAAGCATTCACTCCTAGATCATAGTCTTTAGTGCAACATAAGTTACTAACCAAATTCAAAATATTTCTTCCTTAAAAAACACAAAAAACACTTCAAACCTTTTTCATCCTTCGGGATCTTAATCAGGAAAACCTTTTTCATAAACAAGAGTGTTGCTAACTTTCAGTCCTATCGCCAACGGTAACGCCTAAGTCTCCAATGGCCGAGCTGCATACACCAACTGCTAGAACTGTCTGTTAACCCTACTCGGGTAAAACTTTTGAACAGCCTGTGTTCTCGTAAGCCCGAACTACGTTTGCTCTGATCTTTCATACCAGATGAAAGTACGTAGGCATAAGACG
This sequence comes from Lathyrus sativus, assembly GCA_963859935.3. NCBI lineage: Eukaryota > Viridiplantae > Streptophyta > Magnoliopsida > Fabales > Fabaceae > Lathyrus > Lathyrus sativus. The sequence goes on along the minus strand of OZ012740.1, from coordinate 275,999,148 downwards.
CGACGTCTTAGCAAGAAACCTCCCCCTTTCTTTAGCCGTAGTTAAGTGAACTACGTTGACTCTAACTTTCCCATTGCACGAGGGAGTACGTAGGTACAGAGCAGCGATTCTCTACCGAGTCAGTCTTTTTTTCGTTTTCTTTTGTCCATAAGCCTTTAGCTAGATAGTATCAATACACCCTTTTAGATAGACAACACATGTGTGGATCCCGTCGAGTACGACGGACGTGAAGGGTGCTCATACCTTCCCCTTGCATAACCGACTCTCGAACCTAGGACTTGGTTGTGATGACCTCGTTTTTTCCCGTTTTTCGTCAGGTTTTTCTGATCGTCTCCTTTCCCTCTCTTTGGGATAAATAACGATAGGTGGCGACTCTGTTAGTCATTGCCGGCCTCCTTTTTCGCAGTAGCGACAATATGAAACTTGAAAAATATGGGTTCATGCTTGCTCATTTTGGGTAAAATCTTGTGTGGTCATGTGATGATGTTAGAATGGTATCAAAAGATCAAAAATAATCTCATTTGGTGACTTGGAATGTAAGAAAATCACATTGTATCCATAATCCATGTTTTCATGCTCATCATGCCTTAATAGTATCACCAATCATCAAAGACCATGAATTTTGGGATCATGATAGAGCTAAGGTCTTATCAAACAAGTTTCATGTGGCAAGAATTTGGATTTGAAGTCTTGAAGTTCATGAATTTGGTCCTTGAAATTAATGACTTAAAACTAGGTTTCCAAAAATAACCTTGACTTGGATTGATCATAACTAGAGCTTCACACATGAGGATTATGAGTTCTAACACTTTTTGGAAAGCTTAGACAACAAGGAACAACTCTCATGTTTGTTGAAGAATGAGGAAAAGCTTGATTCCATGTGAAAAATTCCTTGGAAGTGAGTTTCCCTTGAGTGCCTCTAAATTCTCTTCATTTTGTAACACCAACTTGTAGACATCATAACTTGAGATGTATGAATCCAATGGGAGAGTTTTTGTACTTAAAATAAATCTTGAAAGATGAGGAAAAAGTCTCATGTTTGATGGAAGATGAGATGGGACTTGCATCATAGTGAGAATTGTCATTGAAGTTATATGCCAAAAGAGGGGATTTTACACTGAGAATCATCTGAAACCCTAACTTAGCAACTTCTTGAAATCTTGAATCTCTTTAACCTAGCTTCCATGTGACAATTGAGATGACCTAGGATGACTTCTCATGGCTTCAATGATCAAGAATCAAGCCTTGAGCTCTCTCTAATCCTTAGTTGACTTTTGTTGACTAGATGAAACCCTAACACCCTATCCATTGACTGAGGTTCTTGCAAATGGTTTGTGTAATCATATGCCCCCATAGAGAACCCTCAAGGTGTACATTGAGCTCTTGAACCATGTCTCATCCAAAGAAATATCCATATGCCTTTAATCATCCTCAAGATAGGAGGAGATTACCAAACACATACTTTCTCTCCTCAAGAAGCTTTGGGACCAACTCTGATGATAATGAAGACTTGGTGACCTGAAATTGCACCCTTGTCTGAGCTTTGAGCATGGAGATTCTCTCTTGAGTATTAAATATAACATCTTGATCCCCTGTCTAGAACCAATGCTATGCACAAATGCTAATGCAAGATGCTATAAAACATAAGCCAAGATAGAAGAAAAGGTTGGGAAAATTTTGGGGTGCAACAGCTGCCCCTATTCAATCGAATTGGACTTGAAGGTATGAAAAGCAACCGCTTTTAACATTCAAGGTAAAAGGTGATTGAATACAAAAAGAACCTAGAAATTTGCATCCTGCGGGATGGTACATCAAAGAGCTTGCCAGCCGAAAGTGGACTTAAAAGCGACGGGTATAAACTAAGAATTGGGATGACCGAAACAGTAACTGATCAAAATGATAACAGGGGCCACCAATTAAAAGTCAGGATTTCCAGTGGATTGTGTCGCTTCCGCGAAAATAAGGTGCCGGCAAAACAGAAGATTCGCCACCTTTCGTTATTTATCCCTCAGAACGGGAAAGGAAACGATCGGAAAAACCTGACGAAAAAGGTATAAGACAAGGTCATCGCAACCGTTGTCTGGGTTCGGGAGTCGGTTACGCAAGGGGAAGGTATTAGCACCCCTCACGTCCGTCGTACTCGACGGGATCCACGCTTGTTGTGTTTACTGGACGAGTTGGTTTATCTATCTACCTATCAAGGCTGGCTTAAACAGAAAAGAAAATGACTCGGCAAAGCGTCGCGCTTTATGCCTACGTATTCTCATCAGAGAATGAGAAATCAGAGTCAACGTAGTTCGACCTACAACGGGTTACGGGGAAGGTGGCTCGCCAATACGTCAGTATTGTGCCTACGTACTCTCAACAGGTATGAGAGATCAGAGCTTACGTAGTTCGGGATAATATGGATTACGGGTTTAGATTCATCTATTTTATTGAGTAGGGTTAAACAGCAGTTCCAGTAGTTAGGGACGAAGCCTGTTTGCGTTGGCGCTGAAGTTTAACGACACTCTTTTCTTCAGAAAAGCTTTCCTTTGAATTACGGGCCCACGGGGTAAAAAGGTTTGAAGTTTGTTTTCTGTCTTTTACGGAAGAAGTGTTTTTTATTGTGTTTGCAATTTCAATCGCACTAAAGACTATGACCTGAGAGTGAATGTGTCGCATGTCACCCAAAGGGTGCCATACTAAACATCCAGACTGTTGAGAAGAAACTCTCAGACAATCCTTTCTCAAATAGCTTAAGGCTCGTAACGTACGAAAGAAATCATTCATGATTACTGTATCTTAAGCTGTTTTAAGATGAGAAGAGAGAGGCTCAACTACAGGGAGACTATCAAGTCCTACTGTTGTCATGCCAAGGATTCATCCTATAGTTGAGGTTTGAAACAGGGAACTCCTAGAAGTTATCATGCAATGGTTTCAACCTAAAGTTCTGTCATCATTTCCTTATCAAAGGAAATGAGAGTCCTAAGGGGATCATGTCAATGATAAACAGAAACAGATAAAGCATGAGCTTAAACAGTAGACAGATATACGACTGTAAAATGCATACAATGCAAGTGAGGGAGGAAATGTGTGTGGGGCAGCAGCCTCCACAAGCTCATCTCAACCTCAAGCCAGAATGAATAACAGCAATCATACAGAAAAAGAACATGCTATCAAGCAGAATATAAGAGACTGTAATCATACAGAAGAAAAATGAAAATGTTGTCAAGCAAAATAAACCATATGGGCAAGGGAGCAGGGCTCTACCGAATACCCGCAAGCAAAGCCATACAGTAACAATACAAGCAGAGGGAGCAACTCAACCTCTAGTGCAATCATGCTTCTAGATTAAAGTCGGTCTAGATATGAACTTATTCTAATGCATCAAGCAAGTCAAACAAGTCACATCAGCATAGAAAAGAAAACAGACAAGAAAGCAGATCAACAACTCCCTCTTTCAATTCCAAGCTTCAGCTCTTCTGTCCTCAACTCAGTCTTCAGATTTCAACCACCCCTCAAGGCTATCATCTTTCATGACAAGTATAAACTTTCTTCTCCAGGTCTCAACCCATCAACAATGTAAGTATCAACTTATCTTTTATTCCTCAAGTCTCAGCTCTACACTCAATCTCAATTGAATCCTCTTCATAAGTATCAACTTAGTCTTCAAGCTTCAGCTCTCTTTGCTTCACCAGTATCAACTTGGTCTTCATCTCCTACAAGCTTCAGCTTCTCAGAGTAATCTTCAATCATCTAGAAGTGTCAACTTCACCCTTCAATTCTTTAAGCCTCAGCTTTTCACTCAATCTGAATGGAATCTTCAAGTATCAACTTGATCTTCTTGCTATTCAAGCTTCAGCTGCAATGGCAATGCTCAAGGAATCATCCTCTTCCACACTCTTCAATGAAGTCCTCATCTTCAACCTCAAGTCCAACATCTTTCAAGATACTCCAACCAGAAGACAATTGATTTAACAGGATGAGTGGAAATGATAGACAGCTTACTGACAACCAAAGGAAGCCTGTAAGGGTTCATCATCATGAGAGACTGGTTCCCTCAAAGTTCTACTTCCCAGATAAAGCCACTCATCCTTCCAAAGGAGGGATGTGAATATCTGAGAAGGACTTCTAGTCATTGGGAGGAATGGAAGCACAGGATGCTTTCCATGTTTGTGAAAGAAATCATTCTAACTATAAGGCTCTCCATATGTCTCCTATCTCCTAACCTTCATCAGACACCTTCAGGCACCAACAAGTCCAAAGCTCCAAGCAACTTCAATCATCCTCACCTTGTCTTCAACTTGTCTTCAATCTTAACCAAAGGCAAACAAAGCACAAACCCTAATCTAAGGGGACTAAAGCAATTAAACTAGTTGAATTAGTAAGTTAGGATCACCTAAAACCTAGTACTAAAGTTAGTCCTAACTAAAATACTAAAACCAATTGTAAAATACTACAAAAATTACTATGGGAACCTATGACAATCATGACTCTACCACATTAATTTCAGAGATCAAATCATCAAATTAGACCTAGAACTAAATCCTACATTACAAGGTATCAAACCTAAACCCTAAAAGGAAGCACCTAAATATCAATCTAGAAAGCACACCTATTTTCATCACAAAAATGTGAGAAAAATTCTATGGGATCATACATGTCTACCCTAATCACACACAAAAAATTAGCCCAAGAATCATCACCAACTAATCACACAAAATTCCACAAAATTATGTATCAAACATAACCATTTTAATATCAATTAAAATGTAAAATTCTCATTAAATCAGAAAATGCATGAAATGAAAATATTTTTTCTCTAAAAAATACTAGACTCAATCATGAGTAAAATGTAAAAAGAATGGGGTTAATTGGATTAATTTTCAATTTATTATGAATTTTTCAAGAACCATAGATAAAATGAAAATTAAAAGAAAATCAAATTAAAATAATAACACGCACGGTGTGGATAGCAACAAAACACATTACAAATCATGGGTTGGGCCTTCAGGGGGGTGTGGATAGCATTTAGTTCACTAAGCCCAAAACCAGCTACTAAATGAAACGCAGAGTTTCATTTATTCTGATCCTTCACAACTGAACTTTAAAATATGGCCATTGGATCAAGCTTCTAGTCAAAGTCCAACCATCATCCAATGGTGCTAACATCATCTTCAACCTTTTCAAACCTCTGCAACTCGCGCCCAGCTCCGGCCACCACCGGTGGTGCTCCGGTCGTCTTCTTCAACCCTAGTCTTCTCTACATGCCTCCATTGCAAATGGTCAAAACATGAATCTTATCCCAAATCTTGTCACGAGTTCAACCATACCCTTAACTTCCTCTGAAACCTCAAGATTCACCATATCCAATCCTCAACCGAAAATGGTAATTCCCCTATTTTATCTCTAATTCTCCAATTAACTATCTAAAATCCATCCTACACCATTCTACAATGAATCTAACACCTTACTTCAACCTAATTCTACCTAAATCATGCTATAGGAAGAAAGTTACCAACCTGAAAATCTTGGATGAACAGATGCACCAAACCTTCAATTCAAGCTCTCTAATCTTTCAGACACGATCAATGAACCCCCTCTTTGCTTCTGTATGCAAAAGAACCAGTTGAAAGTGCTTGAATCTTGAAACCCGATGGTGAGTTGCAGGTGAAAAATTCTGACTTCAAGAGCACCAATTAGCCACGAATCCTTCTTGATTATGATCTGGAATCACTCCTTGGCATCCATGGAAGAAGTTTCAATCAAGAAAATGGATGGAAAATGAAGAATTTGGTGAAACCGATTGCACTTGCAAGCTATGAAATTTCAATCTCAATCTATGATCTATCCTTCAATCATCACCAACCTCTTCAATGGATCATCTCTACTCAATATATAGATGATGTTTGGATGATTTAGAACCCTCTAGATCCTTCTAATGAGTTTCCACTTCTCATGTCATGAGATTTTCAACCATGTATCATGATATGCACAAACCTTGCAAACAGCTTGGAATTCATCTCATTCACTTTCAATTTCTCCCCTAGTGACATTTTGGAAGAGTTTAGCTTGCCAATGGCCTTGCTCATGCCTTGATTCTATGTTTTGCACTTGTTACTTAATATGCAAGTAACCACTTTCCAAAGCAAGTCCACAAATTGAATCTCAACTCAAAAATGTGGCTAAACCAATGTTCTTAAAATGTTTTCTAGATTCAAAATGATATATTACATGCCATTTTTTGGATGTGTAGGTTGAAAATATCAATTTCCAACTTTGGTTTATTTAACTTATGCCCTTATTTTAGGTCATTTTTACAACTTTGAGCTACAAGCATTTCCAACATCTCATGACCTCCTTACTAGCCTTAAAACATCATTTTGAACAAGTTTGATGTTGAAGATTTTTCCATTTGAAGCTTGGAAATAGGAGTTATAGCTTTATACTTGAAATAACCTGTAATCTCCAAATGACCAAAATGCCCTTGACTTGTCAAAACCATAACTTGAGTTCTAAAAATCCTATCAAGGACTTCTAGTACTCTATAGAAAGCTAAGAAGATAAGTAACAACATTCATGTTAACCAAAAGTTCATAGGAATCATCCTTCTTGGGAAAAAGGTTCATGCAAGTTGGGTAACTTTCAAGCCCCCAAATTCACATACCTCAAATGACCTGTAACTTGTCAAAGTCATAACTTGAGCTCTACAAATCCTATCAAGGACTTATAGTACTCAAATTAAAGCTAAGAATAATCTCTACAACATTCATTTTGGGGGTAAGATGAGATGACAATCACATATTGAGCTAAACTGCCTTGAAGATAGGGGTCAAACTAGGGGATTTTACACTGTCAAGCCTTAGAAACCCTAGCTTGAAACTTCTCAACCTCTTCAATCATGATGAGTTGACCTTGGAATCATCCTTATGACATTTCAATGCATCAATCCATGATCACATGTCCCTTGAATTAGGTATCAACCCTCTCCAAATCATAAGTTGACCTAGGGTTGACCCAGTCAAACCCTAATTACACCACTCATGGTTGGGTCCTCTTAATCTTGCACAATGACATGTCTAGGCCTCATGATGGCTTCCAAGACATCTCATAAGCTCTCTCAAGGCTTCAAGTCCACATTCTTGGCTTCAGAATCATCTGATGGCTCCCACAACTCTCAAGTTAGGAGGCACACAACCTTGGTTTCAACCACTCTCTCTGAGGATCTTTTGACTTCTCTAACAAAGATATCTACCCTTGAACACTTGAATAACCTTCTTAGCTAGCTTCAAACTCTTGTATAGCTCTTGGTTGGTAATCATACCTCTTGATCTCCTGCATACATGTCAATGAAATGCAAATGATAATGCTAATGTGAATGAAATGAAACATAAGCTAGGTAAAGAAATGTTGGTCAAATTTTGGGGTGCAACAGCTGCCCCTATTCAAACGGCTTGAACCTGACTGGGTGAGAAGCGAACGGCTCTCAACCAATCAAGGTGCGAGACGGTTGAATACCGACAAACCCGGAAATTTGCCAACTGCACAAGTACACGATACTCTGATGGGAACAAATCTTCGAAAACTGAAATACTAGTTACACGACAACTAGCTGGGGAATGGGTCACACGGTAACCAGTGATACATGATCGATCATGCCGTCAGGCACTAAGATTCCTCGGGACTCATCAGGTTGACAATCAAGTTAATCATGCCATCGGGCATTCAAAGAAATTTTCAGGCATCAGCCGGACTTCGTCACTAAGTCGGGAATAGAATTCTCGGTCAATCATGAACCAATTGGGGATATCCAAACCTCTACCATCAGGCACTCTGCTTCAGCTGAGGGAACTGCTTCGTCAATACGGTTGGACTTCAATCATCAAGTCTTCAAGGGAAGTTTCAACTTCGCTGTTCAGAAACCTGCTGGGGATGACGCATCTCCGCTGGGGATTCTGGAGAACTATCAAGTAACTCTGCTTCGGGGGTCCGGAAATCATTCTGGGTGACTCATCTCTGCAGAGGAAATCAAGAATCATCTTGAACAAATAACTCCGTGGGGACTTCAAGAATCATCCCGCACCCATAACTCTGCTAGAGATTTCAGGAATCATCATGAGCAAGCACTCTGTCGGGGACTCTAAGCGTCAACTTGAGCAACCAACTCTGGAGACGGCGCTGGGGATTCTAAGAATCATCTTAAGCAAACGACCTTGCTGGGGAAAAATTCAAGAATCATCTTGAGCAAGCGACCCTGTGGAGGAACACCTGCAAAACAAGAACGGTAACGACCTAGCTCATGTTTCATATGCATATGCTTTGACAATGGCGCAATGCTCCACATGGTGGAAATGCTATGCGTTATGATAAATGTTATGCAATCATGCAAAATGCTGCGATCCCGTCAGCAAAATAAATGCCGAAGGGAGGATCCTCCTGTCAAGGAGAAAGAACCACAATGGTGGAGGGGAGGAATCATCCTGCCACGGAGAAAAGGTCACGCCAATCTCAATCGGACTCCGTATGGGGAAGCAAACTTCAGTTGACTGCTGCAGGGGAACGAAGCTCTACGAGAACCTGGACCTGCTGAGGAAAGCGATGTCAATCGCGGACACAAACTGCACGACATTCGCAACCAGAGCTTCTTGGAGATAACGACTCCGGCGGGGAGATACGGCATCAGCTATTCAACACTCTACTGGGGGAAAACCAATCATGGTCCCAACTGCTTCCAAGGACTCGACTCTCTTGGGAATCTGCATGCTCGGCTGGGGAAGAAGGAATCCTCCTGCTTCGGGGGAGAGTACGACTCTGTGGGGAATCTCAATTCCGCTGGGGACTTCAGTCTGGAACTATCAATTGTTGCATACTTCAGCGTATGACTCAGCTGGGGAGACGACATTCCTTCAGGATGCATCTGATTGGGGAGAGAATCTTCTCTGCCTGGGGAGACATATCAATGCTCACGATCTCATGTTCAGACTCTGCGGGGCGAGACTGCTGAACTTGCTGGAGAGGAAGGAATCATCCTGCTTGGGGACGCGTACGGCATACTACCTGGTACATGCTACACCTGCACCAACACAGACAAACAAACAAGATACCCTTCTCAAAGGGACCTATCAAGGTTATCATCTTATGACAATGTTCAAGTAATTCATTGTTTCAACAATCAGTGGCCTAGGCCATTAAGTTTATGTATGCGCATTTTGTCAAAAACATCGGCGTTCTTTTTCGCAAACAAAACAGATAAATGCTAAACAAACAAACATAATTGCTGAATAGTATACATTTTATTGATAACGAACCCCTGAATGGGTAAAAATGTTTTACAACAGATGCAAGCTCCTGGAATGAGGAAGCCGCGCAAAAAATAAAAACATAAATATACATCAGTATATATAAATGTCGGCAACGAGGCGTAGACGAACACCATGAGTTGATCCCTCTAAGACCCACTCGACTTCGATACTTCTCCGATGCTTCAGCTTCAGAAGAGATTGATTCAGATAAACGGCCCTTAGGTCTTCCAAACAAATACAGTCCACACGCGGAACGCAGTCATTTGCTTTTTCAAATCCCTAACTTTTGCCTGAATCACCCTTCCGGGTTTTCGATTCACCGGGATACCCTTTTTTGCCAAAGTCGCCCATCCGGGTTTTCGACTTTGCGGGTGTACATTCTTTTCAATTTTTATCCCTAATTTTTGCCCGAACCTTTTTCCTTTTTTATGGTTCGCCGGGATGCCCCATTTTTGCCTGGATACTATTTTTCTTTCCAGCGGGTCATTCTTTAAGCAAAGTATTTTTTAACTGCGTCCGCGTTCACCGGGGATGCAAAATCTTCACCATCCATCGTGGATAAAAACAAAGCTCCTCCCAGAGAAGACCTTGCTGACGACGTACGGACCTTCGTAATTGGGAGTCCACTTGCCCCGGTGATCGGAGTGTGGAGGAAGAATCTTCTTCAGGACGAGATCACCCGTCTGAAAGCTTCTAGGATGCACCTTCTTATCATAAGCTTTCTTCATTCGGCTTTGGTATAGACGACCATGCGCAATCGATGCTAACCTCTTCTCGTCCATCAGGCTGAGCTGGTTTAGTCGGTCCTTAATCCATTCTGCCTCATCGAGTTTCACGTCAACCAAAACTCGCAAAGAAGGGATCTCCACTTCTAACGGTAAGACAGCTTCCATACCGTACACTAAGGAGAAAGGAGTTGCCCCGGTTGATGTACGTATCATCGTACGATAACCGTGCAGTGCAAATGGCAGCATCTCGTGCCAACCCTTGTAGGTCACAACCATCTTCTGAACAATCTTCTTGATGTTCTTATTGACCGCTTCAACGACGCCATTCATCTTCGGCCAATAAGGAGATGAGTTGTGGTATTCAATCTTGAAACTCTGGCACAACTCCTTCATCATCTTGTTATTCAGATTCGAACCATTGTCAGTAATGATCTGCTCGGGAATTCTGTAACGACAGATGATATCCCTCTTTATATATTTAACCACCACCTGCTTGGTCACATTAGCATATGAGGCTTCCTCCACCCACTTGGTGAAGTAGTCGATAGCTACTAGAATGAAGCGATGACCATTAGATGCAGTAGGCTCGATCTTGCCTATCATGTCGATGCCCCACATGGAGAACGGCCACAGGGAGGACGTGACATTCAACGGGCACGGCGGTACATGGACTTTATCAGCATAAATCTGGCATTTATGACATCTCTTCGCGAATTTAAAGCAATCTGATTCCATCGTCAGCCAGTAGTATCCTGCTCTCAGGATCTTTCTTGTCATAGCATGCCCGCCGGCGTACGTACCAAATCTGCCTTCATAGACTTCTTCCATGAGCATACTCGCTTCTTTCTCATCTACACATCTGAGTAGCACGAGATCGTGGTTTCTTTTATACAAAACTCCATCAGGATTGAGATAAAAATTTCCAGACAGCCTCCTCAGAGTCTTCTTATCCTGGGTTGACGCACCCACGGGATACTCCTTAGTCATAAGGAAAGTCTGAATGTCGTGGAACCATGGCTTGCCGTCAGCGGCTTCCTCGATCGCAAAGACGAATGCGGGTCTATCAAGACGAGAAAGGACAATTCTTGGAGCTTCATTCCAAAAATTGACTTTATACATCGAAGCCAACGTGGCTAAGGTATCAGCCATCTAATTCTCCGCCCTGGGCACATGATGGAGTTCCACTTGATCAAAGAACGGAAGCAGCCTTCTGGCATAGTTCATGTACGGCACCAAATTCGATTGAAGAGTCTCCCACTCCCCTTTAATCTGGTTGATCACAAGCGCCGAGTCACCATATACGTCTAGGTTCTTGATTCTCAAATCAATTGCTTCTTCTAGACCCATGATGCATGCTTCGTACTCCACTTCGTTATTGGTGACTGGAAACGTCAGTCTCGTAGTGAACGGGATGTAGGATCCGTGGGGAGTCGTGATGATCGCCCCAATGCCACTTTCGTAGGAATTAATCGCCCCGTCAAATATCAATTTCCATTGGGATTTCCTATCTGGCCCCTCGTCGGGCAACGGTTCATCGCAATCCTTCGCTTTGAGAAACATGATATCCTCATCAGGGAATTCAAATTTCATCGGCTGGTAATCTTCGATTGGTTGTTCGGCAAGGTAATCAGACAATACGCTTCCCTTGATGGCCTTCTGGGAAACGTACTGAATATCATATTCCGTCAACACCATTTGCCATCTGGCAATCCTGCCCGAAAGCGCTTGTTTCTCGAAGACATACTTGATCGGATCCATCTTCGAAATTAGCATGGTGGTGTGGTTGAGCATGTACTGTCGTAAATGTTTGGCAGCCCAGGCTAGTACATAACACGTCTTCTCCAGCATCGAGTAACGAGATTCACAATCTGTGAACTTTTTACTCAAATAGTAAATGGCATGCTCCTTTCTGCCCGTCTCGTCGTGCTGACCGAGAACACACCCTATACTATTCTCAAGAACTGTCAAGAACATGATTAAAGGCCGTCCGGCCACTGGGGGTATCAAGATTGGAGGTTCCTGCAAATACTGTTTTATCTTATCAAATGCCTTCTGGCAATCCTCGTTCCAGATAATCGCCTGATCTTTCTTTAGCAACTTGAACATCGGTTCACACGTGGCCGTGAGCTGAGAAATAAACCTTGCAATGTAGTTTATTCTGCCCAGGAAACCACGAACTTCTTTTTCTGTTTTTGGCACTGGCATTTCTTGTATCGCTTTTATCTTCGCAGGATCAACCTCGATGCCTCTTTCACTCACGATAAACCCCAGTAACTTTCCGGACCATACTCCGAAAGTACACTTGTTAGGATTCAACCTCAGCCTGAACTTCCTAAGCCTCTCAAAAAGCTTCAGCAAATTGACTAGATGTCCTTCCTCCGTTTGGGACTTCGCAATCATGTCATCAACATAGACTTCAATCTCGTGATGAATCATATCATGAAACAAAGTAACCATTGCTCGTTGGTAAGTGGCCCCTGCGTTCTTCAGACCGAAAGGCATTACCTTGTAGCAGAATGTTCCCCAGGGAGTGATAAACGTAGTTTTCTCCATGTCCTCCGGCGCCATCTTGATCTGATTGTAACCGGAGAAGCCATCCATGAACGAAAACACGGAGAACTGCGCTGTATTGTCGACCAACACATCAATATGAGGCAGCGGGAAATCATCTTTAGGGCTCGCCCTATTCAAATCCCGATAATCGACGCACATTCGTACCTTACCGTCCTTCTTCGGTACAGGCACTATGTTGTGACCCACGGAGGGTAAGTAGTGACCGCTAAGAAGCCAGCATCCAGCTGTTTCTGCACTTCTTCTTTGATCTTAACGGCCATATCTGGTCTCGTCCTCCTAAGCTTCTGCTTAACGGGAGGACAATCTTCTCGCAGCGGCAAGTGGTGGACCACGATGTCAGTATCAAGTCCGGGCATATCTTTGTATGACCAAGCAAAGACGTCACTATACTCTCTCAGCATCTCGACCAATCTCTGCTTGACATCGCTCTGCAATGCAGCCCCTATCCTGACGTTCCCGACGAGTTCTTCAAAACCCAGATTCACAATCTCGATCTCCTTTTCATGAGGCAGAATAACTTTCTCTTCTTATTTCAACAAGCGGGCCAACTCTTCAGGAAGGTCTTCGTCTTCATCAATCTCTTCTTCGGCTTGATAGATCGGGCAATCGAAGTCGAAGTGAGTCGTAGAAGGTCCAGAGTCGATGTCATCTGTTATGTGGATCCTGCAATAACAAGGGTTAAGCTTAAAACAAGGATATGCAGGTTAGCACAAACCCCATTGCCATTTTATTGTTTTTCAAAACAAATATAAAACAGGAATAACAGAGATCACAATATTTGAATACAAAGAAAAACGCCTTTTGATTTATTGATAAAATGCATGTACATAATCCAACAAGGCCCTGACAATAAAACCACTATGCCCCGGGTAGGACATAGGGTTGTACAATGATTGGAAAAAGTAAATCATTACTCTTCGCTTGTCATCTAGATGATATCCTTGACGGACCAATTGTTGAGGCTCTCGCCTGGCTTGCTTGGCTGGATCCAAGAGTCGAGGTCACAGTCGCTATCTCCGTCGTCTTCAGACACCGCGTTGACGCTTTCAAATATCACCCCGCCACTGGTAAACTGGATCGGCCCTTTGCCTCGTGACGCACTGCTAGAAGAGGAGGCTTCAGCTCCAAGAGAGTATCCCAACCCAAACTTGTCTTGCTTGTTAGGTATCTCCAAAATTCGTCCCCAGCCTGGGGTAGATCCGGCTTGAACAACGGCCCGGGCTTCCTTGAAGGAAGAGAGAGTCATCTCTGGCTTCTCAGCGACTACAAGAGCTACGTCCTTGACTTTAACAACTTCGAACGCTTGGCATAGAGTTTCGTGGATTTCCCCGTCCATCTCAACATACTTGAAGGATGACAAATGGCTCACCATTATGTCTTCCTCGCCACAAACGGTCACGATGCTACCTCTGACAGCATACTTGAGTTTCTGGTGCAACGTGGAGGTCACGGCACCCGCAGCATGGATCCATGGCCGGCCCAAGAGACAGCTGTAGGCAGGCATGATGTCCATAATATAAAAGATCGCGTCGAATGTTTCCGGCTCGACTTAGATTGGCAGGGTCACCTCCCCGAAAACATGGCGTTTGGTTCCATCGAACGCTTTCACCATCAGATCACTGGGTGTGAAAATCACTCCACGAGTATCTAACTTCATTAATGCCTTCTTCGGAAGAACATTGAGCGATGACCCTGTGTCCACCAACAAGTGCGACATAATCGTTCCCCTACACTCTATCGAGATGTGCAGGGCGCTATTGTGATTCCTCCCCTTCGGCGTCAGCTCTAGGTCAGTGAAACCTAACCCATTTCCAGCATTTACGTGGGCTACGACCTCTTCTAGCTGGTTTACCAATATTTCCTGCGGTACATATGCGGCGTTCAACACCTTCAGCAGCGCGTTGCGATGTGCCTCAGAACACAGCAACAGATTCAGGATGGAAATTTTCGAGGGCGTTTGATGGAGGTGATCCACAATCTTGTAGTCGCTCTTTTTAATCAACCTCATAAATTCCTCGGCGTCTTTAACAAGTAAGTCTTTTTCTGCCCCACGCGGGATCTCTTCAACGACTTTACTTTTACCTTTATCAGTTGCGTCAACTCTGTCTGCTTTGTCCGCCACGACCTCTGGTGGTGCAAACACTCTTCCGCTGCGAGTGATTCCGCTGATTCTCGCAAGGTTTTCCACAGACGACCCAAACGGTTCTAGTTCCAACTTCTGTCCATTGCAGTAGACCTCTGCCCCATAATGCCATGGGACAGCATTAGTGCTTACGAAAGGTATCGGCCCAGCTTTGGTGATGGTAATTGTAGGCGGTCTGGGTGCAGAAATAGTTATCGCCTGGCCAAGGATGGTGATGGTGGCAACCTCATCATCTTGCTTCAGCATTACCTCTCCCGATCCGCTTTCGGCCCTCTGGCTGAACTGTAAGATCCCTTCAGTCATCATACTTTGAATTCCCTCTAACAACTGTTCACATCCATCAGGACTTGTCGCACAGCCCATACACAGCTCTCCGCATCCTGGAAAGAAACCTCTTTTCATCAACTTAGCTTTAACGAAGCTAAGCAGCGTCTTCAGATCTCTGACGTTAGTCAACAAATCCAAACTCTCGTCTTCAATAATGGCGTTTACTCCACCTCCCCTATGATTCGGCATAGGGTTTTTCGTGACGTTTGGCACATTATCGGAGAAGTTGATGATCTTAGCGTCCATCATGTCCTGCACCTTATGCTTGAAGGCTTTACAGTTCTCTATTGTGTGGCCTGGTGCCCCTGAGTGAAACTCACAAGTTGCATTCGCGTCATAACCTGGCGGAGGTGCCCCTGTCAAGGGTGCCAGGGTTCTCTTCTGGATCAACTGTAGCTGAAGCAAAGTCTGTAACAGTTGACCGTACGACATGGGCGGTGTATCGAGGTGACGGCTCGACAGAGGTGCCCGATTCTGATACTTTCTGTACCCTTGTTGATTCGGTTTTTGCTGCTGCTGCGGCTGTGGCTGTTGAACGGCCGGGATAGTTATGTTGGCCACCTGTTGGTAGGGGCCTTTACCCTTCCTTCGAGCGTTGGTCACGGCGCTCGTTTCTCCTTCCCGTCTTTTGCCACCATAAGGTTTCTTGCCTCCTTCAGCTGAGGATGAATCACCTTGAATTTTCCCTAGTTTGATCCCATTTTCAATGTGCTCACCCGTGATAATGAGATCTGAGAAGGTTCCGGACATGCCGCAGACCAATTTCTCATAGTAAACCCCTGGGAAGGTGGCTACGAACATCTGCACAAGCTCACGTTCAACCATCGGCGGCTGAACCCTGGCTGCCAACTCACGCCACCGCTGGGCGTATTCCTTAAACCCTTCGTTGTTCCTTTGCGACAGATTTTGCAGTTGGACTCAGTTCGGAGCCAAGTCGCTGTTGTATTGGTAGTGGTGCACAAATGCTTCAGCAAGGTCCTTCCACGTGCGCACACTGGTAGGCTCCAGACTCATGTACCATTCGAGGGAGGGTCCGGACAGACTGTCCTGAAAGAAGTGCATCAGCAACTTCTCGTCCTCAGAATGAGCTGACATTTTCCTGTAATACGATCTCAGGTGGACGCGAGGGCAAGTGGTGCCCTTGTACTTTTCAAAGTCAGGTACCTTGAACTTGGGAGGCACCTTGAAATCAGCAATCAGTCCCAACTTGGACATATCAACGCCCAGGGTGTTCTGGTTCTCGATATTTCTCATCTTATCCTCGAGTGCCTTGAACCTTAGACGTGCTTTAGCAGTCAGCTCCCCTTCAGCACCTCTCTGAGAGAGCACATCGTCTTGACGGTCTTCTAACCACGGCTGAGGCCCAAACAGATTCCCAACACCTGCATTGTCGTTGCCCATCCCAACATTGACATTAGCTTCCAGGCTCCCATTATCGACGCCCGTCGTATTGCCATTGAGTCCCATGTTAGCTATCACATTGCCATTGGCACTGCCATTCCCCCCGGTCACGGGGAGGCTATTCTGAGGAGTTTCAACTGGTGGAGGAGTAGGCACGGTCCCCCCATGGAGTACGCCATTGCTATCGACCCTTGAAATCAGAGGCTGAACCAAAGTTCTGAGCTGATCCTGGCCATTGGCGACCGCTTGCATGAGCTCCATGAAGCGATCCATTCTTTCGCGGAGTTCTTGAACATCAGTTTGCACTTGCTCCATGATCCTGGTTTAATTTGCTCTGGTCGGATAGCGGTGGATTGGTCTCTGATCAATCCTGGAACAACCTGAAACAACCTGAAAACACAAAAGGGTTAGGAAAAAACGACAAAGTGCTCATTATGCAAATGCTTCATGCAAATGCAAACGTGTGTCTGTGTGTTAGGGAGATCTCCCCCGATCCTAGTGCCTGAGTGCCAGTGCTGATAATAAGAAGTCCGAGTCCAGTCATGGAAATAACATCTCATATATAAAGAAAGCCCATCAAGGCAGTACACGACATTAGTGAGTACAAGCAGAATCAATAGCATGACCTCGACCAACAAGCCTGGTGATGGTCAGCATACAATGATGATCAACACAAAAGGATTACAAATATAGTCAAGTACGGCCACGGGCGCGAAACTCTTCTAACAACCCCTTCATTTCTGGATGATCAGGACGAGTGAGCAACCCTTCGACGAGCAGCTCCCTCTGCATAATGGTGTATTGAAGACCTTCGACCGAATCTTCCCATGCTCCTTCGCCGAAACAATCTTCTAACTTCCGTTTCTTGGATTCAAACGTCAGTTTGCGCTCCTTCAGGTTAGCGAGAGCTCTGTTGAGCTAGCCTTCGGCGGCGTATCTGCGAGCGGTTTCTTCATCAAACCTCTTCTCGTCAGCCTTCACCTGAGCTTTCAGCTTGGAGATCTGTTGCATCAGCTTGTCCTCCCGCTCTTTCCTGTTGGCCAGGGAGGCCTTCCAGTGCTGGTTAAACTTGGATATCCTCCGATACGCTTCGTCCAAGTGCTGCTTCTTCGTGGCCAGTACATCGGTGACAGCTTTGAAGTCTCGACCCATGCGCTCACACTCAACTATCTGCTTAGTCAAATCTTTCCCCAGCTGGTTCACCAACTCTGTCTGCCTTTTGAAGGAATGAACGGCTTTGTTTCTCTCGCTTCTGAGCTGAGCCAATTCTTTCTCCAATTATTCATTTGCCCTCTTCAATTCATCTCGCTCAGCTAACACCTGATTATGTTGCTGAATGGGCACGGTAGTAGGCTCTTCGATCACTGGAGGGCTTTTTGGCTTGGCAGGAAGAAACGACATCCCTATAACATCTGCTCTGGCTCTGATCCACGTCACATACGGAGGGTAGGCTTGGCTATTGCTTCTCCCCAGCAATGGTTTCCCCCTCTTACTGATACCATTCCAAGCGCATTGAAGCTTGGATAACAGATCCCCCTCTAGAAGACCAGTGAGGTACAAAGATTCCTGCACCTCTTCACCCTTTGGCAGAGCTCTCAAAGCATACGCAAACTGTCGGACCAGCAAAGACGGATTGTAGTTGATACAGCCCTTCCTGCCTATCAAAGGCACGTTTAGAAACCCGCTGCAACTGAAGATAATCTCGGTACCCAACCTATCTCTGTCAAACCAGTCAATATCCTCTGCAGATAGCCTCATCAAATGCTCGGACCACTCAGTTGTGGCGGCAGACGAAACAAAGGGACCCCTCTTGGGCAGATGACTATCAAGCCATTTATAAAGCAGGGGCACACAGCACGAGATATTCTTACCCCTTCTGTTCTCGTTCTTGTAGTGGATGGAATGGTAGACATCTCCTATCAAGGTAGGGACTGGATTCCCTGAAGCAAAGATGCGAAATGCGTCGAAGTCTACAAAGTCGGGCATATTGGGGAACAGAATGATGCCATATATGCACAGAGCGAGGATGGCGTTGAACACGACCCAACATCCGTCTTTGGCGCACAGCTGAGCCTTTCCCACTAAGAACTGCAAGGAGAAACCAGGAACCTTGTTCCAACTAGACAATACCAACTCGGAGGCATCCAGATGAAGTGAAGGAGATAGACTAGCCAGATCAGGCTCAGCATCCATATGAACAAAAGGCATTTGCCTCTTGATAGGCACACCTTACAAATCAGCATATTCCTCTAGTGTGGGCGCGAGAACAAAATCCTGGAAAGTAAAGCATCTCAACGAAGGATCGTAGAACTGCAACAGAGCATGCAACCCATTCAACTCAAACGCAGAAGGTTTACGAACCAGACTGAGCAATTTGCCGTACGACTTTCTGAACTCATCTCTCACAGAATCATCTGCTAAAGCAATCAAACTGGTCAGCTGAACCACATCAGGGGCAGGGAGTTTGTAAGCCACGGTCTTCCTCAGAGAACCCATAACAATACAATAGGAGGCAAGAAATCCTGGATCGGGGAAAACGGTACCTGCAACACAGACACACGTTAATGAAATGCAAATGGGTATGCAAAACAATGTAAAATGCAATCATGCAGCAGGAGATCAAGGCAACTGTGTTGTGGAGATTCTGCATCAACAAAACCATAATCCTGCTCTGTCAAGAACAACCACTATATCTGATGAGAAGAAAACCCTAGTATCGGACCACAAATCTGCTCTGTCAAGAACATACACACATAGGACCATAAATCTGCTCTGTCAAGAACAAACATCTGATAATAAGGACCTCTGATGCAGGACCAAAATTCTGCTCTGTCAAGAACAAACAACTGGTAATAAGGACCTCTGATACAGGACCAAAAATCTGCTCTGTCAAGAACAAACATATGATAATAAGGACCTCTGATACAGGACCAAAAATCTGCTCTGTCAAGAACAAACATATATCTGATGATGAGACCCTCTGATCCCAATCATAAACCTACTCTGTCAAGAACAAATACACATCTCTGAATATAAGGTCCTCTGATACAGGACCAAAGCTCTGCTCTGTCAAGAACAAACATGCATCTGCCAATGAGAACCTCCGGTACCAACAAAACTGATTCACTATCAAGAAAACTGGGTAGTCTGAAGGTCAAAGTTTCCTGCAACAAACCCAACCCTGCTCACAGGTATGGACCTAAACTGACACAAGTTCGGCATCCTATGTGTTCATCAACGTCACAGACATTCAAGAGGGGTGATACGATACCCAGAAGGTGTGGCATCACCAGCTCATGAAGCGGCCTCACTCGGCTGAATCACAAATGATCGGTCCCCAGAGTCGACAATCCTCCAAACCAACAACCCCCTCAACCCAAAGGGTTGAAAAAGAAGTCAACCGGGAGAACTCGTCTGAGCGTGGATTTCATGAGACACTAGTGCCTCCCAAGCAAGCACGCGCCCACTAATTTCCACAACTAATGCTATGTTCACTCAAGCCTGGGTCTGGCTTCTCACTCATCAGAATGCCCCTCCCACAACAACACAGATAATCATATCATACTGAAAAATAAAGTGCGGGAAATAAAAAATTTGATAAATAAACACAACCTAACAAGTAATCATACAAGCGCTAGAATTGACTCTCGTAGGGGACATCGGATCCCCAAACTGACTCGCATTCGGGACGTTGGATCCCAGGAAACTATCAAGTCCCCAGCAGAGTCGCCAGCTGTCGCTTCCGCGAAAATAAGGTGCTGGCAAAACAGAAGAGTCGCCACCTTTCGTTATTTATCCCTCGGAACGGGAAAGGAAACGATCGGAAAAACCTGACGAAAAAGGTATAAGATAAGGTCATCGCAATCGTTGTCTGGGTTCGGGAGTCGGTTACGCAAGGGGAAGGTATTAGCACCCCTCACGTCTGTCGTACTCGACGGGATCCACGCTTGTTGTGTTTACTGGACGAGTTGGTTTATCTATCTACCTAGCAAGGCTGGCTTAAACAGAAAAGAAAATGACTCGGCAAAACGTCGCGCTTTATGCCTACGTATTCTCATCAGAGAATAAGAAATCAGAGTCAACGTAGTTTCACCTACGACGGGTTACGGGGAAGGTGGCTCGCAAATACGTCAGTATTGTGCCTACGTACTCTCAACAGGTATGAGAGATCATAGCTTACGTAGTTCGGGATAATACGGATTACGGGTTTAGATTCATCTATTTTATCGAGTAGGGTTAAACAGCAGTTCCAGCAGTTAGGGACGAAGCCTGTTTGCGTTGGCGCTGAAGTTTAACGACACTCTTTTCTTCAGAAAAGCTTTCCTTTGAATTACGGGCCCACGGGGCAAAAAGGTTTGAAGTTTGTTTTCTGTCTTTTACGGAAGAAGTGTTTTTTATTGTGTTTGCAATTTCAATCGCACTAAAGACTATGACCTGAGAGTGAATGTGTCGCATGTCACCCAAAGGGTGCCATACTAAACATCCAGACTGTTGAAAAGAAACTCTCTAACAATCCTTTCTTAGATAGCTTAAGGCTCGTAACGTACAAAAGAAATCATTCATGATTACTGTATCTTAAGATGTTTTGAGATGAGAAGAGAGAGGCTCAACTACGGGGAGACTATCAAGTCCTACTGTTGTCATGCCAAGGATTCATCCTATAGTTGAGGTTTGAAACAGGGAACTCCTAGAAGTTATCATGCATAGGTTTCAACCTAAAGTTCTGTCATCATTTACTTATCAAAGGAAATGAGAGTCCTAAGGGGATCATGTCAATGATAAACAGAAACAGATAAAGCATCAGCTTAAACAGTAAACAGATATACGACTGTAAAATGCATGCAATGCAAGTGAGGGAGGAAATGTGTGTGGGGCAGCAGCCTCCACAAGCTCATCTCAACCTCAAGCCAGAATGAATAACAGCAATCATACAGAAAAAGAACATGCTATCAAGCAGAATATAAGAGACTGTAATCATACAGAAGAAAAATGAAAATGCTGTCAAGCAAAATAAACCACATGGGCAAGGGAGAAGGGCTCTACCGAATACCCGCAAGCAAAGCCATACAGTAACAATACAAGCAGAGGGAGCAACTCAACCTCTAGTGCAATCAAGCTTTTAGATTAAAGTCGGTCTAGATATGAACTTATTCTAATGCATCAAGCAAGTCAAACAAGTCACATCAGCACAGAAAAGAAAACAGACAAGAAAGCAGATCAACAACTCCCTCTTTCAATTCCAAGCTTCAGCTCTTCTGTCCTCAACTCAGTCTTCAGACTTCAACCACCCCTCAAGGCTATTTGTTGCACCCCAAAATTTGACCAACATTTCTTTACTTAGCTTATGTTTCATTCCATTCACATTAGCATTATCATTTGCATTCCATTGACATGTGTGCAGGAGATCAAGAGGTATGATTACCAATCAAGGGCTACACAAGGGTATGAAGCTAGCCAAAAAGACTATTCAGGTGTTCAAGGGTTGATGTCCTTGTCAGAGAAGTGAAAAGATCCTCAGAGATAGTGGTTGAAACCAAGGTTGTGTGCCTCCTAACTTGAGAGTTGTGGGGAGCTCCTCAAATGATTCTGAAGCCAATAATAAGGACTTGAAGCCTTGAGAGAGCTTATGATATTTCTTGAAAGCCATCATAAATCCTAGACAGGCCATGGTACAAGATTAAAGAGACCTAGCCATGAGTGGTGTAATTAGGGTTTGACTGGGTCAACCCTAGGTCAACTGATGATTTGGAGAAGGTTGAGACCTAACTCAAAAGGCCATGTGATCATGGATTGACACATTGAGATGTTATAAGGATTATTCCAAGGTCAACTCATCATGATTGAAGAGTTTGAGAAGTTTCAAGCTAGGGTTTCTAAGGCTTGACAGTGTAAAATCCCCTAGTTTGACCCCTATCTTCAAAGCAGTTTAGCTCAAGATGTGATTGTCATCTCATCTTACCCCCAACATCAATGTTGTAGAGCTTGTTTGTAGCTTTAATTTGAGTGCTATAAGTCCTTGATAGGATTTGTAGAGCTCAAGTTATGACTTTGACAAGTTACAGGTCATCTGAGGTATGTGAATCTAGGGCCTTGAAAGTTACCCAACTTGCATCAAACGTTTTTCCCAAGAAGAATGATTCCTATGGACTTTTGGTCAACATGAATGTTGTTCCTTATCTTCTTAGCTTTCTAGAGAGTACTAGAAGTCCATGATAGGATTTGTAGAACTCAAGTTATGGCTTTGACAAGTCAAGGGCATTTTGGTTATTTGGAGATTATAGGTCATTTCAAGCATAAGGCCATAACTCCTATTTCCAAGCTTCAAATGGAAACATATTCAACATCAAACTTGCTTAAAATGATGTTTTAAGGCCAGTAAAGAGGTCATGAGATGTTGAAAAGGCTTGTAGCTCAAAGTTGTAAAAATGACCTAAAATGAAGGGCATAAGTTAAATAAGTCAAAGTTGGAAATTGATATTTTCAACCTACACATCCAAACCATGGCATGTAATATATCATTTTGACTATAGAAAACATTTTAAGAACATTGGTTTAGCCACATTTTTGAGTTGAGATTCAATTTGTGGACTTGCTTTGGAAAGTGGTTACTTGCATATTAAGTAACATGTGCAAAACATAGAATCAAGGCATGAGCAAGGCCATTGGCAAGCTAAACTCTTCCAAAATGTCACTAGGGGAGAAATTGAAAGTGAATGAGATGAATTCCAAGCTGTTTGCAAGGTTTGTGCATATCATGATACATGGTTGAAAATCTCATGACATGAGAAGTGGAAACTCTCATTAGAAGGATCTAGAGGGTTCTAGATCATCCAAACATCATCTACATATTGAGTAGATATGATCCATTGAAGAGGTTGGTGATGATTGAAGGAGAGAGCATAGATTGAGATTGAAATTTCATAGCTTGCAAGTGCAATCGGTTTCACCAAATTCTTCATTTTCCATCCATTTTCTTGATTGAAACTTCTTCCATGGATGCCAAGGAGTGATTCCAGATCATAATCAAGAAGGATTCGTGGCTAATTGGTGCTCTTGAAGTCAGAATTTTCCACCTGCAACTTATCATTTTGACTCTAGAAAACATTTTAAAGACAATGGTTTAGCCACATTTTTGATTTGAGATTCAATTCATGGACTTGCTTTGAAAAGCATTTGCTTGCATATTAAGTAACATGTGCATAACTTAAAATTGAGGCATGGGCAAGGAACTTAGCAAGCTAAACCCTTCCAAAATGTCACTAGGGGAGAAATTGAAGGAGATTGAGATGAATTTCAAGCTGCAAACAGAATTGTACATGTCATGATAAGTGATTCAAAATCTCATGACATGAGATGTGGAAAACCTCATTGGAAGGATCTAGAGAGTTCTAGATCATCCAAACTCCATCTATATAATGAGTAGAATGGATCCATGGTAGGGTTGGTGATCATTGAAGGATTGAGCATAGTTTGGAATTGAGTTTTCATAGATTGCAATTGAAATCGATTTCATCAAATTCCTCTATTTCCTTCCATTTTCTTGATTGATTCTTCTTCCATGAGCATCAAGGATTGATTCCAGATCATTTCCAAGAAGAATTTGTGGCTAGATCGTGTGGGAGCAAGTGGTTTTCAGCACCTGCAACTCTTCATCGTGTTTCAAGATTGAAGCACTTTCCATTGAATCTTTTGCATACATAAGCAAGGAGGAAGTTCAGTGATCTTGTCCAGAAGATTTGAGAGCTTGAAGTGAAGATTTCGTGCATCTGTTATTCAAGAATTTCCAGGTTGGTAGTCTTCTTCCTATAGCATGATTTAGGTAGAGTTAGGTTGAATTAAGGTGCTAGATTAGTTGTAAAATGGCCTAGGATGGATTTCAGATGGTCAATTGATGAATTAGAGACAAAATAGGAAGATCACCATTTTCGGTTGAGATTGGGAGATGATGATTCTTGGGGTTTCAGAAAAAACTAATGGTATGGTTGAGTTCGTGGCAAGATTTGGAATGTGTTTCATGTTTTGACCTCTTGGATTGGAGGCCTCTAGGAAGAACTAGGGTTGAAGGGGACGATCGGAGCTCCATCGACGGTGGCCGGAGATGGGCGCGAAGCTCAGAGCTTTGAAATGGAGAAGATGAAGTTCTCACCATTGGATGATGGATTGACCATTGACTGGGAGAAGATCCAAGGGCCACGTTTTAATTCTGATTTGTGAAGGACCCTGAAGCATGAAACGCTGCGTTTCATTAATTCAGGCGTTTTGGGCTTAGTGAATTAGTGTTATCCACACCCCCAGCAAGCCCAACCCATGTTTTGAACTGAATCTGACTGCTATCCACACCGTGTGTTTGGTTATTTTTATTTGATTTTTATTTAATTTCCATTTAATTCATGGTTTTTGTAAAATTCATAATAAATTGAATATTAACCCAATTAAATCCATTCTTTTTGCATATTACTCATGATGGAGTCTATTACTTTTTAGAGAAAAAATATTTTCATTTCATGTAATTTCTGATTTAATTGGAATTTTGTATTTTAATTGATATTAAAATGTTCATGTTTGATGCATATTTTTGTAGAATTTTGTTTGATCTCATGGTGATGATTCTTGGCCTAAATTTTTGTGTGTGATTAGGTTAGACATGTATGATCCCATAGTAATTTTCTAACATTTTTGTGATGAAAATAGGTATGCCTTCTAGATTGATATGTAGATGCTTCCTTTTTAGGGTTTTAGGTTGATACCTTAGAATGTAGGATTTAGTGCTAGGTCCAAATTGATGATTTGATCTTTGAAACTAATGTGATAGAGTCATGATTGACCTAGGTTCCCATAGTAATTTTTGTAGGATTTTACAATTGATTCTAGTATTTTAGTTAGGAGTAACTTTAGTGCTAGGTTTTAGGTGATCCTAATTTACTAATTCAACTAGTTTAACTTCCTTAGTCCCCTTAGATTAGGGTTTGTGCTTGGTTTGCCTTTGGTTAAGATTGAAGACAAGTTGAAGACAAGTTGAAGACAAGTTGAGGATGCTTGAAGTGGCTTGAAGATGCTTGAAGCTTTGGATTTGCTTGTGCCTGAAGGTGTCTGATGGAGATTAGGAGATAGGACATAGGGAGAGCCTTGTAGTTAGGATGATTTCTTTCACAAACATGGAAAGCATCTTGTGCTTCCATTCCTCCCAATGACTAAAAGTCCTTCTCACATGTTCACATCCCTCCTTTGGAAGGATGAGTGGCTTTATCTGGGAAGTAGAACTTTGAGGGAACCAGTCTCTCATAATGATGAACCCTTACAGGCTTCCTTTGGTTGTTAGTAAGCTGTTTATCATTTCCGCTCATCCTGTTAAATCAACTATCTTCTGGTTTGAGTATCTTGAAAGATGTTGGGCTTGAGTTTGAAGATGAAGACTTCATTGAAGAGTGTGGAAGAGGATGATTCCTTGAGCATTGCCACTGCAGCTGAAGCTTGAAGAGCAAGAAGAACAAGTTGATACTTGAAGATCCAATAAAGATTGAATGAAGAGCTGAGGCTTGAGCAAGAATTGAAGGATGAAGTTGACTCTCCTAAAGTGATTGAAGATTACTCAGAGAAGCTGAGGCTTGTAGGAGAAGAAGACCAAGTTGAGACTGGTAAAGCAAAGAGAGCTGAAGCTTGAAGACTAAGTTGATACTTATGAAGAGGATTCAATTGAGATTGAGTGGAGAGCTGAAGCTTGAGGAACAAAGGATAAGTTGACACTTACATTGATGATTGAGAGTCTGAAGGAATCAAGTTGACACTTGTAGTTAAGAGTGAAGCCTGAAGGTGGAATTGACTGAAGAGCTGAAGCTTGAAGAAGAAGATTAAGTTGACACTTACATTGATGATTGAGAGCCTGAAGGAATCAAGTTGATACTTGTGGGTAAGAGCAAAGCTTGAGGGTGGGGTTTACTGGAAAGCTGAAGCTTGAAGAAGAAGATTAAGTTGAAACTTTTGTTGATGGGTTGAAACCTGGAGAAGCAAATTGATATTTTTCATGAAGGGTAATTGAAGTCTGAAGACTGGATTACTGTCAGAAAAGCTGAAGTTTGGAATTGAGAGAGAGTTGTTGATCTTCTTTCTTGTCTGGTTTCTTTGTTGTGCTGATGTGCCTTGTTTGACTTGCTTGATGCATTAGAATAAGTCCATATATAGATTGACTTTAATCTAGGAGCATGATTGCACTAGAGGTTGAGGTGCTCCCTCTGCTTGTATTTTTACTGTATGACTTTGCTTGCGGGTATTCGGTAGAGCCCTGCTCCCTTGCCCATGTGGTTTACTTTGCTTGATGGCATATTATTTCTTCTGTATGATTACAGTCTTTTATACTTTGCTTGATGGCATGTTATTTCTATTGTATGATTACTGTTATTCATATCTGGCTTGAGGTTGAGATGAGCTTGTGGAGGCTGCTGCCCCACACACATTTCCTCCCTCACTTGCATTGCATGCATTTTACTGTTTACTGTTTACTGTCTCAGCTGATGCTTTACCTGTTTCTGTTTATCATTGACATGATCCCTTAGGACTCTCATTTCCTTTGATAAGGAAGTGATGATTAGAAATTTAGGTTGAAACCTATGCATGATAAGTTCTAGGAGTTCCCTGTTTCAAACCTCAACTATAGGATGAATCCTTGGCATGACAACAGTAGGACTTGATAGTATCCCTTTAGTTGAGCCTGTTCTCTTCTCATCTCAAAACAGCTTAAAATACAGTAATCATGAATGATTTCTTTCGTACGTTACGAGCCTTAAGCTATCTGAGGGAGGATTGTTGGAGAGTTTCTTTTCCACAGTCTGGATGTTTAGTATGACACCCTTTGGGTGACATGCGACGCATCACTCTCAGGTTATAGTCTTTAGTGCGATTGAAATTGCAAACACAATAAAAAACACTTCTTTCGTAAAAGACAGAAAACAAACTTCAAACCTTTTTGCCCCGTGGTCCCATAATTCAAAGGAAGCTTTTCTGAAGAAAAGAGTGTCGTTAAACTTCAGCGCCAACGCAAACAGGCCTTGTCCCTAACTGCTGGAACTACTGTTTAACCCTACTCGATAAAATAGATGAATCTGAATCCCCGTAATCCGTATTATCCCAAACTACGTAAGCTCTGATCTCTCATACCTGTTGAGAGTACGTAGGCACAATACTGATGTATTGGCGAGCCACCTTCCCCATAACCCGTAGTTAGTCGAACTACGTTGACTCTGATTTCTCATTCTCTGATGAGAATACGTAGGCATAAAGCGCGACGCTTTGCCGGGTCATTTTCTTTTCCTTTTTAAGTCGGCCTTGATAGGTAGATAGATAAACCAACTCGTCCAGTAAACACAACAAGCGTGGATCCCGTCGAGTACGACGGACGTGAGGGGTGCTAATACCTTCCCCTTGCGTAACCGACTCCCGAACCCAGACAACGGTTGCGATGACCTTGTCTTACCCTTTTCTTCAGGTTTTTCCGATCGTTTCCTTTCCCGCTCCGAGCGATAAATAACGAAAGGTGGCGACTCTTCTGTTTTGTCGGCACCTTATTTTCGCGGAAGCGACACTATCATCTTTCATGACAAGTATCAACTTGCTTCTCCAGGTCTCAACCCATCAACAATGTAAGTATCAACTTATCTTTTATTCCTCAAGCCTCAGCTCTACACTCAATCTCAATTGAATCCTCTTCATAAGTATCAACTTAGTCTTCAAGCTTCAGCTCTCTTTACTTCACCAGTATCAACTTGGTCTTCTTCTCCTACAAGCTTCAGCTTCTCAGAGTAATCTTCAATCATCTGGAAGTGTCAACTTCACCCTTCAATTCTTTAAGCCTCAGCTTTTCACTCAATCTGAATGGAATCTTCAAGTATCAACTTGATCTTCTTGCTATTCAAGCTTCAGCTGCAATGGCAATGCTCAAGGAATCATCCTCTTCCACACTCTTTAATGAAGTCCTCATCTTCAACCTCAAGTCCAACATCTTTCAAGATACTCCAACCAGAAGACAATTGATTTAACAGGATGAGTGGAAATGATAGACAGCTTACTGACAACCAAAGGAAGCCTGTAAGGGTTCATCATCATGAGAGACTGGTTCCCTCAAAGTTCTACTTCCCAGATAAAGCCACTCATCCTTCCAAAGGAGGGATGTGAATATCTGAGAAGGACTTCTAGTCATCGGGAGGAATGGAAGCACAGGATGCTTTCCATGTTTGTGAAAGAAATCATTCTAACTATAAGGCTCTCCATATGTCTCCTATCTCCTAACCTTCATCAGACACCTTCAGGCACCAACAAGTCCAAAGCTCCAAGCAACTTCAATCATCCTCACCTTGTCTTCAACTTGTCTTCAATCTTAACCAAAGGCAAACAAAGCACAAACCCTAATCTAAGGGGACTAAAGCAATTAAACTAGTTGAATTAGTAAGTTAGGATCACCTAAAACCTAGTACTAAAGTTAGTCCTAACTAAAATACTAAAACCAATTGTAAAATACTACAAAAATTACTATGATAACCTAGGTCAATCATGACTCTACCACATTAATTTCAGAGATCAAATCATCAAATTAGACCTAGAACTAAATCCTACATTACAAGGTATCAAACCTAAACCCTAAAAGGAAGCACCTAAATATCAATCTAGAAAGCACACCTATTTTCATCACAAAAATGTGAGAAAAATTATATGGGATCATACATGTCTACCCTAATCACACACAAAAAATTAGCCCAAGAATCATCACCAACTAATCACACAAAATTCCACAAAATTATGTATCAAACATAACCATTTTAATATCAATTAAAATGTAAAATTCCCATTAAATCAGAAAATGCATGAAATGAAAATATTTTTTCTCTAAAAAATACTAGACTCAATCATGAGTAAAATGTAAAAAGAATGGGGTTAATTGGATTAATTTTCAATTTATTATGAATTTTTCAAGAACCATGGATAAAATGAAAATTAAAAGAAAATCAAATTAAAATAATAACACGCACGGTGTGGATAGTAACAAAACACAGTACAAATCATGGGTTGGGCCTTCAGGGGGTGTGGATAGCATTTAGTTCACTAAGCCCAAAACCAGCTACTAAATGAAACGCAGCGTTTCATTTATTCTGATCCTTCACAACTGAACTTTAAAATGTGCCCATTGGATCAAGCTTCTAGTCAAATTCCAACCATCATTCAATGGTGCTAACATCATCTTCAACCTTTTCAAACCTCTACAACTCGCGCCCAGCTCCGGCCACCACCGGTGGTGCTCCGGTCGTCTTCTTCAACCCTAGTCTTCTCTACAGGCCTCAATTGCAAATGGTCAAAACATGAATCTTATCCCAAATCTTGTCACGAGTTCAACCATACCCTTAACTTCCTCTGAAACCTCAAGATTCACCATATCCAATCCTCAACCGAAAATGGTAATTCCCCTATTTTGTCTCTAATTCTCCAATTAACTATCTGAAATCCATCCTACACTATTCTACAATGAATCTAACACCTTAATTCAACCTAATTCTACCTAAATCATGCTATAGGAAGAAAGTTACCAACCTGAAAATCTTGGATGAACAGATACACCAAACCTCCAATTCAAGCTCTCTAATCTTTTAGACACGATCACTGAACCCCCTCTTTGCTTCTGTATGTAAAAGAACCAGTTGAAAGTGCTTGAATCTTGAAACCCGATGGTAAGTTGCAGGTGGAAAATTCTGACTTCAAGAGCACCAATTAGCCACGAATCCTTCTTGATTATGATCTGGAATCACTCCTTGGCATCCATGGAAGAAGTTTCAATCAAGAAAATGGATGGAAAATGAAGAATTTGGTGAAACCGATTGCACTTGCAAGCTATGAAATTTCAATCTCAATCTATGCTCTCTCCTTCAATCATCACCAACCTCTTCAATGGATCATCTCTACTCAATATGTAGATGATGTTTGGATGATCTAGAACCCTCTAGATCCTTCTAATGAGAGTTTCCACTTCTCATGTCATGAGATTTTCAACCATGTATCATGATATGCACAAACCTTGCAAACAGCTTGGAATTCATCTCATTCACTTTCAATTTCTCCCCTAGTGACATTTTGGAAGAGTTTAGCTTGCCAATGGCCTTGCTCATTCCTTGATTCTATGTTTTGCACATGTTACTTAATATGCAAGTAGCCACTTTCCAAAGCAAGTCCACAAATTGAATCTCAACTCAAAAATGTGGCTAAACCAATGTTCTTAAAATGTTTTCTAGAGTCAAAATGATATATTACATGCCATGGTTTGGATGTGTAGGTTGAAAATATCAATTTCCAACTTTGGTTTATTTAACTTATGCCCTTATTTTAGGTCATTTTTAAAACTTTGAGCTACAAGCATTTCCAACATCTCATGACCTTTTCACTAGCCTTAAAACATCATTTTGAACAAGTTTGATGTTGAAGATTTTTCCATTTGAAGCTTGGAAATAGGAGTTATAGCTTTATACTTGAAATGACATGTAATCTCCAAATGACCAAAATGCCCTTGACTTGTCAAAGCCATAACTTGAGTTCTACAAATCCTATCAAGGACTTCTAGTACTCTCTAGAAAGATAAGAAGATAAGGAACAACGTTCATGTTGACCAAAAGTTCATAGAATCATCCTTCTTGGGAAAACGTTTCAAGCCCCCAAATTCACATACCTCAAATGACCTGTAACTTGTCAAAGTTATAACTTGAGCTCTACAAATCCTATCAAGGACTTCTAGTACTCAAATTAAATCTAAGAATAAGATTTACAACATTCATGTTGGGGGTAAGATGAGATGACAATCACATCTTGAGCTAAACTGCCTTAAAGATAGGGGTCAAACTAGGGGATTTTACACTGTCAAGCCTTAGAAACCCTAGCTTGAAACTTCTCAACCTCTTCAATCATGATGAGTTGACCTTGGAATCATCCTTATGACATTTCAATGCATCAATCCATGATCACATGGCCCTTGAATTAGGTCTCAACCCTCTCCAAATCATAAGTTGACCTAGGGTTGACCCAGTCAAACCCTAATTACACCACTCATGGCTGGATCTTCTTAATCTTGCACAATGACCTGTCTAGGCCTCATGATGGCTTCCAAGACATCTCATAAGCTCTCTCAAGGCTTCAAGTCCACATTCTTGGCTTCAGAATCATCTGATGGCTCCCACAACTCTCAAGTTAGGAGGCACACAACCTTGGTTTCAACCACTCTCTCTGAGGATCTTTTGACTTCTCTGACAA
Source organism: Lathyrus sativus (assembly GCA_963859935.3). Classification (NCBI taxonomy): domain Eukaryota; kingdom Viridiplantae; phylum Streptophyta; class Magnoliopsida; order Fabales; family Fabaceae; genus Lathyrus; species Lathyrus sativus. The sequence goes on along the minus strand of OZ012740.1, from coordinate 275,967,415 downwards.
AGATATCTGCCCTTGAACACTTGAATAACCTTCTTAGTTAGCTTCAAACTCTTGTATAGCTCTTGGTTGGTAATCATACCTCTTGATCTCCTGCATACATGTCAATGAAATGCAAATGATAATGCTAATGTGAATGAAATGAAACATAAGCTAGGTAAAGAAATGTTGGTCAAATTTTGGGGTGCAACAGATTGTATCTGAGAATTACGAGAAACAAGCTACTAACCAAAAGTTAGGATCACCCAGAGAATAATAACCAAAAGTTGCAAAGAAAAGACTACTAACCAAGAGTTAGGATCATCCAAAAGATTATCGTCGACTAAAAGTCGGAATAGGAGCTACTAACCAAAAGTTAGGATCATCGACCAAAATTCGAAATAAAAACTGCTAACCAAAAGTTAGGAATCATCGACCAAAAGTCGGAAAAAAAACTGCTAACCAAAAGTTAGGATCATCGACCAAAAATCGGAACAAAACTGCTAAAAAAGTTAGAAACATCATCCAAAAGTCGGAACAAACACTGCTAACCAAAAGTTAGGATCGCCAAAACGTCTATTAAATGCGAACTTGACCGAAAATGAGGCCTTCCAACCAAAAGTCGGGATAAAGACTCTGCGGGGAATGAAGGAAATTCTGCCAGCCAAAAGTCGGGACAACAGCTAGGGTAAAGAAGATGTAGAATCAATCGATTTACAACCTAGAAAAGAGAATTCCGATGGGGAAAGAGAAACTTAAACAAGCAAACTCTGTTGGAGAGTAAAAACAAGATGAAAAACATCCATCGATGATTCGCACTGGGGTCTGGTACCACAAAGGTTCATGAATTATAACGTTATCTGCTAGAGAGATGTCTGGCAATAAAAGGTAACAACCTGGCTTATGCTTCGCATGCATATGTTTGAATATGGCGTAATGCTTCATATGAAATGGAAATGCTACGTGTTTGAGAGGATGCTATGCAAAATGCAAATGCGAAGGAACACCACCAAGAAAAGTTGTCGAGAGAAACGACAAGCAAACTTGTTGAAGAATACGCCCTGAACGGCCTTCCTGAATAGAAATTTTCAGGGGACAATTCTATTCTGCTGGGAACTGAGGATAACATCCATCAGGAAGTTGCCTCAAAGATCTTACTTTGAAGAATACCAATAACCATTGGACTCTATTGTGAATGTCTACCACTTCTGATTTACTCGTCGAGGGAATCATCATTAATCTCTGCTTGGGGAGAAAAGTCTATGACATAGAACATGTCGGGGAACAACACCAAACTCGCCCCATTGCCGGGGAATAATCTGAATCTTAACCTGCTGGGGATAAGTGCACACTACCATTGGTGAAACACTTCTGACTTGGAAACAGTTCTTGGTGGAGTGGATCCTGTAAGTGACAAATAACGTGTCCTGTATGCAACAATGGCTATTTCGGTCATCGTCCATGACATCATTCAAATAAATCATCGTTTTAATCATGATTAGAAAAGCCCTAAAAGTTTTTGTACGCAGAGTTTATCAAAAATATCAGACGTCTTTTCACAAACAAAACAGTGAAAGCAGAAACAGGAATAGAAATCTCTTTGTGGAAAAATACTTCATTGATTAAAAGGCCCGTAAATAGGAAAATTACAACGGATGAAACTCCTGAAAAGAGGATGTTGCGTAAAAAGTACAAATGCAAAAGATATACAAATGTCGATAATGTGGAAACAGACAACCACCATGTGTCGATTCTACTATGACTCGCATGACTTTGATGTTTCACCGATGTTTCGCTTTCTGGAGAGATTGACTTATTAACCCTCGGGTCCTCCAAAGATCCAACTATCTTCACAGGTCAGACGCGGACTGTAGTCGTTTGCTTTTAAATCCCTAACTTTTTCCTGAATCACCCTTGCGGGTTTTCGATCCACCGGGATACCCATTTTTTCCAAAGTTGCCTTTTCAGGTTTTCAACTCTGCAGGTTTATCATTTTTCTTTTTATCCCTAATTTTTGCCTGAACCTTCACTTTTTATGGTTTGCTGGGATGCCCCATATTTTCCTAGACCTTCTTTTTATGTCCAGCAAGTCTCTTTTTAAGCAAACTATTTTTTGACTACGTCCGCGTTTACAGGGGACGTGAAATCTTCATCGTCCATAGTTAATAGTAATAAGGCTCCTCCAGAGAAAACTTTCCTTACTACGTGTGGACCTTCATAATTGGGATTCCATTTGCCCCTGTGATCTGTTTGTGGAGGGAGGATCCTCTTTAGCACTAAGTCACCTGCCTGAAAAAGTCGAGGGCGCACTTTCTGATCAAATGCGTTCTTCATTCTGCTCTGATACAACCGGTCATGGGCGATAGCTGCCAATCTCTTTTCATCAATCAGACTAAGTTGATTCAACCTATCCTTTACCCATTCTGCTTCATCAAGCTTCACATCAACCAATACCCTTAGAGAAGGAATCTCGACCTCTAATGGTAGGATCGCCTCCATACCATACACCAATGAGAAAGGAGTTTCCCCAGTCGATGTACGCATCGAAGTACGATAGCTGTGTAAGGTAAAGGACAACATCTTGTGTCAATCTTTGTATGTCACCACCATCTTCTGCACAATCTTCTTGATATTCTTATTGGCTGCCTCAACAGCACCATTCATCTTCGGACGTTACGAAGAAGAGTTGTGGTGTTCAATATTAAAACTCTGGCACAATTCTTTCATCATCTTATTGTTAAAATTCGAACCATTGTCAGTAATGATTCGTTATGGAACTCCATATCGGCAAATAATATCCTTCTTTATAAAACGAGCAACTACTTGTTTGGTCACATTGGCAAATGAAGCTGCTTCTACCCACTTGGTGAAATAATCGATTGCCATCAAGATAAAGCGGTGCCTATTAGAGGCTGTCGGTTCAATCTTGCCAATCATGTTGATGCCCCACATTGCAAAGGGCCAAGGAGATGTCAAAACATTCAGAGGGCTTGGTGGCACATGCATCTTGTCAGCATAAATTTGACATTTATGGAACTTCCTGGCATACTTAAAAAAGTTGGACTCCATAGTCATCCAGTAATACCCTGCTCTCAAAAACTTTCTGGATATCGCATGTCCATTGGCATGTGTACCAAAAGAACCTTCGTGGACCTCTCCCATTAACAAACTTGCTTCATTTTCGTCCACACAACGCAGCAATACCAGATCAAAATTTCTTTTGTACAACACATTATCCTTGTTCAGGTAAAAGTTTCCCGACAGCCTCCTCGGAATCTTCTTATCTCTATTCGATGCCCCAGGCGGATACTCTTGGTTCTTAAGGAAATTTCTGATGTCAAAATACCAAGGCTTCCCATCTGATGCTTCCTCTACTTCAAATATGAAAGTTGGCCTATCGAGGCGCATGATAGTGATCATTGGAGCTTCATTCCAGTAATTCACTTTATACATCGATGATAACATTGCCAAAGCATCCACCATTTGATTCTCAGCCCTTGGCACATGATGAAATTCTACCCTGTCAAAGAAAGGTAGCAATCTTCTTGCATAATTCATATTAGGCACCAGATTGGGTTGACGGGTTTCCCACTCTCCTTTGATCTGATTGACGACTAAAGTTGAATCACCTTATACATCAAGATTCTTGACTCTCCAATCAATAGCTTCTTCTATACCCATGATGTATGATTCATATTCAGCTTCATTATTGGTGTAGGCATACGTTAATCGGGCGGTGAACAGTATGTGAGAACCGTGAGGAGTAGTAATGATTGCCCCAATTCCGTTACCATATGAATTAACATCACCGTCGAAAACCATCTTCCACTGAGAGCCTATCTCGGGAGCTTCTTCTGGTAGAGGCTCGTCATAGTCCTTCATTTTCAAAAACATTATGTCTTCATCGAGAAACTCAAACCTCATTGGCTGGTAATCCTTAATTGGTTGTTCTGCGAGATATTCTGATAAAACACTCCCCTTAATGGATTTCCGGGAAACATATTGAATATTGTATTCTGTCAGAACCATTTGCCATCTGGAAATTCTCCCGGAAAGCGCCTGCTTCTCAAACACGTGCTTGATCGGATCCATCTTAGAAATCAACATGGTTGTATGATTTAACATGTATTGTCTTAGGCATTTGGCTGCCCAAGCGAGTGCACAACATGTCTTTTCTAGCATCGAGTATCCGGACTCACATTCTGTGAACTTCTTACTCAAGTAATAGATAACGTGCTCTTTTCTTCCCGTCTCGTCGTGTTGACCAAGTACACAACCTATTGAATTCTCAAGAACCGTCAACTACATAATCAAAGGCCAACCTGCAACTAGAGGCATCACTATCAGAGGTTCCTGCAAGTATTCTTTTATTTTTTCAAATGCCCTTTGACAATTTTCATTCCACACGACTGCTTGATCTTTCTTTAACAATTTGAATATTGGTTCACAAGTGGTTGTAAGGTGAGATAAGAATGTTGCAATGTAGTTCAATCTCCCCAGAAAACCACGAACCTCTTTTTCTGTTTTTGGCTCAGGCATTTCTTGTATTTCTTTTATCTTGGCAGCATCTACCTTGATTCCTCTTTCACTGACAATGAACCCCAACAACTTTCCTAATCTCACTCCGAAAGTGCACTTATTTGGATTCAACCTTAATCTGAATTTCCTTAACCTTTCAAACAACTTCAACAGATTTACCAAATGACCCTCCTCTGTCTGCGACTTTTCAATCATGTCGTCAACATACACTTCGTTCTCATGATGAATCATATCGTGAAATAGAGTCACCATCTCCCACTGATAAGTTGCCCCTGCATTTTTCAATCCAAAAGGCATAACTTTGTAGTAAAAGGTCCCCCATGGCGTGATAAAAGTAGTTTTATCCATGTCTTTTGGGGCCATTTTGATTTGGTTGTACCCAGAGAAACCATCCATGAAGGAAAACACAGAGTATTAAGCAGTATTATCAACTAAAACATCTATGTGGGGGAGCGAGAAGTCATCTTCCGGGCTTGCTCTATTCAAATCTCGATATTTGACACACATCATGACCTTTCCATCTTTCTTAGGAACAAGAACAATATTAGCGACCCATGGAGGATAGTTTGTAACAGCGAGAAAACCGACATCCAACTGGTTCTGGACCTCTTCCTTAATCTTGACTGCCATGTCAGGCCTGGTTCTTCTCAACTTTTGTTTCACAGGTGGACATTATTCTCGAAGAGGTAGACGGTGCATCACTATGTCAGTATCTAACCCTGGCATATCTTCATACGACCAAGTGAAGACATCTCTATAATCTTGGAGCATTTCCACCAATCTTCTTTTGATGTTGTCTTGCAACGCAGCCCTGACTTTGACTTCTTTCTTGTCCTCTTCAGTGCCCAGATTGACAACTTCAACATCCTCTTGATGAGGCATAAGGACTTTTTCCTCTTGTCTCAAAAGTCTGGCCAGCTCTTCAGGTAGGTCACAATCTTCATTAGTCTCTTCTTTAGCTTGAAAAATAGGATTGTCAAATTTGAATCGATGGTATCTGAGATCTAAAACCTACATGATTGATGTTTTTATGCTTAATATGATATGAAAACCAACACAAACACATTGCTATTTTGATGTTGAAAATAAGAAGAAAAAACAAGGATCAAAACATTTGAATGCAAAAAAGAACGCCTTTCATTAATGATAAAAAGTTTGAACATAAACTAAAAGGCCCTACAAATGAAAGTCACTACGTCTTGGGCAGAACATAGGACTATACACAATCAAAAACAAAAGAAATTACTCTTCAGAAGTGACTTGGATGATTTCCTCCACAATCCAATTGCATAGCTTCTGTCTAGAAATACACGGACGAATCCAAGCATCCATGTCGCAATTGCTATCTCCCTCATCATCTTCCACAACATTAATCCTATCAAAGATAACACCACCACTGGTGAACTGAATGGGTCCTTTGTACCTCGGAGCACTCTGAAAAGAAGATGGGCTATACCCTAGGCCAAACTTGTCTTGCTTGTTAGGAACACTGAGAACCTGGCCCCACTTCTACGAAGAACCAGATTCTACAATGGCGCGGGCTTCTTTAAACGAGGACGTTGAAATTTCTAGAACTTTGCTATCAACAGGAGACTTTTCCTGAACCTATACCGCTTCAAAAGCCTGACATGGTGTCTCATGAATCTCACCATCTACTTCTACGTACTTGAAAGATAACAGCTGACTGATCATGATATCTTCCTCTCCACATACCGTGACAATCTTCCCCTCCACCATATATTTCAGTTTCTGGTACAAAATCGAGGTGACTGCCCCAACAGAGTGTATCCATGACCGGCCAAGTAAACAGCTATAAGCACGCTGGATATCCATGATATAGAAGACTGTGTCAAATATTTCTGGGCCTACTTGAATCGGCAATGTGACTTTACCAAACACTGACCTTCTAGTCCCATCAAAAGCTCTCACCACCAAATCACTGGGAGTACAAATCAAACCCTGGGTATCCAACTTCATTAATGCTTTCTTGGGCAACACATTGATTGATGATCCCGTATCAACTAGCACATGAGACAGAATGGCCCCCTACACTCTATGGATATGTGTAGAGCATGGTTGTGATTTCTCCGAGCGGGAGTTAGATCCAGATCAGTAAATCTCAAACCATTACCAACGTTAACATGAGCCGCTACTCCTTCCAATTGATTAACAAAAATTTCTTGCGGAACATAAGTCGTATTCAAAATCCTCAACAAAGCATTTCTATGTGCCTCAAAGCACAACAACAATGACAAGATTGAGATCTTAGAAGGTGTTTGCTGCAAGTGATCCACGATTTTATAATCCCTTTTGCAAATGAGTCGCATGAACTCTTCAGCATCTTTAGCCAAGGAGTCTTTCTCCCCTGTTGCTGACCCTCTTCTACTACAGCTTTACCTTTACCTTTGTCACTTCTTTCCACATTAGCATCCGGCGGAGAGAACACTCTGCCACTCCTAGTCAAACCTCATACTCCAACAACATTATCAACAGACGATCCTCCAAATGACGTCTCCATCAACTCTTGTTTGTATCCATTGTAGAATAACTTTGCCCCATAATTCCAAGGAATGGCCTTGGTGCTCTCATAAGGCATTGGTCCTGGCATCGTAATGATAACAGAACTGACCTCAGCGGCGCTGAAGTATTGATTGTTCGGTATGAGATCGAAATTGTTGCAAATTCACCCCACTCATTATGAACTTTCTTCACATCTTCTTCTCCTACTACTCTGTCAAATTGAAAACTGCCTTCATTAATCAAACCTTGAATATGATCCCTCAACTCAGCACATCCTTCTGGGTGTATACCACATTCCTCACAACCTTCTAGACAACCTGGAAAAACACCACCCTTCAACAATCTGCTTTTCACATAATTCAACAGCGTCTTCAACTCCGCAATATTAGTTATCAGGTTCAACCTTTCTCCCTCGATAACAGCATTAGCTCTGGCCACCCCGTGATTCGGCATAGGATTTTGATTCACATTCGGGGTCTCATTCGTGAAGTTAATTGCTTTGGTGTCAAGAAAATCTTGCACCTTATGCTTAAAAGCTTTACAATTATCAATGTTATGACCCGATGCACTGGAATGAAAATCACATCTAGCATTTGCGTCATAACCCGGTGGAGGTATGTCAGTAAGCGGAGCCAAAGTCCTTTTTTGAACAAGTTGTAACTGTAGCAGATTTTGCAGCAATTGAGAGTAAGGCATGGGAGGCGCGCCGAACTGCCTGTTGGACATCCTTCCTCTATCAGGATAACGTCGAGGTGCAACGGTAGGTTGCTGAGGTACAGCTGGAATGGCTATACTAGCAATTTGTTGCTGATGTTGAGGCTGGTATTGTTGTTGATGTTGTGCTCGGTCTCTATTTCAGTAGGCTGATACGGCATTCGTGATTCCTTCCCTCTTCTTTGAATTCCCATATGTCTTCCTCATTCCTCCTGATGTGGACCCTTCTCCACTATGTATCTTCCCCATCTTTATTCCATTTTCCACCCTTTCACCTGTTATGATTAAGTCAGAAAAACTCCTCGACATGCTCCCAATTAGCTTCTCATAGTATATTCCTGGCAGGGTTGCCACGAACATATCAATTAATTCCCATTCCACCATCAGGGGTTGAACTCTAGCTACCAGTTCCCGCCACCTCTGGGCGTATTCCTTAAATCCTTAATTGTTTCACTGCGATAAGTTCTGTAACTGTACTATGTTTAATGTCAGATCACTATTATATTGATAATGACGAACAAAAGCTTCCCCTAAATCCCTCCAACTCCTTATATGTGTCCCTTCCAGACCCATATACCATTCTAGAGAAGGACCTGCCAATCTGTCCTGAACGAAGTGCATTAACAATTTATCATCATCTGAATAAGCTGACATCTTCCAGTAATAAGCCCTGAGATGTACTTCAGGACAGGTTTTCCCTTTGTACTTGTCAAACTCTGGCACTTTGAATTTGGGGGGAATCTTGACCCATGGTATTAATCCCAGATTAGACATGTCGAGTCCCAAAGAGTTTTGGTTCTCGAGGCTCTTCATCTTCTCCTCAATCATCTTGAACCTTTTGCCAGCCTCTACAGAGGGACCCATATCCAAGTCTCTCATTGAAAATACGTCATCTTGGTCGTCTTCTTCCTAGTGGGGGACTGCAGCTCCATGTGAAACACCCACACCACCTCCTGCACCAGTCATATGAACTCCTGCTTGGTGACCTCCGCCCGGAGGATTAGCAACAGTAGGGATTAGATTGGCCTGTGGAATGCTACCATCAGCTGGGGGAGGAATAACAGTAGTTCCTCCATGTAAGACACCACTTCTATCCACCCTGGCTATCATTGGTTGGACTAGAGTTCTCAGTTGTTCCTGCCCATTGTTTACCTCTAGCATCATGTCCATAAATTGTGTCATCCGGTCTCTGAATTCCTGTAACTCTTGTTGTACTTGATCCATGATTCTTTGTTGATTCCCCCTTGTAGAGTACCTGTGGAATGTCGGGTCTGCTATCCTGTAAACTACTGTAAGAAAACCACATAGAGATAAGATTAACGGTTCCAAGAACACCTGTTATGCAAAAAGATAATGATAATGCAAGCATGTATATATGATTTGGGAAGATCTTTTCCCCTTGATTCTAGTTCCAAGAAAAAATAGCAAACAGGAGAGCAACATGTAGAATCACGAGTCTCTTCTCATAAATAAAATAAGGACGGAATTCAGCGTATACAAAATGACGTCAAGAGATACAACAATAAATGATCATACGACCCCATCCAACAAGTCTGATGATGGTCTCAATACAAGATAATAGAGAAGAAAACTACATCAGATAACTCTCATCAGCCATTGTAATGAGTATGAAACTCCTCCAATAGCTTCTTTATATTTGGGTGTTCAAGCCTTGCAACCAACGCTTGTATGAGCAAATCTCTTCTGCTGATAACATCCTTCAAACTTTAAGCGTAATCTTCCTAAGCATCTTCTCCGAGGGCATCTTCATGTCTCGGTTTCTTCAGTTCTGCCCTTATCTTGAATTCTTCCAATGCTGACAGAGCTTCTCGTAACTTACGATCACTTTCATATCGGCGAGACGATTCCAATGAAGCTTTTTCATCCTTGATCTTAAGCTGTGTCTTCAGTCTGTCAATCTATTTTTGGACTTAGACATCTCCAGGCATGCTCTATCTAGATCTTTCTTCTTGTGTCTAAGGACATTACCAGTGGTCTTCAAATCTTGACCAACTCGTTCTTGTACACGAATCTCTTTAGTTAACTCCTTTCCCATATTGTCTAAGACTTCTATCTTCAACTTGGCCAAGTAGACTGCTTCATTCTTATCACTCTTTAACTTACTAACCTCTTTTTTCAACTCTTCATTCTCCTTGCGTAATTCTCCTTTTTCGACCCACAGCTTATTATATCTCTAAATATCAATTGCCGTAGGTTCTTCAATAACCAAAGGATACATAGGTTCTCTGATAGGGAATGGTAGCAACATCCTCTCCACCCTCTCTTGGATCCAATCTACATAAGGTCCATAAGCTCTGCAGTCGCCTTTACCCAAAGAAAGTTTTCCTCTTCGATGATCTCTTCCTCATGCCTTCTTTAACCTGGATAAAGTGTCACAGTCAATTGCTCCTGTGAAATACAGAGATTCCTGTATTTCCTCCTCCTTCGGGGGCCCTTTCAAATTATAACTAAACTGCCTAATAAGAGAAGGGTAGTAATTGGTACCCCTTTTTCTTCCTACCAGAGGAGCATTAGGAAAAATTCCACAGCTAAAGATGATCTCCATGTCGAGCAGATCTCGATTAAACCAGACGATATTCTTAGACGTCAAACCCATGAGTCTTTCTGACCAATTCGATGTGTCTGACATATCAACAAAAGCTCCAGCTAGAGGAAGATGCTCCATAAACCATTTATGAAGGAGTGGCGCACAACAAGAAACATTCTTTCCTCTTCTCATCTCGTTCTTGTAATGTACTAAATGGTACACGTCCCCCAGAAGAGTAGGTACAGAATTCCTGGAAGCAAAAATGTGAAAGGCATCCATATCAACAAAGTCTGGTATGTTGGGAAACAGAACTATGCCATAAATGCATAAGGCTAGAATAGCATTGAAGACCACCCAACACCCCTCCTTAGCAAAATGTTGAGCCTTGCCCACCAAGAAAGACAATGGAAAACCAGAGACCCCATTTCTCCAAACCACATTACCATCTAACTCAGACTTGTTTAAATGAAGAGCGTTGGCTAGCTTTGTCAGGTCAGGTTCCTTCTCAGAATGAAATAAAGGCACCTCCTCTAAGACCGGGACCCCCACCAGAGAAGCAAACTCCTCCAAAGTAGGGACTAAGACATAACCAGGGAAAGTGAAATAGCATAACTGAGGGTCATAGAACTGCAGCAAAGTGTGGATGGCTCCTAGTTCATATTTTGAGGTTTTACGGACAAAACTCAAAATCTTCCCATAGTCCTTTTTGAAGTCTTCAATGACACCATGATCAACCACAAAAATGAGACCAAATAAATATCCCAACTTTGGCATCGGGAACTTGTAGGTGATAGTCCTTTTCAATCCAGACTCCATGTTGACAGCAGATCAGATCACTAGAATCAAAGGGAAAATGGGAACCTGAAGTCATAATTACATGCAAATGTTAATATGCAGATGAAAATGCAGATGCAAACAAGGGATCAAGACTGCTGTGTTGTTGACTGAGTTGAACCAGAATTTCATTTCGGCAAGAAAATACCAGAATACCAAAGCACTAAAGTGATAGAAACCCACAGTATCAAAGATCAAAAGTCTGCACTGATGAGGAAACCAGAAAATCGGGTTGGTTGAAGGTCAAGTTATCCTGCATAACCCTTCCCACTCACAGGTAGGACCTAATCTCTCACAAGGTACGGCATCCTATGCAGGTCGTCAGTATCACGGACTCTCAAGTCGAGAAACAATGATACGTTCACCATTTATAGTTTGGCATCATGGTCAAATGAGGAGGCCTCAACTGAATTCCCAATGAACGGTCTCCAAAGTCGTTAATTTCTAGATCCAACATCCTTTCAACTGTCTGAGACGTACAGGACAGGATGTCTTCAAAGAATAATCTCGTCTAAACGCGAATTTCGTGAGGGTTATTGCATGTCAAACATGAAAACCCGCATTACTCTCCACATTAATGCTAGATGTATACTCAAGCCTAGGTATTAGGCTTATCTCTCAATGGAACATCCACCCAACAGCACAACAGCAACAGTATGATAATAACAATGATAAAGTGGGGAAAGTAAAATGAAAATCCAACAACATACAAATACAATATACATACACACAAATATACACACCCACAAATTTAAAACAGACAAGCGCTAGGATTGACTCGCATAGGGAAACTAATCCCCAGCAGAGTCGTCAAATGTCGCAGCTGCGAAAAAGGGAGCCGACAGAAACAAACAAAAGAGTCGCCACCGAACGTTATTTATGCTAAAGAGAGGGAAAGGAAATGATCAAAGAAAACCTAAGAGAACGGGAAAGACAAGGTCATCATAACCAAATCATAGATTCGGGAGTCGGTTACGCAAAGGGAAGGTATGAGCACCCCTCATGTCTGTTATACTCAACGGGATCCATGCTTGTTGTCTAAATCCATGGGTGAAAGCTAACTAGAAGCTACTGCTAAATGGGGGTGGATGGAAAGAACAGACTCGATAGGACATCGCCGCCCTATGCCTACGTATTCCCTCGTGCAATGGGAAAGTTAGAGTCAACATAGTTCGGGAAACTACGGGTGAAGGGGGGAAGGTTACTCGCCAAGACATCACCGTCTTGTACCTATGTATCCTCATATGGTATGAGAAATCAGAGAAAACGTAGTTCAGGAAACTACGTGACTAGGTTGGTGTCGCTTCCGCGAAAATAAGGTGCCGGAAAAACAGAAGAGTCGCCACCTTTCGTTATTTATCCCTCAGAACGGGAAAGGAAACGATTGGAAAAACCTGAAGAAAAGGTATAAGACAAGGTCATCGCAACAATTGTCTGGGTTCGGGAGTCGGTTACGCAAGGGGAAGGTATTAACACCCCTCACGTCCATCGTACTCGATGGGATCCACGCTTGCTGTGTTTATCTGACGGGTTGGTTTTATCTATCTACCTATCAAGGTTGGCTTAAAAAAGAAAAGAAAATGACTCGGCAAAGCGTCGCGTTTTATGCCTACGTATTCTCATCAGAGAATGAGAAATCAGAGTCAACGTAGTTCAGCTAACTACGGGTTACGGGGAAGGTGGCTCGCCAATACATCAGTATTGTGCCTACGTACTCTCAACAGGTATGAGAGATCAGAGCTTACGTAGTTCGGGATAATACGGATTACGGGAATTCAGATTCATCTGTTTTTTCGAGTAGGGTTAACAAACAGTTCCAGCAGTTTGGTGTACACAGCTCGACCCTTGGAGACTTAGGCGTTACCGTTTGCGGTAGAACTGGGAGTTAACGACACTCTTTTCTTCAGAAAAGCTTCCTTTGAATTACGGGCCCACGGGGCAAAAAGGTTTGAAGTTTGTTTTCTGTCTTTTACGGAAGAACTGTTTTTTATGTTTGTTTGTAGTTTGCACAGCACTAGAGACTATGACCTGGGAACGAATGCGTCGCATATCGTCCAAAGGACGTATACTAAACATTCTAGACAATTGAGAGGAGGCCGCTCAATTATCATTACCCAAGTAGCTTAAGGCTCGTAACGCGCTTATACTAACTTGCCTTTATTACGTTTTTTACTGTTGTTTGAGATGAGAAGAGAGAACAGGCTCAACTACGGGGAGACTATCAAGTCCTAATGTTGTCATGCCAAGGATTCATCCTATGGTTGAGGTTTGAAACAGGGAACTCCTAGAAGTTATCATGCATAGGTTTCAACCTAAAGTTCTAGTCATCACTTCCTTATCAAAGGAAGTGAGATTCCTAGGGGATCATGTCAATGATAAACAGAAACAGATAAAGCATCAGCTTAAACAGTAAACAGTAAACAACTGTAAAATGCATGCGATGCAAGTGAGGGAGGAAAGGTGTGTGGGGCATCAGCCTCCACAAGCTTATCTCGACCTCAAGCTAGATATAAATAATTGCAATCATACAGAAAAAATAAAATGCCATCAAGCAAAACACAACCTACATAGGCAAGGGAGCAAGGCTCTACCGAATACCCGCAAGCAAAGCCATACAATAAAAATACAAGCAGAGGGAGAAACTCCACCTCTAGTGCAATCATGCTCCTAGCTTAACACAATCTAAACATGAACTTATCCTAATGCATCAAGAAAATCTCACAAGTCACATCAATACAGTTGCACAGAAAGCAAACAGACAGGAAAGAAAGCAAATCAACAGCTTCTACAGCTTCATAGCAAAGCAATCCTCTGACAGCAGTTCAGTCCTTAGTCTGTAACTGTTCTTCAAGGCTCTCATCTTCAATAGCAAGTATCAACTTGTTTCTTCAAGCTTTCAATGCATCAAACACAAGTATCAACTTGTTCTTCATCTTCTTCACACAAGTGTCAACTTGTTCTTCTTGATCTTCAAGCTTCAGCTCCAAGGGCAGTCTTCAAACAAAGGGGAAGTGCAACCTCTAGCATCTTCAATCTTCTAGCAAGGGAGAAAGATTCATCTAACAATAACAAGGTGGGGATAGGGAGAAGCAAAGTGAAGACCAAAGGTCACCTCTAAGCACTCCACCATCAAGGAAAGGAACCCTCAAAGGTTCTACCAATTTGTGAGGAGCCACTCATCCTACCAAAGGAGGGATGGGGCCTTCGCAATGGGACCTTACATCACAGGGAGGAGTGGAAGTGATCAACACCTTCCATGTTTCATGAAGGAAGAAAATCTATTCTAAAGGATCTCCCTAAAACCCTAATCCTTAACCCTAAACAAACTACACCAAAGGGAGAGCAATCTTCAAGTCCAAGCTCCATCATGCATTCCACAGCAGCCCACACATGTCTTCATCATCATCCAAGAGCAAGAGAAGCAACACCCTAATCTAAGGGAACTAAAGAAATCATTCTAGTTGAGTTAGCAAGTTAGGATCACCTAAAACCTAGTACTAAAGTTAATCCTAACTAAAATACTAAAACCAATTGTAAAATCCTACAAAAATAACTATGGGAACCTAAGTCTATCATGACTCTGCCATGTTAATTCCAGAGATCAAATCATCAAATAAGGCCTAGAAATAAATTCTACACTACAAGGTACTAGACTTAAACCCTAAAAGAAAGCACCTAAAGTTTCAACCTAAAAACCACACCTAATTTCATCACAAAAATGTGAGAAAAATACTATGGGAGCATACATGTCTAAGCTAATCACACACACAAAATCAAGCCAAAAATCATCACCAAGTGATCACACTAAAATCATCAAATAGAGGTACCAACCATGGCCACTTTTATCATCAAATAAAATGTAAAAAATGCACAAAAATTGAAAATGCATGATTTTCCTAATATTTTTATTCAACAAAATTCTAGATTCAATCATGAATTAGGGGGGGAAATCTGGAATTAATTGACTTATTTTTCTATTTTTCATGAATTGTTTTCAAACTAACATGAAATGATGAATTTAAAAGAAAAACAAGACAAATTAATAAACCTGCGTGATGAATAGCAAATATAATCAGTTCATAATATGGGTTGGGCCAGATGGGGGTATGAATAACGAGAAAACACCAAGGCCCATGCATTGTGAGTTCACTTGTATTCTCTTCAAAAATTGATGAAAGAAAAAAAAAGAGTACATGCCAAGATTCGAACCCACTCTCCCTTGGCTTACACAGCGAAGCAAAAAAAATCCTGAGTTTCTACTTATCAAAATGCAGCGTTGTGTGGGGCGGATACGTGGCGCAACATACGCGCTAGGATGGAGTGACCAAGTCAAGCGTTCACCACAAACAGGCGGTCAATACTCATCTTCTTCATTTTCAAACCTACAAACATCAAACCTGTGCGCGAGAACCAGACCACCGCCGGTGGCTTTTCCGGCCACCCTGGTACAACCCTAACTTCATTCACAGGCCACCAATGGTCACGATCTCTACATGAAGTTTGTCCAGAATTTCACCAGGAACTCAACCGTACCACTTATTCACTCTAAAAACGCCTGAATCTTGAAATCACAATCTCAACCAAAAATGGAATCCACCCTAAATTGTCTCTAAAGTTGCAATTAACCATCCAAAATCCATCTAGATCATGAATAGAACCTAACAGCATGCTTCTAGTTCATTGAAAACACGTAAACAGAGAGAGATTTCAAGAATTTAAAACCTGTCTTAGAGCTTGGATTGCAGTGGATTCAAGCCTCACTTCTCTTCCAAACCTTGCAGAAACGTTCAGGGATCAATGGTGAATGCTTTTTGATGCTCAATCCTGGTTGAAAACTCTTGATTCTCCAAAATGAAATCTCACTTCCAAGCTTGCTTCTTCACTTCTATCCAATGGCTCCTCCACGAAAATGATCACCAGAACCTTCCAATTCTGTTCTAAATCTTTTTTATATTCTATTTCAATGGATTAGAGGCCCAAACCAGGCCCATTCATGAGTTTTTGATTTTCACCTTTCTTCCAAATTTCCAAAGTTGATATCCACCATCAAGCCTTGCTCTTACTCCAATTTCATTCTAAACCATACACTTAAGCCTTGTGGGATGTAGTGATGTGGTTTGTTTCCTTTGATTTCAACATATGGAGTGTGTGAGGTGTGTTTCTTATTTGTGAAGCAACCTTCCAAATGGCCATGTTAAGCACTTCAAATCAAAAATGTAACAATGCCAATCTATTTAGAACATCAATTCCATTCAAAATGATTACAAATTTGACTTGAAAACATGTTATTCTCAATTGTTTTGAATTTTCCCATCTTAATTCATTAAAATGGCTTTTATATGAATTTTCTTCCACCAATGCTTGATATGATCCACATCAATGGACTCTTGATGCTTATAAAAGCTAAAAACATCATTTTCAACAACTTTCATGTTGAACAAAAATCCATTTGAGGCTTGCAAGATGGTGAAATTGACTTATTGTTCAAAATGACCTGTAATGTCCAAATACCCAAAATACCCTTGACTTGTCAAAGCCATAACTTAAGTTCTAAAAATCCTATCAAGGACTTCTAGTACTCTCTAGAAAGCTAAGAGAATAAGGAACAACATTCATGTTGACCAAAATTTCATAGGAATCATCCTTCTAGGGAAAAAGTTTCATGCAAGTTGGGTAACTTTCAAGCTCCCAATTCACATTCCTCAGATGACTTGTAACTTGTCTGGCTCATAACTTGAGTTCTATAAACCATATCAAGGACTTCTAGTACTCAAATTAAATATAAGACCATGCCTTACAACAATAATGTTGGGATCAAGATGAGATGAAGATCATATTTTGAGTTAAATAGTCTTGAAGTCAGGGGTCAAGCTAGGGGATTTTACACTGTCAAGCCTTAGAAACCCTAGCCTGAAACTTCTCAAACTCTTCAATCATGATGATTTAACCTTGGAATCATCCTTAGAACATCTCAATGTATCAATCCATGATCACATGGCTCTTGAAATAAATCTCAACCTTCTTCAAATCATCAGTTGACTTAGGGTTGACCCAGTCAAACCCTAGCTGCACCAATCATGGCTAAGGCTTCTTATTCTTGCACAATGACTTGTCTAGGCCTCAAAGTGATCTTCAACACTTCTCATGAGCTCTCTCAAGACCTCAAGTCTAACTTCATGGCTTCAGAATCATCTGATGACTTCCCATAACTCTCCAGTTAGGAGACCCACATACTTGGTTTCAACCATTCTCTCTGAGGATCCTTTAACTTCTCTGACAAGGATATCAACCCTTGAGCACCTGAATAACCTTCTTAGCTAGCTTCATAGTCTTATATAGCTCTTAATTGGTAATCATACCTCTTGATCTCCTGCACACATGTCAATGAAATGCAAATGATAATGCTAATGTGAATGAAATGAAACACAAGCTAGGTGAAGAAATGTTGGGCAAATTTTGGGGTGCAACAGCTGCCCCTATTCAAACGGCTTGGACCTGACTGGGTGAGAAGCGAACGGTTCTCAAATAATCAAGGTAAAAGACGGTTGAATACCAACAAACCCTGAAATTTGCCAACTGCACAAGTACACGGTACTCTGATGGGGACAAATCTTCGGAAACTGAAATAATATTTGCACAGCAACTTGCTGGAGAAATACCGATCCGAATCTCCGTCAGGATGATTCTCTAATTTATCTGATATCATTGCATCCTCAAATCATCAAGGGGTCACCGGTTACACGGTAACTGGCGATCTACCAACCGCACAGGTAAACAATACTTGGATTGGTAGGAACATCTTCAAAACTGAGCATGCCAGTTGCACGACAACTCTGCTGGGGAATTGGTCACACGGTAACCGGTGAAGGGTCTAAGCTCGAATCTCCGTTAGGATGATCATCTGATTTTTCTATAGATCTTCGTCCTCAAGTCATCAAGGGGTCACCGGTTACACGGTAACTGGTAATGGATGGTTGATCATGCTGTCAGGCATTCTATGTCATAGCAGAAGAATTCCTTATCGTCGCCTATGGACTCATCATGTCGCTAGGCACGTCGACAACATCTTTGTCAGACTTCATCAGTAAGTCAGGAAATGGAATCCTTAATCAATCAGGAACCCATGGGGGTATACAATCGTTTGCCGTCAGGCACTCCGCGTCAGCTGGGATAACTGCTTCGACATTGCAGTTGGACTTCATCAGTAAGTCAGGGGTTTTGGCACCGCTGCCGGACCTCGATCATCAAGTCTTAAAGGAAATTTCAACTTCTCCGTTCCAACCTGCTGGGGATGACACATCTCCGCTGGGGATTCTAGAGAACTATCAAGTAACTCTGCTTCAGGGATCCAGAAATCATTCTGGGTGAACCAACCCTGCTGAGGACTTCAAGAATCATCTTGGACAAATAATTCCGCCGGGGACTTCAAGAATCATCCTGAACCAATAACTCTGCGGGAGATTCCAGGAATCATCCTGAGCAAACACTTTGCCGGGGACTTCAAGAATCACCCTGAACCAATAACTCTAGCGACTTCACTGGGAATTTTAAGAATCATCTTAAACAATCAACTTCGCTAGGGAATTCAAGAATCATCTTGAGCAAACCATTCTGCGGAGGAACATCTGCAAAACAAGAATGGTAACGACCTAGCTCATGTTTCATATGCATATGCTTTGACAATGGTGTAATGTTCCACACGGTGGAAATGCTACGCGTTTAGGGTAAATGTTATGCAATCATGCAAAATGCTACGACCCCATAAGCAAAATAAATGCTGAAGGGAAAAGCCTCCTGTCAAGGAGAAGGAACCACTCTGGTGTAGGAAGGACTCATCCTGCCGAGGAGAAGAAGTCACACCAATCTCAATTGGACTCCTCCTGGGGAAACGAACTTCAGACGACTGCTGCAGGGGAACAAAGTTCTACGAGAACTTGAACCTGCCCATCCAGGTATTCAAACCACAACTGCTGAGGAAAACGATGTCAATCGCAGAAATAAACTGCGCGGCATTCGCAGCAAAACTTTCCTGGAGATAACGACTCCGATGGGGGAAAACAGCATCAGCTAATCAACACGCTACTGGGGAAAACCAATCATGGCCCAAACGGCTTCCAAGGACTCGGCTCTCTTGGGGATTTGCCCGCTCGGCTGTGGTAGAAGGAATCATCCTGCTTACTGGGGGAGAGTACAACTCTGTGGGGAATTTCAATTCTCCAGGAGACCTCAGTTTGGATTACCGGAGGCTGCATACTTGCGAGTAGTCTTCTACGAAAACTGCACTTTGACCTAGTGTCGGGGAATAAATATACGTTTCAGCGCATGACTCAGCTGGGGGGGATGATGATCCTCCAGGATACCTCTGATTGGGGGGAATCTATCTCTGCTTGGGAAGACATATCAATGCTCTTGGTCCCATGTTCAGACTCCGTGGGGAGAGGCTACTACATTTGCTGGGGAAGAAGGAATCGTCCTTCTTGGGGACGCATACGGCATACTGCCTGAAATATGCTATACCTGCAACAACACAAACAAACAGACAAGATACCCTTCTCAAAGGGACCTATCAAGGTTATCATCTTGTGACAATGTTCAAGTAATTCATTGTTTCAGCAATCAGTGGCCTAGGCCAGTAAGTTTATGTATGCGTATTTTATCAAAAACATCGGCGTTCTTTTTCGCAAACAAAACAGATAGATGCTAAACAAACAAATAGAATTGCTGAATAGTATATATTTTATTGATGACAAACCCCTGAATGGGTGAAAATGTTTTACAACAGATGCAAGCTCCTGGAATGAGGAAGCTGCGCAAATATAAAAACATAAATATACATCAGTACATACACAAATGTCGACAATATGGCGTAGACGAACACCATGAGTTGATCCCTCTATGACCCACTCGACTTCGATACTTCCCCGACGCTTCAGCCTCAGAAGAGATTGATTAAGATAAACGGCCCTCAAGTCTTCCAAACCACTAAACAATGAAAGTCCACACGCGGAACATAGTCATTTGCTTTTTCAAATCCCTAACTTTTGCCTGAATCGCCCTTCCGGGTTTTCGATTCACTGGGATACCCTTTTTTGCCAAAGTCGCCCTTCCGGGTTTTCAACTTTGCGGGTGTACATTCTTTTCATTTATATCCCTAATTTTTGCCCGAACCTTTTTCATTTTTTATGGTTCGCCGGGATGCCCCATTTTTGCCTGGATATTCTTTTTCTTTCCAGCGGATCATTCTTTAAGCAAAGTATTTTTTAACTGCGTCTGCATTCACTGGGGATGCAAAATCTTCGCCATCCATCGTGGATAACAACAAGGCTCCTCCCGAGAAGACCTTGCTGACGACGTACGGACCTTCGTAATTGGGAGTCCACTTGCCCCGGTGATCGGAGTGTGGAGGAAGAATCTTCTTCAGGACGAGATCACCCGTCTGAAAGCTTCTAGGACGCACCTTCTTGTCATAGGCTTTCTTCATTCGGCTTTGGTATAGACGACCATATGCAATCGATGCTAATCTCTTCTTGTCCATCAGGCTGAGTTGGTTTAGTCGGTTCTTAATCCATTCTGCCTCATCGAGTTTCACATCAACCAAAACTCGTAAAGAAGGGATCTCAACTTCTAACGGTAGGACAGCTTCCATACCGTACACTAGTGAGAAAGGAGTTGCCCCGGTTGATGTACGTACCGTTGTATGATAACTGTGCAGTGCAAATGGCAACATCTCGTGCCAATCCTTATAGGTCACAACCATCTTCTGTACAATCTTCTTAATGTTTTTATTGGTCGCTTCAACGGCGCCATTCATCTTCGGCCGGTAAGGAGATGAGTTGTGGTGTTCAATATTGAAACTCTGGCACAACTCCTTCATCATCTTGTTATTCAGATTCGAACCATTATCAGTAATGATCCGCTCGGGAATTTCGTAACGACAGATGATGTCCCTCTTTATGAATTTAGCCACCACCTGCTTGGTCATATTAGCATACGAGGCTGCCTCCACCCACTTGGTGAAGTAGTCGATGGCTACCAAAATGAAGCGATGACCGTTAGATGCAGTGGGCTCGATCTTGCCTATCTTGTCGATGCCCCACATGGAGAAAGGCCACGGGGAGGACTTGACATTCAACGGGCACGACGGCACATGAATCTTATCAGCATAAATCTGGCATTTATGACACCTCTTCGCGAATTTAAAGCAATCTGATTCCATCGTCAGCCAGTAATATCCTGCTCTCAGGATTTTTCTCGTCATTGCATGCCCGCCGGCGTGCGTACCAAATGTGCCTTCATGGACTTCTTCCATGAGCATACTCGCTTCTTTCTCATCTACACATCTGAGTAGCACGAGATCGTGGTTTCTTTTATACAGAACTCCATCAGGATTGAGGTAAAAATTTCCAGACAGCCTCCTCAGAGTCTTCTTATCCTGGGTTGACGCTCCTGCAGGATATTCCTTAGTCATAAGGAAGGTCTGGATATCATGGAACCATGGCTTGCCATCGGAGGCTTCCTCGATCGCAAAGACGAATGCAGGTCTATCAAGACGAGAAAGGACAATCATTGGAGCTTCATTCCAAAAATTGACTTTATACATCGAAGCCAACGTGGCTAAGGCATCAGCCATCTGATTTTCAGCTCTGGGCACATGATAGAGCTCCACTCGATCAAAGAACGGAAGCAGCTTTCTGGCATAATTCATGTACGGCACCAAATTCGATTGACGAGTCTCCCACTCCCCTTTAATCTGGTTGATCACAAGTGCCGAGTCACCATACACATCTAGGTTCTTGATTCTCAAATCAATTGCCTCCTCTAGACCCATGATGCATGCTTCGTACTCCGCCTCGTTATTGGTGACCGGAAACGTCAGTCTAGCAGTGAACGGGATGTGGGATCCATGGGGAGTCGTGATGATTGCCCCAATGCCACTTCCATAAGAATTAACCGCCCCGTCAAATATCAATTTCCATTGGGATTTCCTGTCTGGCCCCTCGTCGGGCAACGGTTCATCACAATCTTTCACCTTGAGAAACATGATATCCTCATCAGGGAATTCAAATTTCATCGGCTGATAGTCCTCGATCGGCTGTTCGGCAAGGTATTCAGACAATACACTTCCCTTGATAGCCTTCTGGGAAACGTACTGAATGTCATATTCCGTCAACACCATTTGCCATCTGGAAATCTTGCCCGAAAGCGCTTGCTTCTCGAAGACGTACTTGATCGGATCCATCTTCGAAATTAGCATGGTTGTATGGTTGAGCATGTACTGTCGTAAATGTTTGGCAGCCCAGGCTAGTGCACAACACGTTTTCTCCAGCATCGAGTAACGAGATTCACAATCTGTGAACTTTTTACTCAAATAGTAAATGGCATGCTCCTTTCTGCCCGTCTCGTCATGCTGACCGAGAACACACCCTATACTATTCTCAAGAACTGTCAAGTACATGATTAAGGGTCGTCCGGCCACTGGGGGTATCAAGATCAAAGGTTCCTGTAGATACTATTTTATCTTATCAAATGCCTTCTGGCAATCCTTGTTCCAGATAATCGCATGATCTTTCTTTAACAGTTTGAATATCGGTTCACACGTGGCCGTGAGCTGAGAGATAAACCTTGCGATGTAGTTTATTTTGCCCAGGAAACCACGAACTTATTTTTCTGTTTTTGGCGCTGGCATTTCTTGTATTGCTTTTATCTTCGCAGGATCAACCTCGATGCCTCTTTCACTCACGATAAACCTAGTAGTTTTCCAGACCGTACTCCGAAATTACACTTGTTAGGATTCAGCCTTAACCTGAACTTCCTAAGCCTCTCAAAAAGCTTCAGCAAATTGACTAGATGTCCCTCCTCCGTTTGGGACTTCGCAATCATGTCATCAACATAGACTTCAATCTCATGATGAATCATGTCATGAAACAAATTAACCATTGCTCGTTGGTAAGTGGCCCCTGTGTTCTTCAGACCGAAAGGCATTACCTTGTAGCAAAACGTTCCCCAAGGTGTAATAAACGTAGTTTTCTCCATGTCCTCCGGCGCCATCTTGATCTGATTATAGCCGGAGAAACCATCCATTAATGAAAACACGGAGAACTGAGTTGTATTGTCGACCAACACATCAATATGAGGGAGCGGGAAATCATCTTTAGGGCTCGCCCTATTCAAATCCCGATAATCGACGCACATTCTTACCTTACCGCCCTTCTTCGGTACAAGCACTATGTTGGCGACCCACGGAGGGTATGTAGTGACCGCTAAGAAGCCAGCATCAAGCTGTTTCTGCACTTCTTCTTTGATCTTAACGGCCATATCTGGTCGTGTCCTCCTAAGCTTCTGCTTAACGGGAGGACAATCTTCTCGTAGCGGCAAGTGATGGACCATGATGTCAGTGTCAAGTTCGGGCATGTCTTCGTATGACCAAGCAAAGATGTCACTATACTCTCTCAGCATCTCGACCAGTCTCTGCTTGACATCACTCTGCAGTACGGCCCCTATCCTGACGTTCCTGACCAGTTCTTCAGAACCCATATTCACAATCTCAATCTCTTCCTCGTGAGGCAGAATAACTTTCTCTTCTTGTTTCAACAAGCGGGCCAACTCTTCGGGAAGGTCTTCGTCTTCATCAATCTCTTCTTCGGCTTGATAGAACGAGCAATCGAAGTCGAAGTGAGTCGTAGAAGGTCCAGAGTCGATGTCATCTGCTATGTGGATCCTGCAATAACAAGGGTTAAGCTTAAAACAAGGATATGCAGGTTAGCACAAACCCTATTTCCATTTTATTGTTTTTCAAAATAAATATAAAACAGGAATAACAGAGATCACAACATTTGAATGCGAAGAAAAACGCCTTTTGATTTATTGATAAAATGCATGTACATAATCAAACAAGGCCCTGACAATAAAACCACTATGCCCCGGGTAGGACATAGGGTTGTACAATAATTGGAGAAAGTAAATCATTACTCTTTGCCTGTCACTTGGATGGTATCCCTGATGGACCAGTTGGTGAGGCTCTGGCCTGGTTTGCTTGGCTGGATCCAAGAGTCTAGGTCACAATCGCTATCTTCGTCTTCTTCAGACACTGCGCTGACACTTTCAAATATCACCCCGCCACTGGTAAACTGGATTGGCCCTTTACCTCGCGACGCACTGTGAGAAGAGGAGGCTTCATCCGTAGGAGAGTATCCTAACCCAAACTTGTCCTGTTTGTTAGGTATTTCCAGAATCTGCCCCCAGCTTGGGGTGGATCCGGCTTGAAAAAGGGCTCGGGCTTCCTTGAAGGAAGAGAGAGTCATCTCTGGTTTTTCAGTCATTACTGGAGCCACGTCCTTGACCTTAACGGCTTCAAACACCTGACATAGGGTTTCGTGGATTTCCCCATCCATCTCAACATATTTGAAGGACGACAAATGGCTCACCATTATATCTTCCTCGCCACAAACAGTTACAATGCTGCCCCCTACAGCATACTTGAGCTTCTGGTGCAACGTGGAGGTCACGGCGCCAGCAGAATGGATCCATGGCCGGCCTAAGAGACAGCTGTAGGCAGGCATGATGTCCATGATGTAGAAGACTGCGTCGAAAGTTTCCGGCCCAACTTGGATTGGCAGGGTTACCTCTCCAAGGACATGACGTTTGGTTCCATCGAAAGCCTTCACAACCAGATCACTGGGTGTGCAAATCAATCCGCGAGTATCTAACTTCATCAGTGCTTTCTTCGGAAGAACATTGAGCGATGAACCAATGTCCACTAGCACATGGGACATAACTGTTCCCCTACACTCTATCGAGATGTGTAGGGCACTGTTGTGGTTTCTTCCCTTCGGCGTCAGCTCCAGGTCAGTGAACCCTAACCCGTTTCCAGCATTCACGTGGGCTACTACCCCTTCCAACTGGTTGACCGAGATTTCCTATGGTACATATGTGGCATTCAAAACCTTTAACAGCGCGTTGCGATGTGACTCCGAACACAGCAACAAATTCAGGATGGAAATTTTCGAGGGTGTTTGATGGAGGTGATCCACGATCTTGTAATCACTCTTCTTGATCAACCTCATGAACTCTTCAGTGTCCTTTACAAGTAAGTCCTTCTCTACCCCACGAGGGGTTTCCTCAACGACTTTACTCTTTCCCTTATCAGTTTCCTCAACTTTATCTGCTTTGTCCGCCACAATCTCAGGTGGAGCAAATACTCTTCCGCTGCGCGTGATTCCGCCAATTCCCACTAGGTTATCCACCGACTGCCCAGATGGTTCTAGTTCCAACTTTTGTCCATTACAGTAGACGTCTGCCCCATAGTGCCATGGGACAGCATTGGTGCTTTCAAAAGGTATTGGCCCAGCTTTGGTGATGGTAATTGTGTGGCGAGGGATGGTGATGGCGGCAACCTCATCATCTTGCTTCAACATTACCTCTCCAGATCCACATTCGGCCCTTCGGCTAAATTGCAAGATTCCTTCGGTCATCAAACTCTGAATCCCCTCTATCAACTGTTCACATCCATCAGGACAGGTCGCGCAGCCCATACACAATTCTCCACAGCCCGGAAAGAAGCCTCTCTTCATCAGCTTGGCTTTAACGAAGCTAAGCGGTGTCTTTAGATCCTTGACATCAGTCAACACATCTAAACCCTCTTCTCCAATAATGGTATTCACCCCACCTCCCCTATGATTCGACATAGGGTTCTTGGTGACATTAGGCACATTATCTGAGAAATTGATGATCTTAGCATCCATCATATCTTGCACTTTGTGCTTGAAGGCTTTGCAGTTTTCGATCGTGTGGCCGGGTGCCCCTGAGTGAAAATCACATGTTGCATTCGCATCATAACCCTGCGGAGGTGCCCCTGTCAAGGGAGCCAGGGTTCTCTTCTGGGCTAGCTGTAACTGAAGCAGAGTTTGTAATAGCTGAGCATAAGACACGGGCGGTGTCTCGAGGTGACGACTTGACAGAGGTGCCCTGTTCTGATACTTTCTGTACCTTTGCTGATTTGGCTGCTGCTGCTGCGGCTACTGCTATGGCTGAGGTTGTTGGACAGCAGGGATGGTTATGCTGGCCACCTGCTGGCACTGGATCTTACCCTTCCTTCGAGCGTTAGACACTGTGCTCGTATCTCCTTCGCGCCTTTTGCTACCGTATGGTTTCTTTCCTCCTCCAGCTGAGGACAGATCACCACCTTGAATTTCCCCAATTTGATCCCATTCTCAACATGCTCGCCAGTAATGATGAGATCTGAGAAACTTCCTGACATATCGCTGACCAATTTCTCGTAATAGACCCCCGGGAGAGTGGCTACAAACATTTCGACAAGCTCTCGTTCAACCATCGGCGGCTGAACTCTAGCTGCTAATTCACACCATCACTGGGCATATTCTTGGAACCCTTCGTTGTTCCTCTGTGACAAGTTCTGCAGCTGAACCCGGTTCGGAGCCAAGTCACTGTTATACTGATAATGGTGCACGAAGGCCTCAGTAAGTTCCTTCCACGTGCGCACACTGGTGGGTTCCAAACTCATGTACCATTCTAAGGATGGCCTGGACAAGCTATCCTGAAAGAAGTGCATCAGCAGCTTCTCGTCTTCAGAGTGAGCGGACATCTTTCGGTAGTATGACCTTAAGTGGACACGAGGGCAAGTGGTGCCCTTGTATTTCTCAAAGTCGGGTACCTTGAATTTAGGAGGCACCTTGAAATCAGAAATCAATCCCAATTTAGTCATGTCGACCCCCATAGTGTTCAGGTTCTCGAAATTCCTCATTTTATCCTCGAGTGCCTTAAACCTCAGACGTGCTTCAGCAGTCAGTTCTCCTTCAGCACTCCTCTGTGAGAACAAATCTTCTTATCGATCTTCTAGCCATGGCTGAGGCCCATACAGATTTCCAGCACCTGTGTTGCCATTGCCCAATCCAGCGTTGCCATTAGCCTCAAAGTTTCCATTGCCGACACCAGTCGTATTACCATTGAGCCTGATGTTAGTGATCACATTGCCGTTACCACTGCCATTCCCCCCGGTCACGGGGATGCCACCCTGAGGAGTCTCAACAGGAGGAGGGGTTGGAATACTCCCACCATGGAGTACACCGTTGTTGTCAACCCTTGAGATCAGAGGTTGGACCAATGTTCTGAGCTGGTCTTGGCCGTTGGCAACCACTTGCATGAGCTCCATGAAGCGGTCCATCCTCTCCCGGAGTTCCTGGACGTCAGTTTGCACTTGTTCCATTGCTCTAGCTTGATTTGCTCTGGTCGGATAGCGGTGGATCGGTCTTCGATCAATCCTGGAACAACCTGCATACACAAAGGGTTAGAAGAAAAAACGACAAGGTGCTCGTTATGCAAATGCTTCATGCAAATGCAAACGTGTGTCTGTGCCTTGGGGAGATTCCCCCCCGATCCTAGTTTCCGAGACAAATGAAGTCTATGATCCAGTCATGGAAAAGAAATCCTCATATATTCATCTGAAAAGCCCGCTCGGGTAGCATACAACTGTAATCACATACAACCGAAGCAATAAGGCATGACCCCAACCAACAGACCTGGCGGTGATCAGCATATCAATGCATAAAATGTACAAAAAGAGATACAAAAGATCAGCGCGGCCACGACCACGAAAATCTTCTATCAACTTCTTTGTAGCGGGGTGATATGACTAAGCAAGCAAACCCTGGGCCAGCAGGTCCCTCTGACTGATGGACTTTGAGAGGTTCTCGGCAACGCTCCTAGAAATACCTTCTTCAGAATGGTTCTTGACTCTTCTCCTTTTAGCATCAGCTCGGAGTTGAGAATCTTGCAAATCCGCCTCGGCCTCAGCCAATCTATACTGGATATCGTGTCGCAGGGAGGCTTCAGCCTCTGTGTTCTCATCTTTCACCATGATCTGAGCTTCTAGCTCGGCTACTCACTGCTTCAGCTTTTCTTCCCGCTCTTTGTACTTGGCTATGGTGCTGCTCCAGACCCTCTCGTATTGGGTTAACTTCCGGTACACTCTGTCCATATCCTGTTTCTTGGTTGTCAATACGCCATGTACTGACTTCAGATCCAACCCCAGACGTTCCCTAGCATCAGTTTCTTTGGTCAGATTAGAGCCTAGACGGTTGATCATCTCAGTCTGCTTCTTGCAGGTATAAACGGCTTCGCTTTTCTCTTTCCGAAGTTGAGCAATCTCTTTCTCCAACTCTTCGTTGGCTTTTTGTAGCTCTTCCTTCTCTTGGAGTACCTGGTTGAATTTCTGAATATCAACTGTAGTAGGCTCTTTGTACACGGGAGCATATAATGGTTCTACAGCAGGAAACGGCATTAGAAACTTGGCGGCCCTTTCTCGAATCCAAGTCACGTACGGATCAAAGGCCCGGTTGTTGCTTTTTCCTAGCAAGACTTTCCCCTTTCGGTGAACTTTGCTCCAAGCATTTTGTACCTTGATTAACGTGTCGCCTTCAAGCAACCCTGTGAAATACAGAGATTCCCATATCTCTTCCTCTTCAGGATGACCTCGTAGTGCATACCCAAATTGTCGTACTAGCAGAGAGGGATTGTAGTTGATACATCCATTCCTTCCGACCAAGGGGACGTTCGGAAAGCCACAACAACTATACACAATATCTTTGCCCAGCAAATCTCTATCAAACCAAATGATATCGTCAGCAGTCAAACCCATCAAACGCGCAGACCAAGGCGAAGACTCAACAGAATCAATGAACGGCCCTGACTTAGGAAGATGGCTAGCAAACCACTTATACAGTAAAGGAGCACAACATGCCACGTTCTTCCCCTTTCTGTTTTCATTCTTGCTGTGAACTGAATGGTAGACGTCTCCGAGGAGAGTGGGCACTAGATTCCCAGAGGCAAATATATGGCAAGCATCCATGCTTATGAAGTCCGGATGACTTGGGAATAGCATGATCCCATAAATGCAAAGGGCTAAGAAGGCATTGAATACATCCCAGCGATCCTTCTCGGCAAACTTTCAGGCTTTTTCCATCAGGAAAGGCAAAGGGAAACCATGAACTCCAATCTTTCTGGATACCATCCCTTCCAACTCAGACTCATCTACATGCAGAGCGTCAGTCAGCTTACTCAATTTGGGTTCACCCTCAACACGGTAGTAAGGCATTTGATTCATCAAAGGCACCCCCAACAGGTCGGAGTACTCTTCCAAGGTCGAGGCGAGGATATAGTCTGGAAACACAAAGCATCTGAGCTGTGGGTCATAAAACTGCAGCAGGGCGTAGAGGCCATTCAACTTGTACGTAGGAAGCTTATACACAATACCCAGAAGTCTCCCATAACTCTTTCTGAAACTCTCCATCACTGTCTTATCAGCCAAAGAAATCAAAGCTCGTAACTCTCGGATGTCAGGTGTTGGTAGCTTGTAAGCCACAATCTTCTTCAGAGATGCCATATCTTCCATGAGGATCATGATCACTAGAACCAAGGGAGAAATATGCACCTGCAACACAGACACACGTTAATGACATGCAAATGAGGATGCAAACAATGCAAAATGCAATCATGCAGCAGGAGATCAAGACGACTGTGCTGTTGAGGAGATGAAGGTTCTGTATCAACAGGACCACAATATTGCTCTGTCAAGAATAACCATATCTCTGAGGAGAAGAAACCCCTGATACTAGACCAAAAATCTGCTATGTCAAGAACAACCACATATTTGATGATGGGACCCTCTGATACCAACAAAACTGATTCACTGTCAAGAAAACCAGGTAGTCTGAAGGTTAAGGTTTCCTGTAACAAACCCGACCCTGCTCACAGGTATGGACCTAATCACGGAAAAGGTTCGGCATCCTATGCCCAGAAGGTGTGGCATCATCATCTCTTGAAGCGGCCTCACTTAGCTGAATTCCAAATGATTGGTTCCCAGAGTCGACAATCCTCAGATCCAACAACCCCTCGAGTCCAAAGGACCGATAGGAAGCTATCAAAGAGAACCTCGTCTGAGTATGGATTACGTGGGAACAGCTGCAAGCAAAGCAAGCACGTCCTCCACTAACCCACTCTAATACTATGTAGCTCTCAAGCCTGGGTCTGGCTTCTCACTCATCAGAATGCCTCGCCCACAATAATGCAGATAATCATATCATACTGAAAATAAAGTGCGGGAAATAAAATGCGATAAATAAACACAACCCAACAACTAATCATACAAGCGCTAGGATTGACTCTCACAGGGGACGTTGGATCCCCAAATTGACTCGCATAAGGGACGTTGGATCCTAGGAAACTATCAAGTCCCCAGCAGAGTCGCCAGCTGTCGCTTCCGCAAAAATAAGGTGCCGGCAAAACAGAAGAGTCGCCACCTTTCGTTATTTATCCCTCAGAACGGGAAAGGAAACGATCGGAAAAACCTGACGAAAAGGTATAAGACAAGGTCATCGCAACCATTGTCTGGGTTCGGAAGTCGGTTACGCAAGGGGAAGGTATTAGCACCCCTCACGTCCATTGTACTCGATGGGATCCATGCTTGCTGTGTTTATCTGACGGGTTGGTTTTATCTATCTACCTGTCAAGGCTGGCTTAAAAAAGAAAAGAAAATGACTCGGCAAAGCGTCGCGCTTTATGCCTACGTATTCTCATCAGAGAATGAGAAATCAGAGACAACGTAGTTCGGCTAACTACGGGTTACGGGGAAGGTGGCTCGCCAATACATCAGTATTGTGCCTACGTACTCTCAACAGGTATGAGAGATCAGAGCTTACGTAGTTCAGGATAATACGGATTACGGGAATTCAGATTCATCTATTTTTTCGAGTAGGGTTAACAAACAGTTCCAGCAGTTTGGTGTACGCAACTCGACCCTTGGAGACTTAGGCGTTACCGTTTGCGGTAGAACTGGGAGTTAACGACACTCTTTTCTTCAGAAAAGCTTCCTTTGAATTACGGGCCCACGGGGCAAAAAGGTTTGAAGTTTTTTTTCTGTCTTTTACGGAAGAACTATTTTTTATGTTTGTCTGTAGTTTGCACATCACTAGAGACTATGACCTGGGAACGAATGCGTCGCATATCGTCCAAAGGACGTATACTAAACATTCTAGACGATTGAGAGGAGGCCGCTCAATTATCATTACCCAAGTAGCTTAAGGCTCGTAAAGCGCTTATACTAACTTGCCTTTATTACGTTTTTTACTGTTGTTTGAGATGAGAAGAGAGAACAGGCTCAACTACGGGGAGACTATCAAGTCCTAATGTTGTCATGCCAAGGATTCATCCTATGGTTGAGGTTTGAAACAGGGAACTCCTAGAAGTTATCATGCATAGGTTTCAACCTAAAGTTCTAGTCATCACTTCCTTACCAAAGGAAGTGAGATTCCTAGGGGATCATGTCAATGATAAACAGAAACAGATAAAGCATCAGCTTAAACAGTAAACAGTAAACAACTGTAAAATGCAGGCAATGCAAGTGAGGGAGGAAAGGTGTGTGGGGCATCAGCCTCCACAAGCTCATCTCGACCTCAAGCCAGATATGAATAACTGCAATCATACAGAAAAAATAAAATGCCATCAAGCAAAACACAACCCACATAGGCAAGGGAGCAAGGCTCTATCGAATACCCGCAAGCAAAGCCATACAGTAAAAATACAAGCAGAGGGAGCAACTCCACCTCTAGTGCAATCATGCTCCTAGCTTAACACAATCTAAACATGAACTTATCCTAATGCATCAAGCAAATCACACAAGTCACATCAATACAGTTGCACAGAAAGCAAACAGACAGGAAAGAAAGCAAATCAACAGCTTCTACAGCTTCACAGCAAAGCAATCCTCTGACAGCAGTTCAGTCCTCAGTCTGTAACTGTTCTTCAAGGCTCTCATATTCAATAGCAAGTATCCACTTGCTTCTTCAAGCTTTCAATGCATCAAACACAAGTATCAACTTGTTCTTCATCTTCTTCACACAAGTGTCAACTTGTTCTTCTTGATCTTCAAGCTTCAGCTCCAAGGGCAGTCTTCAAACAAAGGGGAAGTGCAACCTCTAGCATCTTCAATCTTCTAGCAAGGGAGAAATATTCATCTAACAATAACAAGGTGGGGATAGGGAGAAGCAAAGTGAAGACCAAAGGTCACCTCTAAGCACTCCACCATCAAGGAAAGGAACCCTTAAAGGTTATACCAATTTGTGAGGAGCCACTCATCCTACCAAAGGAGGGATGGGGCATTCACAATGGGACCTTACATCATAGGGAGTAATGGAAGTGACCAACACCTTCCATGTTTCATGAAGGAAGAAAATATATTCTAAAAGATCTCCCTAAAACCCTAATCCTTAACCCTAAATAAACTACACCAAAGGGAGAGCAATCTTCAAGTCCAAGCTCCATCATGCATTCCACAGCAGCCCATACATGTATTCATCATCATCCAATAGCAAGAGAAGCAACACCCTAATCTAAGGGAACTAAAGAAATCATTCTAGTTGAGTTAGCAAGTTAGGATCACCTAAAACCTAGTACTAAAGTTAATCCTAACTAAAATACTAAAACCAATTGTAAAATCCTACAAAAATAACTATTGGAACCTAAGTCAATCATGACTCTACCATGTTAATTCCAGAGATCAAATCATCAAATAAGGCCTAGAAATAAATTCTACACTACAAGGTACTAGACTTAAACCCTAAAAGAAAGAACCTAAAGTTTCAACCTAAAAACCACACCTAATTTCATCACAAAAATGTGAGAAAAATACTATGGGAGCATACATGTCTAATCTAATCACACACAAAAAATCAAGCCAAAAATCATCACCAAGTGATCACACTAAAATCATCAAACAGAGGTACCAACCATGGCCACTTTTATTATCAAATAAAATGTAAAAAAATGCACAAAAATTGAAAATGCATGATTTTCCTAATATTTTTAATAAACAAAATTCTAGATTCAATCATGAATCAGGGGGGGGGGGGAAATCAGGAATTAATTGACTTATTTTTCTATTTTTCATTAATTGTTTTTAAACTAACATGAAATGATGAATTTAAAAGAAAAACAAGAGAAATTAATAAACCTGCGTGATGAATAGCAAATATAATCAGTTCATAATGTGGGTTGGGCCAGCTGGGGGGTATGAATAACAAGAAAACACCAAGGCCCATGCGTTGTGAGTTCACTTGTATTCTCTTCATAAATTGATGAAAGAAAAAAAAGAGTACATGCCAAGATTCGAACCCACTCTCCCTTGGCTTACACAGTGAAGCAAAACAAATCCTGAGTTTCTACTTATCAAAACGCAGCGTTGTGTGGGGGGGATACGTGGCGCAACATACGCGCTAGGATGGAGTGACCAAGTCAAGCTTTCACCACAAACAGACGGTCAATACTTCATCTTCTTCATTTTTAAACCTGCAAACATCAAACCTGCGCGCGCGAACCAGACCACCACCGGTGGCTTTTCCGGCCACCCTGGTACAACCCTAACTTCATTCACAGACCACCAATAGTCACGATCTCTACATGAAGTTTGTCCAGAATTTCACCAGGAACTCAACCGTACCACTTATTCACCCTAAAAACGCCTGAATCTTGAAATCACAATCTCAACCGAAAATGGAATCCACCCTAAATTGTCTCTAAAGTTGCAATTAACCGTCCAAAATCCATCTAGATCATGAATAGAACCTAACCGCATGCTTCAAGTTCATTGAAAACACGTAAACAGAGAGATTTCAAGAATTTAAAACCTGTCTTAGAGCTTGGATTGCAGTGGATTCAAGCCTCAATTCTCTTCCAAACCTTGTAGAAACGTTCAGTGATCAATGGTGAATGCTTCTTGATGCTCAATCCTGGTTGAAAACTCTTGATTCTCCAAAATGAAATCTCACTTCCAAGCTTGATTCTTCACTTCTCTCCAATGGCTCCTCCACGAAAATGATCACCAGAACCTTCCAATTCTGTTCTAAATCCTTTTTATATTCTGTTTCAATGGATTAGAGGCCCAAACCAGGCCCATTCATGAGTTTTTGATTTTCACCTTTCTTCCAAATTTCCAAAGTTGATATCCACCTTCAAGCCTTGCTCATACTCCAATTTCATTCTAAACCATACACTTAAGCCTTGTGGGATGTAGTGATGTGGTTTGTTTCCTTTGATTTCAACATATGGAGTGTGTGAGGTGTGTTTCTTATTTGTGAAGCAACCTTCCAAATGGCCATGTTAAGCACTTCAAATCAAAAATGTAACAATTCCAATCTCTTTAGAACATCAATTCCATTCAAAATGACTATAAATTTGACTTGAAAACATGTTATTCTCAATTGCTTTGAATTTTCCCATCTTAATTCATTAAAATGGCTTTTATATGAATTTTCTTCCACCATTGCTTGATATGATCCACATCAATGGACTCTTGATGCTTAGACAAGCTAAAAACATCATTTTGAACAACTTTCATGTTGAACAAAAATCCATTTAAGGCTTGCAAGATGGTGAAATTGACTTATGGTTCAAAATGACCTATAATGTCCAAATACCCAAAATACCCTTGACTTGTCAAAGCCATAACTTGAGTTCTAAAAATCCTATCAAGGACTTCTAGTACTCGCTAGAAAGATAAGAGAATAAGGAACAACATTCATGTTGACCAAAATTTCATAGGAATCATACTTCTAGGGCAAAATTTTCATGCAAGTTGGGTAACTTTCAAGCTCCAAATTCACATTCCTCGGATGACTTGTAACTTGTCTGGCTCATAACTTGAGTTCTATAGACCCTATCAAGGACTTCTAGTAATAAAATTAAATCTAAGACCATGCCCTACAACAATCATGTTGGGGTCAAGATGAGATGAAGATCATATCTTGAGTTAAATAGTCTTGAAGTCATGGGTCAAGCTAGGGGATTTTACACTGTCAAGCCTTAGAAACCCTAGCCTGAAACTTCTCAAACTCTTCAATCATGATGAGTTAACCTTGGAATCATCCTTAGAACATCTCAATGTATCAATCCATGATCACATGCTCTTGAAATAAGTATCAACCTTCTTCAAATCATCAGTTGACTTAGGGTTGACCCAGTCAAACCCTAGCTGCACCAATCATGGCTGAGGCTTCTTATTCTTGCACAATGACCTGTCTAGGCCTCAAAGTGATCTTTAACACTTCTCATGAGCTGTCTCAAGACCTAAAGTCTAACTTCATGGCTTCAAAATCATCTGATGACTTCCCACAACTCTCCAGTTAGGAGACCCACATACTTGGTTTCAACCATTCTCTCTGAGGATCCTTTAACTTCTCTGACAAGGATATCAACCCTTGAGCACCTGAATAACCTTCTTAGATAGCTTCATAGTCTTGTATAGCTCTTAATTGGTAATCATACATCTTGATCTCCTGCACACATGTCAATGAAATGCTAATGTGAATGAAATGAAACACAAGCTAGGTGAAGAAATGTTGGGAAAATTTTGGGGTGCAACAGTTGGTTAAGCATCTTTTATGAGTGACATTAAATTTCCATTCCAGCAGTTAGGGACAATGCCTATTTGCGGTAGAACAGAAAAGTAAGGTACTCTTTCTGAAAATGGGGTTTGAAACAATCCCGAAGGATGAAAAGGTTTTGAATTTGTTTGTGAGTTTTAGAAGAAGTGGATGGAATTGATTTGAGACTCATGTTGCACTAAAGACTATGACACAAGAGCGAATGCGTTTCATATCACCCAAAGGGCATACACTAAACACTCTAGACAAGTGAAGAGAGACCTCCCCACTTATCACTCCTCATCTACTTAAGGGTCGTAGTGCACAACACTTGTGATTCTTTATTAAGTGTTTTAGAGGAGTTTGAGATGAGAAGAGAAGACACAAGAACACTAAAGGGGACTGAGAACCCTAATGTTGTCATGCAAAGTGGTCCTAAAGTTGGGATGAAAGGGAAGTCTACCTAATGTTATCATACAAAGGATTGAAAGCCTAATGTCTCTCCTACTCCCATCTTAAACAGATGGACTAGGAATCCTAAGGGATCATGTGAGCAAACACAAGTAAACACATCACTAATCAATCACAAATTAAAAAAAATAGAAAGAAAGACTTAAACAAGTCATGAAAGATGAAGAGAAATGAGAGAAACATAAACACAAACAACAATGAATATGAAAACATGAGACATACACCAATGACACACACATGTCAAGCTCAAATCAACAAAATGGAAGTTTGAAACACAAAGGCAAACAAAGCAAAACACACAATATCACATGCCTTAAAGATCTTAAGAAGAATTATATCAATCATTGAATCACAAACAAATAAATGAGGGTAGAAATAGAGTGGAGCAGCAACCACATCATGATCATCAAAATCAAACATTCATTCATGATCTTACAAAAGAAAACATCCAAACACCTCAAACAAGTTCACACATTCAAATCAGTCTCAAAGTAAGACACATGCAACAAAAACAACAAGATCAAGTATCCACTCAACAAGACCAGAAGTAAACTCAAATGATATACATCAAGTTCAAATTCAAGTTATCAAACAAGGTCAAGAAGAATCACTCTCAATTTGAAACACCAAAATCCATGCAAACATCTCAAAAGTCAAACACAAGTGGAAAATATGATCATACAAGGCATGTGAGATGAAACAAACACTCAATGGACCTTTAATCTTGAAGATAAAAATCTCAAACATGTCAATGAGAGCAAACAAGATTTATCAAGCACTCATGGGATCACACAAGATCATACCTCAAAACTAAGTTAAGATATGCACACACACACATAGTTAAAACAATGAGGTTTTGAGGCATCAACCAAAATAGAAATGTGTCCAAATAAAACCCAAATAAAATATCAAACTCAATTTAAGTTCATCCAAAATCAGTGTGCAAAAGATCATAGCAAGAATTGCATCAAGGCATCACCAATTATGTCAAACAAAGCAAGGTACTCAACTTGTCGAGCATACATCGAGGGTCAAATAAAATCAAATTAAAAAACAACCAAGAAATGATCATCGAGACCTCAAACCAGCCCTCAATCAAACACCCAAGTGTGAGAGGAAAATTGGTCAAAGGGGATATTCAAATGAGGTCAAACTTCAAGCCTAAATCAATAAGACAAACCATAAAACCACTTTACAAAATAAATTGATAAAAAATAATAAAAATAAATTTAAAATAAAATAAAAATGTTGAAAATATCTCAACATGTTAAATAATCAGAAAGCAATTTTTGTTGATTTTTATAATGATTAAAACTATTTAAAATGAAATTAAAATGAAAATAGAAAAGAAATAAAAATAAAATAAAAATAAATGAAAGGGAGGTGTGATAGCAGAAAGGAAATGAACTAATTTCCTTTGAAACACGCAAATGGGCTACAAGAAAAGGGTGTGGATAGCAACATGACTAAGCCCAACCCAGAATTCAAACAAATCTCAGACTAAATGAAACACACCGTTACAGTAATGGATGTGGCAAGCCATATCACATTTCAACGTGCCATACCAACTAGTCAAAGCCTAGTCACAAACCACCTCAGCATTTGATCTCAGACACCGGAGCCCTAGCTCCGGTCATCTTCTCCAGTGAGCTTCACCGGTGGTGTCTGAAAAACGTGATAAAAATGAAAACCCTGGGCACCATCTCAAAGGAAATTTCATGTAGATTCCAAATATGCTAATGGTTTTTCATAAAGGTTCCTCTATCAAAGTGAAATCAAGCCACGAAAATTCAACATCCAAACTGAAACTTGAATAAACAGACACCTCATGCACTCACGCATTGCCTACACATAGTAGGACTTCAGATGCAACCAAAATGAACTTAAATACATGCCTAAAATGAGAGTTCTAGATGGTGTAAAGTTACCTAACAGAGCAACTCTGTTGGTCCTTCAAATGCAGTGCAAGCTTCAATCTAAAGCTTCCAATCTCCTCCTTATGCTTCAGTGATTGAGAAACGAGCAAAAGATGGACCTCACTCTTTCTGCAGTTGATAGCTCATGCCCTCACGTTAGGGTTTCTCTTTGGTTTATATATGAAGGCTTTGAGGAGTTTATGCAGGCCCATGATGGATGATTTGCTTGCTTTCACAAATTTGCCAAAAACTTTCAAATGATGTGCACACGGGTTTGGAAGGTTTGGCCTCTCATTCTAGGTCAGCAATTGGTATAAAAGGGTGTGAGAAAATGAAATGTGGGGGTTTGGAGGATTGGAAATGAGTTTGTCATGTATTTTGAATGGTTGCCTCATATGGTATGAAATTTGAAAGTGACTTGAAAATATGGGTTCATGCTTGCTCATTTTGGTTAAAATCTTGTGTGGTCACTAACTAACACTAACTTGTTGACATCATAACTTGAGATGTATGAATCTAATGGGACATATATTATACTCAAAAGAAATCTTGAAAGATGAGGAATAAGTCTCATTTTTTATGGAAGATGAGATGGGACTTGCATCATAGTGAGAATTGTCATTGAAGTTATATGCCAAAAGAGGGGATTTTACACTGAGAATCATCTGAAACCATAATTTAGCAACTTCTTGAACTCTTGAACCTCTTTAACCTAGCTTCCATATGACAATTGAGATGACTTAGGATGAATTCTCATGGCTTCAATGATCAAGAATCAAGGCTTGAGCTCTCTCCAATCCACAGTTGACTTTTGTTGACCTGATGAAACCCTAACGCCCTATCCATTGACTGAGGTTCTTGCAAATGGTTTGTGTAATCATATGGCCCCCATAGAGGAGCCTCAAGGTGTACATTGAGATCTTGAACCATGTCTTCTCCAAGGAAATATCCATATGCCTCTAATCATCCTCAAGATAAGAGAAGATAACCAAACACA
Source organism: Lathyrus sativus (assembly GCA_963859935.3). NCBI lineage: Eukaryota > Viridiplantae > Streptophyta > Magnoliopsida > Fabales > Fabaceae > Lathyrus > Lathyrus sativus. The sequence continues at coordinate 275,928,472 of OZ012740.1, read as the reverse complement.
AACTTTCTCTCCTCAAGAAGCTTTGGGACCAACTCTGATGATAATGAAGACTTGGTGACCTGAAATTTCCCCCTTGTCTGAGATTTGAACATGGATATTCTCTCTTGAGTAGTAAATACAAAATCTTGATCCTCTGTCTAGAACCAATCTTATGCATAAATGCTAATGCAAGATGCTACGAAACATAAGCCAAGATAGAAGAAAAGGTTGGGCAAATTTTAGGGTGCAACAATATGGAAGAGTTCTTTCTGAATATTTCTCTCAGTTAGGGATAGCTAAGAGGGTAAAAAGAGCAAGATTAACTATTAAAGTTGAATGGAATCAGAAGTTTGAATATGTGGAATAGATATTTGTTGTCCTGTTTTTTTGTTATCTCTTGTCCTGCTTCTCTGATTATCAGTGAAAATGTTCCTTTTCTTTTCAATTATATCATTGCGTAATCTTTTTCATTGATAACAAAGATTTCTAGTTTTTCTAGATAACTTAGAAAAAAGTTAACAAAGAAAAAATGGAATCTAGAAAGGCGCCAAGTGAGAAATACTAATTAAATCATTGAAAAAAACATAAAAATAGAGTAATCGAGATTCAAAGCGTCCCTAATAGGTTATATTCAAAAGAAAATAGCATTTATTATAGATATATTCCCTCGATTTTATGGATAATCAAGATAGAAGTTTGTTAGTATAATGCTACCAAGAACTATACTCTCGATTTTTAGCATTTCAAAGTGAGAGTTTCGTCATAAAAAAGTATTATTTATAGTAATGCTAGTATTTAATGGTAATCTTTATCACTATCATCTTAAGAAAAATATTAAGCATTTTTGGAGTCTTTTTAAGGTGATGGATGGTTCGGAAGGTCGACAATTATGTATATCAAAATATTTATCTATCTTTTGAAATTGTATGTTAAATTAGATTTTCTACCACAATAGTTGTTGATTATGCTATGTAAGTACTAAAAATATAAATGCGTAACAATCCTTATGGATAAAAATTGTCATAAATTTTAAGATTGTTGTGGTATTGAAAAATAATTCACGTGACTGAGAAAATGTATTTTTTTTCGTGAAAAGTTATAGAATATTTTTAGTATACAATAAGTTTTAAGCATTTATTATTGAAATTAACTAAAATAATTTGAAAATATTAAATGATAAAAGACACTTGATTTGTTTATATATATATATATATATATATATATATATATATATATATATATATATATATATATATATATATATATATATATATATATATATATATATATATATATATATATATATATATATATATATATATATATATATATATATATATATATATATATATATATATATATATATATATATATATATATATATATATATATATATATATATATATATATATATATATATATATATATATATATATATATATAATTTTAAGGTGAACCATTAACTAAATCCCTCACCACGAACCACATTTAATAATCATTAGATTAAATAAGTTTACACATCTTATCATAGATCACACCACATTAGATTATTTCATCAATCTTCTCTCTTTTATTTTGAATAGCTCGTTCTCTCTCAATATCTTTGCCATTACTACCGGAACACCAACATTAACATTATTATCATCAACATTAGTGATATAACTCCATTAAAACTTTTACATTTTTTTTCAAAATACCCCCTTTTTTTTGGTATTCAGATTAATCAAACAACAACTCATTAAATTTTAGAATATTTCTTGCTAAATTGTCAAACTAGTCTATTAAAAAAATTAATGGGAGGCAACAACAAAAAATTATTTTGCTCTTTTTAACTGTCAACAACTATTTATTATAAATTTTTATCAAACTAGATTCATACTTTTTGTGAATCGGATACCCTGAAACAAAGTATAAACGACTTCTTTAAAATCAAGAAACACATAACAGTTAGGGTTAACAAAGATAATAAGGTAAAACAACAAAGAACAAATATGATTGGTTATAAAAAATTATTCTTTTCTTTCTCTTAGAACAATATTACAAGTATACAAGAATAACAAAAAACCTCTCTCTCTTGAAATTAGGATTTTATCTTCCTATTTTTCCTTATGCCAAGATTGAGAAACTAACATCCCATTTATAAGAAAAATAGCACACTAACCTAATGAGCTTTTTAACAATTACCCATTACAAGATAACTTAAACACTTGGGCTTACAAGCAAGACTCAATCCAATATGCTAACAACCTAGCAATATTGACTAATGCATGTTAGAACAAATTTCAACTACAAAATGCATTATCTTCGACAGCAGCATGCGAACAGACTTCAACCTCATGCTTAATTCCTGTCGAACTAGAAGCTACCCTTCGAACATACTAGAGTTCGATCCAACATCTCACAAATCTCCACCTTGGATCTAACTCTATAACATCAAGAAACTAGCTTTCTTCGTGCAGCTTTATCAACTGCACACATTGGAAAAAACTTGCAACTGGGCAACATCTTGGCGATCATATCAGCAACATGTGAACAGACTTTGATTGCTGCTTTACTATCTTCACCCAAGGCTCCACCATAAATTAGGACTCTATTTAGAGACTCATTTATGTACCTTAGAATCCACCTCAATGCTTGTCAGTGAGCCTTTCCAAAATTCTCCATGTACCTGCTTATAAGACTTATTGCATATGCTATGTCAGGTCTAGTACAGACCATAGCATACATCAAAGAACCTACTATGTTAGCATATGAAATGTTATTCATATAAGTTCTTTCAACATCAGTGTTGGGACATTTATTTATACTCAGCTTAAATTGAGGGTTTGTCAGAGTCACAACATCCTTATTGAGTTCAGCCTTCACCCTTATTACATCTTCAACATTGTTGCTTGCCATTAGAATATCATCTGTAACAGCCCACTTTTCGATAACTGATTAATTATACTAATGGATTGGTTTAGGTGGCTTATCTGATTTAAATAAGTTATGAGATTTATTTAATATGAGTTAATGGATTTAACTAATTTATTCTATTTGGTGGAATAAGGTGGGCTTAGTAGATATTTTCCAATTAATGATAAAATGAGATAATTGTGAAGAGAGAAATGGAATGGAAATAAAATAATAGAGAGGAAGGAAAAAGAAAAGAAATAAAAGGATATAAAAAGGGGATTGGAGAGAAAGAGAAAGATAGAAAGAAAGAAAGAAAAGAGAAAGAAAGAAGAAGAGGAGAAATGAAGAGGAAAAAGGGAAAAAGCTTGGAGAATCTTCAAGAACCAATTTCGAAGCTCCGATTAATCGAGGTAAGGGTGAGAAACATTGCTATTTAATTATTGTATGCTATTATGTATGTTGGGTTTGGATTTGTGGATGTTTTTCATCACTTTCCATTTTATGGCAAGTGGGATTAATCGGTAGAATGATGATTTAATCGGTTGAAACTTGGAAATAATGCCGTAGAATAGTCGGGTAACATGAGGGTATGTTGTTTGAGCTGATTTTGATGATTAAGTGGTTGGTTGATGGTGGGATAAAGGGAGAAGACAGAGTGTGGTTCTGTTCTGCGCAGGTTCGCTGGCTCTCGCCAGGCGAGCGAAGGCGAGCTTCGCCAGGCGAAGCCCAGCGAATGCTGGCGAATAATTAAGTTTAAGTTCCAGTGGACTTCGCTGGCGAGTTCGCCAGGCGAAGTTGGATAGCGAAGGTTCGCCCAGCAAAGGTGCTGGCGAATGGTGGCGAATGAAGTCAGTAGCTACTGACTTGGGCTCGCTGGGAAGTCTCGCCAGGCGAAGCCTAGCGAGTGTTCGCTGAGAGAGTTCGTCAGGCGAAGGCCAGGCGAAGGTTCGCTGCGAGGGTTCGCCAGGCGAATGAAGGCGAATGTGACAGCATTTTTCTTTTGCTGTGTTGTTCATGTGGTGATTGTTTGATTTATTCACATAGGTTAATACCTCTATGATATGAATAAGTATGTGATCCATGGTGATGATATGTGTTGTGGGTAGCCTTTGGGCGTGAATCCTAGACTTGTGGTATGAGTATTAATCAGATCGATTATAAATACATGAGAATATGATAATGATTATGTGTGTATTATTTAATAATGGTAATGTGCGTATTATTTGATGAGTTTGTGAAGGTTTGATGTAGTGTACAATTAGGTAATAAGTATGCATGAGAACATTGTGGATATATGTGTGCATAGCTTATAATTGTATTATTGGTACTGTGACATGTATACCTTGTATGAAATGACATGAGATGAATAATAAACATAATACAAAAATGTATTGTGGATGTATATTGTTTATATGCGGTTGTATGTTAAGATACATGAAGAATGCATGAGAGCATATTGATGGATATGCGTGCATCGTTTGATAAATATGATGTTTGTATTGATTGGATGCGATTATGTATGAACAATGCGTGAGAATATATCGTGAATATATGTACATTGCGTGGTAAATGTGTTATGCGTGTAAGCATGATGTAATTCTTGTATGATGAATTACTTGAGAATGCATGAGAACATATTGTGGATATGTGTGCATTGTTGATAACGCGGTGATGATATTGAATTGTGAATGTATATTGTTGGTATATGGTGGTATGAATAGAATGCATGAGAACATGTCATGGATATGTGTGCATTGCTTGATAGATGTTGTAAATGCATATTGTATGTATGTGATTAAATGTGAAAAATGCATGAGAACATATCGTGGATATGTGTGCATTGTTTGATAACTGTGAAGAATGCATGAGAACATATCGTGGATATGTATGCATTGTGAGTGATAATGTGGTGATAGTGTTGAATTATGAATACATCGATGAATGTTATGTGAATATGTTGTGTGTGCAATCATAATGTAATTCTTGAAGAGATGAATTATTTGAATGCATGAGATTAAGATGTCGGTCTTAAGTGCATTTGTTGTGGCTGATTGTACATGCATCATTTAGTCAAGAGGCAATGTTTGTTAGTTTCGTGGAAACTAGTGGCTTGTCCCAAACCTAGAAGAGTGGGTTTGAAGGCTTAGAGGACGGGCCTTTGTTGTTATCGGTCTAGAAGAGTGGACCCGGTTTAATGTAAAAACCGAAAAATGATAACGAGTTATCGGTCTAGAAGAGTGGACCCGGTTTAATGTAAAAACTGAAAAATGATAACGGAAGTCGGTACCGCATTGCATTGAGTTGCATTGAGTTGTTGAGTCACATTGTATAATGTCATTGATATATGAAGTATGCATGTGAATGAGATGTTTGTTGAATACTTATGAAGCGTGCATGAAGAGATGCTTACGTGTGAATGTTAAGATTGTGGAATTGTGGATGTATGCATGATGTAAAATGCTTGGTGAATATTCATGTTATATATATATATATATATATATATATATATATATATATATATATATATATATATATATATATATATATATATATATATATATATATATATATATATATATATATATATATATATATATATATATATATATATATATATATATATATATATATATATATATATATATATATATATATATATATATATATATATATATATATATATATATATATATATATATATATATAAGTGACGATGTAAATGACTATGAGTTGAATTGTGGTGAGAAATAGGGAGTTAATTATATGATACCTATGTATACATGATTTTATGCTTTGATTATTATGGTAATATTTCTCACCCTTCTGTTGTTTTATAATGCTCTATGAGGCATTGCAGATTAGGTTGCTGGAAGCCTTTATGAAGTTCTGCTTGTAGTTCGAGGTCGCTACGTGTGTAGCGGCTTAGTAATTATTTATGGGTCGAGTCATGCTCTGGTCGTGTAACACGGGGATCGATTGCTTATGTTTTAGGATTACATTATGTAACCTAAGTTATGTTTTCATATTTGGAGTAATTGAGATAATGAGATGTTGGCCTTAGTGCCTAGAGATGTTGATTTTATATGATGAAAGTAAATGTTTCTTTTAAAGGATTTTCATTAATAAATCCGCTGCTAAATGGAAAGGTGTTTATGAGCATGACAGATTGTTTTAATGTGGTGCAAGTTTTGTGTGATGCCCTTTTATGGATGCATGTTAACTTTTACTCTGATTATGCATATATTATTTGCGGGGTTTAGAAGGGTGTTACATTAGTGGTATCAGAGCAGGTCGGTCCGTCCGGCCAAGTTGTCTAATGTTATTTGTTCCCTTGTATGCGACATGTGTGTGAAAACACTGTCGATAGATGTTGTTGCTTAACCTTGTCTGGAGAAGTGGGAATGATCTAAGTGGGGGAGAAGTTGTGCTTCTCCAAGATGCTGCAGGTGTAGAAGTTGTAGCTCAGTGGGTGGTTAACACTCTTGTGGTTTGGTAAAGATAGTCTATACTCCATCATGATTTTCAGCTGCCTATTGACAAATTGAGGAACTGATCACCCTTAATCTCTTGTTGATAGTAGTTGGAGTTCTGTTGGATGGGATGGACGTGTCTTGCAAGCTTAGGTGGCGTGAGCAGAGAATTGTTTGGAGCTAAGCCAGGTGCTTAAGAAGTGTGTTGATGAGTCGGCACGAGACAGTGAGGAGATGGTTAATTTTGATGGGAATTTGGGGTGCTAATGAAAGTGGGAAGATGGCGGTTTTGCCGACTAATTATATCTGTTTGGACAGTCGAAGAATTAAATTGATTGAGTAGTGTTGAGAATTATGTCTGGTGTGTGTGCTACGGCAACAGATTGTGGAGTTGAGTATAAGGGTGGATAATGACTTCTAGTGATTACTAGAGGAAATGAGATGTGGAATACATGGTTGGTATAATTGTACCCTTAAGCATTTCAAGAGTTGGAGAGGTATTGGATGACCTTTAAGTGTGGAAGGGTTGTTTCCGTGATTTTGTCGTAACGGAAAACCGTAATTCGGAATGACGCAAGATTAGAAGCATTGGAAGATATTACAGTGCTCTATGTGATGGGAAAGTAGTGACATGGAATTAAGTATTTATTGGCGAAAAATGTTTGGATGTTATGGTAAGCGCGGAGAGTGCGGTTTGTGTTATCACCATAAGTTCACAGCTGAGTGTCCGTTTGATATAATGATTTTCCACACTTGATTGAGAGAGTCAATGGTTATGTAACCGATGGTGTTTGGATATGTTCGGAGAGTATAGGGGTTCATGTTGAGCGTCGGGAACTTGAGTTATTAGTATTGGGGAAGAGGCAGTGATGTACTACTGTGAAGAAAGTTCAAAGAGTTTTGAGAAAGCTGTCAACAGTTCGTGTATTGGTTTTGCCAAGTCCGACAGGATTGTCGTTGTGTTTTGAGATACTTTGTTGATATGATTAAGAGATGTGTTAAGTACAACATTAATGAGTTTTGGTTATGCTTGAAGGCAATATAAAGTACAGAGAGGGATTATCTGACAAATAATTTGGAGTGGGTTGTTGTTGTGTGTTCGTACCGGAGTTTGGAAGCCTCAATTGTTTAGTTGAGATTTGAGATGGTTACTGACCTTAAGGTATTTGTTTTATTTGAGAGAGAGTCAAATATGAGACAGACAAGTAATTGGAACTCCTGAAGGAGTATGGTTTTGGTTAAATTACCATTCGGATGAGACCAAGTGGTAGCTAAGATATCGAATCGGGAATTTTGGTATACACTAATGAAGATGGTAAGGAAGTTAGAACTGATTAAGCAAATTCAGATATGAGTTCGGCCTGTGAAGAGACTTCTTATGGAGTTGAGCCTTGGATGTTGAGATTGACTTTTGGTATTCTGATGAGGTTCGAGGAAATCAGAATTCTGAGTTGAGTTGATAGATTAATTGAATTTAATGGATAAAAGTCAGAGGGCTTATTTTCGGATTAAGGGAAATGGTATTGTGAGATGTCGTGATGAAGTGTGTATTCTGAATAGTGTGAGTTGGATAAGAGTACTCAGGGAGAAGTACATCGAGAAAGATGGAGTATCCGTGCAGGTACTAGGAAGATGCGACCGAATTTGAGAAATAGTTTTGGATAGCCATAGATGGAGAATGAATTGATTGAGTTTGTATATGTTGATTAGACTTGTTGGGAATTGAAGTGTGGACATTAGAGATGGTTGGATCTGATACAACTGTTGAGTATTTCGAGTGGGATGGGATAGTATTCCCATGGGCTTTGTGCCGGGTTTTCTGATGAATTTGAGGAAGTATGATCCGATTTGGACAGTTAAGAATGGATTAACAAGAGTAACTCGTTGCCTACCAGTGAAGATGAATCATTCTGTTAGATGGGAACTCAAGTTTTTCGTTAATATTAGGGGGAAAATTGCGAAAGCGGTTGGGTGCCATGTTGAAGATGAACTCTGACTAGCGTCCGTGAATGGCATGGACAAACGAAGAAAACTATCCAGTATGAAGAGGACTCGTTGAGAGCTTGTGTGTTGGACCAAGATGGATCTAAGGGTAGTTAATTGTCGTTGATGGAGTTGCCTACAATAACTGTTTCCATTTCGTATCGGAAACAACATCGTATGAAGTTCGTTGGGTAAGAGGGTATGACTCCTTTGTGTTGTTGCATGTCCAACGGGAGTGTTGTACTCGGATCAAAGACCGTGCAAGGGACGATGGAAACGATCAAAGAATCCAGGTAAGGCCGTGTTTTGAGAGTTATGGTAGTAATTGGTGTTGGTCAAGCTTGAAGTCTCGTGAGCACCCTGTGTTTTGTTGATCTGTATCAGAGTAGCGCAGCGGAAGCGTGAGGCGGATAACATGTTAGGCTGTTTTACCGTTGTCGCTTGAGAGGATTGCATGAGGTGTTCATATGTCTAAGTTGAAGAGGTACATTGATTCAGGTGGATGGTGTACAAGTGAGAGAGAATTTGACTTCGGAGGCGTGGCTAGTTCTAGTTGTTGATAAGAAACAACTTCGAAGTATAGAGATTCCTTTGGTGGAAGTAGTTATGGGAGAATTGGATTTGGAAGAATTGGAATGCGAGAGTCGTATCCAGAGTTGTTTGGATCAGATAACATTTTCGAGGACGAAAATTCCTAAAGTGGGGGAGGGTTGTAACAGCCCAATTTTCGATAACTGATTAATTGTACTAATGGATTAGTTTAGGTGGTTTATCTGATTTAAATAAGTTATGAGATTTATTTAATATGAGTTAATGGATTTAACTAATTTATTCTATTTGGTGGAATAAGGTGGGCTTAGTAGATATTTTCCAATTAATGATAAAATGAGATAATTGTGAAGAGAGAAATGGAATGGAAAGAAAATAATAGAGAGGAAGGAAAAAGAAAAGAAATAAAAGGATATAAAAAGGGGATTGGAGAGAAAGAGAAAGATAGAAAGAAAGAAAGAAAAGAGAAAGAAAGAAGAAGAGGAGAAATGAAGAGGAAAAAGGGAAAAAGCTTGGAGAATCTTCAAGAACCAATTTTGAAGCTCCGATTAATCGAGGTAAGGGTGAGAAACATTGCTATTTAATCATTGAATGCTATTATGTATGTTGGGTTTGGATTTGTGGATGTTTTTCATCACTTTCCATTTTAGGGCAAGTGGGATTAATCGGTAGAATGATGATTTAATCGGTTGAAACTTGGAAATAATGCCGTAGAATAGTCGGGTAACATGAGGGTATGTTGTTTGAGCTGATTTTGAAGAATAAGTGGTTGGTTGATGGTGGGATAAAGGGAGAAGACAGAGTGTAGTTCTGTTCTGCGCAGGTTCGCTGGCTCTCGCCAGGCGAGCGAAGGCGAAGCTTCTCCAGGCGAAGCCCAGCGAATGCTGGCGAATAATTAAGTTTAAGTTCCAGTGAACTTCACTGGCGAGTTCGCCAGGCGAAGTTGGATAGCGAAGGTTCGCCCAGCGAAGGTGCTGGCGAATGGTCGCGAATGAAGTCAGTAGCTACTGACTTGGGCTCGCTGGGAAGTCTCGCCAGGCGAAGCCTAGCGAGTGTTCGCTGAGAGAGTTCGCCAAGCGAAGGCCAGGCGAAGGTTCGCTGCGAGGGTTCGCCAGGCGAATGTGACAACATTTTTCTTTTGCTGTGTTGTTCATGTGGTGATTGTTTGATTGATTCACATAGGTTAATACCTCTATGATATGAATAATTATGTGATCCATGGTGATGATATGTGTTGTGGGTAGCCTTTGGGCGTGAATCCTAGACTTGTGGTATGAGTATTAATCAGATCGATTATAAATACATGAGAACATGATAATGATTATGTGTGTATTATTTAATAATGGTAATGTGAGTATTATTTGATGAGTTTGTGAAGGTTTGATGTAGTGTACAATTAGGTAATAAGTATGCATGAGAACATTGTGGATATATGTGTGCATAGCTTATAATTGTATTATTGGTACTGTGACATGTATACCTTGTATGAAATGACATGAGATGAATAATAAACATAATACAAAAATGTATTGTGGATGTATATTGTTTATATGCGGTTGTATGTTAAGATACATGAAGAATGCATGAGAGCATATTGATGGATATGCGTGCATCGTTTGATAAATATGATGTTTGTATTGATTGGATGCGATTATGTATGAACAATGCGTGAGAATATATCGTGAATATATGTACGTTGCGTGGTAAATGTGTTATGCGTGTAAGCATGATGTAATTCTTGTATGATGAATTACTTGAGAATGCATGAGAACATATTGTGGATATGTGTGCATTGTTGATAATGCGGTGATGATATTGAATTGTGAATGTATATTGTTGGTATATGGTGGTATGAATAGAATGCATGAGAACATGTCATGGATATGTGTGCATTGCTTGATAGATGTTGTAAATGCATATTGTATGTATGTGATTAAATGTGAATAATGCATGAGAACATATCGTGGATATGTGTGCATTGTGAGTGATAATGTGGTGATAGTGTTGAATTATGAATACATCGATGAATGTTATGTGAATATGTTGTGTGTGCAATCATAATGTAATTCTTGAAGAGATGAATTATTTGAATGCATGAGATTAAGATGTCGGTCTTAAGTGCATTTGTTGTGGCTGATTGTACATGCATCATTTAGTCAAGAGGCAATGTTTGTTAGTTTCGTGGAAACTAGTGGCTTGTCCCAAACCTAGAAGAGTGGGTTTGAAGGCTTAGAGGACGGGCCTTTGTTGTTATCGGTCTAGAAGAGTGGACCCGGTTTAATGTAAAAACCAAAAAATGATAACGAGTTATCGGTCTAGAAGAGTGGACCCGGTTTAATGTAAAAACCGAAAAATGATAACGGAAGTCGGTACCGCATTGCATTGAGTTGCATTGAGTTGTTGAGTCACATTGTATAATGTCATTGATATATGAAGTATGCATGTGAATGAGATGTTTGTTGAATACTTATGAAGCGTGCATGAAGTGATGCTTACGTGTGAATGTTAAGATTGTGGAATTGTGGATGTATGCATGATGTAAAATGCTTGGTGAATATTCATGTTGTATATATATATAAGTGACGATGTAAATGACTATGAGTTGAATTGTGGTGAGAAATAGGGAGTTAATTATATGATACCTATGTATACATGATTTTATGCTTTGATTATTATGGTAATATTTCTCACCCTTCTGTTGTTTTATAATGCTTTATGAGGCATTGCAGATTAGGTTGCTGGAAGCCTTTATGAAGTTCAGCTTGTAGTTCGAGGTCGCTACGTGTGTAGCGGTTTAGTAATTATTTATGGGTCGAGTCATGCTCTGGTCGTGTAACACGGGGATCGATTGCTTATGTTTTAGGATTACATTATGTAACCTAAGTTATGTTTTCATATTTGGAGTAATTGAGATAATGAGATGTTGGCCTTAGTGCCTAGAGATGTTGATTTTATATGATGAAAGTAAATGTTTCTTTTAAAGGATTTTCATTAATGAATCCGCTGCTAAATGGAAAGGTGTTTATGAGCATGACAGATTGTTTTAATGTGGTGCAAGTTTTGTGTGATGCCCTTTTATGGATGCATGTTAACTTTTACTCTGATTATGCATATATTATTTGCGGGGTTTAGAAGGGTGTTACATCATCCACATAGAGCAACAAAATAACAAATGAATTATCCGGTCAAAATCTGAAGTAAACACAGTGGTCGAACTGACTTCTGATTAAACTTATGCGTGCCATGAACTTGTCGAATCTCATATTCCACTGTCGAGGAGATTGTTTAAGTCCATATAAGGATCTATTCAGCTTGCACACATAATCTTCCTTACCTTTTTCAACATACCCTTCAGGTTGCCTCATCGGGATTGTTTCATCTAAATCACCATACAAGAACACAATCTTTACATCCATCTATTCCAGTTCAAGGTCGAACTGTGCCACTGTGGCAAGCAACATTCAAATGGATCTATGCTTCATAACAGGAGAGAACACATCATTAAAGTCGACACCTTCTTTCTGAGTGAACCCCCTAGCAACCAATCTTGCCTTGTATCTCTTCGATGCCACTCCTTCGATTCCTTCCTTAACTTTGAGAATCCATTTACAGTTGACTAACCTGGCTCCAGCAGGTTTCTTGATCAGTTGTCATGTGTTGTTATCATTAAGAGATTTCATCTCATCATCCATGGCCTTCAGCCATTCAGTCTCCTTTCGACTCCTCATAACTTTCTTATAGTCTCTAGGTTCTTTTTCTAGAACATCACTTGCAGAGATTAAGGCATAAGCTATATGATCTGCATACCTAAGTCTCTGAGGTGGCTTGATGACTCTCCTCGACCTGTCTCTTGCTAATAGGTAGTCATTATTAGTCTCCTCATCTTCAACAACATTTTCTGTGTCTTCTTCAACTTCATCTGGGGTATGCAATTCAGCACCAACATGCTCCACCTCAACAGGAATCTCTCCCTGTTCCAGCTCTTTGTTAGCATCATCATTTTTTTTAAGGTCATCTGTTATTCATTGAAAACTACATCTCGACTGATGATACACCTCTTGTGACCTGTCTCTAGGCATCATAACCTATAAGCTTTGACTTCTTTAGGCCATACAGCCAAATACTCTCAGTCTGTCGAGACTAGGTGGATGTCCTGACCAAACTTCTTCAGGTGTCTTCATTCCCAAGGCAGTCGAGGGACATCTATTTATCAAGTAAGCTGCTGTCGAAACAGCTTTTGCCCAAAACACCTTCTTCAATCCAACACTAACCAACATGCATCTAACCCTTTCAAGGATTACTCGATTGAATCTCTTAGCTCAACCATTTTTTGAGGAGTATCTGCTACAGTCTAATGTCTTGCAATCCCAAACTTAACACAGTAATTGTCGAACGCTTCATTGCAGAATTCAAGGCCATTGTTGATTCTCAACCTCTTGACCTTTTTGCTAGTTTAAGTTTCAACTAGAATCTTTCAACTGTTGAAATTCTCAAAAGTTTCACCCTTCGTCTTCTGAATGAATACCCATAGCTTTCTGGAATAGTCATCAACAATGGATAGAAAATACCTTGCACCTGAGTGTGAAGGATTCCTTACAAGCCCCCAAAGATCATCATGAATGTAATCCAGGGTTCCAGGTGTTCTTTGCTTGCCTTTGTTAAACCTCTCCCTACAGGATTTACCAAATACACAAGATTTACAAAACTCCAACTTTTTGACTTTGTCACCTCCTAGCAGGTTCTGCTTCCCCAATTCGATCAGGCCTCTTTCGCTGACATGGCCCAATCTCATGTGCCATAATTTTGTCTTTGACACAGGTTTCATGGATGCAACATTTGTCGAACCACTTACAACCTCAGCCTCGAGGGTATACAAGTCTTGTTTCTTCACGCCTCTCAAGACTTTGTTCGAACCCTTCATGACTCTTAGGATACTTTTCTCTCCTTGAAAAACGTATCCCTTTCTGTCGAATTCACCAAGAGAAATCAAATTTCTCTTTAAGTCAGGTACATACCTGCCTTCAATTAATAACCTTATTGACTCATCATGGAGCTTGAATCTCACAGATCAAATACCTGCAATTTTGCAAGATTTGTTGTTTCCCAGCAGCACAAATCCACCATATTGATCACATGGATCCTCGAACAATTATTTGTTTGGAGTCATGTTCCAAGTGCAACCTGAATCCATAATCCACTCGTTTCTCGAGTCGCCACTTGAAACCACAAGAACATCAGATGAGTCGAAGTCATCTTGAACGATGGTTATGTTACCATTACCTTCATGATCTTTCAGGTGTTCAAGGCACACCTTTCTTATGTGACCCTCCTTCTTACAGTGATATCAATGAATACCAGATGTTTCGTCACTATACGACTTTTGTTGACTTGTGCCTTTTTTCCTGTCGAACTTACCATCTTTTCGCAAAAATTTCCCCTTAACGGCCAAACCTTCACCCACCGTCGAAGGTTTGTGCTCCTTTAGTTTGTTCAAGTCCTTATAATACAAGGATGATTGAACTTCTTCAAAGGTCAGAGACTCCCTTCCATACAAGAGAGTTTCTTTGAAGTGAGCATGTGTTCTGGGAAAAGCACACAGTAGCAACAGTGCTTGATCTTCATCATCGATCTTCACATCAATATTTTCAAGATCAAGAATCAGCTTGTTGAACATATTCAAATGCTCATCCAACACTTTGTCTTCACTCATCTTGAATGAATACAAAGCTTGCTTCAGGTAGAGTCGATTCACCAGAGATTTGGTCATGTACAAACTTTCAAGTTTCACTCATAATCCCGATGTTGTAGTCTCCTTTGATACCTTTCGAAGAACCTTATCACGAAGGCTCAATAATATTGTGTTGTGAGCTTTCTTATTCATGTTCATCTGTTCTTTTACAGTTAATGTAGTGCCCATGGCTGTCTCACCCTTCAATGCTTCCAAACAACCCTGCTGAACTAGTAGGGCTTTCATCTTCAAGCACCACAGACCGAAGTCGTTCACTCCGGTGAACTTTTCAATCTCATACTTTGTTGAATGCATCTTCTCCATATTCACCGCACCAATTTGTTGTAAATCGGATACCTTGAACAAAGTATAAAGGATTTCTTTATGATCAAGAAACACACAAGAGTTAGGGTTAACAAAGATAACAAGGTAAAACAACAAGGATTGGTTATAAACAATTATTCTTTTCTTTCTCTTAGAACAAGATTATAAGTATACAAGAATAACATAATAACCTCTCTCTCTTGAAATTAGGATTTTATCTTTCTATTTTTCTTTATGTCAAGATTGAGAAACTAGCATCCTAATTATAAGAAAAATAACACACTAACTTAATGGACTTTTTAACAATTACCCATTACAAGCTAACTTAGGGTACAAGCTAACTTAAACACATGGGCTTACAAGCAAGGCCCAATCCAATATGCTAACAACCTAGCAATATTGACTAATGTATGTTACAACAAACTTCGACTACAACACGGGTTATCTTCGACAGCAGCATGCAAACAGACTTCGACCTCATGCTTAATTCTTGTCAAACTAGAAGCTACCTTTCGACCATACTAGAGTATGATCCAATATATCACAATACATAATAAAAAAGAGTCAAAAGACTATTAACTTTATAAAAGAAAACAAATACTCCTAACATATATAATATGGTAGGAAAAAATGAGTAAATTTAAGTTGTAAAACCATAACTTGGTTTCTCATATAGAAAAAAGGTAAAATGACAAATATAGATATTGCATTGTCTTTGAATCTATCTTCGTCTTCATGAGTACATACGTTAATATCATAGTGGTGGTGATAGTAGTCGCGATGGGGAGAAAACCGGACTCAAAATAAGAAGAAAGGGCCTATAATCCAATGTAGCTTGTTGTATTATAAATTTTATGAACTTATTAAATCCAATAGATATTAAACGTGGTTCATGGTATGGGACTTGATTAATACCTCACACTAGAATTAATCATATATATATATATATATATATATATATATATATATATATATATATATATATATATATATATATATATATATATATATATATATATATATATATATATATATATATATATATATATATATATATATATATATATATATATATATATATATATATATATATATATATATATATATATATATATATATATATATATGATCAACTTATTTCAAAAGAATGTTTTTTTAACTTAATCCAACTCATAGTCTTTGAATTGAATGTAATTTAATGGTTGAATTAACATTTTGTTTAATTAATTATTAAATTAGATTCAATTCAAAGACTATGATTTTGAGTAAATAAAAAAAAACTTATATTTAGAATAAGTTGATCCTCAATGATATATATATATATATATATATATATATATATATATATATATATATATATATATATATATATAATTCAAAATTTTAATTAAAAAATATATAAAAATAAAATAAAAAGATATGGTAATTTTACAGACACGATAAAAAGCAAAGCAACAACCAGGCAAGCACCTTCCAATTCCGTCTATCATGTCCCAATTGAACCAATATGGATGCTTTTGTTTGATGTCTTCTTTCCTTAAATGGATTAGTTGTACGTACATTCAAATCAACCTATGACAATGACATTGTTTCGAACTGCTTTTAGTGCTATTGAATTTTCAAATTATCATATTACCAATACCACGTTTCTATACTTTTCAAATTAATTAAATAAATTTCGTTTTTTGGTCATTACACAACAATTTTTTTCTTGAGTTTCCCTGACGCGGATGGCATTTTTTTTTTCTATTTCATTTATATTTTAAATTAATTAGTTAATTAAATCTATAATTTTTTTTAAATATTCTTTTGGAGTGGCATATTTTAGTTCCTAAAATATCCTTTATTTTTTTTTAATAAAATTAAAAATTAAAAATTAAAAATAATAGTATTGTTAGTAACTTTTATCAGTTTTCAATTTTATCTTCGTGGTTATTGTATTCTTTAAATATGTTAATTTTAAAAAGAAATAATTATTATTATTAGTGTCCAAAAAGATATGCTGTATTCGTTTGTCTGTTTATTTTAATACGCACATATGTTAAAATATAAAGGAATATTTTTTATTTAATAATTATTATTTTTGTAATAAACTTTGTAATATATACTCTTATGTTTGTATGTGTGATTTTTTGATTCCGCATATATATAAAAAATTACAAAATAACGGTTTTTATTAATCTTTGTTTTAAATTAAATTATTTGTCAACTTAAATTAGAATAAAGTATATATATTTATTTAACGATCTATTTTAATTTTAATATCTCTCTCTCATATTTTAACTAAACACATTCAATAAAATATTAGTAAGCAAAAAGTAAATCAGAAAAAAGTGAGAAAAATGATGCATAGAAGAATTAATAGATTGTTAATCCAAGACTATATTAATAGATATTAAAATTTAACTTCTTCTATACAAAAAATTCAACCAAAAATATGATAGAAAAACTTAATAAGGTGAGGGATATCACTCTATATTAACTATTTTAATGCTCTATCTCCAATCAATGTGGGATTTTAGGATCTTCCTAACACATCCTCTTACGCCTAACACTCTTTTTGGGCTTGGTGCGTGGATTTAAACGGTGGGCTGCCCAAAGTTTGATCGATAGACTCTGATATCATATTAGAGTTTGACTTAACACTTTTCTCTACACACGGATAATTTGAGTAAATTTAGAAGTTTTGTACAACTTTGAACACACACTGATCCTAACTCTAGGACCTAATGATCCAAAAATAACTGACCCTAACGGTCTTCCTACAAACAAATGACAAGTGGCGCTCGACATGTCTCATTTCAATAAAAAAAAGCTTCACGTGTCTCCTTCACAAATCTGGATAAGAACAAAAGTTCCCTCATTTATTTGAATTCAAATAACATGTCGAAACAACACCACCATATTTTGTTGAACCATTGTTGAAACCTCTCACCATTTCATGTAACTCTCTTTATTGTTGATAGACCTAAAATGTATTGTTTATTTGACTCGATTTGCACGTGTTATTTAGGATTTTATTTTTGTTTTCTTGCATTATGCCTCTGTTTTGTTTCTTTTTCAGGATTTTGTATTTTCAGAGCTCCTCGAGAAGAAATGAAGAAAAACGAGCAAAAAGACCAGCTTTTTAGGAATTGTACACATGGCACTCACCATGGCGGGCGCCATAGGGGATGCCAAAACATGGATAAGAGACCAACTTCTGACAACATCCACGTCTCCCACTTCTTTCTACTCTACTTCACATGGCGGGCGCCACCCTTGCATTTCGTTTCCCTCCAAAAAGAAGTTAGGGGGCATTCTGTTAGAACACCGATTGATGTTCAATATATTTTTATGTTTTGATGATAACTCTAATTAAATTTTGTATTAAGAAAATATATACTCTAATTTTGTTCTAGTGTTTTGTGTTCCAGATATTGAATTAAATATTCTCATGGAAGCAAAACTGCATTTGAACACTCTCTATGCAAGGCTCTGAAGCATCAGAAGCAAGCCATCAAAAGACTCTGAGCGCTGCCAGAAGAGACTCTGAAGCAGAAGCTGCAGAAGACTCTAAAGCTGAAGCTGCAGAAGCATCTGAAGCGTAGCTGAAGGTTTTGTATGAAGAGTTCAAAGCATTGTTTCAGAAGACTTTGAATGTACTTTACGCTGCAAGTACAGAGGCTCTGATAAACAGTTATGCTCTGATCAGATCACTCACGCTAAAGCACTATTGCTGCAACTCTGATTTCATTGGATCTGATCTGAAGAACCAGAAGCACATCAGAGGATCTGATGTTGTTTATATTTGAAAAGATGTCAGCACGTGAATAGACTTGGTACTATTCTCAACGTCCTTGCCAACGGAACTATTCCTTATTTGTGATAGACACAAGGATTCAGGCAAAAGGCATTTCTCTGAACATTCTACTTGTGAGAAAGGAAAAGTCATGTGAAGACAAAAGGCTACAGCTACCCTAGTTGCACAGTCTTCAAGCATTGGACTCTCAGTACTATAAAAGGACGTCTTCAACATCTCTTCAAGGTTAACGAATTGCCAACAAATCAATTGATATTCTTTTTTCACTCTCATACAAACATTCAAAGCTGAATTGTTTTATCTTTCATTCTTAATACTTGTGTAAAAAATCACTATTGTGATTAAATCTTGTTTGAAGCAAACTCAAACACACTTGTTAGTTTACATTCATTTGTAAAGGTTCCTTAAGAAGATCAAAAGCATTCTAGAGAATATTACAACCCTAAGAAATATCTAGACACTCCAAACATTACAAGAGTTTTCTAGAAACATTAATTAAAATTACCTAAGTCCAAAATAACTAAGCCCAAAAATCCAAATAATATGTTTAGGCCCAAATCAAGTTTAATCTTTCAACATCCCCCCTTAAACTTGATTTGTGACTCCAAGCATGCTCTTTAACTTTACGAACATTTCCAATTTGAGTGGCTTGGTGAAAATGCCGGCAGCTTGATCTCGAGACATCACATACTTCAATTTCACATCCTTCTTCTTGATGCATTCTCTTATATAGTGGTAACGGGTGTCGATGTGTTTACTTCTTTCATGAAATACAGGATTCTTTGCCAAAGCAAGTGCTGATTTATTGTCAACACATATTTCTATAGGATCTTCTTGTGGCATTTTTAACTCTTTCAACAAGTTCCTTATCCAAATTGCATGGCAAACACATGATGTAGCGGCAACATATTCGGCTTCACAAGTTGACAGTGTGACGATAGGTTGCTTCTTTGACATCCAAGTGAAAGCAGTATCTCCCATAAAGAACACAAAACCAGTAGTGCTCTTTCTATCGTCCAACTCTCCACTCCAATCGCTATCACTATAGCCAACAATTTCATGATTGTTAGAAGAGTAATAGTGTAAGACAAAGTTTGTTGTACCTTTGATATATCGAAGGATTCTCTTTGCTGCCTTGAAGTGATTTGTTGTTAGAGCTTCCATGTAACAACTTACAACTCCTACATAATAGAGAATATCCGGCCTTGTACTTGTCAAGTAACGTAGACTTCCAACCAAACTTTTGTAAAGAGTTGGATCCACAATCTCTCCATTTTCATGCTTACTCAACTTGCTACCACATTCCATCGGGGTGCCAACCGGATTAGCATCATCCATCTTGAACTTCTTAAGGACTTCTTTTGCATAGCCTTCTTGGGTGATAAAAATTTCTTTGTCTTCTTGCTTTACTTCAATGCCAAGATAATATGCCATGAGCCCCATATCTGTCATCTCAAATTCATTTGACATGTCTTTCTTGAACTCTTCGAACATGCTTAGATTGTTCCCAGTGAAGATCAAGTCATCAACATATAAGCACACAATCAAAATATCTCCACTTTGCACTTTAATATAGAGCACATGCTCATATGGACACTTGATGAAATTCTTGTCTCGAAAGTACTTGTCGATTCGAACATTCCAAGCTCTCGGAGCTTGCTTGAGTCTGTACAACGCCTTTTTCAACTTGAGGATTTTTTCTTCTTTCCCTTTTACTTCATATCCCTGTGGTTGCTCGATATAAACTTCTTCTTCGAGAAAACCATTCAAGAAGGCCGACTTCACATCCATTTGATAGATCTTCCATTCATTTTGGGCTGCCAAAGAAATGATCAGTCGAATAGTTTCAAGACGAGCAACGGGGGAAAATACCTCATCATAGTCAATTCCTTGTCTTTGACTATAGCCTTTTGCCACCAGTCTTACTTTGTATCTCTCCATGTCTCCTTTTGCATTCTTCTTCGCCTTGTACACCCATCTTACTCCGATTGCTTTGTGTACTCGTGGAAGTGTAGTATGTTCCCACGTATCATTCTTCGTGATTGACTTTATTTCTTCATCCATGGCGTCTCTCCACTTTATGTTTTCAACAGCTTCTTGATAGCTTAGAGGCTCGCAATCACCAAAAAGACAAAAGAGGTTAATGTCATTTTGGTTTTCGGTTACCTCATAAAGCTCTTCAATGCTCCTTAATCATGGTGTCCTCTCACTTGTGCTTGTTTCATCCAACCTTGGTGTCGGTGAGGCAGGTGGTGTAATATGTTCATCTATCATTGGTTGTTCCATTTCATTGTCTTCTTCTTCAAAATAAGGAAGAAAATCAGACTTGTCTTCTTAAACATTCCAACCCCAACAATCTTCTTCTTCGAACTCCACATCACGACTTATGACAATCTTTCTGCTATTTGGATTATAGAGCTTGTACCCTTTGGAGCTTAAGTCGTAACCCATGAATACATACTTCTCACTTTTATCATCGAACTTTGTTCTCCTTTCATCTGGAACGTGGGTATATGCAATGCTTCCAAACACCTTGAGGTGAGAGATCCCCGGCTTCCTTCCACTCCATGCTTCTTGTGGTGTCTTCTCATGCACACTTATTATTAGGGAACGGTTTGTCAGGTAAACCGCACATGCCACTGCTTCGGCCCAAAACTCTTTCGGCATCTTCTTACTCTTTAGCATGCTTCGCACCATATTAAGTATGGTCTGGTTCTTTCTCTCCACTACTCCATTTTGTTGTGGAGATCTTGGCACTGTTAGTAAGCGACGGATTTCATGCTCTTCACAATATTTGTTGAACTCATTTGAAGTAAACTCTCCTCCTCGGTCAGATCTCATAGCCTTAATAAAAAGACCACTTTCTTTCTCCACAAGGGCTTTTAACTTCTTAAAGTTTTCAAACACTTCTGACTTCTCCTTCAGGAAATAAACCCATGTTTTTCTAGAATAATCATCAATAAATAGGAGAAAGTATTTATTCTTACCAAAAGAGTTTGGATTGATTGGTTCACAGACATCAGTGTGTATGAGCTCTAGTGGTTTTGTCGCTCTTGATGTTGATTCCTTTGGAAAGATTTTTCGGAATTGCTTCCCAATTAGACACCCTTCACATAGTTGGTCTGGGTGGTTTATACTAGGCAAGACTCTCACCATCTCCTTCTTTGACAAACATTCTAGACTACCGAAGTTGAGGTGTCCAAATTGTAGATGCCATAGCCACGAAGAGTCGGTATAGCAGGCCTTGAGACACTTTGCCACATCATTTTGAATGTTCAAGAGGAACATTCTATTCTTTGACATAGGCACCTTAGTGATCAATTTATGCTCACAATCTCTTAAGAAAAGACTATGTTCTTTCAAGTGGATGTCATATCCTTTCTCCAATAATTGTCCCAAGCTCAAAATATTATTTTTCATGTTAGGAACATAGTAGACATTGGATATGAATTGATGACTTCCATTCTTTAAGCGTATGAGAATTTTACCCTTGCCTTTGACCGGTATCTTTGAGTCATCTCCAAATGAGACATTTCCAGTTGTCGCTTCATTGATCTCTATGAACATTCTTCGATCTCCGCACATGTGGTTGCTTGCGCCGGTGTCGAGGTACCACTTGTTTCTTTTCTCTTCAAATTGGTTTTGGCACGCGAGCAACAAAGTTTCTTCTTCTCCACCTTTTTCTTCTACGAAGTTAGCTTTCTCCACAACTTTCTTTGAGAATCTACACTCAGATGCATAGTTGCCGATTTTGTTGCAATTGAAGCACTTGATTTGTAACTTGTTGCACCTTGACCATGAATTTCCATTTCCACGATCTCTTGTTGCTTGTGGATTCCAACTTCTTTCTCCATTGTTGAAGTTGTTGGAGTAGTTGTTGTAACTTCCTCTTCTTTCTCCTTCTTGTCCTTGTCCACGTCCATGTCCACGGTCTTGGCCACGACCTCGTCCTCTTTGACTCTTGTAACTCACATAGTTTGTTTCCTTTGCATTGACTTGTAGGAGTTGTTCCATAGTCTCCTTTTGTTTAGTTTTTCTCTTCTTTTTTTCTTTGTATGCTTGTAAGGAACCCATAAGTTGCTCAATAGTCATGGTGTTTAAATCCTTGTTTTCTTCAATGTTGGTAACAATGAAGTCAAAACTTGGATTTAAAGTGCGAAGTATTTTCTCCATGACTTTCACATCATCAACATCTTCACCATTTCTTTTAAGTTGATTGACTACAGACAATACTCGAGAAAAATAATCAGAAATTGACTCAGACTCTTCCATAAATAAACGTTCAAACTCACCTCTAAGAGTTTGAAGACGAATCTTTTTCACCTGCTCCACTCCTTTGTTGCAAGTTTGAAGCTTGTCCCATGCTTCTTTGGCTGTCGTTGCATTGGAGATCTTCTCAAATGTATCTTCATCCACCGATTGATAAATGAAGAAGAGAGCTTTCTTGTCTCTCTTTATTGACTCCTTTAATGTCTCCTTTACACCTTGGATTAAGGAGGCTTCATCTTGCTCCTTGAAGCCTTTTCTCAATAATATCCCACGTATCTTGAGCTCCTAGTAGCGCCTTCATCTTGATACTCCAATTGTCATAGTTGTTCTTTGTGAGTATCGGTATTTGAAAAGGGAAACCTCCATTCGCCATCTTTTGAGGACCTTCAAGCTCTGATGCCACTTTATTGGAAATAAGACCTTTTTTGTTTAAGAAAAATGTGTGGGAATATTAGAGGCTTAAAGAGAAATTTGATAGGTAGAAGAATTATTTAGGGAAGAGAGAACTTTGTATTTTTCTTGATGCAAAAGTATAGAATTACATCTCTATTTATAGTACTCTAAGAAGAACTCTAGACACACTAATTCTAGAGAGTTCTCAATTCTAAGAATTCCAAAAGCATTCTAGAGAATATTAAAATCCTAATAAATATCTAGGCACTCCAAACATTACAAGAGTTTTCTAGAAACATTAATTAAAATTACCTAAGTCCAAAATAACTAAGCCCAAAAATTCAAATAATATGATTAGGCGCAAATCAAGTTTAATCTTTCAACATAGGCCGGGGCGTTTCGTTGGAATTGGTTATTAGCAAATCTTGGCTATCTCTAGCTGAGCTTGATTGAAGCAATTTGGCGGTCTATCTCCAGTCCTGTTTTGTTTCGGTGTTGTGTGTAGTGGTATCGAGAAGTTGCTGGCATCAGTTTGGCGGCAGGATGGAAGGGGAATTATTTTCTGTCATATTTAGTAGTTTCTTCAGGTGTTTGGAGAGAGATTTGTATATGGCCAGGAGTGTAGACAGCATTATTCAACACTGGTTGGCAGCCCTTTATCAACTCGAGTTTATACTTGGTAGCGGCAGATCACAAAACTTGAAAAAGTTCATGATTTGGTGTGCAGGAATGACAACATTTTCAGAGACAAAGGAATCCACATTGATAAAAATGTAGTAGTTGCGAAAAACTTTGCGTGAAAGTGGTTTAGAACAAAATCAAAATTGAGTATGGATGATTCATTTATGTGGTGTTCAATTCCTGGGCCTGCTTAGATATTCGGAGACTCTAAGTAAGAAGTATGCAATATGGTCTGATTGAGAAGTTTCTTAGTGATGTCTCTATGATTGGTTCATGATTCTAAAGGCCGTCTGCTAGATGGATTGATTGATATGGTTGGAATAGGATGTTATTCTGAGGATCAGAGATGGGTTATTTCTTTTGTGGGACAGGAATTCGTCGTTTCTCAGTTCGGCATCAAAGATGCCGTTTGAATTTCAACTGCGGTACCAATCGTGTTCATTTTGTGTGCTACTAGCATTGGGTGTTCATTTTGTGTGCTACTAGAAGTTTCTTCGTCATAGTTTTTCTTCTTCTTCTTTAGAGTGAGTCTGGATGCCTTTATATAGGGTGGGAGATTTTGGTGACCTGGAGTGAAGGTTGCTTGTCATTGTTTATCTTGAAATGAAGAACCAATTAACTTGTGATAGTCCGCATTGTTTGCATTTACGTCACCCACTTTTCTTAGAGTTGGATTTGAAAAAAAAGTTTATATGAAAATTAATTACTTATTTTTATGGCAAGAAAAGAAACTCATTTTCATTTCAAGTAATGAAAGGAAAACATGAATTTGAAACAAGTAATCATATGTCTAGCTAAAAAAAGAAATGTAATATCGAATTTGGTTTTTTTATTGAAAAAAAATGCAAAATTATTAATTAATTAACAAATATGAATATGTTAAACTTTTTTATTTACTTACTTGTCATTATTATTCTAGTATTTTTGTTGGGTTTTTTTATTTTTTTATTTTTAATTTTGAAATTTAAATTTTGAATTTATCAATTAATATTTTTCAAAATTTAATTACAACATCATATTTTAGTTTACAAATTGTTATAGTAACTAATATATTAAAATCAACATTGTATTGTCATCACATATAACCATCAATAAAAAGAGGGGCATAATTTTGAATTAACTTTTCTTTCTTTTAGTTTATCTTTGTCAATCTCTTGAAATTTGAATTAGGATGAGAACTCCTCCTCTTATTTTCGCTCGAGTTTAGATGATGAGTGTACCAACTTTTATTTAATGGAACGTAAGAAAAATAAAAATTCAAAGGTATATAATTCTGATTCTTAAAATGAGTATACTTATAGTGAATTGTCGAATGGATTCAATAATATGTATGTTGATTCTATAAAAGCATTTAAGAAAAATTCTCTCCAAAAAATAATAATTTCAAAACTTGAATAGAAGACAAATAATCTTAATTGTGCTTTAGAATCTCTTTAGGAAGCACATACATCTCTAATGGATGAGCGTTGTAATGTTTCAGATACTTTAGTTGAAAAGATGGAAGTTGTGGAATGTGTTGAGTGTCCAATTTTAAAACTTGAAATTGAAACTCTTAAGGGACAACTAACACATGTTGTCTCACTATCTTATACATGTTATAGTTCTTCGAGTGAAAGAGGGAAGGTTTTTAAGAAAAACTCTCATGTCACTAAAAGAAATAGAAGAAACATTTCATCTAAAGATATTTATCATTATTGTGGAGATAAGGGTCACATTAGGCCTCTTTGTCATGTTATGAACGTTCAAGTTCTCAATCGTAAAATGACATGGATTTCTAAATGTAACTCAACTAACCATAAAGGACCCACTAGTTGGGGGATCTAAATTACCTATTTGATTTGTCACATGAAAGTCATGCCTCCACAAAAAGATTATGGTTTCAAGATATCAGATGTTCAAGACACGTGACGAAATATACTTCTCATGTTCATCAAGTTTGATGAGAAGGAAAGTGGTCACGTCACATACAGAGACATTTCATGGTTAGAGAGAACGCATGTTCTACAATGCTAATCACATCACCATAAGAAATAGGGATTCAACTGTCCACCACTGACTAAGTGGGGGGTACCGTTTCTAAAAAAACCTAACTCCAGACCCTAAAACTTTTATAAATAACTCCTAGCCGGTGAAAAAGATAAATAGTAATACATATGATACACCCCTAAAGTTACAGAGCTTCTCACCTCACGTGAGCCTACGCTTTCTCATCACCGTAAAAACTATCAAATAGATCTTCTCGCCACCGTTAACAGGCTCTAATCCACCATAAAATTATTAAAATTTCTGACCACCCTTACCAATATAAAAGTATCACGCGGTGTAGTTTTAACCTATTCTTTTATAGGATTATCTTCCATTTCTTTGTTTTCTATTTTTTAATCGACAAATATTATTATATTTTTTTATTAATATATTTTTCTTTAATTTCAATATACCAGTGATTTTCTTCAAACTTATTATTATTATAGAAATTGGGATTCATATTAATTTTAAATAGAAAATTGATATTAAGACAACTAAAATTAGTGTCTAAAAGGTTTCTTTTGTTATTTTAATATGAATTATTGTATTTTTGAAATTTCGTATAAACATATGAGATTAAAAAGTATGAGAGAAATAAAGACATTAGTATACCATGTCAAATAAGGTGTCTAAAATTCGGTATTCAAATATCATAAGCTCTTTTGAATAGTACTACCTCACTTGTGAGTGACCCCTCGTGAGTTGTTGTTGTCTTTTTTTACCAAGAATCTAGGATAATGACAACTTAATTTGTTAGAATGGTCCAAAACATGTGATTGTTTGTTTTATTTCAATAATGAGAATGTTTTGTTAGAAGTTAAAAATGTACACCCATTCTATTTATTTAGTAGTGTCAAAATCATCTGTTGATTTGGTTCAAATAGTTATCAATTCATTTGAATGTTCAAATCAAACTTTTTATGGTTATTTATTTATTTTATCGCATTTACACATTTAATATAATATACTCCATTTGTTTTATTATGATTCTATTATGATCATAATTATTTTAAATTTGAGTGTTTGACATAAATAATGTAATTGTTGCCTAAATGTGCAGCAACAATAAGCTTAAACTCAATTTAATTCTGAAAGTACCGTTTTTCAACTTTTTTTCTTGGCCATGTGCAGCACCAATAAACTCAATTTAATTCTGAAATGGGTACTTGCAAAGTTGCATAATATTAACCATTTTGCCGAATGCTCTCACGGACATACCGGACATACCTCCCACTATATCCACCCGCCTCCGTCAACCAGCAGTAATAGCTCAAATTAAGAAAACAAGGTATTATTAGCCACGTGTGATATATCCATGTGAAAATCATGTTACTAAAAATTATATTAGGGACGTGATAAACACGTTTTAATAAGAAAAAATTAATATAAAATTAAAATGTAGCATTTTAGATAATGAGAAATTTAAAATTAAAAAAAAAAAATTCGTAACATGAAATACAGTAACATGTTTCAAAAAATTAAAAATTTTAAAGGAAATATTAATTAGTTAATAAAGAAGCATTATGTGATATTTACGTCAGAAATTAAATATAAACTTTACATATATTCATCTGATATTCACGTCGAAATTTTCCTTCACGGAGTTCACGTCACTTGCAGCAAATAGAAAAAGACAAAAAACATGTTGTGGCATGTTTTTCAAGTCAGAATTTTTCTATATGAGTTCCACGTTGCTAATAGCAAATAGAAAACGACAAAAAAAAAACATGTTCTGACATGTTTTTCACATCGGAAGTAGCAATAAAATAAGGCAAAAAAACATCATTTTGTCTTTGCAGGTTCCGCATGCGATTCCATGTGCTTTGTACCGTTCTGACACACTTTTATTCTCATGTGATTTTCACGTTGAAAATTAGTGGTGTGAATACCACGTCGGAACATACTCCTATATATAAAACAACTTGTAGAATTTCTAGAACTACAAAACACTTTTCTTTTTCTCTCTCAATTACTCTACCTCTCTCGCCTCTTCTCAGTTTTTCTCATTTTCTTCTCCCTCGTCCCTTGCTCTCAGTTTCTTTCATTTTCTTCTCTCTCAATACCACAAATCACTTCTTCTTTAACATTTTTGCACCATTAATATAAATATTTTAGGATTTTATTTATTAATTCATTTTATTTTATAATTTCATAAATATAATATTTCTCTCTTTATTTGTTTCAAGATCTAAAATCATCAAGATTTTCGATATTTATTGGAGAAGTTGATCAAGCTAAAGCTTTAATTTTTCTTCAAGTTTACTAAGGTATGTTGCAAGATTTAATTATTTTATAATAATTTTATTTATTTATTTATTTAGATTTTTAATATGAAATTAGTTGTTGATGGTTGGTTGTTTGTTGTTGTAGTATAATTATTAAAGTTTTCATATTTTAATTATTTGGTTAAAATTTATATATAGCATTAAATTTTATTAGGTTAAATAATTAATATTTCATAAAATCCAAAAATTATTTTATTTTAATATATATTATTCTTAAATACAAATTTAGTTAAAAACAAATATATTATGTTATATATTTTTAAATATAGATTTTATCAAAAACAGATTTTATGATATATTATATTATATTTTATAAAACCAGATTTTATAAAAACAAATCTTATAAACACAAATTTTATATTTTTAAATACTGATTTTATAAAAATGGATTTTATCTTATATATTTTATTTTAAATGTATATTATATTATATTATATTAATAACAAAATATATAATATTAATTAAAAAGAAATATGTTGATTTTATAAAAACAAATATATTATATATTAGTTAAAACATAATATAAAACAATTCTATTAGATTTTATAAAACATAATTTATGTTTAAAGTAAATATATAGATTTATTAAAAATAGAAAAGTAATTATTGTAAGTAAGTAAATATAATATTTTTAAAAACAGAATTTATATAAATATAATATTTTTATTTAATATTATAGTAAGTAAAGATATTAAGTAAAAGAATTATTGGGTTGTTGGTTGTTGTTGTAAAATCATTATTTATAGTTGTTATCAATTTATACTATATTATTAAAAAAAATATTAATTCGAAAATACTTAATATAAAGTTTATTTTTAGTAGGTTAAAATGTATAATTAAATTTTATATGCAATGTTATGTAGATTTGTTAAGTATAGTTATAAAATGTAGAATATATATTTATGAAATGTACAATTTGATTAAACATATACAGTAAGAAATGTAGTTATGTTTAAGACAATGTGAAAATAATTATATTATTTTGCATATATTAAAATCACATTTTAAATTAAAATGATATTGATAGTACAAATGTGCAGTATGGAATATTTTCATTACTATCGTAGTTGGATGTACAATAGAACGTTACCAGGAAGACGTGGGCTTACTCCAAATTTTGAGGAAGGAGTTAAAGAGTTTATTACGTGGGCATTTGCTCAAGAATGTTGTCGAAGGGAAAGAGGAGTAAGATGTCCTTGTCTTAAATTTGAATGTAGACCTATAATTAATGACCCAGAGGAAGTGGAACGCCATTTGAAGAGAAGGGGTTTCATTAAAAATTATTGGGTTTGAACATATAATGCAGAAGAACTGCCGAGTAACGTACATGTAAAGACTACTAATACACACGCATCAAGCAGTCGATCACATATAGAATTTGAGGAACAATTTAATTTGATCGATGATATGATTGGCAATGCCTTTGGAGTAAATGTGACATATGATGAATCTCAATATTTTGATGGGGAAGATTTTCCAAATGAGGAAGTGCAAAGATTTTACCAATTGTTGAAAGAAATGAATACATCGTTGTTTGAGGGGTCGGCAAATTCAAAATTATCAATGTGTGTGACATTACTGGCCGCAAAGTCAAATTAGAATGTTCTCGACCAGTGCTTGAAATACTTTGCAAAAATGATGTTAGATGCGACTCCTACGAAAGACAAATTGCCTACAAGTTATTATGATGTAAAAAGGTTGGTGTCGAAGTTAGGTTTAGAAGTACGAAAGATTGATTGTTGCATAAAAGGATGCATGTTGTTTTATGAGAATGAGTTTGATACTAAAGATGGGGCGATGGAGGAATGTAAGTTCTGTAAGAGTCTGAGATATCAAGTTTGTAGTAAATCCATTAACCGTAAACAAAAAATGTGTAGCAGTGAAGCCCATGTTTTATTTGCCGATAATACCAAGGTTAAAAATAGTGTTTGCTTCAATGCACAGTGTAAGTCAAATGACATGGCATCATACAAACAAAACAAGTTCAGGCACTATGCAACATCCATCTAATGGTGAGGCATGAAAGCATTTTGATAGGGTACATTTTGATTTTGTTGCATAACCTAGAAATGTCAGGCTCAGATTATGTTCTGATGGTTTTACTCCATATGTCCAAGCGTCTGTAATTGCATATTCTTGTTGGCCAGTTATCGTAACCACTTACAATCTCCCTTCAGAGTTGTGCATGACAAAACCATACATGTTTTTGACTTGCCTCATTTCAGGACCGTCAAGTACTAAAGCCGGAATCAATGCGTATTTATAACCTTTAATTGATGATTTGAAGAGGTTGTGGATTGGAGAATTGACTTATGATATATCTCACAAAAAAATACTTTACTTTGCAAGCTGCCTTGATGTGGACTATTAATGACTTTACTTCGCAAGCTGCATAAGGAATGTTATCTGGTTTGGGTACGCACGACAAAATGGGATGTCTGCATTGCATAAAATTTACAAAGGCTTTTACTTTGGAATTTGAGGGGAAAAGTTTGTGGTTCGATTGTCACCGCAGATTCCTACCACAAGACCATGTCTTTAGAAGAAACAAGACTGATTTCAAAAAACATGTACGAGTAAAAGATTTTCCTCCCCCTCGATTGTCACCAGAGGAAATATGGAATCGAGTTTATGAGCTGCCAAAATTCACAGATTATGGTGAAACATGTAGAATTCAAGGATACGAGGTCAAACACAATTGGACAAAAAGAAGTATATTTTGGGACCTTCCACATTGGAAAGATAATTTGTTGTGACATAATCTTAATGTTATGCATATTCAGAAGAATTTTTCGATAATGTATTTAACACAGTGATGGATGTTCAAGGCAAAACAAAAGATAACGAGAAGGCTAGAAGGGACATGAAAATTTTGTGTGATAGAAAAGACTTGGAGTTGATGCCTCGACCTAATGGAAAATTATTAAAACCAAAGGCTTGTTACAGTCTAACTTCCCAAGACGCTAAAGCAGTTTGTCGATGGTTAAATGAATTGAGAATGTCTGATGGTTATGCTTCAAATTTAGCAAGGTGTGTCAACGCCAAAACTGGGAAGTTGCATGGAATGAAAATTCATTATTGCCATGTTTTCATGGAACGATTGCTTCCAATTGCGTTCAGTTCACTACCCAACCATGTACTCAATCCGCTAATTAAAATAAGTCAATTTTTTAGAGATATTTGTGCGTCAACTTTAAGAGTCGATAGCGTCATTAAGTTGGACCCAAATATTCCAGTAAGTTTATGCAAGTTGGAACGAGTTTTTCCATTTATTTTTGTTTGTGACGTGAACGTCATATGACTAAATATTTTATATCTTTTAATAATTATAATTATTAAAAGTTTTGATTTTTTTAATCGAAATTTATTTTAATTTTTACATTTTATTATTTATTAATTTGTTTTATTCATTAATATTTATTAACTTTTACATTTTATTTTAAAATACATTAGTGAAATGAAATTCACGTCACTAACATTAAAGCAAGTTTGAGTTTTGTGATGTGAAAACCATGTCACTAATTAGTGACGTGAATTTCACGTGGGAACACCTCTAAATAATATTATGGTTTGTGATGTGAAATTCATGTCACTAATTAGTGACGTGAATTTCACGTGGGAAAAAGTTCCCACGGATGCTCCTCCGATGTGCTCTGCCCACGTCGCAAGTTTTTTTTAGTGACGTGATTTTGGATTTAGTGACGTGAATATCATGTGGGAAATGGTAATATTTCTTGTAGTGTATGTTGAACCCATGTAAAGACTAAATTTTTTAATGTGTGATCTTTTTATTCTCCAATTTTAAAAATGAATGAATTAACTTTCTTAACTTGCATATTTTAGTTTTATGGAAGTATAACTATTGTGGGCATCAACAATGCATAAAAAACTCTTGAAGTTATGGTAACGTCAAAAGTTATCAGATTCTCTGCTCAGTGTTAAGCTACCATTATAATTGTTGGGGATAACAAAGCTCCATAGCATACTCCTTTAGTAGAGAATGATCAAGTTCTCGTCACCTCTTTCTATTCTCCTACTTAATAAGTTCTCGCTCTTTCAAGAATTAATCAGGGAACGTTCTAAGCATTATTGTTCTTACAACCTATGCAACTGTTTTGCCAATATTAATCTTCACAATAACTTCCTTCACAACTACTGATGCATGGGCACTAGAAAACCACAAACATTCAACAACTGCAAACCAACCTAGGCATGCAAGGAGTAACTGACTTGATGAATATATCTAGAACCTGGTAACATAATAAAATTCCTAAGCCCTAGCTGATAATATACTATGTATTAAAGAGAACTTAAAATGCATTCCTCTGAGAGCTAACGCAATGCACGAGGTTGAATCATATGAAAGACAATGGGTTATACCACCATCAGTTCCAATACATGCGACCTCACCATACCGAGTAGTTATGAAGTCACCAGATCATAATCGGAGCAGAAGACATCGTACTCCTTGCATGATTTTGAAGGGATAAGTAACAATCACATTCAGCTAGAGGTTTGTCGACCCCATAATCCACACACACATTATTACCATAAAAGGAAAGGTATGACGCAAATGAGCCGATCTTTGAATGGAAGAGGAACCCGCTCTCTATTTGCATTTTTGAAAGTAGGATCCTACAATACATTGAGAAGCCCTCAAAGTTGGAAAGTTAGGACAACACTGGGAATCCATATGAGCACATTGAACATGTCGACAAAATGATGGATTATTACCACACTTGAGGAGTTGTAAAGCATAAGCTCTTCGCGCTAACCCTCAAGAGAATTGCCATGACTTAGTTCAAAACCATCCCAAAGGGGAGCAAAGACTCGTGAAAGGAGTCATGTGATATATTTTTCACTACTCAATTCACCTCTCTGAAGAGGAAATCTACTACTAAGGCCATACTGAAAGGGATCATGCAAAAGAATAAACAAACCATGTACAAGTTTACCAAGGTATAGGTAGAGGAATGAGGTTCATATGATGGGTTAGAGTCTTTGATCTTTAAAAAGAGATTGAGACCATGCTTCATGTTCAAAGAAAAACTGGAGTTTGAGGGAGCCCAGAGTTTAAGCGGCATCTTGAATATGGCTCAACCCTATATCAATTATGAAGAAAAGCTCATAACTGAAGAGAAGACCTAGGGAACAAGAAATTTTGGGAATGATCAGGCTCTCAAAAAGGATAATAATTATCCAATATATGACAAGGAGCAAGGACCCTAGTGCCATGTGTTGCACCCCAAAATTTGCCCAACCTTTTTCTTTGGTTGGCTTGTGTTTCATTTCATTTCTTTCTAGCATTTGCATTGCATAGCATGTTGCATTGAATAGGGGATCAAGAGATTGTACATCAAGAAGACTCTACTCAGAGGTTTGAGCCTAAGCAAGGGATGTTACTCAAGTTTGGATGGTAATCAAGTCATCAGGAAGTGGACATTGGTCTCGTGAAAGAAAGGATGGATGTATGTGGGTCAGCTCCTAACTTGGAGGCCAGTTCAAGATCATCAGGGGTTGTGAAGCCATGGTTATGGATATAAGAGGTTGAGAGAGCTCATTGAATGCCTTGATGGTCATTGTGGAGCTCATCCAAGTGTTTGTGCTAAGTGTGAAAGGTTACAGTTGAAGGTGTTGTAATTAGGGTTTTCATCTGGTAAATCTTCAGTCAACTGTGCAAGTGAAGGAGATTAAAACTCAATTCAAATTCTCTATGGTCATGGGATTTTGTGTTAAGATATATGAGATATCATTTCAAGTTCAATTCATCAAGGGTTAAGTGTGTGAGAAGTTACTAAATTAGTGTTCTCAGGGTAAAATCCCCTATTTAGTGCCTGACTTCAAGACCAACTATCTCAAGATACAAGTTTCATCTCAACTTTTTACCAACATGGAACTTGTAGAGAATGTTCTTAGCTTTAATTTGAGTACTAGAAGTCCTTGATTGGATTTGTAGAACTCAAGTTATGATCCAGACAAGTTACAGGTCATCAGAGGGATGTGATTTTGGTCAACAAAAGTCAACCAACTTCAAAGCCATTTTTGACCTAGAAGGATATTTATCCTCAACTTTTGGCGAACATTAAAGTTGTAGGTCTTGGTATTAGCTTTCCAAAATGTACTAGAAGTCTTTCATCTGATTTATAGAACTCAAGTTATGAGGTTTACAAGTCAGGGGTATTTTGGGAAAGTAAGATTACAGGTCATAAAATTATAGGTCCATTTCACCAACTTGCACACTTCAAATGGAAATCTTTTTAACATGAAACTTGCTCCAAATAGGGCCACTTGCATTACCAAATCATCTCTTGTCATGGTTGGAGCTTGGATTGAAGATTTGGGACTTGAATTTTTCATAAAGGAGGTTTAAAATGAGAAATTGAGAATTAATTGATTTGGAACTTGTTCAAAGCAAATTTATGCATTTTTTGAGTGCAATTGATGTTCTAAATTCAATGCCAAATTCACATTTGCAATTTTAGGTCATGTGGTTAGCCATTTTCATAATTTCTTCACCATGAAGTAACAAATTGGAAATCTACCATAGGATAAAAAACAAGGGCTAATTCTTGACCCTTTGATTAACCAAAGCCATGTGCAATTGATTTGGAGCAAAATATGAGTATGTGCAGTGGGAAATTCGTGTGTTTGGCAAAGTAAAAAGTGAGTGAAATTGAAATTCCATTCTTTTAAGTTAGCCACAATTGGGGCCCCATTTGATCCTAAATCCAACATATAAGTATTCTAGATGAAAATTGGATGAAAAAATCAGGTCATTTCGTGCAAGAGGAGCAAGAACACATTTGAAAAAAAGTGAAGAAACTCAAAATACGAATTCTCATATTCAGATCCTTTCAGGCCAAATTAAGCTCACCTAAAGCTTCCTTGATGATCATGGAGTGATTCTGGATTGTTTCCATTAAGCTTCAACATAGTTTCAAGGCCCAGTGGAGGCTCTCCACTAGGTAAACTACCTTTCAAACTTTCTCTCAATACAAGATGCCATTCCTTGCCATTTTTGTTTGTTTTTGATCTGTGAGTTGTATAGATCGTTTTTGTCTATGTCTTGTTTTGGTTGGTGACAAATTTTGTTGATGGCTTGAAATTTGATTAGCTCGGTTTGGACGTTTCATGTGGTTTTAGGCTTAGTTAAGGCTTGATTCGTGATCTACACAACATGTAGATAATTTCTGGGCAAGTTTGTTTGAGTTTCATGAACTTTGTTATTTTGATCGTCAAGCTTTTTGTCCACGATTTATTTTTATCTTGAGGATTTAGGTTAAATGGATGTTGGATTGGAATTCCCCTTGATCTGTAGATGATTTTCCATTTAAAATTTGTTGGATTTGGTTTAGTTATGGAGCCTGCGTATTTTTCCGTTGCTGGCACGGTGGGAGACGGCCGGAGAAGACAACGAAATAGTATCTCCGACCTGTGACTGGTTTTAGGCCTTTTTTAGGTGGAGAAGATGATCACTAGACCGTGCGATGCATGTACTTTTCATGTCAATGGTCTTGATTAAGACCCACGGTGCTCATCGTTTGACCGTTCCACACACAACCATATTTGAAAACTCATTAATGTGCTGGCAGCTTCTCATCCCCTTGATGCGCTTACCTCTTGATCGTGCGCTTCACATTGCTTCCCTACTGTGCATTTCCGTTGACTGATTGCATTGGATAATTGTTGGAGTTCAGATTTTTGTTTGATGCGCTTGGGCTTTATTGCTATTCAGACCCCCCTCTTGGCCCAGTCCAACGTTTCCAACTGAAAGTATTTGCTATTCACACCACAGGCTTGATTAATTTCTTTTATTTTCTTTTCTTTTTGTTTTATTTTTTCTTTTTCAATTTAATTCATTATAAATAATTCCCTAATTATTAAAATTCAACAAAAATTTGTTTTAAGCTTTTTGACTTGTCTTTTATTTTATGGTATTTTTATTTTATTTTTTTTCCAGTTTATTTTCATTTAAAAAAGAATTAATTAGTTGGGGATGTTTTATTTGAATTAAATTGTGGCATTGTTATCTCTTGATTTTATTTCTAGGTGTAAACTCCTTATTTTTGCATGAAATTTTTTGTGCATTGCATTAACATGTTGAAGGATTTTTGCATATTTTTGTTTCTGTTTTTTTTATCAAGTTTTGTTTAAGGTTTTGGTTTGATCTTGTGAACCTTTCTTTTTGCCCTAGTTTAGGGCATGCCTTGTGTGTCTTCTTTCAATTGAGATAGCTTTGCTTTGAGTTTTGATCTCTAATTTGGACCCCTGGTTCCTAACCCTTTAGGGGTCCAATGAGATTTTATTTGGTATTTTTAGGAGCTGTTTGCTATTTTTCATGCCTTTTCCATTTCATGTCTACATTGTGTGATTCTCTTTTGGTTATGTGACTTAAGTGTTGACTTGTTTGCTTGCTTTTGTGCATCTTCTCTCCTTTTTCTCTTTGCATCCTCATATGCATGCTTGGTTGAGATGAGCTTGTGGTGGCTACTGCCCCACACATGTTTTCCTCCCACTTTCATTCTATGTGTTCTTACTTGTGTATTTGTGTTTGCATCCTTCATTTGCATTGTCTCCTTTATTGCTTCTTCTTCTTTTGTCTTCCTTCCCTTAGGATTTCTAACCTCTCTTGTTCAAGA
The DNA here is from genome assembly GCA_963859935.3 of Lathyrus sativus. Lineage (NCBI taxonomy): Eukaryota > Viridiplantae > Streptophyta > Magnoliopsida > Fabales > Fabaceae > Lathyrus > Lathyrus sativus. The sequence goes on along the minus strand of OZ012740.1, from coordinate 275,891,450 downwards.
GAGGTTATGATAGACATTAGGGTTCTAAACATGCATGATAATATTAGGTAGCTCCCTTTCAAACTCAACTTTAGGTGCACTTTGCATGACAACTTTTAGGGTTTGGTCTAGTCCCCCTCTAGTTTGTCCCTTTCTCTTCTCATCTTAAAACAACTTCAATCCACTTAATAAAAGATAATGATTGTTTTACGCTACGAGCCTTAAGCCATTTGGGAAATGATGATTGGGTGGTTGCCTCTCAATTATCTAGAATGTTAGTGTATGTCCTTCGGACGATATACGAAGCATTCGCTCCTAGATCATAGTCTTTAGTGCAACATGAGTTACAAACCAAGTTCAAAACACTTCTTCTTAAAAAACAAAAAAACACTTCAAAACGTTTTTACCCTTTGGGGTCTTAATCAGGAAAACCTTTTCATAAGCAAGAGTGTTGTTAACTTTCAGTCCTATCGCAAACGGTAACGCCTAAGTCTCCAATGGTCGAGCTGCATACACCAAACTGCTAGAACTATCTGTTAACCCTACCCGGGCCTAAAAAACTTTTGAACCAACCTGTGGTCCTTTTAGCTCGAACTACGTTTGCTCTGATCTTTCATACCAGATGAAAGTACGTAGGCATAAGACGCGACGTCTTGGCGAACAACCTTTCCCCCTTCTTTAGTCGTAGTTGGTCGAACTACGTTGACCCTGACTTTCTCATTGCACGAGGGAGTACGTAGGCACAGAGCGGCGATGCTCTGCCGAGTCAGTTTCTCTTTTCTTTTTCTTTTTGTCCTTAAGACTTTAGCTAGATAGTATCAACACACCCTTTTAGATAGACAACAATGCGTGGATCCCGTCAAGTACGACAGATGTGAGGGGTGCTAATACCTTCCCCTTGCGTAACCGACTCCCAAATCCAGACATGGTTGTGATGACCTTGTCTTTCCCTTTTTCTTTAGGTTTTTGCAATCACTTCCTTTCCCTCCCTTTGGGATAAATAACGAAAGTGGCGACTCTTCTGTTTTTTCCACCGGTTGTTTTTCGCAGTAGCGATAGCTGGCGACTCTGCTGGGGAATCTGGTTCCCTATGCGAGTCAATCCTAGCGCTTGTGTGTTTATCTTTGGGTGTTGTATATATGTGTTTTATTTACTTTCGCATTTTACTTTCCCGCATTTATTTTCCGCATCATATATCATTTGTGTTGTGCTGTGGGAATGGGAGGTTCTGATGAGTGATAAGCCGGACCTGGGCTTGAGTACAAACATAGTATTAGAAGCGAAAAGTAGTGGTGAACCTGTATGTTAGGCATGCACTAGTTCCCACGAAATTTGCGCTCAGACAAGATTCGCTTTGATGACTTTCTTTCCAGCCTAGTGGGCCGTTGAGAGGTTTTCAGATTTGAGGGTTGTCAACTCTGGGAACAGATCATTTGTGAGTTAGCTAAGTGATGCCTCTTAAGGAGATAATGATGCCAAACCAGAAATGGTGAACGTATCATCATTTCTTGAAAGTTTGTGACGCTGACAAACGCATAGGATGCCATACCATATTAGTGAATAGGTCCATACCTGTGAGTGGGACTGGGGTTATGCAGGAAACTTTTACCTTCAGATTACCCGGTTTTCTCTGCAGTTTGAATCTGGATTATTAGTATCAGTTTGGTTTATATCGGAGCAGTGCTATGTTCTTGCTGAAGTAGAGCTCAGATCTTCCTCAGTCTACAGCACATCAGTCTTGATCCCTTGTGCATTAGCATTTTGCATTTAGCATTGTTTGCATTTGCATTTCATTTTTTGCATATCCTTCCTCAGCTGGAACAGGGAGCTTACCAGTCTTTTGTCTGCTTCGTCAGTTGATTTCCCGACATTCGTATTGGATTTGAGTTAGCTTCTGGAAGGATCATGAACTCAGGAGAGCAGAACTTTGTTGTTACGAGGGCAGAGTTTGAATTGATGAAGAATCAGTTGAGTCAGCTTGTGGAAGCCATGTCAGCTATGACTAGAGGAGAAGCTGTTATTCAGAAGACTCCAATGAACAATGTTGCTCGAGCTCAGCCTACGCAGATTCCTGTTGAAGAGCCTCCCATTGTCAGAGATAGAGAATCTTCTTCTCTCCATGACACAGACTATTAGAGTTTCACTTTCTCTGTGCCAGATTCTCAGAGGACTGTTCCAAAGGTTAATGCTGAAGACCCGAAGACTGTTAAATCTATGGGAAAATGTCAGCTGTTGGAGGAAAAGCTTGATGCCCTGATGAGTCAGGATACTCTTGATCTGAATACTGTAAGCATGTGTTTGGTGCCAGGTCTTGTGATGTCTCCGAAGTTCAAAATGCTGAATTTTGAGAAGTTCAAAGGGGATAGTTGTCCGAAGCCGCATCTGGTAATGTCCTGCAGGAGAATGACTTCACATGTTCATAACGATCAACTCATGATTCACTGCTTCCAGGACAGTTTGAGCGGAGCATCATTAAGTTGGTATATGCAGTTGGAGAGTGGTTGTATCCGATCATGGTCAGATTTAGCCAATGCCTTCATGAAGTAGTATGACTATAATATCAATATGGCTCCCAGTCGCATGCAGTTTCAAGAATTATCTCAGGCGGACAATGAATCCTTTAGAGGATATGTGCAGAGATGGAGAGAATTAGCTGCTCGTGTTCAACCACCGCTTCAGGATAGAGAACTGGTTGACATATTCTTGGATACTCTGAAAGGCCATTACTTTGACAAGTTGATCAGTAGTGGGGTGTCAAACTTTTCCGACTTGGTGATAGTGGGTGAACGTGTTGAGAGTGGACTCAAGAATGGGAAGATTAGAGACATTCCCTTCATCTCAGTTGAGGAGAATGAGTCAGTCGTGAGTTCTCAGGAAGAATGGGAGAAAGGAAGTGATCTTATCTCAGAATCTTCAGCATCTCAGGTTTAGTATTCAGATGCTTCAAGTGTTCAAAGCCAACGGTCTTACCATCGTCAACCGCGTCAGCACGCTCGATGAAGACCAAGGAAACCCGAAAGGCAGTTTACTCAGCTACCGGTGCCATACAGTCATCTGTTTCTAGATTTGGTCAAAGGTGGGCTGATAGTGTCGAAAGAGACTAATCCAATGATCCCGCCGTACCCTCCAGGCTTCGATGTCAATGCTCGCTGTGAGTACCATGTTAGGGCACAGGGGCATTCCACGAATGATTGTAAAGTGCTTAGGATCCAAGTTCGCACTCTTTTAGACTCTAACAAGTTTTCCATCACGCCTTAGGGTATTATTCAGATTAATGATTCACCTTCATCCCACCATGAGGGCGCAGCAGTTCTTGTTATGGAAGGATCCTCCAAAAGTGTGTATTCTGAAGGGTTTCAAACTGAGGGCTCAGTTGAATATGAGGGAAGTTGCTAGAGGTTTCCTGTGTCGACTGCTGCATCTGTTTTCCTTGCTTATGTGATTAGCTTCTGTTCATTATTGTTTGCTGACCATCACCAGGCTTGTTGGCTGAGGTCATTGTATTCGTAATCATTTATGCTTATATGTTGCTTTTGTTGGTTTTGCCTATTTGTGTGAGGTGTTTATCTTTGTGCTTATAGCTCAGGTTTCTCTTTGTCTTGTTGTAAATGTGTGTTTGTTTGCTGCATGGCATTCTTGCATAACAGGTACCTCAGAACCGTGGGTCTTATTTCCTATTCTCCGTTAGTTTGTTGCAGGTTATACAATTAGATCACAGGAATTCCCACAAAGTCATGGAGCAAGTCCAAGCAGAGCTGAGAGAAGTTAAGAGCCAGATGGGGAAATTCGTAAGGGACACGCAAGCGTTGCGCTTAGATCAGAATGCGCTCAGAGAGGAAAATCAGAAGTTGAAAACTCAAGTGGGTTTAATTATGGAAGTGATAAGTAGTGTGCTCAGAAAGGAAGGTGATCAAATTCCTGAAGTTGCAGCAAAGATGCTTGTTCCACTGCTTTCTATGGAGCATTTACCAGAGCGAAATGTGTGTTAGAAATCTTCTGTGCAACCGGAGGTTCCAAAGTTGCCGTGTCATCAGATGCGCCCTGTTTCTCAAGAGAATCCCAGGATTAGAAGATATGGTCAAAGGATAAAATCACAAGATAGAATCTTCGATCAGATCCCAATGGATTATGCTCAGTTGATGCAACTCTTGCTCCAACTTCAGTTGGTAAAGCCTCGAACTTTGGATCCGCTTACTGGCCCACAACCACCAGGCTTCGATATCAATGCTTATTGTGATTTCCACTCTGGAGGACAGGGGCACAACATTGAGAACTGTAAAGCTTTTAAGCATAAGGTTCAGGATTTGGTTGATTCGAAGACAATTGAATTCATGCCGAGCGGTATAAAGGTATCAGGCGAGTTTGTTCCCTGTCGTGAAAAAGAGATGGATACTCCTATTCCTATTCCTAAAGCTGCAGTAGGTCAAGAGTATATCCTACAATCTTTGGTGTCAGAATCTCCCTTGTCCACGGTTGCTGCCTGTTCCTGGATCAAGTTTAAGGATGAAAGGGCCCGAACAAGGAGAGTCCTCACGAGTCCAAACCCATTCGCCAGATGTTTCTGTTGTTCAGAGTCCACGACCTTTTGAGTCCTTGCAACAAAGCTATCAGTACCAGAATCAGAATCGGCCCTGCAGCAACAATCTGAAAAGAAGAAGTGTTCCTCTGCGTCCAGTGCCTATGTCACATCGCTCGTCTGATTGAGTTGGAAGACTTCGAGGGTTGCATTCTCGCAGCAGTTAATTAGTGTGAAAGCCCAGTTCCCAGAAGCTGGCAATTTTTATTTTATCATGTTATTTCTTTATGTTTGTATTTCCCTTTCCTGTTTAAAGTGCAAACTCATTTGTAAAACTTGTTGTTTCCGTTAATTGATATTAATGAAATGAATATGCATGTTTGATTTAATCCATTCGTGTTCACTAATTGCTTTTTACAGATGTTATACGCTTGTTTAAGAGGAGTCCGGGGAGGATGACGAAGTTTAAAGACGCGCAAGCTTCCGAAATTATGCTTTTGAAATGAAACCTACTGATGATGTACAGGCATTGTTTCGAATTCCTAAACACCGGAGATATAAGGATGATAATCCCTTGTCAACCCCTTTGAGCCTAGTAGTAGGAGTTTCTTTCTGAAAACGAAAAACCCTCAATCACAACCCGGGGCGGGGTAGGTGTCAGCTAATTTGGCCAAGCATCCTAATTGCAATAGGAGTATTCCCATTCGAGGATAAATCACACCTGTATAAGTCGTGCCTAAAAAACCACAATGGTTAAACCTTGCCGATAAGGAGTGAAACAATCACGTTATTCCCCAAAGAGTCAGACAGGTCGGTGTCGTACGATTTGTTCGGAAAAAAAAAAAGAAAAGAGAAAGAAAAGAATCGAAAGAAAAATCCCGTTAAGTCGAATCTTGCGAACAAGTGACTTAGGCAAAAATTAGGGCATCCCGCTGGACTTTGAAATCAAAAGAAGCTCGAAAGAGCCAGTCCAGGAAAAAATTAGGGAAATTAAAAAAATTGATGATGAAAAACAAGTCGTGTGATTCAGGCACCAAAAACAAAAAGCGAGTGACTATCACTCCGAAAACGTGTGGTTTCCCAAAACAGCACTCGTGCCATTTAACCTCTGAAAGGTGAGCGCTAGCATCGAATTAGCTGAATATAGAATTTGAGAACATCACAGAGAATAGGTGGGCTAAAATAAACTTTGAGCCTTTACTCTTTCCTTGTAAACCGTGAACCTGACCAAGTTACAACCTGAAAAAGTCCTAATTGAAGCAGGTTTGTTTCGAAAGCACACTTCGGTAAAGATCGCATCGAAATTGACTCCTAAAAGGGTTCCTCTTACAGCGTTGTACTAATGTTGACATGTTGATAAATGATTTATTCACTGTATGTCACATTTTTTTCCAGTGAACAGATTGGATTTCGAAAACTGTCATAGGCGTTGCATTTAATATATCTTTTGTGCAGGACAACTTGTTTTACGTGCGAGTATACGCTTGACAGCAAAAAAGTTTCCACAGTGGAAAGATTGATCAGGATAGAATGCAGATTCCTTGAATACTCCATCGAACTGGGTCAAGTTATATCAAATGATCATGGCATGGGAGTCAGCCATTCAGAAGTCAGTTAATCTGAGGTAGTCAAGTCGAGATTCGGTGAATCTCTCGCAGCCAAGAAGCACTTTCCCTACAAATCATCCAATCAGGGGCAAAATCATGGCGGACTGGGGCAAACCACCCCAAAGAGCGCAAAAGCTATTCATTATCCGTGGGGCAATAAATGTGAAACACCTTTTCTAGGTTCGAGATGCTTAGGCAATGCATATCAAGCCATCAGGGCATGAGATTTCAGATTTCCTTTCGAGGAATATCCCCACAGAGGTCCTACAGGCTGGGGCAAGATTAGAAGCGTAGGATTTTTTCCTCTCCATGTCTTCAAAGAGCTGTTCAAGCAGGTTCAGTCAACTTTTGAGTGTAAGACGAATGTCGGGAAGTCACGTTACTATTCGCTTGGTCGTATGAAGATATGCCAGGACTCGATACAGATATGGTTGTGCATCGCCTGCCACTGAAAGAAGATTGCCCGCCAGTCAAACAAAAGCTTCGCAGAACTCGACCAGACATGGCAGTGAAGATTAAAGAGGAAGTTCAAAAACAGTGGGACGCTGGTTTCCTGGCTGTGACAAAATATCCCTCATGGGTTGCTAACATCGTACCAGTGCCAAAGAAAGATGGCAAGGTTAGAATGTGCGTGGATTATAGAGATTTGAATAAAGCAAGCCCAAAAGACGATTTTCCGCTTCCTCATATTGATGTGCTAGTTGATAATACTGCTCAATATTCCGTATTCTCTTTCATGGATGGCTTTTCAGGCTATAATCAGATTAAAATGGCGCTAGAGGATATGGAGAAGACCACTTTCATAACGCCTTGGGGAACATTTTGCTACAAAGTGATGCCCTTTGGTTTGAAAAATGCTGGGGCAACATATCAGCGTGCGATGACGACTCTTTTCCATGACATGATGCATAAAGAGATCGAAGTTTATGTTGACGATATGATTGCCAAATCCCAGACGGAGGAAGAGCATCTGGTGAATCTGCTGAAGTTATTCAAAAGGCTTAGGAAGTTCAGGCTGAGGATGAACCCTATTAAATGCACCTTCGGGGTGAGATCGGGTAAGCTCCTGGGGTTTATCGTAAGCAAAAGGGGAATAGAGGTCGATCCTGCTAAAATAAAAGCGATACAAGAAATGCCGACGCCTAAAACAGAGAAAGAGGTGCGCGGGTTTTTAGGGAGGTTGAACTACATCGCTCGGTTCATATCTCACCTAACTGCTACGTGTGAACCATTGTTTAAGCTGTTGAAGAAAGATCAAGCTGTAACATGGAACGAAAATTGTCAAAAGGCGTTCGATAAAATAAAGCAGTATTTGCAGGAGCCTCCCATTCTGATACCCCCAGTGGCAGGGAGACCCTTGATCATGTATTTGTCGGTTCTTGAGGGAAGCATGGGTTGTGTTCTCGGTCAACACGACGAGAAAGGAAGAAAGGAGCATGCGATCTACTACTTGAGTAAGAAATTTACAGACTGTGAATCTCGATACTCAATGCTTGAGAAAACTTGTTGCGCGCTAGCCTGGGCAGCCAAGCATTTGAGACAATACATGCTGAATCATACAACCATTCTCATCTCGAAGATGGATCCTATCAAATATGTATTTGAAAAGCAGGCGTTGTCAGGAAGAATTGCCCGTTGGCAGATGGTCTTGACTGAATATGACATCCAATACGTCTCGCAAAAGGCTATAAAGGGGAGTGTGCTGTCTGAGTATCTGGCGGAGCAGCCTATTGAAGATTACCAATCAATGAGGTTTGATTTTCCTGACGAGGATATCATGTACCTAAAGATGAAGGATTGTGAAGAGCCGTTGCCAGATGAAGGACCAGAGTTGGGTTCCAAATGGAAGATGATATTCGACGGAGCTGTGAATGCTTACGGTAGCGGAATAGGGGCAATCATCACTACGCCACACGGGTCGCACATCCCGTTTACTGCCCGATTGACCTTTGCAGTTACCAACAATGAGGCCGAATACGAAGCTTGTATAATGGGGCTTGAAGAAGCCATTGATTTGCGAATCAAGAATGTAGACGTATATGGAGACTCAGCTCTGGTGGTGAATCAGATCAAAGGGGAATGGGAGACACGTCAGCCCAACTTGATACACTACATGAATTATGCAAGGAGATTGTTACCTTTCTTCGACAAGGTTGAATTGCATCACGTACCGCGGGCAGAGAATCAAATGGCTGACGCCCTGGCCACTTTGTCTTCCATGTACAAAGTCAACTTCTGGAACGAGGCCCCCCGAATCATTATCTCTCGGCTTGACAGGCCCGCTTATGTATTTGTCATTGACGAAGCATCCGACGACAAACCGTGGTATTTTGATATCCTTAATTTCCTGAAGACTAAAGAGTATCCGGCTGGGGCATCCAGTCAAGATCAAAAGACTCTCAGGAGATTAGCGGGTAATTTCTATTTGAACCCCGATGGTGTCTTGTACAGAAGGAACCACGACTTGGTGCTGTTGCGTTGTGTAGACGAAAAAGAGGCAAAGCTGCTCATGGAGGAAATACACGAAGGTACCTTTGGTACGCATGCTGGTGGGCATGCTATGACGAGAAAGCTGCTGAGGGCAGGTTACTTTTGGCTGACGATGGAAACTGATTGTTTCAAGTTTGTGAGGAAGTGCCACAAGTGCCAAATCTATGCTGATAAGATCCACGTGCCTCCGAGTCCTCTAAATGTGATGTCATCGCCATGGCCATTCTCGATGTGGGGAATCAATATGATTGGAAAGATCGAGCCGACAGCTTCTAACGGGCACCGGTTCATCCTAGTAGCAATCGATTATTTCACCAAGTGGGTGGAAGCGGCGTCCTACGCCAATGTAACGAAGCAAGTGGTGGCTAGATTCATCAAGAGAGATATCATTTGCCGATATGGGATTCCCGAGCGGATAATCACGGACAACGGTTCGAACCTGAACAACAAAATGATGAAGGAGCTCTGTCAGAATTTCAAGATCGAACATCACAACTCCTCCCCTTACCGACCCAAGATGAATGGCGCTGTCGAAGCGGCCAATAAGAATATCAAGAAGATCGTTTAGAAAATGGTGGTGACCTATAAGGATTGGCACGAGATGCTACCTTTCGCTTTGCACGGTTATCGTACGACGGTACGCACATCAACCGAGGCAACCCCGTTCTCATTAGTATACGGAATGGAAGCAGTGCTACCATTGGAAGTTGAGATCCCTTCGCTGAGGGTATTGCGAGACGTTCAGCTAGGCGAAGCAGAATGGGTGAAAGACAGGTTGAATCAACTGAGTTTGATGGATGAGAAGAGGCTAGCTTCTCTAGCATATGGTCATTTGTACCAGAGCCGAATGAAGAAAGCATACGACAAGAAGATACATCCGCGAAGCTTTCAGACGGGCGACCTTGTGCTGAAAAGGATTCTCCCGCCGCAAGCAGATCACAGGGGCAAGTGGACCCCCAACTACGAAGGGCCATACGTTGTCAGGAAAGTCTTCTCGGGAGAAGCGTTGTTGTTGTCCACCATGGACGGAGAAGACTTCATGTCACCTGTAAATTCGGACGCAGTTAAAAAATTCTTTGCTTAAAATAGACCCGTTGGACAGGAAAAAGAGAGTCCAGGCAAAAATGGGGCATCCTGGCGAACCAAAAACAGAATAAAAGGTTCGGGCAAAAGTTAGGGATAAAATTGAAAAATGTACACCCGCGAAGCTGAAAACCTACACTGGGCGGCTTCGGCAAAAAAGGGTATTCCGGTGAACTGAAAACCCGTAAAGGGCGGTTCACGCAAAAGTTAGGGATTTGAAAAGCAAATGACTGCGGTCCGAATTTGGCATTTCAGTAAACATCAGCGCGGGAGGATACCTAAAAGATCGGTTATCTGATACAACCTCTTCAGAAGTGTGAATACCGGGAAAGCATTAGAGTCGGATGAGTCATAGGAGGATCAGTTTGTGGCGTTCGTCTGCATCCCGTTGCCGACATGTGTACAAAATTTAATTTGTCAAAATATTTATGCTTCTTGTGCATACGTGTATATTTTCTTTGCGTAGCTTCCTCATTTCAGGGGTTACATCCCGTGTATAAAACTCCGCCCATTCAGGGGCCCAATCAATAAAATATGTTATTCAGTACTTGACGCTGGTTCTTTACTGTTTGTGCATGATAAAACGCCTAAGTTTATTGAAACTAGCATGTGTATACCATCACTGGCCCTTGCCAACAATTGCTAAAGCTTTGAATTAACTGAAAATAATGTCACTAACCTGAATTGATTCGGTTGTATAGACTTGTCTTGCCTTGTTTGTGTCATTGCAGGTTTCATAGCCGTACGAGGAAAATGACCAAGAGACCGCAGTGATAAAAGACTCGACCCTTACGCAGGTCGTGCATGTTCTTCCTAAAGAAGGATAGAATTCCCCAGCTAGTCGTAGCCTATCCAGAAGGCATTCTCCAACAAAGCCGTGTATTCTCAGCAGAACTGACGATTCCAAGATCGAAGGCTGTATTCAGACAATGCATCTCAAGCAGAGTGGTTTAGCCGCAGAAGATTAATATTTGTGAGCTGTATTCAGGCAGTTTACCTTTCCCCGCAGGGTCATTTACCCTCCCCTAGCGGAGTCAGTTGGTTTCCCCAGGAGAATCATCCCATCCCCAGTGGAATTCTCTTTGCAAAGTGTTTTCATTCCTCCCAGTGGAACTCGAAGATTAAGACTATCCCCGACAGAGTTGGTGCGGGTCCTGGCATTTATTTCATCAAAATACCGTGTGATATCCGTTCACTTTCCAGCAGAAGCGCATCTGCTATTCTCTAGCAGAGTTATATTCCCCAGTAGGGTGTTACTTCAACGAGGTGCTTGGTTTAAGTTCCTAATTTCCCAGCTAAGTCGACTTCACTCTCCCAGCATTTATTTTGCTGGGATAGCTCGGTAGCATCTGGCTATCCTCAGCGGAGTCGGCATCATCTTCAGCATTTATTTTGTTGAAGCAGTTCCTGTATCTCAGCAGTTCGAGACTGCATTTGCATTGGCATATAGTGTCATATTCGCATTCACCAAATAAAGGCGTATCATTCCCACGTCGAAGGGAGCATTGCATCATTGCCGAACATATGCATTTGTGAAACATAAATCAGGTTGGCTAACCGTTTGTTTCAAGTATTGTTTCTCGTGCAGGTAGAAAGAGCCCTTGCTCAAGTGAATCAAAAAGCAGCTTTGGCGCTACTCCCCACAGAGTCAGCAGGATAAGTTTCCCCTTATCCCCAAGCAGAACTATTGGTCATCAAAGGATTCATGAATCAGAATTTCAGAGGCTACCGCCGGGTATCAGAACAGGCATCCGGAAGTTTGGTTTCCAAATGTCCCTAGTAGAGTCAGCTTCAAAGTTGCTGTCACGTCAGTGATAAGAAGTTTGCGGACCAATGGAAGAATGAGTCCTAACGTGGACAATTTTATTGACGGGATTTCTTTGTGCTAGAGAAGATTGTTGGAATGAGGAGTCCTAACGTGGACATTTCCTCAAGTTGACGATGTGTGTTAGTCCTAACGCGGACAGGTTCGATTTCTCAGAATTGTTGGAATGTGGAGTCCTAACGTGGACATTTCCTCTAGTTGACGATGTGTGTTAGTCCTAACGCGGACAGGTTCGATTTCTCAGAATTGTTGGAATGTGGAGTCCTAACGTGGACATTTCCTCAAGTTGACGATGTGTGTTAGTCCTAACGTGGACAGGTTCGAGTTCTCGGTGTTGATTGAGTGTGGAGTCCTGACGTGGACAAAGTTCGTTACTCTTCGTGTTGGTGTCCTGACGTGGACAATTTATTTCCAGCAAATAGCTTTATTCGTAATGGTGAAAGGGGTGTCCTAACGTAGACAAGTTTGTAGTTCTTCGTGTCGTCAAAACGCGAGAGTTCTGACGGGGACAATTTTATCCTTCTTCGTGTTATTGGCAAAGTGTGTGTCCTGACGTGGAAGGGGTTTATTTCCCCAGCAAGTCGAAGACGCGCGAGTCCTGACATGGACAGGTTCTATTATTTCATCAGATGAAGATGTGAGTCCTTACGTGGACGAATCAAAATAGGTTTCCTTACGTGGAAAGACTGAGCCCTTACGTGGACATATCAAGATGGGAGTCCTTGCGTGGACAAATCAGATTGTGGTTTCCTTACGTGGAAAAGTCATGATTCCTCACGTGGAACGGTTATTCCCTATGCAGAACGGTGGGTCCTAACGTGGACGATGCAGTCCTAACATGGACAAGTTTGATTCCTTACGTGGAAAGATGTGATTCCTTACGTGGAACAAGTTGGAGTCCTTACGTGGACAGATCGAAAGAAAATGGGCTTCCTTACGTGGAGGAGAAGTGAGTCCTAACGTGGAAGATGTTGTTACTAACGTGGGCGGTGTTATTCCTAACGTGGAAGAGTTTATTCCTAACGTGGACGATTTATTTCTGACGAGAAGGCAGACGAGCCATCCCCAGCAAAGTGTTGAAGTTTTTTCGAATTGACGAAGCAGGCGCCCTGACGTGGACAATGTTCCATCTCTGCGATGATAGAATCTTTTTCAGAATGATGAAAATAGTCCCCAGCACGGTCGTGTGAGATCAGTGGGTTGCCGTAACAGTCAGATCCAGTTGATGAATGTCGTTTCCCAAGCAGGAGCGCAGTTTATTTCTGCGGTTGGCAAATTTCTGGGTTCTTAATATTCAACCGTCTCGTACTGCGAATGTCTGAAGGCTCCGAGCTCTTCACCCAATCGGGTCCAAGTCGTTTGAATAGGGGCAGCTGTTGCACCCTAAAATTTGCCCAACCTTATTCACTTGGTTTATGTTTCAATATCATTAGCATTTGCATATAGAGTCATGTACATGGCCTACTCATTTGCATAGCATAGCATGGCAAGTCATCCAACAGGGACCAAGCACTATTCTCATCTCTAGAGGCCTATCAAGAGGTTATTATCCTAATTCAATCTCATTCAAGTCATCAGAAAAGAATTTGAAAGCAGAGAGTTCAGCAGGTCAAGCTTTGAGTCTATCTCCTATCTGAGGGGATCTGAGGATCAACAAGGGAGTTGTGAGCTGTGAATTGAAGGCATGGGGAGTATCTAGACATCTTGGAGAACTTAGGAAGTCATTGGGAGAAGGAGACAAGTCATTGATGTGAGCACAAGAGCTACAGTTGAAGACAGTCAACTAGGGTCTTATCTGGGTCAACCCTAGGTCAACCCTAGGTCAATTGACTGATTGAAGGGCATTCAGGTCTATTGGAGAGATGTGGGGTTCATAATTTGACATATAGAGAAGGATATGGTGATATGCTAAGAAAAAATCAAGAGAAATCAAGGAGAAGAGGAGTTTCTAAATTAGGGTTTTTGTGTAAAAATCCCCTAGTTTAGGTCAAATTTCCAGGCAAGATAAGTCAAAATGCAAGCTTCAAATGGATCCTTGGCCAACATGGAACTTGTAGAGGATCTCAAGACCTTTAATTTTAGTGGTGGAAGACATCAATGAGATCTATAGAACTCAAGTTATGGTCCTTGCAAGTTACAGGTCATCTGGGGTATCTGAAATTTTGTCTGTAAAAGTGACTTGACTTCCAAGCAATTTTTACACCTCAAGGAAATTTCAAATGAATTTCTGGTCAACATAAGAGTTGTTCCTAATTGTCTTAGCTTTCTAAAGAGGTATGGTATGCCTTCATCTGATTTGTGGAACTCTACTTATGGTCTTGGCAAGCAAAGGGTATTTTGGTCATTTGGTGATTACAGGTCATTCATAGCCTATGCCTAAAACTCATGCAAGGAAGCTTCAAATGAAAAACTTCACAACATCAAAGTTGTTCAAAATGGGATTTTAAGGCTAGAAAAGAAGGTTTGAAAGTTTGGAAAAGCTTAGAGCATAGAATTTTAAAAGTGGTGAAAAATGACTTAAAAAAGGCATATAACTTGAAAAAGTTCAAGTTGGAAAATGGTTTGAGAGATCTACAAAGCCAATATGGGTCATCCAATATACCAAATTGATTCCCAACATCATTTTAAAGACATTGGTTCAGCCACATTTTTGAGTTTAGGTTTAAAAATTGGACTTCCTTTGTAAATTTGTTTCTTACATCATAAGGCAACATGGTAAAGCTTAACACAAGGCAAGGAAAGCTTGGTTTTTCATACATACACTCCTAATATCTCATGAGAGGAGATTTTCACTCAAGTTTACCCAAGGTGCAAGCATGATATGATATGATTCAAAATGCCATCAAATGATAAATTCATGAAAGTTCCATAAGCTTCTAGATCCCTCTAGGACCAATCTAGAAACTTCTCATTCTGTTAATCCTCTCCTATATAAGGAAATGAAGCTATTTGTGCATGGGTTGGTGATTCTTTGAACTTGTAAACACTACTTTGAATCCTTCCCTCCAATTTGCATTTTCTCTTCAAACTCCATTGAAGCTTCATCAATCATCTCAATTTCTGTTATCATCATCATCCTCCATTGTTGTGGAGTGGAAAGCAAGAAGAAGGCTCAAGGATTCATGGCTGGATTGTTGGTTCCCATTCATCACTCCAACTTGCATGAAGGTGTGAATTGCCATTTTCAAGGGATTTAAGCACCAATTCTCTTCACCGGAATCATCACCATCATCCAAGGATCAATTAGCACAAGTGGCAAGGGTTGAAACGAGGGATAACCATCACCACCATATCCATTTGGTAAGGATGCAATTTGATTCGAATCACCATGATTAGCCATTGCTAGGGTTAGATCTTAAGTTATTTGCAATAGAGACAATCTAGGGATCATCCATGAGGAGTTTAAGATCATTTCATGAAGTTTCGAAATATGGTATCAATTCTTGCAAGATCAAGGAAGCTTTGGTTATGGAGTTTTAAAGCGTGCATTATAGCTTAGTGTACTCAGGGTGGCATGTAGAACAAGTTAGCATCAAGAATTTCAAGGTTTAATGAAGTTGCATGGCACGTGTTCATGGTGGAACCAAGGGTTTATGCATTCGGTTTGAAGTGTACAAGAGGTTTCAAGGTAAACTAAGAGTATGGTTGGATAGAGGGCGAGAAGAGGATGATTTTTGACTTTTATTTCATAAGCTTTCATGGAGAAATGAGTGAGCTAGGATTGCTAGAAAAATCACGCATGAAATGGAGTTTGTATGAGTTTTAGGGTTTCATTTGGAGAAGAAATGTGTCAGCCGTCGGATCAATGTGAAATGGTTGACTAGACTTCAAGATCAAAGGCCCATATTCAATTTCAGCTTTTGGGAGGGAATTGCAGCAGCCATGAAATGCTGTCGTTTCCTTTAGTGACCGGTTGGGCTTGTTTTCATTTCCAAACCCCACTCTTGCTGGGCCCAACGTGTATCAACTGATACTCTTGCTATTCTCACCCCCTCCCATGTATTCCTTTATATTTCTTTTTAATTTCCTTTCATTTTTTCATGCATTTTCTAAAAATCATATAAAATTGAAAAAACATTATTTTTTGATGATTCTTTTTGCATAATTTTCTTTAAAGAGTATAGAAAATTATAAAAAATAAAAATTGTATTTTATTTTTTATTTGATATTTTTCCCGTATTTTCCAAATAAATGCCTATTTTAGGTGTTTCATTTCATACATGATTTTGATAAATTTTGTTCTAATAGTTGCTTTAATATTTTTTGTCCATTCTTTTTAGGTTGTTTAGTTTAGACATTTAACTTGTAGATACAATTTAGTTCCCATTTTTTAGAAATTAATTTTAGGTGTTTAGTTTAGGTGAGAACAACATGAATAAATTAGGGTTTTAAGTGATAACTTAGGAGAATTAATTCATTTCCCTTAGGACTTAGAGCTTGAATAGTTTAGCTATGGGACTATAGGGACTATGGATGGTTATTAGATCCCCTTAGAAATCACTAGGATTCCCCTACCGCTATTAATCTACTGTATATATCTGATTGACTGGTGTGGTGTGCCCTTTGGGGATGATTGCTTGCTTGTTTGGGTGTTGGGATTTGCTTGGGGATTTGGGAAAGCTGAAGACTGAAGATGATGAAGCCACTGGAGATCCAGAGACTGTAGACCAACTTCCAGAGTTGGAGAGGAGATTTTTGCCATCATCTGTTAAGGAGATTAGGGTTTAGGAACTAGGCAGAGCTCTAGGTTAGAAAGCTTGATTCTCAAACATGGAAGGTTTTGACTGCCTCCATTCCTCTCTGTGATATAGAGTCTCTCTGAGACACTCACCCCCTTCCTTTGGAAGGCTTGGTGCTATTGTCTGAGGGATAGAACTCTTGAGAGAAAATGTCTTATGTGTTAGTAGCAGTTGGTTTACCACCATTGGTAGTCAACTAATTGTTTAACACCCAATCCACTCTGGTGATTGATCCCTCAGCTTGGAGGATAGGACTTGAAGAAAAGCCATTGTAGACTGAAGATTGGCAACCAAAGCCTTTGCTTGAAGACTGTGAAGATAGAGACTACTGCTGACTGAAGCTTGTAGCTGATTGGAGATAACTTGAAGATGGATATTGATGCAGAGCTGCTGTGGCTGTTTATTTTGCTGTATTTCATTTCTGATGTATTGATTGGTTTTCCTGATTGTATTGTTTGCTGTTTACCCTGTTGGGTTGAAAGTGAAGCCTGTTCACTTTTGCCTATTGTTTTCTAGGTTCGAGGTTGAGTGGGACTCCCTTGCCTCGCTTGTATTGTTGCATTCATGCATTTTACTGTTTTACTGTATATATCTGATATTGTTGCTGTTTCCGTCTGTTCCCTTAGGATCTCTGTTTCTCTCTGTGTAAGAGAGGAGCATGATAGACACTAGGTCTTAACCCATGCATGATAACATTAGGTTAGTTTGAGTCCCTTCGCAACCGTAGGTTAGAGTTCTGTCTCTTCTTCCTCAAAACAAACAGAAAAACACCATAAAGATTTCAAACACAATAAAAGACACTTCTTCCGTAAAAGAATGTGAACTCATCAAGACGTCATTTTTGTCCGCTTGGACTGTTAAGCAGAAAAACCTTTTTCAGAAGGAATAAAAACAATCAAGACAGACTTGTGTCACCGTGGCCCGAACTACGTTTGCTCTGATCTTCCATGCTGTGTGGAAGTACGTAGGCATAGGATGCGATATCCTAGCGAGCAACATTCCCCTCCTTTCCCGTAGGTAGGCGAACTACATTGACTCTGATTTCTCGTTCCAGACGAGAATACGTAGGCATAAAGTGCGATACTTTGCCGAGTCATTTTATTTTCATTTTATTCTCTTTTTTAACCCCTTGACCTATAGTTTAGATAGAATAACAATCCATACCCGAAAACAAGCGTGGATCCCGTCGAGTACGACGGACGTGAGGGGTGCTAATACCTTCCCCTTGCGTAACCGACTCCCGAATCCAGGTTTTGGTTGCGACGACCATACCTTTCCCGTGTTGTGCGAGGTTTACTCTGAGCGTTTCCTTTCCCTCCCGTGGGATAAATAACGCACGGTGGCGACTCTTCTGTTCAGCCAGCGCCGATTTTCGCAGTAGCGACATCCCTTGACCCTTTCAACCAAAAACCTTCGAGTTCAGACAGGGTATTTTTTCCAGCATCAGTCGTACCTGATCCTTTGCAAATCCAATTCCCTTTGGTACGCCGGAAGACTTCGTTTGTTTTCTCCAGCAAAAACCCAATCATCATTGGCATGTGTAAGGTATCCCCAAGAGAGTCCAATCGTACTTGGCACATTCTGTTATTCCCTAGCGGAGTCGGTTTCACCTTTCCAGCATTTATTTTGCTGGAATAATTATGTGCTACCCGGTTATCCCCAGCAGAGTTGGCTTCACCTTTCCAGCATTTATTTTGCTAGAATGGCCCTTCTGTGTACAAATTTTCTCCAGCAGCCCGAGCCTGCATTTGCATCTTTGCATATATCATCACATTTGCATCATATTTGCATTTCATCCTCAAACGCGTAGCATTTCCATTTCATATGGAGCATTACGCCATATTCAAACATACGCATATGCATTTGGAGCATAAGCCAGTCTATGTTAACCTTCCGTGGCAACTTGAATATCACTTCGCAATCAATACAGGGGCATTTATCCAGCAGCTTGGTTCAGACAACTTATCGGTTTACTCGGGTTTTAGATCATCCGTCGGTTATGATTTTGTCCATCAGTCCTCTGATGATGACATTCCCAAGCAACTTCTCTTTCCGTTAGTTCCTATCGACGATGTGTTTCCCCAAGAGATTTTCCTCTCATCTATCATTAGACGATGCGAGCTTTGGATATGATTTTTCTCTCCGTCTATCATTAGACGATGTGAGTTTTGGATATGTTTTTCTCTCTCCGTCTATCATTAGACGATGTGAGTTTTGGATATGATTTTTCTCTCGTCTATCATTAGACTATGCGAGCTTTGGATATGATTTTTCTCTCCGTCTATCATTAGACGATGCGAGTTTTGGACATGGTTTTCTCTCCGTCTATCTTTAGACGCTGGGAGGTTTCAAGGCGATCTTTCAGATTTGGTCTTCTTTCTGTTTATTGTTTGAGATGACATTACAAAGGGTTTTTTTTTTCTGGCTGTCGATTCTTATTGATGTCGGGGCTCTTTGAAGAATGTTAGGATTTCCTAGTTGTTGATTCTTATTGACGACATAGCTCTTGGAAAGTGGGTTTATTCCTGTCAGTTCTTATTGATAATGTGGCCCCTTTTGAAGATATTTTTCCATCAATTCCTATGGACGAAAGTATTCTGAAATTTGATGGATGGTTTTGAGGTTCATTAACAAGGTCTATGTTGTTCCTCTCGTCTATCATTAGACGATGCGAGATTTGGATTTGTTGTTCCTCTCGTCTATCATTAGACGATACGAGATTTGGATTGGATGTTCCTCTCGTCTATCATTAGACGATGCGAGATTTGGATTTGTTGTTCCTCTCGTCTATCATTAGACGATACGATATTTGGATTGGATGTTCCTCTCGTCTATCATTAGACGATGTGATATTTAGGTTTATTGTTCCTCTCGTCTATCATTAGACGACATGAGTTCTGGATGATATTTTTCTTCCTGTCTATCATTAGACGATGTGAATCTTTGGGACTGTTTTTCTTCCTGTCTATCATTAGACGATGTGAATCTTCGGGACTGTTTTTCTTCTTGTCTATCATTATACGATGTGAATCTTCGGGATTGTTTTTTTCTTCCTAACTATCATTAGATGATGTGAAAGGATCAAGTGCATGTTGATCCAGCTTTAGACGATGTGAATGGATCAAGTGCATGTTGATCCAGCTTTAGAAGATGCGAGATTTGAATGTGATTTTTCTTCCTGTCTATCATTAGACGATGTGAACCTTCGGGACTGTTTTTCTTCCTGTCTATCATTAGACGATGTGAATCTTCGGGACTGTTTTTCTTCCTGTCTATCATTAGACGATGTGGATCTTCGGGATTGTTTTTTCTTCCTGTCTATCATTAGACGATGTGAAAGGATCAAGTGCATGTTGACCCGGCTTTAGACGATGTGAATGGATCAAGTGCATGTTGATCCGGCTTTAGACGATATGAAAAGATCAAGTGCATGTTGATCTGGTTTTGGTCAATGGAAAGCATCAAGTGCATGTTGATCCGGTCCATGAGTTCAATGTCTGTGGCGTTACACAGATGACTGGAAGCAATGTCAGATGTTCTTTATTGGATGATCAGTCAGCCGGTTGCCGTTACAATTGTCTACGTTCAGTTTTTCTGGATATTTGTTCCCCAATCAGAGTTTTGCAGTTTATTTTTGCGGTTGGCAAATTTCCGGGTTCTTCGGTATTCAACCGCATTTTACCTTGATTGTTGGAAAACCGTTCGCTTTTCATCCATTCAGGTCCAAGTCGTTTGAATAGGGGAAGCTGTTACACCCCAAAATTTGCCCAAGCTTTTTCTTTGGCTGACTTGTGTTTCATTTCATTTCTTTCTAGCATTTGCATTGCATAGCATGTTGCATTGAATAGGGGATCAAGAGATTGTACATCAAGAAGTGTCTACTCAGAGGTTTGAGCCTAAGAAAGGGGTGTTACTCAAGTTTGGATGGTAATCAAGTCATCAGGAAGTGGACATTGGTCTCGTGAAAGAAAGGACGGATGTATGTGGGTCAGCTCCTAACTTGGAGGCTAGTTCAAGATCATCAGGGGTTTTGAAGCCATGGTTATGGATATAAGAGGTTGAGAGAGCTCATTGAATTCCTTGAGGGTTGTCGCTTGCGCGAAAATAAGGTGCCGACACAACAGAAGAGTTGCCACCTTTCGTTATTTATCCCTCAGAGCGGGAAAGGAAACGATCAGAAAAACCTAACGAAAACGGGTATAAGACAAGGTCGTCGCAACCATTGTCTGGGTTCGGGAGTCGGTTATGCAAGGGGAAGGTATTAGCACCCCTCACGTCCGTCGTACTCGACGGGATCCACGCTTGTTGTGATTACTGGACGGGTTGGTGTATCTATCTACCTATCAAGGCTGGCTTAAACAGAAAAGGAAATGACTCGGCA
Organism: Lathyrus sativus; assembly: GCA_963859935.3. Taxonomy (NCBI): domain Eukaryota; kingdom Viridiplantae; phylum Streptophyta; class Magnoliopsida; order Fabales; family Fabaceae; genus Lathyrus; species Lathyrus sativus. The sequence goes on along the minus strand of OZ012740.1, from coordinate 275,870,830 downwards.
AAGCGTGGCACTTTATGCCTACGTATTCTCATCAGAGAACGAGAAATCAGAGTCAACATAGTTCGATCTACGACGGGTTATGGGGGAAGGTAGCTCGCCAATACATCAGTATTGTGCCTACGTACTCTCAACATGTATGAGAGATCAGAGCTTACGTAGTTCGGGACACTACGGTTTATTTCTTGTCTTTTACGAAAGAAGTGTTTTTTATTGTGTTTGCAATTTCAATCGCACTAGAGACTATGACCTGAAAGTGAATGCGTCGCATGTCACCCAAAGGGTACCATACTAAACATCCAGACTGTGGAAAAGAAACTCTCCCACAATCCTTTCTCAGATAGCTTAAGGCTCGTAACGTACGAAAGAAATCATTCATGATTACTGTATCTTAAACTGTTTTGAGATGAGAAGAGAACAGGCCCAACTAGGAGGGAGACTATCAAGTCCTACTGTTGTCATGCCAAGGATTCATCCTATGGTTGAGGTTTGAACAGGGAACTCCTAGAAGTTGTCATGCATAGGTTTCAACCTAAAGTTCTATCATCAATTCCTTATCAAAGGAAATGAGAGTCCTAAGGGATCATGTCAATGATACACCAAAACAGACAAAGCATCAGCTTAACAGTAAAATGCATGCAATGCAAGTGAGGGAGGAAATGTGTGTGGGGCTTCAGCCTCCACAAGCTCATCTCAACCTCAAGCCAGAATGGATAACAGTAATCATACTGAAATATAAAACAACATGCTATCAAGCAAAACAGTAAACTGCAATCATACAGAAGAAATAAAATCATGCTATCAAGCAAACAAACCACATGGGCAAGGGAGCTGGGCTCTACCGAATACCCGCAAGCAAAGCCATACAGTAACAATACAAGCAGAGGGAGCAACTCAACCTCTAGTGCAATCATGCTCCTAGATTCTACTTAGTCTAGATATGAACTTATTCTAATGCATCAAGCAAGTCAAACAAAACACATCAATACAGAAAAGAAAACATAGAAGAAAGCAACTCCTCTCTCAACTCCAAGCTTCAGCTCTTCCAACAGCAACTCAGTCTTCAGACTTCCATCACTATTGACAAATATCCATTTGCTTTTCCAGGTTTCAACCCTTCAACATAAGTTTCAACTTATCTTCTCCTTTAAGCTTCAGCTTCTTGATCAGTTCCACCTTCAGGATTCACTGTAACCACAAGTATCAACTTGGCTCCTTCAGGATCTCCAAGCTTCAAAGTAAGTATCAACTTCCTTTGTTCTTCAAGCTTCAGCTCTTCAGAATCAATCTCAGTTGAATCCTCCTCCTAAGTATCAACTTAGTCTTCTCTTCTTGCAAGCTTCAGCTGCTTAGGGTAATCTTCAATCACTTAGAAGTATCAACTTCATCCTTCAGTCTTTAAGTATCTGCAAGGGTCTTCAAGTATCAACTTGCTCTTGTTGCTCTTCAAGCTTCAGTTGGAATGGCAATGCTTAAGGAATCATCCTCTTCTACACTCTTCAATGAAGTCTTCATCTTCTCACTCAAGCTCAACATCTCTCAAGATACTCAAACCAGAGGAAATCACTTAACTGGATAAGATGTGGTGTTAAACTGCTTACTGACCACCAAAGGTGACCTATAAGGGTTCAACATAAAAGGAATGGTTCCCTCAAAAGTTCTACTTCCTAGGTATCATCACTTATCCCTCCAAAGGAGAGAGGTGTATACCATGGAAGGACTTTGAATCATAGGGAGGAATGGAGGTGAAAGATACCATCCATGTTTGAGAAAGAAGTTAACTAGGTCTAAACTCTTCCTAATCCCTAACCCTAAAACAATCAAAAAAACAAAAAAGATCAAGCTCTCAAGCTCCTCAATGCTCCTTAATGCTACTCCAAGCAATACCAAGCTCTCCAAGCCCACAAAGCAAAGCAAACAAAAATTCAAGCCCACAAGGGCAACACAAACAATCATCAACTACAAAAATCATCTAAAAATAGTATACTACTATATTAAAACCTGATATAATTTCTAGGGGATCCTACATATCTACCCTTAACACCCTTATATGCCCTAATGTCTATCTTGACCTAGAAACCCAAAATTCTAGTGTTATTGTGGACCTATGTTAAGGATTGACCTAATTCTACACAACCTAATGTCATTTAATCAAAACTAATCTAAACTTCATCACAAAATTATGGAATAAATCCAGGGGGGAGCTAAAGTCTTACTCTAACTATCCTAAAAAGAATGGCCTAAAAATACTAAGGGAACTACCTAAACAAAATTCTACAAAATCATGTATCAACATAAAAGAATTAAAAAGCTATTAAAAGAGAAAATATTCAAAGAATACTAAAAATGAATAAAATGCAAATATTTTGGTTTGATAATTTTCTAGACATTACCATGAAGTGGGAGAAAAAAAACCCCATGCAAAAATCATTAATTTCCTATTTATTATGATTTTTCAAAATTTAACATAAAATGGAGAAAATGAAATTAAAATATGAAATGATGTGGTGCAGATAGCAAGCATATCCAGTTCAATTCATCAATGGGCTACAAATGGGGGTGTGGGTAGTCATGCGTGCTAGGCCCAAAACTAATCAGAAAATCAATTAATAAAATGAAAAGAAAAAGAAAAAGGAGCGGTGTATAAAGCAACAAAATATAGTTCAAAACCAAGTGGGCCACGAAGATGGGGTGTTGTTAGCAATCCAGCCCAAAGTCCTTTTAATGAAACGATGTGTTTCATGGTGGTCAGATTTTCCCTCTTCAAGTGGAATTAAATCTCAACCGTGAGATCTTGGTCTTAGTCAAGAGTCATCCCACGATCCAATGGCTACGCGTGTGTCTTCTACCTCCAGCTAGGGTTCCAAGAGAAGCCATGGAAATGCAGAGCTTCAAGCTCCTTCTTCCTCAAACATGAACCTCATCAATTCTTCATGGAAAATTGAAATTCAAAACCCTATCTTGCCTAGAATTTCATCGTGAATCTAACCATGATCTTAAAATCAACTGAATCATCCTAAATTCTCAAACCCGGTCCAAGATCAAAGATATGCTCAATCATCCATCTCAACCATTCTCATAATTAACTACCTCAGATTAATCACCAACTCACACTGATTGATTCTTGATGTCTAGTTCATTCTATAACTCACCATAGCTCGAGTTCTTGGTTCAAATGAAAATGGTGACACCAACTGAAACTTCACCAATCCTTCTCAAACTTCTCAAAATCCATCTCCTATTGGTCTCTAACAGTTCTAACCTAACAATTCTACCTAAAGATGCATAAATTATGGTGTAGAGGGAATTTTGCAAACCTGGTATTTCTTGATCAACAGATGGTGAAAACCTTCACTTCAAGCCTTGTAATTCTTCAGAAAGTTTCCTTGGATGATGATCTTGCTACTGTTTGCAAAAGATTTGAGGGAGAGTGCTTGAACTTCAGAATTCGATTCTGACTTGCAACCTTGAAAATCCAATTGCCAATTCCTCAATTCACCATGGATTTGCTCTCAAATTGATCTGCACAGCTTCACTATGATCAATGGAGTGTGTTTAGATGGAAAGAATGAATGGAAATGGTTCAGAATATGAAATTCACTTTCAACTTGCAATGGAGGCAATTGAAATGACCAACTCTCTCTTCTCTCAAATCTTACACCAACCTTGTATCTGAGCAAGTCCTATGGGTTATATAGAGTGGTTTAGAATCATCTAGAACCATCTAGAACCTTCCCATGAGAAATTGGAAATCTCATGTCATGATTTTATGAATTCACTTCATATCATGTATCATCTCATGCCATATTCCTTGTAACCCCCAATTCTGACTTGAAATTCTCCCCATATGAGATATATGATGTGTTGAAATGCATAACTAACTTGTACATTGAGTTTCTTTAAGTTTTGCCTTTGTGCCTTAAGATGCAAGCAAGCAATTTCCAAAGCAGCCCCATGATCTAGGCCTCAAATCAAAATTGTGGTTGAACCATTGTTTTTAGAATGTCTTTTAGAGTCAAAATGACCTATTATATGACATGGTTTGGATGTGTAACTTGGGATTTCCAATTTCCAATTTCAACTTAATTAACTTATGCCTCCATTTTAGGTCATTTTTATCCCTTTTTGATACAAGCCTTTTAAACATCTCATGACCTCCCTACTAGCCTTAAAACATCATTCTAAGCAAGTTTGATGTTGAAGATTTTTCCATTTGAAGCTTGGAAATAGGAGATATGGCCTTATGCTTGAAATGACCTATAATATCCAAATGACCAAAATGCCCTTGACTTGTCAAAGCCATAAGTTGAGTTCTACAAATCCTATCAAGGACTTCTAGTACTCTATAGAAAGCTAAGAATTTTCTATACAAAATTCATGTTGACCAAGAATTCATAGGAATCATCCTACTAGGACAAAAGTTGGGTGCAAGTTAGGTGACTTCCAAGGACCCAGATTCACATACTTCAGATGACCTGTAACTTGTCAAAGTCATAACTTGAGTTCTACAAATCCTATAAAGGACTTATAGTACTCAAATTAAAGCTAAGAGCAAGATCTACAACATTCATGTTTTGGGGAAGATGAGATGACAATCACATCTTGAGCTGAACTGTCTTGAAGATAGGGATCAAACTAGGGGATTTTACACTGTCAAGCCTTAGAAACCCTAGCTTAAAACTTCTCAAACTCCTCAATCATGATGAGTTGGTCTAGGAATCCTCCTTATAGCATCTCAATGCATCAATTCATGATCACATGGCTCTTGGATTAGGTCTCAACCCTCTCCAAATCATCAGTTGACCTAGGGTTGACCCAGTCAAACCCTAATTCCACCACTCATGGCTGAGTCTTCTGAATTCTTGTACAATGACCTCTCTAGGCTTCATGATGGCTTTCAAGACATCTCATAAGATTTCTTAAAGCTTCAAGTCCATCCTCATAGCCTCAGAATCATCTGAGGAGCTCCCCACAACTCTCAAGTTATGAGACACACAACCTTGGCTTCAACCAATCTCTCTGAGGATCTCTTGAGTTCTCTAACAAAGATATCAACCTTTAAACACTTGAATAACCTTCTTGGCTAGCTTCATGGTCTCCTATAACTCTTGCTGGGTAATAATACCCCTTGATCTACTGCCCACATATCAATGAGATGCAGATGATGAATGAGATGAACCACAAGCTAGGTAAATAAATGTTGGTCAAATTTTGGGGTGCAACAGCTGCCCCTATTCAAACGGCTTGTACCTGACTGGGTGAGGCGAATGGCTCTCAGCCAACCGAGGTGCTAGACAGTTGAATACCGATAAACCTGGAAATTTTCCAACTGCACAAGTACACGGTACTCAGATGGGAACAAATCTTCGAAAACTGAAATAATAGCTGCACGGCAACTAGCTGGATAATTGGTCATATGGTAACTGGTAATACATAGTCGATCATGCCATCAGGCATCACAATTCCTCGGGACTCATCAGGTCAACCATCAGGTTGATCATGCCATCAGGCATTCAAAGAAACTGTCGGGCATCAGCCGGACTTTAACCATCAGGTTGATCATGCCATCAGGCATTCAAAGAAATTGTCGGGCATCAGCCGGACTTCAACCATCAGGTTGATCATGCCATCAGGCATTCAAAGAAAACTGTCGGGCATCAGCCGGACTTCAACCATCAGGTTGATCATGCCATCAGGCATTCAAAGAAAACTGTCGGGCATCAGCCGGACTTCATCAGCAAGTCAGGAATAGAATATCAATTTCCACTGGGATTTCCTATCTGGCCCCTGGTCGGGCAACGGCTCAATGCAATCCTTCGCTTTGAGAAACATGATATCCTCATCAGGGAATTCAAATTTCATCGGCTGGTAATCCTCGATCGGCTGTTCGGCAAGGTAATCAGACAATACGCTTCCTTTGATGGCCTTCTGGGAAACATACTGAATATCATATTCAGTCAACACCATTTGCCACCTGGCAATCCTGCCCGAAAGAGCCTGCTTCTCGAAGACGTACTTAATCGGATCCATCTTCGAAATTAGCATAGTGGTGTGATTGAGCATGTACTGTCGTAAGCGTTTGGCAGCCCAGGCTAGTGCACAACACGTCTTCTCCAGCATCGAGTAACGAGATTCACAGTCAGTGAACTTTTTACTCAAATAGTAAATGGCATGCTCCTTTCTGCCCGTCTCGTCGTACTGACCGAGAACACACCCCATACTATTCTCAAGAACTGTGAAGTACATGATTAAAGGTCGTCCGACCACTAGGGGTATCAAGATTGGAGGTTCTTGGAGATACTGCTTTATCTTGTCGAATGCCTTCTGGCAATCCTCATTCCAAGTAATCGCCTGATCTTTCTTTAAAAGCTTGAACATCGGTTCACATGTGGCCGTGAGCTGAGAGATAAACCTTGCAATGTAGTTTATTCTGCCCAAGAAACCACGAACTTCTTTTTCTATTTTCGGCACTGGCATTTCTCGTATCGCTTTTATCTTCGCAGGATCAACCTCGATGCCTCGTTCACTCACAATAAACCCCAGTAACTTTCCGGACCGTACTCCGAAAGTACATTTGTTAGGATTCAACCTCAACCTGAATTTCCTAAGCCTCTCAAAAAGCTTCAATAAGTTGACCAGATGTCCCTCCTCCGTTTGGGACTTCGCAATCATGTCATCAACATAGACTTCAATCTCATGATGAATCATGTCATGAAACAAAGTAACCATTTCTCGTTGGTAAGTGGCCCCTGCGTTCTTCAGACTGAAAGGCATTACCTTATAGCAAAATGTTCCCCAGGGAGTGATAAACGTCGTTTTCTCTATGTCCTCCGGCGCCATCTTGATCTGGTTGTAACCGGAGAAGCCATCAATGAACGAAAACACAGAGAACTGGGTTGTGTTGTCGACCAACACATCAATATGAGGCAACGGGAAATCATCTTTAGGGCTCGCCCTATTCAAATCCCAATAATCGACGCACATTCGTACCTTACCGTCCTTCTTTGGTACAGGCACTATGTTGGCGACCCACGGAGGGTAAGTGGTGACCGCTAAGAAGCCAGCATCAAGCTGTTTCTGCACTTCTTCTTTGATCTTAACGGCCATATCTGGTCTCGTCCTCCTAAGCTTCTGCTTAACGGGAGGACAATCTTCTCGTAGCGGCAAGTGGTGGACCACGATATCCGTGTCAAGTCCGGGCATATCTTCGTATGACCAAGCAAAGACGTCACTATACTCTCTCAGCATCTCGACTAATCTCTGCTTGACATCACTCTGCAACGCAGCCCCTATCCTGACGTTTATGACGAGCTCTTCAGAACCCAAATTCACGATCTCAATCTCCTCCTCATGAGGCAGAATAACCTTCTCCTCTTGTTTCAACAAGCGGGCCAACTCTTCAGGAAGGTCTTCATCTTCATCAATCTCTTCTTCGGCTTGATAGATCGGGCAATCAAAGTCGAAGTGAGTCGTAGAAGGTCCAGAGTCGATGTCATCTGTTATATGGATCCTGCAATAACAAGGGTTAAGTTTAAAACAAGGATGCGCAGGTTAGCACAATCCCCATTGCCATTTTACTGTTTTTCAAAACAAATATAAAACAGGAATAACAGAGATCACAAAATTTGAATACGAAGAAAACGCCTTTGATTTATCAACAGAATGCATGTACATAATCCAACAAGGCCCTGACAATAAAACCGCTATGCCCCGGGTAGGACATAGGGTTGTACAATGATTGGAAAAAGTAAATCATTACTCTTCACTTGTCATCTGGATGATACCCTTGATGGTCCAATTGTGGAGGCCCTCGCCTGGCTTGCTTGGCTGTATCCAAGAGTCGAGGTCACAATCGCTATCCCCGCTGTCTTCAGACGTCGCATTGATGCTTTCGAAGATCACTCCGCCACTGGTAAATTGGATCGGCCCTTTACCTCGAGACGCACTGCTAGATAAAGAAGAAGAAGCTTCAGCTCCAGGAGAATATCCCAACCCAAATTTATCCCTCTTGTTGGGTATCTCCAAAATACGCCCCCAGCCTGGGGTAGATCCGTCTTGGACAACGGCCCGAGCTTCTTTGAACGAGGAGAGATTCATCTCTGGCTTCTCTGTGACTACAGGAGCTACTTCCTTCACCTTGACAGCTTCGAATGCTTGGCAAAGAGTTTCATGGATTTCGCCATCCATTTCCACATACTTGAAGGACGACAAATGGCTCACCATTATGTCTTCCTCGCCACACACGGTTACGATGCTTCCCCCGACAGCATATTTGAGCTTTTGGTGCAACGTGGAGGTCACGGCACCAGCAGCATGGATCCATGGCCGGCCCAAGAGACAACTGTAGGCAGGCATGATGTCCATAATATAAAAGACCACGTCGAACGTTTCCGGCCCGACTTGGATCGGCAGGGTCATCTCCCCGAAAACGTGTCGTTTAGTTCTGTCGAACGCTTTCACAACCAGATCACTGGGTGTGCAAACCAATCCACGAGTGTCCAACTTCATTAATGCCTTCTTCGGAAGAACATTAAGCGACGAACCCGTGTCCACCAGCACGTGCGACATGATTGTGCCCCTACACTCTATCGAGATGTGCAGGGCGCTATTGTGATTCCTCCCTTTTGGCGTCAGTTCTAAGTCCGTGAACCCTAGGCCATTCCCAGCGTTCACATGGGTTACAACCTCCTCTAGCTGATTCACCGATATTTCTTGCGGTACGTAGGCAGCGTTCAACACCTTCAGCAGCGCGTTGCGGTGCGCTTCAGAACACAGCAACAGGTTCAAGATGGAAATCTTCGAGGGTGTCTGATGGAGATGATCTACAATCTTGTAGTCGCTCTTTTTAATCAACCGCATAAACTCCTCGGCATCTTTAACAAGCAAGCCTTTTTCTGCCCCACACGAGACCTCTTCAACGTCTTTACTTTTCCCTTTATCGGCCGCATCAGCTCTGACCGCTTTATCCGCCCCGACCTCTGGCGGTGCGAATACTCTTCCGCTGCGAGTAATACCACTGATTCCTGCGAGATTCTCCACAGTCGACCCATACAGCTCTAGCTCCAACCTCTGTCCGTTGCAATAGACTTCAGCCCCATAATGCCACGGAACGGCGTTAGTGCTCTCGAAGGGTATTGGCCCAGCTTTGGTAATAGTAATTGTAGGCGGTCTGGGCGCCGAAATAGTTATTGGCCGGCGAGGGATAGTGATGGTGGTGACTTCATCGGCCTGCTTCAGCACTACCTCTCCTGATCCACCTTCAGCCCTTCGGCTAAACTGCAGAATCCCCTCAGTCATCAGACTTTGAATTCCTTCTACCAACTGCTCACATCCATCAGAATGTGTGGCACAGTCCATACATAACTCTCCGCACCCTGGAAAGAACCCTCTTTTCAGCAACTTAGCTTTAACGAAGCTAAGCGGTGTCTTCAGATCGCTGACATCAGTCAACAGATCTGCGCTCTCTTCCTCGATAATTGCGTTCACTCCGCCTCCCCTATGATTCGGCATAGGATTTTTCGTGACATTGGGCACATTATCGGAGAAGTTGATGATCTTGGCATCCACCATGTCCTGCACCTTGTGCTTGAAGGCTTTACAGTTTTCGATTGTGTGGCCTGGTGCCCCTGAATGAAAATCACAAGTGGCATTGGCGTCGTACCCCGGCGGAGGTGCTCCTGTCAAGGGAGCCATCATCCTCTTCTGGACCAACTGTAGCTGAAGCAAAGTCTGCAAGAGTTGCGCGTACGACATGGGCGGTGCCTTGAAGTGACGGTTTGCCAAAGATGCCCGATTCTGGTACTTTCTATATCCCTGTTGATTCGGTTGCTGCTGCTGTGGAGCTGCCGAGATATTTATACTGGCTATCTGCTGCTGAAGGCCTTTGCCCTTTCTTCGAGTGTTGGTCACAACGCTCGCATCTCCTTCTCGTCTCTTGCCAGCATAAGGTTTCTTTCCACCTCCTCCAGCTGAGGATGACTCACCTTGAATTTTCCCGATCTTGATCCCATTCTCGACGTGCTCACCCATGATGATGAGAGCTGAGAACGTCCCAGACATACCGCTGACTAACTTTTCATAGTAAACCCCTGGGAGGGTGGCTACAAACATCTGCACGAGCTCTCGTTCAACCATCGGCGGCTGAACCCGAGCTGCCAACTCACGCCACCGTTAGGCGTACTCCTTAAATCCTTCATTATTCCTCTGCGACAGGTTCTGCAGCTGGACTCGGTTCGGGGCCAAGTAACTATTGTACTGGTAATGCTGCACAAATGCTTCAGCAATATCTTTCCATGTGCGCACACTAGTGGGCTCCAGACCCATGTACCACTCGAGGGATGGCCCGGAAAGACTGTCTTGGAAGAAGTGCATCAGCAACTTCTCGTCTTTGGAATAAGCAGACATCTTCCTGTAGTACGATCTCAGGTGGACACGAGGGCAAGTGGTGCCCTTATATTTTTCAAAGTCAGGTACCCTGAACTTAGGAGGCACCTTGAAGTCAGCAATTAATCCCAGCTTGGACATATCAACGCCCAAAGTATTCTGATTCTCGATGTCTCTCATTTTATCTTCAAGTGCCTTGAATCTAAGCCGCGCTTCAGCATTCAACTCCCCTTCAGCACCTCTCTGAGAGAACACATCATCCTGATGATCCTCAAGCCATGGCTGAGGCACAAACAAATTCCCGACGCCTGCATTGCCGTTTCCCGGCCCGATATTGACATTAGCTCCCAGACTCCCATTACCGACGCCCGTCGTATTGAGTCCTATGTTGGCCATCACATTGCCATTAGCACTGCCGTTGCCCCCGGCCACAGGGACACCATTCTGTGGAGTTTCAACTGGTGGAGGAGTGGGCACAGCCCCACCATGGAGTATGCCGTTGCTATCAACCCTGGAAATCAAAGGCTGAACCAAAGTTCTGAGCTGATCCTGGCCATTGGCGACCGCTTGCATGAGCTCCATGAAGCGATCCATCCTCTCGCAGAGCTCCTGAACATCAGTTTGCACTTGCTCCATGATTCTGGTCTGATTAGCTCTAGTTGGATAGTGGTGAATCGGTCTCTGATCAATCCTGGAACCGCCGGAAGCAACCTGAAACAACCTGCGACAACCTGTAAACACAAAAGGGTTAGGAAAAACAACAAAATGCTCGTCATGCAAATGCTTCATGCAAATGCATGCGCGTGTCTGTGTGCTAGGGAGATCTCCCCCGATCCTAGTGCCTGAGTACCAGTGCTGATAATAATAAGAAGAAGTCTGAGTCCAATTGTTGCACCCTAAAATTTGACCAACCGATTTTCCTATCTGACTCAGGGTCTAATTTCATATTCACAGCTCAGATGTATGATTTTTGTGCACAAGCAGGGGATATCAGAGTTTACAGCTTGATTTTTGTCTATCAGATGTGGCAGATCCAGTCCAGATTGCCAGGGTTTTATTTTCGGGAAATTGTGCGCTCCTCGGTGATTTTTCGGTGATTTTAAGGATATTCTGATGCCCGGGGATACCTGTTCGATTCGATCTGGTCTCGTGCGCTTTTATGGGGGTCATTTGTGCATTCATCTGCATTTTTAGGGTTTTTATAGGCTTTTGTGAATTTTTAATAGGCTTTATAAATTTTTCTGGAATTTAAATAGGTTTATAGAATATTTTAATAGCTTAATTCTCTTTTTAGGATTTTATAGATTTTTAAAAAAAAGATTTTTAGAATATAAATAAGATTTTAAATGGTTTTATCTTTTTAGAATAATATAGCTTTTTCTTTTAATAATAGTTTAGAATTTTTCTATAGATTTTAAATAGGTTTAAATGTTTTTAGATAATATAGAAAATAATATAGTTTTTCTTTTATTAATAGATATTAAATAATATTAGATTTTTAATAGAAAATTAGATTGATTTAGAGTTAATTAGACTTTTAATCTTCTTTTAGAGTTTAATTAGGTTTAATTGACTTTTTAGAGTTAATTAGGATTAATTGGTTTTTATAGAGTTAATTAGGGTTAATGTTTTGTTTAGTGGTCATTAGTTTAATCAGGATATTAATCAATTCTTTTTTTGGGTTTTTTATTCATTTTTTCGTCTGGGCCCAAGGGAGGTTTTTTTGTGAGGCCCAATCCTCAATTCAACAATCCAGAAAGTCCAAAGCAGTTCCAGCAAAGCCTGGAAGTTTCCAGAAGTGTCCACGCGTTTCCAGGGTAATAAAAGCTGACACGTGTTGGCCATGCGAAGGCCACACACGTTTTCTCAGAATTCACTCCACGCGTCCACACGTGTCCCTCATTCTCTCTCTCTCTCTGCGCATGCGCGCCATCTGTCCTCCCCACACCATCACCTGAGTTTCACACCGGCGGCCATGCAAAACCGGTGAACCCTCGCCGCCGGCCACCGCCAACAGACTCCGGCCACCGGAATCTGCAAACACCAGGAAATCACCAGATTATCTTCTTCTTCCTCCGATCGTCCCTCCGTCACCTTCCTCTTCTCATCGCCGGAAAATTCAAAGGCGCGCCGGAAAATTCGAAGAATTCCAGAACGCGTTCAATCCAGATCTCCTCCTTCCTTCATCAACTTTCTCCAGAACTTGCTCATACGTTCATCCGTCTCCATTAATTTTTCCAGAACATCCAAACCTTCAACAACCTTCATACGAAGATTTCCAGAAACCCTAAACCTTCATCCTTCATACCAATTTTTCCAGAATCACCCTCAGACATTCAACAATCTTCAAACAAGATTCCCAGAAACGTCAAATCGCGTTCAATCTTCAGCAAACTATCCACCTCTTCAAAGAGCATCAACTAACGTTCGTCGTTCCAGGTTTCTATAGCTTTCTTCCTTAAGCTACTCCATTTGCATGCATCTGTAGACTTAGGATCTTGAGGACTTTTAGTGTAAGAGCTTCCATTTGACAATACTTGTGAAGTTAGGCCATGTTTAGTTGAGAGATTTAGGTGTTTGGGGTTTGTGTGGAGTTGTTTCGTTCAGGGCTTGTTGGATTGTTTGAGGATTCTGGGGGGGGAGTTGCAGAGCGTGAGATAGGGGAAGAAGACGAACGGCTAAGCATTTGATGAACAGTACCAGAAGATTGTGAGGAGATTTGGTTTTGTTCGCTAGGGTTTCATTTGGATAAGGGTGAGAATGTTGGGCTCAGGCCCAAACTTAGTTGCTGCGCATACACCCCCTCAATTGATCATTCCCCCCAGCGTGTGTGAGAGTCTGAGTGGATTGAATTGGGCCTCATGCCCAAAGTGCTATCTGCACCCCCTCGTTGAAGCCCAGTGATGAGAGCAACTAAGTAATTGCTAGTGCTGCACCCCCATAGGTTTTTTCTGATTTGTTTGATTTCAACATCTGGGCCCTGCGCCCAACTGCTATTGGCACTCCCCAATCAGGGCCCAGCTAGATAATAACCTGAGTCCATTGCTGATGGAACCCCCTCCATGTCATTTTCTTTTGTTTTGATTTTTCTTTTATATTTTCATATTAGAAATTCATAATAAATTGTAAATAAATGTTTTTTCAATAATTCTTTTTTCAACCATTTCATGAAAAATGTTAAGAAAATTAAATAAAAATAAAAATGTCGTTTTATTTTTATTTGCTATTTTGTGCATATTTTCCAATTAATTGATTTGTTGTTTAATATTTTCAATGCATGCATATCATTAGAAAATTCATAAAAAATGGTAGAATTAGTCAAATAATTCCGTTCTTTTTTCTGTAGACTCGTGATTCAGTGTAGAGTTTTACAGTATAAAAACATTAGCTCAATCATGCATTTTCATTTTAATTGCATTTGTTCACTGTCATTGATGTTGAATAATTTGGTCTGTGGATATGTCTGTGTTGCTGATTTTAGTTCTTTCATCTGGTATTGAATTTTGTTTTGATTTTTCAGTATGCTGTCCTAGAGCCATGTAGGTCTCCCATTAGATTTTTGATAGATTTTCATAGGCTATTCTGATATGATTTGTCTGAGCCTGAAGATAGGAGAAGTCTTGATGACTTCTGACTTTGAAGTTCAACTGTGGTTGAACTTCAGAGATAGTCTCCTGTGGTTTCTTGGCCTGTGGGTTCTTCTTGAAGGTGGGAGCTGATTGAAGTCCTGTTGGAGCTTGCAGAGATGCATTGGATTGAGGCTTAGTCTAGGAGCTTGTTGTCTGTTTGTGAGGTTCGAGATCCTGAAGTTTGAAGGGAGTTCATGGTACTTTCCTGAGGAAGGCACTATGAATGACTTTCATTCTTTCTTCTCACCTCTTTCGTAAGTATCCAATGATGTCGGAGCCGACTTGTGAGTTTAATTTCTCCTGAGGAGGAATGTAAACTGATCACATGTTGTTTAGCCACATGGGATACGATTCCTAAGTGGAAGCCCCCTAGTACTTTCCTGAGGAAGGTCCTATGGGTCTATTCACTTAGTTCCATTAGCTTATCTAGGATTTCTTAAGTATCCAGTGATGTTGGAGCCAACTTGTGAGTTTAATTTCTCCTGAGGAGGAATGTAAACTGATCACAGTTGTTGAGCCACGTAGGATACGATTCCTAAGTGTCAGCCTCCTAGTACTTTCCTGAGGAAGGTCCTATGAGCATGCACACTTAGTTCCCCTAGTGCATATAGGTATTTCTCAAGTATCCCGTGATGCCGGAGCCTTCATGTGAGTTTAGTTTCTCCTGAGGAGGAATGTAAACTGATCACAGTTGTCGAGCCGCATAGGATATGACTCCTGAGTAGTAACCTCCTGGTACTTTCCTGAGGAAAGCACTATGGGCTTGTCTGCTTAGCTTCCTTTCTCTCTGGTAAGCTTGTTCTGAAGCTTGGAGACTGGGATTGATTCCTCTTGCTTAGGGTTTTGATTAGATTGTTGCTTAGATCTTTGCTTAGGGTGCTGTATAGAGTTTTGTTTGAGAGCTAGGTTAGGAGAGTTGTCTCAGGTTTGTTAGAGGCCCTGCTTAGGGTTAGTCTCTTTGTATTGTTTGACTTGTGTGATATTATGTTGCATTAGATTTAGGTGTTCATCCAGATGGTTCTGAATAGGTGCATCTTAGAAGTAGACTTTGTGTGCATGAGAAGTTGAGGTGGTCCTCCTTCTGCTTGTTTGTTATTGCGTGGCGTTGCTTGTTGGTATTTGGTAGAGTTGAGCTCCCTTGCCTTTGTGGTTTGCGGCCTCTGTGCCTTGTTTGTTTAGTTGTTGCATTCATGCATATTCTCAGTATTCCTTTACGTTGCAATTTCTGGTTTGTAGTTTAGTCCTGTTGCCATGATCCCTTAGGAGCTCTGACTTCTCCGCTGCGGAGTCGTTATGATAGACATTAGGATGGTCAACCAGGTGTGAGAGTAGTAGGTAGATTCCCCTGTTTCTCTGCTATAGTTCTAGGGTTTCCCTTTCCTTTCTGTAGGAGCTTTGGAGTAGCTTGATCCGTAGTTAGCCGAACTACAGCTGCTCTGATTCTTCGTTCCAGACGAAGATATGTAGGCATAGGATGCGATACCCTAGCGAGCACACTAACGACTAACCCTTTGTTCTCTCGCGGCTGTGCGATCGAGACTTCCCCGCTAACGACTAATTGTTATCCCTTTCTCTTGCCCGAGCGCATTTGAGACCAGATCATATTTGTAGGTTCTAGAGCCCTAGAGACCAGTTCGTTTTCTCACTGCTGTGTGAGAGCCCCTGTTTACCCGTAGTTAGCCGAACTACGTTTGCTCTGATCTTTCATTTCAGATGGAAGTACGTAGGCACAGGACGCGATGTCCTGGCGAGCAACCTTTCCCCCGTTTAGACGTAGGAAGTCGAACTACGTTGACTCTGACTTTCCCATTGCACGAGGGAATACGTAGGCCCAGAACACCGTATGTTCTGTCGAGTCCTGTCCTTTTATTTTCTTTTCAGACCAGCCATTAGCGTAGATAGATAACACACCCTTTTACCTATAAACACCAAGCGTGGATCCCATCGAGTACGATGGACGTGAGGGGTGCTAATACCTTCCCCTTGCGTAACCGACTCCCGAATCCAGGTTTTGGTTGCGATGACCATACCTTTTCCCGTCTTTGCGAGGTTTACTTCGAGCGTTTCCTTTCTCGCTCTGAGGGATAAATAACGCACGGTGGCGACTCTCCTGTCAAGCCGGCGCCGATTTTCGCAGTAGCGACAGCTGGCGACTCTGCTGGGGACCTATAGCATCTAGGGACTCTTCCCATCCCTTATGCTGGGACCGTTTCCCATCCCCTACGCGAGTCAATCCTAGCGCTTGGGTGTTTATTTGTTGGGTGTTGTGCATATTGTGTTTTACTCTTCTGCACTTTACTTTTCTGTACCTTTACCTTTCCGCATTTATTTTCCAGCATTATATTATCATGATTATTGCTGTGGGCAAGGGAGGTTACTGTGAGTGAAAGCCGGACCTGGGCTTGAGTACACACCTAGATATAGTTGTGGAGAAGTAGTAGACGAACCTGTCTGCTGAGCAGGCACAGTTCCCTACGAAAATCTGCGCTCAGACGAGATTCTTGCAGAGGTGCTCCTTTCCGGTCCTGAGGATCTGAGAGGAGTCCAGACGTGAGGGTTGTCGACTCTGGGGACCGATCATTTGGAAGTCAGCTAAGTGAGGCCTCTTCATGACTTGATGATGCCACTCCTTCTGGGAATCGTATCGTCACTCATGAAAGTCTGTGACGCTGATAACCGCATAGGATGCCGTACCTTTGTCCGTGGATTAGGTCTATCCTACCTGTGAGAGGGACTGGGTTATTGCAGGAAAACTGGCCTTCAGAAACCATGGTTCAGTACCTTTATCAGATGGTGTTCTTGATTCATCTCCAGGTGTTGTCTGGGTCAGATGGTTTCTTATCTGAGGTTGAGGCTATTATCAGATGGTATTCTCGTCAGATACAGAGGTTCAGATGGTTTTCTTACCAGGGGATTGATATTTTGAGTACCAGATGATAGTTAGTGGCATGAGATTCTGGTGACCGTGATTGGTTTTCTGTTCTTGATCACAGAGATATTCCTCTTCAGGCTACAGCATAGCCCCTATGTTCGCAGATTGCATTATTTATCATATTGCATCATTGCATTACCATCTGCATTCAACTAACGTGTGTGTATTGCAGGTACATATTTTCCCTTCCAGTTCTGGTGATTGTTCCTAGCAAGACATGGAAAACCTGAAGAGAGTATTGCCCTATAAGTTTCCGTCGCCGAATATCAGTCTATTGTTAGAATTGATGGCTATTGCTAAGAAGAGAGGAATGGGTGACTTCAGAAAAAGATATGGGAGGATTCTGACCTACGTTTATCAGCCATCTGCCTACGAGACCAGCGGCATCTATACTCTGTTACAGTTCTACGACGCGGAGCTCAGGTGTTTTGTATTTCCCGACTTTGTTTTGGCTCCTACCCTGGAGGAGTACTCTGCACTTCTGGATATACCGATCCGTGAGCAGATGCCTTTTTATCGTACGGACGCTGAGCCTAAGCTGGCTGAGCTTTCTGCCATCCTGTGCTTGAAAGAGTCTGAGCTGTCTGGGAAGATGATCAGAAGAGGAGACGTATGGGGATTTCCGTTGGATGTCTTAGTGGAGAAGGCTCGAGAATATGCCCAGAAGGGTAGCTGGGGTGTTTTTGACGTTATCCTTGCTGTATGTGTGTATGGCATCGTGTTATTCCCGAATATTCCTGAGTTTGTTGATTCTGATGCCTTCTATATTTTGGCTGCGAAGAACCCAGTTCCTACTTTGCTGGGAGATGTCCACCATTCAACTCACTATCAGAATGAAAAGCGACGAGGAAGGAATGTGTCTTGCTGTGTACCTCTCTTATGCAGGTGGTTCACCAGTCATTTGCCTAAGTCAGGCCCGTTTGTCACCTCTATCAATTCTCTAGGATGGCCCGAGCGCTTAATGGGATTGACTGCTGAGAACGTGGTGTGGACCAATAAAGAGGTATTTGGAGCTGAAGTCATACTTAAAGGCGAAGGATTCCCGAATGTTCCGTTAATAGGAAGGAAAGGTTGTGTCAACTATAACCCTTCCTTATTGATCAAGCAATTTGGGTACATACCTCAAGGAGCGCCAAAGCCCGAGGAAATACAGGAATCTCTGTATCTCACCGGGACAATAGGGAAAGAGATACTGACCAAACTTGAGAAAGCCTGGAAAAACTTGCACAAGAGAGGGAAGCTTTCAGGTAACAGAGGGGATACTCGAGGTCCTAGCTCATATGTAGAATGGATTCGTGAGCGAGCTGTGAAGTTCCTTATGCCGTATCCAGCGGTTCAGCCATTGCATCCTCCTCCGGTAGAGGAGCCTACCACTGTGGACATTCAGGTCTACAAGCAGCTGATGGCAGAGAAAGAAGAGCTAGCCAGGGCTAGAGAGGCTTTAGAGCAGGAGAATGCCCAGCTTCGGCATGAAAATATTGAAACAGGATATATTTCTAAGCAACAGGACGAAACTCTGAAACATCTGAAGACTACGCTATTGGAATTGACTGAAACCAAGAAGCGTCTAGAGTTAGATGTAGACTCAGTTAGTAGTGTGTTGTCCACCAAGAAGCAAGAGCTAGAAAGGGCCTACACAAAACTAGCCAAGTTCAGAGAACACTGGGATCTCACTATGACCAAGCGTAAGGAGCGAGAAGAAGGGCTGAAGACACAGATTGCTCAGTTAGAAGAACAGGTCAAAGTGAAGAACGAAGAGCTCGAAGAAGAAGCCTGTCGCCGATACGAAGCCGAGCGCAAGCTGACAGATGCCATGAAGAACTTGGAAGATTTCCAGCATAGAGCAGATGCCAAGAGACCCAAACTTGGGGATGGTGCTAATGATAAGGCTTGGGAAGACTTTGTCAGAGACATCCAGGGGACAGTCAGGAAGAGGGATCGACTGATAGAAGGTTTGATTTATCAACCAGATCATGCAGAGACAAAGAAGATGGTCGAGGATTTCCGTAACCGTACCCGTATTTGATTTCTCTTGTATTCTGTATGTTGGGATCACCACCAGGCATGTTGGCTGGGATCCTCTTTGTCATATCAGCTGTATGGAGCATAGTTATGTAACTTCTTGACAAGACTGTTATTCTGATCAATATATGAGGGTTTTCCAAATATTGTCTTTATGGTTCATCTCGTCTTGCTACCACTGACACTGGAATTGGAGGGAAAATATCTCCAATGCACACATGCACGTTAGCATTTTTTGTATTTCTGTTTGCATAAATCATATTGCATAGCATTTAGCAGGTCAGAGCACTTATCCAGCCTTTGTTTTCATCAGAAAGTGATTCTCGGGGAATTGTTTGAGGCAAGAGTAGAGTGTTGAAGACGACCAAGGGGTTGAAGTAGATTTGAGCAGAATCAAGCAGTAAAGTCAGTTACCGGTAATTGGTGGCTATGTCTGAAGGCAATTTCCAATTTCCCGACACCCAGGCAGGGTTTACTGTGGTGTCCAACCATCAGTATGATTCTATGGGAGGCTTCCCGCAAGTGAACAATCTTACTGCAGCCCAAGTTGTGCAGCCAACTGTTGAGAACAGAGATCGGCATGAGCAATTTCTTGCCCGAAATGAACATTATCCTCCTGTTAACCATCAATGTGTTGCTGTCCCTGTGATGAATTACCGGAGAGATATTCCAGTGACCGGGTTAGTAGATCCAAGAGCTCTTGACGATGGTAGAAGACTCCGAGTGTTGGAAGAGCAAATGAAAGCCTTGGAAGCGAAAGATGCCGTTAACCTGGATGCTGTGGCCATGTGTTTGGTTCCTGACCTGGTGTTACCGTATAAGTTCAAAGTGCCGGAATTTGAAAAATACACAGGAGATAGCTGTCCGAAGTTGCATTTGATGATGTTCTGTCGAAGGATGACTTCGTTTGTGCGAAATGACAAATTGATGATCCATTGCTTTCAGTATAGCCTGACTGGGGCGTCGTTGAGATGGTATGCGCAATTAGAGAGTAATCAGATTCGATCTTGGGTGGATTTAGCCAGAGCTTTCATAAAGCAGTACGATTACAATTTGGATTTGACCCCTAGTCTCGTAGATCTGCAAGAATTGTCTCAGGCGGAGAATGAATCATTCAGAGCATATTTGCGAAGATGGAAGGAATTGGCTGCTAGTGTTCAACCACCGCTTCCGGAAAGGGAACTGGTTGACATCTTCTTGGGTACTCTGAAAGGCCATTATTTTGACAAATTGTTCAGTTGCACAAACTTTGTGGGCCTGATGAGGCTGGGAGAGATTGTTGAGAGAGGACTCAGGAGTGGAAAGTTCCGAGGTGTTCCTTACGTCCCAGTTAATAAGGTTGAGTCAATTGTCAGTTCTCAAGAAGAGTGGGAAGGAGATGATGCCACCTCAGAATCTCTAGCATCTCAAGATCAGTTTTCAGACACTTCAAGTCAACGGTCATCTTACCGCCGATCGCGTCAGCATGCTCCGCGAAGACCAAGGAAGCCTGAAAGGCAGTTTACTCAGCTACCAGTGTCGTACAGTCAGTTGTTGCCAGATCTGATCAAAAGTAGATTGATAGTGCCGAAAGAGACTAAGCCGGTGATTCCACCGTATCCTCCAGGTTTTGATGCCAGCGCCCGCTGTGAGTACCATGTTGGGGCACAGGGGCATCCAACGAATGATTGTAAGGTGCTTAGAAGTCAGATTCAGGATTTGTTAGACTCTAGCCGTATTTGCATCACGCCTCAGGGTTTCATTCAGATTAATGATTTTCCATCTTCCAGTTGTGGGGGTTCGTCAGTTAATATCATGGAAGACTCCGCAGGAAGTGTGTGCTCCGAAGATTGTCAATCGGAGAGTTCAGTTGAATATGGGGGAAGTTTCTAGAGGTTCCTATGCCGGGTGTCGCATCTGTTTCTTTGCTTAACCCGTTTAGCTTTTGTGCATCAGTACTTGTCGACCACCACCAGGATTGTTGGCTGGGGTCGTTATATTCATACTCATTTGTGCTTACCTGATGCTTTTGTTGGTTGTACATATGTGGGAGATGTTTGTCTGTGTGCTTATAGCTTGAGTTTCTCTTTGTCTCGTTGTGAATATATGTTTGCCTTCTACGCTGCATTATCATTTAGCAGGTATATCAGAACCATGGGCCTTATTTCCTCATCGTCCAGTTTGTTGCAGGAATTCCTTCAGAGATATGGAACAGAATCAGTTTGAATTGAGCGAAGTCCAAAGCCAGCTGGGGCAGATGATGAGAGACATGCAAGAGTTGCGTCTAGAGCAGAAGATTCTCAAAGAGGAGAACAGTCAGCTGAAGACCCAAGTGAGCTTGATCATGGAGGTAGTCAAGAATGTGCTTAGGAAAGAAGACGATCAGCTATTTGAAGCCGCAATGAAGAAGCTCGCGCCGTCTGTGCATGTGGAACCTGAGCAGCAACAGAGGATACATCCGGCTCAACAGAGGATCCAGGAAGGGAAGCCAAGGAGAATATTTGAGGCACCACCTATGGCCTATGCTGAGCTCTTGCAGATCTTATTGAGGTTTAATCTGGTTGAGAAGAGAACGTTGACACCACCAACGAAAGTGTTTCCTCAAGGGTACGATGCCAGTAAACAATGTGAGTTTCATTCCGGGGCATTCGGACATGACATCGAGGGTTGTCATGCTTTTAAGCACAATGTTCAAGACCTGATTGACTCGCACGATATTGAATTCACGCCGGGCGGCGTAGCTGTGCATATTGCTCCTGTCTCAGTCGATGCTAAGATGACAAATGTTTCCAAAGCTGCAGTGGGTCAGAAGCGTATCCTGGACTCCATGGTGTCAGGATCTCCAGGCCCACAATTATTGCCTATTCCTGGGGCAGATCTGAGAAAGCAAATGGCTAAGCATAAGGAGAGCGTTAATCAGTACATCGAAGATCAAGAAACCGATGTTGCATTTGATACGAAGGGTGCTCAAGGGTCAACCCGATACCGGCAGCAGCAGCCCCAGCAACAGAATAATCGGGGGTATAAAAGAGGTCAGAATCAGGGTCCTTTGGCAAGCCGTCATTTGGAAACTCCTCCTATACCATACGCACAGCTTCTGCAGACATTGCTTCAGCTCCAATTGGTTCATAAAAGGACATTGGCTCCCTTAACGGGACCACCACCACCGGGGTATGATGCCGACGCTACTTGTGAGTTCCATACCGGGGCACCAGGCCATACGGTTGAGAACTGCAAAGCATTTAAGCACAAAGTGCAGGATCTGCTTGATAGTGCAGCAATCAGCTTCGGGCCGGGAGGTCCTCAAATCATCTGAATGAAAGAGGAAGAGCTCTATAGTTTGGTTGAGTCGATTGAAAGCAGATCAGGACAGCATCGGGTTGCCTCTAATAAAGATAGCTGGTTCAGCAGCAGGGCAGATGTGAAAGCCCGGTTCTCGGAAGCTAGCATATTTTCTTTGTTTTAGCTTGTCATTTCTTTACATTTGTAGTTGCTTTCCTGTTTGAATTTGTAATCTTGTTTGTAAAACTTGTTGTTTTCATTTCAAATTGATGATAATGAAATAAATATGCATGGTTTTGATTAAATCCATTCGTGTTCACTAACTGTTTTGCAAATATCCAACGCTTGGTTAAGAAGAATTTGGGGAGGATGACGAAAATGACCGACATGCAACTACCGATAATGTATGCTTTTGAAATAAAACCTGCTGATGATGTACAGGCATTGTTTCAAAACCCTAAACACCGGAGTTATAAGGAAGATAATCCCTTGTCAACCCCTTTGAGCCTTGTAGTAGGAGTTTCTTTCTGAATGAAAAACCCTCGATCTTTAACCTGGGGCAGGGTAGGTGTTAGCTAATTTGACTGAGCGTCCAAATTGCAAAAGGAATGTCCGTTCGAGGATCAATCACACCCCTAGAGGTCGTGCCTAAAAGACCATAATGGTTCAATCAAGAGTGGGACAGCCACATCATTTCCCAAAGAGTCAGACAACCAGTGTCACACGACTTGTTCAAAAGAAAAACGAAAAAAGAATCAAAAGCCCGCTAAGTCAAGAAAACTTCAAAACAAATGACTTAGGCAAAAATGAGGGCATCCCGCTGGACTTAAAAAATCAAAAGAAACTCAAAAGGAGTCAGTCCAGGCAAAAGTTAGGGATATGAAAAAAGAAAGATGAAAAGGATCAAAAGAAAAATCCTCGATGGAAATACAAGTCGTGTGACCACAAATGTCAAAGACGAAAGAGTGAGTGGCTGTCACTCCAAAATCCAAAAGTTTCTCGAACTATCATCCCTATTTTTTTCAGCCTCTGAGAGGTGAGCGCTAAGGTTGAATTAGCTGAACGTAGGATGGGAGAACATCAAGGAGAATGGGTGGGTTTAAAGCAAACTTTGAGCCGTTACCCTTTCCTTCAAAACCATGAACCTGACCATGTTACAACCTTCAAAAGTCCTAATTGAAGCAGGTTGTTCCGAAAGCATACTACGGTAAAGGTCGCGTCGATTCTGACTCCTAAAAAGGTTCCTCTTACCAT
Source organism: Lathyrus sativus (assembly GCA_963859935.3). Taxonomy (NCBI): domain Eukaryota; kingdom Viridiplantae; phylum Streptophyta; class Magnoliopsida; order Fabales; family Fabaceae; genus Lathyrus; species Lathyrus sativus. Next base: position 275,847,352 of record OZ012740.1, on the reverse strand, counting down.
GTTGGTACTGATGCTGATAAATGTTTTGTGCATCATATGCCATAAACTGTTTTTCCGTTTCCCAGTGAACAGATTGGATGTCAAAGCTGTCATATGTGTTGCATTAATACATCTTTTATGCAGAACAACTCGTTTTACTTGTGAGTAAACGCTTGACAGCAGAAAAGTTTCCTACAATGGAAAGTATGATCAAGATAGAATGCAGAATGCCCGAATGCTCCGAGAGCAGGGGCAAGCTTTATTGTGATCCCCAGTCAGGTCAGCTTTTCGAAGTCAGTTATTCTGGGGCAATCAGGTTGAGATTCGGTGAATACGGCGTAGTCAAGGGGCACTACTTTGAATCAGATAATCGGGGCAAGGTCATTGCAGCCAGAGGCAGATCATCTTAAGCACGCAGAAGTTGCGCGAGAAGCAAGTGAGGTGAAGTATCTCTCAGAAGTTCAGAATGCTGGGGCATGTCATATCAGACCATCAGGGCTCAGATTTGCAGATTCTCTTTCAAGGACTAGCCCCACAGATGTCATGTAGGCTGGGGCATATCAGAAGCAAAAGGATTGTTGTTCTCCGTACCCACAGGGTCATTCAGAGTTATTTGAGCGGATGCAGTCGATTTTCGAGAGCGAGATGAATGCGGGAAGTCATGTCACTATCCCTTGACTCTTCACTAAAAGGTTGTGTATTCAGGAAGAATGTTTTCCAGCGTCAGTTGTGCCTGACCCAGTAAGATAGCTTAAGAGCTCAAATCCATGTTTGCGATTACTGTGAAACCCATCCGTGTCAGCGCATCAGGTTCCAGATCTAATCTTCGGCAATATGCGGGAAGACTCCCTCCATTTTGCCAGCAAAGTCCAATTTGTCATTGGTATGGATAAGCTATCCCCCAGAGGAGTCTAATCGTATTCAGCACATCTGCTATTTAGCAGTGGAATTATGTTCCCCAGCAGGGTATTACTTCGTCGAGGTGTTCGGTTAAGTCCTCAATATCCCCAGCATGGTTGATTTCACTCTCCCAGCATTTATTTTGCTAGGACGATTCAGTGATATCCGGGTTTATCCCCAGCGAAGTTGGCCTCGCCTTCAGCATTTATTTTGCTGAAGTGGTTTTCTGTACCCGGCCTCTCCAACAGCTCGAGCCTGCTAGCATATTGCATGCATCATCATACTTGCATCATACTTGCATATCATTGTCAGAATGCGTGGCATTTCTCTCCAGAATGGAGCATTACGCTGTAGAAAGATTAAAGCATTTGCATATGCATACGAAGCATAAGTCAGGTTTTCTATCAGCTTCACATGACGCGTGAATTACTCTGTGATCAGTTCAGGGACATTTATCCAGCAACAGTATTCAGACAGTTCAGCAGATTATTTGTATCTCAGGTCATACAACGATTATGCTTTAAGCAAGCAGTCATCTGATGTTGACAAGCTTTTCTTCCCGTCAATTCATATTGACGATGTGTTCCTCCAATAAGTGGATTTCTCCGTCTATCATTAGACGTCTGGAGTACGAATGTGGTTTTCTTTCCGTCTATCCATAGACGATGTGAAGTTGCGGGTGATCGCAGTAAGATTTCAAGAAGGGGTTTCTCCCAGGATATGCTTTTCTTCCCGTCTATCAGTAGACGATGTGAAGTTTTGGCGGATTTTCAATGGGGTTCCAAATAGAGTTTCTATAGCAAGTGGCTTTTCTTTCCGTCTATCAGTAGACGATGTGAAGTTTTAGTTACTGTTCAGCGGGTTTTCTTATTGCCAGATCATACATATGATGAGGTGTTTCCCCAGCGAGTCTTCTCCGGCTATCCTTAGTTGTTGAGGGGTTTCAAAATGATTTTGAAGGTTGGTTCTCTTTCTGGTTATTGGATGAGATGACGTTTCAAGAGGTACTTTTCTGACCATCAATCCTTATTGATGGCGAGGCTCTCCGAAGAATGTTCAGTTTGCATGATCGTTGATTCTTATTGACGACATGATTCTTTAAAAGGTGGTTTTCTTCCCGTCGGTCCATACTGACGATGTGGCCCCTTCAAGGATGTTGATCTTTTTCATCAATTCCCGTAGACAGAGGGATTCTGAGATTCAAGGGATGGTGTGGAATTGCGTTATGGTGTCTTTCCGTCTATCTTTAGACGATGTGAGTATGCGATCAGGCTTTGTTCCCGTCTATCCTTAGACGATGTGAATAATGAGTTGTTCATCAATCAGGATGATGCCGTCTACCCTTAGACGATGAGAATAATGATTTGTTCATCAATCAGGATGATGCCGTCTACCCTTAGACGATGAGAATATTGATTTGTTTCATCAATCAGGATGATCCCGTCTACCCTTAGACGATGAGAATATTGATTTGTTTCATCAATCAGGATGATCCCGTCTACCCTTAGACGATGAGAATATTGATTTGTTCATCAATCAGGATGATGCCGTCTACCCTTAGACGATGTGAATATTGATTTGTTCATCGATCAGGATGATTCCGTCCACCCTTAGACGATGTGAATAATGATTTGTTCATCAATCAGGATGATCCCGTCTACCCTTAGACGATGAGAATATTGATTTGTTCATCAATCAGGATGATCCCGTCTACCCTTAGACGATGTGAATAATGATTTTTTCATCAATCAGGATGATGCCGTCTACCCTTAGACGATGTGTGTATGGAGATAAGAATTTGATCCCGTCTATCCTTAGGCGATGTGAATTTGGAGATTAATGTTGTCTTTCCGTCTATCATTAGACGAGGTGAGTATTCAATCAGGGTATCTTCCCGTCCATCTTTGGACGATGTGAGTATATTTCTCTTCCTGCCTATCAGTAGGCAATGTGAAAGAATCAGGTATTTTGTTGCAGCTCTCGGGTTTGTTACATGGGGTATCACAAGCAACGGGTATTCAAATCAGGAGTTCTTTATCAGATGATTGATCAGTTTGGTGCCGCAATAACCGGACTCGGTTTTCTGGACTTTATTCTCCAAGCAGTTTACAGTATATGCTCGCGGTTGGCAAATTTTCGGGTTTTATTTGTATTCAACCGTCTCGTACCTCTGAATGTTTGAAGGCTGAGCGCTCTTCAAACCCTTCAGGTCCAAGTCGCTTGAATAGGGGCAGCTGTTGCACCCTAAAATTTGACCAACCGATTTTCCTATCTGACTCAGGGTCTAATTTCATATTCACAGCTCAGATGTATGATTTTTGTGCACAAGCAGGGGATATCAGAGTTTACAGCTTGATTTTTGTCTATCAGATGTGGCAGATCCAGTCCAGATTGCCAGGGTTTTATTTTCGGGAAATTGTGCGCTCCTCGGTGATTTTTCGGTGATTTTAAGGATATTCTGATGCCCGGGGATACCTGTTCGATTCGATCTGGTCTCGTGCGCTTTTATGGGGGTCATTTGTGCATTCATCTGCATTTTTAGGGTTTTTATAGGCTTTTGTGAATTTTTAATAGGCTTTATAAATTTTTCTGGAATTTAAATAGGTTTATAGAATATTTTAATAGCTTAATTCTCTTTTTAGGATTTTATAGATTTTTAAAAAAAAGATTTTTAGAATATAAATAAGATTTTAAATGGTTTTATCTTTTTAGAATAATATAGCTTTTTCTTTTAATAATAGTTTAGAATTTTTCTATAGATTTTAAATAGGTTTAAATGTTTTTAGATAATATAGAAAATAATATAGTTTTTCTTTTATTAATAGATATTAAATAATATTAGATTTTTAATAGAAAATTAGATTGATTTAGAGTTAATTAGACTTTTAATCTTCTTTTAGAGTTTAATTAGGTTTAATTGACTTTTTAGAGTTAATTAGGATTAATTGGTTTTTATAGAGTTAATTAGGGTTAATGTTTTGTTTAGTGGTCATTAGTTTAATCAGGATATTAATCAATTCTTTTTTTGGGTTTTTTATTCATTTTTTCGTCTGGGCCCAAGGGAGGTTTTTTTGTGAGGCCCAATCCTCAATTCAACAATCCAGAAAGTCCAAAGCAGTTCCAGCAAAGCCTGGAAGTTTCCAGAAGTGTCCACGCGTTTCCAGGGTAATAAAAGCTGACACGTGTTGGCCATGCGAAGGCCACACACGTTTTCTCAGAATTCACTCCACGCGTCCACACGTGTCCCTCATTCTCTCTCTCTCTCTGCGCATGCGCGCCATCTGTCCTCCCCACACCATCACCTGAGTTTCACACCGGCGGCCATGCAAAACCGGTGAACCCTCGCCGCCGGCCACCGCCAACAGACTCCGGCCACCGGAATCTGCAAACACCAGGAAATCACCAGATTATCTTCTTCTTCCTCCGATCGTCCCTCCGTCACCTTCCTCTTCTCATCGCCGGAAAATTCAAAGGCGCGCCGGAAAATTCGAAGAATTCCAGAACGCGTTCAATCCAGATCTCCTCCTTCCTTCATCAACTTTCTCCAGAACTTGCTCATACGTTCATCCGTCTCCATTAATTTTTCCAGAACATCCAAACCTTCAACAACCTTCATACGAAGATTTCCAGAAACCCTAAACCTTCATCCTTCATACCAATTTTTCCAGAATCACCCTCAGACATTCAACAATCTTCAAACAAGATTCCCAGAAACGTCAAATCGCGTTCAATCTTCAGCAAACTATCCACCTCTTCAAAGAGCATCAACTAACGTTCGTCGTTCCAGGTTTCTATAGCTTTCTTCCTTAAGCTACTCCATTTGCATGCATCTGTAGACTTAGGATCTTGAGGACTTTTAGTGTAAGAGCTTCCATTTGACAATACTTGTGAAGTTAGGCCATGTTTAGTTGAGAGATTTAGGTGTTTGGGGTTTGTGTGGAGTTGTTTCGTTCAGGGCTTGTTGGATTGTTTGAGGATTCTGGGGGGGGAGTTGCAGAGCGTGAGATAGGGGAAGAAGACGAACGGCTAAGCATTTGATGAACAGTACCAGAAGATTGTGAGGAGATTTGGTTTTGTTCGCTAGGGTTTCATTTGGATAAGGGTGAGAATGTTGGGCTCAGGCCCAAACTTAGTTGCTGCGCATACACCCCCTCAATTGATCATTCCCCCCAGCGTGTGTGAGAGTCTGAGTGGATTGAATTGGGCCTCATGCCCAAAGTGCTATCTGCACCCCCTCGTTGAAGCCCAGTGATGAGAGCAACTAAGTAATTGCTAGTGCTGCACCCCCATAGGTTTTTTCTGATTTGTTTGATTTCAACATCTGGGCCCTGCGCCCAACTGCTATTGGCACTCCCCAATCAGGGCCCAGCTAGATAATAACCTGAGTCCATTGCTGATGGAACCCCCTCCATGTCATTTTCTTTTGTTTTGATTTTTCTTTTATATTTTCATATTAGAAATTCATAATAAATTGTAAATAAATGTTTTTTCAATAATTCTTTTTTCAACCATTTCATGAAAAATGTTAAGAAAATTAAATAAAAATAAAAATGTCGTTTTATTTTTATTTGCTATTTTGTGCATATTTTCCAATTAATTGATTTGTTGTTTAATATTTTCAATGCATGCATATCATTAGAAAATTCATAAAAAATGGTAGAATTAGTCAAATAATTCCGTTCTTTTTTCTGTAGACTCGTGATTCAGTGTAGAGTTTTACAGTATAAAAACATTAGCTCAATCATGCATTTTCATTTTAATTGCATTTGTTCACTGTCATTGATGTTGAATAATTTGGTCTGTGGATATGTCTGTGTTGCTGATTTTAGTTCTTTCATCTGGTATTGAATTTTGTTTTGATTTTTCAGTATGCTGTCCTAGAGCCATGTAGGTCTCCCATTAGATTTTTGATAGATTTTCATAGGCTATTCTGATATGATTTGTCTGAGCCTGAAGATAGGAGAAGTCTTGATGACTTCTGACTTTGAAGTTCAACTGTGGTTGAACTTCAGAGATAGTCTCCTGTGGTTTCTTGGCCTGTGGGTTCTTCTTGAAGGTGGGAGCTGATTGAAGTCCTGTTGGAGCTTGCAGAAATGCATTGGATTGAGGCTTAGTCTAGGAGCTTGTTGTCTGTTTGTGAGGTTCGAGATCCTGAAGTTTGAAGGGAGTTCATGGTACTTTCCTGAGGAAGGCACTATGAATGACTTTCATTCTTTCTTCTCACCTCTTTCGTAAGTATCCAATGATGTCGGAGCCGACTTGTGAGTTTAATTTCTCCTGAGGAGGAATGTAAACTGATCACATGTTGTTGAGCCACATGGGATACGATTCCTAAGTGGAAGCCCCCTAGTACTTTCCTGAGGAAGGTCCTATGGGTCTATTCACTTAGTTCCATTAGCTTATCTAGGATTTCTTAAGTATCCAGTGATGTTGGAGCCAACTTGTGAGTTTAATTTCTCCTGAGGAGGAATGTAAACTGATCACAGTTGTTGAGCCACGTAGGATACGATTCCTAAGTGTCAGCCTCCTAGTACTTTCCTGAGGAAGGTCCTATGAGCATGCACACTTAGTTCCCCTAGTGCATATAGGTATTTCTCAAGTATCCCGTGATGCCGGAGCCTTCATGTGAGTTTAGTTTCTCCTGAGGAGGAATGTAAACTGATCACAGTTGTCGAGCCGCATAGGATATGACTCCTGAGTAGTAACCTCCTGGTACTTTCCTGAGGAAAGCACTATGGGCTTGTCTGCTTAGCTTCCTTTCTCTCTGGTAAGCTTGTTCTGAAGCTTGGAGACTGGGATTGATTCCTCTTGCTTAGGGTTTTGATTAGATTGTTGCTTAGATCTTTGCTTAGGGTGCTGTATAGAGTTTTGTTTGAGAGCTAGGTTAGGAGAGTTGTCTCAGGTTTGTTAGAGGCCCTGCTTAGGGTTAGTCTCTTTGTATTGTTTGACTTGTGTGATATTATGTTGCATTAGATTTAGGTGTTCATCCAGATGGTTCTGAATAGGTGCATCTTAGAAGTAGACTTTGTGTGCATGAGAAGTTGAGGTGGTCCTCCTTCTGCTTGTTTGTTATTGCGTGGCGTTGCTTGTTGGTATTTGGTAGAGTTGAGCTCCCTTGCCTTTGTGGTTTGCGGCCTCTGTGCCTTGTTTGTTTAGTTGTTGCATTCATGCATATTCTCAGTATTCCTTTACGTTGCAATTTCTGGTTTGTAGTTTAGTCCTGTTGCCATGATCCCTTAGGAGCTCTGACTTCTCCGCTGCGGAGTCGTTATGATAGACATTAGGATGGTCAACCAGGTGTGAGAGTAGTAGGTAGATTCCCCTGTTTCTCTGCTATAGTTCTAGGGTTTCCCTTTCCTTTCTGTAGGAGCTTTGGAGTAGCTTGATCCGTAGTTAGCCGAACTACAGCTGCTCTGATTCTTCGTTCCAGACGAAGATATGTAGGCATAGGATGCGATACCCTAGCGAGCACACTAACGACTAACCCTTTGTTCTCTCGCGGCTGTGCGATCGAGACTTCCCCGCTAACGACTAATTGTTATCCCTTTCTCTTGCCCGAGCGCATTTGAGACCAGATCATATTTGTAGGTTCTAGAGCCCTAGAGACCAGTTCGTTTTCTCACTGCTGTGTGAGAGCCCCTGTTTACCCGTAGTTAGCCGAACTACGTTTGCTCTGATCTTTCATTTCAGATGGAAGTACGTAGGCACAGGACGCGATGTCCTGGCGAGCAACCTTTCCCCCGTTTAGACGTAGGAAGTCGAACTACGTTGACTCTGACTTTCCCATTGCACGAGGGAATACGTAGGCCCAGAACACCGTATGTTCTGTCGAGTCCTGTCCTTTTATTTTCTTTTCAGACCAGCCATTAGCGTAGATAGATAACACACCCTTTTACCTATAAACACCAAGCGTGGATCCCATCGAGTACGATGGACGTGAGGGGTGCTAATACCTTCCCCTTGCGTAACCGACTCCCGAATCCAGGTTTTGGTTGCGATGACCATACCTTTTCCCGTCTTTGCGAGGTTTACTTCGAGCGTTTCCTTTCCCGCTCTGAGGGATAAATAACGCACGGTGGCGACTCTCCTGTCAAGCCGGCGCCGATTTTCGCAGTAGCGACACCAATCAGGGAAACAACAATCTCATATATAAAGAAAGCCTATCAAGGCAGTACATAGCATCAGCGAGTACAAGATGAATCAACAGCGTGACCTCAGCCAACAAGCCTGGTGATGGTCAGCGTACAACAATGATCAAAACAAAAGGAATACAAATAGTCAAGTACGGCCACGGGCGCGATACTCTTCTAACAACTCCTTCGTTTCTGGATGATCCGGCAGAGTGAGCAACCCCTCGACGAGTAATTCCCTCTGCACAATGGTGTACTGAAGTCCTTCGACCGAATCTTCCCATGCTCCTTTGCCGAAGCAATCTTCTAGCTTCCGCTGCTTGGACTCAAACGTCAGCTTGTGCTCCTTCAGGTTAGCGAGAGCTTTGTTGAGCTGGCCTTCGGCGGCGTATCTGCGGGCGGTTTCTTCATCAAACCTCTTCTCACTGTCCTTCACCTGGGCTTCCAGCTTGGAGATCTGTAGCATCAACTTATCCTCTCGCTCTTTCCTGGTGGCCAGGGAAGCTTTCCAGTGCTGGTTGAACTTGGATATCCTCCGATATGCTTCGTCCAAGTGCTGCTTCTTCGTAGCCAGTACGTCGTTGACAGCTTTGAAGTCTCGACCCATGCGTTCACGCTCGGCTATCTGCTTAGTCAGGTCTATACCTAGCTGGTTCACCAGCTCTGTCTGCCTTTTGAAAGAATGAACGACTTCGTTCCTCTCGCTTCAGAGCTGAGCCAATTCCTTCTCTAGTTCTTCATTCGCCCGCTTCAATTCATCCCGCTCAGCTAACACCTGATTATGCTGCTGAATGGGCACAGTAGTAGGCTCTTCAATCATTGGAGGGCTTTCTGGCTTGGCATGAGGAAACGGCATCCCTATGGCATCTACTCTGACTCTGATCCAAGTCAAATACGGAGGGTAGGATTGATTGTTGCTTTTTCCCAGCAATGGCTTTCCTCGCTTACTGATACCATTCCACGCGTGCTGAAGCTTGGACAACAGATCCCCTTCTAGAAGACCAGTGAAGTACAGAGATTCCTGTACCTCTTCATTCTTAGGCGGAGCTCTCAAAGCATACGCGAACTATCGGACCAACAAAGACGGATTGTAGTTTATACAGCCCTTCCAGCCTATCAAAGGCACGTTTGGAAACCCGCTGCAGCTGAAGATCACCTCAGTACCCAACCTATCCCTGTCGAACCAATCAATATCCTCTGTAGATAAACTCATCAGACGCTCGGACGACTCAGCTGTGGCTGCAGACGAGGCAAAAGGACCCCTCTTGGGCAGATGGCTATCAAGCCATTTATAAAGCAAGGGTACACAGCATGAGACATTCTTCCCCCTCCTGTTCTCATTTTTATAGTGGATAGAATGGTAGACATCTCCGATCAAGGTAGGGACTGGATTCCTTGAAGCAAAGATGTGAAACGCATCAAAGTCTACAAAATCGGGCATATTGGGGAACATAATGATGCCGTATATGCATAGGGCGAGGATGGCATTGAACGCAACCCAATATCAGTCCTTGGCACACTGCTGAGCCTTTCCCACTAGAAACTGCAAGGAGAACCCCGGAACCTTGTTCCAACTAGTCAACACCAACTCGGAGGCGTCCAGATGAAGTGAAGGAGCTAAACCAGCCAGATCAGGCTCAGCATCCATATGAACAAAAGGCATCTGCCTCTTGATAGGCACCCCTAGCAAATCAGCATACTCTTCCAGCGTGGGTGCAAGAACAAAATCCTGGAAGGTGAAACATCTCAGCGGAGGGTCGTAGAACTGCAGCAGAGCGTGCAACCCATTCATCTCGAATGCAGAAGGTTTACGAACCAAACTGAGCAACCTGCCGTAAGATTTTCTGAACTCATCCCTCACAGAATCATCTGCTAAAGCTATCAAACCAGTCAACTTAACCACATCGGGGGCAGGGAACTTGTAAGCCACGGTCTTCCTCAGAGAACCCATAACAATACAATAGGGGGCAAGAAATCCTGGATCAGGGAAAACGGTACCTGCAACACAGACACACGTTAATGAAATGCAAATGAGTATGCAAACTAATGAAAAATGCAATCATGCAATAAGAGATCCGGGCAACTGCTGTGGAGATTCTGTATTAACAAAACCAAAATCTTGCTCTATCAAGAACAACCACTGCATCTGATAAGAAGGAAACCCTGGTATCGGACCACAAATCTGCTCTGTCAAGAACAACCATCTAATAGGGCCATATACAGAGGATCATGATTCTGCTCTGTCAAGAACAAATGTTTCATAATAAGGACCTCTGATGTAGGACCAAGAAATCTGCTCCGTCAAGAACAAACATGCATCTGCTGATGAGATCTTCAGACCCCGATAAAAAATCTGCTCTATCAAGAACAAACAACATCTGCTGATGAGATCTTCAGACCCCAATCAAAAATCTGCTCTATCAAGAACAAGCAACATCTGCTGATGAGATCTTCAGACCCCAATCAAAAATCTGCTCTATTAAGAACAAACAACATCTGATGATAAGATCCTCTGATCAAAACCTGCTCTATCAAGAACAGACAAGTCTGCAACTGAGAAACCCCGGTACCAACAAAACTGATTCACTGTCAAGAAAACCAGGTGGTCTGAAGGTCAAGGTTTCCTGCAATAAACCCAACCCCGCTCACAGATATGGACTTAAACTGACTCAAGTTCGGCATTCTATGCGTTCATCAGCGTCACAGACATTCAAGAGGGGTGATACGATACCCAGAAGGTGTGGCATCACCAGCTCATGAAGCGGCCTCACTCGGCTGAATCACAAATGATCGGTCCCCAGAGTCGACAATCCACCAAACCAGCAACCGTCTCAACCCAAAGGGTTGAAAGAGAAGCCAACCGGGAGAACCTCGTCTGAGCGTGGATTTCATGAGACACTAGTGCCTGCAAAGCAAGCACGCACCCACTAATTTCCACAACTAATGCTATGGTGCACTCAAGCCTGGGTCTGACTTCTCACTCATCAGAATGCCTCTCCCCACAACAGCATAGATAATCATATTATACTGAAAATAAAATGCGGGAAATAAAGTGCGAGAAGTAAAATGCGATAAATAAACGCAACCCCACAAGTCATCATACAAGCGCTAGGATTGACTCTCGCAGGGAACCGTTGGAGTCGCCAGCAGAGTCGCCAGCTGTCGCTTGCGCGAAAATAAGGTGTCGGCACAACAGAAGAGTCGCCACCTTTCGTTATTTATCCCTCAGAGCGGGAAAGGAAACGATCGGAAAAACCTACCGAAAACGGGTATAAGACAAGGTCGTCGCAACCATTGTCTGGGTTCGGGAGTCGGTTACGCAATGGGAAGGTATTAGAACCCCTCACGTCCGTCGTACTCGACGGGATCCACGCTTGTTGTGATTACTGGACGGGTTGGTGTATCTATCTACCTATCAAGGCTGGCTTAAACAGAAAAGGAAATGACTCGGCAAAGCGTTGCACTTTATGCCTACATATTCTCATCAGAGAACGAGAAATCAGAGTCAACGTAGTTCGACCTACGACGGGTTATGGGGGAAGGTAGCTCGCCAATACATCAGTATTGTGCCTACGTACTCTCAACAGGTATGAGAGATCAGAGCTTACGTAGTTCGGGACACTAAAGTTTTTTTCCTGTCTTTTACGAAAGAAGTGTTTTTTATTGTGTTTGCAATTTCAATCGCACTAGAGACTATGACCTGAGAGTGAATGCGTCGCATGTCACCCAAAGGGTACCATACTAAACATCCAGACTGTGGAAAAGAAACTCTCCCACAATCCTTTCTCAGATAGCTTAAGGCTCGTAACGTACGAAAGAAATCATTCATGATTACAGTATCTTAAACTGTTTTGAGATGAGAAGAGAACAGGCCCAACTAGGAGGGAGACTATCAAGTCCTACTGTTGTCATGCCAAGGATTCATCCTATGGTTGAGGTTTGAACAGGGAACTCCTAGAAGTTGTCATGCATAGGTTTCAACCTAAAGTTCTATCATCAATTCCTTATCAAAGGAAATGAGAGTCCTAAGGGATCATGTCAATGATACACCTAAACAGACAAAGCATCAGCTTAACAGTAAAATGCATGCAATGCAAGTGAGGGAGGAAATGTGTGTGGGGCTTCAGCCTCCACAAGCTCATCTCAACCTCAAGCCAGAATGGATAACAGTAATCATACTGAAATATAAAACAACATGCTATCAAGCAAAACAGTAAACTGCAATCATACAGAAGAAATAAAATCATGCTATCAAGCAAACAAACCACATGGGCAAGGGAGCTGGGCTCTACCGAATACTCGCAAGCAAAGCCATACAGTAACAATACAAGCAGAGGGAGCAACTCAACCTCTAGTGCAATCATGCTCCTATATTCTACTTAGTCTAGATATGAACTTATTCTAATGCATCAAGCAAGTCAAACAAATCACATCAATACAAAAAAGAAAACATAGAAGAAAGCAACTCCTCTCTCAACTCCAAGCTTCAGCTCTTCCAACAGCAACTCAGTCTTCAGACTTCCATCACTCTTGACAAATATCCATTTGCTTTTCCAGGTTTCAACCCTTCAACATAAGTTTCAACTTATCTTCTCCTTTAAGCTTCAGCTTCTTGATCAGTTCCACCTTCAGGCTTCACTGTAACCACAAGTATCAACTTGGCTCCTTCAGGATCTCCAAGCTTCAAAGTAAGTATCAACTTCCTTTGTTCTTCAAGCTTCAGCTCTTCAGAATCAATCTCAGTTGAATCCTCCTCCTAAGTATCAACTTAGTCTTCTCTTCTTGCAAGCTTCAGCTGCTTAGGGTAATCTTCAATCACTTAGAAGTATCAACTTCATCCTTCAGTCTTTAAGTATCTGCAAGGGTCTTCAAGTATCAACTTGCTCTTGTTGCTCTTCAAGCTTCAGCTGGAATGGCAATGCTCAAGGAATCATCCTCTTCTACACTCTTCAATGAAGTCTTCATCTTCTCACTCAAGCTCAACATCTCTCAAGATACTCAAACCAGAGGAAATCACTTAACTGGATAAGCTGTGGTGTTAAACTACTTACTGACCACCAAAGGTGACCTATAAGGGTTCAACATCAAAGGAATGGTTCCCTCAAAAGTTCTACTTCCTAGGTATCATCACTTATCCCTCCAAAGGAGAGAGGTGTATACCATGGAAGGACTTTGAATCATAGGGAGGAATGGAGGTGAAAGATACCATCCATGTTTGAGAAAAAAGTTAACTAGGTCTAAACTCTTCATAATCCCTAACCCTAAAACAATCAACAAAACAAAAAAGATCAAGCTCTAAAGCTCCTCAATGCTCCTTAATGCTACTCCAAGCAATACCAAGCTCTCCAAGCCCACAAAGCAAAGCAAACAAAAATTCAAGCCCACAAGGGCAACACAAATAATCATCAACTACAAAAATCATCTAAAAATAGTATACTACTATATTAAAACCTGATATAATTTCTAGGGGATCCTACATATCTACCCTTAACACCCTTATATGCCCCAATGTCTATCTTGACCTAGAAACCCAAAATTCTAGTGTTATTGTGGACCTATGTTAAGGATTGACCTAATTCTACACAACCTAATGTCATCTAATCAAAACTAATCTAAAATTCATCACAAAATTATGGAATAAATCCAGGGGGGAGCTAAAGTCTTACTCTAACTATCCTAAAAAGAATGGCCTAAAAATACTAAGGGAACTGCCTAAACAAAATTCTACAAAATCATATATCAACATAAAAGAATTAAAAAGCTATTAAAAGAGAAAATATTCAAAGAATACTAAAAATGCATAAAATGCAAGTTCTTTGGTTTGATAATTTTCTAAACATTACCATGAAGTGGGAGAAAAAAATCCCCATGCAAAAATCATTAATTTCCTATTTATTATGATTTTTCAAAGTTTAACATAAAATGGAGAAAATGAAATTAAAATATGAAATGATGTGGTGCAGATAGCAAGCATATCCAGTTCAATTCATCAATGGGCTACAAATGGGGGTGTGGGTGGTCATGCGTGCTAGGCCCAAAACTAATCAGAAAATCAATTAATAAAATGAAAAGAAAAAGAAAAAGGAGCGGTGTATAAAGCAACAAAATATAGTTCAAAACCAAGTGGGCCACGAAGATGGGGTGTTGTTAGCAATCCAGCCCAAAGTCCTTTTAATGAAACGATGCGTTTCATGCTGGTCAGATTTTCCCTCTTCAACTGGAATTAAATCTCAACCGTGAGATCTTGGTCTTAGTCAAGAGTCAGCCCACGATCCAATGGCCACGCGCGTGTCTTCTACCTCCAGCTAGGGTTCCAAGAGAAGCCATGGAAATGCAGAGCTTCAAGCTCCTTCTTCCTCAAACACGAACCTCATCAATTCTTCATGGAAAATTGAAATTCAAAACCCTATCTTGCCCAAAATTTCATCCTGAATCTAACCATGATCTTAAAATCAACTGAATCATCCTAAATTCTCAAACCCGGTCCAAGATCAAAGATATGCTCAATCATCCATCTCAACCATTCTCGCAATTAACTACCTCAGATTAATCACCAACTCACACTGATTGATTCTTGATGTCTAGTTCATTCTATAACTCACCATAGCTCGAGTTCTTGGTTCAAATGAAAATGGTGACACCAACTGAAACTTCACCAATCCTTCTCAAACTTCTCAAAATCCATCTCCTATTGGTCTCTAACAGTTCTAACCTAACAATTCTACCTAAAGATGCATAAATTATGGTGTAGAGGGAATTTTGCAAACCTGGTATTTCTTGATCAACAGATGGTGAAAACCTTCACTTCAAGCCTTGTAATTCTTCAGAAAGTTTCCTTGGATGATGATCTTGCTACTGTTTGCAAAAGATTTGAGGGAGAGTGCTTGAACTTCAGAATTCGATTCTGACTTGCAACCTTGAAAATCCAATTGCCAATTCCTCAATTCACCATGGATTTGCTCTCAAATTGATCTGCACAACTTCACTATGATCAATGGAGTGTGTTTAGATGTAAAGAATGAATGGAAATGGTT
Source organism: Lathyrus sativus (assembly GCA_963859935.3). Lineage (NCBI taxonomy): Eukaryota > Viridiplantae > Streptophyta > Magnoliopsida > Fabales > Fabaceae > Lathyrus > Lathyrus sativus. The sequence goes on along the minus strand of OZ012740.1, from coordinate 275,832,309 downwards.
CAGAATATGGAATTCACTTTCAACTTGCAATGGAGGCAATTGAAATGACCAACTCTCTCTTCTATCAAATCTTACACCAACCTTGCATCTGAGCAAGTCCTATGGGTTATATAGAGTGGTTTAGAATCATCTAGAACCATCTAGAACCTTCCCATGAGAAATTGGAAATCTCATGTCATGATTTTATGAATTCACTTCATATCATGTATCATCTCATGCCATAGTCCTTGTAACCCCCAATTCTGACTTGAAATTCTCCCCATATGAGATATATGATGTGATGAAATGCATAACTAACTTGTACATTGAGTTTCTTTAAGTTTTGCCTTTGTGCCTTAAGATGCAAGCAAGCAATTTCCAAAGCAGCCCCATGATCTAGGCCTCAAATCAAAATTGTGGCTGAACCATTGTTTTTAGAATGTCTTTTAGAGTCAAAAGGACCTATTATATGACATGGTTTGGATGTGTAACTTGGGATTTCAAATTTCCAATTTCAACTTAATTAACTTATGCCTCCATTTTAGGTCATTTTTATCCCTTTTTGATACAAGCCTTTTCAACATCTCATGACCTCCCTACTGGCCTTAAAACATCATTCTAAGCAAGTTTGATGTTGAAGATTTTTCCATTTGAAGCTTGGAAATAGGAGATATGGCCTTATGCTTGAAATGACCTATAATATCCAAATGACCAAAATGCCCTTGACTTGTCAAAGCCATAAGTTGAGTTCTACAAATCCTATCAAGGACTTCTAGTACTCTCTAGAAAGCTAAGAAGATGCTATACAAAATTCATGTTGACCAAGAATTCATAGGAATCATCCTACTAGGGCAAAAGTTGGGTGACTTCCAAGGACCCAGATTCACATATTTCAGATGACCTGTAACTTGTCAAAGTCATAACTTGAGTTCTACAAATCCTATCAAGGACTTATAGTACTCAAATTAAATCTAAGAGAAAGCTCTACAACATTCATGTTGTGGGGAAGATGAGATGACAATCAAATCTTGAGATGAACTGTCTTGAAGATAGGGATCAAACTAGGGGATTTTACACTGTCAAGCCTTAGAAACCCTAGCTTAAAACTTCTCAAACTCCTCAATCATGATGAGTTGGTCTATTAATACTCCTTATAGCATCTCAATGCATCAATTCATGATCACATGGCTCTTGGATTAGGTCTCAACCCTCTCCAAATCATCAGTTGACCTAGGGTTGACCCAGTCAAACCCTAACTCCACCACTCACGGCTGAGTCTTCTGAATTCTTGTACAATGACCTCTCTAGGCTTCATGATGGCTTTCAAGACATCTCATAAGCTTTCTCAAAGCTTCAAGTCCATCCTCATAGCCTCAGAATCATCTGAGGAGCTCCCCACAACTCTCAAGTTATGAGACACACAGCCTTGGCTTCAACCAATCTCTCTGAGGATCTCTTGAGTTCTCTGACAAAGATATCAACCTTTAAACACTTGAATAACCTTCTTGGATAGCTTCATGGTCTCCTATAACTCTTGCTGGGTAATCATACCCCTTGATCTACTGCCCATATATCAATGAGATGCAGATGATGAATGAGATGAACCACAAGCTAGGTAAATAAATGTTGGTCAAATTTTGGGGTGCAACAAGGGTCATTGTGGAGCTCATACAAGTGTTTGTGCTAAGTGTGAAAAGTTACAGTTGAAGGTGTTGCAATTAGGGTTTTCATCTGGTAAATCCTCAGTCAACTGTGCAAGTGAAGGAGATTAAAACTCAATTCAAATTCTCTATGGTCATGGGATGTTGTGTTAAGATATATGAGATATCATTTCAAATTCAATTCATCAAGGGTTAAGTGTGTGAGAAGTTACTAAATTAGGGTTCTCAGGGTAAAATCTCCTATTTAGTACCTGACTTCAAGACCACCTATCTCAAGATACAAGTTTCATCTCAACTTTTTACCAACATGGAACTTGTAGACAATGTTCTTAGCTTTAATTTGAGTACTAGAAGTCCTTGATTGGATTTATAGAACTCAAGTTATAATCTAGACAAGTTACAGGTCATCAGAGGGATGTGATTTTGGTCAACAAAAGTCAGCCAACTTCAAAGCCATTTTTTACCTAGAAGGATGTTTCTCCTCAACTTTTGGCCAACACTAAAGTTGTAGGTCTTGGTCTTAGCTTTCCAAAATGTACTAGAAGTCTTTCATATTATTTGTAGAACTCAAGTTATGAGGTTTACAAGTCAGGGGTATTTTGGGAAAGTAAGATTACAGGTCATAAAATTATAGGTCTATTTCACCAACTTGCACACTTCAAATGGAAATATTTTCAACATGAAACTTGCTCCAAATAGGGCCATTTGCATTACCAAATCATCTTTTGTCATGGTTGGAGCTTGGATTGAAGATTTGGGACTTGAATTTTTCATAAAGGAGGTTTAAAATGAGAAATTGAGAATTAATTTATTTGGAACTTGTTCAAAGCAAACTTATGCATTTTTTTAGTGCAATTGATGTTGTAAATTCAACGCCAAATTCACATTTTCAATTTGAGGTCATGTGGTTAGCCATTTTCATAGTTTCTTCACCATGAAGTAACAAATTAGAAATCTACCATAGGATAAAAAACAAGGGCTAATTCTTGACCCTTTGATTAACCAAAGCCATGTGCAATTGATTTGGAGCAAAATATGAGCATGTGCAGCGGGAAATTCGTATGTTTGGCAAAGTAAAAAGTGAGTGCAAATTGAAATTCCATTCTTCCAAATTAGCCACAATTGGGCCCCCATTTAATCCTAAATCCAACATATAAGTATTCTAGATGAAAATTGGATGAAAAAATTAGGTCATTTCGTGCAAGAGGAGCAAGAACACATTTGAAAAAAAGTGAAGAAACCCAAAATACTAATTCTCAGATTCAAATCATTTCAGGCTAAATTAAGCTCACCTAAAGCTTCCTTGATGATTATGGAGTGATTCTGGATTGTTTCCATTAACCTTCACCATAGTTTCAAGGCCTAGTGGAGGCTCTCCACTAGGTAAACTACCTTTCAAACTTTCTCTCAATACAAGATGCCATTCCTTGCCATTTTTGTTTGTTTTTGATCTGTGAGTTGTATAGATCGTTTCTGTCTATGTCTTGTTTTGGTTGGTGACAATTTTTGTTGATGGCTTGAAATTTGATTGGCTCGGTTTGGACGTTTCATGTGGTTTTAGGCTTAGTTAAGGCTTGATTCATGATCTACACAACATATAGATAATTTCTGGGCAAGTTTGTTTGAGTTTCATGAACTTTGTTATTTTGATCATCAAGCTTTTTGTCCACGATTTGTTTTTATCTTGAGGATTTAGGATAAATGGATGTTGGATTGGGATTCCCCTTGATCTGTAGATGATTTTCCATATAAAATTTGTTGGATTTGGTTTAGTTATGGAGCCTGCGTATTTTTCCGTCGCTGGCACGGTGGGAGACGGCCGGAGAAGACAACAGAATAGTATCTCCGGCCGGTGACTGGTTTTAGGCCTTTTTAGGTGGAGAAGATGATCTCTGGACCGTGCGATGCATGTACTTTTCATGTCAATGGTCTTGATTAAGACCCACGATGCTCATCGTTTGACCGTTCCACACACAACCATATTTGGAAACTCATTAATGTGCTGGCAGCTTCTCATCCCCTTGATGCGCTTACCTCTTGATCGTGCGCTTCACATTGCTTCCCCACCGTACATTTCCATTGACTGATTACATTGGATCATTGTTGGAGTTCTGATTTTTGTTTGATGCGCTTGGGCTTTATTGCTATTCAGAGCCTCCCTCTTGGCCCAGTCCAACGTTTCCAACTGAAAGTATTTGCTATTCACACCACAGGCTTGATTAATTTCTTTTATTTTCTTTTCTTTTTGTTTTATTTTTTCTGTTTCAATTTAATTTATTATAAATAATTCCCCAATTATTAAAATTCCATAAAAATTTGTTTTAAGCTTTTTGACTTGTCTTTTATTGTATGGTATTTTTATTTTATTTTATTTCCAGTTTATTTTCATTTAAAAAAGAATTAATTAGTTGGGGATGTTTTATTTGAATTAAATTGTGGCATTGTTTTCTCTTGATTTTATTTCTAGGTGTCAATTCCTTATTTTTGCATGAAACTTTTTGTGCATTGCATTAACATGAAGGATTTTTGCATATTTTTGTTTCTGTTTTTTTATCAAGTTTTGTTTAAGGTTTTGGTTTGATCTTGTGAACCTTTCTTTTTGCCCTAGTTTAGGGCATGCCTTTTCCATTTCATGTCTACATTGCGTGATTCTCTTTTGCTTATGTGACTTAAGTGTTGACTTGTTTGCTTGATTTTGTGCATCTTCTATCCCTTTTCTCTTTGCATCCTCATATACATGCTTGGTTGAGATGAGCTTGTGGTGGCTACTGCCCCACACATGTTTTCCTCCCACTTTCATTCTATGTGTTCTTACTTGTGCATTTGTGTTTGCATCCTTCATTTGCATTGTCTCCTTTATTACTTCTTCTTCTTTTGTCTTCCTTCCCTTAGGATTTCTAACCTCTCTTGAAGAGAGGTTATGATAGACATTATGGTTCTAAACATGCATGATAACATTAGGTAGCTCCCTTTCAAACTCAACTTTAGGTGCACTTTGCATGACAACTTTTAGGGTTTGGTCTAGTCCCCCCTCTAGTTTGTCCTTTTCTCTTCTCATCTTCAAACAACTTCAATCCACTTAATAAAAGATAATGATTGTTGTACGCTACGAGCCTTAAGCCATTTGATAAATGATGATTGGGTGGTTTCCTCTCAATTATCTAGAATGTTAGTGTATGTCCTTCGAACGATATATGAAGCATTCGCTCCTAGATCATAGTCTTTAGTGTAACATGAGTTACAAACCAAGTTCAAAACACTTCTTCTTAAAAAACACAAAAACACTTCAAAACTTTTTTACCCTTTGGGGTCTTAATCAGGAAAACCTTTTCATAAGCAAGAGTGTTGTTAACTTTCAGTCCTATCGCAAGCGGTAATGCCTAAGTCTCCAATGGTCGAGCTGCATACACCAAACTGGTAGAACTGTCTGTTAACCCTACTCGGGCCTAAAAAACGTTTGAACCAACCTGTGGTCCTTTTAGCCCGAACTACGTTTTCTCTGATCTTTCATACCAGATGAAAGTACGTAAGCACAAGACGCGACGTCTTGGCGAGCAACCTTTCCCCCTTCTTTAGCCGTAGTTGGTCGAACTACGTTGACTCTAACTTTCCCATTGCACGAGGGAGTACGTAGGCACAAAGCGGCGATGCTCTGCCGAGTCAGTTTCTCTTTTCTTTTTCTTTTTGTCCTTAAGCCTTTAGCTAGATAGTATCAACACACCCTTTTAGATAGACAACAACGCATGAATCCCGTCGAGTACGACGGGCGTGAGGGGTGCTAATACCTTCCCCTTGCATAACCGACTCCCGAATCCAGACATGGTTGCGATGACCTTGTCTTTCCCTTTTTCTTTAGGTTTTTGCGATCTTTTCTTTTCCCTCCCTTTGGGATAAATAACGAAAGTGGTGACTCTTCTGTTTTTTCCGCCGGTTGTTTTTCGCAGTAGCGACAGCTGGCGACTCTGCTGGGGAATATGGTTCCCTATGCGAGTCAATCCTAGCGCTTGTGTGTTTATCTTTGGGTGTTGTATATATGTGCTTTATTTACTTTCGCATTTTACTTTCCTGCATTTATTTTCCGCATCATATATCATTTGTGTTGTGCTGTGGGAATGGGAGGTTCTGATGAGTGATAAGCCGGACCTGGGCTTGAGTACAAACATAGTATTAGAAGCGAAAAGTAGTGGTGAACCTGTATGTTAGGCATGCACTAGTTCCCATGAAATTTGCGTTCAGACGAGATTCTCTTTGATGACTTTCTTTCCAGCCCAGTGGGCCATTGAGAGGATTTCAGCCTGACAATAAAGCCTAATTTGTGGACAAAGTCTAATTTGTGGACAAAGTCGTCCATCCTGACGATAAAGCTTCATCTTTCTCCTTCATCTTTTGCACAAGGGATTTCACCTTCTCATCCAATAAGTTGGGACATTCGATATTCTGAACTTTGGTCCCTATTTCCCTCAACAAGCTAACCGTCCTGATAATCTCCTATAAGTGTTATCATCTCTCGATAGTAAGAGTGTTAAAACATTCATGAAGCACTTATTTCTCCTTATGAAAATGGTAGGGAAAATACACCCCCATTCCGACAACACCAATGGTCAAGACAGTTATAGCCTGACGAGTCTTGTGCGCCAGTTCTGCCAAATATTTTTAATGAACAACATCATTTTGCTTGAAAAATACATATAATCCTCCTAAAAAATAGAGTATCAAAACTCCCTGGCTGTTTGAGGTCCAGGACAAGACATAAGAAAAGGAAGAAACACAATCATGCTAAATGTAGTACGAGAACAAGGACCAGGATTTCCTAATCCCTGATCAAGCGACTAATAATGACCAAAAGCTTATTCCTCATGAGTTTCCCCAATAATAGGTCTACTAACAGGGTTCTCTTGATCAACGAATGATGATGAACATATGGTGTTTTGTACCATGACTCAATTTAAAGAATCATGAGCTTCCACTTGAACTGGAACAAGAAGAGTAATAATGACCAGACTAAGAATGGACCATCTATGTATAATTCTCCCATAAGCACATGTGACATCAATGACTATAGGCACGAAGACAGACTTAAGTGTCTTCTTCATATGAAGCATTATGTTATAGTAATTCATCTTATCTACAAATCAAAGGTCTGCTAAATGACAATGAAATTATGGTTATACAGACAACACCGAAAAAGATGAAGTCTCATACATTACTCACCAAAGATAAACTTCTTTTGACCCTTCAACACGACCTCCACTAACAAGCACATCTCTATGAACGCTTTTTCTTCTTCCTTGGCGCCGCTCCCGAAATAACAACACTATGATCATGGCACAAATCTTCAAAGAAGGCTACCAATTTTCTATTCATAAAAATTTATTCTTGACACAAGTTTTCTAGTCTATAGACATAAGATCTAACATCCTCCAAGAAATGGTTATGGTGCTTGAACTAGGAGAACTTTTAAAAACTTGATGAGGCAGCTCATAATTTATGTATAGATACTAGCATAACATAAGCCACCCCAATGATGAGGATAATTAGAAAATACCCATCCTTGAAGTGCTTAATAGTCTCTAAATAGACCTGAAACATTTTAGTATCATGCCTAAGAGATACCGCACCTTGTCCCCATGGGGAATCAGAGTGGAACTTCTTTGGGCTTTAAAAAGGTGGATGAAGAGTGTAAAAGAAGACACACATTTCTTATACTGACATTAGTACATGAATACTTTGATATAAGTCGAGCTCATCAGGTGTACTTGTGAAAGAGTGATTACCTGATGGTTTAAAACGCTCATTTCAATGTTGTTGAAGGGGATGAAAAAACCTATTAAAGAAAACAGACATTGGTGGAAAGGAATGACACACCCATCATACTTACTGCAAATCCTCTTATCCTCCTTGGGAAGAAACACTATACCAGATTGAGTAGGGACCCACTTTAGTAAAAACTTGGTTTAAACCACCTTCACCAACGAAGGTTGAAATGCTGTCCAATGTCTCTTGATTCATCCACACTGCATAATTATCCACTGTAGCTTTATGGGTTCTATTTGAAAGTTGTCCAAGTTGAAAAAGTCTGTCAACACATAAAAGAAACGATGATAAGAAAAAACACAAAGTCAGCACTGAGATAACTTTGCAAAATCTTCTATAACAATAGAATTGACTGAAGTATAAAGTTGTAAGAACTAAAAGGCATAACCCTCCTCTACAGAAATCCTAATAAAGAAAGAAAGTGCAAAGAGAAAATAAAGATAAGACTTTGAAGTTACCATCAAAGATGAACTCAATAACCCAATTACTAGATGCTCTACCTAAATAGATGGAACAATCATGAAGTAGTAAAAATGGAGGAGATTGACAAAAATTGTAGAAGTGAGAAAAGATCTTTCAAAATGTCACATATGGAAAAAAAGAAGGTTATGATAACCATAGGACTCCTTATATATTTCCCAGGAAAGGCGAACAATGTGATCCTCGACATTGAGAAGTACAAACCATATCACCTATAATTAAGATTTCAATTTACATTTTTAAAAAAGCACTCAAAAGCGGTATTACTAGAAAGAATCATTACCGTCAAATGTAGGGACACATGTTAAGACATACATACAAAATATTACTAATCATTAGTAAATAATTTAATGTACTTCCCCCCCAAAGAAATTAACACCCATAAAAATCCTTACTCTTTGACGTAAGAACAAGGGCTTAGGTGTAAACTATGTTGGGTCCTCTATAAGGCCCAAGAAGAAGGTCTAATAATAAATGTAAAAATGGAAGCCACACTAAACGTATAACTCTCATATATGCCAAGACCATGTGATCATGTTTTCCATTATATATATCCCATTGTTGATATCTTATTTAACAACCATCTACATAAGGTTTAATATCACATGCATGGAGGTTCTAACTACACATACTATATAAAGATCAGATCGCGTCATTTTAGGTATTTAATGCGTTCTCACTCTCATACTACTTTTTATTTAGTAAGTCACTTAGATGTTGGACTGGTAACTGTCACACCCTAATTTTTGACCTTAAGATCCCACCTTTTTGTGCATTTTTTTCCTGCACATTATCTTGTTACTTTGGTGTGCGTCTTTTCACGTATCTTTCGTGCTTTACCACTAATGAGTTCATGCAGGAATTTGGACTTTGTGCAGGGAGTAATATTTGTCTTCTTCCGATCAGGATACTATTGACAATGGGACATGGTTATGAACTATTATTCTTTAAGGGAATGGCTATTGTTAAGGTTTTATCTCAATATTAGCAACTGTGGTTTAAATACCTGATCATGGTACAACCATCGCTCAGGCATCCCCATCCGAAGGTGTAGTTATCATATTAAGTTTGTTGCTGGAACATGTTACTATTTTCTTTAAATTATTCAGGCCCAGAGCAATCGTCGTTTCCAGTGTTACTTTAGTTTTCAAATTGTGCACTACCTATTCAAGTACATGTATCGAAGAAGTCAAACAACAACACTATACCATTGCACTTGGGCGTCAATCATTTTCAAAGTTTTTCCTATCATTACTATGATCATCGAAATATACAAGAGGATATGGATTTAAGTTTGAAGTTCAAATTCCCACTGTTGGGTGTACAGACTATTAAGCATGATAATTAGATATAGCTGCGGAATGTGACCATCTGAGATCCAGGATACAAAGCTACAATCCGTTGTTTGTTTTTAGGAAAAGGAAAACTCGGAGCTTAGTGAAGGTCATTTGATATTCCTCACAAACATTGGTCAAAGCTGGGATGACCTTTGAATTACAAGAGTAAATGAAGTTAATTACAAGTTGTTGGGCACATTACGTTACATGTTGAACAAAATGATAAAATTAAAAGAAGTTTCTAATGAGCAGCATGTTTCTCTTTATGGACCAGAGGGCCCCTACGCTTCTCTTCATCTATGGGACACACCATCTTGCTCCTAGCACCAGTTTTCTTTGCACCTCAGCTCCATAAGAGAATCGCACGCGACATTACTCCACCACCCAAAGTTCAACCACTACAAAAGACAAGAAGTTCATCAGTAAAACCCATTACCCTTATGCTACTGTGAATGGATTCATATGTCAGAGTTCATGGATGATAAGGCCCTCTGCATTGACCAATAGCAGCCTTAACCTTTTAAAATCACCTACAGTAACAGAGAAGCTCAGAGAGAAATGAGCCACTGTTTTGGAAGCATCTTGGCCAATCACTTGTGACAAACAAAAAAACAAATCAATTGGAACACAAGGCAGAAGACTCACATCCAGGCATTAACATACATTTACACGTTAATGATGGTCATGGAAGCAAGTTCAAAGTAACCTTCAAAACTGCAATTAAGCGACAATGATGAACGGTTCGGACTGCACTGCACCGGGAATATCTTCACCTGCAGATTGACACAACAAATCCATTTAACCCACAAAGCAGTTGTACAAATTGCACGGTAACAGGATGAGGAAAATATAGATAACCATCATGATATTACAAGCGAAATTACCTCAGAATGGCACTTTAGCCGTCATCAGGATGCCACTGATCCTCATAAGCTGGAAACTAGTCACTGCTGCACTTGTCTTAAAATCAAGGTTATGTTTCAGGCCCAATCAACATTTTCCTCCCTCTACCAAATTCACACGCGTTGAGGATACCACAACTAATCAGACACCAACATGGGTTACTGTTTTTGTTTGCACTATTTTCATCTTGATTGGAATGCGGCTGGGAGGAAGACAGAAGAGGGCTTTGCTTGAAGCTTTGGAAAAGATTTTTGTCGGAAGATGCTACCTCTGTCCGATGCAGGGAAGCGCGGCCTCATTTACTCCCTGCTTCAGAATGCTTTTCAAATAACATATATCTTGTGGACTTGGTACTTTTTGGGCGGAAAATTGTTTCCATGCAACATCAAAGAATTTCTCCAATTGGTAGCTCCGTTTCTTTTTTAGTCTACTCCAATACTGCAATCCAAATGAGAATTGAAGACTTCCGTTAATACTATCTTCCAAACAAATAATAATTTTGAAGGAGAACAAGGAGCATTCAAATAACTTAACTTTTGGTATCTCCTATCAGTCTTATCGAAGCAACCGCCAGCCTTCTCCCATTCCGTTGAAGATACGTAAACCTGCTGTAGATAAACATCATCTTTTTAAAAAAAAAACATCTCCCAAGCCATGTTAAATCCAAAATAGATGCAATTCTATCGCTACAAGGGTGCGTTAACAACGGGCAGATTGGTGTGCTTGAAGATACTAGAAATCATACCCTTCATGGCGTATTACACGTGCAAAGTTGTTTTAAGGGTCACCGAGTTCGTCATTGCTCAAGAAGGCAAAGCAAATATTTCCTTTGATTTCTCGAACAACAGCAAGACAGCGGTAGCATTTTCAAATCCCCCTTCGGTTCGGATTTTTGTGTTCATCATTACCGGATGTGAATCTTTCTCGACCTGCATTTCAACAACAAGACTTGATTTAGAACACGCTCTTGAGTGTTGTTAAAGATAAAGGAATTTAAAGCGTACCCGAACAAACAATTTACCGTATCATCATTTCGGGTTGACCAGGCTTATTTCAAGTCCTGCTTATTTTCATAGCAGAGTCTCCAAAAAGCCGCAAGAAAGATCAACATCTTCATATGCTACAACAACATCTGGACCCGGAGTTGTATCATGGATTTTTCAGAACTCCGCGGCAAATGGAGTTTATTCTAATCCAACCTACCAGTATGATCGGTATCCACAGCCACCTGAAAAACATTCAAGAAAGGTCAAAATGTATCATCAGTTGTCGGTAATACGTCAAATTTGGGAACAACTAATACACCGCAAGATCACAATGCATACACATCATATGCGAATTCTTCTAATCCATATAGGTATAACAGCAGTACGGAATACTCAGGCTACTATAACAGATATCAACAGCAACAATTTCCACATGAGCAGCAACTGCTGCAACTTCATCATACCGGAGGTTTCGTCATGCCGCCACCAGGGTACCTGCAAGTTACCGTTATTCAGTAGATCATCTGTAACCAAAATAAGTTGTTGAATTCTAAAATATAAGCACACCAAGACTTTGGATTTTAATACCTTTTCGGATTATATGAAAACGCAAAGAAGCATCAACATTACGCCATAGATTGGGGATGATATCGTATGGGCCGTACGGGCAATTAGTGAAACACTTAAGCAAAATCAATCTTCTGAGAGAAGCGAGTTATCAAGATATGGAGTTAATGATGAAATAGAATCCACACCTAATAGAGGAGGAATTATGATTACGAAAACAGAACAAGGATCATTTTTCATTGAAACTAGGATTTAATTTCTAGGTTGAGAGCTAGAAAGAACTCATCTTTCTTTCCCGTTAGGTTTCAATTCGCCAAAAGAAGAAGATTCGCCGACATGATCCAACACGTCATAATTACCATTCATGTTGTCTTCTGCAAAATCAAAATAATTCATTAGTTTCCGAAACTAATCAAGACAGTTCTACATGAAATTGGAAAGAGTATTAATGGAAAATCACGAAATTGATTAGGAGAAAGGGTCATGAAGCTATAAAAGAGGAACCATTGTCAAAAGGGAGGACATCAGGAGCGAAATCCACAACAGTTCACAAAAAAACCCCAAATCTTGAAACCCTAAGCTGCGTAAATCAAAAAGATAGGAACTTATCTCTTGAGGTCCGCCGCTATTAGCTTCAACGCGTTCCATCGTGAAACCCTTGTCCCTGGAGAACACCACAATCACCGCCACGATAACCTTCACGTCTCCGCCCATTGAATCCGTGCCGCCGACTCCATCGAACCCCTCTGAGTATATTTCGGTGAGGATTAATTTGTTAAATGCAATGTTTTCTTTTTTATTCATGTTGTTTCCCAGTTTCAGATTTATAGAAAGGAGACGGAGAGGTTAGAAATCGAAGCGAGAAATCGAGAAGAGGCGAGGAAGAAGTTCAAAGCGATTGAGAAGGATTAAGAGGAAGAAGAAAGAAAGAACGAGGAAGAAGAAAGAAAGAACGAGAAGAGAGATCGAGAAGAAGAAGTTGAGAAAGGGAGCAGACGAAGAACGGTGGGGGGAGAAAAAGAAAAGGGATCTTAGGGTTTTTGTTTCTATTTTTTTTAATTTTTTATATTGTAATCTTGTGCACACACATACACGGTATCACCATGCACCATCACAATCACAATCACGTGATTCACATCACGCGACCCTCACATGCGTTCCACCGTAAGCCCTATACCCGCGTCACACCGTATCTTCCGCCCACTTAACCTTTAATTCCCTTAATCCTGTTTCTTAACTGTTAATCCCATTTAACCGTTCAATTACCCCTCTTAATCAACACTTAATCAGTTTTTTAAAATAAATCAACCTTTTATTAAAAATTAACTTTTATTTTATTTATTAATTATTTTTTTAATTAGATCTTTTCTCTAATCTTTTTTTTATTTAAAATAAACTAACGAATCTTCTTCTAAGTAAACAATATGATTTTTTTAAAATTAACTTTTCAAGAATAATAATAAACTTTTTTAGCTAAACATTAACTCCTAGCTTTTATGATAATCAAGAGTTTTTTTAACCTTTATATAAAAAAAAAAAACATTTTATAATTAATAAATAATAAAATATTCCATGACAATCTATTTAATTTATTTATCAATAAGAATAACCTTTTATAAATAAATAAAACCTATTTAACTAAATCTATTTTATAATTTAAAGAAAAAACCACTCTTATTTAAGAAATCTTTTCCTTAAAACTAGGAACTAAATCAACTCTATTTAATCCACCCCTTTTTTCAATTAATTCAATAATATAATTTATCCATTAATTTATTTCTCTTAAGAACCTTTAATATAAATCTTGTTCATTATTCTTAACTAAAAATTTTCTTTTCCTAAATTAATTGGTATTAACAAGACTATTCAAAAAACCATATATTAATAAAAATCCACCTCATGATAATCTATAAATATAATCTTTTATAATAATGTAAACTTTTTTTTATGTAACAAGAAATCACTTCCATAAGTTAAATAGTGTATATCTCTCTTGTTAATGATAACTAAACCTTTTAATATTAGAAATCTGTTTTCTTAATTAAATTAACTTCTATATGATGATAACTCTTTTTAAAACAAATAATACAACTTTCCCATCAATTAATTCAACTCCTTCGCTTAAAATCAATCAACAACGTAAACATACAACCTAATCGTGCACACTCACATTCACGACACACTCACTTTCACGTACACTTAGCGCTTTCATGCGTGTATTGTGTACTTTCCCTTGCAGTTTATCTTACGGTAATTTAATATTTCTGTATTTACATCACCGTCAGTTTACATTCCCGCATCGCATTCCGTCCAAAGGAAAAACCTACACATGATTCAACACTCGTGTGTAGTGCATTTACATTTGCATCATTACCCCCTTGATCCTTGATCTCGTTCAAGTCGATCTCTAGGATAGTTCCTACCCCATATGAGGACCCTGTCTTTTATCTTTACAACATAGAAAAACAATCAACACAAATCAAACAATATTCAAGCATTCAACAATCAATTCAAACGACAAATATTCAAACAATAGAGAAAGATGCCAAATCATCTTAAGGGATATAGAATCTCCACCCCACAACAATACAATCAAGCCGTAGGGACTTTGCCTTAAGAGAAATAAAGGCATACTCGTCAAACAATCCGAGTACTTAAGCCCTTTTCTTAAGACGATGCAAAGACTATTTTCCTACAACCTGTGGCGGTTAAATCTCCCTTAAAATGAAGACACATCTCTTCTCCTAAAATCAATCAAACAACTACCCTAAACCCGTAGGAACTTTGACCACAGTCAAATAACTCCTCAAACCCTTTAGGGGAACTACAGATACTCTGATTCCACTCCCGTAAGGATATGTAGGCATAAGATGCGATATCTTATCGAGTATACTTAAAAATAAACCCCTAGGTCTTTAAACCTTAAGCAGATAAACACTTAGTAATAAACAAATATAAAACAAGAGGTTCCTGTAGAGTACTACAGAAACTTAGGATGCTAGTACCTTCCCTAAGTTTAACCAACCCCCGAACCTATAACTCTCTTAACCTTGCATTTGTATTGCATTGTGGGTATTTCGATCTTTATCCCTTCCTTTGGACAAATCAAAGTTCGGTTGCAAAATGAATTAAAGATTCAAACTAATCAATAGTTTGGTATCCGATTTTCACCGCGACAGTAACCTTGCAGGTCCCCCTTCTCTGTTGTATCATAAGCTTGAAATCAACAATAACAAATTTAGAAACTAGCTTAATATATTTTTGCAACTTGTAGAATTGATTTATCTATTTACTCAAAAATAAATCATGGTTATGGTTAAGTAAGTTGAATCCACCTTCTTTTACAATATCAATCAACATTTTATTCATTGAATTGATTTTCATTAATCTTTTTTAAATATTTTTTTAAAGAATTATCTGTTTAAAGTAAAATAACTATTTTTTTTTAAATACATAACTCAGAAATGGTTATAACCATGTGTTTTGTTTCGGTCAAATGCCTAAGGACTTGATGTTTCACGCTAACTAAAGGTCCAATAACACAAGGCCCATTTATCCAACCTGCTTTATTTGGCCCAAGGTATAAATACCTTCACAAAGGGTTTTCAGGTACACAGTCTCTAATCTCCACTTTCACTACCATTATCATAAACCCAAACTGACTTGGGCGTTAGAGTGCTAGCCATGTATTTGCACCCTTGATCTGTTGTATCGGAGAGTAACAACGTCAATTCAAGATCAACGCTTGTAGTTCAAGAAGCATATTAATCACAACCTTCAATCCACGATGCCTCATCACTGTAGTGCTTAGAAAACCTTATTCTGCCGTGATTTCCACAATCTTATCCATTTATGGTTCGGAAACAAAAGAATGGCACGGTTTATGAGAATCGACTTCTGATTCCTGTGATTTCCACTATTTCAAATTTGATTCTCAGATCTGAAATCCAAAAGTTTTATGATGAAGGATTTGAAGTCTCAAGAAGTCAAAATCTCAGATATACGATGTGTGAATCCATCAAACTCCTATCTGTTGCACCCTAAAATTTGACCAACCGATTCTCCTATCTGACTCATGGTTTAAATTCATATTCGCAGCTCAGATGTATGATTTTTGTGCACAAGCAAGGGATATCAGAGTTTACAGCTTGATTTTTGTCTATCAGATATGGCAGATCCAGTCCAGATCATCGGGGTTTTATTTTCGGGAAATTGTGCGCTCCTCGGTGATTTTTCAGTAATTTTGGGGATATTCTGATGCCCGGGGATCTCTGTTCGATTCGATCTGGTCTCGTGTGCGCTTTTATGACGGTCATGTGCATTCATCTGCATTTTTAGGGTTTTATAGATTTTTGTGAATTTTTAACAGGCTTTATAGATTTTTCTGGAATTTAAATAGGGTTTTTTTTGAATATTTTAATGGTTTAATTCTCTTTTTAGGATTTTATAAGAATTTTTAAATCATTTCTAGGAATTTTGTATAGATTTTTAAATGGGTTTAATTGTTTTTTAGACAATATAGAAAATAATATAGTTTTTCTTTTATTAATAGATATTAAATAAAATTAGATTGATTTAGAGTTAATTAGATCTTAACTAGATTTTTTAGGTTTAATTAGGATAATATAGAATTAATTAGACTTTTAATCATTTTTTAGAGTTTAATTAGGATTAATTGAATTTTTAGAGTTAATTAGAGGTTAATTGATTTTTTAGGGTTAACTAGTATAATACAGAATTAATTAGGTTTTAATGACTTTTTAGAGTTTAATTAGGTTAATCATGTTTTAGATTTAATTAGATTGATTTAGAGTTAATTAGACTTTTAATAATTGATTAGAGTTAATTAGGTTTAGTTAACTGTTTTTTTATTCAGTTTTTTTGTACAGTTTTATTCATTTTCGGAATGGGCCCAGGGGTGCTCTTTTGAGGCCCAATTTTCATTATTGGCAATTCAGAAAAGTCCAGCAAAATGATCCAGTCAGTCAAAATGCTCCCAGCGCACACCAGAAATTTCTGGAAAGTTCTAGCATCTTCAGGGATATAAATAGCATGACACGTGTTGCTTAGAAACGGCCCCACGCGTTTCTCAATCCCCACGCCACCACAGCCATTCTGATTCCCCAGACGCTCACACGTGTTGGCCAACTGTCCTCCACTCTCTCTCCCTCAGCGCATGCTCGCCACTTGGCGCCCCCACACCATCGCCTGAGTTTCACACCGGCGGCCATGCATCAGCCGTAATTTCCCGCCGCCGGCCACCGTCCAATTCCGGCCACCACCTGAACATCCAAATTTCCAGAAATCCTCAGATCTTCTTCTTCCTCCCCAGATCTCCTCCGTCACCTTCATCTTCTCCTCGCCGGAAAGATCAACCCTCACCGGAATCATCAACCTTCATCCACGTTTTCCAGAATCCGCTCATACCTTCATCCATCTTCAAGCGACTTTTCCAGAAATCATCTCAGATCTTCATCATCCATCAAGATTTTTTCCAGAATCAACTTCATACTCCATCAAGATTTTTCCAGAATCAACTTCATACTCCATCGAAGATCTCCAGAATCCACTCAGACATCCAACAATCTTCGAACAAGGTTCCCAGAAACGTCAAATCACGTTCAATCTTCAAGCAAGATTCCCCAGAAAACATCATCTGCGTTCGATCTTCAAGTAACAAACCCAGGAACTTCAAACCACGATCAATCCTCAAGCAATATCTCCAGAAATCATCCTAAGGCGTTCATCCTTCTTAAGCATATTTCCAGAAGCTTCGAACCGCGTCCAATCTTCAAGCAAATTTTCCCAGAACGTCATCTTCAAGAGCCATCTTTCAAGTTCATCTTCGCTCCATCTTCGTACGCGCCTTGGATCTTCGTTGAAGGGACTTCATTCTCCAATACGATCCAGTTCGCTCAAATATCTCCAGGTATGCTTGCTAAAACTCCTCGCATGTTCTTCTTCAGATTAAATTGTGCCTTCAACGATTAGGGTTTAACTGATTAATTGATTTAGTGAATAGTTGAGTTAGATCTTGAGTAGTGATTTCGTGTGAGGGATTGAAGTGTTTGGGTGAGGATTTGCTTAGTTTAGGGTTTGTTTGATTGGGTTGCAGAGAAGAGAGAGCGTGAGGGAGAGGATGAAGACGAGCAGAAGCGGCTAGGGTTAGGGAGTGAACAGTACCAGAGTATTTGGGGGATGATTTTGGTTTTGTCTAACTGTAATTGGATTAGGGTTTGGACCCTGGGCTTAAGCCCAAAAACGTGTTTCTGAACGCTACTTCCCAAACTGCTTCCCCACCCCTCTGTTTGAGAGACCTGAGTGGATTGAATTGGGCCTTAGGCCCCAATCTGCTAATGACACCCCCCTGGGCGCAGGCCCAGTAAATAATAACTGAAATAAGCTGCTCATAGCACCCCCCAGGTTTTTTTTTCATTTTCAGAGTTTACTAATTGTTTGAGGAATTTGGGCCCTGCGCCTCATGCTGTTGGCACCCCCCAATCAGGGCCCAATGTGGATAAATAACTAGAATATGCTTGCTGTTTAAACCCCCTCCATGTCATTTTCTTTCAATTTCTTTTATATTTTCATACATGTAAATAATTCATAATAAAATGTAAATAAATAATTGTTTTTCTTAATAATTCTTTACCATCTCATGAAAATGTTAGGAAAATTAAATAAGAATAAAAAGGGCATTTTATTTTCGTTTGTTATTTTTGTGTGTTTTCCATTTTAATTGATGTTTTTAATATTTTCAATGCATGCATATCATTAGAAAATTCATAAAAAATGGTAGATTTAGTCAAATAATTCCGTTCTTTTTTCTGTAGACTCGTAATTCAGTGTAGAATTTTATAATACAAAAATATTAGCTTAATCATGCATTTTCATTTTAATTGCATTTGTTCACTGATTCGATGTTGAATAAATTGGTCTGTGGATATGTCTGTGTTGCTGATTTTAGTTCTTTCATCTGGTGTTGAATTTTGTTCTGATTTTTCAGTATGTTGTCCTAGAGCCATGTAGGTTTCCCATAGATTTTTGATAGATTTTTGTAGAGTGTCCTGATGTGATTTGTCTGAGCTTGAAGATAGGAGAAGTCTTGATGACTTCTGACTTTGAAGTTCAACTGTGGTTAAACTTCAGAGATAGTCTCCTGTGGTTTGTTGGCTTGTGGGTTCTTCTTGAAGGTGGGAGCTGATTGAAGTCCTGTTGGAGCTTGCAGAGTTGCATTGGATTGAGGCTTAGTCTAGGAGCTTGTTGTCTGTTTGTGAGGTTCGAGATCCTGAAGTTTGAAGGGAGTTTATGGTACTTTCCTGAGGAAGGCACTATGAATGACTTTCATCCTTTCTTCTCACCTCTTTCGTAAGTATCCAATGATGTCGGAGCCGACTTGTGAGTTTAATTTCTCCTGAGGAGAAATGTAAACTGATCACATGTTGTTGAGCCACATGGGATACGATTCCTAAGTGGAAGCCCCTTAGTATTTTCCTGAGGAAGGTCCTATGGGTCTATTCACTTAGTTCCACTAGTTTGTCTAGGATTTCTTAAGTATCCAGTGATGTTGGAGCCAACTTGTGAGTTTAATTTCTCCTGAGGAGGAATGTAAACTGATCACAGTTGTTGAGCCACGTAGGATACAATTCCTAAGTGTCAGCCTCCTAGTACTTTCCTGAGGAAGGTCCTATGAGTCTGTTCACTTAGTTCCCCTAGTGCATATAGGTATTTCTCAAGTATCCCGTGATGCCGGAGCCTTCATGTGAGTTTAATTTCTCCTGAGGAGGAATGTAAACTGATCACAGTTGTCGAGCCGCATAGGATATGACTCCTGAGTAGTAACCTCCTGGTACTTTCCTGAGGAAGGCACTATGAGCTTGTCTACTTAGCTTCCTTTCTCTGGTAAGCTTATTCTGAAGCTTAGAGACTGGGATTGATTCCTCTTGCCTAAGGTTTTGATTAGAGTTGTTGCTTAGATCTTTGCTTAAGGTGTTGTATAGAGTTCTGTTTAGATCAAGAGTTGTTTCAGGTTTGTTAGATGCCCTGCTCAGGGTTGGTCTCTTTGTATTGTTTGACTTGCGTGATGTTATGTTGCATTAGACTTAGGTGTTCATCTAGATAGTTCTGAATAAGTGCATCTTAGAAGTAGACTTTGTGTGCATGAGAAGTTGAGGTGGTCCTCCTTCTGCTTGTTTGTTATTGCGTGGCTTTGCTTGTTGGTATTCGGTAGAGCTGAGCTCCCTTACCTCTGTGGTTTGCGGCCTTCGCGCCTTGTTTGTTTAGTTGTTGCATTCATGCATATTTTCAGTATTCCTTTACGTTGCAATTTCTTGTTTGTAGTTTAATCCTGTTGCCATGATCCCTTAGGAGCTCTGACTTCTCCGCTGCGGAGTTGTTATGATGGACAATAGGATGATCAACCAGGTGTGATAGCAGTAAGTAGATTCCCCTGTTTCTCAGCTATAGTTCTAGGGTTTCCCTTTCCTTTCCGTAGGAGCTTTTGAGTAGCTTGATCCGTAGTTAGCTGAACTACAGCTGCTCTGATTCTTCGTTCCAGACGAAGATATGTAGGCATAGGATGCGATATCCTAGCGAGCACACTAACGACTAACCTTTAGTTCTCTCGCGGCTGTGCGATCGAGACTTTCCCGCTAACGACTAATTGTTACCCCTTTCTCTTGCCCGAGCGCATTTGAGACCAGATCGTATTTGTAGGTTCCCGAGCCTTAGAGACCAGTTTGTTTTCTCACTGCTGTGTGAGAGCCCCTGTTTACCCGTAGTTAGCCGAACTACGTTTGCTCTGATCTTTCATTTCAGATGGAAGTACGTAGGCACAGGACGCGATGTCCTGGCGAGCAACCTTTTCCCCGTTTAGACGTAGGAAGTCGAACTACGTTGACTCTGACTTTCCCATTGCACGAGGGAATACGTAGGCCCAGAACACCGTATGTTCTGTCGAGTCCTGTCCTTTTATTTTCTTTTCAGACCAGCCATTAGCGTAGATAGATAACACACCCTTTTACCTATAAACACCAAGCGTGGATCCCATCGAGTACGATGGACGTGAGGGGTGCTAATACCTTCCCCTTGCGTAACCGACTCCCGAATCCAGGTTTTGGTTGCGATGACCATACCTTTTTCCCGTCTTTGCGAGGTTTACTTCGAGCGTTTCCTTTCCCGCTCTGAGGGATAAATAACGCACGGTGGCGACTCTCCTGTCAAGCCGGCGCCGATTTTCGCAGTAGCGACAGCTGGCGACTCTGCTGGGGATGTCTGGCATCTAGGGACTTTTCCCATCCCTTATGCTGGGACCGTTTCCCATCCCCTACGCGAGTCAATCCTAGCGCTTGGGTGTTTATTTGGTTGGGTGTTGTGCATATTGTGTTTTACTTTTCTGCACTTTACTTTTCTGTACCTTTACCTTTCCGCATTTATTTTCCAGCATTATATTATTATGATTATTGCTGTGGGCAAAGGGAGGTTACTGTGAGTGAGAAGCCGGACCTGGGCTTGAGTACACACCTCGATATAGTTGCGGAGAAGTAGTAGACGAACCTGTCTGCTGAGCAGGCACAGTTCCCTACGAAAATCTGCGCTCAGACGAGATTCTTGCAGAGGTGCTCCTTTCCGGTCCTGAGGATCTGAGGGGAGTCCAGACGTGAGGGTTGTCGACTCTGGGGACCGATCATTTGGAAGTCAGCTAAGTGAGGCCTCTTCATGACTTGATGATGCCACTCCTTCTGGGAATCGTATCGTCACTCATGAAAGTCTGTGACGCTGACGACCGCATAGGATGCCGTACCTTTGTCCGTGGATTAGGTCTATCCTACCTGTGAGAGGGACTGGGTTATTGCAGGAAAACTGGCCTTCAGAAACCATGATGCAGTATCTTTATCAGATGGTGTTCTTGATTCATCTCCAGGTGTGTTGTCTGGGTCAGATGGGTTTCTTATCTGAGGTTGAGGCTATTATCAGATGGTATTCTCGTCAGATACAGAGGTTCAGATGGTTTTCTTACCAGGGGATTGATATTTTGAGTATCAAATGGTAGTTAGTGGCATGAGATTCTGGTGACCGTGTTGGTTTTCTGTTCTTGATCACAGAGATATTCCTCTTCAGGCTACAACATAGCCCCTATGTTCGCAGATTGCATTATTTATCATATTGCATCATTGCATTAACATCTGCATTCAACTAACGTGTGTGTATTGCAGGTACATATTTTCCCTTCCAGTTCTGGTGTTTGTTCCTAGCAAGACATGGAAAACCTGAAGAGAGTATTGCCCTATAAGTTTCCGTCGCCGAATATCAGTCTGTTGTTAGAGTTGATTGCTATTGCTAAGAAGAGAGGAATGGGTGACTTCAGAAAGAGATATGGGAGGATTCTGACCTACGTTTATCAGCCATCTGTCTACGAGACCAGCGGCATCTATACTCTGTTACAGTTTTACGACGCGGAGCTCAGGTGTTTTGTATTTCCCGACTTCGTTTTGGCTCCTACCCTGGAGGAGTACTCTGCACTTCTGGATATACCGATCCGTGAGCAGATGCCTTTTTATCGTACGGACGCTGAGCCTAAGCTGGCTGAGCTTTCTGCCATCCTGTGCTTGAAAGAGTCTGAGTTGTCTGGGAAGATGATCAGAAGAGGAGACGTATGGGGATTTCCATTGGATGTCTTAGTGGAGAAGGCTCGAGAGTATGCCCAGAAGGGTAACTGGGGTGTTTTTGACGTCATTCTTGCTGTATGTGTGTATGGCATCGTGTTGTTCCCGAACATTCCTGATTTTGTTGATTCTGATGCCTTCTATATTTTGGCTGCGGGAAATCCAGTTCCTACTTTGCTGGGGGATATCCATCATTCAACCCACTACCAGAATGAAAAGCGGCGAGGAAGGAATGTGTCTTGCTGTGTACCTCTCCTATGCAGGTGGTTCACCAGTCATATGCCTAAGTCAGGTCCTTTTGTCACATCTATCAATTCTCTAGGATGGCCCGAGCGCTTAATGGGATTAACTGCTGAGAGCGTGGTATGGACCAATAAAGAGGTATTTGGAGCTGAAGTCATACTCAAAGGCGAAGGATTCCCGAATGTTCCGTTAATAGGGAGGAAAGGTTGTGTCAACTATAACCCTTCCTTATTGATTAAGCAATTTGGGTACATACCTCAAGGAGCGCCAAAGCCCGAGGAGATACAGGAATCTCTGTATCTCACCGGGGCAATTGGGAAAGAGATGCTGACCAAACTTGAGAAAGCCTGGAAAAACTTGCACAAGAGAGGGAAGCTTTCAGGTAGCAGAGGGGATACTCGAGGTCCTAGCCCATATGTAGAATGGATTCGTGAGCGAGCTGTGAAGTTCCTTATGCCGTATCCAGCAGTTCAGCCATTGCACCCTCCTCCGGTAGAAGAGCCTACCACTGTGGACATTCAGGTTTACAAGCAGCTGATGGCGGAGAAAGAAGAGCTAGCGAGGGCTAAAGAGGCTTTAGAGCAGGAGAATGCCCAGCTTCGGCATGAAAAGATTGAAACAGGATATATTTCTAAGCAACAGGCTGAAACTCTGAAACATCTGAAGACTACGCTATTAGAATTGACTGAAACCAAGAAGCGTCTGGAGTTAGATGTCGACTCAGTTAGTAGTGTGTTGGCCACCAAGAAGCAAGAGCTGGAAAGGGCCTACACAAAGCTAGCCAAGTTCAGAGAACACTGGGATCTCACTATGACCAAGCGCAAGGAGCGAGAAGAAGAGCTGAAGACACAGATTGCTCAGTTGGAAGAACAGGTCAAAGTAAAGAATGAAGAGCTTGAAGAAGAAGCCTGTCGCCGATACGAGGCCGAGCGCAAGTTGACAGATGCCATGAAGAATTTGGAAGATTTCCAGCATAGAGCAGATGCCAAGAGACCCAAACCTGGGGATGGTGCCAATGATAAGGCTTGGGAAGACTTTGTCAGAGACATCCAGGGGACAGTCAGGAAGAGGGATCGACTGATAGAAGGTTTGGTTTATCAACCAGATCATGCAGAGACAAAGAAGATGGTCGAGGACTTCCGCAACCGTACCCGTACTTGATTTCTCTCTTGTATTCTGTATGTTGAGATCACCACCAGGCATGTTGGCTGGGATCCTCTTTGTCTTATCAGCTGTATGGAGCATAGTTATGTAACCTCTTGACAAGACTGTTATTCTGATCAATATATGAGGGTTTTTCCAAATATTGTCTCTATGGTTTATCTCGCCTTGCTACCACTGACACTGGAATTGGAGGGAAAATATCTCCAATGCACACATGCACGTTAGCATTTTTGTATTTCTGTTTGCATAAATCATACTGCATAGCATTTCTCTAGCAGGTCAGAGCACTTATCCAACCTTTGTTTTTCACCAGAAGGTGATTCTCGGGGAATTGTTTGAGGTAAGAGTGGAGACGACCAAGGGGCTGAAGCGGATTTGAGCAGAATCAAGCAGTGTAGTCGGTTACAGGTAATTGGTAGCCATGTCTGAAGGCAATTTCCAGGCTCCTAACACCCAGGCAGGGTTTACTGTGGCGTCCAACCATCAGTATGATTCTATGGAAGGCTTCCCGCAAGCGAACAATCCTACTGCAGCCCAAGTTGTACAGCCTGCTGTTGAGAACAGAGATCGACATGAGCAGTTTCTTGCCCAAAATGAACGCTATCCTCCTGTTAACAATCAATGTGTTGCTTTCCCTGTGATGAATTACCAGAGAGATATTCCAATGACCGGGGTGGTAAATCCAAGAGCTCTTGACGATGGTAGAAGACTCCGAGTGTTGGAAGAGCAAATGAAAGCCTTGGAAGCAAAAGACGCCGTTAACCTGGATGCTGTAGCCATGTGCTTGGTCCCTGACCTCGTGTTGCCGTACAAGTTCAAAGTGCCGGAATTTGAAAAATACACGGGAGATAGTTGTCCAAAGCTGCATTTGATGATGTTCTGCCGAAGGATGACTTCGTTTGTGCGAAATGACAAATTGATGATCCATTGCTTTCAGTATAGCCTGACTGGGGCATCGTTGAGATGGTATGTGCAATTAGAGAGTAATCAGATTCGATCTTGGGTGGATTTAGCCAGAGCTTTCATAAAGCAGTACGATTACAACCTGGATTTGACTCCTAGTCTCGTAGATCTGCAAGAATTATCTCAGGCAGAGAATGAATCATTCAGAGCGTATTTGCGAAGATGGAAAGAATTGGCTGCTAGTGTTCAACCACCGCTTCCAGAAAGAGAACTGGTTGACATCTTCTTGGGTACTCTGAAGGGCCATTATTTTGACAAATTGTTCAGTTGCGCAAGCTTTGTGGGCCTGATGAGGCTGGGAGAGATTGTTGAGCGAGGACTCAGGAGTGGAAAGTTTCGAGGTGTTCCTTACGTCCCAGTTAATAAGATTGAGTCAGTTGTTAATTCTCAAGAAGAGTGGGAAGGAGATGACGCCACCTCAGAATCTCTAGCATCTCAGGATCAGTTTTCAGACACTTCAAGTCAACGATCATCCTATCGCCGATCGCGTCAGCATGCTCCACAAAGACCGAGGAAGCCTGAAAGGCAGTTTACTCAGTTACCAGTGTCGTACAGTCAGTTGTTGCCAGATCTGGTCAAAAGTGGATTGATAGTGCCGAAAGAAACTAAGCCGGTGATTCCACCGTATTCTCCAGGTTTTGATGCCAGCGCCCGCTGTGAGTACCATGTTGGGGCACAGGGGCATTCAACGAATGATTGTAAGGTGCTTAGAAGTCAGATTCAAGATCTGTTAGACTCCGACCGTATTTGCATCACTTCTCAGGGTTGTGTTCAGATTAATGATTTTTCATCTTCCAGTTGTGCGGGTTCGTCAGTTAATGTCATGGAAGACTCCGCAGGAAGTGTGTGCTCTGAAGATTGTCAATCGGAGAGTTCAGTTGAATATGGGGGAAGTTTCTAGAGGTTTCTATGCCGGGTGTCGCATCTGTTTCTCTGCCTAACCCGTTTAGCTTTTGTGCATCAGTATTTGTCGACCACCACCAGGATTGTTGGCTGGGGTCGTTATATTCATACTCATTTGTGCTTGCCTGCTGATTTTGTTGGTTGTACATATGTGGGAGATGTTTGTCTGTGTGCTTATAGCTTGAGTTTCTCTTTATCTCGTTGTGAATATGTGTTTGCTTGCTACGCTGCATTATCATTTAACAGGTATATCAGAACCGTGGGCCTTATTTCCTCAAGTCAGTTTATTGCAGGAACTCCTTCAGAGATATGGAACAGAATCAGTCTGAATTGATCGAAATCCAAAGCCAGCTAGGGCAGATGATGAGAGACATGCAAGAAATGCGTCTAGAGCAGAAGATTCTCAAAGAGGAGAACAGTCAGCTGAAGACCCAAATGAGCTTGATCATGGAGGTAGTCAAGAATGTGCTTAGAAAAGAAGACGATCAGCTATTTGAAGCCGCAATGAAGAAGCTCGTGCCACCTGTGCATGTGGAACTTGAGCAGCAGCAACAGAAGATACATCCGGCTCAACGGAAGATCCAGGAAGGAAAGCCAAGGAGAATATTTGAGGCACCGCCTATGACATATGCTGAGCTCTTGCAGATTTTATTGAGGTTTAATCTGGTTGAGAAGAGAACGTTGGCACCACCAACGAAAGCGTTTCCTCAAGGGTACGATGCCAGTAAGCAATGTGAATTTCATTCCGGGGGATTCGGACACGACATCGAGGGTTGTCATGCTTTCAAGCACAATGTTCAAGACCTGATTGACTCGCACGATATTGAATTCACGCCGGGCGGCGTAGCAGTGCATGTTGCTCCTGTCTCAGTCGATGCTAAGATGACAGATGTTTCCAAAGCTGCAGTGGGTCAGAAGCGTATCCTGGAATCCATGGTGTCAAAATCTCCAGGCCCACAATTGTTGCCTATTCCTGGGGCAGATCTGAGAAAGAAAATGGTTAAGCATAAGGAGAGTGTTCAGTACATTGAAGGTCAAGAAACCAATGTTGCATTTGATGCAAAGGGTGTTCAAGGGTCAACCCGATACCAGCAGCAGCAGCCTCAGCAGGGGGCACAGCAGGCTCAGCGAAGATTCCAGGGTGGTAAACCGAGAAGAGTGTTTGAGAAACCTCCCTCTACCTATGCTGATTTATTGCAGACATTGTTGGGATTGAATATGGTAGAGACAAGAACTCTGGCACCAATAACGGGAACTCCCCCGTTTGGCTATGATGCAAGCAAGCACTGTGAGTTTCATTCTGGAGCCCCGGGTCATGACATCGAAGGTTGCCATGCTTTTAAGCACCAAGTGCAGGATCTGCTGGATAGTGCAGCAATCAGCTTCGGGCCAAGAGGTCCCCAAATCATCTGAATAAAGGAGGAAGGGCTCTATAGTTTGGTTGAGTCGTTGAAAGCAGATCAGGACAGCATCGAATTGCCTCTAATAAAGATAGCTGGTTCAGCAGCAGGGCAGATGTGAAAGCCCGGTTCTCAGAAGCTAGCATATTTTCTTTGTTTTAGCTTGTCATTTCTTTACATTTGTAGTTGCTTTCCTGTTTGAATTTGCAAACTTGTTGTTTTCGTTTAAATTGATGATAATGAAATAAATATGCATGTTTTGATTGAATCCAATCGTGTTCACTAACTGTTTTGCAAATGTCCAACACTTGGTTAAGAAGAATTTGGGGAAGATGACGAAAATGACCGACATGCAACTACCGATACTGTATGCTTTTGAAATAAACCTGCTGATGATGTACAGGCATTGCTTCAAATCCCTAAACACCGGAGATATAAGGAAGATAATCCCTTGTCAACCCCTTTGAGCCTTGTAGTAGGAGTTTCTTTCTGAAAACGAAAAACCCTCAATCATAACCTGGGGCAGGGTAGGTGTTAGCTAATTTGGCCAAGCGTCCAAATTACAAGAGGAGTGTCCGTTCAAGGATCAATCACACCCCTAGAGGTCGTGCCTAAAAGACCACAATGGTTCAATCAAGAGTGGGACAGCCACATCATTTCCCAAAGAGTCAGACAACCAGTGTCACGCGACTTGTTCGAAAGGAAAAAAAAAAAACGACGAAAGAAGGAGAATCAAAAGCCCGCTAAGTCAAGAAAACTTCAAAACAAATGACTTAGGCAAAAATGAGGGCATCCCGCTGGACTTAAAAAAATCAAAAGAAACTCAAAAGGAGGCAGTCCAGGCAAAAGTTAGGGATATGAAAAGAAACGATGAAAAGAATCAAAAGAAGAAATCCTCGATGGAAATACGAGTCGTGTGACCTCAAATGTCAAAGACGAAAAAGTGAGTGGCTGTCACTCCGAAATCCAAAAGTTTCTCGAACTATCATTCCTATCTTTCAACCTCTGAGAGGTGAGTGCTAAGGTCAAATTAGCTGAACGTAGGATGGGAGAACATCAAGGAGAACGGGTGGGTTAAAGTAAACTTTGAGCCGTTATCCTTTCTTTCAAAAAACCATGAACCTGACCACGTTACAACCTCCAAAAGTCCTAATTGAAGCAGGTTGTTTCGAAAGCATACTCCGGTAAAGGTCGCGTCGATTCTGACTCCTAAAAAGGTTCCTCTTACCATGTTGGTGCTGATGTTGATACTTTTGATAAAGGTTTTGTGCATTATATGCCATAAACTGTTTTTCCTTTTCCCAGTGAACAGATTGGATGTCAAAGCTGTCATATGTGTTGCATTAATACATCTTTTATGCATAACAACTTGTTTTACTTGCGAGTAAGCGTTGGACAGCAGGAAAGTTTCCTACAGTGGAAAGTATGGTCAAGATAGAATGTAGAACGCCCGAATGTTCCGAGAGCAGGGGCAAGCTTTATTGTGATCCCCAGTCAGGTCAGCTTTCCGAAATCAGTTATTCTGGGGCAATCAGGTTGAGATTCGGTGAATACGTCGTAGTCAGGAGGTACTGCTTTGGATCAACTAATCAGGGGCAAGGTCATTGCAGTCAGGGGCAGATCATATTAAGCGCGCAAAGGTTGTGCAAGAAGCAGGTAAGGTGAAGTATCTCGCAGAAGTTCAGAACGCTGAGGCATGTTATATCAGACCATCAGAAAACAGATTTGCAGATGTCCTTTCAGGGACTATCCCCACAGATGTCTTATAAGCTTGGGCATATCAGAAGCGAAAGGAGTGGTCTTCTCTGTACCTACAGGGTCATTCAGAGTTATTCGAGTGGATGCAGTCGATTTTCGAGAGCGAGATGAATGCGGGAAGTTGTGTCACTATCCCTTGACTCTTCACTAAAAGGCTGTGTATTCAGGAAGAATGTTTTCTAGCGTCAGTTGTACCTGACCCAGCAAGATAGCTTAAGAGCTCAAATCCATGTTTTCGATTACTGTGAAGCCCATCCGCGTTGGCACATTAATTTCCAAATCCGAGCTTCATCAGCGCGCAGGAGGACTCCCTCCCTTGCCTCCAGCAAAGTCCAATTCGCCATTGGCATGGATAAGCTATCCCCAGAGAAGTCTAATCATATTCGGCAGGTCTGCTATTTCACAACGGAGTTATATTCCCCAGCAGGGTATTACTTTGTCGAGATGTTCGGTTAAGTTCCCAATATCCTCAGCAGAGTTGATTTCACTCTCCCAGCATTTATTTTGCTAGGACGATTCAGTGATATCCGGGTTATCCCCAGCAAATTGGCCTCGCCTTCAGCATTTATTTTGCTGAAGTGGTTTTCTGTACTCGGCCTTCTCCGGCAGCTCGAGCCTGCTAGCATATTGCATGCATCATATTTGCATCATACCTGCATGACATTTTCAAAATGCGTAGCATTTCCATCCAGAATGGAGTATTACGCTGTAGAAAGACTAAAGCATTTGCATAGGCATACAAAGCATAAGTCAGGTTTTCTATCAGCCTCATATGGCGCGTGAATTACTCTGTGATCAGTTCAGGGGCACTTATCCAGCAACAGTATTCAGACAGTTCAGCAGATTATTTGTATCTCAGATCATACAACGATTATGCTTTGATCAGTCAGTCATCTGATGTTGATAAGCTTTTCTTCCCGTCAATTCATATTGACGATGTGTTCCTCCAATAAGTGGATTTCTCCGTCTACCATTAGACGTCTTGAGTACGAATATGGTTTTCTTTCCGTCTATCCATAGACGATGTGAAGTTGCGGGTGGTCGCAGTAAGGTTTCAAGAAGGGGTTTCCCCCAGGATATGCTTTTCTTCCCGTCTATCAGTAGACGATGTGAAGTTTTGGGTTGATTTTCAATGGAGTTCAAAATGGAGTTTCTATAGCAAGTGGCTTTTCTTGCCGTCTATCAGTAGACGATGTGAAGTTTCGAGTTACTGTTCAGCGGGTTTCTTATTGCCAGATCATACATATGATGAGGTGTTTCCCCAGCGAGTCTTCTCCGGCTATCCTTAGTTGTTGAGGGGTTTCAAAATGATTTTGGATATTGGTTCTCTTCCTGGTTATTGGATATGATGACGTTTAAGAGGGACTTTTCTGACCATCAATCCTTATTGATGTCGAGGCTCTTCGAAGAATGTTCAGTTTTCGTGATTGTCGATTCTTATTGACGACATGATTCTTTAAAAGGTGGTTTTTCTTCCCGTCAGTCCATACTGACGATGTGGCCCCTTCAAGGATGTTGATCTTTCCATCAATTCCCGTAAACAGAAGGATTCTGAAATTCAAGGGGTGATGTTGAATTACGTAATGGTGTCCTCCCGTCTATCCTTAGACGATGTGAGTACGGAGAATTATTTCTTCCCGTCTATCATTAGACGATGTGAATATGGAGATTGTGAATGCCTTTCCGTCTACCCTTAGACGATGAGAATATTGATTTGTTTCATCAATCAGGATGATGCCGTCTACCCTTAGACGATGTGAGTATGGAGATTCAGGCTTTGTATCCGTCTATCCTTAGACGATGTGCATATGGAAATTAATGGTGTCTTCCCGTCTATCCTTAGACGATGTGAATTTGGAGATTATTTCTTCCCGTCTATCCTTAGACGATGTGAATTGATTTTGTTCATTGATCAGGATGATCCCGTCTATTCTTAGACGATGCAAGTACAGAGATTATTTCTTCCCGTCTACCCTTAGACGATGTGAATTGATTTGTTCATCAATCAGGATGATTCCGTCTACCCTTAGACGATGTGAATATAAAGATTATGAATTCCTTCCCGTCTACTCTTAGACGATGTGAATTGATTTGAATATCAATCAAGATAATGCCGTCTACCCTTAGACGATGTGAATATGGAGATTATGGTGATGCCGTCTACCCTTAGACGATGTGAATATGGAGATTATGGTGATGCCGTCTACTCTTAGACGATGAGAATATTGATTTGCTTTATCAATCAGGATAATGCCGTCTACCCGTAGACGATGTGAATGTGGAGATTATGGTGACTTCCCGTCTATCCTTAGACGATGTGAGTATGGAGATTATGTCTGCCCGTCTACCCTTAGACGATGTGAATATTGATTAGTTCATCGATCAGGATGATGCCGTCTATCCTTAGACGATGTGAATATGGAGAGTATTTCTTCCCGTCTATCAGTGGACGATGTGAATTTGGAGATTATTCCTTCCCGTCTATCTTTGGACGATGTGAATTGGGAGATTAATGTTGTCTTTCCGTCTATCATTAGACGAGGTGAGTATTCAATCAGGGTGTCTTCCCGTCCATCTTTGGGCGATGTGAGTATATTTCTCTTCCTGCCTATCAGTAGGCAATGTGAAAGAATCAGGTATGTTGTTGTAGCCCTCAGGGTTTGTTATACGGGGTATCACAAGCAACGGGTATTCAAATCAGGAGTTCTTTATTAGATGATTGATCAGTTTGGTGCCGCAATAACTGGACTCGGTTTTCTGGACTTTATTACCCAAGCAGTTTACAGTATATGCTCGCGGTTGGCAAATTTTCGGGTTTTATTTGTATTCAACCGTCTCGTACCTCTGAATGTTTGAAGGCTGAGCGCTCTTCAAACCCTTCAGGTCCAAGTCGCTTGAATAGGGGCAGCTGTTGCACCCTAAAATTTGACCAACCGATTCTCCTATCTGACTCATGGTTTAAATTCATATTCGCAGCTCAGATGTATGATTTTTGTGCACAAGCAAGGGATATCAGAGTTTACAGCTTGATTTTTGTCTATCAGATATGGCAGATCCAGTCCAGATCATCGGGGTTTTATTTTCGGGAAATTGTGCGCTCCTCGGTGATTTTTCAGTAATTTTGGGGATATTCTGATGCCCGGAGATCTCTGTTCGATTCGATCTGGTCTCGTGTGCGCTTTTATGACGGTCATGTGCATTCATCTGCATTTTTAGGGTTTTATAGATTTTTGTGAATTTTTAACAGGCTTTATAGATTTTTCTGGAATTTAAATAGGGTTTTTTTTGAATATTTTAATGGTTTAATTCTCTTTTTAGGATTTTATAAGAATTTTTAAATCATTTCTAGGAATTTTGTATAGATTTTTAAATGGGTTTAATTGTTTTTTAGACAATATAGAAAATAATATAGTTTTTCTTTTATTAATAGATATTAAATAAAATTAGATTGATTTAGAGTTAATTAGATCTTAACTAGATTTTTTAGGTTTAATTAGGATAATATAGAATTAATTAGACTTTTAATCATTTTTTAGAGTTTAATTAGGATTAATTGAATTTTTAGAGTTAATTAGAGGTTAATTGATTTTTTAGGGTTAACTAGTATAATACAGAATTAATTAGGTTTTAATGACTTTTTAGAGTTTAATTAGGTTAATCATGTTTTAGATTTAATTAGATTGATTTAGAGTTAATTAGACTTTTAATAATTGATTAGAGTTAATTAGGTTTAGTTAACTGTTTTTTTATTCAGTTTTTTTGTACAGTTTTATTCATTTTCGGAATGGGCCCAGGGGTGCTCTTTTGAGGCCCAATTTTCATTATTGGCAATTCAGAAAAGTCCAGCAAAATGATCCAGTCAGTCAAAATGCTCCCAGCGCACACCAGAAATTTCTGGAAAGTTCTAGCATCTTCAGGGATATAAATAGCATGACACGTGTTGCTTAGAAACGGCCCCACGCGTTTCTCAATCCCCACGCCACCACAGCCATTCTGATTCCCCAGACGCTCACACGTGTTGGCCAACTGTCCTCCACTCTCTCTCCCTCAGCGCATGCTCGCCACTTGGCGCCCCCACACCATCGCCTGAGTTTCACACCGGCGGCCATGCATCAGCCGTAATTTCCCGCCGCCGGCCACCGTCCAATTCCGGCCACCACCTGAACATCCAAATTTCCAGAAATCCTCAGATCTTCTTCTTCCTCCCCAGATCTCCTCCGTCACCTTCATCTTCTCCTCGCCGGAAAGATCAACCCTCACCGGAATCATCAACCTTCATCCACGTTTTCCAGAATCCGCTCATACCTTCATCCATCTTCAAGCGACTTTTCCAGAAATCATCTCAGATCTTCATCATCCATCAAGATTTTTTCCAGAATCAACTTCATACTCCATCAAGATTTTTCCAGAATCAACTTCATACTCCATCGAAGATCTCCAGAATCCACTCAGACATCCAACAATCTTCGAACAAGGTTCCCAGAAACGTCAAATCACGTTCAATCTTCAAGCAAGATTCCCCAGAAAACATCATCTGCGTTCGATCTTCAAGTAACAAACCCAGGAACTTCAAACCACGATCAATCCTCAAGCAATATCTCCAGAAATCATCCTAAGGCGTTCATCCTTCTTAAGCATATTTCCAGAAGCTTCGAACCGCGTCCAATCTTCAAGCAAATTTTCCCAGAACGTCATCTTCAAGAGCCATCTTTCAAGTTCATCTTCGCTCCATCTTCGTACGCGCCTTGGATCTTCGTTGAAGGGACTTCATTCTCCAATACGATCCAGTTCGCTCAAATATCTCCAGGTATGCTTGCTAAAACTCCTCGCATGTTCTTCTTCAGATTAAATTGTGCCTTCAACGATTAGGGTTTAGCTGATTAATTGATTTAGTGAATAGTTGAGTTAGATCTTGAGTAGTGATTTCGTGTGAGGGATTGAAGTGTTTGGGTGAGGATTTGCTTAGTTTAGGGTTTGTTTGATTGGGTTGCAGAGAAGAGAGAGCGTGAGGGAGAGGATGAAGACGAGCAGAAGCGGCTAGGGTTAGGGAGTGAACAGTACCAGAGTATTTGGGGGATGATTTTGGTTTTGTCTAACTGTAATTGGATTAGGGTTTGGACCCTGGGCTTAAGCCCAAAAACGTGTTTCTGAACGCTACTTCCCAAACTGCTTCCCCACCCCTCTGTTTGAGAGACCTGAGTGGATTGAATTGGGCCTTAGGCCCCAATCTGCTAATGACACCCCCCTGGGCGCAGGCCCAGTAAATAATAACTGAAATAAGCTGCTCATAGCACCCCCCAGGTTTTTTTTCATTTTCAGAGTTTACTAATTGTTTGAGGAATTTGGGCCCTGCGCCTCATGCTGTTGGCACCCCCCAATCAGGGCCCAATGTGGATAAATAACTAGAATATGCTTGCTGTTTAAACCCCCTCCATGTCATTTTCTTTCAATTTCTTTTATATTTTCATACATGTAAATAATTCATAATAAAATGTAAATAAATAATTGTTTTTCTTAATAATTCTTTACCATCTCATGAAAATGTTAGGAAAATTAAATAAGAATAAAAAGGGCATTTTATTTTCGTTTGTTATTTTTGTGTGTTTTCCATTTTAATTGATGTTTTTAATATTTTCAATGCATGCATATCATTAGAAAATTCATAAAAAATGGTAGATATAGTCAAATAATTCCGTTCTTTTTTCTGTAGACTCGTAATTCAGTGTAGAATTTTATAATACAAAAATATTAGCTTAATCATGCATTTTCATTTTAATTGCATTTGTTCACTGATTCGATGTTGAATAAATTGGTCTGTGGATATGTCTGTGTTGCTGATTTTAGTTCTTTCATCTGGTGTTGAATTTTGTTCTGATTTTTCAGTATGTTGTCCTAGAGCCATGTAGGTTTCCCATAGATTTTTGATAGATTTTTGTAGAGTGTCCTGATGTGATTTGTCTGAGCTTGAAGATAGGAGAAGTCTTGATGACTTCTGACTTTGAAGTTCAACTGTGGTTAAACTTCAGAGATAGTCTCCTGTGGTTTGTTGGCTTGTGGGTTCTTCTTGAAGGTGGGAGCTGATTGAAGTCCTGTTGGAGCTTGCAGAGTTGCATTGGATTGAGGCTTAGTCTAGGAGCTTGTTGTCTGTTTGTGAGGTTCGAGATCCTGAAGTTTGAAGGGAGTTTATGGTACTTTCCTGAGGAAGGCACTATGAATGACTTTCATCCTTTCTTCTCACCTCTTTCGTAAGTATCCAATGATGTCGGAGCCGACTTGTGAGTTTAATTTCTCCTGAGGAGAAATGTAAACTGATCACATGTTGTTGAGCCACATGGGATACGATTCCTAAGTGGAAGCCCCTTAGTATTTTCCTGAGGAAGGTCCTATGGGTCTATTCACTTAGTTCCACTAGTTTGTCTAGGATTTCTTAAGTATCCAGTGATGTTGGAGCCAACTTATGAGTTTAATTTCTCCTGAGGAGGAATGTAAACTGATCACAGTTGTTGAGCCACGTAGGATACAATTCCTAAGTGTCAGCCTCCTAGTACTTTCCTGAGGAAGGTCCTATGAGTCTGTTCACTTAGTTCCCCTAGTGCATATAGGTATTTCTCAAGTATCCCGTGATGCCGGAGCCTTCATGTGAGTTTAATTTCTCCTGAGGAGGAATGTAAACTGATCACAGTTGTCGAGCCGCATAGGATATGACTCCTGAGTAGTAACCTCCTGGTACTTTCCTGAGGAAGGCACTATGAGCTTGTCTACTTAGCTTCCTTTCTCTGGTAAGCTTATTCTGAAGCTTAGAGACTGGGATTGATTCCTCTTGCCTAAGGTTTTGATTAGAGTTGTTGCTTAGATCTTTGCTTAAGGTGTTGTATAGAGTTCTGTTTAGATCAAGAGTTGTTTCAGGTTTGTTAGATGCCCTGCTCAGGGTTGGTCTCTTTGTATTGTTTGACTTGCGTGATGTTATGTTGCATTAGACTTAGGTGTTCATCTAGATAGTTCTGAATAAGTGCATCTTAGAAGTAGACTTTGTGTGCATGAGAAGTTGAGGTGGTCCTCCTTCTGC
Organism: Lathyrus sativus; assembly: GCA_963859935.3. NCBI lineage: Eukaryota > Viridiplantae > Streptophyta > Magnoliopsida > Fabales > Fabaceae > Lathyrus > Lathyrus sativus. The sequence goes on along the minus strand of OZ012740.1, from coordinate 275,796,421 downwards.
TTGTTTGTTATTGCGTGGCTTTGCTTGTTGGTATTCGGTAGAGCTGAGCTCCCTTACCTCTGTGGTTTGCGGCCTTCGCGCCTTGTTTGTTTAGTTGTTGCATTCATGCATATTTTCAGTATTCCTTTACGTTGCAATTTCTTGTTTGTAGTTTAATCCTGTTGCCATGATCCCTTAGGAGCTCTGACTTCTCCGCTGCGGAGTTGTTATGATGGACAATAGGATGATCAACCAGGTGTGATAGCAGTAAGTAGATTCCCCTGTTTCTCAGCTATAGTTCTAGGGTTTCCCTTTCCTTTCCGTAGGAGCTTTTGAGTAGCTTGATCCGTAGTTAGCTGAACTACAGCTGCTCTGATTCTTCGTTCCAGACGAAGATATGTAGGCATAGGATGCGATATCCTAGCGAGCACACTAACGACTAACCTTTAGTTCTCTCGCGGCTGTGCGATCGAGACTTTCCCGCTAACGACTAATTGTTACCCCTTTCTCTTGCCCGAGCGCATTTGAGACCAGATCGTATTTGTAGGTTCCCGAGCCTTAGAGACCAGTTTGTTTTCTCACTGCTGTGTGAGAGCCCCTGTTTACCCGTAGTTAGCCGAACTACGTTTGCTCTGATCTTTCATTTCAGATGGAAGTACGTAGGCACAAGACGCGATGTCCTGGCGAGCAACCTTTTCCCCGTTTAGACGTAGGAAGTCGAACTACGTTGACTCTGACTTTCCCATTGCACGAGGGAATACGTAGGCCCAGAACACCGTATGTTCTGTCGAGTCCTGTCCTTTTATTTTCTTTTCAGACCAGCCATTAGCGTAGATAGATAACACACCCTTTTACCTATAAACACCAAGCGTGGATCCCATCGAGTACGATGGACGTGAGGGGTGCTAATACCTTCCCCTTGCGTAACCGACTCCCGAATCCAGGTTTTGGTTGCGATGACCATACCTTTTTCCCGTCTTTGCGAGGTTTACTTCGAGCGTTTCCTTTCCCGCTCTGAGGGATAAATAACGCACGGTGGCGACTCTCCTGTCAAGCCGGCGCCGATTTTCGCAGTAGCGACACTATCCAACTCTGATAGAACAGTTATATCGAGTTTGAACTGTCATGCAAGGATGGACATAGATATCCACGTATCCAGACGTATAACCATCGGTTTTCGAGCAGGTAAGTTCAACTCGAGTTTAGGTCGACTATGAGCTTTGGTATCTAACTCTGGCCAAAATGCATAGGTGAACTTATGGGAATATAGATTCAAGTACAGCTCAGGCCCAAGCGATTGTATCATGAATCATGTTTAGAAGGAGTTATTGTTCAATGATCATTTTGGATGATCCCATATGGATATATCATCATTATAAATAACCCTTCCAGCCACATCTCAATCATCAAGAATGAACTCATGGAGTTGGTAAATGGCTAAAAAGTGGAGGCTGGCAAGCCAGGGGATCAAGCCGCATTCCTAACACCATTGTGCAACTCACAGGTTGACCACATTTCAAAGGAGGGGTATAACGCACGACCTTAGAAACAAATTCTAAATATGTGAAGTGAAGCTCAGATCCTCAATCGACTCCAGATAAAGTAAGGACATATCCATAAGACCTTCAACTAGAATGGTCAAAGAAGATTTCTAGGGCAACGAAAGGGAATGTACAAGCTGAAATACATCATCCCCAGTATCCCAAGCAAACCAAGCATTCTAGATGCATTAGAGAAGCCCCAAATCCAAAAATGTCGATCCATCTCAACCCAACAAAACAAAAAATTGTCACACTTAAATAGATGTTAACCATCTCACAAGATGAGGACTCAGTCATCTAGATTTGCCAATCATGAAGCAACCCAGACAACACGTCTGAGAGTGAGCGATTGATATACACTTTTTTTCGACAGCAAAATTTAATTCGTGTATTTATAAATTAATTATATTATAGTGACACATACACACACAATGCTATTATACTCTTGTTGTTTCAACTTTTGTCTTTTCCCTCATTAGGACACCAAAAACATGAGTGCATGTAACAACAAACCAGAGAACAATCAATGCAGTTGACGATCAACTTGAAGATTTTAGAGGTGCTTTTAGAGACGCTTTTCACGTTTGACCAAACCAATCAAATCCTCTTAGCCCTGAGTGAAATTTCACAGTACATGGGTGTTGTTGGAGACATTTTGCACTTCTAAACAAAGCACTCAAATTCCCTCAGCGCCGAAGGCGCCTTCGGAGTCTATGGGCGTTGTCGATGACGCTTTGCACGTTCGACTATAACAATCAATTCTATGGAGGGAAATTTGGCCCATCCCTAATGGGTACCACAAATTACCCACAACGGATAAGGTAAAATCCCGCAAAAATGGGTACAGACACAAGCTCGGGTAGTTACCCACTTAAATAAGCGGGGATGAGTGCGAGTATGGGCCCCTTAGTACCCACCCTGCCCCATACCCACACAATTTATATTTATATATTTTAATTTATATTATTATATAAAAATAAATGTTTATAAAATTAAATAAAAACATCTATTTTAAACTACTAGATATTTAATTTAAGTGATCATTTATTTCATAATTGAACAATAAATTTTTAAAATTTTTTTAATGTTTTTAAAAACTTAAAATATTATGATATTTTATACTTGATATATTTATTTTTATTATAAATGCGGATAACGGGTACGGGTACAAACACTTATATACCCATAGGGTACGGGGACGGGTGCTAGTGTTGTTGTCCAAACAAGTATGGGGTCGGGTACGAGGATTTTTTCCAACTTCGGGTAAGGGGACGAGTACTATAGTACCCTACCCAAAGCCTTCCCATTTCCATCCCTAATCAATTCCCCACAGCGCCTTGTGCGGCTTCGGAACTTAGGGAAGCTATCAAGATGCTTTGCATGCCCGATTACAGAAACCAATTCCCCATGGGTGCTATCAGATACACTTTGCACGTCCGAACACAACATTCAAATACCCATTGTCAAAGAAATACATGTACTTACACGTAGCTGGCACACCCCTTTTCAAATATAGCCAATCTAAGGGACTAAGTGGTGGAGCCTGAAGACGTCTACCTTGACCTGAGCTTTACCTCAGGGGTAGGAATGAGATCCTCTACCCTTGGTCGGGGAACGATCCTCTCTGACACGAAGCACTGTTTAAAAAAGCATGACCATATCTATCAGGTTTCATGTCCCTCATATGTGTTTCTAATTCAAAACAAAAACCACACTTAACCAGACTCATGCCTTATAAATATAAACATGATTAAGGCATAGTCATGTCAAGCTAGTTCCACACGAGATACTTACAGGTGCAATTATGTTGTATTTGAAAAACATTTAACACTAATCAATGTTTTTCGAGCATTATGCAACTCATCATTCATCTCACGTTCTTTAATGGTTAAAATCTCTCGAACGCTTTTAGTTTTCATTCAACTTTCTTCCATGCTTGTTCATTGAAAAAATATGGAAGAAAGTTGAACGAAAATAACAATTAAAGAATATGAGATGAATGAGGAGTTGCAAAATGCTCGAAAATAATTAACTAATGTAATTTGTTCTACAAATATAATTGTTCATATAATTATTTTGTAAACCAATTTGAAAAGTTATATATTCATTTAGGGATAAATGATACAAGCAATCCATATTAGAAATAATAAATTCAAGCTTTTGTTTACCCGTTAGTTCATTTCAAAACCGATGAGATATGTGTTTTAAACCTTTTATAAATTACAAAATAGATTTCCTAGGGATCAAACTCGAGACCATTTTAACTATCCCGTATGTTTTTGTGTTGCTCTTTGTTACCTCACCTGTGTAACCGAGGTACAATCCACTTCACGTCTGAGGTAATATGTGTTTTTTGTTGTAGTGTTACTCAACCCAAAAATTAGAAAAATAGTATATGCATGAAATTTCATGGCACAACACACAAAGGCATCATTTTAGTACAACCAATCCATAATAATATATATTCATACATGCCAATATTGGAGAAGTGGAACTGAAGCCCACCCCTGGAAAGACTTTTGTTTTAAAGGATGTCATGGATGTCCATACGATTAGAAAGAATCTTGTTTATGGTTTACTTCTAAATAAGACATGGTTTAGGCAATCTATTTGGTTAAATATATACACCTTCACTAAGAATGATATTTTTGTGAAATTAAATTGAAAATTAATTTAGTAATAAGATTAAGAGATCCCATAGTGATATAAGAACCGAATATGGTTCTAAGTTTATTCAATGAATTTTACAAACGTAAAATTGTACATGAAACTACTGTGCCATATTCTCATGAAATGAATGAAAAAACATAAATAAAGAATATAATTCTTACTAATCGTTGCTATTATGTTGAATTCTGGTGCTGCATCTCACTAGTGGAGAGAAATTTTATTAAATATTTGTCATGTCTTGAATAAAGTTTTTATAGAATCAAATGATATTTAATTCTATTAAGAAGAACTTCCTTTTAAATCGAGAAGTGTAATACATTTAATTAAATGTTATGTAGGTTTACAAGTAGATCGAGCAATGACATTGGAAAGCCATTGGAAGAGTCATGTGATACCTTTAGAGGACCATAAACCTCGATTTACATTATCATAAATTTTATGCTATACTTGAAGGATACATTGATGCATATTGGAACACCTAAGCAAATGATTTCAAGGTAACTAGTGGCTATATATTCAGTATAGCTAGAAGAGCTACATTCTGGAAATCAAAGAAACATACTATCTTGCCTCAGTTCATGATGGACTCTAAAATGATAGCATTAGTGACTGCTAGTGAAGAATCAAGTTGGTTGAGATGCTTTCTAGTTGAGATCCCTTTATGAGAAAAACCTATGTCAGTTGTGTTGATCCATCGAGATAGTACCACAACTAATTTAAAAATTGAGAACCATTATTATAATGGTCAGTGTCGTCAAATAAAAAGAAAACAACACTATTGGAGATTGTATCTCTAAATAAACAGTAAGAGTGGGTCATTTACACACTGATAAAAATGTAGTAGATCCTTTGACGAAAGGGTTAGCTAGAGACAAAGTTCATAATACATTTGTACTGGTCAAAAAGTACAAGTGTGCATATTCCCCCTTAGTAAGTTTATAACATGATTGGGTAGTGAAGGTTTGTCCATGGTCGAAGAAAGCCTGGTAAGATGGTGTTTTGAGGTGATTTGGGAGACCTATTCACGTGAGGTGAGAGGCTTTGTATATATCTGGTGATGCTTGGTAGCAATCGTATAATTACCAACAGTAGTGTATTTAGACTGCAGTGAATGTGATGCTCTTATTTTTAAATTATATTGTATTTTTTTCTTTTTCTTCTATGGTAGTAAATAAATATATAATTTTATTTACCACTTTATCATTTATTGTATAATTCGACATAAATGAGCCATTTTTAATTTAAGTCTCACACCTCAATATGAAAAACATTAACAAAATATATTTTTGTATTTTAATAATTATATCTTTCATATTCTCATTTATAAATGAATAAATATTTAATTTTAAATAAAATATATATAAAAAATGACCAAAAACTATTTTTATTTGAAATAGAAAAATATTTTTTCCAATCAATTAAAATTGAAGATCAAAACTGTAATTATTAATTAAAGCTAAAAAAACTCATAAAATTTTTATCCATTTTTTTTAATAATTTATAGAATGGAACTTTTTATGTAAAATAATTTATAATTTAGGATACTAATATTTGTATTTAAATATTTTTTGGACGTAGAAACTACCTTAATATAATTTTTTTGAGTTGAGGAAAAAATTGTATTAAGAATTTAATTGAAATACACTGTCAGTGTAAAAAGATTTTACACTGTCAGTTAATCATATTCATTGGATGTTCAGAAGAGTTTAACTTTTATTTTAATCATTTATAAAGTAAGGCAAACAGATGATGATGATGATGATGATGATGATGAATCGATAGTGTAAAATTTTATACATTGATAGCGCATAGTAATTAATCTCTTCTTTCAATTCTATTAGATTATAATTTATTTTTATTTAAATATTTATTCTTGTTTGTCGTAAAAAGAAAACACATAGTTGTCCATAATCAATTATTATTTTGTTAAAATTTTTATTATTTAACCTACAATATTTTAGAAAAAATGATTTTAAACTTAAGAGTTTCTAACACGATTATTCTTTTAAGGAATTTTAAAACTATGTAATACATGAATCATATCTTTAAAATATATATACCACGTCTCAATTTAAATAATATATATTTTTTTAGGATTGGACAAAATTATGAAAATCGAACTAAACCAAACTATCCATGAGATCTGTTAGGCATCGGTTCAGATGGGTTGGTTTATCAGTTTGCCATTTTGAAAAAAAATAGGTTTACATGGGTTAAACCGACTGGTTTAGGTTTGAATATTTGGACCCAATGAAATTCTAAACCGACTGCCTAGAAAGAAGTTGTGAGGTTATGAGGATTTCTTTTTCCACTCTATGCATTTCTTACGCACCATGTGAATATCTCATTATTCCTCCAATTTTCAAAGATATATCTCCAGACGCACCATTTGCAACCCCAACAAAGGTCATTCCGAGTGGCGTCCCATGTATATGGTAAAGTTTTATTCCGAAGATATATCTCCGAAATAATTTGAGAAAACATTTAAATTGTTCAGTTCAGTGAATATTCTGAAGATATATATCTGAAACTTTGAGCGACAATTTATATTTTCTTATCACTTTTGCATGTCGGATTTTTTCGGAGATGTATCTTCGAAAATATCTGATATAGTTTCCAACTGCATGATCAGTCCTCCATTGTTGTCATTCTTCATTTTGAACTCAAACTCTCACCCTAAAAAATCCTACATCATCAATCACATTTTTAACTCCAAATATCCACCATTTTGGTTAAACATATCACATGGGGCAAAAGAAGATCGAATTTCAGGTAAAGCTTGTTCATTTTCATCTACATTGCTCACATTAATCATGAAAGTTTGCTGAAAAAACCTACGCAATGTCCAAAGATGCATCTCCGAAATGTATGTATATGAGCTTTTCCGGAGATACATCTCCAGAATGTTTCTTTGTTCATATTCCGACCCATTTTGTAGTAGTAGATTAATTAATGTTTTGTTATTGTTTGTATTGTTTCCAATAGATATGTTGCACCCCGGTCTTTTCCTAAAACAAGTAGTTTCTCCGAATGTTCAAGAGGTTGTTGTGAAGGCAATAGATGTTGGCAACGACTTTAATAACAATAAATAGTTTGAAAATCGTGATAACATGCTCAAATGGATTCGTATGGAGGCATCTAGACTTGGATTTGGTGTAGTTATCAGAAGGTAGGATAATGGCTCGGATAGAAGAATCTCCTTTGTGACTATGTTGTGTGAAAGAAATGGGAGCTATCGACATGGGTAGTAGAAAATGTGAGTGTTTAAGCTTCGTGATTACATGTTAGATAACAAAAAATGGAGATTTAATGTCATCTGTGGTTTTCATAACCATGAATTATGCTTAAAATTATATGGTCATCCTAGTGTATGTCGGCTCAAGTCGGAAGAGAAGGAATGTATTAGTGACATGAACTTGAATCTTGTCCAACCAAAAAATATACTTGCAACATTGAAACAGAAGAAAACTGATAATATATCAAATATCAAGCAAGTATATAACATTCGGTACTTCACTAACAAGACGATTATGAAGGATAGAATTAAGATGCAACAACTGTTGATACTGTTGGAAGATAACAGTTACGTGTCCCAATACCGAACTTTTGACAATGGAGTTACGGTTAGAGATATGTTTTGGACTCATGTGGATTCGATAAATTTGTTCAACACGTTTCCAATAGTGCTCATACTAAAGTTGTTCAACACGTTTCTGACAGTGCTCATACTAAGAAGACATTTTCCGTTGGTTTTGCATTTTTAGAGTGTGAAAAAAAAGACAATTTTACTTGATCATTAGAGGTGTGTCGGTTACTTTTGAAGGATCAAAGTGAGAAGCCTAAAGTTATTCTTATGGATCGGGATACCGCATTGATGAATGTGGTTGCAAAGGTATTTCTTCATCTTATGCATTACTTTGTAAGTATCACATAACAAAGAATGTGAGCAGTCGGGTTAAACCTGCGGTAGGGACAAAACAAGTAGAGTCTGAAGGTAGAAAATTGGTGAAGTCGGGTTTAATTATGGATAAAAATGGATGCATGGAGTCGTATAATAAATTCTTCCACACAAAAATTATATGTCGATTTTGTCATTCGCTTCCAGAAAGTGTGTGAAAAATATCCTGCTTTGTTGAGATATGTTGAAAGCACCATTCTTGATCAGGTGTAGGAAAATATATTTTGCGCGTGGACTGATAATGTCTGACACCTTGGAAATACAACCACCAACAGAGTTGAGTCGGACCATAATACTTTGAAAGTTTGGTTGGGAAATAGCAAGGGGAATTTTTGTTGAGACTGAGACTCCGTGAACCACATGATTCAAAACTAACATAATGAGATACAGACAACATTTGGTCGGAGCATAACGGTTTGGAACACCGAATTAAAGACTATAATCTTTATTCTCATTTGGTAGGAAATATTTCTCGGGCGGGGTTGAACTATATTTTTCACGAGGCCAAACGAGTTGATAATGTAGGCTCTGATAGCACAAAGTGTGGTTGCACTATTGTCAAAACATATGGTTTCAAATGTGCTTGTCTTATTGCAAAAAAAGGTGTAACTTGGTTAACCAATAAGAATGGACGAGATTTGCTCTCATTGGAAAAGACTTAGGTTTGATGATGATGGATGCATGCATGAAGGTACATTGAATATCTTTATTTTGACTGAATGTAAAGCGATACAAAAGATATTTTCGAAAACATGAAACTCCACATAAAAGAACAATTAAGGAAGATTTCCTATCCCGAAACCACCGACATGAAACTGCCTTCTAAACTAGTAAAAACAAAAGGTGCTCCGAAGAAAATGAAGCTTATTGTCGCTACTATGAAAAAAGGTGCCGACAATGACAGAAGAGTCGCCACCGTCCATTATTTATCCCAACGAGGGAAAGGAATGAGTAGAGAAAACCTGCGAAACGGGATAAGATTGGTCATCGCAACCAAATCTCGGGTTCGGGAGTCGGTTACGCAAGGGGAAGGTATTAACACCCCTCACGTCCGTCGTACTTGACGGGATCCACACTTGGTTGTCTATCTAAAGGTGTGTTTATCTATCTAACTAAAGGTCTCAGGGACAAAAGAAAAGAAAAGTGACTCGACAGAGTATCGTCGCTCTGGGCCTACGTATTCTCATCTGGTATGAGAAATCAGAGTCAACGTAGTTCGGCTAACTACGGGTGAAAGGGGGAAAGTTGCTCGCCAATACATCGCGTCTTGTGCCTACGTACTCTCAACAGGTATGAGAGATCAGAGCAAACATAGTTCGGGCAAATAAGAACACCGGTTGGTTCAACTGTTTTTACCCGAGTAGGGTTAACAATCAGTTCTAGCAGTTAGGCGTATGCAGCTCGACCCTTGGAGACTTAGGCGTTACCTGATTGCGGTAGAACTAAGAGTTAACGAAACTCTTTTTTTCATGAAAATGTTTTCCATTGTTAAGGATCCCAAGGGACAAAATGAAGTTTGATCTTTGTTTTTGTGTCTTTTAAGAGAAGAAGTGTCTTTTGAATTGTTTGTAATTCATATCGCACTAGAGACTATGACTTAGGAGCGAATGCGTCGCATATCATCCTAAGGACGTACACTAAACACTCTAAGAAATTGAGAGGTAACCCCCCAATCACTATTCCCCAAGTACTTAAGGCTTGTAATGCGCAATATTCATTAGCCTTTATTAAGTATTTTGAAGTTGTTTTGAGATGAGAAAGAGAGAGAGAGAGAGAGAGAGAGAGAGGACAAACTAAAGGGAAACTAGTTCAAAACCTAGTAGTTGTCATGCATCATGGTCCTAAGGTTAGGATTAAGAGGGGAGTTCTATCCTATTTGTTATCATGCAAAGGATTCAACCTAATGTCTATCATCACTATCCTTAATCAAGGAAGTGAGAATTCCTAAGGGAACATGTTAAGAACAAAGAAGAAGTAAACAACATGAAATAAGACATGAAATAAAAATGAATGAATGCACATGCAATGAAACATACAAGCAAAGGGAGGAAATAATGTGGGGTGAAACCTCCACAAGTTCATCTCAACCTTTAATGCAAACAAGAGAACAAAAGGGCAAATAACACACAAGTCAAGGGAGGAAATTGTGTGGGGTGAAAACCTCCACAAGCTCATCTTAACCTTTAATGCAAACAAAGTGCAAAACATACCCTATAACTTGAACATGGAATCAATCATAAACCAAAATAGAGTTGGGAGAAACATCCATGGTATCCCTAATGTCATTCAACCAAAGTCTCATTATGACTTGTGCAAAAGATGCACAAAATGTGTCCTCATGGTTCACCATTCAAGTCAAGCTTCAAATACCTCCTAAGAAGGGATTAAGGACCTTTAAATGGTGCTCCAAGGTCCTTAGACAGAAAGGAAGATGAAAGGAGAGTGCAAAAACTTAATTACAAGATTAACAAAAGAAATTGCAAGTTTATACACAAGATAAAGCAAAGTATGCATCATGAAAAACCTAATTGAAATGCCTAAAAGAAATCCAAACTTAAAAAAGTTAGGAACACAATTATACCCAAAAATTGATCATACAAACACCTTATTACATTCACAACATGAATCCATAAGAATCAATAGCTCAAACAATGCACAAAATGCCATTACAAGGCAAACTAGTTCATGTATCAAAGTGAAAACCATGCAAGGATAGGCTAGAATGTAAAATACACTAAAAATAGAATACAAGTCCTAAAAATACCAAATAAAATTCTAGGGAACCCCTCTGGTGTTAGGAACCAGGGACCTAATTTATGGGGAAAAAATCTAAACCTAACTAGGCAAACAGAGGGCAAGTTCTAAGGTATACCCTAAGAACTAGCACAAATCAAGGGTCCTAAAAGATCAACCAAAACCCTAATCAAATGGCACCAAATCCAGGGAGAAAAATATTAAAAAAATCATTTGATACATCAGGAATATACACACAAAAAATCAAGCATTTATATGAAGGTTTGATCACAAAATAAAATCAAGAATGAAAGACATGCAACTTTAACCCAATTAAAACCTTTCCAAATGAATTATTATTTTTTATTGAAAAAATACTCAGAAAAATTAAACAAAAATTTCCTAAATTCAATTAACATCTTGAAATGTGTAAAGCTTATTTTTGTGTATTTTTAATCCATTTGAAAGTATTTTAAAATAATTAAAATGAAACAAATTACAAAATAGAAAAAGAAAGGAAAAGAAAAGAAATTGGAAAAAAGTTGGTGCAAATAGCAACTAGAACACGTTGTATCAGTGGGCTCACTATGCTAGGGGTGGGGATAGCATTCAGGCCCAAGGTCCAATTCAAACAATTAATGAAACGGTGCACATTGATACACAAGTGGAGGTCAACAAGTCATAACGCGCGCAGGATCAAATCCAAGTCGTTGATCAGGGATAAGGTCAACAAGTCTCATGGTGACTGGGCTAGACACGCTGGAATCTGAAGGGAAAGGAACACGCCAGAGAAGACGAGCCAGACGGTGGCTCCGGTCATCTTCTCCGGCCGTCCAAAATTGCAGGTAGCTCTAGACTGAACCAAAACCTAAAATCTCTTAGCCTAAACTCATCTATAAGCTTCACTGATCATGAATCTAGGGTTATCTATCCTTAACACATCCTAAAGCTGCAAATACGAATTGAACAATAATCAATCTATTTCCAAAAATCATCACAAACATCCATCAATCCTAACCAGAATCCATCTACAATGCTAGGGGATCATGAATATGCAATAATGGCGTGTAATTACTACCTACACAAAGAGAGATTTGGAAGGATGAGTTACCTAACGGAATACCTCTGTTGGACCTTGAAACCTTAATGATTCTTGCTGAAAACAATCCAGAACGTTCACACAATCTTCAAGGAAGCTTTGGATGTGCTCAATTTTGCTTGAAATTGCTTGGAATGCAGAACTCGATTTTCACTTTTCCTTGAGTTGTTGCAACTGATTTCTTGATCAATTTCCCTCCAAAATCGCTTCTGAGAGTTTGTGAATGATGCTGAGTTTATATACAATGGATCCAGATGCAAATAAAGCCCAATCAAAGCCCATGAAGATCCAATTGAAAATCCAAAATTTTGGTTTTGTAAGCTTCAAGTATGCGCAAAACAGAGCTTCAATGGCTTGAAAATTGCCTCAGGCAGCTTACTCATGATGCATTCTGATCCAATGGATGAGGATTGTTCCTTAATTTGATCTTATGGTGAGATTTGGATGTGTTACTTCAATGTGAAGCAACCTTGAAATTAACCATGAAAATGACCTCAAATTGTAATTATGAAATTGTCATCGTGTTTAATATGTTTTGTAGACTCAAAAAATGCACACACTTGATTGAAATTGGTTCCAAATGAATTTAATTGGATTTATGGCTTTTAAGGCTTTTTTCCATGAATTTTCCTTCACCATTCTCCCAATCCAATCCAAAATCATGATAAGTGATGATTTCATGATGAAAAGGATTCTATTTGAAGCAAGTTTTATGTTGGAAAAAGTTCCCTTTGAGGTGTGCAAAGCTGTGAAATTGACCTATGACAAAAATGACCTATAATCAAAGTTTCCCAAAATACCCCTGTCTTGCAAGCTTCATATCTTGAGCTCCACAAATCAGATTAAAGACTTCTAGTACTTTTTGGAAAGCTAAGATCATAAGGAAAAACTTTCATGTTTGGGTCAAAGTGAGGAGAAACATCCTTCTAGGTCAAAAATGTCTTGGAAGTTGGTTGACTTTTGTTGACCAAAATCACATTCATCTGATGACCTGTAACTTGTCAGCATCATAACATGAGTTCTAGAAATCCAATGGATGATTTCTAGTACTCAAAAGAAATATAGAAACATGCTTTACAAGTATCATGTTGGGGTCAAGATGAGATGAGACTTGTATCTTGAGATATGTGGTCTTGAAGTTGGGCACTAAACAGAGAATTTTACACTGACAAGCTTAGAAACCCTGGCTTGACAACTTCTCACACTCCTGATTCTTCTTGATTTGATCTTGGAATATCATCTTAGACATTTCATCACAACATTCCATGATCACAAAGACTTGGAATTGAGTCTTTATCTCCTTCAAATTCACTATTGACTTAGGGTTAACCAGATGAAAACCCTAACTGCATCACCTTTGATTGTGACTTCTTACACTTGATGTAATAACTTGCACAAGCCCCTTAATGACCCTCAAGACATCCCATGAGCTTATGTAATGCTCTCCATCCCTAACTATGGACTCAACATCATCTGATGATTTCCACATGGCCTCTAAGATAGAAGGCAAACCACAGCTATTCATCTGCCTTTTCAAAGAACTTTTAACTTTCTTCTGAGGATGATAAACTCTTGATAGCTTGAATAAGACCTCTTGCTTAGGCTTAGAAACTTTGGTAATCTCCTCTTGCTAGGCACACCTCTCTCAATCCCCTGTAAATGAACTATGGTATGCAAATGCTAATGCTATGAAAATGCAATGAAACATAAACCAAGTAACGAAAGGTTGGGCAAATTTTGGGGTGCAACACTTACACCAAATGACAACTCGACTACACGGTCTCCTTCATATTTTGAACACGTTGACAAACTTTTTTCGGACTCACCGACTCCTAAAATATCAAAAAAATATTGTGAAAGAAGTCTACATTAGCAAACCACCTCCAACATTGCTTCCACCGAAGATTCTATTCATTGATGAGATGCTAATTTTAATGCACAAATAAGTGTATTTTCAATGTTGAAGGAGACTGTAATTGCGGATACCGAGCCATTTCGGCTTTACTTGATAAAGGAGAATATAGTCACACGTTTATCTGACATCAACTTATCCAAGAGTTGAAGACGCATAAAGAATCGTACACATAGTTGTACAAAACTAAAGAAAGATACAATGCGGTTTATGAGTCTCTTGTTCCTTGCATAAGCGGTTTGGCACCCGAGGCAAAATGGATGACCTTTGTAACGCCCCGATTCTGAATTTCCCATTTTTGTTTAGTCTTCTAATTTATTTTGATTGAATTATTCTTTTAATTATGGAATTTGAACATTAATATGTTATGTGTGCTTATTATGTTATTTTATTATTCAGAGAGTTTTGGGAATTAATTAAAGGGTGTTTTAGATAATCCTTAATTAGTAGATATTTGAGAGAAATAGAATAGAAAGAGTATAAGTGGGAATAGAGAGAAAAGAAATGAGATAGAAAGAAATAGAAAGGAAAAAAGAGAAGAGAAAAGAAGGGGGAGAGGAGAAAACCTATAATCATCAAGAATTAAACTTCTAAGCTTCGATTAATCGGGTAAGGGTGTGAAACCTTATTATTCTTTCGATGTATATGATTATGTATGTTTCTATTGGTTTGCTTTTGGATTGGGGAGAGTTTTGCTCATTTTCTGTTTTAGGTTGAATTTGATTCAATCGTTAGAACTCGAGTTTTAACGGTTGAAAAAGAGAATAAGTGGTAGAGTTTAGTCGAGGGATGTTGGACTAAAGCTGATAGAACGAGTTGGGATTGAATCGGGTAGATTTCGATGAATTTCAGAGGTTTTGGATAGTGGGGATTCTGAGTTTTCAGACCCTCGCTAGCACGTTCGCTAGGCGAGCAGGTCGCGAGCATTCGCTGTGGCGAGCCAGTAGCGAATGGTCCCAGACTTGGGCAGAATTGTTTTTGGTGTTCTTTGCTGGTAGAGAAAGGGGTGGCGAGCGATTCGCTAGGCCTTCGCTGAGTGAGTGTGGTAGTGAATCAAGTCAGAGGCTTCTGTTTGCCCTCGCGAGCTTGTTCGCTAGGCGAACAGGTAGCGAGCACTCGCTAGGAGCTCGCTAGGCGAACAGAGTAGCGAGCGTAGTAGAATGTTATTTTTTTGTGTTTTCATTTCCATGTGGATTCTTCGATTCAAGTGTGATTAACCCTTTCTTATTATGCATAGTTGTATGTGATACGAAATGCTGTGGGTAGCCGTATGGCGTGAATCCTAGATTGTGAATCGTGAAGTGTGAAATGTGGCCGTTTGGAAATTTTGTGCAATTGTTTGAATTGAGTGAAAATGCATGATTATATATTCGTGTATATGTATGAATTTCAAGAATGTATAGAGTGGTTTGTTTGCGAAGCATCATGATTGCATTTTTGTGTGTCTGATCCCGCGTAGGATTTTCAGAAACCTCGTGTGCCCTTGTGGGGTGTAAGCGATGGTTTGTCTTTGATCCCTAGGAGGATCTGCAGAAATGATTGTGTGCCCTTGTGGGGTGTGAGCGATAGTTTATATTGATTCCATGGAGAATCTGCAAAAACGATCGTGTGCCCTTGTGGGGTGTGAGAGATAGTTTATATTGATTCCATGGAGAATCTGCAAAACGATTGTGTGCCCTTTTGGGGTGTGAGAAATCCTGAAACATCGTGTGCCCATGTGGGGTGTGAGCGATGGATGAACATCGTAGGCCCGACGGGGAGTTACTTCGGTAATGAGCGATGGTTCCTTTTGGTTCTTCAATTGAACCTGCTGAATGAGTCGGTACCGCATTTGCATCTGCATAGAGTCGTGAGTCAGTCTCTATGAGTGCATTATTATCTTCATATGATATATTGGTGTAATGAACATAATTGCATATGTTTAGGGGTGAACGTTTGTGTGGTGGATATGTTTGGTGAATTATATATATGTTGCGATATGTATATGATCGAATTATAATGTATTGCGGTGAGAATGTGGTATGTGTATTCTAAGTTGGTGTATATAGTTATATATTTTATATGCATTTTTTGTATGATAATGTTTCTCACCCTTCTACTGTTTTATGATGCTCTATGAGGCATTGCAGAGTAGGTTTGCTGGAAGTCTTTTGTGATGCGTGGCTTCGTTCTTTTTGGTCGGTTGGCTCTGATATGTAGCATCAGGTAGTTAGGAATTCTTTTGGTTCTTTTGTGATACATTTGTTTATGTATTTGCCGAAATGTTTTGTAAACATGATTTATAACTTGAATTAAACAGTTTATGTATACAATGTTTATACGAATGAAGTGATTCAATGTTTAGATGTTTTCGCTTTTATTCTAAATATTGATGTGTGGGTTTTAAGGACTAAGTTCCTTTGTGGTGATTTACCCTTTGTTGCATATCTTTATGAGCAGGTGTTGTATGTGTTTTGAATTTTCTGGATAATGTGACGTACCTCTTTTATACCATGTGTTAATTTATACTCTGATGAAAATTTTTGTTATGTGCCTAATCGATTTGATTATTTATTTGGGGGTATAGAAAATGGGTGTTACATTAAGTGGTATCAAAGCCAGTGTTGAGTCAACTGTGTCTGTTTTGTTGTTGTGTTGGTTGAACGGTTGTTTAACCTTGTTGTTATTTTTAGGAATAATCAGAATATGGCTGGTCGTAATGACACTGCTATGGCTGCGGCGTTGGAGGCTATGGCTAGGATGGTGCAAGGTGCACTGAATTCGAACGCTAATGATGAGTTTAGAAAGAATCAGCCGCCGGTATTCAAGGGGAGGTTTGATCCGGATGATGCTCAGATCTGGTTGAAAGAGGTTGAGAGAATCTTTAGAGTTATGGGGTGTGCTGAAGGAAACAAGGTGAGACTTGGAACTCACATGTTGAGAGAAGAGGCCGACAACTGGTGGGTCGGTATGAGACAAGTTCTTGAGGTAGATGACGAGGAAATAACCTGGGATTTATTTCGCATTGAATTCTTGAGAAAGTATTATCCTGAGAGTGCAAAGGGGAAAAAGGAAATGGAATTTCTTGAGCTGAAGCAAGGCAATATGTCAGTGGTGGACTACACGGCTAAGTTTGTGGAATTAGTTCAGTTTCATCCATATTATGCGGCAGTTACGGCAGAGTTCTCTAAGTGCATTAAGTATGAGAATGGGTTGCGTCCTGAGATAAAGCAAGCGGTAGGATACCAAAGAATACGAAGATTTTCTGACTTGACCGAATGTTGTAGGATTTTTGAAGAGGAC
Source organism: Lathyrus sativus (assembly GCA_963859935.3). Taxonomy (NCBI): domain Eukaryota; kingdom Viridiplantae; phylum Streptophyta; class Magnoliopsida; order Fabales; family Fabaceae; genus Lathyrus; species Lathyrus sativus. Next base: position 275,779,247 of record OZ012740.1, on the reverse strand, counting down.
AGTAGGACTCAATCTACTCATTATAAGAGTTTGAGTGAGAAGAAAGGTAAGCAGCAAGTAAGGAGTGGACCTTATATGACGCCTGTTGATAAAGACAAGTATAAGGGAAACTTTGATAGGAGACTCGGAGGAGGAAGTTCTGGTGCGGTCAAATGTTACAAGTGTGGCGTGTTGGGTCACAAATCTTTTGAATGTGGGAAGTCTGTGGATAAATGTGCTAATTGTGGAAGTCTTAGACATGCCACTTCTGGTTGTAGAAGGAATGTGGTAAAGTGTTTTAATTGTGGTGAAGTTGGTCATATTAGCACCAAGTGTACCAAACCAAAGCAAGCTCAGTCAGATGGAAAAGTATTTGCATTAGCAGGTTCAGACACTACTAATGCGGATCGCTTGATTAAAGGTACATGCTTTATTAATAATATGCATTTAGTTGCTATTATTGATACTGGAGCGACTCATTCGTTCATTTCTCTTGAGTGTGCTAAGCGTTTGGGTTTGTGCACGGTTTCTTTGAGAGGAGACATGGTTATTGAGACTCCCGCTTCGGGGTCGATAACTACTTCTTTGGTGTGTGTAAGTTGTTCTTTGACCATGTATGATAAAGACTTCATTATGGATTTGGTGTGTTTGCCGTTGGAAGGTTTAGACGTGATCTTGGGTATGAACTGGTTGCAATTTAATAGAGTTCATTTAGATTGCTATCACAAGTTGGTAAGGTTTCCTTCTTTGGGAGATGATGAAGGTGAGAGTTTTCTATCCACTAAAGAGTAGAAGAAGCTTTTAGCAGACAAAGCTCAGTTGTTTGGCTTATTTTCATCGTTGTCTGTAGAGAGAAAAGTTGAGCTTGAGGTGTTTCTGGTGGTGTGTGATTTTCCAGAAGTATTTCCGAAGGAGATTACGGATGTACCGCCAGAAAGAGAAGTTGAGTTTTCTATTGATCTAGTTACCGGTACTAGACCGATTTCGATGGCACCATATCGTATGTCAACATCAAAGTTGGTAGAACTGAAGGAGCAGTTGAATGATTTGTTGGATAAGAGATTTGTAAGACCAAGTGTTTCTCCTTGGGGTGCGCCGGTATTTCTAGTAAAGAAGAAGGATGGAAGTATGCGGTTATGCATTGATTATCGGCAGTTGAATAAGGTGACGATTAAGAATAAGTATCCGCTTCCAAGAATTGATGATCTGATGGACCAATTGGTTAGAGTACGTGTTTTTAGAAAGATTGATTTGAGATCGGGTTATCACCAGATTCGAGTTAAGGAAGAGGATATTCCAAAGACGGCTTTTAGGACACGGTATGGTCATTACGAATATTCTGTGATGCCATTCGGAGTTTCTAATGCGACGGGTGTGTTTATGGAATACATGAATCGTATTTTTCATGAGCAGTTGGATCGTTTTGTGGTTGTGTTCATCGAAGACATTTTGATTTACTCTAAGTCTTAAGAGGAGCATGAAGAACATTTAAGGATTATGTTACAGATTTTGAAGGAGAAGAAATTGTATGCTAAGTTGTCAAAGTGTGAATTTTGGTTGTCGGAAGTGAGTTTTCTTGGACATATTATTTCTGGTAGTGGTATTAGTGTAGATCCATCCAAGGTTGATGCGGTAATGCTATGGGAAACTCCTAAATCGGTTACGGAGATTCGAAGCTTTTTGGGCTTGGCAGGCTATTATCGGAGGTTTATTAAAGGATTTTCGAAGTTGGCACTTCCGTTAATGTAGTTGACTTGTAAAGGAAAGGCTTTCATTTGGGATGCTGGTTGTGAGGAGAGTTTCATTGAGTTAAAGAGAAGATTGACAACAGCCCCAATCTTGATTTTTCTGAAACCTACGAAACCTTTTGTGGCTTATTGTGATGCTTCTTTGTTAGGTTTGGGCGGTCTATTGATGCAAGAGGGAAAAGTCGTGGCTTATGCTTCGAGACAGTTGAGAGTTCATGAGAAGAATTACCCTACGCATGATTTGGAATTAGCGCCCGTGGTGTTTGTGTTGAAAATTTGGAGGCATTATCTTTATGGTGCAAGATTTGAAGTTTTTAGTGATCACAAGAGTTTGAAGTATTTATTTGACCAAAAGGAATTGAATATGAGGCAAAGAAGGTGGTTAGAGCTTTTGAAAGACTATGACTTTGGTTTAAATTACCATCCGGGCAAAGGCAAATGTGGTGGTCGATGCCTTAAGTCGGAAGTTGTTGCACATGTCTACATTGATGATGAAAGAATGGGAACTTTTGGAGAACTTTAGAGATTTGAGTTTGGTTTGTGAAATGACGCCGAGAAGTGTGAGGCTTGGTATGCTTCGTATTACGAATGCTTTTCTTGCTACCGTATGTGAAAGGCAAAAGTTGGACTTGAAGTTCGTTGACTTGATGACGAGTGAGAGTGAAGATTTCAAAGTTGATGATTTTGGAGTTTTAAGATTTCGTGGTCGTATTTGTATTCCCGACGATGCGGAGTTGAAAAGGATGATATTGGAGGAAGGACACTGGAGTAACTTGAGTATTCATCCGGGAGCGAATAAGGTGTATCAAGATTTGAAGAAAATCTTTTGGTGGTCCGGATTGAAGAGAGATGTAGCTCAGTTTGTGTATGCGTGTTTGACTTGTCAGAAGTCTAAAGTAGAACATCAGAAGCCTAGTGGATAGATGCAACCATTGGAAATTCCAGAGTGGAAATGGGATAGTATATCAATGGATTTTATTACGGGGTTGCCGAATACGGAAAGAGGTCATAATGCTATTTTGGTAATTGTTGATAGGCTTACTAAATCTGCTCATTTCATTCCGATTGATATTAGTTATCCTTTGGATAAGTTAGCCGAGATTTATGTTCGTGTGATTGTGAAGTTGCATGGAGTCCCTAAGAGTATTGTATCGGACAGAGATCCTAGATTTACTTCAAGGTTTTGGGAGAGTTTGCAAAAGGCTTTGGGTTCTAAGCTGAGATTGAGTTCAGCTTATCATCCACAAACAGATGGTCAAACCGAGAGGACGATTCAGTCGTTGGAAGATTTATTGTGTTCTTGTGTACTAGAGCAAGGTGGTGCTTGGGATAGTAATTTAGCGTTGATTGAGTTCACCTACAATAATAGTTTTCACTCAAGTATTGGTATGGCACCATTTGAGGCTTTATATGGTCAGAGATGTCGAACACCTTTGTGTTGGCATGAAACTGGTGAGAAGTCGGTTGTTGGGCCGAAGGTGGTACAACAAACGACGGAGAAGGTGAAGTTTATTCGAGAAAAGATGAGAGCTTCTCAGTGTAGGCAGAAGAGTTATCATGACAAGAGAAGGAAGGATCTTGAGTTTCAAGAAGGCGACCATGTGTTTTTGAGAGTTACACCGGTTACGGGTATGGGTCGTGCCTTGAAGTCGAAGAAGTTGACTTCTCGTTTTATAGGTACGTATCGGATTATTGCACGAGTGGGTGTTGTGGCGTATCGTGTGGCGTTGCCTCCGAATCTTTCGAATTTGCATGATGTGTTCCATGTTTCGCAACTTCGGAAGTATGTTCCGGATCCGTCACATGTGATTCCTATGGACGAGGTTGAAGTAAGAGATAATCTTACGGTTGAAGTTTCACCGATTATGATTTTGGATCATGAGATTAAGAAGCTAAGAGGAAAGAATATTGTGCTTGTGAAAGTAGCATGGGGAGGTGCTGCAGAAGGCAACATGACTTGGGAATTGGAGAGTAAGATGCGGAAGTCGCATCCGGAATTGTTTGGATCAGGTAATATTTTCGAGGACGAAAATTTCTAAAGTAGGGGAGAGTTGTAACGCCCCAATTCTGAATTTCCCATTTTTGTTGAGTCTTTTAATTTATTTTGATTGAATTATTCTTTTAATTGTGGAATTTGAACATTAATATGTTATGTGTGCTTATTATGTTATTTTATTATTCAGAGAGTTTTGGGAATTAATTACAGGGTGTTTTAGATAATCCTTAATTAGTAGATATTTGAGAGAAATAGAATAGAAAGAGTATAAGTGGGAATAGAGAGAAAAGAAATGAGATAGAAAGAAATAGAAAGGAAAGAAGAGAAGAGAAAAGAAGAGGGAGAGGAGAAAGCCTAGAATCATCAAGAATCAAACTTCTAAGCTTCGATTAATCGGGTAAGAGTGTGATACCTTATTATTCTTTCGATGTATATGATTATGTATGTTTCTATTGGTTTGCTTTTGAATTGGGGAGAGTTTTGCTCATTTTCCATTTTAGGTTGAATTTGATTTAATCGTTAGAACCCGAGTTTTAACGGTTCAAAAAGAGAATAAGTGGTAGAGTTTAGACGAGGGATGTTGGACTAAAGGTGATAGAACGAGTTGGGATTGAATCGGGTAGATTTCGATGAATTTTGGAGTTTTTGGACAATGGGGATTTTGAATTTGCAGACCCTCGCTAGCATGTTCGCTAGGCGAGCGGGTCGCGAGCATTCGTTGGGCATTCGCTGTGGCAAGCCAGTAGCGAATGGTCCCAGACTTGGGCAAAATGGTTTTTGGTGTTCTTCGCTGGTAGGAAAGGGGTGGCGAGCGATTCGCTAGGCCTTCGCTAAGCGAGTGTGGTAGCGAATCAAGTCAGAGGCTTCTGTTTGCCCTCGCGAGCTTGTTCGCTAGGCGAACAGGTAGCGAGCACTCGCTAGGAACTCGCTAGGCGAACAGAGTAGCGAGCGTAGCAGAATGTTATTTTCTTGTGTTTTCATTTCCATGTCGATTCTTCGATTCACGTGTGATTAACCCTTTCTTATTATTCATAGTTGTGTGTGTGATACGAAATGCTGTGGGTAGCCGTATGGCGTGAATCCTAGATTGTGAATTGTGAAGTGTGAAATGTGGCCATTTGGCAATTTTGTGCAATTGTTTGAATTGAGTGAAAATGCATGATTATATATTCGTGTATATGTATGCATTTCAAGAATGTATAAGAGTCTTTTTGTTTGTGAATCATCAAGATTGCATTTTTGTGTGTCTGATCCCGCGTAGGATTTGCAGAAACCTCGTGTGCCCTTGTGGGGTGTGAGCGATGGTTTGTCTTTGATCCCTAGGAGGATCTGCAGAAACGATCGTGTGCCCTTGTGGGGTGTGAGCGATAGTTTATATTGATTCCATGGAGAATCTGCAGAAATGATCGTGTGCCCTTGTGGGATGTGAGCGATAGTTTATATTGATTCCGTGGAGAATCTGCAGAACGATTGTGTGCCCTTGTGGGATGTGAGCAATCCTGAAACATCGTGTGCCCATGTGGGGTGTGAGAGATGGGTGAACATCGTAGGCCCGATGGGGAGTTACTTCGGTAACAAGCGATGGTTCGTTTTGGTTCTTCATTTGAACCTGCTGAATGAGTCGGTACTGCATTTGCATCTGCATAGAGTCGTGAGTCGGTCTCTATGAGTGCATTATTATCTTCATATGATATATTGGTGTAATGAACGTAATTTCATATGTTTAGGGGTGAAAGTTTGTGTGGTGGATATGTTTGGTGAATTATATATGTGTTGCGATATGTATATGATTGAATTGTGATGTATTACGGTGAGAATGTGGTATGTGTATTCTAAGTTGGTGTATATAGATTTATATTTTATATGCATTGTTTGTATGATAATGTTTCTCACCCTTCTGCTATTTTATGATGCTCTATGAGGCATTGTAGAGTAGGTTTGCTGGAGGTCTTTTGCGAAGCGTGGCTTCGTTCTTTTTGGTCGATTGGCTCTGATATGTAGCACCGGGTAGTTAGGAATTCTTTTGGTTATTTTGTGATACATCTGTGTATGTATTTGCCGGAATGTTTTGTAAACATGATTTATGACTTGAATTAAACTGTTTATGTATATAATGTTTATATGAATGAAGTGATTCAATGTTTAGATGTTTCCGCTTTTATTCTAAATATTGATGTGTGGGTTTTAAGGACTAAGTTCCTTTGTGGTGATTTACCCTTTGTTGCATATCTTTATGAACAGGTGTTGTATGTGTTTTGAATTTCCTGGATAATGTGACATACCTCTTTTATAACATGTTTTAATTTATACTCTGATGAAATATTTTGTTATGTGCCTAATCGATTTGATTATTTATTTGGGGGTATAGAAAGGAGGTGTTACAACCTTTCCTGATATAGGTCATATAATAGATTGTGCATATGATAGGGCATGCATTGACCTGTTACACTACGGGTTTTTAGAAACATTTTTTCCACTGCGCACCCCACCATCCTAAAATCCAAATGATTGTATCATGTTTATTGGACGACATTCAAAATCAAGTCGTTTTGTTCAAGTTTACTGAAACCTGGATGTCCCATACCACTTACATCACCGGAGTGGATGATTCATTCAACCGCAAATTCCAAGATATGACCGAGTCATTTTATGGAAATGATGCAAGAATTCGATAGATTGAATAATATTGAAAAGGATTCGAATGCACAAAAGTACAAGGGGGTACCACCTATAAATTTAGACTGCGACACATGTTTCGATTCGTTTTAATTTCTTGTATAATCTGAAAAATAATTATATAAAATTATGTCTCAATATAAATGAAGTGTTACATATTCACTTTTATTCATATTTGGTATTTATGCATTTTGGTTCATATTTGCTCTTTGTGAACTCTCTCTCATTTGCTTCTATTTTGAAAATGTTCCATGAAAAGTTCCGGAGATACATCTCCAGAAGGTTATCTTAAATGGTTATTTTTGAAATGATTCAGGGAATTTTCTGGAGATCTATCTTCGTAAATTAATAATAGGGTGCGCTTTCAGAGATATATATGTGGAATCAATATAACAGACAATGAGTTGTCCATATTGAACTAGGTATTCTATAAATTTAGATGTTCTTGTGTTACATTTCATTTATACTAAAAAATGTCTCAAATGTCACAAATAAACATCTGTTGGTATGTCGCAAATGTCTCCTACTTTAGCGGAAAAATACCCGGGAGGACGTTTAAGCTCACTAATCTCACCCCCTATTGAAGATATCCTAGACGAAATCCATTATCTCCTACCTTACAAAGACAAACAAAGAGTTATCAAGTTTGAGTACCATTCACCTTCGGTTGACAACCAATAGAACATTGTGTTCAAAAAATTTATGCTCAAGACTCGAGCGGATGTTAGGGCTATATGGGATACGTATTTTGGTTTCGAAGAGAAAGATCCGCTCAAGTTGAAAGCGACGCTACGAAAATCGGTCGAAGATATTTTGAAGATGTGTAAGCGTCCACCGGGATATTGAAATGTAATATTGAATTTCAGTTGCAATCATCATTATGATGCTCATTTTATGTTATGAATGCTCATTTTATGTTTGGAAAGTCCATTTTGTGTTGAATCTGTATATGGTATTTTTTCGGAAATATAACTACGAAATTATTTCAGAGATGCACCTAAAGAACTGATCAAACCCAATATATAGGGCGTCATCCAGAACGGCCTTTCTTAAGTGTAAAAAGGGTGTGTCCAGAGATATATCTCCAAAAATAGAGGGCGTAATAGGAAATCCACATGGTGTGTAAGAAATGCATAGGGTGGAAAAAGAAATTCTTGAGGTTTTATGGGATTGGGCTGGATGGGTATATTTGGGCCCAGTGAAATCTTTATTCAACACACCAAGTGATCAACCAACAAACATTGAGCCTCATAAGAATTCCCACCACATGTTTTGCTTTTAACTTTTATCTATCTACTAGGGTTTTAATCTTTCACCTTCAGTCTCTCAGGAACCCTAGCCGTCGTTCAAGAAACTATGTCTTTGTTCACCAAATAATAGGTAACTATGAACCACCCCTTATGATCATGTAACTCTCTCTCTCTCTCTCTCTCTCTCTCTCTCTCTCTCTCTCTCTCTCTCTCTCTCTCTAACTCTTTCTCTCTCTCTCTCTCTCTCTCACTCTCTCTCTCTCTCTCTCTCTCTCTCTCTCTCTCTCTCTCTCTCTCTCTCTCTCTCTCTCTCTCTCTCTCTCTCTCTCTCTCTCTCTCTCTCTCTCTCTCTCTCTCTCTCTCTCTCTATGTATATGTGTGTAGCACCCCAAAATTTTCCTTTTCGTTTTAGCTGCGGCTGACTTATGTTTCATTATTTGCATCTTTGCATTATCTTTTTTGCATATAATGACATTAGCTCTTGAGACATGGGATCAAGGCGTTTCTTTGGCTCAGGTTTTCTTTTATTGCAAGTTTTAACCAGTAAGCACCAGAGGCTTCAACATTTATTTTGCTCAACAATCGACCACTCGATTATATTTTCCAACAGATTATTTTGAGCACAACAGGCAAGTGTTGCACCCTAATTTTTGACCATAAGATCCCACCTCTGTTTTGCGCTGTTATATTTACGTTTCTTTTTGCAACTAACCAGCTTGTGCAGGTACAAGGGTGTCAGGTGTGAACGATACCTATTCTCTCGAATTGAGCATTTCAGGGTTTGACCAGTCAATCCTGATTCAAAGTGATCCTAGAGTTTAAACTTGATATAGGTCCCACCTTCAAAACTCTTTCTCAGCTCCAGACCGCCTCTGGACCAATATTTTAAGGGTACTTTGTTCTCCAAGAGTCTTGGTCATTTGTCAAGAATGTTTTAAGGTTACAAGGATAGAGCACAGAAGGCTCTAATGATTCAAATGTTCGAATTCAATTTGCAAAGCTTCCGTCTAAAAAAGAAGACACTCTTACGTGACTCAAGTTTAAGTTAAAGGTCCAAGTTCAAGTCAATCTGGAATCCAAGCCCTCAAGTTATTATTCAATTTTAAAAAGGCTACATAGTTCCAGTTTAAGTTTAGTTCCTAGAAATTCACATCAAATTTCACATAATTTTGATTCTGAGGTTACAGAAGTATTTACAAGAGTCCAATTCAAGAAAGGCAAGGATGAGAATACATGAGTTTTATGTCATTCCAAACTACTACTATAATACTAAAATACAGGCTACAAGAAATTAAACTCGAGTTAAATATAAGAGTCATCCTAATCCTACTTCATAAGCCTGCAGAACGCACAGAGGAGGTTTCTCAAAGCCACTGTTTTCGATCCCGTAGAAGGAAGAACAAGAGTTGTGTTAGAAGCTCGATGTGTTGAAAAGTCGGTCAAGAGAATTAAAAGAGTTTGTCCCACTCAGAGGTAGCACATGCTGTTGTTTCACGACAACCTATCAAACCTTTGCACTCATTAAGTCTCCAAGGTTCCGTGACGGTCAAAAGGTCGGTGAAAGCATCGAGGGAAAAAAGAGACGCCGAAAACTAATGTCAACCTGAAAGCCAAATCGAGAGCCTGAACATAACTCAATAATTATTGGCGGCTGGCGGCGATAGCTCAGTAGATCCGCAGGCAATCCACCTGGTAAATCAAACAAGAAAACTCATCAAAACCACATAACATAATTTCACAACAAAAAGGAAATTACGGTGGCATCAACATTTAAGGGACATGGTCCTTTCGAAAAAGAATGTTATCAATAAAATAAGCCATAACAAGGATTAACGCACCAAGACGAAAGCAGCTTCAAGCCTTTGATCAGAGTTGAAAGCCATAGGCAGCCGTTGTTCCAAAACTGTTTCAAATACAAAACGAAAGATTATCGTCACAAACGGAAACGAAATCATTCATGACTAAGGAAGCATGACATGTCTTAAATGCACCATCTATTCATAGTACAATCCACAAGAGGCAATTCAAGGCAACATACCTGCTTGCGATTTGGCGAAATTGACAGTATATAGTAAACCATATCAGATAACCCTGTTCCTTCGCTTTCGGTTCTCCTTGCTGGAACACATGTAATAAGAGGCCTGACGCGCAAAAGAGGGGATTTCTAGACGGAGGGTTCTGGGGTAATTACCAACTGTCACAAGAAGAAAAAAAACGGTGTTAGTACCGAAAACATACAGGCGAAGCTATAACAATATCACGTCTTTAACTCACTTTGTAAAGACAGAGCAGGTTTCTCCAAGACAACATCGCGCCATAATCCAAAGTTATAATGATTTATACTGAAAATAGATCATGAACTTTTTAATACGCTACAGCCTTCCGTGTTCCCTGAACTCATGCTTTGCAATCCAAACTACCTTTCATGCCTTTTCCAACTAGCATGGTTGAAGCTGCAAATTAAACAAATGCGGTTAGCAGCCATAGGTCGATACTAATATAGAGATTCAACAAGATTTCAAAGCCATATCTCACCACTGTGGTCCATGCAGAAGGTTGCACGTCGTGATTGCATCGTCTTGATTTCACCTCTACACCATTTCTTGCACCGTAATTTCTCAAGTATCCCGCAAATCCCCAAAGCTGCTGCAGATAATCATTAAAACAAGGTCAAATTTAAAGTTAAATCACAACTGTTTGCAGAACAGATTTTAAGATAAAACCGCACGAACAATGCAGAGTAACCACTCATTCTTAGACATATTCCAACAAGAAATAGCAACATGCTTATCGACAAATAGGAGATGTCTTTGGATTGTGATTACCGGCAACAAAAAGAAAATTTAGGAAGACCTTAATCTTCAAAGGGAAACTTGAATGGCCGCACTCGGCATGCTGCAGTACCCTCTACGAAACAACAAGAGAAGCAAAATCTTTCCCTTGGATATTTCCCGAAGCTTGCTCTGGTATAAAGATCGTCACGCCTCCCTTACCACGCCGAAGATATTTCTGCCCACAAAACAATAAATGTTAGATGAATATGGCACATGCGTTGAATTAGTCTACACTGATTTCTATCGTAAAACCACGGTCCATCCACTTCTGGTATCAAACAGCGACAACAATATCTTGTAGGACCTTTAAATTTGTGCTTCAACCAACAACATACGGGCAAACACCAAGATGTGGGGATCATTCAAATATCAGCCGCAAGTCTGGTTTTGGCCAATAACAATGCACGGTTTAGTCACGACAACAATTGGTACCTGAATTTTAGAAGAGTGTGAAAGAGTTGAGGTAACTTAAAATTTGTTTCCAAAAGACAAGAATGGTTCAGGTTCACTTACGGCAAGGAGTCAGATACCTTCACTTTTCATTTTGGCATATCGACATCAAATTAACTTCACTTGTTTGTAACTCAGAACCCCTGTCATCGCTGCAACAAACCCAGTAACACGGATGAGCACAAGACATTAAAGTCTAAACCATACGGAAAAGGAATGTGTCACTCACCTTTAACCCATTTGGAAGAGCGAGTTTTGATTCTGAAAACATGGCTCATCCAGTTGCACCTACCAAACCCGATACAATTCCAAGCACCCTTCATTCTCTTTCAACCGGATCAACACAGTTCTCGAACGACATCAAGGCAGCAGTAGCATTTTCAATTCCCTCTTCGGTTCAGACTAGTATGTTCAATCATTACTAGATGTGAATCTTTCTTAACGGCATCACCGACAGTATCTGAAGTCACAACCATTTTCCTGAAAGAAGAAAATTAATTAATTTGGTTCAGAAGCACACAAAGGCCAGACATTAAGTTTTATCCAAACTTCCACCTTTGCTTTAGGAACCAAATTCGTCATATTACAAGAAAAACATTTAAGTTACTATAACATTATACTTTTTTGCACAAAGAAAAACGGGCATCCTAAGTTCCTTTTGAAGAGGATTTGAGCTTTCGCGACACACCAACATGCTTAGCAGTCCTAGGAACGTGTCGTGAGGCCCTCCCGTTGCCAATCCTTTTCCGTAACCGCATTTCAGCACCTGCAAATGAACCCATTCATGTCAGCCCAAAACAATTATTATACGGGAGTATTTTCAATAATGCCAAGTACCGAACTGTACAAAGTAAAAACAAAGAATAGGGAGACAAATCAATAGTCTCTACTTCACAATCAAGCCGCTGAAACCTGTAACTCCCCGCCGCTCGCATAGCATTTTGTGGCTCCATCTACTATCTTAAAGTAGAGCGGCACAATCAACTAAGCCTTGGCTCTGATCCTGCATACTGGCCAAGGAAATAAAAAATGCTTAAAAAGCACTCATTGCTGCTGAGTATGCTTCTGTTCAAGTCCAATACGCCCCTATTTCTGAGTTTGGTGTCTCCAATAAAACTCCTCAATTTCTCACCATGAATCCTTTTGGAAAAGTTCCTATTTTGGAAACCCCACACGGTCCTGTCTTTGAGAGCAATTATATTGCTCGCTATGTTGCCCGATCCAAGGATGACAATACTCTCTCGGAGAATCAATGTTGTTAACTCAGCTAAGAGCAAACTAACCACTACCCCTGGTGTAACACCCCCTTCTATACCCCAAATAAATGCATATAAAACAATTAAGCACATACAAGTTATCAGAGTAAAAAGGTTTTTATAATAAGGTATAAAAGAAGAATGCCACAATTTCACCAATAAAACACTTTCACAATTTGCTCCATAAAATATGTAACATTTTCAATTTAAGCGGAAGATAAAATCATTTGATCGTTTTCAAAATATTAATCCACGTACACATAAGCAATCTAAATTAATATATCATATCAGTTAGACTTACAGAACCACATAAGCTGATACATCGCAATGTATCACAAAAGAATGACTATACTAGTCTAACTACCCGGTGTTACATATCAGAGCAGTAGACTCAAAAGAATGAAGACTATTCTTCACAAAAGGACTCCAGCATCCTAATCTGCAATGCCTCATAGAGCATTATAAAACAGCAGAAGGGTGAGAAATATAACCATAATGATCAAAGCATAAGATTATATATATATAGGTAATCATATAACACATATTCACATTTCTCACCACACTTCATTCTCTTAGTCATATATAATACCACACATGTATATATACAAACATGGATATCCACAAGCATTCCCACATTATGTATACACTTACAATTTCCACAATCTCATCATTCACACATAAGCATCACTTCATGCATATGTCATATATCAATGTGACTCAACAACTCAATGCAACTCATGCAATGCGGTACCGACTCTCGTTATCTTTTTTCGGTTTTTACATTAAACCGGGTCCACACTTCTAGACCGATAACCACAAAGGCCCGTCCTCTAAGCCTTCAAACCCACACTTCTAGGTTTGGGACAAGCCACTAGTTTCCACGAAACTAACAGACATTGCCTCTTGACTAAATGATGCATGTACAATCAACCACAACAAATGCACTTAAGACCGACATCTTAATCTCATGCATTTACATAATTCATCACTTCAAGAATTACACAATGATTGTACATACAACATATATCAAACATTTATCAATGTATTCATTTCACACATCATCATATTCAACAACAATGCACACATATCACATATGTTCCCATGCATTCACGCCACAATCGCATACATATATGCACTCGCAATTCATTAGACGATACACATACATTTCTCGTTGTATTCCCATGTGTCTCTAATTATCACAACAATCAAGGTATTCTCATTACAATACCAATCATACAATTATAAGTTATGCACACATATTCAAAATGTTCTCATGCATACTCATTACATAATTGTACACAACAATTAAACATTCACAACTCATCAATTAATACACACATAATCATCATTATGTTCTCATGTATTTTAACCGATTACAATTAATCATTCATATCGCAACTCTAGGATTCACGCCCGAAGGCTACCCACAACACATGTTATCATGATAGTTCACATACTCATTCATAACATAGAAGTATAAACATATACGAATCAACCAAACAATCCCCATTTGGATAACACAGCAAAGAAAATATACTGTCACATTCGCCTTCATTCGCCTGGCGAACCCTCGCAGCGAACCTTCGCCTGGCCTTCGCCTGGCGAACTCTCTCAGCGAACACTCGCTAGGCTTCGCCTGGCGAGACTTCCCAGCGAGCCCAAGTCAGTAGCTACTGACTTCATTCGCCACCATTTGCCAGCACCTTCGCTGGGCGAACCTTCGCTGTCCCACTTCGCCTGGAGAACCCACCAGCGAAGTCTACTGGGACTTAAATATAATTATTCGCCAACATTCGCTAGGCTTCGCCTGGCGAAGCTTCGCCTTTGCTCGCCTGGCGAGAGCCAGCGAACCTGCGCAGAACAGAATCCCATTCTGTTCCTCCTTCACCAATCCATCATCAACCCTCTCTTACACATCCAAATCAGTACAAACAACATCAATACATGTTACCCGACTACTCTACGGCATTATTGCTCAGTTTCAACCGATTAAATCCTCAATCTACCGATTATCCAACATTTTGCCCTAAATAGAAAGTGATGGAAACTCTACTAAAACCCTAACCCAACATACATAACATCATACCATGATCAAATAGAAACATTTCTCACCCTTACCTCGATTAATCGGAGTTTTGATGTTGGTTCTTGATGATTTCCACTTTTCTTCTTCTTCTTCTCTTCTCTCCTTTCTTCTTCTTTCCTCTTTCTTTCCAAAATGTTTTCTATCTTTCTTTTCTTTTCTTTCTCTCTTATATATTCCTTTATTTTCCTTCCTTCCAATTTCCTTCTCAATTCTCTATTAATTCCAATTAATAAAAATTAATTCCAACATTAATAAAAATCCCACTAAATCAATTAATTACTATAATTAATTATTTAATGAAATTTGGGCTGTTACAACCCTCCCCCACTTAGGAATTTTCGTCCTCGAAAATGTTACCTGATTCAAACAGTTCTGGATAAGACTCTTTCATCCGACTCTCAAGCTCCCAAGTAACATTTCCACCAGCCGGTCCTCCCCAAGCGACCTTCACTAAAGCAATCTCTTTACCTCGAAGCTGCTTCAATTTCCGATCCTCTATCCGCATAGGTGATGTCTCAACAGTCAGGTTATCTCTCACCTGCACATCATCTACTTGGACTACATGAGACGGATCCGCAATGTATTTCCTCAACTGAGATACATGGAATACGTCATGAAGATTAGCAAGCGACGGTGGTAAAGCCACCCGATAGGCCACTTCTCCTATCCTTTGCAAAATCTGATAAGGACCAATGAAACGTGGCGACAACTTGCGCGACTTCAGTGCCCTACCAACACCTGTCATCGGAGTGACTCGAAGAAACACATGATCTCCCTCTTGAAATTCAAGTGCCTTCCTCCTCTTGTCATAATAACTCTTCTGACGACTTTGAGCAACTCTCATCTTCTCTTGAATCATCTTGATCTTATCAGTAGTCTGTTGAACTAACTCGGGTCCAACAACAGAACTTTCTCCGGACTCGAACCAACATAATGGTGTCCTACACCGCCTACCATACAACGCCTCAAATGGTGCCATACCAATACTCGAATGGAAACTGTTGTTGTAGGTAAACTCAATCAAAGGCAAGTAGCTATCCCAAGCTCCTCCTTTTTCCAATACACAAGCTCTCAAAAGATCTTCAAGCGACTGAATCGTCCTCTCCGTCTGACCATCAGTCTGAGGATGATACGCTGAACTCAGACGCAACTTAGTACCCAAAGCACTCTGCAGGCTTTCCCAAAATCTCGAAGTAAACCGCGGATCTCTATCCGAAACAATACTTAACGGAATACCATGCAGACACACAATCCTCTCAATATACAACTTAGCCAACTTCTCCAAAGAGTAATCCATACGCATAGGGATAAAGTGAGCAGATTTAGTCAACCTGTCCATGATAACCCAAATAGCCTCAAAATTACTCGGCGTCCTCGGCAAACCCGATACAAAATCCGTGGAGATACTATCCCATTTCCACTCAGGAATAAACAACGGTTTCATCAAACCCGATGGCTTCTGATGCTCAATCTTTGACTTCTGGCAAGTCAAACAAGAATACACAAATTCCGCAATATCCTTCTTCATACTAGGCCACCAAAATACTTTCCTCAAATCCTGATACATCTTTGTAGCACCCGGATGAATACTCAATCCGCTACGATGTCCTTCCTCAAGGATACTCTTTTTCAGCTCAACAACATTTGGAACACAAACTCGATCCCGACATCTCATAATCCCATTCTCATCAATCCGAAAATCACCACCTTGGCCTTGGTTGATTAAAGTCAACCGACCAACTAAGCTCAAATCCGATTTTTGTCCTTCTCGAATTTCGTCCAAAATTCCACTTGTAAGCTTTAACATACCCAACTTAAATCCAAAAGAAGTCTTCTCACATACCAAACTCAAATCCCGAAATTGCTCGACCAATTCTAACTCTTTCACCATCAATGCCGACATATGCAATGATTTCCGACTCAATGCATCCGCTACTACATTCGCTTTACCCGGATGGTAGTTCAAGCCAAAATCATAATCCTTCAAAAGTTCAAGCCATCTTCTTTGTCTTGCATTCAATTCCTTTTGATCAAAAAGATATCTCAAACTCTTGTGGTCACTAAACACTTCAAATCTTGCGCCAAATAAATAATGCCTCCAAAGTTTCAACACGAACACAACGGCGGCCAACTCTAAGTCATGCGTCGGATAATTCTTCTCATGCACTTTGAGTTGCCTCGAAGCATAAGCTACAACTTGGTTATTCTGCATCAACATACCTCCTAAACCCATCAAAGAAGCATCACAATACACAACGAATGGTTCTTCCGGATTTGGCAGAATCAAAACAGGGGCTGTCGTCAACCTTCGCTTAAGTTCTTGAAAACTCGCTTCACACTTGGCGTCCCAAACAAAGGCTTGACCTTTCCTAGTCAACTGCGTCAACGGCAACGATAACTTAGCGAATCCTTCAATAAACTTCCGATAATAACCGGCTAAACCAAGAAAACTTCTGATCTCAAAAACTGACTTCGGAGTCTCCCATTGCGACACCGCTTCAACTTTCGACGGATCAACCGCAACACCATTACTCGAGATCACATGACCAAGGAAACTAACCTCCTTCAACCAAAACTCACACTTAGAAAGCTTCGCGAACAACTGCTTCTCCCTCAGCACAGATAACACAATCTTCAGATGCTCGGCATGCTCTCCTTCGCTCTTCGAATAAACCAAGATGTCGTCGATAAACACCACCACAAACTTATCCAAATAAGGATGAAAAATCCTATTCATGTACTCCATAAATACACCTGGTGCATTAGTCACACCAAATGGCATCACGGAATACTCATAGTGTCCATACCTCGTCCGAAAGGCCGTCTTCTGAATATCCTCAGCTTTCACACGGATCTGATGATACCCAGATCTCAAATCAATCTTGCTGAACACGCTTGCACCAACCAACTGATCCATCAGATCATCAATCCTCGGAAGTGGATACTTATTCTTAATAGTTGCCTTGTTCAACTGTCTGTAATCCACACAGAGCCTCATAGAACCCTCTTTCTTCTTAACCAACAACACCGGGGCACCCCACGGTGACACGCTCGGACGAATAAACCTCTTTTCAAGCAAATCCTCAAGTTGACTCTTCAACTCTTTTAACTCTGAGGCCGACATACGATATGGAGCCATCGATATCGGACTAGTTCCAGGAATCAAATCTATCGAAAACTCCACTTCTCGCTCCGGCGGTAGATCCTTTATCTCATCAGGGAATACTTCCGGAAAATCTCTAACAATGGGCAAAGCATCAATCTCTTCACTTTCACTAGTCCTCAAAGTTGCCATAAGCATAAATACCTTAGCCCCATCTTGCACCGATTCTGTCACTTGTTTCCTCGTCATAAACAATTCCCTTTCAACATCCGAGTCAGGAAAAATAACCGTTTTGTCAAAACAGTTAATATACACACGATTGAATTTTAACCAATTCATTCCAAGAATGACATCCAGTTGATCTAAATGAAGACACACTAAATCAATCCCAAAATCTCTACCGAAAATACTCAATGGGCAATTCAAGCAAACATACGGTGTAGTTACTGAACCCATAGCAGGAGTATCAATAACCATACCGCCACCAATCACAGACAACTCAAGATTCAACCTTCTAACACAATCCAAAGAAATAAAAGAATGCGTAGCTCCGGTATCAATTATAGCGATCAAAGGTGTACCATTAATAAAACACGTACCTCTGATCAATCGATCGTCGCTAGCAGTCTCAGATCCAGATAGAGCGAACACTTTCCCGCTCCCTTGATTCTTCTTCGGCTTATCACATTTCGTACTAATGTGTCCTTGCTCACCACAGTTATAGCAAGTAACACCCGCACCACTTCTACACTCTAGAGCCTTGTGGCCTGGCTTGCCACACTTAAAACACCTCGGTTCAACACTTTTGCACTCCGGAGCACGATGCCCCGCTTCACCACAAGTGTAACACCTAACCAGGGTAGAAACTCCCCCACTTGGCTTCTTGCCAAAACCAACCTTTTGTTTCCCCTTATCAGCAGGAGTTACGTAAGGTTTTCCTCTGAATTGTCCATTTCCTTTCTTGTCACTTAGACTCTTGTAGTGGCTGGACCTAGCCCTACTGTCTTCGTCAGAAAACCGCCTGATTTCCTGGTATCCAATAGCTTGTCTAATCTCAGGTCTCAAACCGTTCACAAACTTGAGGCACTTAGACCTCTCAGCATTACCAGTATTATAGTGAGGACAAAATTTGATCAACTCCTCAAATTTCGCCGCATACTCAGCAACCGTCGAATTACCTTGCTTCAACTCAAGAAATTCGATCTCTTTCTTCCCCCGCACATCCTCTGGAAAATACTTCTCCAGAAAAGTTTCTCTAAACAAATCCCACGTAATCACAATATCATCTTCCTCAAATCTTTGGCGGGTATTACCCCACCAATCTTCAGCTTCTTCTTCGAGCATATGAGTCCCAAACTGCACCTTCTGTGCATCCGAGCAATTCATAACTCGAAAAATCTTTTCCACAGCTTTCAACCAAATTTGTGCCTTGTCCGGTTCATGAGTTCCCTTGAAGACCGGAGGGTTATTCTTTTGGAATTTCCCCAAAGCACGAAATCCATCATCGGCATGATTCCTCACATTCACATTGGCCGGAGGATTCTGCCCAATTGCCCCCGCCAATCTCGTCAATGCCTCCGCAATCGCTTCGTCGTTCCTCCCTGCAACCATCTTACTAATTCCAACAACAGAACCACGTAAGAACAACCAATATTGATAATGCATCACACGCATATCAATAACACACAGGGAAAAACACTCTAACAACTTGGCCGGACAGACCGACCTGCTCTGATACCACTTTTGTAACACCCCATTCTATACCCTAAATAAATGCATATAAAACAATTAAGCACATACAAGTTATCAGAGTAAAAAGGTTTTATAATAAGGTATAAAAGAAGAATGCCACAATTTCACCAATAAAACACTTTCACAATTTGCTCCATAAAATATGTAACATTTTCAATTTAAGCGGAAGATAAAATCATTTGATCGTTTTCAAAATATTAATCCACGTACACATAAGCAATCTAAATTAATATATCATATCAGTTAGACTTACAGAACCACATAAGCTGATACATCGCAATGTATCACAAAAGAATGACTATACTAGTCTAACTACCCGGTGTTACATATCAGAGCAGTAGACTCAAAAGAATGAAGACTATTATTCACAAAAGGACTCCAGCATCCTAATCTGCAATGCCTCATAGAGCATTATAAAACAGCAGAAGGGTGAGAAATATAACCATAATGATCAAAGCATAAGATTATATATATATAGGTAATCATATAACACATATTCACATTTCTCACCACACTTCATTCTCTTAGTCATATATAATACCACACATGTATATATACAAACATGGATATCCACAAGCATTCCCACATTATGTATACACTTACAATTTCCACAATCTCATCATTCACACATAAGCATCACTTCATGCATATGTCATATATCAATGTGACTCAACAACTCAATGCAACTCATGCAATGCGGTACCGACTCTCGTTATCTTTTTTCGGTTTTTACATTAAACCGGGTCCACACTTCTAGACCGATAACCCGTTATCTTTTTTCGGTTTTTACATTAAACCGGGTCCACACTTCTAGACCGATAACCACAAAGGCCCGTCCTCTAAGCCTTCAAACCCACACTTCTAGGTTTGGGACAAGCCACTAGTTTCCACGAAACTAACAGACATTGCCTCTTGACTAAATGATGCATGTACAATCAACCACAACAAATGCACTTAAGACCGACATCTTAATCTCATGCATTTACATAATTCATCACTTCAAGAATTACACAATGATTGTACATACAACATATATCAAACATTTATCAATGTATTCATTTCACACATCATCATATTCAACAACAATGCACACATATCACATATGTTCCCATGCATTCACGCCACAATCGCATACATATATGCACTCGCAATTCATTAGACGATACACATACATTTCTCGTTGTATTCCCATGTGTCTCTAATTATCACAACAATCAAGGTATTCTCATTACAATACCAATCATACAATTATAAGTTATGCACACATATTCAAAATGTTCTCATGCATACTCATTACATAATTGTACACAACAATTAAACATTCACAACTCATCAATTAATACACACATAATCATCATTATGTTCTCATGTATTTTAACCGATTACAATTAATCATTCATATCGCAACTCTAGGATTCACGCCCGAAGGCTACCCACAGCACATGTTATCATGATAGTTCACATACTCATTCATAACATAGAAGTATAAACATATACGAATCAACCAAACAATCCCCATTTGGATAACACAGCAAAGAAAATATACTGTCACATTCGCCTTCATTCGCCTGGCGAACCCTCGCAGCGAACCTTCGCCTGGCCTTCGCCTGGCGAACTCTCTCAGCGAACACTCGCTAGGCTTCGCCTGGCGAGACTTCCCAGCGAGCCCAAGTCAGTAGCTACTGACTTCATTCGCCACCATTTGCCAGCACCTTCGTTGGGCGAACCTTCGCTGTCCCACTTCGCCTGGCGAACCCACCAGCGAAGTCTACTGGGACTTAAATATAATTATTCGCCAACATTCGCTAGGCTTCGCCTGGCGAAGCTTCGCCTTTGCTCGCCTGGCGAGAGCCAGCGAACCTACGCAGAACAGAATCCCATTCTGTTCCTCCTTCACCAATCCATCATCAACCCTCTCTTACACATCCAAATCAGTACAAACAACATCAATACATGTTACCCGACTACTCTACGGCATTATTGCTCAGTTTCAACCGATTAAATCCTCAATCTACCGATTATCCAACATTTTGCCCTAAATAGAAAGTGATGGAAACTCTACTAAAACCCTAACCCAACATACATAACATCATACCATGATCAAATAGAAACATTTCTCACCCTTACCTCGATTAATCGGAGTTTTGATGTTGGTTCTTGATGATTTCCACTTTTCTTCTTCTTCTTCTCTTCTCTCCTTTCTTCTTCTTTCCTCTTTCTTTCCAAAATGTTTTCTATCTTTCTTTTCTTTTCTTTCTCTCTTATATATTCCTTTATTTTCCTTCCTTCCAATTTCCTTCTCAATTCTCTATTAATTCCAATTAATAAAAATTAATTCCAACATTAATAAAAATCCCACTAAATCAATTAATTACTATAATTAATTATTTAATGAAATTTGGGCTGTTACACCTGGGACCTGCTCCTACACCGGAGGCTCCTCCTGCAGCAGCTAAAGCAACTAAATGGTTACAGTCTGCGTCTAGTGCCCTTAACACTGAAGAAGCCACTGCAAAACTTCAGAGAAAGCTGGAAGAACCTGCGTATGAAATACACCACATCAAAGCTCAAAAGTAGACAGGATTTGAAAGCAACAATAAAAACATAATTCACTTCAAGTTTATTTCCTAGACAAGATCACACGAAATAGGAAACAGTCATTGCACTCAATCAGAAAGCATTAAACCCCTTCCAAAACAGACCTTCAACATGTTTAGACGGATTTAGAAATGTTCTTAAAGGTATCCAATTGGAGATCCAAATTTCGATTATAAAAGGGAGAAGAATTGAGGGGAGAAAAAAAAACAGACAACAAAAACAGAACAATCACAAAATCCCCAATCACAAAATCCCAAATCATAAAGAACCACAATGTAAAAAAAAGAAGAAAGAAACTTATCGGTTCAACTGTCGAACCCTTCAAAAGAACCCTCCGTTGCGAACCGCGAAATCACCAGAAGCCACCTTCACCATCGCCTTCACCGCGGACCCCTTTTTCCGCCGTCACCACCGCGAAGTCATCGGCGAAACCATCGTCATCGTCATCATGGGTAACGTTCTTAATTGATATTTTCATTTCACGATTGATGTGCGTTTTGCGTTTTTTTCTTATGATAGGTGTTATGGAGATGGAGAAGCGAAGAATAAACGAAATCGGAGGAGAAGATGGAAGAATAGAGACGAGACAGAGAAGAAATTGATGAAGATCGGGAAAGAGGTAGACGAAGAAGGGAGAGAGAATAAGGGAATGAAGCGCGATCACGAAGAAGAGGGGGAAATCAGTTTGGGAATTAGGGTTTCTATGTTTTTTTAATTTTTGTTGTAATTCGTAATCACATGTACACACACTCACCATTAACTAACGTACACCCAACTAACCCAATCCTTAATCATTCTCTAATTAACCATTAAACTACCACTAATTCTAATTAACCCTTTTAAAACCTGATTTATTTTAATCTGCCCCTTTTTAAAACAACATTTTTTTTATCTTTTAATTTAAAACTATTTTATTTAATAACTATTAACCCTTTAATCATCAACCTTAATCCCTTTATTAAATATAGACTAATAGCTAATCATTGAATCTTTTTTTTAAAATCAACCATTTATTAATAAAATAACTTAATTTTTTTTATTTAATAAACTTTAGCCTTTTAATAACTATTTCTTTTATTTTTACTAACTAATTAACCTAATAATTTTAATGAGACTTTTAAATAATAAAATTGATAACCCTTTTATAATTAACTAATACTTAAAATCAACCTTTTTATTAAATCCTTAAATAGTATAATAATTATCATAAGCTCATTTTTCCTAAATAATTTACAACTAAACATTATTGCGATAATAAAATTCTTTATCTAATAAGTACAACTTTTTTAAAACCTATTTCATAATAATTCAATTAATTTTTATTTTATTGACCAACTTTTCTATTCAAATAGAAAACTCCTTATTAATCAATTTAATCAATCCACATCCAAACCCTTTTTACTAATAAAATTAAATTAACATTTTCCCAAAAATCGACTTCATAATTAAATCTAATCTTTTAAAACTAATAAATTAAATCAAATTTACTTATAATTTATAATCTAAATATTATTTTTTTTATAAATCAATTTAACTAAAATCGAATCAACATCCAATCGAGCACGCTTACAGTCCACGCACATATTCACATTCATGCACTTAGCGCTTTCATGCGTGTGTATGCTTTTATTTATCCACTTTTATTTTATACACAATTCACACACTCACTTAGCGCTTTCATGCGTTTGTGTATGTCTTATTTTTGTCCGCCTTATTTTCCGCAATTTTCATTTATCGCATTTATCTTTATTGCATCGCATTGCATTCCGTCCAAAGGAAAAACCTTCACATGATTCAACAATCGTGTGTAGTGCATCATTTGCATCATTTTCCCCCCGACCCTTGATCCCATTCAAGTTGATCAATCAAGCTAGATCCTACCCTATAGGAAGGACTTTTTCTCTTACAATATAGAAATAAACACAATACAAACAATCAGTTCAAAACAAACAAATATTCAAACACATTAGAGAAAGATGTTAATCATCTTAAGTGAGATAGAACCTCCACTCCACAATAATACAATCAACATGTAGGGATTTTGCCTTAAGAGAGATAAAGGTGTACCTCGTTGATCCCTATCCGAGTACGTAAGTCCTTTTCTTAAGACGATGCAAAGACTATTTTCCTACAACTTGTGGCGGTTACATCTCACCTAAAATGATAAAGCATCTCTTCTCCTAAAATCAATCAATCAACTACCCTAAACCCGTAGGAACTTTGACCACAGTCAAAGAACTCCTCAAACCCTTTAGGGCAACTACTATTACTCTAATTCCACTCCCGTAAGGATATGTAGGCATAAGATGCGATATCTTATCGAGTATACTTAGAAATGAACCACTAGGGTCTCCTATACCTTTAAGCAGATAAACACATAACAATAAATGAACATAAAACAAGAGGTTCCTGTAGAGTACTACAGAAACTTAGGATGCTAGTACCTTCCCTAAGTTTAACCAACCCTGAACCTAAAACTCTCTAAACCTTGCATTTGCATTGCATTGTGGGAATTTTGATCTTTATCCTTTCCTTTGGACAAATCAAAGTTCGGTTGCAAAATGAATTAAAGATTCAAACTAATCAATAGTTTGATATCCAATTTTCACCGTGACAGAAATGACGACTTCACTGGGGAGACCTATAGTGGGTTTCCCTATCTTATTTTATTTGTTTACTGCTTTATATATCTGCTTACTTGATTAATTGTTTATTTGTATACTTTCTCTTGTGTCGTTTTGGATTGTTATCCTTGAGAGGTGAGATAAAAGTTCTACACCCGAACTTGAGAGAAATTAAGATAGGATGGTGATATATTCGACAAGGCTTATAGGGAGTTGAATCCCGACTAAGTTAAATCGAGAATCCCGCTCAATTGAGGCCCTCTCGAGATAGTACTGTTGAACAAGTAATCGTGAAGACACTCACTATTTTTCACCTTGGAGCCTATGATATTGAGGACCGTAGTTACTTTAACCCGACTTTAGCCTTTATTAGGATGTAGTGCGGGACTATGAGGGAGTACTCCCGAAGTAGTGCTACGTGAAGCTACACTCGAAAGAAGTTCTCTTGAGAATATTATTAATCCCCGAGTTAGTTGGGAAATTGATAATATCCGAAAGATGGGCTGATGATTTTGAGTCCCTTTAGAACCTTGTTCTGCAGGTACAATCAGCCATTAGTCCACAACCTTTGGGAATGGGTATACCCTTTGGCTCCATGCTCGTTGCAAACCTAGGGTCCCCCTTGTTTGTTATCCTTGTTTATCTATGTGCTTACTTGTGTTTGTTGCATCCATATGGCATCATATTACATTAGGTTTCATGGGATTCATAGGTTAATTATAAACATTACAGAAACCAATATGAATTAGAAAAGAAAATATTTTGGAATATTCTTTTAAGAGTCCTAACTTGGATGTCCTAAGGAAGTTAAGAGCGCCGATCGAAGAATCAAGCAAACTCAAAAATGAATACAAGAGATTTCCATAGAAGTTCAAAATGCCTTCATCAATATTGAAGATCCAGGGATTCATTTCTCACCTTCCAACAAGAACAAAGGAAGAGATGGAGGATTTATTTTCCTCTATCGAACTAAATCTTTAGACGTCGATCATCAACAAAACTTATATTCAAGAAGATCCAAGTAGAAGAGCCAATCAACACGCATGATGAAGGACTTCCTTAGGAATTTTTCTAACTTTTATTTAGCTATTATGCCAGGACTCTTATAGGAATATTTATCTGTAATCCAATATCAAAAAAATAATAATAAATAAATTTTCTTTGGTATTCTGTAACGTTTATAAGAACTTGA
Organism: Lathyrus sativus; assembly: GCA_963859935.3. NCBI lineage: Eukaryota > Viridiplantae > Streptophyta > Magnoliopsida > Fabales > Fabaceae > Lathyrus > Lathyrus sativus. The sequence goes on along the minus strand of OZ012740.1, from coordinate 275,753,703 downwards.
GTTCCATGAAACCTTTCATTTCTGCATTTTTGCATAACATCCCGCATTTAGCATCTTGCATATGCATGTGTCTCTCCTCTTCTGTGGCTCATCCGGTCTTCTGTCTTTGCCTGTCAGCTGACATCTCGACCATCTGACCAAGCTTGAAGTACTACCGAAGGATAGTAAAGAGAACGAAGGATATGAATCTCATGACTAGCTTTAGATTTGTGACTAATCCGTTATTTGATCTTCCCTCTGATGACAATGTTCAGCAAGTGGATGTTCATACGCAACCTCAGCCTATGCAAGACAACCTGGTTGGTCAAGTTGATGAAAGAGTTTCCCGGTTTCCACAGCCTGTACCTAATCCTCAGAATGTTCGTACTTAGATGAAGATGGATCATCCTAGATTTGTAGCAATGGAAAAAGAATTATGCAATTTTAAAGAACAATTGAAAATAGTGAAAGAAGCTAATGCATCTGATCTTGATGCTCGTGACCTATGTCTGGTTCCAGGTGTAATCATTCCTCCGAAATTTAAGATGCCTGTCTTTAAAGTGTACAAGGGTGTTAGTTGTCCCAGATACCATTTGATGATGTTCTGTCGAAAAATGGATGCTTATGTTGACGATGACGAATTGATGATGCACTGCTTTCAAGAGAGCTTATCTGGGGCATCCTTGATATGGTATATGAAGCTACAAAGGAATCACATTCAGTCTTGGATAGATTTAGCTGATGCTTTTATGAAGCAATCAATTATAATTTGGATATCGCTCCAGACAGTGATCAACTAGAAGGAATGAGTAAGAATGATAATGAATCTTTCAGGAGATATGTTCAGCGATGGAAAGAGTTGGCAGCCCAAGTTCGTCCACCTCTTCCAGAGAAAGATTTAACCAAGATGTTTCTAAGAACACTGCCAGACTCTTATTATGTTAGGATGGTAGGCGTTGTTCCATCAGATTTCTCTAAAATTATAGAAGTGGGAGTAAACATTGAGAATACGCTCAAAAGTGGAAGAATTCAAGATGATTTGAATAACCAAACTGACGAAGAGATTTCAGTTGATGATTCCCTAGAGGAAGGAAGTGTTGATGTTAATGCAATCTTTCCAGATCCAGTTCCAGTACCTTATCCTCAACATTAGTATGTAGCTCCTGCTCGACGCAAGCAGTGACTACCTCATAAACGAAGACTAACTTCTCCAGATCAACATCAGAATCGACGAGTGCGAAGACGGTGTCAGAGTCAGAAGGCACCTCTGAGTATTCCAAAAGAAGAAACTCGCTGGTTTGATCTTATCCCAATGACTTACAGTCAACTTTGGTCTTACTTCATCCGAAACTCGGTGATGACACCCAGAAAGACTAGAATCATGAAGTCTCATCCACTGTGGTTCAACTCGAACACCAACTGTGAATTTCATGATGGAGTGTTGGGGCATTCGATTGAAGAGTGAAAAGTCTTTCAAGAGAAAGTCCAGGAGATGATTGATAACGAAGTGCTGACTTTCAGAGGAGAAAGCCCGGTCATGAATGGGATACCATTACACTGATATAAATGAAAGCTCTAGAAAATATTGAGAAGGGCTCATCAGATGTTTATTTTGTTTGCTTATGCGTACTTACTTTTTATTTCTTTGATTAAAAGCATATTAGCATATAAGAGCTTGTTATTTTGAATAAGTAATGCGATAAGTGTTTGTCTTGAAGAAATCCATTCGTTTCACTCGTAAAATTTTCTTCATAATTTTATAAGGCCAACCCTTACCCAATCTTTCCTCACTTTGGTGAAGAATTGGAAGGAGGATGATGAAATAAAACTCAAAATCTCTTGTGGTATGCTTTCGAATAAAAAAACCTATTGATGATGTAAGGCACTATTTCAAAAGGTTTCTCAAATACCAAAGACGTAAGGAAGTTAAACCCTTTTTAACCCTTTCCAACTTCATTTTTTTTTCACAAAAAAAAACCTGGGGCAAAGAAAACTTTTTTTTAATCAGCTTGATTAAGCACCTAAATTTTCAAAGAGAGTAAACTTTTTTCAAATGGGTGGGTACAAATAAGCTTTGACCATTATTCCTCTGTTTTACAAAAAAAAAACCGAGACAACCTTTCAAAAGTCCTAATTGAAGTAAGGTTTACTTCGAAAGCATACTCAGTGAGATGGCGTTTCTTGACTCCTAAGAGCTATGCTCAGCTTTTTATATTGGCTTTATAAAAAATAAACCTATATCCTAACTAGTGATTTCAGTCACCAGTTATTGTGATATCCCTTTTCAAAACTTCAAGACAAACGTGTGTTGCATTAACAGTTTCAAAATTAACATTTCTGACTTGCTAACTTTGCTTGATATCTTAGAAAGATTACACACAGACATCATTGTTGAAGTTTTAAAACTCTAGTAGCCTGGGGAAAGTTATTTCCAAGTGGTTATTCTGTGCAAATTCGACTTCGTCTAAAGAGCTATCTTTGAAGACTCAGTGATAATACCATCAATCAGGGCCAGTTACGTCGAGATTCGGCGAATCTCTCTAAAGAGTTTGAAAACAATGGGACGCCAAGTTTTCTGTAAAATCCTCTTGGAATGGTCTTCTTCTCATTATCATATGACTTGGGGCATCTGAGAAACGAAGATTATCTTATCCAGTCATAACAAGTATTATTCAAATGGCGACTACCACGCAGTCTTCACTACAATCTTTCAGCAATTTCATAACATTCTGCATGTCCCCGATAATTTTACTTTTGGTGGTCATGACATTTCTCTGATGAAGCTTTTCAATACAAGAATTCCTAGTGATCTGATCAACTTCACTTCCCCAATGAAGTAGATAATATTTTAATCCTCGGTGATTTGCTTCACCAACTTCGCACTCCTAGTGAAGTGGACATATTTTACTCCTCAATGGACCTTCTACAACGTCGATCTTCTCCAGCATGAGTCTTTCCAGTAAAGCGGATATTTATTTTATCCATAAAGTTTCTACAGTTATGAGTTGGATCCATCCCTAGCGGATCTTTATCCTCATCTTCAACATGATAGTCTTTCAGACTTATCAAGAGGTTACATCCCAAATAGATTGATCTATATTTCCCAAAAGAGAAGATTTGGAGCCCTAAAGCAGGAGTGTGATCCCATATTTGGTTCTCCGTTTATCCCCAGTGGTACTTCTATCTTCGAAGATGGGTCGAGATGTTTATCCCGAGATGTTTATTTCATCTTCGATCGCCTCTTTCTGTTTGTTTTGTCATCCTAAGCATACGCATAGCATACAAGTAGACAGCATGGCATGTGCATTTGTTTGCATTCTTCGTGTTCATTTTATTATGTCGCCTTGGCTGTAGTTATCCCTAGGTGTTTGGGTGCTTCTTATCCCTCCAATTAGATTTGTCAGCCCTAGGCAGAAAAAGCACAATATTTCTATTTCCCCGCGAAGTTTGATCCTCGTGAAAGACGGTTGTTTCGGCATATCCCATTTGAGTTCATACCTCAATGGTCGAGTCTTATTTGACAGTTTCTTTTCAGATATTTCCTGAATTGAATTTCGGTCCTTGGAAATCACATTTTGGACATCTCCGACCTTTGAACCTGGATTCAATGTGCATTTATTTTGCACTTTACTCCCCAAGAAGGAATCTCTATAAAGATCACCATTGAAGACAAGTTACTTCTTCAGTAATATTGCAATATCTTCTCAACAATTTATATTTGGAGGGCAAGCATCCTCTTTATTTGAGCAACTCGTTTTGAACAAGATCTTATTCAAGATGACAATTGGCAGTCTCTTCAAGACAGATTGTCCATCCCCAGTGATTATCAACTTGGTAAATGGAAAACTATATTTCTCTTTATTTGAGAATTCACACTTTTTACAACTACGATAAGGATGCTCCTCAGGAATGTATTCCCCAGCGAGTTCATCACACAAGTTTATCAAGCGACATCTCCCCAGAGAAGTCGAGGAAGCTTATTACATTAGAAGACATACTTTACAATTCAACCGGCTCACATTTCTTCTGAAGATCCCCGGTGAAGTTTTACAATCTCCAATACGTTACGGCTCACAGCCAAGAAACTTTACAATCTACAATATACATTGACATCTACAAACTACGAAATTTGCAACCCCTGTGAAGATGCTCGCACGAGTTTTCATCATTTCGGGCAGAGACTGAGACCAGCTCATGATTCCCATATCATGACGCTCGGGGAGGTTCTACATCAGAGACTGAGACCAGCTCATGGTTCCCATATCATGACGCTCGGGGAGGTTCTACATCAGAGACTGAGACCAGCTCATGATTCCTATACTATGACGCTCGGGGAGGTTTATTTCAACTATTTTCAAGTTCAAACAAGAAACTGAGACCCGTTCGTGGAAAACACACCATGAGGCATGGGGAAGTTATTTCAAGAAACTGAGACCCGTTCATGGCACACAAACCTTGAAACGTGGGGAAGTTTATCATCCTTTTGAACAGTTATTCAAAAACATCTCTTTTCCTGGCTAATCTCGGCAGTAGATTACCAGTAGACCTCGGCAGTAGGTATCCTTTTATTCCCTGGTTCATCTCGGCAGTAGATTTCCAGAGGACCTCGACAGAAGATTACCAGCAGACCACGGCAGTAGGTATTTCCATTTCTTTTCCTGGTTAATCTCGGCAGTAGATTTCCAAAAGACCTTGGCAGCAGGTATTTCTATTTCATTTCTTGGTTAATCTCGGCAGTAGACTTCCAGAAGACTTCGTCAGAAGTATGTCTCCAGCAGATTTTAACACAGAATCTCGGCAGTAGATTCTCTAAAAAATTTTAACAAGTACATACTTCGGCAAAAGTATTCTCAATTACACTTACAAGTCTCGACATTAGACTTCTCCAGTTGGTATCTCGAATCAATTACATTTGACCTATGCAGTAGGATCTTCAAATGATTTTCTCGCAAGTTCTTCGCAACATATTTATGGACACCTTGTGATTGTCAATCTTTCCCCGTAGAGTCTCGTTCTGTTAAGCCTGTTCTTCCCGTGTGTCATGCCTAGTTTTTTCCCCTGTGGCATCTTGTCTCCATAGGATCCTTGTGTCTTACATCTTCATATCATTGCATATCATTTGCATTAAGTGGTATCTTCGGGCCAAAAATTCGTGCTATGTTTGTATTTAAGTCCCTCCTATCTCGTCGAGACGAAGATTTTGATCTTCACATCTCCGAATAGGAGTAACTTAAATATGGGGCATCTGTTGCACCCTAATTTTTGACAATAAGATCCCACCTCTATTTTGCGCTGTTATATTTACGTTTCTTTTTGCAACTAACCAGCTTGTGCATGTACAAGGGTGTCAGGTGTGAACGATACCTATTCTCTCGAATTGAGCATTTCAGGGTCTGACCAGTCAATCCTGATTCAAAGTGATCCTAGAGTTTACACTTGATATAGGTCCCACCTTCAAAACTCTTTCTCAGCTCCAGACCGTCTCTGGACCAATATTTTAAGGGTACTTTGTTCTCCAAGAGTCTTGGTCATTTGTCAAGAATGTTTTAAGGTTACAAGGATAGAGCACAGAAGGCTCTAATGATTCAAATGTTCGAGTTCAATTTGCAAAGCTTCCGTCTAAAAAAGAAGACACTCTTACGTGACTCAAGTTTAAGTGAAAGGTCCAAGTTCAAGTCAATCTGGAATCCAAGCCTTCAAGTTATTATTCAATTTTAAAAAGGCTACATGGTTCCAGTTTAAGTTATGATTCGGTGTGGCATTGTTTCCGAGTTTTTAAGATGATCCATATGTCCTCACAAAATTTGTCACCATTACAAGAGTTGGGTATTTCTCACGTGATTCTTATCAAATTTTTTAGTGCAAGATTCATATTCATCACACGAGCCAACTTGAATTTGTTTAAGCCATCAATCCAAGTCGCCATTCAAGAAGTTTTTTTAGCTTAAGAAAATTCAAGAATTGAAGTTCACATGCTACAGTACAAGATGATTCCCTAGAAATTCACATCAAATTTCACATAATTTTGATTCTGAGGTTACAGAAGTATTTACAAGAGTCCAATTCAAGAAAGGCAAGGATAAGAATACATGAGTTTTATGTCATTCCAAACTACTACTATAATACTAAAATACAGGCTACAAGAAATTAAACTCGAGTTAAATATAAGAGTCATCCAAATCCTACTTCATAAGCCTGCAGAACGCACAGAGGAGGTTTCTCAAAGCCACCGTTTTCTATCCCGTAGAAGGAAGAACACGAGTTGTGTTAGAAGCTCGATGTGTTGAAAAGTCGGTCAAGAGAATTAAAAGAGTTTGTCCCACTCAGAGGTAGAACATGTTGTTGTTTCACGACAACCTATCAAACCTTTGCACCCATTAAGTCTCCAAGGTTCTATAACGGTCAAAAGGTCGGTGAAAGCATCGAGGGAAAAAAGAGACGCCGAAAACTAATGTCAACCTGAAATCCAAATCGAGAGCCTGAACATAACTCAACAATTGTTGGCGGCTGGCGGAGATAACTCAGTAGATCCGCAGGCAATCCACCTGGTAAATCAAACAAGAAAACTCATCAAAACCACATAACAGAATTTCACAACAAAAAGGAAATTACGGTGGCATCAACATTTAAGGGACATGGTCCTTTCGAAAAAGAATGTTATCAATAAAATAAGCCATAATAAGGATTAACGCACCAAGACGAAAGCAGCTTCAAGCCTTTGATCAGAGTTGAAAGCCATAGGTAGCCATTGTTCCAAAACTGTTTCAAAAATAAAACGAAAGATTATCGTCACAAACGAAAAAGAAATCATTCATGACTAAGGAAGCATGACATGTCTTAAATGCACCATCTATTCAGAGTATAATCCACAAGAGGCAACTCAAGGCAACATACCTGCTTGCGATTTGGCGAAATTGACAGTATATAATGGACCATATCAGACAACCCTGTTCCTTCGGTTTCGGTTCTCCTTGCTGGAACACATGTAATAAGAGGCCTGACACGCAAAAGAGGAGATTTCTAGAAGGAGGATTCTAGGGTAATTACCAACTGTCACAAGAAGAATAAAACGGTGTTAGTACCGAAAACATACAGGTGAAGCTATAACAATATCACGTCTTTAACTCACTTTGTAAAGACAGAACAGGTTTCTCCAAGACAACATCGCGCCACAATCTAAAGTTAGGATGATTTATACTGAAAATAGATCATGAACTTATTAATATGCTACAGCCTTCCGTGTTCCCTGAACTCATGCTTTGCAATCCAAACTACCTTTCATGCCTTTTCCAACTAGCATGGTTGAAGCTGAAAATTAAACAAATGCGGTTAGCAGCCATAGGTCGATACTAATATAGAGATTCAACAAGATTTCAAATCCAAATCTCACCATCGTGGTCCATGCAGAAGGTTGCACATCGTGATTGCATCGTCTTGATTTCACCTCTACACCATTTCTTGCACCGTAATTTCTCAAGTATCCCGCAAATCCCCAAAGCTGCTGCAGATAATCATTAAAACAAGGTCAAATTTAAAGTTAAATCACAACTGTTTGCAGAATAGATTTTAAGATAAAACCGCACGAACAATGCAGAGTAACCACTCATTCTTAGACATATTCCAACAAGAAATAGCAACATTCTTACCGACAAATAGGAGATGTCTTTGGATTGTGATTACCAGCAACAAAAAGAAAATTCAGGAGGACCTTAATCTTCAAAGGGAAACTTGAATGGCCGCACTCGGCATGCTGCAGTACCCTCTACGAAACAACAAGAGAAGCAAAATCTTTCCCTTGGATATTTCCCGAAGCTTGCTCTGGTATAAAGATCGTCACGCCTCCCTTACCACGCCGAAGATATTTCTGCCCACAAAACAATAAATGTTAGATGAATATGGCCCAGGCGTTGAATTAGTCAACACTGATTTCTATCGTAAAACCACGGTCCATCCACTTCCGGTATCAAACAGCGACAATAATATCTTGGAAGACCTTTAAATTTGTGCTTCAACCAACAACATACGGGAAAACACCAAGATGTGGGGATCATTCAAATATCAGCCGCAAGTCTGGTTTTGGCCAATAACAGTGCACGGTTTAGTCACGACAATAATTGGTACCTGAATTTTAGAAGAGTGTGAAAGAGTTGAGGTAACTTAAAATTTGTTTCCAAAAGACAAGAATGGTTCAGGTTCACTTACGGCAAGGAGTCAGATACCTTCACTTTTCAGTTCGGCATATCGACATCAAATTAGCTTCACTTGTTTGTAACTCAGAACCCCTGTCATCGCTGCAACAAACCCAGTAACACTGATGAGCACAAGATATTAAAGTCTAAACCATACGGAAAAGGAATGTGTCACTCACCCTTAACCCATTTGGAAGAGCGAGTTTTGATTCTGAAAATATGGCTCATCCAGTTGCACCTACCAAACCCGATACAATTCCAAGCACCCTTCATTCTCTTTCAACCGGATCAACACAGTTCTCGAACGACATCAAGGCAGCAGTAGCATTTTCAATTCCCTCTTCGGTTCAGATTAGTATGTTCAATCATTACCGGATGTGAATCTTTCTCGACGGCATCACCGACAGTATCTGAAGTCACAGCCATTTTCCTGAAAGAAGAAAATTAATTAATTTAGTTCAGAAGCATACAAAGGCCAGACATCAAGTTTTATCCAAACTTCCACCTTTGGTTTAGGAACCAAATTTGTCATATTACAAGAAAAAAATTTAAGTTGCTATAACATTATACCTTTTTGCACAAAGAAAAACGGGCATCCTAAGTTCCTTTTGAAGAGGATTTGAGCTTTCGCGGCACAACAACATACTTAGCAGTCCTAGGAACGTGTCGTGAGGCCCTCTCGTTGCCAATCCTTTTTCGTAACCGCATTTCAGCACCTGCAAATGAACCCATTCATGTCAGCCCAAAACAATTATTGTACGGGAGTATTTCAATAATGCCAAGTACCAAACTGTACAAAGTAAAAACAAAGAATAGGGAGACAAATCAATAGTCTCTACTTCACAATCAAGCCGGTGAAACCTGTAACTCCCCGCCGCTCGCATAACATTTTGTGGCTCCATCTACTATCTTAAAGTAGAGCGGCACAATCAACTAAGCCTTGGCTCTGATCCTGCATACTGGTCAAGGAAATAAGATATGCTTACAAAGCACTCATTGCTGCTGAGTATGCTTCTGTTCAAGTCCAATACGCCCCTATTTCTGAGTTTGGTGTCTCCAATAAACTCCTCAATTTCTCACCATGAATCCTTTTGGCAAAGTTCCTATTTTGGAAACCCCACACGGTCCTGTCTTTGAGAGAAATTCTATTGCTCGCTATGTTGCCCGATCCAAGGATGACAATACTCTCTCGGAGAATCAATGTTGTTAACTCAGCTAAGAGCAAACTAACCACTACCCCTGGGACCTGCTCTTACACTGAAGGCTCCTCCTGCAGCAGCTGAAGCAACTAAATGGTTACAGTCTGCGTCTAGTGCCCTTAACACTGAAGAAGCCACTGCAAAACTTCAGAGAAAGCTGGAAGAACCTGCGTATGAAATACACCACATCAAAGCTCAAAAGTAGACAGGATTTGAAAGCAACAATAAAAACATAATTCACTTCAAGTTTATTTCCTAGACAAGATCACACGAAATAGGAAACATTCATTGCACTCAATCAGAAAGCATTAAACCTCTTCCAAAATAGACCTTCAACATGTTTAGACGGATTTGGAAATGTTCTTAAAGGTATCCAATTGGAGATCCAAATTTCGATTATAAAAGGGAGAAGAATTGAGGGGAGAAAAAAAAACAGACAACAAAAACAGAACAATCACAAAATCCCCAATCACAAAATCCCCAATCGTAAAGAACCACAATGTAAAAAAAAGAAGAAAGAAACTTATCGGTTCAACTGTCGAACCCTTCAAAAGAACCCTCCGTTGCGAACCGCGAAATCACCAGAAGCCACCTTCACAATCGCCTTCGCCGCGGACCCCTTTTTTCCGCCGTCACCACCGCGAAGTCATCGGCGAAACCATCGTCATCGTCATCATGGGTAACGTTCTTAATTGATATTTTCATTTCACGATTGATGTGCGTTTTGCGTTTTTTTCTTATGATAGCCGTTATGGAGATGGAGAAGCGAAGAATAAACGAAATCGGAGGAGAAGATGGAAGAATAGAGACGAGACAGAGAAGAAATTGATGAAGATCGGGAAAGAGGTAGACGAAGAAGGGAGAGAGAATAAGGGAATGAAGCGCGATCACGAAGAAGAGGGGGAAATCAGTTTGGGAATTAGGGTTTCTGTGTTTTTTTAATTTTTGTTGTAATTCGTAATCACATGTACACACACTCACTATTCACTCACGTACACCCAACTAACCCAATCCTTAATCATTCTCTAATTAACCATTAAACTACCACTAATTCTAATTAACCCTTTTAAAATCTGATTTATTTTAATCAGCCCCTTTTTAAAACAACATTTTTTTTTATCTTTTAATTTAAAACTATTTTATTTAATAACTATTAACCCTTTAATCATCAACCTTAATCCCTTTATTAAATATAGACTAATAGCTAATCATTGAATCTTTTTTTTAAAATCAACCATTTATTAATAAAATAACTTAATTTTTTTTATTTAATAAACTTTAGCCTTTTAATAACTATTTCTTTTATTTTAACTAACTAATTAACCTAATAATTTTAATGAGACTCTTTTAAATAATAAAATTGATAACCCTTTTATAATTAACTAATACTTAAAATTAACCTTTTTATTAAATCCTTAAATAGTATAATAATTATCATAAGCTCATTTTTCCTAAATAATTTACAACTAAACATTATTGCAATAATAAAATTCTTTATCTAATAAGTACAACTTTTTAAAACCTATTTCATAATAATTTAAATAATTTTTATTTTATTGACCAACTTTTCTATTCAAATAGAAAACTCCTTATTAATCAATTTAATCAATCCACATCCAAACCCTTTTTGCTAATAAAATTAAATTAACATTTTCCCAAAAATCGACTTCATAATTAAATCTAATCTTTTAAAACTAATAAATTAAATCAAATTTACTTATAATTTGTAATCTAAATATTATTTTTCTTATAAATCAATTTAACTAAAATCGAATCAACATCCAATCGAGCACGCTTACAGTCCACGCACATATTCACATTCATGCACTTAGCGCTTTCATGCGTGTGTATGCATTTATTTATCCACTTTTATTTCATACGCAATTCACACACTCACTTAGCGCTTTCATGCGTTTGAGTATGTCTTATTTTTGTCCGCCTTATTTTCCGTAATTTTCATTTATCGCATTTATCTTTATTGCATCGCATTGCATTCCGTCCAAAGGAAAAACCTACACATGATTCAACAATCGTGTGTAGTGCATCATTTGCATCATTTTCCCCCCGATCCTTGATCCCATTCAAGTTGATCAATCAAGTTAGATCCTACCCCATAGGAAGGACTTTTTATCTTACAATATAGAAATAAACACAATACAAACAATCAGTTCAAAACAAACAAATATTCAAACACATTAGAGAAAGATGTTAATCATCTTAAGTGAGATAGAACCTCCACTCCACAACAATACAATCAACATGTAGGGACTTTGCCTTAAGAGAGATAAAGGTGTACCTCGTTGATCCCTATCTGAGTACGTAAGTCCTTTTCTTAAGACGATGCAAAGACTATTTTCCTACAACTTGTGGCGGTTACATCTCACCTAAAATGATAAAGCATCTCTTCTCCTAAAATCAATCAATCAACTACCCTAAACCCGTAGGAACTTTGACCACAGTCAAAGAACTCCTCAAACCCTTTAGGGGAACTACTATTACTCTGATTCCACTCCCGTAAGGATATGTAGGCATAAGATGCGATACCTTATCGAGTATACTTAGAAATGAACCACTAGGGTCTCCTATACCTTTATGCAGATAAACACATAGCAATAAATGAACATAAAATAAGAGGTTCCTGTAGAGTACTACAGAAACATAGGATGCTAGTACCTTCCCTAAGTTTAACCAACCCCCGAACCTAAAACTCTCTAAACCTTGCATTTGCATTGCATTGTGGGAATTTCGATCTTTATCCCTTCCTTTGGACAAATCAAAGTTCGGTTGCAAAATGAATTAAAGATTCAAACTAATCAATAGTTTGGTATCCGATTTTCACCGCGACAGCAAGTCACAGGTTATTTCAGGCATTTTACAGGTGCAATATCAAAAGATAAGTTTCATAGGTTTAACGCGGCTTAGAACAAGTGGCAACAGGTGTTTCTCCAGGTTTCCCTCCTTATGGCGCCAAAATTTTGAAATTTTGAATGTGGTAATCGGTTACCACAATTAGGGTAATTAATTACCTCAAGTGAAATTTGCAAAAATGCTTTAAATTTCAGCATTGCAGAATGTCCAATCATTCTCACCCCTTGATTTCACATGTGCATCATTAGAAGGATCTAGAATTGATTCATTTTACCAATTCCCTCCAAAAATTCAAACATTCCAATCCTAATTTCACTCCTAATTTCCATTCCTCACACTAACCCATACTCCAAACCACATTTTAATTCCTAACCTAAGGGTTATTTAATCAAATTCACTCCAAACCTCACTCATTTTCACCTCATTTTTTCAAAAATTTGCTCTCAATTCTCTCTCACTTTTTTTCATTCTCTACCTTCATCTTCAACATTCACCAAAGCACCATATTCATAGATTCACAAATTGTGCATTACAATTTGTGGATTCTTGAGCTAGACCTCCATTACATCACCATTCTTGATTCAATTTCGAATTTAAAGCTTGTTTGGATCTAGATTCAAGTTTCGGAAGCCATTCTTGAAGGAGTGTTGAAGCAAGTTCATCACATTGCTTGGATCTTGAGGTTTCTTTCTAGGATCTTGGATTTCTTGTGTTAATTCTGTCCATTTTTGTTTGCAACATTCACCGAAGCAAATATCAGCTTTGTAGGTTGATAAATTTTAGATCCATACTTGATATAGCTTAATTTCAGATTATGCAATGTAGATCCTTGGTTTTTGTTGTGATTTAATCCATTTGCTTGCTTTGATCTTTGATCTTATTGTTTAATTAATGCAATTGGTGTTTGGTTGCTGTAATGTGATGTAATTTTCGTGTATAATTGAGTGGTTGATCATTTGGATGTTTGAATAAGCCATTTTCTATTGAAATTGCTTTTTAAAAGCTGATTTTCTACCACTGCCTCAGTGGTAATCGATTACCACAATCAGGGTAACCGATTACCCTGTTCATTTTTCACGTATTTTTCAACTTTTCAAAGGGGGTAATTGGTTACCCACATACTGGTAACTGATTACCACTAAGACATAATGTGATTTTCTTGCCTTTTCTTGCTTGTTTGGGTTACTTTTCACTTTTAAACTTCATAGATGGATGCTATGTATATTTGTGGATTGTTTTGGACCTGTTTCACCTCACATGAAAATATGTTTGAGTTTCTTCAATGCGGGTGCGGATGGTTCACTAGTTCACAGTCTTTTGACGCTACAGAGCTAGATCATCATCAAAGGATCCCCAAGCAATTAGGCTTTCCTACCTCTCGATTTACACGACTTTGGTTTGAGAAATTGGTTGGGATTCTCCAGTATAGTTCATCCCAATTTGAAAATCGGATTGTTAGCTGTCTGATGAAAGGTTGGAATTTTAATCGAATTATGAACTATTTTGAGGTGAGGCGTTAAAATACAAACGAATTGGGATTTGAATCGGTGCAAGAATTATTCGAGGAAGTTATCTAAACAAGTTCGAGCATGCACTCATTTTTCTTTCTCTACTGGTTACGAGTTAAATATTAGAGGCACAGTGGAACTCACGGTTCACATCGGATTTACAGTGGGTATTAGTTTAGTTTTGGATGGTCGCAGGTCTCAAATGACTCGAATTTAAGTTGCAAAAGTCAATGATCGTTCGTAATGAGATATGGCTCGAAATTAGTTTCAGAATCAAGTTCATATTTTATTATAGTTCTAATTCGAGTATATTTTTCAAATGCACATTTCATTACAAAAATCCAAAGTTTACATTTTTTTGGAGGAATTGCAGATTACAAGTTTAAATCCTAAATTTTAAAAATCCTAAATTCTAAAGGTCCTAAATTCTAAGTCCAATCTTCAAGCTTCTGAATCTTCAAAGAACCTACAAAAATAGCAAATGGTTAGAAGTTGGATTTATTTTTAATCGAAAAAGATGTTATTTCTATTTTTGGACCCTCAGAACAACTTCATCATCGGGTCCGGGAGGGGCAACAATTGAATGCTACCGAACCTCCCATTTTATTTCCGACAGCCTCAGCCAAAATCCTGCAATTTCTGTTCCGTATCCGAGAAAAAGAGAAATAGAGTTTTTTGCGAAAAGGTGATTTCCGTCCAAACAGGCCCTTAAGAAAATCCAGCCACCATCAATAAAAAAAATTATCATCATCAATAAAACAGATCCGAGAATGGAATGTCATAGCCACCATTTTTTATCAGCATTAAGCATAAATCCGAAATGACAGCAAGACATCAACCATCAATGTCTAAATCTAAAAATGGAAAATCACAACCATCGTTAAACACAGTTCAGCAAAGAATCCGAAATTGGATATTATCACCATCATTAAACAAGTCTGAAAATGGATATTTCAAACAACCGAAAACAAAAATCACCCATAACCGTAAGCATCAATAACTCTGTTGGTTTTTCTTTTCATTTTTTTTTTTTAGGATAGAAAGAAGAAGAAGAGAATATTTGCAACAAGATGTAAGAAGAAGAAGAAAAGCATCACCAAAGTGAAAGAAGAAGAAGAAGAACGAAAATTTTCAGAAAGAACACCCAGGGAGCGTCGCGGCTGCTTGAGAAGAATTAGGTTTCAAACCCTAATTTTCTCAGCCCACCTCTTTATAAACTATTCGGGTCGGGTCGGAGGCTTCATCACCCATCCCGACCCATTTTCTCCTTTATTTTACTTTTCCTTTTTATTTTTATAATTAGTGTTGTAATTATTATTAATAATAATATGTTGCACCTACCTTCAATCAGTAAGTTCCTACTTATCAGCCTGTGCAACCGGTTCCTGTTTATCGGCCTCTAGTCTATCAACAACCTCCTGGGTATCATCCTGCACGAGCTCTTGCTAACTATCAACGAGCGCCCAACGCTCCTGCTTATCAACAACCGAAGAATCAGACACGTCGTCAGAATGTTCCCAACAAGAGACAGTACAAGCAGTGTCCTCCCATTCCGATGGCTTATACCGAGTTGTACCCCTCAGACATCCTGGGACCCTTCGTCATAGACTCTAACCAAAATAAGTACCTAATAGTGGGCGTGGATTACTTCACCAAGTGGATAGAAGCTGAAGCCCTGGCCAAGATAACAGCCCACAACATACTTCATTTCTACAAGAGAAACATCCTTGCTCGTTCTAGAGTTCCTCAAGCAATCTTCATAGACAACGGGACACAGTTCACAGACAAAATATTCCAGGAGTTCATCACTTAACTACGCACTAAACAACACTTTGCATCCGTCGAGCACCCTCAGACTAACGGGAAAGTTGAAAGAGCAAACAGAGTAATCCTACGGGGTCTCCAATGAAGGCTAGACGAAACAAAGAGGCAGTTGGTCAAAGAGCTTCATAGTATGCTCTGGGCCTATCACACTACACCTCATTCGTCAACGGGGAATCCCCCTTTCGCCTAGCATAAGGGACATAGGTGGTGATCCCCATTGAAACCCACATACCGACCAGAGAGGCACATTTGAACAAAGAAACAAACAGCGAGACCCTGAGGGAAGAACTCAACCTCGTCGAAGAGGTCCGGACAGGGGCAACCCTCCGCGAAGCCTCACTCAAGCAGAAAATAAAGATTAGGCACAAGGCCAAGGTCATCCGAAGAGATTTCCATGTGGGCAGCCTCGTTCTGAGAAGGAATCACAAAGATTCTCAAGAGGGCAAGCTCGTCGCAAACTGGGAAGGACCCTACCGCGTTAGAGCAAAGATGGAGAATGGAGCCTACTACCTATAATACCTAACCGGGGAAAAATTAGCTAGACCATAGAACACCAAAAAGCTGCAAAATATTACAGTTAAGGCCCCCACTGTCGAAGTGTCTCGCCAAGACGACGGGTGTAACACCCCATTTCTAACCCAACAGATAAACGACAAAATACAATCAGAGTGCACTAAAATTGGATGCATGACGATCGTAATGAACGGTGACGGTCGTCACACTAACCTAAATCTGGGCGTCACATTTTCAACTTACAGAGGACATACATTTTACAATTTGATCAGACAGCATGCATTTAGTAAATATACATAGCACAGAATCCTGGATGAACAAACAACAACTTGCCTAACATCTCAATTACAAGGCATCTTATTAATTTGCAGCGGAATATAAAACATTTCCAACATTTGGGATGATTAAAGCAAGACCATGAAACTTGCAACAAAACTCCATTAAAATTTAGAAAGTAATTATCTTGCATCAATTCAACATAAACAACGAGTTTCAACCATAAAAATCAGCACTACTAATTCATCGGTATAATGCATCCAACCAACATTTGGCACTTAATAGCAGCCACAAATTTAATGAAAAGTACTTGATAAAATTCAGCAACAAGGAAATTAATAAAAGCAATAACATCAATCGTTCATCCCCCCAAGAGTGATACGTATCAGAGCGACCAACAACCTTAAACAGAAAGCTACACTTTATTCCGGATTACCTGCAAGTTACCACCAACGGAGGTAACATACAACATAAAGGGTGAGATATCAACAATATAATATAAGGCATGATAAAAGTCATGTCAGAATATTATCACATTATTCTTCCAACAGATCGCAAAATATTATCCATAATAGACCGCAATAATTCGGTATTCAAAATCCATGACAATTAGCATTAACAATTCAGCAACTCAACAATGCAACTCAACAAATGCGACTCAACTGTGCATATGCATGTGGTACCAATTTTCCATTAAGGCCATCAATACAGGCACAACCAATAATTTTGCCACTAAGGTCCGCCAATACAAGCCAACAATTTGCCACTAAGGGACGCCAATACAGGCCATCCAATCGCCAATACAGGCCAACCAAGATGATATGCCATGAAATGCAACTATTATGGACTACAACATAACTGCAACACCTAATTCAACAAGGCATTTAAGCCCACAACCAATCTGTCCATAACAGAGGCATACCCATCATCATATAACTACAACTTATCAACATAATCAAATGAGAATATTATAATAACATTTTATCAACAATAACATAACAACTTCATATGCATCCAGTATTCATCATCTCAATCTGTTTATGTAAGGGAACAGTAACAATATCATTATCAACAAATAAGAACTCAAGACATTTCCGCAGAACGGCATCATAACTATTACACACTTAATTATCTATCGGTTCACGGTAAGTTTCGTTAATCTTCGACCGGTAATTGACATGGTATCACATAGACCAATGACAAACAATACTACTTCCGACACATACAATTCTTATCTCTAATATTTATCAATCTATGGAACTAAACCTATGATTCCATACCCTTCATGAAATCCATCATACCCTTGGTTATAGAATTGAACCCCACCATTGCCTTGGAATTGAGGTCAATCCTAGACTTCAGGTTCTGGTTTATCTCCGCGGTGGCTCCTCTGTCACAGCCTTGCAAATTCTCCAATGGATAATCTACTTCTGTTATCAACATCTCTCTGCCACTCTCTTTCTTGCTTTACGGTTTTTCTTTTGCAAAATTCGCCAACTGAATTGAGCGTAAGGGAATATGAGAATATGTTACTAAACTTTCAGCATTTTCATGGCCATGTTCCAATTTTGCCTAATGGGATTTTATTACTATGACGATAATAACAAGCGTCACGATCGTGAAGGCCATGACGGTCGTAACAAGCTCATGACGAGTGTCACGATCGTGACGACCGTAACAAGCTCATTACGAGCGTCATATTAGGAGAATTCCATTTTTCCTAGACAGAACATCTCTTTAGCTTTCCAACACTTTGAACAGGGACTAAAACCGACTTACGGATCAAGAGATATGAATTTTAAAAGTTTTCCCTAAAACTGCTGCGAATTTTGCACTTTTGCCCAAAAATTCGACCGATTCGATTCCTTTCTTCGAGACAAACACATACTCAAATACGACTACGACACAACGAGACACGGTAAAGTCATAATTAAATTTAATCGAAATAAAACGGGCGTTACAACTCTCCCCTATTAAATAATTTCGTCCTCGAAATTACCTCAATCAAACAGCTCGGGATAAGACTCCCGCATCTTGCTCTCCAGTTCCCACGTCAAGCTTCCGCCAGCAGCTCCCAACCAAACCACTTTAACCAAGTCAATCTCTTTTCCTCTTAACGTCTTCACCTCACGATCATCAATTCTCACAGGCCTTGTCTCTACAGTAAGATTATCACGTACCTGCACATCGTCCATAGGAATGACATGCGGCGGATCTGAAATATACTTGCAGAGTTGTGACACATGAAATACATCGTACAGATTCGACAAATTAGGTGGCAACGCCACTTGATATGCAACCTTTCCCACTCTGTCCGAAATCTGGTACGGACCAATGAAACAAGGAGTAAGCTTCTTAGATTTCAAAGCTCTACCAACCCCAGTCACAGGCGTGACTCTCAAAAACACATGATCTCCAGCTTCAAATTCTAAATCCTTCATGCGCTTATCATGATAACTTTTCTGTCTACTCTATGAAGCTTTCATCTTTTCTCAAATTAACTTCACCTTCTCAGTAGTCTCCCGAACAATCTCCGATCCGAGTACTACACTCTCCCCCGATTCATACCAACACAAGGGAGTCCTACACCGCCGACCATACAAAGCTTCGAACGGTGCCATTCCGATACTAGAGTGATAACTGTTATTATAAGTGAACTCTATCAACGGAAGGTAAGTATCCCACGAACCACCTTCTTCCAGAACACAGGCTCTCAACAAATCTTCTAAAGACTGAATAGTCTGTTCATTCTGACCATCTGTTTGAGGGTGGTATGTTGAGCTCAACCTCAACTTAGAACCCAATGCCTCTTGCAGACTCTTCCAAAACTCAGAAGTAAACCTCGGATCTCTATCCGACACAATACACAACAGAACACCATGCAACTTAGCAACCACTATGACATAAATCTCTGCCAACTTCGATACCAGAAAAGTGATGTTAATAGGAATAAAGTGAGATGACTTTGTAAGCCTATCAACAATCACACAAATAGAATCACATCCTCTCAAGGTATTCGGCAAACCCGTTACAAAATCCATTGAAATGTTGTCCCATTTCCATTCTAGAATCTCTAACGGTTGCATCAACCCAGCAGGTTTCTGATGCTCAAATTTCGACTTTTGACAAGTCAAACATGCATACACAAATCATGCTACATCACGCTTCATACCGGGCCACCAAAACAGATTCCTCAAATCACTATACATTTTCGTCGCTCCTGGATGAATACTCAACTTACTTCTGTGACTCTCTTCCAAAATCGCTTTCTTCATATCTGCACTATTAGGAATACAAATACGACCACGAAACCTCAACACGCCCTGCGCATCCAACTGATAATCATTATTTTCCGAATGATCTACTCCAGGCATTAAATCTACTAACTTCACATCTAATTTCTGAACCTCTCTGATGCTGTCCAGAAAATCATTATTAATCTTTAACATGCACAACTTTACACACTTCGGTGTTACTTCACAAACTAAACTCAAATCTCTGAATTGCTCAATCAATTCCAACTCTTTAGCCATCATTGCTAACATATGCAAAGTCTTGCGGCTTAAGGCATCAGCTACAACATTAGCTTTTCCCGGATGGTAATGTAAACCAAAATCATAATCTTTTAACAGTTCCAACCACCTTTGTTGTCTCATGTTCAGTTCCTTTTGATCAAACAAGTACTTCAAACTCTTATGGTCACTGAACACTTTGAATCTTGAACCATAAAGATAATGCCTCCAAATCTTCAGCACAAACACAACAGCAACAAGTTCTAAATCATGCGTAGGATAATTCTTCTCGTGGATTCTCAAATGTCTTGAATCATAAGCAACTAATTTATTATTCTGCATGAGCACACCTCCTAAACCAAACTTAGAAGCATCGCAATATACCACAAACGGTTCTTCTGCATTAGGCAAGGTCAATACTGGAGCAGACGTCAACCTCTTCTTTAACTCTATAAAACCTGCTTCGCATTGAGCATCCCACACAAAGGTTTTCCCTTTACAAGTCAACTTAGTTAACGGAAGGGCCAACTTAGAAAAACCTTCAATAAACCTTCTGTAATAACCAGCAAGTCCCAAAAAGCTTCTAATTTTCGTTGCCGACTTTGGAGTTTCCCATTGCAACACAACATCAACCTTAGATGGATCTACAACAATTCCACTACCTGATATAACATGACCCAGAAGGCTAACTTCTTCCAACTAGAAGTCGCACTTCGACTGTTTCGCAAACAACTTCCTTTCTTTCAACACTTGCAGTACTAACCTCAAGTGCCCAACATGCTCCTCTTTCGACTTAGAATAAATTAGGATATCATCAATGAATACTACCACAAACCGATCCAAATACTCATGAAAGATACGGTTCATGTACTCCATAAAAACTCCCGACGCATTAGTAACACCAAAAGGCATTACCGTAAACTCATAGTGTCCATATCTAGTTCTGAACGCCGTCTTCTGAACATCATCATCTTTTACCTTAATCTGGTGATACCCTGACCTCAAATCAATTTTACTAAACACCTGCGCCCCAACCAACTGATCCATCAAGTCATCAGTTCTTGGAAGCGGATATTTATTCTTAATTATCACTTTATTTAGTTGTCGGTAATCAATACACAACCTCATACGGCCATCCTTCTTCTTTACTAATAATACCGGAGCTCCCCACAATGATACACTTGGTCTAACGAACTTCTTCTCAAGTAAGTCTTCCAACTGTTTCTTCAACTCGGCCAATTCAGATGCAGACATCATGTACGGCGCCATAGACACAGGTCTGGTACCAGGTACAAGATCAATAGAAAATTCAATTTCTCGTTCTAGAGGAACTTCAGGAATTTCATCTGGAAACACTTCCGGAAAATCACAAACAACTTCTAACTCATCAATTATCGCTTGATTCTCAACGGATAATGATGCCACCAACGCAAACACCTAAGCATCTCCTAGCAATATCTGCTTCATCTGTTTCGTAGTTATCAAACGAGCTCCCTCCTCCTCAGGCGTAGAAAACCTCACCGACTTATCAAAGCAATTAATATGAACGCAGTTATACTCTGACCAGTTCATGCCTAAAATTACGTCTACCCCACTTAGTGGCAAACAGACTAAGTCAACCAGGAAATCTCTATCAAACATTGACAGAGGATATTTCAAACATACCAGAGATGTAGTCACTGATCCCTTAGCTGGAGTCTCAACTACCATCTCCCCATTCATGTGAGATAACACAAGACCCAAACGTTCAACACAATCAGCAGCAATAAAACAATGAGAAGCACCAGTGTCAATAATAGAAAGTAAAGGAGTATTATTAATGAAACAAGTACCTTCAATGAGTCGGTCGCCACTGGACGTCTGAGTCCCCGATAGAGCGAACACTCTTCCACCAGTCTTCTCTTTCTTAGGCTTCTAACGCTTGTCACTTATGTGTCCCTCTTCACCACAGTTGAAACAAACCGTTCCTTTGCGTTTGCATTCAACAACAGTGTGTCCCAACTCTCCGCAATGGTAACATCTCATTGGTCCAGAATTACACACATTACTCTTGTGACCAGGTTTCCCACACTTATAGCAAACAATGCCAGCAGGAGCATCTCCCCTACTAGTTTTCTTGCCATCAGTTGCTTTCTGTTTCCCTTTGCCAGCTGGAGGATCATAAGGTTTACCGCAAGTCTGATGCGACTTACTTCTCCTCTCACTCAACAGATTGTAATGAGCATTGATATCTTCTTCATAAATCCTACAGCTTTCAACCAATGAATCAAAAACACGGATCTTCTGATACCCGATTTCCTTCTTAATTTCAGACTTCAATCCATTCTCAAACTTGATACATTTAGAGAACTCAGCGGTTTCAGCGCTGTAGTGCGGATAAAACTTAGCCAACTCCTTGAACTTCATCGCATATTCAGTAACAGATTTGTCTCCTTGCTTCAGTTCAAGAAATTCAATCTCTTTCTTACCACAGACATCTTTTAGGTAATACTTCTTCAGAAATTCCCTATGGAATACAGTCCAAGTAATCTCCTCACCTGCAGCTTCCAACACCGGACGAGTCTCTAGCCACCAGTCATCAGCTTCGACTGCTAGCATATGAGTCCCATAACGAACCTTCTGCGCTGGAGTACAATCCATCACACGAAAGATTTGCTCCATTTCCTTCAATCATTCCAACGCACTATCAGGATCATGCTTACCCTTGAAGGTAGGTGGATTCTCCCGTTGAAATGTTGCCAAACTGCAAGACCCATCATCTCCAGCAGGATTCGGCTGATGTTCCATAGCATTAGCTAAAGCTTGCAGAGCAGCAGCAATTGTAGCATCATCCCTTCCAGCCATTTCACTTAAACTGCAACAGCCAACCATCAGATTTCGCAATTAACGAGACTCTCGTGCTAGGCACGACGACTGACTCGACGACACTAGACAACTTGGCCGGACGGACCGACCAGGCTCTGATACTACTAATGTAAAACCCCATTTCTAACCCAACAGATAAACGACAAAATACAATCAGAGTGCACTAAAATTGGATGCATGACGATCGTAATGAACGGTGACGGTCGTCACACTCACCTAAATCTGGGCGTCACATTTTCAACTTACAGAGGACATACATTTTACAATTTGATCAGACAACATGCATTTAGTAAATATACATAGCACAAAATCCTGGATGAACAAACAACAATTTGCCTAACATCTCGATTACAAGGCATCTTATTAATATGCAGCGGAATATAAAACATTTCCAACACTTGGGATGATTAAAGAAAGACCATGAAACTTGCAACAAAACTCCATTAAAATTTAGCAAGTCATTATCTTGCATCAATTCAACATAAACAACGAGTTTCAACCATAAAAAGCAGCACTACTAATTCATCGGTATAGTGCATCCAACCAACATTTGGCACTTAACAGCAGCCACAAATTTAATGAAAAGTACTTGATAAAATTCAGCAACAAGGAAATTAAATAAAAGTAATAACATCAATCGTTCATCCCCCAAGAGTGCTACGTATCAGAGCGACCAACAACCTTAAACGGAAAGCTACAATTTATTCCAGATTACCTGCAAGTTACCACCAACGGAGGTAACATACAACATAAAGGGTGAGATATCAACAATATAACATAAGGCATGATAAAAGTCATGTCAGAATATTATCACAGCATTATTCTTCCAATAGATCGCAAAATATTATCCATAATAGACTGCAATAATTCGGCATTCAAAATCCATGACAATTAGCATTAACAATTCAGCAACTCAACAATGCAACTCAACAATGCAACTCAACAAATGCGACTCAACTGTGCATATGCATGTGGTACTAATTTGCCATTAAGGCCACCAATACAGGCACAACCAATAATTTTGCCACTAAGGGCCGCCAATACAGGCCAACAATTTTCCACTAAGGGCCGCCAATACAGGCCATCCAATCGCCAATACAGGCCAACCAAGATGATATGCCATGAAATGCAACTATTATGGACTACAGCCTAATCGCAACAACTAATTCAACAAGGCATTTAAGCCTACAACCAATCTGTCAATAACAGAGACATACCCATCATCATATAACTACAACTTATCAACAAAATCAAATGAGAATATTATAATAACATTTTCTCAACAATAACATAACAACTTCATATACATCCAATATTCATCATCTCAATCTGTTCATGTAAGGGAACAATAACAAAATCATTATCAACAAATAAGAACTCAATACATTTCCGCAAAACGGAATCACAACTATTAGACACTTAATTATCTATCGGTTCACGGTAAGTTTCATTAATCTTCGACCGGTAATTGACATGGTATCACATAGACCAATGACAAACAATACTACTTCCGACACAAACAATTCTTATCTCTAATATTTATCAATCTATGGAACTAAACCCATGATTCCATACCCTTCATGAAATCCATCATACCCTTGGTTATAGATTGAATCCCACCCTTACCTTGGAATTGAGGTCAATCCTAGACTTCGGGTTCTGGTTTATCTCCACGGTGGCTCCTCTGTCACAGCCTTGGAAATTCTCCGATGGATTATCTACTTCTGTTATCAACTTCTCTCCGCCATTCTCTTTCTTCCTTTACGGTTTTTCTTTTGCAAAATTCGCCAACTGAATTGAGCGTAAGGGGATACGAGAATACGTTACTAAACTTTCAGCATTTTCATGGCCACGTTCCAATTCTGCCTAATGGGATTTTATTACTATGACGATCGTAACAAGCGTCACGACCGTGAAGGCCATGACGGTCGTAACAAGCTCATGACGAGCGTCACGATCGTGACAACCGTAACAAGCTCATCACGAGCATCACATCAACAAAATTCCATTTTTCCTAGACATAACATCTCTTTAGTTTTCCAACGCTTCAAACAGGGACTAAAACCGACTTACGGATCAAGAGATATGAATTTTCGAAGTTTTCCCTAAAACTGCTACGGGATTTTGCACTTTTGCCCGAAAATTTGACCGATTCGATTCCTTTCTTCGAGACAAACACATACTCAAATACGACTACGACACAACGAGACACGACAAAGTCATAATTAAATTTAATCGAAATAAAAAGGGCGTTACAACGGGCATTGCGACCGACTAAGGTTGCATGGCCAGGTACAAGCGATGCACCACCAAAAGAATCTAAGCAAGGGTCTGGCGAAGATACCTACCCATGCTCGACAACGGTTCCTCGACCGAGCCCTCCGTTGTCGCAATACCATGAACGGCAGAACCCCTATCTCGCAATTGGAAGTTAACACTGTGGACTCAGGCCACGACCGTGACTTGAGCTTCGCCTTTCCCGGAAACAACCCAGGCCTTTCGATCAGTTTCTCGCACAGTCGAACATCATGCATCGAGCATACCTGGAACATAACGAATAACTAAGTGCCCCTGCGACCGCGTTGGATGGTGCAGGACACTTAGACAATATTCAGCAAAATATAGACATACAAACATACAAATGTACTATGTATTTGTGCATATAGTTTAACACGCCCACAAAGGACCGCAATTGTGCATGATACAATGAAAAAGGGGCTGAGCCCCACATAATAAAATTACAATAAAAATACACCTAATTAAACGGTAAGACTACTCCTCTTGTTGGACTTCCTCGTGTGACGCCTGCCCCTGGTCATCCTCGCCCTTGGTAAACCGGAGGAATTCTGGAACGACTGTCTGACCATTTTTGACCGTGTAGAGGAACCTTGTGCCCTCCGTAGCTAGCTCGACCCCCAAGTTCACCACCTTTGTTGGGTCTACGACGTTCTGGAAGGCCTCCTTGCCAATGGCCACTAGGTCGTCAGTAGCCTGGACAAACCGAGCAACCAGCTTTGAGCGAGTCGTCAACTGCTTCGTCTCTTCAGGCTCGTCCTCAGCAGGGGCAGCCGCAATTTTCATCTTCTCCACCAGGTCCTCGACATCCTTCAGCTTAGAGACCATATCGGTCCTTCTCTAGAGCCACCTCCCTGCGGCCTTTACGGGAAGCAACCTCAAGCTCCTTCTCCCCCTTCTGCTGGAGTTTCTTGACCTTCTCTTCCAGAGCCGTCACCGCAGCCTAGGATCTCTTCAGCTCTAGCTCCAGCGAAGAGCCCTCCTCAGTATACACCACGACCATTTCTAGGACCCTCATTAGAGCAGAGGTGTCCTAGACAAGAATGGCCTGTTTACTGGGACGGTCCATTTTCTCGAGCTTTAGATATTCCACCTGAGGAATGGACAGAGAGGACCCCTTGAAGAATTTCCTATTCTAAAAGCAGGGGGTAGCTCGTACTTATTTTTGGTGGACTCTCGACTAAGGTCCACGACCTCGTTTGGATGGGCACGCTTGGGCCTCGAGCTCACGGGCAGAGGCGACGTCTGGGTAGACGGAGGAGTTAAGGACAATGTCCCCGAACCTGTCTGAGGGGGGACCATTCACTGGTCGAGACGACTCTTCCTTAGAGCAGTGCCACTCTTCATCTTCCCTTGGGCGTGTTTCATCATCCTTTCCTGCGCTGAAGGCATGTCACCTGCAAAAATAACAAACACGTAAGCACGAAGAAAAGAAAACATCTCGGGCAGAATAAAAGAAAGCGAGAACTACCCACGAGCTCAAGAGCCTCCTTGTGAGTGTTGCACTCGAGGAGCTCTTTGGTATTGATATATCGGGCTTGCACCTGCAGTCCACTGTCTTCCTCGTACAAAGGTTGCCCGGCGCGAGTCACACACTGGGCAGGAAGGAAACCATCTACATAGGCCACCAGCTTGGCATAGCTGGCCCGATCATCCTCCACCAACTAATGAGGAGCTATTATGTACTCATCAGTTGAGCGGGTAAAGTGAGCCCGACTCCAGCAGAAAGGAAAGGTAAACAGCCTTTGGGCAACTATCTTGCCCTCTTCATCTATCAGATCCTCCCCGCTCTCGTCCGCGGAGACCTCCCATACGAAATTTGAATCAGTGGCCCTCTCTGACACCGGTTTGATCACGTAGAATCTCTCCTTAAATATGTGGATAGATTCGGAGAAGGGTTTGAATAGGTACCTCCCTTGCTTCAAAGAAACCCAACCAAACATTTTCCCCGACACCTACCGTTGGAGGTGAAAGATGGTGAAGAAAAGAGGAAGGGTGACCCCAATTTGCAGATGCTTGCACACCAGCTCGTATGCCCGCATGAAGGCAATAGAGTTTGGGTGCAGTTGAGAAGGCGCCAGTTCAAAATGCACGAAGACATCGCACTGAAAATATGTAAAGGGCAATCTCAACCCTATCTTCTTGAAGACATACTCGTACATAGGGAACCACTCCTCGTACGCCGAGCAAATTCGGTCATCTTCTAAAGGGAAGTGTACCTTCCATTCTCCCTCTGGTCCCACCTTGGTGAAGGCGTCCCTAGTGTAAGAAGCAAAGAGAGATGTGTGCTCCATGGGCTCGGCCACCATTCACTTATCCACCAACGACAATGTAGCAGAGGTTCCCACGGCCTCAAGAGACGAGGAATCATCGTCTGTCTCTGTATCCTCCGAGGAGCTATCCTCGGACAAATCTCTAAGATGATTTTCTTCTTCAGCCCTTCCCGACATCTCTTTTACCTAAAAAGCAGAGGAAAATAGTGAATTCGATTGAAAAATCAAATCCACCCTTCCACTGCTAGTCAAGTGAAAGGGTGCGCGAAGGGCCAAGGACATAATCCTCGACCTAAACCCTACTCAAATGGCGCAGCTAAACAAATGGGGAAGGTGCCCGACAGCTCTCCCTGACACACCTGAGGATAGCCCCCGGTCACAAAACCCAGTAATCCCACGGGGAAACCACCGGAATCTATGTCACTTTTGCAGCGACACCACAGTGTTTTCCCTACCCCGGGATCAACTAAACCTATGGGTTACTAACTTACCCTTCCTAAAAAAAGCAACTACACCGCCGGTAGCAGATAGATGGCTACGTCACCATCTGCCACCAACGCCATATCTAAGTCATTTCAATTCTAACCACATGAAATCTAAGGCATAAAAACATTAAAACAAGGAATAAGCAAAGAGTTGATGCACTTATGTAATCGAGGAAGAAGTTCTAGAACAAAAATGGATCTGGTCGGACGTTGTACGGTGGTCGGAGCAGGCTTCACGGTAGCGAACGATGGTTGAAGAAACGGGCACAATAGGAGAGAGAAGAAAAAGTTCTGAATGAACAAACTCTCTCACAATTTATAGGCAAACTCCAGGCACGTGCACAAATACGCGCGGGTAGGGCATTATCATGACCTTATCCTAGCCATCATCACACATTTAATGTAGCACACAGCTTGAGACACACGTGGCATCCTAACTCTTCAAATCCCATCAACCGTTAGGCTCCCCGTGTCCTAAGATCCCTGACACCAACATTCATAGTGCTCGGGAAAGTGTTCGTCCGAACACATGGGGGCTCACGAAGACTATGCCCGAGAAGCATACCATCCTTAAAGTCATCACTACCGTGCTCGGTAGCAGCAACTTGGGGGGCTACTGTTTTGGACTGGACCAATGGCTAGGCATGGCCTAATCCACTTCTACTTCCAGAATGACCCAATTTCCTAAGTCCAACCTCTTTAGTGGAGAGTTTACCTTTCAGCCCCTCATATCGGGGAGGCTGGCCTATTTAGCCTTAGTCACAACGCTTATCCCCGTCAGTTTCTACCCATAACGCACGGCTCCACCATCCAGAAACAGCCAAGACACTTGCTCTCGTAACTACGCCCCTGAATGTGCCAACGACTAGTTATGGGCACGTCTTCCCGTCCCAACAAATATTTCTAGTAGTTATCTATTCTTCGAGAAACAGTTATCTCTCCCTAAAAATAGGGACCAATGGCCAAGCGCTGGGGGCATTATAAAAACCCTCTCAATTTAGAGGGTCAGGTATCCAATTTTTCACCTTGAAACACACATTTGTAGTTGCTCACTCTCTTGCTCGTTTTCTTGCTTTAGCATCAGAGTGCCTTGCAGGTATACCCTCTTATCCTCTTTAACACCCAGCATTTCTCCTCTTTCACACCCAGCATCACATACATATCTCATTAGCCTATCTCAGGTTCTGATTGTTTGGTAAGATCACATGCTTTTGATCTTCTCTTTTGGATGCATGACTATGTTTGGTGTTTGAAATATGTTCATCATTTGATTGATCAATCTTGGATGCATTACTTGTTATGATGTTGTTACATGATTATGCATGTTTGATGCATATACATACACATTTGCCTTGATGCCTTGTATGCTGCCTTGGTGAATAGATGACTGTTGTGCAGGATAGTAGCTGTTATATGCTATCTTGTTTGAGTTGTTCCCTTTTACACCTATTTCTACCTAAAAACATTCGCTGTTAAAAGTTGTTTTGCTTGTGTGTTGGATTTTATTGTTATTCTGAGCTAGAAGCACCGTCGTAGCCGCTGTTTCATTTTATTTTCTTTGTTTCGTCTTGTTCTTGCATGCTCCCTTAAGGCCTTCTAGTCCAACTTAATTTTTTATTAAGCTTAGAGTAGGATAGACATTTGGAGTTTAATACAAGCATGATAACATTAGGTTAGTCCCTTTTAACCTCAACCTTAGGTTTATCTTTTGCATGCTAACATTAGGATAGAAGTTCCTCTCGCATCCCGACCTTAGCGCCATTTTACATGACAACATTAGGACCTTCTAGAGTGTTTAATGCATTTCCCGTCTGGAGGCGATCATATGACGCATTCGCTCATATATCATAGACTTTAGTGCAATGTATCTTAAATTAAATCAATTTACTTGTCTAAAACTCACAAACAAACTCAAATCATTTTCTTCCTTCGGGATTGTTTTTCAAACCATTTTTAGAAAGAGTACGTTATTTTTCCATTCTACCACAAACAGGCATTAACCCTAACTGCTGGAATGAAATCTTAACGTCACTCATAAAAAAACACTAAGCAACCCGTGGTGAGCTGAACTACGGCTACTCTGATTTCTCGTACTAGATGAGGATACGTAGGCACGAGACGATAATGTCTTGGCGAGCAACTTTCCCCCTTCACCCGTAGTTTCATGAATTACGTTGATTCTAACTTTCCCATTGCACAGGGAATACATATGCACAGGATGACGGAGTCCTATCGAGTCTCCTTTTTTATTTTTCTCCCTTTTCATTTCTGTTTAGTAGTAGGCTTTAGATAACATACCATTTTATTAGACAACGAGCGTGGATCCCGTTGACTACAACGAATGTGAGGGGGTGCTAATACCTTCCTCTCGCATAATCGAATTCTGAACCCAAGATTTGGTTACGATGAACTTGTCTTCTCCCTTCTTCTCAGATTTTCTTCGATCGTTTCCTTTCCCTTCGTCGGGATAAATAACGTTAGATGGCGACTCTTCTATTTTTTCTACTAGGTGTTTTTTACATTTGCGACAGCTGACGACTCTGCTGAGGACCTTGGTTCCACATGCGAGTCAATCCTAGCGCTTGTCTGTTTATGTTTCTTTAGGTGTTTACTTTTTATGCTTTTATGTACATTATTTGTTGAATATTATTGCATTTTTATTGCGTTTAGCATTTGATTACTATTATGATATTGATCTGCTACTGCTATATTGTTCGGTAGGGATTGTTCCATGAGAGATAAACCCACTACCCAGGCTTGAGTATACACTTAGGATTAGAATGGAGAGTATTGTGGCTTACGTGGCGTCTAGCCACATGTAGTTGACACGAAACTCACGTTCAAACGAGGTTTTCTTTAGAGATTCTCTATCCTGCGCATCTGGTGCTGATGATAAGGTGTTAACTTAGAAAGCTTACGACTCTGGAGATTGTTCATAGGAAATCGATTGAGGCCTCCTTGATTGATGATGTTGCCAAACCAGACATGGTGAACGTATCATCATTTCTCAACCTGAGGGTATGTAATACTGATGACCTGCATAAGATGCCTCTGTTCAAGACTAGAACCCACAAGTGAGATGGGATGGGTTTTTCTATTTTATTTTCTAGTTTTCTTGTCAGTGTTGACTTTTGATCCTGGGTATTATGGTTATTCTGGTATTCTGGATTTCCAGTTTTCTTGTCAGAGTAGAATTATGGCCTTATTTAGTCGACAATGGAGCAGTTATTCAGAGCATATGGATACTTTGATTCCATATTTTCATTTGCATAATCATGTTGCATCCTAACATTCATGTTTGTGTATTTCCAGGTTCTCGTCTTATCCTTGACTCCGGTTATCAAAGGTTTATAGAGATGGACACTGGTAGAAAGAAGATCATTATATACAAGTTTCCAACTCCTGACTTGGTTTCCCTTCATGGTTTGATTGCTCTGGAAGACTCTAGAGTTCTCTAGGACTTCAAGAAGGATTATGGGAGAATTTTGAGTTTCGTGCACAACATTACTGATTATGAGTATAAGGTTACCTACAATCTTCTACAGTTCTATGACCCTCCGTTGCAATGTTTCACCTTCCCGGATTATCTGTTAGCTTTGATGCTGGAAGAGTATGCTTTCATCTTGGGAGTTCCTGTCTAGGATAAAGCGCCTTTCTATTGTTCCAAGAAGAATCCTGATCTCGACGATCTTGCCGATGCTCTTTATTTGAGCAAATCTGTATTGGTGGACAACATTGCTACCAAGGGAGGATTTTTTAGGTTTCTTTTGGATTTCTTGGTGAGTGAAGCTCAAAAGTATGTTGAAGCCGATAGTTGGGTGGTTTTCAACTCTATCTTGGCTCTATGTATCTATGGCATCATCTTGTTCCCCAACATGGAGGATTTTGTGGGTATGAGTGTTGTTCGCCTCTTTATTATGAAGAATCTCGTGCCTACTCTCTTGGGAGACTTGTATCATTCAGTGCACTATAAGAATGAAAATAGGAGCAAAAAGATGGTTTCCTGTTGTGCACCACTCCTTCATAAATGGTTTATGGATCATCTTCCTTATTCTGGAGCTTTTGTTGATTCTAGGAATTCTTCCGAGTGGTCTAAGAGATTGAAGGTTGATTGTGAAGGATATTGTCTGGTTCAATCGCGATTTGCTTGATTGTTTCTAGTTGTGGAGATTTCCTAGATGTGCCTCTGGTAGGGAGAAAAGGGGGTATTAATTATAACCTTTCTCTCGTTGTTAGATAATTTGGATATGCCTTGAGGGAGCCGCCAAAAGATAGGGATGTGCAAGAGTTTTTATTCTTCACTGGGGCAGCTGACCCAGAGCTACTGAAGAGAGTTGTGGAAGCATGGGGTAAGATCCATTGGAAGGGAAAGTTTTCTTTGTGCTAGAGTGATTGCAGAGCCCATAATACCTATGTAGAATGGATTTAGAAGAGGTTCGAAGAAGTGTTGTTGTCATTCTCCGTTGAAGCGCCTATGTACCCGCTAATGATTGAATAGCCCACGACGATGGAGATTAGGAGGTATAATAAGCTTTGGGCTGAAAAAGAAGAACTTTGCAAAAATAATGAAGAGTTGAAGATAGAGGTTTCTCGTTTGGGGTATGCTCAGAGAGAAGCAGCCTATATATCCAAAGTGAAGACAGAACTTCTAGCCAAAAAAGAGAAAGAACTAGAAGGTGAAATTAGAAGCAGAGAGAGAGGACATGCCAAGATTTGAAGAATTTCAACAACATCCTGCAACAGAGAAAGAAAGATTTGGATAAAGCTTACTTTGAGATCTCAAAGTTCAACAGTCAATGGAACGCCACAGTGATGACACACAAGAGGAAAGAGGATGAATCTGTGATCAAATTGAAAAGTTGAAGCTATAACTTAAAGTCAAGGAAAGAGAAGTCAGAAGAGAGTCATCTCACAAATGCCAAAGTGAAAAGCAGCTTAAGGAAGCTTTTCCAGCCTTAAAAGAGCTCAAGGTCCAAGCGGAGGTGAAGAAGCCTAAGCTTGAAGACACATTTGGAGAAGATGCTTGAGAGGATCATTGTCGATATCTAGAGGGTATTATGCACATGAGAGATATTCTCATCCAAGAGCTGATTCAGAGGCTGAAGCATCCTGACACCAAAAAGCTATTCAAGGAGGTTCAAGCCTGGTGCAAGGAGCATAGTGTCTGGAGAGGTCTATCTTTGTTGGATATTGATGATATGTTGTAGTCGTCTTTATTCTGTTTATATTGATCACCGTCAAGCTTGTTCACTGAGATCGTTAACTCTGTGTATTTGATGTTATCTCTGTTGTATAGACGATGTATTGACTTTGTTTTCTTATCCAATTTATGATAAGCTTTACCAGTGTTTTATTCATCTCTTGTTTTTATTGATGTTTAAACTCGAAGGTGTGAAACACCCTGAAAATATTCAAACATGACATTATTCGCACTATCATACTCATATGCATGGCCGGTGTTCTAGGATGGCTTATCTCATATCTATCTGGTTTTCTTCAGCAGTATAGAAAATCCTCGTATTCACAGGTATCATACAAAAGGGAATCAGAAGCAGATTATGGACCAGATGCAAGAAGAGTTATTGGAGGTTCAAACTCGCATGACTCAGCTCATAGAGTTGATGCAGAATATGGCCTAAGGACAAGAACATTTGAGGAATTTGGTTCAGCCTCTGATTGACGCTCCCAGAGTCGATGATAATGGGGTGGTTCACCTAGGCAGTAATGTTTCCAACCCTCTGGTCGGAGGTACTTTCAGTGTTGTCATTCTTCCGGGCGGAGGTGGTTCATGTGTTGTTCTTACTCCGGGCGGAGGAGTTGCTGGTGGAATCCCAGGTGGTGTTGGTAGTGGAAGTGTATGTGATGTCCATGGAGCTGGTGGAGCTTATAACCATCATCGGAAAGAGGAAAAACAAGAGAATGTGTTTTCCATGTGTGATCTAGATGTTGGTCTCCCATCTGAAGCGGATATGAAATTTAAGATGATTAAAGAAAGAATGAGGGCTTATGAGAACCATAATTCTTTTGCTCTCAACATGAATGATCTCGAGCTGGTCCCAGGTGTGAGAACCCACCCAAGTTCAAATTCCCAAACTTTGACAAGTATATGGGAACAACTTGGCCCAAAACTCACATCTGGGCTTACTATCGGAAGATGTCCGCCTACTCCAAGGACGAAAAGCTGCTCATGCACTGCTTCCAAGATAGCCTAGCTGAGGCATCTTTGGAGTGGTATATGGGATTAGAAAGGACATATATCAGAACCTGGAAAGATCTTGCTGAAGCTTTTGTCAAGCATTATCAGTACAACAGTGATATGACGCCCAATAGAACTCAATAGCAGAATTTGGTTTAGAAAGGAAATGAAAGTTTCAAGGAATATGCCCCGAGATGGCATGAATTAACGACCATAGTTCAACCTCCAATGCTAGAGAGAGAATTTATTGATATGTTCATGGGTACCCTTCAAGGGCCTTATTTCGAGTAATTGGTTGGGTGCGCATCCACAGGATTTTTAGACTTGGTAATGGTTGGGGAAAGAGTGGAAAGTGGAATCACGGGTGGGAAGATTCAGAATGGAATTGGTTCCTCATTTGGAGGAAATAAGAAGTCGTATGTTGGAGGTTTCAAGAAGAAAGAAGGTGACACTAATTCTATTTCTTCCTATCGGGGTAGAGGAAGAGCTAATCAGAATTATACATAACAAGTTGCTACTGTGGCCATTCCGGTCGCACCTTAACAACAACATAATGCTCCTCACTGATATCCAGATCGCCAAGGATGGAAAATAGGCAGTTCGAGACTCCGCCTATGCCATATTCGCAGTTGCTACAACATTTGCTTTAGTTGCAGTTAGTTTAGAAAAGAACACTGGCACAACTCACTGGTACTCCTCCACTAGGATATGATGCCAATGCTCAATGTGAGTTTCATTCTGAGTCACCAGGGCATAATATTGATAATTGCAAGGCGTTCAAGCATAAAGTGCAGGATTTGCTTGACTCCAAGGCCATTAATTTCACTAATGACGGGCCCAAAGTAATTTAAAACCATATGCCAAATCATGGTGTGGCAAGGGCAAATGCTATTGAAGACGGGGAACAATTAAATTTGGTGGTCAATATGAATAGGTTGAAGACTCCTTTGTCGGTTATTAAAGAGTGTTTGCTGAAGGGAAATGTTTTCCCAAGTTGTGCTTTCAATTATCAGAGATGTGTATTACATCCCAAGGGTTGTGACCTGTTAAGAGATGGTATACAAAAACTAATGGATGATGGATAGTTACAGTTTGACAGTACTGGTGTTGTGGATGATGTTAATGAGGATGGTGGGGACATTGCAACGATATAAATTTCGTACAAGACCGTCTATATTTTAGCGTCCGTGCGACAAACACCTGTCATTATCACTACACCAGGGATGATACCATATGATAATTGTAATACCCTAAATTTTACCCTTATATTAGTCGGTTCATTTCACATTTCATCTCATTTTGCATTGCATTATAAACTAACCGCTAACCAGTTTGTTCAGTCTGTTGGTTTTGCAGGAAAAATCACATTGTGCGCTTTTTAGCTTATGAAGGGAAAAATGGTCATTAATTTGCATCCCGCTGACAATTTATGAAGTTGAGTCGTCCGCAGGGATCCCTCGAGCGATCAGGGTTTCCATCTTCGAGTCATGTGACCTATTTGAGGAAGGGTTGAATTTTACGGCAGTTTGTGACGTCAGACATCTCGTGACACAACACATTTTATTCAAGAGCCGAGATTCGGTCGTCAGTTGGATTTCAGAAATGTTGTTTGATTCCTAAACCATATGGAGCTGAGTGTGTCGAGATATCGGTGGATTCGGGTTAAATCGGACAAATTTAATGAAACATACTTATTCAAAAGAATTTATTTGAAGGAGCTTAATCGAATAAATTTAGTTAATTGGATTTAGTTGGTTAAGTTTAACTGAGTGATTTTAGTCAGATGAACTTGATCAGGTGGATTTAGTTGGACAATTGAAGCAGATGAATTAATTGGGTGATCTTACTCAGATGAATTATCTGGTGAATGTAATCTAATGAACTCAGTTGGGAAAGTTTAATCGGTTGAATTTATCCGAAGAAATTTGGTCAGATAGATTTAATTAAATGAACTTATTTGTTTAAGTTTTATCGGATGGGTTATTCGTAGATTTTTATCGGAAATTGGAATCTGAGATTGTAATCGAGAAATGTGATTGGAAAAATAATTTGAATTTATTCATTTTAATTCAATATTGCATTTATTACAATATTACAAAAAAATTATAATTACAAAATGTTCTAAAATTCCTAATTGTCCTAAAAACGTCTTCGAGTCCGATTCTTCGAGCTTCGACTTTTTCGAACCTGTAAAGAAAATCAACAACAGAGCAAGAAATTTTTAAATGGTTAAAGTTGGTTTTTCGTTCTTGATACCCTTGGTTAATTATCATCATCGGGTACGTCGGGAGGGTAACAGATTATTCCGCCGTCAGCTCCCGACTTTTATTTCCGGCCCCGGCCCAGACCCAATAATATCTGTTCAATTTGTGCCAGGAGAGAGAAAAGTGATTTTTTTGGAAAAGTGATTATGAAAAAAGTGCTTTTGGAAAAAGCACTTATTATAAAAAATGGTTTTGCCAAACGGGTCATAAACAGAATTTCCCTCAAACTTCTGACCCAAACGGGTCAAACCAACTATCCAACAAAATCCAAAAACAACTTTCCATGAAAAACGCGCAACAACCATAATCAAACAAGATCAGAGCGTAACCAACTTGCTACAAGCAACACGTCACAACAAACTTCCCCAACGTTTTCGCCATGATCAAGCAACAAATTCTGGAAGTTCCTGAAAAACAGCCACAAAATCGTGAAGAAAATCGCAACAATATGAAGCAATCCAGGCCCATAAAATCAGATAAAAATCCTATAAAATCACATGTTCATCATCAGATGAGGGGGGTCACGATCCAAAAAAGAGAAAGTGAACAAGGTAAAAGATCCACCATCATCATCATCAGAAGAACAATAGAGGCAACGAAACCCAGAAGAACAATAGAAGCATCAATAAAAGAACAACAACAACACCATCATCGTCCATCAACGGACGAGAAGCGTCGCAAGTCGTCGTTCGCGCCTCAGTCGTTCCTCATCATCGACACATGCTAGATTCGTTCCGTCAACAACTCAAAAATCAGTCACGAGATTCAAAGATCCACAACCCCAAAGAT
This sequence comes from Lathyrus sativus, assembly GCA_963859935.3. NCBI lineage: Eukaryota > Viridiplantae > Streptophyta > Magnoliopsida > Fabales > Fabaceae > Lathyrus > Lathyrus sativus. The sequence continues at coordinate 275,716,668 of OZ012740.1, read as the reverse complement.
CGTAAGTTCATCATGATGGAACATTTAGCTTTTGTGTTTGTTTTTCAGGTAAATGCAATAAGAAGAAGACAAGAAGCCATTTCACGGCCATGCAAGCAAGAACGATGGAAGAAAATTTCAGAGCTACAACAATGGAGGATGAACAGCGCCGCAGCCAAGAGAAAGAAGAAGGAAAAAACCCTAAAACACTTCACTATCAGCAAAGTCCCCCTCCCCCTTTTTATTTCATATTTTATTATTTTATTATTATTTTATTTAATTCATAATTTAATAAGTTATTGTATTTAGATTATTATAACCATACTTTCATAATTTCATAATTTAGCTTAATGTTTTAATTAAGACTTTGTAAAACTAAAATCATTCTTTCTAATTAAAACTTTTGTTAAATCAATTCTAATTTTTGTTAAATCAATTCTAATTTTTAAATTAAATCAATTCTTTTTTTAAAATTAAAACCAATTCTTTTTAAAATTAAAACCAATTCTTTTAAAATCAAAAATATATTTTTAAAATTAAAACCACTTTTTCTAATTAAAATATATTAAAATTAAAACCTTTTCTTTTCTTTAATTAAAACATTTTAAAATTAAAACTTTTTTAATTAAAAATTTCTTAAAATTAACTAGAATTTTTCTTTAAAAGTTAACACTTATAAATTGAAAAAACCTTTTTTCGAAAAGTAAGATTTTGTTAATAATTTTTGCCCGTTTATTGCCCCGTTAATTTTGTCTAACGCTTGTGTCGTTCTTTCGTTCTTCTCGGTTGTACGGTCAATAATACTTTACTTGTCGCATTTTCATTTTTTGGTTGTAATTTACGCGAGTCTATCGTCGTTGTTGTTTTCAATTCCGTTTCATTTTAGTTTGTAAGTTATGCGAGGCTATCGTCGCTGTCGTTTTCAATTCTGTTACCATTCTTACGCTTTCCCATATTTTAATTCTTCCCTGTAATCAGTTATTCATTTGCATTATTTACCGTTAAATCCTTCCGAAGGAATAGGTTTAGCCGTTTGACCGCCGCGTCAATAGTCCTCTCCTTTGATCCATTCAAAACCCTAATTGCATAGGCGTCCCGCCGTGGACAGTTTTACCCTTTACCCTAGCATTAGGACAAGGAGTCGCCGCACTCCATATTAGGTTTCCTGCCGTGGAATACCTATTTTACCCTTTTTTAAATGCAATTCAATTACAATGTAGAAATAGGAGTCGCCGCACTCCACATAAGCACTTCCCTATGAACGCTTATTCCCCATTGAAACCTTGACCACAGTCAAGAAGTTTCAATTCCTCCCTTTTGAGGGGAACTATGATTACTCTGATTCCATCCCCTACCTCAGATACGTAGGCACAAGATGCGAATCTTGGCGAGTAAACTTAGGAATAACCCTTAGGTCTTTTTTTTAACTTTTAACCCTTAGCATATACCCTTAAGAAAATAATTAAAGCAAAATAGTAGTATTAAACAAGAGGTTCCTATAGAATACTACAAACGTTTAGGGTGCTAATACCTTCCATAAGCTTAACCAGCCCCTTACCTAGATCTCTCCCCACATTGCTTACGATGAAAAATTAGGTTTTTCCTTTCTTTAACCTTTCCTTCGGATAAATCAAAGTCCGGTTGTGAATCAAAGATTTGTGATTCAAATGAATTAATAATTTGATATCCTATTCTCACCGCAACAAGAGTACTAAAGCAATTCCGTTGAACTATGGGACTGAGGTATTTTGTAATGGGCAAAAATAAGAGTTGTTGGGTTCTTCGGATGTTGGGTCTACTGTGGACAATATTGTTGGTGTTGGGGGTATCACGTGCAGTGGTAAGGTCTTCTCTTCACCAAATGTTAATGTTGACAGATCGGATAAGGGTAAAGGCAAGATGGTTATGGATGATTCCGCGTAACAACAGTCAGGTGATGCTTCTTTCTCAAAAGATGTAGAGGAATTTCTGAGGTTGATTCGTAAGAGTGATTACAAGATTTTCGACCAATTGAATTAAACACCGTCAAAGATCTCCCTTTTATCTTTATTGTTGTATTATGTGACGCACATAAATGCATTTCTGAAGATGTTAAACGCCGCCTATGTTCCTCGTGAGATTTCAGTAAATCAGCTTGAAGGGGTAGTTGCTCATGTTAATGCAGGGAACGGTCTGGGGCTTACCAATCTAGATTTGACGCCGGCAGGAAGAAATCATAATAAGGCTTTTCATATCTCCATTGAGTGCAGGGGCTCTCTGTTGTCCTATGTGTTGGTAGAAGCTGGATCGTCATTGAGCGTGTTGCCAAAGAAGGCTTTTCTGAAGTTGGAAACACAGGGTGTGATTTGCAGGCCTAGTGATTTGGTAGTGCGGGCCTTTGATGATAATTTCTACCTGAACAAGGACGATGTGTTGTGTAAGAGGAATTTCGACATGGTCTTGCTTTGTTGTGTTAATGAACATGAGGTTGGCCTGTTGATGGAAGAAGTTCATGAGGGTTCTTTCGGTACTCACGTCGGTGAGCATGCTATGACTAGAAAATTATTGAGAGCAGTGTATTATTGGATAACTGTGGAGTCTGATTGTTGTAAATATGCCAGAAAGTATCATAAATGCTAGATTTATACTGACAAGGTGCACGTGCCACCGACCCCTCTGAATGTGTTGACATCTCCTTGGCTTTTTGCTATGTGGGGCATTGACATGATTGGAAAGATTGAGGCCACTACTTCCGATGGGCATTATTTTATTCTGGTTGCCATTGATTATTTCACCAAGTGGGTGGAAGCATACTCGTTTGCCAATGTTATAAAGCAGGTAGTCGCTCGGTTTATAAAGAGGGACATCATCTGTCATTACGGTATCCCTGAGAGGATCATTACTGATAATGGTTCAAATTTGAATAACAAGATGATGAAAGAGCTGTGCCAGAGCTTCAAAATTGAACATCACAATTCTTTTCCATATCATCCAAAGATGAATGATGTTGTTGAGGTGTCAAATAAGAATATCAAGAAGATTGTGCAAAAGATAGTGGTAACATATAAAGATTGGCATGAGATGTTACCCTTTTCTTTACATGGTTATCATACTTCAGTGCATACATCGACAGGGGAAACTCCTTTCTCGTTGGTGTATGGTATGGAAGTTGTTCTACCATTAGAATTTGATATTCCTTCTTTAAGGATTTTGGCAGATGTGAAGCTTGATAAAACTTAATGGGTACGAGTCAGGTTAGACCAACTAAACCTCATCGAAGAGAAAAGATTGGCAGCCATTACATAAGATCATTTATACTAGAGCGGAATGAAGAAAGCCTTTGATCAGAAAGTGCATCTTCGGTATTTCCAGATAGGCGATTTGGTTTTGAAAAGGATCCTCCCTCCTTATACAGATTACATGGGTAAATGAACTCCAAATTACGAAGGACCGTATGTTGCGAGAAAGGTTTTCTCTAGTGGAGCCTTGCTGCTTTCAACTATGGACAGTGAAGATTTTACATCCCATGTGAACGCATATACAGTAAAAAAATACTTCGCATAAAAAAAACCCGCTGGATAATAAAAATAAAAGTCCGGGCAAAAAAGGCATCCTAGAGAATCACAAAAAGAAAAGATTCGGGAAAAAATTAGGGATAAAAGAAAAGAAAATAATTGAATAACCCGCAAAGTTGAAAACCTGAAAAAGGCAACTTTGGCAGAAATGGGTATCCTGGTGGATTGAAAACCCAAAAGGGCAATCCAGAAAAAAGATAGGGATCTCAAAGCGAGAGGCTATAATCTACATTCCATCTGTGAACTCATATTGATGGGAATCCTGAAGGATAGGAATCAATCCAATCAGTCTCTTCCGAAGGCAGAAGTATTCGAGAGCGTCAGTGATATACGGGTCATAGTTGAGTCAGAACTTGATGGAAATTTATTTCAACATTGCTAACTTATATATTTCCCCATTTTCTTTTGCGCAATTACCTCTTTTCAAGAATTGCCTCCTACTATATTTTTCTATTTACAAGTCAACTCAATCAATAACATTTCACGTTATTCAGCTATCCATCTTTGTTTTTACTTTTACTGTTTTGTTTGCAAAACATCTGATATTTTGATAAACATTGCATGTGAAAACATTGAAGCTTTGCGAAATAGGTTTAAAATAATGGAAATTTCTTAAATAGAAGATGTATTTGGTGGTAACCGAGGTTTCCATATCTCATGTAAACTTCTTTTTCTTGCAGGTTGTCGGGATTACTCTTCCCCAATAGAGTTGCTTTCCCCGGTGAAGACTATTGAGAGTTATCATCCCCAACTGAGATTATGATTAATCTCTCCAACAAGAGTTCAAGATCTGCTCTCTCTGGCAGATGCTATGGAAGTGTTTCCTTCCTCACTAGAGCATTATAATTTGTCTGTTGTCTTCCCCATATGAAGTCCTCAGCAAGAGTTCAGGAGCTTTATTCTTCTCCTGCCAGAGTCTGGTGTGGTTTATTGCTCCCCAACAAATGTCAGAAGTTTACTCTCCATATCGGATATGAGTGTTTTGCTTATGCTCCCCGAGCATGTTCGCATCTTCATTTTTATTCCGTTATCCCCGGACAGAGTAATGACAGTGGTGATCTCCAACAGAGGTGTGAGTTCAGCATGGCTCTCTAGCAGGGTTGGCATCACTATTCATTTTCCCCAAACAAAAATCATTTCTGGTTCCCTTTGCGGGTGAGTCGGCAGTGGTTGACGTATTCCCCACTGGTTCAAAGCCCAATTTTTCATTGGCATCATTTTCCTCAGCATATTCTTGGGTCGTATCCCTAACAGGTGTTTGTTGTTTTGTCTTCCCAGCGTGATGGAAGTTCGACTTTCAGTTCTTAATCACTTCATTTGTTGGAGTGTCTCTTGCATTTGCATAAGCATTTTCGCATTGCATCCTATAAATGCGTAGCATTTCTATTTCATATGGAGCATTACACCATTCTCAAACATATGCATTCGAAGCATAAGCCAGATTTAATTTTCCCTTTCGCCGGGCTTTTCCCCAGTAGAACGTATCGTACATCAAGAGATGTTGTGTAACTCTATTCTCCAGTCATGGATTTGTTCATTCTATTGGTGTTTCCTTTCGGAGTAATTATATTGGCCCCCATAGAGTTGTCTGTCTAGATTTCTTTTTGCCCAGCGGAGTCATCTTCTCTTCAAGTTGTAAGTCTGTTGATTCTACTTCTTGTGTCTTCTTTAGTTTTATCCTAACTTCTGGTTAGTATCTGGATGGTTTCCCAACTTTTGGTTGGTACCTTCTATTTGTTTCCCAACTTTTGGTTGGTATCCGTTGGTTGTTATCCCGACTCTTGGTTGGTACCTTGTATTTATCTTAACTTTTGGTTAGTATCTTGTTATCCCAACTCTTGGTGGGTACCCCCTGTTTGAGTCCCAAATTTTGGTTGGTATCTCTTGTTTGTATCCTAAATTTTGGTTAGCATCTCCGGGGGTTTCCCAACTCTTGGCTGGTGCCCTCTGTCTATTTTCCAACTCTTGGTTGGTATCCTTGGTTTTATCCTAACTTTTGGTTAGTACCATTGTTTCCCAACTTTTGGTTGGTCTTCTCTGTTTCATCCCAACTTTTGGTTGGTCTCCACTGTTTCATCCTAACTTTTGGTTAGTATCCTATCTTGTTATCCCAACTTCTGGTTGGTATATTCTATCTATCCTAACTTTTGGTTAGTACCTGGCTGTATTCCAACTCTTGGTTGGTATCCTTCAGTTGTTTATCCCGACTCTTGGTTGGTATACTTTGTTGTACCAACTTTTGGTTGTTATCTCAACTCTTAATTGGTATCTCTCAGTTATTATCTTGATATCCTAACTTTTGGTTGGTACCTCTCGGTTACCCCAACTTTTGGTTGGTATCCTTTTATGTGATCTTGCTTTCGGTCGACGTTCTTATCTCGTTTATCCCAACTCTTGGTTGGTATCTTTCGTTGTTTCCTAACTTTTGGTTAGTATCCTTTGTTGCATCCCAACTCTTGGTTGGTATCCGCGATTTTATCCCAAATTTTTGGTTGGTATTCTCTGCCTATCCTAACTTTTGGTTAGTATCTCGTTGCATCCCAACTCTTGGGTTGTATCCTTTGGCTTTATCCTAACTTTTGGTTGATATCTTTGGTAGTTTTCCAACTTTTGGTTGGTATCTTTTGTTGCATCCCAACTTTTGGTTGGTATCTTTAGTTGTATCTCAACTCTTGGTTGATATCCTTTAATGTGATTTTGCCTTTGTTCTGCACTCTAGTTTATCCTAACTTTAGGTTAGTATCATAGTTCATTTTCCTAACTTTGGGTTAGTATTTTGTTATCCCAACTCTTGGTTGGTATCTTTTGATAAGATTTCACCTTCAGTCGACATTCTTCCTTTGTTGAATCCTAACTTTTGGTTAGTATCCTCTATTCCAACTTTTGGTTGACATTTTACCTTTGTTACTCTCCGCAGTGTGCAAATTTATGGGTTCTTTTTATATTCAACCGCCTTACACCTTGAAGTTCTGAAAGTTGATGCTAACATCCCTTCATAGTGTCACACCCTAATTTTTGACCTCAAGATCCCACCTCCTAATGCATCATCATTGCACGCCACCTTTAGGACATACAGTCACGTATGCGTATCCATTGTGACTAACAAGTTTGTGCAGGCACATTAAATTCAAGTGGAAATGGTATTCTCCGGTTTAGTCCAGCATGTCAAAGGGTTCGGAATTTGATTTCCCAAGTGTTCTCAAGACGACTCCAGGGATAACACCTTATGCTCAGAACTATGTACAAATGTGTTTCAAAGTATAAATGGTTTATTGGGCATTCCTCCATGTATTTTAAATTGGTGTGGGATCAATTCCTCTAGTAAACGTCATCTCTCAAGAATATGATTCAAGGCCATTTAACCCAAATTCATCTATTTTGGGAATATTCAAGCACAAGCAATATGTCGAAAGAAAGGATGTCTTTCAGTACCCTTCCAAAGCGATGAAAAGTCTCATAAAGAGTTCAGACCAAAGAATCGAGTTACTCGAGAGGTGATTAATTGATTCAAGATGCCTTCGAGTTTTTGTTTACTCGTACTCCAAGTTTACAAATTAGAGCCGCACATTAACAAGCCATTCAAGTTACAAGAGTAAAGAGACTTTCATGAGATTTGCATCAAGTTTTGATTTCAATGTGTTGCGGTGAATATCGGATATCAAGCTATTGAATTAACTTGAACCTTAATTCTTTTACATCCGGACTTTAATTTATCCAAAGGAAAGGTCTAAAGAAAGAAATAACCTTTTGCGCGAAGTTACAACAACGCTAAGAGATTCGGGGATCGGGGGTTGGTTATGCATAGGGTAGGTATTTCACATCCTAAACATCTGTAGTACTCTACAGGAACCTTTTGTTTGTTTTCATGCTAAGTCGATAAATGTTTGCTAAGGTTTAAGGATTGGGAATTAAGATAAAATAAATAAAACGGCCTAAGTAGTTTTCTAAGTTTGCTCGTAAAGGCATCGCACCTTCTGCCTACGTATCCTGACTAGGATAGAATCAGAGCAATCGTAGTTCACCTCACAAGGGAAGAGAACACTTGATGATGATCAATGTTCAAAGGGGGACAAACATGGCAATGTTTGTGTGGAGTTTGACAAAACTCCCTAAGCTAAGTTGAAGGGGAAGTAAGAAGTCATGACGATGATTCTTACACAGAGTTGACGAACTCTTTCCTAGGGTTCTAGTTGAAGAACACTCCTAGTATGGGTGGGTTTCTTAGACTTCAAGCAAAGTCTAAATGTTTCTAAACTAGGGTTGAAGTGGCTTAACAAAGTCAAAAGGGTTAAGATTTTGGTCCAAGACATTGACAGTCAAGTGGACAGACCTTCCTTTGGAGGGAGAGATAGTGGGCAACTGGATGAAAGCTAACAAACTTCATCACTTGGGGATAAAATAAACATTATACTAAGGCGTTCATAGTGACAACCAATGAAAAATATTTAAGGATGAAAAAGCAATGGTGACAATCAAAGCAGATGATTAGCACGAAAAAAACTGGGACGACAGATCGCACCTGGAGTACAATTAACAAACAGATGAGATAGGCATGATAATAATTCAAAGTAAAAATCCTAGCATGTTGACAATCATGTATAGGAATGAGAACAATCCATACAAAGAAAAACAAGTGGAACCCTTTAAACTTTCATCTGCAACAGCTAGGGTTAGTACTGTCAATATGACAAGTTGCACATAGTCAAACATGGTGAAAAATTAATCAAACATGGAAAATAAAATTATGACATGAAAGTACTCATTAAAACAAACACAATGAAAAAAGAATGGGTGAAAAATGATAAAAAATGAGAGAGTTATGATTTTTTGAACAAAAGGGTTATCACAGAGGATCGAACCCTGGTCATGTATGGTGAAAGGCACATGTTCTTACCACTGGGGTGGCTGTTACATCCATTAATTGAATGGAAACCATAAGTATACATAGCTTGTTTGGCAGGTTTTCTGGGCAAATCAAAGGCATTCAACATGTTTGCAAAACACCTCCAACTTTCTCAAATTTTATCCGATTTTAACAAACCTTATATGTATCTCACCCAGAAAACCATGAGGAATCTGCTGGTGATATTAGTTTTCCAAGATTCTTAATGAGATGAAAAATTCGAATGCTTATGCTTGTTATGTCATATGATGCAATTTGCAAGTTAATGATCAAAACTGATGAGTTTGAAATCCAACAGAAACCTGCAGAAGCTTGAAATATAATACTCATGAATTAAGTTCAAAAGATAACCTCAGTTTCCTACTAAATCCACAGATGACCATCAATTTGCAAAAATGTGAAAATGGTTTAAAGTGCAATTTCAATGTTGGAGTTCCAAATTGACATGCTCTTAAATACAAGGATATCTCAATTCCTCACTGATTCAAGACATGACCCCTCATGCTGCAGGATGTTGAAATTGCAAATGGTTGAAGGTGAGGTACTGTTAAAGAAGATTGTTCATATAGTGTGTTTTTGAATCAAGCATCAAAAGTCTTAAAATGTAGCTCAAACAGCAATGCCTTGGTACCTTATCCATCTTGCTATGTTAGAACCAAGAATGTCGTGCTAGCTATTTTGACCTCAGTGTGTGAGTCATGTTCAATGATTTTAAACCACCTTCAATGCAACAGGACTTTTGGCCAAAACCTAAACTACCAGCCACATCCTAACATGATCACTTAGTCCACATTGCCTTCTAGCACCTTAACAGATTTTGCTAAGTCAAGACTGATATAAAAAACACAACAAAACTAAAAGCAGATCAAAGTGATTTGGAGGATGTTGTTCAGCCCTTGACAGCAAGGTTTAAACAAAATCATGATTCAAAAACATGTACTGGGATGTTAGCTGGCTGGTAACAGAAAAATACAAACATGATGCTAGAATCAAAACTCAAATCTAGTCTTACTTCACACAACAAGCATTAATAACACAAAATGGAAGATGATGAGACATGTTAAATAGCCTTTAAGGTAATCAAAACCAAATCAAAACTAATACAGCTGTAACAAGCTCAAGTTAGTCTTCATGTGGTTTTATGCTTATAACCTGTCCTAAAACAAATTCCAACAGAATGAGTTCACATGATTCAACTCAAATGACTTGCAACCATACTTGAAACTTGGCAATACAGTTTTGACAGATTTCAACAATTGATAAACCTAAAGCAGAATTCAACACCCTTAACATAAACACACAGCACTGAGGTACAGCTTTCCAAGACAAGAATATAATCAAGTGAGTCTTTTTTAGAAACAAAACTAGCAGCCAAAATTCATGATCACAATCATTAATTCAAACATATTACAAATGACACAAACTGCACAATACTCAACTCAAAAAAACAAACCTAACAACTATGCAAAACCAAAGTAACAGTAACAAAAAGAAGGAGGGGCCTACAAGTATCATGGTGTGGTATTGATAATTTGGTTCTTTTTTGTTTTGAATGGTTCTTGTCTTTTGGTAAACAGGTTGTGTACATACCCTATGTTATACTTACTAGGACAGTAACAACAGCATCACATTTTATATGGCACTCAAACCCAACAAATGCCAAGATGGCTCTATAATATAAGCAATTTTGAATTTATCTTAGCTAAGTGCTCTACCAGTCCAAATTTATTCTCACTGCAACTTACCAATTGTTGAACCTAATCCCCTACCCAAAAAGCCAGCATGACAGGCTTCTTATCTTAACCACACACACCCTAAGTGTCAGGTCAAGAACCAACTCCCTAACTCAATTTGCTGCCACAACATAATTCTGGTGACACATCATTTCTTTATGTAAAACACAACCAAAGCAATTTGTTTAAAAAGTGAGAAACAATCTGCTTGTTAAAACTGCCAGCAATAATGCCAAGGATTGTAACTGTGGCAAGTCTCAAATGCTAAGGGATAAAACAATCTTGAGAGGGTGTTCACCAAATTAATCATAACAAAAACACAGACATCACCTGCTTCAGCAGCATAACTTCACCCTTTTAAGGCCACCACACCAAACAAAACTGCCCTCCTAACAGGCCTAGGCAGAACTGAGATATAGCAGCCTCCCATAATATTTCAAGTAATCAAGAATATAGTATGCACAACAACACATACCAAGCATCAATAGCTTTGAATGAATTATTTCAAACAGGCCCATGATTTCAAGCATTACATATCAAACCAACAGCATCAATATTAACACCCTGGCTGCAGCTAGTATCAAAATTAATCTACTTCCCTAAGTGATTTGGTGTAGCCTAATGATTGAGTCAATATATTACCATGACAAACAGGTCAAAACATGTAGGCTAATGTTTATGAGAAGCCCTTCCATTCATTGAGACATACATTGTGAAAATCAACATGGTGTGCATAGTTCAAATCCTACCAAAGCACTTAAAAAGGTGATTTCATGAAGAGTGATGCTAAAGTTAATGAGAAACAAATACATACCTTTTGTAGATCCTTATGAGCAGGCTATATCAGTTGAGAAAACTAGAGATGGCCTTCTTCAATTGTTGGCCTTTGAGCTTTCTTCCACTTTAAGCAACAATGCACTTCCAATGCCAAATGAAGAGATGTGACTTTCTAGTGATTGATAAGTGCTTGGACAGTTGAGATATGTTGTTTATGAGGTGTCTAAATGATCACAACCTCAAGGAAAGGTTTAGAACTCACTTTGGTGTTTTTTGTAGCTTTGGTCAAAGTATGGTGGAATGAGAGTTGACTTTTTGATTTTTTGTGGTTCTTGATGTTTTAATAAGTCATACACCTTCTATATGTCATTTAGGAGATGTGTGGATGGTTGTGAGAGTGTTGGAAATATTAGAAATGAAAATGGTGTGAAAGTTGCAAAATGACCATTTTTGGTGCTTTTGAACTTTTCATCACTTATAAGTAAAAAGAGAATGAGAGGGAGAGCTGTGATGCTTTGATCTTATGAGCATCTCTGGTGTGAAAAACAAATGAGGGTGAGGCCTCTATTTATAGGAGAAAGAAGGATGAGGGCAGCTTTGTATTTTCCATTTTTGGAGGGAGTTTCATGATGTTTCTTCCAAAATCTTGCCAAGATCTTCATATCAGCTCCTACACATCAATTCCTTGGCTCAAGGTATGCAAATATCAGCTGACATGAGGGACTTGAGATGACTAGAGAGAGCTATAAAGGTAGGGGCCTGCAGCTGCCATTTCCTTGTAAAGTTTCTCTTTCTTCTTTTAAATGAATATAAAATTGTCAACTTGCTTCAACTTGCCAAATCCCTCAAACTATCCCATCTTCTGGTTTTCTCTTCATTCATACCTCATATTATCAGTTTGTAACATGATCCAGGGGTGGAGAATGACTCAAGTTGTGAAAATCCAATTTTGAGATGTTGAAGCAAGTGAACTTTTAGTGTGACAGACCCAACTTCAAGACACCATAACTTCCAGCTCACAACTCCTCTTGGGGAGTTCTTGTTCTTTTTGGAAAGCCCTCATATAGCCCTACAACATTCATGTTTGTCAAAAGTTCCAAATCTATGTGCATCTTGGTTTGAAAAGTCCCTTAAAGTTAGCAAAAAAACAAGTTTTGATGCAGCCAGATTTTGAGAAATTCACTAAGTGTTTTGTACTAAAAAATGACTTTGATGATAACTCCAATTCCATGCATTTTCTGAGTGTGGACTAGTATAGGACTTTTGTAGGACTTGTTAAGAGCTTTCCGACGAGCTTTGAACCACCTCGTTTGGGTGTGTGGTTAGGGAGTTAGGGTTTAGCCCCTATCGAAACCCTAACTTCCCGATTTTTCGATTACTCTCACGTCCTTGATCCGATGATCATGAAAATTGATATGTAGGTCCCTCATGACATAAGGAACAACTTTGCTTCACAACTTGAAGTCCAATTCCTAAAATTTGAGGGGGTTGACTTTTCGGTCAACCGTACGATCGATCGGCGATTACCGAACCGTCCGTTCATGTTTCGGAGCTTCCAAGACTTTGAAACTCTTTGAGGGGACTTCACTAAGCCATATGAACTTTTTAAACCATACTTTTATCCTTGAATTATTTCCCAAATCTAAAGTCAAACTACAATTGACTTTTTCAACCCGAAAAACCCTAATCGGGTGCCTTGAACTGCACTGCACCCCATCTGTGGGTGATTACCTCAAATTGAACTCACACATGACCCAATATGGTAATCTTGATCTCATTTCATAAATGATTCAACCCAAAACATTGGCTGACCAATCCTCGAAACTTCGATTTTATCAGTGCGGAGCCCCGTTTCATCTGTATCTTGACAAAAACACACTTCGAAACTTGTTAAGGTTAGATAAATAAATGCATATGATATGAAGAGGATATAAGGGGTCAAAATTTGGGGTACAACAGATGCCCCTATTTAAATATCTTCACTAGATGGTAATGAGAGATGACAATCCTTATAGAATCGTAGTGAAAGGTATTTAAATATAGCAAACCAGAAATTTTGTCCCTTAGATCCAATGGTATGCAAAAGGACAAATGCGAAAATGCCATGAATCTAAATGATGTTATATGATGTTTGAATGCCAGACAGGCGCAAACACACGAACGAATATGAAAGAATGGCAGAACGACGAGTAACCACTCATGGGAACCCAACACACTGGGGAAAGATTCCTAGCGAGGTAAACAAGATGATTCAAATATGACTAAGGATGCTTGTTCAAAGAAATCTTTCATGCAGGGGACACAAATTCCACCAGGAAGACACCTCTTCATTGGGAAAAGGAGATACGAACCTCACTGGAGATAACCAGATTGAGAAAGCCCGCCGAGGAAGATGACAATTCTTCACTGGGGAAACGAAAGAAAAGAAAAGCAAACCAACACTGGGGGAAAGAAAACCCAATGGGGAAAACTTTGCTGGGGAACAAAATCCACTGGGGAAGCACAGCTTCATCGGGGAAAAGACGGAACAAAGACACGAATCTCACTGGGGATAACCAGATTGAGAAAGGTTTCTTATAACGAAGAGTTCAAACGGGATCTTCAGGAAGAGGTTAGAAATAAGACCGGACACGCTGGGGAGGCCAGTATCCACTAGTTCTCCGAGACTCGTCTGGGAAAGCAGAAAGCTTCAATAGGAAAACCGGTGACGACCAGAACAACAAACAGTTTTAACCAGTGTTAGTTTCCACTAGACTTACTGGGAATATGGTAACGACCAAAACAAAACAGTTTCCAAGAAGTGTTAAGTATCCTTAGACTCCCTGGGGATATGGTGACGACCAAATTGAATGTCCAATTACGATTGGGAAATTCCAAGCAATGTTGTCAAAACAACAGGCCCCTGGTTGGGGAAGTTGGTAACAATCAACTTTCGGTACTAATAACAATTAATTTTCAAGCAATGCCAGTAACCACTGGTCTTAGAGGGGACTGGTGATGACCAAATCAAGATATACCAATAACAATTGGTTCTGGACAATGCTAGTAACCACTAGTCTTAACTGGAGAAATTGGTAACGACCGAGTCCAAGGAGACCAATGACCATTGGATTTTCAAAGAGTTCGGTAACAACCAGACCAAAGCGATGATAACAATCTGCCTTAAGCGATGCCAATAACTATTGGACTTAGGCCTATTGGTGACGACCAGACTAGGGGTATACCAATAACAACCGATACTGGATACTGCTAGTGAAAACTAGATTTTCCAAACAAAGCTAGTGACCACTAGACTTAGAAAAATTGGTAATAACCGAATCAAAAGGTATCAATAACAATTGGATCTGAAGGTAATACTAATAACTACTAGATTCAGAAAGACTGGTAATAACCAAATCAAATAGGTACCAATAAACATTGGATTCCGGCGACGCCAATAATTATTGGACTTTTTAGGGAATTTTGGTGACGACCACTCAAGTACCAATGACCATTGGTTTTTTTTAGAGGGTAATACTAGTAACCACTAGATTTTTAGCCAAATTTTGGTGAAAACCGAATCAGAGGGACTCCAATAACAATTGGTTTGCTTTATAACAGAATCAGTATCAACTGGGTTTAAAAAAAAACAGTTGGTGACGACCGAACTACTGTACCGAACGTAGTTAGTTCTGAACGCGTGCTAGTGACCACTAGTCTTTCAAAGTTTGTTGGTGATAACCAAATCGAAGGTGAAAATTGGTAATAACCCCCTGTTTGTATAAATTAGATATTGCTAGTCACCACTAGCTTCCCAAAGCAGATAAGGAAACCCCAGGATGTCAACTTTGAAGCGAACTTGTAACAACAAAACAAAGATAAAGGTAACGACCAAAAGATCTCGACGGTGGGAATGCAAACAAATGCGTATGCTGGCATGATGCTGTATGCAAGACGCAAAACGACCCGTAGGGACAGAGGAAAACCAGATAAAGAGAGAACTCGTCACGCTGAGCTTCAAAATGCCTCAAGTCAGGCGACACTTCCTTCTTTGGTGCAGATAACGATCTTTTCTCAGTAATATCCCCGTAATTTTGCAAGGAAGAAGTCTTAGCTTAATAATAGCTAGAACTACTGTCGGACGCATCTATCTCGGTCAAAGGTAACAGCGATTTCCACAACTTCAAGAACTGTGTAATATCATCATATTACCTTTAGAACTTTTCAATCCTTTTGTCAAATTGTGCTTTCTTTTTAAAATAAGATTTAAGTTTTTTCAAAACACTTTGCTTTCATGAAGATTCTTATTAACAAATAAGTGAAATTGCATAACAAAAATAGTAGATCATAACAATGGTTTGGTCAAAAAAAGAACTGATTTTATTGATAGACAAGAACTTTACAAAAGGCAAAGCCTTGGGGATTTTAAAAGTTTTGAAAAATGGAAACAGAAAAGATTACAGAATCCCATAATAATTCGGTCCTTCCGACTGCCAGTTCACTTGCTTTGCTGCATCTGACGAGAACAACGGGCGTTGGCCTTTCTTCTAATATTCCGCACATGATTCTGCCCCAGCGTCTGTCAGCTTTCCAACCATGGGCTTTCATCTGGTCGGGGAAACCGGAATACTCCTTCTATGTATTTCGTTTCAAGCGTAGTATTTTCTTACTGCGTCTGAGTTGATGGGATACTTAAGTGGTTCGCCATCCATAGTCTCGAGAATCAGAGATCCTCCGGAGAAAACAGTCTTCACAACGAAGGGGCCGTCATAGTTGGGCATCCACTTGCCACGCATATCTTTTTGTGTAGGTAGGATTTTTCTAAGCACAAGCTCTCCTTCCCTATACTCTTTGGGACGAACCTTCTTGTTGAACGCCCGGGCCATCCTTTGTTGATAGATTTGACTATGACACATGGCCGTCATTCTTTTCTCGTCGATGAGATTCAACGAATCGAATCTTTCTTTTATCCACTCGTCTTCATCCAGCTTTGCTTCCGTCAAGATCTTCAAGGAAGGTATTTTGACTTCAATGGGTAGCACAGCGTCCATCCCGTACACTAAAGAAAAGGGAGTTGCCCCTGTCGAAGTGCGTACTGATGTTCGATATCCATGCAAAGCAAATGGTAACATCTCATGCCAATCTTTGTAAGTTACGACCATTTTTTGTATTATCTTTTTGATGTTTTTGTTTGCAGCTTCAACTGCACCATTCATCTTAGGTCTGTAAGGGGACGAGTTGTGATGTTTGATCTTAAAATCGTCACAAAGTTCCTTCATTGTTTTGTTGTTCAGGTTCGACCCGTTGTCAGTGATGATCTGGTTAGGGATGCCATATCGGCAGACGATCTCCTTCTTAATGAAGCGTGCGACCACTTGTTTCGTCACATTTGCATATGACGCTGCTTCCACCCATTTGGTGAAATAATCGATTGCGACAAGGATGAAGCGATGGCCATTAGAAGCTTTTGGCTCTATTGCCCCGATCATGTCTATGCCCCACATTGCAAAAGGCCAAGGTGACGTCATCACATTGAGAGGATGCGAAGGGACATGCACTTTATCAGCATAAACTTGACATTTATGACACTTTCGAGCGAAGAGTATGCAATCCGTCTCCAAAGTTAACCAGAAGTAACCCGCTCTTAAGATTTTCTTAGCCATGGTGTGGCCATTTGCATGGGTGCCGAAGGTTCCTTCGTGTACTTCGGTCATTATGAGATTCGCCTCATTCTCATCGACACATCGGAGTAAGACCATATCATGGTTTCTTTTGTACAAGATGCCGTTGCTGATGAAGAATTTAGATGACAACCTTCGTATTGCTCTTCTGTCAATTGTGGACGCGTTAGCGGGATACTCTTGGTTTTGAAGGAAATTCTTAATATCATGAAACCATGGCTTCTCCCCAGATTCTTCGTCTATTGCCATGACGTATGCGGGTACTGTCCTTCTTTCGATGCGAATCAGAGGTGCCTCGTTGACAAACTAGACTTTCCACATGGGGGCCATCATGGCCAACGCATCGGCAATGTGATTTTCTGCTCTTGGTACGTGCTTGAAGGTAATTTCATCAAAATATTCAGCCATCTCTAAGATGTGGGTCTTATAAGGAATCAATTTTTCATCCCTGGTTTCCCATTCTTCTTTGAGTTGGTATATCACCAAAGCAGAATCACCAATTACTTCCAAGATTTTGATACGGAGGTCAATGGCAGCCTCCAATCCTAGGATGCAGGCTTCATACTCTGCTATGTTGTTTGTACAGGAGAAACAAAGTCGGGCTGTGACCGCAGTGTACCCTCCAGTTGGATTTTTTAGAACAGCTTCGATGCCATGTCCATTTTTGTTTGACGCTCCGTCGAACATCATCTCCCAACGGGATCCCGGCTCGGGACCTTCCTCTGGACCAGGCTCTGGTTTCGTGCGCTGAATATACATCACATCTTCATCAGGAAAATCGAACTTGAGCGGTTGATAATCCTCCATAGGATGCTCTGCAAGGTGTTCCGACAAGATACTTCCTTTGACGGATTTTTGAGCAACATACTGAATATCATACTCTGATAAGAGCATGTGCCATCGGGCTAATCTTCCTGTTTGAGCTGGCTTCTCAAAGATGTATTTGATGGGGTCCATCTTAGAGATCAGCATCGTAGTGTGACAAATCATGTACTGCCTCAGACGTTTAGCAGCCCATGCCAACGCACTACAAGCTTTTTCCAGGGGAGAGTAACGACTCTCGCAATCAGTGAACTTCTTGCTTAGGTAATAGATTGCATGCTCTTTCTTCCCTGACTCATCAGTCTGGCCCAAGACACAACCCATCGAATTTTCTAATACGGTCATATACATGAACAAAGGCCTTCCAGGTACCGGAGGAATCAGCACTGGAGGTGCTTGCAAATACTGCTTGATTTTCTCGAACGCCGCCTGACAGTTTTCATTCCATACCACCGTTTGATCTTTTCGTAACAACTTGAAGATCGGTGTGCAGGTAGGAGTCAGATTGGAGATGAACCTGGAGATATAATTCAAACGTCCAAGGAAGCCTCTAACTTGTTTCTCAGTTTTGGGAGCAGGCATCTCCTGGATTGCTTTAACCTTGTCAGGGTCTACTTCAATTCCTCGCTGACTAACGATGAAACCAACTAACTTGCCTGAGCAAACTCCGAAGGTGCATTTTGCTAGATTTAGTCTCAATTGATACTTTCGGAGTCTCTCGAATAGCTTCAGTAGATGATCCAAGTGGTCTTCTTCACTTTGGGATTTTGCAATCATATCATCCACGTACACCTTGATTTCTTTGTGCATCATATCATGAAAGAGTGTGACGATAGCTCTCTGATACGTTGCCCCTGCGTTCTTCAAACCAAAAGGCATTACCTTATAACAATAGGTGCCCCATGGTGTGATGAAAGTTGTTTTCTCCATGTCATCTGGATCCATTTTTATCTGGTTATAACCCGAAAATCCATCCATAAACGAGAACACTGCAAAGCTTGCTGTGTTATCCACCAAAGTGTCAATATGTGGTAGCGGGAAATCATCCTTCGGACTTGCTTTATTTAGATCCCTGTAGTCGACGCACATCCTGACCTTGCCATCCTTCTTTGGGACCGGTACAATGTTTGCCACCCATTCTGGATACTTGGATACTGCTAGAAAGCCGACATCTATTTGCTTTTTGACCTCATCTCGGATTTTAAGTGCCATGTCTGGTCTCGACCTGCGAAGCTTTTGTTTGACCGGAGGACATTCTGGTTTCAGGGGGAGCTTGTGCATGACAATGTCAGTATCCAACCCTGGCATATCTTGGTAGGACCAAGCAAATACGTCAACAAAACCTCTGAGGATTGTTATTAGCTTGTCTTTGATTTCTGGCCTTAATGATGCCCCAATCTTGACTTCTCTTTTGTCCCCTTCTGACCCCAAGTTGATGACTTCCGTCTGCTCTTTATGGGGTTGGATATAATCATCTTCGTATTCAGCCATTCTCTTTAACTCTTCTGGGACTTCCAACTCTTCTCCGTTCTCTTCTTCAGCTTGAAAGACAAATGAACCGCTAGTAGAATGAACCGAATGATCATAGGATTCTGTGGTTGATGGGGGTATTCTGCATGTTTTATTTAGGAACAATCAGGCACTCACACACAGACATGCAGATGAAGGGTGGTTTTTATCATTATTTTTTTCAAAAGAGATTGCCATTTTTTTTCAAAAAGAGTGAAAGTGATGCGCAAACAAATAACAAGAGTTTTAACAAAAACACTTTTTCATTAATGATTTTCAATTTTTGCAAAGTGGCCCAATACAAAATAATTCGCAGGTCTTGGGCAAGACCAGGAAATTTTTAAAGAAAAACACAAAGCTAACAGGCAGAATGAATTACTCTAAAGGTAAAAAGATGGGAACTTCCACAGCCTCCCAATTGCGCAATGCTCCTCCTCCTCTAGTTATTAGATGATCCAGATTATCGTCCTCATCTTCAACAATAATGGCATTGACTTGCACACCGCCGCTGGTGAATATCTCTTTTAAGGACTTCTTCTTCATGGTGCTTTCTTCTGGCTCGCCTTCCGGAGTTGGTTTGTAACCCAACCCTTGTCGATCGTTCTTGGCTCGAGTATTGACTTCGATGACCTCTCCCCATCCCAGTGGGATTCCGGCCTTCAGTGCTGCCTTAATACTTTGAGCAGAGGTAAATGATGGCCCTTGGGTTATGTCTGATTCATCAACTAGAACAGCGTGGGCTATTTCTAGTGCTTGGAAGGCTGTCTCGAGAGAGTCTTCATCAGCCTCAATATACCGAAAAGATGACAAGTTGCTCACCATTAAGTCTTCTTACCATGGACAATGACTAGCTGATCATTCACAACAAACTTCATTTTTTGGTGGAGCGTGGAAGTGACAGCGCCAGCTGTATGAATCCAGGGTCTTCCCAATAGGCAGCTGTAAACCGGATTTATGTCCATCACCTGGAAGGTGACTTCAAAGATTTGTGGTCCAATTAGAATAGGAAGATCAACTTCTCCTATCACGGTTCTCCTGGATCCTTCGAATGCCTTGACTATAAGAGAGGTTGGTCTCATGGTAGCGCCTTGATATGCCAGCTTGGCCAAAGTCCTTTTGGGCATTACATTGAGTGCTGATCCAGTATCAATAAGAACTCGGGACATTGTATCCTCTTCACACTTGACTGATACATGCAAGGCACGATTGTGCTTACGCTTCTCAGCTGTCAGGTCATTATCGTCAAAGCTCAAAGTGTTATAGGCAGTGATATTTGCTACAACGGAGTCAAATTGCCCCATTGTAATATCTTTAGTGACGTGGGCCTGTGTCAGGATTTTGAGCAATGTCTGGCGGTGTGCTGGAGAACTTAAGAGCAAAGCCATGACCGAGATCTTGGAGGGTGTTTGATTCAATTGGTCCACCACCCTATAATCGCTTCGTCGAATGATTCTCAAGAATTCTTCTTCATCGTTCTTGAGACTTTCTTTTCCTCTAACTAAAGGTTCTTTGGCGGTGGTTGTCTCCGGAACAGGCTTATGGGGAACAGGCATCTTTTGAACAGAAACTGCTGGTGGAGGAGCCTCGTTGTACGTTCGAGGTTGATAGACACGACCACTCCGGGTCATTTTGCTTCTACCGACAATGTTGGCCACACTTACTGGTTTTTTTTCTTTGAAAATCCCTTCACACCACGAATAGTCATATTTTGGTGTCACGGCTCTTGGGCGAGGATGGAATCCTCCCCTTGGCTCAAACCTAGTATGTCCTCTCCCGAATTTCGGGGGTGCATCATCACGAAATACTGGCCGAATATTCTTGTAGTTTTTGTTACTGTTATTATCTCTGAGTACGGCTCCTTTGTTGGGTTTTCCTGGTATGTTAAACACAGGCTCGATGACTGCCACATCTTCTTCCTTTTTTCGGTGGGCAATTTCTATCATTCCCTGTTTAATCATAGCTCGAATGTCCTTTTTCACAACGTCACAACCCTCAGGATTCAGCATACATTCTTTGCAATCCTCGTGAGACGTCTTGAGTGACCACGCCTGAGCGAGGCGTTTGTGTAGGTCTGCTAGTGGCACTTTGATCTCACCAACAGTAGTAACTTTCTTGTCTTCTGACCCCTCCCCTTCTTCAGTAATGGCATTGACTCCACCATGATTTGGAAGAGGGTTGCTCTTAACGTTAGGCGGATTATCTTCGAAGGATAGAATTCCCTTTTCAATAAGTTCACGAACTAGGTGCTGAAGGGCGAAGCAACCTTCGAGATTGTGGCCTGGAGCATTCTCATGAAATGGGCAGCGAGCATTTGCATCATAATAGAACGAGAGTGGATTAGGTGGAGCACCTAATTTTCTTGTTTTAACCAACCCTCTTTCTACTAGCATGGGAAACAGGTCGGTGTAACTCATTGGAATAGGATGTATCTTTGGCCTATTTGCTGGATAATTTGCCCTCGGGGCCCTGTTCTGAGGTTGTTGACCCTGCGGCTGCTGGTATTGTTGTTGATTATTGGTGCGATACTGTTGCTGACTGCCAGACTGATACTGGTGTTGATTGTTGAATTCCCCAGGTTGGGGACCATGCTGTGAAGAAGGTTGAAAAACCGGGGTCACTGCTGCTATATATGATGGTTGGTACTGTTGGTGGTTGCTTCGTGAATTTTGTACTTTCTTTCCATATGTGATTGCGCTCAGCTCTCCCTCTTTTTTTTGTGGAACGTGCTGACTGGCTTCTTTGTTGTGCTGGTGCTTGAGGTAACATTTGGAGTGGTTACCTTTCCACTCTTTAAACCTGCTTCCACCTTGACCCCCACTGCCACAATATCAGAGAAGTTTGTTGTAACGCTGCTGATCAAACGTTCATAGAACTCTGGTCGAACTGTATCTACAAACCAGTCTGCCAACTCCTTCTCAGTAAGGGGAGGCTCTACTTGTGCTGCAGTTCCGTGCCATCTTTGTGCATACTCCTTGAAGGTTTCGGTATTCTTCTGTGTCATGCTGAGAAGCTGACGGCGGTCGGGAGCTAGGTCCATGTTGTACTTGTACTGTTGAATAAAAGCATCTGAAAGGTCTTGAAAACTGTGAATCTTAGCTTGGTCTAAACCAAGATACCACTTGGCCGAAGCCCCTTTTAAACTATCTTGGAAACAATGTACTAATAGTTTATCATTTTCAATATGCGGAGCCATCCGCCTACAGTACATGATTAAGTGTTCTTTAGGACAAGCGGTCCCTTCATATTTGTCGAAGATTGGCGTTTTAAATTTCTGAGGAAACACCAATCCAGATACCAAACATAAATCCTTGGCATCAGATCCAAAGACATGATTTCCTTCAATGGCTTTCATCCTTTTGGCCATGATGTCCATCTCTACTCTTAACTTTTCGTGTTTTTCGTCCTCAGCTTCGGATCCATCGGGTATATCAAAGATTGGCTGTTGATTGGCGAAGACCGGTCGTGATGTGGTAGGTCCACCTGCTGGAGTGAAAATGGGGTTTCTGATTGTTGAGTCGAACAATGGATTGAGACCTGAAGACTGCATGTTGTTGAAAGGTGGCACAAAATCCCGGGACATGCCATAGGGATACTCCGCTAAAGTAACAGGAGCCATTGTGACATTGGCTGCTGCTGTGGCAACTTCGAAGATCACCGTAGGTTGTGTATCCATTTTTGCTTTGATCATGTTGAGGGCTTCCAGGATCTGGTTGACGTCCCCTTTGACCCCTTCAATGTCATTATCCATTCGATCAAACCTTTGGTCGTTATCTGCCATCTTCTTTTGAGCTTGGGACCGTGTGTTGTATCTGTGGGTACTCAGCGTGACTCCTTATCTCCTCTTTCTGGACAAGAACAAAAGATGAGTTGCGGAACCCCAAATGCAGGATTGATGTAGGATGACATGCAAATGCGGATGCATAAACCATTCAAGGAAACTCAAAATTTTCGTTTACAAACAAAAAAGTTAGGCCAACACGTAACGACATGCTTAAAAAGCGTTTTTCATTTGATAGCTGGAAATCTATTACAAAAGAGTGGCCTTTGCTAAAAAGCAAGACTTTTCTTACAATGAAATTAAATGCAACAAGCAGGATATCAATCTTTTTTTAGGGAAAGTAGGGAAATGGTGAAACAAAGATCAATCTAACAAGACGACCCTTCTCCTTCTTGGACTCTGACATGAACTTGATCCTGGCGGATAATCTCCCACAGGTCTTCATTTTCTCTTTGCGCTTTAATCAAAGCGTATTTCAGCTCTTCCCTAGTCGCGGGGACCTCAGGTTCCATAGTTATCTCATAATCGTGAGTGTAGAACATGATTAAGGCAATTTCCTTTGACCATAGCAGGTACCCCCTGGTGGTTAAACAACTCGCATTCTCCATTAGGGTTGGGCCCATGAGGTGTGGATCTCTTTGAGCATATTGAGCATCTTCTTCTAGTTCCTGGTTGCGACCTGTCTCACAGAAGCGAGGCCTTAACAGTTCTGGTTCAGGCTCGGGCCCGGTAGGATACCCATGTTGACGCCGAGCGAGAATAGGATTATAAGTGATCACCCCTTATATCCCAATGAGAGGCACATTGGGGAAATCTCCGTAGCTGGAAATCATGACTTGGTCATCGATGCTAGTGTCATACCAGGTGATATCATGGTGTCTGAGAGTGACAAGTTTAGAAACCCATGCGCTTTTGGTAGGAAGCCTCCAAAGGATATGGGTCCTTGGCAGATGAGAAGTAAACCATCGGTCGAGTAGTGCAAGACAGCATGAGAATCACCCACAATCATACAAGGCAAAACGGTGGATGACTACATAAGTATCAGCCAGTATTGTGTTGACCGGATTTTTGAGGATGAAAAGGCGGATTGCCTCTTCGCTGATGAAGTCGTAACTGCTTGGGAACAAATACGGTCCATATATTAGTAGCACCAAAATTGCCTCAAAAATGCCCAGGTTTCTGCTTTCATAGTGATACTCGGCCATTTCCATTAGAGGCCCGACATCCATTCCATACCACCCTCCTTTCGCCCTCATTGGTGGTAAGTCTTCCAACTTGATATGCAGGGCTTTAGCTAAGTCCTTCTTCTTTGGCTTTCCATAAGGGAGCGTAAAAGTCCATGGGATCTTCAAGTAAGCATTATACTCTTCGAGGGTCGGGAGTAACTGAAAATCTGGGAACACAAAACAGTGGTAAGTTGTATGATAGAATTCCACCAAGGCTTGCAACATGGGCTCATTGATCGGAGCGCTTATTAATGGCAATAGGTCCCCATATTTGGCTATGAAAGCAGCAGGATTTCGGACAAGTCTGGTTAACATTCTTAGACGGCCCAATCTCAGATCCGGGACTCGAAGCATGTCTCTTCTTACCATGTTGTTGCCTGCAAAGAAAAAAGTTGAATTTCCTTGAATGGTTAGAAGAAGTGCAAATGCAAATGCACATGATTGTCATGGAACTCAGATATTTTCGAACATCAGAAATCGTCATTGTATTAACAAACAAAACGGATTACAAAACATCATTTCCTCTTACAAGATTTTTAACTAAACAACTTGGTGAATCCTATCAAGGTTCTCCTAGCAGCCTGAGGTTGAGCTTCTCGATCTTTCTTTCCATCTGAGTCTTCTCAATGATGAGTCTATCCACAATTATTTTCCATGGATTAGACTGAGGCTCATAAGGTTCTTCTAGTGCTTTCCTCTTCTTACAAGAGAGGATTTCTTTATCTTTTGACTGGAGTTGTCTCTGGAGCTCCGCATTTTCTTCAATGACTATCTGATACTTCTGCTTCCAAGCTTCTTCAGTTTGCTGTGCTTTGACCAAAGCAATTTTCAACTTTTCTTCTTCAGACATGAAGACCAACGGGCGTTCTTCCTTTAAGCCCATAGACTCTTGTTTAGGATACGGCATCCTTAGTGTGACAGCTCTTTTCCGAACCCATTGAAGGTAGGGTTCCAAAGAAACACAGTTGAGTCTTCCAAGATCTTTCTTTCCTTTCTTGTGTAGATGCTTCCAAGCTTCTAGAATTTTCTTTTTTAATCCTTGACTATCTTCCCCTTCTTTGAAGAAGATGCTTTCTACTTGAACACTTTTGGGTTTGTCCTTTAGAGGGTATCCCAATTGTCGGCGGGCGAGTATTGGATTGTAGTTGATCCCTCCATTAATGTTGAGGAGAGGTACATTGCCAAATTCCCCACAACTGTCAATAATCATTATCCCATCATAATCACGAGTATACCAATCAATATCGGAATGGGTAAGAGCCATGATCTTTTGTGACCACCATCCTTTCTTTGGATCCCAAAAAGCGTTGGCTTTGGGTAAGTGTGAAGTGAACCATTTGTACAATAAAGGAGTGCAACAAGTGATCATTCCTCCATTATGGAAGTTCCTCAGATGAACAGAATGGTATGTGTCTGCTAACAAGGTAGGCACAGGATTCTTCTTCAAGAAAATTTTGATGGCATTGAGGTCCACAAAATTCTCAAAGCTTGGAAACAAGAATATACCATAGATGAGTAAGGCAAGGATAGCCTCGAATGCATCCATGCTTAAATGATCTGTGTAATATTGAGCTTTCTCAACCAAGAATTCTGCTTTTAACCCAAAGACTCCCCCTTTTGTAATCAGATTCTTTTTTATATCAGCCACTCCCAAACGCGTAGCTTTGGCGATATCTTGCTCTTTAGGGTCCTTCTCTACAACCGGAAAAGGAGAATCTTCAAGAATAGGCAATCCAATTAACTGAGAATACTCTTCTAGTGTGGGCACTAACTGATAATCAGGAAAGGTGAAACAGTGGTAGAGCGGGTCGTAAAACTGGAGAAGAGTAGAAAGAAGTCCATTATCCATCTTCACCTTCAAGAGTAGCAACAACTTCCCATATTGGCTTTGAAATCCCTCTGGATCTGTCACTAAGGTGCTCAATCTTTTCAAGTCATCTAGGTTAAAACCCTTGTAAGTGTACTTCAAAGTCTTCTTTCTTTCACTGTTCATGACGACCTCTGATGTTTAGAAACAACAAAGTCTGAGTTCCATGAAACCATATGATGATATGATGACATGATGATATGAATTAACAAAACACAAACAAGATGCATATGCACACAACACAGGTTTAGGGTTAAGGACAAGCATGAGTCAAAGGGTCTACCCATCCCCAAGGATTGTACTATGGATTGATCTGTACCTGCCGAACGGGTTCTACAAAGTTCCCAGAGTTATCAACCCATCTTTCGGATATTATCAACTTTCCAAATTACTTGGTAATTGATAATATTCTCAAGAGAATCTCGTCTGAGTGTAGTATCGCGTATCAACTACTTCGGAAATACTTCCTTATAGTCATCGCACTACGTCCTAATAAGGCCAAAGTGGGGTAAAGAGGTGATCTAAAGGTCCACAGTGTCAACGACTCCTTTGTTGAGGGTAGTAATGTTTTCATGAATACTCATTCAACATCACTAACTCTCAAAAGGGCCTACACTGAGCGGTGGTTTCTCAAGTTAGCTTGGTCGGGAATCAACTCCCTATAAGCCTTCTTGAATATATCACCATCCTATCATAAGTGCACTCAAGTACGAGTATAGTACTGTCTCACCACTCAAAGTTCCCAACACACAAGCATATATATTAACAAATATACATGTTAAGCAAATATTCACAAATATAGCATACAATCAAACAAAATAGGCTAAACCCTCAAGTTTAAGCTTTTCCCCAGTGAAGTCGCCATTTCTGTTGCGGTGAATATCGGATATCAAGCTATTGAATTAACTTGAACCTTAATTATTTTACAACCGGACTTTAATTTATCCAAAGGAAAGGTCTAAAGAAAGAAAGAACCTTTTGCGCGATGTTACAACAACGCTAAGAGATTCAGGGATCGGGGGTTGGTTATGCATAGGGTAGGTATTTCACATCCTAAACATCTGTAGTACTCTACAGGAACCTTTTGTTTGTTTTCATGCTAAGTCGGTAAATGTTTGCTAAGGTTGAAGGATTGGGAATTAAGATAAAATAAATAAAAGGGCCTAAGTAGTTTTCTAAGTTTGCTCGTAAAGGCATCACACCTTCTGCCTACGTATCCTGACTAGGATAGAATCAGAGCAATTGTAGTTCACCTCACAAGGGAAGAGAACATTTGATGATGATCAAGGTTCAAAGGGGGACAAACATGGCAATGTTTGTGTGGAGTTTGACAAAACTCCCTAAGCTAAGTTGAAGGGGAAGTAAGAAGTCATGACGATGATTCTTACACAGAGTTGACGAACTCTTTCCTAGGGTTCTAGTTGAAGAACACTCCTAGTATGGGTGGGTTTCTTAGACTTCAATCAAAGTCTAAAGGTTTCTAAACTAGGGTTGAAGTGGCTTAACAAAGTCAAAAGGGTTAAGATTTTGGTCCAAGACATTGACAGTCAAGTGGACAGACCTTCCTTTGGAGGGAGAGATAGTGGGCAACTGGATGAAAGCTAACAAACTTCATCACTTGGGGATAAAATAAACATTATACTAAGGCATTCATAGTGACAACCAATGAAAAATATTTAAGGATGAAAAAGCAATGGTGACAATCAAAGCAGATGATTAGCACGAAAAAAACTGTGACGACAGATCGCACCTGGAGTACAATTAACAAACAGATGAGATAGGCATGATAATAATTCAAAGTAAAAATCCTAGCATGTTGACAATCATGTATAGGAATGAGAACAATCCATACAAAGAAAAACAAGTGGAACCCTTTAAACTTTCATCTGCAACAGCTAGGGTTAGTACTGTCAATATGACAAGTTGCACATAGTCAAACATGGTGAAAAATTAATCAAACATGGAAAATAAAATTATGACATGAAAGTACTCATTAAAACAAACACAATGAAAAAAGAATGGGTGAAAAATGATAAAAAATGAGAGAGTTATGATTTTTTGAACAAAAGGGTTATCACAGAGGATCAAACCCTGGTCATGTATGGTGAAAGGCACATGTTCTTACCACTGGGGTGGCTGTTACATCCATTAATTGAATGGAAACCATAAGTATACATAGCTTGTTTGGCAGGTTTTCTGGGCAAATCAAAGGCATTCAACATGTTTGCAAAACACCTCCAACTTTCTCAAATTTTATCCGATTTTAACAAACCTTATATGTATCTCACCCAGAAAACCATGAGGAATCTGATGGTGATATTAGTTTTCCAAGATTCTTAATGAGATGAAAAATTCGAATGCTTATGCTTGTTATGTCATATGATGCAATTTTCAAGTTAATGATCAAAACTGATGAGTTTGAAATCCAACAGAAGCCTGCACAAGCTTGAAATATAATACTCATGAATTAAGTTCAAAAGATAACCTCAGTTTCCTACTAAATCCACAGATGACCATCAATTTGCAAAAATGTGAAAATGGTTTAAAGTGCAATTTCAATGTTGGAGTTCCAAATTGACATGCTCTTAAATACAAGGATATCTCAATTCTCACTGATTCAAGACATGACCCCTCGAGCTGCAGGATGTTGAAATTGTAAATGGTTGAAGGTGAGGTACTGTTAAAGAAGATTGTTCATATAGTGTGTTTTTGAATCAATGATCAGTGCATTTTGATGCACGTTCTTCCATGTTTATACTCAAGCATTTCTTTGATTTTATTTATTTATTTTTATGTTTTAACGTGTTTTTATATTTTATTTTATTTTTGCATTTAATTGTTTTTCGTATTTATTTTTCAGCTTTAGCAGCTTTCGCGAGAAAAATCATAACTGGAGTTTCGAGAGTCCGTTTGAGGCGTTCTAAAAATCGCCGGAAAGCTAAGAGAGAGAGCTACGACTTTTGTGTTGGAGTCGAAGTCAGATTCGGAGCCCAAAATTCCAGAATTTCGT
The DNA here is from genome assembly GCA_963859935.3 of Lathyrus sativus. Lineage (NCBI taxonomy): Eukaryota > Viridiplantae > Streptophyta > Magnoliopsida > Fabales > Fabaceae > Lathyrus > Lathyrus sativus. The sequence continues at coordinate 275,687,850 of OZ012740.1, read as the reverse complement.
TTGAAGTTACAGCATTAGGAATTTGTTTTAGTTTTGGGTCATGTTTTGGGTCTGGGTTATATTTTCGACCCAGTTGGGTTATGACCCGAATTCTGGTTTTTATCCTCTTTAGTCTAGGTCTGGCCGTACAGCCAAAAAAATCCTATTTACTATTCACGAAAAAATAAAAAAAAACCTTTGAGAAGAACTCATGGAGAACTAATACCTCCGGGCAAATTCTGCTGTGTACGGTTTCAACACTTTGAGGTTATTATTATGTCAATTTACTCTGATTCCTTTCAATCCTTTTCTCTGAAGTCATCTGCTTAATTTGATTGCAATTGTTTGCTTAATTCAATTGTTGTTCATAGGATAGAATTGGTTAAATTCGATTGTATGCATGTTCCTAAATTTAATTGCGTATTATCGTTTCTTAATTCGTTAATTCGTCATATTCTTAACCGTTTGCTTAATTCGGTAAACAGGAACATAATTCATTTGATGTTGATAAGCACTTGTCTGATTAATATCATAATCGAATAGGATTGGTACCGCTTAGGGATTGATATTATAATAACCAATGATAAGTCGGAACTCGAATCAGTAGGATTAGCCGTTTTAGTTTATCTGATAATCACTTTTTTTAATCACTTTTTTTCTCTTATTTTATAAATCAAAACTTAAAACCCCCATAACCATATTCTTTAGTTGGTTGAAATAATACAAGAATCCTTGTGAGAACGATATTTCAAGTCATTTGTCGCTATATTACATTTTTATCAAAACTACTCGTTTTTGATCCGCGAGCGACCACGGATCAAATTGGCGCCGTTGCCGGGGATTCTTGTTGATTTAGCCAATAATCTAGTTTTAGGTTTTGTTTGTTTTAATTTTCTTCATTTTTGTGTATTTTCTTGCGTTTTCGCGTCCGGCCGTCCTGTTTCTCGTCAGACCAAAAAATAAAAATAGATTTTGGGCAAATCGCCTTCTTTTTAGATCTGTTTCGTGAACTTGAAGCAGAAAAATCGTACGATCAATTCCTCTTTTTTCTATTTTTAATTAATTTTTTACTGTTTTCACTATCTCAAAAAAATTCAAAAAAATTTCCAAAATTCTGATTTGATCTAATTAGGTTAAATTTTGTGTTTTTAGATTTTTTCGATTTTATTTTAACCATCTTTGTTCTTTGAGTTTGACTCTGACCTATAGGGACATTGTGGGAATTATTGGATTTGTTGCTGCATTTGCAATCCTGGCCATAATCTTTGATACAATGAGACATCCCATGAAAGAACATTCAGTGTTTCAGATTGAGTTACTTTCTGACTTAGTAGACGATACACTTCCCGAGTTTTTATCTGATTTTCCGTCTTTACTAGACTATGATGATATTTTTTTCCTGTGATGTGTGCACTAACACTAATGTTTGCTCTACTTGTGCCGAGATAAATGCTGCATTGCGGACTGATATTTTGCAGGTGGATAAGGTTATCGATGAAGTGGTTTGTGCGGTTGAGGCTCTGGACGTTCCTGCTGCCCCGACCATCCCATCTATTGAGCAGCCCCCTTCTTTAGAACTCAAACCTCTCTTAGAAAATCTCAAATATGCCTTCTCAGACATAAATGATAAGCTTCCTATTATTATTTCAGCTAACCTTGATTTCAATCAAGAAAGTAGGCTTTTGCAGGTTTTAAAGAGGCACAAAAAGGAAATAGGGTGGACCTTGGCGGACATTCCCGGTATTAGCCCTTCCAGGTGCATGCATCGGATTCTCCTTAAAGAAGGAGCTAAATTAGTGATACAGCCCCTTAATCCTTTTATTCTTGACGTGAAAAATGAGATCATGTTCACGTGCCCATTCGACACGTTTACGTATCGAAGGACCTTCTTTGATCCTGGAATAAAAGACGAGGGCATTACTAAAAATTTCAAAAACAATGGTCACTGCCCAAAGCTACTCCATGAGAGCCCCACTTTGGAAGAAGAGACTGCAGAAGAGCTCTCTTTAGAAAATGCTGCTTATGCAATCATCTATCCACCTTGACTCCTCGGGTGTGTCCTTTCCTATCTCTCCTTACTTTTATTTTATATTTCTGTTCTTTCATTGAGGACAATGTATGTTTTAAGTGTGGGGGAGAGAATAATTTCTTTGTTTCGTTTTGTTTGTTTTCAGTCAAATAAAAAAACGCATCTTCTTGAAAGTTTAAGGCTATGAATTCTTATTATGGTTTAGCCTTGAATTTTCATTCTCTGACAGCTCTTGAGTAGTTTATTTCAGCAGTCAACACCATCTCATACACACTCTACGCAGGGAAGCCGATGAATATAAGTGAGTGATCAAATTGAAAAGAAAAAAAAATAAAAAGAAGAAGAAAAAAAGAAAAAGAAAAGAAAAGAAAAAGTTGATTTTTTTTTACTCGTTAGTTGGTTCAGCGGTTTCTGGTGCTGAACTTGGTAGGGCGGATTACGGTCCGATCCCCTGCAACTACAACTAAGTGAGCAAAGGGTTATGCCACGTAAGTACCAGAACCCAAAACAAAAAGGATCAGAGTCACTAACCGGTCGCCTTGCTATGAGTGTGTGGAGATAACAGGCTTAATGTGATTGCGCCTGAATGAAAAAGAGCAAAAAGGAGGAAGAGTAAGTTAGGCTTCAGCATAATAACATGATTCGAGTTGATTTGTATATTCAGGAGGTTTATGTCTGCACAATTATGGATTAGTGTTCCTACGATATCCTTAATGTGTAAGATTAGTACCTATTGGTGCAAACTTAACCGAAGAAGACTTACAGCTTGAAATGAGTAATTGTTGATGTGTTTGTGCTTTCTTTGTTTTGTTTTATTTTCATTTTGCTCGAAGAGCAAAAGTTCAAGTGTGGGGGAATTTGATCAGTGCATTTTGATGCACGTTCTTCCATGTTTGTACTCAAGCATTTCTTTGATTTTATTTATTTATTTTTATGTTTTAACGTGTTTTTATATTTTATTTTATTTTTGCATTTAATTGTTTTTCGTATTTATTTTTCAGCTTTAGCAGCTTTCGCGAGAAAAATCATAACTGGAGTTCCGGAAGTCCGTTTGAGGCGTTCTAAAAATCGCCGGAAAGCTAAGAGAGAGAGCTACGACTTTCGTGTTGGAGTCGAAGTCAGATTCGAAGCCCAAAATTCCAGAATTTCGTTTGAAGTTACAGCATTAGGAATTTGTTTTAGTTTTGGGTCATGTTTTGGGTCTGGGTTATATTTTCGACCCAGTTGGGTTATGACCCGAATTCTGGTTTTTATCCTCTTTAGTCTAGGTCTGGCCGTACAGCCAAAAAATCCTATTCACTATTCACGAAAAAAAAAACTTTGAGAAGAACTCATGGAGAACTAATACCTCCGGGCAAATTCTGCTGTGTACGGTTTCAACACTTTGAGGTTATTATTATGTCAATTTACTTTGATTCCTTTCAATCCTTTTCTATGAAGTCATCTGCTTAATTTGATTGCAATTGTTTGCTTAATTCAATTGTTGTTCATAGGATAGAATTGGTTAAATTCGATTGTATGCATGTTCCTAAATTTAATTGCGTATTATCGTTTCTTAATTCGTTAATTCGTCATATTCTTAACCGTTTGCTTAATTCGGTAAACAGGAACATAATTCATTTGATGTTGATAAGCGCTTGTCTGATTAATATCATAATCGAATAGGATTGGTACCACTTAGGGATTGATATTATAATAACCAATGATAAGTCGGAACCCGAATCAGTAGGATTAGCCGTTTTAGTTTATCTGATAATCACTTTTTTTAATCACTTTTTTTCCTCTTATTTTATAAATCAAAACTTAAAACCCCCATAACCATTTTCTTTAGTTGGTTGAAATAATACAAGAATCCTTGTGAGAATGATATTTCGAGTCATTTGTCGCTATATTACATTTTTATCAAAACTACTCGTTTTTGATCCGCGAGCGACCGCGGATCAATCAAGCATCAAAGGTCTTAAAATGCAGCTCAAACAGCAATGCCTTGGTACCTTATCCATCTTGCAATGTTAGAACCAAGAATGTCGTGCTAGCTATTTTGACCTCAGTGTGTGAGTCATGTTCAATGATTTTAAACCACCTTCAATGCAACAGGACTTTTGGCCAAAACCTAAACTACCAGCCACATCCTAACATGATCACTTAGTCCACATTGCCTTCTAGCACCTTAACAGATTTTGCTAAGTCAAGACTGATATAAAAAACACAACAAAACTAAAAGCAGATCAAAGTGATTTGGAGGATGTTGTTCAGCCCTTGACAGCAAGATTTAAACAAAATCATGATTCAAAAACATGTACTGGGATGTTAGCTGGCTGGTAACAGAAAAATACAAACATGATGCTAGAATCAAAACTCAAATCTAGTCTTACTTCACACAATAAGCATTAATAATACAATATGGAAGATGATGAGACATGTTAAATAGCCTTTAAGGTAATCAAAACCAAATCAAAACTAATACAGCTGTAACAAGCTCAAGTTAGTCTTCATGTGGTTTTATGCTTATAACCTGTCCTAAAACAAATTCCAACAGAATGAGTTCACATGATTCAACTCAAATGACTTGCAACCATACTTGAAACTTGGCAATACAGTTTTGACATATTTCAACAATTGATAAACCTAAAGCAGAATTCAACACCCTTAACATAAACACACAGCACTGAGGTACAGCTTTCCAAGACAAGAATATAATCAAGTGAGTCTTTTTTAGAAACAAAACTAGCAGCCAAAATTCATGATCACAATCATTAATTCAAACATATTACAAATGACACAAACTGCACAATACTCAACTCAAAAAAACAAACCTAACAGCTATGCAAAACCAAAGTAACAGTAACAAAAAGAAGGAGGGGCCTACAAGTATCATGGTGTGGTATTGATAATTTGGTTCTTTTTTGTTTTGAATGGTTCTTGTCTTTTGGTAAACAGGTTGTGTACATACCCTATGTTATACTTACTAGGACAGTAACAACAACATCACATTTTATATGGCACTCAAACCCAACAAATGCCAAGATGGCTCTATAATATAAGCAATTTTGAATTTATCTTAGCTAAGTGCTCTACCAGTCCAAATTTATTCTCACTGCAACTTACCAATTGTTGAACCTAATCCCTACCCAAAAAGCCAGCATGACAGGCTTCTTATCTTAACCACACACACCCTAAGTGTCAGGTCAAGAACCAACTCCCTAACTCAATTTGCTGCCACAGCATAATTCTGGTGACACAGCATTTCTTTATGTAAAACACAACCAAAGCAGTTTGTTTAAAAAGTGAGAAACAATCTGCTTGTTAAAACTGCCAGCAATAATGCCAAGGATTGTAACTGTGGCAAGTCTCAAATGCTAAGGGATAAAACAATCTTGAGAGGGTGTTCACCAAATTAATCATAACAAAAACACAGACATCACCTGCTTCAGCAGCATAACTTCACCCTTTTAAGGCCAGCACACCAAACAAAACTGCCCTCCTAACAGGCCTAGGCAGAACTGAGATATAGCAGCCTCCCATAATATTTCAAGTAATCAAGAATATAGTATTCACAACAACACATACCAAGCATCAATAGCTTTGAATGAATTATTTCAAACAGGCCCATGATTTCAAGCATAACATATCAAACCAACAGCATCAATATTAACACCCTGGCTGCAGCTAGTATCAAAATTAATCTACTTCCCTAAGTGATTTGGTGTAGCCTAATGATTGAGTCAATATATTACCATGACAAACAGGTCAAAACATGTAGGCTAATGTTTATGAGAAGCCCTTCCATTCATTGAGACATACATTGTGAAAATCAACATGGTGTGCATAGTTCAAATCCTACCAAAGCACTTAAAAAGGTGATTTCATGAAGAGTGATGCTAAAGTTAATGAGAAACAAATACATACCTTTTGTAGATCCTTATGAGCAGGCTATATCAGTTGAGAAAACTAGAGATGGCTTGCTTCAATTGTTGGCCTTTGAGCTTTCTTCCACTTTAAGCAACAATGCACTTCCAATGCCAAATGAAGAGATGTGACTTTCTAGTGATTGATAAGTGCTTGGACACTTGAGATATGTTGTTTATGAGGTGTTTAAATGATCACAACCTCAAGGAAAGATTTAGAACTCACTTTGGTGTTTTTTGTAGCTTTGGTCAAAGTATGGTGGAATGAGAGTTGACTTTTTGATTTTTTGTGGTTCTTGATGTTTTAATGAGTCATACACCTTCTATATGTCATTTAGGAGATGTGTGGATGGTTGTGAGAGTGTTGGAAATATTAGAAATGAAAATGGTGTGAAAGTTGCAAAATGACCATTTTTGGTGCTTTTGAACTTTTCTTCACTTATAAGTAAAAAGAGAATGAGAGGGAGAGCTGTGATGCTTTGATCTTATGAGCAGCTCTGGTGTGAAAAACAAATAAGGGTGAGGCCTCTATTTATAGGAGAAAGAAGGATGAGGGCAGCTTTGTATTTTCCATTTTTGGAGGGAGTTTCATGATGTTTCTTCCAAAATCTTGCCAAGATCTTCATATCAGCTCCTACACATTAATTCCTTGGCTCAAGGTATGCAAATATCAGCTGACATGAGGGACTTGAGATGACTAGAGAGAGCTATGAAGGAAGGGGCCTGCAGCTGCCATTTCCTTGTAAAGTTTCTCTTTCTTCTTTTAAATGAATATAAAATTGTCAACTTGCTTCAACTTGCCAAATCCCTCAAACTATCCCATCTTCTGGTTTTATCTTCATTCATACCTCATATTATCAGTTTGTAACATGATCCAGGGGTGGAGAATGACTCAAGTTGTGAAAATCCAATTTTGAGATGTTGAAGCAAGTGAACTTTTAGTGTGACAGACCCAACTTCAAGACACCATAACTTCCAGCTCACAACTCCTCTTGGGGAGTTCTTGTTCTTTTTGGAAAGCCCTCATATAGCCCTACAACATTCATGTTTGTCAAAAGTTCCAAATCTATGTGCATCTTGGTTGAAAAGTCCCTTAAAGTTAGCAAAAAAACAAGTTTTGATGCAGCCAGATTTTGAGAAATTCACTAAGTGTTTTGTACTAAAAAATGACTTTGATGATAACTCCAATTCCATGCATTTTCTGAGTGTGGACTACTATATGACTTTTGTAGGACTTGTTAAGAGCTTTCCGACGAGCTTTGAACCACCTCGTTTGGGTGTGTGGTTAGGGAGTTAGGGTTTAGCCCCTTTCGAAACCCTAACTTCCCGATTTTTCGATTACTCTCACGTCCTTGATCCGATGATCATGAAAATTGATATGTAGGTCCATCATGACATAAGGAACAACTTTGCTTCACAACTTGAAGTCCAATTCCTAAAATTTGAGGGGGTTGACTTTTCGGTCAACCGTACGATCGATCGGCGATTACCGAACCGTCCGTTCATGTTTCGGAGCTTCGAAGACTTTGAAACTCTTTGAGGGGACTTCACTAAGCCATATGAACTTTTTAAACCATACTTTTATCCTTGAATTATTTCCCAAATCTAAATTCAAACTACAGTTGACTTTTTCAACCCGAAAAACCCTAATCGGGTGCCTTGAACTGCACTGCACCCCATCTGTGGGTGATTACCTCAAATTGAACTCACACATGACCCAATATGGTACTCTTGATCTCATTTCATAAATGATTCAACCCAAAACATTGGCTGACCAATCCTCGAAACTTCGATTTTATCAGTGCGGAGCCCCGTTTCATTTGTATCTTGACAAAAACACACTTCGAAACTTGTTAAGGTTAGATAAATAAATGCATATGATATGAAGAGGATATAAGGGGTCAAAATTTGGGGTGCAACACAATGATTATGGTATAGGATTCTTGAAACTAAAAAAATTGAAGTTGCTATAAGACTCAAGAACTTCCAAAATATTCACGAATCCAAGTTGATATCGAAGCTCAGAACTAACATCTAAAGGATGCAAAGGTTTTATGCATACAGAGCTCAAATAAGTTTATGAGAATTAATGTTTACAAGATTCCTATAATACAAACTAAATGGTCATCCCGAGCCTAAGGGAAGCCATTGTTTCATCTTTACAGTAAGATGACAATTACTACAAGATGTCTATGACTTGATAATGGGAAGATATTGTACGCACTCCATAAAGGGCTACTCATGTCGCTCTTTCCAGCTGCCGTGTTAACATCCCACTAGCTCACTTGAAAAAAAAACTATATCTAAGATGTTAAAGAAAATGGTGAGGAAGTATAGCGGCAAGTGGCCTGATGTTATTACAGTTGCTGTAGAAAACCTCGCAGATGTTCCCGTCACTGAGATAAACACAAGGTTATCTGGAAAGTCCCATGTAGGAGAGATTTCAACTTTCATGAAATACGGTGTATCGACACGAAAGAGAAAATCAATCCACCAAAACGCAAATGAGAGAGATAATTGGTATTAATGCACCCAAAGCCATTTGTGTCGGTTTTCGTTCTTGAGTAAAGTAAACCCAACTGTCGTAGCATTACTGCCATCATCCTCTAAGCAACATCATGCAGCCTGTGAAAATTTGAATATAATGTTAAAGCGTTATGACCACATAATGCCGTCTCAAACACCAAGAAGTTCTTAGCGGAGCCGGAATAGTTCGATGTCATTGAGATTCCAGTCCCATCTGTGGTTTGATGGCAAGCCTGACTCTCTTTACAATGATTTTAGCAGCAGACCCAAAAAGCCACGTACACAAGTATCATATGTAGTGCCTTTTGCAGGGTATGAGTTAAGTTCGAGGCACATAGGCCATAATCAGAAAGGGCTTCCTAACAAACGAATTAGAAAGGCTAGTGAGAAGAAGTCATCAGATGTTGCTAGGGCCCCTGAAAAGAATTTTGAATGCTTGTCTTGTGATGCAAATGTCTTTATTACAGCTGGTGATAAAGAGTGGACAGAAAGCTCATCTGATAATTAAAAAGGCCGCACGAAGATTGAAGAACTCAGGCAGTCATGGATTCTTTCCAGACCCTTTATCAAGCGGTGAATTTCTCATTAAGGACACTGCATACTCGGGTAACTCCAGTACAACCTGTATGAAAGAAGAAAGAGGAAATTGACAGAGTTAGTTCCATTCATACATGAACCAATACATACACATATCTATGCCTAGCTACTACATCATCCATTGTCACATTCCATGCCAGTACAAATAATCACAACCAAAACTAGCCATGTAAAGTCATAAGGAATCGTAAAGCAATTCAAAGAGTTCATAAATCCTTGCATATCATTTCAATTCAAGTGTCGCTTCCAAAATACTGAATTGTAAAATGGTGTTTCAGTAAGTGGAAATCCAAAACAATTAAGAGCGGTTTTAAACTTCAAACTTTGCTACAATCAAGTTATTCTACAAAGCAATCTTAATCCTAAGTTTTCACATGAGAAGCTACTTTTGGCTTGACTTCCAGCAACTAAATGACATTTATCGGTACAAGACAGAAGAGTACTCACATACTGCAGTAAATAAGTTTAATGTTATTCCAGATTCAATTCCAGATTGGGTGTTTGACTTTATGCCAACACGAGATGGCTACTTTATTGGAAATGTCAGTCCGGCTCGAATGGATTCTCGATGGTTTGCTCTAGTCAATTGTGTTGCAATTCTTTCTTCTTTAGCAACTCCAGATCAGTCAATCATGGATCTTATTGAAGCTTGTTGGGATGAGTTGGTCAGTGAAATGCCACTAAAAAATTAGTTACCCTGCAATTCAAAAGTGACATGAGCAAAGATATTTTTGTTTAATCAAAAAGAAGGAAGAAGCAATCAAGAGCCATCATCAAGTCCAAATAAATTTCATGATATTTCTAAAACAATTCACAAGCACGTTTCAGACAAGAATAGTCTAAAGGCAGAAACGTTTCAAAAGATTATTTTACTGTCCAAAACCAATAAGGAATCATATCAAGCATTTTAATTCCTTTCCAAAACCGAAATCCTGCTCATTCATTGTCAATATCATAGTTTGATCTCAAGAGCCTATAAAAAGAGGAGAATTTGAGAATCAGGACGACAATTTTTGCGAAATATACACAGAAAAATCCCCAAACTGCAAACTTCGAGAAAACCTAAAATTATTGCGAAGAGGAAAGGTTAAAGAAAACTCATCCTTTCTTGCCTCCCACGGTGAAAACTCCGCCACGAGCCTTCACTTCCTTCCTCAGAATCCACTGCGAGACCCATTCCCCGTCGCCAAAAACCATTGGAGCCGATGAGACGAAAATCACCATCGCCTTGCCGTCTTGAACCTCCGTCGTCCAACTCGCGGTAATCCTTCCGTTTCGTGTCAAATTTATTGAAATTTTTGATCTTGTTTGTTTATGTTCCAGGTTTGAGAGAAGGAAGAGGATCGGGATTAAGAAGGTTGAAGGAGTAAACCGGGAAAGGAAAAGAAGGAAACAGAGACGATGAAGAGAGAAGAAAAGAGAGAGGAGATTCGCGAAGAAACCAGAAGAACAGAGGGAGAAGACATGGAAGCCGGCGGAAGGGAATTGGGGGGATTTAGGGATTAGGTTTTATTTTTTGTTAATTTTTTGTAATATGTTTACCTACACACACACACCGTAATTACGGTGCACCTCACACGATCTCCAACAGATCCACATCGTACGCACCACAATATTCTGCATCGTACACCCTCGTCAGTGCACCCACACCCAATCACACGCACCACAAACCTTTAGTTAACCACTATTAAATCTCTAATCAACCATTTTCTCTAAAATGAAATAGTAAATCTTTTTAAATTACCCTTTTAATAAATTAACCTGAAAATTAACCATTGTCTAATCAGTTTTTTTTTAATTAAACCAACTAATAACTTTTTACTTAAATTAATCTTTTTCTTTTATTTGATTTGACCTAATAAAACCTATTTCATTTAATTAATCTATCTTTCTCTAAATTAGAGTTATTTAACTAAACCATCTTTTTTTTCTATTTAATTATTTACTCTTTTAATAAATCAACTTATCTTATTTATAACTTTTATAATAATATAACTAAAACCTTATCTCCTAATTTATAACTTTTATCTTTTATAATAACAAAAATCATATATTTAGTAATAAAACCTTTTTTTCTCAAAAAATTCTATTTGTTTAAAATCTTATTCATTTTAAAACCTAAAATCAATTCACCTCATCTGATATTATTTCAACCTTTTCCTAAAAAAAAATCAATTGCAGCAAAATCAACCTCTCGAAATTAATCATTTCATATAAAATTAATACACCATTTCATATAAAATCAATCCTACAGCTTAAATCAACATCGTAAAACTTATTCAAATGTGCACACTTCACTTTCACTCACCTATTCACAATTCACACACTCACTTAGCACTTTCATGCGTCCGTGTATGGTTTTATTTATCTGCCCTTTAGTACCGCTATTTATCTTTATCGCAATCTACTTTTATCGCATTGCATTCCTTCCAAAGGAAGAACCTACACATGATTCAACACTTGTGTGTATTGCATCTCATTTTCATCATTTCCCTAATGATCCTTGATCCCATTCAAGTCGATCTCTTAAGATTAGATCCTACCCCATAGGAAGGGCCTCTTTCTTTTACAACTTAGAATAAACAATTCAACTCAATTCAAACTTTCAAACACATTAGAGAATAAGATGTTAATCATCTTAAGTGGGATAAAACTTCTACCCCATAACAACATAATCAATTTTCCTACAATGTTGTGGTGGTTTAAATCAAAGTAATCTCCCTTAAAATGATAACTCATATTTTCTCCTAAAATCAATCAATCAACTACCCTTATCCCGTAGGAACTTTGACCATAGTCAAAGAACTCCTCAAACTCTTTAGGGGAACTACAGATACTCTGATTCCACTCCCGTAAGGATATGTAGGCATAAGATGTGATATCTTATCGAGTATACTTAGAAATAAACCACTAGGTCTTTCAACCATTAAGCAGATAAACCTTAGCAATAAACAAACATAAAACAAGAGGTTCCTGTAGAATACTACAGAAACTTAGGAGGTTCCTGTAGAATACTACAGAAACTTAGGATGCTAGCACCTTCCCTAAGTTTAACCAACCCCCGAACCTAAAACTCTCTAAACCTTGCATTTGCATTGCATCGTGGGAATTTCGATCTTTATCCCTTCCTTTGGACAAATCAAAGTTCGATTGCAAATGAATAAGATTCAAACTAATTAATAGTTTGGTATCCAAATTTCACCACGACTCATGGTTTAAGTCGTTTGAATAGGGGCACTGCAGCACCCAAAAATTTGCCTTTTTGCATTATCTCCATATCATGGCATTGGCTCTTGAGATATGGGATCAAGGTGTTTCTTTGGCTCAGAGTTTTCTTTTATTTCAAGTTTAAAGCGGCAAGCATCAAAGGCTTCAAAATTTATTTTGCTTAGCAATCAAGCACCTAATTATATTTTCCAGCAAATTATTTTGAGCACAGGAGGCAATTCACAAGTTATTTCAAGCATTTTAAAAGTGCAATATCAACAGACAAGTTTCAGAGGCTTAACGAGGCTTAAAACAGGTGGCAACAAATGTTTCTCCAGGTTTCCCTCCTTATGGTGCCAAAAAATTTGAAATTTTGAATGTGGTAATCGGTTACCACAATTAGGGTAATCGGTTACCTCAAGTGAAATTTGCAAAAAAATGCTTCAAATTTCAGCACTGTAGAATTTCCAATCATTCTCACCCCTTGATTTCACATGTGCATCATTAGAAGGATCTAGAATTGATTCATTTTCACCAACTCCCTCCAAAAATTCAAACATTATATTCCTAATTCCACTTCTAATTTCCATTCCTCATACTAACGCACACTCCAAACCACATTTTAATTCATAACCTAGGGGTTATTTAACCAAATTTACTCCAAACCTCAATCATTTTCACTCTCACTTTCACCTCATTTTTCAGAAATTTGCTCTCAATTCTCTCTCACTTTTTTTCATTCTCTACCTTCATCTTCAATCATTCACCAAAGCTCCATATTCATAGATTCACAAATTATGCATAACAATTTGTGAATTCTTGAGCTAGACCTCCATTATATCACCATTCTTGATTCAATTCCGTATTTGAAGCTTGTTTGGATCTAGATTCAAATTTTGGATGCCATTCTTGAAGGATCTTTGAAACAAGTTCATCACATTGCTTGGATTTTGAGGTTTCTTGCTAGGATCTTGGATTTCTTGTGTTAATTTTGTCCATTTTCTTTGCAACATTCCCCCAAAGAAAATATCAGCTTTATAGGTTGATAAACTTCATATCCATACTTGATCTAGCTTAATTTTAGCGTATGCAATGTAGATCCTTGGTTTTTGTTGTGATTTGATCCATTTGCTTGCTTTGATCTTTGATCTTGTTGTTTGATTGATGTAATTGGCATTTGGTTGCTATAATGTGATGTAATGTTTGTGCATAATTGTGTGGTTGATTATTTGGATGTTTGAATAAGTCATTTGCTGCTGAAATTGCTTTTTGAAAGCTGATTTTCTGCCACTGTCTCAGTGGTAATCGATTACCAAATCAGGGTAACTGATTACCCTGTTCATTTTTCACGTAATTTTTAACTTTTCAAAGGGGGTAATCGGTTATCCACATACTGGTAACCGATTACCACTGAGACATAATGTGATTTTCTTGCTTTTTCTTGCTTGTCTGGGTTACTTTTCACTTTTAAACTTCATGGATAGATGCTATGCATATTTGTGGGTTGCTTTGGACCTATTTCACATCACATGACAGTATGTTTGAGTTTCTTCGATGCGCGAATTTTGGTTTCTATAACACATGTGCACGACTTGTTCGTTTTACATTCTTGATGTTATGATCATGTTGCATAATCCTTTGTGCCACTGTGATTGCTTTTTCTTGATGTTTACATTGCTGGAAATATGATGCATGCTTATGTTGTTGCCGATTCCATGATCGTGTGTTCGTTCCAAGTGATTAATTGTTGAACTATCCATGATACTTTTGATGAATGTATAAGCATGTGATGCCATTGAAACTTGTTTATGTTTATTTGTTTGTGCTTAATTTCCTACGCATGTGAGTCGAGTGCTATTTCTTAAAGCTTGTTTATGTTTGCAATTCGTGCGTGTTTGCTTAAATATGAAGGTATGCTTTTGATCTTCTCTTTTGGATGCATGACTATGTTTGGTGTTTGAAACATGTTCATAATTTGATTGATCAATCTTGGATACATTACTTGTTATGGTGTTTGTGAGATATTGGATCGAACTCTAGTATGATCGAAGGGTAGCTTCTAGTTCGTCAGGAATTAAGCATGAGGTTGAAGTCTGTTTGCATGTTGTTGTCGAAGATAATGTGTGTTGTAGTGAAGTTTGTTCTAACATGTATTAGTCAATATTGCTAGGTTGTTAGCATATTGAATTAGACCTTGCTTGTAAGCCCAAGTGTTTAAGTTAGCTTGCACCCTAAGTTAGCTTGTAATGGATAATTGTTAAAAAGCCCATTAGGTTAGTGTGCTATTTTTCTTATAAATAGGATGCTAGTTTCTCAATCTTGGCATAAGGAAAAATAGGAAGATAAAATCCTAATTTCAAGAGAGAGAGGTTATTTGTTATTCTTGTATACTTGTAATCTTGTTCTAAGAGTAAGGAAAGAATAGCATTTTATAACCAATCCTTGTTGTTCCTTGTTGTTTTACCTTGTTTTCTTTGTTAACCCTGACCCTTGTGTGTTTCTTGATCATTAAGAAACCATTTTATACTTTGTTTAAAGAAATCTAATTCACAAAAAATTGGTGCGGTGAGCATGGAAAAGATTCCTTCAACAAAGTATGAGATCGAAAAGTTCACTGGAGTGAACGAATTCGGTCTGTGGCGCTTGAAGTTGAAATCCATACTGGTTCAACAGGGTTGTTTGGAAGCGCTGAAGGGAGAGGCAGCCATGGACATTGTGTTAACGACAAAAGAAAAGACAGGCATGATCGAGAAACCCCACATCGAAATATGGTTGAGCCTTGGTGATAAGGTTCTTCGACAAGTATCAAAGGAGACTACATCATTGGGATTATGGGTGAAACTTGAAAGTTTGTACATGACCAAATCTCTAGTGAATTGCGTCTACCTGAAGCAAGCTTTGTATTCATTCAAGATGAGTGAAGATAAAGTGTTGGATGAGCAGTTGGATATGTTCAACAAACTGATTCTTGATCTTGAAAATATTGATGTGAAGATCGATGATGAAGATCAAACATTGTTGCTGCTGTGTGCTTTTCCTAGAACACATGCTCACTTCAAAGAAACTCTCTTGTATGGAAGGGAGTCCCTGACCTTTGAAAAAGTTCAATCAAACTTGTATTCTAAGGACTTGAATGAACGAAAGAAGTGTAAACCTTAGACGGTGGGCGAAGATTTGGCCGTTAAGGTAAAATTCTTGCGAAAGGATGGTAAGTTAGACAAGAAGAAAGGTAAAAGTAAATAGAAGTCTTATAGTGGCGAAACATCTGGTATTCGATGTTATCACTGTAAGAAGGAGGGTCATATAAGAAAGGTGTGCTCTGAACACCTGAAAGATCATGGAGGTAATGGCAACGCAGCCATTATTTAAGATGACTTTGACTCATCTGATGTTATTGTGGTTTCAAGTGGAGACTCGAGAAAATAGTGGATTATGGATTCAGGTTGCACTTGGCACATGACTCCAAACAGAGAATTGTTCGAGGAGCTATATGATCAAGATGGTGGATCTGTGTTGCTGAGAAACAACAAATCTTGCAAAATTGCAGGTAGTGGATCTGTGAGATTCAAGCTCAATGATGAGTCAATAAGGTTACTGACTGAAGTTATGTATGTACCTGACTTGAAGAGAAATTTGATTTCTCTTGGTGAATTCAACAGAAAGGGATACGTTTTTCAAGGAGAGAAAAAATTGAAGGAAGTCTTGAGAGGCGTGAAGAAACAAGGCTAGTATACCCTTGAGGCTGAGGTTGTAAGTGGTTCGACAAATGTTGCATCCATGAAACCTGTGTCGAAGACAAAATTATGGCACATGAGATTGGGCCATGTCAGCGAAAGAGGCCTGGTCGAATTGGGGAAGTAGAACCTGCTAGGAGGTGACAAAGTCGAAAAGTTGGAGTTTTGTGAATCTTGCGTATTTGGTAAATCCTCTAGAGCGAAGTTTAACAAAGGCAAGCAAAGAACACATGGATCTATGGATTACATTCATGTTGATCTTTGGGGGCCTGCAAGGAGTCCTTCACACTTAGGTGCAAGGTATTTTCTATCCATCGTTGATGACTATTCCAAAAAGCTATAGGTATTCATTCAGATGACGAATGATGAAACTTTTGAGAATTTCAGAATTTGGAGACTCTGGTCGAAACTCAAATTGACAGAAAGGTTAAGAGATTGAAAACCGACAATGGCCTTGAATTTTGCAACAAAGCGTTCGACATTTACTGTGTTGAGTCTGGGATTGCAAGGCATAAGACTGTAGCCGGTACTCCTTACCAAAACGCTGAGAGATTTAATTGAACAATCTTTGAAAGGGTTAGATGCATGTTGGTTAGTGCTAGATTGAAGAAGATGTTTTGGGCGGAAGCTATTTCGACAGCAGCTTACCTGATAAATAGATGTCCCTCGACTGCCTTGGGGATGAAGACACCTGAGGAAGTTTTGTCGGGACATCCACCTAGTCTCGATAGACTGAGAGTATTTGGCTGTGTGGCCTATGCTCATATTAGGCAAGACAAGGTCGAACCTAGAGCTCTAAAATACATGTTCATGGGATACCCTGAAGGAGTCAAAGCTTATAGGCTATTGTGCCTAGAGTCAGGTCACAGGAGGTGTATCACCAGTCGAGATGTAGTTTTCAATGAAGCAGAGATGACTTTCAAGAAAATTGATGATGCTGACGAAGAGCTGGGACAAGGAGAGATTCCTGTTGAGGTGGAGCATGTTGATGCTGAATTGCATACCCTAGATGAAATCGAAGAAGACGTAGACGATGTTGTCGAAGATGAGGAGACTGATAATGATTACCTGCTAGCAAGAGAAAGGTCGAGGAGAGTCATCAATCCACCTCAGAGACTTGGGTATGCATATCTTATAACTTATGCCAAAATCTCTACAAGTAAGGTTCTAGATGAAGAACCTAGAGACTATAAGGAAGTTATGAGGAGTCAAAAGAATACTGAATGGTTGAAGGCCATGGATGATGAGATGAAATCTCTTCATGATAATAACACCTGGGAACTGATCAAGAAACCTGTTGGAGCCAAGTTAGTCAGTTGTAAATGGATTTTCAGAGTTAAGGAAGGAATCGAAGGAGTGGCATCGAAGAGATACAAGGCAAGATTGGTCGTTATGGGGTTCACTCAGAAAGAAGGTATCGACTTCAATGATGTGTTCTCTCCTGTTGTGAAGCACAGATCCATTCGAATGTTACTTGCCATAGTGACACAGTTCGATCTTGAACTGGAACAGATGGATGTGAAGACTGCGTTCTTGTGTGGTGACTTAGATGAAACAATCCTGATGAGGCAACCTGAAAGGTATGTCGAAAAAGGGAAGGAAGATTATGTGTGCAAGCTGAATAGATCCTTATATGGACTAAAATAATCTCCTCGATAGTGGAATAGAATATTCAACAAGTTCATGGCACACATAAGTTTCATCAGAAGTCAATTCGACCACTGTGTTTACTTTAGATTTTGATCGGGTAATTAATTTGTTATTTTGTTGCTCTATGTGGATGATATTATAATAGCAAGCAACAATGTTGAAGAGGTAATAAGGGTGAAGGTTGACCTTAATAAGGAGTTCGACATGAAGGATCTGGGAGCTGCATCTAAGATTCTTGGGATTGACATCCGAAGAGATAGAAAGCAATCAAGATTATGCTTATCTCAAGTGGCATACCTACGGAAGAATCTCAAAAAGTATGGTATGTTGAATTCAAAGCCTTTTGTGACTCTGACAAACCCTCAATTCAAGCTGTGTATAGATCAGCGTCCCATCACTGATGTTGAAAGAACTTATATGAATAGTGTAACACCTCCTTTCTATACCCTCAAATAATCAAATAAATCATTTAGGCACATATAAAAATTCATTTATCAGAGTATATTTAAAACATGGTACAAAAGAGGTATGTCACATCATCCATGAAATTAAAACATATAACACCTGCTCGACAAGATATGCAACGGTGGGGTCTTTCAAAATAGGGGAACTTAGTCCTTACACCCACATCTCAATATTTAGAATAAAAGCGGAAAATCTAAACATTGAATCACAGCCAGCATGTATATACATATATACATATTCATATTGTCCAATATAAGTCATCGACATCATTCATGTTTACATAAACATGCATCACCAAAAATACATATACAAATATATCACCAAAAAGAGCCAAAGGCTTCCTAGCTACCCGGTGTTACATATCAGAGCCATCTGACCAAAACAATGAAGACACGCTTCACAAAAAGGGATCACCAGCATACCTAATCTGCAATGCCTCAAGGGCACCATAAAATAGCAGAAGGGTGAGAAGTATTATCATAATAACATTGCATATAATTATATATCTCAATAAAACATATACACATATCCCATTCTCACCACAACTCTTCATCACACCTCTCATATACATCGCAATGTATATATATGTAATCCAGGCATATTAATCCTGCACACTCCACAACTATCAACATTCACATAAACACACAGTTTATGTTCATTCCAATGTATCATTACAATGACACAATCCTTACCATTCCCTCTAAACATATATATATATATATATATATATATATATATATATATATATATATATATATATATATATATATATATATATATATATATATATATATATATATATATATATATATATATATATATATATATATATATATATATATATATATATATATATATATATATATATATATATATATATATATATATATATATATATATATATATATATATATATATATATATATATATATATATATATATATATATATATATATATATTCATGTTTCTACACTCATTCATCAATACAATGATGTTATTCTCATCATTCCACATCAACATACATACATATAAATGTTGATTCAATCATCAATGCACACATACAAGGATGACAAATGCAAATCATAGAGACCGACTCACGACTCTATGCAGATGCAATGTGGTACCGACTCATTCAGCAGGTTCAATTGAAGAACCAAATGGAACCATCACTCGTTACCGAAGTAACTCCCCGTCGGGCCTACGATGTTCACCCATCGCTCACACCCCACATGGGCACATGATGTTTCAGGATTGCTCACACCTCACACGGGCACACAATCTGATCACTCACACCCCACACTGGCACATGATCTGATCGCTCACACCCCACATGGGCACACGATCTGATTGCTCACACCCCACACGGGCACACAATCATTCAGCAGATTCTACACGGAATCAATTAGCACAAGAATGTATATCATGATGCTTCACATGCAAAATGACTCCATACACTTCTTGAAATGCATACATATTCATAATATTTTCATGCATTCATCTTATATGATCACATACAATCCATATGCATTCACAGCAATTATGCCAAACGGCAACCGAACGCTCTAATTATTTAAGCCTCACTTACTTAAAATAATTAATCTCGATTAACCGGTAAAATCGTGTAAAAGTCTGATAAAAATAATATTTCTTTTCACCAAGCTATAGAACATATTATTAGCTTCAGTTTGATATAAAGAACGACAAAATCCGATAAACGGTGAAGAAGTTATGAAGTTTCAAAGTTTTGAAAAAAATAATATTTCTCTCACACTTACAGTGTTAACCGGTTAACACACCCAGATTTTCAAGATTCTGGCGCATTAACACTCTGTTAATCGGTTAACAGATATGGTTAACCGGTTAACGGCTCCAAAAACTTAGTTTTTAGGCCATTTTTATACCGTTAATCGGTTAACCCAAAGCGTTAACCGGTTAACACCTGAAAGTTGTGGAAAACAAGGTTACGAGTTTGTGCCAAAAAACCCTAAAAACCCAACCGATTTAATTATTTTCTCCTGATTAAATACCTACTCATCATTACCAATCATATAGTAACAATTTAGGATCATAAAGCACAAATTCTACGACTTCCGGTTTCCATCCAAAATCTTAACCTCCAATTATCCAAAAATGTCAAAACTCACAAATTCAACCAAATTCAATCAAACGAAATTCAATAATCACGGATAAACATTACCCGACTAAACTACGCAATTTATTTCGAGTTTCATCCGTGAAAACATCAGTTTCTATCGATTTTTCCTAATTCGACCTAAACGGAAATGTGTCGAAAACAACCAAACAATTCCAACCAAAACATACACAATCATACACAATGATAAGAGAATAAAATTTCACACCCTTACCCGATTAAATTGAAGCTTAGATGTTGTTCTTGATGATTCTCCAAGTTTTTCCTCTTTTCTCCTCTTCTCTCTTTCTTTCTCTTCCTTTTTGTCTTCTTTCTTTCACTTATGTTTCTATTCTTTCTCTTTTTCTCTCTTATCTCATTCTATTTTCTTTCCTTTCTATTTCTCTCAAAACATCTACCAAATCATTTTCTCACAAAATATCCAATTTAACATTAAATACTAAATGTCTAAAATACCCTCCAATCTATTTTCCCCGAAAACTCTCCAGATCGTTAAGATAGCATTACATACCATATTAACACATCAAATTCACAATTAATACAATTATTACTCAAATTAAATAAAATACTCAATAAAATGTAATAATCAAAATCAGGGCGTTACAACTCTCCCCCACTTTAGAAATTTCCGTCCTCGAAAATATTACCTGATTCAAACAAGTCCGGATACGACTCTCGCATCCCACTTTCCAATTCCCAAGTCATATTGCCTTCAGAAGCGCCTCCCCACGCTACTTTCACAAGTGCAATATCGTTGCCTCTAAGTTTCTTAACTTCACGGTCCAAAATCCTAACCGGTAAAACTTCAACCGTAAGGTTATCTCTCACCTCAACCTCGTCCATAGGAACAACATGTGACAGATCCGTAACATACTTCCGAAGTTGCGAAACATGGAACACATCATGCAAATTCGAAAGATTCGGAGGCAAAGCCACACGGTAAGCTAAAGCACCAATTCTTACAGTAATCTGATACGGGCCAATAAAACGAGAAGTCAACTTCTTCGACTTCAAAGCACGACCCACACCCGTAACCGGTGTAACTCTCAAAAACACATGGTCGCCTTCTTGAAACTCAAGATCTTTCCTTCGCTTGTCATGATAGCTCTTTTGTCTACTCTAAGAAGCTTTCATCTTTTCCCGAATAAACTTCACTTTTTCCGTCATTTGTTGTACCATTTCTGGTCCAACTACCGACTTCTTACCCATTTCATGCCAACACAAAGGTGTTCGACATCTCCGACCATACAAAGCCTCAAATGGTGCCATACCAATACTTGAATGAAAACTGTTATTATATGTGAACTCAATAAATTCCAAATAACTATCCCAAGCACCACCTTGTTCTAGCACGCAAGCACGCAACAAGTCTTCCAATGATTGAATTGTCCTCTCGGTTTGACCATCCGTCTGCGGATGATAAGCCGAACTCAATCTCAACTTAGAACTCAAAGCAGTTTGCAAACTTTCCCAAAGTCTTGATGTAAATCTAGGATCTCTATCTGACACAATACTCTTAGGAACTCCATGCAACTTCACAATCACGTGAACATAAATCTCGGCTAACTTCTCCAAAGGATAACTAATATCAATCGGAACAAAGTGAGAAGATTTAGTAAGTCTATCAATAATTACCCAAATAGCATTATGACCTCTTTGCGTATTCGGCAATCCCGTAACAAAATCCATAGATATACTATCCCATTTCCATTCCGGAATGTCCAATGGTTGCATCAATCCACTAGGCTTCTGATGTTCTGTAACACCCATTTTATTTATTTAGTTATTTTGGTTTTATTTTAATTATTTTATGTGGGCGTGCCCTTAGGTGGGGTGTGTTTGTATATGATTAGTGAGTATCCTTGATTAATAAGGATTATTTGTGGAGATGTGGTGTTGAGATAATAATATAATAGTTAATAGTAATATGGGTGGTATTATTATTATTATTATTGTTATAATTATTATTAGTATTAACATTATTACTGATGGAATATTATTACTATTATTATGAATATTATGATTTTGGTAAAATGGTATTATTAATATTATTATTATAATGATTATTATTATTATTATTATTATTATTATTATTATTATTATTATTATTGGGATTAAAAATATCAGTGTTGGAGTAAAAGCAGCATATGCAATTGTGAAGAAAGTTTTAAAAGAGTTCTGAGAGACCTGTCAAGAGCTCGTGGGTTGACTTTTGCTGAAATCGAAAGGATTGTTTGTTGTGTTTTGTGATGCCTTGTTGATAAGGTTGGGAGGTATGTTAAGTGCAACATCGGCAATTTTTAGTTATGTTTTAAGGCAACTTAAAGTACATAAGAGGAATTATCTGACAAGTAATTGAGAGTCGAATGTTTTTGCGTTTGTGCCGGAGTTTGGAGGCTACAATTGTTTAGTTGAGATTTGAGACATTTGTTATTCTCGAGAGCTTAAGGTATTTACTTGATTTGAAAGAGTGGAGTACGAGGCAGATGAGATAATTGAGATTTCTGGAGGATTATGGTTTCGGATCGAATTACCATACGGGTAAAGCAGTCGTAGTAGCTGATGCATTGAATTGGAAATCTTTGTATATACCAATGAGGATGGTGAAAATAGTTGGGACTTATTGAACAATTTTATGATATGAGTTGGGTTTGTGAAGAGACTTCTGGTGGAGTTAAGCTTAGTATGATGGACCTTACTAGTGATGTTCGTGATGATATTCGAGAAGGTCGGGAATCTGGTTTGAGTTGGTAGATTGAATTGAATTTGATGAATTAGAGTCGAAGAGCTGACTTTCGGGTTAATGGAATTGGCACCATGAGGCATCGTGATAGAGTTTGTGTTCCAGATATTATTGAGTTGGAATAAGAGTAATATTGAAACAGGACTTTAAAGTAGATTGAGTATCCATCCCGTTGCTATGAAGAGGTAACCGGATTGGGGGAAATTGTTTTGATGATCATAGATGCAGAGAGAGAAGTGGTTCAGGCCGTATATGCTGGTTCAACTTATGGAAAGTCGAAGATTGGGCATCATAGACTGCTGGGTCTGATGTAACCGTTGAATATTCCATAGTGGAAATGAGGTAGTATTTCCATGGCTTTTGTGTCGGGTTTGCCGAGGAGTGTGAGAAGAATATAATTTGTCTTGGAAAATGGTGGGAGGATTGATTAGATCAGCTCATTTTATGTCAACGGGAATTAATCATTCTATGATGAAACTAGCTGAGATGTATATTGAAGAGGTTGTGAAGGTGTATGAGATATCGGTGAATATTGTGTCAGATGAAAGTTTGAGAAGTACATCGAGATTCTGGGAAAATTTGCAGACACGTTGGATACTAAGTTGAGGTTGAGTTCAGTCTATCATCCGTGAACAGATGAACAGACAGAGAATACTATCCGGTCTTTAGAGGATTTGTTGAGAGCTTGTGTGTTGGATCAAGGTGGATCGTGGGATAGTTATTTGTCGTTGGTTGAGTTTACCTACGATGATAGTTATCATTCTAATATCAGAATGGCACAGTATGAGGCTTTGTATGATAAGGAGTGTATGACTTCTTTGTGTTTGTATGAGCCAGGCGAGAGTGTTGTACTCGGACCTGAAATTGTGCAAGAGACGACTGAGAGGTCAAGAGGATCCAAGAACGGATGTGTTTTGAGAGTTACGTTGGTAACTGGTGTTGGTCGAGCTTTGAAGTCTCGGAAGCTCGCGCCGTGTTTTGTAGTCTGTGTGAGAGTGGCATGGTGAGGTGCTGCAGGAGGCAGTGTGATCTGAGAATTGGAGAGCCGGATGCAGGGAGTGTATCCGAAATTGTTTCCATCAGGTAATTTTCGAGGACGAAAATAATTAAAGTGGGGGAGAGTTGTAACACCCATTTTATTTATTTAGTTATTTTGGTGTTATTTTAATTATTTTATGTGGGCGTGCCCTTAGGTGGGGTGTGTTTGTATATGATTGATGAGTATCCTTGATATATAAGGATTATTTGTGGAGATGTGGTGTTGAGATGATAATATAATAGTTAATAGTAATATGGGTGATATTATTATTATTATTATTGTTATTATTATTATTAGTATTAACATTATTATTGATGGAATATTATTACTATTATTATGAATATTATGATTTTTGTAAAATGGTATTATTAATATTATTATTATAATTATTATTATTATTATTATTATTTTTATTATTATTATTATTATTATTATTATTATTATTATTATTATTGGGATTAAAAATATAAAATAGGAGTTGAGGGGTTAATAGGGAGTTAGAGAGAGAGAAAAGTGAAAAGTCACGATAGAACGGTCAGAGAAGAGAATCAGGAGAATAGAGAAGAGCGAAGAACAAAGAGAAAGGGAAGAGGCTAGGGCTGAAGATTCTTGAGGAATTCTTCACCAATCGGAACAGTAATTGAGGTAAGGGGGGAGAAACTGATTGGGATGGTAAATTACATGAAATTGGGTAGAGGGGATTCCTTAACCCCGTAGGGATTTATCGATGTATGAAGTTGTATATTGGCATGCTTGTAATTGTTGCTGATATTGTTGATTTTTGATGAATTGTGTATATATGATGATATGTGATGATTTGTTGTTGCCCTTGATGTGTGGGTGTTGATATTGATGTGGATTGGGCAAGTTCTGAGTAACTCTTAGAGTGCCGGTAAAGTATCTATTGTTGGTATTAGAGTAAGAATTATAGGTTGATTGGCAAGTATGATGTTATGGTCTGTAATACTATTAGAATAGGAGGTAGAGGTAGCACATTAGGCTTGGAATTGACTGAGATAGCATTGTAGAACAGTGGAGATTTTGGGTATCGCAGCATTCGCTGGGTTTCGCCTGGCGAGTGTTGGCGAAGGTACGTCTGGCGAAGGTTAGCGAGGGTTCGCCTGGCGAGTGTTAGCAAGCAGCGACGAGTAATTCCAAATAAGCTCCCAGACCTAAAGGGTATAAAGTTCGCCTGGAGAATATGGCCAGCGAGGCTTCGCCAGCAGGTTTTCCTGGCGAGCCATAGCGAGCATTCGCTGCGGGGTTTTGCCTGGCGAATGGTTCAGCGAACGTGACAGCAGAATATGGTTTTGGTATTGTTTGGCCTTGTGCATTAGCTGTGTAGTATCTCTTAGTTCATGTTGAGTGTAGGGATGATGGATGGATAATGTGAGGTGCATAGGTGGTGATCAGAAGTGAATTCTGTATCGTTTGAATTAAGTGGATGATTGGTGGAAGTGTGTATGATATGGAGTATCGTGAGGCGATCATTATGATCGTGTGTACCCGATTGTTGGGGTATGAGTATACCTGCTGTTGGAGAGTGAACCTTCTTAATATGTGGACTAATGATATAGTTTATTGGTGTATGCATGTGATGAATAGATACTTGGTGCTAATAGGTGAGTTACATAATATTGAATGTAAATAAAATGATTAGATTGAGGTGGGAGATGTGCGAGGCACGGTGGGTTGATCAGGAGGACCGTATAGAGATAACTTCGTTAATACAAATGAGTGGTGTATAATAGATATATGAGGTAAGATGGTGTGGTCAGTAGGATCGTGTATATTAGGATGAATTAACATAATGGACTAGCGTTGGATGGTGGAATCTTATAGTGATTGAACTAAATTGTTGTAATAGGTTGGTGTGTAGTATGTATGGGATATGGTGGTAGGATCGGGGGGATCGTGTAGCTTTGATTAAAGCAATTACTTGATAAGGAGATGTACGAATGACGTGCAGTGATGGGATCAGGGAGATCGTGTGAACTTAATTATAATAATAGTTCGATGTGTAAGCATGTATGATGTATGGTGATATGATCACTAGATCGTGTGCACTTAGTGTGCTTGATGTCTATTTATTGTGCATTTGATGTATGCATATCATGATGTATTGGTGGGATGAGTCATTTCTCGATGGAGTGTATGTGATTCATTCGTATTCCTTTGAGTGGGGAATTGGTGGGGACGGATCATGGCCAAGGGTGGGTGTATGTGATCTATCCAGGTTCACATGGAATGAACCAATGAGTCGGTATCGCATGCATGGTGTTGCATTGCATATTTGCAGTATAATGAATTATGTCGTTGGTGGACTATATGTCGTGTTTGGTGAATGTTGGGTGATGATTTATATGATTATTGTAGTTACTACCTTTATTTCATGTATGTAATTACCGATATATTTTGATCATGTTTTCTCACCCCTTTGCTGTTGTTGTGGTCTGTGCTTCTTCGGAAGTGCAGATAATCCAGGTACTTAGCTAGCTTGGATTTGTGGTGTGTCAGTCGAGTCTTAGTATGCTTTGATACGTAGCATGGGACTTGGTTGGTTTAGTTGTTTTGTTGAACTTATTTCTTTTCCTGTGACGTATCATGAATTTGATGTATTTTGTTATATGAACAATTTCCGCTGTATTTTGGTGAAAACATTTTTAATGAAGTATTTGTTGGATTTGATTATGTGATATCCCACTTGGGAGGTGAACAACTCTGATGTTTATTTATAATGTTTATATTTTAATTGATTTGGGAAGTGGGTGTTACATGTTCCACCTTAGACTTCTGACAAGTCAAACACGAATACACAAAACGAGCAACATCCCGCTTTAACCCGGACCACCAAAAGATCTTCTTCAAATCTTGATACATCTTGTTCGCACCCGGATGAATACTTAAGTTACTTCGGTGTCCTTCTTCCAATATCATCTTTTTCAACTCCGAATCATCGGGAATACAAATACGACCACGAAATCTCAAAACTCCAAAATCATCAACCTTCAAATCCCCACTCTCATTCATCATCAAATCAACGAACTTGAAATCCAACTTTTGCTTTTCACAAACGGTTGCAAGAAAATCATTCGTAACATGTAGCATACCAAGTTTCACACTACACGGCGTCATTTCACAAACCAAACTCAAGTCTCTAAAATCTTCCAAAAGTTCCAATTCTTTCACCATCAATGCGGACATATGTAACAACTTCCGACTTAAGGCATCGACTACCACATTCGCCTTACCCGGATGGTAATTCAAACCAAAGTCATAATCTTTCAAAAGTTTTAACCATCTTCTTTGCCTCATGTTCAATTCTTTCTGATTAAATAAATACTTCAAGCTCTTGTGATCACTAAAAACTTGAAATCTTGCACCATAAAGATAGTGCCTCCAAATTTTCAAAACAAACACCACGACCGCTAATTCCAAATCATGCGTAGGATAATTCTTTTCATGCACTCTTAATTGTCTCGAAGGGTAAGCCACAACTTTTTCATCTTGCATCAAAACACCACCTAGACCTGTCAATGAAGCATCATAATACACCACAAATAGATCCGTAGGAGTCGGCAAAATCAAAATCGGCACCATCGTCAACCGTATCTTTAGCTCCATGAAACTCTTTTCACAATGAATATCTCAAATAAAAGCTTTTCCTTTACAAGTCAACTGCGTCAAAGGAAGTGCCAACTTCGAAAATCCTTCAATGAACCTCCGATAATAACCCGCCAATCCTAAAAAGCTTCGGATTTCCGTAACCGACTTAGGAGTCTCACATTGTCTCACTGCATCAATCTTGGATGGATCGACACTAATACCACTACCGGAAATAACATGCCCAAGAAAACTTACTTCCGACAACCAAAACTCACACTTAGACAACTTAGCATACTATTGTTTCTCTTTCAAAATTTGCAACACAATCCTTAAATGCTCCTCTTGAGACTTAGAATAAATCAAAATATCGTCGATGAACACAACCACAAAACGATCCAACTGCTCATGAAAGATACGATTCATGTATTCCATAAACACACCCGGCGCATTAGAAACTCCGAATGGCATCACGAGGTATTCGTAATGACCATACCGTGTCCTAAAGGCTGTCTTTTGAATATATTCCATTTTCACACGAATCTGGTGATAACCTGATCTCAAATCAATCTTGCTAAAAACACGTGCACCAACTAATTGGTCCATTAAATCATCGATCCTTGGAAGCGGATACTTGTTCTGAATCATCACCTTGTTCAATTGTCGATAATCAAAACATAACCGCATACTTCCATCTTTCTTCTTTACCAACAATATCGGTGCACCCCAAGGAGAAACACTTGGTCTTACAAATATATTTTCCAACAAGTTATTCAATTGCTTCTTCAACTCTACCAACCCCAATACCGACATACGATACAGTGCCATTGAAACTGGTCTAGTTTCCGGAACTAGATCAATAGAAAACTCAACTTCTCTTTCCGGCGGTACATCTGTAATATCCTCCGGAAACACTTCTAGAAAGTCACACATCACTGGGAAAAAATCAAGTTCCATCTTACTCTCCACTGACAATGATGCAAACAAACCGAACAATTGAGCTTCGTTCGCTAAAAGTTTCTTCAACTCTTTAGTGGATAGAAAACTCACATGTTCATCATCTTCCAAATAAGGAAACCTCACTAACTTGTGATAACAATCTATACGAAATCTATTAAATTGCAACCAGTTCATACCCAAGATTACGTCCAAACCTTCCAAAGGCAAACACACTAAATCCATGACAATGTCTCTACCATACATGGTCAGAGGACAACTTACACACACCAAAGACGTAGTTACCGACCCTGAAGCAGGAGTCTCAATAACCATCTCACCACCCTAAGAAGTCATAAACAAATTCAAACGCTTAGCGCACTCATGAGAAATGAATGAATGAGTCGCTCCTGTATCAATAATAGCAATTAAAGGCGTAGTATTAATAAAGCATATACCTTTAATCAAACGGTCTGCACTGGTAGTATCCTTCCCAGCTAATGCAAACACCTTACCACCTGCCTGAGCTTGCTTCGGCTTAGTACACTTAGTACTAATGTGTCCCACGTCTCCGCAATTAAAGCATTTCACCGTATTCCTTCTACAATCAGTAGCAACATGACCAAGACCTCCATAATTAGCACATTTCATCACTGTCTTTCCACACTCAAAATACTTATTTCCCATCTTGCCACACTTGTAGCACTTTACGGAACTAGAACTTCCTCCTCCAGATATCTTCTCAAAGTTTCCCTTATGCTTACCCTTATCAACAGGTGTCACATAAGGTCCACTCCTAACTTGTTGCTTTCCTTTCCTCTCATTCAAACTCTTATAGTGTGTAGAATGAGCCTTGCTATCTTCTTCAAATATTCTACAACATTTCGTCAAATCCGTAAACCTCCTTATTCTTTGATACCCCATAGCTTGCTTAATCTCAGGACGCAAACCACTTTCATACTTAATACACTTAGAAAACTCACATCAACTGCAGAATAATGAGGATGAAATTGAACCAATTCCACAAACTTAGCAGTATACTTAACCATAGACATATTACCTTGTTTCAACTCAAGAAATTCCATCTCTTTCTTCCCTTTCACACTTTCAGGATAATACTTCCTCAAGAACTCAGTACGAAACAAATCCCAAGTGATTGTTTCCTCATTCACCTCAAGAATTCGATGCATACCGACCCACCAATCATCGGCCTCTTCTTTCAGTATGTGAGATCCAAGCCTCACCTTATTACCTTCCGCACAATCCATGACTCTAAAGATTCTTTCAACTTCTTTCAACCAAAGCTGAGCACCATCAGGATCAAACCTTCCTTTGAAGACCGGTGGTTGATTCTTCCTGAACTCATCATTCGCATTCACATTCGGCACACTCTGCACTGCCCTGGCCATTGCTTCCATGGCAGCAGCCATCGCAACATCATTTCTACCAGCCATATTCTGATCAACCCAGAAACAACAACAAGGTTAAACCACAGCTTAACCGTTAACAACAATAAGACAGACACAACTGACTCAACACTGGCTCTGATACCACTTAATGTAACACCCTCTTTCTATACCCTCAAATAATCAAATAAATCATTTAGGCACATATAAAAATTCATTTATCAGAGTATATTTAAAACATGGTACAAAAGAGGTATGTCACATCATCCATGAAATTAAAACATACAACACCTGCTCGACAAGATATGCAACAGTGGGGTAACTTTCAAAACAGAGGAACTTAGTCCTTACACCCACATCTCAATATTTAGAATAAAAGCGGAAAATCTAAACATTGAATTACAACCAGCATGTATATACATATATACATATTCACATCGTCCAATAAAAGTCATCAACATCATTCATGTTTACATAAACATGCATCACCAAAAAATACATATACAAATATATCACCAAAAAGAGACAAAGGCTTCCTAGCTACCCGGTGTTACATATCAGAGCCATCTAACCAAAACAACGAAGACACGCTTCACAAAAAGGGATCACCAGCATACCTAATCTGCAATGCCTCAAGGACACCATAAAACAGCAGAAGGGTGAGAAATATTATCATAATAACATTGCATATAATTATATATCTCAATAAAACATATACACATATCCAATTCTCACCACAACTCTTCATCACACCTCTCATATACATCGCAACGTATATATATATATATATATATATATATATATATATATATATATATATATATATATATATATATATATATATATATATATATATATATATATATATATATATATATATATATATATATATATATATATATATATATATATATATATATATATATATATATATATATATATATATATATATATATATATATTCATGTTTCTACACTCATTCATCAATACAATGATGTTATTCTCATCATTCCACATCAACATACATACATATAAATGTTGATTCAATCATCAATGCACACATACAAGGATGACAAATGCAAATCATAGAGACCGAATCACGACTCTATGCAGATGCAATGCGGTACCGACTCATTCAGCAGGTTCAATTGAAGAACCAAATTGAACCATCGCTCGTTACCGAAGTAACTCCCCGTCGGGCCTACGATGTTCACCCATCGCTCACACCCCACATGGACACACAATGTTTCAGGATTGCTCACACCTCACACAGGCACACAATCCGATCACTCACACCCCACACGGACACATGATCTGATCGCTCACACCCCACATGGGCACACGATCTGATTGCTCACATCCCGCACGGGCACACAATCATTCAGCAGATTCTACACGGAATCAATTAGCACAAGAATGTATATCATGATGCTTCACATGCAAAATGACTCCATACACTTCTTGAAATGCATACATATTCATAATATTTTCATGCATTCATCTCATATTATTACATACAATCCATATGCATTCACAACAATTATGCCAAACGGCAACCGAACGCTCTAACTATTTAAGCCTCACTTAATTAAAATAATTAATTTCGATTAATCGTTAAAATCGGCTAAAAGTCAGCTAAAAATAATATTTCTTTTCACCAAGTTATAGAACATATTATTAGCTTCAGTTTGATATAAAGAACGACAAAATCCGATAAAAGGTGAAGAAGTTATGAATTTTCAAAGTTTTGAAAAAAATAATATTTCTCTCACACTTACAGTGTTTACCGGTTAGCACATTCTGTTAACCGGTTAACACACCCAGATTTTCAAAATCCTGGCGCATTAACACTCTGTTAATCGGTTAACAGATATGGTTAATCGGTTAACGGCTCCAAAAGTTCAATTTTTATGCCATTTTTATACCGTTAATCGGTTAACCCAAAGCGTTAACCGGTTAACACCTAAAAGTTGTGGAAAACAAGGTTACGGGTTTGTGCCAAAAACCCGACCCATTTAATTATTTTCTCCCGATTAAATACCTACTCATCATTACCAATCATATAGTAACAATTTAGGATCATAAAGCGCAAATTCTACGACTTCCGATTTTCATCCAAAATCTTAACCTCCAATTATCCAAAAATGTCAAAACTCACAAATTCAACCAAATTCAATCAAACGAAATTCAATAATCACGGCTAAACATTACCCGACTAAACTACGCAATTTATTTCGAGTTTCATCCGCGAAAATATCGATTTCTATCGATTTTTCCTAATTCGACCTAAACGGAAATGTGTCGAAAACAACCGAACAATTTCAACCAAAACATAGTTATTAAGAAAAAATTCCACCATAAAACATAACTTGGACTAAATGAAGAAAAAATTGCCTAATAATTGTGGTCCAGACTATTACCTTAAAAATTCTATAAAATGTTATTAAGAAAAACATGCAGTTAAAAATCTAAAATTGATTATTGAAAAAAACGCATAAAAAATAAAAAACGAACCACAGCTTAAACTCATCTAAAAAATCAACAAACAAAAATAAACAAAACCGATGATATAACAGGAGAATTTATTTTTTCACCCTATATATTTCTAGCATATCGTATAGAGTTTCTATTATATCCTCAATTTTCAAAAATATATCTTCGAACACTTCGTTTAGACACCTAACGAAAGCTATTCAAAATAGTCTTTCTTAAGTGTACAAAAAAATGTTTCTGAAAATATATTAAAAAAAACAAAAATCATATTTAAAAAATCACATGATAGGCAAGATGGAAAACAATCATCTATAAATGGTCGAAATTGAGTCTCCATTCTAAAACCTAGTTTGTTCACATTATTTTGAAATATACACATTTTAAAAAGAAGCTACTATGTGAATGTGATAGGTCTGCATATTTGAGAGATACATACTCAAACGAGAAATTAAAATTAATGGCACATGTCATAGCTCTTTAATAGTAACAGAGTGTATATATGTCATATGGACCATTTTCACGTACATACTCTTAATATTTCTCATATTCATGTCACATGGACCATTTTCGTCTTGATAGGTTTTTTGCTTTTACTTTCTCTCTTGTGCTTTCTTTCTTTTATTGTATTCTAACCTTGCATTTCTATTTTAGAATATTTTGTCAATATGGATATAAAATATATTGTATTATGGTGAGGGTCTGAGGGATCCAATGCCATGTAAAAATAAACACCTCCAACTATTCATACTACTTAGTCAATATTAATTTACAACACAATAGCATATCTGTTCGAATAATATTATATAAATTTTAAATTTGATAAGTTTTACTTAAGATGCCTTCACGTATTATAATATATAAAATTAATTATAAATATGATTCTTTGTAATCTACTATTTCCAATAAATACTATAGAATTTAATGAATCGATAAAGGAAAAATATTGAACAATAACTCAAGTTAAGATGAGGACTAACATATGACACAAATTAAGAAAAAATAAGTTGAACAAAAGGTGTAAAAAGACTAAATAATGCATTATTTGAAGGGTTACATTTTTTTTTAAAACATTAATAACAAATATATTAGTTATGTTTTTTATTAATATATTTATTATATCTCAATTAATTTATTATTTTTTAAAATTTTAATTTCTTATATATCCGTACGTCCATATAGGGAAATATAATTCTTGAAGTTTAATATTATAAATAAAATATAGTTGTAAAACCACAATATGTTAAAGTAGAAATAAATTGAGAATAGAAAAAATGTTTTTTGAGATGTCTATTATATGAAATTTTTGAGATGTCTATCATGAATTTTAAACACATGACATACAGAAAGCTGAAGAATAGTCTTAACAACTTTCACTTTAAGTTTCTTCCTTGGGCCAATTATTGTTAAACTAGGAACATGTTCTATTTGATCACGTTCAAAAACTCAATTCAGGAACAACAATGATACACTCTCATAGGAAGTTTTCGTATCAAAAACTATGAAATTAGGGTTTTAATACAAAAGAGAAAGAACATTAAAACTATTTAAGAAAATAAAGACATTTTTCATTCATTTTAATGATCTCTAAAGTGTCATAGACACTATATATAATAAGTGAGTTTTTTAAGGCACCCTATAAACTTCTTATACACTATGTAACTTTCTATATATGTTTTTTGATTCCGGAGATATTTCTCCGAACGCACCATAATTAAATTAAACGCTAAAATATTTCGGATATATATCTTCGGACGTACCAAAGCTCAATTGGAAGTTGAAATATTTCGAACATATATCTCTGAAACAATTTGAAGCATATTATCGCGTCAGACTCTTCTCATCCCACACTTTTTCATTTTCATTCACAAACCTCTTCATCTCTCTCATTCCCAAATTTCTCAAACTTCACTAAATTCAATTTCTTCCATCCGAGGCTCAAGTAGTCATCAATCGGTATCTAATGCATCATTCAACATCTTCCGAATTATATAATCCGGGTAAGTTTTTCGAGTTTCCAATAGATATTCGAGTATTCGTGCAAACGAGTTAGAATGCATTGTTAGGTGTAGAAATGTTTACATATCAGCTAAAACATAGTTTAGAGTTAGTGTATCGACGATCAAGGCTTCAAATTTCTCATTTTGAGAGGTAGAGGATGTCATTGTCGTGACCTCTGAGTTGCAGAAAATTTCAGAGATACATCTAAGAAAAATTCAAAGTTTCATGCACACTAGTGATTTCGGAGATACATCTGTGAAATGTTTCCGTAGATGTATCTCCGGAATCATCTCAGTTCGTTTATTTATTTATTTTGGTTTTATAATTTTTTTGTTGTGCTGATTCCACGACTAATTTGACCTTGCAGGCATAATGGTTGACAGTGCAGATTGATTGAGACATGAACGCGTTTCCCAGCACGTATCTTTAGACTAGAGCGGAGCCAGCTGGGTCCGGATGTAACATATATCTCTGATCAGGGAGAGGCGTCAAATGTTGGTGTACAATTTACTCCTAAGGCTCAGACCACTCATGGGGTTCAGCCTTCACCTCAGGTCACCCCATCTACATCTCAGACCACTCCAGCTACATCTCATCCCATTTCATCTACATCTTAGCTCACTCCACCTTCTTCATCTTCTTCCCGCAGACCACGGAATGCACCAGCAGACACATCACTTCCCCCATCATCCCATAGGCGGTGAGATGCACATGTGTCACCTCATGTTGATCAAATCGCACATACTGATCATGATGCACCAGTGCCACTTCTAGAGGGTGATATTGTTGATGTCGAGCTAGAGGCTTTCAGAAGGGGTCCATCCGATATGTCTCTACTTGCTCTGTATCCAGACTATACTGTCAAACATATATGGGATGGAGAGGTAACATTAATCACATTGTTACTATATTTTTTAGATTCATTTAAATTGCTGACATTGATTATTTCTAATATTGATTCTTATAAACATTTATTATTACTTGAAATTAGGAGGTGTGTGATCCCCAGAAGTTTCTGAACCATGGACGAAATATTTTAGCATAACATCAACCTAATGAGAAGTAATTTTAGTCGGTTCTGACCGCTTCTGGATTGAGTGACCTATGCTTGACCGGTTACAGTCTGGTCAACTATGAGATGCTTAATGCATTCGTGGAGTAATGACACTTTGAGACCTCTTCCTTTTATCTCCCGCATGGTAAGATGTTGATTACACTGGATGATGTCTCTTCTTTGTTGCATCTACCAATCAAAGGGAGATTCCTCTATCATGGTAGGAATACCAAAGACGAGGCGGTTGATATGATGGTGGAGTATCTGGGAGCAGGTCCAGCGAAGGCGCTCAAGGAGGTGAATAGGACTATGGATGCTCATGTTAGGATTTCATTCTTGAAGGCAAGATTTGATCAAGCACTCGTTGCTGCAAAGAAGGCTGATGGTGATGCCAAGGAGGTGGCCATACACAAGACTCATGCTTTGAAGGCATATTTTCTATTTTTAGTTAGCGCTGTGATTTTTGTGGACACGAGTGCCACCTACGCTGACGTTGCATACCTCTGGTACTTCTTTGATATCACACGGATCCATGTGTGCAACATCGAAATTGTTATCCAAAATTTTGATATGATAGTTCCAAATATGCCGCTAATTAGATCATTGGCTAAAGCGAAATTTTGTAATATATTAGGGGAACCCGTTAGTAAGCCGGTCTGGGACGATTCATCTGATTTTGATATTATTGGTCGATTTTTGCGAATATGCAGAAATCTTTCTCATTATAACGGATCCTAAAAAAAGTCTATATCAAATAAAATATATACTTCGGCTTTCTTGTATTAAAACTTTGGCTTGTAAACACAAAAGTACTGTACGCGCTTTTTTGAAAAGATCAGGTTCAAAAGAATTATTGCAAGAATTCTTTACAGAGGAAGAAGAGATTATTTCTTTGATTTTTCCAAGATATTCCTCTACTTTGCAAAGGTTAGATAGATATCGGATTTGGTATTGGGGCGGCTTGCCTTGCATATCTGTATTCGAGGCTGAGAGATGGATGTCAATGGAAGAAAAGCAGGTCACAGGCATCACGACACTACTGATTATAATAATTTTTTATCCTTGAATTTTTTTATCTTTATCATTTCATATTTGTGATAATTCTTGATCCCTGAATGCTTTTTATTTTCATTTCGGGGTTGGATCCTCCAGCACTTACCACACATCACTGGCTGGTCATGTTGGGATGAATACATTGAGGATATTTCTTGCGACTATGCTTTTATCCAGCTGAGAGGGAACCAAGCGGATGAGCCTTTCAGAGCTATCTTGACCGCTTGCCTGCCGAGGACATCCACTTTAACTGCTACATGGATCTGTTTACCGTCGAAATTGGTAAACAAGCGCTAGTCTTTCAAATTTGTTAAATCTTTGGTTACTTACAGGATCAACTAGATTGATCCTAGGATATATGTTGTTATTTAGTTTCTAGGTTTGTTAATTATGAACATTTCGACAATGTTCTTCAAAGTTGTTAAAGAAGTGTTACAATTCTTTAAAGAAATGCAAAAGTATAGATTACAAAGTAAATGGCTTCAAAATAAATGGCAAAATCTTAAATGTCGAAATTGGCTTTAAAGTAAATTGCAGCAAATGTAAATGACAAGAAGAATCTTAAATAATCTGGTAAAAAGTGTAAAGTATGGTATTCACACGTACATTTTCACTCAAGAACACTCGTTTCTCACGCACATATTTTTTGAGTAAATTTAGATTTTTTTTGTACAAGGTTTAACACCCTCATCCTAACTTCTAAGTGTTCTACTTATAATAACTCAAAAATAACCGCTATTCAACGGTCTTCTCTCTAGAAGATACGACGTCTTTGATTTGCGCACTTTGCTACTCAAAGCTCTCCACGTGTCTTGAAAATGAATAAGGCCAAAAAACAGTTATCTACCTCAAACTTGAATTATATTACGTCTAACGCTACTCCAGGTAAGCTTCGTCGAACTCCAGTCTAGGCCAAAACTATTTCTAAGTCCTATACCACAACTCCCTTGATAAAAATATCCTTCGTCGAAATGTTCTCATCAATGTTTTGTCGAAGTCAACATGTTCTTCTTCAAAATATATCTTTGAATCCTATGACTTATTTCCAACATTTATGTGTGTCAAAATCCCAGCCAACAAGATCATCGTCAGACGCGACATTTGACGACATATCGATATACCTTAGATGGTTGGCCTGTGGGTCGAGTATCACTGCTCCTTATCTGCCCAAGTGCGTTATACGGCAGGTCGGGTACACCCAGACCATCCATAGATACTCTATTGTCTCTGCTCCTTCTACCTTGACTCGTATACAGATAGAGGAGATGTTTTCTGATTATCAGAGTCATCTGGTATTGGAGGAGGCTTGGGCTATCATAACGCCAAATGACTGGAGCTACATCGATGAATACATCAGGTGGTTTTTCAGGGTCTCACATCTATACATGGTGTCAACTGCTTCAGGAGATCCATCAAGGCTTTCTCATCAGGAGATTCTAGAGGAGGAGCATGCTCAGCTGAATCATACTGATGATATCTTACCTCATTGTCGTTGCATAATGGAGATGGCGCGGGCAGAAATTGACGAGGATATCTTCCCTGAGGAGTATGCTGTCAAGCGACTACTGGACGACATTATTGAGGAGGCACATATGCACTTTTGTACTACAGAAATCGCGCGAGGACATGGGGTATCGATGGACAAGGAGGCAGACTAGGAAGAGGAGGTACACGAGGCAAAGGAGAGGTTGTCAAACACACCTAGTAGTTGTCTGTATTTATTGTGTTTCAGTACTATAGTTTGTACGTTTTTTTGAAATTGTTACTATGTTTTGGACTTACGTGACATATGACATCCTATTACTATATTGTTATGTTATTTTGGTTTGTTTGATATGTTATAATTCATCTGCGAACAAATACATAACACGTTTAAAAAAACAGTTCTTAAACACTTCAGAGATGTATCTTCGGAAAATTTCCGTAGATGCATCTTCAGAAAAAATCAAATGGAAATGGGTTAAGAGAGATATGTGGTGACCGTTTAAGCTTTAAATTATTCCGGAGATATATCTCTGAGATATTATTAAGCCATGGGGCACACAGTGGAAAAGAAACCCATGGGGTGTCTTAAGAAATTCTCTATAATAATACTCCTAATGCATAATTAACTAAAAGCCTACAAACTATAAAAATCCCAATCCAAAAAAATTTTAAGATCCTAAGACATTCTAGAGAACATTACAAAATAAAACACTAATATAAATTCTATTCATAATCTAAACTATGTATTTAATCATAATTCATACTCTACCATTACTCACCCCTTTAAAAACAACCTTGTCCTTAAGGTTGTAATAAGATAAACTTCAAAAAATAAAGCAATGTCATCTACCAAAATGAATTCCAATTGCTTCCTCATATAATTAAGATACCACTTACTAAGATCTCATTGTTAGAAATATGAACTCAACTATCCTTCATAGGATAAAACATTTTTTCCTTGGCTTTCTTTAATATGGACATTACCTAAAAAATATTCAAAAACCCAAGCTATCATCCATTCCATCTCTTCATGGCTAGTATGATCAATATGTATTGTAAGTTCTGAGATTTTTGGATTGGCAACATTTTGGTAAAACATGTTAGCAAGATGTTAAGCCAGATGTTCTCCTATGACAGTCAGACATCATATTCAGCATGATATTGTGACATGTGCCATGACATATTATACTAGAAAGTTAGGGCATGACTATTTTGATATTTTAGTGTGGTTTTTGAGTGTGTTTTAATTCAAACGTTTGCATTATCCAAGGGAGGATATTGTGGGAACTTCTGTTTTGTCAGATTGTGTTGGTTTTCGTAAAAGGACCCTTGAGCCTTTTTAGAAAACTTTGTATTTTGTTCCTATTTTTGTGCAGGAGATTATGCTTATGAATTCAAGTTGATTTCTGATGAATCGCGCTTCAAGAGCCCAAGCCCACGAGGTCTGGAGAATATTTAAAAGAAGATCTAAACCTAATGTATTTCACGAATTTTACCTTTGTAAAAATAAGGGGAGGTTTAAGAGTCTTGTTTGTGTGGCTTTGTAAGTCACCCATGTATCTTTTGATACATTGAGGTAGACTGATTGTATGTTGTTAATTTTCCACTCTAAAGCTTTTAAGAAAGAGTGTATTGTTCTTAGTTGAAGCTTGTAAGCAAAACTAAGTATTGTAGTTGGAAGGGTGTTCTTCTTCTTTTTGGTTTCTTGAGGTATTGTCACTGGGATTGTGACTGATTATGAAGTGAGAGAGGGATCTCATATCTAGAGGGTTTCTAGGTAGAAGTTGCATAAGGTAGTGATTAAGCGAGAAGTTGGAGGAGTTTAGATTTGAACTAATGCTATCATAGTGAATTTCCTTCCTCGCTTGGATGCCCCTAGATGTAGGTGATGTTGCATCGAACTGGGTTACCAATTGATTGTGTTATTTATCTTTATGCAATTTATTTTCAGTCTGATTTATTTGTTTTGTCAGACAGAAGATATCATAACATCTGTCTTGACATTATGTTTTAATGTGAGGACATTAGTATTAACATGTGTTAAAGTGCCAAATTTTCAATTGTCATTAGAGCAAGCACCCTAGTCAGTTTTTGGGTGAGCTTTAGGAAGATTTTTTTTCTGGTACTGTATGATTATTGAAAGGACATCAGCTATTGGAAATCTTTCACCAAAGAATGTGTTTGGATTGTTCCTTGTGAGAAGGGGTATGAGTCGACTCTTGTTACTCTAAAAGATTTGAATTCCATATCTAATGAAGTTGATTAGAATGTGTTTAGATTGATAAACATATGTGCGGTGACCAAAGATGCTTGAGATCCTCTCAAGACCTTTCATGAAGGCACATCTGTCAGCATGTTTCAGAGGTATCTATCCAAGAGACTTGCCATAAATGTGACTGTTGTTGAAGAAGAAAATCAAGTCACCATCAACACATGTGGACCTCTTAGGTCACTATATTGTTGATTTATCTTTGAGAATGACATTTTTTATTTGAAGAACAAGAGTAACTGAAGATTGGTTATTTTTAGCACAAGTGATGCACTACACTTGGTTTCAAAGTTTGATGTGATGATGATGAATCCCACATCGATTTTTTTTTCAAATTATAAAAAAGTTTATAAAGCTTAAACATGTAGAAAGTTTTACATAAATGAGTTGAAATGGAAATACATGAATGAGTTGAAAT
This sequence comes from Lathyrus sativus, assembly GCA_963859935.3. NCBI lineage: Eukaryota > Viridiplantae > Streptophyta > Magnoliopsida > Fabales > Fabaceae > Lathyrus > Lathyrus sativus. The sequence continues at coordinate 275,647,105 of OZ012740.1, read as the reverse complement.
GGAAATAGACCTTTGAGAAGTGGATATTTGATGAAATGAAATGGGCTTTAGGCCTTGAAATGCATTTATAAGTTTTAGTTAATTAATTTATTACGAAATGATTAAAATAATTAATTCTTAATTAATTCTATAAAAAAGTATTAAAAAATAAATTATCTTACTCAGCCATTCCACGTCATTAAATAATTTTTATAGTCATTTCACGTTATTAAAAATAATTTTTATATTCTAATCATCAATGTCACATATGCAAAATTAGAGGGAGACCAACCAAATCTCAAGTGAAGTAAAGTTGAGGGATCAAAAAGCTGTTTTTTTAAAATGGAGGAACTAAAAATTTAAAACACATCAAATTAGAGGGATCAAAAATGTATTTAAACCAAAAATATAATATTGAGGTAGAGCATATTCGAATAAATGCATTTACTTATTCTTGAGGAAGACACAATTGATATGTCAAGTCTCCTCCCGTTAAATTTTTATTCGAATGTGTGTGTGTGTGTGTGTGTGTATATATATATATATATATATATATATATATATATATATATATATATATATATATATATATATATATATATATATATATATATATATATATATATATATATATATATATATATATATATATATATATATATATATATATATATATATATATATATATATATATATATATCTTATGAGAATGCAATTTTTATGTGAGAAAATGAGAATGAATCTGAATCATTGGATTTTAAAATAAACGGTGGAGATTATGCGTGGTTTTTGTTTTTCTCTCTCCTCCATTATTAAAAAAAATGATGAAGGAGCGAGAGAAAAAACTGACACGTAATCTACACCATTTATTTTAAAATCTAATGATTCAGATTCATTCTCATGTTCTTATATAAAAATGATATTCTCATATGATACGTTCCTTATATATATATATATATATATATATATATATATATATATATATATATATATATATATATATATATATATATATATATATATATATATATATATATATATATATATATATATATATATATATATATATATATATAGAGAGAGAGAGAGAGAGAGAGAGAGAGAGAGAGAGAGAGAGAGAGAGATTTTAAATAAATATATAGTGTTCAATTCACTTAGATCAATGCGATATTCTCTAATTTCTCTTATAACAAATACTATACACTATGAATATTTGAAACCGTAGTCACACATTATCAACAATTATAACAAAATTAGAAAGAAATAATGTCATAATAATTTTTTTTAAATATATATATATATATATATATATATATATATATATATATATATATATATATATATATATATATATATATATATATATATATATATATATATATATATATATATATATATATATAGAGAGAGAGAGAGAGAGAGAGAGAGAGAGAGAGGGGAAGGCATTATGACTAAAGTACAAAAGGAGCTATGGGAAAAAGGCACAAGGAGTACCAAACCCGAGACTAAAACCACCGAAAACGAAGATAATCAACTAGCTAAAGAATCTCAGCCATAAAAGGGGATCAAAAGCAAAACAACAAAAATAAATGCACACAGAAAAACCAAAATCAGTCTAAGCTAGAGTTGTCCAATCCAAGGACACATGTAAGAACACCAAAAACACAAGACGTGACAAGAACACATCCAATGAAGGCCGAAACCACTCACCCCATATTGATTTAGAAACAAGATAGGATTCTCAAGTCAGACCGAGAAGGTACAGGAGTTTTTCGCAGACCTACCAAAATATCATTTCCAAGTCAAGAAAATACTCATTCTCATATTTTATTATAGACCAAACCACGACATACCAAACTATCCTTAACCTCCCTCTTGTCCTAGAAACTCCAGACGAAGAGATAAACATCTGAAAAAGAGTCAAGGTATCAATAGGCAAAATAGTACACCACCCAACCATGTAAAGATCATATACCACACCGAGGTTGCAATCTCACATGTCACAAAGAGACAGGGAGACGAATCAATGTGTAATGAGCAGAAGGGACAAGAAAATGTCTCGGAGGTTAGAAGGATTCCTCTCTTAAGTAAGTTAACTCTGGTTGAATGACGGTCTTAAATGAGCTACCAAGAGAAAATTATGACTTTAGAAGAAGCCCGACTACATCAAATAGCTGGAAAAAGTGAATCTATGGTAGAAACATGACAACCTATGGGGCACATGACCCATTAAAAAAGAGTAAGCAGAAGACACAAAATAAACTCCATCACTCAACTCACGCCACCTCCACGCACCACTCTCAGTAGAAAGAGTGAAGACACTAATCACAAATTAAAAATCGGTAAAAAGGGTCAACTCATAATTAAAGAGTAAAGGCATCCTTCATTTGAGGTCCCATCTAAAACTCTCCCCCTCCCATATATCTACCTCCCCAAAAAAATTAAAAGTGTGAACAGAGAGCGAGAAAAGTCTAGGGAATCTAAGACGAAGAGGAAAGTCCCCAATCTATATATCATCCCAGAAGAAAGTAAAGAGACCATAACTAGTTTTAAAGGAAAGTCCATCCTTGAACCAAATAGAAGTTGTTAGCAACTCTAGATCGTAGAAGGGAGGCCTCTTTCCACCAAGGTGAGGCCGATCTAAGACATCCACCTCGCCCACCTAAGATAGAAGAGGTAAGGGCTACACCATGTATAGTCGCGACAATATCACGCCAAATGCTAGAAGCCCCATAGAGTAAACGCTACCTCCATTTACCCTATAGAGCCAATTTAACCTACTGAAGGTCTTGAACACCGAGGCCCTCTAACTTCTTAGGCTTTCAGACATTCTCCCACTTAACTCAGGAAATCTTAGACACCCTTTCACTCTTCCGCTAAGAAACCTCATATGAATTTTCATTATCTTCTTCCAAACCTTGACATGAATATTTAAGAAAGGTAAGAATAAAATAGGAAGGGCATTAAGAATAGGGTTAAGAAGGATCACTTTCCCTCCCAATGACACATACATATGCTTCCACGAAAGAAGCCTCCTAGATAAGAGATTAACTAGAGGTTCCCACGTAGCCGCTGAATGGGGATTGGCTCCAACCGGGAGCCCAATTTACTTGAATGGGACGGGCTCCTTCTTAGATTGGAGGAACTCACAAGGGAGATCTAAGAAATTCTTGCCAAAATTGACCCTAATAAGATATCTCTTGGCAAAGTTCAAACGAAGGCCTAGGGTGAGCTCAAAACCACAGAGAAAATCCTTAATGGTCCAGAGGTTTTCAATAGTAGCATCGACCAATATAATCATGCTATATGCATACTGGAGGTGGGATACCACCAAGTACGAGGACCCAACTCTAATTCTAGACAAAAGATACAGCTCTACCGCCCTAGAAACTAGACCACTCAGGCCTTCATCCACAAGGAGAAAAAGGAAGGGATCTATGGGGAACATTACTTCAGCCCCCTTTAAATACTAATGTCTTAGGTAGAGAAACCATTAACTAATATCACAAGATTACCAACAAACGCACATGCTCTAATCCAACTTCTCCACTTGTCATTAAACCCAAATCTAGGGAGCATATAGTTAATAAAAACTAGCTAATAGAATCATAGGATTTCTCAAAATCAAATTTAAAGAGAAGAGAAGATTTCCTACTATGCTTGACAAGATCCACAAGCTCATTCACAGCAACCACCCCATCCACTAGGGGTATACCTTTTAGAAAGAGAGACTAACCAGGTGAGAAGAGTTTATCCATGACGCTAGAGAGCCTAGAAACCAAGACCTTGGAAAGAATCTTATAAAGATACCCATCCAAATAAATAGGTCTGAAATCTCTTAAATAAGAAGGGGCATCAACCTTTGGAATCAAAGTAACAAAGAAAGAGGAAAAACTGCGGGGAAAAGTGGAAAAATGATGGAACTGAGCAAACATCATACCAAAGTCTTCTTTCATAAGGGGCCAAAATCTCTTAAAAAGGATAAATTACACCCATCAGGATTAGGACTCTTGTTACCGTCACAAAGAGCAACCCCTCGATCAATCTCAGATAAGAGGAAAAGTGTATTAGGTTAGCCTCATCCTCTACAAAGATAGAATGGAAAGAGACCCCATATAACCGAGGAAGATCATCATAGGATCCCTAAAATGATTAGAGAAATGATCTACCACAACCTGGTGAATATCATAAACCTCTTCAATACAAACATCCCAAACTTTTAGAGCTAGGATAACATTTATCCTACTTCTACTCTTAATACAGGCATGGAAAAATCCCGCATTGGAATCTCCCTCCTTGAGCCACCTTGCTCTAGGCCTCTAAGCAAGCAGGGAATCCTTAATCTAGATGAGGGACCAAAGGTCCAAGGAAGCCTTACTCCTCGTAACCATGTTCTCCTTAAAAACATCACCATGCTTAGTTCTCAAATCAAGAGAGCTCACCACCTCCATAAGGGACTAAATTTGGGAATCAAGAATACCAAACACTTGATGGTTCCAACTTTCAAGGCCCTTTTAGGGCTTTAAGTTTCTATTTAAGGACAAAGGCTTTCCACCCAGGGAAAAAGAGCTAGAGCAACTATCAGAGACCACTCCAGGTAATTGAGGATGAGTGAGCCAATGGTTATAGAATCGAAAATGTTTTTGTCCCCAAAACTGGTTGGAATACTTGAGAATGATCGGGTAATGATCAGAAACATCTCTTCTATAGGTAGAGCCCACTGGAAAGTAGTTCCCTACAACTCCCACCAATCCTCAGAAAATAAAGATCCTATCAAAACGACTAGAAAACTTACCTTTAAGGTGGAACTAAGAGAAGTTCCTTCCTAAAATTGAAAGATCACATGACTCCATTTGGGAGATAAAAATACTAAACTCAACACAGAGCGAATCTCCAGCCCGATGCTAAGAGGAATCACCACGGGCCCACTCATAAGGGGGAAAAACAAAAATTAAAATCTCTTAGAACACACCACACATTCCCCTCAAGGGAGACCCTCATAAGAAGTAAGTCTCTCTAAAGAGCCTTATTCTCACTAGGTTTGCACTTGGAATAAATATTAATGACCATATACTTAGTCTTGGAAGCCCCTTACTCTAGAAAAACCCCAAGGTAACCAGAACCCACAAAGGAAAACAAGCAAGACCCTTTCAAACTACACCAAATTGAAAGAAGACCACCACTATTAGCAATAGATGGTGAAAAACTCCAGTCAAAGAAAGGGTTCCCCCAAAGGGAATGAACCAAAGAGGGAGAGATTTCAAAAAAGTTAGTCTCCTAAATTGCAAGGAACTCTTGAGACTTTGAGGATATGAGATCTTTAACCTTACTATTTCTTATCCTATTATCCAAACCATGGGAATTAAAAGACCCAATCAACATCACATAACTCTTGGAAATTCTAGTAGACCTCAGCTGCCTATCTCTAGACTCAAGACCCAATAATATCTTAACATCTTTCTCATCACTTAGAAGAAAGGTACACCCTAATTTCTTAGCTTCTCTGAGGACCCTTGTCTCTTTCTTACTATCGAGAGAAATAAGAATCCCAAATGACATAGGAATATGACTTCACTAACAAGAGAGACAGGGAAAAACAACAACATCTATGAACTGAAGCCCTCATCAAGAAAAGATTGGGGAATACTATCATGTAAACAAAAACAAATAAGAGTTAGAGGAATAGAAATATCTGAATCCATATAAGGAGTGGAAAGGTCCTTAGCCTGTTGCTTTGAGACAGGTCCAAAAGGAGAGTTTGACGCCCGTTCTTCAACTAAAAAACCCATGAATCTTGCTCCAAGCAACTTTTTATACCCTCTACTTCAACAGATTTAAGATAAGATAAGGGTGTGGGAGGTAGCTTAATTATCTCTTCAACCGAAGGTGAGAGGCACTCCAAATCACAACCCGAAACCAAATGAGGCCCCACCAAAAAAATTGACAACTTCTTCTTGCCCTTTGAGATAGGCCCAGAAGGCCCACCATAATTCAATCGATAAAAATCACTAAAATGAATTTTTTGGAGGGTTTGCAAAAACATGGGCTGAAGGTGTGAATAAAACATAGTATTGTTGTTTGCAATAGTCCGATAGAGGGCCATCTAGATTGGAAAAAGAAATTGGACCTTTCGAGCTAGGGGCACCGAAAAGTATGCAGAAATTAATTCACAATTGACAAATAAACTTTTAGGGTGAGTATGATAGTTTAATTTTGTGTACTCATTATACATCACTTTCATTCTTTAAAGCAATAGAAATGTTGGTTGTATCTCAAAAAAGACCACTTTATATTGATGTCTCTTTTAACATAAACTTGGTAATCCTACAACCCCTATCCCCACACATTTTAATAGGCTGCAAAAAACATCATTAAGGATATGGTCATTGAGGACATTCATCTATGTCCTTACAAAGTTTTCAAATTTTGCATTCATTCATTTTTATGACATTTTGTTTCTAATGCACGTGCATCATTACTATTGACATGCTAAAACAATTGACAACTATATGAACAACCTAAATTTGTTGATATTATTTTAGGTGTGTTATTTATAGTTCAAGTCCCCACAACAAATCGAGTGACAAAGGTATCAACTGAGAGGCCAAACACTCATGCATAGAAGTGTTGTATCTCCTAAGTCACTCAACTTAAATTATAAGAGAGTAAATTTTGTCATCAAAAAAACATAACAGCGCAATTTGTTGTCCGTTTGTCTGTCTAGCGGAGATAAATCTTACATGAGGCTTAAGTTCCTCTATCTCAAGCTTTTACTCTCTGTCCCAAAAAACAAAAAAAATCAGTGCCAACGAAGCTTTTATATTGTACTACTTTGGTAACAGTTATCTCTCTTTATTATATCAACTCCACCTTCTCTCTGCAAAGCTATCTACAGATTCTCTAAGAACCACATATTCATTGTTTCATTATCCAAAAGATGAAAAGAATGGATATCTTCTGTGCTTCACAAGCATCAACAGCAATATGTCTTAGCATGGAACAAGCTTCATGTTCCTCTTCCAATGCCATTCAACTAGGAGGAAGAGTCATCGATCGCCATAATCCTATTATCAACGATTCAAGAAGAAGCACTTCCAAAACTATCAGTGCTCCATGTTCTTCTTCTCAGCCACCCATTGACCCCAAGAAGAAAAGTTTTTTTACTTCCTCAAAGTCAAACGGAGCTAGAGTTTATGAGCAGAAGAAGAAAAAAAGTACAGAAGATAATGTCGTCGCTGAACATGTCAACAAAAGCTCTAAGCCGGTTGATTCTATTCTGAAAAGGAGATTGGTTAAGTTACCTGCTGATTCAAATTCAATCACTCCACATGGTTCAACTAGATCTTTGCTCGGTGATAGAGCAATGAGTAAGGTTGTTAATAAAACCGATGAAGTTTTTGGTGGTCAAGATGAAGCCAATCCTGCATCTAAACCTGACCAGGTTAGTTTTATTTTATCTTCATGCAGCACTACGACTTCGTTTTTTATTTTTTCAAATTATTGCTGGTATCGACGTTAATGTCAGTGTCATATTTAATGTCCGTGTTTGTGTCCGTGAATCTTATCTTGTATATTTGAGCAGGTAGTAGTACTAAGGGTTTCTTTGCATTGCAAAGGATGTGAAGGGAAGCTGAGAAAACACATCTCTAAAATGCAAGGTTAATAAATGTCACACATTTTGAGAGTGGAATATAAATATAAGATGTTAATCTGGTTGATTTGTATGTAAATATATGCAGGAGTAAGTTCTTTTAACATAGATTTTGCTGCAAAGAAGGTGACAGTAGTTGGAAACGTGACTCCATCGAGTGTGTTGGAAAGCATATCAAAGGTGAAGAATGCACAATTTTGGCCAGCAATTGGATCTGAAATTAATGAGAGGAAAGTATAATCATTCATGTACTATGCTTTAATGCTTAATTTACTCAATGTAAAATTTGAATGCAGATGTTAGCAAGAGGTGGTAGGGTAAAATCATAAAATAGTAGTATTTTGTTCTTGAAAAGAAATAAAATAAACTAGTGTAACTAGTGACAAGAGTTTTATTTTTCGAGGTGACACGACAAAATAGCACGATAATAGCGTTTTTGGCAGTATTTGTATATTAATATCGATACAAAATAGTGACAGTAGAAATCGTGAATTATGTAAGTACTTTTATCTGTGCATGTGGCACACTGTATTGTGCTGTCTCTTATCTTCAAAGAGAATTACAAGAATTTTTTAAGCAGTTAAAATAAAAATCAAATGTTTTAAATAAATCAACCTACATAATTAATTGACAATATAAAAAAAATTTATTCTCAATGAATATCAATTAAATTTTTAATATAAATATAAATCGATTAAATTAATTTTTTAAACATTTTTTTCTTCTTAAATTGCATGTGAATATAAAATTTGTTCCGTAGTATACACAGACACATAATTTATTCGATATTAGGAATCAGTTGTCAATTGGTTGGCAATGCTAAGCATGTATTTGTTTTAAGATGAAAAGAATTTGATTTTGAATTTATGGATTTTGAAATTTTGATTCTAATTAATTTAAAGATAAAATAATGTGTGTTTAAATAAATTTTAACAAAAGTGAGCCGAACAATAATTTTCAGATTAAAAATCACACACACACATATATATATATATATATATATATATATATATATATATATATATATATATATATATATATATATATATATATATATATATATATATATATATATATATATATATATATATATATATATATATATATATATATATATATATATATATATATATATATATATATATATAAATTTTAATTTTAAATTAAATCAATTTTTAAAAAAAATTATACAACTATTATGTTTAATATGCATTGTCAAAATCAGATTGTTGTGAGATAATTCAACATTATGTGATATAGAAATTAGATTCGGTTACAATGTGGCTAATGCAACAGTAGTATTTATATCATTTGTGGATGCAGCTAACTCTCCATGAGGTAACTTTATAATTTTCCAAGGCAAAAGTGCCCCTGACCAATTCGAAACAAAAATAAATAGAAACAGAGTTCCAATAAACGGAACCCATGGACCATATTCTTCTCCAATCTGAGTTTTGCTCACGTCTCGAATGAATTCAAGGACATATTCAAAGAAATTCTGACCAGACGTGGGAATAGTTTGTGGATTTCTAACAACTAGAATGGTTGAAATTAATAAGATAGCAATTACAACCCAAGAGGTAATAAGTACTTGAGCATGCACTTGAAAATCCCCTATTTGCCAATAGAAATGTTGACCTACTTCCACAGCAGATATATCATAGAATCTGTTTAATGTGTTGATGTAACATAATAGAACATTCATATTGCCCTCTAAAATAAAAAAAGATAACTTGAAAGGGTTACAGGTGTAATTCGTTGTTCTTGTATTAGTATCCATTGTCTGCATTCACTGATATAAACACGCATATCAAAAAAAGTAAACCCCCACCACCATTGCGTATTGTTACTTATCGGATATAGAATAGATCTGCTTCTTTTTGTTCCTACGAATAGAATGCTCCTTTGTTTCTAAAAAACTCGAACAAATATAAATTCTTTAATGTGAGATAATTTACTAATACTAATTAAGGGGAGGGTCTATAGCAAGCATAGTTTTTTACAGTGCAATAAAGTTACATAGTGTCTATTTTTTGTTAATATAAGGGGTATTTTCATGGGTTTGCCTTGGTATCGTGTTCATACCGTTGTATTAAATGATCCCGGCCGTTTACTTTTTGTCCATATAATGCATCCAGCTCTGGTTGCTGGTTGGGCCGGTTCGATGGCTCTATATGAATTAGCAGTTTTTGATCCCTCTGACCCTGTTCTTGACCCAATGTGGAGACAGGGTATGTTCGTTATACCCTTCATGACTCGTTTAGGAATAACCAATTCGTGGGGTGGTTGGAATATTACAGGAGGCACTATAACAAATTCGGGTATTTGGAGTTACGAAGGTGTGGCCGCGGCACATATTGTGTTTTCGGGCTTGTGCTTTTTGGCGGCTATTTGGCATTGGGTCTATTGGGATCTAGAAATCTTTTGTGATGAACGTACTGGAAAACCTTCTTTGGATTTGCCAAAAATATTTGGAATTCATTTATTTCTTGCAGGGGTGGCGTGTTTTGGTTTTGGCGCCTTTCATGTAACAGGATTGTTTGGTCCTGGAATATGGGTATCCGATCCTTATGGACTAACAGGAAGGGTACAATTTGTAAATCCCGCATGGGGTGTGGACGGTTTTGATCCTTTTGTTTCGGGGGGAATAGCCTCTCATCATATTGCAGCAGGGACATTGGGCATATTAGCGGGTCTTTTCCATCTTAGTGTGCGTCCACCTCAACGTTTATACAAAGGATTGCGTATGGGAAATATTGAAACCGTCCTTTCCAGTAGTATCGCTGCTGTATTTTTTGCAGCTTTTGTTGTTGCTGGAACTATGTGGTATGGTTCAGCAACTACCCCGATTGAATTATTTGGTCCTACTCGTTATCAATGGGATTAGGGATACTTCCAGCAAGAAATATATCGAAGAGTTGGTAGTGGGCTAGTCGAAAATCAAAGTTTATCAGAAGCTTGGTCTAAAATTCCTGAAAAATTAGCTTTTTATGATTACATCGGTAATAATCCGGCAAAAGGGGGTTTGTTTAGAGCGGGCTCAATGGACAATGGAGATGGAATAGCGGTTGGTTGGTTAGGGCATCCTATCTTTAGAGACAAAGAGGGGCATGAACTTTTTGTACGTCGTATGCCTACCTTTTTTGAAACTTTTCCGGTTGTTTTGGTAGACGGAGACGGAATTGTTAGAGCAGATGTTCCTTTTCGAAGGGCAGAATCAAAGTATAGTGTCGAACAAGTAGGTGTAATTGTTGAATTCTATGGTGGCGAACTCAATGGAGTCAGTTATAGCGATCCTGCTACTGTGAAAAAATATGCTCGACGTGCTCAATTGGGTGAAATTTTTGAATTAGATCGTGCTACTTTAAAATCGGACGGTGTTTTTCGTAGCAGTCCAAGGGGTTGGTTTACTTTTGGACATGCTTCGTTTGCTCTGCTCTTCTTTTTCGGACACATTTGGCATGGTGCTAGAACCTTGTTCAGAGATGTTTTTGCTGGTATTGATCCAGATTTGGATGCGCAAGTAGAATTTGGAGTATTCCAAAAACTTGGAGATCCAACTACAAAAAAATAGGGAGTCTGATAGAAATAGGTTTGTTCCTTTTCGATTCGATTTTTTTTTTGTTATGTGAATTTGATATTAGGGAACTAGATAAATCTTGATTCCATTTTGTTTTACTCTTGTTCTTTCTTTTTCTTTATCCAGGAGATAATCCCCCAAAACAGGTATGAAAGCTATAATTGTAAACCACGATCAAATCTATGGAAGCATTGGTTTATACATTCCTCTTAGTCTCGACTTTAGGAATCATTTTTTTCGCTATTTTTTTTAGAGAACCCCCTAAAGTTCCCACTAAAAACACGAAATGATTGAGAATTATCTCAATTGAATGAAGTAATGAGCCTCCAATATCGTAATATTGGGGGCTCATTACTTCAACTAGTCCCCATGTTCTTCGAATGGATCTCTTAGTTGTTGAGAGGGTTGCCCAAAAGCAGTATATAAGGCATACCCAGTAAAACTTACAATTAAACCGGATATAGAGATGGCAATTAGGGTTGCTGTTTCCATGATTCTATAATATCAAGACTACAATGGATCTATAGGGTAAGATCCTTTATCTACAGCGGAATGGTATACAAAGTCAACAGATCTCAATAAAAAAATAGGATTTATGGCTACACAAACCGTTGAGGGTAGTTCTAGATCTGGTCCAAGACGAACTGTTGTAAGAGATTTATTGAAACCATTGAATTCAGAATATGGTAAAGTAGCTCCGGGGTGGGGAACTACCCCTTGGATGGGGGTTGCAATGGCCCTATTTGCGGTATTTCTCTCTATTATTTTAGAGATTTATAATTCGTCCCTTTTACTGGACCAAATTTCCATGAATTAGAGAATTCGATTCACAAAAACCAACTAACTAGCTTTTCAATAGAAAAGTCAAGTTTAGCATTTAGATCGTTCATTTTTAGACCATTCCATTTTGATTTGGTAGTTGGACCGCGAAACTTCTTTGTTTCTCTATTTCCGGAATATGAGTGTGTGACTTGTTATAATGGATCCTATTGATAGTACAGAACATAAAATGGATACGTCATCTTATCTTGATAGATGGATTTACCCCGTCAGATATTTATTCTAGTATCTGGAGCACGAAATATAGAAAATAAATAGATTCTAAAGTGTTAGAACTATGATTCATACTTAATATTTATATTTAGACCTCGCAACCGGACGAAAAAAAATGAAAGAGTTAGAAGAATTCATTTAGAAAAAGAAATGGAATTTTATTCGGCCGCCGCTTATCCATTTCTTTGTATTTTTTTTTCATTATATCTATTTATTGAAATTGAATAAGTGATGATCTAGCAGTTCTTACTCAGGGAATTCTTGGACTTCGATTAAAGGTTTTTTTTGGAAATCATCGTGGTTCTGGTATGAATCTCAGGTTTTCCATTGATTCTATAGGGTCTTAACAAGAAAATTCTTATCAATAAAAAAAAACAGAAGTCAAATCTTATTACATACACAATACAAAAAAAATGAAGTAAATAATAGAATATTCAAGAGGCCTGTAAGGATCAAGAGAAAAGACGAGTGAGCCGACTTGAAATTTTGGCATTATAAACACTAAGAATATCTTGTAGATTTCTATTTTTTGGATCTTCAAAAAAGACTGGAATCATAGGATTAACTTCAGAAGTTTCAAACTTTCTATTACACATATCTGTTTTCCAAATAACCAGTATTTGAGTCTTTTTGTTTGAGTCGTACGAGATGAAATTTTCATATACGGTTCGAAGGGGGGTCCCTTGGTTTACCTATCTCAATAAAGTCTATGATTGGTTCGAAGAACGTCTTGAGATTCAGGCCATTGCCGATGATATAACTAGTAAATATGTCCCTCCTCATGTAAATATATTTTATTGTTTAGGAGGAATTACACTTACTTGTTTTTTAGTCCAAGTAGCGACGGGTTTTGCTATGACTTTTTATTATCGTCCAACCGTTACGGAGGCTTTTGCTTCTGTTCAATATATAATGACTGAGGCTAACTTTGGTTGGTTAATCCGATCAGTTCATCGATGGTCAGCAAGTATGATGGTATTAATGATGATCTTGCATGTATTTCGCGTGTATCTCACTGGTGGTTTTAAAAAACCTCGCGAATTGACTTGGGTTACAGGTGTAATTTTGGGTGTATTGACTGCATCCTTTGTTACAGGTGTAATTAATGGTGAAGTTAGTTAGCTCCATGTAACTCATGTAACCTCACTTTGTATATATACACATTGGTTGTAATGTTTCTACTATTCAATTCCAATGTCACACTTCAATATTTTTTTATTCTCTCTAAATTATCTTTTCTCCTATTTAATTGCAACTTAAGTTTGCATTAACAAATTGGTATCCAGAGCCCTTTTATTCGCGTGGGAAGAAGTTGTGTTTTATAGGTTAATGACTTGCATCTGTTTCAATGATGAACGATGTTAATCGAATTTCACATTCTCTTTCAATTCTTGATGGCAACAATTGAGACCGTTGTCACAAACAAATAAAGTCTCTATTTGGCTTTCAAATACTTTTGAAGTGGTTACTAGTGGCTTTCCTAAGCTTGCAGCAAACACATCGGAAGCTCAACACAACCTTTACAAGGATTCCAAAAAGAAAGATTGTAAGGCGTCATTTTGCATCCAATTTGCAGTTAATAGTGCACATTTCAATCGAATAATTCATAATGAATCCACAAAAGAGACATATGAGATATTCTTGTTAAATACTGAAAAGGAGGTGAGAAAGTCAAAAGTGTAAAGTTGTAGTCTTTACGCAGGCAATATGAGCTACTGTAGATGAGAGAAATTGAGAAAGTTACAACCTATGTGTCAAAGGTGCAAAATCTTGTTCACTTGATGAAAGTTTGTGGTGAAATAATGACAAACAAGACAAGATTATCATTTAAAAGGTGATGAAAACCTTGACCTCTCACTTTGATCATGTTATTATGGTCATTCATGAATCTAGTACTTTCTCCACAAGGAAGATGGAAAACCTAGTAGATTACATGGAAGCTTATGAGATGCAAATTTGTTGAAAGAATATGAGTTTAAGAAGTCATTCAGACTTTGCAGGCTCATACCTAGAAGAGGCATGTTGGAAGTGGAAAGCACAAAAGAAAATTTGACAAAAGTAATTAAAATAAGAGCTCTTAACCTCATTCTCATTAGCAGAAAAATGATAACAAATCTGAATTTTCTAAAAGATGATGGACTTCTCATCATAAAGAAAAATTCGATAAGAAATATACAATGTTTTAATTATGAGAAATGGGGTCACACGGACAAGGACTGTTCGTATAACAAATGGAAAATGAGTCTTTAAATATAAAGATGGTAATGAAGCAAAGATAACACATGATGACTCAGATGGTTCTGAAAACATGGTCTTCATGGATGCAGTTTTAGATTAGTGTATAAATTCAAAGACTTGGTTCTTTGACACATTTTGCTCAAATCATATGATTGGTCATAAGTCATGGTTGATTAAGTTTGTTGAGTCAAAAAGAAGTAAGATAAGACTCGTTGATACAATATCACTACAAGCACAAGGAATAAGCAACATAGTAAGTACAAGAAGCAATGGCAAGTCAACAATAACTGAATATGTGTTATATGTGCTAGGTATGAAGTGTAACATTCTGAGTGTTAGTCAACTTATTGAGAAAGTATTCTTAGTAATAATGAAGAATGAGGTCCTTGAACTTTGTTATCCAACCAACAAGCTAGTCATGAGGTCTCATTTGTAAAAATTAAAAAAAAAATTAAAAAATTAAAAATAGGACCTTCAAGTCTCTAATAAGCTCTATAGAGGTTCAATGCATGCAATCTATGGTTGAAAACAAACAAACACTACTACAAAATAGGCATTTTGTAACACCAATTTTACAACGGTTGTATTGTTAATCGTGGTAACAGTTTTTATTTAGGCTTTTTTTTTTGCTATTTATTGAAGGACATGTCACAACAGTCATAGGTACCAATCATAGTGAAATGTACCTGGATTCAAATGGTTCTAATCCCAACACCAATAATTTTCCATTTATCGTGACATAATGGGATTGACCTTGTATATCACCACAGTTTTTATAATCAACAGTGGCTTAAGTTTCAATCATTTCATCACAGTTCATATTGTCAATCATGGTGAAAGGTGCTACTTATTTTTATATAAGCAGAATTATCTCTCGATTCATTACATAACATTTGTCTCTCTCTCAAAACAAAACCCCAACATCTCTTTCACTCGTCTCTCTCAAAACAAAACCCTAACATCTCTATCACCCGTCTCTCTCATATGGAAACCCCAAATTTATGCAGTCAACTCATCTTCTTCGAAGGATACACTTGTTGCATCAAATCTTAGCCAATAGATACTTTACAGGTTCATTTTCACTATAGTTTTTGTTTCAAAATCTGTTTATGTATTATTGTTTATGTTTCAATAGTTTGTTTCATAATGTTTGAACTTTTTGCTTTATTGAACTTGTAAGTAGGGATGTTTGTTTCAATAACAAGGATGAATCTAAATTGAGCATTGCAAACTTGTGTTAAAGATCCAAATTGACATCCATTAAAAATAGAAACATGTTTGCAACTCTAACTTCAGTTTCATCCTTATTTCATTGTGGACACGCCATTATGGGACATGTATGTTTTTGAAACATTCTATGACTTGATATGTATGTTGTATCATTTATTATTTGTTGTTGATGAATGTTGTTTATGAATGTTATTGTTAATGTTTGTTTAGAAAGTGTGTTTATTATATCTTATGTGGTTTAAATGTTTTTGTAATCCCTTATCGAATATATAACTTTTCATATTGCATTAAAAATTATAATATGATAGATAAAGTTATATTAGAAAACACGTACACGTTCAATACTTGACAAGAATTATTCAATCCATTATCTGCTTGTTGTTCTTTAACTATTAGAAATTTAGTTAATGATTGTAGTTCTTCAATCACCCCCTCCCCACCTCTAATTTTGTTTGCATAGTAAATAATATTTTGCGAAATGAACTAGAGGTGAAGGCATGGGCGGTTAAAGAATTAGGATATTTAAAAAAGTTATAACTATTAAAGACAAAAATGAGGATAAGAAGTTGAAGAACTCTTGTCAAGCATTGAACGTGAGCTTGTTCTTCTAATATAACTTAATTTGTCATATTATAATGCTTTTGCTCAAATTAAAAGGTTATATGTTTAGTGAGCATTGGGACATGATTTATAATAAAATCAATGTATATATCACATTGCTTGTTTAGATAAACTGTTGTTAAATATTATGCATTACAGAATATCACAGTAGTTGTTTAAAGTAACCCTTGGGATAGATAGCGCGTTACATAATTATAATCATGGTCGCACGACCGTGGTGGAAAGCATCATACTTACAATCACACCTTATCTCACAATGGTTTTTCCAGCATGGTGGTATCCCCTTTCCAATCATTGTGATATGTGTTTTCCGTTGTAGTAAAAGTTGGTGGCGGAATATGAGATTTGGCCATTTAAATTTCAGATCACTCAATCAACTGGTGCCACAAGAAATGGTGATTGGTATGCTAAATTTTTTAATGCCTGAGAAACTTTGTGAAGGTTTATTGGTGGGAAAGAAATCCAAGAATGCTTTCAAGTCCTATCTTCCTATATGTAGTTAATTTAGATGTTTGTGGTCTTTTGAGGATCACACCATTGGTGGGAACATATACTTTGTCTTCTTTGTGGATGAGCATATCAGGAAGCTTTAGGTGTACCAGATAAAGCACAAAAACAAAGTGTTTGAAGTTTTTAAGAGATTCAAATTGCTTTTGCAAAATCAGAGTGACGTGAAGATCAAGGTCTTTAGAATAAATGATTTATTAGAATACACTTCCAAGATATTTGAAGAATTTTGTGCACAACATGGAATTGATCATGAGGTCACAACTCCATATACCCCTTTAAAAAATGGTATAGTTGAGAGAAGGAAAATAAGCATTCTAGATATGGCTAGGTGTATGCTAAAGTAAAAGGGTATTCTTAACTCACTATGGGGAAAAGCGGTTACAAATGTTGCATATGTATTGAATTTGTGTCCAACAAGAAGATTGAATAACAGGGTTCCATAAGAAATATGCAGTGACAAGAAACCATCAGTGAATCATCTTAAAGTGTTTTGCTTAATTTGTCATAACCATGTGTCTGATGCTAGAAGGAAGAAGTTGGATGACAAAAGTGAAGCCATGATTCTTTTGGTTATCACAAAACTAGAGCTGATAAATTGTTTAGTCCAATAATTAGAAAGATAATAATCAACAGAAACATCATCATTTATGAAAATTAGACATGGAATTGGGAATCTTATAACAAAAATATCAAGCCTTTTTTGAACTCAAGCTTGGATGAAGAAAACAATGAGTCAGATGATGCTTCACCAGAAGAAATCGTTGAAAATGTTCCTTATGTGAGTCAATGATTTCAAAGGACAAGGATGACTCTAGCAAGAATACAAGATTATGAGGTGACTGGTGATAATAAAGTCAAAGAAGATGAAGATCTTGTTCATTGTGCATTACTAGTAGATGTTGAACCTATCAACCATAATGAAGCATAGAAATATGCAATTATTGATGAATTGACAGTCATTGAGAGAAGTAATACATGGAAGCTTGTCAAATTTCCAGTTAATACCAAACAAATTGAGTTAAAGTGAGCATATAAGCTGAAACATAACCCTGATGGTTCAATTTCTATACACAAGGCTAGGCCAGTAGCAAGAGGATTTCTACTAAGAGAATGTCTTGATTACTTTGAGGTTTATGGCCCAGTTGCAAGGTTGGAAACAATCAGGTTAGTAATAACTTTGGCTTGCAAGAGAAATTGGTTAACATTTCATCTTGATGTGAAATCTGCCTATTTGAATGGATGATTGAGTGAAGAGGTTTATGTCACTAAACCTCCAAGCATTATGAAGACGAGGAAGGAAAGGATGGTGAATAGAATAGGGGTGGCAAAACAGGTAGCCCGCCCCACCCCGCCAAGGTGGCAGGTTGGCAGGCGGTAGGTCTGCCCACCTATTTTTGTATTTATTTAGTTTAAATTTTTTTTAATAGATTAATAGGCTTATTTTTACATTTCAATTAGATTTTTAAATTATTTTTTAGAATTATTTTATAAAGCATCTTTTAAACAAATTTTACTTAAAAAAATATTGCATATGTTCATAAATAAATGTATAAAACAGAATAATCAACAAGTATTCCAAAACTATCGTTCAAGTATTAACCTTCAACTAACCAAAACAAATACATACCCAATTCTTAACGGGCTTCAGGTGGGGTGGGCTTAAAGCGTGGCGGGCTGAGCGGATAGGCGGGCACAAAATCCATACCCAACCCGCCATATTTTGGCGGGTGCGCGGCCCGGCCCGGTGGGCCATGGCTCACTTTACCACCCCTAATACAGACTACATAAATCTATTTATCGCTTTAAATAGGCACTAAGGACTTGGAATTGGTGGATTTTGGTTTCATCAAGTGCAGGTATGAATATGGTGTGTATGTGTAGTCAATGGGAGATGACGTAACACTCATATGCATGTATGTTTATGACTTCTTGGTCATATAAAACAACATCAACAATTTGAATAAGTTCAAGTAGTCGATAATGAAAGAATTGGAGATGTTAGATTCAAGAAACGTATCCTACTTCTTAGGTATGGAATTCTTGAAAACTGAAAAAGGCATAATATTACATTAGAGGAAATAAATTAGAGAAGTTCTCAAGAGATTCAAAATGCTTGAATTTAATCCTTAGCCTCTCATAATGAAGAAAATTTGAAACTTGGGAAGAATGAGAATGAAGTTAAGGTGGATGAAACTTTATTCAAATAGATATTATCCTCGTTAAGATATCTATGCAATAATATACTTGGCATAAGATTCTCATTTGGCCAAGTAAGCAGATACATGGATAATCCTAGAACATCTCACATGAAATCAGCAAGAAGAATCCTGAGATGCCTAAATGGAAAAGTTAATCGTGGTATTGTTTTTCTTATAAGCACAGATGATAATGATATTGTGATCACATGTTATTCAGATTCAGATTGGTGTGGAAATAAATCTAATAGAAGAAGTAACATTGGTTACTTCTTCAACATTTTTGGTGCACCAATCTCATGGTATTCTAGAAAAGAACTAGTTGTTGTATTATCCTCATGTGAAGAAGAGTATATTACAGGATCTTATGCAGCATGTCATTCAATTTAGATTGAATCAATATTAAAGGTGTTAAAAGTTCAAGTCAAAAAACCATTTGTCTTACAGTTAAATAACTGGCCAGATATCAATTTGGTAAAGAATCCAATTCTTCATGGCAAGAGCAAGCACATGTAAGCCAAATTTTGTTTCTTGAGGAATCAAGTGAATTAAGGAAGGTTTAAAGTGAAACATTATCCAAGTAAATATCAACTTGCAGATATTTTAACTAAGGGACTGAAAATCGATAGTTTCTTGGCACTTAAGAAAAAGTTAGGAGTTATGCAATTCCAATATTTCACATGTTTTGTTGTATTCTTTAAGTTGAATTATAGGGAGAATGTTGTGAGATATTCCAACATGATACGATATATAAGTTAGAATCAATTAGAATCAGATAGATTGTGGCTGAGTGTTGAAGTTAGTTAGTTTCTTCTTTCTCAAGTAACCTCACTTTGTATATAAACATGTTAGTTGTAATGTTGTTACTACTCAATTCCAATTTTACACTTCCACATTTTCTAATCTCTTTAATTATCTAACAAGGATGATTTCATAAAAGTCGTCATTAGTAGAAATTTCAAAATTAAAATTCTCATTGTTTTGGTGAAAGGTTTTTGGAAAACAAAGAAAAAGAGAAATGTGTTTTTAGGTTAAATGCAGTTTTAGTCCCCCTATAATGATTTTTCTAACTTTTATAGTACCTCTTTAAAACAACCAACTATTTCGTCCCTCTTTATCATATTCTGTATTTTTTTCGGTGGTCCCCTTCCACTTGTCAGTCAAACCTATGACATGGTGTAACACCCTTTTCTACCCCACAAAATAAAGGGAAAAATATTCACATTTATCAGAGTAAAATATTAAACTCAATAAAATCACCTCAAAGGGCTTACATTTCCCAATAAATCAAATATAAGTCAAAGCTCCGTAAACAACGGGTTTTCCCAAAAGATATCAAAAATTGCAGCTAAACTCAAAAAGGCAATCCAAAGTTTTTCTTATACGGGAACATAATCAAAGTAACCAAATCAAATAAATCATGATTTAACTCAAAGACCCCAACCCGATGTTACACTATCAGAGCAAGACCCTCTACGTTAACCAAAAGACTAACAACTCAAAACTCCAAAAATATCCTTGACGGCGTCCACGGCTAAACCTGGTCATCTGCATGTTACCCATGTGGAGGCAACATTCAAATAGGCAGGGTGAGTAAAACAATTCATAATAATCAATATAGGAAATCAACATATAAAGTGGCTTCATTTTCATATTCAACATCATCATATTCATCAATAGGCATCAAAGGCCACAACATCATAAATTACTCAAAATCATCTCATAAATGCAAATGCAACAAGACTCAATGTGTGGTACCAATCATCACAGCTCGATGGACACTGGGCCATCAACCCTCCATAAGATCCCCATCAATAGAATCGATTTTTCTTGAGAATCGGAGCATATCAAAATACCTCACATCCGCATAATGGGATTGAAGCCAAAGTAATCGAGGTCCTGAACCAAAGTCCGGATGCACATGAATGCATGATGCACACGTCAATAATCATCCTCATAATAACATCATAGGTGCATCATCATTCATCATAATCATCATCATCAAAAATCATGTCATCATAGAATCATCAAAAGTCATGGAAATATCATCATAGTTCATCAATCATTACATCATGGAATCATCTGTAAGAACACAGATTGTTTCTTAGTAATATCTCTATGTTTTGATGATAACACTTATGAATTTTGTATTCAAGAATTATATACTCTAAATTTGTTCTAGACTGTTTGCTACAGGTACTAAAGAAAATATTCTTAAAAGAGCAAATTTGGATCTGAACAATGATATTATGAAAGGCTTCAAAAGTTCAAGAGCATCTTAAATGAAGATCTGAACGCTGCTCCCAGAAGAATCTGAGTGCTGTCTACTGAAGACTCTGAAGCAGAAGCCTATAAAGAATAGAAGACTCTGAGAGTTCAGAAGCTTAGTCATCAGAAGACTCTGAAGATACTGCGCTGCATAAGTATTGAGAATCTGATATAGAAGACTCTGCTCTGACAGAACTACACGCTCAAGCACACAAGCTGCATATACTCTGATTCAGCATAATCTGAAGAACATCCCAAGACTCTGAAGATCCAGAAGATCTCTACTCTGGAGATTCTGAAGATCCAGACTCTAATGTTGATAGCTGAACTTACTTAGTGAAGAAGATTTGAATATGTACGTTGGTATATCTTAACAGCTCTTTCCTCTTTTATGCTAGACACAAGAACACAGACAAAAAGGTTTTATCTGTGCATTCCATTCTAAGGAAAGTTTCTGCAAAGTAAAAGACAAAAGGCATCAGGCTTTTTCAGCACAACCTCCAATGTGAAGACAAAAGGCACCAGGCTTTTCAGCACAGCCTTCAACGTTGAGAAGACTTCATGGATCTAAGTGCCTATATAAAGAAGTCCACTCCATCTTCTTCAGCAACGAACAACTTGCAAAAATTCACTCAAAGCAAATCTCTCAAAAGTTCTTATATTCTATTTGCTGTAACATTGTTCTTAAACTTAAGAGAAATATCACAGTTGTGATAATAGCTTTTTAGAAGCATTCTTACTCTTGTAATAGTTTTACATTGATTGTAAAAGGTTTCTTTAAGAGGATCCAGTTAGGATCAGTAGCTCTTGAGAAGACTAAGAACAGTTGTTCTTAGGTGTTACTATTGTAATCTGTTTGATTAAATAGTGGATTAAGTCCTTGACTAAGAAAGGCAAATCACTCTTGAGAGGGTGGACTGGAGTAGTTGAGTTCAACGAACCAGGATAAAAATAATTGTGTTTGAATCTTTGATTATTTGTCATACTTATTCAACCCCCCTTTCTAAGTATTTTTCTCACCTTCATTTGGCATCAGAGCTCCGGTTCTGCGTGTGCTACCACTTAACCGTGTCAGTAAAGATCCAGTGAGAAAAGTTACTTTGGTATATATTTGTTTGTCATTATGGGTGATGTTTCTACATCCAATACAGCCAGTTGTAACAAATATGAAGGGGATAGAATCAGCACAAAGCCTCCCATGTTTGATGGAGAGAAATTTGATTACTGGAAGGACATGATAGAAAGTTTCTTCCTTGGGTATGATGCTGATTTGTGGGACTTGGTCATTAATGGTTATGAACATCCTACAAATGAGGATGGCAAGAAAATTGATAGAAAATCAATGACAGAAGCCCAGAAGAAGGATTTCAAAAATCACCATAAGGCTAGGACAATATTGCTTAATGCAATCTCTCATACTGAGTATGAAAAGATTACTAACAGAGAAACAGCTCATGGAATGTTTGAGTCACTTAAAATGACTCATGGAGGAAATTCTCAAGTGAAGGAGACCAAGGCTCTGACGCTTATACAGAAGTATGAGGCGTTCAAAATGGAAGAATCTGAAAATATAGAAACTATGTTTTCTAGATTTTAGATCCTTACAGTTGGTCTAAAGGTTCTGGACAAGGGATACTCCACATCAGATCATGTAAAGAAAATCATCAAAAGTCTACCTACCAGATGGAGACCAATGGTGACTGCCTTGAAGATGGCTAAAGATCTGAACAAGATATCTTTAGAAGAACTCATCAGCTCACTGAGGAGCCATGAAATTGAGCTTGAGGAAGATGAACCTTAGAAGAAAGAGAAAGGTAAATCTATTGCTTTAAAATCTAATAAATCTGCTAAAGCTTTGCAGGTTATTGAAGAAAGCTCTGAAGGATTTTCTTCTAAAGAAGAAGATGAATTATCCATGCTGTCCAGAAGGATGAACAGACTCTGGAAGCACAAGGGAAAGAAGTTCAACAACTTCAGAAAATCTGATCAGAGAAAGGAATCTTCTGGGCACAGAAGATCTGGCAAGAAAGAAGTTGTATGCTATGAGTGCAAAGAACCTGGGCATTACAAGAATGATTGTCCCAAACTTCAAAAAGAAAAACCCAAGAAGAATTTTAACAAAAAGAAGAAGGTTCTGATGGCAACATGGGATGACTCAGATGAATCTGAATCATCTTCTGAATCAGAAGAAGAATATGCTAATGTTGCACTGATGGCCAGCACAGAAGATCAGGAAGAAGGAACTTCAGGATCTGAATCTGATTCTGAATCTGACGATGACGCTGAAGAGGTAATGACTAAACTTACTAAAGAAGAACTTGTCAAAGTTTTATCAGAAGTTCTGAAAAGCTATAACAATATCAAACTCAAATACAAGAAGCTGAAAAGCAGTATTGAATCTGAGATTGATCTTCTGAAGACAGAACTTGTTGAGCAAAAAGAAATTAATCTGAAAATCAAAAATGACTTTGAAATAACTCAACAAGAATCTGAATCTGAGGCTAAGTCATGTCAAAACATTTTAGAAAAATATGACTCTAGCTTTCAGAGATTCCTTACTAAGAGCATAGACAGAAGCAAGATGGTTTCTATGATCTATGGTGTTAGTGGGAATAACAGAAGAGGTATTGGATATGAATCTTCCTCTGGAAGTAATCCAAAATCTGCTGACAAACTCTTCATCAAGAAGACACCTATGTACTCTCAATTTAAGTTTGGTCACTTAAATGACATTAAACACACAAGCTCTGAGAAGAATACTTATGTGTTTAAACCCAAGGCAAGTCAGAATAAACATTATGTTGAAAAACAGAAGTTTAGACAAACCTACAAACCAACTAACCCTAAAGGACCCAAGAAGATATGGGTACCTAAGAGCAAAATAATCCCTGTTGCAGATGTTCTTAGCAGCAAGGTCAGGACGCCAGTCATGGTACCTGGACTCTGGATGCTCACGACACATGACAGGAGAAAAGTCTATGTTCCAAAGCCTGGAACTTAGATCTGGAGGTAATGTGAAGTTTAGAGGGAACCAGAAGGGCAAGATCATTGGATCTGGCACCATTGAAAATGAAGTGTTTCATGCTTGGTTATTCTGAACGCTCTAAAGGCTACAGAGTATTCAATACTGAAACACAGATTGTGGAAGAATCTATTCATGTAAGATTTGATGATAAGCTTGGCTCTGAAAAGCCAAAGCAGTTTGAAAATTCTACAGATAAAGAAGTGATTCTCACAGACTCTGAAGGCTCAGAGGTAGAAAAGGCTAAAGAGAAGGAATCTGAAGCAACTCCAGATGCTATTCCCTTATCTTCTCAATTGGACAACTTACACATTTTTGAAAGATCAAATGTAAGAGGATCTTCTTCCAGAATCAAGGCATCTCACCCAGAAGATGTGATTATTGGAAAGAAAGATGATCCAATCAGGACAAGATCCTATCTCAGAACATCTGAATCTTCATTGTTTGGCTTAGTGTCAATAATTGAACCAACATCTGTGGATGAGGCTCTGAAAGATAATGAATGGATTATTGCCATGCAAGAAGAGCTAAATCAATTCACCAGAAATGAAGTTTGGGATCTGGTTCCTAGACCTAAAGGATTCAATGTTATTGGAACAAAATGGGTCTTCAGGAATAAGTTGAATGAAAAGGGAGAAGTTGAAAGGAATAAGGCAAGGCTAGTTGCTCAAGGTTACAGTCAACAAGAAGGTATTGATTACACTGAAACTTATGCTCTAGTGGCAAGGTTAGAATCTATACGCCTTCTTATTTCATTTGCTGCACAGAATAACATCACTCTATATCAGATGGATGTTAAAAGTGCCTTTCTTAATGGTATTATAGAAGAGGAAGTATATGTCCACCAACCTCCTGGTTTTGAAAGTGAAAACTTTCCAGATCATGTTTTTAAACTAAAGAAATCTCTTTATGGCTTAAAACAAGCTCCCAGAGCTTGGTATGAGAGGTTGAGCAATTTCCTTCTGAAGAAAAATTTTATCAAAGGAAAAGTGGACACAACTTTATTCTGTAAAACTCTTAAGAAAGATCTGTTGATTTGTCAAACATATGTAGATGATATTATTTTTGGATCAATAAATATTACGCTTGGAAAGGAGTTTGCTAAATGTATGCATGCAGAGTTTGAAATGAGCATGATGGGAGAATTGAGATTCTTTTTGGGAATCCAAGTCAACCAGACTCCAGAGTGCACCTACATACATCAGACCAAATATGTTAAAGAGCTTCTGAAGAAGTTCAACATGGTTGATAGTAAGATGGAAAAAACTCCAATGCACCCTACAAGCACTCTAGGTAAGGAAGAGGTAAGTAAGAAGGTAGATCAGAAACTCTACAGAGGTATGATATGATCTCTTCTATACTTGACTGCTTCTAGACCTGATATTCTGTTTAGTGTCTGCTTATGTGCAAGATTCCAATCAGATCCTAGAGAATCACACTTAACAGCTGTTAAGAGGATTCTAAGGTATCTGAAAGGTACTACTAACATGGGTCTGTGTTACAAAAGATCTGATGAATTTTCATTAGTTGGATTCTGTGATGATGATTATGCTGGAGACAGAGTTGAACCTAAAAGCACTTTTGGAAGCTGTCAGTTTCTTGGAAGTCATCTGATCTCATGGTACAGCAAGAAGCAACCCAATATTGCACTATCAACTACAGAGGCATAATACATTGCTGCTGCTGGATGTTGTACGCAGATGCTCTGGATGAAGAGTCAGTTAGAAGATTATCAGATCTTTGAGAGTAATCTTTCAATCCTCTGTGATAATACTTCTGCTATATGTTTGTCAAAAAATCCAATCTTACATTCTAAGGCTAAACATATAGAAATTAAACATCACTTCATCAGAGACTATGTTCAGAAGGGTGTAATAAATCTAGCTTTTGTTGATACAGATCATCAATGGGCTGATATTTTCACAAAACCCCTTGTTGAAGATAAGTTTAAGTTCATTCTGAAAAATATTTGTATGGATTTTTATCCAGAGTAATATTTATCAGAGGCAACTTCTCAGATGCAAAATGTTTAAAGATCTGAAGTATTTCATCTGATTATTTGTTCATTTATCTTTAATTGACTTATTTGTGTGAAACTCTGAACTTTCAAACTCAGAAGATCTGAACGTTGGAAACGTTTCATTTCTTGAGAGATATCAGATGCATATACAAAGCAAACACGTGTTACTCAATATCTGGAAAAAATGGAGTGCTCTACTGAATTGACGTTTGAGGTATTGCTTTGAAAATCTCATTTTTCTTGGATTTCCCCCCAATTGTCATAATTTTAAATTGAAATAATTACTTTCATTAAATGCTATGTGTAAACGTGCGTAGGTGTCTATTGATGTGTCCAATGCTTGATTTTTTAGTTTTCTATAAATACCACCTATCACACTATTTTCACACTTTTTACACTCACTACACTTATGCGTTTTTGCTTACTCTTCAACCTCTACCAAAACCCTAAACCCAAATCAAAAGCTTCATCCTCATCAATGGCTTCTACATCAAATGCTGCTGAAATCTCCAACAAAAATATAATGTACAAGAAACCATAACACACTCTATTTACTCCAGTTGTGGATCTTGAGGTTCTGTGTGAGAGTTTCGTTGATCTTGAATCAATAGAAGAAAATGGATTTGACCTAACAACTGCCATTAAAGCTCAAGGTTGGGAGAAGTATTTTGAGAGACTAATGGGTCCTGTATACCCAACTCTTGTGAAGGAGTTCTAGATTCACGCTAGTACTGGTCCTAAGTTCATTCACTCATCTTTCCTTGGGAAGGAGATAGTGATTACTGAGAAACTGATCAGGCAACTGTTCAGTTATAAAGAATCTGATGGTGTTACAAACCTAGCCTCTTCACGTATTGATATGGATAAGGTATATGAAGAGATTACTGTAGCTGGAACACCAACAAGTAAGGTTAAAGATCTGAAACCTATCTATAGGATCTGGGCAAAGATATTTATGAGTACAATCTTTCACAGAAAGTCAACCAACTCACCAGACTATGTGAGTTCAGAGCATATGTACTTCATGTACTGCATCAGCCAGAATATTAAGGTGGATCTGCCCTATCTGATTTTCAGTCATCTTCTGACTCATGTCAAAGAGACTAGAGAAGAGGTCAGAGCTAAAGCTGGGAAAGTTAGAACTTGGATACCTCTGGGAAGACTTATTTCAGACATCCATATAGAAAACAAGTTGATGAAGCATCTGACAGATGCAAAGATAACAGAGGATTTGTCATACATCATTGGATCTGAGATAAACGGACTCACTCTAAAAAGGATGAAGATTATTTCAGAGCTGAATGGTAAACTAAGGAAGATAAACTCTGAGGAGGTCAATGGCAGAGGGATACCTATAGAAGATTTTCCAATGTTCAGTGCAGATGAACCAAAAAGTATTGTCTGGACTTACATTGCAGAGTGTCTGAAGGAAGGAATTCCTCTACCTACTAACCTTGTTCAGAAACAAGGAGAAGAATTGCCAAATCTGATGAAGGAAAGGCGTAGTAAGAGAAAAGCTGAAGAAGGCTCTGTTCAGAAGAAAAGGAAAGAATCTGAAGTTTCAAGGAAGAAAAAGAAGAAAGGAGTAAAGAAAGCCAGAATCAATTCTAGAGATGCTACTCTGGAAGAGATAAGAGACACTATTCATCAGGTATTAACATCTGATCCTACACCTGCTGTTCATTCACCCCTTTCATCACCTCAGCTCTCTCTAAACCTTAGACATAGAACTTCTAAACCCAAACAATCTACAAACCTTTCATCTGAACCACCCTCATCTGAACCAGTACATTCACAACCATCTTCTGTACCAATTCCCTCTGAACCCCAATCTCATACTACATATGAACCCCCTCAACCTAATCAACCAGAAATTTCACAAACAGAAATTCCACAAACAGAAATTTCACAACCAGAAATTCCCCAATTAGAAATTCCCTAACCAGATATAATCATCTCAGAACCAAACCAACCAGAGAATGTTCAAACTGAACACTCTGAACAACCAGTTCCATCAGAAGATCCAAATCTTTCTGAAGATATTCTGGATATAGAACCCTTAATCAATCCATTAACATTTCTTCAACATCTGTTCACTCAGAAGAATCTTCTGATTGTGAATCATCTGATTCATCTGATTTTGAACCAGAGTCTCTCAAACAAGCTCGTTCTGACATTGCTATGAAGGATCATGTTAACATTTCTATGTTTCATACTCCACCCAACTCTCCACCTTAGAAAACCATCTCTCAACCATCTGAAACTCAAACATCTGAAACCCAAACCATCCCTCAACCATCTGAAACCAATCTATCTGAAACACAAACCATTCCTCAACCATCTGAACTCCCTCAATCTGACATCCAAACATCTCAACCAACATCACCTCAACCACAACCATCTGAACCTACACCATCTGAACCTACTCCTGTTAACACTCCTAATCCTAAACCCTCTAAACAGTCTGAACAGTCAGATCTAGGATCATGTGTTAATGCTATGTTTGAAATATTTAAGAAGGAGATAGATTCTGAATATGCTCGGGTTAAGGATGTGTGCATGTCAAGTTTGGATCCAGCTGTTTCAAATGCTGCTTGGAAGCGTTTTATCTGGATGTTCAACAAAGCTGCTTTAAAAGTTAGAGCTAAATGTTCTAAGCTTACAAAGACTCAGTTTGCAGAGTTAATCAAGATAACTCTGATGAACATCCATCCTCCTCCTCCTGTGTTGCTTCTAGAAGCTGCTCCTCCAGAAGCTCCTGAATCTGAAATGGTTGAACAAGCTTCTGAAGAGAACCAGTCTGAGGAGAACACTGCTGCTACTGCATCTGCTCCTTCTTCATATATGGTCACAGAGCTTGTGAATGATGTCAAGGAAATAAAAGATTGGATGGTAAAGCAAGAGAAGACAACTGATGAGATTAAGACCTGGATGTCTAAGCAAGAAGAGTCAACAGCCAAAATGACAGAGCTTCTGACCCTTATTGCCTTACGCCAAACTTAGTTTTATTTGATGTTTTTGCACATGTTATTGCTTCTGTTGTTTTCTTATTGTTGTGTTATGCTTTTTGGCATCTATCTGTTTGATTGTGAACTTTAATATGTTTAATTGAAAGTTGATGTTTTTGCTTCTATATGCTTCTTTTCTTCTGTATCTTTATGTCTTTAAAAATCTTTTTGATTATGACAAAAAGGGGGAGAAAAAGAGAATCTGATTGTTCAACCTATAAGCAATTACTAAAACTGAAATTCAGACATTTTATTAAACTTATCTTGAATTTAAGTCTTTCAGATTACATTGATATATCTGACATAATTCATTGAAGTTACCCTGAGACTTTTCCAACCAAAACCTGATCTTTCAAAGCAAATTTGAGTATTCAATCAACTCTGATATCTTACTCTGATACCTTTACTCTAAAAGATAATTCAAGCAAGATGATAACCAGGCGCTCTGACTGAAGGAAGTCATAATTTTCTGGCATCAAGATTTGATTCTGAAAGTCAAACCTCTTGCATCAGGCTCTGAATCTGAAATATACTTAATCAAAAAGGGAAGTGTTTTCTTTTATTAGAGTATTTATTTCAGGGGGAGATTGTTAATCTCAGGGGGAGTTATAATTCATACTTTTTATTGAACAAAATTTCTCATCTTTTGTCATCATCAAAAAGGGGGAGATTGTAAGAACACAGATTGTTTCTTAGTAATATCTCTATGTTTTGATGATAACACTTATGAATTTTGTATTCAAGAATTATATACTCTAAATTTGTTCTAGACTGTTTGCGACAGGTACTAAAGAAAATATTCTTAAAAGAGCAAATTTGGATCTGAACAATGATATTATGAAAGGCTTCAAAAGTTCAAGAGCATCTTAAATGAAAATCTGAACGCTGCCCCCAGAAGAATCTGAGTGCTGTCTACTGAAGACTCTGAAGCAGAAGCCTCTAAAGAATAGAAGACTCTGAGAGTTCAGAAGCTTAGTCATCAGAAGACTCTGAAGATACTGCGCTGCATAAGTATTGAGAATCTGATATAGAAGACTCTGCTTTGATAGAACTACACGCTCAAGCACACAAGCTGCATATACTCTGATTCAGTATAATCTGAAGAACATCCCAAGACTCTGAAGATCCAGAAGATCTCTACTATGGAGATTCTGAAGATCCAGACTCTAATGTTGATAGCTGAACTTACTTAGTGAAGAAGATTTGAATATGTACGTTGGCATATCTCAACAGCTCTTTCCTCTTTTATGCTAGACACAAGAACACAGACAAAAAGGTTTTATCTGTGCATTCCATTCTAAGGAAAGTTTCTGCAAAGTAAAAGACAAAAGGCATCAGGCTTTTTCAGCACAACCTCCAATGTGAAGACAAAAGGCACCAGGCTTTTCAGCACAACCTTCAACGTTGAGAAGACTTCATGGATCTAAGTGCCTATATAAAGAAGTCCACTCCATCTTCTTCAGCAACGAACAACTTGCAACAATTCACTCAAAGCAAATCTCTCAAAAGTTCTTATATTCTATTTGTTGTAACATTGTTCTTAAACTTAAGAGAAATATCACAGTTGTGATAATAGCTTTTTAGAAGCATTCTTACTCTTGTAATAGTTTTACATTGATTGTAAAAGGTTTCCTTAAGAGGATCCAGTTGGGATCAATAGCTCTTGAGAAGACTAAGAACAGTTGTTCTTAGGTGTTACTATTGTAATCTGTTTGATTAAATAGTAGATTAAGTCCTTGACTGAGAAAGGCAAATCACTCTTGAGAGGGTGGACTGGAGTAGTTGAGTTCAACGAACCAGGATAAAAATAATTGTGTTTGAATCTTTGATTATTTGTCATACTTATTCAACCCCCCCCCCTTCTAAGTATTTTTCTCACCTTCATCATCATATAATCATGTACAAATCACATAGAATTCACAGTCATACTCATATTAATTTGTCAAAGAAATCACAACATCAAAACATCAAGGCATCGCTGCACAAAATCAAAATTCGTGAAACTCTGCTACGTTCGCTAGCAAGTTCGCTGTGCAAGTCTGGGGCGAGTTTCTTCGTTGTGCGAAGGATTCTTCGCAGTGTGAGTCTGTGACGAGTTCGTTCGCTGTGCGAACATGTGATGACAGCAAAACACTGTTACGCACCAGAACCCAAAATCAACCCAAAAGTCCCAAGATTTCCTTCCCCAATGCCCCTAAAACATTCCAAAATCATCCCTAAGGTCTTACGGCGATAAAGGCACAAAATCTGCGACTTATTAGGCCAATCCCGTATCATATTCACGCTCTAGTTCCCATATATCCTTACAACTACACCACAATCATTAGAGTTTCTCACTATCTAATTTTCTCTACAAGGTTAGACAAATGTCAAATAAGAGCTTTGGCCATGAAGACCTAATTTCCCTTTCACCCAAATAAATCCCTACGGTTAAAATCTCAATAATAGATTTAGGCCACGAAGGCCAAATTCCCTTTATCCCATAATCAGCTTCAAACCCTTTAAACCCTTAAATCGGTCTTAAATACATTGAAATTACACATTGAAAACAATGAAGGTAATTCTCCCCATACCTTAATTGTCAACACTAAACTTTCTCAAATATTTCAAAAAACCTTTCGAAGCTTTTGCCTCAAACCTCCTCCTCAGAGCTCTGGCCTCAATTCTTTTCACGGTCTAACAAAATGAATCTTAATCCCATCACAATTCCCTTTTTGTTAAACCTAACCTTGGGCCTATAATTTGGGTTTTCCCAATATTACCCTCACTAACTCCTACTCAATTGTCCAATTTGCCCTTAGTTAACTTATATTTATTTAAATTAATAATAATACTAATATATTCATATTATATATTATCATTTAAATAAATAACCCAAAAATCCATAATTCTCAATAATCCACAAGAAACCCCCGAAAATTACCAAAAATGAGAATATTCTTATTTAAATAAATTAAAGAAATATTCCAATAAAATTTGAGGTGTTACACATGGCACATTGAAACTGGCCCCACTGACTAAATGATTTTTCCATGTCATTAAATATTTTTTTTATAAAAAACTTTTTATGATTAATCTAATTTTAAAATGAAATTATAAAAATAGAATCATAATAGTTTCACTTCTCTTCATCGTGTTCATCCCCTTTCATATGAAACAAACCCTAGATTTCATTTTCATCTCCTTTCCTTGGTGGCATTTTGTTTCCACCTGATTAATGCAAGTAACCATGTCTCAATGCTCAAAATCTAGAAATAAATCCATTTGCCATTCATTTCAAAATGAATGCGTATGTGAACTCGACTCTTCATTGATAACATCATGGACTGATTCCAACCCAGATCGTTATTTTTTGGTTGTGGGATAAATAAGGTACTTTTTCTCCTTAATTTTACGAAAATATGGGTTTTATAATGTTTGTTAAATTCCTTCATCTCTGTTCTTTATGTTCAGCTGCAGGGGTATAAAAGGTGCAACCACTTTATTTGGTATGATGAAGAAATGTCTCAAAATTCCAAGGAACTAATCACTTCACTGCACCAAAAATTTGATCAAGAAAAGACAAAAGTGAATTAAGGAAAAAATCAAAGTTGAAGAAATGAAGATGAGATTGAAGTTTATGAACATTATGATGAAATTTACTGTGTCCATCACATTTGTATAGTTAATTGGATTAGTTTTATCAAATGTAATGAAGTAGTTGATTTGGTTTAGGTGAAAGTGATATTTTGTAACTTATGTTAACTTTGAATGTAACATTTTAATGTTGATAGAAAATTAACATAGAGCATAACAAATAATTTTAATGTAGCGTTTAAACAAAGTTTGGTTTATCAATATGACTTTTTGACATTTGAATGTAATATTCTAATGTTGAATGAGTGTAACATTTTGACAGAGTTTGGTTTATCAATATGACATTTTGACATTTTAATGTAACATTTTGATAGACTTTGGTTTATCAATATGATTGCATGAATAACAGAAACATTGCAAAAAATATCATTAGTTCAAAAACTTGTTCATAAACATTGCACAAAATGTCAGTAACATCTTGTTCATAAAACATGATCATGACGACAACTTGTTCATGACAACAACTTGTAACATCGTAAACATAGCAACTTGTGATGACTACTTTTTCATGTCAACAACGTCTAACATCTTGAACATGGCGAAATAACTACTTATTCATGACAATAACTTGTTCATGGCAGAAAACATACATTGAAAAAATACATTACAAAATAACAACTTGATCATTCTAAAACTATTCTTGAGTTAGTTATGTAGGATGTGGTCCTTATGATGAACTTCACATTTCAGTTACAGTGGTTACCTTTGTCTTGTTGGCCTTGGTCTTTGTCTTTGTCTTGGTCTTGGTCTTGGTTTTGGTATTAGTTGTATATTCCTTCCTGGCCTTATTTCCACTAGTATGGCTCTATCTGCAACCTTTTTCCCTTTTAACTCCTCATGTTGTGACCAAGTGCTCCACACTTATGGCATGTTACTGTGGAAAAATTTCTATGCAACACAAATGGATTTCTAAGCTCATCATTTGTCTTGTTCTTCAATTTTTTGGGATGCCTAATTGACCTTTTCATGAATGGTGGATTGACTGCTAATTGCCCATCTAGAGGCCATAATTGTGGTCCATTAGTTGAGTAGATGATATTTGAATAAGTGTCTTGAAGCACAGCTAAAGGGACACCATGTCAGATTAAACTCTTAGGGTTTCTGTGTCTTGAATAAGTGTCTTGAAACTTGCAGACGTGTATAACATTAAAAATAACCATATATCTCTAAAGGGACAACGTGTCAGATTAAACTATTAGGGTTTCAGTACAATTGGACCACAAACAACTATTTTCAATACAATGGGACCACAGACAACCAAATTCAATACAATATGACCACATACAACAATTTCAATACAATGAGAACACACAATAGTGACAAAAAAACTAGGGTTTCAATAAAAGGAAGAAAAACGACAAATCAAAACACCCAATAACTTAGGTTTCTTAAACGAACACAAAAAAGAACATACCTTCCACAAAATTTTACTTCTTGTTAGTTTTTCATAGTTATAGTGGATTATTCATCGCAACTAATAGAACACGAACAACTTAAATGAAGAACACGAACAATTTGCATGACGCACACTTAGGAAGATGAAGAGAAACAATTATTCTTTTTTTAGAGTTTCAGTTCTGGGTATGGGAATTGCGTTGGATATGGGAGATGAAAGAGAAGTGAAGCTTTATGATTCTATTTTCATAATTTATTTTATAATTAATAATAATGATAATACAAATTATAATTTTATTTTAAAATCAGATTAATGATAAAAAAAGATTTTAATAATATACATTTAATGACATAGTAAAATTATTTAGTAAGTGAGACCAATTTCAATGTGTCATATCATAGACTTTATTGACAAGTGAAAGGGATCACAAAAGAATATATAATATGATAAAGAGAGACAAAGACTAAATAAATTTGAAAGATGTTTAATTTTTTTAAGCTTATTTTTAAAAATATATATTTTATTTAAATTTTAAATAAACTGCATTTGTTGTTAGGTATTGATAAATTTTTAAATAAATTTTTATTAATTCCCTTTGATAAGTATTGATAACCTTATTTCATCATGTGACATGCATTTGTTGTTAGGTATAAAGATCTTCAAAATGATTTTGATGGTAAAATTATATTGAATATCTCAAAACGTTGGAACTGTATGTGTTGGGCAAAAGTCCAAAATATGATTAGAGCAAACCGGGTCGGTTGCAGTGGTAGGAGTTACCTGTCAGTGACATGTGATGAAGTTGCACATGGGATCAAATATGGTGGACTCAGTGAATTAATACTCATTCAAGAACTTATCAAGATCTTGGAATAAATTTTACAATTTTTCAGTCATTAAAAATTAGTTAAATTTAATATATTTATCCAATGATGTTATAATTTGTTATTCATGTAATAATTTATTATTGTATGTAAAACAAATTAATAATTAATTATTAGATATCATTAAATTTATTAATTGCAATTTTGATTCTTCTACTTTTATTTTTTTTTAGTTTTGATCCTCTTATTTTAAAATCTGGAATTTTTGTCCCTTTATTTTTAGGATTTTTGAGTTTGGTCCCTCTATTTTAAAATTTGGAATTTTTGTTCCTCTATTTTCATTTTTTGTGAGTTTTAATCCCCTTATTTTCTTTTTTTAAAACTTTTGGTCCCCTATTAATTTGTTCCCAATTGAAAAGGGAGATTAAAATTCAAAACAAAACTTAAAATAGGGGATCAAAACTATAAAAAAATAAAAATAGAGGGACACAAATTTTAGATTTTGAAATAGGAGGACCAAAACTCAAAAAATTGAAAATAGAAGGACAAAAGTTCCGGATTTTAAAATAGGGGGATCAAAACTATAAAAAAATGAAAATAAAGGAACCAAAATTGCAATTAAGCCTATATATATTAAGGATCCACTTACTCTAAAAAGTAAGTTTTTATAATTTACTCCATAATCATAGTTTTTAAATTAGATATAATCAAATGGTCATAAATAAAAATGTTAATTTAACCACTAAATTAAATTCAATTTAAAAATTATGAGGTGGAGTAAGTTAAGAAAACTTACTTTTAAAGTAAATTGATCCTCACTTATATAGAGTGAGGTTCCACTTACTCAAAAATAAATTTATTTTCTCTGTGTTAAACAAAAGATATTGTCAAATATTAAAAATTCTCGAAAATGATATTTTTTTAATTAAATAGTAATATTAAAGAAGAAACTATGGTTGTAAATTTTTTAATTACTTCAAAGAGTATTTAGTAAGAATGTGAGAATTTTTTAATCAGTTATTCTGACTATGTTTATTATAATAGGAGTGCTTTTAATAGTTAACCACTCCAAAATACTGACGTGAGCAACTTTAAATCTAATTAAAATTTAAGGATAGGGAAGTGATACCGACCCTTGATGATACGGTCTCTAAAGACGTTTGATAGAATTTCTGAGCATGACCTCATACACCATCCAATTTCCAAAGAAGCAAGCTCTAGGAACTAAAACAATACCATGACACGTAGAAACAACGCTAACACTCCTACAAATAACACAATTCATGACAAAATTTTACCTCAGCTCAACCAAAAGCTGAGGTAAAATATTTAGGCGCATCATGTTTTATTTAATTTTTTAATTAATATTACACATTCCACCAATTTCTAACTATAACTGAGGAGAAAATAATTCAAAACATGATTTGAATTCCAACAACAATAGTTTATGTTTTTATTTATGTCAAAGCGGTGTATTTCTCTTTATTTTATTTTTTATTTTTAAATTAATAATCTATTTCGTCGGTTATATTTAATAACCGAGAGATTAGATTATCAAATTTTACTATAAAAGCACTTGTTAATCATATTTTACCATAAACCTAACTTATACGTAGCTGCTCCAAACTTGTCCACATCATTCTTTGAGGTTGATTGCAAGACAAAAATAAAATCTTCAATGTTCTTCTATCTTGAACAAAATATTTGTTCTACTCTTCCAATCCATTCCAACATAATTGTGTTGATATTGTTGTTGTATTTTTGGAATAACCTTTCAATGTTGTTAATCAAATAAAACATTGAGAAATTTATTGTTTTCCTCGATTAACAACATTGAGAAATTTATTCCTAATCACAATCATTTAGTTCTCTTTCATGTGAAATCATTTGATAGGAAAACGTTTTCTCAAGATAATGAAATCTCTCTATGATGGATTGCAAGTACATAAAAAAAATTTCTCTTGGTTGGAACAGATAATTTATGAGAAATTTGAAAAGATATTCTCCAAAAATTCATTGTCAAAATCTGGATTTGTTTAAACAATTTATTTTAATATTTTGTGTAAACAATGTAATTAAAATAAATTTTCCCCTCATTTTTTTTATAGAAACCGAGAGGTATGTGGCGCTTGGGATGAAACAGATTTTATTGTATTTTTATCTAAAAAGAAACACATTTTACCTCAGTTTTAATTAATAATCGAGATAAAATATAAGTATGTTTATTCAATTTCTTCACCACTCTTAAACAAATCTTTGTCGTCCATTTAATGAGTATTGCTCAACACATTGTCATTAGTGATCCGCATGAAACCTAAAACCCTCATTATAAAAGCATTTTGAATATTAAAATTTTATAATGAAACATTTTTTGACATTAAAACTTGGAAACTTAAAAAAAAACGTGTATTTTATTTAGAAAATTTTCTCTAGGATAGATTGCAAAAGCAAAAAGTTATTTCGTTTCAAGGTTTGTGTTCTTAAATTATCATATAACTGAATATTCATTTTATTTATCTAACTTTTCATGTTTATATCAGACATTTGATCTTCCTCGAGATCAATAAAATAAGGATCCCCAACATTTGTTCTTCCCCCAAGATATGCAACAGTTGTTTTTCACCGACAGTGATGACGATGAATCAGATTCAACATTTTTGCTTTAATATTCGGTGTAAATAATGTAATTTTATGTGTAAACATGTAGTTTGTAAACAAATTAATTTATTAATATTATGTGTAAACAATAGAATGAATATATGGTGCAAATTTCGAAAATGTAAAAAAGCTATTGTCGGGGATCGAACCAATGACCATTTAAATTTTCCTCTCGATTATTCTAAAACCGAGGGGTAAATCTTCCTCGAGGTTAAATCAACTTCACGTTCGAGGTCACGTGTGTTTTTTTTTGTAATAGTGTAAGTAAATAAAATGAGAGATATGTTATAAAGCAGTAACCATAGAAATTTATTTATTCTGTGGAAAATTTTACACCGAGAAAATGCATTTTGGGTAAAAAGGCTAGAGATTATGAGTTTGACTCATCCCCAATAATGATCGACTTTCCATCCACCGACGAGCCTGTTCGCGTGAAATATGAATTTTCAAATGGAAATTTTGAAATTGTTTAGTTAGTAATAGAAAACTTTATCTATGCATTTTGATGTTTTGTTCCATTTTTGATAGTTTTAAATTACCGTTTATTTGTAATTTGATTTTATTAATTTATCGTAATTTGATTTTATAATTTATTCTAGTATTGTACCTTGAGTTATCCCTTACATTCACTTAGGTTGAAACTATTGCAATGTTTTTTATTTTGAGAAAAATGGTCAAAAGTCAACTATGGATGACTTGAATAAAGAGTTAGAAGTCTTAAAACAAGGTATTTTTTAAGCTTGATTTGAATCACAACTTTTGGTGATTTGAATTAAGAGTAAAATGGAAATTTGGATATTGGCGTTGTAAGTCTGATTTGAAACAAGGTTCTGCATGATTTGAATAAAAGACACCTTGATGTTAATCACAACTATGGATAATTTGATTCATGACTAAATTGATTCTTTGGAAAATTACCTCTATTTGTGTGATTCAAATGATGTAATTGCTTGATTTGAATCACATGATTCAAATCATAATCTAAATCAAACAAGAAAAATTCGAAATTTATCACCTTGATTCAAACTTTGTGTCGAAGCTTTCCCATACTAGTCTGATAGCATATTTTAATTCATGCTCATGTTCTGTTAAATTTCAACTCTACTTTATAGCAAATAAACTTTATATCATGTTTAGTGTGTGCGAGCGCGCTAGATTTAAAATTTCATAGGGAATCCAACATTAAGATTGTTAAAATAATT
The DNA here is from genome assembly GCA_963859935.3 of Lathyrus sativus. Classification (NCBI taxonomy): domain Eukaryota; kingdom Viridiplantae; phylum Streptophyta; class Magnoliopsida; order Fabales; family Fabaceae; genus Lathyrus; species Lathyrus sativus. The sequence goes on along the minus strand of OZ012740.1, from coordinate 275,608,014 downwards.
TTGAGGTATCTTAATAGAACCTCTCATCACAAACTTTGGTTTCTCAAAAGTAGTTGCTTTATGGGTTTTTCTGATTCTAATTTCGCAGGGTGTAACTTGGATAGAAAAAGTACTAGTGGTACTTGTCGCATATTTGAAAATTATTTATTTTCGTGATACAATAAAAAACAATATAGTGTTTCGCTTTCAAATACTAAGGCTGAATATGTAGTCGCTGATAAGTATTGTGCATAACTCTTTTGGCTAAAGCAGCAACTACTAGATTCTGACTTAAAACTCGATTGTGTTCCAATTAAGTGCAACAACACTAGCACTATAAGCCTAACTAAGAATTCAATTCTACATTCACGCACTAAACATATTGATATTAGGGATTATTTCCTTAGAAATCATGTTGAAAAGGGTGATGTTATTTTTAAATATGTTGACACAAAAATTTGCTTGCAGATATCTTTGCAAAATCATTCTACGCAAAACCTTTTCACAAAACCTGTAGGGAATTGGGAATTCTTGATCCATCATGATTTGAAAAACTTTTAATTTCATTTGTTATTTCTCTTGTTATATATTTTATTATGGACTAATGATTTCTTGTGTTACAAGTTACTTTTTGATTAAAACTATTGGTATGAGTTCTCCAAAATTTATACCTCTCAATTGTTTGATTTATTATCTTAGTTAAGTATGCATATGTGAATATATATATATATATATATATATATATATATATATATATATATATATATATATATATATATATATAGAGAGAGAGAGAGAGAGAGAGAGAGAGAGAGAGAGAGAGAGAGAGAGAGAGGGAGAGAGAGAGAGAGAGAGAGAGAGAGAGAGAGAGAGAGAGAGAGAGACACACACACACAAACGTGCGCGCGCTACTTATATTCATCCGTATATTCATCATGTAGTTGTGATATGACTCCATATTTGTTCATTTAAAATCTTGTTAAGTACATTTTTGTTTATATGAGTGTCGACATCCTTTTTGTTAAGCTCATGCATTAGTTATCCCTCTTTCATTTTTTTCTTCTTGATCATTGTCTTTTTATGCTATAAATATGTTTTGCAGTGGAAAAAATTTGAGATTAAGCTATAAACTCAACTTAGTACCCACGAGTATGAGAAAATGAGCATTTGTGTCATTTTGATATGGAGAACTTTTACTTGGACTTTCTCACAAGAACATTTCAACATTCAAGTGAAAAATGTCAATCACTTCTCAGCATATTGTAGAAGTATAGTGGTTTGCATCACTACAAGAATAGAATAATATCCAATCTTTAATAAAAGTCTCTTAAAGAAAAGTGCACAAAGGAACAAAAAAGAAGTTTGATGAGGTTTGCCTTTTTTAGAGGTTTTGGAAAGAGTTTGAATATGCTTAAGTGATTTAGCATTTATTAAGAAAAATATTTTCTAGATCACTTGACAAATTCAAGGTTTATTAATAAAAAAATGTGTGAAGTTTGAAAATAAGAAGTTTTTGAAATAGGGAGAAGTTTTGAAAATTGAAGAAATGATAAGGAGATAAAGAGACTACCCTAAAGCATAAAGTAAATGACATGAATTAAAGAGGCTATCCAAGAGAAAGTCTTTGTGTGTGCAAGTGTACAAACTACAAGGTGGATCAAGCATTTGACATTGGTCAAAACAAGCATTCATTTCCCTTTGGATTGAGCCACAAGATGAACAAGCACATGAGCAGATGAATATCAAAAGATCCAGATGAACAACCAAGTCATAAAGCCACAAAGAACATCCAAGTCTTGAATTGAAGATCAAAGGATCCAGAGGAATCACTAGGTCTTAGATGAATCACCAAGTCTCAGATACCACTCCAAGCAAAGGAAAACACTAAGTTCCAAAGTCCAAAATACTCCTCCAGCAAGGGATAGTAACACAAAGTCCATAAGATCAGATTAATTTTTTTTAGGATTTTAGCCATTTTATAATGTTTTTGCTCTTTTGAAATAAGAAAGAAATAAAGACATAGAGTAAAAATAAAAAAATAAAAGGAAAGAATGTAAATGACATAAATGTAAATGGCTTAAATGTAAAGAGAATAAAAGTAAAATTTAGATGTTAGCAAAATTAATATGTGAATGTTAGTGTTAATGAGAATTCAACCGAGTCAGGACAATTTAGCGCAATGTTAATCAATCATAAATGGACTTATGTAAAAGTTACACCTATCTGAGGCCGGTCAATAACAATTTATGTGTCAAACATGTTAGAGAAATGATAGAAAATCATTCTCCTAAAAAATGTAACACAATAGTTAAAACAAAAGCAAAAGAAAAAGAAGATGGAGGAGAATAGATGATCAACCATAATTGAAACCCAACAAGGGATCATCTATCACTAAATTCCATCATTCTTCTTCACAATACAATAGGATAACTTATCATTAATCCAAAGTACCAAAAATGATCAAATGATCATTTACATGATAAGTTTGAAATGATGAAAATTCATGCAACCAAAGCATCATTTAAAGACCAATTGAACTTGATGAAGGATCAATCACCCAAATCATGATCCAAGTCAACAAAAGTCAAAATAGAAATGGACCAAAATAAAAGTTAAAAGAAATTTAAAATGACTTAAAATGGAAAATAAAAGGAAAATTCAAACAAGACAACAAATCATCAAATAAATTGTCAAAAAAAATTGAGAAAGTAAAAAATATCATAAGTAATGAGATCTCAAAAGTTGGAGAGAAAAATATTTCAAAATGTATGAAAATAAATTGTTAAATGAAAATTAAAAGAAAAAATAGAGAAAATAGCAAAAAATGCTAAAAATGATTTTAAAATTCTGAAGAAAAAAAAACATATGTGATAGAAAATAATTTTGGTGATTTATGAAAAACAATTGGAGTCAAAAAGATCAAAGGAGCTATTTAAAATAAATAAGAAAATAAAATAGAGGTAAAAGGAATAAAAACAAAAAGAAAATAAAAATGTTCAACGACTAGCTAGGTGTCGCGCTTTGATTGGCTAGAGAATTCAAATTTCCCACTAGAGCGTGGGAACATCTTCAACTTCAACCTTCAACTTGATTTTGCATATCCATGAACTCTGAGTTTTAAGCTCAAACATCATACATCCAAGCTTCTACTCATGTCATCGTTCATGTCTTTTTGTATCATGGCCATTGATTCACTCTGAGCATAGAGAATTTGCTCAAGAACACGAAGAACCCTAGTTCTTCAAAGTAAAATTAAATGACTAATATGCAATATAGATTCCAGAAAGTTGAGGGCTTTTAATCAGTGAATCAAGACGGACACAATGGTAACTTGTTTGTGAAGGGAAAAAAATACATAAGAATTGGGGGGTTGAATTGTGTTCGTCAAAAACACTTCTGCTTCTGAACAAAGTTCAGATTCTAAATGTTGGTTCAAAATCTGATCATAAGTGCAGCGGAATAATATATCAGAAGTAGAGTAAATAGAACACTGAACACAACTGATTTATCTTGGTTCCTCTCCCATTTGAGAGTACTCCGGTCCCCTTGCCTCTCAAGATATTTTCAACTATAATCAACTCATGATTACAACTGCTTATGCATTTAAGCATAAAACTTTCACTGCTCAGACTTACAGTCTACGACTTCCCTGCTCAATCAATACCTAATCGAGACTTCCTACTTAGATCCGCAGATCCTAAGACTTCCCTTGCTTAAACCCTCTTGGTTCAATACTTTCCTGCTCATACACTTTGCCTAAGACTTCTCTTGCTCAGATCCTCGATCCAAGACTTCCCTACTCAGGCGCACCGTCTAAGACTTCTCTGCTCAAACCTTCTGTCTAAGACTTCCTTTGCTTAGATTCATAATCCAAGACTTTGCTTCTTAATCAAAACATATCAATTTTTCAATGCTCAAGCACATAGCAAGAGACTTACTTGGCTCAAGCTTTTTAACTGGAGACTTTGATGCTCAAACACATAGTATGAGATTTTATTCTTAAATGCTGAACAACATTGTCACTACTGCGGAAATCGAGGCCGACAATGACAGAAGATTCGCCACCGTGCGTTATTTATCCCAAGAGGGGGAAAGGAAACGCTCAGAGAAAACCTAACGAAAAGAGGGATAAGATCGGTTATCGCAACCAAATCTTGGGTTCGGGAGTTGGTTACGCAAGGGGAAGGTATTAGCACCCCTCACGTCCGTCGTACTCGACGGGATCCACGCTTGTTGTCTATCTAAAAGGGTGATTGAAACTATCTAGCTAAAGGCTTGAGGCCAAAAGAAAAAGAAATGACTCGGCAAAGCAACGACGCTTTGTGCCTACGTATCTCACTTGGAATGAGAAGTCAGAGTCAACGTAGTTCGACTAACTATGGGTGAAATGGGGGAAGGTTGCTCGCCAAGACATCGTCGTCTTGTGCCTACGTATCATCATCTGGTATGAGAAATCAGAGCAAACGTAGTTCGGGCTAACGGGGGAACACAAGTTTGTTCAACTGTTTTTTTAGGTCTGAGTAGGGTTAACAAATACTTCTAGCAGTTGGTGTATGCAGCTCGAGCATGGGAGACTTAGGCGTTACCGTTTGCAGTAGAACTAAAAGTTAACAACACTCTTGTTATGAAAATGGTTTTCCAAAGTTAAAAGCCCCAAAGGGCAAAAAGAAGTTTGAATGATTTTTGTTTTTTTAGAGGAGAAGTGTTTTTGAATTGGTTTGCAATTCATGTCGCACTAGAGACTATGACTTAGGAGTGATTGCGTTGCATATCACCCAAAGGGTGCTATACTAAACAATCAAGCCATTGAAAGGAAACCCTTCAACAACCATTTCCCAAGTAGCTTAAGGCTCGTAACATACAATACTCATTAACCTTATTAAGTGTTTTATGATTGTTTTGAGATGAGAAGAGAAAGGACACTAAAAGGGGGGGGGGGACTAAATCCAAGCCTAAAGTTGCCATGCAATGGTGATCCTAAGATTGAGATGAAAGGGAATGAAACCATCCTAATGTTATCATGCATAGGATTGAACACCTAATGTCTCTCCTACTCCCAGATGAAATGAGAAAGAAAATAAAATGATGTTCAAAATAAAAAAAAAACTTAGAATATTAAAATATCATATGAAAATATGCAACAATATAAGAAAATTGCAAAAAGAACCAATCAAAAATAACAAAAATTGACAAAGTTATGAATTTTGGAAATTTAAAAAGAAAAAAATAAACATTTTAGTGATAAAAAGATGGGAGATGCGCTTGGTGGGTGTTGAAACCACCACCCTTGGATTGCCAACTCAAAATCTTACCAAGCGAGCCAAGGCGTGCACGTGTGAAATTGAAGGCAAGAAAAACAATAAATGTAAAGCATGGAAAATAAAAGAAATAAAAAAAGCAAAACGCCCTAAGCTGGGCTCGAACTGGGGACATGGTAATGAAAGGGCAAGGCATTTAACCACTGGGGTGGCGATACATCCAAGTGTTATGCCACCCTATTAAATATATAAGCCTAAAAATGTGCTATTCTGGGAAGGGCAAGGTGAGCAAAATACAAGGCAACATCATGAAAACGACAACATCATAAATCACTCAAAACTTAACCAAATTTAGCAAACTTTAGGTCTATCTCACGTGAAATTCAATAAGGAATGCAATGGCAATGTCAGTTTTTCAAGGTAATGTGCCCAAATTAAAATTTGATAGCAGCTGTCATGTGAAGCTTAGATGTGCATTTTGAAATCAAGGGACCAAACCAGATGCCTTTAAACTCATGTAATGGCCTGAGAAACTTTCAAATATGTAAAACATGGATTATAGATGCCAAGATCAGACAAAAACATATCCAAACAAGATCTGGTATGCAAGTTGCAAGGTAAAGCTTGAAATTGTAATTTGAAAGCCACAACTCAAAACAGAAAGAAATATGATCAGCTGGAGATATGCACAAGTTGCAAATACATGGTTCATGGATTCTTGATGCAAAAATCATACAAAAACAAGTCCAGTCAAAAATTGATATGCAAGTTGCACAAATTGCCTTGGAAATGCATTATGATGGCCATAGCTCAAAACAGAAGGGATCATGATTAAATGAAGGTGTGCACATCTTTCAAATATGTAGATCAATGATTCTAGATGCAAAGGTTAATCAGAAACAGCCCCAAACCAAAACTGGTATGCAAGTTGCAAGATTGAACAAAATGTTGTTGGAAAACATGGACAATCATGAAGCAGCATACCTGTCTAAGCTCAAAACACATAAAATGAATCTCATACACATCACAAACATGATTTCAAACACAAAAATGCAAGAAAGCCTAACATGGTGATAGCAGCACATGAGGTGAAACAGAACTGGCAGCAAGCTTGCCTCTTGGCCAAAACAGCATACACACATACATGGTTTTCAAATTAAGGCAACTTGAACTTGAACAAAAAAGCCTAACAAATTAATCATGGTAAAGTGGTTTTGCACATCAAACATATCAACAGAAACAGCATGAGCTGCAGCTAGGTTTTCTCTTATAATGCCAAACATCAAGCAAACATGATTTAAATAGTATCACAATCTCATGTTAGCAAACATAGGCCATTCACCATCAACAGTTCAAACCAATCATAAGAACATGCTTAATCATGACAAGGGTAAAGATCAAATTTTAAAGCAAAACATCTCATGACAGTCACAAGCATTAAGACAGCAAAAAGTGGTGTTGGTCATCAACATCACATGAGTCATACCAAATCCAACAACACAAAAACAACTTACAAGCATACTCCAAATGTGTCATAAACCAGGTTTGGGCATAAAAATGATTCAAAAGCAAGCTAGAAATGAAAATGACCTATGAGATGAAAAGACACAAGATTTTGAAAAATGCAAGAACAGAAAAGTGCAGAACCAAAACCAAACCAGTTTCAAATGAGATCAGCACCACATGGATCCAACATATAGGTATTTCCAAGTCAAAATGCTAACAAACATGTTCATGATATAAGAATGATGCTGCAACAGAAGCAAATCAATATCTTTCACAAACAGAACCAAAACAAGACAGCATCAAAACCTCAAAACAGTTGCAAGCCAACTTTCACATATCATACATGATACTTAGTAGCATTTAAGAGAAACTCAAGGTTTAGCTCATCGCAACACAACATAGTAAGATGATTATACAAGTGATACACATTAATGAGCAAGACAAGTAAGATAGGGCAGATTCAACATGAACTGCATTGGATTCAAATCACACTGTAACCACTAATGCACATCAAACACATTCATGACAGTTTAAAGGAGTATAGTAACTACCAACCTCTTGTAGACCTCCAAGAAAGGTTGTGCAGTATGGAAAACCTTGAAGCTTCCAAATAAGATCCAATCCAATGCCTTGATGAAGATGACAACCTTTCTCGCACTTAAAGTAAACAAGTGAACCCTTAGGACAGAACTAGAAACAAGTGATGATGATGGTTTTTTAGGTTATGGACAGTTGGTACATCATAAACCAAGGGTGTTTGGAGGCTTACAATGATCAAAACAGGCCTGGTTAGTGTTTTGACATATTTTGTATGTGAAGTCAAATTTTCCTTGGTTGAAAGTTGACTTTTGGGAAAATGAGGGTTATGACTGGTTTAAGAGTTTGGACAACTCCCACACATCATTTGTGGATTGTGTGGATGGTTTGTGATGATTTTGAGTGGGTGGAAATAACTTTGGAAGGTGTTTTACTCAAGGCAGATTTTTAGGTATTTTGGAGTGGTTTTCTTAACTTGTAAGAAAATGCAAAGCAAGATGAGAGCAAGAGTTTTATCTTGGGTTTTAGAGTGCTCTGGTATACCTCTCAACATAGAGGATACCTCTATTTATAGGCAAGGCAAGGCTTGGGACAAATTTGTCTTTTGCATTTTAGAGGGATTTTTGTAAAGTGCAAATTTGTTCAAGATTGTGGACTGCTCCAAATCCAAGATTTTGGCTATAGTTTATGCATAAATCAAGTGGCATGAATGAAAAAGAAGTGACTGAAGTATGGCTAGGAGTAGGAGAACTGCAGCTGCAAGACTTTTCTTCCATAAAGTTTCTCTTTACTCATTTCTTCCATTAAAATAATGCAACTTGTCTCCAACTTGCAAGACTCATCACTACTCTTGATTTTCTACATTTCTTCTCATCATACACTCTAAATAATAGATAGAAACAAGATCCAATGGTTGAGAATGGTTCAAGTGATCAAAAGGTGAGTTTGTGAAAAAGTGAAAATGTTGAACTCAAGTGTTAAAACCTCAACTTGCTGAATTCATAACTCTCAACTCATAAGGGCTATGGAGGAGTTCTAGTGCATTTTGGAAAGCCTTTATTTAGCTCTAAAACTTTCATGTTTTCATGATCCTCAGATTCCAAATGGAACTAGGTCAAAAATCCACTCAAAGTTGTTGAAAAACATGCCTAAAAAGTTCAATACCTTAGAATTTTTCCAAGTTATTTTTCCCTCTTGTAATAAATTTGGCCATAACTCCAAATCTATGCATTTTATGCTCATGGACCAATGTGGGAATTTTGTAGGACTTGTCAAGAGCTTTCCAATGAGCTTTGAACCAACTCAATTGGATGTGTGGTTAGGGAGTTATGGTCTTGCCCCTTTCAAAACCCTAATTTCCCGATTTCTCGATTACTCCTCAACCCTTGATCCAATGGTCATGAAATTTCATGGGTAAGTTCAATATGCCATTAGGAACATTTTCTATTCACACTTAGAGGTCAAATTCCTTATGATTGCAGAGTTGACTTTTTGGTCAACCGAACGATCGATCGATGACTACTTAGTCAACTATTGATGTTCTGGGTCTTCTGAGGCCTTGAAAATTCTTGAGTACACTTCACCAAGCCATATGAACTTCACGGACCATGATCCCACCATTGGAGCACCATTTAAATCAAAAGTCAAACTACAGTTGACTTTTTTTTCTTCAAATCTTTTGATTTTCAATTGACTGATCAATTGAAGCTCTTATGATTAAAATTGATGGTCAATCTCTCATCCCCAAACACCTTAGGACATATGTAGGTTCATGGAAACAAATTTTCTTGAAGAAACAAACTTTATCCTGATTAAAATTGAAACTCTAATTTCACCCTTTTTTGCCTGTGGCCACCTGCACTTGGTATAAACACTTGGGTGAGCTCCACAATGACCCTCAAGATCTCCAATGAGTTTAAATGACAATCTCCCTATGTAACCATGGACTTTTGGTCTTCATATGACCTTCAAATGGCCTCCTAAACAGGAGGTGAACCACATACACTTTTTTGTCTATCCAAAGGGCTTTGACTTGTCTCTGATGATGGTAACCACTTGACAACTTGAATACAAACCCTTGATTAGGTTTAGAACCCTTGGCACATCCCCCTTTTTGCACATATATCTTGATCCCCTTTAAGAATGCAAAATGCTATGCAATGCAATATGCTAGAACAATGAAATGAAACATAAACCGAGTAAAGAAAAGGTTTGGCAAATTTTGGGGTACAACAAACATGTTCAGCAGAAAACAGAACAAGGTGCACTTGATCCTAAATCAGAGGTACAGGGTAATAACCTTAACAAAGAACTTAAGCACTCAAGATTTCTAGAATATTCAGTGTTTTAGGAAACCTTAAGGCTATTTACAATTTACAACAATTAACAGAAGATTCAGCATATTCAGTATTATTTCTTATTGTTGATCTTGTTATTTCTTCATTCAGATAGAGGCGTTGAACACTTTTATCCTCTTTGGCATTCCTTATCATTTTTATTCCTTGTTAAAGATTAAAGTAGAACCTTCAGCTACTTATATAGCAGATTTCAGAGGACTAGCCATTGGAAGAGATAACTTAATCAAATGTCTTTGTTTTCTCCATAGTACAAGAGAAGTTGAGGATAGATACACCGAACATTTTGATCCATTGTGTAACTTGTTTAACCATAACGTCTTTAAAAGTATCTTGGAAAATTCCAAAATTGATGGACTTAGAAGCAAAATTGTTGTTTGACCCTTGAAGAAAAGTTATAGAGGAGTTCAAATGTGACATTTGGCTCAAAGTAGATCCAAAAATGTTGAGAAATGGGAGAGTTATGGTATTTGGACCAAGTGACATGCTATACTTGATTTTAGGTCAACCAAACATGTACCAACTTGAGATTTATTGCCATTTCTTGCATCCAAAGGCCCAATGATGAACACTTGAATACCGAATAAAGGAAGCTTGATTTTCCTTTGAATGATATTGATAATTGCTTGAGAATTGGATGGAGATGGAATGGAAATAAACACATGAACCATACTTGAATCAACTTTGAAATCATGCACCCACAACTATAAAATACACCTTTGGTAACACTAATACTACTACAATTAGGCTTTCCACCATTATAATATTGCAAACATGATGCGCTTTCATGTTTTTTATTTTTTGAAAGTTATTTAATCACGGTTGAGTTAAACAACCGTGATGATAAAGTAAGTGTTACAAGCTTTGAATCCTAGCAACCACATTTATTCTATTTTTCGTATCACAAAAAGCACGTGTCACTTAAGTTCATAAATAAATAAATAAATTGAAAACTATTTAACCACCATTTTACTATACAACCTTTGTAATAAGATATACATTTCACTGGTTTTCCTGATAAATTTAAAACAAAAAAAAATCATTATTTCCTTCATAACCCTAAGTGAACTAGCGTACCAGAGACGACAATGACAGTCATATCAAAATATTCATCTTCCCAATCTTCATTTATTTGAATCTTAATTCTTGATAATATTTACCATCTTCATTCTTGGTCTATTCCACTTCAGAGTACAGTATGTTTAGTGTAAACTTCACTCTCTACCTTATCTTCCTAATTCTTGATAATCTTCATAATCTTTATTCTTCTTTGATTTTATGGTCTGTTCCGTGCAAAGTTCATATGCTTTATGTTTTGTTGTTGGATTTAGCAGTGAAAAAAATATATTATAACTTTGCTACAATGGATATCCATATGCTTAAGATTTAGATTGTATTATAGTTATGAATATGCTTCAGATTTTCGATATGCTTTAGGTTTAGATTTTGTTGTGCTGTTCACAATATTGTTTTGACATAAATTTCAGAATTTATTATGGATCGTAGATAGATGAAAGCTGATAGATTAGATCTAGTATATGAGAAAGGAGTTCTTGAATTCCTTGAATATGCTGATCAAAATGTTCCCGACAATAATGTTATCTTTTGTTGTTCTTGTGTCAATTGTGGGAATATAAATAAAGGTACAAAGGATGAGATATTCCATCACCTATGTTGTGATGGTATATGTCAAAATTATACAATATGAACGTGGCATGGTGATCGGAAAAATAACAAGTGTACTATTTTGTCAATGTAGTAATAAGATGGGATTTCCCTGAATATCGAACTCGAAGACTGCGTAGGAATATGAGTTTTGATTTAAATTCAATTAAACAAAAAGCCCTTGGGGTTGAGGGATGTTTAAGAAATTATAAAACAATTTCATAAAAATAAAGAAAGTATATGAGTGTTAGAAAATATATGAGTAGATTATGCTAGAGGTGGTGCGTGATATGACTCAGTAACAAATCTGAATTACACTACAACAACTTATTGTAACTAACTAATTATCGATTCTTTAGAATGTTTACTCCTAAGTCCTTAGTGAGAAAACATTTAATCATCTACCCTAATTCCTATGTCCATAGAGAATTATAGATGAAATTAAGCAATCAATTATCAAGAATATTTTGGTTCGTATAAGGTATCCCTAGTCTTAAGTGATATCTACTACAAAATGATCCAAAGCAAAGCATTAACAATGGCGGCCCAACCTAATCGTTAATCGAAAATCAAACCCTATTTGTCCGACAGGGCAAACATTAGTAATAGTTAGAGATTAAATCAGTTATGAAAAAAAGGAATTGTTATTGCAATACTAATATCAGATTCATTATAGATTCAAATCAGGGACACTCCCTAGCATTGAGAGGTTTAGCTACTCTTAATATTCAAAAAAATACAAAGTAAAAACTAGACATTACAAGATAATAGGATTCTTTGATCTTCAATCGCTTCCGCTCATGAAGATCTTCAGTTCCCCAATCACCCTGATCTCTCCAATCTTGATCGTGTAATTCTTCTCCCGTCAAAAATCATGGTTTCCTTCTCAAAAAGCATCTCAAATACTCCTAGGTCTAATACAGTAGTAGGGAAATGCCCAAAATATCCTCATGGGTCACATAAGTTAAAAATCCAATAAAATTATAAGATGAAGCGCTTCAGCTAACACGGGTCGTGTCAACTGACACGGGTGACTGTATTGGCCCCCTAGCTTGACACGGGCGGCCATGTTGGCCCCCTGGTTATCTGCAATAAAACTTCTCTGTTCTAAGGATGCTTACACAGGCCGTGCCAGCTGACACAGGCGGCCGTGTCAGCCCCCTGGATTCTCCATTTCTTGCATCTTTTCTTGGTCAGGCTATCCTCCTAACATGGCTTGTGTCAGCCAACACGGGTGGTCGTGTCAGGCCTTCTGTAGCTTGCCAATTTCACTCCCAAAAATATTGTATTGTCCATTTTTTCGCTCCGGTTCTTTCTGATTGCTTACCTGAACCTAGAAACAACGGAAATACTAAACCAACGCATAAAATGCGATAAAAGGAAATAAAATGCAACTAAACATATGAGACGATTAACTAAAACTATCAGTAAAATAACGCATAAGAACCATTGATCAAACTCCCTCAAACTTAAATCATTGTTTGATCTCAAACAACAAGCTTGCGTAAATATTTTTCAGATCAAACGGTACACATCAAATAAAAGACTTGTAAAGGTAAGGTGTGTCGATACTCATACATGAGTCTTTGTTCCGATCGGCTGAGACTAGTTCTCTTGGTAATCGTTCGTAAACAAAGGTATTACACAAACACATACCACGGTAAAACCACGAACCTAAATCCCCCTTTCGGCCACCTCTCCAACTATGCTTTGGGATTAAGTCTTTTCTTCGATTTTCCATCCCTTTCATTCGGATAATTAGATTAAGGCACTTTTGGTCGCTTTCCCTCACATGTATAAGATTTGATTGAGACTTTTTCGAGGCACCTTTATTCTTTTTTTCTCGTGCATTGGCGTTTATTAGTCCACTTTAGGACGACTATAGAGATTCAACCGCCATTAGGCTAATTAAGGGTGTGTTTGGTTCGGGCTAGATGGAGGGGAGGGGAAATTTTTAATTAGATATGTTTGGTTCAAATCTTAGAAAGGGAGGGGAGCAAAATCCCTCCAAAACACACTTTTTGGTTCCCTCCGAATTGGGGGAATTTGGAGGGGAGGGGAGGGAATATGAGTTTTGATATTTAAAAATTATTATATTTACTAAAATATTCTCAGTTTAATTTCAGTATTTCAAAATTATTCATTTTTTTTCGTGTTACTGCTTTTTCTCGATTGTTTCCATCAACTTATTATAATTGTTCTTCACCTTCAAATTAGTTTATAATTTCTATACTTAAGATTAATCACAATCATTGTCTTTTTTTATTAAAATAATTATGTTTAGTTATATTTGTTTTTTTCTTTTAATTTTGTTATGTATTCTATCATATTTTCTTTTATATCAAATTGTAAACCATTCAATTTATTTATTTTTGTTTATTCATTTTATTAAATATTTTGAACCATTAATATTTAATTATAAGTTATTTTATATATTTGTTTTGTTATATGATTCATCACAGTTTAAACGATGTTATTGGCATATAGTTTAATTTAGGTTGGAAAGTTATAAGTCGAATCAATTGTACTCAGTTTTTTAAAGTTTATGTGACAAATAAATACTTTTTTAATCACTAAATATTAGAAATTTTATTACCAACAAAAATACGCATGAATTTTTCAAATTTTAATATCATATGACTTATATAAGATCATAAGGATAAAAATGTAAATTATTAATAAAACCCCTCCCCTCCCCTTCTGAACCAAACACATTTTTAATTAAAATCCCTCTCTTCCCCTCCCCTCCTCTCTTTTGAACCAAACACTTATCTGATCAAAAAAATCCTTCACCCTCCCTCCCCTCCCCTTCCCTTCATTAAAATCCCTCCCCCTCATTTGAACCAAACAGACCCTAACCGAGTGAGGGTTATCCAACTTAGAAGGACTAGTTGTCTTTACCATCATTATTCATAATTTTTTTTTGTTCCATCATTCATTCTCTCAATCAACTTTATACATGAAATTATTTTTAAACATGTCGGACTATCACTATGAACTAATCGGGGAATACTTCTCAGATCCAAGTACTATGACACAAATCTACACGTTGGACTCGTTTCCTTACTCTGGAGAATCTAGGGTGTTCAAGTTATACCTTAATTTCCAAACTTTCCCAAATTCCCTAGTTTTAACTCCTCTTCCCTCAAACTCTATATACTTTCCTGACTACATCACACATCATAGTATTCACAAGAAAAAATTTTACGCTCCTCATTTGGGGAGAGTTCAAAGCGACTTTTAAACAAAAGCACACAAACACAATTAAAAAGTACTTAAAATGAAAACTCAAAACAGTAAATCATCCTCCAAACTTGAACTAAACATTGACCTCAATATTTTAGAACAAGAAAGGAAGAGACGTAACTCACAGAGATCCTTACTGAGGAGTCGGAGGATAATGCAACACCCATTTGCTACATCCTAGCTTGCACCTGTAAGGTCTCATCTATTACCTGCAAACGAAACAAAATAACAACAAAAAGAAAAGTGCTCAATCATTAAAAACATGAGTTTCCTCCAATACAACACTTTGTTTAACGTCACATGGCTTGACGGTTCACTACCTATTGTTATAGGGGGTATTTCAGCTTCCACACTTTGTTGTTTGACCTTTCTGCAACAAATGACTGGTCAGGTTCAGAGATAAGAGCAACACGTGTATTAAATCACATCCATCATCAATGTTCTTCCTTTTTATCATCTTGACTCCTCAAATGAAGTTTAGAGTCTTGCTATGCGCCCTAGACGACTGAGATGTTGCAACCTGATAGGTTACACCAAAGACTTTTTCAGGACGTGGTTTTGAATTTTTGCTCTTTTCTACTATTTTGATCATTCCCACTGAAGATTGATTATTTTCCTCTTTACCTCGCTTCTTGATGTCCAAAAATTTTAAAGTTATTTCCTCAGCAAAGGATTTAAAGGTTAGAGTACTCGTTTCATTATCAACATTGCACCGACTAGTAAGCAAGAATGGTCGGCCAAGTATGATGGGAGTCTCTTCATCTTCTGGGATATCCATAATCTCAAAATCAACTAGGAAGGTAAAGTTATCAATCGTCACTAGTACATCCTCTGCTAGCCCGTATGACCTCTTAGTCGTGTGGTCGGCAAACTTCAAGTTTTTTCCTGTATCGCTCACTTTTCAAATACCCAGCTTTTTGAAAATAGATAAAGGCATGAGACTCACACTAGCACCTGAATTAGTAAGGACCTTCTTGAAAGTTATATCTTTTATAGTACAAGGGATTTCTACAGGTCCAGGGTCTTTTCGCTTGATGGGGATTCTCCTTCCTTATGATATTTCACTACACTGCTTAGTTGAAATTTTCTGCTCCTCACCCATTGTTCTCTTTTTCCCCATTACCTCTTTCATGGATTTCTTGTACAAAGGAATTTGCTTGAGTGCTTTAAAGAACGACATATTGATCTCTAACTTTTTGAATATTATGTTGAATTTTTCAAAGTCTTTCTCCTTCTGATCCTTCTTTGCAACTCTCGGAGGGTAAGGTAGCTTGGTTTTTGGTTTAACCTCCTCTTTCTTTTTCTCTTCAGTTGGCTTCACAGGTGGTAAGGCTCTTTTCGTTTCTTTCCTGTTTTCTCTCACTTCAAGCTTAACCTCTATAGACTAATAATCATTTTTTTTCTTTTTCCTCCTCTTCTTCCACGACTCTCTGACTTCTTATTGTAACAGCATTAACATTCTCATGATTTTTTGGATTCGGTACTGTCGCGCTCGGGGAGGTTCCTTAAATTTGCATGGAGAGTCGTTGTGCTATTTGTCCCATCTAAACCTCAAGATTTTTTATAGCAGCTGTGGTGTTCCTCTGATTATTTCGTGTCTCTTCTTGGAATTGATTATTTTGAGCTGCCATCTTCTTAATAAATATTTCCTATTTTGCTTTCTGAGGAGCATGTTGCTGCTATTGATATTGAGGTTGGTTCTGATCTTTCCAGGAGAAGTTAAGATGATTCTTCCACCCTTGATTATAAGTCTGAGAATAAGGATTATTCTACTTCAGAAACTTTATCTCTTCAACTTATTTAGCAGTTGCAATGCAATATGCAGTAAAACGGGGTCCACTACAAATCTCATAACTTACAGCTTGGACATATTGAACTTGAGTCACAGTTTGAGTACTTACATTCATTACTTTAAGCCTTCTTTCTACTTCAACTTTGATTTGATCTTCCATTTCCACAACTTGATTAGCCAACTTCAAGTCAATTGTTCCTTCAGGTTTACTCACACTATGGTCATATAATTCCAAATGCTCATTTACAACAATGGCTTCAATGATCTTCTTTATACCAATGGTTGTTGTAAATTTTGATGAGCCATTAGCTTCCGTATATATTAGTTACTTAGTCTTCATCTTGAGACCATTCACAACCATCTGCAGCTGTTCAGTTTGATCCATGTTTTGATTAGGACATGCAACCAATAATTGTTTGAACCTTTTATACGCATCGCACAGTGATTCTCCCTCCTTCTTTTTAAAATTCAAGATATCATATCTTTTACGAATATACACAGAGGCAAGAAAATACTCATTAAGAAAGGCCTTCTCCATCTCTTCCCAAGTAGCAATACTTCCGGCAGGTAACGAGTAAAACCACTCTTCAGTATCTCCAAAGAGAGTGAACGGAAACATTCTTAATTTTTTTGCTTCATCAGTGTGCCCATCAATCTTGAGAGTAGTGCTCATAGTTGAAAATATTTGCAGATGTTTGTTGGAATCTCCATTAACCTTTTCGGTGAAAGGTCTCCTCTCAAGTTGGGTGATGGTGCTCGGATGCAACTGGAAATTTGCCACATTTACCAGTTGGTTTATAATTGTTAACCTACCAGCTGGTGCATTAGCTTCACCGTAATCACCAAGTAGTTTCTCTACTGGTGGATCTCCAGCCATAGTTGCAGTATCTCTATCTGAGTCTGAACCTGAGTCTGAATGCTCTGAATGAACATAGACTCTTTCTTCTTCAGGTGCTGACGCTAAAGGTTTTGCTTATGAGTCTGCCAGTCTTGCTTGTCTACGCCTTGCGTGTAGAGTCCTTTCGATTTCTGCGTCAAAAGAAAAATTAGCTGAGGATCCTCCTCGCATAAAAATGTTAGACACAAATTAGTAGTAATGGAACAAAAAATTATAAAAAAATAAAAAATAAAATTTTGGTTGCAGAGCAACAAAATTTTAATTGAATTAAAATTAAGCTTATATTTTGGCAGTCCCCGGCAACGGCGCCAAAAACTTGATCGGAAAAATAGCAAGTGTATTATTTTGCCAATGTAGTAATAAGAGAGAATTTCCCCGAATATCAAACTCGAGGACTGCGTAGGAATATAAGTTTTGATTTCAATTCAATTACATAAAAAGTCCTTGGGGTTGAGGGTTGTTTTGTGAAATTATAAAACAATTGCATAAAAATAAAGAAAGTATATGAGTGTTTAGAAAATATATGAGTAGATTATACTAGAAATGATGTGTGATATGACTCAATAGCAACTCTGAATTACAATGCAACAACTTATTGTAACTAAATAATTACTGATTCTTTAGAATGTTTACCCCTAAGTCGTTAGTGAGAAAACCTTTAATCATCACCCCTAATTCCTATGTCCATAGAGAGTTACAGATTAAATTAAGCAATCAATTATCAAGAACATTCATGTTCCTATAGGGTGTCCCTAGTCCTATGTGATATCTACTACAGAATAATCCAAAGCAAAGCATTAACAACAACGGTTCAGCCTAATCGTTAATAAAAAATCAAACCATGTTTGTCCGACAGGGCAAGCATTAAGAATAACTAGAGACCAAACCAGTTATGAAAAACAAAAGAATTTTTATTGCAATACTAATATCAGAGTCATTACAGATTCAAATCAGGGACACCCCCTAGCATTAGGGGGGGGGGGTTTAGCTACTCATAATATTCGAAGAAAATACAAAGTAAAAACTAGACATTACAAGATAATAGGTTTCTTCGATCTTCAATTGCTTCCGCTCATGAAAACCTTCAGTTTCCCAATCACCTTGATCTCTCCAATCTTGATCGTGTAATTCTTCTCCCGTCAAAATTCCCGGTTTCCTTGTCAGAAAGCATCTCAAATACTCCTAGGTCTAAAGCAATAGTAGAGAAATGCCTAAAATACCATCATGGGTCACATAAGTCAAAAATCCAAGAAAATTAGAAGATGAAGCGCTTCAGCCAACACGGGCCGTGTCAGCTGACACGGGCGGCCATATTGGCCCCCTGGCTATCTGTAATAAAACTTCTCTGTTCTAGGAATGCTGACACGGGTCGTGTCAGCTAACACAGGCGGTTGTGTCAGCCCCCTGGATTCTCCCTTTCTTGCATCTTTTCTTGGTCAGGCATATCCTCCTGACACGACCCGTGTCAGGCAACACAAGTGGTCGTGTCAGGCAACATGGGTGGCCATGTTAGATCTTCTGTAGCTTGCCAATTTCACTCCCGGAAATACTGTATTGTCCATATTTTCGCTCGGATTCATCCTGATTGCTTACCTGAACCTAAACACAATGGAAATACCAAACCAACGCATAAAATGCGATAAAAGGAAATAAAATGCAACTAGATATATAATATGATTAACTAAAACTATCGGTAAAATAACGCATAAAAACCACTGATCACATGGTGAGGTGGAAAAAACGAAACTGTGCGTCTCAAAGTAACGAAGTTGATGAAGATGAATATATGGATGACCGTCTAGAAGATATGTTTCGTGATATTGGAGAATCTTCTTTTAAAAAATCTCATAATTATGATACTTTATGTAGTGATAAGAACACCCCTTTATATAAGGGGTGTACAACTTTTACACAATTGTCTACAGTTTTAAAATTGTTTAATCTGAAAGCGAAAAATAGGTGGTCGAATAAAAGTTTCATGGAATTGCTTTATTTCTAAAACAAAGGCTACCTGAAGATAACAGTTTGCCTGATTGTTGTTATGATGCCAAGAAGATATTGTGTCCAATGGGTTTGGAGTATATCAAAATACATGCATGCTCTAGTGACTGCATATTATACATGAAAAAGTATGAAAATTTGGATCAATGTCTGAAATGTGGGGTGTCGCGTTACAAGCTGAAGGACAACAATGTTGATGACAATGACCTTGACAATGTTAGTAGGAAGAGGCCTCCTGCTAAAGTGTTATAGTACTTGCCAGTAATGTCAAGATTCAAGAGACTTTTAGCTAATGTGAATGATGCAAAGTATATTAGATGGAATGTAGGTGAAATAAAATATGATGGAAACATACGCCATGTAGCTGATTCTTTGTAATAGAAGAAAATTGGTTCGTTGTTTCCGGATTTTGGCACTGATCCAAGAAACCTTAGGCTTGGGCTTGCCACCAATGGAATGAACCCCTTTGATAACTAAGTACTAACCATTCTTCGTGGTTTGTTCTTCTCACGATTTAGAACCTATCTCCTTGGTTGTGCATGAAGGATAAGTATATGTTGTTAAGTATGATGGTTTCTGGACCACGACAACCTGAAAATGACATAGACGTTTATCCAAGTCCATTAATTGAAGATTTAATACTTTTTTGGGAGGAAGGTGTTGAAGGTGATAATGCATATTCTGGTGAAAAGTTTAAGATGCGTGCAATGTTATTTTGCACAATCAACGACTTTCCTACATATAGTAATTTGGTTGGATATAGTGTCAAAGGACACAAATCATGTCCTATTTATGAATTGGCTACATGTTATCACAAACTTGAGTTTGGAAAAAAGACCATTTACCTTGGGAATTAGAAATTTCTAAAACCTTATCATTCTTATCATAGATTGTGAAAGGCTTTTAATGGAGAGCAGAAGTTTGATATTGCTCATAAACCTTTAATCGGGGATGAAGTTTGTCGCAACTGTGAAAAAGGTCCGGTGGAAACAAACAGAAGAGTCGCCACCAAACGTTATTTATCCCAAAGAGAGGAAAAGGAAACGATCGAAAAAAACCTAAAGAACGGGAAAAGACAAGGTCATCGCAACCAAATCTTGGGTTCGGGAGTCGGTTACGCAAGGGGAAGGTATGAGCACCCCTCACGTCCGTTGTACTCAACGGGATCCACGCTTGTTGTCTAATCAAAGGGTGATTTATCTAAAAGCTACTGCTAAACGAGAACGGGACGGGGAAAGGAAAAAAAAGAGACTCGATAGGACATCGACGCCCTATGCCTACGTATTCCCTCGTGCAATAGGAAAGTTAGAGTCAATGTAGTTCGAAAAACTATGGGTGATGGAGGAAAGGTTGCTCGCCAAGACATCACCGTCTTGTGCCTACGTATCCTCATCTGGTATGAGAAATCAAAGCAAACGTAGTTCGGGTAAACTAGACCACTGGTTGGTTAAGTGTTTTTATGAGCGACGTTAAGCTCCCATTCCAGCAGTTAGGGTCGATGGCTGTTTGCAGTAGAACGGAAAAACAACGTACTCTTTTCTGAAAATGGTTTTGAAGAAAATTCCCGAAGGATAAAAAGGGTTGGATTTGGTTTAAGAGTTTTAATGAAGTGAATTGAATTTGTTTGTGATTTATGTTGCACTAAAGACTATGACATAGGAGCGAATGCGTTGCATATCGCCCAAAGGGCATACACTAAACACTCTAGACAAGTGAGGAGAAACCCCCCACTTATCATTTTCCATGTACTTAAGGCTCATGGTGTACAACGTTCAGAATTCTTTATTAAGTGTCTTAAGATTGTTCGAGATGAGAAGAGAAGACACAAAAGAAAACACTAATGGGAAACTGAAAACCCTAATGTTATCATACAAAATGGTCCTAAAGTTAGGATAAAAGGGGAGTCTACCTAATGTTATCATACAAAGGATTGAAATCCTAATTTCTCTCCTACTCTCATCCTAAATAGAGGGACTAGGAATCCTAAGGGATCATGTGAGCAAACACAAGTAAACACCATACTCATCAATCACAAATGAAAACAAACTCAAGACTCTAAACAAGTCCCAAGACAAAAAAAAGAGAAGAAAGGAGAATGAGATGAAGGAGAAGAAGCAACACCAAGTAAGAATTGTTCTCAATCACACAAAGCACACATCAACATCATGTCAAAATGAAACAATAATGCATGCATATCAAACCATACTCAAAGATTGCAAGTCAAAATGAATTGGCAAGACAAAGTACCAAAACATACACAAATGACTTAAAGTCCAACAAGAAGTATTATCAATCATCAAGCAAAGGGAAATGAAGTCAAATGAGATGAGAAATAAGGTAGGGCAGTAGCATACATGAAATTTTCAATTCAAATCAAGCTCAAAAGATCAAGAATGAAATACCATGCATCATGTTCAAAGAATACATCAACAACTAGGTAAGCATCATTTAATCATCAACTTCAAAAGGAACAAATAGTCATGAGAAGTAAAAGGAGACAAATGATCATGAAATGTATAATAAGACATATAGGTCAGAATCTCACACAAGTCAATTAAGTAACATAAGAGTCATGAAGATCAAAGGATCACACAAGAGAACAAACTCAAGAGACTAGGTCAAAAACAAATAAGTGTCATGCTCAACCCACCATCAACTTAAGAATTCAACCATAAATTGAAAAATAATCAAATGAAAGTGAAACCAAAGCTTAAACCAATTTAAGACGGCATGTTATCACATCAATAAATCCTCTCAAGCTTCACTCAAGCACAAGTAGGCAAAATGGATTCAAACTAGGTCAAACCTCATGCACATACAACCCAAAACCAAGTCACAAGTAGGCATCAATCAAAAATAGAGAAATGACCTAATAAAATTTAACAAGAGTCTCTATCTCATGTTATATCCATCAAGATAAAGTATGCAAAAGATTCCAACAAGAATTTCATAAATGCATCATCAAATCAACTCATCAAGGCAAGCATAGCATAACAATCGAGTATGCATCGATAACAATTAAAAATCAATTAGGAAGCAACCAAAATTTCCACACCAAAGCACCAAACCAATATCCAAACATTCATCAATGACATGTCAAAACAAGGCCAAGATATTGGGCCAAATATGCAAGCATAAGGCATCAAGAACACAAACCCTAGCCAAGGACAAATATGTAAAACCACTTCACAAAATAAATATAAATAAAATAGGAAAATTAATATAACAATAAAATAAAATTTATGAAAATTAGGCCAAGATGTCAAACAATAAGAAAATTATTTTTTCCAATTTTAAAAAAGGTTTTAAGTATTAAAAACAAAATCAAAGTTAAAATGCAAAGAAAATAAAAGAAATAAAAAGAAAAAGGGAAAGGGGGTGTATGAGCAAATTAGTTCAACACATGAGTGCAGTTCAACGCGCCATATGGGCAAAACAGAGGGAGTGAAAATAGCAAATGAAAACAAGCCCAATCCAAGAATGAACACAATCAGCATGCCACGCTGGCCTCATTAATTGAGGTGGCGCTGACACATCAAAATAAAAGGATCACAATATGCCAACTCAAATCATTTGAATTTAAAAAAAATGTGCGTATGCCACATAAGCCCTCCTCCAACCTTCAGACGCCGGAGCCCTAGCTCCGGTCGTCTTCTCTGACCAACCCTTCGCCGGAGCAACCACAAACTACCCAAAAACATGAAACAAGACCACCCCTCCACTTATAATTTCATGCTAATTCCAAATATGACAATATTCTTCTCAAATAATTAAGTTATCATGGTGAATCAAAAGAGGAAAGTTTTGAACGCATAAAATGAAAATCAACCAAACAAGACAACAATCCACGCAAACATTGCCTACCATGAGTAGGACATCAGATGTACCCAGAATGAACCTATCATGCATCTAAAATGAGAGGAAATAAGCCATGAAGATTACCTAACGGAGGAAGTTCGTTGCTTCTTCTCAGCAAGAAATAGTTCCAGAAAATGATTTGGAAAACTTCAAAATCCCTTGAAGAGTACAGATCAAAGCTTGTTTTGCTCAGAAAGCTGCTGAAAAGCTTCAACCAGATCCAAACTTATGGTGAGAAAATCTGAATTTGCAGTGCTTTCAATGGTGATTACAGAAAATGTTCTTTGCATATAGAAGCAATACAGGGCTTAGTAGATGATGATAATGAAGAGAAAATGAAGAATCAGGCCTTGCAAAACATGATTCAAAGAGAGAGAAAATTGAGGGAGAAAAGGTTCTTAGGGTTCTAATTTTCAGGAAATGAGGTGGTTGATGCCTCTATTAGGGTTTGTGGCTTATATACTGAGGTTAGATGTGGTTAAGAAGCTTTAGCTATGGTGAAAACAGATGGTTAGTGGTTTTGAAAATTTTTGAAAAGAAAGAGAGTGGCTCAGGTTGGCATGACTCATAGTGTGTTGTCATTGTCCTTTTGAGTGGTGAATGGAAATCAGAAAGAGAGTGGAATGAAAGGAGCATTCTTGCTAGGTAAGTTTTCAATTGGTTTATTTATTTGGAAAAATAGTTCAAAATTAGTGTATGAGGTACAAAGCATGGTTTTATCACTTATGGTAATGTTTGGAGTAGTATTTTAGAGTGGTTTAGGCAAGAAATGAGGAAGCGTGCGTGTGACTTTGTGTGTTGCAAGAATGGATCAACAACATGCTAGCAGAAATGTCTTTGAAACCTCTTTGATCATCCCACATTACATGAGCAAATCTTGATGAAAATTGCTCCATTTGAGATACTCTTGTGACCAATGAAAAGTAGGAAGAATGATGAACATTTCTCATGTTGATGGCAACTCAAAACAAGCCTTGTATGATCATTAAAAAATGGTTTGAAAGTTGTGTCTCAAAATCTGTCCAAAGTGACTTAGAAAAATTCTAAGTTATGGACTTTTCACATCATTGAAACCTTAACTTTGAAGCCATGTAACTTGAAGAGTTTTGATCCAATGAAAGAGTTCTTATAATGGATAGAAAGCTTGAAGAATAATCTTTAACTTTCATGTTATGGGAAAGTTCATTTGAGATGAGGAACATATTGGAAAAATCCTTGGAAACTTGGTTGAAAAATCTGTCTAACAACTTGCCAAACTTGACATCTTTGGAACCTTGATTTGGGAGCATCATAACTTGAGTTTACACACATCCAAAGGACGTGATCTAGTATTCAAAAGAAAGTTTGGAAGATGTTCTAATTTCATGTTGTAGGAAAATTCAAATGAAGCTTGTATCACCATGAAAAGTGGGCTTAAAAGTAGGCATTTGAAACTGAGTTTCTATACTTAGAAAAACTTCTAAATTTAGAAATGTCATAATCCCCTTTTTTCAAACTTTGACTCATCATATCTCCTAAACCAGGAATCTATTGGACATGCTTTCAAATTTGATAGTTATTTTGCCTTCATTGGATAAAAAATGAGAAAGTTATGGAAGTTGCAAAATGGCTAGAATTAGGGTTTTCCACATTTAGAAAAATTTCTATCAAAACCCTAATTCAACCAATCTCTTGATTTTATGTTTCCTCTTGATTTTTCTTGTTCCAAACACATGAAATCACTTGAAAACAACTATCATGTGCTCAGTTGACCTTGAGATCCAAGATTTAGACCCCTTTGAACCACAATTGACTTTTGTTGACCAGATGAAATCCTAAGACTAATCCCACTGACTGAGGCTCTTGTGATGGCACATAATTCATTTAGGGAACCCCCAAGGTGTGTACTGAGCTTTAAAATCATGTCTTGCTCAAAGAAATAACCACAAACCTTCTTTGAAACAAAACCCTAGCCAGTTATCCATGAAATAGGAGGAGAATCAATGCTTGTGTTCTTGATCCAAGTGGTTGATTAACATGCCTTGATGATTATGGAGACCTTATAACTTGAGATTTCCATAAAGTTTATCTTGATCCCTTGATTGTTTGATAAGATACCTTGATCCCCTGTCTAAGATCAATGCTATGTAAAAATGTTAATGCAAGATGGTATGAAACATAAGGCAAGATATAAGAAAAAAGATGGGCAAATTTTGGGGTACTACAAAGTTTATCAACGAAAAAAACAAATTAATGTTATCTTTGGAAAGGGAGAAAAACAAAAAGGGCCACTTGACAAAAATATATGGAAAAAGAGGTTTGTGTTCTTTGATCTTCCATATTGGTCAAGTCTCGATGTAAGCCATTGTCTTGATGTGATGCATGTGGAGAAAAATGTGTGTGATAGTTTGATTGGAACACTTTTAAGAATTCTAGGAAAGACTAAATATAGTAATCAATCGTGTCTCGATATGGAGGTGATGGGTATACGAAAACAATTGGCTCCAATAGAAAAAGGGAAAAGAATGTATATACCTCTGGCTTGTTACACTCTATGTAAAAAGGAAAAGAAAAGTTTTTTCGAGTGTTTGCATGGTATCAAAGTTTCCCAAGGTTACTCATCCAACATCAAGAAATATGTACCAATGAAAGATCTCAAGTTAATTGGTTTGAAATCTCATGATTGTCATGTCTAGATGCAACAACTTCTAACAGTGGCTATCAGTAACTATAACCAGGTTGTGTTTGTTCTTCAATGCCATATGTAGTAAAGTTCTTGATTCAAAAAATTAGATGAATTGGAAGACGAACCTGCCATAATCTTATATCAATAAGAGATGTATTTTCCTCCATCATTTTTTGACATTATGGTTCACTTGCTTGTTCATCTAGTCAGAGAAATCATAATTTGTGGTCTAGTTTATTTAAGGTGGATGTATCCAATAGAAAAATACATGAATATCTTTAAAGAATATACGAAGAATCACCATCAACCAGAAGCTTCAATTGTTGAAAGGTACATCACAGAAGAAGCTGTTGAGTTTTGTACAAACTATTTGTCGGAAGTAGAGTCTATAGGAATTCCAAAGTCTCATCATGCTGACACCGAAGGTAGATGTATTTAAGGTTTAAATGTTAAGTCAATGGCTCGGGTTGTAGTCATTCAGGCACGTTTCTATATATTGAATAATCTTGAAGAAGTTCAACCTTATGTGGCTACTCATGAAATGCTTTTGAAGAAAATATATCCACAAATGAGTGACAAGTTGTTGTTGATCGAGCATAACAAGAAATTCCTAGATTGGTTTAATAAAAGGATACCAAAAGATTATAGTGCATCCAATACAATTAAATGGTTGTCGTTCATGCCAAAATTTAATATGATAACTTGGATTTCATATGACATTGGTCATTATACCTTTTATACAAAATCAAAAGATAATCGTAGTACAATGCAAAATGGTGGAGTTATGGTTGAGGCCAAATCCATATACTTCTCTAGTTTGAAAGATAAGAATCTAATATTGACATCTAGTGCGTCCTATGGTGTCATTGAAAAGATTTGGGAGATTGACTATGTTATCTTTAAAGTGTCTTTATTTAAATGCAAGTGGGCTCCCAATAATACTAATGATGTACAAACTGATGACTTAGGATTCACCCAGGTTGACCTTGGCTAGGAAAATTATATGACTGAACCACTCATCATGGTTTCACAAGCAAAACAAGTTTTCTATGTGACCGACCCTTCTGACACATCGGGGAACTGGTCAATCGTTCTCCAAGGAAAAGACATTCCTAGTGATGAAAGTTTTAATATTCCTTCTACTCCTTCTTAGACAACAAAATTGCCTACCACATATGATGAAGTCGATATAGATAACGTGCATGCTATTCGTATCGATCATAATGAAGGCATATGATAAAATTAACAAGTATGTTATTATTTATTCATAATTTAATGTAAGTTATTATTTCTAACTATATTTATTACTAACAATTATGATCATTTTATATTATAGGTTTTTAAAGTCACGACACCAAGAGACAAAGAAACCAAAACACTATATAATATACAATTATGTGATGTTATATAACGTTTGTAGGTTGTTTTGTGCCATTTTTCTTTTGATGTAATATATATATATATATATATATATATATATATATATATATATATATATATATATATATATATATATATATATATATATATATATATATATATATATATATATATATATATATATATATATATATATATATATATATATATATATATATATATATATATATATATATATATATATATATATATATATATATATACATACATACAATGTTTGGTTCTTAATCCAATGTATGGATTTGATGTAGTACAATACAATTATTTGTTATGGTACTATTGTTGTTTCTGTTCTGATACGGTTCACAAAAATACAGGTTAAAAAAATGGAAATTTTTTAAAAAGCAGAAAAATATATTTTTAAAAAGCAGATAATTTAACGACAGTTGTTAAATATGACCGTGGTTATATAGTGAATGTTGTCAAGAATAAAATATACACCAAAAATGTGCTGTTGAGAATCAAACTTGGGAACTTTAATATACTACAACGGTTAATTAAAGCAATTGTGGTAATATGTCGCACGCTTTCAAGTTTTCTACAACGGTCATACGACTGTGATTGTAAGTAACGCATATACAACCACACACTACGTAACAACGGCCAGTCTTACGTGATAATATATATTTTCCAATTGTTGTTGTATATGTTTTCTGTAGTAATGACCAAACTTAAACTTCTCTTGATCAAATGTTCTTGAATGAAGTTTGACATGAATGTGACCTAAGATTATAGGTCATGCCTTGAAGTAAAAGCCCTTGTGGATCACTTATTGCCCAAAAATTTAACTTTGAGAATCAAAATCCTAATTTAGAAACCAAGCTTGATTCTTTGATTGGAAGTCCCTAGCTTGTACATTAAGAAAATAAAACAACAAATTATTTTTTATTTTGTATAAGGTTAGCAAAGTTAGAATGTAAGCAAGAAATAGAGGTAAAAAGAAACACAAAGGGTGCTTAGTGATCTCCCACAAAGGCAAACCCAAAGTGGTGAAGGTTAGGAGGCTACCATGATTGTGATCTTGATGAGATGCAAATGATATGATAGGTGGAATCTTAGGGGTAAAAAATAGGGTATGACATTATGCATGTCATTGTTTTGCATATTTGTTTCCTTTGACATATCTAGTAGCTTGCTTTATTTGTGATATGCCCTTCTACTTTTATGTATATCATTTTTTTTTAATTTTAGATTTGCTTATTTGGATTATTTGATCTATTTTTGTTGCTTATTTGAGTGTAAACTTCATACTATTTATCTCTTTTTTTTATCTTGTCATACAAGGAGAAGTTATAATGAGTTTAGTATATATTAATTTATGCCACTTTATGCAATTATTGTATGGTGCAATGTTTCATAAGGGAGCATAAGCACAAGGAAATACTTGATCACACTTTACTTAATGGTTACGTTAACTCAATTACAATTCAATTTTTGCAAGTTTCCAAGCATTAAAAAAGAGGAGACTGAAGTTTCTTTTTTCTCTTAGGGTTTGCTGCTAGGACTTTACTGCTTGTCATATTGGTTATCATTTACTTTACCCTTTTAGTAATTGAGTTTCCTCTCATTTAGATCATTGTGAATATCTTAGAATTGAGTGTTTTTCACTAAATTATATTTTTCATGCATAAATCTAAACCTTGTGTCTAAAGTCGACGCAAAATGGTTCAAGTAAATAAGTCAAAAACTTGGATGAAGAAACTCATGGATGCAAAATTCAAATAAGACTGATTATCGATTCAATCATGAACACTTAACTTTTTTCGAAATTTCTATTTTGAAAGTGTGATTCGAATCAAAGTTATGTGTCATTTGAATCATGACATGAATGTGAAAATCATGGTTTGCTTCTGAAAGTGTGATTCGAATTAGAAGATCACCTAGCCTAAATTAGGTGATAGATTTATTTAAATCACATGAAAGGCCGGTTTGAATCATGAATAGGTTTCAAAATTTGGAATTTCTCTCCGGTTGTGTGATTCAAATCATGGATTTATTTGACTCTAATCAAAGATGTAAAATTTGGGTTTTATGTTCTTGATTCAAACCATTATCTCATTTGACTTGAATCATAATCTTTTATCTTGATTCAAATCATAAGAGTCATTTTGCTCATTTTTAGTTCATTAACTCTAGCATATATATAATAAAAATTTCTCTCTCAAACTCACAACATTGAAACAAGTTTTTAGAGAATACAATTTTCACAAATTTTGAAAAACCATGTTGTGATTTTTTTTAATCACAAAGAATCTCTGTTTCTCAAATCAAACTTGAAGAGAGACTTTTTATTGTTTTGATTTCATGAATTCTTAAGCATTGTTGTGTGAGATTGCATATGAAATCATTCATCTTTAACCTCTAGCAAATCACCATTCTTGTGTGTATGCTTCTCAACCCTAAGAAAATATGAGATCTACTAAGAGGAAGGTTATTAAATGCTAATGATTTATGAAGTTTAAGTTTTAAATAGAAGAATTAAGTTGTGCCTGTTTTGTCGGAATTGATAATCCAACAAAAGGAATAAAAATGATTTTGTTCTCCGAGAAAAAATTTCGTAAGGCCAAGTGAAGGTTGATGCAGATTATGTTGGAGTTAAGGGTTCTATCAATGATGTTAAAGGCTCAGACATGGTACTTATCTCATAGTTGAGTGAAGATTGTTGTAGAGAGAGGCTTAAAGTAGAACTTTGCATATGGGAAGGTGAACATATTCTAGATCAAGTGAAGATCTTGTGAAATTCAACCTCGTGAGTTGTATATGTGAGAAGAAGAATATTTAGATTGAAGTTGCTTATATGTTGATTTAAGTTTTAGCATTATCTAAGATTATTTGATTACACATTGTAAATTTGTCATATAATGGAATACATACGAATTTTCAATAGTTCCCATTGGAGAATGGATTTGGCGCAAGTGAGGAGGAACATGCTAAACCAATATAAATAGTGGTGCACTTTTCTATATCCTTTTATTTAAATTCATGTATAGATTTGCAAGATCTTAGGGTTTATCTACTTTTTAATGTTGTATGAGGCTAAGTTTATCGCTTATAGTAATTTTGTGTAATAAGTGTAGGTTTGTGATATATAAAGTCAGTTAAACAGTCTTTCTGTTGATTATAATTGTAAATTTTGTAATTTATATTTTATTGGAATTAAACCCAAGACTTTGAATAATTTAGACTCAATCTTGATGAACAAGATTCAATCACGCCTATTAAATTCACTCTCATTCTTTACTCTTCACTTGAGTGAATCAACCAATCTTGGTTGCAAGATTGTATCGCTGCATAATGGTGATGAAAAGAAGAATAAGACATTGAATTGGGAAGAAGAATAAGTTTAAGGTTTTCACAAAAAAAGGAAGAAGAGGAATTTCTGCAGAGTAACTCTCTGCTCTCAAAACTGCAATTTTATTCAAGTGAATAACGCTTTACAATAATAGAGTTACTCCCTATTTATAGTATAACATCCATATATAAATACATATGTCTAAAAAATACATATTATACATGTTTGCAAGTTTGGTTCTGAAATACAAATAAGTTCCTAGTAGCACATTATATACATTACATGCCAAAATATAAAATCTAAAAACAAAGGCATATATACACAAGATGCTCCAAAGACTAAGAACTAGATCATATCAAATGATCTCAAAATAGAGTCTTCACAGGGGAAACAATGATATCCCAAAAATATTCTAGACGATTAAGGATATCAAACTGCTTTATCCTTACCCTTTGCGGAACTGGAACCACCTGAAATATAATCAACAACATGGGGTGAGATAATAATCCCAGTGGGTTCCCTATCTTATGGATTCTCTCGGCTTTACAAGGTTCTAACCAATCCTAACTTAAGTAAAAAAGGGAAAGGATAAGACTTGAGCTCACAAACCACACATTATATGGAAACATGTTGCTTGAGTCTAACAACTCAAACTATCACTAATCGAAAAATGTACTAAGGCCTCCCCTTTTCTCGTCCCCTCATACGTCTAGGACTTTTGACACGAGTCATGGATCCTTGTATCTACTTTGACATACAAAATGGATTTGAATTCAAGGTGTTTTCCACATGAATCATCGCTTCCCATGGGACCACCCCCATCTTAAGCATTTTACCTGTAGGCATCATTCGTACTACACACGAGAATCAAACCTGTCAAAGTAATAGTGCGTACATTCCAGAGGAGCACTCTATATAAGCCTCAACTCTTGGAACGACACATCTTAAGGGATTTTTCTTGACTACGTGATCACAAATGCAAACATGATTGTATTTGACAATCACAAGGCGAACATATTCACGTTATTCTCAAAGTAACACAAAACCAAAACATGTTCCATATAATGTCTCACCTCTCCACTAGAAAACTACTTGTCAAGGATGCACACCTAGGCATCAAATGCACAAGCATCATTATCTAATTCATCTATCATATCCTAGTTACATTGATAGTTCATTCCATTCAAATTCATTAAGGGTTTTTCCTCACCTTTCCTTTACAATTTACAATATATTATCATCATTCATAACCAAACAAACGTCCATGGTAAGCATGCATAACACTCATAATAATCATGTAAAATATTTCATAGTAACAATAAACATGCACATGAAGCAACCAAGAAAATCAATAAAACAAAATGGGAAGAACCTTTCACGCTCGTTGTCCGAAGGCCAAGCGAAGTCCCTTCGCCTTGAGTTCACTATGCAAACTCTGGGCGAGACAGGAAAATCAGAGGCAGTGGCAAAAGGGCTTAGTGATCATTGTGCGAGCATGACAGACTGTCATGTCCACTTTCAGACTGTCACATGTGAGCATGACAGACTGTCACATGTGAGCATGACAGACTGTCACATGTGACATGATAGACTGTCATGTTCACTTTCATCTCATTGTATGAGCCCTGTAAATTCCCAAATCTCTGCATAATATGTACAATTCCAAAGGGGTTTTCAAACCCCACTCACCCAACCTTATTCTAATCATTGATATCAATATTTCATGTACAAAACAACATTGAAGCAACAATTCAACACCAGCATCATAAACACAAAAAGAAACATGATATTTTCATGGAAATGAAGAAATCTTACCAAATCCAAATTCATACATTCTATCTAGAAATTTCTAACCTAAGTGTCTAACTAGAACCCACCTCTAGATAATGACGAAGAAGTTTTTGATGATCAAGATGAGATGATTTGATTATGAATGGTTAAGTTTCCTCTTCTTCTAGGGTTTCTTCTTCTTTCTCTCTATTCTTCTTTTCTCTTACTATCTTTTCTTTCCTTTCTTTTTTCTTCTTTAATACTTCTCCCACAAAATTGGAACAAAGGCACAAAGTAGTAACATGAGAAGTTAGTAAAATTAACTTGGTTTAATGTCCAAAATTAAGGGTATCTAAAATGTCTCTAATGTACCACTTAATAAAACCTCAGAGTTATATTATATTAATTAAATCAAATTTGACGTCATCGGTTGCTCTAATTATCTCAATAGATAACTCTTAGAGTACACCGGAACCCAATTGATCTCAACTAATATTATATGTAGTATTTTAACAAATACGGGATATTACATCTAGATTTAGCTTTCTTGCTCCCTAAGCGAAATCCAAAAACAAAATCCCAAAATACCTAATTCTGTCAACATTACAAAATTAGGTTTAAGACAAAATCCATGTCGAGACTAACTCTTTGACACTTCAATAACTAGGTGTTTCTACACATGCACTAGACTATTCAAAACCTTCCTCATCCCCATCGAGCAACTTGCTTCGACACAATGAATTACAACTCAACACATCACCTAATTCATTGTGTCTAAGCTATCTACATTCATCACAAACCTTAACTTCTTTAACACTTGACCTGCACACCCTTCATCATGACATTTGCATTCTGATTCTCAGTTCTGCAGTATTCCAAGTTCAGCTTCACTTCTGCCACCTTCTCTCTAAGATAATGGAACCTCATTTCGATGTGCTTGCTTCGTCCATGTTCTATCGAATTCTTTGCTAGATTGAAAGCAGACATGTTGTCCATCTTCATGGAAATTTCTCCATGATTCTTCCCTGTAATCTTTTCGACCAAATTCACCATCCATGTTGCTTGACATGCACATGGAAAAGCAGCTATGTACTCTGGTTCACCTGATGATAAGTCAACTATTGGTTCCTTTCTAGAACTTCAAGCAACTGGTGCACTACCTAGCATAAACACATATCCATATGTGGATTTTTTATCCTCAGCATCACTACACCAACATGAGTCTGTGTATCCCACTAACTTGCATTATTTTCCTTCATCAGCTGCAAGAAACAAAATTTTGTAGTCGAGAGTTCCTTTTAGATACCTCAGTATCCTTTTTGTTGCTGTTAGGTATGATGTCTGCATGAATCTACTTACCATACCCACATTGTATGCAAGATGAAGCCTTGTGTGACAAAGGTACCAAATGGGTCCAATGATTCTTCTGAAGGTGAGAAAAACACTTAGAAGGGAGGGGGGTTGAATAAGAGTTTTAAATAATATGGCAATAAAAACAACTCAAGATTTTTATCCTGGTTCGTTGAACTCAACTACTCCAGTCCACCTTATCAAATATGATTTGCCTTTCTCCACAAGGACTTAATCCACTATTAATCAACTAATTACAATAGCAAGCACTAAGAACAACTGTCTTGGTCTTCTCAAGAACTACTGACCACACCTTGGTCTTCTCAAGGAACTTCTTACAAATTAATGTAAATTAAACAAGTGTTTAAATGCTTCTAATAAGCTGTATCACAACTGTGATATTTACACTTAAGATTAAGTACAAATAAAACTATACAGTTTTAGAAAGAACAAATGTATAATAGCTTCGAGAGATTTTCACTTTGATGCTTTAAGCGTGTGTATCAAATATTTCTTTCTGATTGAGCAACTTCTAAATGTTGTAGAAGTTCTCCTTTTATAGCTTTTTCCAAGTGCTTTGAATAATGTGCAGCTCAGTATTATATTGAAATATAAGACTTTTTATCACCAAAAGGTATGGGCAGAGACATGCTTCTTGCAGGAAAAGTATGGTCGTAGAAGCTTTGGGATTAGCACCACGTCTCTTCTTTGGACAAAATAGCCGTTGGTTACTTTGGAAGTAGCACCACGTCCAATCAAGTTTACGGCTTCTTCAACAAGCTTCCTTCATGATGAAGTCTTCATAATCTGCACTTCAGAACTTGTGACAAGCTTAAAAGGAATGAAATACTTGACATGATCAGAGCTAAATGTTTGAGATGATCAGAGCTTTGATAGATTATCAGAACTTGATATAACAGAGTCTCAATCTTGATCAGAGTCTTCATCAGAGTATGCAGCAGTATGTGCTTGAGCGTGAATATTATTGATAAGAGTATGATTATCAAAGCCTCTGTTCTTGCAGTGAAATGAACTTCAGAGTCTGATTTGATCAAAGCTTTCAACTCTTTATACAATTCTTTCAGAAACGCTTCAAATCATTCTGTAGCTTCTGCTTCAGATTCTTCTGGCAGCGCTTTAGAGTCTTCTGATTGTCTAGCATCTGATGCTTCAGAGCCTTGCGTAATTTCTTGTACTTATGTATTTTGGTTCTTTAAGAGTATTCAATTTAATACCTAAAACAATAGTACTTGAACAAATTTAGAGTATATATTTTCTTAATACAAAATTCCATAAGAGTTATCATCAAAACATAGAGATATAGGAAACACCAATCTGTGTTCTAACATCTTCTTTACTGCTTTGGATCGACATCATCTTCATTTGTGTCTTTCGACAGTTGCAATTGGGCTCAGGTGGAGTCGAAGTTGGGTTCCAATCTTGCATCTCAAATCTCTTGAGTATTTCTCCTGCATATCTTCTTTGGTGCATCATCAAACCTCTACAACTCTTGTAAAGTTTGATGTCCAGGAAATATGAGAGATTTCCCAAGTCTAACACTTCAAGCTCCTCACTTAGGTCATTTTGAAATCTTCAAGCCCTTCTTGCAACTTCATGTTATAAATAGGTCATCAACATAAAGACATAGTATAAACAATTCACTATTGCTTATTCTTACATATACTCCATGTTCATCTGTGCACTTCACAAATTCCTTCTCCCATAGAAAGTTATCTATCTTTTTATTTCAATCTCTTGGAGCTTGCTTATGTCCATACAGGGCTTTGTTCAATAAAGAGAATAAAATATATAACTCCCCCTGAGATTAAGAATCTCCCCCTGAAATGAATACTCTAATAGAAGAGAGCATTTCCCTTTTTGCTTGAGTATATTTCAGAACCTGGTAGGAATCCTTGTTAAAATAAAGAATTAGAGCTTGGATGCTTTCCAGAATCAGATCCTGATGAAATCTTTCAAATAAAGAGTCTGGTTTATCTTCCAGAATCAGAGTCAAACTTGCTTCAAGGATCAGAGCCTGGTTGGGTAATTCTCAGGGTAACTTCAAAAAAATTTTGTCAGATGAAACAATAAAATCTGAAAGTCTTAAAAATTCAATGTTAGTTAATACTATGTCTGAATTTCATTTTAGTATTGCTTATGGATTGAACAATCTGATTCTTTTTCTCCCCCTTTTTGTCATAATCAAAAAAGAGTTTAAAAGACAGAAAAGATAACAGAAGCATAAAACACATAAATGAAAAACAAAACAACCAGATTCATTCAAAAAAAGATGTTCAGACAACAGATGATAGAAAACAAACAACAGAAAACAAGTGCAAACATAAGTGCAAAAACATGGAAAAGAAAACTAGGGCTGGCGAGATGCAATCAGGGTCAGAAGATCAGTAATCTTTGCAGTAGACTCTTCTTTCTTAGCCATCCAAGTTTTGATCTCCTCAGTAGTTTGTTCTTGTTTTACCATCCATGATCTGATTTCCTTAACTTCTTGGACAACATCTGAAGTCTCAGTCTTCATCTCAGATGCAGAGGGTGCAGAAGCAGATGCAGTTGCCTTAGGATGATCAATCTCCATGTCAGATGCAGGAGTATCTTCTATCATTGGAGCAATATCTTCAGATGAAGAGTTTTCAGCAGGAGCATCTTCCAGAAGTAGCACTGGTGGTCTGGGAATGCTTAGTAGAGTCTGTCTGATCATTTCAGCAAACTTTGCCTTTGTATCATCAGCGCAAACTGCTCTGAGATTAGAGGCAGCAGTGTTGAACCTTGAGATGAATATGTTCTAAGAAGCTTCAGATTCAGCAGGATCCATACTAGATAGACACTCTTCTTCTACAGAAGCAATCCCCATACGCATTTCCTTCTTGAAATTCTTAAACAAAGTATAAACATCTGATCTGGGTTTGGGGTACAGAAAGTCTTCTACGGTGACTTTTTGTGAAGGTTCAGAGCTTGTTTGAGTTTGTTCAGGAAGTGTTTGATCAGATGGTGGTTGTTCAGATGGTTGTGGTATGGTGAGATAAGGTGTAGTGGGTGTTGAGGTATGTCGCTACGCGAAAAAATGACGCAGAGTCGCCACCGGATTTTATTTATCCCAAAGGAGGGAAAGGGAAATAAGCGATAAAACCTTTTATAAGGAAAGAGCGTGGTCGCCGCAACCAAGTCTTAGGGTTCGGGAGTCGGTTATGCGAGGGGAAGGTATTAGCACCCCCTCGCATCCATCGTACTCGATGGGAACCTCCTAGGTTGTTTTACTTGAGTGGGTGTTTATCTATTCGTTTGCTTGTTTTAGGAAAAAGAGGGGTTGAGGTTTTATTATAGTGCTCGCCAAGGATTGTGGCCCTTGTGCCTACGTATCATCACTTAAAAGAAGTGAAGAATCAGAGCTCCGTAGTTCGGAGGCTTATGAAATTGTTGTTTGTTGGTTGATTTTATACCTTGAAAAAAAGGGTTTTGGATTGATGACCTAAGGCGAAAATAAGTTTGATGAGTTGATGTTATTTTTATGTTTTTTTTGAATAAAAAATGGTTCTTGATTAAGATTATACACAAAAGACTTTGGATAGAAGTGAATGTCTCGAATAACCAAGTCGAGCGCCTTGTATTCAAAACATTCAGAACGGGTGTAGGAGAGTTCCATTCTCATTCCTTCTCCACCACTTTAAAATCCATGGTGTATAGTCCTAATCGTATACTTATTGTGTCTTGGATTTTTTATGAGAAAAGGATCACTTGATGTTGGATCAAGGTTTATTGTTTGTAAAAATGTATTTGAGGTGATACGGATAAGGTTGATGGCGATGCACAAGGCAATCGGCTTACAAGGTTGAAAATGGCTCGATAAAATCGAGAGTTTGTTTTTAAAAGGTTTTAAGAATCAAAGGTCAACAAGGACCATAACAACATTCACATTAAAAACATACAAACAAATGAAGTTAGTTGCATAAAAAAATCGAGACATGCCAATAAAAATAAATTTTTTGGAGGTAAAAATAACGAAACAAACGGTAAAACAGTGGTGTGACACGGGTGGCCGTGTTGTGTGACACGGGTGGCCGTGTTGTGTGACACGGCCCGTGTCACAAGGTGCATGAAAATAGGAGTTTAGGGTTTTGACAGAGGTGTGACACGGATGGCCGTGTCGTGTGACACGGCCCGTGTCACAAGGCCTGGGATAAAAACGGTTTTTAGGACAAACAGAGGTGCAACACGGGTGGCCGTGTCGTGTGACACGGCCCGTGTTGTGAAGCCTGGGGATTTTTCACATGGAAAACCTCAAACAGAGGTGTAACACGGGTGGCCGTGTCGTGTAACACGGCCCGTGTTGTGAGACCTGGGTATTTTTCATTGAAAAGGCCATCCAGAAGTGTGACACGGGCGGCCGTGTCGTGTGACACGGCCCGTGTTGTGCTTCCAGAACCAAAACCCTAATTTTTTTGTGTTTTCGTTTCGTTTTTACGGTTCTTAAGAATGGTTTCTTGGTCCCTTATAGGACCTTACATGACATATACAGTTCAACAACTCATAAAAGAGTATGCAAAATGAATATAATAGCAAAGAAATAAGGAGAGAAAAGTTTGA
Source organism: Lathyrus sativus (assembly GCA_963859935.3). NCBI lineage: Eukaryota > Viridiplantae > Streptophyta > Magnoliopsida > Fabales > Fabaceae > Lathyrus > Lathyrus sativus. Next base: position 275,569,804 of record OZ012740.1, on the reverse strand, counting down.
GGAAATGGATACCCAAGAGTTTCTTCTTCTTGCAAGTCCTCCTTGGTCTTGGTTGAATGTCCTTCACTCCTCTTCACTCTATGTTGTAAAGGTTCTACTCTTTAGTGGTTCTCTTGGTTCTATCTCACTCTCTTTTTTTTGGTTTCCAAAGCTCTCTATTTTTCTGGTTTTTTGCAATGTGTGTGATGTCTAGTGTTGTGAATGAATTCTGAATGATCTTCTTTGCTTACCAACTTCTCTTCTTATCTCAGCCCCTAGGTTTACACTTCTCCCCACATAGCAGATTTTATGGGGCATTGTCTATTACCACCTTTTCTCATGTCACTCTCTTTCTTTCCATTTCCATGCAAGGTCACATGCTGCATTTTTCTGCACTACTCTACCATGCCCTCAATCCTTGTTCCACTTTGTTGGCTTGTGTTTTGACAGCTTTTGGTCAATGCTAACCAATCTTTGACAGCACTTTGAAAATTCTGGTTTGTAGTAGCATTGTCACATGTTATGCCTTTGGTCTTGTGACATGTGATGGTCTTATGATAAAATGAAAATTGTCACCTCTTGCATGGGACTGTTTTGCTCATAATTAGCATGCATAATCTTGGTCTTAAAACATCCCAATGTTGATTTAATCCTTACATATTTCCTGGATGTTTGCAAGCATAATGTGGACTTGGTGTGACATTGCCATAACATGAATTTGACTAGAGACTTGAATGAAGATTAGAAATAAATTCTAAACATTACTTAGAGCTAGATATATTGTAACAAATGACATTCTTGTAATGTCATAAAGTTTCTCTTAGTAATATTCTTGCCTTTAATCTTGAATTCATGATGAATTTCCTTAGAACCATTAAGCTTGAAATGGATGAAGTCTTGAATTATGGACTTGTAATCTTGACTCATGCTTTGCAAAATTGAACTCCACTTGATCAAGAATTTAAAACAAAATTAGATGAAGCAATCTTGAATTTAGGCCTTGAGTTTCATGTTCATTAGGAATATTTATCTTGCATATTCCAATATTTTTCAAGTAACTTCTCTTTGAAGAAATCTACAAGAGTAGACTTTCCAATTTAGATCAAACTTTAGATGATGAACCTTTTCTTCCATGTAGCCCAAGATAGACAAATGATCTCATTTGGAATGAATAACACATGAACCGGCCCAATCCTTACCTTGTGAACCCACATGCTCAAAAATGCAAAAGAACAATGTATGATATGACAAATGTAAGGTATGAAGGATAAAGGTGAAAATGAGGGTGTGACAAGGTATCAACATCAGATGGTGTTGATGTAACAACATCAGATGAAGATGGTAGAAAGTCTGTGAAGTTAAATTTGGAACGAAGAGCAAGCTGATGATGGTGTTGTTCAAAAGCAGATAGGTCAGATGGTAGTGGTTTATAAGGGTCAGGAATTTGTAAACAAGATGGTAAGGGAACTTCAGATTCATCAGAATCAGATGATTCAGTTGAATGACATGAAGTAGAAGATAAGACAAACATGGTTGCAATGGGTTGCACATCTAGAATGTCTTCAGATGGTTGTGGGATAGAGGGTTCAAGATGAGGGATGGTTGGTTCTTCTGGTGGTTGAGTAGAAGAGGGTGGTTCAAATTGTATTTGTTGTTGTGGTTCAGATGATGTTTGTTGAGGGGGTTGTTGTTCAGATGATTTTTGTTGAGGGGGTTGTTGTTCAGATGGTTTTTGTTGATGGGGTTTAGATGGTTGATGAACATAAGATGGTTGAGAATGTGTATGAAGAGATGAAGTGGGTTCAGATGTATGAGGTCCAGATGGTTGAGGAGGAGATGGTGGAGGTGAAGGTGAGGGTGAATGGACAGATGGTTGTGGATCAGATGTTAATACCTGTTTAATCGTTTCTCTTATTTCCTCCAAGCTAGCTTCTGGAGGATTTGCCTTCAGCTTCTTGACCTCCTGAGGCTTGACAGCAGCATCAGAGGCTTTCCTCTTAGGCTATGCAACAAATCCTTCCTCAGCTTTCCTCTTCTTGCACCTTTCTCGCAGAAGATTTGGCAACACTTCTCCTTCCTTCTGTACTATGTTGGCAGGCAGAGGAATACCATCTCTCAAACATTCAGCAATGAATGATAGAATGATTTCCCTAGGTTCATCTGCACTGAACATAGGAAAATCTGCTATAGGAATCCTCCTTCTGCTGACTTCTTCAGAGTCAATCTTCTTAGGTTTGCCAGCAAGCTCTGAGATGACCTTCATCCTTTTCAGAGTATTCCCATTAACGACAGATCCTATAATGTAAGACAGATCATCTATCAACCCAGCATCAGTCAGATGCTTTACAAGACGATTCTCTGTCAGAATGTTTGATATCAGCCTTCCCATAGGGATCCAATTTCTGATCTTTCCTGCCTTAGCTCTTACTTCTTCTCTTGTTTCCTTTATGTGATTCAGAAGATGACTGAACAGAAGATAAGGCAGATCCACCTTCTTGCCTTAACTCATACAGAACATGAAGTACAGTTGTTCTGTGTTGACATAATCTGGAGAGTTTGAAGATTTTCTATGAAAAATAGAGCTCATGAAAATCTTAGCCCATATTCTGTAAACAGGCTTCAGATCTCTGACTTTGTTGGATGGTTCCCCAGAAACACAGACCTCTTAAGAAACATCAGCCAAGTCCACACGAGCAGTTGCCATACTTTTGATTCCATCAGTTTCTTTGTACTCAATCAGCTGTCTGATTAACTTCTCAGTAATAACAATCTCCTTTCCAAGAACAGAAGAGTGAATGAACTTAGGACAAACTTGGGCGTGAATCCAGAACTCTTTCACCAATGCTGGATAAACAGGACCCATCAACCTGTCAAAGTACTTTGCCCAGTTTTGAGTTTTAATGGTTGGTTTGAGATCAAAACCATTTTCTTCAATGGAAGCAAAATCCACAAAATTTTCACACAGAACCTCAAGATCCTTCGTTGGAGTGAGAAGAGTTCTCACTAGTTCCTTGTACACATTAGCATTTGGAGATGACACAGCAGTAGTAGAGGATTGCATCTGAGCAGATGTTGAAGATGATGACGCCATTGATGTTCTTGAGATACGTCTAGGTTTACGTGAGGATTTGGGTTTTGAAAAGAGATGGAAGCAATGAAGAAGACAGAAATGCATATGAGAAAATGTGATAGATAGTGTAAAGTGTGAAATGTGAAGTGTTGTGAGAATATATATAGAACAATTTAGGGCAAGCAAGGGACACACAGAATCTCACGCGTACACTAAGCAATTAATGAAGTGAAAATAATCATATCAAGAAATTAATGAAAAGAATAAAATCATTTCAAGCATTTATGATTCTGACAGATGGGGGGAAAATCAAGAGATTTTAGATTTTCAAAGCAATACCTCAAACGTCAATTCAGTATGGTGCACTCTATCTTTCCAGATTCTGAGATACACGTGTTTGCTTGCATGTGCATCTGAACCTTCTTGAGAAATGAAACGTTAGCCAACGTTCAGATCCTCTGAGCCTTGTTAGTTCAGATTTCCACACAAATAAATAAACACATAATTGAAATGAAGAAATACTTTAGAGTTTAGACAATTATCATCTGAGTAAAAATTTCATCTGATGAATATTTTATTCTAGACAGAAGTCCATACTTATATTTTTCAGAATAAATTTAAATCTATCTTCAACAAGGGGTTTTGTAAAGATATCATCCCACTAATGATCTGTATCCACAAAGTTTAAATTAATAATTCCCTTCTGAACATAGTCTCTGATGAAATGATGTTTAATCTCTATATGCTTAGCTTTAGAGTGTAAAATAGGGTTTTTAGATAAGCATATAGCAGAAGTATTATCACAAAAGATAGAAATGTTACTCTAAAAAATCTGATAATCTTCCAGCTGACTTTTCATCCAGAGCATCTGGGTGCTACAGCTAGCAGCAGCAATATATTCTGCCTCTGTTGTTGAAAGTGCAATTGTGGGTTACTTCTTACTGAACCATGAGATCAGATGACTTCCAAGAAACTGACAGCTTCCAGAAGTACTTTTACGTTCTATTCTGTCTCCAGCATAGTCAGCATCACAGAATCCAACTAATTTATAGTCATCAGATCTTCTGTAACACAGACCTACGTTAGTAGTACCTTTCAGATACCTTTCAGATACCTTAGAATCCTTTTAACAGCTGTTAAGTGAGATTATCTAGGATCTGATTGGAATCTAGCATACAGACAAACACTGAATTAAATATCAGGTCTTGAAGCAGTCAAATATAAGAGAGATCCAATCATACCTCTGTAAAGTTTTTGATCAACTTTCTTACTTACCTCTTCCTTACCAAGTGTGCTTGTAGGATGCATTGGAGTCTTTGCCAATTTGCTTTCATTTAGATTGAACTTCTTCAGAAGCTCTTTGACATATTTAGTCTGGTGGATATATGTGCATTCTGGAGTCTGATTTACTTGGATTCCCAGAAAGAATCTAAGTTCTCCCATCATGCTCATTTCAAATCCAGCCTGCATAGACAAAGCAAACTCCTTTCCCAGCATAATATTGGTAGATCCAAAAATAATATCATCCACATAAATTTGACAAATTAGTAAATCTTTCTTAAATGTTTTACAGAAAAGAGTTGTGTCCACTTTGCCTCTGATAAAGTTCTTTTCCAGAAGAAAATTACTTAATCTTTCATACCAAGCTCTGGGAGCTTGTTTCAAACCATAAAGAGATTTTTTGAGTTTGAAAACATGATCTGGAAATTTGTCATTTTCAAAACCAGGAGGCTGATGGACATAAACTTTTTCTTCTATAATACCATTTAAGAAGGAACTCTTAACATCCATCTGATATAGAGTGATGTTATGTTGTGCAGCAAATGAAATAAGAAGGCGTATAGATTCTAACCTTGCCACTGGAGCATAAGTCTCAGTGTAATCAATTCCTTCTTGTTGACTGTATCCTTGAGCTACTAGCCTTGCTTTGTTCCTAACAACTTCTCCTTGCTCATTTAGTTTATTTCTGAATACCCACTTTGTTCCAATAATGTTGAAACCTTTTGGTCTTGGAACCAGATCCCAAACATCATTTCTTGTAAATTGATTCAGCTCATCTTGCATTGCAAGTATCCAATCATTATCACTCAGAGCCTCATCCACATATTTTGGTTCAATAATAGACACCAACCCAAAAAGTGATGTTCTAGATGATCTGATAAACGACCTTGTTCTTATAGGGTCATCTTTCTTTCCAATAATCATTTCTTCTAGGTGAGAAGCTTTGATTCTAGATGATCCTTTAAATGTCGGTTCTTCAGAAATATTCATGTTATTCATCTGAGCAGCCAATGGAGTTGCATCTGGCGTAGCTTCTTCTTGAGCTTTCTCTACCTCTGGTTTCTCAGATTCTGTGAGAATAACTTCTCCATCTGCAGAGTTTTCAAGCTGCTTTGGATTTTGATTGCCAAGCTTATCATCAAATCTAACATGTATAGATTCCTCCATAATCTGTGTCTCAGTATTGTATACTCTGTAGCCTCTAGAGCGTTCAGAATATCCAAGCATGAAACACTTTTGTGCTTTAGAATCAAACTTGTTAAGATTCTCTTTAGTGTTCAGCATAAAACATATACATCCAAAAGGATGGAAATAAGAATTGTTTGGCTTTCTATTCCTCCACAATTCATATGGAGTCTTTTCCAGAAGAGGTCTAACAGACAGTCTGTTCTGAATGTAACATGCTGTGTTAATTTCTTCTGCCCAAAAATGTTTTGCCATGTTAGTCTCATTGATCATGGTTTTGGCCATCTCTTGCAATGTTCTATTTTTCCTCTCTACAACTCCATTCTTTTGTGGAGGTCTAGGACAGGAGAAATCATGAGCAATGCCATTTTCATTAAAATATTTTTCAAAATGTTTGTTTTCAAATTCACCACCATGATCACTTCTGACTTTAACAATTTTGAAATCTTTTTCAGTTTGGACTTGTTTGCAGAAGTCAAAGAACACAGAATGTGACTCATCCTTGTGCTTTAGGAATTTTACCCATGTCCAACGAATGTAGTCATCAACAATGACCAATCCATACTTCTTGCCTCTAATGGATGCAGTTTTCACTAGTCCAAACAGATCAATGTGAAGTAACTCTAATGGTTTTGAAGTTGAAACAACATTTTTGGATTTGAAAGATGATTTTGAAAATTTTCCTTTCTGACATGCTTCACAAAGAGCATCTGAGTTGAACTTCAAATTAGGAAGTCCTCTGACTAGATTAAGTTTATTAATCTGAGATATATGTCTCATATTAATATGACCCAATCTTCTGTGCCAGACCCATTGCTCATCATTAACAGACATAAGGCATTTAACATTCTGAACCTTAAGTTCTAAAAGACTGATTTTATAAATGTTGTTTTTCCTTTTACCATTAAAGAGGATTGAGCCATCATTTTGACTAACAGCTTTGCAACACTTTTGATTAAAGATTATGTCATAACCATTGTCACTTAATTGACTTATGGACAATAGATTATAAGCTAATCCTTCAACAAGCAAGACATTAGTTATGGAAGGAAGTTTACCATTGTCAATGGTTCCAGAGCCAATTATCTTGCCCTTCTAATTCCCTCCAAACTTGACGTCTCCTCCAGATCTAAGCTCCAGACTTTGGAACATAGACCTTTTTCTCATCATATGCCGTGAGCATCCAGAGTCCAGGTACCATGACTAGAGTCTTGACTTCGCTGCTAAGGATGTCTGCAACATAGATTATCTTATCCTTAGGTACCCAGATTTTCTTGGGTCCTTTTTGGTTAGTTGCCTTAAAGCTTTTTCTGAACTTCTGTCTTTCAACATAAGACTTGTTCTGATTAGCTTTAGATTTATTAAACACAGGTTTGTTCTGATTAGAACTTGTGTGTTTAATATCATTTAAATGACCAAATGTAAACTGATAATATAAAGGAGGATACTTGATATCCAGTTTATCTACAGGTTTTGGATTTGAATCCTCATAAGAAAAAGATTTATATCCAACCCCTTTTCTATAGTTTCTGCTAATACCATAGATCATTGAAGCCATCTTGCTTCTATCTAGGATTTTAGTTAGAAACTTCCTGAAGCTATAGTCATACTCTTGTAAAATATTTTTAGAGCATGGTTCAGACTTTGGAATAGAGTTTAGTTGAGCAGATTCTAAATTATTTTTCAATTGAAGATTTTTAGCTTTTAGCTCAGCTATTTCTGATTCAAACTTGTTACTCTCAAATTCAACATGCTTTAGAAGCTTTTTGTATTTGAGTTTAACTTTGCTATAGTTTTCAAGAATATCAGATAGACTTTCAATAAGTTCTTGTCTAGAAAGTTCAGCAAATACCTCCTCAAAATCATATTCTGATTCTGATCCAGATGATTCAGCACTGTCTTCTATGTCAGCCATGAATGCTACATTAGCACATTCTTCTTCTGACTCTGATGACGAATCAGATGCATCTGAGTCATCCCAGGTAGCCATCAGAAATTTCTTTTTGTGATTTGACTTTCTCTTTGGCTTCTCCTTCTGAAGCTTTGGGCATTCACTCTTGTAGTTCCCAGGTTCTTTGCATTCATAGAAAACAACCTCTCTTTTTCCAGATCGTCTGTGTCCAGAGGATTCTCCAGACTCTGTATCCAGAGGGTTCTCCAGATCTTCTGTGTCCAAAACATTCTTTGTGTTGATCTGGTTTCCTGAAGTTCTTGAACTTCCTTTGCTTATTCTTCCAGAGTTTGTTGATTCTTCTGGACAACAAGGATAATTCTTCTTCATCTTCAGAAGAAGACTCTTCAGAGTTTTCTTCTATTACCTGCAATGCTTTAACAGATTTATTAGATTTTAAAGCAATTGACTTACCTTTCTTTAGAGGATCATCTTCCTCTAGTTCAATCTCATGACTCCTCAGAGAACTGATTAGTTCCTCTAGCGTAATCTTGTTCAGATCCTTTGCCAGCTTCAGAGCAGTGACCATGGGTCTCCATCTGATTAGCAAGCTTCTGATTATTTTCTTGACATGATCTGCTGTAGAGTAACCCTTGTCCAGAACCTTTAAGCCAGCAGTGAGAATCTGGAATCTGGAAAACATGGCTTCAATAGATTCAGATTCTTCCATTTTGAACGCTTCATACTTCTGGATCAGCGCCAGAGCCTTGGTTTCTTTAACTTGAGAGTTTCCTTCATGAGTCATCTTTAGGGATTCAAATATATTAAAGGCAGTTTCTCTGTTGATTATTTTCTCATACTCAGTATGATATATAGCATTTAGCAAGATAGTTCTAGCCTTGTGGTGATTTCTGAATTCCTTCTTTTGCGCCTCAGTCATTGATTTTCTGTCAATTTTCTTGCCATCCCCATCAGTGGGATGAACATATCCATCAATAACTAAGTCTCAAAGATCAGCGTCAAATCCTAGAAAGAAACTTTCTAGTCTATCTTTCCAATAGTCAAATTTCTCTCCATCAAACATGGGAGGTTTTGTGCTAACTCTTTCTTCATATTTGTTGTTGCTGGATGTAGAAGCTTCAGCAACCATAATGTATATCAACCAAGAATATCAAGAGTTTTTCCCACTGGATCTTTTCTGGTAACGGTTAAGTGATAGCACAAATAGAACCAGAGCTCTGATGCCAACTGAAGGTGAGAAAAACACTTAGAAGGGGGGTTGAATAAGAGTTTTAAATAATATGGCAATAAAAACAACTCAAGATTTTTATCCTGGTTCGTTGAACTCAACTACTCCAGTCCACCTTATCAAATATGATTTGCCTTTCTCCACAAGGACTTAATCCACTATTAATCAACTAATTACAATAGCAAGCACTAAGAACAACTGTCTTAGTCTTCTCAAGAACTACTGACCACACCTTGGTCTTCTCAAGGAACTTCTTACAAATTAATGTAAACTAAACAAGTGTTTAAATGCTTCTAATAAGCTGTATCACAACTGTGATATTTACACTTAAGATTAAGTACAAATAAAACTATACAGTTTTATGAAAGAACAAATGTATAATAGCTTTGAGAGATTTTCACTTTGATGCTTTAAGCGTGTGTATCAAATATTTCTTTCTGATTGAGCAACTTCTAAATGTTGTAGAAGTTCTCCTTTTATAGCTTTTTCCAAGTGCTTTGAATAATGTGCAGCTCAGTATTATATTGAAATATAAGACTTTTTATCACCAAAAGGTATGGGCAGAGACATGCTTCTTGCAGGAAAAGTATGGTCGTAGAAGCTTTGGGATTAGCACCACGTCTCTTCTTTGGACAAAATAGTCGTTGGTTACTTTGGAAGTAGCACCACGTCCAACCAAGTTTACGGCTTCTTCAACAAGCTTCCTTCATGATGAAGTCTTCATAATCTGCACTTCAGAACTTGTGACAAGCTTAAAAGGAATGAAATACTTGACATGATCAGAGCTAAATGTTTGAGATGATCAGAGCTTTGATAGATGATCAGAACTTGATATAACAGAGTCTCAATCTTGATCAGAGTCTTCATCAGAGTATGCAGCAGTATGTGCTTGAGCGTGAATATTATTGATAAGAGTATGATTATCAAAGCCTCTGTTCTTGCAGTGAAATGAACTTCAGAGTCTGATTTGATCAAAGCTTTCAACTCTTTATATAATTCTTTCAGAAACGCTTCAGATCATTCTGTAGCTTCTGCTTCAGATTCTTCTGGCAGCGCTTTAGAGTCTTCTGATTGTCTAGCATCTGATGCTTCAGAGCCTTGCGTAATTTCTTGTACTTATGTATTTTGGTTCTTTAAGAGTATTCAATTTAATATCTAAAACAATAGTACTTGAACAAATTTAGAGTATATATTTTCTTAATACAAAATTCCATAAGAGTTATCATCAAAACATAGAGATATAAGAAACACCAATCTGTGTTCTAACATCTTCTTTACTGCTTTGGATCGACATCATCTTCATTTGTGTCTTTCGACAGTTGCAATCTGGGCTCAGGTGGAGTCGAAGTTGGGTTCCAATCTTGCATCTCAAATCTCTTGAGTATTTCGCCTGCATATCTTCTTTGGTGCATCATCAAACCTCTACAACTCTTGTAAAGTTTGATATCCAGGAAATATGAGAGATTTCCCAAGTCTAACACTTCAAGCTCCTCACTTAGGTCATTTTGAAATCTTCAAGCCCTTCTTGCAACTTCATGTTATAAATAGGTCATCAACATAAAGACATAGTATAAGCAATTCACTATTGCTTATTCTTACATATACTCCATGTTCATCTGTGCACTTCACAAATTCCTTCTCCCATAGAAAGTTATCTATCTTTTTATTTCAATCTCTTGGAGCTTGCTTATGTCCATACAGGGCTTTATGCAACCTGTATACATTTCTTTCTTTGCCTAGCTTCACAAAACCAACTGGTTGTGCAACATAAACTTCTGCATCTAAGGGGCCATTAAGGAATGCATATTTCACCTCCGTCTAACATATATTTTTCATGTTTTCTAGACCAATAACCAACCTGATAAGATGCTTCAAAAAAGATGTTCAAATGCTGAGAATTCCCCCAACCACATTGCCTTGGCAGAATGGCCTCTTTTGCAAGAAATCACCAAGAGTTTCAAAGTGAACCTCTAGGAAATGGTGTTATAGAACTTTTCTAATGCCTTGGATAGTTCAAACAAATTATATGGAAAGTGTTTGAAGTCCTAGAAGGATTGGAAATGGTTTAGGCAGTGACTTGGCTTTGAAAGTACAAAAAAGTCAAAATTCAATGGTATGGGAATTGAATTTCTGTTCTAGCAGGTTTTGGATGGTTGTAATGCTTTGAACACCTCTAATATATGTTATGTGATGCGTTAGAGTGAATCTCTTGGTGGTTTGATGATTGGAAAGAGTTTTGGAAGAGTTTATGCAAAGGCAGAATTTCTTCACAAAGAGGCAAGGTTCTACCACTTGCAAGAAGGTTGTGATAAGAGAAGTGAGAGAGATCCAACTTGGTTTCTAGTTAATTCTGGTGTATTTTGGAGGTGAGGAGTGTGTTCTATTTATAGGCAAGCTTGGAGAATTAGAGGCATGGGCAGATTTTGCAAATTTGTCAAGTTTGCCCTTCTTGGAGGCAAAAATGAGCAAATTTATCTTGAGATCTCTTTTCTGAGCATGAGCCACTTCCCTATGTGTATCATCACCATAAATAGCCTGAAAATAATTGGCATGAGGTGAAGGAAGAGAGCAGTTGATGTGGTAGCTGAGTTGTGGTAACATTTTCATAAAGTTTCTCTCTCCTTGCCACTTGCTTGTACTTGCATGAATAAACAATTCAAAACAATCCAAATATGGTTTTGGCTCGTGACAATGCATTGTAATCTCATCAAATAAGTTCAAAAGAATCAAATAATGAGTTAAGCAAGTGATTAGAAGAGGTTTGAATGGTTTATGCATCAAAAGGCAAGTATTGAACTTGGTTTTTTGACATGAAAAATGCCTAACTTGTCCTCTTCGATTCTCCCTAACCACAAAGGTTGAGAAAATTCTCTTGTACTTTTTAAAAAGCCTCAAATATGATCTACAACATTCATTTTTGGCCAAAGTTCAAATTCCAAAGGGAACTAGGTCAAAAATCCTCATGATGTTTGTTGCAAAAGCTGACTTACAAGCCAAGAAACAAGGAGTTTTTCTAAGTGTGGAAATCCTTTACAACTTGATGAGCTCATAACTCCAAATCTATGCATTTTTGGACCTCAACCCCCTAGGACACTTTTGTAGGACTCCTCAAGAGCTTTCCGACCAGCTTTGGATCAGTCAATTTGGATGTGTGGTTTGAAAGTTATGACCAATCCAAATTAGCTTGTGTCGCTACCACAAAAATAAGGTGCTGGAAAAACAGAAGAGTCTCCACCTTTCGTTATTTATCCCTCAGAACGGGAAAGGAAACGATCGGAAAAACCTGACGAAAAGGTATAAGACAAGGTCATCGCAACCATTGTTTGGGTTCAGGTGTCGGTTACGCAAGGGGAAGGTATTAGCACCCCTCACGTCCATCGTACTCGATGGGATCCACGCTTGTTGTGTTTATCTGACGGGTTTATTTACTATCTACCTATCAAGGCTGGTATGAAAATACAAGAAAATGACTCGGCAAAGCGTCGCACTTTATGCCTACGTATTCTCATCAGAGAATGAGAAATCAGAGTCAACATAGTTCGGCTAACTATGGGTTACGGGGAAGATGGCTCGCCAATACGTCAGTATTGTGCCTACGTACTCTCAACAGATATGAGAGATCAGAGCTTACATAGTTCAGGATAATACGGATTACGGGAATTCAAATTCATCTGTTTTTCCGAGTAGGGTTAACAAACAGTTCCAGCAGTTTGGCGTACGCAGCTCGACCCTTGGAGACTTAGGCGTTACCATTTGCGGTAGAATTGAGAGTTAACAACACTCTTTTCTTCAGAAAAGCTTCCTTTGAATTACGGGCCCACGGGGCAAAAAAGTTTGAAGTTTGTTTTCTGTCTTTTACGGAAGAACTATTTTTTATGGTTGTTTGCAACCAATATCTCACTAGAGACTATGACCTGAGAGTGAATGCGCCGCATGTCACCCAAAGGGTGCCATACTAAACATCCAGATTGTTGAAAAGAAACTCTCCAACAATCCTTTCTCAGATAGCTTAAGGCTCGTAACGTACGATGTCAGTTAACCTTTATTACTGTATTTTAATTTGTTTTGAGATGAGAAGAGAGAACAGGCTCAACTAGGGGGAGACTATCAAGTCCTACTGTTGTCGTGCCAAGGATTCATCCTATGGTTGAGGTTTGAAACAGGGAAGTCCTAGAAGTTATCATGCATAGGTTTCAACCTAAAGTTCTAATCATCACTTCCTTATCAAAGGAAGTGAGATTCCTAGGGGATCATGTCAATGATAAACAGAAACAGATAAAGCATCAGCTTAAACAGTAAACAGTAAACGACTGTAAAATGCATGCAATGCAAGTGAGGAAGGAAATGTGTGTGGGGCATCAGCCTCCACAAGCTTATCTCAACCTCAAGCCAAGTATGAATAATTGCAAATATAAAGGAAGAAAATAGAATGCCATCAAGCAAACCACAAACCACATAGGCAAGGGAGCAGAGCTCTACCGAATACCTGCAAGCAAAGCCATACAGTAAAAATACAAGCAGAGGGAGCAACTCAACCTCTAATGCAATCATGCTCCTAGCTTAAAACAATTTAAACATGAACTTATTCTAATGCATCAAGCAAATCAAACAAGTCACATCAATACAGTTGCACAGAAAGCAAACAGACAGGAAAGAAAGCAGATCAACAACTTCCACAACTTCACAGCAAAGCAGTCCTCTGACAACAGTTCAGTCCTCAGTCTGTAACTGTTCTTCAAGTCCATCATCTTCAAGAGAATGAAAGGTACTCCATATTCAAGCTTCAATCTTCAATAGGCTCCCCCAAGAATGAAGAGAATCAATAAGATGATTGTTTGATAATGGGAAGCAGACAGGAAACCAAAGGAATCCTATCTGACACTCAACCAGTCACCAGAGAAAGGCATCCTCAAAAGTTCTACTCATTGTAAATGTCACACATTCCTCCAAAGGAGAGATGAGACTTTAACATGAGGACTTTGAATCATAGGATGAGAATGGAATGGGAACAAAACCAACCATTACTTGAAGAAATATCTATTTCTAAAGCTCTCTCCTAAAGCCCTAATTTCCTAAGCTACACAAAGCTAACAAAAAGGAAGGGAAAACTCCAATCCAAGCTCCACCAGCCACTTCAAACAAGCTTCATCAAGTCCATGATATCTTCCAATGAGATCCAGAAGCCCACTATGCAAGGAAGCCCAACTTTGAGTTCCTTCCACATCAATCATCAACATTGAAACACCAAATGAACAAACAAGTAGAATATTCTATCAAAAATACCAAAACACATTCAAAAAATCTGATTATTTTTCTATGGGAACATGCATTCACTAATAACCTATAGTTAAAAAATCAGGATCTAATTCAATCTTTAAGTCCTCCAATAAAATCCTAAGTTGAAAGGTATCACTAAAGAGATCCACTAAAAATCACACCTAAACAACTATACTAAAAGCATATTTAAAATCATTTAAAAATCATGATAAAAATCAAAAGGCAACATCAATATGCATATAACAACAATCAAAAGGAATTAAAAGTTTATCCCATGCTAAAAGTCATCAATGAAATCAATCAAAAGGAAAGGTTATGTTATGAATATGTTAAGACTAGCCTAAGTATTAATTCAATCTAAAAAACCAAAACTAATTCTAAAATCCTAATAAAATTTCTAGGGGAACCTAAGCATGTTAGGTATCTATAGTGGAAAAACCAGAGCCTAAAACTATGCTTAAAGGCACTAAAGAAATCACACACCAAAAATGGTCAAAAGGGAAATCATGTAGGGAAGCCTCTAAAGTTTTAGTTCAATACAGAACCTAAAGCTACCTATAAATTAACGTAAAAATTTATAGGAGTTCCTTAATATGTCTATAACAAACCAGCAAAGACTTAAGTCCAAATTCTATACCAAACTCCAGAACAAAAATCGGCAAGAAACAATGCAGTTTTTGACATTTTATTATCCAACTAAAGGAGAAAAACGAAATCAAATTGAAAATTAAACGAAACTAAAATCCAATTGCGCACAAAGATCATAGACATGATAAGTATCATCCCAGAATTTTCTCATATTTTTCTAAGCATTTTTTCTATTTTATATGAATTAAAATCAAACAGCACACAAAACAGAATTTTAATGCCATTAAAAAACAACAATCAAATGGTTAAATTAAATCGGAAAACCAACTTACGGATCGGAGATTTGATCCGGTGATCGTTGATCAAGTGAATTTGCAAATATCCTAACAAGATTATATGGAAAACTTCAAGATCCACAATAATTCTTGCAAGAAGATGAAGATCGAACACTTCGAATCCGAATTGCTCCGAATAAGTGCTTCCAACTTACACTCCAATATCCAACTTCAATTTGCACGAAAATTGATTATGAATCTTGATCTGATAATGATGATGAGTGGAGGTTTATGCTCAAGATTCCATTGATTTCAATGAAAAATCAATGGATCCAATGACAAGGAGCTATGGGTGAGGGTTTGGAGAATGAAGAAAATTGAGAGAATTGAGAGAGTGAGAGAATTCTTGAAAATGAAAAATGAAAATTGTGAGGAGTTTTTTTTTTGGTTTGGAGTAGATCACTTAAGTACTCCTTAGGCTTGGATCCCAAGGTAAGGTTTGGACTTTGGCTTGTGAAAATTGGTTTGGAGCTTAATGGTATGATTTTGGGATGTGTAGCTTATTCATGAAGTCACAAATTGGAACACCATGAACCAAGCCCCAAATGAAAATTCTAATAATTCCAAAGTGTTTAGAATATCATTTCGAATCAAAATGAGTACAAATTTGACTTGAAATCATTCAATTACCAATTGTTTTGAATTTTTCCCTTTTAATTCATTAAAATGGTCTTTTTGTGAAATTTCTTCAACCAATGCTTGATATAATCCATATCAAAGGACTCTTGATACTTGGACAAGCTAAAAACATCACTTTGAGCAACGTTCATGTTGAACAAAAATCTATTTGAGGCTTGCAAGATGGTGAAATTGACTTATGATTCAAAATGACCTGTAATGTCCAAATACCCAAAATACCCTTGACTTGTCAAAGCCATAACTTGAGTTCTACAAATCCAATCATGGACTTCTAGTACTCTATGGAAAGCTAAGAAAATAAGGAACAACATCCATGTTTACCAAAAGTTCATAGGAATCATCCTTCTAGGGAAAAAGATTCATGCAAGTTGGGTAACTTTCAAGCTCCAAATTCACATGCCTCAGATGATCTGTAACTTGTCTGGCTCATAACTTGAGTTCTATAAACCCTATCAAGGACTTCTAGTACTCAAATTAAAGCTAGGATCATTCCCTACAACAATAATGTTGGGGTCAAGATGAGATGAAGATCATATCTTGAGTTAAATGGCCTTGAAGTCAGGGGTCAAACTAGGGGATTTTACACTGTCAAATCTTAGAAACCCTAGCCTGAAACTTCTCAAACTCTTCAATCATGATGAGTTAACCTTGGAATAATCCTTATAGCATCTCAATGTATCAATCCATGATCACATGGCTCTTGAATTATGTCTCAACCTCCTTCAAATCCTCAGTTGACTTAGGGTTGACCCAGTCAAACCCTAGCTGCACCAATCATGGCCGAGGCTTCTTATTCTTGCACAATGACCTGTCTAGGCCTCAAAGTGATATTCAACACTTATCATGAGCTCTCTCAAGACCTCAAGTCTAACTTCATGGCTTCAGAATCATCTAATGACTTCCCACAACTCTCAAGTTAGGAGACACACCCTCTTGGCTTCAATCACTCTCTCTGAGGATCTTTTAACTTCTCTGACAAGGATATCAACCCTTGAACACCTGAATAAGCCTCCCAGCTAGCTTCAAAGTCTTGTGTAGCCCTTGATTGGTAATCATACCTCTTGATCTCCTGCATACATGTCAATGAAATGCAAATGATAATGCTAATGTGCATGAAATGAAACATAAGCTAGGTAAAGAAATATTGGGCAAATTTTGGGGTGCAACAGCTTGTAATTAGGGTTTTTCATGAACCCTAATTTCTTGATTCACAAGTTATCCATCAATTCTTGATTAAATCTTCACCAAACTCACTAGTTAGGCATAAAATGATGTTGGGAACTTTGATTGCTTCAATTTGGGGTAAAAACCCTAAAAGTCAAAGAGTTGACTTTCTAGACAGACCAACCGAACAGTTGAAATATTCAGGATCGATCCTTGGTATTCTGGGGTTTCTTGGACCTTTCATACTTCTTGAGGGGACTTCAATAAGTCATAAAAACATCATGGACCATGTTTAAAGCTTTGGAAGACCCTTTAGACCAAAAGTCAAACTATAGTTGACTTTTTCAACTATAAACCCTAATCAGGGCTTTGCACAACACTGCTTCAATTCTTTTGGTGACAACCTCAAACAAAACTTGCTCTTGGTAAGATATGAACCCCTTGATGGTGTGAAGAATTTATATGTATAAGATCAATCCAAAAACTTGACTGATCTGTCCACAAGATTCTTGATTTTAATAGTGTGAAACCCTAATTTATCTGTATTTTAACAAAGACCAACTTGAAAGAGGTTAGGGTTAGATAACATATGCTTGATACACCTAGAATGATAATGGAATCTAGGGGTCAAAATTTGGGGTATGACAATTTCTCCTATTTAAATATCTTTACCAGATGGCAATGAGAGATAACGATCTCCATAGAATCATGGTGAAAGGTATTTAAATATAAAAAACCAAAAAAATTGCCCTTAGATACGATGGTATGCAAGAGGATAAATGTTGATCATGAAATGAGTTCTAAGAATGATGCTTTATGATGCTTGAGTGAAAGAAAATGCTGACACACGAGCTAAAGAAAAAAGAAGAATAAAACAACGAGTAACCACTCACTAGGAATACAGACACACTGGGGAGAGATCCAAAGCATACCAACCAATAGTTCAGACATGACCAATGACGGTACTTCAAGGGGATCCTCCACACAGGGGACAAAAATTCCACCGTGGAAAACAAATTTCTACTGGGGGAAAAGGAAAATCTAGCCAGAAGATACACCAAGGGAGACAAGGATAAGAAGCCTACAGGGGAACAAAAGTCAACAGACTCAGACTCCAACTGGGGATTCAAAAGACAAGAGACACGGTCCCTATTGGGGAACAAATCAAATGGGGACTTTCCTTTCAACGAATAGTTCAAACGGGATCTTCAGGAAATTACTAGAAATAAGACCAGACTCACAGGGGATGTTAGTGACTACTAGACCTCCAAGATCTGTTGGGAACATCTAGGAATGTTTGTCACAACCAAATATCCTAAAAGTACAGAAAAAGCTCTGCCAATAATCATTGGGCTTCATATGATGCCAATAACCAATGGCCTTCGCAGGGATTGGTGACAACTAGACTAACAGGTAAATAAACAATGGAATTATCAATTAATTCCAGTAACCAACTGGTCTTACAGGGAAAAGACATAGGTTACGACCATATTCCAATTGGATTTCGAACAGTGCCAGTAACTACTAGACTTCAAAAGGGAAAGAAAACATATGTTATAACCATATTCCAATAATAATTGGGTTTCGAACAGTGCTGGTAACTACTAGACTTACAGGGGAAAAGAGGTGTAGGTTACAACCTCATTCCAATAACAATTGGATTTCAAACAGCGCCGGTAACTACTAGACTTCATGGTGAGATGTTTGTAACAAACAACAATTAACTATCCATTACAATGGGTTTTCAAATGATGCCAGTACTACTATATCTTCTTTGGGATTGGTGACAGACAAAATAGTGATACCAAAGATAATTAAGTTTAAACAATGTCAGTCAAAACATTATTGGACTTTCTGAGGAATGCTAGTAACGACTAGACTTTCAGGAGGATATGGTGACAACCAAAACAAAGACACCAATAACGATTGGATTTGAAAAAACGCCAGTAACTGCTGGACTTCAGCCGAGTTAGTTAACAAACGGGACATCCACTGGGGGGATAGATTTAGGTAAACACCATATCTCAAGGATATGCTGCAACATTATTAATGACTAAAGTTTGATAACCACCAATTAGCAGTATCAGATAGGAGTCAGCGGCCGGCCTATTGCTAGTCAAAACTAGACTTCACAGGGGAATCTGGTGACGACCAGAAAAGAAAAATCAATAGGGAGCTAGTAACAACTAGACTTCTTGGGAAATCCAGAAAGAAATACAATCTTCAAGGGGGACTAAACCAAAACAGAGAATTTCCTTACAAAGAAGAGTTCAAACGGGATCTTCAAGAAAACTGGAGGTGTCGGTGACAAACACAACATCCTAAGATGCACTAGGAACGCTGGTAACAATCAAACATCCCAAGATTCACTGGGTAAAATTTTCCAAACCATTGGGCTTTTAAATGGATATGGTAACGACCAAAACCGGGATGCCAATAACTATTGGACTTTAAACAACGCCAATCAAGACATTACTGGACTTCGAATGGGGATAACCATTAAACAGAGATGCCAATATTAATTGGACTTTAAACAACACCAGTAAAAACATTACTAGGCTTCAAAGGATTGCTAGTAACGATTAGAATGAAATGCCAATAACAATTAGACCTCAAAGAAAGACCAGTCAAAACATTACCGGGCTTCCAAACAGATATGGTAACAACCAAAATAGAAATACCAATAACAATTGGATTTTACACAGAACACCTGTCAAGATATTACTGAACTTCAAATGGTAATGACCAAATTAGCAATACCAATAATAATTGGATTTCACACAGACCACCAGTCAAAACATTACTAGACTTTAAACAGATATAGTAACAACCAACAATCGGCAATACCAATAACAATTGGATTTTGAGGAGTAACTATTGGACTTTCTGGGGATATAAGTATTTATCACAATAATACCTAAGTCGGATAACTTGACAAAGTTAAGGTAACAACTAAAGGGTAAGCCCATAACAATAGGTCTGAAGCAAAGGAGTTTGGTAATGACCAAAGGGTCTCAAGATGGTACCCAGTAACTACTGGGGAAGGAACACCCGACAGATTCTTGACAAAGAAAACTGCTCAACCGGATCACAAAGGCTATAGCCAGAACAAACCAAAACAAAAGGTATGCTGAAAAATGCATATGCTAATGGTACGATGCAAATGCAATGCCGAATGACTCTGCAGGAGAAGGAAACAAAAGATAGATAACGATTTATCGCGCTGGAGGAAAAAGAATCACACTGAATCCTAACGCTGGAGAATGGTCTTAATCCTTTGGAGAGGGAACGATCCTTGTTCTTGCAAATTTTTCGGAGAGAAGTCACAACTTCGATACAGCAGACAAATTAACTAATCAAAGACTTTGTAGCGTGGCGACGTGAGGAAAGAAATCTCTATAGAGCTCATATTGCTGAAATGATGGTATTGAGATTTCAATTGTTTTGTCCTTATGAGAGGAGTCAAAATTTACACCGTCATATCACAATCAAAGTTACGACTTTCTTGTTAATTTTCTCCAAAACAAATTTTGTTTCAAAAAAACTTTTGCCTTTAAAAATCATTTATTAACGAATAAGTGATGTTTTGCATACCCAAAAGGTAGAGCAATTAATAGAGCATAAACAAATATTGGTCCAAATCTGATTTCATTTAAGGATGGAAACTCGCAAAAGGCAGAGTCCCATGGAACATTTACAATTCATAAAAATGGCAATATGGGAAAAGTTTACAAAATCCAACGATAATCCAGTCCTAACTCAGCTAAGAGTCTGTCTGAATCGCTGCCTCTGATGAGAGTAGTGGAAAGTGAGCCTCTTTGACGATCTTCTGCGGTAGTGACAACTCCTGATGCAGTGAAATTCCTTTGTCCCTAACTTTTGTCTGAATCTCCCTTTCGGGTTTTCAATTCACTAGGACGCTCATTTTTGTCTAAGCCGACTTTTCAGGTTTTTGACTTAGCGAGCTTTTCCTTTCTTTTATCCCTATTTTTTTGCCCTGATCTCCTTCATAGGTTATGATCCACTAGGATGCCCTTTTTTGCCTAAGTTTCCTTTACAGGTTTTCAACTTAGCGGGTTTTTTAGGCATAATATTTTCTTACTACATCTGAGTTCACGAGATGTTAGAGTTGTCCATCGTCCATCATCGCAAGGATAAGAGAGCCTCCAAAAAAGACCGTCTTCACAAACATTGGGCCATCGTAGTTTGGCATCCACTTTCCACGCATGTCCCACTGCACCGATAGAATCTTCCTGAGTACCAACTCACCCTCTTTATATTCTTTGACTTGGACTCTTTTGTCGGAGGCTATTTTAACTCTCTTCTGATATAGCTGACTGTGGCACATTGTCATTATCCTTTTCTCATCAATGAGATTCATCATATCAAACATTTGTTTTACCCACTCAGCTTCTTCGAGCTCGGCTTCCACTAAGATCCTTAATGAAGGTATCTCAACCTCAATAGGTAGTATATTGCGTCCATCCCGTAAACCAAGGAGAAAGGGGTTGCCTCTATTGAAGTGCGAACAGATGTTCTGTATCCGTATAAAGAAAATGGTAGCATTTCATTCTAATCTTTGTAAGTTACTACCATTTTCTACACGGTCTTTTTAATGTTTTTATTTTTTGCTTCAACAACTCAATTCATCTTGGGTCGGTAAGGAGAAGTGTTGTGATGTTTGATCTTGAAACCATCATTGAGCTCCTTCATTGTTTTATTGTTCAGATTTGTCCCATTCTATAATGATTTGGTTAGGGATTCTATAACGACAGATAATCTCCTTTTCAATGAAATGGGCGACCACCTACTTTGTTACATTGTCATAGGAGGCAGCTTCCACCCATTTAGTGAAATAGTCGATGGCGACTAGGATAAACCGATGACCGTGAGATATTTTAGGCTCAAATTCCCCAATCATATCAATTCCCTACATTGAGAATGGCCAAGGTGATGATAATACGTTCAGAGGATGTGGTGGCACGTGCACCTTATCTACATAAATCTGGCATTTACGACATATACAGGAAAATAGGATACAGTCGGTCTCCAAAGTCAACCATAATAACCAGCCCTCAAAATCTTCTTTGCCATGGCATGGCCGCTTGCATGAGTACCGAAGGAACCTTCATGAATGTTTGTCATCAACATGTTTGCTTCTCTACTATTAACACATCTAAGTAAGACCATGTCGTGATTTCTCTTGTACAGAACATTATTGCTAATGAAGGACTTGGATGACAATCTTCGTAAAGCTCTCTTATCAAGTTTAGAGGCGTCAGCAGGATATTCTTTATTCTGAAGGTAATTTTTGATGTCATAAAACCAAGGTTTCCCGTCAGACTCTTCTTCAGCCATCATGATGTACGCTGGCGCAATCTTTCTTTCAAAGCTAATTAGGGGAGCTTCATTGACAAACTAAACTTTCCATATAGAAGCCATCATAGCCAGAGCATCTGTTATGTGGTGTTCGGATCTTGGGACGTGTTTGAAAGTGATTTCGTCAAAATACTCTATCATCTCCAAAATATAGTCTTTGTAAGGAATCAGTTTTTCATCTCGGGTATCCCGTTTGCCCTTGCGCTAGTAGATAACCAAGGCAGAGTCACCAATTACTTCTAGAATCTTAATACGAATTTTAATGGCAGCTTCAAGACCCAGGATGCAGGCTTCATACTCGGTTATGTTGTTCGTACATTTGAAGTACAATCTTGCAGTAACAACAGTGTAGCCACTAGTCATATTTTCCAGAACATCACCAACATCATGGCCTCTTTTGTTGGATGCACCGTCAAACATCATTTTCCAACGAGAACCAGGCTTAGAACCCTCCTTGGGGCCATACTCTTCTTTGGCTTTATAAAGATGCATGATATCTTCATCGGGAAAGTCGAATTTGAGCAGCTGATAATCTTTGATAGGTTAATTAGCAAGGTAGTCTGATAAGACACTTCCTTTTATTGACTTCTGAGCAACATATTGAATGTCATATTCTGATAAGAGCATGTGCCATCTTGCAAGTCTTCCCATTTGAGAAGGTTTTTCAAATATGTATTTTATCAGATCCATTTTGGATATCAGCAGAGTAGTGTGACAAATCATGTACTGCCTCAGACGTTTGGCTGCCCAAGCCAGAACACAACAAGCTTTTTCCAACGGAGAGTAACGAATTTCACAATCGGTGAATTTATTGCTCAAGTAGTAAATCGCATGCTCCTTCCTCCCCGACTCATCTGTTTTCCCCAAGACACAAACCATCGATTCCTCGAGCACAGTCATGTACATGAAGAGAGGCCTTCCAGGTACATGAGGGATCAATATTGGAGGATCTTGGAGGTATCCTTTGATCTTTTCAAATTCTGACTGGAAATCATTGTTCGACATAACTACTTGATCTTTCTGCACCAACTTAAAGATCGGCGTGCAAGTAGGAGTCAAGTTGGAGATAAACCTAGAGATATAATTCAATCTGCCAAGGAAACCTCTGATATACTTCTCCGTTTGTAGGGCATGCATTTCCTGGATGGCTCGTACCTTGTCAGGATCTACCTCAATTCCATGTTGACTAACAGTGAAGCCGAGTAATTTTCCAGATCTGACTCCGAAGGTACATTTGGCAGGATTTAGTCTCAATTGATACTTCCTGAGTCTTTCAAACAGCTTCAACAAATGATCAAGGTGATCCTCTTTTCTGTGGACTTGGCAATCATATCATTGACGTAAACCTCGATTTCTTGGTGCATCATGTCATGAAATAATTCCACCATGGCTCGTTGGTATGTGGCTCCAGCATTTTTCAAACCAAAATGCATAACTTTATAACAATAAGTTCCCCAGGGTGTGATGAAGGTTGTCTTTTCCATATCATCTAGTTCCATTCTTATCTGATTATAGCCGGAGAAGCCATCCATGAATGAAAATATTACAAAGTTAGTTGTATTGTCCACCAAAGTATCGATATGCAGCAGAGGGAAATCATCCTTCAGACTGGCTTTGTTAAGATCTTTATAGTCTACACACGTTCTAACTTTGCCATCCGTCTTAGGTACTGGTACAATATTAGCCACCCACCCAGGGTATTTGGAAACTGCCAGAAAGCCTACGTTGATCTGCTTTTTAATCTCATCTCTAATTTTGAGAGCCATGTCGGGTCTGGATCTTCGAAGTTTCTGCTTAACTGGAGGACACTCAGGTTTAAGAGGGAGCTTGTGAACTACAAGTCGGTGTCCAACCCAGGCATGTCCGGGTAAGACCAAGCGAACACATCCTCATAATCTTTGAGAAGCATTACCAATATGTCTTTAACCTATGCCCCAAGAGATGCCCCAATCTTAACCTCTCTCTTTACTTCTTCGGAGCCCAAGTTAATAATGTTGATATGTTCTTTGTAAGGTTGAAGATATGCGTCTTTGTACTCAGTCATCTTTATCAGCTCTTCAAGAATTTTAAAATCTTCATCACTCTCATCTTCAGCTTGGAATACATGTGAACCAAAGTCAGAAGGAACTGGATGGTCATCGGATTTAGTGGGTGATGGAGGTTATCTGCATGTGTTAACGGGTTTAAATGATCAAACACACACACAAAAAGATGCAGATGATGAATTCTTTTTAGGTTTTCAAAAGATTTCTGTTTTCCTTCTTCTTTTTTTTAAGAGTGAAAACAACAAAAAACTGAATAACAAAATGGAAATTTAACAAAACACTCATTCATTGATTGATCTTTTAATTGAAAAAGTGTGGTCCATACAAAATGACCCACTGGCCTCGGGTGTGACCATGGATTTTAAATGGAAATTTAACAAAACACTCATTCATTGATTCATCTCAGAATATCAGGTTGTCAATACAGCTTACTTCGGCGTCTTCTTCGATGGAATTTATCTGAATGTCGCCGCTCACAAAGGTTTCTTTCAGGGTCTTTAGGCGCTTGTCGTCGATCTTTGGTCCTTCATCTAGAGTTGGTTTGTAATCCAACCCTTGTTGATTGTTCTTCGCCCGAGCGTTGACTTCAATTAATCATCACCAACCTTGAGGAAGACCTTCCTTCATGGCATTTTTGATACTCTGGACAGAGGCGAAAGATGGTCTGCGTGTGACAACGACGTCCTAAATTAATACAACGTATGCAATTTCCAATGCCTGGAAAGCTGTTTCCAATGCATCGTCATCGGCTTCGATGTACCGGAAGGATGATAGATTTCTCACCATTAAATCTTCTTCTCCGTGTACTATGACCAGTTGATCTCCAGTAATGAATTTCAATTTTTGATGTAATGTGGATGTGATAGCTCCTGCTGCATGTATCCACGGCCTTCCCAGTAAATAACTATATGCCGATTTTATATCCATTACTTGAAAAGTGATCTCAAAGACCTGCGGTCCTACCATAATTGGCAAATTAACTTCTCCAATTATTATTCTTCTCGATCCGTTGAAGGCTTTAAAGATCAAAGATGTGGCTCTCATCACAGCTCCTTTATATGCCAATTTGGCCAATGTTCTCCTGGGCATCACATTGGGAGACGACCCAGTGTCAACAAGTACCCTAGCTAGAGTATCATCTTCACATTTGACAGATACGTGCAAGGCACGATTGTGCTTGCGACCTTCAATGGTCAAGTCATCATTGTTGAAACTCAGCGTATTGTAAGCCGTGATGTTAACAACAACGAAGTCGAACTGCCCCACGGTGATATCTTTTGTTACATGGGCATGTGTCAGTATCTTCAGCAATGCTTGTCAATGAGTGGGAGAACTCAGCAGCAGAGACATGATCGAGATTTTCGACGGCGTCTGATTGAGCTGATCTACTACCCTGTAGTCGCTTTGACGGATTATTCTCAAGAATTCCTCTTCATTTTCCTTCGCGACTTCTTTTTCTTCTGGTTTCTCAATAATAACAGACGCTTTTGGGATGGTTTCCTTAGGAACAGTTTCCTTAGGAATAGTTTCCTTGGGAACGGTAACAGTTGTTTTGGGTTGATATATACGACCGATGTGGGTCATTTTGCTTGCCCCAACAATATTTGTTAAATCCTCGTGCTTTCTTCCAGATTTCATATCATACTAGGAATAGTCAGGTTTCCATGACACCGCCTTTGGATTGGGACCTGGTCCTCTTCTTGGATCAAACCATGGCTTAGGCTGGTCGATCGTTGGTACGGGGTTATTGTGGAATACAGGCCTAACAGCAGCAGGAGGAACAGACTTGGTATTTGCAGTGTTGAAAACCAGCACTTTTTCAGACCTCTTTGGTAAATTGAATATAGGTTCAATCACCGAGATATTTTCTTTTTGCTTTTTCCCACATATCAGTAGCAGTCCCCAATCAATCATTTACTGAATGTTCCCCCACACTAAGCCACAACTTGGCGGATTATAATTATAATCATTGTAGTCTTCATGAGAGCCTACGATCAGACCCACATTTATCAATTTCTTGTGTAACTCTGTTAACGGAGTTTTGACTTTAAAAACCCTGGAAATAAACCTCATATCAGAATCTTCCTCTACATCATTGACACCACCATGATTTGGTAAAGGGCAGTTTTCCACATTGGGCTAATTGTCCTAGAAGGAGAGAATCTTCTTTTCAATTAACTCATGCACAATATGTTGAAGCACTATATAGCCTTCAAGGTCGTGCCCCGCAGCATTTTCGTGAAAGGCACAACGTGCATTCGGATTATAGAAATGTGGCAGCGAATTTGGAGGAGGACCCAATTTCCTTGTCTGAATCAGGCCTTGTTGCACCATTAAGGGGTATAGCTCAGTGTAACTCATAGGAATGGATTGAATCCTTGGCCTTCTATTCTAGAAAGCAAGCGTTGGAGCTAGAGCTCTTTGTTGCTGATGTGCTTGTTGATTACGATTTTGCGGGCTGGCGTTGAGCGCCTGTTGTTGAAAATTTTGTTGATTGTGATTTTGCTGGTAGGCGTTGGGCGCCTGTTGTTGAAAATTTTGTTAATTTGGCCGAGGTTGGAAGACTGGCATGACTGTGGCCATATACTGTTGTTGTTGATACTGCTGATAATTTTGGTGTGGTTGTAGACGAGGTAATTGTTGACTTTGTGGGTGATTTCTTCTGCTCTGAACTCTCCTGTCACACATTACAGCATTGGTCTCTCCTTCTTTTTTCTTATGGAAACTGCTTGGTGGCATCTTTATTGTGCTAGTGCTGGCACTACTAGCTAAGTTTGTTACCTTGTCGTTCTTTAAACCTGCTTCCACTTTTACACCTACGGCCACAATATCGAAAAAGTTTGTTGTGACACTGCTAATCATCCTTTAATAGAATTTGGGCCTGACTATATCTACGAACCAATCAGCCAACTCTTTTTCTATCAGGGGAGGTTCGACCTGAGTGGCAGTTTCACGCCATCTCTGCGCATACTCTTTGAAGGATTTTGAGCTTTTCTGTGTCATGCTAAGGAGCTGACGACGATCTGGCACCAAGTCCATGTTGTACTTGTATTGTTGCATGAATGCTTCAGACAAGTCTTGGAAGCAGTGGATCTTTGACTGATCTAGGCTTAGGTACCATTTGGCGGAGGCACCCTTAATACTGTCCTGGAAGTAATGTATTAACAACTTGTCATTTTTAATGTGTGCGGCCATACGCCGACAATACATGATCAAGTGAACCTTTGGGCAGGTCGCTCCTTCGTATCTTTCAAACATGGGCATTGTGAACTTAAGAGGAAGTACCAAACCCGAAACCAGGCACATGTCTTTAGCATCGGAACCAAAGACATTTTTTTCTTCTATGGCACTCATCCGTCTTTCCATTATATCCATCTCGGCCCTTAATTTTTCATGTTTCTCATCTTCGACCTTAGACCCGTCGGGTATGTCAAATATTTGTTGATGATTATTAAAGATTGATCGGACCTGTGCCTGAGCACCTGCCTGAGTGTAGATAGGATTTTAGATTTCTGTCATTAACAGAACAGTCTGCTGTTGAAGATTGAACTGCTGAGCATTACTGAATGGTGGCATAAAATCTTGGGCGATACCAAACGGATGTTCAGTTGTTGAGGTCACTATCAGAGGAGGATTTTCCACTGTTGTATTGATCTCGGACACCACTGTAGTCTGCAAGTCCATTTTTTCTTTTATTACTTAAAGGACTTCCATAATCTAGCTAACATCACCGCGTAAGCCCTCAAGATCGTTGTCGATTTGATCAATTCTATGACCTTGATCTTCCATTCTTCTCTGAGCTCTTGCTCTGGTATTGTATCGGTGGGTATTCAGCATGATTTCTCTAATAACAACATAGAACAGGATGAACCGGAGAACCGATGCAATGCAAATGAAATGCAGGATGCAGATGCAAATGCAAGCCACACATTCAAGGAAAATGAAAAAAGTTTGTTTACGAACAAAAATAATGGCTCAATATGTAACAATGTGATGCTTATTGTCACTACCGCGAAAAACGAGACCGGAAAAACAGAAGAGTCGCCACCTTTTGTTATTTATCCCTCAGAACGGGAAAGGAAACGATCGGAAAAAACCTGACGAAAGGGTATAAGACAAGGTCATCGCAACCAATGTCTGGATTCAGGAGTCGGATACGCAAGGCGAAGGTATTAGAACCCCTCACGTCCATCGTACTCGATGGGATCCACGCTTTTTGTGTTTATCTGACGGGTTTTGTTATACTATTTATGCTAAAAGTCTGGTCTAAAAAGAAAAGAAAATGACTCGGCAGAACACAACAGTTCTATGCCTACGTATTCCCGTCTGGAACGAGAAATCAGAGTCAACGTAGTTCGCCTAACTACGGGTTACGGGGAAAGGTTGCTCGCCGAGATATCTCATCTCGTGCCTACGTACTTTCACACAGTGCGAAAGATCAGAGCAAACGTAGTTCGGGACACGAGAGACACAAGTTTGTCTTTTTTATCCGAGTAGGGTTAACAGACGGTTCCAGCAGTTGGTGTATGTAGCTCGCTCGATGGAGACTTAGGCGTTTACCGTTTGCGGTAGAACCGGGAGTTAACATAACTCTCCTTCTGAAAAAGGGTTTCCAAGAATTAAAGGTCCAAGAGGACAAAAAGAATTTGATCTTTGTTTTCTGTTTTTTAGAGAAGTGTCTTTTATGGATGTTTGCAACTGATATCGCACTAGAGACTATGACCTGTGAGTGAATGCGTCGCATGTCACCCAAAGGGTGCCATACTAAACATCCAGACTGTTGGAAAGAAACTCTCCAACAACCCTTTCTCAAGTAGCTTAAGGCTCGTAGCGTACGACATCAATTAGCCTTTATTACTGTATTTTGATTTTGTTTGAAGATGAGAAGAGAAAGGACGCACTAAAGGGGAACTGATCCAATCCTAAAGTTGTAATGCAAAATTGATCCTATGGTTGAGGTTAAGAGGGAACTACCTAATGTTATCATGCATGGTTAGAACCCTAATGTCTGTCATAACTTCTCTTAAACAAGAGAAGTCAGAGTTCCTAGGGGAACATGGCAAAGGAAAACAAACAGCAAAAGAAATAACTGTAAAGAAACAACTGTAAATAAAATGCATGCAATGCAACAAACAAGCAGAAGGATCCAAGCTCAACTTCTAGAGCAAGCAAGCCCAAAGGCAACACATAAAGCACAGGCAAGGGAGACAGACTCAACCTTAAACCAGCAAGCAAAGCCAAGCAATAACAGTCAAACAGAGGGAGCCAGACTCAACCTTTAGTGCAGACAAGCAAAGGGAGCTAATCTCAACCTTTAGGATGCTCTTAGGCCTAGAAAAATATATATGAGTCTAATGCAACATACCAAATAGTCACACAAGCAACAGTAAAGCAATCAGAAAACACAGCAGACAAGAACATCAGACAGGCAGCTCAATAGCAAAGCAGATAAACAGCAAAACAAACAAACAGTCTGCAAACAATTCCAAGCCCAAGCCATCATCAAAAGAAGTTTTCATCTTCATGCTCCAACAAGATCCAACACAAGGGAAAAGAATCATCAAGATTATTGCTTGAGATGGGAAGCAAGAAGGAAACCAAGGGAATCCAACCTGGCACTCAACCAGTCATCTGAGGTAGGCATCCTCAAAGGTTCTACCTCATGTGAAATGCCACACATCCTTCCAAAGGAAAGATGAGGCTTCCACATAGGAACCTTGAATCATATGATGAGAATGGAGAGCAATCAAAGCAATCCATGTTTATTTGAAGAAAGAGAAATCAAACTAAGCTCTTCCTAAACACTAATTGAACAAGCTACAAGAAAGCTACTAAGAGAAGGTCTAAACACCAAAACCAAACACCATAATCAAGAAAACAGAAGCTTAAACATGTCTAAAGCACCATCAAAGAAGATTAGCAAACCTATTATGAACTAAAGGCCACCATTGAGGTCATTCTAAAGCAAGTGTTATGTTGAAAGAATCTTAAAACTAGCCTAACTATCAAATCTATGAAAAATACTAAAACTACTTCTAAAATCCTATAAGATTTTCTAAGGGAACCTAAACATGTTAAGGACCTATAGTAGAAAGGTCATGGATCAAATCAAAAGGGAAGGTCACCTAAAAAATCCTAGATCACAAGGTATCAAATGAAAACCCTAAAATGGAAGGTCTAATGATCCTAATCCAAAATAGAACCTAATGTTGTCTAAAAAAATATAAATTAAATCCTAGGGGATCATGCATCTCTAATCTACCGGCTAGCCAAAAATCTCCTCCAAATTCAATACCAAACAGCCATACAAAAATCAACAAAAACATGAAGAAATAAACCAAATTAAAGAAATTAATAAAAATGCAAAAAATCAAATTAAATGGAAAATTGCATGAAAATGAAATGTAAAGGCATCATAAAATCATAAATGTAATCAGGAACATGCTCATATTTTTATTTTATTTTTCTGATCAATATTGGATTTTCTATGAATTTAAAATGAAACAAACAATTAAAATAATAAGAAAATGAATTAAACAAAAATAAAATGCAAGAATAAAATAGAAGCGTTGGATAGTTGGACTAAGTAAGCTGATCTAAGGGCTCTCAGGCTTCCACCTCATTAAATGAAACGATGCGTTTCAGAGCCAAAGTTCAACTTCTGAGATTAAAACGTGGCCATTAGATGAGAGGACAAAGTCATCATTCCAGGCTGATCTAAGGGTGATAAACTCGTCTTTCTCGTTTGAATGTCCAGATGGGGGGAAACTTGCAGCGGTGGCCGAAGAAAGACGCCGGTCGTCTTCTCCAGCGAGAGATCACGCGCAGGTCATGGAACATCAACAAACTTTACATAGTTTCACTCCAAATTCCACGTAGATTCCAAATATCATGTTCATTTCCTCTAATTCCTCATAGATTCTCAAACACGAATGCAAATAGAAAATGCTCCATAATTCTGATCATCACCAAACCTCAATCAAAAACCACAGATCTACTCCTCATGCTTCCTATATCATTATGAACTATCTAGATCGTGTTGAATCCTTAAGATCAGGCCAATTCAACTTTAAACAGAAATCACACATCATCTTACTTTGTCTCTAAACTTCCAAATACTGATCCAGAATCCATCTAATAACCTTCCTAAAGCCTAATCACATGCTAGGATATGC
The DNA here is from genome assembly GCA_963859935.3 of Lathyrus sativus. Taxonomy (NCBI): domain Eukaryota; kingdom Viridiplantae; phylum Streptophyta; class Magnoliopsida; order Fabales; family Fabaceae; genus Lathyrus; species Lathyrus sativus. Next base: position 275,538,547 of record OZ012740.1, on the reverse strand, counting down.
TAAATCCACACGAATCTACAGCAATTTTGAAAGTTACATACCTGTGTTGGAGCTTCAAATTGGAGCAGTTAGAGCATGATCATTGGCTTCAAACTGTGCAGATCCACTCAAGGAAGTATGCTGAAGATGTTTGTAGCTTTGAATTGCCTTGAATTGATCTGGATCAGAAATCACGATTTCACACTTGGAGCTTGAAATTCCACTTGCAATCTCTGGCTATGGCACGAAATGAACACCAAAATTGCTCTGAATCAGTCATAGAACTTATATAGAAGATGTTTGTGGGCTTTTGAGGTCCATTGGAGGCCCAAATTCAGAAATCCCAATTTCACTTTTCTTTGAAAATTCCAAACATGGAATGCACGAATTTGCACTCAAAAATTCTCCAAGAAGCTTCAATTAGCTTGCCTATGGTCTGGTGAGAGTGTAAAGATCAATTGGAGAGCTTAAGCTTATCATATGAACAAGTTTTGATGTGTTACTTATTTGTGAAGTAACAAGTTGAAATGCTATGAAAGAGGCCCCAAAATGAATTTCCAATATTGCCATTGTATTCAAAATGACTTTTCTGATTAAAATGAGTACTCGCTTGCCTTGTTTGAGCACACATGAATTAAATTTGAATTTTTCACTTAAATGCCTTTAAATTCTCCTTTTTGCCAAATTTCTCAAACCAAGTCTCACCCTAAGCCAAATCAATTCATCATGAGGACATGGTTGACCTAAAAACATAATTTTGATCAAGTTTTGTGTTGGAAAAAACTTCATTTGAAGCTTGTAAGATAGTGAAAATGACCTATAATGCCAAATGACCTATAATCTTACTTTCCCAAAATACCCCTAACTTGTAAACCTCATAACTTGAGTTCTACAAATCATATGGAAGACTTCTAGTACAATTTGGAAAGCTAAGATCAAGACCTACAACTTTCATGTTGGCCAAAAGTTTATGAGAAACACCCTTCTAGGTCAAACGTTCCATGGATGGTGGTTGACTTTCACAGACAAATTTCACATTCATCTGATAACCTGTAACTTGTCTAGATCATAACTTGAGTTCTGAAATTCCAATGTAGGACTTATAGTACTCAAATTAAAGCTAAGAGCATGCTCTACAAGTTTCATGTTGGCCAAAAGTGGAGATGAAACTTATATCTTGAGATAAGTGGTCTTGAAGTTAGGCACTAAATAGGGGATTTTACCCTAAGAACCCTAGTTTAGCAACTCCTCACACTTTGGATTCTTCTTGAATTGATCTTGGAATATCATTTCATATATCTCAACACAACTATCCATGATTAAAAATACTTAGAATTGAGCTTTGATCCTCTTCAATTGCGCAGTTGACTTAGGGTTACTCAGATGAAAACCCTAATTGCAACACCCTCAACTGTGGCTCTTCACACTTGGCATAATGACTTGACTGAGCTTCACCATGACCCTCAAGGCACTCTATGAGATTTATCCACACTCTATCCATGATCAAGGCTTCACAACCCACTGATGATCTTTAATTGGTCCTCAGATTAGGAGATTAACCACATACAAACAACCCAACTTCTCAAGAACCCCAACCTCTCTCTGATGACTTTGGTGACTTCTCAAGCTTGAACAAGACCTCTAGATAGGCTCCTCTTGATATAAACCACACTTGATCCCCTGCAAAAATGAACAATGATATGCTATGCAAATTTTAGATCAATGATATGCCAATGCAATGAAATATAAACCAAGTAAGAAAAGGTTAAGCAAATTTTGGGGTGCAACAGTTGCCCCTATTCAAGCGGCTTGAACCTGACTGGATGAAAAGCGAACGGCTTTTAGGCAATCAAGGTAAAAGACGGTTGAATACCAAAGAACCCGGAAATTTTCTAACCGAAGAAAAATAAACTGCACAATCTACTTGGGGAACAAAATCCAGAAAATTGAATCTGGTTGTCACGACAACAACGGATTAATCATCTGATACAGAACCTGATTTCAATATCAACCACCTGCGTGACGCCACAAGCAGTGAATCAGCATTCAACTTCAAATATATGCTACAATAAGCAGGCACCACGTCATAGGACCATATCAAAATATCATCCTTGACCTCACATTTCTGAAGAAACGAGCAAAGCACTACGTAAAGTGCGTCATCCCTGTACTATCCAGGATCTTCCATTTTCGAAGAAACGAGCATCGCACTAAATAAAAGCGCGGTATGTCAATATACTATCCTTGACCTTCCATTTCCGAAGAAACGGGCGTGCACTATGTAAAGCGAGTCATCCCTGTACTATCCGGGATCTTCCATTTCTGAAGAAACGGGCATCGCACTAAATAAAAGTGCGGTATCCCTGTACTATCCGGGATCTTCCATTTCTGAAGAAACGGGCATCGCACTAAATAAAAGCGCGAAATGGGCCTCCGAAGACTTGAACAAGCAACTCTACGGGGAAATTCTGACAACAACTCCAAAGTCTAATTATGAAGCCGTTTAATGTTGACGTAACAGTCGTTCTAGGAAAACTCTGCCGGGGAAATCCTAACAACAACTCCAAAGTCTAATTATGAAGTCGTTTAATGCTGACGTAACAGCCGTTCAAGGAAAACTCCACCTGGAAAGAAGAGAAACTTAACCAAGCAACTCTGATGAGGGGACACATGATAGGACGAACATTATCATCACATATCTCATGCCAAAAAATTGAATATCCGAAAACCATCCTGAACAAGAATTCCAATTACCTGCAGGGAAGAACACCTGAAAACAAAGAGTTAACCAACCTGGCTTATGTTTTAAAATGCATATGTTTGAAAATGGTGTAATGCTCCATGCGGCATGGAAATGCTACGCGTTTGGGTAGATGCAAAAATGATGCAAGATGCAAATGCAGGCTCTGGCTGCCGGAGAAAGGCTGGATACAGAATCGCTTCAGCAAAATAAATGCTGAAGACAAAGCCAACTTCGCTGGGGATAACCAGGTATCACAGAATTATCCCAGCAAAATAACTGCTGGAAAGGTGAACCGACTTCGCTGGGGGAAGAAACAATCTTGCTGGGGGATAGCTTAACAAGACCGCAGTAGCGAACTCTGCTGAGGATTATCAACCTATTGGAGGAAAGACAACCTGCTGGAGAACAGAAAGAGCCATCTTGTGTAGGGACAATCCATTCAAACCACTGGCAACCTGTTCGTGCCCTGTGGGGATTAAATGTACACACAACCACCGTTGGGGATGCACATTACTGCCTGATCGCTTGCTAGCTTGCATCCAACTCTTCTGGGGATAAAGATACGACTTCCATCTACTGGGGAGGAATAAAATCACCTAGAGCCTGCTCCTACGTTAAGGGGCTCCGGCTGGGGAAACACGATCCCTTATCTGCTTGTTGCGAAGGTAACGACCCTGCAAAACATGAGCAACAACAAGATGTCCTATACAAAAGGAACTATCCAGGTCAATAGCCGTGACAATTGCTCAGTCAATTCAACATTTTAACAATTATTGGCTGAGGCCTGCAAGTTTATGCATGTGCAAGTTTATCAAAAACATCGGTGTTTTCCACAAACAAAACAGTAAAAGTTAAAACAAGAAACAAACAGTAAGTACTGAATAGCATGCATTTATTAATAACGGGCTTGTAAATAGGAAAAGTTTTGTACAATGGATGCAACTCCTGAAAAGAGGAAGCTACAAAAAAAATACAAATATGTACAGAGGTACAAAGGAATTTGTATACATGTCGGCAACGTGGTACAGACGAACACCATGAGCTGATCCTCCTATGACTCGCCTGACTTCGACGCTTTCCCGATACTCCGTCTTCGGAAGAGACTGACTTGGATAATCGACCCTCAAGTACTCCCAAACCACTAAGCAATGCAGTATCAAACTCGGACCGCAGTCATTTGCTTTTTATCCTTAACTTTTGCCTGAACCGCCCTTTGCGGGTTTTCAATTCACCGGGATACCCTTTTTTGCTGAAGTCGCCTTTTTAGGTTTTCGATTTCGCGGGTGTACATCTTTTCAGTTTTATCCCTAATTTTTTCCCGAACCTTCTCCTTTTTCTAATTTTTTTTGGTTCGCCGGGATGCCCCATTTTTTCCTGGACTTTTTTTTTTCTGTCCAGCGGGTCTCTTTAAGCAAAGTATTTTTTAACTGCGTCCGAGTTCATAGGGGATGTAAAATCTTCTCCATCCATGGTGGACAACAGTAAGGCTCCTCCAGAGAAGACCTTTCTAACGATGTATGGACCTTCATAGTTGGGAGTCCATTTGCCCCTGTGATCTGATTGTGGTGGGAGAATCTTCTTCAGCACAAGATCGCCCGTCTGAAAGCTTCGAGGGCGCACCTTCTTGTCGTAAGCTTTCTTCATCCGGCTCTGGTATAACCGACCATATGTGATAGATGCAAGTCTCTTCTCATCCATCAAACTGAGCTGATTCAGCTTATTCCTTACCCACTCTGCCTCATCGAGTTGGACATCGAGCAATACTCTCAAAGAAGGAATCTGAAATTCTAATGCTAGGACAGCCTCCATACCATACACCAGTGAGAAAGGTGTTGCCCTGGTCGATGTGCGTACCGTCGTACGATAACCGTGCAATTCGAAGGGCAACATCTTGTGCCAGTCTTTGTATGTTACAACCATCTTCTGAACTATCTTCTTGATATTCTTATTGGCCGCTTCGACAGCGCCATTCATCTTGGGCCGATAGGGAGATGAGTTGTGATGCTCAATCTTGAAATTCTGGCACAATTCCTTCATCATCTTGTTATTCAGGTTCGAACCATTGTCAGTAATGATTCTTTCGGGGATTCCGTATCTGCAGATGATGTCCTTTTTGATAAACCGGGCTACCACTTGCTTGGTAACATTAGCGTAAGACGCTGCTTCGACCCATTTGGTGAAGTAATCGATTGCTACCAAGATGAACCGGTGTCCGTTGGATGCGGTGGGCTCAATTTTTCCAATCATATCTATGCCCCACATGGAGAAAGGCCCCGGGGACACCATAACATTCAAAGGGCTCGGCAGCACCTGAATCTTGTCTGCATAAATCTGGCATTTATGTCATTTCTTTGCAAACTTAAAGCAATCTCTTTCCATTGTCAGCCAATAATACCCCGACCGTAATAACTTTCGAGACATAGCGTGTCTGCCAGCGTGCGTGCCAAAGGTACCCTCATGGACCTCCTCCATGAGCAAATTAGATTCTTTCTCATCGACACATCGCAATAGCACCAAATCATGGTTTCTCCTATACAGAACACCATCTGGATTCAAGTAGAAGTTGCCAACCAATCTCCTAAGAGTCTTCTTATCGTGGCTGGATGCCCCAGTCGGATACTCTTGGTTCTTTAGGAAATTCTGGATATCAAAATACCACGGCTTGCCATCGGAAGATTCCTCAATGGCGAATATGAAGGCAGGCCTATCAAGACGAGAGATAACTATTCTGGGAGCATCATTCCAGAAGTTAACTTTGTACATCGAATATAATGTCGCAAGAGCGTCAGCCATCTGATTTTCTGCCCGCGACACATGGTGAAACTCTACTTTGTCAAAGAAAGGCAGCAACCTCCTTGCATAATTCATATATGGTATCAGATTAGGCTGACGAGTCTCCCATTCTCCCTTGATCTGGTTCACGACTAGTGCGGAGTCTCCATACACATCAAGATTTTTAATCCTCAAATCAATAGCCTCCTCGAGACCCATGATACACGCCTCATATTCAGCCTCATTATTGGTAACTGGAAATGTCAATCTGGCAGTGAATGGGATGTGCGTCCCATGGGGAGTAGTGATGATTGCCCCAATTCCACTTCCATATGAATTAACAGCACCGTCAAATATCAATTGCCATTGGGAACCCCGCTCAGGACCTTCACCATGCAACGGTTCTTCGCAGTCTTTCATCTTTAAGTACATGATATCCTCGTCAGGAAAAGCAAACCTCATTGGCTGGTAATCATCGATGGGCTGTTCAGCCAGGTACTCTGACAGTACGCTACCTTTGATATCCTTCTGCGAAACATATTGTATATCATACTCGGTCAGTACCATCTGCCATCGGGCAATCCTTCCTAAAAGTGCCTGCTTCTCAAAGACGTATTTGATCGGATCCATCTTCGAAATCAGCATGGTTGTATGATTTATCATGTATTGTCTCAGACGTTTGGCAGCCCAAGCAAGTGCGCAACACGTCTTTTCGAGCATTGAGTAACGGGATTAACAATCTGTGAACTTTTTACTCAAATAGTAGATCGCATGCTCTTTTCATCCAGTCTCGTCATGTTGACCGAGAACACAACCCATACTGTTCTCAAGAACCGTCAAGTACATGATCAGTGGTCTCCCGGCTACTGGGGGTATCAATATCGGAGGTTCCTGCAAGTATTCTTTTATTCTTTCAAATTCCTTTTGACAATTTTCGTTCCAGACAATCGCCTGATCTTTTTTCAACAGTTTGAACATTGGCTCGTACGTGGCTGTGAGGTGGGATATGAACCGGGCAATGTAGTTCAACCTCCCCAAAAAACCACGAACCTCTTTCTCTGTTTTTGGCACTGGCATTTCTTGTATGGCTTTTATTTTTGCAGGATCAACCTCAATTCTTTTTTCGCTAACAATGAACCCCAATAGCTTACCAGATCTCACCCCGAAGGTGCACTTATTAGGATTCAGCCTCAGCCTGAACTTCCTAAGCCTCTCAAACAATTTCAGAAGATTCACCAGATGTTATTCCTCCGTCTGGGATTTGGAAATCATATCGTCAACATAGACCTCAATCTCTTTATGCATCATGTCATGAAAGAGTGTCGTCATAGCACGCTGATATGTTGCCCCAGCGTTCTTCAAACCAAAGGGCATCACTTTGTAGCAGAACGTTCCCCACGGGGTAATAAAAGTTGTTTTCTCCATATCCTCCGGCGCCATTTTAATTTGATTATAGCCCGAAAAGCCGTCCATGAAGGAAAACACAGAGAATTGAGCAGTGTTGTCGACCAACACGTCAATATGAGGAAGCGGGAAGTCATCCTTAGGGCTCACCTTGTTCAGATCCCGGTAGTCGACACACATCCGTACCTTACCATCTTTCTTTGGTACAGGTACTATATTGGCAACCCAAGGAGAGTAAGTTGTAACAGCTAGGAAACCAGCGTCCCACTGTTTTTGTACTTCCTCTTTAATCTTTACGGCCATATCCGGTTTCATTCTTCTGAGTTTTTGCTTGACCGGCGGACAGTCTTCACGCAATAGCAAGTGGTGGACCACAATATTAGTGTCTGACCCAGGCATATCTTCATAACACTAAGCAAAGATGTCACTATACTCTCGAAGCATCTCGACAAGTCTCTGCTTGATATCACTTTGCAACGCAGCCCCTATCCGGACATTCCTGACAACTTCTTCCGAACCCAAATTAATGATCTCAATATCCTCCTAATGAGGCAGAATGATTATCTCTTCTTGTTTCAAAAGACGAGCCAGCTCTTCTGGTAAGTCGTCGTCCTCAACAATCTCTTCCTCGGCTTGAAATATCGGGTGTTCAAAGTCGAAGCGAGTCATAGGGAGATCTTGATCGGTGTCATCTGAAATATGGATCTTGCAAGAGAAAGGGTTATATGCTTCAAATGATATGCAAACGAAGCATACAACCACATTGCCATTTTATTGTAAAAATAAAAATAGAAAGACAAGGATCACAAAATTTGCATGAGGAAAACGCCTTTATTTGATGATTAAAACAAAGCATACACATAAGCAAGTAGGCCCTGAAATAAAAATCACTATGCCCCGGGTAGGACATAGGATTGTACAATAATCGAAAAAACAAGGCATTATTGTTTCGGCGTCACTTGAATAAAGTCCTGAATAGACCAGTTGCATAGGCTATGTCCTGGCTCGCTGGGCTTGATCCATGAATCCATGTCACAGTCGCTATCTCCATCTTCACTGTCAGACACAGCATTAATCGTTTCAAAACTGACTCCTCCTGGAGTAAACACAATCGGCCCTTTGAACTTCGGCTTGCTCTGTGATGAAAATTATGACGACGGGCGATACCCTAAGTCGAACTTGTCCTGCTTAACAGGAATCTCCAGAACTTGACCCCAACCTTTGGTCTCCCTGGCCTGAACTACCGCTTGGGCTTCTCTGTACGACGATATAGCCAACTCTGGCCCACTGCTTATGACAGGAGATTTGTCTCTGATCTGCACCCCTTCAAAGGCTTGGCACAATGTCTCATGGATCTCACCATCCACTTCGACATATTTGAACGACGGCAGGTGACTTACCAGGATGTCTTCCTCCCCACATATGGTGACAATGCTACCACCGACCATATACTTAAGCTTTTGGTGCAACATAGACGTTACAGCCCCTACAGAGTGAATCCAAGGTCGTCCAAGCAAACAGCTATAAGCTGGCTGTATATCCATGATGTAAAATATAGTGTCAAACACATCTGGACCAACCTGGATTGGCAAAGTCAGTTCTCCAAACACGGACCTTCTAGTCCCGTCAAAAGCTCTCACTACCAAGTCACTTGGCGTGCATATTATGCCTCGGGTATCTAGCTTCAACAGTGCTTTCTTGGGCAAAACGTTCAAGGATGAACCAGTGTCAACAAGGACATGAGACATAACAGTGCCCCTACACTCGACTGAAATATGCAACGCACTATTGTGGTTGCGGCCCCTGGGTGTCAAATCAAAATCTGTAAAGCCAAGGCCATGCCTCGCATTCACGTGCGCAATCACTCCTTCGAGTTAATTAACAGATATCTCCTGGGGTACATAGGCAGCGTCAAGAGCTTTCAGCAACGCGTTCCGGTGAGCCTCGGAACAAAGCAACAGAGACAAAATCGAGATTTTGGAAGGCGTCTGCTGCAGATGATCGACAATTTTATAATCACTCTTCCGGATTAATCTCATGAATTATTCCACGTCTTTGGCCAAAGCCTCTTTTTCCTTCTCTTGAGAAGGTCCCTCTTCATTGACTTTACCTTTCCCCTTTGCAATTCTCTCAGCTTCTACTTCTGGTGACGCAAAGATTCTACCACTGTGGGTTATGCCCCCTGCCCCCACAAGGTTATCAACTGACCCTACCGGCGGGCTTGCCAGGTTAATCTTCTCCCCATTGCAGTAAACTTCCGCCCCATAATTCCAAGGGATGGCTTTAGTGCTTTCATACGGGATGGGTCCAGCTTTGGTTATTGTAATAGTCGGCCTCTTGGGAGGCGCCGATATCGTGACAGTTTTAAACGGGATTGTGACCGTTGCAACTTCGCCCTGCTATTCAACTATTGCCTCAACAGGCTTCTCTTCAGTAGTACGGTTGAATTGCAGCGTTCCTTCATCAATCAGCCCTTGAATACCTCTTCTCAAGTTATCACAACCCTCAGGCCGGGCCAAACAATCAACACAATCTGCATCACAACTAGGGAACACTCCCCCTCTTAGCAACCTGCTCTTGACATAACCCAGAGGTGTCTTCAATTCATCCACCTTCATAACCAAATTCAGACTGACATCTTCCAAGATTGCACCCACCTGCGCAGATCCGTGAGACGGCATCGGATTCTTCTCAATATTGGGTGTTTCATTACCAAAGTTTATAGCCTTGTTATCTATCAAATCTTGCACCTTGTGCTTGAACGCGTGACAATTCTCTATGCTATGACCGGGTGCCCCGGAATGGAATTCGCAATGTGCATTGGTGTCATATCCGAAAGGAGGCGTGCCCTTTAACGGAGCCAACGTCCATTTCTCAACAAGCTGCAGCTATAACAAAGTTAGAAGAAGCTGAGCATACGGCAATTGAGGTGCATCAAATACTCTTTTTACAGCTCTATCCCGTCCTTGGTATCTTTGTGGAGCAGAATTTTGTCGTCCATGTTGCTGTTGTGGCTGTTGTTGCTGCTGTTGAGGTACAGGAATTGTCACACTAGTAATTTGCTGCTGACGGTATTGGTTTCAACCTCTACCTCTTCCTCGGGAGCTGTATACTGAATTAGTATCCCCCTGTCTCTTATTCCCAAAAACCTTTTTACCACCTCCAGCTAAGGTAGATTCTCCTGCTTGAATCTTACCTATCTTGACACTGTTCTCAATACGCTCTCCTAAGAGTATCAACTCAGAAAAGTTAGCCGTCGTACAATTGATAAGCCGGTCATAATACAACCCAGAGAAAGTGCCCACAAACATATCCCTCAACTCACGCTCTACCATGGGTGGGTGCACCCTAGCTGCAAGCTCACGCCACCTCTGGGCGTATTCTTTGAAACTCTCGCCATTCTTTTGAGAAAGATTTTGGAGTTGGACCCTGTTTGGCGCAAGGTCGCTGTTATATTGGTAATGCTTGACAAAAGCTTCCGCCAACTCTTTCCAGCTACCAATCTGAGTAGGCTCTAACCCCAAATGCCATTCCAATGACGGTCCCGACAAGCTATCCTAGAAAAAATGCATCAGCATCTTTTCGTCATCAGAATAGGCGGACATTCTCCGATAGTAAGACCACACGTGAACTCTTGGGCAAGTATCCCCCTTATACTTGTCAAAAGTGGGCGCTTTGAACTTGAGTGGCACCCTCAAGCCAGGAACCAATCCCATGTTAGCCACGTCCAACCCCGTGGAATTCTGATTAGCAAGATTTCTCATTTGTTCTTCCAACATTTTGAACCTTCTGTCATTGTCAATGGGCATCTCAAGATCCCTGCCTGGCGGAGGGAAAGCATTTTCCTGACGATCTTCGCCCCAGTGAGAATCCCCATTATCATACCCAGCATAAGCAGTATTAGGACCAAAACCAGTCTGATTGAACCTGGGACCATACCCCATATTACCAAAACCTTGATTTCCAGCACCTGGCCCAAAACCAGCGTTGTGAGCACCCATTCCAATACCATTGTTGCTTGCGTTGCCAAAACCTGCGTTACCAAAGCCCTGATTGCCATAAACCTGATTTCCATAACCCTGATTGCCATAGCCTTAATTACCACCAAAACCAGCATTGCCAACACCAATACTCAGACCAGTATTCCCAGCATCAAGACCAACATTCCCAATTCCAACATTGAAACCAACATTCCCAGCATCAATATTTCTGTTGGTTTCCACATGCCCATTACCGTTACCAGTCACATTTCTGTTCCCAGCTCCGTTACTATTCTCAGTCGTATTGAGGACAACCACCGACACAGCATCACCAGCTTGGAGAGTCTCTCCATGAGAAGGATCAGTAGCAACTCCGAGATGTAGCACACCCTGACTATCAACCCTGGCGATCAGAGGCTGCACCAGAGTCTGCAGCTGCTCCTAGCCCTTGGCCACAGTTTCCATCATCTGCATGAACTGCGCCATCCTGTCGCGCATCTTCTGCATCTCAACTTGCATTTGATCCATAGCTTTCTTCCAGTTGCTTCTGGTAGGGTAGCGATTAATTCGTTGATCGGAAATCCTGGAACCTGCACCAACAGAGGGTTAGGAGAACAGTTCAAGGTACCTGCTATGCAAATGATTTATGAAGATGCAAACGTGTGTCTGTGCATTAGGGATATTTTTCCCCGATTCGAGTGCCAGAGTGCCAGTGCTGATAACAAAAGGTCCGGATCCAGTCACTAAAATAACATCTCATATATATATATATATATATATATATATATATATATATATATATATATATATATATATATATATATATATATATATATATATATATATATATATATATATAAGCCAACAAGGCAGCAATACAAAGTCAATGAATACATGGAGACTCAAAAGCATGACCTCAACCAACAAGCCTGGTGATGGTCAGCCTACAGCAATGATCAGAAAAAATACAAAGGGTTACAAAGATGATCAAGTGCGACAACGGGCACGAAACTCTTCTAGCAACTCTTTTGTCTTGGGGTGATCAGGTCGAGTGAGTAACTCTTCAACTAGCAAATCTCTCTGCATAATAGTGCACTGGAGACCTTCAACTGAATCTTCCCACGCTCCTTGGCCAAAACAGTCCTCTAACCTTCGCTTCTTAGACTCGAACCTTTGCTTGCGATCTTTCAGGTTAGCGATAGCTTTGTTCAGCATGTCTTCAGTGGCATATCTGCGAGCAGTTTCTTCATCAAGCTTCTTCTCGCTGGCCTTCACTTGAGCCTTCAATTTGGAGATCTGTTGTTTTAGTTTATCCTCTCTCTCTTTGTTGTTGGCTATAGTGGAATTCCACTGCTGATTGAACTTGGAAATTCTCCGGTATGCTTCATCCAGATTCTGCTTCTTCGTAGCCAGTACATCGTTGACTGATTTGAAATCCAGATCCAAACGCTCACGATCAGCTATCTGCTTGGTCAAGTCCGTTCCTAACCTGTTTACCAACTCTGTTTGCTTCTTGAAGGAGTGGACGGCTTCGTTTCTCTCGCTTCTAACCTGCGCCAGCTCTTTCTCCAACTCTTCGTTGGCCTTTTTCAGCTCTTCCTTCTCAGCTAACACCTGATTATACTACTGAATAGACACGGTAGTAGGCTCTTCCACAACTGGAGGGAATTCCTGCTTAGCAGGTGGAAATGGCATCCATATGGTCTCTGCTCTGGTCTTGACCCAGGTCACATACGGAGCATAAGCTTGACTGTTGCTTTTACCCAACAGCGATTTCCCTCATCTACTGATATCATTCCAGGCCTGATAAGCTTAGCTAACATATCCCCCTCTAGAAGACCGGTGAGGTACAGAAATTCCTGCACTTCTTCATCCTTTGGCGTAACTCTCAAAGCATATGCAAACTGTCTGACAAGTAGAGATGGATTATAGTTGATACAACCCTTTCTTCCAATCAGAGGCACATTTGGAAACCCACTGCAGCTGAATATGACTTCAATACCCAACATATCTCTATCAAACCAAACAACACTCTCTGCTGATAAGCCCATCAAGCGCTCAGACCACTCAGCTGTGGCTGCAGATGAAGCAAAGAGACCCTTCTTGGGCAGGTGACTATCAAACCATCTGTAGAGTAAGGGCACACAGCATGATACATTTTACCCCTTCTATTTTCTTTCTTGTAATGGACGTAATGATACACATCGCCAATCAAGGTAGGAACTGGATTCCCTGATGCAAAGATATGAAAGGCATCCAAGTCTACAAAATCAGGCATGTCGGGAAACAGAATGATGCCATATATGCAGAGGGCAAGAATGGCGTTGAATGCGATCCAACAACCGTCCTTGGCACACTGTTGGGATTTCCCAACTAGAAACTGCAGAGAAAATCCAGGAACCCCATTCCAACTGGACAGAAGCAACTCAGAGGCATCCAGATGAAAAGAAAGAGCTAGATTAGCCAGATTAGGCTTAGCATCCATATGAACAAATGGCATCTGACTCTTAATAGGCACACCCAACAACTTAGCATACTCCTCCAATGTAGGTGCAAGAATGAAGTACGGGAAAGTGAAGCATCTCAATGGAGGGTCATAGAACTGCAACACGGCATACAACCCATTCAACTCATATACCGAAGGTTTACGAACCAAACTGAGCAGCTTCCCATAAGATTTCCTGAATTCCCCTCTCACTGTATCATCTAACAAGGCAATCAAACTGGACAACAGAGCAACATTTGGGGTAGGGAGCTTGTAGGCTACATTCTTCTTCAAAGATCCCATGATAGCACAACAGAAGGCAAGAAATGCCGGAACCGGGGGATAATATGCACCTGCAACACAGACACACGTTAATGATAAGCAAATGAGTATGCAAAATGCAAAATGCAAACATGCAACAGGGGATCAAGATTGTGCTGCTGAGGAGACCGAGGCTCATATCCAACACAATCACAACACTGCTCTGATAACAAAACCCTGAAGAGGACCAATAAATATGCACTGTCGAGAACAACCACATCTCTGATGATAAGAACCCTCTGAACCCAACAACACTGATTCACTGTCAAGAAAACCAGGTAGTTTGAAGGTTAAGGTTTCCTGCAATAACCCGACCCCGCTCACAGGTATGGACCTAAATCACAGACAAGGTATGACATCCTATGTGTTTCCCAGCGTCACAGACTTTCAAGAACGATGATACAATACCCGGAAGGTGTGGCATCATCATCTCTTGAAGTGGCCTCACTCTGCTGAGTCACAAATGATCGGTCCCCAGAGTCGACAATCCTCCAAACCAACAACCCCTCAAGCCCAAAGGGCTGCAAAAGAAGTCAACCGGGAGAACTTCGTCTGAGCGTGGATTTCATGAGACACTAGTGCCTGCAAAGCAAGCACACGCCCACTAATTTCCACAACTAATGTTAAGTACACTCAAGCCTGGGTCTGACTTCTCACTCATCAGAGCCCTTTCCCACAACAGCACAATAATAATATCATACTGAAAATAAAATGCGGAAAGTAAAGTGTGATAAATAAAACCCAACAGGTAAACACACAAGCACTAGGATTGACTCGCATAGGGAGCCAGAGTCCCCAACTGTCGCTACCGCGAAAAACGAGGCCGGAAAAGTAGAAGAGTCGCCACCTTTTGTTATTTATCCCTCAGAACAGGAAAGGAAACGATCGGAAAAAACCTGACGAAAGGGTATAAGACAAGGTCATCGCAACCAATGTCTGGATTCGGGAGTCGGATACGCAAGGCGAAGGTATTAGAACCCCTCACGTCCATCGTACTCGATGGGATCCACGCTTGTTGTGTTTATCTGACGGGTTTTGTTATACTATCTACGCTAAAAGTCTGGTCTAAAAAGAAAAGAAAATGACTCGACAGAACACAACAGTTCTATGCCTACGTATTCCCGTCTGGAACAAGAAATCAGAGTCAACGTAGTTCGCCTAACTACGGGTTACGGGGAAAGGTTGCTCGCCGAGATATCGCATCTCGTGCCTACGTACTTTCACACAGTGCGAAAGATCAGAGCAAACGTAGTTCGGGAAACGAGAGACACATGTTTGTCTTTTTTATCCGAGTAGGGTTAACAGACGGTTCCAGCAGTTGGTGTATGTAGCTTGCTTGATGGAGACTTAGGCGTTTACCGTTTGCGGTAGAACCGGGAGTTAACATAACTCTCCTTCTGAAAAAGGGTTTCCAAGAATTAAAGGTCCAAGAGGACAAAAAGAATTTGATCTTTGTTTTCTGTTTTTTAGAGAAGTGTCTTTTATGGATGTTTGCAACTGATATCGCACTAGAGACTATGACCTGTGAGTGAATGCGTCGCATGTCACCCAAAGGGTGCCATACTAAACATCCTGACTGTTGGAAAGAAACTCTCTAACAACCGTTTCTCAAGTAGCTTAAGGCTCGTAGCGTACGACATCAATTAACCTTTATTACTGTATTTTGATTTTGTTTGAAGATGAGAAGAGAAAGGACGCACTAAAGGGGAACTGATCCAATCCTAAAGTTGTCATGCAAAATTGATCCTATGGTTGAGGTTAGGAGGGAACTACCTAATGTTATCATGCATGGTTAGAACCCTAATGTCTGTCATAACTTCTCTTAAACAAGAGAAGTCAGAGTTCCTAGGGGAACATGGCAAAGGAAAACAAACAGCAAAAGAAATAACTGTAAAGAAACAACTGTAAATAAAATGCATGCAATGCAACAAACAAGCAGAAGGATCCAAGCTCAACTTCTAGAGCAAGCAAGCCCAAAGGCAACACACAAAGCACAGGCAAGGGAGACAGACTCAACCTTAAACCAGCAAGCAAAGCCAAGCAATAACAATCAAGCAGAGGGAGCCAGACTCAACCTCTAGTGCAGACAAGCAAAGGGAGCTAATCTCAACCTTTAGGATGCTCTTAGGCCTAGAAACATCTATATGAGAGCCTAGTCTAATGCAACATACAAAACAGTCACACAAGCAACAGTAAAGCAATCAGAAAACACAAAAGACAAGAACAGCAGACAGGCAGCTCAACAGCAAAGCAGATAAACAACAAAATAAACAAACAGTCTGCAAACAATTCCAAGCCCAAGCCATCATCAAAAGAAGTTTTCATCTTCATGCTCCAACAAGATCCAACACAAGGGAAAAGAATCATCAAGATTATTGCTTGATGATGGGAAGCAAGAAGGAAACCAAGGGAATCCAACCTGGCACTCAACCAGTCATCTGAGGTAGGCATCCTCAAAGGTTCTACCTCATGTGAAATGCCACACATCCTTCCAAAGGAAAGATGAGGCTTCCACATAGGAACCTTGAATCATAGGATGAGAATGGAGAGCAATCAAAGCAATCCATGTTTATTTGAAGAAAGAGAAATCAAACTAAGCTCTTCCTAAACACTAATTGAACAAGCTACAAGAAAGCTACTAAGAGAAGGTCTAAACACCAAAACCAAACACCATAATCAAGAAAACAGAAGCTTAAACATGTCTAAAGCACCATCAAAGAAGATTAGCAAACCTATTATGAACTAAAGGCCACCATTGAGGTCATTCTAAAGCAAGTGTTATGTTGAAAGAATCTTAAAACTAGCCTAAGTATCAAATCTATGAAAAATACTAAAACTACTTCTAAAATCCTATAAGATTTTCTAAGGGAACCTAAACATGTTAAGGACCTATAGTAGAAAGGTCATGGATCAAATCAAAAGGGAAGGTCACCTAAAAAATCCTAGATCACAAGGTATCAAATGAAAACCCTAAAATGGAAGGTCTAATGATCCTAATCCAAAATAGAACCTAATGTTGTCTAAAAAAATATAAATTAAATCCTAGGGGATCATGTATCTCTAATCTACCAGCTAGCCCAAAATCTCCTCCAAATTCAATACCAAACAGCCATACAAAAATCAACAAAAACAAGAAGAAATAAACCAAATTAAAGAAATTAATAAAAATGCAAAAAATCAAATTAAATGGAAAATTGCATGAAAATGAAATGTAAAGGCATCATAAAATCATAAATGTAATCAGGAACATGCTCATATTTTTATTTTATTTTTCTGATCAATATTGGATTTTCTATGAATTTAAAATGAAACAAACAATTAAAATAATAAGAAAATGAATTAAACAAAAATAAAATGCAAGAATAAAATAGAAGCGTTGGATGGTTGGACTAAGTAAGCTTATCTAAGGGCTCTCAGGCTTCCACCTCATTAAATGAAACGATGCGTTTCAGAGCCAAAGTTCAATTTCTGAGATTAAAACGTGGCCATTAGATGAGAGGACAAAGTCATCGTTCCAGGCTGATCTAAGGGTGATAAACTAGTCTTTCTCGTTTGAATGTCCAGATGGGGGGAAACTTGCAGCGGTGGCTGAAGAAAGACGCCGGTCGTCTTCTCCAGCGAGAGATCACGTGCAGGTCATGGAACATCAACAAACTTTACACAGTTTCACTCCAAATTCCACGTAGATTCCAAATATCATGTTCGTTTCCTCTAATTCCTCATAGATTCTCAAACACGAATGCAAATAGAAAATGCTCCATAATTCTGATCATCACCAAACCTCAATCAAAAACCACAGATCTACTCCTCATGCTTCCTATATCATTATGAACTATCTAGATCGTGTTGAATCCTTAAGATCAGGCCAATTCAACTTTAAACAAAAATCACACATCATCTTACTTTGTCTCTAAACTTCCAAATACTGATCCAGAATCCATCTAATAACCTTCCTAAAGCCTAATCACATGCTAAGATATGCTAAATCCACACGAATCTACAGCAATTTTGAAAGTTACATACCTGTGTTGGAGCTTCAAATTGGAGCAGTTAGAGCATGATCATTGGCTTCAAACTGTGCAGATCCACTCAAGGAAGTATGCTGAAGATGTTTGTAGCTTTGAATTGCCTTGAATTGATCTGGATCAGAAATCACGATTTCACACTTGGAGCTTGAAATTCCACTTGCAATCTCTGGCTATGGCACGAAATGAACACCAAAATTGCTCTGAATCAGTCATAGAACTTATATAGAAGATGTTTGTGGGCTTTTGAGGTCCATTGGAGGCCCAAATTCAGAAATCCCAATTTCACTTTTCTTTGAAAATTCCAAACATGGAATGCACGAATTTGCACTCAAAAATTCTCCAAGAAGCTTCAATTAGCTTGCCTATGGTCTGGTGAGAGTGTAAAGATCAATTGGAGAGCTTAAGCTTATCATATGAACAAGTTTTGATGTGTTACTTATTTGTGAAGTAACAAGTTGAAATGTTATGAAAGAGGCCCCAAAATGAATTTCCAATATTGCCATTGTATTCAAAATGACTTTTCTGATTAAAATGAGTACTCACTTGCCTTGTTTGAGCACACATGAATTAAATTTAAATTTTTCACTTAAATGCCTTTAAATTCTCCTTTTTGCCAAATTTCTCAAACCAAGTCTCACCCTAAGCCAAATCAATTCATCAGGAGGACATGGTTGACCTAAAAACATAATTTTGAGCAAGTTTTGTGTTGGAAAAAACTTCATTTGAAGCTTGTAAGATAGTGAAAATGACCTATAATGCCAAATGACCTATAATCTTACTTTCCCAAAATACCCCTAACTTGTAAACCTCATAACTTGAGTTCTAAAAATCATATGGAAGACTTCTAGAACAATTTGGAAAGCTAAGATCAAGACCTACAACTTTCATGTTGGCCAAAAGTTTATGAGAAACACCCTTCTAGGCCAAACGTTCCCTTGAAGTTGGTTGACTTTCACAGACAAATTTCACATTCATCTGATAACCTGTAACTTGTCTAGATCATAACTTGAGTTCTGAAATTCCAATGTAGGACTTATAGTACTCAAATTAAATCTAAGAGCATGCTCTACAAGTTTCATGTTGGCCAAAAGTGGAGATGAAACTTATATCTTGAGATAAGTGGTCTTGAAGTTAGGCACTAAATAGGGGATTTTACCCTAAGAACCCTAGTTTAGCAACTCCTCACACTTTGGATTCTTCTTGAATTGATCTTGGAATATCATTTCATATATCTCAACACAACTATCCATGATTAAAAATACTTAGAATTGAGCTTTGATCCTCTTCAATTGCGCAGTTGACTTAGGGTTACTCAGATGAAAACCCTAATTGCAACACCCTCAACTGTGGCTCTTCACACTTGGCATAATGACTTGACTGAGCTTCACCATGACCCTCAAGGCACTCTATGAGATTTATCCACACTCTATCCATGATCAAGGCTTCACAACCCACTGATGGTCTTTAATTGGTCCTCAGATTAGGAGATTAACCACATACAAACAACCTAACTTCTCAAGAACCCCAACCTCTCTCTGATGACTTTGGTGACTTCTCAAGCTTGAACAAGACCTCTAGATAGGCTCCTCTTGATATAAACCACACTTGATCCCCTGCACAAATGAACAATGATATGCTATGCAAATTTTAGATCAATGATATGCCAATGCAATGAAATATAAACCAAGTAAGAAAAGGTTAAGCAAATTTTGGGGTGCAACAGTTGCCCCTATTCAAGCGGCTTGAACCTGACTGGATAAAAAGCGAACGGCTTTTAGGCAATCAAGGTAAAAGACGGTTGAATACCAAAGAACCCGGAAATTTGCTAACCGAAGAAAAATAAACTGCACAATCTACTTGGGGAACAAAATCCAGAAAATTGAATCTGGTTGTCACGACAACAACGGATTAATCATCTGATACAGAACCTGATTTCAATATCAACCACCTGCGTGACGCCACAAGCAGTGAATCAGCATTCAACTTCAAATATATGCTACAATAAGCAGGCACCACGTCATAGGACCATATCAAAATATCATCCTTGACCTCACATTTCTGAAGAAACGAGCAAAGCACTACGTAAAGTGCGTCATCCCTGTACTATCCAGGATCTTCCATTTTCGAAGAAACGAGCATCGCACTAAATAAAAGCGCGGTATGTCAATATACTATCCTTGACCTTCCATTTCCGAAGAAACGGGCATACGCTACGTAAAGCGAGCCATCCCTGTACTATCCGGGATCTTCCATTTTCAAAGAAACGGGCATCGCACTAAATAAAAGTGCGGTATCCCTATACTATCCGGGATCTTCCATTTCCGAAGAAACGGGCATCGCACTAAATAAAAGTGTGTCATCCCTGTACTATCCGGGATCTTCCATTTCCGAAGAAACGGGCATCACACTAAATAAAAGTGCGGTATCCCTGTACTATCCGGGATCTTCCATTTCCGAAGAAACGGGCATCGCACTAAATAAAAGTGCGGTATGTCAATATACTATCCTTGACCTTCCATTTCCGAAGAAACGGGCATGCACTATGTAAAGCGAGTCATCCCTGTACTATCCGGGATCTTCCATTTACGAAGAAACGGGCATCGCACTAAATAAAAGGGCGGTATCCCTGTACTATCTGGGATCTTCCATTTCCGAAGAAACGGGCATCGCACTAAATAAAAGCGCGAAATGGGCCTCCGAAGACTTGAACAAGCAACTCTACGGGGAAATTCTGACAACAACTCCAAAGTCTAATTATGAAGCCATTTAATGCTGACGTAACAGTCATTCTAGGAAAACTCTGCCGGGGAAATCCTGACAACAACTCCAAAGTCTAATTATGAAGTCGTTTAATGCTGACGTAACAGCCGTTCGAGGAAAACTCCACCTGGAAAGAAGAGAAACTTAACCAAGCAACTCTGATGAGGGGACACATGATAGGACAAACATTATCATCACATATCTCATGCCAAAAATTTGAATATCCGAAAACCATCCTGAACAAGAATTCCAATTACCTGCAGGGAAGAACACCTGAAAACAAAGAGGTAACCAACCTGGCTTATGTTTCAAAATGCATATGTTTGAAAATGGCGTAATGCTCCATGCGGCATGGAAATGCTACACGTTTGGGTAGATGCAAAAATGATGCAAGATGCAAATGCAGGCTCTGGCTGCCGGAGAAAGGCTGGATACAGAATCGCTTCAGCAAAATAAATGCTGAAGACAAAGCCAACTTCGCTGGGGATAACCAGGTATCACAGAATTATCCCAGCAAAATAACTGCTGGAAAGGTGAACCGACTTCGCTGGGGGAAGAAACAATCTTGCTGGGGGATAGCTTAACAAGACCGCAATAGCAAACTCTACTGAGGATTATCAACCTATTGGAGGAAAGACAACCTGCTGGAGAACAGAAAGAGCCATCTTGTGTAGGGACAATCCATTCAAACCACTGGCAACCTGTTCGTGCCCTGTGGGGATTAAATGTACACACAACCACCGTTGGGGATGCACATTACTGCCTGATCGCTTGCTAGCTTGCATCCAACTCTTCTGGGGATAAAGATACGACTTCCATCTACTGGGGAGGAATAAAATCACCTAGAGCCTGCTCCTACGTTAAGGGGCTCCGGCTGGGGAAACACGATCCCTTATCTGCTTGTTGCGAAGGTAACGACCCTGCAAAACATGAGCAACAACAAGATGTCCTATACAAAAGGAACTATCCAGGTCAATAGCCGTGACAATTGTTCAGTCAATTCAACATTTTAACAATTATTGGCTGAGGCCTGCAAGTTTATGCATGTGCAAGTTTATCAAAAACATCGGTGTTTTCCACAAACAAAACAGTAAAAGTTAAAACAAGAAACAAACATCAAGTACTGATAGTCTGATAGTCTACCTTTGAATGCTAGTTCTCGTCTAGTATTTTCCATATCTTCCACTGTGTACATAGTCCATGTTTATCCTAAACCAGAAAAAACAAAAACCTAAAGGTATCTGACACAGTAGTTCCCAATGACTCGCATGTTGTCATGTTCCCCGATACGAAGCTCGACGGATACCAGTGCTCCGAGTAATGTTTGAGTTCCTTGTGGATGTCGTTAAATCAGAATTGCTACTCTTCAGCAGACGAAAGTTGCGTATTATTCCCGGAAGAGTCGAGATTGTATTTTATCCCGTATCAGAGTAGGATCGGGAGTATCCCCAGCAGATTAAGATTGATATCCGTGATAGTAGGGGCATTTCCAGCAGCGTGCTGCGCACAATCAATCCCAGTTTGGGTCTATCCCTGCAGAGCACAATCAGTTGCCAATGGTTTGAAGGGAGCATCCCCAAGCAGAGTTGTTTTTTCTTTCCCCAGTGAAGTCGCCAAGCAGGGTTGCCTTTTCATTTCTCCAGCAGGACGGTTATTCCCCGCAGATTTGGTTTCCCTTTTCCAGTATTTATTTTGCTGAGATAATTCTGTGACTTCGGTTCATCCCCAGTAGAGTTGACGTTGCCTTCGGCATTTATTTTGCCAAGTGGTTTTCAGACCTGGCGTTCTCTGGCAGCTCGAGCCTGCATTTTGCATATATAGTCATAGCATATCCCTGCCGTTTGGGCATCGCATTTTCAAGTAGAACGCATAGCATTTCCATGTCATATAGGACATTGCATCATTATCAGACATACGCATTTCGAAACATGGACCAGGTTGGTTACCTATTGGATTTCGAATTTGTTCCCTTGCAGAGTTGTGTGGTTAAGCTTCTCTTCTTCCCCAGCGGGGTGATTCTTCATTTGGATGTTACGTCAGCACTGAAAAAAGATTGGCATATATCAGATTTCTAAAGCCGCCTCTTGTTGACAGAATGGGTGCCGAGAAGTCGATTCAGAAGTTCCCCAGGAGAATTGTCCTCAAGTTCGCTGTGAACTGTGAGTTGACAGGATTTGATCCCATAAGAGAGATGGGAATCAAGTCGTTTGCTTTTCGAAGCATTATTTCCAATACTTGTGGCGTCGCACAGGTGATTGGTGGTGATAAGGAGAAGAAAATTTTTATCAGAAAATTGGCCAGTTGTTGCCGTGACAACTAAACTTCAGTTTATTATAGGCTATTCCTCAAGCAGTTTTGCAGTATATTCCCGCGGTTGGCAAATTTCAGGGTTTCATTTGTATTCAACCGTCATCTACCTTTGAATGTTTGAAGGCTGGGCGCTCTTCAACCATTCAGGTCCAAGCCGCTTGAATAGGGGCAGTTGTTGCACCCTAAAATTTGACCAACCGGGTCCCGTATCTGGTCCTATGTTTCGACGCATGACCGCATTCGCATCTGCATATCGCATACAGCGCATTTTTTCAGTTGTTTTGATTTTATCGGGATCACAGCTCTCGTCTCGCGTCTCAGGTGTTTTTAATCAGTTTAGATAGGTAGAATCGTATTTTTTGGGAAGTCGTGCTATTCCCGGTGTTTTCAGCTCGCGCTGTTGTTTTTAGGGATATTTCGGTGCCCGTTTATTTTTACCGGCTATTTTGTTGCGCTCTCGCAGTGTTATTTGTCGTTCGGTGCTGTTTTTGTTCCTTCGGGAATTATTGTGATTTTTCTGGATTTTTATTGGGCATTATTAGGGTTTTATTAGATTTTTTTAATCATTTTCGGATAATATAGAATATTAATAGTTTTTAATATTTTTAATAGTTTTAATCTCTTTTAGAATATTAGATATTAAATAGATTTAAATCATTTTTTAGCCTTTTATAGAGTTTAATAGGTCTTATTAGAATATAGATTTTTCATTTTAATAAATGGGTAGATTTTTCTTTTAATAGTTTCTAATAGATATTATAGATTTTAATTAGGTTTTTTTAGAATATTAGATGTCAATTAAATATTAATAGATATAGTTTTTTCTTTTATATAGATTTAATTAGATTGGATATTAATAGTTGTCTTTTTTCGGAATATTAAATAGATTAGAGTGTTAATTTTGTTTAGAGGTTAATTGGAGTTTGATTTAATTAGGATAGATTAATTAGCAGTTTTAATCCCATTTTTTGTTTTTTTCATCCGTTTCATTGCAGAATTGGTGGAGGTAGCATTCGTTGGGCCCATTTGTGGAGGCCCAGTTCAGTCTGAGTCCAAGAAATCAATTCAGCAAGTCCTATAAAGAGTCATTACACGTGTTATCACTCAGAGGGAGCCACATTTCACATTCTCACGCACGCCACATCACAAACTCCACTTCTCTCTCTCTTCCACGCCCAGGACACGTGGCCAGCATGCACACAACCCCTCCACTCACTTCACCACGCGTCTCCATCTGAAGCCCCACCGGTTGCATGGCCGGCGGCCATGCAACCACCGCACCAGAGTTCCGCCGGCCACCATAACCGATCCTCAACCAACTCCGGCCGCCCTACCCGTCACCGGAAAACCCTAAAACCTCCAAAAACTCCAGAACTTCATCTTTCTCCTCTCATCATCACCTTCAATCTTCATCATTGATCATCATTTTTCCAGAAAATTCCAGAAACCACCGCGAATCATCAACCTCCTCCTTCAACCTATCATCATCCGATTCGCTAATCATCATCAACAATCACCGCCGTGAATCCTTCTTCCCAGAAATTGTTCTTCAACCGATCGTCAAGCTCATCGTATTTCCCAGAAGTTCTTGAAGGACATGCTCCTTCATCGTCGTTTTCCAGAACAGCTCGAATCATCATCACATCGTTCTTCAATCTCTAGAAACTTCATCCAAGATCTTCATTCAAGGATTCATCAGTTCATCGAGTTCATCAGAAACTCAGTGATCTTCGTCAAGAACTTCAACGAATCTTCAGCGAACTTCTTCAAGAACTCCATTCGAGCCTTCTTCGATCTCCAGATCTCCTTCACCCGTCGTCTTCAAATCTCCAGATTCATTCAACCGTCATCAACCGTTCTCCATATTTCCAGGTCTACGCTCGAACAACTCGCGATCAACAGCAACGTCCTCATCCTCGCTCGTCAAACCTTCAAGAACTGCTTCAAAAATCTTCATCAAAGATTGCTTTCGAGAACGTCAGGGGAGTGGATTACTCGGTTCCAGATCGTGATTAGTTTGTAGTTTTATTTCTCCTTGTTGTGGAGGTTGTAAAACGAGATGGGTTTGTTAGAAAGAAGACGGAACGAGAAAGGGTTTGGTTGAAGGTGATGAGAGCAAGAGTTTCGAGAGAGAGAGTCTGAGACGGCGGCGCAAGGCAATGAACAGTAAACGGAGAAAGTTTGTGTTTTAGGGTTTCTCCATGATGGACTTAGGGCAGGGATTGCGTCTGGGCCTTGCTTCAAGCCCATGAATTTTCTTCATTTACACCCCCCATTTCTTTCCTTACTCCCTCTGTGTTGGGCATTTTTTGATGGATTCTGGGCCTAAGCCCAGCGAATCTCTTGCCAATACCCCCCAGTTTTCTTTCAGTACCCCCTCCCCCCGTTTTTGCTGTATACTGGGCTGGGCCCAGTTGGTTATCATTTTTTCTGCTTGCTTAACCCCCCTGTAAACTGCTACACCCCCTTTCCCTTTATTATTTTCTTTTTTTGTTTTTCTTTATTCATATTGATGAAAAGAAATATTAAAAAAATATGTGAAAAAAGAATGTTGAGAAAAAAAAAGAAAAAGACAAGAGAATATAAAAAAAAAGGAGAAAATAGAAAAAGAAAAGAAGGGAAAATATTTTAAAGAAAAGAATTATTGAAAAAATATGGGAAAAATAGTGGAGAAAAATATATAGAAAAAAATATGAAAAAATATATGGAAAAGTATCTTGAAAAAAAAACTTTGAAAAAAGAAACATTGAGAAACGGAGAAAAAATATTAAGGTGGATTTAATATTTTTTAGAGTACTTTTTTTCATAGAAATTCTTTTTGCACTTTTTAGGGATAGTTTAGAAGTCCACTTGTTAGGGGACTATTTTCCATTCGATTTTTTCCAGGATAGGATAGGATAGTATTTCCTAGGGGTTATTTTCAGTATTCAATCATTGTAATCATTTTTCAGAATGTTAATAGAAATGAGATTTTGCGCTGTGGTCCCGAAGTAGCCGAACTACAGCTGCTCTGATTTCTCGTACCAGACGAGAATATGTAGGCATAGGATGCGATATCCTAGCGAGCACACTAACAACTAACCTTTTGTTCTCTCGCTGCTGTGCGATCGAGACTTTCCCGCTGACGATTGATTGTTACCCTTTTTTTCTCTTGCCCTTGTGCATTTGAGACCAGATCGTAGTTTTGCCCATAGGTTCCCGTACCTTTAAAACCAGTTTAATTTCTCACTGCTGTGTGAGAATACCCTGTTTAGCCGTAGTTAGCCTGAACTACGTAAAGCTCTGATCTTCCATGCAGTGTGGAAGTACGTAGGCACAAGACGCGAGGTCTTGGCGAGCCAATTTCCCTGTAGTCCCGAACTACGTTGACTCTGACTTTCTCTCTTGAGAATACGTAGGCATAGAGTGCGACACTCTATCGAGTCAGTTCCCTTCTGTTTAGATTTAGCAGCCGTAGATAGATTGTTTTTGCATCCTTTAGACAACCCAAGCAAGCGTGGATCCCGTCGAGTACGACGGACGTGAGGGGTGCTAATACCTTCCCCTTGCGTAACCGACTCTCGAACCCAGGTTTTGGTTGCGATGACCATACCTTTTTCCCGTTTTTTGCGAGGTTTACTTCGAGCGTTTCCTTTCCCTCCTTTGGGATAAATAACGCACGGTGGCGACTCTTCTGTCGGTCGGCGCCGATTTTCGCAGTAGCGACAGCTGGCGACTCTGCTAGGGGCTGCGATAGTTCCCTATATGAGTCTGCTGGGGACCCAACATTCCCTGGCTGCTAAGGACTGCGATAGTTCCCCATGCATGTGGGATCCAACGTCCCCTAAGAGAGAGTCAATCCTAACACTTGTTTGCTTGTCTATTGGTGTTTATTTATTGATATTATCTGTTGCTATTGTGCTATTGGGGTGTGACGGGTGTTCTATGATTGAGAGATAAGCCGGACCTGGGCTTGAGTGCACCTTAGACTTAGAGTAGAGATTAGTGGGCGCGTACGTGCTTTGCATGTCCTAGTGTCCCGCGAAATCTACACTCAGACGAGGTTCTTCTGGTTGGCCTCTTGTCCCACCCTTTGGGTGGTTCGGGTTGCTGGTTAGTTGGATTGTCGACTCTGGGAACCGAGGAAGTTAGCTAAGTGAGGCCTCTTCAAGACTTGATGATGCCACTCCTTCTGGGAATCGTATCGTCAGTTTTGAAAGTCTGTGACGCTAACGACCGCATAGAATGCCGTACCTTGTCAGATATAGGTCCACACCTGTGAGTGGGGGGGATTTTTTGCAGGAAACTTGACTTCCAACCTACCCATTATTTTGGTCTTCTCTTCAGAGCAACCGTACTCCGTCAGCAGCGCAGCAGTATCCAGATTTGTGTGGGGGCTGTGGTCCCGTTGTTTGCTGCATC
Organism: Lathyrus sativus; assembly: GCA_963859935.3. NCBI lineage: Eukaryota > Viridiplantae > Streptophyta > Magnoliopsida > Fabales > Fabaceae > Lathyrus > Lathyrus sativus. The sequence continues at coordinate 275,511,364 of OZ012740.1, read as the reverse complement.
TTGCATATCATGTGCATATCAGTGTTGCATCATATTGCATATCATCCTCCAGTTAGCCAGAGTTCTGATCCAGCCTTTGTTTCCTGAAGGTGATTACCCGGAGTTTGGATTGAGCAACTGTTGATTGTCAGAAGACCTACCTAGGGGTTGAGTAGATTTGAGCAGAATCGAGCATTGAAGTCAGCTGAAGACTACTGGTAGCTATGTCTGAAGGCAATTTCCAGTCTCCTAACACCTTGACAGGGTTCACTATGACATCCAACCCTCTGTATGATTCCATGGAAGACTGCCCGCAAGCGAACAACGTTACTGCAGACCAAGTTGTACAGCCTTCTGTTGAGAACCGAGGTCGACATGAGCAGTTTGGTGCCCGATATGAGCGTCCTCCTCCTGTTAACAATCAAGGTGTTGTTTTCCCTGTGATGAGTCCCCGAAGAGATATTCCAATAGCCAGGATGGTAGATCCAAGAGCTCTTGAGAAGGATAGGAAACTCCGAGCGTTGGAAGAGGAAGTTGAAGCTTTGAAGGTCAAAGATGCTGTTAACCTGGATGCTGCAAACATGTGTTTGGTTCCTGACCTGGTGTTGCCTTATAAGTTCAAAGCGCCGAAATTTGAGAAGTACACGGGAGATAGCTGTCCGAAGCAACATTTGATGATATTCTGTCGAAGAATGACTTCGTTTGTGCGAGATGACAAATTGATGATCCATTGCTTTCAAGATAGTCTGACTGGGGCATCTTTGAGGTGGTATATGCAGTTAGAGAGAAATCAGATTCAATCGTGGATGGATTTAGCCAGAGCCTTTCTGAAGCAGTACGATTACAATTTAGACGTAGCTCCCCATCGCATGCAGTTGCAAGAATTGTCTCAAGAGAACAATGAACCTATCAGGAAGTATGCTCAGAGATGGAGAGACTTTGCTGCTAGAGTGCATCCACCGCTGTTAGACCAAGAGCTGACGAGCATGTTTGCAGATTCCCTACAAGATCCGTACTTTGAAAGATTGCTCGGACTTCCGTTAAGTTTCTCTGACGTGGTAGCATTAGGAGAACGCCTTGAGTATGCCATAAGAATTGGGAAAATTCAGATTACTTCAAATGATCAAGCGGGTGAAACTGAATATCCTTGTGACTATCAGAGTGAAGAAGGAGTTGTGATCAATGCAGTCATGCCAAAGGTTGAATATCCTCGAAGCGAATCAGCGAATTTTGTTGGTTCTTCATCTTATCAGAGATCAGTACCTCCTGTGGCTTGTTATGCTGAACAGACAGCCGTGCCTGGGGCACCCTATCAGGAATCTTATGTCGCTTCCATTGCAAACCAGCGAACTCGTGGCCGAGGTTATCAGAATCAGCGTCAGAATCAGAATCGACCTCGCAACAACTTGGAACGAAGGAAAGCTCCTTTTCACCCAGTGCCTATGCCGTATAGCCAGCTGCTACCATCTTTGATCCAGAGTTCTTTGGTGGAACCTAAAGCTCTTAAGCCAGTTCCAGAACCTTACCCTCCTGGGTACAATCCCCACGTTCAGTGTGGTTATCACGGTGGATCTCCAGGGCATTCGACTGAAGATTGTAAAGCATTTCAGGCGAAAGTACAACAGTTGATCGACCAGGACCGCATTTCCTTTCGAGAAGGATTTCTGTTCGTTCATCCCAACCGCTCAGCTGTCTAAGCTCGTAGACTCGGAAAGTATTCCCCAGCAAAAGCCAGTGGTTCAGACAGGCAGGCGCCTCAGCATTGGCGGTCCTCAGGCTTTATATCATTTGCATTTGTAGTTTCTTTTCTGTTAGTTACTACTTGCTTTTTAACATTGTATGTTTCGAATGGTGATAATAATAAAGTGACTATGCATTTTTCTGAATTAATCATGTCGTCGTCGCTCATTTACTGCATTGCACTGACACTTGCATTTTATTCACTCCACTTTATCACTGTGACTAGCAAAGTCAGGAGGGAGGATGATGAAACTGAATAACTCATAACCGATGACAGTATGCTTTAAGATAAGACCTTACCGATGACGTACAAGGCATTGTTTCAAATCCCCTAAACACTGGAGATATAAGGAGTTTAGTCCCTTGTTAACCACTTCGAGCCAGGAAGTAGGAGTTTTTTCGGACTTTTAAACCCTCACATCTTAACCCGGGGCAGGGTAGTTGTCAGTTAGCCTGACCGAGCATTCAAGTCTTACAGAGGAGTGTTGTCTGTCGAGGACCAATCTGTTTATGCCTTTCAAGAGGTCAAACCTCACCAATCAGGAGTGAGACAGTTACAATCCTTTCGGAGCAATCAAGGCAATCAGTGTCACACGACTTTGTTCCAAAAGAAAGAAAGAAAGCCTGCTAAGTAAAAAAAAAGAAAAAGCTAGAAAGCTAATACTTAGGCAAAAATCAGGGCATCCCGCTGGACTTCAAAAGAAAACGAAAGAATCGAAAAGAACTCAAAATGAGTCAGTCCATGCAAAAGTTAGGGAATCAAAAGAATGGAAAAGAGGGGATATCAATAGAAAATTTTCCCCAGCAAGCCACAAAGTCGTGTACACAGACACCGAAAGCGAAGAAGGAGTAACTATCACTCCGAAAATTCTTGTGAATTCCTTAGTTGTGGTTCTTACCATTCAGCATACCTCTCGAAGAGGCGAGCGCTTGTGCCAGGTTAACTGAACCTTAGGATTGGAGATCATCACGTAGAAGGGGTGGGTACAAATCAAAATTTGAGCCAAATATCCTTTGTTTCACGAACCGTGAACCCGACCACGATACAACCCTTAAAAGACCTAATTGAGGTAGGGTTATTCTGAAGCGCATTACGATAAGGTTGAGTAACCTGACTCCTTCCTGACTTGCTAGTCACATCCTTATTGTGTTTTTCACTGACCATGTAAGCACTACGTTTGAACTTTGGTTCATTCGTCACTCATAATCATTGCATGTAAATGAGTGATAGCTCAATTTTTTTTCAAAATCTGCATAACCACCGCATTAAGATTACCATTCGTGAACAGACAATTCTTATTGTAGGTTAGTAGTTGACATGAAAGAAATTCCAACAGGGAATCGTCAAGCAGGACTGAGTAATTCAGCAGTCTGAACCAGGATGGTGTATGTTGTGAAGCCCTATGAATCAGGGGCATTAACTTCCAGTAAGTTCGGAATCAGTCAGTCTGAGGACAAGTCCCGAAGCTTCAGTTGATCAGGGGCAGTTTCGTTTGAGAAGCAGTTGATCAGAAGAGAGTCTTCTCGAGAGCCAATCAGGGGCAATCATTCAGGACGTTGAGATTTGAAAGCAGATACTTCAGGTGGATAATCAGATCAGGTTAAGTCGCTAGAATGCTCATTCAGGGGCAAGTCACCGCAGAGATGTGTTGAAACCAACTGGGTGATGGAGATTGAATTCTGTTGTCGCACAGATACCAGGGCAAGTAATCTCGAGGTCGTCTCGTAGCAAGCTGTTCAGAGCAAGTACTCCCAGGAGTTAGATTGGGGCAAGTTGAAGTGCACTGTGGGCAAGTTGTTCAAGCCAGTCTTTTTATCCCCAGCTGAGTGTACTGGGGCAAGTTATTCAAGCCAGTCTGTTTATCCCCAGCCAGAGTTGAGTATCGGGGAATCATGTCATTACCCTCATCAAAAACCTTTCAAATAAAAAAGGCCTTGCTGTCGTCGGATCATTAACCTACAGTTTAAACCTGTTACGTGCCAGTAACCAGTCGTTTCTAAAGTCCAGTTCTCGCCTGGCAAACCGGTAACCAGTTCTCGTCTGGCTCACCCTTCCGTAAGCATCAGTTCCCGTCTGGTGTAGTTTATTGTAAGCATCAGTTCCCGTCTGGTGTAGTTTATTGTAACCAGTTCTCGTCTGGTCACCGTTTCTTCAAGTGTTGTATCAGTTTTCGTCTGGTACATGTCATCGCGTAATCAGTTCTCATCTGATCATCGTGTGTTTTAACCTATGTGTTATACCAGTTCTCGTCGGGTGTACGTCAGCTTTCAGCCAGTTCTCGCCTGGTTGTCTATGCTTCAGTCTGTTATCCAGTCAGCCCCGTCTGATGTCCAAACCAAATCAATTCTCGTCCGATAACCTATTTTCCTATTAGTTCTCGTCTGATAGTCTACCTTTGAATGCTAGTTCTCGTCTAGTATTTTCCATATCTTCCACTGTGTACATAGTCCATGTTTATCCTAAACCAGAAAAAACAAAAACCTAAAGGTATCTGACACAGTAGTTCCCAATGACTCGCATGTTGTCATGTTCCCCGATACGAAGCTCGACGGATACCAGTGCTCCGAGTAATGTTTGAGTTCCTTGTGGATGTCGTTAAATCAGAATTGCTACTCTTCAGCAGACGAAAGTTGCGTATTATTCCCGGAAGAGTCGAGATTGTATTTTATCCCGTATCAGAGTAGGATCGGGAGTATCCCCAGCAGATTAAGATTGATATCCGTGATAGTAGGGGCATTTCCAGCAGCGTGCTGCGCACAATCAATCCCAGTTTGGGTCTATCCCTGCAGAGCACAATCAGTTGCCAATGGTTTGAAGGGAGCATCCCCAAGCAGAGTTGTTTTTTCTTTCCCCAGTGAAGTCGCCAAGCAGGGTTGCCTTTTCATTTCTCCAGCAGGACGGTTATTCCCCGCAGATTTGGTTTCCCTTTTCCAGTATTTATTTTGCTGAGATAATTCTGTGACTTCGGTTCATCCCCAGTAGAGTTGACGTTGCCTTCGGCATTTATTTTGCCAAGTGGTTTTCAGACCTGGCGTTCTCTGGCAGCTCGAGCCTGCATTAGCATTTGCATATATAGTCATAGCATATCCCTGCCGTCTGGGCATCGCATTTTCAAGCAGAACGCATAGCATTTCCATGTCATATAGGACATTGCATCATTATCAGACATACGCATTTCGAAACATGGACCAGGTTGGTTACCTATTGGATTTCGAATTTGTTCCCTTGCAGAGTTGTGTGGTTAAGCTTCTCTTCTTCCCCAGCGGGGTGATTCTTCATTTGGATGTTACGTCAGCACTGAAAAAAGATTGGCATATATCAGATTTCTGAAGCCGCCTCCTGTTGACAGAATGGGTGCCGAGCAGTCGATTCAGAAGTTCCCCAGGAGAATTGTCCTCAAGTTCGCTGTGAACTGTGAGTTGACAGGATTTGATCCCATAAGAGAGATGGGAATCAAGTCGTTTGCTTTTCGAAGCATTATTTCCAATACTTGTGGCGTCGCACAGGTGATTGGTGGTGATAAGGAGAAGAAAATTTTTATCAGAAAATTGGCCAGTTGTTGCCGTGACAACCAAACTTCAGTTTATTGGAGGCTATTCCTCAAGCAGTTTTGCAGTATATTCCCGCGGTTGGCAAATTTCAGGGTTTCATTTGTATTCAACCGTCATCTACCTTTGAATGTTTGAAGGCTGGGCGCTCTTCAACCATTCAGGTCCAAGCCGCTTGAATAGGGGCAGTTGTTGCACCCTAAAATTTGACCAACCGGGTCCCGTATCTGGTCCTATGTTTCGACGCATGACCGCATTCGCATCTGCATATCGCATATAGTGCATTTTTTCAGTTGTTTTGATTTTATCGGGATCACAGCTCTCGTCTCGCGTCTCAGGTGTTTTTAATCAGTTTAGATAGGTAGAATCGTATTTTTTGGGAAGTCGTGCTATTCCCGGTGTTTTCAGCTCGCGCTGTTGTTTTTAGGGATATTTCGGTGCCCGTTTATTTTTACCGGCTATTTTGTTGCGCTCTCGCAGTGTTATTTGTCGTTCGGTGCTGTTTTTGTTCCTTCGGGAATTATTCTGATTTTTCTGGATTTTTATTGGGCATTATTAGGGTTTTATTAGATTTTTTTAATCATTTTCGGATAATATAGAATATTAATAGTTTTTAATATTTTTAATAGTTTTAATCTCTTTTAGAATATTAGATATTAAATAGATTTAAATTATTTTTTAGCCTTTTATAGAGTTTAATAGGTCTTATTAGAATATAGATTTTTCATTTTAATAAATGGGTAGATTTTTCTTTTAATAGTTTCTAATAGATATTATAGATTTTAATTAGGTTTTTTTAGAATATTAGATGTCAATTAAATATTAATAGATATAGTTTTTTCTTTTATATAGATTTAATTAGATTGGATATTAATAGTTGTCTTTTTTTGGAATATTAAATAGATTAGAGTGTTAATTTTGTTTAGAGGTTAATTGGAGTTTGATTTAATTAGGATAGATTAATTAGCAGTTTTAATCCCATTTTTTGTTTTTTTCATCCGTTTCATTGCAGAATTGGTGGAGGTAGCATTCGTTGGGCCCATTTGTGGAGGCCCAGTTCAGTCTGAGTCCAAGAAATCAATTCAGCAAGTCCTATAAAGAGTCATTACACGTGTTATCACTCAGAGGGAGCCACATTTCACATTCTCACGCACGCCACATCACAAACTCCACTTCTCTCTCTCTGCCACGCCCAGGACACGTGGCCAGCATGCACACAACCCCTCCACTCACTTCACCGCGCGTCTCCATTTGAAGCCCCACCGGTTGCATGGCCGGCGGCCATGCAACCACCGCACCAGAGTTCCGCCGGCCACCATAACCGATCCTCAACTAACTCCGGCCGCCCTACCCGTCACCGGAAAACCCTAAAACCTCCAAAAACTCCAGAACTTCATCTTTCCCCTCTCATCATCACCTTCAATCTTCATCATTGATCATCATTTTTCCAGAAAATTCCAGAAACCACCGCGAATCATCAACCTCCTCCTTCAACCTATCATCATCCGATTCGCTAATCATCATCAACAATCACCGCCGTGAATCCTTCTTCCCAGAAATTGTTCTTCAACCGATCGTCAAGCTCATCGTATTTCCCAGAAGTTCTTGAAGGACATGCTCCTTCATCGTCGTTTTCCAGAACAGCTCGAATCATCATCACATCGTTCTTCAATCTCTAGAAACTTCATCCAAGATCTTCATTCAAGGATTCATCAGTTCATCGAGTTCATCAGAAACTCAGTGATCTTCGTCAAGAACTTCAACGAATCTTCAGCGAACTTCTTCAAGAACTCCATTCGAGCCTTCTTCGATCTCCAGATCTCCTTCACCCGTCGTCTTCAAATCTCCAGATTCATTCAACCGTCATCAACCGTTCTCCATATTTCCAGGTCTACGCTCGAACAACTCGCGATCAACAGCAACGTCCTCATCCTCGCTCGTCAAACCTTCAAGAACTGCTTCAAAAATCTTCATCAAAGATTGCTTTCGAGAACGTCAGGGGAGTGGATTACTCGGTTCCAGATCGTGATTAGTTTGTAGTTTTATTTCTCCTTGTTGTGGAGGTTGTAAAACGAGATGGGTTTGTTAGAAAGAAGACGGAACGAGAAAGGGTTTAGTTGAAGGTGATGAGAGCAAGAGTTTCGAGAGAGAGAGTCTGAGACGGCGGCGCAAGGCAATGAACAGTAAACGGAGAAAGTTTGTGTTTTAGGGTTTCTCCATGATGGACTTAGGGCAGGGATTGCGTCTGGGCCTTGCTTCAAGCCCATGAATTTTCTTCATTTACACCCCCCATTTCTTTCCTTACTCCCTCTGTGTTGGGCATTTTTTGATGGATTCTGGGCCTAAGCCCAGCGAATCTCTTGCCAATACCCCCCAGTTTTCTTTCAGTACCCCCTCCCCCCGTTTTTGCTGTATACTGGGCTGGGCCCAGTTGGTTATCATTTTTTCTGCTTGCTTAACCCCCCTGTAAACTGCTACACCCCCTTTCCCTTTATTATTTTCTTTTTTTGTTTTTCTTTATTCATATTGATGAAAAGAAATATTAAAAAAATATGTGAAAAAAGAATGTTGAGAAAAAAAAGAAAAAGACAAGAGAATATAAAAAAAAAAGGAGAAAATAGAAAAAGAAAAGAAGGGAAAATATTTTAAAGAAAAGAATTATTGAAAAAATATGGGAAAAATAGTGGAGAAAAATATATAGAAAAAAATATGAAAAAATATATGGAAAAGTATCTTGAAAAAAGAACTTTGAAAAAAGAAACATTGAGAAACGGAGAAAAAATATTAAGGTGGATTTAATATTTTTTAGAGTACTTTTTTTCATAGAAATTCTTTTTGCACTTTTTAGGGATAGTTTAGAAGTCCACTTGTTAGGGGACTATTTTCCATTCGATTTTTTCCAGGATAGGATAGGATAGTATTTCCTAGGGGTTATTTTCAGTATTCAATCATTGTAATCATTTTTCAGAATGTTAATAAAAATGAGATTTTGCGCTGTGGTCCCGAAGTAGCCGAACTACAGCTGCTCTGATTTCTCGTACCAGACGAGAATATGTAGGCATAGGATGCGATATCCTAGCGAGCACACTAACAACTAACCTTTTGTTCTCTCGCTGCTGTGCGATCGAGACTTTCCCGCTGACGATTGATTGTTACCCTTTTTTTCTCTTGCCCTTGTGCATTTGAGACCATACCGTAGTTTTGCCCATAGGTTCCCGTACCTTTAAAACCAGTTTAATTTCTCACTGCTGTGTGAGAATACCCTGTTTAGCCGTAGTTAGCCTGAACTACGTAAAGCTCTGATCTTCCATACAGTGTGGAAGTACGTAGGCACAAGACGCGAGGTCTTGGCGAGCCAATTTCCCTGTAGTCCCGAACTACGTTGACTCTGACTTTCTCTCTTGAGAATACGTAAGCATAGAGTGTGACACTCTATCGAGTCAGTTCCCTTCTGTTTATATTTAGCAGCCGTAGATATATTTTTTTTGCATCCTTTAGACAACCCAAGCAAGCGTGGATCCCGTCGAGTACGACGGACGTGAGGGGTGCTAATACCTTCCCCTTGCGTAACCGACTCCCGAACCCAGGTTTTGGTTGCGATGACCATACCTTTTTCCCGTTTTTTGCGAGGTTTACTTCGAGCGTTTCCTTTCCCTCCTTTGGGATAAATAACGCACGGTGGCGACTCTTCTGTCAGCCGGCGCCGATTTTCATAGTAGCGACAATGTCATGGAACCAAGGCTTTTCATCAGTTTCATCTTCTTCAATCACCAAACAGTAGGCGAGTTCAATTCTACGCTCGATTCAAACGAGTAACGCTTCATTGACAAATCTGACCTTCCACATGGATGCTAGCACGGCTAAGGCATCAGCAATATGATTCTCAGACCTTGGAGCATGTTCGAACTTGATCTCATCGAAGTATTTAATCAACTCCACAATGTAGGCTTTATAAGGGACTAACTTCTCATTCTTGGTTTCCCATTCACCTTTCACTTGATATATAACCAAAGCTGAATCTCTGCTTACTTCAAGAAGTTTGATTCGGAGGTCAATAGCTTCTTCAAGGCCAAGGATGCAGGCTTCATATTCGGCGACATTGTTCGTGCATTCAAACTTTAACCTTGCTATAAATGGGGTATAGCCACCTTTTGGATTCATCAAAACGGCACATATGCCATGCCCACTGTAATTGGAGGAACCATCAAACATCATCTTCCACCAGAGACCCGGTTCAGGACCTTCCTTGGGCTCTGGCTCTGGCTCTTCAAAATCATTTACCCATATAATGTCTTCGTCTGAAAAGTCAAACTTAAGAGGCTCATAATCTTTGACTGGTTAGTCTGCAAGGTAATCTGACAAGATACTTCCTCTGATAGCTTTTTGAGGTATGTACTAGATGTAATATTTTGATAACAACATGTGCCAACAAGCAAGCCTCCCTGTCTGAGCAGGCTTTTCGAAAATGTACTTTATTGGGTCCATCTTCGAAATCAATAAGGTAGTATGACACATCATATATTGCTTGAGACACCTAGCAGCCCATGCTAGCGCACAACAAGTCTTCTCCAAGAGTATCGGTTCTCACAATCAGTAAACTTCTTGCTTAGTTCAAACGTCTAAGAAAACCTCTGACTTGGGTTTCGGTCTGCGGAGCCGGCATGTCTTGAATGGCTCGGACTTTATCAGGATCTACCTCGATTCCTCGTTGGCTGACGATGAAACCAAGTAGCTTTCTAGATCTGACATCAAAAGTACACTTAGCAGGATTTAGTTTCAACTGATATTTTCGGATTCGTTTAAACAGTTTCAACAGATGAATCAAATGTTCCTCTTTGTTATGAGATTTGGCAATCATATCATCCACATACACTTCAATCTTTTTGTGCATCATGTGTCGCTAACGCGAAAATAAGGTGCCGGCAAAATAGAAGAGTCGCCACCTTTCATTATTTATCCCTCAGAACGGGAAAGGAAACGATCAGAAAAACCTGACGAAAAAGGTATAAGACAAGGTCATCGCAACCATTGTCTGGATTCGGGACTCGGTTACGCAAGGGGGAGGTATTAGCACCCCTCACGTCCATCGTACTCGATGGGATCCACGCTTGTTGAGTTTATCTGACGGGTTTATTTAACTATCTACCTATTAAGGCTGGTCTGAAAAGAAAATAAAATGACTCGGCAAAGCGTCGCACTTTATGCCTACGTATTCTCATTAGAGAATGAGCAATCAGAGTCAACGTAGTTCGCCTAACTACGGGTTACAGGGAAGGTGGCTCGCCAATACGTCAGTATTGTGCCTACGTACTCTCCACATATATGAGAGATCAGAGCTTACGTAGTTCGGGATAATACGAATTACGGGGATTCAGATTCATCTGTTTTATCGAGTAGGGTTAACAAACAGTTCCAGCAGTTTGGTGTACGCGGCTCGACCCTTGGAGGCTTAGGTGTTACCGTTTGCGGTAGAACTGGGGGTTAACAAAACTCTTTTCTTCAGAAAAGCTTCCTTTGAATTATGGGCCCACGGGGCAAAAATATTTGAAGTTTTTTTCTGTCTTTTACGGAAGAACTGTTTTTTATGGTTGTCTGTAGTTTGTACAGCACTAGAGACTATGACCTGAGAACGAATGCGTCGCATATCGTCCAAAGGACGTATACTAAACATTCTAGACGATTGAGAGGAGGCCGTTCAATTATCATTACCCAAGTAGCTTAAGGATCGTATCGTGCTTATACTAACTTACCTTTATTTCGTTTCTTACTGTTGTTTCAAGATGAGAAGAGAGAGGGACAACTACGGGAAGACTATCAAGTCCTACTGTTGTCATGCCAAGGATTCATCCTATAGATGAGGTTTGAAACAGGGAATTCCTAGAAGTAATCATGCACAGGTTTCAACCTAAAGTTCTAATCATCACTTCCTTATCAAAGGAAGTGAGATTCCTAAGGGATCATGTCAATGATAAACAGAAACAGATAAAGCATCAGCTTAAACAGTAAACAATAAACGACTGTAAAATGCATGCAATGCAAGTGAAGGAGGAAATGTGTGTGGGGTATCAGCCTCCACAAGCTCATCTCAACCTCAAGCCAGATATGAATAACTGCAATCATACAGAAAAAATAAAATGCCATCAAGCAAATCACAAACCACGTAGGCAAGGTGTTGCGGTGGAAATAGGATCACAAACTATTAATTAGTTTGAATCGCAATTCAATTCACAACCGCTCTTTGATTTATCCGAAGGAAAAGGTCAAAAAGGGAAAACCTATTTTTGCATCGTAAACACAATGCGGGGAAAGATCTAGGGTTCGGGGGTTGGTTAAATTTAGGGAAGGTATTAGCACCCTAAACTTCTGTAGTACTCTACAGGAACCTTTTGTTCAGATGTTTATTATTTTTGCTTTATTTATTTGCTTAAGATATATGTACAAAGGATTAAAAGTGAGAAAGAAGACCTAAGGGGTTAATTCTAAGTTTACTCGGCAAGACATCGCATCTTGTGCCTACGTATCCTTACGGGAGTGGAATCAGAGTAATCGTAGTTCCCCTCAAAAGGGAGGTTAGAGACTTCTTGACTGTGATCAAGGTCTCAAGGGGAATAAACGCATCTTAAGGACACGCTTACGTGGAGTGTAGAAACTCCCAATCTCTACGTTGAATTGTTAAGTTGTAATTAGGGTTAAATTAGGTTAGGGATTCCACGGCGAGAAACCCTAAAATGAGCGCGGCGGCTCTTTGACCTAATGCTAGGGGTAAAATTGTAACCTTGCCTGCGGCGAGGTATTTGTGAAAATTAGGGTTTGTAATTTGTAGTTTTGAGGATTTGAAATTGAATGTGTGAAGTTTTACGGACTATTGACACGGCGGCCAAATGCTAGACCTAATTCCTTCGGTAGTGCGTGCAATGTGACAGAAATAATGCCATACATCAGCAGAAATTTAAATCATACATCAGCAGAAATTTAAATGCGAAAAGTAAACGCGATTATTAGGTTCGCGAGGTTACAATTGAGAAACAGATACAAATATAAAGGAAACTTAAATGAAAACTCAACACAATAGTAAATAGTATGAACTGCAAAAATGAACACCTGTTAGTAGGCAGAGTTAGGCAGCAATGAGTTACGAGAAGATGTAAATTGAGATTTTACTATTGTTTTATTTTTTAAAGAAATTTAATGATTTAATGTTAGCTTACAAAAAAAAGGTTTTATTTTATATTTTTAAAAAAGTTTTCTTTATTTTATTAAAAAGAGTTTTTCATTTTATATTTACAAAAGTTTTAATTTTATATTAAAAAAAGTTTTAATTTTTATTTTAAAAAGGGTTTTCTTATTTTATTTAAGAAAAGTTTTTACTTATTCTTAATAACTATATTTTAAAAAGATTTCTTATAATTACAAAATTAAATGTTATATTTTTTTTATAAATATTTTTTTTAATTATAAAATTAAAATGTAAAAAAAAATGGTTTTTTAAAACATAAAACAAATAAAATTTAAAAAATAAAATACAGAAAAAATAAAAAGGAGGAGGGGGTTGGGCCGGTCACCACATCCGGACCCAACCCAAGTGTTAGTCACAAGAACAAAAACTTTAGGGTTTCCCCAGGGTATGTTCGCGGCGCCGTTGTTCTTCCTTCATCATCTCTCTCTCGTCTTTCTTCTTCTTTCTCCTCCATATCCTGAAATCAAACAGAAATAGAGTGCGGCAAGGATCTCATAGCTTACTCTTAGAATGAAACGGCCGGTGATGTGCCGAACTGAGGCCGGAGGGTTTGATTGCCCGCCGTTTGAACGGCGAAGGTGATCATCCTTCATTCGGTGGTGCGGTTGCGGCTGTTGGAGGCGATGATGAGGCTTCGTCTCTGAGTCTCGGCCGTTGGGATTTCGTTCGTCAGAGCTTTTGCGATCTCGCTAGGGTTTCTGCGATTCTCTCTCTCTCACGGCTACCTCTCTAGGGTTTGTACGCGATCCCCCTTTTATCAGGTGGTGTCTTCCCTTTTATATACGCTTTGATTTATTTTTGGGCTTTCAATCTGTATTGGATTTGCATTGCTCTGAGATTTGATTTCATGTTGATGCGATTTGATTTGATTACGATTGGATACTCTGTTCCTCTTTTAGGGTTCAATTGGTATTTCGGTGAGATTGGATTTCATTTTCTGATATGAATCTGATACTGATTTGTTTGATTGATTCAGATTGAGTTCCAATAGAGATGTTTCCTGATACGATTTGGATCCATCTGATACACGATTGAATCCTGTTTCCTCTTTTAGAACCTGATTGAGCTGATATGATTTCCTGATTCGATTCAATTTTAGTAGTCTGAACTGATTTGTTTTGATCTGCTTTGGGATTAATTATCAAATCAAAATCTCTCTATTTTTCTGATATGGTTTGCCTTCGGATTGGATTGATTGATATCTGATTTTGATTCCCAGGACTCCTTGATGGATTCGTATCTCTGTTTGATGTTTTGATCTCGAACTGACTCGTTTTTTTGATTGGTTCGCTTCTTTGATGCAGCTCAGATTCTTTTCCTCTTCTTCTTTCAGAGAGGGCTTGATATTGAAGCTTTGGCTGAGTCAAAATTGCCGGGAAAGGTCTACGGTAGTGATGACGCTTAGTCTGAACCGTCAAAGCAGGATAGTACAATCCTGGTTTTACGCTGTGGCTTTTACCTGATAGCCTGGGCCGCGACGACTGATTTGTTTATCTTATGAACTGATATGTTTATGTTAGCTTATGCTTGTTCGTTCTGGTACGATTCATGCCACGATTTCTGAACTGACGTGAACTTCAGTTCTTCTGTGCAGTTTTGGCAGGTTGATTGAACTGGTGATGATGATTGGCTATCATGTTGAGCTGAGCCATGAGTTTATGCATTTGTTTATTTCATGAACATGAGATGCTTGTGACAACCTAACCTGTTTCAACTTTTAATCTTCAGGTCCCCAACTTTCTGTTTTAGGGCAATGATGTTGAACTGAGCCCAGTGCTTGCAACGATAATGGTTCTGACAGTCCTTTATGATTTCACATCTTGCCTTTGTCCCTGATACTTACGGTGGGTTCTTGTTGTGGCGCTTTAGGCATCAGTTCTATGGTGTTTTTCTTTGTACGCTTGCAGATATTTGAACTTGGATGCGCAGTCCAATTCTGCACTTCTGATTTTTTTTATGATGTGGATTCACTTGTTTGGCTCAGAGCTGTTGTGAACTGACCTGCTCTCTTGCTTTGTTTTGGTATGCTGTTGCGCAATGGTGTTTGAGCCGAGGGCTTTGATGCAGCGTATGATGCTGTTTGGTTTTATTTCTCTGTTCTATTCAGGATTGTTGCAGTTTGATGCCTATGGCAACTTATGAATCGTTTTGAGTTTTGAATGTTGAACCTGATATTGATGTGTTTGTGGATTTTCAGGTGTGGAAGCTTCGGAACCAAAGTGACTCAGACCTGCCGGCATCCGGGTCTGAGTTCAATTTTGTCTATGTTGCCTTATTCTCGTATCAGTTCGGAAATCCAATCGCGGCAAAACGAATCAGTCCCGCTTCTTTTATTACTTCTATCTCTCGGATGTCCCGTACCGATAAGAACAGGTGTTACCTGATCTGACGCCCACGGCGCGGATCGGTAACGGGGGTAGGACGCAGCTTCGGTTGTGCCACTCCCGGCACTCGATGATGACATTGTTCTGAGAGTGTCAAAAACATCTTCTAACATTTTTCTGTACTGTTTGTTTTCTTTTTGATGTGCAGGTTAGTCGAGGATTCGTGGAGAAGCTCAAAGACAACATGAAGACACTTAGATGTTCTTAGGATTTAGGATAGATACTTTAATGTAATTCCTTAGGATTTAGAACTTTAATGTAATTCCTCGTAACAGTACGTATAAAATGTGAAGCAATCTCCATTTCTTGTATGATGAGATTTTTTATGAAATAAAATTCCCAAAATTTTGAATTCATTTATATTTTATTCTTAGTTAAAAAATATAAACATTTGTGAATAAATCCACAAGTATTTAAATTCATTAACATAGTCATAAAACATAAACACTCCCAAGTGATATTCTTATTTGTGCACTCGTCTCATTTGTAATCCTAATCTCATCATCTGATTAAAATCCAATTTAAATGTTAACCAACCATTTCATAACCAAACACGTATGTGCACCGTAATCACAACAGTTTCAGCATCAACAATAACACTACTCGTAATTAAATTCCAACTGACCAAATGCCAAGAGCCACAATCCAATAACACCCAATTACGACTGTGCCTTAATAACAGAAACGGAAGCGCTTTGGAATGGATCTTAAATCCAGTTGTGCTCGGCAAACTTTAATATCGACCACGTCAAATTGGCACCTTGATATGATCAGACCTGGTGATAGATAAATGCCTCAAAAAATAGTGTATCAAACGCCTCAGAACTTAATAATAGCCTGTCTTCAGGGAATTAGCAGAATTTGCGTAAAATGACTAAAATACCCCTGGAACCAAATCTGCAAAACAAAAACCTCTATAACTTGTTAGTGGTTAGCAAATGTACATATGAGATGATATGCGAAATGACTGACTAAATATAAGGGTAAAATTTGGGGTATTACAGTTGCCCCTATTTAAATAGCTACACCGGACGGTTTGAGTGACAGAGACTCGAGGAATCGTGGTGGAGAGATTTAAATATAGATAACCGAAAATTTTGCCCTTATATGCGACGGTATGCAATGTTATGGCCAAAGCGAGGACCACTTAATGCAGATGATATGAATATGATGTGATGCGTATGCTGAAATGATGAATGCGAAAATGATGATGAATACTACGGCACAGACGCTACGCGAAGAACACACTGGGGAAAATGACGTGCTGAGACACCGTACAAACACTGGGGAATCCTAAAATGATGGTCAATTGGTGCAAACACGACCAATTGTCATTTTGGGGACGATATTCTCAAATGGAGATGACACCTGTGAGACGGCCTCCACTGGGGAATCTAAAGGATAAAACTGGATCACGTACGATTGCAAGATCGATTACAGAACGCTGGAGCATTGAGCAAAGAATAACATCCAAGCTTCTGTAAACTATCCCTCGTGACAGGATCAAACGGACTTTTCGGAACTCCGTAACAAATATACAGGGTAAAGACCGGCTGTATGCCAAAATAAATGGACTTTGATGGGAAATGCCCTGATAAGCTTCTCGCGGGAGAATTGTCTCTTATCGTTGGAGGGGACTTATGTGCCACAATGGATAAGCATTCAAATAAAGAGGCTGCTGCTTAAATCTTCTCATATTTAAGGTCGGCGCCTGGAATACGATTTTGATTTTTCTCTTACTGAAGGATAAATAAACTTCTTCATGCTTCAAGATCGTGCTCTCCTGATCATGAAAAGGGTAAACTGAACTTCCTCATACTTCAGAATCGTGCTCTCCTGAATATGACTCGGCTTTTCGTGTAACTGAAACTCTTCATACTTCAGAATCGTGCTCTCCTGAATATGAAAAGGGCTAACTGAACTTCCTCATACTTCAGAATCGTGCTCTCCTGAATATGATTCGGCTCTTCGTATAAATGAAACTCTTCATACTTCAGAATCGTGCTCTCCTGAATATGAAAAGGGCTAACTGAACTTCCTCATACTTCAGAATCGTGCTCTCCTGAATATGATTCGGCTCTTGAAATTTCTTCATTCTTCAGAATCGTGCTCTCCTGAAAAATGGCCAATTGAACTTCCTCATAACTCAGAATCGTGCTCTCCTGAATATGATTCCGCTCCTTCTTTTACTAAAGGATAAATGAACTTCTTCATGCTTCAGAATCGTGCTCTCCTGAATATGATTCCGCTCAAAACCTCCCCGTACTTCAAGATCGTGCTCTCCTGAATACGATTTGGTTCATACCTCCTATACTTCAAGACGACAGGTAAATGGAAGCCCAACTGCTCCATGGAGATGGCCATTTGCTGCGAGTCATAACGAAGGTAGGATCGGCTTCTTAGGTGAGAAATGTTGTATATTGATGCTGTAAGATGTAAAGTGTTGTAAAGTGCTGTACTGATAGATTTTCCAGGCGTGAACTGGCGTGTATCTGTAAACGATTGTAGTTGAAGATAGTGCAAAATAAATGCACGTCCGGGTACAATGATAAACCTCTCAAGCGAGATAGTCGCGTATCTGTCATGGTATGGTGAAAACCTTTAGATGGTGCAAAATAAATGCACGTCCGGTTGGGATTTGACGACCGACAAGACTGAGATTCAATCTAGGATCGAGCTAGAAAGAAGACTGGTAATCAAGACTCCATCGAGGGAATGATCTCGGAGGGTAAATATCTTATCCTGGTGAGGAAAGATAGCTGAAGTAACCGTCATCCACGAGGATCGAGCTCTGTGGGGAAACTGGAAACAAGTAAGTATTTTATGCTTATGGCTGACAATCTATTTGGAGAGAATGGGCAAACCCCAGTTACTCGGCGGTAACAACCAATGATGGCGAGACACAATGAACCTGTGGATGCTAATGCATATATTAATGCATATGTTAATGTGAACGTATGTTAATGTCTATGTATGCAAGATGTTATGAAATGAGTATGCAATGAGTATGTGAAATGAATATATGAAATAGGCATGTGATGCTTATGCCCTTGCGTACGTTGACGAAACAGACTGGAGACGGGACGAGAGATGAAATAAACATCTCGACGGAAATACCCTGCGTTCTCTGCAACCAATACGTCAATCATGGGTAAGAAAGATCAATGGTAGGACCGAATCTGGTTTTAAAGTTCTGAATTCCCTGGGGAGAAGGTAATCTGCTCGGGTGTACAGTATCACGTCTTCACATGGGGAGAAGAAAACCTGAGGGACACTTTTGAATTACCCAAGAAAAGGCTGTCAGCTTATAGTCTCTCTGGGGACTGTGCTAGAGCAATGGTTTGAAAGTGTTTCTGCAATAATGATATTTCCGGGGAGTGAAGAGATCCTTCTGAAATTTCCACTAGTCAAAGTAATTTATTACATTTCAAATTTGTCGTCTTTGAAAAACAGTTTTGAAGAATCTACAATGCACCTTTCATTTTCAAATTTTAAGAATAAACGCATTTTGCATAACAATAGAAAACAAAGAGCAATGCACCAAGGAATGTAAGTAACGAAAGGGTATCTTTTATTAAAGGGTGGCAGCTTGCTGAAGGCATAGCTCCACAGATGACTATGTTTTGAAATTGGCAACATGGGAAAAGGTTACATTGAATCCAATGACACCTACTGACACTAATAACTAAGACTAAATCCAGAATCTTGCTTTGGGCAAGGATGAAAGAAACGAAACATGGCTCTCATGCGGAAAGTGTGTTCGCGAAGATCAGTGTCCTCTGATGCAATGAAATGCCTTTGTCCCTAACTTTTGCCTGGACCGCCCTCTCGGGTTTTCAATCCACCGGGACGCTCTTTTTTGCCTAAGCCGCCCTTTCGGGTTTTCAACTTAGCGAGCTTTTTATTTATTTTTTCTTTTTTCCAACCCTTACTTTTGCCTAAGTCGCCTTTTGCAGGTTTTCGACTTAGCGGGTTTTTAGGCATAATATTTTCGGACTGCATCAGAATTCACGGGGTGTGCTAGCTCTTCACCATCCATTGTCGTAAGTATCAGAGATCCTCCGGAGAAAACGGTCTTTACAACAAATGGGCCTTCATAATTGGGCATCCACTTTCCACGCATATCTTTATGTACTGGTAAGATCTTTTTGAGTACGAGCTCTCCTTGACGGAACTCACGGATACGGATCTTCTTATCAAACGCTCTTTTCATCCGTTTCTGATATAATTGCCCATGGCACATGGCTGTCAAACGCTTCTCGTCAATGAGATTCAACTGATCCAGTCTGTCTTGAACCCACTCAGCTTCCTCAAGTTCAGCCTCCATTAACACTCTTAAAGAAGGTATCTCTACTTCGATGGGGAGCACGGCGTCCATTCCATACACCAATGAGAAAGGTGTTGCCCCTGTCGAAGTTCTCACTGAGGTTCTGTATCCATGCAAAGCAAACGGTAACATCTCATGCCAATCTTTGTAAGTCACAACCATCTTTTGCAGGATTTTCTTGATATTCTTATTCGCAGCTTCAACGGCCTCATTCATTTTAGGACGGTACGGAGAAGAATTGTGGTGAGTGATCTTGAAACTATCGCACAGCTCTTTCATAGTCTTGTTATTCAAATTGGTGCCATTGTCAGTTATTATCCGGCTGGGGACTCCGTAACGGCAGATGATTTCTTTCCTGATGAAGCGGGCAACCACTTGCTTGGTCACGTTGGTGTAGGAGGCGGCCTCTACCCATTTAGTGAAATAATCAATAGCAACAAGGATAAAACGATGACCATTAGAAGCCTTCGGCTCGATTGCCCCAATCATGTCAATGCCCCACATAGAGAACGGCCATGGTGAAGACAAAACATTCAACGGTGACGGAGGTACATGCATTTTATCAGCATAAATTTGGCACTTATGGCATTTTCTAGCGTATTGGATGCAGTCAGCTTCCATGGTTAACCAATAATACCCAGCCCTTAACATCTTCTTGGACATAGCATAACCATTGGCATGAGTTCCGAAGGTCCCCTCATGAATTTCCTGCAGTAACATGTCCGCTTCCCGTTTATCAACACATCTGAGCAGAACCATGTCGTGATTTCTCTTGTATAGCACACCATTACTGATAAAGAATTTGGACGCCAGTCTTCTCAATGTTTTCTTGTCCAGACCAGTAGCACTAACGGGATACTCTTGTTTGACGAGATAGTTCTTGATATCGTGAAACCAAGGCTTTTCATCCACCTCGACTTCTTCGACCACCTGACAATAAGCGGGCTCAACTTTTCGCTCAATATGGATAAGAGGTGCTTCATTAATGAATTTAACTTTCCACATGGATGCTAACATGGCTAAAGCATCAGCAACGTGATTCTCGGATCTAGGAACATGCTCGAACTCTATCTCATCGAAATACTTGATCAGCTCAACAATGTAGTCCTTATAAGGGATCAACTTCTCATTCTTCGTTTCCCATTTGCCTTGTACCTGGTAAATAACCAAGGCTGAGTCACCACTTACTTTAAGAAGTTTGATTCAGAGGTGAATTGCTGCTTCGAGGCCAAGAATACATGCTTCATATTCTGCGACGTTATTAGTACACTCAAAGTCCAACCTTGCTGTAAATGGAGTGAATCCACCCTTTGGGTTCATCAAAATGGCGCCTATACCATGCCCATTGAAATTCGAGGAACCATCAAACATCATCCTCCACCAAAGACCTGGTTCTGGACCTTCGCTCGGATCTGGCTCTTCACAATCTCTTTTAATCAACAAAATATCCTCATCAGGAAAATCGAACTTAAGAGGTTCATAATCTTCAACTGGCTGGTCTGCAAGATAATCAGATAAAATACTACCCTTAATCGCCTTCTGGGGTACATACTGGATGTCGTATTCGGATAACAACATGTGCCAACGGGCTAGCCTCCCGGTTTGAGCAGGTTTTTCAAAAATATACTTGATCGGATCCATTTTAGAAATCAACAATGTGGTATGACAGACCATATATTGCCGAAGGCGCCTAGCGGCCCATGCCAATGCACAACAAGTTTTCTCCAATGGTGAGTATCTGTTTTCGCAATCGGTGAACTTCTTGCTCAGGTAATAAATCGCATGTTCCTTTTTCCCAGTCTCATCATGTTGTCCAAGCACACAACCCATAGACTTCTCAAGAACGGTAAGGTACATAAACAACGGTCTTCCAGGTACGGGAGGAATCAGAATAGGGGGGTCCTGTAAATAACCCTTAATTTTCTCAAACGCTTTTTGACAATCGGGGTTCCACTCAACTGTCTGCCCCTTGCAAAGTAACTTGAATATCGGCTCACAAGTAGCGGTCATATTGGAGATAAACCTGGAAATATAATTCAAACGTCCCAGAAAACCTCTAACTTGCGTCTCGGTTCGCGGAGCCGGCATATCTTGAATGGCTCGGACTTTGTCAGGATCCACCTCAATCCCTCGCTGGCTAACAATGAAACCAAGCAGTTTTCCAGATCTGACACCGAAGGTACATTTAGCAGGGTTCAATTTCAACTGATATTTCCTGAGTCGTTCAAATAGCTTCACCAAATGGTCTAGATGGTCCTCCTCACTCTGGGACTTGGCTATCATATCGTCCACATACACCTCGATCTCCTTGTGCATCATATCATGAAAAAGAGTGGTCATAGCGCGTTGGTACGTTGCCCCCGCGTTCTTTAAACCGAAGGGCATGACTTTGTAGCAGAAGGTTCCCCAAGGAGTAATAAAAGTAGTCTTCTCTCGATCATCGGGATCCATCTTGATCTGATTATAGCCAGAGAAACCATCCATAAATGAAAATAACGCAAAACTGGCTGTATTGTCTACCAGTGTATCAATATGTGGCAGGTGGAAGTCGTCTTTCGGACTTGCTTTGTTCAGATCCCTGTAGTCCACACACATCCTAACTTTACCGTCCTTCTTAGGCACTGGCACAATGTTGGCAACCCAATCTGGATATTTTGCGACTGCCAAGAAGCCTGCATCCAACTGCTTTTTAACCTCATCTCGAATTTTCAAAGCCATGTTGGGTCTCGTTCTTCGAAGCTTTTGTTTGATAGGCGGACAATCCGGCTTAAGTGGCAACTTGTGAACAACAATATCCGTGTCTAGGCCAGGCATATCTTGATACGACCATGCAAACACATCAATATACTCTTTTAACAACTCAATCAACCTCGGCCTAACCTCTGTTCCCAGCATTGCACCAATCTTGACCTCTTTCTTGCTCTCATCTGTACCGAGATTAATTAAGTCCACCTGCTCTTTATACGGTTGAAGCTCTGTGTACTCGTACTCAATCAATCTTGTCAGTTCCGTGGGTACTTCAAAATCTTCTTCCCCCTCGTCCTCAGCTTGATTGATGGGTGCATCCCAGTCAGGAGTGTCAGTAAAGTCATTGGATCCAATAAGGTTTACGATGTCTCTGCATGATGGAAGGCTTACTTAATTAAAATGCTCGAAGATATGTAAGAATGAAATGTTGTTTTTTTATTTTTTCAGAAAAAAGGTTGCTAATTTCATTTTTAAAAGTGAAAACGAAAAACGCAAATGAAACAAAGTGGAATTGAACAAAATGCTCTTATTAATATCTTTTTAGAAATGAAAGGTGGCCCAATAAAAGCGACCCTATAGCCTTGGGCAGAGCTATGGATTATTACTTAAAAAAAAAAATTACTTTGACAAGGGAAAAATAACAGGGATCTCTACGGCCTCCCAGTTGTTCAAAACTGCATCACCCTTAAACACCAGGTTGCTCAGCTCTTCATTTTTCTCACAGTCACTGATGGCATTGACTTGGAAGCCTCCGCTGACAAATACCTCTTGGATAACCTTCGGACGCCCTTCGACAGTTGTGGCAGCTCCATTCTGAGTTGGTTTGTAACCCAACCCAGAGCAATCAGTCTTGGTCTTGACATCGATTACCTCTCCCCAACCTTCAGGAATGCCCCTGTCAATTGTTGATTTGGTACTCTTCAGAGATGCGAAAGATAGATTACCCTGACCCACTGTCTCTTCGACCTCTAGCAGAACAGCATTGGCGATCTCAAGTGCTTGAAAGGAGATTTCTAAAGCATTCTCATCGGCCTCGATGTAACGGAAAGAAGACAGGTTACTGACCATCAGATCCTCCTCACCGTGTATAATAACCAACTTTCCATCGATCACGAACTTCATCTTCTGATGTAACGTTGAGGTTACTGCCCCAGCGGCATGAATCCACGGCCTTCCAAGTAAACAACTGTAATTGGGATTAATGTCCATGACTTGAAACGTGATATTAAAAACTTGCGGACCAATCAGGATAGGAAGCTCAACCTCCCCCATTACCGACCGACGAGAGCCATCGAAAGCCTTGACGACCAAAGGAGTAGGTTTCGACACAGTCTCTTTACAAGCCAACTTATCAAGAACCCTCTTGGGTAGAACATTCAGAGAAGACCCGGTGTCCACTAGCACTCTCGCTAAATTGTCCTCCTGACATTTCACCGATATATGTAAAGCACGATTATGGTTCGGACCCTACTTCGGTAACTCTTCATTGCTGAAACTAAGGGTGTTACAGGCGGTCAAATTGGCAATCACACTATCAAACCGACTGGTGCTGATATCTTGATCCACATGTGCTTGAGTCAAAACCTTCTGCAAGGCCATCCTATGAGCGGGTGAACTCATCAACAGAGACAAAATCGAAATCTTGGAAGGAGTCTGATGAAGTTGATCGATAACTTTATAGTCACTTTTCTTGATGATCCTCAAAAACTCGGCATCTTCATCATTCGTAACGGCTCCCTTACCTTTGTCTTTGGCGGCCACTGGGATATTAGTGGTCTCCTTAGGTGGAACCTCATTAGAACGGGGAGTATACACACGGCCACTGCGAGTCATCCTGTTTGCCTCTGCGATATTGGTCACAGTGCCTTTAACCTCTTCATTTGGAATAACCTTCCCAGACTCCTTGTCAATCATCGTCACGTCGTATTTCCAAGGCACAGCTTTAGGATCACTGAAAGGAAACGGACTTGGTCTTCGAATAACTATAGGCTTATGCTGATTCACCTCAGGGATAGACGACTTTGGTATATCGAACACGAGATTGGCAGAACCTGCCCCTGATAGATTAAACACTGGTACCTTACCCTTTGATTCAGGCTGATGGAAGACAGGCTCAACCACAGCGACCTCATTATTCTTGGCTTGGCTTGTCACTTGCAAAACACCCTCATTAATCAGCCTCTGAACATCATTCTGAACCAACACACAACCCTTAATACTGGCTTCACAACTTACGCAGGCAACGTGGGAAGTATCTACCAAACCAGCTTCAAACAGTTTCGAATGGAACATCTTGAGGGGAGTCTTAATTTGTTCAACGTCAAGGGCATAACCTTCCTCCGAATCAGCACTAATGGCATTGACACTCTCATGGTTAGGAAAAGGGTTCTTCTTAACATTTGGTTGAGGATCTTCAAATGACAAAATCTTCTTTTCCAATAAATCCCTGACAATATTTTTGAGAGCATAACAATTCTCCAGATCATGACCAGGCGCACCCTCATGAAATAAACAATGAGCGGCGGCGTTGTAATTGGCGGGTAGAGGATTAGGAGGCGGACCCAAAGCTCGAGTAGTGATCAGACCTTGCTTGACCAAAGAGGGATACAACTCGGTGAAAGTCATCGGAATCGGTGGACAAGGCTTATACGTTCTTCTGTTCGGAACATTCTGGCGAGGAGCCGGACTCTTTGGCTGTTGAGGAGCAGGAATGTTGGGCGCCTGTAGGTAGTTGATAGGAGGCGGATAAACAGGAGGTTGTTGCATAGGTTGATACATAGGAACCTGTTGATTGAAAGAAGGTGTAATAGCTGCCACATAGGGTTGTTGAGCATATTGGACTGGGTACCCTTGAGGTTGAGCATAACCTTGCGGATGTCGATAAAAGCGTTCTCTGGGTCTACCAGAGGATATAGCATTAGTCTCACCCTCTTTCTTTTTCTGGGAGCTATACGGAGGTTTCTTCGGCTGATCCTTAGAAGCACCATGATTATTTGCCATTTTACCACTTTTCATACCCAATTCAATCTTGACACCCACAGCAACGATGTCGGAGAAATTTGAAGTCACACTACCCACCATTCTCTCGTAAAATTCTGGACGGACCGTGTCGACAAACCAATCAGCTAACTCTTTCTCGGTCAAAGGAGGTTCTACCTGCGAAGCAGTCTCTCTCCACCTTTGAGCATACTCTTTGAATGACTCAGAATTCTTTTGTGACATACTCAGCAACTGTCTTCTGTCAGGAGCCAGATCCATATTGTACTTGTAATGTTTGATGAAAGCGTCAGATAAATCTTGAAAGCTCTTAACGCGAGACTGGTCCAAAGTTAAATACCACTTGGAAGAAGCACCCTTCAAACTATCTTGGAAGCAATGAATCATCAGTTTATCATTCTCAACATGGGCAGCCATTTTGCGATAATACATGATCAGATGACTCTTAGGACAGGTGGCACCTTCATAACGATCGAAGTTCGGAGTTTTGAACTTCGGGGGAATAACCAAACCTGAGACCAAACAAACATCCCTTGCAGCAGTCCCAAAAATTTGATCGCCCTCTACTTTTCTCAATCTCTGGACGATGGTGTTTACTTCCTCACGAAGCTTATCATGTTTCTCATAACCCTCAACATTCTCATCAAGATTATCAAAAACTGTCTCATTGAAGTACGGTTGCGCACCAGTGTGTACAACAGGTGGTGCAAAGATAGGAGCCCCCCTAGAAACTTCAGAAAATAAAGGCACGGCTTGCTGAACAGGCTGATTAATTGGAACAGTGGCTTGAGGAGGCACAAAACCGGGAGCAAGACCATAAGGTGGGTCCCTTGCTACGGTCACACTTGGTGGAGGGTCCATAGTAACGCCGGTAATCTCAGAAACAACAGTGGGCTGGGTATCCATCTTAGCATTCATGACATGTAACAATTCCATCATACGCCCCATACCCCCTCGAAGGTCTTCAAGTTCATTGCTAAGGCGATCAATCTCTTTTGCCTAATCCTCCATTCTCTTCCGAGTTTGAGCTCTGGTGTTGTACTGGTGCCGAGAACTCAGGGTGACGAAACTGGAAGGCGAGAGAACCGAACATGAGAAAACGGAAGACACATGCAATGCAAGAAAGTAAATGATGCTATGATGCAAATGAAGATTTCATGGAATTCAACATTTATGAATGTCGTAGGGTACTAAAGAAATCTTTTTCTTGTTTTTTCATTTTATTTTTTTTATTTATGGTATCCCGTGATATCCATAAATGATGTTTGAACTCCATGAAATACAATGCAATGAGATGCTTTATGGATGCAATGCATGAAAACACACAAAGTCCTAGGTCAAAGGAACGTGAGCGGAGTCAAGGTCTACCCATCCCAAAAGGAGTGTACTATAGGTTAGTTGTACCTGCCGAACAAGGTTCTACAAAGTGCCCAAAGTCATCAGCCCATCTTTCGGATATTATCAACCTTCCGACTGACTCAGGGGTTAATAATATTCTCAAGAGAACCTCTTTTGAGTGTAGTATCGCGTAGCAGCCATTGTAAGATTACTCCCACATAGCTCCCGCACTACGTCCTAAATAAGGCCGAGGTGGTGTTAAGGTACTACGGTCCTCAATATCACAGACTCCAGTCGACCATGGAAAAAGTTTTCGCGATTACTCGTTCAACCGAACCATTTTCGAAAAGGTCTCAACTGAGCGGAGATTCTCGAATCAGCTTGGTCGGGATTCACTCCCTATAAGCCTCATCGAATATATCCCCATCCTATAATAATGTCACTAGTCTGGGCGTAGGACTTATCTTACAGCACAAGGAACAGTCCCACAATCAAAGCACAAATATATACATGCAAATGAATAATAACACAGATAGTAATAAATATGAACAAGTTAGGGATAACCCTCAAAAGTTTAGGAGGTCCCCAGTGAAGTCGCCATTTTCTGTTGCGGTGGAAATAGGATCACAAACTATTAATTAGTTTGAATCGCAATTCAATTCACAACCGCTCTTTGATTTATCCGAAGGAAAAGGTCAAAAAGGGAAAACCTATTTTTGCATCGTAAACACAATGCGGGGAAAGATCTAGGGTTCGGGGGTTGGTTAAATTTAGGGAAGGTATTAGCACCCTAAACTTCTGTAGTACTCTACAGGAACCTTTTGTTCAGATGTTTATTATTTTTGCTTTATTTATTTGCTTAAGATATATGTACAAAGGATTAAAAGTGAGAAAGAAGACCTAAGGGGTTAATTCTAAGTTTACTCGGCAAGACATCGCATCTTGTGCCTACGTATCCTTACGAGAGTGGAATCAGAGTAATCGTAGTTCCCCTCAAAAGGGAGGTTAGAGACTTCTTGACTGTGGTCAAGGTCTCAAGGGGAATAAACGCATCTTAAGGACACGCTTACGTGGAGTGTAGAAACTCCCAATCTCTACGTTGAATTGTTAAGTTGTAATTAGGGTTAAATTAGGTTAGGGATTCCACGGCGAGAAACCCTAAAATGAGCGCGGCGGCTCTTTGACCTAATGCTAGGGGTAAAATTGTAATCTTGCCTGCGGCGAGGTATTTGTGAAAATTAGGGTTTGTAATTTGTAGTTTTGAGGATTTGAAATTGAATGTGTGAAGTTTTACGGACTATTGACACGGCGGCCAAATGCTAGACCTAATTCCTTCGGTAGTGCGTGCAATGTGACAGAAATAATGCCATACATCAGCAGAAATTTAAATCATACATCAGCAGAAATTTAAATGCGAAAAGTAAACGCGATTATTAGGTTCGCGAGGTTACAATTGAGAAACAGATACAAATATAAAGGAAACTTAAATGAAAACTCAACACAATAGTAAATAGTATGAACTGCAAAAATGAACACCCGTTAGTAGGCAGAGTTAGGCAGCAATGAGTTACGAGAAGATGTAAATTGAGATTTTACTATTGTTTTATTTTTTAAAGAAATTTAATGATTTAATGTTAGCGTACAAAAAAAAGGTTTTATTTTATATTTTTAAAAAAGTTTTCTTTATTTTATTAAAAAGAGTTTTTCATTTTATATTTACAAAAGTTTTAATTTTATATTAAAAAAAGTTTTAATTTTTATTTTAAAAAGGGTTTTCTTATTTTATTTAAGAAAAGTTTTTACTTATTCTTAATAACTATATTTTAAAAAGATTTCTTATAATTACAAAATTAAATGTTATATTTTTTTTATAAAGATTTTTTTTAATTATAAAATTAAAATGTAAAAAAAAAAATGGTTTTTTAAAACATAAAACAAATAAAATTTAAAAAATAAAATACAGAAAAAATAAAAAGGAGGAGGGGGTTGGGCCGGTCACCACATCCGGACCCAACCCAAGTGTTAGTCACAAGAACAAAAACTTTAGGGTTTCCCCAGGGTATGTTCGCGGCGCCGTTGTTCTTCCTTCATCATCTCTCTCTCGTCTTTCTTCTTCTTTCTCCTCCATATCCTGAAATCAAACAGAAATAGAGTGCGGCAAGGATCTCATAGCTTACTCTTAGAATGAAACGGCCGGTGATGTGCCGAACTGAGGCCGGAGGGTTTGATTGCCCGCCGTTTGAACGGCGAAGGTGATCTTCCTTCGTTCGGTGGCGCGGTTGCGGCTGTTGGAGGCGATGATGAGGCTTCGTCTCTAAGTCTCGGCCGTTGGGATTTCGTTCGTCAGAGCTTTTGCGATCTCGCTAGGGTTTCTGCGATTCTCTCTCTCTCTCACGGCTACCTCTCTAGGGTTTGTACGCGATCCCCCTTTTATCAGGTGGTGTCTTCCCTTTTATATACGCTTTGATTTATTTTTGGGCTTTCAATCTGTATTGGATTTGCATTGCTCTGAGATTTGATTTCGTGTTGATGCGATTTGATTTGATTACGATTGGATACTCTGTTCCTCTTTTAGGGTTCGATTGGTATTTCGGTGAGATTGGATTTCATTTTCTGATATGAATCTGATACTGATTTGTTTGATTGATTCAGATTGAGTTCCAATAGAGATGTTTCCTGATACAATTTGGATCCATCTGATACACGATTGAATCCTGTTTCCTCTTTTAGAACCTGATTGAGCTGATATGATTTCCTGATTCGATTCAATTTTAGTAGTCTGAACTGATTTGTTTTGATCTGCTTTGGGATTAATTATCAAATCAAAATCTCTCTATTTTTCTGATATGGTTTGCCTTCGGATTGGATTGATTGATATCTGATTTTGATTCCCAGGACTCCTTGATGGATTCGTATCTCTGTTTGATGTTTTGATCTCGAACTGACTCGTTTTTTTGATTGGTTCGCTTCTTTGATGCAGCTCAGATTCTTTTCCTCTTCTTCTTTCAGAGAGGGCTTGATATTGAAGCTTTGGCTGAGTCAAAATTGCCGGGAAAGGTCTACGGTAGTGATGACGCTTAGTCTGAACCGTCAAAGCAGGATAGTACAATCCTGGTTTTACGCTGTGGCTTTTACCTGATAGCCTGGGCCGCGACGACTGATTTGTTTATCTTATGAACTGATATGTTTATGTTAGCTTATGCTTGTTCGTTCTGGTACGATTCATGCCACGATTTCTGAACTGACGTGAACTTCAGTTCTTCTGTGCAGTTTTGGCAGGTTGATTGAACTGGTGATGATGATTGGCTATCATGTTGAGCTGAGCCATGTGTTTATGCATTTGTTTATTTCATGAACATGAGATGCTTGTGACAACCTAACCTGTTTCAACTTTTAATCTTCAGGTCCCCAACTTTCTGTTTTAGGGCAATGATGTTGAACTGAGCCCAGTGCTTGCAACGATAATGGTTCTGACAGTCCTTTCTCATTTCACATCTTGCCTTTGTCCCTGATACTTACGGTGGGTTCTTGTTGTGGCGCTTTAGGCATCAGTTCTATGGTGTTTTTCTTTGTACGCTTGCAGATATTTGAACTTGGATGCGCAGTCCAATTCTGCACTTCTGATTTTTTTTATGATGTGGATTCACTTGTTTGGCTCAGAGCTGTTGTGAACTGACCTGCTCTCTTGCTTTGTTTTGGTATGCTGTTGCGCAATGGTGTTTGAGCCGAGGGCTTTGATGCAGCGTATGATGCTGTTTGGTTTTATTTCTCTGTTCTGTTCAGGATTGCTGCAGTTTGATGCCTATGGCAACTTATGAATCGTTTTGAGTTTTGAATGCTGAACCTGATATTGATGTGTTTGTGGATTTTCAGGTGTGGAAGCTTCAGAACCAAAGTGACTCAGACCTGCCGGCATCCGGGTCTGAGTTCAATTTTGTCTATGTTGCCTTATTCTCGTATCAGTTCGGAAATCCAATCGCGGCAAAACGAATCAGTCCCGCTTCTTTTATTACTTCTATCTCTCGGATGTCCCGTACCGATAAGAACAGGTGTTACCTGATCTGACGCCCACGGCGCGGATCGGTAACGGGGGTAGGACGCAGCTTCGGTTGTGCCACTCCCGGCACTCGATGATGACATTGTTCTGAGAGTGTCAAAAACATCTTCTAACATTTTTCTGTACTGTTTGTTTTCTTTTTGATGTGCAGGTTAGTCGAGGATTCGTGGAGAAGCTCAAAGACAACATGAAGACACTTAGATGTTCTTAGGATTTAGGATAGATACTTTAATGTAATTCCTTAGGATTTAGAACTTTAATGTAATTCCTCGTAACAGTACGTATAAAATGTGAAGCAATCTCCATTTCTTGTATGATGAGATTTTTTATGAAATAAAATTCCCAAAATTTTGAATTCATTTATATTTTATTCTTAGTTAAAAAATATAAACATTTGTGAATAAATCCACAAGTATTTAAATTCATTAACATAGTCATAAAACATAAACACTCCCAAGTGATATTCTTATTTGTGCACTCGTCTCATTTGTAATCCTAATCTCATCATCTGATTAAAATCCAATTTAAATGTTAACCAACCATTTCATAACCAAACACGTATGTGCACCGTAATCACAACAGTTTCAGCATCAACAATAACACTACTCGTAATTAAATTCCAACTGACCAAATGCCAAGAGCCACAATCCAATAACACCCAATTACGACTGTGCCTTAATAACAGAAACGGAAGCGCTTTGGAATGGATCTTAAATCCAGTTGTGCTCGGCAAACTTTAATATCGACCACGTCAAATTGGCACCTTGATATGATCAGACCTGGTGATAGATAAATGCCTCAAAAAATAGTGTATCAAACGCCTCAGAACTTAATAATAGCCTGTCTTCAGGGAATTAGCAGAATTTGCGTAAAATGACCAAAATACCCCTGGAACCAAATCTGCAAAACAAAAACCTCCATAACTTGTTAGTGGTTAGCAAATGTACATATGAGATGATATGCGAAATGACTGACTAAATATAAGGGTAAAATTTGGGGTATTACACAAGGGAGCAAGGCTCTACCGAATACCCGCAAGCAAAGCCAAAAAGTAAAAATACAAGAAGAGGGAGCAACTCAACCTCTAGTGCAATCATGCTCCTAGCTTAACACAATCTAAACATGAGATTATTCTAATGCATCAAGCAAATCACACAAGTCACATCAATACAGTTGCACAAAAAGCAAACAGACAGGAAAGAAAGCAAATCAACAGCTTCCACAGCTTCACAGTAAAGTAATCCTTCTGACAGTAGTTCAGTCCTTAGTCTGTAACTGTTATCCAAGGCTCTCATCTTCAATGGCAAGTATCAACTTGCTCCTTCAAGCTTTCACTGCATCAAACACAAGTGTCAACTTGTTCTTCTCCTTCAAGCTTCAGCTCTCAATTTCAATTTGAATCCTCTTTACACAAGTGTCAACTTGTTCTTCCCGATCTTCTAACTTCAGCTCTAATGGCAGCCTTCAGGCAAAGGGAAAGGCAACCTCTAGCATCTTCAATCTACTAGCAAGGAACTACATCCTCTATCAAGGGAGATAGATTCATCTAACAAGAGTAAGGTGGGGATAGGGAGAAGCAAAGTGAAGACCAAAGGTCACCTCTAAGCACTCCACCATCAAGGAAAGGAACCCTCAAAGGTTCTACCAACTTGTGAGGAGCCACACATCCTACCAAAGGAGGGATGGGGCCTTCACAATGGGACCTTATATCATAGGGAGGAATGGAAGTGATCAACACCTTCCATGTTTCATGAAGGAAGAAAGTCTATTCTAAAGGGATCTCCCTAAACCCTAAACAAACTACACCAAAAGGAGAGAAATCTTCAAGTCCAAGCTCCACCATGCATTCCACATCAGCCCACAAAAGTCTTCATCATCATCCAAGAGCAAGAGAAGCAAAAGCTTATTCTAAGGGAACTAATGAGGTCATTCTAGTTGAGTTAGCAAGTTAGGATCACCTAAAACCTAGTATGGAAGTTAATTCTAACTAAAGTACTAAAATCAATTATAAAATCCTACCAAAATAACTATGGGAACCTATGTCAATCATGACTCTACCATGTTAATTCCAGAGATCAAATCCTCAAATAATACCTAGAAATAAATTCTACACTACAAGGTACTAAGCTTAAACCCTAAAAGGGAGCACCTAAAGTTCCGACCTAAAAAAACCACATAATTTCATCAGAAAAATGTAAGAAAAATATTATGGGAGAATAAATGCCTAAGCTAATCACACGCAAAAAATCAAGCCAAAACTCATCACCCAATGATCACACTAAAATCATCAAACAGAGGTGTCAACCATGGAAATTTTATTATCAAATAAAATGTAAAAAATGCACAAAAATTGAAAATGCATGATTTTCCTAATATTTTTATTCAATACAATTCTAGATTCAATCATGAATCAGGGGGAAAAATCTGGAATTAATTGACCTATTTTCCTATTTTTCATGAATTATTT
This sequence comes from Lathyrus sativus, assembly GCA_963859935.3. Classification (NCBI taxonomy): domain Eukaryota; kingdom Viridiplantae; phylum Streptophyta; class Magnoliopsida; order Fabales; family Fabaceae; genus Lathyrus; species Lathyrus sativus. The sequence continues at coordinate 275,478,541 of OZ012740.1, read as the reverse complement.
TCAAACTAATATGAAATGAAGAAATTAAAAGAAAAACCAAAGAAATAATAAAAGTTGTGTGTCAAATAGCAATTAATATCAGTTCAATATGTGGATTGGGCCAGATGGGGGGTGTGGATATCAATCCAAGCGCTAGGCCCATTTACTTCAGTTAAGTGAAACGGTGCGTATTGGCTTCAGTCAATAGTCAGCCCTTTCAAACTCAATCATGGTCGTCTATTTGGATTACTTGGTCAAGTCTCAAGGAGGATCCAACGCCTGCAGTGCATCTTCTTCATTCAAACATTCAGATGGAGGGAATTTACAAACGGTGGCCTAAGCAGTGGCGCCACCGTCTTCTCCGGTGAAGACCAACACACAGTTCATCAAAAATTACAAAATGATACATCATCTTGTCCAATTTTTCATGCTGATCATGAATCCAACCTTAGAATCATCTAAATCTCCATGGATTTTCAAACCCGATAGATATTCTAAAATACACCTCAATCTTGAATCTCCTCAGAACTTCAATTAAATGCACAGAAATAATCCTTATCTCATGGTGATCATCTTACCCTATCCAATCTTGATTATCAATCCAAGAATTGCAAGAATTCAGCTTCAACAGAAAATGATCCACATCCTAACTTGTCTCTAATTCCCGAATTGATCATCTCAAATCCATCTATACATCATCTAGATTATGCACAAAAACGAAATGTACCAACCTGTGTTCAGAGGCATAACATAAGAGGTTCTTGAGCACTTCAGCCTCCAAGATGATGCAGATACACTCCAAAACTCCTTCTAAAGCTAATGCAATCCTCAACTTCCCTTGATTTGGCCTGAAACTCAGAATTTGATTCTCACTTGCACCTCTGAAATTTCAACTTCACTCTCTGCTTCAGGCTTCAATCTTCTCACAAAAAAAATGGCTGAACACACTTACCAACTTATATAGAACTCATTAGAATCATCTAGAACTTTCTCAAAGCTTCAGAATGAGAAATTGGATTTTCAAATTCTCTCCAAAATCTCACTTACACCAGTCACGATTCCCACTCTGTTTTGGCCTTAGCAAGCTTGCATTTAACTTCTCATGAGATTTTGAACATGAATGGTGATGTTTCCCTCCTTGTTTTCACCCAATGGCTTATGTATGTCATGTTGCTTCATCATGAAGAAACAAAGAAAAAGGGCATGATATTGGGCTCAAATCAAAATTCTAATATTGCCAAAGTTTCTAAAATGCCTTTTCCATTCAAAAAATGATATTACTTTGCTCCATTTGCACACAAAATGATTTATTTGAATTTTTGGTCATTTAATGCCTTTAATTCTTCCTTTTTCACAACCTTTTGAACCAAGTCTCTCCTTGAGCCATTTCAATGCCTCCTTGATACATGGTCAAGGTAAAAACATCATTTTGAGCAACTTTCAAGTTGAACAAGATTTCATTTGAGATGTCTAAGTTGGTGAAAATGACCCATAACCAAAAATGACCCATAATCACAACTTCCCAAAATACCCTTGTCTTGTCAAAGCCATAACATGAGTTCTATAAATCCTATCAAGGACTTCTAGTACTCTCAAGAGAGCTAAGAGAATAAAGAACAACATTCATGTTGACCAAAAGTTCATAGGAATCATCCTTCTAGGGCAAAGGTGCTATGCAAGTTGGGTAACTTTCAAGCTCCAAGTTCACATTCCATTGAAGACCTGTAACTTGTCTGGCTCATAACTTGAGTTCTATAAATCCTATAAAGGACTTCTAGTACTCAAATTAAATCTAAGCTCATGATCTACAACAATCATGTTGGGGTTAAGATGAGATGACAATCATATCTTGAGTTAAATTGTCTTGAAGATAGGGGTCAAACTAGGGGATTTTATACTGTCAAGTCTTAGAAACCCTAGCTTGAAACTTCTCAAACTCTTCAATCATGATGAGTTAACCTTTAAATCATTCTTAGAACATCTCAATGTATCAATCCATGATCACATGGCTCTTGAATTAAGTCTCAACTTCCTTCAAATCCTCAGTTGACTTAGGGTTGACCCAGTCAAACCCTAGTTGCACCACTCATGGTTGAGGCTTCTTAATCTTGCACAATGACCTCTCTAGGCCTCAAAGTGATCTTCAACACTTCTCATGAGCTCTCTAAAGACCTCAAGTCCAACCTTATGACCTCAAAATCATCTGATGGCTTCCCACAACTCTCAAGTTAGGAGACACACCCTCTTGGCTTCTATCACTCTCTCTGAGGATCTTTTAACTTCTCTGACAAGGATATCAACCCTTGAACACTTGAATAACCTTCTTAGATAGCTTCATAGTCTTGTATATCTATTGATTGGTAATCATACCTCTTGATCTCCTGCATACATGTCAATGAAATGCAAATGCTAATGTGAATGAAATGAAACATAAGCTAGGTGAAGAAATGTTGGGCAAATTTTGGGGTGCAAAAGTTGTCCCTATTCAAACGGCTTGGACCTGACTGGGTGAGAAGCGAACGACTCTCAAACAATCAAGGTAAAAGACGGTTGAATACAAACAAACCCGGAAATTTGCCAACTGCACAAGTACACGGTACTCTGATGGGGAAAAATATTCGGAAACTGAAGTAATAGTTGCACGACAACTAGCTGGGGAAATACTGATCTGAACCCCCGTTAGGATGATCCTCTGATTTATCTGATATCATTGCATCCTCAAATCATCGAGGGATCACTGGTTACATGGTAACGGGTGATTTGCCAACCACGCAGGTAAACGATACTCTGATTGGTAGGAACATCTTCAAAACTGAACATGATAGTTGTGCGGCAACTTGCTGGGGAATTGGTCACACGGTAACCGGTGAAGGGTCTAATCTCAAATCTCCGTCAGGATGATCATCTGATTTTACTGTAGATCTTCATCCTCAAGTCATCAAGGGGTCACCGGTTACATGGTAACTGGTAATGGATGGTTGATCATGTCGTCAGGCATTCTGCGTCATAGCAGAAGAATTCCTCGGGACTCATCAGGTCATTAGGAACTTTTTAACAATCAAGTTAATTACGCCATCGGGCATTCAAAGAAATTTTCGGGCGTCAGCCGGACTTCGTCAGCAAATCTGAAATAGAATCCTCGGTCAATCATGAACCAAATAGGGATATCCAAATTTTTTCCATCAGTCACTCCGCATCAGCTGAGAGAACTGCTTCGACATCACCGTTGGACCTCGTCAATAAGTCTTCAAATGGAATCCTTAATCAATCAGGAACTAATAAGGATATATAATCTTTTGCCATCAGGCACCCTGCGTCAGCTAGGCAAACTGCTTCGACATCGCAGCTGGACTTCATTAGGAAGTCTTCAAATGGAATCCTTAATCAATCCCGAACCAATAAGGATATACATTCTTTTGCCGTCAGGCACTCCATGTCAGCTGGGAGAACTGCTTTGACCTTGCAGTTAGACTTCATCAGTAAGCCAGGGGTTTTGGCACCGCTGCCAGACTTCAATCATCAAGTCTTCAAGGAAATTTCAACTTCTCTGTTAAAAACATGCTGGGGATTCTGGAGAACTATCAAGTAACTCTGCTTTGGGGATTCAGGAATCATCCTGAATAAACTCTGCTGAGGACTTCAAGAATCATCTTGGACAAACAACTTCGTCGGGGACTTCAGGAATCATCCTGAACCAACAACTCTGCTGGAGATTTCAGGAATCATCCTGAGCAATCACTCTGGCGGGGACTCTAAGCATCAACTTGAGCAACAACTTCTAGCGAATTCACTGGGGATTTTAAGAATCATCTTGGACAAATAACTTCGCTGGGGAATTCAAGAATCATCTTGATCAAACCATTCTGCGGAGGAACACCTGCAAAATAAGAACGGTAATGCCCTAGCTCATGTTTCGTATGCATATGCTTTGATAATGACGCAATGCTCCACACGGTGGAAATGCTACACGTTTTTAGAGTAAATGTTATGCAATCATGCAAAATGCTATGACCCCATCAGCAAAATAAATGCTGAAGGGAGAATCCTTCTGTCAAGGAGAAAGAACCACTCTGGTGGAGGAAGGAATCATCCTGCCGAGGAGAAGAATTCACACCAATCTCCAGGGGAAACGAACTCCAAATGACTGCTGCAGGGGGATAAAGTTCTACAAGAACCTGAACCCGCTCAACCAGGTATTCAAACCACAAACTGTCGAGGAAACGATATCAATCACAGAAATAAACTGCACGGCATTCGCAGCAAAACTTTCCTGGAGATAACGACTCCGATGGGAGAATACAGCATTAGTTATTCAACACTCTACTGGGAAGCACCAATCATGGCTTCAACGGCTTCCAAGGACTCGGCTCTCTTGGGGAGCTGCCAGCTCGGCTGGGGAAGAAGGACTCATCCTGCTTGCTGGGGAGAGTACAACTCTGCGGGGAATTTCAATTCTGCTGGAGACTTCGGTCTGGATTATCGGAAATTGCACACTGGCGAATAGTCTTCTACGAGAAAACTGCACACTGACTCGGTGCTGGGAATGAACATACGCTTCAGCGCATGACTCAGCTGGGGAAATGACGATCCTTCAGGATACATCTGATTAGGGGGAAGCTTCTCTTCTTGGGGGATACATATCAATGCTCTTGGTCCTATGTTCAGACTCCGTGGGGAGATGCTGTTGCACTCGCTGGGGGAGAAGGAATCATCCTTCTTGGGAAACATACAGCGTACTGTCTGGAATATGCTATACCTGCAACAACACAAACAAACAAACAAGATACCCTTCTCAAAGGGACCTATCAAGGTTATCACCCTGTGACAATGTTCAAGTAATTCATTGTTTCAACAATCGGTGGCCTAGGCCAGTAAGTTTATGTATGCGCATTTTATCAAAAACATCGGCGTTCTTTTTCACAAACAAAACAGATAGATGCTAAATAAACAAACAGAATTGCTGAATAGTATATATTTTATTGATGACGAACCCCTGAATGGGTAAAAATGTTTTCCAACAGATGCAAGCTCCTGGAATGAGGAAGCTGCGCAAACAAAAACATAAATATACATCAGTATATGTACAAATGTCAGAAATATGGCGTAGACGAACACCATGAGTTGATCCCTCTATGACCCACTCGACTTCGATACTTCTTCGACGCTTCAGCCTCATAAGAGATTAATTTAGATAAACGGCCCTCAGGTCTTCCGAACCACTAAACAATGAAAGTCCACACGCAGAACGCAGTCATTTTCTTTTTCAAATCCCTAACTTTTGCCTGAATCGCCCTTTCGGGTTTTCGACTCACCGGGATACCCTTTTTTGCCAAAGTCGCCCTTCCGGGTTTTTGACTTTGCTGGTGTACATTCTTTCATTTATATCCCTAATTTTTGCTCGAACCTTTTCATTTTTTATGGTTCGCCGGGATGCCCCATTTTTTCCTGGATATTCTTTTTCTTTCCAGCGGGTCATTTTTAAGAAAAGTATTTTTTTACTGCGTCCGCGTTCACCGGGGATGCAAAATCTTCGCCATCCATCGTGGATAACAACAAGGCTCCTCTCGAGAAGACCCTGCTGACGATATACGGACCTTCGTAATTGGGAGTCCACTTGCCCTGGTGATCGGAGTGTGGAGGAAGAATCTTCTTCAGGACGAGATCACCCGTCTGAAAGCTTCTAGGACGCACCTTTTTATCATAAACTTTCTTCATTCAGCTTTGGTACAGACGACCATATGCAATCGATGCTAACCTCTTCTCGTCCATCAGGCTGGGTTGGTTTAGTCGGTTCTTAATCCATTCTGCCTTGTCGAGTTTTACGTCAACCAAAACTCGTAAAGAAGGAATCTCGACTTCTAACGGTAGAACAGCTTCCATACCGTACACCAGTGAGAAAGGAGTTGCCCCGGTTGATGTACGTACCGTCGTACGATAACCGTGCAGTGCAAATGGTAACATCTCGTGCCAGTCCTTATAGGTCACAACCATCTTTTGTACAATCTTCTTAATGTTTTTATTGGCCGCTTCAACGGCACCATTCATCTTCGGCCGGTAAGGAGATGAGTTGTGGTGTTCAATCTTGAAACTCTGGCACAGCTCCTTCATCATCTTGTTATTCAGATTCGAACCATTATCAGTAATAATCCGCTCGGGAATTCCGTAACGACAGATGATGTCCCTCTTTATGAATTTAGCCACCACCTGCTTGGTCACGTTAGCATACGAGGCTACCTCCACCCACTTGGTGAAGTAGTCGATGGCTACTAAAATGAAGCGATGACCGTTAGATGCAGTGGGCTCGATCTTGCCTATCATGTCAATGCCCCACATGGAGAACGGCCACGGGGAGGACATGACATTCAACGGGCACGGAGGCACATGAATCTTATCAGCATAAATCTGGCATTTATGACATCTCTTCGCGAATTTAAAGCAATTTGATTCCATCGTCAGCCAGTAATATCCTGCTCTCAGGATCTTTCTTGTCATAGCATGCCCGCCAGCGTGCGTATCAAATGTGCCTTCATGGACTTCTTCCATGAGGATACTCGCTTCTTTCTCATCTACACATCTGAGTAGCACGGGATCATGGTTTCTTTTATATAGAACTCCATCAGGATTGAGATAAAAATTCCCAGACAGCCTCCTCAGAGTCTTCTTATCCTAGGTTGACACTCCCGCAGGATACTCCTTAGTCATAAGGAAAGTATGGATATCATGGAACCATGGCTTGCCATCGGAGGCTTCCTCGATCGCAAAGACGAATGTAGGTCTATCAAGACAAGAAAGGACAATCCTTGGAGCTTCATTCCAAAAATTGACTTTATACATCGAAGCCAACGTGGCTAAGGCATCAGCCATCTGATTTTCAGCTCTGGGCACATGATGGAGTTCCACTCAATCAAAGAATGGCAGCAACCTTCTGGCATAATTCATGTTCGGCACCAAATTCGATTGACGAGTCTCCCACTCCCCTTTGATCTGGTTGATCACAAGTGCCGAGTCACCATAGACATCTAGGTTCTTGATTCTCAAATCAATCGCTTCTTCTAGACCCATGATGCATACTTCATACTCTGCTTCATTATTAGTGACAGGGAACGTTAGTCTAGCAGTGAATGGGATGTGGGATCCGTGAGAAGTCGTGATGATCGCCCCAATGCCACTTCCATAAGAATTAACCGCCCCGTCAAATATCAATTTCCATTGGGATTTCCTTTCTGGACCCTCGTCGGGCAACGGTTCATCATAATCCTTCACCTTGAGAAACATGATATCCTCATCAGGGAATTCAAATTTCATCGGCTAATAATCCCCGATCGGCTGTTCGGCAAGGTATTCAGACAAGACGCTTCCCTTGATGGCCTTCTGGGAAACGTACTGAATGTCATATTCCGTCAACAGCATTTGCCATCTGGAAATCCTGCCCGAAAGTGCTTGCTTCTCGAAGACGTACTTGATTGGATCCATCTTCGAAATTAGCATGGTTGTAGGATTGAGCATGTACTGTCGTAAATGTTTGGCAGCCCAGGCTAGTGCACAACACGTCTTCTCCAGCATCGAGTAACGAGATTCACAATCTGTGAACTTTTTACTCAAATAGTAAATGGCATGCTCCTTTCTGCCCGTCTCGTCATGCTGACCGAGAACACACCCCATACTATTCTCAATAACTGTCAAGTATATGATTAAGGGTCTTCCGGCCACTGGGGGTATCAAGATCGGAGGTTCCTGTAGATACTGTTTTATCTTATCAAATTCCTTCTGGCAATCCTCGTTCCAGATAATCGCCTGATCTTTCTTTAGCAGTTTGAACATCGGTTCACACGTGGCCGTGAGCTGAGAAATAAACCTTGTAATGTAGTTTATTCTGCCCAGGAAACCACGAACTTCTTTTTCAGTCTTTGACGCTGGCATTTCTTGTATTGCTTTTATCTTCGCAGGATCAACCTCGATGCCTCTTTCACTCACGATAAACCCCAGTAGTTTTCCCGACCGTACTCCGAAAGTACACTTGTTAGGATTCAGCCTCAACCTGAACTTCCTAAGCCTCTCAAAAAGCTTCAGCAAATTGACCAGATGTCCCTCCTCCGTTTGGGACTTCGCAATCATGTCATCAACGTAGACTTCAATCTCATGATGAATCATGTCATGAAACAAAGTGACCATTGCTCGTTGGTAAGTGGCCCCTGCGTTCTTCAGACCGAAAGGCATTACCTTGTAGCAAAATGTTCCCTAGGGTGTAATAAACGTAGTTTTCTCCATGTCCTCCGGCGCCATCTTGATCTGATTGTAGCCGGAGAAGCCATCCATGAACGAAAACACGGAGAACTGGGCTGTATTGTCGACCAACACATCAATATGAGGGAGCGGGAAATCATCTTTAGGGCTCGCCCTATTCAAATCCCGATAATCGACGCACATTCGCACCTTACCGTCCTTCTTCGATACAGGCACTATGTTGGCGACCCACGGAGGGTAAGTAGTGACCGCTAAGAAGCTAGCATCAAGCTGCTTTTGACTTTCTTCTTTGATCTTGACGGCCATATTTGGTCGTGTCCTCCTAAGCTTCTGCTTAACGGGAGGAAAAACTTCTCGCAGCGGCAAGTGATGGACCACGATGTCAGTATCAAGTCCGGGCATATCTTCGTATGACCAAGCAAAGATGTCACTATACTCTCTCAGCATCTCGACCAGTCTCTGCTTGACATCACTCTGCAATGCAGCCCCTATCCTGACGTTCCTGATCAGTTCCTCAGAACCCAGATTCACAATCTCAATCTCTTCCTCGTGAGGCAAAATAACTTTCTCTTCTTTTTTCAACAAGCGAGCCAACTCTTCGGGAAGGTCTTCGTCTACATCAATCTCTTCTTCGGCTTGATAGATCAGGCAATCGAAGTCGAAGTGAGTCGTAGAAGGTCCAGAGTCGATGTCATCTGCGATGTGGATCTCTTTGCCTGTCACTTGGATGATATCCCTGATGGACCAGTTGTTGAGGCTCTGACCTGGTTTGCTTGGCTGGATCCAAGAGTCTAGGTCGCAATCGTTGTCTTCGCCGTCTTCAGACACTGCATTGACACTTTTAAATATCACCCCGCCCCTGGTAAACTGGATCGACCCTTTACCTCGCGACGCACTGTGAGAAGAGGAGGCTTCAGCCGTAGGAGAGTATCCTAACCTAAACTTGTCCTGTTTGTTAGGTATTTCTAGAACTTGCCCCAGCCTGGGGTAGATCCGGCTTGAACAACGGCCCAGGCTTCCTTGAAGGAAGAGAGAGTCATCTCTGGTTTCTCAATCATCACTGGAGTCACATCTTTGACCTTAACAGCTTCGAATGCCTGACATAGGGTTTAGTGGATCTCCCCATCCATCTCAACATATTTGAAGGACGACAAATGGCTCACCATTATGTCTTCCTCGCCACATACAGTTACAATGCTGCCTCCGACAGTATACTTGAGTTTCTGGTGCAACGTGGAGGTCACGGCACCAGCAGAATGGATCCATGGCCGACCTAAGAGACAGCGGTAGGCTGGCATGATGTCCATGATGTAGAAGACAGCGTCGAAAGTTTCCGGCCCCACTTGGATTGGCAGAGTTACCTCTCCAAAGACATGACATTTGGTTCCATCGAACGCCTTCACAACCAGATCACTGGGTGTGCAAATCAATTCGCGAGTATCTAACTTCATCAATGCTTTCTTCGGAAGAACATTGAGCGACGACCCAGTGTCCACCAACACGTGAGCCATAACTGCTCCCCTACACTCTATCGAGATATGCAGGGCGTTGTTGTGGTTTCTTCCCTTTGGCGTCAGCTCCAGGTCAGTGAACCCTAACCCGTTTCCAGCATTCACGTGGGCTACCATCCCTTCCAACTGGTTGACCGAGATTTCCTGCGGTACATACGTGGCATTCAAAACCTTTAACAGTGCGTTGCGATGTGACTCCGAACACAGCAACAAATTCAGGATGGATATTATCGAGGGTGTTTGATGGAGGTGATCCACGATCTTGTAGTCACTCTTCTTGATCAACCTCATGAACTCTTCAGCGTCCTTTACAAGTAAGTCCTTCTCTACCCCACGAGGGGATTCCTCAAAGACTTTAATTTTTCCCTTATCAGTTTCCTCAGCTTTACTGCTTTGTCCGCCACAATCTCAGGTGGAGCAAATACTCTTCTGCTGCGCGTGATTCCGCCAATTCCCACTAGGTTATCTACAGACTGCCCAGATGGTTCCAGTTCCAATTTCTGTCTGTTACAGTAGACGTCTGCCCCATAATGCCACGGGACAGCGCTGGTGCTTTCAAAAGGTATGGCCCAGCTTTGGTGATGGTAATTGTGGGCGGCCTGAGTGCAGAAATGGTTATCGTCTGGCGAGGGATGGTGATGGTGGCAACCTCATCATCTTGCTTCAGCATTACCTCTCCAGATCCACATTTGGCCCTTCTGCTAAATTGCAAGATTCCTTCGGTCATCAGACTCTGAATCCCTACTGTCAACTGTTCGCATCCATCTGGACGAGTCGCACAGCCCATACACAATTCTCCATAGCCCGGAAAGAAGCCTCTCTTCATCAGCTTGGCTTTAACGAAGCTAAGCGGTGTCTTCAGATCCTTGACATCAGTCAATACATCTAAATCCTCTTCTTCAATAATGGCATTCACCCCACCTCCCCTATGATTCGGCATAGGGTTCTTTGTGACATTCGGCACATTATATGAGAAATTGATGATCTTAGCATCCACCATATCTTGCACCTTGTGCTTGAAGGCTTTGCAGTTTTCTATCGTGTGGCCGGGTGCCCCTGAGTGAAAATCACACGTTGCATTCACATCATAACCCTGCGGAGGTGCCCCTGTCAAAGGAGCCAGGGTTCTTTTCTGGACTAGCTGTAACTAAAGCAGAGTTTGTAACAGTTGAGCATAAGACATGGGTGGTGTCTCAAGCTGACGACTTGACAGAGGTGCCCTGTTCTGATACCTTCTGTATCCTTGTTGATTTGGCTGCTGCTGTTGCGGCTGGGGTTGTTGGACAGCAGGGATGGTTATGCTAGCCACCTACTGGTGCTGGCCCTTACCCTTCCTTCGAGCCTTAGACACGGCGCTCGTCTCTCCTTCACGCCTTTTGTTACCATATGGTTTCTTTCCTCCTCCAGCTGAGGATAGATCACCCCTTGAATTTTCCCCAATTTGATCCCATTTTCAACGTGCTCGCCAGTAATGATGAGATCTGAGAAACTCCCTGACATACCGCTGACCAATTTCTCATAATAGACCCCCGGGAGAGTGGCTACAAACATCTCAACAAGCTCTCGTTCAACCATCGGTGGCTGAACTCTAGCTGCTAATTCACGCCATCGCTGGGCGTATTCTTTGAACCCCTCATTGTTCCTCTGTGACAAGTTCTGCAGTTGAACCTAGTTCGGAGCCAAGTCATTGTTTTACTGATAATGGTGTACAAAGGCCTCAGCCAGTTCCTTCCATGTGCGCGCACTCACTATGCCAGAAATGACTTTTAGCAGCGCAACAAAAGACAGCGCTTTCTAAAAAAGCGCTGCTAAAGGGTCATGAAAAAAAAACAAAAAAATAGCATACCTAAGACAGCGCTTGTTAAAAAAGCGCTGCTAAAGGGGGGGGGTCAAAGAAAGCGCTTTAAAAAAGCGCTGCTAAAGGGGGGGTCTAAGAAAGCGCTTTTAAAAAAGCGCTGCTAAAGGGGGTCATAACGCATACCTATAGCAGCGCTTCTAAAAGCGCTGCTAAATGCCAAAAAAAGCGCTGCTAAAGGGCATCCTAAGGCAGACCTATAGCAGCGCTTCTAAAAGCGCTGCTAAATGCCAAAAAAAGCGCTGCTAAAGGGGGTCCTAAGGCATACCTATAGCAGCGCTTTTAAAAGCGCTGCTAAATGCCAAAAAAAGCGCTGCTATAGGTTTAAGTAGCATAAATTTAAAAAATTCCAATATTTTCACAGAATCAGAACAGTCTTCTTCTTTCTTATTTCCACTCGCGAACGTTGCCCTATTCAGAATTAGAACAGTCACCGTCGACGCATTCCGTCCGCGCCTCCGTCCGACAGCCTCTGTTCGTCGTCTTTCCTCCGGTCATTCCGTCGTCACCTCATTCTGCCGCCGTCCGTCCATTGTTACGGTATTTGAAGTTTTTCATTTTGCATTTTTCTGGATTAATGTCTTAGTATTTCATTTTTTTGGATTATATGATGTTAGTGTTACTTCTTTTCTGAGTTTTTGACTTGTTTTTGTTGATATCGTTGATGAAAATTACTCGTTTGATATTGGCTTGAGTTTTGTATACAAGGTGTTTGTTGAAATGCCACAATGAATTTACTTATGTTAACTTTCATTATATCTAGCCGTATACAAGGTGTTTGCTGAAATGCCACACCTTATATGAGTTCTTTTTACTAATAATTTTTATAAGGGAAATACTGCACATATATTCAATGATTTTTTAGATTATGTTGCTTTAGAAACTTCACACTATTTGTGATTTAGATGAAAGCTTTAAGTTTCTGTTAATCTTGAAATTTATTTATTTTTCTTAATCCTTATTTTTCTATGAAATAGTCTAAATTCACAAATAATCCTTATTTATTTATTAAATTTTAAAACATAAATATATAGATCCGACAACTTTTTTGAAATAAAGTTTGTTTGGCGAGTTACACAACATTTAATGAATTCACGTGTCTTCATGAATGTGGATATAGTTTTAGAATGTATAGATCATTCATACAGCTTTATGTTTGTATATGTATAATGATGTTTGATGTTGCAGCATTACATTGTATCAAAATCTATATTTTGAGGGACTATATCTTTCGTGTTCTTCAATTGCAAGTGTCATGATCAATCTTATTCCCGGAGTTACATTTTTAATAGCAGCCTTTGTAGGGTAATTAATACTTATGATATAACTATTATTCTATAAACATATAACATTTCACCCTTATATATTTTTCAGGTTCCAGTTTACAAAAGTCATCCTAATTATTTATCACTGTCAGCTTGGATGTGTTTCATTTCAACATTACAATCAGCCGTAGTGACAATATTCTTGGAGCCAGACCTTAATGCATGGAAGATTAATTCTCTACTTCAATTTGGTTCCACTTTATATGCGGTAATTTTTCATGATGATACACACCAATATTTATACATCATAATCCTAGATAATTTGTAATAAATATATTTTGTAGGGAATTATCGGATCAGCGGTTATGTTTTGTCTTCAAGCATGGTGCATAACACAGAGAGGACCTCTTTTCTCTGCATTGTTTAGCCCTTTTGTGACAGTGATTGTGACTGTATTGGATGCTTTGGTACTTCATGAGGAAATATATATTGGAAGGTAATGATAATGAAGATTAATTCTATAAATACATATTTAATTATTAATCTGATTAACAGAAACTTCAAATAATGATAAGAACTGAAAATTTCATAGAAATCTAGTACTTAATGATCTACATGGGCCTGTTCAAGTGTATTGTTACTTATCTATTATTGTTTTTGCTTGTGCTGTTGTTAAGATGAATCATGTTCTATTGAATTAAGCTTGGAAGACATTCAATTGAATAATGATACAAAGCTTGAAGAAAACCGTGTATTTGTGGCTGATAGTGAACTCCATGCAGTCTCATACAGAATTCAATAGTCAAGTAAAGATTGTTAAGTTTATTTCTTCCTAATGTGACATCTGATATTGTATCTATTTGTAAAGTTATCAGATTTGTAATTATATGTGAATTGATTGTATATGTGATTTTGTTCTGAGGATCGGACTGTGTTGTAATATATTTAAGCAGGTTTATGTGTATAATATTTCAAAGTGATGAATTATAATGTATACTTTAGTTATTGTGTATAATATTGCAAATTGATGAATACACAAAAATAAGGCCAAAATAATTGTTATATATAAGGCCAAACTGTTGAACTAAAGACCTGAATTATAAGCAGGGAATGTATTTGTTATAAGCAGGTTTGTTGAAAAATATATAAAAAATGTGATTATTTTAAATAAAAAAAATTCAAAATCGTGAAGAATAGACAGCGCTTTTAAAAAAAGCGCTGCTAAAGGGGCAAAAAGAGGCATAAAAAAGCGCTGCTATAGGTTGGAAAATGAGGGTCTAAGAAAGCGCTTTAAAAAAGCGCTGCTAAAGGGGGGTCTAAGACAGCGCTTTAAAAAAGCGCTGCTAAAGGGGGGTCTAAGAAAGCGCTTTTAAAAAGCGCTGCTAAAGGGGGGAGATGAAGGGGGATTAGGCAGCGGTTATGAAAGCGCTGCTATAGGGTGAAAAAAACGCTGCTAAAGGCCAAAAAAAAAGCGCTGCTAAAGGCAAAAAAAAGCGCTGTCTTTACCTTTAGCAGCGCCACTTTAGACAGCGCTTTTAAGCGCTGCTAAAGGTAAAAAAAAAAGCGCTGCTAAAGGTATTTTTTGGCATAGTGACTGGTGGGTTCCAAACCCATGTACCATTCCAAGGATGGCCCGGACAAGCTATCCTGAAAGAAGTGCATCAGCAGCTTCTCGTCTTTGGAGTGAGCGGACATCTTTCGGTAGTATCACCTTTAGTGGACACGAGGGCAGGTGGTGCCCTTGTATTTCTCAAAGTCGGGTACCTTGAATTTAGGAGGCACCTTGAAATCAGAAATCAATCCCAATTTAGTCATGTCGACACCCATAGTGTTCTGGTTCTCGAAATTCCTCATTTTGTCCTGGAGTGCCTTAAACCTCAGACGTGCTTCAGTAGTCAGTTCTCCTTCAGCACTCCTCTGTGAGAATAAATCTTCTTGACGATCTTCTAGCCATGGCTGAGGCCCATACAGATTTCCATCACCTGTGTTGCCGTTTCCTAGTCCAGTGTTGCCATTAGCTTCAAAGTTTCCATTACCGACGCCAGTCGTATTACCATTGAGCCCAATGTTAGTGATCACATTGTCGTTACCACTTCCATTTCCCCCGGTCACGGGGATGCCACCCTGAGGAGATTCAACAGGAGGAGGGGTCGGAACACTCCCACCATGAAGCACACCATTGCTGTCAACCCTTGAGATCAGAGGCTGGACCAATGTTCTGAGTTGGTCTTGGCCGTTGGCAACCACTTGCATGAGCTCCATGAAGCGGTCCATCCTCTCTCGGAGTTCCTGAACGTCAGTTTGCACTTATTCCATTGCTCTAGCTTGATTCACTCTGGTCGGATAGCGGTGGATCGGTCTTCGGTCAATCCTGGAACAACCTGCATACACAAAGGGTTAGAAGAAAAACGACAAGGTGCTTGTCATGCAGATGCTTCATGCAAATGCAAACGTGTGTCTGTGCCTTGGGGAGATTCCCCCCCCCCCCGATCCTAGTTTCCGAGACAAATAAAGTCTATCATCCGATCATGGAAAAGAAATCCTCATATATTCATCTGAAAAGCCCGCTCGGGTAGCGTACAACTGTAATCACATACAACTGAAGCAATAAGGCATGACCCCAACCAACAGACCTGGCGGTGATCAGTATATCAATGCATAAAATGTACAAAGAAACTACAGAAAGATCAGGTGCGGCCACGGGCACGGGAATCTTCTATCAACTTCTTTGTAGCGGGATGACCAGGCTGAGTAAGCAAACCCTGGGCCAGCAGGTCCCTCTGCCTGATGGACTATGGGAGGTTCTCGGCAACGCTCCTAGAAACACCTTCCTCAGAATGGTTCTCGACTCTTCTCCTTTTAACATCAGCTCGGAGTTGAGAATCTTGCAAATCCGCCTCGGCCTCAGCCAATCTATATTGGACGTCTTGTCACAGTGAGGCTTCAGCCTCTGTCTTTTCGTCTTTCACCATAATCTGAGCTTTTAGCTCGGCTACTCGCTGCTTCAGCTTTTCTTCCCGCTCTTTGTATTTGGCTATGGTGCTGCCCCAGACCCTCTCGTATTGGGTTAACTTCTGGTACACTCTGTCCAGATCCTGTTTCTTGGTTGTCAACACGCCATGTACTGACTTTAGATCCAACCTCAGACGTTCCCTAGCATCAGTTTCTTTGGTCAGGTTGGAGCCTAGACGGTTGATCATCTCGGTCTGCTTCTTGCAGGTATAAACGGCTTCACTTTTCTCTTTCCGAAGTTGAGCGATCTCTTTCTCCAACTCTTCGTTGGCCTTTCGTAGCTCTTCCTTCTCTTGGAGTACCTGGTTGAATTTCTGAATATCAACTGTAGTAGGCTCTTTGTACATGGGATTACACAAGGGTTCCACGGCAGGAAACGGCATTAGAAACTTGGCGGCTTTTCTCGAATCCAAGTCACGTACGGATCAAAGGCCTTGTTGTTGCTCTTTCCTAGCAAGACTTTCCCCTTTCGGTGAATTTTACTCCAAGCATTATGTACCTTGACCAAAGTGTCGCCTTCAAGCAACCCCGTGAGATACAGAGATTCCTGTATCTCTTCCTCTTCAGGAAGACCTAGTAGTGCATACCCAAATTGTCGTACCAGCAGAGATGGATTGTAGTTGATACATCCATTCCTTCCGACCAAGGGGACGTTAGGAAAGCCACAGCAGCTATACACAATATCTTTGCCCAGCAGATCTCTATCAAACCAAATAATATTGTCAGCAGTCAGACCCATCAAACGCGCAGACCACGGTGAAGACTCAGCAGAATCAATGAACGGCCCTGACTTAGGAAGGTGGCTAGCAAACCACTTATACAGTAAAGGAGCACAACATGCCACGTTCTTCCCCTTTCTGTTTTCGTTCTTGCTGTGAACTGAATGGTAGACGTCTCCGAGGAGAGTGGGCACTGGATTCCCAGAGGCAAATATGTGGCAAGCATCCATACTTATGAAGTCCGGATGACTCGGGAATAGCACGATCCCATAAATGCAAAGGGCTAAGAAGGCATTGAATACATCCCAGCAACCCTTCTCGGCAAACTTTCGGGCTTTTTCCATCAGGAAATGCAAAAGGAAACCATGAACTCCGATCTTTTTGGATACCATCCCTTCCAACTCAGACTCATCTACATGAAGAGCATCAGTTAGCTTACTCAATTTGGGTTCACCCTCAACACGGTAATAAGGCATTTGATTCATCAAAGGCACCCCCAACAGGTCAGAGTACTCCTCCAGGGTCGGAGCTAGGACATAGTCTGGAAACACAAAGCATCTGAGTTGTGGGTCGTAAAACTGTAGCAGAGCATAAAGGCCATTCAACTCGTACGTAGGAAGCTTATACACAATACCGAGAAGTCTCCCATAACTCTTTCTGAAAGTCTCCATCACTATCTTATCAGGCAGAGAAATCAAAGCTCGCAACTCTCGGATGTCTAGTGTTGGTAGCTTGTAAGCCACAGTCTTCTTCAGAGATGCCATATCTGCCGTGAGGATCAAGATCACTAGAACCAGGGGAGAAATATGCACCTGTAACATAGACACACGTTAATGACATGCAAATGAGGATACAAACAATGCAAAATCCAATCATGCAGCAGGAGATCAGGACGACTGTGTTGTTGAGGAGATGAAGGTTTTGTATCAACAAAACCACAATACTGCTCTGTTAAGAACAAACATATCTCTGACGAGAAGAAATCCTGATATCAGACCATAAATATGCTATGTCAAGAACAAAACCATATCTGATGATGAGAACCTCTGATACCAACAAAACGGATTCACTATCAAGAAAACCAGGTAATCTGAAGGTTAAGGTTTCCTACAACAAACCCAACCCTGCTCACAGGTATGGACCTAATCACAGAAAAGGTTCAGCATCCTATGCGGTCATCAGCGTCACAAACTTTCAAGAAACGATGATACGATACCCAGAAGGTGTGGCATCATCATCTCTTGAAGCGGCCTCACTTAGCTGAATTTCAAATGATCGGTTCTTAGAGTCGACAATCCTCAGATCCGACAACCCCTCGAGTCCAAAGGACCGATAGGAAGCCATCAAAGAGAACCTCGTCTGAGTGTGGATTACATGGGAACAGATGCAAGCAAAGCAAGCACGTCCTCCACTAACCCACTCTAATACTATGTAGCTCTCAAGCCTGGGTCTAGCTTCTCACTCATCAGAATGCCCCACCCACAGTAATACAGATAATCATATCATGCTGAAAATAAAGTGCGGGAAATAAAATGCGATAAATAAACACAACCCAACAAGTAATCATACAAGCGCTAGGATTGACTCTCGCAGGGGACGTTGGATCCCCAAATCGACTCGCATAAGGGACGTTGGATCCCCAGGAAATTATCAAGTCGCCAGCTGTCGCTACCGCGAAAATAAGGTGCCGGAAAAACAGAAGAGTCACCACCTTTTGTTATTTATCCCTCAGAACGGGAAAGGAAACGATCGGAAAAACCTGACGAAAAAGGTATAAGACAAGGTCATCGCAACCATTGTCTGGATTCGTGAGTCGGTTACGCAAGGGGAAGGTATTAGCACCCCTCACGTCCATCGTACTCGATGGGATCCACGCTTGTTGAGTTTATCTGACGGGTTTATTTAACTATCTACCTATCAAAGCCGGTCTGAAAAGAAAAGAAAATGACTTGACAGAGCGTCGCACTTTATGCCTACGTATTCTCATCAGAGAATGAGAAATCAGAGTCAACGTAGTTCGCCTAACTACGGGTTACGGGGAAGGTGGCTCGCCAATACCTCAGTATTGTGCCTACGTACTCTCCACAGATATGAGAGATTAGAGCTTACGTAGTTCGGGATAATACGGATTACGGGGATTCAGATTCATCTGTTTTATCGAGTAGGGTTAACAAACAGTTCTAGCAGTTTGGTGTACGCGGCTCGACCCTTGGAGGCTTAGGCGTTACCGTTTGTGGTAGAACTGGGGGTTAACAACACTCTTTTCTTCAGAAAAGCTTCCTTTGAATTATGGGCCCACGGGGCAAAAAGATTTGAAGTTTGTTTTCTGTCTTTTACGGAAGACCTGTTTTTTATGGTTGTCTGTAGTTTGTACAGCACTAGAGACTATGACCTGGGAACGAATGCGTCGCATATCGTCCAAAGGACGTATACTAAACATTCTAGACGATTGAGAGGAGGCCGCTCAATTATCATTACCCAAGTAGCTTAAGGCTCGTATCGCGCTTATATTAACTTACCTTTATTATGTTTCTTACTGTTGTTTCAAGATGAGAAGAGAGAGGGACAACTACGGGGAGACTATCAAGTCCTACTGTTGTCATGCCAAGGATTCATCCTATAGTTGAGGTTTGAAACAGGGAATTACTAGAAGTTATCATGCACAGGTTTCAACCTAAAGTTCTAATCATCACTTCCTTATCAAAGGAAGTGAGATTCCTAAGGGATCATGTCAATGATAAACAGAAACAGATAAAGCATCAGCTTAAACAGTAAACAGTAAACGACTGTAAAATGCATGCAATGCAAGTGAGGGAGGAAACGTGTGTGTGACATCAGCCTCCACAAGCTCATCTCAACCTCAAGCCAGATATGAATAACTGCAATCATACAGAAAAAATAAAATGCCATCAAGCAAATCACAAACCACGTAGGCAAGGGAGCAGGGCTCTACCGAATACCCGCAAGCAAAGCCATACAGTAAAAATACAAGCAGAGGGAGCAACTCAATCTCTAGAGCAATCATGCTCCTAGCTTAACACAATCTAAACATGAGCTTATTCTAATGCATCAGACAAATCACACAAGTCACATCAATACAGTTGCACAGAAAGCAAACAGACAGGAAAGAAAGCAAATCAACAGCTTCCACAGCTTCACAGCAAAGTAATCCTTCTGACAGTAGTTCAGTCCTCAGTTTGTAACTTTTCTCCAAGGCTCTCATCTTCAATGGAAAGTATCAACTTGCTCCTTCAAAGCTTTCACTGCATCAAACACAAGTGTCAACTTGTTCTTCTCCTTCAAGCTTCAGCTATCAATTTCAATTTGAATCCTCTTTACACAAGTGTCAACTTGTTCTTCCTGATCTTCAAGCTTCAGCTCTAATGGCAGTCTTCAGGAAAAGGGAAAGGCAACCTCTAGCATCTTCAATCTTCTAGAAAGGAACTACATCCTCTAGCAAGGGAGAGAGATTCATCTAACAAGAGTAAGGTGGGGATAGGGAGAAGCAAAGTGAAGACCAAAGGTCACCTCTAAGCATTCCACCATCAAGGAAAGGAACCATCAAAGGTTCTACCAACTTGTGAGGAGCCACACATCCTACTAAAGGAGGGATGGGGCCTTCACAATGGGACCTTACATCATAGGTAGGAATGGAAGTGATCAACACCTTCCATGTTTCATGAAGGAAGAAAGTCTATTCTAAAGGGATCTCCCTAAACCCTAATCCTTAACCCTAAACAAACTACACCAAAAGGAGAGCAATATTCAAGTCCAAGCTCCACCATTCATTCCACAGCAGCCCACACAAGTCTTCATCATCATCCAAGATCAAGAGAAGAAAAACCTTATTCTAAGGGAACTAATGAGGTCATTCTAGTTGAGTTAGCAAGTTAGGATCACCTAAAACCTAGTATGGAAGTTAATTCTAACTAAAGTACTAAAATCAATTATAAAATCCTACAAAAATAACTATGGGAACCTATGTCAATCATGACTCTACCATGTTAATTCCAGAGATCAAATCCTCAAATAAGACCTAGAAATAAATTCTACACTATAAGGTACTAATCTTAAACCCTAAAAGGGAGAACCTAAAGTTCCAACCTAAAAACACCACTTAATTTCATCACAAAAATGTGAGAAAAATACTATGGGAGAATATATGTCTAAGCTAATCATACACAAAAAATCAAGCCAAAACTCATCACCCGATGATCACACTAAAATCATTAAACAGAGGTGTCAACCATGGCAATTTTATTATCAAATAAAATGTAAAAAATGCACAAATTGAAAATGCATGATTTTCCTAATATTTTTATTCAATAAAATTCTAGATTCAATCTTGAATCAGGGGGAAAAAATCTGGAATTAATTGACCTATTTTCCTATTTTTCATGAATTATTTTCAAACTAATATGAAATGAAGAAATTAAAAGAAAAACCAAAGAAATAATAAAAGTTGTGTGTCAAATAGCAATTAATATCAGTTCAATATGTGGATTGGGCCAAATGGGGGGTGTGGATATCAATCCAAGCACTAGGCCCATTTACTTCAGTTAAGTGAAACGATGCGTATTGGCTTCAGTCAATAGTCAGCCCTTTCAAACTCAATCGTGGTCGTCTATTTGAATTACTTGGTCAAGTCTCAAGGAGGGAATTTACAGACGGTGGCCTGAGCAGTGGCGCCACCGTCTTCTCCGGCGAAGACCAACACACAGTTCATCAAAAATTACAAAATGATACATCATCTTGTCCAATTTTTCATGTTGATCATGAATCCAACCTTAGAATCATCTAAATCTCCATGGATTTTCAAACCCGATAGCTATTCCAAAATACACCTCAATCTTGAATCTCCTCAGAACTTCAATTAAATGCACAGAAATGATCCTTATCTCATGGTGATCATCTTACCCTATCCAATCTTGATTATCAATCCAAGAATTGCAAGAATTCAGCTTCAACAGAAAATGATCCACATCCTAACTTGTCTCTAATTCCCAAATTGATCATCTCAAATCCATCTATACATCATCCAGATCCTAACAACCTATAGATTTCTATCTATCTCCTCCTAGATTAAGCACAAAAACGAAATGTACCAACCTGTGTTCAGAGGCGTAACAGAAGAGGTTCTTGAACACTTCAGCCTCCAAGATGATGCAGATACACTCCAAAACTCCTTCTAAAGCTAATGCAATCCTCGACTTCCCTTGATTTGGCCTGAAACTCAGAATTCGATTCTCACTTGCACCTCTGAAATTTCAACTTCACTCTCTGCTTTAGGCTTCAATCTTCTCCAAAAAAAATGGCTGAACACACTTACCAACTTATATAGAACTCATTAGAATCATCTAGAACTTTCTCAAAGCTTCAGAATGAGAAATTGGATTTTCAAATTCTCTCCAAAATCTCACTTACACCAGTCATGATTCCCACTCTGTTTTGGCCTTAGCAAGCTTGCATTCAACTTCTCATGAGATTTTGAACATGAATGGTGATGTTTCCCTCCTTGTTTTCACCCAATGGCTTATGTATGTCATGTTGCTTCATCATGAAGAAACAAAGAAAAAGGGCATGATATTGGGCTCAAATCAAAATTCTAATATTGCCAAAGTTTCTAAAATGCCTTTTCCATTCAAAAAATGATATTACTTTGCTCCATTTGCACACAAAATGATTTATTTGAATTTTTGGTCATTTAATGCCTTTAATTCTTCCTTTTTCACAACCTTTTGAACCAAGTCTCTCTTTGAGCTATTTCAATGCCTCCTTGATACATGGTCAAGGTAAAAACCTCATTTTGAGCAACTTTCAAGTTGAACAAAATTTCATTTGAGATGTCTAAGTTGGTGAAAATGACCCATAATCACAACTTCCCAAAATACTCTTGTTTTGTCAAAGCCATAACATGAGTTCTATAAATCCTATCAAGGACTTCTAGTACTCTCTAGAAATCTAAGAGAATAAAGAACAACATTCATGTTAACCAAAAGTTCATAGAAATTATCCTTCTTGGGCAAAAGTGCCATGCAAGTTGGGTAACTTTCAAGCTCCAAGTTCACATTCCATTGATGACCTGTAACTTGTCTGGCTCATAACATGAGTTCTATAAATCCTATAAGGGACTTCTAGTACTCAAATTAAAGCTAAGCTCATGCTCTACAACAATCATGTTGGGGTCAAGATGAGATGACAATCATATCTTGAGTTAAATTGTCTTGAAGATAGGGGTCAAACTAGGGGATTTTATACTGTCAAGTCTTAGAAACCCTAGCTTGAAACTTCTCAAACTCTTCAATCATGATGAGTTAACCTTGAAATAATTATTAGAACATCTCAATGTATCAATCCATGATCACATGGCTCTTGAATTAAGTCTCAACTTCCTTCAAATCCTCGGTTGACTTAGGATTGACTCAGTTAAACCCTAGCTGCACCACTCATGGCTGAGGCTTCTTAATCTTGCATAATGACCTGTCTAGGCCTCAAAGTGATCTTCAACACTTCTCATGAGCTATCTCAAGACCTCAAGTCTAACCTTATGACCTCAGAATCATTTGATGGCTTCCCACAACTCTCAAGTTAGGAGACACACCCTCTTGGCTTCTATCACTCTCTCTGAGGATCTTTTAAATTCTCTGACAAGGATATCAACCCTTGAACACTTGAATAACCTTCTTAGATAGCTTCATAGTCTTGTATAGCTCTTGATTGGTAATCATACCTCTTGATCTCCTGCATACATGTCAACGAAATGCAAATGCTAATGTGAATGAAATGAAACATAAGCTAGGTGAAGAAATGTTGGGCAAATTTTGGGGTGCAACATCATGTCATGAAAGAGAGCCGTCATAGCACGTTGATAGGTTGCCCCTGCGTTCTTCAAACCGAAGGGCATAACTTTTTAACAGAAGGTTCCCTAATGAGCGATGAATGTAGTCTTTTCTCTGTCGGCCGGATCCATCTTGATCTGATTATAACTTGAGAAACCATCCATGAATGAGAAAACTGCAAAACTAGCTGTATTGTCGACAAGTGTGTCAATGTGAGGCAAAGGGAAATCGTCTTTTGGACTAGCCTTGTTCAGATCCCCGTAATCTACACACATTC
This sequence comes from Lathyrus sativus, assembly GCA_963859935.3. Classification (NCBI taxonomy): domain Eukaryota; kingdom Viridiplantae; phylum Streptophyta; class Magnoliopsida; order Fabales; family Fabaceae; genus Lathyrus; species Lathyrus sativus. Next base: position 275,454,840 of record OZ012740.1, on the reverse strand, counting down.
TGACCTTACCGTCCTTTTTGGGCACGGGAACAATGTTGGCAACCCAATCAGGATACTTCGCAACCGCAAGGAAACCTACATCCAACTGTTTCTTAACCTCACCTCGAATCTTCAAAGCCATGTCAGGTCTCGTTCTTCGAAGTTTCTACTTGATAGGAGTACATTATGGCTTAATCTGTAGCTTGTGAACTACAATATCTGTGTCTAAATCGGGCATGTCTTGATACGACCATGCGAACACGTCAACATAATCCTTCAACAGCTTGACCAATCTCTGCTTGACCTCTACCCCAAGTACTGCACCAATCTTGACCTCTTTCTTGTCTTCATCTGTGCCAAGATTAATCAAATCTACCTGCTCCTTGTGTGGTTGAAGCTCTGTGTACTCGTACTCAACCAATCTCGTCAATTCCGTGGGTACTTCAAAATCTTCTTCACCCTCATCTTCAGCTTGGTAAATGGGTGAATCCCAATCAGGAGAGACAATAGAGTCATCGAATTCAACAAGGGTTGTAATGTCACTGCATGTTGAAAGGCTTATTTTTATTAAATGTTCAATGAAAATGCGAGAGAAAATGAAAATGCTTTTAGTTTGTAGTTTTTGAAAAAAGATTGCCAATTTCATTTTAAAAAGGTGAAAACGAAAAAACGCTAATGAAACAAGATGGAACGGGAACAAAATGCATTTATTAATAATTGTTTGAAATGAAAGGTGGTCCTACAAAACAATCCAATAGCCTTGGGCAGAGCTATGGATTTGAAAACACATATGAAAAATTAAATTACTTTGACAATGGAAAAATGACTGGAATCTTTATAGTCTCCCAGATGCTCAAAGCTGCATCACTCTTGAACACCAGGCTGCTCAGGTCTTCATCTTCATCACTGTTGCTGATGGCATTAACTTGAAAACCTCTTCTGACAAACACTTCTTGAAAAACCTTCGGACGCCCTTTGACAGATGCGGAAACTTTCTCATGAGTTGGTCTGTAACCCAACCCGTAACGGTCAGTCTTCGTCTTGATATTGATTACTTCTCCCCAACCTTCAAGAATGCCCATGTTGATCGTTGATCTAGTACTCTTCAAATATGCAAAAGATGGATTACTCTAGACTCCTGCAATTTCTTCGACTTCCACTAAAACAGCATTAGCAATTTCGAGTGCTTGGAATGAATTTTCCAAAGCGTCTTCACCAGCCTCAATATACCGGAACAATGATAAGTTGCTAACCATTAAATCCTCCCCACCATGTATAATAACCATCTTACCATCAACTACAAACTTCATCTTTTGGTGCAAGGTAGAAGTCATTGCCCCAGTGGCATGGATCCACAGTCTTCCAAGCAAACAACTATAATTGGGATTGATATCCATGACTTGGAAAGTGATATTGAAAACATGCGGACCAATCAGAATCGGAAGTTCCACCTCTCCAATCACAGCTCTACGAGAACCATCAAAAGCCTTGACAATCAACGATGTAGGCTTCACTATGGTCTCTTTATAGGCCAACCTGCTAAGGACCCTCTTGGGTAGGACGTTCAAAGATGAACCGGTATCTACAAGCACCCTGGCTAAATTATCCTCTTGACACTTCACTGATATGTGCAACGCACGGTTGTGATTTGGACCCTCTTTAGGTAGCTCTTCATTTCTAAAGCTGAGAGTATTACAGGCGGTAATATTGGCGATCACACTATCAAACTGATCGGTAGTAATATCTTGAGCGAAATGAGCTTGCGTCAATACTTTCTGCAAAGCAGCTCTATGAGCGGGTGAATTCAGTAACAGAGATAGAATAGAGATCTTTGAAGGAGTCTGATGAAGCTGATCAATAACTTTGTAGTCGCTTTTCCTGATGATCCTTAAGAATTCAGCATCTTCATCATTATTGGCTGCCTCTTTATTTTTATCTTTGGCAGGCACAGCAGTGTTACTAGTTGTCTCTTTAGGTGGAGCCTCATCAAAACGGGGAGTGTACACGCGACCACTGCGAGTCATCCTGCTTGCCCCAGCTATATTAGTCACACTTTCACCATCAATATTCACTTCTTCTCTTGGAATGACCTTCCCAGATTCTTTGTCAATCGCGGTTACATCATACTTCCAAGGTACTGCTTTGGGATCACTGAATGGAAAAAGGACTTGGCTTTTGGATAATCAACAGTTTAGGCTAGTCCACTGTTAGAGTGACAGGAGTCGGTATACTGAACACTGGCATGGCAAAATTCGGTGCTGGCAGATTAAACACTAGCCTCCTACCCCTTGGTTCGGGCATATTGAAGGTAGGCTCAATTGCAGCTATTTCTTTCACCTGGTTAACTACTTGCAGGAAACCATCATCAATCAATCTTTGTACATCTTTCTGAACCATAGCACAACCTTTATCACATCCTTCACAACTCGTACAACCGATATGGGAGACAGATACTAGGCCTGCTTCAAACAGCTTTGAATAGAATTCCTTGAGCGAAGTCTTAATCTGAGCTACATCAAGGATAAAATTCTCTTCAGATGAAGTATCAATGGCATTAACAGCCCCATGGTCAGGCAAAGGGTTACTTTTGACATTGGGCGGAGGATCGTTGAACGACAAAATCTTCTTTTCCATCAGATCCCTCACAAGGTTTTTCAAAGCATAACAATTCTCCAAATCATGACCGAGCGCACCCTCATGAAATAAACAATGAGCGGCGGCGTTGTAGTTGGCTGGAAAAGGATTCGGGGGCGGTCCCAAAGCTCGAGTAGTGACCAAACCTCGTTGCACTAAGTAAGGATACAACTCGGTGAACGTCATTGGAATCGGTGGACAAGTCTTGTATAGTCTCCTTGGAGCATTCTGGCGAGGTGCCTGATTCCTCGGTTGTTGATTTGAAGGAGCATTGGACGCTTGCTGATAATTAGGCGGAGGCTGCTGATAAACCAGAGGCGGATACCCAAGAGCCTACGGCATAGGCTAGTAAGCAGGAGCTTGAGGAGCCTATTGGCTAAAAGATGGTGCAACAACAACTACATACGGAGGTGGTGCATACTGAACCGGGTAACCCTAGGGTTGGGCATACTGTGGCGGATCTTGATACTGCCTATTCCTTCACCTATTTCAAGACACAGTATGAGTCTCTCCTTCCTTCTTTTTCTAAGGATTGACGGAAGTCTTCTTGGCTTGGTCCTTCGAACTCGTACTGCTAGAACCACTAGACATCTTTCCACTCTTCATAGCCATTTCAACCTTTACTCCAACAGCAACAATATCAGCAAAATTCGTGGTTACACTACCCACCATCCTTTCATAGAACTCAGGACGAACCGTGTCAACAAACCAATCTGCTAATTCCTTGTCGGTCAATGGAGGTTCGAATTGAGAAGCAATTTCCCTCCATCGCTGGGCATATTCCTTAAAGGTCTCAGAACTTTTCTATGTCATACTCAACAGTTAACGCTTGTCAGGAGCTAGATCCATATTGTACTTATAGTGCTTAATAAAAGCATCGGACAAATCCTGAAAAGACTTGATGCGAGACTGGTCCAATGTCAAATACCACTTCGACGAAGCACCTTTCAGACTGTCTTGAAAACAGTGGATCATCAGCTTATCATTTTCCACGTGAGCAGCCATCCTGCGGTAGTACATTATCAAATGGCTTTTCGGACAAGTAGTCCCTTCATAGCAGTCAAAGTTCGGAGTCTTGAACTTTGGCGGAATAACTAGACCGGAAACTAAACAGATATCTCTAGCAGCAGCACCAAAGATTTGGTCTCCTTCCATCTTTCTCAATCTTTTATCAATGGTAACAACTTCCTCGCGAAGCCTATCACGTGGTTTGTACTTTCCATCATTATCATCCAGAATTTCATAAACAGGCTCATTGAGATAAGGCTGCACATGAGTGTGAACATTAGCTTGTGTGAAAGTAGGGACCACCTTGTGAGGCTCAGAAAACCAAAGGCACGGTCTATTCAACATTATGTATAATGAGAACAGCTTGTTGAACTGATGCGGCAACAGGAATAGCTTGCTGAGCTGATGTAACAACAGGAGGATGTATGAAACTCTGCAGAAGACCATAAGGAAACTGATTCTCAACAGAAACAACCGGAGGATCCACGGCAGCAGTAGCGTTAATCTCAGAAACCACAGTAGTCTGAGTATCCATCTTTGCATTTATAACCTGGAGCAATTCCATAATTGTTCCTACATTCCCTCGAAGGTCTGCTAGCTCGTTGTTAACGCGATCCATCTCTTGAGCGTAATCTTCCATCCTTCTTCGAGCTTGAGCTCTAGTATTGTATCGACTCAGGGTGACGAAACTGGAAGGCGAGAGAACCGAGTATGAGAAACCGAGAGACACATGTAATGCAAAGATATGATGCAAAATGCGAACGAAATGATTTCATGGAATTCAAGTATTTACGAGCATTGCGGGATAACGAAAAAATTTTATTGATTGAAAAATGGATTACAAATAATATCCTTAAAAGAAAAGTCTCAATGAAAATAACCAACTAAAATTCTAGAAAGCCCTAAGGAAGCACTATTCATGACTTTGAAGATTAGGCGGAGAGTCGGAGGAAAATAAATCCTCGTAGAGTCTTCTCTTCTTGTAGGAGGGTTCCTCTTCATTCCTTGACTGAAGTTATTTCTGAAGTTCGTCGTACTAACTTACCATCACATGGTATTTGTCCTTCCATGTTTCTGCTTCATGCTGAGCTTTCTTCAATTCGATCTTCAATGTTTCCGCTTCGGACATGAAATACTGAACAGGTTCTTCTCTTGTAGGTAGAGGCTCTTGGCGAGGATAAGGCATCTTCAACTTGATTGCTCGTTCTCGGACCCAATGAAGATATGGTTCCATAGACACACAATTCAGCCTTCCTAGACTTGGTTTACCTTTCTTATGCAAATGACGCCAGGAAGAAACAATCTGATCTTGAAGTTCTTTATTGTCTTTGAAAAAGATTTTCTCCACCTGAACACTTTTAGGCAGTTCCTTCAATGGATAACCTAGTTGTCGGCGGGCTAGAACCGGGTTGTAGCTGATCCCTCCATTAAATCCAAGCAAAGGTGCGTTGGCAAAGTCCCCACAACAATCAATAATTAGTATTCCATCGTACACACGGGTATACCAATCGATATCCGAGTGGGTTAAGGCCATAACCCTTTGTGACCAAAGTCCTTTGTCAAGACCCAGAAACGGAGCAGACTTGGGCAAGTGCGAAATAAACCACTTGTATAACAAAGGAAAACAGCATGTAATCATCCCTCCCCCATGGAAGTTTCGGAGATGCACGGAATGATAAGTGTTACCCAATAAACTCGGCACCGAATTTCTCATCATGAAGATTTTGATGGCGTTAAGGTCAACGAATCCTTCAAAACTCGGGAAGAGTAACACTCCATAAACAATTAAGGCAAAGATTACCTCAAATATATCCTTGCTCATATAATCAGCGTAGTATCGAGCTTTCTTGATTAGGAAATTTGTAGGTAACCCAAGAGTTCCACCTTTGGAGATCATGATGCCCTTGATGTCGGATGCCTTCAAGCCTGTAGCCTTATCGATGTCTTGCTCCTTAGGGTCCTTTTCCAAAAATGGGAAGGGCGAGTCCTCCAAAATAGGTAAGCCAACCAAATAAGAGTACTCTTCTAAAGTAGGCAATAACTGATAGTCGGGGAAGGTGAAGCAATGATAATCCAGATCGTAGAACTGTAACAAAGTGGAAAGAAGTCCCTCGTCCATTCGAAGTCTCAATAAATCCAACAGCTTCCCATGCTTATTTGCGAACCTTCCATGGTCTTCAACCAAAGTTCCTAACTTCCTTAGGTCATCCAACTTAGGACTCTTGAAGGTATATTTCAAAGTATTTCTCCTTTTGTAATCCATGGTATCCTGTGATGTTCATAAATAAAGCTTGAATTCCATGAAATGTAATGCAAAATGATGCTTTATGGATGCAATACACACATGTTCACAAGTCCTAGGTTAAAGGTATATGCCAGGAGTTAGGGTCTACCCATCCCAATAAGGTATGTACTAAGGTGAGTTGTACCTGCAGAACAAGGGTTCTAAAGCGGTGCCCAAAGTCATCAATCCATCTTCCGAAATCCGGGTTACTACCTTTTTCACAGAAGCAAGTCTCTAACAAGGTTGGATTCGGTTCCTCCTCAGTTGGATATCCTAACTGGCGGAGGGTCAGGATAGGGTTGTAGCTGATACATCCTTTGGTGTCGATCAGAGGTATGTTTGGGAAATCCCCACAGCTATGTATTGCTATTATTCCTTCGTGAGCGAGGTCATACCAGCTGATGTCATAGTGAGAGAGGGAAGCCAGCTTTCCAACCCATTCATCACTATCTTCTAGGTTCCATAGAGGGAATGTCCTAGGTAAATGCAAAATAAACCATTTACTTAAGAGTGTCGCGCAGCAGGCAAACTGTTTGAGAATATACACCCTCCACCGATGAATGGTGTAATAGGTGTCAGCCAACAGAGTAGGAGTGGGATTTCTGACAACGAATAACTATATGGCCTCTAAGCTGATGAACTCAGGGTTACTTGGAAACAGGTATAAACCATAAATCAAGAAAGCCAATATAGCTTCAAAGGTTCCCATCTCTCCATGATCATGATGAAACTCATCCCTTTCCATAACCAGTCTTGCTTCCATTCAGCAAATCCACCTCTAGTATCCAGATAGGTTGGAAGGTCAGTGGGTTCTAGGTGTAGAGCCTCGGCAATGTCTCTCCTGTTTGGTTTCTTCTCTCTTTCATGGTAAGGTGTAAAGGTTCTAAGAATCTTCAGATGCGCAGAGTATTCCTCCAAGGTTGGTAGCAACTGAAAATCCGGAAATGTGAAACAATCGTAAAGAGGATCATAAAACCTTATGAGGCCTAGCAGTATTTCCTCATTTACTTGCATGTCCAGTAAAGACAACAGGTCTCCATACTTGGTGACAAAAGCAGTAGAGTTCCTTACTAGGCCTCTTAAGATCCTCAAGTTGTCCAACATTAGGCTTGGGAATGTGAACCTGTTTCTTTGAGCCATTACTATGTCTGTAAAAAAAAAGATTTTGAATTCCTTGAATGGTTAGAAAGATGCAAAATGTGATGCAAAGATGCTAGATGCAACTCGTTTTACAAAACTCAGAAGATAAAATGAAGCAAAACCCTCGTTTCATTTATATTAGGAAAATTCACAACTTTTGAAATACAATACAAGAAATGTGAGGTTACATCAAAGGAGAAGACTAGGCCCTATGGTTAAGAAATCTGACAAGAATCCTCTCCGCGTGTCCTCTTTTGTCTTTTCAACATAGTGTTTTCCATCACCAATTACCTACTATTCCTTTCTAGGCGCTAGAAGTTGGTGGGATATTTGAATACTCATGAGTACTTTGCGTGGGCTTGACACTAGAGAAAAATAAATTCTCTTTCATCACATCTTCACTACCTAAGCGTCTTTCGAGCCACCCAATCAACTCATCCTTGTCTTGTAGCTCTCTCTGCAATTTTGTCATCTCAGAATAAAGAGTATGGTACTTGTCTTCCCAAGTGTCCCTTTCAAGCTTAGTTCTCTCAAGGATTTCTTGGTATTCTTCCGTCTTTTCAATAAGGATGGTGGAAGAGGATGTGATGACAATCTGTATATTCTTTTCGGGAAGTTAGGGCATCTTGAGATCACGGGCTCTAGATTAGACCCACTGAATGAATGGCTCAAAGGTTATACAATTTCTTTTCCCAAGGTCAGCTTTAGTTTTCTTCTGGATGTTCTCCCAAGCATCAATTATATTTTTCCTTAAACTCTCCTCCGCTTCAGTGTTAAGGTAGAAGAAACCAAATAATAGGATGCTGCTAGGTTTATCCTTCATTGGGAATCCAAATTGACGTCTGGCCAAAGCGGGATTGCAGTTGATTACCCCTTGTACTCCCAGGAGTGGTACATTTGGAAAAGAGCCACAACTGTCAATGTAGACTCCTTGATCATAGGCGGGATCATACCAGTGAATATCTGCTTGAGTTAGAGACATAATCCTTTGAGACCATCTCCAGCCATTGGGGTTTTCATTGAAAGCGTCTGTCCTTGGTAAATGATTGACAAACCATTTGTACAGCAAAGGTGCACAATAGAGGATAGTTCCTCCTCCATGAAGAGTCCTATGATGAATGGAATGATAAACATCACCTAGCAAAGTGGGTGCCGGATTACCATTCAAGAACACGGCAATAGCAGTTGAATTGACAAATTCTTCTATCTCAAGGAACAACATCAACCCATATATCAATAGAGCCAAAACTGCTTCAAATGCGCCCATTCTACCTTCCTTGGCGAGGTAAGTAGCCTTCTTTAATAAGTAATCAGAATGAAAATCTTTAACCCCATTCTTTGAAGCACAACTAGCTTTGATCTCGGATACCTCAAGATGAAGTGCAACTACAATCTCCTTCGGCGAGGGTAACTTCTTTAAACTGCTGAAAGGTTTCTTATCCGTCACAGGGATTCTAATGAAGTAAGAATACTCTTCCAGTGTTGGCATCAATTGGTAATCCGAGAAGGTGAAACAGTAGTTGTTGCGGTGGAAATAGGATATCAAACTATTAATTAGTTTGAATCACAATTCAATTCACAACCGCTCTTTGTATTATCCGAAGGAAAAGGTCAAAAGAGGGAAAACCTATTTTTGCATCGTAAACACAATGCGGGGAGAGACCTAGGTAAGGGGTTGGTTAAACTTAGGGAAGGTACTAGCACCCTAAACTTCTGTAGTACTCTACAGGAACCTTTTGTTTATTGTATGCTTTTTTATTTTATTATCTGTTTGATGTATATATTGAGCTAAGGGATGGAGTTATCTAAAAGACCTAAGGGTTAGCCCTAAGTTTACTCGGCAAGATTCGCATCTTGTGCCTACGTATCCTGGATAGGGAATGGAATCAGAGTAATCATAGTTACCCTTGAAAGGGAGGTTAGAAACATCTTGATTATGGTCAAGGTTTCATGGGGAATAAACGTATCTTAAGGACACGGTTACATGGAGTCTTAAAACTCCTATTTCTATGTTGAATTTGTTGGTGAAATTAGGGTTAAAATGAGGGATTCCACGGCGGGAAACCCTAAAATAGAGTACGGCGACTCTTTGACCTAAAGTTAGGGTAACAGGTATTTTCGTCCATGGCGGGACGCCTAGGCTATTAGGGTTTTGAAACGGTTGAAACTAGGGTTATTGACTCGGCGGTCAAACTGTTAATCCTAATTCCTTCGGAGGGAAATATAACGGTAAAACATGCAAGCAAGGCAAAATACTATATGGCAGAAAGTAAAATGCGGAAAGTAAAGAAAACAGTAAAGAAAGCATCCCGACGATCACCCGCGTAAATTACAAATCTCCAAAAAACTGCAAAATAAAAATAAACCGCGACCATGGCCTCGCGTAAATTACATCCATGGAACAAAACGAGTAAATGAAATAATAATACTGAGGCAAACAAAATTAACGAAGGTTAGACGGAAATGAACAGCTCCATCAAGAGCTTATTTTTATTATAATTATTATTTTTTAAATTTTATTAGAAGGTTAAGTAACGAATTATAAAATAGAATTTTAAATACAATAACAAGAAACTGGTGTTCAAATTGAAAAGGCCATCTTTGTTTTATTTTGAAAATCTTAAACTTGTTTTTAAAAGAAAAGAGTTTTAAAAATTGAAAACAAAATTCTACGTCTACCTAAAAAATCTGTTAATTTTAATTGCAAAATGGAGATTTTATCTTAAATTAGAAAATAAAGTATGATTAAAAATCTGCTTTTATATTAAAAAAAATAACTTTACCAGCTACTAAATGGTTTTAATAAAAAACTTTATAATTGATAAAAATTGTATTAACGTCACCTAATTAAACCTTACCCAATTAACTACTAACTGAGACCTTGTACTAATTAATATCCTCTAATAAATCCCTAAACAAACATATAACACAAAATAAATGAAGAAATAGACAACACGACACAAAGACGCGGTATTGGAGACTCATTTATCTCTAGAGTTTGTCCAAACTCAAGCTCTCCTTCCTCAAAGGGACCGCGGCGGCCATTGATGCTTGGCGAAGCTTTTTGCTTCCATCTTCTGTTTGCATGTCCGGTTCCCGACATCTCCTTTGCGGGGTTTTCTTCCTCGATGAACCTGAAAAAGGAAAACAAAGCGTCACAGAGCCATTGCTCACCTTTTTTGTAAGGTTAGGAGCGATGGTTCTTCAGTGATGAACAATGACGGAGAACGATCTTTGTTGTCTGATCGTTGATGCTTCTGGAACGCTTTTGAGTTGGGGTGATGGTGACCTTTGCTACCACGAACCAAACGGATCTCCTTCTCTCAGAGCTCGGCCGCGGTTTACTTCTCAACTCTTCTTCTTTCCCGGTTTTGAGGTAATGATGATGAACTCGAAAGAGTTCCTAAACCCTAACTCCAAATTGGTGCCGCTGGATCATTGTGCTTTAAGGTTTTTTCTTTTCCGTTTGTTGATGTTGATGATGATGAAGGTTGAATACTCTTATGAACACTTACGGCGCCGCTTCCCCCCCCCCCCCCCCCCGGTTAGGGTTCGTCTCTTTCTCTTATATATCCCCTTTATGTTGGGTTTTGCGGGCTTTAATCTGCAGATTCGCGAACTTGTTGCATCGAGTTTGGACGGTTTTCTTGCAGATTTATGCGGATGGCCCTGTTGAATTTGACCGAACAGCGTTGTTATATTGTTACTGGGCTTGGACCTTGTTGGCTTATCCAGTTTGCTTGGTTGATGAACTGGTTAACTGGTTTGAACCTGTCTAGATTTGAATTTTTCTGAACTTAATTCTGAATTGTTTGTTTGTTTGATCTTGTTGGATATGCTTTGATTTCGGACTCTGTTATCTTTTCTGATATGACAGGATTTGATTATTGATTTGTTGGAGGCAGTTTTTTCTGCTATGGTTTGTATCTGATACGGGTTGCCTTCTGTTATGGATTTGATGCAGGTTTGGATTTGCTTGAACCTTTCTGAACTGGTTTTTCAGAAAGAACTAGTTTGACATTGGACTGGTTTGAATTTGTTTGACCATTTCTGAACTGGTTTGATATTGTCTGAATTGGAATGGTTCTTCCGGAAGATTGGCGTTAAGGTCCAATTTTTGGACAAACCGTCTTTCGGGAACAATCACTTTTCTCCAACCGGCTTTTCGGATAAGCACTTCTCTGCATAATCCCTTTTTTTGGCCAAACATCTTATCTAACAATTTTCCTCTTCTTCTTTCGGTGGCCTTTGATAAGAACTGAAATTGCCGGTTTTGGCCATTGGCCGAGAATCGAATCGGGAGCCGGCTTCGGAGTAATCCGTTGCCCTCCGACACCCGATGATGACAATGCTCTGAGGGTGTCAAACTAACCGATTAAATTTTATTTGTTTGTTTTGTTTGCAGGTTCGAAGGAAATTGGAAGCTCGGCTAATCGGAAAGAGTCGGGGAAATCGGAACAAGACTTAGGCCTTAGGAATTTTATGATTTTTTTTTGTAGAAAATGTACTTTATTATTTATGTACTATTATTTTTGTGTATTATTATTTTTGAGTAAAGCATTAATAAAAAATCCTTTATTTTTGTGAAAACATTATTATTATAATCATGCCATATAGATAGAAAGACCATTGTACATGTTTTTTTTGGTTAAAAATAGAAAATACAATAATATTGAAAATAGAACGAATTTAGAATAAAAATGTAAACAAATGCGATAAAGTTATTTTAAAGAAGGAAGTTATCTAAAATAAAATGAAACCATAACTTAAGATGAGATAAGTTATTTTGAAATGAAATAAGACCTAAAATGAGATGATTTATTTTTTAAAACGAAATGAAAAATAAAATAGAATTAAATGAGACAATTATCTTTAAAATGAAAATGTAAAAATTACAATAGAATTAAATGAGACAATTTATTTTTAAAATGACGGTACAATGCAATATAATTAATTCAAAACACACAATTGGAATGAAACTCCCAATTCTTAATAACTCCTAATTTTCCAATTTATCCGACTAGCTTCGCTTCCGACACCGTTTTCGATTAAAACCTCACAACCAGATCAAACAAAACAAAGTTCCTGATTACCGCCTAAAATTCACCCTCGACGGCCAGTTAGTGATTAGTTAAAATGCGATGCGAAATGCAATGTAATGCGAAACGATCCGACTGAATCTCGGGGCGAAATTTGGGGTGTTACAGTAGTATAGCGGATCGTAGAACTGAACCAAAGTGCTAAGGACCCCTTCTTCCATTCTAGTCTTCAGAATACTCATGACCTTCTTGTACGTCTTCCCAAAGTCTTCAAATACCAACATTCCTAGTTCTCTCAACTTTGTTGTATCATATTTCTTGAAGTTGTATTTCTTAGTGTTTCTTTTCCCAAAATCCATAATATATAGGGTTTCGTAAAAGAAGACGACTGAGTTTCACAAAACCAGTGCACCAAGATGAAATGCTATGATGACATGATGCACATATAAGTATACACAATGCACAAATGCATATGCTAACAAGCAAGGGTCCTAGGTTCGGGGTTATGAGCATGAAGCCAGGGTATACCCTCCCAAAGGGCATGTACTAAGGTGTTCATTGTACCTGCAGAACGAGTTCTATCAAGAGTTCCCAGGATCATAGATAAATCCTTCGGATATTATCAACCAACCTGACTACTCATGTGGGTCAAAATATTCTCGGGATAAACTCGTATGAGTGTAGTATCACGTAACAACTATTTCGGGACTACCCCCTCATAGTCACCGCACTACGTCCTAAAAAGGCCAAGTGGGGTAAATGGGTAACTAAAGGTCCTCAGTTTTACGGACTCTCAGATTGAAACAACTAATGAAATGCATGACTACGCATACACCATTAATCATCTCAAGGAGGTCTCCACTGAGCGTTGTTACATCATATGTCAAACTTGTTAGGGACTACTCCCAACAGTCAATTATTGATCATACCACATCCTATCATATGTGTACGCTCAAGTCCGGGTTAGGACTTATCTTACCACTCAAGATATCACCCAAATGATCCAATGTAAACAAACAGTTATATATTCACAAATATACATGTATAGGCAAATATACAGAGATATAGCATACAAGCACACAAAGTGGGATAAACCCTAAAAAAACATCGCATATCCCCAGTGAAGTCGTCATTTCTATTGCCGTGAGAATCGGATGTCAATCTATTGATTAACTTGAATCTAATTCATTAAATTCACCACCGAGATTTGATTTATCCAAAGGAAAGGTTAAAGAAAGAAAAATCTTTTGTGCGATGTAACAACAACGCTAGAGTTTTGGGGATCGGGGGTTGGTTATGCCTAGGATAGTTATTGACATCCTAAACATTTGTGGTACTCTACAGGAATCTTTTGTGTATATGTATGCTAAGTTATCTAAGTTGTTGTTTTCCAGGGTTATGGGATCAAGGTTAAGGTAAAGACCTAAGGATAGGTCTAAGTTTTCTCGCCAAAGACATCGCATCTCGTGCCTACGTATCCTAACTAGGATGGAATCAGAGCAATCGTAGTTCACCTAACTAGGGATGAGGAGATCTTGATAACAATAAAGGTTCCAAAGGGGAGTAAGTATCCATAACCATGATACTTACACATAGTTAACCAACTCTTTAAATCTAAGTTGAATGCTAACTAAAGAAATTGACTTTAACCAAAGTCAAAGGGGAAAGTGAGTACTCATAACCATGATAGTCACATAGAGTTTACCAACTCTAACCTAATTCTAAGTTGCAAGATCAATTGGTTCTAACCAAACCAAAAGAAGGGGGATAAGTGTTAGTTGTTAGTGGTTAGAGGGCTCGACAAGATATCGCATCTTGTGTCTACGTATCCTGACTAGGATGAAATCAGAGCAACCGTAGTTCTCCTCACTAAGGTTGAGGAATACTTGACTATGGTCAAGACTCCAAGGGGGAACAAACATAACAATGCTTGTATAAAGTTTGACAAAAATCTCTAGATCTAAGTTTAACACTCAAGATTGACTTTGACAAAAGCCAAGAGGGGAGTAAGTAATCATGACAACGATCCTTACATAGAGTTAACAAACTATATTCTAAAGTTCTAATTGAAGGATACTCCTAACAAAGGGTAGGTCTTTAGACTTAAAGAAAAGTATAATGGATATATTTTTTAACTTAACTAAGTTAAAGGACCTAATGACTTAACCAAGTCAAGGGGGGGTTAATGAGTTATTTATGACAGTGAAGTCAATAGAGAGACTTTTCCTTTGGAACAAGGGATAACAAGGCAACTGGATGAGAGCTAACAAGCTACATCACTTAAGGGAAACTTAACAAAGCCTAAGCACACATATGCATTCATTCAAACATGATGAAGATACAAAGAGCAAGGTAACAACCAAGATAGCTAAGGGCAAGCATGTAACAACATCAAGCAAGGAACAAGGTTACAACTAAGTATTAATTAACAAGAAATTTAGAACAAACCAAATGGTTACAACCAAAGGTAAACATAGATGTTACAACATATAAAAGGGGATGATGATAAGGTTCTTACAAGACCAAACATCAAAAGCATAAGTGAATCATGCATAAGTTAAAACATTACTTATCATGGCAAAGTTCAAAGATCAACATGCATAAATCATGACAATGTTTAAGCATGTATACAAATCAAAGTAAAAACCAAGATAAACTTGAACATGTGTGGGTCATGTGTGACAACAACATGTGATTTTTGGTGAATCATGTTAGGCAAGTAGGTGACAATCAAACATGGGCAAGCAGGAAACATGTATAACAACAACGTTTACATCAATGGTATTCAAACAAAACTCATGCAAACAAGTTACAACTTGAATCAAACATGGCATATGAATCAATGAAAGAAAAATATATCATATTTAATCATATTCAAGTCATGTTGATGACAATCAATCATGGATGGGCAAGAAGAGTAACAACTGTTCAAGCATGGATTTCAAACTTCACAAAGGGAAACGTGAACAAGATTCATGGTAACAACCAAGGCAAGGAACAAACCAAAACATTGTATGGTTCTAACAAGACACATGAGCAAGTGCGATGAGGGTGAGAGAGCATGTTCATGAGGTTACAACATCAAGAAGCATATCAAGATTCACAAAATGTTTCAAAGCATACTTTCATATTCATGCATTTACAAAGGCAGGTATAACCATGGAAAAGAAAAGATCCAAGTGTTTTCAAACATATAAACATGTTATACATTCAAAAATTATTCATACAAGATAAATCTTACAAGAAAAATCAAGTACCCTGTCAAGAAAGTTCATGAAAACCAAGGAAAAACCCTAAAAAGACCATGTCATTCAAGTGGACCAAAGTGTTTCAAAAATTACAATTCTTGAATTATTTATTCACACATTGAAACTAGACATATTAAGGAGAATTATGCAAAAATATTGGCATAAACATGATAAAAATCAAAGAAGTTATGCACATTTGAAAACTAGGTTCAAAACTAGGCAAACTGGGGCAAAAAAGCAAGGCAACTTGACCAAGGCTAGGCAGATTTGCAAGAAGGGTCATAACCTGCTCAAAACTTAATGAAATTGAGTGAAACAGAAAAGAAAATTATGTATTTTTCACAAGGAATCCAATGGTGGTGGTGGTTTGGTCAGATCATACACTCTAGGGAAAAATCGAAAACATCATTGAAAATGGCAAGTTATGTGCAAAAGCAAAGTGACAGTCCAACACACATGTTCTAGGCAGCAAGCAATGATTCAAAAATATCATACATGACATATATAGAGTGCTTAAAAGCATCATACATCAATAGACAAACTCAAACAACAGATGGCATGTGAAGTGGCAAAAATGACAAGTTTATGCAAGAAGCATGTGACAGTCATGAATAGACCAACTTAACATCAACCAAGTGATCAAATACAACATACATGACCTATAAATGATATTTACAAACATCAATCACCTATGCCTAAACAGAATCAACAAGTTGCATATGGAAATTACATGTAAAGCAAGCTAACAAGCCAAAACAAGTGGACAGTCATGAATACACAAGTTTGTGATCAAGAAATAGTTCAAACATGACCTATAAGACATGTCTAGCATGTTCGTAATCAATGTACCTCAAAATTCAATATAACCTCAAAAGTAGCAAGTTGGAATACTTAACTCTTGTAGATTTTTCAAGTGAAAACTCCAAACAAGAAATCCAGTTGATGGATGATAATCTAAATAGCTTCAAAATGCTTCAAATAAGATGTCCAAATGCTGAGAATTCCCCCAACCAGACTGCCTTGGCAGAATGGCCTCTTTTAGAAGAAATCACCAAGAGTTTCAAAGTGAACCTCTAGGAAATGGTGTTACAAAACTTTTGTAATGCCTTGGAAAGTTCAAACAACTTATATGGAGAGTGTTTGAAGTTCTAGAAGGATTGGAAATGGTCTAGGCAGTGACTTGGCTTTGAAAGTGCAGAAAAGACAAAATAATGGTTTGAACACCTCTAACACATGTTATATGATGTGTTAGAGTGATTCTCTTGGTGGTTTGATAATTGGAAAGAGTTTTGGAAGGGTTTATGCAAAGGCATAATTTCTTCACAAAGAGGCAAGTTTCTACCACTTGCAAAAAGGTTGTGATCAGAGAAGTGAGAGAGATTCAACTTGGTCTCTAGTTGATTCTGGTGTAGTTTGGATGTGAGGAGTGTGTTCTATTTATAGGCAAGCTTGGAGAATGAGAGGCATGGGCAGATTTTACAAGTTTGCCAAGTTTTCCCTTCTTGGAGGCAAAATGAGCAAATCTATCTTGAGATCTCTTTTCTGAGCATGAGCCACTTCCCTAAAAGTTAAAGAGTTTACTTTCCAAACAAACGAACTGAACAGTTGAAATCTTCAGGATCGATCCTTGGCATTCTGGGGTTTCTTGAACCTTTCATACTTCTTGAGGGGACTTCAATAAGTCATAGAAACATCATGGACCATGGTTCAAGCTTTGGAAGACCCTTTAGACCAAAAGTCAAACTACAGTTGACTTTTTCAACTAGAAACCCTAATCGGGGTTTTGCACAACACGGCTTCAATTCTTTTGGTGACAACCTCAAATAGCATTTTCTCTTGGTAAGATATGAACTCCTTGATAGTGTGAAGACTTGATATGTAGAAGATCAATCCAAAACCTTGACTGATCAATCCACTGGATTCTTGATTTTAATAGTGTGAAACCCTAATTTATCTATATCTTAACAAAGACCAACTTGAAAGAGGTTAGGGTTAGATAACATATGCTTGATGCACCTAGAATGATAATGGAATCTAGGGGTCAAAATTTGGGGTATGATAGTGAGTATCAGCCATTTTCATATCCACATAGTGATCTTGGTCATCAATCGGTTGTTCTTCAACATCAACTGGACCAAATGCATTTGGGTCATCATAGTTGTAAATGACCTTATTGTACCTCTCCATTTGATAGAAATAAACCTTGTTTTCATTATCTCAATGGTACCTCATTTTTGTTATTATGCTCTTGTTGAATTCTTGACCCGGACCGGTTGAGACGTATTAAAGATTTGGCACACTAATACGAAGGTGTTTTAGAATTTTTGCAATCTTCGAAACATAACACAAGGAGGACCCTCTGTTATAAAATATTTTGGTCAATTTATCTTAAATCTATTACGAATAATATACATAAGATGTACCTCATTATGGTCTATCCGAGAATGACCACCTTTCTTTGCATGTAATACGTGAGTGATAATCTAATGAAGGATGTGAGGATCCCTCTTCAAGTAACCCGTTGTCAATTTGTTCAAGCTGTCATCTAGCCTTGGTGTCGTTACACATGAATTCAAATGATTCTTCTAATTAAAATACATATGAAGGGCATGACTATTCAAGGATGCTTGGTGTGAAAGCATAGTAATATCAAACACTTCCTTCCATGAGTCTTTCGTAAAGTGATATGTACTCTTCCCAATATTAAACTTAAAAGTACATGCATTACTTGATTCCAACCCAGAATAGAATACACTTATTAAATCTTAATTTTTGTCGTTGGAGAGTTTCAAAATGGTGTTAATTTGTTGATGTTCCATAAGACTTAAAATTTATGGAATGTGCAACTGAGCAATAAGTTTAGGACCATACACATGTTGTTTCATGACAATCCTATTTCAGAAATTCTTCTCAAATTCTTCAACACATGAAGGGTGTAAGAGTGAAAGAGAATTTACCAGTATGGAAGAGGATGTACCCACAAAGTTTTTCCCTTGTTTATCTTAGGAGCCATGTGGAATTCATATACAATGGTATGCACAATAAGTGTTTGATGAAATATGTCAAAGAGAAGTTTAGGAGTTTGAGTAATATATGAATACCCATTAACCCAAACTATGGAAATTTGTTTCTAAACACACAAAGAAGAGAAGAATAGAAGAAAAAAAGTGGGAATTTGAAATGGGAAATGATAGGATTTTATAAATAATGAATTAAGGGTGGTTTAATGGTGTGGAAGAAATGAAAAGGTTTTTCTCGGAGAGGGAAAACGTATTCTAGGTTTTCTAGGAAATGAAGAGATTTTGAAAAAAGGGAAGAAATGTGAAGGTAAGGGGACAAATGTGTGGAAAGAAGAAAAAAATACACAAGGTTGTATGTGTTCATCTATGTATCTAAGGCGTCTACCTCAAAAGCATTGGAGAAAAAATTTAAAAAAATTACGCATCAGTCGACCTATACTGAACAGAGGTGAAAGATTGTTAAATTTTGATGTTTTAAGTCGACCTATAATGTCTATGTGTCGAAACATACTGTACAAATTGAAAAATCTTAAAGTTTGAAGGCTTTAGGTTGACCTCTAAAGGATTGAGTCGAGGCATACATTTTGGACTTGGAAAAATCCATGTAAAAATGTCATTTTTTATGCAAAAGATGATAAATAATATGCTCAAGCACCAATAGCTTAAAAATGCTTCTAATGTGAAGATATAATAGCATGAAACGCATATGATAGTAACAGAATAACATGAAGTCACTATAAACATATATATTGAAAACACACATGGTTTAACAATGAAATTTTTGGAAATAAACATGCATGAAATGTATCATTTATCAAATGTATCACACATTTTTGGAACATAAACATGCATTCACATATAAGAGAAATATAAGCAATACATGAAATAAAAACTTACAAACAAAGAGATAAGGGAAACGATACTACCTCATAGGATGAGAGACGGGAGATGCACCACATGAAATGGAACTTTCTAACAAAAGTTAAAACAAACGTAAAGAATGCATGCAACAAAATATTTAGGCAAGATTTAAGATATCGAGAATTCCCAATTCCCATTGAATATTGAAAAATGGCCCAGTCGCAAGAGGTTTGGTGAGAATGTCTGCAAGTTGATTTTTTCTATCAACATGTTCAAATACGATGTCACCTTTTTCAACATGGTCGCGTAGAAATAGGTATGTATCTCAATATGTTTAGTAATAAAGTGTAACACCGGGATTTTTGTTAGGTTAATCGCACTAGTGTTATAGTACATTATCGGAATACGTTAAAGTTTGATATCAAAGTCAAGTAGTTATTGTTTGAGCCATATAATTTGAGCTCAACAACAACCAGCTGCAACATATTCCACCTCAGCAATTGGCAAAACAACAAAAAATTGCTTCTTACTATGCCAACTAACAAAGGAGTTTTAAAACAGGTGGAAAGTTTCATGATCAATCACCATTTGTGCTAGAGTTTTCATTGTTTTATCAGCAATAATCTTGGTGAACTGTAAGAATTGTATCGTATTTGTCAGTATTTTGGTTTATTTTTGTTAGGTTTAGTGTGTCATGAAATAGGAGGTTCTCGATGATATTTTACGCTTTTGGTATGTCAGCAGGTCAAATACAGGTTTGGGAGCTCAGAAGATCTAGGACTGGATGAAAAAGAGGGCAAGAGCAAGGAAGCAGAGGAAAAAGTGAAGAAAATGCAAGTTTGTTGCCCATACGCGTAATGCACTAACTATTATGCGTATGGACCTGGCCTTCTACATGTATGTTACGTAAAGCACCAGAGGAATGGAAAAAACACGTTTCTGCCCCTACGTGTAACACCTTACGCATTACGCGTAAGGGCTTGTCTAGATGGTTAGCCCATATGTGTACGCATATGATACCTGGCACGTCAATAAGTCATTACGCATAAAACTTTGTACATTACGCGTAATGAAGCTCAAAATTGCTAAAGGCCCAAAAAGCTGACTATTTATTTCCAGAACGTGATTTTTCAAGGGTTAGACGATTTTTCAGAGCAAATACACGTTTTGAAGGCTGGAGAACTCAGGATTTCAAAGTGAATTCATCTTTTCAAGAGTGTTTCCCTATTGAAGATTGATTCCTCCTAATTTCTATAATGACAACACTTTTTTATTCGTTTTTATTTTCTGTTATGAATAGTTAAACCCCTTGTTGCTATGGGGTGTCCCTGATTACGAATGTAATGAATTCGTTCTATTTGATGCAATGACAATTTTATTTTCATAATCATTGGTTTCTTCTTATATTCGTTCTTAATGTTTTAATTTTCGGGAAAACGAATTTTGAATTTTTACGAGTAATTTAATCCGGACCGCGATTATTCGTTGATCTGAGTAAGAACATATGATGAAAAATATCACCTAGGACTAGGGATATTTTATCGTAACCGAAATATTCTTGTCATCTGAATGCTTGATTCCAGTCGTAATTGCCTATGGACGTAGTAATTAGGTTGTGTTATCAAAGACCTTCTCACTAAGGACTTAGGAGTGGATGCCCTAGAGAACCGGAAATCAATTATTTTGAATTGTGTTATTGCATTGATAAGTCGTAGTCATTGCATAAAGAATCATACACCCATTCTAGCAATCTATTCATATCTATTTAACGTTCAACTATTTTACTTATTTTCTTTAATTGCAATTGTACCCCTTATTTTACCAAACAAAACAAAAACCCCCAAAACTTTTGTTTAATTGAAATTAATCAAGAACTTTGTATCGGCAAGCAGTCGTTGAGTTCGCAACTTGGGATTTCCCTATTATTACTACAATAGGAAGAATAGTACACTTGTTTATTTTCCTATCGTTCCACTAGTACTTTTTCTATCTGATTTGCAACCAGAAAAATCAGTAACCAACCAAACTACAATCGCTACCCTTAGAAAACTAAATCCCATACTTAGATGTACCATGAAGGTATATAATAATGCGCTTTACGACTTTTAAATGGGATTCCTTAAGAGCGGATTGATATCGAGCGCATATGCACACACAAAACATAATGTTAGGCATAGATGCAGTAAGATATAAAAGAGGTTTGTTCATACCCCTACCTTTTGACATTAACATCCTTACCACTTTCATCTCTATCTAAGTTCCCGTTAGTAGGCATTGTAGTGTTGATTGACTTTGCATCTTCTATCCCAAAGCGTTTAAGAAACTCTTGGAAGTATTTTGTTTGACACACAAAGCTTCCTTCTTTGAGCTTCTTGATATGAAGTCTGAGAAAGTAAGTTAACTCTTCAGTTAAACTCATTTCAAATTCACCCTGCCTTAGCTTTAAGAATACTTTGACCAATTTTATGTTAGTATAACCAAATATGATATCATAAACATAAATTTGAACAAGAAGAATATGTTTTCCTTGAAGTTTGATGAAACTTTTTGTAAGAACCTTCCCTCTAGAATATCCTTGATCATGTAGGAACTTACTAAGTCGCTCATACCAAGCCCTGAGGGCTTGTGTGAGACCATACAAATCTCGTTTTAGTTTAAAAGCGTGATTAGGATACTCAGGATTTTCAAAACCAGGAGGTTGTGAAACATACACTTCTTCACTTATATAACCATTAAGAAAAGCACTTTTCACGTCCATTTGAAATCTTTAGAGCAAGCAAACGCTAGTAAAAGGAAAATATCCTTGAGGCAAAAAACTGAAGCATAAGTTTCCTCATAATGTATGCCATCTTCTTGGTTATATCCTTGCGCCACTAGTCGGGCATTGTTCCTTGCTATCACTTCGTTTTCGTCCAATTTATTTCTAAAAACCCATTTAGTGCCTATAACTTGATAATCTCGCGGAGGAGGGTCAAGATCCCACACATCATTTCTTTTAAACTGATTTAACTCATCTTTCATGGCCATAAGCCAATACTCATCAATTAAGGCCTCTTTTGCATTTTTAGGTTCAATTTGAGACACAAATGTAAAGTGATAACAAAAATTACATATCTTAAAGCGTGTACTTATGCCTTTGGTGATGTCTCCAAGAATGTTGTCGAATGGATGGTCTTTAGCAGTTTTCCAAGCAAAGGGAAGATCATCCATTTTAGTTGGACTCTCTTCCTTCTCTTTTTCAGGATCGTCATATTCCTCCTTCTCATGTTTCACTACTTCAGGTTGATCAATTCCTTCTTTGGTGTCTTTGAGTATGTCTTCTGGAGATACACCTACACCATGAAAAGAAATATCTTTCCCGACATTTCTCGGATAAGATTCATCAAAATTGACATACACAGACTCTTCAACAATAAATAATCTCTTATTATATATTATATAGGCTTTGCTTTATTGATTGTATCCAAGAAATATGCCTTCGTCAACTTTCAAATCAAACTTTTCAAGGTTGTCCTTATTAATATTCAATAGAAAGCACTTGCATATGAAGACATGAAGATGTGATAAATTTGGTTTTCTATCTTTGAGAAGTTCATAAGGTGTTTTATTTAAAATAGGATAAATAAGTATCCTATTTAAAATATAACATGTCGTACTTATAGCATTCGCCCAAAAATATTTAGGTTGACTACTCTCATTAATCATAGTTCTTTCCAACTCCTCTAAAATTTAGTTTTTGCACTCCACAATACCATTTTTTGTGGAGTTCTTGAAGCGGAAAAATAATGTTCAATGCTATATTTATCACAATAATCCTCAAAGAGGTGGTTTTCAAATTCACCTCCATGATTGCTTTGTATTGCAACTATGTTTAAACTCATTTTATTTTAGGAGAACTTTTCAAAACGTGTGAAAGCTGAAAAAGTCTCATCTTTACTACGCCAAAAGATGGTCCAAAAAAATCTAGAATAATCGTCTAGAATAACAAAACCATAGGAATTACCACCTAAGCTTTTTGTCTTTAAAGGACCAAAATGATCCATATGGATAAGCTCAAGAGGTCTAGAAGTCGAAACTACACTTTTAGATTTAAAAGAGACCTTTGTTTGCTTTCCCATTTGGCATACGTCGCATATGTGGTCTTTTAAAAATGTATTTTAGGTAAATCAATAACTAGATCCTTTGAGATCACTTTGTTTAGTAAGTCAAATCTGTTTCCTCTTTATCTATTCTTCATCTTCTCATTTTTTTTTCTTTATTTTTGTTTTGTTTTGATTTTTTATACTATGAATGTGAACTTAGTGGTACAACATATATATGTTTGCAGATGTCCTTACAACAAACTGGTTTCGTCTTCTTCTTTCTGCATATTTTTGTTTATTTTCAGGGTTATAGATTTAGAAGCTATAAAGTTATGCATAATGGTATAACCTTATTTATAAGTTTTATTTAGTTTATATGTTTTTGTTCTGGTTGTTATTATTTTGATGTTTGTGACCATATATGTTTTTTTGTGAATGTATGAATGATTTTGTTTTCAAGACGTTTGCTTAAAAAGTTGAAATATTTTTGTGTGTTTCAGATTATAACTTTTTTAATTTTTTTCTATTTCGCTTGTCACGATCTGTTTGCGTCCATATTTATGTATGTGTTTATCAGTTATTGTTTTTGTTTACACATTTTTGCAGGAGTTGTATAATGGAAAGGCCATTTGAGAAGATCACCAAAATTAGTAACCGGAAAGAGCTCTGGAAAGTCTTCGTTAAAATGCATCACAAATGGACAGTCATAACAAACAACAAGGAGAACTTGAAACTCATATTTGTTGATGCAGATGTAAGTCTTGGCTTTCATGTTTTTAATGGCTTTGTAATAGTTGTAATGTTTTGGAATCAGTTCATGGTTAACTGATGTATGTAATGTATATGTAGGAGACTGATAATCATATTGTAATACCTCCGACGTTGAATTCACCTTTTGATTCAGTTTTATGCATAAACAAAACATACATAGTTACTAACTTTCTCCCTCAATCAAATGATCTCATATTCAAAACTTTCAAACATAATTTTATCATCAAATTTATTGATGGAACGTTTGTGTCTGATATTAACAAACATAGAATCCCAGAAAAAAAAACAAATTTCAAACCTTTTGTTGACGTTATCTCTAGAAAATGGAAGAAAGACTTACTGATAGGTTATATGTTATCAATATGGAACTCGTCAAATATTTAAACATGTTTATTAATTTCATTTATTGTATCTAACACCATCTTTATTTCAGATATTATTGGCATGATTGGTGAAATTGGCTATACCCAAATGAATGTTGGAAGAAAGAAGCAACATATCAACCTAATTTTAAAAGATCTGGGATAATGTTGTCTCATGTTATTAAGTTTTTCAACTTTGTTACAAATTTCTACTTTATATTTTATTAAATATTTTAAAATGGAAACAATGATAGGAGTAACACTTTATGTACACTATGGAAGTCATATGTCATGAAATTCATTAACTATGATCAACAGAACAAGGATCCTGACCCTACAAATAAAAGAGGAATGTAAGTTACAGATATTTCTTTGTTGTGGTTTAATGTCTGCTAAAAATATGTGTTTGGTTTCTTTCATTTTAATATATATATATATATATATATATATATATATATATATATATATATATATATATATATATATATATATATATATATATATATATATATATATATATATATATATATATATATATATATATATATATATATATATATATATATATATATATATATATATATATATATATATATATATATATATATATATATATATATATATATATATATATATATATATATATATATATATATATATATATATATATATATATATATATATATATATATATATATATATATATATATATATATATATATATATATATATATATACTCATTAAGGGAAGTATCCTCGATCTGTGTTAAATACATACAATATTGCAAATCTGCACATCAACAAAGACCTCAATGACATTATTGAATTTCGAAAAAGACACTCTTTGGTAAAATTAAATATTTTACAATATATACCTGTAATTTCTGTTATTGCTAAAACTAACCATTTAAAACATTCATTTTTTTAATATAGGCTACCTAAGGACTCTCATGTTAGAACTTCAAGTCAACTTATGAGTACACATTCTAATATATGGTCATAAAACTCTTCTGTCTTTCAAATTATTGTTTATGATAAGTTCATGTCACAAGCTACACCTCTTTGTCTGAGTGATATTATAAAACTTCGGGATGTAAGTTTTTTATGGTTCTTTTTAATGATTTACATATCGTTCCGCCTTAAATCATCAATATTGTTTTAACCTGTCACATTTTTCAGTTGACATGGTTGTCACTGTTGCTACTACTGATAAATTGAAAGCATCTGGAAACGATTGGTATTACCAAGCATGCTACATGTGTTCAAGAGTTACTAAAGGAAATTGTCTAGCTTATACATGCGAAGTGGCCATGCAACGGAAACTGAGATTTATAGGTATTATTTAATCAATCATTCATAGTTATACATTGATGTAATCCAATTATGAAATTAATGAAACATGTTTAGGTATAAAATTGAGATTGAAGTTGTCGATGATGGTTGTCGTGCCATTTATGTTTTCTGGGACCATGAGTGTTCCAAGTTGTTGGAAATTTCTGCTGCTCAACTCCGTGAAACAATGCAAGAGGTCTGATCATATATTTTTTTCTAATTTCAACATATTTTTTGTTTTTCTTTTACACGTTTTATTTTCACATAGGCTGGTATTGATGATCCACTAGAATTGGTCCTTGATAAATAGCTTAATAAAAATAATCATCGACGGCGTCCACGGCTAAACCTGGTCATCTGCACGTTACCCACGTGGAGGTAACATTCAAACAGGCAGGGTGAGTAAAACAATTCATAATAA
This sequence comes from Lathyrus sativus, assembly GCA_963859935.3. NCBI lineage: Eukaryota > Viridiplantae > Streptophyta > Magnoliopsida > Fabales > Fabaceae > Lathyrus > Lathyrus sativus. The sequence goes on along the minus strand of OZ012740.1, from coordinate 275,428,659 downwards.
TCAATGTATAAAAAACAACATATAAATGGCGTCGTAATCATATTCAACACATTCATATTCATCAATAGGCCTCGATGGCCAAAACATCATAATTCATACAAAAAGACTCATAAATGCAAAATGCAACAGGACTCAATGCATGTGGTACCAATCATCACAGTGCGATGGACACTAGGCCATCAACCCTCCATAGATCCCCATCAATAGGATCGATTCTACTAGAGAACCAGAGCACATCAAAACACTTCACATCCACACAGTAGGATTGAAGTCAAAGTAATCGAGGTCCTGAATTGAAGTCCGGATGCACATGAATGCATGATGCAAACGTCAGTAATCATCCTCATAATAACAGCATAGGTGCATCATCATTTATCATGTTCATCATCATCAAACATCATAGCTCATCATCATAATCATCATCGTACGTCATGTCATCATAACTCATCATAATAATCATCTTCATACATCGTGTCATCATAGCTCATCATAATAATCATCATCATACATCATGTCATCATAATTCATCATAATAATCATCATCAATACCTCATAGAAAATCATAATATAATCATGTACAAATTACATAGCGCTCACAGTGATACTCATATTAATTCATCATATTATCACATATTATCACATATTAATTCATAATTATATTCGCGGTGATCCTCAAACTATCGCCTATTAATCACATAAACTTCACAGTCCTACTCATGCTAACCCGTCACAAAAATCACAGAATCAAACATCAAGGCATCGCTGCACACGATCAACATTCACGAAACTCTGCTACGTTCGCTGGCATGTTCGCTAGGCGAGTCTGGGGCGAGTTTCTTCGCTAGACAAGTCTGGGAACAACATGGTTCGCTAGGCGAACTATGCGATGACAGCAAATTCTACTACGCACCAGAAATCCAAATCACTCAAAAAGATCTATGACTCACTTACCCAATGCCCCCATGATCGGTGGATTTCAGTTGTGTTTTCAAACGCTGTTTGTGGTTAATTTCGCAATGTGTTTATCTATTTTTCGAAGCTTTAGTTGTTATTATCTGCATTACTCGTAGTTGTGTGTCTTCGAGTCTTATTTTTAAGTTTATGTTGCTTTTGCCGCTGGTGCGTTTGATTTGGTTTCTTTTAGTGTGTTTTTGGCAGGAATGGATAGCACGACAATCGCACCGCATTCGGAGGCAAAGAAAAGGCGAAAAAGGAAAATCAGAGCTGCAACACGGGTACCCGTGTTGCACAACACGGCCCGTGTCATGAAGGACACGGTTGGCAGACACGGGTGGACCAAAGCAGAAGAAAAAAAAAAGAAGACTCAGACTTGCAACACGGGTGCCCGTGTCATGCAACACGGCTCGTGTTGCAGCCCTGGGAGAGGAGACACGCCCTGAAGAAGCCAGCAGCCTGACACGGCCACCCGTGTTGCACAACACGGCCCGTGTCAGGGTCACTGAACGTGAAATTTCTCTGTTTTCTGATTTTTTGCTGTCAGACCTATTTTGAAGGGCATTTGAGACATTTCGCGATGTAATTTGAATTTAGATATAAGAGGCACATTTTAGAAACCAGGGGACACTTTTGAACTGATATTAGGATTGACAACTGAGAGGAGAGTTCGGCTAGAAACAGAGGATCGATCAAAAGCGGAAGCGATTGATGATCCAAGGATTTCAACTTGCATTGTAATGATCTTTTCCTTTTCAATTCTAATTACTTTTATGTTTACTAAGAACATGAGCAGCTAAACCCCACGTTGTTAGGGGGTGGTCCTAAGTGCGATGTAATGACTTTTGTTTAATTATTCTATGAGAACTATGTTTTTACCTTGATATATTTTATTTTGCATTAATCGTAATCGTATTCATATTGGAAAGTAGAATTCGAATCGTGCTTAGGCTTTAGTCTGGAAAGTCAACCTAACACTTTTGCAAAATAGTATCACGGTCGATATTGCTTAGGAATGAGGATATCCCGTATCACGTATTTTATGGTCGGAACTATTGCTTGATGCTTTTCAGGGACACTGAGGAATTAGTGTACAGGAAAATTATCAAAGGGTTTTCCTTAAGGAATTAAGGCAACTAAAGTGGCCAACTGATAAATTAAGGTTAATAACGAGGATAGTAGAATAATCATACATGGTCTTTACTCGCACCGACTCCACTCCCCTAACACTGTTCTTAGATTGATTCATTAAATCCGTATTTACTTATTATATTACTCTGCTACCAAACAAACCACTAGACCTTTTGTTCATTTGAATCCTAAAAATTCCGTTAATTGCTACGCAGTCCTCGAGATCGATACTTGGGACTTTTCCCTTATTACTACAATTGGTAAAAATAGTACACTTGCTATTTTCCCGATCAAGTTTTTGGCGCCGTTGCCGGGGACTGCCAAATTAACATTGTTTTTAGAATCCAAAAGAAATTTTGTTGCTCTGCGACTAAAATTTTATTGTTTACTGCATAACTCTTATCCGCTTATTATCTAACGCTTGTCTAATTGTGTATGCGAGGTCAGGCCTCAGCTAAATATTCTTTTGATACAGAACCAGAACGAGCATTACACGAAAGACGGAGATTAGCTAAAGTTAAAAGACTGGAAGAAATAGAGGAAATTATATCTGTGCAGAGCGACTCCGAAGAGAGAGAGACAACACCTGAGACTGTTCAAATGGATGGAAATCCACCTCAGCCTGAAAGACTGCTAGAAGACTATGGAGGGGCCAATGCTCAACCAAACCGGATGACCATTGTGAATCAACCGGTGAATGTTGTGCATTTTCAGTTACACCCTTCCACCATCCGTCAGTTGGAGAGCAAGTCGTTCGCCGGAAGAATCAACGAAGATGCAAATAAACATCTTCAGAGATTCCTTACAACCACCACCTCGCTGAAGATAGAAGGACATTCCGAAGAGGCCAAGAGATTAGTTATGTTCCCGTTCACACTCACTGATGATGCGGAAGAATGGTTTTACTCGCTTCCCGCAGGGAGTATCACAACATGGCAAGAGATGGAAACTGCGTTCCTGAATGAGTATTTCCCTGCCTCAGTGTTCATCCGAAAAAGATATGACATTGTCAACTTCAAGCAAAAAGAAGGAGAATCTTTAGGGGATGCATATAAGCGATTTAAGAGGTGTCTTATAGCATGTCCTACTCATAACATGGACGCCACGGAGCAGATGCAAAACTTTGTGAATGGATTACGACTCAAAACGAAACAGCTCATAGATACTGCTGCCGGTGGTTCAACCAACTTCTCAACGGCCACATGTATCAGAAGGATCACAGAAGCAATCGCCGCGAACGAGCACCTTGAGTTGTATGATCGCACGGTTAACCAACCGGAAGGTAAGATTGATCTGAAGCTGGCAGACCAGGTTGTTAAAATGGAGGATCAGATCACCGCTGAGGTAGAGAGAAGGTTAAAGAAAATGAATGTTGAAACTCAGGTAGTGGCACAGGTTGAGCCAGTTCAAGCAGAACCTTGTGAAATATGCGATGGGCCACACTTTACAATGCATTGTGTAGCAACTCAAGAGCAAGTGGAACAGATTAATATGTTGAGGCAGAATAATCCTTACGCCAACACATATAATCCTGGTTGGAAGAATCACCCAAACTTTTCATGGAAAGATCAACAAGGTAATGTGCAAAAACCTGTTCAAGGCCAACAACCGTATCAACCTCAGCCACAGCAATACCAGCAGACACCGTACCAACCTCAATATCAACCACAAGTGCCTCGAAAATCTGATTGGGAAGTGGCCATTGAGAAAATGGCCGCCCAAAGTTCTCAATTTCAAGAAGAGACAAGGAGTAACTTCAGGAATGCTGGAGCATCCATAAAGAATCTTGAAGTACAAATGAGTCAAATTGCCCAACAGCTAGCAAGTTCACAAGCGTCGTGTACACTTCCAAGTGCCACAGTACCAAATCCGAAGGATCACCACCAAATTAAGGCGGTAGTAACAAGAAGTGGAAAAGCCAAGGAAGTAGGAGAAGAGGAAACTGAACTAAATGATCAGATGATTGAAGTGGAGCTGGAAATTAAAGAGAATGAAACAGTCGAGGAAGAAGTGGTGACACCGGTACCGGTAACTAAAGAAAAAGTGGTAGAACCGAAACCGGTGATCAAGCTGCCATACCCCTCAAGAAATAAGAAGAAAGGACAGCAAGAGAAGAATTTCGAGAAGTTCCTGGAGCTATTTAAAAAGTTGGAGCTGAACATTCCGTTGTTGGAGGCACTAGAACAAATGCCCACCTATGCAAAATTCATAAAGGACATCATTGCTAAGAAGCGGACAAGTGAGTCCGAACCTGTTATTCTGACGGAAACTTGTAGTGCTATTTTGCAGGGTCTGAAGATTCCGGTCAAGAAGAAAGACAGTGGAGCTGTTACTATCCCATGCACTATTGGCGATAGGTCATTCAACAGAGCTTTAATTGATTTGGGAGCAAGTATTAGCCTCATGCCCTTGTCCATCTACAAAAAATTGGATATCGGTGCGGTTCAAGACACTCGGATGACCCTCCAGTTTGCTGATCATTCAGTTAAGCGGCCATATGGAGTGGTTCGAGATGTACTAGTTAAGGTAGATAAATTTGTGTTTCCGGTTGATTTTGTGATCCTAGAGATGCCGGAAGATGAAGAAATGTTGTTAATTTTGGGCCGACCATTCTTGGAAACCGGGAGAGTCATGATAGATATGGAAGGCGGCACCCTGACCTTGAAAGTATATGACGAGGAGTTAAAAATTGATGTTAGTAATACCATGAAGCATAAACAGGAGCGTGGCACCAGTAGCAACATACAAGTGCTAGAACAGGTCGTAGAGAGCGAACATTTGGAGAGTGTGACCCAACTACCCCTGGAGAGAGTGCTAAGCATGTCAATCTTTAAGGAAGAAAAAGAAGTAGATGAGAATGACAGAGAGGTAGTCGAAATGTTGGACACTCAACCATTCCAAAGGGGATCCCGACCACACCGATGGGAGGACTTACGGCAACCTACAGCGCTGGAGGGTAATGACGAAAAGCCTAAAGGTTCGGAATTGAAACAACTGCCGGAAAATCTCAAATATGTGTTTCTAGACACCGAGGAAAAGTGTCCCGCCATTATCAGCTCTAGTTTGAAAAGTGTCCAAGAGAAACAACTGATTGGGGTTCTTAAAAAATTTAAGAGTGCTATTGGTTGGAAAATCGAAGACTTAAAGGGTATAAGTCCTACAGTTTGCATGCACAAAATCCTTATGGAGAAGGACCATAAACTGGTTGTGCAGCCCCAGCGAAGACTGAACCCCGTTATGAAGGAGGTCGTAAGAAAGGAAGTGGTGAAATTATTGGATGTTGGGCTTATCTATCCTATATCAGACAGTTCATGGGTGAGCCCTGTTCACGTGGTGCCTAAGAAAGGAGGTACAACTGTGGTGACTAATGACAAGAATGAGTTGATTCCTACGCGTACCGTCACTGGTTGGAGGGTATGCATTGATTATAGGAGACTTAATTTAGCCACCAGAAAAGATCACTTTCCGTTGCCCTTTATTGATCAGATGTTAGAAAGATTGGCTAGTCACGATTACTATTGCTTTCTAGATGGATACTCCGGATACAACCAAATCGCAGTTGCGCCGGAGGATCAAGAGAAGACAGCTTTCACATGCCCGTACGGAGTTTTTGCTTATAGGAGGATGCCATTCGGGTTATGTAATGCTCCAGCCACATTTCAAAGATGCATGACTTCTATTTTTACGGATATGCTCGAGAAACATATGGAAGTCTTCATGGATGATTTTTCGGTTTTCGGGTCATCATTTGATGATTGTTTAACTAACCTGTCACTTGTTTTGCAGAGATGTCAGGAAAGTAAGTTGATCCTGAATTGGGAAAAATGTCATTTCATGGTGAGAGAGGGCATCGTCCTTGGTCACAAAATCTCACACAAAGGGATCGAAGTTGATCAAGCAAAAGTGGAAGTAATATCCAAGTTACCACCACCCGTAAACGAGAAAGGTATCCGAAGCTTCTTGGGTCACGCAGGGTTCTACCGCAGGTTCATAAGAGACTTCTCCAAGATAGCTAAACCGTTGACGTCCTTGTTAGTCAAGGAAACGGCGTTTGTGTTCAATAAGGAATGTGCTGATGCATTCGAGAACCTGAAAAATAAGTTAGTGTCAGCACCAATTGTGATAGCCCCAGACTGGTCGCTGCCGTTTGAGATCATGTGTGACGCCAGTGACATCGCAGTAGGGGCTGTATTGGGGCAGCGGAAAGAGAAGCTTTTGCATGTTATTTACTATGCGAGTCACGTTTTAAACCCGGCACAGATGAATTATGCAACTACCGAGAAGGAGTTGCTAGCGGTGGTGTATGCCTTTGACAAATTTAGGCAATATCTGTTGGGTTCTAAAGTGATTGTTTATACTGACCATGCTGCGTTAAAATATCTTTTTGCTAAACAGGAGTCGAAGCCCAGGCTGCTGAGATGGATCCTTCTTCTCCAAGAATTCGATGTGGAGATTCGGGATAAGAGAGGATGTGAAAATATTGTGGCTGATCACCTACCGATTGAAGAGAACGAGGAAAAGCGCCCGATAAAGGATGATTTCGCTGATGAACACATCCTAGTTATTCATGGCGTTCCTTGGTTTGCGGATTACGCCAACTATTTAGTCGGGGGTCTCATACCCGACGATTTTGATTCTAACAGACGGAAAAAGTTTGTTCATGACTGCAGGTTCTACTTATGGGATGACCCGTTTCTTTACAAGAAAGGGGTGGATGGACTGATCAGACGATGCGTTCCGGAAAATGAGCAAAGGAAGGTGCTCGAAGCATGTCATAATTCAGATTATGGAGGGCATTTCAGTGGCGACCGCACCGCAGCCAAAGTCCTCCAATCAGGGTTGTATTGGCCGTCTTTGTTCAAGGATGCCCAGAACGTAGTTAAGGAATGCGACAGATGTCAACGGACTGGAAATATCTCGAAAAGAAACCAGATGCCGCAGAATTCCATGTTAGAAGTAGAGTTGTTTGATGTTTGGGGGATTGATTTTATGGGACCATTCCCACCATCATTTGGAAAACACTATATACTGGTAGCAGTTGACTATGTTTCGAAATGGGTAGAAGCAGTGGCACTACCAACAAATGATGCTAAAGTAGTGGTCAGATTTCTGAAGGAGAACATATTTTCGCGGTTTGGAGTACCAAGGGCCCTTATAAGTGATGAAGGAACTCACTTCCTAAATCATCTCATGGAAAAGCTACTCCTTAAGTATAATGTGAAGCACAAAATAACTACTCCGTACCATCCTCAAACCAACGGGCAAGCCGAGGTGTCAAATCGACAACTCAAACAGATATTAGAGAAAACAGTGTGTGCATCCCGTAAGGACTGGGCAGTAAAGCTGGACAACGCTCTCTGGGCGTATCGCACTGCATACAAAACACCCATTAGTATGTCCCCTTACCAACTGGTCTATGGTAAAGCTTGCCATCTGCCTCTAGAGTTAGAACATAAGGCATTATGGGCATCAAAAGTTCTTAACCTAGACCTCACCAGAGCAGGAGAGTCCAGAACCCTCCAACTCCATGAGCTAGAGGAATTCAGGAACCGGGCATATGAGAATGCAAAAATGTACAAGGATCAAGCAAAGAAATGGCATGATCGACGTATTCAGAAGAAAGAATTTCGGGAAGGACAATTAGTACTGTTGTACAACTCCCGACTGAAACTATTTCCGGGAAAGCTTAAATCAAAATGGTCGGGACCATTTGTAGTACATAAGACGTTTCCGCACGGAGCAGTCGAGCTGAAAAATCCAGCAAATGGAGACATTTTTAAAGTAAATGGTCAGCGTCTGAAACCTTACTACGAGGGACAGCAGAAGGATCGCAACGATGTCGTTCATCTCACATGATACGATGACGGACCGTCGAGCCAGGCGACGTAAAACGAAGCGCTTCGTGGGAGGCAACCCACGTATTTCACATTCACGCTTTCATTTTGTTTTTGTTTTAACAGGTTTTGATCAACTCGCAGTTCATCGGTGAAAGAAGAATGTCGGAGACCAGAGGAGAGGAAAAAGGTGAAAAACAGCACCTTGACACGGGTGGCCGTGTTGTACAACACGGGCCGTGTCAGGCCAGCATGACAGAGATGAGAAATTTGGAAAAAAGGTGGAGCAGTGGAGCAACACGGGTGCCCGTGTTGTGCAACACGGCCCGTGTTGCAAGTGCGTGGCCTTGAAAAAAAATATATGTACAGGAGGAGCAACACGGGTGCCCGTGTTGCAAGGCGCGTTCAGAATTTTAAATTTTTACCCCGTGGGGCCCACCACTTTAACCCCCACTTATCATTACCCACCACACAATTCATATCATTTTCATCTTCCTCCTTCTTCTCCCTCACAAAACCCTTAACCTCCATAACCCTCTCTCCACAAAAGTTTCATTATCTACCACACCCACTCACCGGAACCACTTCCGTCCTTCACAAAAAACATTCTACTCATCATTGTGATTAATTCTACGGTTGCGTTTTTCACTAACAGTGATTTCGAAATTTTTCGAACCATCTGTGTTGTTTGTGTTTTGCAGGTTAAGAATGCCTCCTCGTAGAGATACCGGAAAAGCAGTGGCGGAAACTTCACGCCCCAGAAAGAGAGCACATCGTATGGCGAACCCTCACGGCATACTCTTTGAAGACCCGGATCATCAGAAAAAGTACTCTAACATCATCAAGCGTAAACTCGCGCCCACAAGGTATATCTGTAACACTACGCTTGATAATCTAGGGCTGAGAATAGAGGTCCATAGGATGTTTCCCTTATTACTACAATTGGTAAAAATAGTACACTTGCTATTTTCCCGATCACCCCAAAACATTCTTAAATCATCCCTAAGATCTTACGGCGATAAAGGCACAAAACCTACGGTTTATTAGGCCAATTCCGGAACATATTCACACCCTAAATCACAATTTTTCCTTCAATTATACCATAAGGCATTAGAGTTACTCACATTCAAATATTCATATTCCTTCAGGGTCAGACAGGTTCAAATCATGGTTTTGGCCACGAAGGCCTAAGGTTTCCCTTTCTCATATCTATGCTCTAACTGTCAGGAATACTTACCACTAAACCACAATATTAGAGTTCCCAAAACTAGATTTAGGCCACGAAGGCCAAAATCCCTTTTCCTCATAATTCTCCATAAAATCCTTAAATCAACCATAATCACATCGAAGGTTACACATGGAAAATCATGAAAAGCTATACTTCCCGTACCTTAATTGTCGATCAAAGCCTTCTCAATCTTTCAGGGAATCTCTCGAAGCTTCTGCCTCCAATCTTCTCCTCAGAGCTTTGGCCTCCATACTTTTTGTAACAGCCCAAATTTCATTAAATAATTAATTATAGTAATTAATTGATTTAGTGGGATTTTATGTTAATGTTGGAAATTAATTTTTTATTAATTGGGATTAATAGAGAATTGAGAAGGAAATTGGAAGGAAGGAAAATGAAGGAAATATATATAAGAGAGAAAGAAAAGAAAAGAAAGAGAAAACATTTTGGAAAGAAAGGAGAGAAAGAGAAGAGAAGAAGAGGAAAAGTGGAAATCATCAAGAACCAACATCAAAGCTCCGATTAATCGAGGTAAGGGTGAGAAACATTGCTATTTAATCATTGTATGCTATTATGTATGTTGGGTTTGGGTTTGTGGATGTTTTTCATCACTTTCCATTTTAGGGCAAGTTGGATTAATCGGTAGAATGATGATTTAATCGGTTGAAACTGAGCAATAATGCCGTAGAATAGTCGGGTAACATGTATTGATGCTGTTTATACTGATTTGGATGTGTAAGAGAGGGTTGATGATGGATTGGTGAAGGAGGAACAGAATAGGGTTCTGTTCTGCGCAGGTTCGCTGGCTCTCGCCAGGCGAAGCCTAGTGAATGTTGGCGAGTAATTATATTTAAGTCCCAGTGGACTTCGCTGGTGGGTTCTAAGTCCCAGTGGACTTCGCTGGTGGGTTCGCCAGGCGAAGGTGGATAGCGAAGGTTCGCCCAGCGAAGGTGCTGGCGAATGGTGGCGAATGAAGTCAGTAGCTACTGACTTGGGCTCGCTGGGAAGTCTCGCCAGGCGAAGCCTAGCGAGTGTTCGCTGAGAGAGTTCGCCAGGCGAAGGTTCGCTGCGAGGGTTCGCCAGGAGAATGAAGGCGAATGTGACAACATTTTTCTTTTGCTGTGTTGCTCATGTGGTGAGTGTTTGATTGATTCACATAGGTTAATACCTCTATGATATGATATAGATATGATCTATTATGGTAACATGTACTGTGGGTAGCCTTCGGGCGTGAATCCTAGAGTTGTGATATGAGTGATTAATTGTAATCGGTTAAAATACATGAGAACATAATGATGATTATGTGTGTATTAATTGATGAGTTGTGAATGTTTGATTGTTGTGTACAATTATGTAATGAGTATGCATGAGAACATTTTGAATATGTGTGCATAACTTATAATTGTATGATTGGTATTGTAATGAGAATACCTTGATTGTTGTGATAATTAGAGATACATGGGAATACAATGAGAAATGTATGTGTATCGTCTAATGAATTGTGAGTGCATATATGTATGCGATTGTGGCGTGAATGCATGGGAACATATGTGATATGTGTGCATTGTTGTTGAATATGATGATGATGATGTGTGAAATGAATACATTGATAAATGTTTGATATATGTTGTATGTGCAATCATGATGAAATTCTCGAAGGGGTGAATTATTCGAATGCATGAGATTAAGATGTCGGTCTTAAGTGCATTTGTTGTGGTTGATTGTACATGCATCATTTAGTCAAGAGGCAATGTCTGTTAGTTTCGTGGAAACTAGTGGCTTGTCCCAAACCTAGAAGTGTGGGTTTGAAGGCTTAGAGGACGGGCCTTTGTGGTTATCGGTCTAGAAGTGTGGACCCGGTTTAATGTAAAAACCGAAAAAAGATAACGGGTTATCGGTCTAGAAGTGTGGACCCGGTTTAATGTAAAAACCGAAAAAAAGATAACGAGAGTCGGTACCGCATTGCATGAGTTGCATTGAGTTGTTGAGTCACATTGATATATGACATATGCATGAAGTGATGCTTATGTGTGAATGATGAGATTGTGGAAATTGTAAGTGTATACATAATGTGGGAATGCTTTGTGGATATCCATGTTTATATTTATACATGTGTAGTAAATATATATGACTAAGAGAATGAAGTGTGGTGAGAAATGTGAATATGTGTTACATGATTACCTATATATATATATATATATATATATATATATATATATATATATATATATATATATATATAGTCTTATGCTTTGATTATTATGGTTATATTTCTCACCCTTCTGCTGTTTTATAATGCTCTATGAGGCATTGCAGATTAGGATGCTGGAGTCCTTTTGTGAAGATTAGTCTTCATTCTTTTGAGTCTGCTGCTCTGATATGTAACACCGGGTAGTTAGACTAGTATAGTCATTCTTTTGTGATACATTGTGATGTGTCAGCTTATGTGGTTTTGTAAATCTAACTGAATATGATGTATTAATCTGGATGACTTATGTGCATTTGAATTAATATTTTGGAACTGCTTAAATGATTTGATCTTCCGCTTACTTTTGAAAATGTTACATATTTTATGGAGCAAAATGTTAAAGTGTTTTATTGGTGAAGTTGTGACATTCTTCTTTTATACCTTATTCTAAAACTTTTACTCTGATGAATTTGTATATGCTTAAATGTTTTATATGCATTTATTTGGGGTATAGAAGGGGGTGTTACACTTTTCACGATTAACAAAATGAATCTTAATTCCCTTCAGAATTCCTTTTATCAAACCTAGTCTTAGGCCACACAATTGGGCTTTTCCCATAACACCCTTACTAACTCCTCTTAATTGCCCAAATTACCCTTATTTCACTTATATTTATTTTAAGTAATAATAATACTAATACTTCCATATTGTATATTATTAATTAAATAAATAATCCAAAAATGCATAATTCCCAATAATCCATCAAATCACCAAAATACAGATATTCTCAATTAAATAAATTAATTAAAATATTCCAATTATATTTGGGGTGTTACAACTCTCCCCCACTTAAAAGAATTTTTTCCCTCGAAAATTAACCCAAGGAAATAGAGTCGGATACGACTCCCTCAACTGATCTCAACGCTCCCAATTCCAACTTTCTCCAGCTGGTCCTCCCCACAATACCTTTACCAAGGCAATATATTTACCTCGCAGTTGCTTCTCGTTCATCAATCCGAACTAGCAACGCTTCAACAATTAGATTATCTCTCACTTGTACACCCTTCATATGAATCAGTGTACTTCCTCAACTTAGGCACATGAAACACCTCATGCAATTTCACAAGCGACAACGGTAAAACAGTCTAACATGCTACTTCTCCTACGGTTCCACTGCGCCTCTCTGATACGGACCAACAAATCAAGGTGTGAGCTTTCGAGACTCCAAAGCTAGGCCAACACCAGTTACCGGCGTAACTCTCAAAAACACATGATCTCCATCTTGAAATTCAAGTGATTTCCTCCTCTTGTCATGATAACTTTTATGACGACTCGGTGACGCTTTCATCTTTTCTTGGATCATCTTGATATTTTCAGTCGTTTCTTGCACAATCTTAGGTCCGAGTACAACTCTCACCTGACTCATACCAACACAACGGAGTCCTACACCTTCTACCATACAAAGCCTAATACGGTGCCATTCCGATATTATAATGATAACTGTTCTTGTAGGTAAACTCAATCAACGAAAAATGACTATCCCCTGATCCACCTTGATCCTATACACAAGCTCTCAGTAAAACCTCTAAAGACTGGATAGTTCTCCTTGTCTATCCATCCATCTGCGGATGATAGGCAGAACTCGACCTCAACTTAGTACCTAAAGCGCCTGCAACTCTCCCAAAACCTCGATGAAGATCTCAGATCCCTATCGGGCACAATGCTCAATGGTATCTCATCCAACTCCCAACTTCCTCAATATACACCTCAGCTAGCTTTAACATAGAATGATTAACCCTCATTGTTAAGAATGAGCTGATCTAGTCAAGCTATCCACAATTACCTAAATCGAATCATATTCTTCAAAGCCTTCGGTAAACCCAACACAAAATCCATAGAAATACTATTCCATTTCCACTCTGGAATATTCAACGGTTGCATCAGACTTGGAGGTCTCTGATGTTCAATCTTTGACTTTCGATAAGTCTGAAATTCTGGCAAGCACACGATGGATGTTATAACATCCATTGTAACATAGGTTACTGAACTTACTAATAAGCTGTAATTGGAAAGCAGTAAATAACACAAGAGATTGTTCACCCAGTTCAGTGTCAACCACACTTACATCTGGGGGATACCAAGCCAGGGAGGAAGTTCACTATCAGTAGAATTAATTCAGAGTCAAACAATCCCAGTTTGCACTCTTCACTTAAGACCTACCCAATGACACTTCAGCCTAGAGACTACTAGACCTGAGTATACCCACTCACTCCCCCTCAATCACCTCAGTGATATAAACACAATTACAAAAGAGATATGAAAACTCACTTCAAACACAACTTAATCTTGCTTCACAGCTTTGATCAAGTGACACACACTCTTGCTTAACAGCTTTGAGTGACACAATGAACACACTTGTTCATACACAATAACCAAAGCAATTATACAGCATACAATTTCTTGGCACACAAGGAATCCTAAGACTCCTAGACACACGTGAAGAGCAAACCTCTTCACTCACAAAATACACTTCTTTATCTCTCTGCTGGCTCTCTCTTTTATTAAGGTTCATCCTCTTATTATTTATAACAGCAGATATCCTTTGGGCCTTTGTGCAGAATTTAGGTTTACCCAAACCTCTCTTCACGAATTTGCATCCTTACCGGGTAGGTCAGGGACATTTTATTTCTCCAGGCTTCTAAAATGTTTCCTGACTTCCAGCTTGAGCTTCTAAAATATTTCCTAAATTCTAGCCTGAGTTTCCTCATTATAAATACTAGAAAACTAAAATTGCACGCCTGATGTCATACGATCAATGTTACAGCATCCAATCATGACATCCAACTTCACTTACCCTACAGAATACTCTTAGTGTATGTCATAACATCAGTCATGACATTCATATACACTCCAATGTTTTGCCACAAAATGCAACCAATCAAAAGTATCTACAAAGTCTAACCATCACATACAACTCAACCACTTCTTTCTTCATACTCGGACACCAAAACAATTCCATCAAATTTTGGTACCTCTTCATAGCACCAGTATGGATACTAAATCCACTTAAATGTCCTTCCTCAAGAATACTCTTATCCAAATCACACTATCTGCAACATAAACTCTATCACGACATCCCATGATACCATTTCCAATAATCTGAAATTCAGCTCTTTGACTTCGATTCATCCCATCCAACCGATTTACCAACTCAAATCAGGTTTCTCACCTTCTCGAATCTCATCAAGAATTCTACTAGTAAGCTTCAACATACCAAGCTTAACTCCATAAGAAGTCTCTTCACAAACCAAACTCATATCCTGAAATTGCTCAATCAGTTCTAACTCTTTCACCATTATCATCGGTATATGCAAAGGCTTCCAAATCAATGCATCAGCTACCATGTTTGCTTTACCCGAATGGCAATTCAAACCAAAACCATAATCCTTCAAAAGTCCTAATCACCTCTTCTGTCCTATATTCAAATCTTTCTAATCAACCAAATACTTTAAGCTCTTAAGATCATTAAACATCTCAAATCTCAAACCGAACAAATAATGTCTCCAAAGCTTCGACACAACCACCACCACAACAACAACAAACTCTAAATCATGCGTCAGATAATTTATCTTGTGCACTTTAAGTTGCCTGAAAGCATAAGCTAAGACTCGCTGATGTTGCACTAATACATCTCCCAATCCCATCAACAAAGCATCACAAAATACAACAAATAGTTCTGTCGGATTCAGCAAAATTAAAACACGAGCTGTTGTCAGCCATCCTCAAAAGCTCTAGAAACTTTATTCACACTTTGCATCCAAAATAAAATCTTGAACCTTCCTAGTCCACTGTGTCAATGGCAAAGATAACTTTGGAAAAATCCTTCAATGAATTTCCGATACTAATCTGCCAACCCCAGAAAACTTCTAATCTCAAAACAGGTTTTGGAGTTCCCCATTGCGATACGGCTTCAACCTTCGACATATCAACCATAATAACTCCACTCGAGATCACATGACCAAGGAACTTACTTCCTCCAACCAAACTCACACTTTGAAAGTTTTTGCATACAACTGCTTCCCTTTCAACACTAATAACAACATTTGCAGATGCTCATCATGGTCCTCTTTACTCTTCGAATATACCAAAATATCACCGATTAACACAACCCTCAACTCGCTCAAATAAGTATGGAAAATCTCGTTCATATACTCCACACACTTAAATGGTGCCTTAGTCACCCCAAATGGCACTACGAAATACTCATCATGTCTATACCTTGTTTTAAATGTAGTCTCCTGAATATCTTCAGCCTTCACACGAATCTGATGATACCCAGATCTCCCATCTATCTTACCTGCAACAACCAACTGATCCATCAAATTCTCAAGTTGAATCTTTAACTCTTTCAATTCCAAAGCATACACACTATATGGAGTCATCGATATCGGACCAGTTCCAGGAACTAAATCGACCGCAAACTCCACTTCACATTCCGGTAGTAAATCACTTATCTCATTCGGAAAATTCCCGGACAATCACAACTAATTGGAAAACCACCAACTTCCCCACTTTCATCAACACTCAAGGTTCCCATCAAATTAACCACCTCAGCACCATCCCGTACCGACTCATCAAAATAACTCGTAAGCATTTAGCTTAACTCAAAACAATTCATTGCACACGCCATCTAAGCTTTCAAGACACGTCTATCCCCTCAAACATGACTCCGTCCACTATCCACAAGAGATTAAGGGTGATCAGTTCCTCAATTTGTCAATAGACAGCCGAAAATCATTATGGGACATAAATCATCTTTACCAAACTATAAGAGCGTTCAACAACACACTGAGCCGCCACTCCACACTTGCAGCATCCTGGAGAAGCACAAGCTCATCCCCCACTTATTTCATTACCACATCTGTAGACAAAGGTTAGAAGACAAATGTGTACCGACATTGTTTTCACACACATGTCGCATACAAGGGAACAAACAATGTTAGACAACTTGGTCGGACAGACGAACCTGCTCTGATACCACTAATATGACACCCTTTTCTACCCACAATTAAAAGGCACATTTTTCACATAAATCAGAGTAAAATGTTTAACTCAATAAAAATCACCTCAAATGGTGTACATTTATCAATAGCTCAAAATAAGTCAATGCTCCGTGTACAACGGGTTTTCCCAAAATACATCAATTTGCACAAAATAGCGGAATTAAAAGGCATAAGTCAAGGTTTTCCTCATCAGGGAAAATAAGCAAAATAACTCAACAGTATATAGTTTAACTCAAAAGTTCCCAACCCGGTGTTACATATCAGAGCAAGACCCTCTAAGTTAACCAAAAGGCTAAAAACTCAAAGACTTCAAAAATAATCCTCGACGGCGTCCACGACTAAACCCGGTCATCTGCACGTTACCCACGTGGAGGTAAAATTCAAACAGGCAGGGTGACCAAAACAATTCATAATAATCAATGTATAAAAATCAACATATAAATGGTGTCGTAATCATATTCAACACATTCATATTCATCAATAGGCCTCGATGGCCACAACATCATAATTCATACAAAAAGACTCATAAATGCAAAATGCAACAGGACTCAATGCATGTGGTACCAATCATCACAGCGCGATGGACACTGGGTCATCAACCCTCCATAGATCCCCATCAATAGGATCGATTCTACTAGAGAACCGGAGCACATCAAAACACTTCACATCCACACAATGGGATTGAAGTCAAAGTAATCGAGGTCCTGAACCGAAGTCCGGATGCACATGAATGCATGATGCACGCGTCAATAAGCATCCTCATAATAACAACATAGGTGCATCATCATTCATCATATTCATCATCATCAAACATCATAGCTCATCATCATAATCATCATTGTACGTCATGTCATCATAACTCATCATAATAATCAATTTCATACATCATGTCATCATAGTTCATCATAATAATCATCATCATACATCATGTCATCATAATTCATCATAATAATAATCATCAATACCTCATAGAAAATCATCATATAATCATGTACAAATCACATAGCGCTCACAATCATACTCATATTAATTCATCATATTATCACATATTATCACATATTATCACATATTAATTCATAATTAAACTCGCGGTGATCCTCATACTATCGCCTATTAATCACATAAACTTCGCAGTCCCACTCATGCTAACCCGTCACAGGAATCGCATAATCAAACATCAAGGCATCGTTGCACACGATCAACATTCGTGAAACTATGCTACGTTCGCTGGCATGTTCGCTAGGCGAGTCTGGGGCGAGTTTCTTTGTTAGGTGGAGGATTCTTCACTAGGCGAGTTTGGGAACAATATGGTTCGCTAGGCGAACTCTGCGATGACAGCAAATTCTGCTACGCACCAGAACTCCAAATCACTCAAAAAGCTCTACGATTCACTTACCCAATGCCCCCAAAACATCCTTAAATCATCCCTCAGGTCTTACGGAGATAAAGGCACAAAACCTACGGTTTATTAGGCCAATTCCGGAACATATTCACACCCTAAATCACAATTTTTCCTTCAATTACACCCTAAGGCATTAGAGTTACTCACATTCAAATATTCCTATTCCTTTAGGGTCAGACAGGTTCAAATCATGGTTTTGGCCACGAAGGCCTAAGGTTTCCCTTTCTCATATCTATGCTCTAACTGTCAGGAATACTTACCACTATACCACAACATCAGAGTTCCCAAAACTAGATTTAGGCCATGAAGGCCAAAATCCTTTTTCCTCATAATTCTCCATAAAATCCTTAAATCAACCATAATCACATCAAAGGTTACACATGGAAAATCATGAAAAGCTATACTCCTCGTACCTTAATTGTCGATCGAAGCCTTCTCAATCTTTCAGGGAATCTCTCGAAGCTTCTGCCTCCAATCTTCTCCTCAGAGCTATGGCTTCTATACTTTTCACGGTTAACAAAATGAATCACAATTCCCTTCAGAATTCCTTTTTGTCAAACCTAGTCTTGGGTCACACAATTGGGTTTTTCTCATAACACCCTTACTAACTCCTCTTAATGCCCAAATTACCCTTATTTCACTTATATTTATTTTAACTAATAATAATACTAATATTTCCATATTGTATACTATTAATTAAATAAATAATCCAAAAATGCATAATTCTCAATAATCCACAAAACCACTTAAAATCACCAAAATACGAATATTCTCAATTAAATAAATTAATTAAAATATTTCAATTAAATTTGGGGTGTTACATCGGTCAACTGCAATAAAGACACAATTAGTATGTTACTTTATTAATGGTAGGTTTACAAGGTATTTCATAAACACATGCGTATTGTGTCTCATATCTTTATACATATATTTGATCCCAACATAATACTCCTCCTTTTTATAACAGAACTCAACGTCCACTGAAGTTAATGATGATCAAATTCTACATGTATTTCATATATGACATTCAATTACATTTATTTCTTTACCTTTATTTTCATCATGTGATACGTTTTACTCACTTTTTATGAACTCCTTATACAATTAGATTAAAGAAAGTGTAAATGAAGCAACATTTGTTGATGAATGAAATATCATCAAAGTAAGCATTACATAATATTATCATTTTGCAGTGTTTTTTTTATTTTTGTGTTGTTATCCAAATATATGTGATCAAAGCATTATGATTTGTATTATAATTGTAAGCTTTATGGTGCAGGAATTGAAAATTACCTATAAATTGTATCCACAATTGGTACTTCATGTTCCTTTTGCAAAGACGCTTGCTTAAATTAGAATTATTTTTATGACATGTATATTATATATTGATTTGTAATTACACAATGTGGATGATTTGTTTGACGTTGTATTTTGGTCAGGACTTGGAAACTCCTAAAAACAACCACAATCGGTCACTCTTGTCAACCATGGAAAAAAAGATGCACTTCATAGGTTGAGCGAGTCATCCACTTTGAAAGACCTTACTGAAGGAAAACATTATTTTAAGAACTTGTGCATCACTTTTGTTGCAAGATTGATTGCCAAAGTTAAACTATGCAAGTTGACACCACCATCATGTTAACATATCTGATTTGGACTTCAATTTTCTTTTGTATTTACTATGTTGTACAATGGAAACATACTCCATAATCATGTTTACAAATCTGATATGTACCTAATTTTTTATATTCTCTCATCCTAAAATATCGTTAGTTACATTATTTGAACTCATTTGGTGTGTTCAACCCATTTCAGTTACTTTTTATCTCTCATATTTGTTCATTTCATAATAATTTCTATGGCACATTAAATAGTAGATTACACAACTCATGAACTATCTGCGTATTTTCACAAATACATATACTTAAGGAATACATTATCATATAGTACCAACAAATACCATATGCAAGTAAAAAAACATATATAGCAATGGATATGTTCAACAATTCACCACAAATTACACGATAGTTAAAAACTTAAACATTACTAATAAACAAAAATACTACATGATAACTGACCAAATTTTCCAAATACTCCAGCACCTCTTCACCACAGCGTACAATATGTCTGTTGGAGAGAAAATGGTGAAACAAACCACATCACATGACCTAAGTTTTTTGTGTTTGACATACTCGTACCAACCTTGTCCAATTGATTTTTTTAAGAGGGTTTATGCCTGCAATATGAACTACACAATCAAATATATCCTTGATTTCTTCATCAATTAAATTTATCTCAGAAAGACTCATTGGCAGATAATTCCTTGCAATATCCTTTGGAAAATTCTACATTAATCACAAAACTACATTATTACGGAATGAAACATAATGGCTTAACAAGTTCTATATGAAATAAATATACTATAAATTCATACAAGAACATTTACTCCCTTGTTCATTGACTCTATTACCACGTGCTTTCAGTAAATTCCATCATCTTCAACATTTACATCACCTACATTTTCAACCATCGCCTGTTGAACATTGTGATCATCTACTACTTCAATCAATTGCCCAACTGTATTCTTTGGGGAGATTCAACGTCTTGTCAAGCACTATAACAAAAAAATCAAAAATATCTTTGTTTTTTCAAGAATTACGTGGCTTTGAAATTTTCATCGCACCTGAAGATACGTAGGAGCAAGACTCGCAATCTTGTCAAACACCCTAATAAAACTCTTTTTTGCCCCTTTTCTTTTTCCTTTCAACTTTTAACAATAAGAAGAAATCATAGACATTAAACTAATACTCTATTCACAAATCTAACTAAATGGTTTCCGTTGATTATAACAGATGTGAGGGATGTTAATATTTTCCTCTTGTATAACCGACTCTCGAACCCGAATTTGGTTGCAACGACCATTTTCTTTTTTTTCTTTTAAGAACTTTATCGATATTTTTTCTTTTTTTAGAATAAATAAAGTTTGGTGGCAACTCTATTATAATCTCATGCGAGTGAACGCCTGTGGTCATTTTTTCGCGTCGCAAGACTTATGCGCAACTTTCTGAACATCATCTGCATTCGCTTTCAATGTCGGTACTCCATCAATCACGATTTCATACACATCTTAAAATCTGAAGATGACCATTATTTGCGCAACCCACCTCTCATAGTTCTCCCCTTTAAAAATTGGTAAATTCCGTTGAAAATTGCGTCAATGTCGTGTTTTTGTTTGCCATTACATATTCTCTCTTAATCACAACCCGAGTTCGTTGATATCAATTTATTGGAACAATTAGGGTTTTAAAAAAAAGAAGAAGAAGAAGAGAGAAAAAAACTATATTTCAAAGAGTTGCGTAAAGTATTAAGTGTATAAAAATATATAATGCCATGCCTATTTATATGTGATCAAAGCCTAAGCTCAAAACATACAACTCAAGTCTAAAATATACAAATTTATATTTGCCTTCAACATAATTGCTATATGTTGTATTCGACTCTGTTGAATACAGTTGATTTCTACTACTTCGACTATATCGAACACACATATCGAATACAAACTTTTTTACAAAATAATGAATTACAACTTCTAACAAAAAGTTTGTTGAAAATGAAGTTTTGAAAAACAGAACTTTTTTCAGCATGAAGATCATGCTTTGTGGTAATTTATCTAATTTTCTGCTTGACATTTCTGAATATGCATCTCCAAAAATATTATCGTTAATTAAATCATCTCAATGAATAAAAACACTCAAATGAGTAGATGGGTATTTCAGATATACATCTCTAAATACACCAAATAATACATGGAGATGCATACCTGAATCATATTTTGTTCAATATAGTGTGGATCTCAGAAAAACAAAGTCTCGTGTGATTGTGGGTGTGTTTGAAAATGTATCTTCGAAAACATGAAAGATATTTTCAAATTTTTAAAAGTGTAGGAAGCACACATAAGGGTAGCCTTCCCAAAAAATAATACATAAATTAATCGAATCGATGATAGCCAGGCAAAGCTAAAATGAACTAGAATAGGTTTACGACAAGTAGGTGCGATCCGAGAAGTTTGAATCAATGGTAATACTAACTTGTGCCATAGGAGCACAAGTTAAGAAATCCACTTATATTAAATTTGTATTGAAAAAAACAATTTAAAAATTAATTTTATACTTTAATTAAAGTCTATATATAATTTCTAAGACAATATTTTTTAATTTAGTTTTTAAAACCCTTGGATCAATGGCTAGATAATATTGCCAGACGCCATTTTGCACAGAGAAAAAACACTTTTGAGGTATTGTGAGGCATGATTGTTGCATGGTTTTGGGAGAAACAACACTTTTACTTTTGAGATATTGTGAGGCATGATTGTTGCATGGTTTTGGGAGAAACAACACTTTTGAGGGAGGCCATTGAAGACCAAAGATAGATGGATCCAATTTTATGATTTTTACCAATTATTGAAAACTAAGCCGATCTACCATGCCTAGCTCTCTTCCAATTTCAGTCAAACTTATTCATTCGCTTGCAGTTTGTCCATAAAAATATTATTATCCATTTATTCATCTTTAGATGAAATTACTATTGCCCTACTTGATTTACATCACTAGGAAGCATTCTAAGGACAACTATCCTCTCAGGGTACAAAATTTCTAGATACCAACTATTTCTGCCACTAAATCATCTAATATCAATATCTCAACTTCTCTTCCTATTACATCAATGTCATCTCTCAAGTTCAACCATTGAGATTCCACAATCAGCAACTTACTCAGTACATCATCCTCTACCTTTCCTTGGCTCCCAAGCATCTGGAAAATACCATCTTGGAGCCCATTAACCCTTTTTGATCCAAAAGTTTTACCTGCATTACCCACCACCCATGGTTGTGGGTCAGTAGATTGCTCATGAATCTTAACAATTCCTGAATTGATGCGGTCGAAAAGCAATCTCCTTTCAGACCTTGAACAAATAGTCCAATCATTGTACTTCTCTTCAAGCTCTTCAAACACAGACAGACTCACAGGGCATTCTAGAGAATGCCAAACTTCCAAAATATTATGAGTTTGAGCCTTAACGATATCAGATTCAGACAAGACATCAGTAATGTAAGAAGACTCCCAGCTATCTTCGGTTTTCCATAATGCATTTTCTTCTAACATTTCAGCAGATGCTTCCACACCATCTTCATCACTTGAAATTTGCATAGGTCCCTCCACATGTTCTTCAGATTCCAACTTCAGCAACTGGAGTTGCACTCTAAGCCCTGTCAATAATATCAACATTAAAAGTTCAATACAACAAGGTAACCGGGAAAAAAAAAAAAAGCACAAGCATTGGACACGGACTTATACATAGGAGAAATCTAATCAATCCTTCAAAGAAAATAGTTGAAAGTATGAGCAACAAATTCATCTGTGCCGGTGATTTATCAGGTCTAACAAATATAACAGCTACTCAAATCACAACCATCACATATAACATGATTAGCATTAGATTGTTAAGATATACCAAGACCTCAGGCATTAACAGGATTGCCTAGATATTGAAGAGCTCATTATTGGATCTTATACACTGCAGTTTGTTTTTGTTTTTTTTGTGCATGAAAAACACCTTGTTTTGGTTAAATAATAAATTTGCCAAAGAAGAAATCTAAGATTGAATATAGCAATGTGTTTCCCACTTTCTACATTACACACTACTTTCTAGTTATTATGATCAAGAATGATAGCAAGCTAAAATAGAAAAACATATAAAATTGCTTTTCAGCCTATTGTTAAATCTCTCTATATTATCATAAAACTGTAAAGATTTAACCTTCATATATAGAATATTAATAAATAAGGTTTACGATTATACAAAATAGTTTAACTCTTGCAGTTTATTGGTATGGAAATTATGAGAAAACCGTGGCAGAAAGGACTGACCAACTAAAGTAAACAGTGTGGATCCAAATATAAGGTGAGGTCTAACACAGCAGTAACATTGAAGAGTTATCAAAATAAATACACCAGTTTCCTTACCTTGTAGGTCAGCACTGACACTTCCAAAACATTCAGAACCAGATGACACATCATCTGTAAAAGAAGGATCTAGAACTGAGATTGGACTGGGCTGATCAGCATCTTTACAGCATGGAGATTCAAGTCCAGGTGCAGGTACTTCAGAGAGGACTGAAATTCCACCAGTAGCACCAGCTGATACTTCCTGAAATATTACAACAATATCAAGTAAAAACAAACAAGACACTTAACAGAACTTTGATATATTTAAACTAGTTAGTAATTACTGGAATACATGATCACTGAGAAAATAGAACTATCCTCTCATAACTTAACAAGATGTATGGATGCAGGTAGCACCGAAACAGGTGTGCAAAATCTTAATAGCAAAAAAAAGGGGCAGTTCTGTATTAATAACATCTGAAACATTAGAATATTTTTAAAACTTTACATGATTTATTTGAGTGACCTGTATGATCATAACATAAAAGACCTAAGAACAGGAAAATAGTAAAGACAGAAGCAGAAAAAGATAAGAAAGGAATGCGGCACCAAACAGGTGATGAAGGATATTGAGAATTTAAGAAATGCACAAGTGTTCACATATTACATATACAAATAGCTAGCTCAAAGCCACCGTTAGATATTGACTTTGCAACTTCGTACGTAATTAAAGCAAGAGGTTTTGGGTTAATTTAATTATACT
This sequence comes from Lathyrus sativus, assembly GCA_963859935.3. Lineage (NCBI taxonomy): Eukaryota > Viridiplantae > Streptophyta > Magnoliopsida > Fabales > Fabaceae > Lathyrus > Lathyrus sativus. Next base: position 275,404,151 of record OZ012740.1, on the reverse strand, counting down.
TGTTGAATTTCACAATCTTTTATGAGAAATTAATTGGTTAATTGGCTTAAGTGATATGAGGTGAATATAAAGTTCAGAATCAAATCACAACAAAAGGTGAGTTGAATTGTTTCAAAAAAATTGAGATGACCATGGCTTTTGTGAAATATAAACAAATTTATCATAAAAATAACATTGCTATAAATCAAACCTCTTGCATTGAATTGTCTTCAACAACACTACTGTCTCCTTCTATTAAGACACGGGACGATGTTCCAGGATGCACCTTATCCGAAGAAGGTTCAAAAGGCCCAACTGTGTTTCCATTTGCTATATCCACGACATCATCGCTAACAACACTTGTATTGTTAAGGTGTTGGCCAAAGGTTTCAGGAGAATCAACCTCTAGATTGGGTGAATCTTCTTCAGGATTGTTCATTATGTTATTTTGAAATGCATTTAAGTCTGGAGAGAACTCGTTAATTTCCTGCTTCGATGAAAGCAAAGACCAAGACTTCTTGTGACCAGATATTGTGCTTCCAGAATTCAAACCATGTCTATGATCAAGACTCATTGTAGCTCTTCTCCTCTCCCGCTTAAGGTCCTTTGGCCCCATATATCGGTCATTACGAAGGGCTTCCGCACACACAAATGCTCTAGCATTTCCAAAAACAGTAGATGAAGCAGGAAGAGATTTCGACCTCGACAGACTTCCAATACATGCATCCCTCCAACCATCCTTGCTGCTGATACCCAGTGGTTCAACCAATCCAGAAGGTTCACCATTGCGAGCAAACTTATCATAGAAACCTCCCCCACTTGACATGCTGTCAAACCGTGTACCCTTCATTTTCTTACCAGGGAATGCTAGCATATCAGCCAGCGTGCTGCTCCTGCTCGAGCCTTGCACCTCTTGAGATTTGTGTGCCATCTTCCACCTCTCTGATAATCTCTTCTTTGCCTCTCTACTCACAGATGATTCACTAGAACGTGGTGACCGCCTGCTACGTTTACTTAAGTCAAATGGGTCACCCATAGTTGCTTTTGTTTCCTCTGGAGATTCGTTCCCAGAAGCACTGCTTGAACTATCGCTTCTAGTGCATCCTTTATATCTTGAAGAGGAAGACATCATACAACCTCTGGTCAGACTGTTTTTCATTTGCCTAGTTACTTCTTTTGCAATTTCTGTAGATTCTAAAGAATTGTGCCTAAAAGACCTGGCACTGTCAGGCAAATTAATTTTTTGATACAGTTCAGTATCTCTAAATCTGACATCTGAAAAATCAACTTGATTATGTTCTGACAGAAAGTTATGCGGAGAACAAGGTGATGATTGAATTTTGGTACCATTCTGTAATTTTCCAATATTCGGTTTTAGGACAACAATCTTTGTTGGGACTGCAGATTGTTCGCGGCTACCCTTAAACCGGTGCTTTGATGATCTTGGTAAATTCTGCATCACACGTATTTTGTCAAATTGGTTGTGATAATCATCAGAGTGCTTCTGATGAAACCTATTGTAATTCACATGTTGTGCCTCCTTATCTAACCTCCAACTTAAACCATGTTCAAAGTTCTCCATATTGGACGGTTCTACATGACCGGAATGTGATTGAAAAGGGGTAGCTTGTAGATCACTCAAATGCTTTTTAAACAAAGAATCTGGCTGCTTAAGGTATTTCAGCAGAAGATCCTTGTTCGAGTCCAAAACTTCAAGTGTCTCATGGAATTCCTTTGAAGACTGATAATCCTGATAAGTTGCAAGGCGTTTGGCATCCATGAACTTCTGTTCAATGAATGACATTTCATCTTCATCTTCATGAACCTTCAAGTCTGAAGACGAATACCTACCACTCTCTACCTTCGGGATCTCTGAGACCTCAAATACATCCTTAAATTCTTCCTGATCCCTTGAGCTTCTCCTAGAGGACCGGCCTTCATTTGGCGTTCCTCTGCTTCGAGTCTTCTCCAAAGGCGCTGACTTATGCAGATCCCTGTGTTGCTTATTAACATGATGCTGGGACGGAAGCCCGTCAAGACCCATCAATCTGGCTATAACACCTGGGGATCTTCTCTTGGATTCAGTCATTGGTGACATCTCTTCAGCTAATAACTTCTTAATTGGCGTTCCAACAGATTGTTTAGAAGATTTCCATCCAAATTTAAACGAGAACTGCAAAATTCAGCACATTTGCTATAATTGTTAGTACTTCCTTTTTCCTTTTTCTAAAACTGACACTCTGCCATAAATGAAACAGGCTGGTGATTTAACAAATTAACTTTCCATATTCATGAATGCTATAACATAAATTCATAACCAACAGTGAAAGTACTAAAACGAAAAAGGAAAAATCAGCTCACTGAATCTTTGTCTCCAACCCCACCACTGGAAGAGCTAGAATCAGGTGACAAATCTTGATGATGTCCCTGTTTATGAATCTGATCTTTCCCTGGAAATGAATTAAACAACAACAACAGTATCAGCATGTAATAATTAATCTCAAGCAGATAGTTAAAACAATTAAATAACCACTGATGAGTAAATACTGTTCTAAATTACTAGAATCAATCAATGCAAGGAAACAATCAGCAACTTGTTATAGATTTTCATCAAAACTGAAAATAAAACGATCAGATCAATAATAACAGTATAACAACAACAAATTTTCCACTGCGATTCAATTGAAACATGAAGTAAAGTGTAATCAAAGTACATCATATCCGAAGAAAAATCAAGATGAATATTAACAAAATCATGCCGACATGACCGGCGGAAAAGTTAAAAAGCAGAAACATTTCGGTCCTCAAAATCATTATTAATTTGACTTCCGATTATTTATCACCAAAAATAAAATTCTCGACTTCCGATTAGCTTTTTCACGCCGTAACAAAATTCGAACTCTAGTTTACTTGAGTTAAAAACGATCGTACAAGAAGACTGATCCATGATGAAACTTCAATTCAACTATAAAACCAAAAAGAAAAACCAATAAAATACTGAGAATGAAATTAAATAACTAAATTATGCAAGTAAAGTTCAAAAAAAGTCAAAATAAATAAATAATAAAGTAGAGAATGAAAATGTAAAAAAAAAAACGCGGACGGAAGTAGTGTAGTTCAGCATGAAGCTGAAAGTGAAGTTTGAAATGGTTAGAGAGAGAAAGAGAGTGACCTTGAGGAAGATGAAGTTTGGAGTTGGTGCGACGAGATTTGATTTTGTCCATAACGAATCATGTAGATCGAAGAAATTGAGAGAAGAAAAGTAGAAAACCCTAGGAGAAAGAATGGTGAAGTGATTTTGGAAATTGAAATTATAGTGAAAAGGAAGAAAAAAAGTTGAAGCGTGATAGACGCGAGGAGACAGATTGAAAAAGAAAAGAGGTTGAAGGAATGGGAATGTGGATGGTTTTTTAGCTACGGATGGAGTAGAAAGTGTAGAAAGTGTAGTGGTGGGAGTGGGAGTGGGAGTGGGGGTGAAAATAATGTGGAGAGAGAAGCATTAATGGAGACCCGTTACTGGAGAAGAGAGGGGAGGGGAGAGTGGGTGTAAGAGAGAGAAAGAGAGTGAGAGAGTGGGGTTTATATTTGAACTTTCAAAATACTGCCGAACTGATGACATAAGGTTTTATGGAGTCTAGGCGGGCTGCTAGAGGCTGGTGTGATGCGTGTGAAGGATGGATACTACCACTATCTTCACACGTGTCACTGCCTTGGATGCCTTCTTCTACTGTTTTTCTTCCTTTTTCTTACTTTTTTACCCACAAACAAATACGGAGATTTGTATTTTATGGATATCTTTTCATTATGAATTTTTAATTTATTTTATTATTTTTATGCTATTTTAAATAGTATTTTGGTTTAAGTTTATAGTTGATCTATTGTTTTAATTTTGTTTTATAATTTTATTATTGATAATTTTTTAATTTAAAATAAAATAATTATGTATCAGACTAGGTCCACCAATTTATATAACTTTATATTTATCAATTAGTTTTAATTTTAATTTTATATAATCATTAATTATAAACTACTATCATTAGTTATAAATTATTAGCTATAGGTTGATTTTATCAATCAAGTATTATTTCTACCAAGTTATATTTGTATGTTTTCTTAATAATTAAGTAATTGAAATTCTATGTTTTCAAATTGAATACATGAAATTTTGTCATTCAAACTCATAAACAAAGTTATTAACCAGAGCTGTTTTAAAAGACATTGTTTATGTGTTTTATTTATGGGATAAAATTTTAAATAAAATTTACCAAAAAAATGTCAAATGTCTAAACAATATTGTCCAAAATTTTCAAACAAAATAATAATAATTAATAATGGAAAAGTCAAGCATTTATTGTCTAAATAAAATAAAAAATACAAGAATTTATCAAAAATATAATAAAATAAGAAATAATATGACAAGTTTTTATAAAATTTCACTTATAATTTGATACTTTTATGTTAAATAATTTAATAGTAATTTTACTTAGGCTCATTCAATCATATATTTATGTATATCTACTTCTCTCTTGTTTCAAAATTACTATCATTTTAATAAATAAAATTTGTTTTTAAATGATTATCATTTTTATTTTTCAATGTAAAAATGATTACAATTTTTTCAATTGTATCCTTTAATTACTATTCATTACATTACTTTCAATAATTTAATAAGACTAACTTAACAAAAAAAAAATTTATGGCAACATTATTGTATTCTTTAAAATGTGCGCAAAAATATTAAATTATTATTATTTTAAAATTGATAGAGTAATTGATATGGATCAACGCGATAATTGGGTGTTTATTATACTTGGGAAAAACATTCACTATAAATACTATTTTATTATTATTATTATTATTATTATTATTATTATTATTATTATTATTATTATTATTATTATTATGGCCGGTCCAACACGTCTCGAGATTTGAGACAAAATTTAAAACTAAACAATTTTAATATAATAAAAATATTTTTTAAAAATTATTATATTTTAATTATTTTATGATGTAAAATCATTAAATTATTATAATCAATTTCATTTGATATTTTATTTAATTGATAATAAAATTAATTTATCTAAACATTCTTCTTATTATTTAAAAATATCAGAATTGATAAACAATGACAAAAATGTAAATAAATATATATATATATATATATATATATATATATATATATATATATATATATATATATATATATATATATATATATATATATATATATATATATATATATATATATATATATATATATATATATATATATATATATATATATATATATAGTCTTGCCAAATAGAAATGAGTTAATTTTGAAAAAAAATATAATTTTCCTCTAAATAATTATCTGTAAAAATTAATTTTTATGAATGAAATATTTGAATTTTATTTTTTAGAGTTTAATTAGTAATTTATAATTTATAAAAAGAAATTGCAAAGTAATTGATAATTTAGATAAACTAGTAATATTTTTTATGGAATAAAATATAAATAAACCAAAATCTAATATATTTGATTCAACATTTAAACTAAATACATTTAACATTCGGACCTTATTTATTTATATTTTATATTGGAGAGAGTAAGAAATTATTACCCATTGTTTTTAATCTTTTAATTTGTTATACATATTAAGTCAAATTTTACTTTTTTTTTTAATAATACTATTATTTATATCTCTCTTATGGCTTGTTTCCTGCGCAACATAAGAGTTTGGATATGATATGTGTATCATATTTTTTACCAATTTAATATTTGATGTTACCATAGAATATGATAAATTAATCTCGAAATTTATCATATTATATTTTATTAGTTTAAATTTTATTATGAATATGATCTGGGTTAGAATTCGATAAGATAAGATAAAAAATTAATTTATAAATTTACTCTATAAAATATAATTTAAAATAAAAAATTAATTATGATAAAATATAAATAAAGATTAATTTTATGTTTAATTAAAAAATATCAATAAATGATTTTTAAAAATATGTATGATTTTGCTATAAGAGTAATTTTGTAACTTTATATAATATGAAAAACTAAAATCTAATAAATTGGAAGTATTAAAAATAAAATAATTATTATAATTTTAAAAATATGATAACTAATTTTATTTTTTGTCAAGTTAAATATATTTTCTTGTAAGGGTAGTTTCGTCACTTACATATTATATATACATATTTTTATTTTACTTATCTAATATATAATAGAATTCATGATCTTTTTAAGAAAAGATGAAGTTGTTTACTCAATTGTGTTAAAGAGTTTTTATTTTAATTATATAAAATTGTAATTTTTTTAATCAATTTATGAATTTTAAAACATTTAAAAAAATATAGGTGTTATATATATATATATATATATATATATATATATATATATATATATATATATATATATATATATATATATATATATATATATATATATATATATATATATATATATATATATATATATATATATATATATATATATATATATATATATATATATATATATATATATATATATATATATATATATATATATATATATATATATATATATATATATATATATATATATATATATATATATATATATATATATATATATATATATATATATATATATATATATATATATATACGTTTATGTTATTATATTTGATATCTTGAGTGAATTAAACACATGATAAGATAAATCTTATCCTTTTTATATCATATCATATTTCTATTATATTCTGCACACTAAAATACTCCTTAAATTTTTACATTTATTTTGACTATGATGAATTCTCAAAGTCGAACTCATCTAAAAAAAATTAAGAATATTAAGATTAAACAAGCTTTTGTCTAAAAGAAAAATTCAAATTAGTTCTAGAAATTAGTAAATAAGTTAATTAATTAGTGATAAAGTTAATGCTAAGTTAAAGTTTTGGTCCATCCATTTTTTTCTCATTTACCTAAAAAGTTTCTTACTTTATATTTAAATAATTTTAGTTTTCTCCTCATATTTTTGCACTCAAATTTTTTATGTGTTTTATTTCTTAAGGACATTTAATTTATTTTTTAAAGTTCATAAAAAAATTATTTCTTTCTCATCCTCTTACATTGAAGATTAATGACGTGTTCAATTCTTTAAATATATAACTTGCATATTTATCTTTAAAGTTCCACCAACATTTTTATATGATAATTTATCATGTTGATGTCATTTTAAAATAGATACATCATTAATTATTGTGCACAAACGTGAAATAAAACTAAAATTGTTTGAATTTGTAATATAGAAAATAATTTTGCAAATGAGGTAAACTATGGACCATAATTAAACTTACATTATAAACTGTTAAAACAAAGATTAACAAAGAAAAGGCTCAACAAAGCGAGACTCCATGGGGAAAGATCAATGATTGACAATCACAAAGTCTCTTAAACATATCATGAAGAACTTGCGTTAAATTCCATTAGAAGAACTTACTGTCAAGGCTAGTCATAGTGATTTTGAGAGATATTAGCTGGAAAAGTCTACTGTCGAGACTTGTAACTTCATTTTGAGAATACTTTTTTTGCCAAAGTGTCTACTGTTAAAACTTCTAGGGAATTTACTGCCGAGATTCTACGTTGAAGTTTGTTGGAGATCTACTTCTGTCGAAGTCTTCTGGAAATCTGCTGTCGAGACTTACCAGGAAATGAAAAGAAAATACCTTCTGCCGAGGCCTTCCGGAAATCTTCTACCAAGGATTGCCAGGAAAATAGATACCTTCGAATAAATGTTCAAAAGGATAATAAACCTCCCCACGCTTCAAGGTTGTATGCCAAGAACGGGTCTCAATTTCTTCTTTTACTTGAAAAGGGTGAAATAAACCTCCCCACGCTTCTAGGTTGTATGCGAAGAACGGGTCTCAGTTTCTTCTTTTACTTGAAAAGGGTAAAATAAACCTCCCCACACTTCAAGGTTTTATGCCATGAACGAGTCTCATTTTCTTCCTGAAATGATGAATACTTATGAGAGTATCGTCACAGGGAATTGGAATTTCACTAGAGATATAGGACTTCAGCGGGAATCCATAACTTACTGGGAATTATAAAACTTCACTGGGGATCTTCAGAAGAGATGCAGGTCGGTTGATTTTCAAAATATGTCTTCTCAAATAAAGAGAGATTAATTGTAATAAACTTCACCAAACTTCTCGGAAGAGATACCATTTGATGGAATTAAACTTGTGATGGACTCACTGAGGAATACATTCCTGAGGAGCATCTTTGTTGCAGCTGTAAAAGGTGTGAAACCTTTGTAGTGAAGATTCTCAAATAAAGAGAAACATTTGTAAAGTTTTCGACAAACTTCTCTGACGGATTCCCGGAGAGATTCCATTCGACGAGTTAATAATCTTGATAAGTTCACTGGTGATGAACAAACTGTCCTGGGGAGACTGCATATTTTTCATTAGAATAGAAGACCTGATTAAAACAACTTACTCAAGTAAAGAGGCCGCTTGTGGTCTAGGTATAAGTTGTTGTGGAAATGTTGTAACACTGCTGGAGAAGTACTTTGTCTTTAATGGTGATCTTCAAACAGATTATTCCTGGGGAGTCAAAGTGCAAAATAAATGCATGCTCAATCCAAGTTCAAAAGCCTAGAGATATCCAAAATTGTGATTATCAGGGACCAAAGTTCAATTCATGAAGTAACTGAAGAGAAACGGTCAAGTAAGACTCAACCATTGAGGAATGAGCTCAATTGGGGATTTTAACTAAAGCAACCATCTTCCATGTGGATAAAACTCAGTGGGGAATTAGAAATATTGTGCTCTTTCTGCTTAAGGCTGACGATTCTACTTGGAGGGAGAAGACAAACCCGAACACCTGGGGATAAACATGACCAAAGTGAACAAACAACAAACCCAAAAATGCAAGATGCACATGCCATGCTACCTATCTATATGCTTATGCCTATGCCTATGCTGACAAAACGAAACAAAAAGAAGCAACCGAAGATGAAATAAACATCCCAAAACAAACATCCGACCAATCTTCAAAGATAGAAGCACTACTGAGGATATACAGAGAGCTAAATATGGGATCACAATCCTACTTCAAGGCTTCAAATCCTTCTCTGGGAGATAGTATACTTCACTTAGGGATATATCGTCTTGTCTTTATTGAAGGATTGATATGGGTTATCCTGATGAATATGAGAATACTTTGGGAGAGGGTCAAACTCAATAATTGGAGAACTTCATGGATGAAATAAGTATTCGCTTCACTAGTAATAGTCTTACTAGAGTTGTATATGGAGATACCCGACCTGAGGTCTCACGGGGAATAAAATAAATATTCATTTCAATGGGGAACCCTGGGTCAACATAGTTGTTGAATATGTCAGAGTGAAACTTTAATGAGGATGAAATAAACATCTGGTTTGTTAGGGAAGACTGGCGTTGTAAGAAAATCCACTAAGGAGTAAAATAACATCCACTTCACTAGGAAGGTGAAGTTAAGAAGACTCGCTGGAGAGTAAAATATCATCCACTTCACTAAGGAGGTGAAGTTAAGCAAATCCTGGGAATTCTCAGGTCACTACCTGGAGAATTCTTGCATCAAAAAGATTCATCAGAGAATTTATGACCACCTGAAGTAAAATTTACTGGGGACACAAGTGAAGAATATTGTGAAAATGAAGTTTTGCATTGATGAACTGCGTGGTAGTCACCATTTTGAACAATAAGTGTTGTGAATGTGTAAAATAACTTTTGATTCTCAAGGGCTTCAAAGCACATGCTTTATGAGAACAGGTCATTCTAAGAGGATTTTACAGAAAACATGGCTCCTGAAATGTTCCAATGTCTTCAAACTCTCGGAGAGATTCGTCGAATCTCGATGTAACAACCCATGATTGACGGTATTATGTAACACCCCATTTGAATTATTTAGTCTTTTTATACTTAATCGTTTGCATATTGGTTGTGATGTATTTGATAAGGGTATGAGGTTAATGGCAGGAGTGAGAGGTGACCTTAGTTGGGGTGAGGTGGACCTATAATAATGATAATGCTAACCATTTAATAACAATAATAAGAATACTATAGTTATTGATATTATTATTTAATTATTATTGATAACAATATTAATAGGATGATAGTTATTATTATTATTATTATTATTATTATTATTATTATTATTATTATTATTATTATTATTACTAATATTAATTGGATTAATAGAATTAAAACCTGATTAAGGGGTTAAGAGAGAGTTAGTGGAGGAATTAGTCAGTTAACACGTAAAAGAGGAAAAAGGCAGAGAAAGGAGAGCTAGGTCAAAAAGAACCAATTCTCCATTTTTGTCAAGGAAAAAGCTTCAATCCAAGGTAAGGGGGGAGAATGGATTTCAATATGGGTGATTTAAAATGAGAGGGTAGTAAGAGGTCCTTTCTCTCGTAGAAATTCTGTTTGTTCTTGCTGATTGGTCTGATTTTCGTAACAGTATGATTTTCCTTGTAATTGTTGTCATTGTTGAATATTCTGATCTTGTGTTGGATGAACGAATCTAGAACTAATCTAAAATCCGTGTGAAAAGTTATGAACATTGTGGTGAAATTATAACAGATGTTAGATGTAACACCCCAAATTTAATCGGAATATTTTAATTAATTTATTTAATTGAGAATATTCATATTTTGGTGTTTTCGATGTTTTCGGTGGTTTTGGGAATTATTGAGGAATTATGCATATTTGGAGTATTTATTTTGGAATAATAGTATGTAATATGGATTTATTAATATTATTATAAATATAAGAGGAATAAGGGTAAATTGGGCATTAAGATGAGTTAGTGAGGATATTATGGAAAAAGCCCAAATTGTGAGGCCCAAGACTAGGTTTGACAAAATAGAATTCTAAAGGGAATTTGGATTCATTTGTTAACCGTGAAAAGTTTTGGTGGCCAGAGCTCTGAGGAAAGATTGGAGGCAGAAGATTCCCGGAGATAATCGTGAAAGCTTTGAATCGGTTAAGGTATGGGGAGTATAGCTTTTCATGATTTTCCATGTATGCCTTTCAGTGTGTTTATGGTTGATTTAAGATTTAAGGGATTTTGGGTTGATTGTGGGAAAATAGGGAAATTGATGGTGAGACCCTGAGGGTTAGGTTAATGGTAAGTATCACTGAATATTTGACATGGGGATTAGGAAACCTTAGGCCTTTGTGGCAAAAAAACCTTAGATTATTATATGTCTGACCATAAGGGATATGGATATGTGATATGAGAAATTATGATGCCTTCGGAGCAATGGCAGGGAAATTATGATTTAGGACATGAATTTGTTCCGGGATTGGCCTAATGAACCGTAGGTTTTGTACCTTTATCGCCGTAGGACCTTAGGGATGATTTGGGGATGTTTTGGGGGCATTGGGTAAGTGAATCATATGAGTTTTTGGGTAGAAATCAATTCTGGTGCGTAGTAGAATTTGCTGTCATCGTGCAGTTCGCCTAGCGAAGAAAGCTTCACCTAGAGAACAATTGTGTTCCCAGACTCGCCTGGCGAAGAGTCCTTCGCCTAGCGAAGAAAATCGCCCCAGACTCGCCTAGCGAACATGCCAGCGAACATAGCAGAGTTTCGCGAATATTGATTGTGTGCAGCGATGCCGTGATGTTTGATTATGAGATTTCTGAGATGAGTTAACATGAGTATGACAGTGAGGTTTATGTGATTAATAGGTGATAGTATGAGGATTACCGCGAGTATAATTTGATGAATTAATATGAGATAATATTATGAATTAATATGTGATAACATGATGGGTTAATGTGAGTATGATTGTGAGTGCTATGTGATTTTTACTTGATTATATGATGATTTCTATGATGTACGAAGATGATTATTATGAAGAAATATGATGACATGATGTATGATGATTATTATGATGAGCTACGATGATATGATGTGTGATGATGATTATTATGATGAATTATATGTTGACATGATGTGTGATGATGATTATTATGATGTGCTATGATGACATGATGTGTGAGATTGAGCATTATGATGAGCTATGATGACATGACGTATGATGATGATTATGATGATGAGCTATGACGTTTGATGATGATGACTATGATGAATGATGATGCACCTATGATGTTATTATGAGGATGATTTGTGACGTGTGCATCATGCATTCATGTGCATCCGGACTTTGGTTCAGGACCTCGATTACTTTTGCTTCAATCCCACTGTGCGGATGTGAAGTATTTTGATGTGATCCGATTCACTAGTAGAATCGATCATATTGATGGGGATCTATGGAGGGTTGATTGCCCAGTGTCCATCGAGTTGTGATGATTGGTACCACATGCATTGAGTCTATGTTGCATTTGCATTTATGAGCCTTTTGTATAAATTATGATGTTGAGGCCTTTGAGGCATATTTGAGGAATATGAATGTGTTGAATATAATTATGATGTCGTTTATGCATTAATTGTTATACATTGATTATTATGAATTGTTTTACTCACCCTATCTGTTTGAATGTTAGCTCCACGTGGGTAACATGCAGATGACCAGGTTTAGCTGTGGATGTCGTCGAGGAGTTATTTTTGAAGTTTAGAGTCGTTAGTCTTTATGGTTAACTTAGAGGGTCTTGCTCTGATATGTAACATCGGGTTGGGTTCCTTGAGTTAAACTTTATACCGTTGAGTTATTTTGCTAACTTTCCCTTATGAGGAAAAACCTTAATTTCTGCTTTGAGTTCCGCTGTTTTATGTTGCATGATGTATTTTTGGGAAAACCCGTAGTTACGGAGTATTCGACCGATTTTGTTGACATTGAGAAATGTACGCCCTTTTGGTGGATTTTTATTGAGATTTATTTATTTACTCTGAAATCCGTGTTATTTTTGCCGTAATATCCGTGGGGTAGAAAAGGGTGTTACATTAGTGGTATCAGACCAGGTCGGTCCGTCCGGCTAAGTTGTCTAATGTTGTTTGTTCCCTTGTATGCGACATGTGTGTGAAAACACTATCGGTACACGTTTGGTTTCTAACCTTTGTCTACAGAAGTGGGAATGAATCAAGTGGGGGAGAAGCTTGTGCTTCTCCAGGATGCTGCAAGTGTAGAGTGGCGGCTCAGTGTGTAGTTGGACGCTCTTATAGTTTGGTAAAGATGGTTTATGCCCCATCATGATTTTCGACTGTCTATTGATGACTTGAGGAACTAATCTCCCTTAATCTCTTGTTGATAGTGGACGGAGTCATGTTGAATGGGATATATGTGTCTTGCAAGCTTAGATGGTGTGAGCAATGAATTGCTTTAAGTTAAGCTAAGTGCTTACAGATTGTTTTGATGAGTCGGTGCAAGATGGTGTTGAGATGTTTACTTTGATGGCAACTTTGAGTGTTAATGAAAGTGGGGAAGTTGGTGGTTTGCCAACTAATTGTTATTGTCCGAAAGTTCTTCCTAATGAGATACATGATTTACCGCCGGAACGTGAAGTGGAGTTCGTGATCAACTTAGTTCCTGGAACTAGCCCGACATTGATGACTCTATATAGTGTGTATGCATTGGGATTGAAAGAGTTGGAGAGTCAACTTGAAGATTCGCTTAAGGAGAGGCTCTTTTGTCTGAGTGTGTCACCATAGGGTGCACCAATTTTGTTGATTACGAAGGAAAAAGGTTTTGTGAGGCTTTGGGGGATTATAGATAAGTGAACAAGGTGATTATCGAGAATATATGTGCACTTCCAAGGACTGATGATTGATGGGTCAGTTGGTAGTTGCAAGTATGTTCAGTAAGATAAATTTGAGATCTGGGTATCATTAGATTCGCGTGAAGGCTGAAGATATTTAGGAGACTGTTTGTAAAACAAGGTGTGGACATGATGAGTATTTCGGAGTACCAGTTGGGGGTGACTAAGGCACCATGAGGGTGTGTGGAGTATATGAACGATATTTTTCCATACTTGTTTGAGCGAGTTGATGGTTATGTTAATCCACGATATTTTGGGTTATTCGAAGAGTAAAGAGGATCATGCTGAGCATCTAAAATTGTTGTTATTAGTGTTGAGAGGGAAGCAGTTATGTGCAAAACTGTCAAAGTGTGAGTTGGTTGGAGGAAGTAAGTTCCTTAGTCATGTGATCTCAAGTAGAGTTATTGCAGTTGAAGCTGTATCGCAATGGGAAGCCCCAATAACCTGTATTTGAAATTAGAAGTTTTCTTGGGTAGGAATATTGTTATTGGAATTCATTGAAGGATTTTTCCAAGTTATCTTTGCCTTTGACGCAATGGATTAGAAAGGTTCAAGCTTTTGTTTTGGATGCAAAGTATGAAGAAAAGTTGCAAGAGCTTTTGAGAAGACTGACAACAGCTCAGGTTTGATTTTGTCGAATCCGACAGAACCATTGTGGTACATTGTGATGTTTCGTTGATGGGATTGGGAGGTGTGTTAATGCAACATCAGCAAGTTTAACTTATGCTTTAAGGAAACTTAAGGTACATAAGAGGAATTATCTGACGCATGATTTATAGTTGGTTGTTGTTGTGTTTCTGCCGAAGCTTTGGAGGTATTATTTGTTTGGTTCGAGATTTGAGATGTTTAGTGATCACAAGAGTTTGGAGTATTTCTTTGATCAGGAAGAGTTGAATATGAGGCAAGGAAGAATGATTGGGACTTATGAAGGATCATGGTTTTGGGTTGAATTACCATTCGGGTAAAGCAGTCGTGGTAGCTGATGCATTGATTTGGAAATCTTTGCATATACCGATGATGATGGTAAAAGCGTTAGAACTGATTGAGCAATTTTGTGATATGAGTTTGGTTTGTGAAGAGACTTCTTATGGAGTTAAGCTTAGTATGTTGGACCTTACTAGTGGTATTCTTGATGAGATTCGAGAAGGTCAGAGATTTGATTTGAGTTGGTAGACCGGTGGAATTTGATGCAGCAGAATCGAAGAGCTGATTTTTGAATTAATGGAAACAGTATGGTGAGGTGTCGTGATAGAGTTTGTGTTGCGAATAATGTGAGTTGGATAAGAGTATTCTTGAGGAAGGACATTTAAGTGGATTGAGTATCCATACCGGTGCTATGAAGAGGTACCAGGATTTGATGGAATGGTTTTGGTGGTCAGGGATGAAGAAAGAAGTGGTTGAGTTTGTATACGATGGTTAGACTTGTCAACAGTCGAAGATTGTACATCAGAGACCGTTGGGTCTGATGCAACCGTTGAATATTCTAGAGTGGAAATGGGATAGTATTTCCATGGATTTTTGTGTCGGGTTTGCCGAAGATTGTGAGATGAACATGATTCGATTTGGGTAATTATGGATGGATTGATTATATCAGCTCATTTCTCACCAATGAAGATTAATCGTTCTATGTTGAAGCTAGATGTGATGTATATTGAGGAAGTTGCGAAGTTGTATGAGATACCGTCGAGTGTTGTGTCAGATAGAGATCAGAGATCTTCATCGAGATTTTGGGAGAGTTTGCAGACGCTTTGGGTACCATGTTGAGATTGAGTTCTGCCTAATATCCGCAGACGGATGGACAGACAGAGAAAACTATCTAGTCTTTAGAGGATTTGCTGAGAGCTTGTGTGTTGGATCAAAGTGGATCGTGGGATAGTGATTTGTCGTTGGTTGAGTTTACCTATAATAACAATTATCATTCTAGTATTGGAATGGTACCTGTAACAGCCCAAATTTCATTAAATAATTAATTGTAGTAATTAATTTATTTAGTGGGATTTTATTAATGTTGGAAATTAATTTTTATTAATTGGGATTCATAGAGAATTGAGAAGGAAATTGGAAGGAAGGAAAATAAAGGAATTATATAAGAGAGAAAGAAAAGAAAAGAAAGATAGAAAACATTTGGAAAGAAAGAGGAAAGAAGAAGAAAGGAGAGAAAGAGAAGAGAAGAAGAGGAAAAGTGGAAATCATCAAGAACCAACATCAAAGCTCCGATTAATCGAGGTAAGGGTGAGAAATGTTTCTATTTGATCATTGTATGATGTTATGTATGTTGGGTTGGGGTTTTGGTAGAGTTTTCATCACTTTCCAATTAGGGCAAAAGTTGGAATAATCGGTAGATTGATGATCTAATCGGTTGAAACTGAACAATAACGCCGTAGAATAGTCGGGTAACATGTATTGATGCTATTTGTACTGATTTGGGTGTGTAAGAGAAGGTTGATGATGGATTGGTGAAGGAGAAGACAGAATAGGGTTCTGTTCTGCGCAGGTTCGCTGGCTCTCGCCAGGCGAGCGAAGGCGAAGCTTCGCCAGGCGAAGCCTAGCGAATGTTGGCGAATAATTATATTTAAGTCCCAGTGGACTTCGCTGGTGGGTTCGCCAGGCGAAGTGGGATAGCGAAGGTTCGCCCAGCGAAAGTGCTGGCGAATGGTGGCGAATGAAGTCAGTAGCTACTGACTTGGGCTCGCTGGGGAGTCTCGCCAGGCGAAGCCTAGCGAGTGTTCGCTGAGAGAGTTCGCCAGGCGAAGGCCAGGCGAAGGTTCGCTGCGAGGGTTCGCCAGGCGAATGAAGGCGAATTTGACAGCATTTCTCTTTTGCTGTGTTGATCATGTGAAGATGGTTTGGTGGTTTCACATAGGTGGATACCTTATGATATGAATATGGATATGACCTGTTGTGATAATGTGTGCTGTGGGTAGCCTACGGGCGTGAATCCTAGAGTTGTGATATGAATGATTAATTGTAATCGGTTAAAATACATGAGAACATAATGATGATTATGTGTGTATTGATTGATGAGTTGTGAATGTTTGATTGTTGTGTACAATTATGTAATGAGTATGCATGAGAACATTTTGATATGTGTGCATAACTTATAATTGTATGATTGGTATTGCGATGTGAATACCTTGATTGTTGTGATAATTAGAGATACATGGGAATACAATGAGGAATGTATGTGTATCGTCTAATGAATTGTGAGTGCATATATGTATGCGATTGTTGTATGAATGCATGGGAACATATGTGATATGTGTGCATTGTTGTTGAATATGATGATGTGTGAACTGAATACATTGATAAATGTTTGATATATGTTGTATGTGCAATCATGATGAAATTCTCGAAGGGGTGAATTATTCGAATGCATGGGATTAAGACGCGGGAACGGTCTTAAGTGCATTTATTGTGATTGGTTGATTGTACATGCATCATTCAGTCAAGAGGCAATGTCCGTTAGTTTCGTGGAAACTAGTGGCTTGTCCCAAACCTAGAAGGGTGGGTTTGAAGCCTAGGGGACGGGCTTGGTTGTTATCGGTCTAGAAGGGTGGACCCGGTTTAAAGTAAAAACCGAAAAATGATAACGAGTTATCGGTCTAGAAGGGTGGACCCGGTTTAGAGTGAAAACCGAAAAAAGATAACGAGAGTCGGTACCGCATAGCATTGAGTTGCATTGAATATGTTGAGTCACATTGCATAATATTGTTGTTGTACAAATGTGCTTGTGAATGATTGTGAAATTAAGCATGAAGGGATGTGCTTGTGAATGTTCATAATGTTGATATATATGAACGTGATATGATTTATGACTATGAGAATGAAGTGTGGTGAGAAATGTGAATATGTGCTATATGACTACCTATATATATATATAATCTCATGCTTTGATTATTATGGTTATATTTCTCACCCTTCTGCTGTTTTATAATGCTCTATGAGGCATTGCAGATTAGGATGCTGGAGTCCTTTCGTGAAGTTAGTCTTCATTCTTTTGAGTCTGCTGCTCTGATATGTAACACCGGGTAGTTAGACTAGTATAGTCATTCTTTTGTGGTACATTGTGATGTATCAGCTGATGTGGTTTTGTAATCTAACTGACATGATGTATTAATCTGGATGACTTATGTGCATTTGAATTAATATTTTGAAAAACGATCAAATGATTTTATCTTCCGCTTAAATTGAAAATGTTACATATTTTATGGAGCAAATAGTAGAAGTGGTTTATTGGTGAAATTGTGGCATTCTTCTTTTATACCTTATTATAAAACCTTTTTACTCTGATAATTTGTATGTGCTTAATTGTTTTATATGCATTTATTTGGGGTATAGAAGGGGGTGTTACAATAGTGGTATCAGAGCAGGTCGGTCCGTCCGGCCAAGTTGTTAGAGTGTTTTCTTCCTGTGTGTTATTGATATGCGTGTGTTGCATTATCAATATTGGTTGTTCTTACGTGGTTCTGTGGTTGGAATTAGTAAGATGGTTGCAGGAAGGAACGACGAAGCGATTGCGGAGGCATTGACGAGATTGGCGGGGGCAATTGGGCAGAATCCTCCGGCCAATGTGAATGTGAGGAATCATGCTGATGATGGATTCCGTGCTTTGGGGAAATTCCAAAAGAATAACCCTCCGGTCTTCAAGGGAACTCATGAACCGGACAAGGCACAAATTTGGTTGAAAGCTGTGGAAAAGATTTTTCGAGTTATGAATTGCTCGGATGCACAGAAGGTGCAGTTTGGGACCCATATGCTCGAAGAAGAAGCTGAAGATTGGTGGGGTAATACTCGCCAAAGATTTGAGGAGGATGATATTGTGATTACGTGGGATTTGTTTAGAGAAACTTTTCTGGAGAAGTATTTTCCAGAGGATGTGCGGGGGAAGAAAGAGATCGAATTTCTTGAGTTGAAGCAAGGTAATTCGACGGTTGCTGAGTATGCGGCGAGATTCGAGGAGTTGATCAAATTTTGTCCTTACTATAATACTGGTAATGCTGAGAGGTCTAAGTGCCTCAAGTTTGTGAACGGTTTGAGACCCGAGATTAGACAAGCCATTGGGTACCAGGAAATCAGGCGGTTTTCTGAGTTGGTTAACAAGAGCAGAATTTATGACGAAGACAGTAGGGCTAGATCCAGCCACTACAAGAGCCTAAGTGATAAGAAAGGAAAAGGTCAATTCAGAGGAAAACCTTATGTGACTCCTGTAGACAAAGGGAAGCAGAGAATGGGTTATGGCAAGAGGCCAAGTGGGGGAGTTTCTACTCCGGTGAGATGTTATAGGTGCGGTGAAGAGGGACATCGTGCTCCTGAATGCAAAAGTGTTGAGAAGACGTGTTTTAAGTGTGGCAAGCCAGGCCACAAGGCTCTGGAATGCAGAAGTGGTACGGGTGTGACTTGCTACAATTGTGGTGAGCAAGGACACATTAGTACAAAATGTAATAAGCCGAAGAAGAATCAAGGGAGCGGGAAAGTGTTCGCTCTATCTGGATCTGAGACTGCTAGCGACGATCGATTGATCAGAGGTACGTGTTTTATTAATGGTATACCTTTGATCGCTATAATTGATACCGGAGCTACGCATTCTTTTATTTCTCTGGATTGTGTTAGAAGGTTGAATCTTGAGTTGTCTGTGATTGGTGGCGGTATGGTTATTGATACTCCTGCTATGGGTTCGGTAACTACACCGTATGTTTGCTTGAATTGCCCGTTGAGTATTTTCGGTAGAGATTTTGGGATTGATTTAGTGTGTCTTCATTTGGATCAACTGGATGTCATTCTTGGAATGAATTGGTTAAAATTCAATCGTGTGTATATTAACTGTTTTGACAAAACGGTTATTTTTCCCGATTCGGAAGTTGAAAGGGAATTGTTTATGACGAGGAAACAAGTGAAGGAATCGGTACAAGATGGGGCTAAGGTATTTATGCTTATGGCAACTTTGAGGACTAGTGAAAGTGAAGAGATTGATGTTGTGCCCATTGTTAGAGATTTTCCGGAAGTATTCCCTGAAGAGATAAAGGATTTACCGCCGGAGCGAGAAGTGGAGTTTTCGATAGATTTGATTCCTGGAACTAGTCCGATATCGATGGCTCCATATCGTATGTCGGCCTCGGAGTTAAAAGAGTTGAAGAGTCAACTTGAGGATTTGCTTGAAAAGAGGTTTATTCGTCCGAGCGTGTCACCGTGGGGTGCACCGGTGTTGTTGGTTAAGAAGAAAGAGGGTTCTATGAGGCTCTGTGTGGATTACAGACAGTTGAACAAGGTGACTATTAAGAATAAGTATCCACTTCCAAGGATTGATGATCTGATGGATCAGTTGGTTGGTGCGAGCGTGTTCAGCAAAATTGATTTGAGATCTGGGTATCATCAGATCCGTGTGAAAGCTGAGGATATTCAGAAGACGGCCTTTCGAACGAGGTATGGACACTATGAGTATTCTGTGATGCCATTTGGTGTGACTAATGCACCGGGTGTATTTATGGAGTACATGAATAGGATTTTCCATCCGTATTTGGATAAGTTTGTGGTGGTGTTTATCGACGACATCTTGGTTTATTCGAAGAGCGAAGGAGAGCATGCCGAGCATCTGAAGATTGTGTTATCGGTGTTGAGAGAGAAGCAATTGTTTGCAAAGCTTTCTAAGTGTGAATTTTGGTTGAAGGAAGTTAGTTTCCTGGGTCATGTGATTTCGAGTGGGGGTATTGCGGTCGATCCGTCGAAGGTTGAAGCGGTGTCGCAATGGGAGACTCCGAAGTCAGTTTTTGAGATCAGAAGTTTTCTTGGTTTAGCCGGTTATTATCGGAAGTTTATCGAAGGATTCGCTAAGTTATCGTTGCCATTGACGCAGTTGACTAGGAACGGTCAAGCCTTTGTTTGGGACGCCAAGTGTGAAGCGAGTTTTCAAGAACTTAAGCGAAGGTTGACGACAGCTCCTGTTTTGATTCTGCCAAATCCAGAAGAACCATTCGTTGTGTATTGTGATGCTTCTTTGATGGGTTTAGGAGGTGTGTTGATGCAGAATAACCAAGTTGTGGCTTATGCTTCGAGGCAACTCAAAGTGCATGAGAAGAATTATCCGACGCATGACTTAGAGTTGGCCGCCGTTGTGTTCGTGTTGAAACTTTGGAGGCATTATTTGTTTGGTGCGAGGTTTGAAGTGTTTAGTGACCACAAGAGTTTGAGGTATCTTTTTGATCAAAAGGAATTGAATGCGAGACAAAGAAGATGGCTTGAACTTTTGAAGGATTATGATTTTGGCTTGAATTACCATCCGGGTAAAGCGAATGTTGTAGCGGATGCATTGAGTCGGAAATCATTGCATATGTCGGCGTTGATGGTGAAAGAGTTAGAATTGGTCGAGCAATTTCGAGATTTGAGTTTGGTATGTGAGAGAGCTTCTTTTGGAATTAAGTTGGGTATGTTAAAGCTTACGAGTGGTATTTTGGACGAAATTCGAGAAGGACAGAAATCGGATTTGAGCTTAGTTGATCGGTTGACTTTAATTAACCAAGGCCAAGGTGGTGATTTTCGGATTGATGAGAATGGTATTATGAGATGTCGGGATCGAGTTTGTGTTCCGAACATGGTTGAGCTTAAGAAGAGCATCCTTGAGGAAGGACATCGTAGCGGATTGAGTATTCATCCGGGTGCTACTAAGATGTATCAGGATTTGAGGAAAGTATTTTGGTGGCCTAGTATGAAGAAGGATATTGCGGAATTTGTGTATTCTTGTTTGACTTGCCAGAAGTCGAAGATTGAGCATCAGAAGCCATCGGGTTTGATGAAGCCGTTGTTTATTCCTGAGTGGAAATGGGATAGTATCTCCATGGATTTTGTATCGGGTTTGCCGAGGACGCCGAGTAATTTTGAGGCTATTTGGGTTATCGTGGATAGGTTGACTAAATCTGCTCACTTTATCCCTATGCGTATGGATTACCCTTTGGAGAAGTTAGCTAAGTTGTATATTGAGAGGATTGTGTGTCTGCATGGTATTCCGTTAAGTATTGTTTCGGATAGAGATCCGCGGTTTACTTCGAGATTTTGGGAGAGCCTGCAGAGTGCTTTGGGTACTAAGTTGCGTTTGAGTTCAGCGTATCATCCTCAGACTGATGGTCAGACGGAGAGGACGATTCAGTCGCTTGAAGATCTTTTGAGAGCTTGTGTATTGGAAAAAGGAGGAGCTTGGGATAGCTACTTGCCTTTGATTGAGTTTACCTACAACAACAGTTTCCATTCGAGTATTGGTATGGCACCATTTGAGGCGTTGTATGGTAGGCGGTGTAGGACACCATTGTGTTGGTTCGAGTCTGGAGAAAGTTCTGTTGTTGGACCCGAGTTAGTTCAACAGACTACTGATAAGATCAAGATGATTCAAGAGATGATGAGAATTACTCAGAGTCGTCAGAAGAGTTATTATGACAAGAGGAGGAAGGCACTTGAATTTCAAGAGGGAGATCATGTGTTTCTTCGAGTCACTCCGATGACGGGTGTTGGTAGGGCACTGAAGTCGCGCAAGTTGTCACCGCGTTTCATTGGTCCTTATCAGATTTTGCAAAGGATAGGAGAAGTGGCCTATCGTGTGGCTTTACCACCGTCGCTTGCTAATCTTCACGACGTATTCCATGTATCTCAGTTGAGGAAATACATTGCGGATCCGTCTCATGTAGTCCAAATAGATGATGTGCAGGTGAGAGATAACCTGACTGTTGAGACATCACCTATGCGGATAGAGGATCGGAAATTGAAGCAGCTTCGAGGTAAAGAGATTGCTTTAGTGAAGGTCGCTTGGGGAGGACCGGCTGGTGGAGATGTTACTTGGGAGCTCGAGAGTCGGATGAAAGAGTCTTATCCAGAACTGTTTGAATCAGGTAACATTTTCGAGGACGAAAATTCCTAAAGTGGGGGAGAGTTGTAACAGCCCAAATTTCATTAAATAATTAATTGTAGTAATTAATTTATTTAGTGGGATTTTATTAATGTTGGAAATTAATTTTTATTAATTGGGATTAATAGAGAATTGAGAAGGAAATTGGAAGGAAGGAAAATAAAGGAATTATATAAGAGAGAAAGAAAAGAAAAGAAAGATAGAAAACATTTGGAAAGAAAGAGGAAAGAAGAAGAAAGGAGAGAAAGAGAAGAGAAGAAGAGGAAAAGTGGAAATCATCAAGAACCAACATCAAAGCTCCGATTAATCGAGGTAAGGGTGAGAAATGTTTCTATTTGATCATTGTATGATGTTATGTATGTTGGGTTGGGGTTTTGGTAGAGTTTTCATCACTTTCCAATTAGGGCAAAAGTTGGAATAATCGGTAGATTGATGATCTAATCGGTTGAAACTGAACAATAACGCCGTAGAATAGTCGGGTAACATGTATTGATGCTATTTGTACTGATTTGGGTGTGTAAGAGAAGGTTGATGATGGATTGGTGAAGGAGAAGACAGAATAGGGTTCTGTTCTGCGCAGGTTCGCTGGCTCTCGCCAGGCGAGCGAAGGCGAAGCTTCGCCAGGCGAAGCCTAGCGAATGTTGGCGAATAATTATATTTAAGTCCCAGTGGACTTCGCTGGTGGGTTCGCCAGGCGAAGTGGGATAGCGAAGGTTCGCCCAGCGAAAGTGCTGGCGAATGGTGGCGAATGAAGTCAGTAGCTACTGACTTGGGCTCGCTGGGGAGTCTCGCCAGGCGAAGCCTAGCGAGTGTTCGCTGAGAGAGTTCGCCAGGCGAAGGCCAGGCGAAGGTTCGCTGCGAGGGTTCGCCAGGCGAATGAAGGCGAATTTGACAGCATTTCTCTTTTGCTGTGTTGATCATGTGAAGATGGTTTGGTGGTTTCACATAGGTGGATACCTTATGATATGAATATGGATATGACCTGTTGTGATAATGTGTGCTGTGGGTAGCCTACGGGCGTGAATCCTAGAGTTGTGATATGAATGATTAATTGTAATCGGTTAAAATACATGAGAACATAATGATGATTATGTGTGTATTGATTGATGAGTTGTGAATGTTTGATTGTTGTGTACAATTATGTAATGAGTATGCATGAGAACATTTTGATATGTGTGCATAACTTATAATTGTATGATTGGTATTGCGATGTGAATACCTTGATTGTTGTGATAATTAGAGATACATGGGAATACAATGAGGAATGTATGTGTATCGTCTAATGAATTGTGAGTGCATATATGTATGCGATTGTTGTATGAATGCATGGGAACATATGTGATATGTGTGCATTGTTGTTGAATATGATGATGTGTGAACTGAATACATTGATAAATGTTTGATATATGTTGTATGTGCAATCATGATGAAATTCTCGAAGGGGTGAATTATTCGAATGCATGGGATTAAGACGCGGGAACGGTCTTAAGTGCATTTATTGTGATTGGTTGATTGTACATGCATCATTCAGTCAAGAGGCAATGTCCGTTAGTTTCGTGGAAACTAGTGGCTTGTCCCAAACCTAGAAGGGTGGGTTTGAAGCCTAGGGGACGGGCTTGGTTGTTATCGGTCTAGAAGGGTGGACCCGGTTTAAAGTAAAAACCGAAAAATGATAACGAGTTATCGGTCTAGAAGGGTGGACCCGGTTTAGAGTGAAAACCGAAAAAAGATAACGAGAGTCGGTACCGCATAGCATTGAGTTGCATTGAATATGTTGAGTCACATTGCATAATATTGTTGTTGTACAAATGTGCTTGTGAATGATTGTGAAATTAAGCATGAAGGGATGTGCTTGTGAATGTTCATAATGTTGATATATATGAACGTGATATGATTTATGACTATGAGAATGAAGTGTGGTGAGAAATGTGAATATGTGCTATATGACTACCTATATATATATAATCTCATGCTTTGATTATTATGGTTATATTTCTCACCCTTCTGCTGTTTTATAATGCTCTATGAGGCATTGCAGATTAGGATGCTGGAGTCCTTTCGTGAAGTTAGTCTTCATTCTTTTGAGTCTGCTGCTCTGATATGTAACACCGGGTAGTTAGACTAGTATAGTCATTCTTTTGTGGTACATTGTGATGTATCAGCTGATGTGGTTTTGTAATCTAACTGACATGATGTATTAATCTGGATGACTTATGTGCATTTGAATTAATATTTTGAAAAACGATCAAATGATTTTATCTTCCGCTTAAATTGAAAATGTTACATATTTTATGGAGCAAATAGTAGAAGTGGTTTATTGGTGAAATTGTGGCATTCTTCTTTTATACCTTATTATAAAACCTTTTTACTCTGATAATTTGTATGTGCTTAATTGTTTTATATGCATTTATTTGGGGTATAGAAGGGGGTGTTACAGTACCGTATGAGACTTTGTATGGTAGGAGGTGTATGACTCCTTTGTGTTGGTATGAATCAGGCGAGAGTGTTGTACTCGGACCTGAGATTGTGCAAAAGACGAATGAAAAGATCAAGAGGATCCAAGAAAAGACGTGTTTTGAGAGTTACGATGGTAACTGGTGTTGGCCGAGCTTGGGAGTCTCAGGAGCTCACACCATGTTTTGTTGGTCTGTATCAGAGTAGCACAGCGGAAGCGTGGGAGAAGTACCATGTTGGACTGTTTTACCGCTGTCGCTTGTGAAATTGCATGACGTGTTTCATGTGCCTAAGTTGAAAAAGTACATTGATTCAGATGTATGGTGTACAAGTGAGAGATAATTTGATTGTGAGGCATTGCTTGTTCAGATTGATGAACGAGAAGCAACTTTGAGATAAAGAGATTGCCTTAGTAAAGGTAGCTTTGGGAGGACCAACTAGAGGAAGTTGGATTTGGGAGTATGGAGATCAGTTGAGGGAGTCGTGTCCGACTCTGTTTTCTTGAGGTGATTTTCGAGGGTGAAAATTCTTTTAAGTGGGGGAGAGTTATAACACCCCAATTTTAATCAGAATATTTTAATTAATTTATTTAATTGAGAATATTCGTATTTTTGTGTTTTCGGTATTTTCGGTGGTTTTGGGAACTATTGAGGAATTATGCATATTTGGAGTATTTATTTTGGAACAATAGTATGTAATATGGATTTATTAATATTATTATAAATATAAGAGGAATAAGGGTAAATTGGGCATTAAGAGGAGTTAGTGAGGATATTATGGGAAAAGCCCAAATTGCGAGGCCCAAGACTAGGTTTGACAAAATAGAATTCTGAAGGGAATTTGGATTTATTTGTTAACCGTGAATAGTTTTGGTGGCCAGAGCTCGGAGGAAAGATTGGAGGCAGAAGATTCTCGGAGATAATCGTGAAAGCTTTGAATCGGCTAAGGTATGAGGAGTATAGCTTTTCATGATTTTCCATGTATGCCTTTCGGTGTGTTAATGGTTGATTTAAGATTTAAGGGATTTTGGGTTGATTGTGGGAAAATAGGGAAATTGATGGTGAGACCCTGATGGTTAGGTTAATGGTAAGTCTCATTGAATATTTGACATGAGGATTAGGAAACCTTAGGCCTTTGTGGCCAAAAACTTTAGATTATTATATGTTTGACCATAATGGATAGGGATATGTGATATGAGAAATTATGATGCCTTTGGAGCAATGGTAGGGAAATTGTGATTTAGGACATGAATATGTTCCGAGATTGGCCTAATGAACCGTAGGTTTTGTGTCTTTACTACCGTAGGACCTTAGGGATGATTTGGGGATGTTTTGGGGGTATTGGGTAAGTGAATCGTATGAGTTTTTGGGTAGAAATCAATTCTGGTGCGTAGCAGAATTTGCTGTCATCGCGCAGTTCGACTAGCGAAGATAGCTTCACCTAGCAAACAATTGTGTTCCCAGACTCGCCTAGTGAAGAGTCCTCCGCCTAGCGAACATGCCAGCGAACGTAGCAGAGTTTCGCGAATGTTGATTGTGTGCAGCGATATCGTGATGTTTGATTCTTAGATTTCTGAGATGAGTTAACATGAGTATGACAGTGAGGTTTATGTGATTAATAGGTGATAGTATGAAGATTACCGCGGGTATAATTTGATGAATTAATATGAGATAATATGAGATAATATTATGAATTAATATGTGATAACATGATGAGTTAATGTGAGTATGATTGTGAGTGCTATGTGATTTGTACTTGATTATATGATGATTTCTATGATGTACGAAGATGATTATTATGAAGAAATATGATGACATGATGTATGATGATTATTATGATGAGCTATGATGACATGATGTGTGATGATGATTATTATGATGAATTATATGATGGCATGATGTGTGATGATGATTATTTTGATGTGCTATGATGACATGATGTGTGAGATTGAGTATTATGATGAGCTATGATGACATGATGTATGATGATGATTATGATGATGAGCTATGACGTTTGATGATGATGACTATGATGAATGATGATGCACCTATGATGTTATTATAAGGATGATTTGTGACGTGTGCATCATGCATTAATGTGCATCCGGACTTCGGTTTAGGACCTCGATTACTTTGGCTTCAATCCCACTGTGCGGATGTGAAGTATTTTGATGTGCTCCGGTTCTCTAGTAGAATCGATCATATTGATGGGGATCTATGGAGGGTTGATGACCCAGTGTCCATCGAGCTGTGATGATTGGTATCACATGCATTGAGTCTATGTTGCATTTGCATTTATGAGCCTTTTATATAAATTATGATGTTGAGACCTTTGAGGCATATTTGAGGAATATAAATATGTTGAATATAATTATGATGTCGTTTATGCATTAATTGTTATACATTGATTATTATGAATTGTTTTACTCACCCTACCTGTTTGAATGTTAGCTCCACGTGGGTAACATGCAGATGACCAGGTTTAGTTGTAGATGCCGTCAAGGAGTTATTTTTGAAGTTTAGAGTCGTTAGTCTTTATGGTTAACTTAGAGGGTCTTGCTCTGATATGTAACATCGGGTTGGGTTCCTTGAGTTAAACTTTATACCGTTGAGTTATTTTGCTAACTTTCCCTTATGAAGAAAAACCTTGATTTCTGCTTTGAGTTCCGCTGTTTTATGTTGCATGATGTATTTTGGGGAAAACCCGTAGTTACGGAGTATTTGACCGATTTTGTTGACATTGAGAAATGTACGCCCTTTTGGTGGCTTTTTATTGAGATTTATTTATTTACTCTGAAATCCGTGTTATTTTTGCCGTAATATCTGTGGGGTAGAAAAGGGTGTTACATTAGATCTAAGGATTAAGGGTTTAACGGTAATCGGAATTAGATCTAATAAGTAGAATCTTGAAAGAATAGAAGATAAGATTCATTGGAATCGATTAAAATATGAGTTTTAGGATGAATGGGAAGATAGAATGATGAATCTTGAGTAGAAACTCGTGAGAATGATGAGATCTGCGTATTTTGACAGATCTGCTGGTCATACGCGTATTGGATGTGTCAATACGCGTATGGGGGACTTACTAAGGGGCTGTACGCATAGCAGACATGCCCTGTCCCTAGTGTCAGCACGACCATCTGGTGATACGCATATGGGCCTGAGAAATACGCGTATGAGGGCAGTCATACGCGTAAGAGGTGACTCTGAGGGAGTTTTGGGAGGTAGAAGCCTCTGGTTGTATGCGTAATGTAGGGCTGATATGCGTATGACAGCAGGCAATACGCGTATGGACCATGTTGGTACGCGTATGGGCAATCTAGGGTGACTTTTCCCCAATTTTTGTGATTCCTGTCCAGTGTTTGCTTGGAACGCATTTCCATTTAATCGGTAGGATTAATAGAACTAAAATGAACTTAAGGAAGATTAGTAATGAATTAAATCAAGAGTATGTGTAACGTTATGTGGGTGCCCTTATGGGTGTGTTTTGATAAGTATGAGCCATGATTTTCGAAATTGGATAATCTTGGGCGATTTAGGTAATTCCCGAGAGGATTACGATGAGCGAATGGCTCTTGTGGATCATTAATGATCGTGAATTATGCTTGAATTATTATATTGCATAATTATGTTGTCATGCATTTCATGTCATGTGTCTGGTGGAGATGGCTAGGTTGGAATCCATGATGGGTGTTTAGTTTCATCCGGACTTCATGTGGAAGTCGTTGTGGAGATAAGTTGTAGTTCAGAGGAACGTATACGACTTATCCGGATTCCGACATGAATCAATTTCTAGGGTGAATCGTATGTATTTGTGTTGGTACCACATGCATTATGTCGAGTTAGTGAGTCACATTACATGATTGTATTTGATTTTGGGCTATTAATGCCGAATGATTGAGATGGCACGTGTATGTGCGTTATATGTGTATGATTGTATGTGTGGTGTGTAACTACTCCTAAACATGTGTATTTCACCGCTTATTTATTGAATGTAGTTCTCACCCCTTTTCTGTTTGTTGCGTCTGTGCTCCTTAGGGAGTGCAGATGACCGGGTACCTGAGTAGTGCTTGGAGTGTGTTGATATTTGATCGAGTCCTAGGAGTCGCTCTGATACGTAACATGGGATGACGTGATTACGTTATGTTTGCTTATTGTCTGGATTAATTGTTACGTATCTTTTATTTGTAGGTCGGTCGGTCCGGCCAGTGTGGTAGTAGAGTCTGACTATAGGATATTTATAGTCATGTGTTTTTCTAACCCGTGTTCGTGGATGTTGAGCAATATAACTGGTAGGAATGATGTTATGATGGTTGTTGCGTTACAAGCTGTTGCGCAGGCAGTGGAGAACATTGGTCAAAATATCAATCGGAATGCTGGAAACGGAGAGTTCTGTAATTTGGAGAAGTTCCAGAATAGCAAGCCACCTAAGTTCGAAGGCGGACATGATCCAGATGTAGCACATAAATGGCTGAAGGATATTGAGAAGATCTTTAGAGTCATGGGATGCTCAAAGGATCAGAAGGTACAATTTGGTACCCATATGCTGGAAAGTGAGGCTGAGGATTGGTGGGACAACACCCGCCAGAGATTGGAAGCTGGTAAAGGTCTCATTAATTGGACAGTGTTCAGGGCAGAGTTTCTGGAACGGTATTTTCCGGAAGATGTTCACGGAAAGAAAGATTGAATTTATTGAGTTGAAATAGAGGAACATGACAGTGGCAGAGTATGCGGTTAAGTTCGATAAACTAGTAACACTACTACAAAAATGACTTTTGGCAGCGCATAAAAAGACAGCGCTTTAACAAAAAGCGCTGCTAAAGAGTCATAAAAAAAAGAGAAAAAAATAGCATACCTTAGACAGCGCTTTAAGAAAAGCGCTGCTAAAAGTAGGCCCTAAGAAGGCGCTTTATAAAAAGCGCTGCTAAAAGTAGGCCCTAAGAAAGCGCTTTTTTAAACCGCTGCTATAGGTGTAACCTACGAGAGCGATTTCTAAAAGCGCTGCTAAAGGGGAGGGGGGTCTAAGAAAGCGCTTTCTACAAAAGCGCTGCTATAGGGAGTACAAAAGAAAGCGCTTTTAAAAAGCGCTGCTATAGGTCCTGCCTAAGATAGACCTTAGAGAGCGCTTTTAAAAGCGCTGCTAAAGGCCATGAAAAAGCGCTGCTATAGGTTTAAGTAGCATAAATTTAAAAAAATCCAGTATTTTTTACAGAAATAGAACAGTCTCCTTCTTTCCTTCTTTCCCACTCGCGAACGTTTTCCCTATTCACCGTCGACGCATTCCGTCCATTGCCTCCGTCTGACAGCCTCTGTCCGTCGTTGTCCTCCTTTCATTCTGTCGTGTATTTCATTTCGCCGCCTTCCATCCGTTTTGACGGTCATCTTCGTCCTCCACCTCCATTGTCAGCGCATTTCCACCATTTTTAAGGTATTTGAAGTTTTTCATTTTTCATTTTTCTCGAGTATTCTCTTGGTTTTTCATTTTTCTAAACTAATAGATTTAGATAACTTTATAAAACTCATACATACTGAATTCAAGCAAATGTGGAGATGTGGAGGTATATTTGAACTTTGGATTGAAACTGATTGTTTATTGGTTATAAAGTTAGTGTAACTAATTCAGTTAATGTTTGGGGCAGGTTTATTTACAATTAGGGTAGACACGAATGTTAAGGATTTCATGAAGAAGTTAGTTTTTTAATTGTAACACTGTTAATATTTCTATTAGTAACAGTTAGATGGATTTAGGATAGTGAGAGATTGAAGGTTATTCGTTAGAGAGTTAGTGTTAAGGATTAGTTAGAACTATTGGTTAGTTTTGGAGCTTGAACTGAAGTTAGTTATGTTAAGAGTTTAGTTTATGTTAACTTGTTGAGATGTGAATTTGACTTTGAATCTCACTTGGTGTTGTGATGCTGTTAGGATAATTACTTGACAGTCAATGAAACTTGCTTGTTAAATTTGAGAGATATTGGTCTTTAGAATAGATGGTTGGAGAGTACTAGCCACACTAACTTTACAAATATTACTTTCACACACATAGTTAGAGAAGAGAATTTTTGCGTTGATTTTTTTTGTTGCTAATATAAGTAGCAGTGCAGATTTTTTAATTACTTTTGTTTCTATCCCTATTAGAAATAAAGAGAATTTTGTAAAAAATATGTTAGGTATAACTTTCTTTAAGTTTTTTCATTTTTTATGGTATTTTATTTTGTTCCTCATTTTATAGTTCCTTAGTTGTTCCACCTTTTTCTTTTAATATTATAAGGCTTTATTAAAAGAAATTATCAACTATATAAGAAGTTGTTAAATTATTGCAAATTTTATCAACAATTGATGTTCCAAGAATTATTTAATGTTGATGATGTTATTGATTTTGTCTGTTATAGGGTTACCTATGAAGAGCAAGGTTGTGATCATTTCCAAGAATCCTATTGTGTAGCTTTCTTAGAAGTTGGTGATTTCTTTACAGGTATTCACTGTTTTTGTTTAACTTTCTTAGTTTAGTTTAGCCTACTTAATTAGTATGAATAAAAAATGGATGTCTTCTAATCGATTTTCAAAAGAGTACGAGAATAGGGTATCAAAATTCGTTAAGTTTGCTGTTGAACACGCCAAAGACCCCAATAGGATCACATGTCCTTGCTTAGGTTGCTGATATGGGCGTCAGATTGACGCCGTTCAGTTGGAATCTCATTTAATGAGACATGGAATTGATCGATGTTATACATGTTGGACATTACATGGTGAGATAAGTACGAGAATGTCGAACCCGGGGATAATACGACCTATGCTTCAAAGGACAATGGCAGGGATACATATGATTGTGATCGAGTCGAAGAGGTTGCAGAAGCACTTGAAGAAGATCTTCAAGATTTTCCCAAGATGTTTGAGAGGTTGATAAGCGATGTAGAGAAACTGTTGTATAAAGGTTGCACTACTTTCATAAGATTGTCTGCGGTATTAAAGTTGTACAACTTAAAGGCGGGTAATGGATGGTCGGATAAAAGTTTCACAGAGTTGTTAGCCCTACTACAAGAGATGCTTCTGGAGGATAATGTTCTTCCCAATCGAACCTATGAAGCTAACAAAATGTTATGCTCTATTGGCATGAGCTATAATAAGATACATGCTTGTCCAAATGATTGCATTTTGTTTCGAAATGAATATGCATCATTGAATGAGTGTCCTAAATGCGTTGTATCTCGGTATAAGAAAAAGTTGTCACCAACAAAAGTATTATGGTATTTTCCTATAATTCCGAGATTTAGACACACATTTCATAGTGAAATAGATGCAAAACACTTGACTTGGCATGTAAATGATATAATTATAGATGGGAAGTATCGACATCCGGCAGATTCACCACAGTGGATGAAAATTGATAATGAGTATCCTGATTTTGGAGAAGAAGCTAGAAACCTTCGCTTGGCATTATCGACTGATGGAATGAATCCGCATGGTCTACAAAGTATCTCACATTCCACATGGCCTGTAAGGAAGGCTAACAACATTAGCTGGATAAAAGTGCAGATATATTTTTCACATTTTTGACTGTTATAGTGATTCTACTTGATAAAACTATTTAAACTATATATCCTCATAAATGATCGTTTGTTTTTTCCATTTACAGTGTCCTCGTCAGCGCAATGGGATTGATTGCGGATATTTTGTATTGCGCTTTATGAAGGAAATTATTCACTCGGGTGAAATAGATATTCCAATCATGGTATGGATCAATTCATAAGTTATATGATTTATTTTAATAATTAACCGATATTTCATCTGAGTAATAAGTTTTAAAACTAAATCGTACATGTTCTATTATATTATGTAGTACGTTGATGAATTCAAGTGTGGTACTTACTCGAAAGCAGGATTGGAAGAAATTAAGGAGGAATGGTGTCAATACATTCTTGAGATGAGAATTGTATAAGGTATATGTATCGTCAAATATTGATGTGGGATAATAATATTTCTGGAAGTCGTATCTATTTGTAAAGTTATCGATTTTGTAATTATATATAAATTGACTGTATTTGTGAAGTTGTTATGAGGATCGAATTGTGTTGAATTATATATAAGCAGGTTTATGTGAATTACAATGATTATGGCCAAAGTGTTGAATTACAATGTATATTTAAGGCCAAAGTGTTAATTACAATGATTAAAGGTCTGAACTATAAGCAGGGAATGTAATTGTTATAAGTAGGTTTATCGGAAAAAAATATTAAAAAAGTGATTATTTAAAAAAAAAATTTAAAATCGTGAAGAATAGACAGCGCTTTTACTAAAAAGCGCTGCTAAAGGGGGGCATAGAGAGCGCTCAAAAAAGCGTTGCTATAGGAAGGGAAAGGGGGGAGAATAGGCAGCGCTTTGGAAAAGCGCTGCTAAAGGGGGGGGGGGGGGGAATAGGCAGCGCTTCTGAAAAGCGCTGCTAAAAGTGCTGCTAAAGGGGGCTTATAGCAGCGCTTTTTCCATAAAAAGAGCTGCATTTACCTTTAGCAGCGCCACTTTAGGCAGTGCTTTTAAGCGCTGCTAAAGGGTAAAAAAAAGTGCTGCTAAAGGTCTTATTTGGCATAGTGTAAAGTATTATCCTCATTATAATACTGATGTAGCTATGAATCAGTGTCGGATATCAGAAGATTAGGTACTTTCCTGAGCTGGTGAATAGGTGTAGAATCTATGATGAAGACAACAGAGCTAGAATCGCTCACTATAAGAATCTAAGTGACAAAAGAAGCAAACCGAGGCATGGAAATACACCTTACCATGCTCCAGCTGATAAAGCAAAGCAGAAAGATGTTGCTGAGAAGAAACCAAGTGGGGGGGGGGGGGAATCCTTCCAATCCTCTCAAGTGTTTCAGATATGGTGGTGCAGGTCATCGTGTGAATGAATGTCATAATGAGGTGAAGAAGTGTTTTAAGTGTGGAAAGCCAGGTCATGTGGTCGCGGATTGTAGAACCAACATACCAACCTGTTACAACTGTGGTGAGCAGGGTCATATCAGCACCCACTGTCAGAAATCGAAGAAGTCTCAGACAAGTGGGAAGGTGTTTGCATTGGTGGGTGCTCAACCTACCAGTGAGGATCGTTTGGTCAGAGGTACGTGTTACATTTATAACACTCCTTTGATTTCTATTATTGATACGGGTGCAACTCACTCGTTTATTTTTGTGGATTGTGTGACGAGACTAGGGCTTGTGCCGTCTACTTTGAGTAGAGGGATGGTGATTGATACTCCATCTATTGGATCAATCACCACGTCTTTAGTGTGTTTGAATTGTCCTATGTCGATCTTTGGTAAGGATTTTAGAGTGGACTTGATTTGTCTACCACTCAGTGAGTTGGATGTTATTTTAGGGATGAATTGACTCGAGAGCAATTATGTGTATATTGATTGTTATAGGTGTCGCTACGAGAAAAATGACACAGAGTCACCATCGAATTTTATTTATCCCAAAGGAGGAAAAGGGAAATAGCGATAAAACCTTTAGGGAAAAAAGAATGGTCATCACAACCAAGTCTTAGGGTTCGGGAGTCGGTTATGCAAGGGGAAGGTATTAGCACCCCCTTCACATCCATCGTACTCAATTGGAACCTTCTAGGTTGTTTAGCTTGAATGGGTGTTTTAATCTAAGAGTTTGCTTGCTTAAAAGAAAATAGGGATTGGTTTTTTTATTATAGTGCTCGCCAAGGATTGTGGCCCTTGTGCCTACGTATCCTCACTTAAAAGAAGTGAAGAATCAGAGCTCCGTAGTTCAGAGGCTTGTGAAATGGTTGTTTGTTGGTTGTTTTTATACCTTGAAAAAGGGTTTTCAGATTGATGCCCTAAGGCGAAAAGAAGTTTGATGAGTTGATGTTATTTTTAGGTTTTTTAAAAGAAATTGTTCTTGATTAGGATTACACAAAAGACTTTGGATAGAAATGAATGTTTCGAATAACCAAGTCGAGCGCCTTGTATTCAAAACATTCGGAACGAGTGTAGGAGGGTTCCATTCTCATTCCTTCTCCACCACCTTAAAGTCCATGGTGTATAACCCTAATCACATATTTATTGTATTTTTGGATTTTTATGAGAAAAAGTACCCCTTGATGTTGGATCAAGGGTTTTATTGTTGGTAAAAATATTTAAAGTGACGCGAGCAAGGTCGATGGCGATGCACAAGGCAATCGTCTTACAAGGTTGAAAATGGCTCGATAAACCCTAAAACGAATCACAATTTCCTCCTAATGCAAAGTGTTTCTAAAATAATAATTTTAGAATTCTTTGAGAATTATGTGAAAATACACATTAATATGAGAATTTAGAAAAAAGAATCACCCAAAAAGGATTAAAAATGAAGGAGTTATGATTAATTGAAATTAAATGAAATTAAATAAAATCATGTGCTTAAAAAAATAAGAAATGCCTCACCCAAGGCTTGAACCCAAGACCTTGCGGTCATGGGTTTAGAACTAAGCCAATTCTATCAACTCACGAGTGTGATATTTGGATGGGAAGAGAGAGTAAAATATTAAAATGGTGAAAAATAATGCAATGAACAAAAAACGCCCTCGCTAAGGGTCGAACACGGTACCATATGGCAAGACAAGTTCTTAAGGCAAGGAATTAACCACTGGGGTGGCGATACATCCAATGTATCAAGCCACCCCATTTGCATATATACCAAAAACATGTGTGATTCTGGGCCAGGTTGCAATGCATTTTCAAGTGAAACATCAAAAAATGATTTGATCATAACTCTTTCAATTCTTAACCAAATTTCATGAAATTTAAATCAAACTTGCTTGTTTTTTCAAGAGGAACATGATGGTACCATTCATTTTTTAAAATGATGCACACACATTAAAATTCAAAGAAAAATGCAGAATGTGTTTTTTTTTAAAATGCATTGGCCTCATGAAAATGATTTCATCATAACTCACTCAATTCTTAATCAATTTTCATGAAATTTAAGTCAAACTTGCTTATTTTTTCAAGAAGAACATGATGGTACCATTCATTTTTTAAAATGATGCACACACATTAAAATTCTAAGGAAAATGCAGAATGTGTTTTTTTTTAAAATGCATTGGCCTCATGAAAATGATTTCATCATAACTCACTCAATTCTTGATCAATTTTCATGAAATTTAAGTCAAACTTTCTTTTTTTTTTTCAAGATAAACATGATGGTACTATTCATTTTTTAAAATGATGCACACACAGTAAAATTCGAAGAAAAATGCAGAATGCGGTCTTTAAAATGCATTGGTCTCATGGCCAAAATCAATCAAGTTTCAATAACATTTATGCATATGAAAGAGAGATTTTAAAGGCACCAACCTGTTGTAGACTCCTCACAGCAAGCTAGCAACAAAAAGCAAGAGATCCTTCCTTATATGCAAGCTTTGAGATTGTTACCTCTTTTTGAAAAAAAGACAACTTTGTGGACAGTTGGAGCAATTGTACTTCCAGTTGTGATTTGAGATTATGAACAACTAGTACATCATGAATATGAGGTGTTTTGAGCGTTAAAGTAGTGGAAATGGACCTCGGTAGAGATTTGGTCCATAATATGCATAAAAGTCAAACTATGGTGGTATGAAGGTTGACTTTTTGATTCAAGGGTTTTTTGGTGAAAGTGATGATGGGAACAACTTCAAATGGACATTTTAAAGGTGTGTATATGGTCTTTGAAGTGTTTTTGGATTAGGAACAAGAACTGGTGTAAAAAATGCAAAGTGGTGAAAATGGTGGTTTTGTGAGATTTCTTCACTTTCAAGCAAAGGGAGAAAGTAAGAGAGCTATGTATTTGTGATGTTTCTAATAGCTCTTATGTGGTTTGAAGAGTGGGAGGAAACCTCTATTTATAGATCATGAGAGGATTTTGGGGCAGACTGGAACTCTTGCCTTTTGAATATAATATTGCCACTTGTCTTGCCAATCTTGTCAAGCCTCCCAGTTCTCATTCTTTCTGCATTTTCTAACCATCAAACTCTCTAAATATCAGATCAAGACATGATCCAATGGTTGAGAATGATCCAAGTGGCTGAAAAGTGAAATTGTGGAAAAGTTGAAATGGTGCATTCAAGTGTTGAAACCCCAACTTTCTGGATTCATAACTCTCAGCTCACAAGGGCTATGGACGAGTACTAGTAGTTTTTGGAAAGCCCTCATGAAACTCTACAACTTTCATGTTTTCATGATCTTCATATTCCAAGTGTAACTAGGTCAAAAATCCCCTCAAAGTTGGCTGAAAACATGATTTGCAAGGCCAGCAATTTAGAATTTTTCTAAGTGTTTTCTCCCTCTTGTGATGATTTTGGCTATAACTCCAAATCTATGCATATTTTGCACATGGACCACTGTGAGACTTTTGTAGGACTTGCTAAGACCTTTCTAACAAGATTTGAACCACCTCATTTGGATGTGTGGTTAGGAAGTTATGGTCTTGCCCCTTTCAAAACCCTAATTCTCGACTTTTTTGATTACTCCTCAATCCTTGATCCAATGGTCATGAAACTTCATGGATAAGTGTAATATGTTACTAGGAACATTTTTTCTTCATACTTTGAGGTCAAATTCCTTATGGTTGAAGAGTTAACTTTTCGGTCAACCGAACGATCGATGGATGACTACCTGATCGTCTGTTGATGTTCCGGGTCTTCTGAGGTCTTGAAAACTTCTTGAGTGGACTACAATAATACATATGAGCTTCATGGACCATGATTCAATCATTGCAACACCTTTTAAATCAAAAGTCAAACTACAGTTGACTTTTCCTAATCAAAAACCCTAATCGGGGATCCTGAACTGCATTGTTCTTGATCTTTGAGTGACCACCTCAAATTGGATTCATACTGGACCCAATGGAGTATCTTTGATGATGTACCTTTTATTCCAAGTAGTCCAATGATAGGAAAATTATCTTATTTAGAATGGAAAACAAAGAACCGACCCATCCCTTACCTTGTGAACCTGCCTGTTCAATATGCATTAGAACGATGTATGATATGACGAATGTAGGATATAAAAGGCTAAAGGTGAAAATGAGGGTGTGACAATAGGAAAAGACTGTTATTTCTGACTCCTGAAGAAGAAGAAATGGCTAGTCTTATATCTACTAAGGAGTTGAGAATCTTGGTAGAAGACGACGCTAAAGTATTTGCAGTGTTCGCTTCATTATCTATGGAGGGTAAGTCGTCGACTGAGGAATTACCTGTTGTGAGAGAATTTCCGGAAGTGTTCCCAAAGGATGTTGCAGAGTTACCTCTAGAGAGGGAAGTGGAGTTTGCGATTGATCTTGTCCTTGGTACTAGACCTATATCTATGGCACCGTACAAAATGTCAACGTCAGAATTGGCAGAGTTGAAATCTCAGTTGGGAGAATTATTGGACAAAAAGTTTATAAGACCCAGTGTGTCGCCATGGGGAGCGCCAGTTTTGTTAGTGAAGAAGAAAGATGGCAGTATGCGCTTGTGCATCGGTTATCGCCAGTTGAATAAAGTAATCATCAAGAATAAACATCCACTTCTAAGAATCAACGGTCTGATGGATCAACTCGTGGGAGCTCGTGTGTTCAGTAAAATTGATTTGAGGTCAGGCTATCATCAGATCCATGTGAAAGAAGATGATATCCAGAAAACAGCTTTCATAACTCGGTATGGGCATTATGAATATATAATGATGCCGTTTGGTATGTCCAATCCACCGGGTGTGTTTATGGAGTACATGAATTGTCTCTTCCATGCTTATTTGGACCAATTTATAGTAGTTTTCATTGATGAAATTTTGATTTACTCCAAGTTAGAAGCAGATCATGTAGAGCATTTGAGGGTTGCATTGCAAGTGTTGAAGGATAATAAATTATTTGCAAAATTTTCGAAGTGTGAGTTTTGGTTGAGCGAAGTGAATTTTCTTGGACATGTTATCTCTAGAGGAGGCATAGCAGTGGATCCATCGAAAGTGAGTGTTGTGCTTCAGTGGGAGGCTCCGAAGTCAGTGACAGAGATTAGAAGTTTCTTAGG
Source organism: Lathyrus sativus (assembly GCA_963859935.3). Classification (NCBI taxonomy): domain Eukaryota; kingdom Viridiplantae; phylum Streptophyta; class Magnoliopsida; order Fabales; family Fabaceae; genus Lathyrus; species Lathyrus sativus. The sequence goes on along the minus strand of OZ012740.1, from coordinate 275,365,073 downwards.
CTTGGCAGGCTATTACCGTAAGTTCATCGAAGGGTTTTCTAATTTGGCTCTTTCGTTGTCCCGGGTGACTAGAAAAGGCCAACAATTTGTATGAGATATTTTGTGTGAGGAAAGTTTCCGAGAACTGAAGAAAAGGTTGACTATTGCACAGGTGTTGACCTTACCGAATCTGAATGATCCTTTTGTGGTGTATTGAGATGCGTCTAAAATGGAATTAGGCGGTGTTTTGATGTAAGCTGGCAAGGTTGTGGCTTATGCTTCACGACAATTGAGGATTCATGAACGGAATTATCCTACTCATGATCTTGAGTTAGCTGTAGTGGTTTTTGTACTAAAGGTTTGGAGGTATTATCTGTACGGGTTGAGATTCGAAGTGTTCAGTGACCATAAGAGTTTGAAATATCTGTTTGACCAGAAGGAATTAAATATGAGGCAGCGAAGATGGCTGGAATTTCTGAAAGACTATGACTTTAGCTTGAGTTACCATCCCGGTAAAGCTAACATCGTGGAAGACGCTTTGATTCGGAAGACGATTCATATGTCAACGTTGATGATTAGAGAATTGGATTTGATTGAGCAGTTTAGAGACTTAAGTATGGTTTGTGAGTTAACATCGGAAAGTGTAATGCTGGGGATGCTGAAAGTGAATAATGAGTTCCTCGTGAAATAAGAGAAGGTCAGAAACTGGATTTGAAATTGGTAGACTGGATGACCGTAGGCGGAACGAATAAGGAAGAAGACTTTAAAATAGTTGAGTCTGGCATGTTGAAGTTCAGAGATAGAATTTGTGTGCCAGATAATCCTGATTTGAAAAAGGTACTTTTGCAAGAAAGCCACAGAAGTAGCTTGAGTATTCATCCAGGAGCTACGAAAATGTATCAAGACCTGAAGAAATTATTTTGGTGGCCGAGTATGAAGGAAGACATAGCTCGGTTTGTGTATGCTTGTTTGACTTGTCAGAAATCAAAGGTGGAACACCCGAAACCATCCAGTTTGATGCAACCGATGGAAATACCAGAGTGGAAATGGGATAGTATTGCAATGGATTTTGTGACTGGATTGCCGAATACGGTGAGAGGTTTTGATGCAATTTGGGTAATTGTGGATAGATAGATAAAATCAGCGCATTTTATACAGATTAATATCAGTTTTCCTTTGAGAAAATTAGCAAAAATCCATATCAGAATGATAGTGAAGTTACACGGAGTTCCGCCGAGCATTGTATCTAACAGAAATTCGAGGTTTACTTCTGGATTTTGGAAAAGCTTGCAAGAAGCTTTGGGTTCCAGTTTGAAATTGAGTTTTGCTTATCAACCGCAGACCGATGGTCAATCTGAGAGGATTATTCAGTCATTGGAAGATTTGTTGAGAGCTTGTATACTCGAGCGAGGAGGCGCTTGGGATACTCATTTACCGCTGATTGAATTTACTTACAACAACAATTATCATTCTAGTATTGGAATGACACTCTTTGAAGCATTGTATGGTAGAAGGTGTAGGACACCTTTATGTTGGTATGAGTCGGGCGAGAGGACAATACTCGGACCTGAGATTGTGCAATAGACCACAAAGATAATCCAGATGATTAGAGAGAAAATGAAGACGACCCATAGTAGGTAGAAAAGCTACCATGATAATAGGAGGAAAGACTTGGAATTCAGCGAGGGTGACCATGTATTTCTTAGAGTCAATCCGGTGTTGGTCGTGCGCTAAATTCTAAGAAATTGGATCCTAAGTTCATTGGACAGTATCCGATTCTGTAGAGGGTTGGAGTTATTGCCTATAGAGTGGCGTTACCACCCAAACTTTCGAATTTACATGACGTATTTCATGTATCGCAAATTCGGAAGTATATTTCTGATCCAACTCATGTGCTTCAGAGAGATGAAGTACAAGTTCAAGATAACTTTACGGTGGAGGCGGTGCCGTATAGGATCGAAGACCGCAAGATGAAACAATTAAGAGGGAAAGATATTTCGTTGGTAAGAGTAGCTTGGGGAGGAGCTGCTGGGGGAAGTGTGACCTGGGAATTGAAGAGCAAGATGCGAGAGTCGTATCCGAAATTATTCTCAGCAGGTACATTTTCGTGGACGAAAATATTTTAAGTGGGGGAGAGTTGTAACACCCTATTTGATTTATTTAGTCTTTTTATACTTTATTGTGTGCATATTGGTTGTGATGTATTTGATAAGGGTATGAGGTTAACGGCAGGAGTGAGAGGTGACCTTAGTTGGGGTGAGGTGGACCTATAATAATGATAATGCTAACCATTTAATAACAATAATAAGAATACTATAGTTATTGATATTATTTAGTTATTATTGATAAGAATATTAATAGAATGGTAGTTATTATTATTATTATTATTATTATTATTATTATTATTATTATTATTATTATTATTATTATTATTATTATTATTATTATTATTATTATTAGTATTAGTATTACTAATATTAATTGGATTACTAGAATTAAAACCTGATTAAGGGGTTAAGAGAGAGTTAGTGGAGGAATTAGTCATTTAACACGTAAAAGAGGAAAAAGACAGAGAAAGGAGAGCTAGGGCAAAAAGAACAAATTCTTCATTTTTGTCAAGGAAAAAGCTTCAATATAAGGTAATGGGGGATAATGGATTTCTATATGTGTGATTTAACATGAGAGGGTAGTGAGAGGTCCTTTCTCTCGTAGGAATTCTGTTTGTTCTTACCGATTGGTCTGATTTTCGTAACATTATGATTTTCCTTGTAATTGTTGTCATTGTTGAATATTATGATCTGGTGTTGGGTGAACGAATCTAGAACTAATCTAAAATTCATGTGAAAAGTTATGAACACTGCGGTGAAATTATGACAAATGTTAGATCTAAGTATTGAGGGTTTAACGATAATCGGAATTAGATCTAATAAGTAGAATCTTGAAAGAATAGAAGATAGGATTCATTGTAATCGATTAAAATTTGAGATTTAGGATGAATGGGAAGATAGAATGATGAATCTTGAGTAGAAACTCGTGAGAATGATGAGATCTGAGTTTTTTGACAGATCTGCTGGTCATACGCGTATTGGAGGTGTCAATACGCGTATGGGGGACTTCCCAAGAAGCTGTACGCGTAGCAGACGTGCCTTGTCCTAGTGCCAGCACAACCATCTGGTGATACGCTTATGGGCCTGGGAAATACGTGTATAGGGGTAGTAATACGCGTAAGGGGTGACTCTGAGGGGGGTTTTAGGAGGTAGAAACCTATGGTTGTACGCGTAAGGTAGGGCTGATATGCGTATAACAGTAGGCAATACGCGTATGGACCATGTTGGTACGCGTATAGACAGTCTGGGGTGACTTTTCCCCAATTTTTGTGATTCTTGTCTAGTGTTCGCTTGGAACGCATTTCCGTTCAATCGGTAGGATTAATATAACTAAAATGAACTTAAGGAAGATTAGTAATGAATTAAATCGAGAGTATGTGGAACGTTATGTGTGTGCCCCTATAGGTGTGTTTTGATGAGTATGAGCCATGATTGTCGAAATTGGATAATCTTGTGCGATTGTGGTGATTACCGAGAGGATTACGGTGAAAGGATGGCTCGTATGGATCATTAATGATCGTGAATTATGCTTGAATTATTATATTGCATAATTGTGTTATCATGCATTTCATGTTATGTGTCTGGTGGAGATGGCTAGGTGGGAATCCATGATGGGTGCCTAGTTTCATCCGGACTTCACGTGAAAGTCGTTGTGGAGATAAGTTATAGTTCAGAGGAACATATACGACTTATCTGGATTCCGACGGGAATCAAGTTCTAGGGTGAATCGTATTTATTTGTGTTGGTACCACATGAATTGTGTCGAGTCAATGAGTCACATTACATGATTGTATTTGATTATGGGCTATTAGTGCCGAGTGATTGAGATGGCACGTATATGTGCATTATATGTGTATGATCATATATATGGTGTGTAACTACTACTTAGCATGTGTATTTCACCGCTTATTTATTGAATGTAGTTCTCACTCCTTTTCTATTTGTTGCATCTGTGCTGATTGGGGAGTGCAGATGACCAGGTACCTGAGTAGTGCTTGGAGTGTGTTGCTATTTGATCGAGTCTTAGGAGTCACTCTGATACGTAACATGGGATGACAGGATTACGTTATGTTTGCTTATTGTCTAGATTAATTGTTACGTATCTTTTATTTATTAGATTGAGGATGTATGATTACCTTGTGGTGGAGATTATGTTTAAACAATTGACTTTATTCCGCTGTTTAATTGAAAGCTAGACGTCATTGGTCTAATTATGAAAAATGAAGTGACTTAGTGTGACATCCTACTTGTTTGAGAACTCTGATGTATTTTTATTTAAAATTTCCGTATATGTTTTATAATACGTGTACGGGGTAGAGTGAGGTGTTACAATTGGTATTAGAGTAGGTCGGTCCATCCGGCCATTGTGGTAGTAGAGTCTGACTATAGGATGTTTATAGTCATGTGTTTTTCTAACATGTGTTCGTGGATGTTGAGCAATATGGCTGGTAGGAATGATGCTGCGATGGCTGCTGCGTTACAAGTTATTTCACAGGCAGTGGAGAACATTGGTCAGAATATCAATCGAAATGCTAGAAACTGAGAGTTCCGTAATTTGGAGAAGTTCCAGAATAACAAGCCACCTAAGTTCGAAGGTGGACATGATCCAGATGTAGCACATAAATGACTGAAGGATATTGAGAAGATCTTCAGAGTCATGGGATGCTTAGAGGATCAGAAGGTAGAGTTTGGTACCCATATGCTGGAAAGTGAGGCTGAGGATTGGTGGGACAACACCCGCCAGAGATTGGAAGCTGGTGAGGGTCCCATTAACTAGACAGTATTCAGGGTAGAGTTTTTGGAATGATATTTTCCGGAATATGTTTGCTGAAATAAAGAGATTGAATTTATTAAGTTGAAACAGGGGAACATGACAATGGTAGAGTATGCGGTTAAGTTCGACAAACTGGTAACGTATTGTCCTTATTACAATACTGATGCAGCTATGAGTTCGAAGTGCATCATGTTTGAGAACGGGCTGCATCCCGAGATCAAACTGGGTGTCGGTTATTAGAAGATTAGGTACTTTCCTAAGCTGGTGAATAGGTGTAGAATCTATGATTAAGACAACAGAGCTAGAATCGCTCACTATAAGAATCCAAGTGACAGAAGAAGCAAACCGAGGCATGGAAATACACCTTACCATGCTCCGGCTGATAAAGGAAAGCAGAAAGATGTTGCTGGGAAGAAACCAAGTGGGGGAGGAAATCCTTCCAATCCTCTAAAGTGTTTTAGATGTGGTGGCACAGGTCACCGCGTGAATGAATGTCACAATGAGGTGAATAAGTGTTTTAAGTGTGGAAAGCCAAGTCATGTGGTTGCGGATTGTAGAACCAACATACCAACCTGTTACAGCTGTGGTGAGCAGGGTCATATCAGCACCCATTGTTTGAAACCGAAGAAGTCTCAGACAAGTGGGAAGGTGTTTGCATTGGTGGGAGCTCAGCCTACCAGTGAGGATCGTTTGGTCAGAGGCACGTGTTACATTTATAACACACCTTTGATTGCTATTATTGATACAGGTGCAACTCACTCGTTTATTTCTGTGGATTGTGTGACGAAATTGGGGCTTGTGCCGTCTACTTTGAGTAGAGGGATGGTGATTGATACTCCATCTATTGGATCAATCACTACGTCTTTAGTGTGTTTGAATTGTCCTGTGTCGATCTTTGGTAAGGATTTTGGAGCGGACTTGATTTGTCTACCACTCAGTGAGCTGGATGTTATTTTAGGGATGAATTGGCTCGAGAGCAATTATGTGTATATTGATTGTTATAGGAATAGACTGTTATTCCTGACTCCTGAAGAAGAAGAAATGGCTAGTCTTATATCTACTAAGGAGTTGAGAATCTTGGTAGAAGATGATGCTAAAGTATTTGTAGTATTTGCTTCATTATCTATGGAGGGTAAGTCGTCGACTGAGGAATTACCTTTTGTGAGAGAATTTCCAGAAGTGTTCCCAAAGGACGTTGCAGAGTTACCTCTAGAGAGGGAAGTGGAGTTTGCGATTGATCTTGTCCCTGGTACTAGACCTATATCTATGGCACCGTACAGAATGTCAGCGTCAGAATTGGCAGAGTTGAAATCTCAGTTGGGAGAATTATTGGACAAAAAGTTTATAAGACCCAGTGTGTCGCCATGGGGAGCGCCAGTTTTGTTAGTGAAGAAGAAAGATGGCAGTATGCGCTTGTGCATCGATTATCGCCAGTTGAATAAAGTAATCATCAAGAATAAACATCCACTTCTAAGAATCGACAATCTGATGGATCAACTCGTGGGAGCTCGTGTGTTAAGTAAAATTTATTTGAGGTCAGGCTATCATCAGATCCGTGTGAAAGAAGATGATATCCAGAAAACAGCTTTCAGAACTCGGTATGGGCATTATGAATATATAGTGATGCCGTTTGGTGTGTCCAATGCACCGGGTGTGTTTATGGAGTACATGAGTTGTCTCTTCCATGCTTATTTGGACCAGTTTGTAGTAGTTTTCATTGATGACATTTCGATTTACTCCAAGTCAGAAGCAGATCATGTAGAGCATTTGAGGGTTGCGTTGCAAGTGTTGAAGGATAATAAATTATTTGCAAAACTTTTGAAGTGTGAGTTTTGGTTGAGCAAAGTGAGTTTTCTTGGACATGTTATCTCTGGAGGAGGCATAGCAGTGGATCCATCGAAAGTGAGTGTTGTGCTTCAGTGGGAGGCTCTGAAGTCAGTGACAGAGATTAGAAGTTTCTTAGGCTTGGCAGGCTATTACCGTAAGTTCATCGAAGGGTTTTATAATTTGGCTCTTTCATTGATTCAGTTGACTAGAAAAGGCCAGGCATTTGTATGGGATATTTTGTATAAGGAAAGTTTCCGAGAACTGAAGAAAAGGTTGACTACTGCACCAATGTTGACCTTACTGAATCTGAATGATCCTTTTGTGATGTATTTTGATGTGCCTAGAATGGGATTAGGCGGTGTTTTGATGCAAGGTGGCAAGGTTGTGGCTTACGCTTCACGACAATTGAGGATTCATGAACGGAATTATCCTACTCATGATCTAGAGTTAGCTGTAGTGGTTTTCGTACTAAAGGTTTTGAGGCATTATCTGTACGGGTTGAGATTCGAAATGTTCATTGACCATAAGAGTTTGAAATATCTGTTTGACCAGAAGGAATTAAATATGAGGCAGCGAAGATGGCTGGAATTTCTGAAAGACTATGAGTTTAGCTTGAGTTACCATCCCGGTAAAGCTAACGTCATGGTAGATGCTTTGAGTCGGAAGACGATTCATATGTCGACGTTGATGATTAGAGAATTGGATTTGATTGAGCAGTTTAGAGACTTGAGTATGGTTTGTGAGTTAACGTCAGAAAGTGTAATGTTGGGGATGCTGAAAGTGAATAATGAGTTCCTTCATTAAATAAGTGAGGGTCATAAACTGGATGACCATAGGCGGAACGGATAAGGAAGAAGACTTTAAAATAGATGAGTTTGGCGTGTTGAAGTTCAAAGACAGAATTTGTGTGCAAGATAATCCTGATTTGAAAAAGGTAATTTTGCAAGAAAGCCACAGGAGTAGCTTGAGTATTCATCCAGGAGCTACGAAAATGTATCAAGACCTGAAGAAATTATTTTGGTGGCCGGGTATGAAGAAAGACATAGCTCGGTTTGTGTATGCTTGTTTGACTTGTCAGAAGTCAAAGGTGGAACATCTGGTTTGATGCAACCGATGGAGATACCAGAGTGGAAATGGGATAATATTGCAATGGATTTTGTGACTGGATTGCCGAATACGGTGAGAGGTTTTGACGCAATTTGGGTAATTGTGGATAGATTGACAAAGTCGACGCATTTTATACCGATTAACATTAGTTTTCCTTTGACGAAATAAGCATAAATTTATATCAGAGTGATAGTGAAGTTACACGGAGTTCCGTCGAGCATTATATCTGACAGAGACCCGAGGTTTACTTTTGGATTTTGGAAAAGCTTGCAAGAAGTTTTGGGTTCCAGTTTGAAATTGAGTTCTGGTTATCACCCGCAGATCGATGGTCAATCTGAGAGAACTATTTAGTCATTGGAAGATTTGTTGGGAGCTTGTATACTCGAGCGAAGAGGCGCTTGGGATACTCATTTACCGCTGATTAAATTTACTCACAACAACAATTATCATTCTAGTATTGGAATGACACCTTTTGAATCATTGTATGGTAGAAGGTGTAGGACACTTGTATGTTGGTATGAGTCGGGCGAGAGCACGGTACTCGGACCCGAGATTGTGCAACCAACCACGGAGATAATCCAGATGATTAGAGAGAAAATGAAGACGACCCATTGTAGGCAGAAAAGCTACCATGATAAAAGGAGGAAAGACTTGGAATTAAGCGAGGGTGACCATGTATTTCTTAGAGTCAATTCGGTGACCGGTGTTGGTCGTACATTGAAATCAAAGAAATTGGATCTAAGTTCATTGGACCGTATCAGATTCTGCAGAGGGTTGGAGTTGTTGCCAATAGAGTGGTGTTACGACCCAAAATTTTGAATTTACATGACGTGTTTCATGTATCGCAACTTCGGAAGTATGTTGCTGATCCAAGTCATGTGCTTCAGAGAGATGAAGTACAAGTTCGAGATAACCTTACAGTGGAGGCGGTTCCGTATAGGATCGAAAACCGCAAGATGAAACAATTAAGAGGGAAAGATATTCCGTTGGTAAGAGGAGCTGCTGGGGGAATTGTGACCTGGGAATTGTAGAGCAAGATGCGAGAGTCGTATCCGAAATTGTTCTCAGCAGGTACATTTTCGAGGACGAAAATATTTTAAGTGGGGGAGAGTTGTAACACCCCATTTGAATTATATAGTCTTTTTATACTTTATCGTGTACATATTGGTTGTGATGTCTTTGATAATGGTATGAGGTTAATGGCAGGAGTGAGAGGTGACCTTAGTTGGAGTAAGGTGCACCTATAATAACGATAATGCTAACCATTTAATAACAATAATAAGAATACTATAGTTATTGATAATGAAATTAATAGGATGGTAGTTATGATTATTATTATTATTACTAATATTAATTGGATTAATAGAATTAAAACCTGATTAAGGGGTTAAGAGAGAGTTAGTGGAGGAATTAGTCAGTTAACACGTAAAAGAGGAAAAAGGCAGAGAAAGGAGAGTTAGGGCAAAAAGAACCAATTCTCCACTTTTGTCAAGGAAAAAGCTTCAATCTAAGGTAAGGGGGGAGAATGGATTTCAATATGGGTGATTTAACATGAGAGGGTAGTGAGAGGTCCTTTCCCTTGTAGGAATTCTGTTTGTTCTTGCTGATTGGTTTGATTTTCGTAATAATATGATTTTCCTTGTAATTGTTGTCATTGTTGAATATTCTGATCTGGTGTTGGGTGAACCAATCTAGAACTAATCTAAAATTCTTGTGAAAAGTTATGAACACTGTGGTGAAATTATGACAGATGTTAGATCTAAGGATTAAGGGTTTAACGGTAATCGAAATTAGATCTAATAAGTAGAATCTTGAAAGAATAGAAGATAAGATTCATTGGAATCCATTAAAATCTGAGATTTAGGATGAATGGGAAGATAAAATGATGAATCTTGAGTAGAAACTCGTGAGAATGATGAGATCTGAGTTTTTTGATAGATCTGATGATCAATATGCGTATGAGGGACTTCTCAAGGGACTGTACGCGTAGCAGACGTGCCCAGTCCCTAGTGGCAGCACGACCATCTGGTGATACGCGTATGGTACGTGTATGGGCCTGGGCAATATGCGTATGGGGGTAGTCATACGCGTAAGGGGTGACTCTGAGGGGGTTTTGTGAGGTAGAAGCCTCTGGTCGTACGCGTAAGGTAGGGATGATACGCGTATGACAGCAGGCAATACACATATGGACCATGTTGGTACACGTATGAGCAGTCTGGGGTGACTTTTCCCTAATTTTTGTGATTCCTGTCCAGTGTTCGCTTGGAACTTATTTCCGTTCAATCGATAGGATTAGTGTAACTAAAGTGAGCTTAAGGAAGATTAGTAATGAATTAAATCGAGAGTATGTGGAACGTTATGTGTGTGCCCTTATAGGTGTGTTTTGATGAGTATGAGCCATGATTGTCGAAATTGGATAATCTTGTGGATTGTGGTGATTCCCCATAGGATTACGGTGAGCGGATGGCTCGTGTGGATCATTAATGATCGTGAATTATGCTTGAATTATTATATTGCATAATTGTGTTATCATGCATTTCATGTCATGTGTCTGGTGGAGATGGCTAGGTGGGAATCCATGATGGGTCCCTAGTTTCATCCGAACTTCATATGAAAGTCGTTGTGGAGATAAGTTGTAGTTCAGAGGAACGTATACGACTTATCTGGATTCCAACGGGAATCGAGTTCTAGGGTGAACCGTATGTATTTGTGTTGGTACCATATGCATTGTGTCGAGTCAGTGAGTCACATTACATGATTGTATTTAATGGGCTATTAATGCCGAGTGATTGAAATGGCATATGTATGTGCGTTATATGTGTATGATCGTATGTGTGGTGTGTAACTAATCCTTAGCATGTGTATTTCACCGCTTATTTATTGAATGTATTTCTCACGCCTTTTATGTTTGTTGCGTCTATGCTCCTTGGGGATTGCAGATGACCAGGTACCTGATTAGTGCTTGGAGTGTGTTGTTATTTGATCGAGTCCTAGGAGTCACTCTGATACGTAACATGGGATGACGGGATTACGTTATGTTTGCTTATTGTCTGGGTTAAAATTTACGTATCTTTTATTTGTTGGATTGAGGATGTATGATCACCTTGTGGTGGAGATTATATTTAAACAATTGACTTTATTCCGCTGTTTAATTGAAAGCTAGACATCATTGGTTTAATTATGAAAAATGAAGTGACTTAGTGTGACATCCTACTTGTTTGAGAACTCTGATGTATTTTTATGTAAAATTTCCATATATGTTTTATAATACGCGTACGGGGTAAAGTGGGGTGTTACATATTATGTATGGATGAGTCTTCAAAACTCGCTCTTTATGTATGGTCATACATGTAAATGAGAAACCTGGGAACAAATTGTCCCTGTTCAGCAGAATCTTCAAGTTTCAAAAGACTGGACTTATTGTTGATGTCTATATGCAGAATTTCTAAGATATCAAGCAAAGTTAGCAAGTCAGAAATGTTAACTCCGAAACTGTTAATGCAACATACATGTTTGTCTTGAAGTTTTTTCTGGAAAAGATATCACAATAACTTGTGACGAAATCACTAGTTAATATATTAATTTATTTTATAAAGCCAACACCAATTTGAGCTTAACTCATAGGAGTCAGGAAACATTTATCTCACTGAGTATGTTTTCGAAATAAACCTTACCTTAATTAGGACCTTTTGAGGGTTGTGTCATGGCTTAGTTTACGATTTGTAAAACAAAGGAATAAGGGTCAAAGCTTATTTGTACCCACCCATTCTTCGTGATGTTCATTCTCTTTTGAAAGCTTAGATGTTCAATCAAGCTGACTGAAAATGGCCTTGCCCCTAGGTTAAAAAAAAGAGGTTTTTTGATTTGGAGGAGGAAGAAAGAAGAGATTCTACAAACAAGGCTTAAAGGGTTAAAAAGGGATTAACTTTCTTATATCTCTGGCATTTGGGAGGTTTGAAACAGGTTCTTACATCATCAGTAGGGTTTTACTCAAAAGCATACAACAAGAGACCTTGCGTTTTACTTCGTCATCCTCTTTCCAATCCTTTGCCAAAGCAAGGGATCAGGTAATATTGGCATTATAAATTATGAAAAACATTTTACGAGTGAATACGAAGGGATTTCTTCAAGACAAACACTTTTATTGCATTATCATTCAAAATAAACAAATTCTTACATGCCAATTATGCTTTTAATCAAAATAAAGTACATATAAGCGAACAAAAATAATCATTCTGATGAGCCCTTCTCTTGATTTCTTGAAAAGGAATTCTTTAAATCTTCGTATTCATTAGTATAATGGTGTTCCGTTCAAGACTGGGCTTCATCCTTTGAAAGTCAGCTCTTCATCATCAATCATTTATCAAACTTTTTCTTGGAAAACCTTGCACTCTTTAATTGAATGCCCCACTATTCCATCATGAAATTCACAGCTGGTGTCTGGATTGAACCAAGGTGGGCGAGATTTCATGGTTCTAGTCTTTCTGGGCGTCATTACCGAGTTTCGGGCGAAATAAGACCATAGTTGACTGTAAGTCATCGGGATAAGATCAAACTGGTGAGTTTCTTCCCTTGGAATACTCAAAGGTCTCAGTTGATTTTGAAACTAATTTCGGACCCGTCGATTCTGATGTTGATCTGAAGAAGTCAACCTTCGCCGTTGGTATGGAAATCCATGAGGTAGTCACTGCTTGTGCCAAACAGGCGCTGCATACCGATGTTGAGGATAAGGTACTGGAACTGGATCTGGTAGCATTTGAGAGGAATCCCAAATTGCATTAATATCAACACTTCCTTCCTCTTGGGGATCACTAACTGACCTTTCTTCATTAGCTTGGCTATTCCGGTCATCTCGGATCCTTCCACTTTTGAGTGTGTTCTCAATGTTTACTCAGACTTCTACAATTTGGGAGAACTCTAATGGCACAACGCCTACCATCCTATCATAATAAGCGGTTGGCAGTGTTCTTAGAAACATCTTACTTAGTTCTTTTTCTTAATGTGGTGGATGAACTTGGGCTGCTAACTCTTTCCACCGCTGCGCGTATTCCCTGAAGGATTCGTTGTCATTCTTACTCATTGTTGCACCCTAAAATTTGCCCAACCTTATTCACTTGGTTTATGTTTCAATATCATTAGCATTTGCATATAGAGTCATGTACATAGGCTAATCATCTGCATAGCATAAGCATAGCAAGTCATTCAACAGGGGACCAATCATTATTCTCATCTCTAGAAGCCTATCAAGAGGTTATTATCCCAATTCAATCTCATTCAAGTCATCATGAAAGAATTTGAAAGCAAAGAGTTCAGCAGATCAAGCCTTGAGTCCATCTCCTAGCTGAGGGTATCTGAGGGTCAACAAGAGGGTTGTGAGCTGTGAGTTGAAGGCATGGAGAGTATCTAGACATTGTGAGAGACTTAGAAAGTCATTTGGAGAAGGAGACAAGTTGTTGAGGAGATCACAAGAATTGCAGTTGAAGGCAGTCAACTAGGGTTTCATCTGGGTCAACCCTAGGTCAACCCTAGGTCAATTGACTGATTTAAGGGGCATTCAAGTCTAGTGGAGAGATGTGGGGTTCATCATTGGACATATAAAAGAGGATATGGAGATATGCCAAGGAGAATTCAAGAGAAATCAAGGAGAAGAGGAGTTTCTAAATTAGGGTTTCTGTGTAAAATCCCCTAGTTTAGGTCAAATTTCCAAGCAAGATAAGTCAAAATGCTAGCTTCAAATGGCTTCTTGGCCAACATGAAACTTGTAGAGGATCTCAAGACCTTTAATTTTAGTGGTGGAAGACATCAAGGAGATTTATAGAACTCAAGTTATGGTCCTTGCAAGTTACAGGTCATCTGAGGTATCTGAAATTTTGTCTGTGAAAGTGACTTGACTTCCAAGCTAGTTTTACCCATCAAGGAGATTTCAAATGAATTCTTGGTCAACATAAGAATTGTTCCTCATTGTCTTAGCTTTCTAGAATGGTATAGCATGCCCTCATATGATGTGTGGAACTCAACTTATGGTCTTGGCAAGCAAAGGGTATTTTGGGCATTTGTGAATTACAGGTCATTTTAACCTATGTCCAAAACTCATACAAGGAGGCCTCAAATGGAAAAATTTACAACATCAAACTTGCTCCAAATGACATTTTGAGTCTAGAAAGAAGGTCACAAATTGTTGTAAAAGCTCATAACATGAAGTTGCATGATTGGTTAAATTTGAACTAAAATGGCTTATAATTTAAAGAAAGTCAAAATGAAAAATGGTTTGAGAGATTTATAAGTCCAAATGGAGACTTCCAATATATGATTTTGAATGGAAAAGACATTCTAAGAACAATGGTTCAAACACTTTTTTGAGCTTAGTGGAAAAAATCAAAGTTATTCATGGTTACTTGCATTTGAAGAAACATTTCAAAAATCAACCAATGTGGAATGCAAGGGAATGTGGCAAGATGGTTCTAGAAAGTTCATGTGAGCCCTATATATTCATGAAATCAGAATTGAGCAAGGGTTGGATTCATTTGTCACCAAAATCTCACAAATTCTCTCCATTCTTTCTCATTGCATTTTCACTCCAATTTCTCAAATTCTTCACCAATCACCATCAAAATCAATTTCATCATACTGATTCATCATCATAGATCAGAATTCAACCAAGAACAAGGTGTGATCAATCCATTTTCGAGCACTATAATCATCAACATCAAAATTGCAATTTCCATTGGAACTCAAGATCCAAGGCAAGACTCCTCAAGGTGTTGCATACAGAATCAAGTAGTGCAATTGTAGATCAAGATCCAAGCCTCAAAAGCCTCAGATCCACGAATTTCATCATCATCCACAAGCTTTCACACCAGGTGCGTTTTCTCTGCCACAGCTTGATTCAGTTAGTTTAGCATAGATTTATTAGTTTAAATGTGATCTAGGTTGTTAGTAGAACAATTAGGATGAGTTTAGTGCTGTTTAGTGATGATTGTTAGCAGGTTGTTAGAACTGTTAGGACCTAGAACTCTTAGGTTAGGCCATTATAATCTTAGTTTGATAGATCAGAATAATCACCATTAGTCATAGATTAGATTAGTATAAGTTTGATTGAGAATTATGCTGATGAGTTGCAGAGTATTTTCATGGAGTCAGAAATTATCCCGATCGGTTTGAGTGATTTGTTGAGTTTCAGAGCAAACTAATGGCATAGATGTATAGAGGGAGAGATCCTGAGTAAGTTTCATGTTTGTATCGTGTTGATCCATGGACTGTGGAGGGAGAACAGAGTGGTGGAATTGTATGCGTGCATGGAGTTTCATGGTGGAAACCCTAAGTTCTCATCAAGCCAAGGTAGGAGACGAAATCTTGAACGTCCATTTCGTGTTAGACCTTTGACTCAGAAGCCAATCCTGTGGCTCTTGTTTAAAGCAGATTTTGGAGGGAAGCTGTAGGTGCCCTAAACGCACCGTTTCATTAAATGAAACGGGCGGGCCTAAGTGAGTGATATCCCCACCCCCCAGTTATCAGGCCCAATCAATTTGAACGTGAATCCAATGCTGAATGCACCCCTGCTTGTTTTTTTTCAGTTTTATTAATTCTGATTTGTTTTGGGCTTAAGCCAAATTTGCTACGCGCACCCCACCACTGCTTGGCCCATCCTGATTTTAACTGAGCGTGATTGTTATTCTTACCCCCCTCCCTCTCATTTTAATTTCAATTGTTTTTAATTCCACTTTAATTTTTACCAACTTTAAAAATTCATAATAAATAGATAAAAAATCATTTTTAATCCATTCTTTTTACATCATTTTCATTAGAATGTGTAGAAAATTGTCATTAAATAAAATTGCATTTTCATTTTTATTTGATATTTTTCCCATATTTTCCAAATAAATGACATTTTGAATAGCTTCATTTCATGCATGATTTTATTAATTTTTGTTCTATTAAATGCTTTCATATTTTTTGTTCATTCTTTTTATGTTGCTTAGATGAGATATTGAACTTGTAGATCCAATTTAGTTCCCATTTTTAGGAATTAATTTTAGGTGCTTAATGTAGGTTTGAACAACATGAACAAATTAGGGTTTTTAGGTGATGACTTAAGAAGTTTGATTCTTTCCCTTAGGACTTAGGGTTTGACTAGATTAGTTATGGGACTATAGGGGCTATGGGTAGTTATTAGATCCCTTAGAAAAAGTCAGGATTCCCCTACTGCTATTAGTACTCTGTATATATCTGATTGTCTGGTGTGGTGTGCCCTCTGGGGATTGTTGCTTGTTTGTTTGGGTATTGGGTTTGTCTGGGATTTGGGAGAGCTGAAGACTTGAGGAGATGAAAGCCATTGAAGATCCAGAAATTGAAGATCAACTTCCATAGTTGAAGAGGAGGTTCTTGCTAGCAGCTGCTGAGGAGACTAGGGTTTAGGAGCTAGGCAGAGCTCTAGGTTAGAAAGCTTGTTTCTCAAACATGGATTGCCTTGTCTGCATCCATTCTTCTCTGTGATTCAGAGTCTCTCTAAGACACTCACCCCCTTCCTTTGGAAGGCTTGGTGATAGGGTCTATGAGATAGAACTTTTGAGAGAAAATGTCTCTTGTGTTAGAAGCAGTCTGTTCACCACCCTTGGTAGTCAACTGATTGCTTAACACCCAATTCACTCTTGTGACTAATCCCTCATCCTGGAGGTTTGAACTTGAAGAGAAGCCATTGCAGATGGAAGACTGATGATCAAAGCCCTTGCCTGAAGGCCATGAAGATGGAGATTGATGCTTGTTGAAGCCTGTAGCTGATTGGAGATTACTTGAAGACAGATGTTGATTCAGAGCTGCTGATGCTGTTCATTTTTGCTGTATTTCATTTGTTGATGTATTGATTGGTTTTCTGGACTGTATTGTTTGCTGTTTACCCTGTTGGGTTGAAAGTGAAGTCTGTTCACTTTTGCCTATTGTTTTCTAGGTTCGAGGTTGAGTGGGACTCCCTTGCCTCGCTTGTACTGTTGCATCCATGCATTTTACTGTTTTACTATATATATCTGATATTGTTTCTGTTTCTGCCTATCCCTTAGGATATCTGTTTCTCTCTGTGCAAGAGAGGAGCATGATAGACACTAGGTCTTAACCCATGCATGATAACATTAGGTTAGTTTGTTTCCCTTCGCAACCGTAGGTTAGAGTTCTGTCTCTTTCTTTCTCAAAACAAACAGAAAAACACAATAAGATTTCAAACACAATAAAAGACACTTCTTCCGTAAAAGAATGTGAACTCATCAAGACGTCATTTTTGTCCGCTTGGACTGCTAATCAAGAAAACCTTTTTCAGAAAGAATAAAATCAACCAAGACAAGCTTGTGTCGTCCGTAGCCCGAACTACGTTTGCTCTGATCTTTCATGCTGTATGAAAGTACGTAGGCATAGGATGCGATATCCTAGCGAGCAACCTTCCCCTCCTTTCCCGTAGGTAGGCGAACTACGTTGACTCTGATTTCTCGTTCCAGACGGGAATACGTAGGCATAAAGTGCGATACTTTGCCGAGTCATTTTTTTTATTTTCATTTTCTTTTCTTTTAACCCCAGACCTTTAGCGTAGATAGAATAACAATCCATACCCGAAAACAAGCGTGGATCCCGTCGAGTACGACGGACGTGAGGGGTGCTAATACCTTCCCCTTGCGTAACCGACTCCCGAATCCAGGTTTTGGTTGCGACGACCATACCTTTCCCATGTTGTGCGAGGTTTACTCTGAGCGTTTCCTTTCCCTCCCGTGGGATAAATAACGCACGGTGGCGACTCTTCTGTTCAGCCGGCGCCGATTTTCGCAGTAGCGACAGCTGGCGACTCTGCTGGGGATCCAACGTCCCCTGGCTGCTAAGAACTGCGATGGTTCTTATGCATTTGGGATCCAACGTCCCTTGAGAGAGTCAATCCTAGCGCTTGTTTTCCCGTCGAGGATTTTGTATGGAGTTATTTTTATATTTCTAACCTTGTACTTTCAGCTTTATATTTTGTTTATTATTGCTGTATTTGGGGTGTGACGGGTGTTCTGATATTGAGAGATAAGCCGGACCTGGGCTTGAGTGCACCTAGAATTAGAGTAGAAATTAGTGGGCGCCCGCTTGCTTTGCTTGCTTTGGTGTCCCATGAAATCTACACTCAGACGAGGTTCCTCTGGTTGGCCTCCTGCCCCTTCCTTTGGTTGGCGTGGGTTGCTGGTTAGTTGGATTGTCGACTCTGGGGACCGATCATTTGGAAGTTGGCTAAGTGAGGCCTCTTCAGGGATTGATGATGCCACTCCTTCTGGGAATCGTATCATCAACCCTGAAAGTCTATGACGCCGACGACCGCATAGGATGCCGTACCTTGTGCCAGTTATAGGGCCACCCACCTGTGAGGGGATTCAGGGTTATGCAGGTAACTAGACCTTCAGACCACCAGTTTGTTGATCAGGATCTTGGATATTTATGGAGGGTTCTAAGGTCTGTCAGAGACCAGTTGGTGTGTTCCGAGGTCTGTCAGAGACTATTTGGAGATGTGTTCTGAGGTCTGTTAGAGACCAGTGGGGGATATGATCTGAGGTCTGCCAGAGACCATTCAGGTTATGATTATGGGGTCTATCAGAGACCAATATTGGAGCTTTGTTTGAGGTATATCTGAGACCAGGGCTTGAGGACTTCGGGATGGTCTATCTGAGACCTTTCTTGATTGGGTTCAGGCTATTCAGCTACAGCTTCGGTCCCTGTTGCATGTTGCTTGCATTGCATTACTGCATATCCATTACCATTTGCATTTCACTAACGTGTGTCTGTGCTGCAGGTGCATTTGCATTTCCCTAGTTCTAGTGCCCAGACTTCTGAGTGTTTGATCATGACTAGCTTAAGGAGAACGGTTGCTTACAAATTGCCTACGCCTGATATTGTTCCTCTACTTGGGTTGATCTCTCTTGCTGATGAGGGTGTTCGTAGGAGCTTCCGGATGAGCTATGGTAGACTATTGAGATTGGTGTGCAAACCTACAGAGGTAGAGTTAGATGGGCTGTATGCTTTGATGCAATTCTACGACCCTGCTTTGAGGTGCTTTACGTTCTCTGACTTTATTATGGGACCAACCCTTGAGGAATACGCTGAGTATGTTGAGCTGCCCGTGCAGAACCAGGTTCCATTCATTCATTATGACGCCAAGCCCAAGCCGGAGGATTTGGCAAAAGCCTTGCATATTGATGCTTCTGAACTTGTGACTACTGTTTCCCGTGGAGTTCCAGGCTTCTCACTTCAGTTCTTAGTTGGTAAAGCCCAGGAGTACGCCAAGAGCGGGTGCTGGTTTGCTTTCAATGCTGTGTTGGCCTTGTGCATTTATGGCATAGTCTTGTTTCCCAATATACCGGATTTCGTGGACTTCGATGCTTTCTACTTGTTTGCCGCTGGTAATCCTGTACCTACCTTACTCGGAGATCTCTACCACTCACTGCATTACAAGAATGAGAAGGGAAGAGGAAAGAATGTTCATCTGTGTGTACCCTTGTTGAGTATGTGGTTTGAGAGTCACCTTCCTAAGAGAAGATCTGTTGCAGAGACCACCGTTCCAGTTGGTTGGCCAGAGCGCCTGATGAGGCTATCGTCGGAAGATATGGAGTGGTTTGATCGAGACCTGTTGGGATCTGAGCTCATCTTCAGTTGTTCTGGGTACCCTAATGTGCCGTTGATAGGAAGAAAAGGGTGTATCAATTACAACCCTTCTCTATTCATTCGCCAGTTCGGATATGCACTGAAGAATCCACCTCAGGAGGAAGAAGTACAGGAATCTCTGTACTTCACAGGTAATTTGAAGGGAGAATTGCTAGTTGAGTTGCAACATGCCTGGACACGTATTAACCGCAGAGGGAAGCCTTTGTTAGGAAAGAATGACTGTCAGACCTATGCACCTTATAGAGTTTGGATTCAGGAGAGGGCTAGTCAGTTGAGGATGCCATTTCCAGATGCACCAATTCTTGTTCCCGTTCCGGTAGCAGAGCCGACTACTGTTTCTAGAGAAGTCTATGAACAAGTTGTGAAGGAAAAAGAAGCCTTGATGAAGATCAACGAAGGGTTAGAGCAGGAGCTAGCTCAGATACGCAGTGAGAAAAACAAGGCTGTGTATGCTTTCCAACAGCAGATCGAGCTAGTAAACAGGTTAGGGGCTGAGTTGACTGAGGAAAAGAAAAAGCGCGAACGTCTGGGGCAAGAGTTCAGAGGTTCCCATGACATGCTGGAGGCCAAAAAGAAGGCGCTCGACGCAGCACACCGAGAGATCTCTTCCTGCAATAAGACTTGGAATGCTACACTCACCAACAATAAGAAGAGGGAAGATAAGCTGAAGCAGCAAATTTCCAACCTCGAAGAGAAGTTGAAGTCTAGCATCAAGAAGTGTGAGGAAGAAGTGATGACCCGGTATAGTGTCCAGCATGCACTGAACAAGGCAATCAAATCCAGAGATGAAGCAGTGTCTCAGAAGCGAAAGCTAGAAGATTGCTCCGGAGAAGCAACATGGGAAGAAACTGCTGAAGACGTACGCCGTGTCCTTAAGAGGAGAAACCAGCTTGTTGAAGGGCTGCTTGATCGACCAAGCCATCCGGAGACCAAGAAGTTGATAGAGGAGTACCAGACTTTTGGGAGGATTTGATCATTTCATGTAGTAACTTGTATGCTTTATTTGCATAGTGCTGACCATCACCAGGATTGTTGGTTGAGGTCATGCCTTCTTTGTACTCTCAGTGATATTGTACCTTGGGCTTATTGGTTCTCCCTGCAATATATGAGGCTTTCTATGATTCAGCGCTGATATTCCTATTGTCAACACTGTCACTGCACCGGCACCTTCGCACTAGAACTGGGGGAATGAACTGCCCTAATGCACAGACACATTGCATTGCATTCATATTCATATTGCATTACAGGTAATCTTTGGATGGTGTCTTATTTCCTGCTCTGTATCAGGTACTTACCAGGATTGCAGATCAACATCCGCACCGCTATTCTACCCGCTCCAATTGTCGAAAAATCATGGACCAAATGCAGAACGAGATGCAAGATGTGCGCGAGAAGCTCGCCCTCTTCATGCAGACCATGGAAGCTATAGCAAAAGGGCAGGAGAATTTGCAGGCCATGGTCCAGCCTCTGTTGGCTCGAAACGCTGGTCATGGTAATGAAGATCATCAGTCTGTCCGGGTCGATACTGCTCATGGAGACGGCACTCCCACGCCAGTGGCTCCGCCCGTAGTCAATATACCTGCTGCTAATGTCAACAACGCTACCGCTGCTGTGAATGGTAACGTCGGAGTTGGAAATGAGACTGCTGTCCATAATGTTGGGCTGGGTGATGTCAATTTGGGAAATAATCTAGGAGGCAATGGCTTTGTCAATACTGGATTCGGATTCAACGATCAGGGATTCGATAACACTGGGAAGTATGGCTTTAATGCTCAAGGCTTTGGGCAAGATGGTTATGGTATGGTCAACCAGGGTTACGGAGGCTTTGGAAACGGAAATGGTACTGGATTTATGGCTTTTGGTCCTGCTGGAGGTGTTCAAGGGCACGGCAACAGAGGCCGAGGTCCGGGGATGAATCAGATTAAAGCTGGACGTAATAATGGATATGATGGGTACGGAGCTGGAAATGGTATGTGGCAAGAAGATCAGCAGGAGGACGCCTTCTCCGGAGGAGGTTTTGAGGGGCCGATGGATGATTCCCAAAAGATTAGAATGCTGGAAGAGCAGATGAAGGGAGTCTTAAATCAAAGTGCTGTGGGATTGGACATGGCAACCATGGGCTTGGTACCTGGCTTGAGGGTGCCAATTAAATTCAAAGCTCCTGCGTTCGATAAGTATAAAGGAGACACATGTCCAAAAGTGCATGTACGAGCTTATTACAGAAAGATGTCTGCATACTCCACTGATGAAAGAATGCTAATGCATTTCTTTCAGGATAGTCTATCGGGCCCTTCCCTAGAGTGGTACATGGGGTTGGAGCCAACTGATATCAAGACATGGAAGCAATTGGCGGAGGCATTTGTAGCCCATTACAAGTATAATAGCGACCTGGCGCCCAATCGGGTCCAGTTGGCCGGGCTTTCGCAAAAGAAGGGGGAGAGTTTTAAAGAGTACGCGCAAAGGTGGCGCGATATGGCTGCCAGGGTCCGTCCTCCTGTAGAAGATAAGGAAATGAATGATATGTTTGTCGGCACATTCACAGGGCTGTTTCATGATATGCTGTTTCATACGTCTCTGGCCAGTTTTTCAGACCTGATTCTGATGGGGGAAAAGATTGAACGTAATATTAAGCAAGGAAAGTTCCAAGTCGAGGAATCAACTGCATCTGGCAGTAATAGGAAAGCTTATGGTGGGCGCCGTCAGGGCGAGGCAAGCGCAGTATTTGGAGGCCGAGGCCGGGGCCGAGGCAGGGGACGAGGTCAATATCGTCAGCCGCAGCAGGTGTCGAGTGTTACTATCCCATATCAACAACAACCAGTTCAGCAGCAACCAATGCCACAGCAGCAGCAGCCTCAGCAGGGGGCACCGCAGGCTCAGCGAAGATTCCAGGGCAGTAAACCGAGAAGAGCGTTTGAGAAGCCTCCCTCAACATATGCCGATTTGTTGCAGACATTGTTGGGATTAAACCTGGTAGAGAAAAGAACTCTGGCGCCGATAACGGGAGCTCCCCCGTTCGGCTACGATGCAAGCAGGCACTGCGAGTTTCATTCTGGAGCCCCGGGTCACGATATAGAAGGTTGTCATGCTTTTAAGCACGTTGTGCAGGATCTTTTAGACAACAAGACTATCAATTTCGGAACGGCAGGTCCGAATATAGTCCAGAAACCCATGCCTAATCATGGGGCAAACGCCGTGCTGACTGAGGAAGGTCTGAATCTTATTATGAATGTGGAAGATTTGAAGACGCCGCTGAGCGAGATAAAGAGCCGACTGTTACAAGGAGGTGTTTACCCAGGATGTAACGAGTATTGCTTAGATTGTTGGACCCTAGCTGGGGGGTGTGAGGATTTGAAGAAAGGCATTCAGGCCTTAATTGATGAGGGCATATTGCAGTTTGATCGAGCGGCAACTGATGAGCCTGCAGGGGCAGTAGTGGATAATCGGAGTGATGTGGCCACGGTAACGATTCCTCGGAAGACGATCACTATTGCAGCACCAGCTCAGCGACCACCGATCACCATAACTAAGGTCGGGCCAATCCCGTACGAGAACACGAAAGCAGTCCCATGGTCATATGGGTTAGAGGTGTATTGTGACGGGATAAAAATTGATGTTAACAAGCAGCCAGTAGAGATTGTGGATAACGTTGTTGGCTCAGGAGGCATGACAAGGAGTGGCAGGATCTTTATATCTCCTGAAGTGGAGGCTGAAAGACTAGCGAAAGGAAAAGGGAAAGCGGTTGAAAATGTTCCTGTACAAGCGAGTGAAAAAGAAGCGGCATCGAAAGATGTAGAAGAGTTCATGCGCTTAATTCGGAAAAGTGATTATAAGATTGTGGAGCATCTGCAGCAGACACCGTCCAAAATATCTATCCTGTCATTGCTGTTGTGTTCGGAAGCTCACAGAAACGCTTTGCTGAAAGTCTTGGACACTTCTTTTGTACCCCAAGACGTCTCCGTGAATCAGCTAGAAGGAGTATTGGCACATGTGAATGCAGGCCACAGCTTGGGCTTTACCGATTTCGACTTGACTCCGAAAGGGAGAGATCATAATATGGCATTACACGTATCTGTTGAGTGTAGAGGATCAGTAATGTCGCACGTATTGGTTGACACCGGATCATCTTTGAATGTGCTGCCCAAGAAGGCGATGATGAAGCTGGATGTTCGAGGAATTTTGTGTACACCCAGTGATTTGGTAGTCAGAGCATTTGACGGCACGCGGAGAACAGTCTTCGGATCGATTACCTTGCCTCTGCAAGTGGGGCCGGAAGTGTTTGCAACGGAGTTTTATATCATGGATATACAGCCTGCGTATAGCTGCTTGCTTGGAAGACCCTGGATTCATGGGGCAGGGGCTGTTACGTCTACCCTGCATCAGAAGTTAAAATATATGGTCGGAGATAGCGTAGTCACCGTGTGCGGAGAAGAAGACATCCTGGTCAGCCATCTATCGTCGTTTAAATATGTGGAAGTCGACGGGGAGATCCACGAGACGCCATGCCAGGCATTCGAAGGTTTGCGCATCAAGGACAAAGGTCCCGGGCCGAGCAAAGTGCCAGAGATAGCTGTCTCATCGTATAAAGAAGCGCAAGCTCTAGTAGAAGCAGGAGAAGCCAAGGGCTGGGGCAAAGTGCTGGACATTCCTGTAAAAATGGACAGGTTCGGACTGGGGTACCGACCGTCGTCATCAACTCCTTCCGTGGAGGCCCCCCGTTTCAGAAAGCCAATTACCATCTCTGCCAGTGGAGTGTGTCATGAAACTGTCAATGCTGCTTCAGAGTCCGATGAAGGAGACAGCGACTGTGATATGGATGCCTGGATTCAGCCAAGCACGCCAGGACAAGGACTGTGCAACTGGTCTATTCAGGAGCTTGTTCCTGTGACTTTTAAACAGTAATGCCTTGCTTTATTAATTGTTGAATAATCTGATGTCTTGCCCGGGGCATCAGGATTTGCTTAGGGCTGTGTTGTTATAAACATTGCGTGTTAATCATTAAATAAATGGCGTTTTTTCATGTGCAAATACCGTAATCCCTGTCTTTCTTGTTTTATATTTTTCAATAAAATGGCAACGTGGTTATTCGCTTTATACGCATTTTGAAGCACTTAACCATTCCTTTTGCAGGATAACATTTTCAGATGACGTCCTTGAACCACCTATGACTCGTCCCGACTTTGAGCACCCGGTGTTTCAGGCTGAAGAAGAGGTTGTCGAAGATAGCGACGTCCCTGAGGAACTGTCTTGGTTGGTGAAGCAAGAGGAAAGAGCCATTCTGCCTCACGACGAGGTCATCGAAATTATCAATTTGGGGTCGGAAGGGGTTGAGAAGAATATTCGTATCGGAGCCGCACTGCAGGGTGATATCAAGCGAAAACTGGTTGAAATGCTCCAAGAGTATAATGACGTATTCGCTTGGTCATATGAAGATATGCCAGGGCTCGATACTGATATGGTTGTGCATCGTCTGCCACTGAAAGAAGATTGCCCACCGGTCAAACAAAAGCTTCGCAGAACTCGACCAGATATGGCAATGAAGATCAAAGAGGAGGTTCAGAAACAGTGGGACGCTGGTTTCCTGGCTGTGACAAAGTATCCCTCATGGGTTGCCAACATCGTACCAGTGCCAAAGAAAGATGGCAAGGTTCGAATGTGCGTGGATTATAGAGATTTGAATAAAGCAAGCCCAAAAGACGATTTTCCACTTCCTCACATTGACGTGTTAGTTGATAATACCGCTCAATACTCTGTATTCTCCTTCATGGATGGCTTTTCAGGCTATAATCAAATTAAAATGGCGCCGGAGGATATGGAGAAGACTACTTTTATAACGCCTTGGGGAACATTTTGTTACAAAGTGATGCCCTTCGGGTTGAAAAATGCTGGGGCAACATATCAGCGTGCGATGACGACTCTTTTCCATGACATGATGCATAAAGAGATCGAAGTTTATGTTGACGATATGATTGCCAAATCCCAGACGGAGGAAGAGCATCTGGTGAATCTGCTGAAGTTGTTTAAAAGACTTAGGAAGTTCAGGCTGAGGCTGAACCCTAACAAATGCACCTTTGGGGTGAGATCGGGTAAACTGCTGGGGTTTATCGTAAGCGAAAGAGGAATAGAGGTCGATCCTGCTAAAATAAAAGCGATTCAAGAAATGCCGACGCCTAAAACAGAGAAAGAGGTGCGCGGGTTTTTAGGGAGGTTGAACTACATTGCCCGGTTCATATCTCACCTAACTGCTACGTGTGAACCATTATTCAAGTTGCTAAAGAAAGATCAAGCTGTGACGTGGAACGAAAATTGTCAAAAGGCGTTCGATAAAATAAAGAAGTATCTGCAGGAGCCTCCTATTTTGATACCCCCAGTGGCAGGGAGACCCTTGATAATGTATTTGACGGTTCTTGAGGGAAGCATGGGTTGTGTTCTCGGTCAGCACGACGAGACGGGGAGAAAAGAGCATGCGATCTATTACTTGAGTAAGAAATTTACAGACTGTGAATCTCGATACTCAATGCTGGAGAAAACTTGTTGCGCGCTAGCCTGGGCCGCCAAGCGTTTGAGGCAGTACATGCTGAATCATACAACCATGCTCATCTCGAAGATGGATCCTATCAAATATGTCTTCGAAAAGCAGGCGTTGTCAGGTAGAATTGCCCGTTGGCAGATGGTCTTGACTGAATATGATATCCAATACGTCTCGCAAAAGGCTATAAAGGGGAGTGTGTTGTCTGAGTATCTGGCGGAGCAGCCTATTGAAGAGTACCAATCGATGAGGTTTGATTTTCCTGACGAGGATATCATGTACTTAAAGATGAAGGATTGCGAAGAGCCGTTGCCAGACGAGGGGCCAGAGTTAGGTTCCAAATGGAAGATGATATTTGACGGAGCTGTGAATGCCTACGGTAGCGGAATAGGGGCAATCATCACGACGCCACACGGGTCGCACATCCCGTTTACTGCTCGATTGACCTTTGCCGTTACCAACAATGAGGCCGAATACGAAGCTTGTATAATGGGGCTTGAAGAAGCTATTGATTTGCGAATCAAACATCTAGACGTATACGGAGACTCAGCTCTGGTGGTGAATCAGATCAAAGGGGAATGGGAAACACGTCAGCCCAATTTGATACATTACATGAATTATGCAAGGAGATTGTTGCCTTTCTTCGACAAGGTTGAATTGCATCACGTGCCGCGGGCAGAAAATCAAATGGCCGACGCCCTTGCCACTTTGTCTTCCATGTACAAGGTCAACTTCTGGAACGAAGCTCCCCAAATCACTATCTCTCGGTTGGACAGGCCAGCTTATGTATTTGCTATTGATGAAGCATCTGATGACAAACCGTGGTATTTCGATATCCTTAATTTCCTGAAGAATAAAGAGTATCCGGCTGGGGCATCCAGTCAAGATCAGAAGACTCTTAGGAGATTAGCGGGCAATTTCTACTTGAACCCGGATGGCGTCTTGTACAGAAGAAACCACGATTTGGTGTTGTTGCGTTGTGTAGACGAGAAAGAGGCAAAGCTTCTCATGGAGGAAATTCACGAAGGTGCCTTTGGTACACATGCTGGCGGGCATGCTATGACGAGAAAGCTGTTGAGGGCAGGTTACTTTTGGCTAACGATGGAAACTGATTGTTTCAAGTTCGCAAGGAAGTGCCACAAGTGCCAAATCTATGCTGACAAGATCCATGTGCCTCCGAGTCCTCTAAATGTGATGTCATCTCCATGGCCATTCTCGATGTGGGGAATCGATATGATTGGGAAGATCGAGCCGACAGCTTCTAACGGGCATCGATTCATCCTAGTAGCAATCGATTATTTCACCAAGTGGGTGGAAGCGGCGTCTTACGCGAATGTCACGAAGCAAGTGGTGGCCAGGTTCATCAAGAGAGATATTATTTGCCGATATGGGATTCCCGAGCGGATAATCACGGATAATGGTTCAAATCTGAACAACAAAATGATGAAGGAGCTCTGTCAGAATTTCAAGATCGAACATCACAACTCCTCCCCTTACCGACCCAAGATGAATGGCGCTGTCGAGGCGGCCAATAAGAATATCAAGAAAATTGTTCAGAAAATGGTGGTGACCTATAAGGATTGGCATGAAATGCTACCTTTCGCTTTGCACGGTTATCGTACGACGGTACGCACATCAACCGGGGAAACTCCGTTCTCGTTGGTATACGGAATGGAGGCGGTATTACCATTGGAAGTTGAGATCCCTTCTCTAAGGGTATTGCGAGACGTTCAGCTGGACGAGGCAGAATGGGTAACGAATAGATTGAACCAACTGAGCTTAATGGACGAGAAGAGGCTAGCTTCTCTAGCATACGGTCGTTTGTACCAGAGCCGAATGAAGAAAGCGTACGACAAGAAGATACTTCCGCGAAGCTTTCAGACGGGCGACCTTGTGCTGAAAAAGATTCTCCCGCCGCAAGCAGATCACAGGGGCAAGTGGACCCCCAACTACGAAGGGCCATACGTTGTCAGTAAGGTCTTTTC
This sequence comes from Lathyrus sativus, assembly GCA_963859935.3. Lineage (NCBI taxonomy): Eukaryota > Viridiplantae > Streptophyta > Magnoliopsida > Fabales > Fabaceae > Lathyrus > Lathyrus sativus. The sequence continues at coordinate 275,337,101 of OZ012740.1, read as the reverse complement.
AGGAGGAGCGTTGTTGTTGTCCACCATGGACGGAGAAGACTTTGCATCACCTGTGAATTCGGACGCAGTTAAAAAATACTTTGCCTAAAATAGACCCGCTGGACAGAAAAAGAGAGTCCAGGCAAAAATGGGGCATCCTGGCGAACCAAAAAAACAGAATGAAAGGTTCGGGCAAAAGTTAGGAATAAAATTGAAAAATGTACACCCGCGAAGTTGAAAACCTACACTGGGCGGCTTCGGCAAAAAAGGGTATCCCGGTGAACTGAAAACCCGTAAAGGGCGGTTCACGCAAAAGTTAGGGATTTGAAAAGCAAATGATTGCGGTCCGAATTCAATGAGCATCAATGCGGGAGAATATGTTGGAGGAGCCAGTTATCGGATACAATCTCTTCAGAAGTGGGGATACCGGGAAAGCATTAGAGTCGGACGAGTCATGGGAGGATCATTTCGTGGTGTTCATCTGCATCCCGTTGCCGACATGTGTACAAAATTTAATTTGTCAAAATATTCATGCTTCTTGTGCATACTTATGTATTTGCTTTGATGTAGCTTCCTCTTTTCAGGAGTTACATCCCGTGTACAAAAACTCCGCCCATTCAGGGGCCCGATCAATAAAATATGTTATTCAGTACTTGATGTTGATTCTTTACTGTTTTGTGCATAATAAAACGCCTAAGTTTAGTGAAGCTAGCATGAGTATAACATCACTGGCCCTTGCCAACAATTGCTAAAGCTTTGAATTAACTGAGTGTATCGTCACTAACCTGAATTGATTTGATTGCATAGGCTTGTCGTGTCTTGTTTGTGTTGTTGCAGGTTTCGTAACCATACGAAGAAGGTGATCAAAAGATTGCGATAACGAAAGACTCAGTCTTCACGCAGGTCATGCGTGTTCTTCCTGAAGAAGGATAGAATTTCCCAGCTAGCCGTAGCTTACTCAAAGGGAGCAGAAAAGTTATTCGTCCTCAATAGAGTTTGGCGATTCCAAGATCGTAAGGCTGTATTCAGGCAGGATCATCTTTCCCCGCAGAGTCATGCACTCGCCCCCAGCGGAGTCAGTGGATTTTCCCCGAGAGAATCATCCTATCCCCGGCGGAATTCTCTTTGCAAGTGTTTTCATTCCTTCCAGTGGAACTCGAAGATCAAGACTCTCCCAAGCAGAGTTGATGGTGGTTCCTATCATTTATTTTGTCAGAGATACTGGTAATATCAGTTCATGTTCCAGCAGAAAGTCCGATCGTACTATGCACATCTGCTATTCCCCAGCAGGGGGTTACCTCAGTAGGGTGTGTGGTTTAAGTTCCCAATTTCCCAGCAGGGTCGACTTCACCCTTCCAGCATTTATTTTGCTGGAATAATTCTGTAGCATCTGGCTATCCCCGGCGGAGTCGGCATTATCCTTCCAGCATTTATTTTGCTGAAGCAGTTCCTGTACTTTAGCAGTTCAGGTGGAGAGAACTCTCGCTCAAATAAATTACCAAACACTCAAGACCTCGGCATGAGATATTCAATGATAATGTCAGTCTCGGCAGTATTCCCCACAGAGTTGCCAGGATAAGTTTCTCTTTGTTCCCAGGCAGAATCAGTTGTCATCAAGGGTTCCATGAATCAGAATTGCGGAGGCCACCGCCGGTTATCAGAGCAGGCGTCCGATAGTTGGTTTCCAGACACCCCCAGTAGAGTCACGTCAGTGCTAAGAAGTTCGTGGGTGGGGATCATTGGAGAACTAAGTCCTGACGTGGACAATTTATTCCTATATTGACGGGATTTCTTCAGAAGTGGGCGTCCTAACGTGGACAGGTTTATTTCCCTGGATTGGTGAGGTGTGTTAGCCCTATCGTGGGCAGATTCGGGTTCTCAAAATTAGTGGAATGGGAGGTCATGACGTTGACAAAAGTGATTACTCTTTGTGTTGGTGCCCTGACGTGGACAGATCAGACCAGCATGTGAGTCCTTACGTGGACAAGTCTTATTTCCTCAGCGGGTCGAAGACGCCTGAGTCCTAACATAGACAAATCAAGACTAGATCAGTGTCCTGACGTGGACCAATCAAAGAAATTATTATTCCTAACGTGGACGATGTAGTCCTTACGCGGACATATCAAAAGAAGTGGGTCCTAACGTGGACGATGTAGTCCTTACGCGGACATATCAGAAGAGGATTCCTTACGTGGAAAGAGGCTTGTATTCCTGACGTGGAAAGAAAGAGTGTATTCCTGACATAGAAAGGGTTTAGTTCCGATATGGACAGACTCAAAAGAAGATTTATTCCTTACGTGGAAAAGTTGGGGTCCTTACGTGGACAGATTCAAGAAAAGTTGATTCCTGACGTGGAAGAATGATGTACGCCTTACGTGGAAAGTTGAGTCCTGACGTGGACAGGTTTAGAACCAAAGTTGAATTCCTTACGTGGAAAGATTGGAGTCCTGACGCGGACATGTCAAGTGGTATTGGAATCCTTACGTGGACAGATTGATATAGTTCTCCTTATGTGGAAAGAAGATTGCTTTCTAACGTGGAAAGATGAAAGGGTTAGTCCTGACGTGGACAGATACGGAAGAAATGATTCCTAACGTGGACGATGTTATTCCTAACGTGGACAGGTGTTACTCCTAACGTGGAAGAATGTTATTCCTAACGTGGACGATTCAGTTTATGGAAATGCAGACGAGTTATCCCCAGCGGAGTTGCCGAGATTTTTCTGGGTTAACAGCAGGTGGAGTCCTAACGTGGACAGGCTTTAGTTGAGATTTCTTCGTATTGATGACAGACAGAGTCCTAGCGTGGACAAGCAAGCAATCTGTTATGACAGAATCCTCTTCAGAACGATGAAGACAATCCCCAGCGCGGTTGCGCGAGATCAGTGGGTTGCCGTAACAGTCAGATTCAGTGGATGAATATCGTTCCTCAAGCAGGAGCGCAATTTAGTTTTGCGGTTGGCAAATTTCTGGTTTCACTAGTATTCAACCGTCTCGTACCGCGAATGTCTGAAGGCTCCGGGCTCTTCACCCAATCGGGTCCAAGCCGCTTGAATAGGGGCAGCTGTTGCACCCTAAAATTTGCCCAACCTTATTCACTTGGTTTATGTTTCAATATCATTAGCATTTGCATATAGAGTCATGTACATAGGCTAATCATCTGCATAGCATAAGCATAGCAAGTCATTCAACAGGGGACCAATCATTATTCTCATCTCTAGAAGCCTATCAAGAGGTTATTATCCCAATTCAATCTCATTCAAGTCATCATGAAAGAATTTGAAAGCAAAGAGTTCAGCAGATCAAGCCTTGAGTCCATCTCCTAGCTAAGGGTATCTGAGGGTCAACAAGAGGGTTGTGAGCTGTGAGTTGAAGGCATGGAGAGTATCTAGACATTGTGAGAGACTTAGAAAGTCATTTGGAGAAGGAGACAAGTTGTTGAGGAGATCACAAGAATTGCAGTTGAAGGCAGTCAACTAGGGTTTCATCTGGGTCAACCCTAGGTCAACCCTAGGTCAATTGACTGATTTAAGGGGCATTCAAGTCTAGTGGAGAGATGTGGGGTTCATCATTGGACATATAAAAGAGGATATGGAGATATGCCAAGGAGAATTCAAGAGAAATCAAGGAGAAGAGGAGTTTCTAAATTAGGGTTTCTGTGTAAAATCCCCTAGTTTAGGTCAAATTTCCAAGCAAGATAAGTCAAAATTCTAGCTTCAAATGGCTTCTTGGCCAACATGAAACTTGTAGAGGATCTCAAGACCTTTAATTTGAGTGGTGGAAGACATCAAGGAGATTTATAGAACTCAAGTTATGGTCCTTGCAAGTTACAGGTCATCTGAGGTATCTGAAATTTTGTCTGTGAAAGTGACTTGACTTCCAAGCTAGTTTTACCCCTCAAGGAGATTTCAAATGAATTCTTGGTCAACATAAGAATTGTTCCTCATTGTCTTAGCTTTCTAGAATGATATAGCATGCCCTCATATGATGTGTGGAACTCAACTTATGGTCTTGGCAAGCAAAGGGTATTTTGGGCATTTGTGAATTACAGGTCATTTTAACCTATGTCCAAAACTCATACAAGGAGGCCTCAAATGGAAAAATTTACAACATAAAACTTGCTCCAAATGACATTTTGAGTCTAGAAAGAAGGTCACAAATTGTTGGAAAAGCTCATAACATGAAGTTGCATGATTGGTTAAATTTGAACTAAAATGGCTTATAATTTAAAGAAAGTCAAAATGAAAAATGGTTTGAGAGATTTATAAGTCCAAATGGAGACTTCCAATATATGATTTTGAATGGAAAAGACATTCTAAGAACAATGGTTCAAACACTTTTTTGAGCTTAGTGGAAAAAATCAAAGTTATTCATGGTTACTTGCATTTGAAGAAACATTTCAAAAATCAACCAATGTGGAATGCAAGGGAATGTGGCAAGATGGTTCTAGAAAGTTCATGTGAGCCCTATATATTCATGAAATCAGAATTGAGCAAGGGTTGGATTCATTTGTCACCAAAATCTCACAAATTCTCTCCATTCTTTCTCATTGCATTTTCACTCCAATTTCTCAAATTCTTCACCAATCACCATCAAAATCAATTTCATCATACTGATTCATCATCATAGATCAGAATTCAACCAAGAACAAGGTGTGATCAATCCATTTTCGAGCACTATAATCATCAACATCAAAATTGCAATTTCCATTGGAACTCAAGATCCAAGGCAAGACTCCTCAAGGTGTTGCATACAGAATCAAGTAGTGCAATTGTAGATCAAGATCCAAGCCTCAAAAGCCTCAGATCCACGAATTTCATCATCATCCACAAGCTTTCACACCAGGTGCGTTTTCTCTGCCACAGCTTGATTCAGTTAGTTTAGCATAGATTTATTAGTTTAAATGTGATCTAGGTTGTTAGTAGAACAATTAGGATGAGTTTAGTGCTGTTTAGTGATGATTGTTAGCAGGTTGTTAGAACTGTTAGGACCTAGAACTCTTAGGTTAGGCCATTATAATCTTAGTTTGATAGATCAGAATAATCACCATTAGTCATAGATTAGATTAGTATAAGTTTGATTGAGAATTATGCTGATGAGTTGCAGAGTATTTTCATGGAGTCAGAAATTATCCCGATCGGTTTGAGTGATTTGTTGAGTTTCAGAGCAAACTAATGGCATAGATGTATAGAGGGAGAGATCCTGAGTAAGTTTCATGTTTGTATCGTGTTGATCCATGGACTGTGGAGGGAGAACAGAGTGGTGGAATTGTATGCGTGCATGGAGTTTCATGGTGGAAACCCTAAGTTCTCATCAAGCCAAGGTAGGAGACGAAATCTTGAACGTCCATTTCGTGTTAGACCTTTGACTCAGAAGCCAATCCTGTGGCTCTTGTTTAAAGCAGATTTTGGAGGGAAGCTGTAGGTGCCCTAAACGCACCGTTTCATTAAATGAAACGGGCGGGCCTAAGTGAGTGATATCCCCACCCCCCAGTTATCAGGCCCAATCAATTTGAACGTGAATCCAATGCTGAATGCACCCCTGCTTGTTTTTTTTTCAGTTTTATTAATTCTGATTTGTTTTGGGCTTAATCCAAATTTGCTACGCGCACCCCACCACTGCTTGGCCCATCCTGATTTTAACTGAGCGTGATTGTTATTCTTACCCCCCTCCCTCTCATTTTAATTTCAATTGTTTTTAATTCCACTTTAATTTTTACCAACTTTAAAAATTCATAATAAATAGATAAAAAATCATTTTTAATCCATTCTTTTTACATCATTTTCATTAGAATGTGTAGAAAATTGTCATTAAATAAAATTGCATTTTCATTTTTATTTGATATTTTTCCCATATTTTCCAAATAAATGACATTTTGAATAGCTTCATTTCATGCATGATTTTATTAATTTTTGTTCTATTAAATGCTTTCATATTTTTTGTTCATTCTTTTTATGTTGCTTAGATGAGATATTGAACTTGTAGATCCAATTTAGTTCCCATTTTTAGGAATTAATTTTAGGTGCTTAATGTAGGTTTGAACAACATGAACAAATTAGGGTTTTTAGGTGATGACTTAAGAAGTTTGATTCTTTCCCTTAGGACTTAGGGTTTGACTAGATTAGTTATGGGACTATAGGGGCTATGGGTAGTTATTAGATCCCTTAGAAAAAGTCAGGATTCCCCTACTGCTATTAGTACTCTGTATATATCTGATTGTCTGGTGTGGTGTGCCCTCTGGGGATTGTTGCTTGTTTGTTTGGGTATTGGGTTTGTCTGGGATTTGGGAGAGCTGAAGACTTGAGGAGATGAAAGCCATTGAAGATCCAGAAATTGAAGATCAACTTCCATAGTTGAAGAGGAGGTTCTTGCTAGCAGCTGCTGAGGAGACTAGGGTTTAGGAGCTAGGCAGAGCTCTAGGTTAGAAAGCTTGTTTCTCAAACATGGATTGCCTTGTCTGCATCCATTCTTCTCTGTGATTCAGAGTCTCTCTAAGAAACGCACCCCCTTCCTTTGGAAGGCTTGGTGATAGGGTCTATGAGATAGAACTTTTGAGAGAAAATGTCTCTTGTGTTAGAAGCAGTCTATTCACCACCCTTGGTAGTCAACTGATTGCTTAACACCCAATTCACTCTTGTGACTAATCCCTCATCCTGGAGGTTTGAACTTGAAGAGAAGCCATTGCAGATGGAAGACTGATGATCAAAGCCCTTGCCTGAAGGCCATGGAGATGGAGATTGATGCTTGTTGAAGCCTGTAGCTGATTGGAGATTACTTGAAGACAGATGTTGATTCAGAGCTGCTGATGCTGTTCATTTTTGCTGTATTTCATTTGTTGATGTATTGATTGGTTTTCTGGACTGTATTGTTTGCTGTTTACCCTGTTGGGTTGAAAGTGAAGTCTGTTCACTTTTGCCTATTGTTTTCTAGGTTCGAGGTTGAGTGGGACTCCCTTGCCTCGCTTGTACTGTTGCATCCATGCATTTTACTGTTTTACTATATATATCTGATATTGTTTCTGTTTCTGCCTATCCCTTAGGATATCTGTTTCTCTCTGTGCAAGAGAGGAGCATGATAGACACTAGGTCTTAACCCATGCATGATAACATTAGGTTAGTTTGTTTCCCTTTGCAACCGTAGGTTAGAGTTCTGTCTCTTTCTTTCTCAAAACAAACAGAAAAACACAATAAGATTTCAAACACAATAAAAGACACTTCTTCCGTAAAAGAATGTGAACTCATCAAGACGTCATTTTTGTCCGCTTGGACTGCTAATCAAGAAAACCTTTTTCAGAAAGAATAAAATCAACCAAGACAAGCTTGTGTCGTCCGTAGCCCGAACTACGTTTGCTCTGATCTTTCATGCTGTATGAAAGTACGTAGGCATAGGATGCGATATCCTAGCGAGCAACCTTCCCCTCCTTTCCCGTAGGTAGGCGAACTACGTTGACTCTGATTTCTCGTTCCAGACGGGAATACGTAGGCATAAAGTGCGATACTTTGCCGAGTCATTTTTTTTATTTTCATTTTCTTTTCTTTTAACCCCAGACCTTTAGCGTAGATAGAATAACAATCCATACCCGAAAACAAGCGTGGATCCCGTCGAGTACGACGGACGTGAGGGGTGCTAATACCTTCCCCTTGCGTAACCGACTCCCGAATCCAGGTTTTGGTTGCGACGACCATACCTTTCCCATGTTGTGCGAGGTTTACTCTGAGCGTTTCCTTTCCCTCCCGTGGGATAAATAACGCACGGTGGCGACTCTTCTGTTCAGCCGGCGCCGATTTTCGCAGTAGCGACACTCATGCTCACCAGTTGATCACTTTCTGGAGCCATATCCAAATTGTAATTGTATTGCTTCACAAAGGCATCAGCTAAATCTTCCCAAGCTTGAACATGGTTCTTTTCTAGCTTCATATACCACATCAAGGATGCCTCACATAAACTTTCTTGAAAGCAGTGAATCATCAGCTCGTCGTTATCAACATAAGCAATCATCTTTCGATAAAACATTGTCAAATGATATCTTGGACAACTAACACCCTTGTACACCTCAAAGAAAGGCATTTTGAACTTTGGAGGAATAACCACTCCTGGAACCAGACACAGGTCATGAGCTTTTAAACCAGATCCATGAGCTCATTTCATCATCTTCAATTGTTCCTCGAGATCACGAAATCCTTTCTCGATTTTTGCAATTCTAGGATCGTTCTCCTTCATCTCAGTATGAACATTCTAAGGATTTGGCATACACAACAAAAACTGGGAATCTCTTTCATCAACTTGAGCAAATAGGTTATCTTGCATAGGCTGAGATTGTGTAGGAACATCTACTTGTTAAACATTGTCATCAGAGGGAAGATCAAATATCAGATTAGTTATCACTCTGAAGCCAGTCATGAGATCCATATCTTTGTTATCCTTCAGTAAATACTTCGAGCTTGGTCAGGTGGTCCAGATGTCAGCTGACGAGACAAAGACAGAAGGTCGGATGAGTCACAATAGAGAAAGGATGCATGCACATGCAAATGCTAAATGAGGGATGCTATGCAAAATGCAGAATGCAAATGAAAAGTTTCATGGAACGCAAGTATTTACAAACGTCATAGAGTACCAAAGAAAACTCATTTATTATTTTTTCTGATCTCGGATTACAGATAAATATTCTTAAAAGAGTCTTGACATCATGGCTAAATAAAAGCTAATAAAGTCCTAATGAAATCTTGCGTTTTGCTTCTTGATCTGCTATTCTAACTGGACCTTCTCGAATATAGGCTTGTCCGTGATCAGTTTCCAAGGAGTAGTCTGATAGAGGAAAATAAATCCTCCCACTCTTTTCTTTTCTTCTCAAAAAATAAGAAGGATCTATTGCCCGCCTGGATCTTTGATAATATCAAAATCTTCCTGTCTTTGAACTTCTTTTAATCTTCAAATCTGAGCTCCCAACTTCCTTAGGCCATCCAAGTTAGGACTCTTAAAAGAATATTTCAAAATATTTTCCTTTGTAATCCATATTGGTTCTGTAATGTTTATAAATAAAGTTGAATTCCATGAAACGAATGCAAAATGATGCTTTATGAATGTAAAGACGCAAAAAAACAAGCAAGCACATAGAGACACAATGATAAACAAACAGGAAACCTATGTTTGTAAGCAAAGGAAGTAAAGGGTATACCCATCCCCGAAGGGTGTGGACTAAGGGTTGATTGTACCTATAAAACAAGGGTTCTAAGAAGTTCCCAAAGTCATTAGTTCATCTTGCGGATATTATCAATTTCCCAAATAATTGGTAGTTAACAATATTCTCAAGAGAACCTCTTTTGAGTGTAGTATCGCATATCAACTATTTTGGGAATACTCCCTCATAGTCATCGCACCACGTAATATGAAAGGCCAAGTGGGGTTAAAGGTATCTAAAAGTCCCCAGTATCACATGCTTCTAGGTCGAAAATAGTAAGTGTTTTCACGAATACTCTTTCAACAATACTATTCTTAAGAGGGCCTCAACTGAGTAGTGATTCTCAAGTTAGCTTGGTCGGGAATCACTCCCTATAAGCCTTCTCAAATATATCACCTTCCTATCATAAGTACACTTAAGTCCGAGTGTAATACATTCCTCACCATACAAAAACATCAACCCAAAGCATAAACGAATAAGCATATAGATAGGCAAATATATATAACAATAAACAGACAAATAAACAAGATAGGGGAAACTCTCGCTAGAATCCCCAGTGAAGTCGCCATTTCTATCGCAGTGAGAATTGGATATCAAGTTATTGATTAACTTGAATCTTAATTAATTTTTCACCATCGGTCTTTGATTTGTCCAAGGGAAGGGAAAAAGATCGAATTACCCGCAAGATGCAATGCAAATGCAAAGCTAGAGAATCTAAGGTTCGGGGGTTGGTTAAACTTAGGGAAGGTATTAGCATCCTAAGAATCTGTAGTACTCTACAGGAACCTCATGTTTAATACATGTTATTGTTGTTTGATATGGGTAAAAGACCTAGTGGTTTATTTCTAAGTATACTTGCCAAGAAATTGCATCTTGTGCCTACGTATCCTGACGTGAATGGAATCAGAGTATTCGTAGTTTCCCTAAAAGGGATTGAGGAACCATTAACTGTTGGTCAAAGTTCCAGAGGGGTAATGTTTGTTGATTTGTTCTAGGAGAAAAGACGAGTCGTCATCTTAAGGGAGAACACTCGACTTAACCATCACAACTTGTAGGAGATGGTCTTTGCGTCACATTGAGAGAATGGATCAAAACTCGGATTTATCGACGAGTATGCCACATACCTCTCTCAAGCGGAAAAGATTATATATCTCGCAATGTGTTATGGGGTAGGAGAATTATATCTCGACTATTAAGATGAATCACGTCTAATTCTCTTGTTGGGAGAATAAGATGATTGAATTGTGCTGCAGGTTTGTCTAAGTTGAAAGAGATACCAAGGAACTGGTCCTATCTTAAGGTGTAGGGACTAAATCCTAAGCTGATCGACTTGAAAACTCAAGGATCGAGCGGGGGAATATGATGCAAATGAGATGCAACGTGTACAACTTAAAGAAGTTATACACGAGTTCTTCCATTGGACGTGCACACGAATAATATTAATCAAAGAAGAAAAAAAACAGAATGAGGTCAATGACTTGGCAGCGTTGTATAAAACAACAATCCAGATTACAAATTACTCGTATGAAATCAATGCCCATTGTTCCAAGAATCGCGATTCATTCAAAATTAACAAATCGAAATCACAACAGATATAATTGATTTCAAATTAAAGTTACAAAAATTGTAATTGAATCTTAGATCAAAGTTGTAACAAATATAATTAAAATCTTTGCGTAAAATTCTAACAATTATGATTGAATTTTAAATCAAAGATACGACAATTGAAATTGAGTTTTTAAGTCAAAGTTATAACAATTGTAAATGAATTTTGAAACCAAATTAATAATTAATTGAATATTAAATCAAAGTTAAACCAATTAGTTGGACTTTAAATCAAGACTAACAAATAAAAATTGAACTTCAAAACCAAATTAGTAACTAATTGAATTTTTAAATCAAAATCCCCATAATTAAATTTTAAAGAACAAAAAACAACTAATTAAAATTAAATTTAAAGAAAGTGGGGGGAGTCAAAAGGATTTGGGTGGTGCGGATAGTGATTATGGAATGGGCTTATAGGGGTCAAATCATAGATATGAAACAGAGGATAAAAACAAAAAAAAAAAACCAGGGGATTGGGGTCCGGGTCAAAATTGTCCGAAACTGGCCCAATCCAACCTTACACGAATCAAGGCCACCCTAAAAGAAAAACGACGTATTCATCTTCTTCAGAGTGTCATCCTCAAGCGCATAGCCTCCATGGTTGAAGGTTCGATACTCCCTTGATCTTCCTCTTGTGAAGAGACTCAAACAAAATCTCGAAATAAAAAAACCCCAACGATATCGATCGCAACCTACCGGCGAGAACATGGGTGCTCATGGTGGTGTCGGCGGTGGCTACACGGAGGTAAGAGGTTGGCGTTAAGGGTCGGAGCCGCTGAGGAAATTTGATGGTGTTGCGTAAGGAACTCGTCTCTTCTTCTTTTTTCGTGAATAGGCGGTGCGTGGGTTTTTGATTGCTTGAATTCCTCTGATGAAACGGTTCTGATCTTGAATATTTGTCAGGGCATCTCGTGGTGTCTACTGATATTGTTTTCAAACACGGTTTCAAATTAATGGGAGCTGGAAGTTGATGTCCGAGGAAAGATTAATGATGAAGGATCTGAAGGTGGTGATCAAGAATAAAGGGGAGCACACGGATATGGGAATTTAATAGGTTCGCAATGTTGGTGATAGTATTTTTTTAGAAAATTTTGTGTATCAAGCCCCCTTTTCCCTTGATTCTCCAATTTCTCTTTAAAAGGCCTCCTCATTACGTCTGCAACTAATTTGGAAAACTGATGATGGATGTTTGGCACTGATTTTGGAAAGAAAATTTTGTGTATCAAGCCCCCTTTCCCTTGATTCTCTAATTTCTCTTTAAAAGGCCTCCTCCTTACGTCTACAACTAATTTGGAAAACTGATGATGGATGTTTGGCACTGATTTTGGAAAGAAACTTGGTTGCAGCAAGCATGTTTGTTAGGTAATAATATTGTTTCCTCTTTAGTTTAGACAAGTTTAAGAAATGTTTTATCTTAAAAAAAAGGTGATTTAAACGATGCTGGTTTTTATGCATTATAAATGCCAATCCTCGGGTTTGTCCCTTTGCATTGATGATTCATAAAGTTCCTTATTAGTACGTCGGTGTTTTGATTGAAAGAGATTGTGACGTCATGTCATCACCATAATAATTGCAGGTTGGAGTAGTAATGAGCCCAACTTGCTCTTTGGATTGTAACTGGAATGAAATGAGTGACTCGTAGGAATTCCTCGTGACAGTGCTGATTAGGGTGGAAGCAGATGGTATTCAGTCTTGCTTGATTTACTTCTCAATATTCTTTCCATTACTTGGATGGTAAATTGCGAACCTTGACCTAAATTGGTTTTAAACCCCAAATTGATGATAAAATGAAATTCAAACTCTTGGATTATACTTGAGCGACTTCTGACCTAAAGCTTAACCTGAAATTCGAGTTCTAGAAAATAAGGTTTGATGTAAGTCACATGAGAAGAATCTTTAAAACAATGAATCTTTCACATGAATTATCTCTTGCCAAAATCACGGATTTTCAATATCGATTTCCTTCGAAAAACATGGCTTAATAAACCTTGAACCTTAAGTGGACCAAATCAAATCCAAAATCCTCTAAACCGATGTGACTTAGAGATTCTTGTAGTGATAACATCAATATACAAATTGGTAATGAACTCCAATGGTGGGTTTGACTAGGATCCTTAAGCGGGATTTGTCTTAGCTTCAGTTCCACATGAATTTGTGATGCATATTTGAAATTCGTTAGCTCTTTTCTTGAAAATGCTATTGTGATAAACCAAGCTTTGAATATGAGTGTTGGACGGTGGTCGTATCATGGTTGTGTCATTGGGCCAAAGCTTTGCAAATCCTGATCTTGAACACTTAATGAAACTGCGATACCCCTAATGGTGGCTAAGCTTCTTTACGGGATAATACGTCCAAGATGAACATCATATTGCAAACCAAACTTGAAAATACCACGGTCCAAAAACACTAAGCCCAACAAACCAAAATTGAGGCCAAATACTCTAAATCCCAAGAATAAAATCACAATGATACCATAACAATCTTCCAAATTCGTGACATCCGTTACTCTTGAAATCCACATACCTACACATACTTGTTAGTCGTCAAAAACATGAAAAAATGTAGGAGGATGCACAAAGAGGTGGTGTCTTAGGGTCGAAAATTAGGGTGCTACAACTGTTATTAACTCTGACATCAGACTCTGAACGTGGTTCAGATTTTGAGAATCAACAAATAATGGTTTTGTAAGTCTTCACCTGAGAATCAATAATCTTCGGCAATATAATATATTTCCTTGACAAAATGCTTTTGTTCTTCAAAATTCTCGATTCTTATTCATCTTGTACAAAAATGCATCTATAAACGCCGATTTGCACCACACGAGGGGAGACAACGATGTCAATTTTTCAGTAACAACATTTGCAGTTTCACCAATGATTCGAAGAAACTAGTTGTTCAAAACCCTTAGAAAATTTGTAGGTCTCAGTGTTCCTATACAAACACAAAATTCTGTTAAATTCAAAATCATAAAACTAAACATTTGAAAACCTAAGCGTAGCTAAAAAGATGGTTTAAGAATACTAACCATTTTATATGATGAATATGATAATGTTGAATATGAAAATGACGCCAATTTATATATTGATTTCCTACATTGATTATTATGAATCGTTTTACTCACCCTGCCTGTTTGAATGTTGCCTCCTCGTGGGTAACGTGCAGATGACTAGGTTTAGCTGTGGACGTTGTCGAGGATATTTTCGGATTTTGAGTTGTTGGCATTTTGGTTAACATAGAGGGTCTTGCTCTGATAGTGTAACATCAGATTGGGGTCTTTGAGTTAAACCATGATTTATTTGATTTGGTTGTTTTGATTATGTTCCCGTATAAGGAAAACTTTGGATTATGCCTTTTTGAGTTCCGTTGTAATTTTTGATATCTTTTGGGAAAACCTGTTGTTTACGGAACTTTGACTTATATTTGATTTAGTGGGAAATGTACGCCCTTGGAGGTGATTTTATTGAGTTTAATATTTTACTCTGATATATGTGAATATTTTGTCATTTATTTGTGGGGTAGAAAAGGGTGTTACAACAAGCGTTAGAATGAGCAAGCGGTATGACTTGTGATCGAACACTTTGGGAGAAAAAATATGTACATCCAATTAATACCTTTTAATCTGATAAAAGAATGAACTCAAAATGATCAATTTATTAATTATTTTAGAAAGAAAGATAAGTGTTAGAACAAGCAAGCGCTATGACTTGTGTCAGAACACTTGAGTATAAAAGAAATGTACATCCAATTAATCCTTTTTCATCCCATTTTATTTGCAAATGAACTGACTTAGAACATATTGAGTTGTAGTCTTTTAAAGGAAAGACAAGCATAAGAGTAGGCAAGTTGTACTACTTGTGTCTAAACATTTGAGAATAAAAGGGTTGTATGTCCAATCAATTCCTTTTCAATCCAATAAAATGATGAACTCAAAATGATCAAGTTATTATTATTATTATTTTATTTGAAAAGAAACAACATAGTTTTTATGAGTTTTAGTGGTCAAAGTTGTTGTTTTGGGTATTCTAATCCCTAGCGCTTTATTGTTCTTACTTCTTAAAGTGATTTTAGGCTCAAAACAGATATAGTATCGAAAAGAGACTAAACCCTAATGTGTTAAAAAGAGTGGTATACACAAGTTATCTTACATGTTTTTGGTTTGAAATTAAATAAAGGTCAAGAAAGAAAATAATACCTAAACTCTAGTGCTATGATGAACTTCAAATTAACAACACAAACATTGAAAAAAACAGCCACAACACAAGCATATTATTACATGACAAAAGTTCTACAAAGTAAAAAAAGAGCAAAGATGAAATGATAGTTACCAACCAAGAGCTTTAATAGCTTCTTCCTTCCACACTGAACATAAAAGAAACTTACTTTATCTCAACTTTTTCAGCATTTCTTTACTCTCTAAAAGCTTATCTTTTTTCTCACAAAATGACCTTTATTTATAGTGAAAAACTAGGATTATGGACGACGATGAAGACAAAATTTGATAGGATTTTGGGATAGTAACGGGAGATAAAAAAAATCAGACTTTGTGAGATGATAATGCTACCAAAATGTGCTCCCTAAGTTATCCATAATGAGTTATGCAAGGCAAAAGAGGGTAAATGAGAAAGTAAAAGAAATTTAGCACCAAAGAGGAAGATTTATTGGTTAAAGGTGAAAATTAACCTTGGTAAATTATGTAATTGATTTTTGATCATGATTAAATATTTTATCATTTAGCCTTTAACTTTGAATTTAAATTTTGACAATTTGCTAGAAAACACTAAAATCTTAAGCGTAAGATTTTTTTTTAGATTTTTGTGTTGAAATTAAAAACAATGGTAAGAGTGGCGATAAATAAAGAATGAAAGACTAGATTGAAATATTTTTGAGGTTAATCGAGGGATTTTAAAAAACTATAAAAATTTGAGAAATTGATTTTTCTTTGCTCAGAGGGGTACTACAAAGATTAAAAGATTTGTCAGAGGAAGATGTTGAAGTTGGTGATGCGTATTCAGGTCGAAATTTTAAGATGTATGCCATGTTATTTTTCACAAGCAACTACTTTCTTGTATATGGTAATTTATCTAGATATAGAGTCAACGAACATAAAATGTGTCATATATGTGTATCTAATATGTGCTTTCACCAACTCCAGTTTGAAAAAAAGACCGTTTACCTCGGGCATCAAAAATTTCTAAAACCCAACTATCCACATCATATATTGCAAAAGGTTTTTAATGGAGGGCATGGCTTTGATATCTCTCCTAAGCCTTTAACCGGGGAACGAAGTTTTTAAATGACAACAACATATTAACATTGTCTTTGGAAAGAATAAAAAAGGTATCATTGAGAAAAATATATGGAAAAAAGAGGTCGATGTTATTTGATCTTCCATATTGGTCTAGCCTCAATTTAAGACATTGTCTTATATGATGTATGTAGAGAAAAATGTGTGTGATAGTTTAATTAAAACATTTCTAAACATTTATGGCAAGACAAAAGATAGTAAGAATTCTCGTCTATATATGATGGATATGGGTATACGACAACAATTGACTCCAGAAGAATTAGGGAAAATTACATATTTGCCCCCAATATGTCACACTTTATTGAAAAAGGACACACACACACACACACACACACACTCTCTCTCTCTCTCTCTCTCACACACACACACACACATACACAGTCACACACACACACACACACACACACACACACACACACACACACACATATATTGAATAATATTGATAAAATTCAACCTTACTTATCTACTAACAAAAGACATACCAAGAAAAAATACCTCCAAATGAGTGAAAAGTGGTTGTTGAAATAACATAACATGAATTTCATAAATTGGTTTAATAAAAGATGTCTAATGATGATAGTGAATCCAAGACAATTAAATGCATGCCATACATGCCTAAATTTAATTTAGTAACTTGGAATGCATACAAAATTAGTAAAAAAAAAATATACAAAATTAAAAGATGATTGTAGTACAATACAAAATAGTGGGTTATGGTTAAGGCCAAATCCATGTACTTCTCTAGTTCAAAAAATAAGAATCCTATAATGACATCTAGACTGTACTTTGGGGTCATTGAGAATATTTGAGAGAATGATTATGTTCTATTTAAATTGCCTTTATTTAAATGCAAGTGGATTGGAAGTAACACCGGTGTACAAACTGGTAAGTTAGGATTCACACGAGTTGACCTTGGCAAGGAAACTTATATGGCCAAACCATTCATCATGGAATCCCAAGAAAAATAATTGTCTTATGTCACTGATCTTTCTGGCAAAAGATGGTCAATTATTCTCTAAGGAAAACACATTTCTCGTAGTGATAGAAATCATTATTTAAATTTTGATATTCTTGAGACTCATTCTTTCGCAACGCATGTGCCTACTTCATATGAAGAAGTTGATACAGATATGGGGAAACTAACAGGTAAATATATTTTTTCTTCATAATTTATTATTTGTTATAATTTTTAAGTGTTATATACTAACAAGTATTATTATTTGAAATTATAGGTGTTTAGAGACAATACACCAAAAGATGCTCGGTTACGTTGTGCATATCGCTTCCTTCAAAATAATGAGGTTAGAGCACAATAATTTTTTATGTTGGTTATTTTTTTGTTTTATGTAATGATGTGTAAAATGTATGTCGTTTTGGTGCAATTTTGGTTTTGATGGAATATATATTTTGATTTCTAATAGTTGTCAATTTGGTTTTGATTAACAAATGTATTGTTGTGATGTTTCTAATTTGTAAAATAAAAAATATTTTTTTTTTATAAATTTGTTTCACCACTGGTGGTTCTTTTAACCGTGGTGATATGTAGCACGCTGACCAGTTTCAAAAACACCAAAAATGATGTTGTTGAGTATCGAACCAATGGCCTTTCCACTTTTCACTATAGTTAGATATTCCAAACGCAATGAAAAGTAGTGTGTTGTACAGTTTATTACCATAATCAATAGCTCGCGGTGGTAATTAGCTCACTTACTATCACACCCTTTGTTACTGCATACGATCTCCCGTGGTTAAATCTTTATTTCAATTGTTGTGAAAAATATTTTTTGTAGTAGTAATTTTTTTATAATTGAAAAAAAATCATCAAAAATATATATTTTTTATTTGAAACTTAACTCGTGATCCCAATCCAACTCAATTCATAAATAAAAAATTCGGTTTGCTCCAGTTTTGATCCTGAATTTTTATTTTGGACGATGAATCCAACCCATTAAAGTCGAACGAGTTAGGTAGAAAGTTCGGTCAAACCTGATCCAACTCAATCCGTGTACACCCTGATATATCCTAAATAACATTAAACACAACATCTCATAAAATATATTGTGGATTGTGATCATGATGAAGTTCTAATTTATGGTCCTCTAATATGTGCTTATTTGTTTCTTATTTTAGCTTAGTGGATCAACATAATATACATAATCTCAATTAATATATTAGTTCTTTGATTTTATCATTTACAATAAAATTAGTCTATATGATCTACAATGTACTATTAAATTAATCTATATCTTTACATTTTCTTAATAAGTCCATATTTTTGGGGAGTCCGGGAGAGTAGGGAGCATCAAATGAGACTAATGCTCTAGGACCATAAGAGATGGAGACGCCACATCTTAACCTAAAATCTTAAGGTGTTAGATAAATGGGTAATCTCTCTTATAAATCCAACATTTGACCCATTCATATGCAATGTGAGACTTTAACTACTTTCACTTACACCCAACATTCTCCCTCACAAATGTGAGTCCCCCACATCCTATAATAGGATCCAACACTAGATCCAAATCCTGCTCCTCCACAAAGCTGAGCCACGACTCTGATACCACTATTGAGGAGTCTGCGAGAGTCTGGAGCACCAATGAGACTAATGTTCTAAGACCACAAGAGAGAGAGAGAGAGAGAGAGAGAGAGAGAGAGAGAGAGAGAGAGAGAGAGAGAGAGAGAGAGAGACCACAACTTAACCCAAAACCTTAAAATGTTAGGTAAATGGGCCCTCTTTCTTATAAATCTAATATTCCACCCATTCATAAGCGATGTGAGACTTTAAATACCTTGTATCCTATATATAACCTTGGAAACCCTTTTCTGTTATAAAACTAAGCAATGTGAGACTTTTTTAGCATGTATATTTTCATCCAACTCCAACAATATCCACCTTGATTGAAAATAATACATCAACTTTCATTGTCTTCACCAACAATATACTCCACCATAAAGAGTATAAACATGTATATTTTCAACCAATCTCAACAATTGTTGGGGTTGTTTGAAAATATACATGTTTGGAAATATACATCATTTAGTTTTGTGAGTATACATCTCCGGTTTTGGAGTTTCCATATTATGTTCTTGTGTACATCTCAACAAAGTCACAACACAAGAACATAAAGAGGAACAATTATTGGGGTTGTTTGAAAATATACCAATTCTTTGAAGTTACACGTTGTTTAGTTTTGTGAAAGAAGATGGAGTCTAATGCTATATATATGACTCAAATTCTTTGTTACAAGATGTACCAGTCAAAAGCACTTTAAGCTTGTATTTAACTTTCTTTGTTCTCTTATACTCTTGTATTAAAGTGTTATGAGATGTAGTTAAATATTTGGTTTAAAGAGTGTGGGTGTACTGGGGGTTTGAGTCAGTTGAGGGTATATTATGTGTTGTAACAATTTTAACATAGTGTTATTCTCTGGTTGTCTATTAGCAATGACCAGGGTTTTTTCTCCAGTTTTGGAGTTTCTACGTTATGTTCTTGCGTTGTGACTTTGTTCCTCTTTTTTCTCTCTATGCTTTGTTTGTTTTTTTCCCAACAATTGATATTAGAGCTTTTGGTTTGATCCGAGGATACATGTTCTTAGTATGCTCTGTTGTGGCAGTTTTTCCTGATCTTCCATATCATAAAAAAGGGTAATGTTGTGAAAGAGTTCGAAATTCTGACACGCATATACTAGATGTCGAGACAGATGTCACAACACTAGGATCACAACTCAGCTTGAACACAAAATAAAAACTGTAAATTGAAAAAAGTAAAGAACACCAAAGTTGTTAACCTAGTTCGGTGCAACTCACCTACATCTGGGGGCTACCAAGCCCGAAAGGAAATCCACTATCAGTAGTATTAATTTGAAGCTAAACAATCCCAGTTTACAACTCCTCACTTAATCCCTACTCAATTCAACTTCTACCTAGGAACTCCTAGATATGAGAACCCCTCTCACTCCCTAATCACCTCAGTGATATCAAACAATCACATTTCTAGTGACTGTATACAAAATAACAAACAGAAGATCACACTTCCAAAACAATACTTGGTTCGCTTAAAAGCTTCAACCAAGAACAAAACACTTTTTCTTAAAAGCTTTGAGTGAACAATTAATAATCAATCAAACTCAAAGCATCAGAGATACATGAGTGACATACAATGAACAAACGAAAACCCTAGGGACCAACCAAAACAACGGCTAATCCTTATTCTCTAAATTCTCATGATATACTCTCCTCTTCAAATAAGGGTTTTCTTCTCTTTAAATAGCCTTCAGACCTACTGGACCTAGGCTTCATGAGGCGCACAAATAACACCAATCAGTATAAACTAGCTGCAAATCAACCTGCATCAAAATAGGAGAAAATACAAACTTTCCTAAAAAGATTCGTGGATCTTTTTTATGAAAAGTAACAGGATCTGCAGTTACAAAAATTCCCACAATATACTCTCATACAAGTCACCTACGTGTGCATCAGAACACACTCAAAATTCACACTAAAATTACCAAAATAGCCATGTCCTAACTACCTAGTATAACATGTTCTGGAACATGTCACAACATCATGTAGAACATAATGTCTGACTGACATGATAGATCATTTGGTTTAACATCTTGCTAACAACATGTTATTTTACCAAAATGCAGTCAATCCAAAAACCACAGGGCTTACAATCTTCCCATTTGGCAAATTTTGGCTAAAACAACCTTAGCGCATACCATAGGTACATAGCGGAAACAAAAGCACAGAAACACAAAAACCCAAGAACTACAATGCTGTCAAAATAATAAAGAACACTAGACAACACAATGTCAAGATATTAGGTCTGACATTACAAAACAACACAAGCTACATGAGACCATGTAAGCTCTATACAGATTGCAATCTTCTAGCAGCAACAACAAACAAATACACCACTCCCCCTGTCACACATAAGGAGAAAACAAAACAAAAAAACAAAAAAAAAACTTGAGCAATTCAAGTTCACATAAATAGCAGCAGCAACATGCATGACAAACTATCATACTCCCCCCTAAATAGTTGCACACAAGCAACAACAAGAAAGACAACTACTCTTCCTAAGCAGTAGTGCAAACATGACATAAAGTCATGACATCTGATCTAACATCCGAAAATAGAAAACAAAACAACACTTTACTCCCCTTTTTTACCCAAAAATTGACAAAAAGAAATAAGTAAATGTAAACATAAATGGAATCACACATAATGGAAGCACAAGAGAAATAAAATGCACACAACAAAAGTTCAGATGGAAACAAAAATAGATCAGATCGCTTCTAGATGATCCTTAAACTCTTGCTTCTGTCAAAAATCCTTATGTACCCCTTAAATCTGTCACCTGTCTCAGAATCTGTCCTTCTTACACCATCATTCTTATCTTCCACAGTAGCTTGCCTAGCCTTACCAAACATCAGATTATAGAGGAAAGATGCAGTATTTATTGCATTCTTCCATATCTGTAATTGCTACAATTCTTCAACTATGCAAATTCCAAGTTTGCCTCTTAATTTCTCAAATTCGTTTGCATCCAAAGCTTTAGTGAAAATATCATCCAATTGCTTCTAAATGGCTACATGCTCAAGACTGGTCACTTTTTCTTCAACAAGATCTCTGGTAAAGTGATGTCGGATGTCAATATGATTTGTCATACTAATTGTAATATTGATACTCTTTACGGTGAAGTATGATTGTCGATAAAGACAACGAAAGTTAATTTATTATTTTCAATCAAGGCGGAGATTGTTGGAGTTGGTTGAAAATATACATGTTGAAGAAGTCACACATCGCTTAGTTTTGGAACAGAAGAGGGAGTCCAAGACTATATATATGATACAAGTTCTTCGAAGTTCCACATCGTATAGTTTTGTGAAGGAAGATGGAGTTCAATACTATATATAAGATTCAAATTTTTTGTTACAAGATATAATAGTAAAAAAAAAACACTTTAACTATTTGAGTTTGTATTATGTGTTTAATTATTTTCACATAATATTATTCTTTGATTGTCTATTAACAACCACCATAATTTTTTCTCCAATTTTAAAATTTTCATGTTATATTCTTATGTTGTGATTTTATTTATTTTTGTCTCCATACTTTGTTTATTTATTTTTTTCAAGAGCAACAATTGAAATATATTCATTCGTTTAGGATTCTTGTTACTTTAAAAGACAAATGCACGGAAGATTTAGTAACAGTGACAAACATAATCAGATAGTAAAGCAGAGAATTTCGGAAAAGGAAAAATGAAGAAGATTCAACAATAATAAAGAAAATTATGAAGAAGATGATCGAAAGAAGAATTAATTATTACTTTTTTTAATAAAAATTATCAATAAAAAAAAGAAAGAAACTATTAACATCGTTAAATCGCATAAACTAATAAGAAACGTTGGATACAAACAATAACTAATTTAAATTTTTAATAGAGCCAAAGATGTGTTTTAGAGCAATTTACAGAGACAGAAATCAATTTGACGGTTGAATTGTCAGTCATGTGACGATTAACATGTCACATGAGCATTGCTAGCACCATTAAATTACACAGATATTGATAGAGTCATGGGCATGTTATATATATATATATATATATATATATATATATATATATATATATATATATATATATATATATATATATATATATATATATATATATATATATATATATATATATATATATATATATATATATATATATATATATATATATATATATATATATATATATAAACGTGCGTTTCCACTATTGTTACATTTGTCGTGGCAGACAATGTGTTCTTTGCGGTTTTTAAGTGAGAATTGGGCAAGTTATGTTTTTTTAGCTAATGACAAAATCTATTATTTAATATACCGTAAAAATCCAGGATGCATCGATCCTCCACGTTTATTCAAATTTAGAAAGTAAAATAAAGAAAAAGACAAGGAAGGTGGCTAGATTACAAAGGCATGCAGACGAAAGAATCTTTTAAAATTTGAAAGTAAATTGGCTTACTCTACACACCATATGACAAACTCACAAGTTTTTATATATAGGTTTATCTTTTTGTATTATTTGTATATAGTTGTTTATGCTGTGAATTTAAAAGTTAATGTACTATTTTTATCTTCAAGAGATAGACTAATGTTCTTTCAAAAAGTAAACCAAACATACACTTAATTAGTTTGTTAGACAATTATTTTTATGTCATGTTCTCTAACTAACTAGCTATTAGCTATTGTACCTAACTTCTATATAAGCTTGTTTTTGCTTGCATTGCAAAGTTAACTAATCAATGCTTTCATTCACTCGATCACATTTTTTATAAAGTTGATCACATAGTTAAAAACTATGTTATGTTACCATAGAGTTTCCTTTCATCCAACTCTTCTTCATGTGATTTAAATGGTAAGAAATAGAACTAACAACAATAGTGGAAATGCTTCCATAGGCACTGCATTTGATTATGTATTACATTCATTCATAAGAGAATCCAACATCTGTGTGTATCACGGCACAATCGGAAGGAGATAGTAGTTATTATGGACGGACGAAGAAGATGCAATGTGTTCTTGCCACCAAGAACAAGTTCAAACTTGTAAATGGTTTGATTCTGGTTTCAAAAAAAGATGATCTTAACTTTGTTGCAGGGGAGATATGCAATAACTTTTCCCGTTTATGGTTAATCAATTCAATGAAGCCATAAATTGCTGAAAGTGAGGTTTACATAAAAAACTTAATATGCCACAAATGCACGGCTGTGCGAAGTAGTAAAAAATTATCCAACTACAATGACCGACGAATTGAATACTGAACTCCGTTCTATCGATGTATATCTATAGAGATCCAAATTTGAGGTTTTGTAAAATAACTTATTTTTAAAAAAAAGCACTTATCGACAAATAATTTAAATAAAAATCACTTAAATTATAATATAGCAAACATGACTTAGGGTCTTAAATTTTACTCTGACATATCAGTATGATCTGATTCACTTCTACTACGAGAGTTTTGACACAATTTATAGAAAATAGATAAATGTGGGCAACACCTACTTTTGTCTGCGTGTTGCCCTACCGATGACGAATAATTGTTGACTTTTGCATGACCAAATTATTCGTCAATGACTGTTACTTTTGCATAACTATAAAAATTGGAACTTTTCTCAACCTCATCCAAGCACTTTCATTGTATTGGACTAGATTGTTTAAAACCTGCTCTCTGGTACCAATACATATCATTTCAGACTACGATCGATACTTGAGAACTCTTTACTTTCGTACAATGGTTGGAATGCATGGACTCAGGTAGTAAAATAAATACGAACAAAAGGCTCTCGTAATCTATTTGAGATGGATCATACAAATAGTCATGAGATAAGCCTCATGACCCTTAGTCCCTACTGGACTACTCACTCATGGTGGGGGATAACACAATCAAAGCAATATTCATAAGCAAAATCATTGTAACCAATTGAAATTGAGTAGAAGTTTTATTGAAAACGATAAATAAAACTTCATGGAATAAACATTGATCCAGTGCTCCAATGGAGATTTGACTATAGAGGATGGAAAATAGAATACGTAAAAATTAGGAAATAAAAGTTGGATCCCTAAACTCAAGACCAACTTTGAGTTTTATAGGAAATTCTAATAATTGACTAAAATCTCAAAGATCAATGACCTTTATATTTGAAAATATAACATCCAAACATGCAAAAATCCCAAAACAGATGAAATCGAGTCGGAAAAAAACAAATTGGGGGAGAGCTCACCATCCTGCTACGACTGTAGCAGGACTTGAGATTTTGTATGCGCGAATCAAAAAGAGAGGAAGCATTAGGGTTGGATGCTATGGCCCGCAGAAGCATCTACGACCTCCCGTAGCAGCCTTTTGGATTTTGTATTAGAGATTCACGACTTTTAACTTTTTCTCGTGCTATGCTCGTTTTTTCCTCTTTCGTCTCAGATACTTATTAAAACCCGAAAACAACAAAAAAACATACTACTAAAACATAAAACAAGATAAATGGAAGTAAATCGGACAAAATTGAAGAATACTAAAGCAAAACAACTAGTAAAAATGGTGCAAAAACCACTTATCAACCCCCTAAACTTAGACCATTGCTTGTCCTCAAGCAACAAAGCTTGCTTATGCAAATTTTCGGATCAAGCGGCCCACTTAATGAAAAACCATACAAAAATGAAGCTACTAGTTCTCATACATGAGTTTTCGTTCAAATCAACTAAGGTCTAGTTCTCTCGGTAATCACTTGACACCAAAGATATTTGCAAGAACACTAACTATAGTGAGACCACAAACCTAAGTCTCCCTTTTAGGCACCGCTCCAACTATGCTTTGTACTTGAGTATATTTTTCCGATTTTTCATTCCCTTTTCATTCGGGCAATCAAATTAAGGAAATTGGATTTACTATTATCATCACATGCACAAGATCGGTTGAGAATTTTTGTTTAACACCAGATGCAACAATTTCCTTCTTTTATTTATCGATGAAATTACACACTTTTATGTGTTTATTTATTTGTCCAACTTGGGACGACATTTAGGGTTTAATCACCATTAGGATAAATAACTGGGTGAAGGTTACCCAACTTAGAAGGTGTAGTTGACTTTTACTGTCTTTTCATTATTTTGGGTGCTAAAATTATTTATTTCCCAACCAATCATACATATATGTGAGTCTAAATTATTCCAGACTGTCATTATAAACTAATCAAGGAGTACTTCTCAGAAGTCAAGTACTATGGTTCAAATCTACATGGTAGACTCACATCTTACTTTGGGGAACCTAGGATGTTCGAGTAATACCTATGTTGTCAAACTTCCCCGACTTCTCTAGACTTAGCCTCTCATCTCTCTAACTTTATTTACTTTCCTAGTTTCCTCATTACCAAAGCTTTTCAAGAATTTTTTTTGAAAGGTTCTAATTCGTTTTTTTTTTTGTTGAAAAAATGGTCTTTTTAATGAAAGAAAATAACGGGAAAAAACTAAAATTCAAAAATAACTTAAAAGAATGAAAAGCATAAACACACAAGGAAAAAAAAGAAAAAGAAAAGTAAAGAAACCCCCCCCCCCCCAAACTTGAACCAAACATTGTTCTTAATGTTTTAGCGCAAACAAAGGGGAATCAAACTCACAAAGACCTCGTTCGGGAGGTGGGAAGCGCAACATGAGCTTGAAACAAAAAGGTACCTTCTAAAAACAAACAACACAAAAGGCATAAGTGATAAAAAAAAACATGGGTTTTCTCCCACTAAGCGCTTTGTTTAACATCATTTTAGCTCGACGATTCATGAGTGCAATCCCTCACGGTGGTTCCTTTAAAACTAGGCTCATGACTTGGCCTACTACATCCCTAGTGGTATAGTGTTTCAACCTATTCCCATTCATAGTAAACGAGCTCATAGGCTCTCTCCATACTTATACTTCTATGTACGGTGTTAACCTCTTCACTACAACGTGACCAGACCACCGCAGCAGAAGTTATTTAGGAAAAGTTCTAAGTCTCGAGTTAAATAACAAAACTAAATCTCCTTCTTTGAATTTCTGCTTTAAAATCCTCTTATCATGACACCTCTTAGTCCTCTCTTTATACAACCTTGCGTTCTCATACACATCAAGTCATATCTCTTCCTACTTACTTAACTGTAACTTTATTTTCTTTCCTCCTGCCTAATAGTCTAAGTTGAGAGCCTTGATGGCCCAATAAAACTTATACTCTAACTCTATAAAAAGGAGAAAAGATTTCACTTAAATCACTATGAAAAGGGTCATACTGATGGGAGTCTTATAAGCTCTATGGTATTCCCAAAATGCATCGTTGAGTTTAAAGGACCAGTCTTTCCTAGAGATGGAGTTCCTCTTCTCTAAAATAGTCTTTATCTTTCTATTAGAGACTTCAACTTGCCCACTAGTTTGGGGATGATAGGGTTTAGCGACCCTATGCCACACCCCATACTTTTTAAGCAAATTCATAAATTGTCTAACAATGAAATATGATTCCCCATTGCTTATCACTAGCATAGGAACCCCAAACCTTCGGAAAAGAATTTTTTTGAATATTTTTATCACAACTCGTGCATCATTTGTTGGAGAGGCAGTGGCCTCGATCCATTTTGACACATAGTCAACTGCCACTAAAATATACTAATTCCCCAAAGATGAGGGAATCGTCTTATAAAATCAACCCCTCAAGACATCAAAAGTTTTGACCTCAAGAATGTTATTCATAGGCATATCATTCCTTCTTGATGTGTTCCCTGTGTGCTGGCGCTGGTCACAATTTCATTATAAAAGCATGAATGTCTTATAACATATTGGGCCAATAAAGGTCTGCTTGTAGAATTTTCAACACAGTTTTGCCGGTGTTAACATTTCCATCGTAGGCGGAGGCATGATAATGAGTTATGACACTTTTAGTCTCCTCTTAAGGAATACACCTCTTGAAGATTCCATCAGCGCCTCTCTTAAAAATCAGAGGATCATCCCAATAGTAGTGTTTAAAATCAGTGAAAATTTTCTTTTTACATTGATAGTTTAAATCCAGAGGTAAGACTCCGACAACAAGTAGTTGACAAAGTCAACATACCAAGGTGATTCCTTTCCAATCAATGCAAAAAGTTTGTCATCCGGGAAAGAGTCATCAAAAGGTAACTCATCCCTTTCGAATCACTCAACCTGGACAAGTGATCAATGACCACATTTTTTGTCCCTTTCTTATCCTTAATCTCAATATCAAACTCTTATATCTAATGAGCCTAGGCTTGGCATCTTTTTTACTTTGGAGATATCTAATGGTTGCATGATCCGTGTAAACAATTATCTTCAAACTACTAGGTCGAAACAAAACCTATTTATAGCAAAGACTATGGCCAATAGTTATTTTTTGGTGGTCCTATAATTGATTTGCGCCTCATCCAGAGTTTTACTAGCATAATAAATGACATGCATTTTATTGTCTTTTTCTAGTCTAGCATCACGCCTACTGCATATTCACTGGAATCACACATGATCTCAAAGGGAGCACTCCAATTCGGAGACTGCATTATGGGTGAAGCCTGCATAACCTAAGAAACTTCTAACTTCCCTCACAGTGGTGGGGGAGTCAGCTTGTGTATCACCTCAATCTTAGCTTGATCAACCTCAATCCCTCTTTCAAACACTAAGTGTCATAAGACAATGCCCTCCTTTACCATGAAGTGGAATTTTTCCCAACTAAGCACAAGGTTCATTTTAACACACCTCTCTAATACCTTTTCTAAAATTTTCAAAAAATCATCAAAACTAGTGTAAGAACTTAGAGCACAATCTGGGGGAAGGGGGAACTATACTTGCTGGATTTTCCTGGTTTTTATGCAAGTTCATTTTCTTTTTACTTTTCCAGAAACAAGTTAAGTGTTACAACTTAATTAGAATAAAGTTATGTATAAAATTAAAGTGTAGAAAATTAAATGACACAAATATGTATACTAGTTTCCCTTATCAACCAAGGGTACATCTAGTTCCCTCACACCCTGTGAGAGATTTCCACTATTGTTAGATCTTTGTACAAGCCGCACACCAAGACTTCTCCTATAATATTCTAATAACAACAAAAAAGAAGCACACCACTTTCTTGATTTCCATCAACACCAACAACTATGGTGGACTTTGAATTAAACCAATTCAAAGAACCTTTTTACAACAATCATCAACAACTTAAAGATCACAATAATAAAAATTTCACTCTTGAGTTTGTATCCCTTTTGACTTACTTGCATTATAAAAGTTTTGGCTCTTATATTTCTCTTTGATCACAATGCAAACATATATACTTAAGTTCTCATAAATGATATGAATGAAACTTTTTTAAATGATGTGAAAGTTTATGCTCAAATTTCCATTTTGAAAGTATATGAACAATTAACAACTTTGTTTTAATTGATTTGAAAACTACATTTTGAAAGATTTTGTTGAAATATATAAAAATGATGCATGCAAGAGGTAATTTCGAATTCTGATGTATGAACCTTTATATACATCATAAAATACCTTTATGAATTGATGCATATGTTTGAAAACAATTCTATGAAGGTTTGCAACTTTTTAGACTCATGCTAGTTCAGATAAAATCATCCCGCCTCAGTAGTAACCGCTTACCATGATGTTGTAATTGGTTACACCTTGTAATGTTATAAAAAAAAACAAGTTTACGTACCTGTAACCAGCTACATTAACCGGTTACAGCTATGCGTAATGTGCTAAAAACTTGTTTTTCATGGCATGGATCAAAAGGCTTAATACAACATGATGTAAGAAACTTTGAGATGAATATGCATGATAATTTTTGAGCCATTAAGTTATATAATGTGAATTGTAATGCATACTTTAACCATCTTGATCCTTTCCTTTGATTTCCAAAGCTTATGATCACTTGAGCTTGATTATGCTAGCCTTCAATCTTTTTCTTCTTTCAAAGCTTTTGTTTTCTTTTTGTTGATGTGTTTGTCTTCATCAAAACTCTAACCAAGGTTAAGAAAAACTTTTCTTCACAAATAGAACCATAAACAGAGAAGTCATCCATGAATACTTCCATGATATCTTCCAATAAATAAATAAAAATGGCATCATACAACGCTGAAAAGTTGCGGGTGCATTGTAAAGCCCAAAGGGCATTCGCCGGTAGGCAAACGTACCATATGGGGCAAGTAAATGTCGTTTTCTCTTTATCACTAGGGTGAATAGAGATCTAGAAGAACCCCGAGTAACCATAAAGGTAACAAAAGTGGGAATGCTTGGCCAGGCACTCAAGCATTTGATCAATGAATGGTAGCGAAAAATGAGCTTTTCGGGAAGCTTTATTAAGCTTCCTATAGTCAATACACATTCTCCACCCCGTAACTTTCCTAGTGGCAATCTGGTCTCCCTTTTCATTTTTAATCATTATCATCCCCCATTTCTTAGGTACAACCAAAATAGGACTAACACACCTACTATCAAATATGTGATTGATTATCCCAACCTCTAGGAGTTCAAACACCTCCTTTTTAACCACTTCTTCCATATTAGGATTTAGCCTCCTCTGACATTCTCTAGAGGGATCATAGTCATCCTATAACATAATCTTATGCATACAAATATAGGGGCTAATACCTTTCAGGTCATTTAGCTAAAAATTTGTACCTGATATTCTCTAGAGTATTTACTATTACATATCTATTTTTCTCCTTCTCTAAAAATTCGTACCTGAGGGTCTAGGGGAGTGGTTTCAGCTCAAGTTAGGGTTTTTTATTGCTTAGGTTTGTCGCTTTGTGTTACAAGCGCTTCAAAGCTTTAGTTAGTGGAAATGGGACTTTTGTTCAATAACTTCTCATAAACCTTAGCTTCAATGTTTTCTTTACTAGTTTTAGCGCTATCAAGCAAACATACCTCCAACTCATCGGTCGGAGGAAGTTCCAATGCGCTCTCTTGAACACAAGCGTCAATTATATCGACTAAGCAACAATAATTCCTCAATGAAGGGTTTTTCATAACTTTTGCTAAGATAAACTCGATTTTCTCTTCCCCTACCTCAAAAGCTAACTTTCATTTCTTAACATCAATGGTGGCCTCTTCCATAGCTAAGAATTGCCTACCTAAGAGTATCGAGATTTAGAAATCTTCATCGATGTCCATTATGACAAAGTCTACAGGCATATAGTACTCTCCTACTCTCATCGGAACATCCTTTAACACACCTACAGGGTACTTAATCGATTTATTATACATATCTATACATGCATCTTATGTACTTGTATTTCATAATTTGTGCATATATTATATGTACTAATTATTGACCAAGTGCCTCCAAACAAAAGAGGGAGGTGAACTCTGTTATATGGTTTTTGAAAACTTTTTACTAAAAGATTGATTTTAACTTGGAAAATTTTAAGAATAGAGATGACGCCGATATTTAAGCATGAAAGATAAATGATAAAAAAAAAGTAAAATAGAAGAGTTAGGAAAGTGCACGTCACAATTTATACTAGTTTGACCTTAAACTACATAGCTTACTTTAGTCTCAAAGAGTTTCCCATGAGAGCTCCACTATCAACTTGAGATTTTATCTCAAGATCAACTCACAACCTTATTACACCAAACTCTCACTTAGGTTCAACTTACAACCTTTATAGAAATATCAGTGGTGCAAGAGAACGAAACTATTAATTTACAATTATAACACAATCTAAGTCAAATAGCAATTACACAACTCTTACTTAAGTATTTTAATCTCACAACACTAAAACAATATAAAGTGTATAAGCTTGTTTCTAAAAATAACGTGGGTAGATAAAAGAGTAGAATATAATACTTTTGTATTGTGTAGAAGTGACACCAATCCTCCTTATATATAATTTTTTTTTGACAAAAGAGAAATAAAAAGGGGTCGGATTCGAGCTCTAATTAATTAGCCTTCCACACAATCAATTAAACCTAGCTATTTAGGAAAGAAAATAACTAAGTTCAAAGCCTAATCAATTAATGAGTTTGCTGCATAATTAGTTAGATACGTGTTATAATTGATTAGACACGTATTCTAAATGATTAGAGAACTAATTTATGTTTCCTAATTGATTAGGTACTCTTCATAATTGATTAGGACAAGGTTAGAGTTGATTTTAAGAATACTTTGAAAGAGATAAATTGTGTAAAAACATTTAAGGGTGTATGAATCACACTTATTACACAATATTTATCCTAAACAGGTAAAAAGAAACAAAGGCACAAAATGAGGCAAGATTTCATAGACTCCGTTCATTTGACATTCATCTTAGCATTTCACTTTCTTTGCTCAAAACACTAAAACCTTATTAACTTCACTTTTTGGTACACTTTAATGTTTTTCTTCTTTAATGATGTTCATGATTATTTTCCTTTATTTTTTTTTGTCATCATCAAAATCACACTCAAATCTATAATTACAGGCACAACATATAGAACCATACCTACGTCATATATTCTTGTGTCTACACCATATGTATTTGTGCATGCATCCTTTTTATAATGTCTGTGGATCTATGTGTTGTGAACGTATAATCGTCATTTGGTTTTAATGATGACAACTATTAAGTGGTTTAAAAGATGGAAACTAAATAATTGTAATGACATTCCATGTTAATGAGTCAATATATTATTGGCGACAAATTTTAAATGGGGTGTCGATTGCAACTATCTAGTGGTTCCTAAAGATGGAATGCAAACAAGGCTTCATCAAATAAAGATATCATGTTCCAGTTGAAAGTGTTAGACATTGTTGAATCAAGCACGAAACTTGAATACTTGAAGATGTAAAAGTGTGAAAGCTCGTTGATTATTTAAGCTATTAATCGATTAGGTGACGCCAAAACTGAAATTTTCCTAATTTGGGTTGGATAACTGGTTATGCATAGGGCTAATCAATCAAATCATCAAAAAGGGTCATGAATCATTTCCTTTTTCAGCTAAATTTTCTCCTATATAAAGGAGGTTTCACCTCATTTCATAATAGACTTTTTTCTTTCTAAACAGAAACCTTTATACTACTTTTAATCCCTTTATGTTAAAGTTTTTTTTATTGAAGTTGCCTTAGTTCCAAAAGACTGAAAAGTTTCTTTTGAGAGTTGTGTTGAACTGGTGTTGTACTAAAATTTGTTTTATTCAAGAGTGTGATTCTCTTGTAAAATATTTTAAGGTTGCAAGCTAAATCTGAAGAAAAAAACTTGGGTGAACGTTCTTGAGCTAAGTCTATGTAAAAGTTATAGCTGTTATTAGAAGTTTTGTATGTTGATCATGTGCAAAAGTTCAAGTTGTAGTTGAAGGTTGTTTGGGTTGATCTTATAAAAGTTCAAAGTTGATTTTAGTGGAAATATCAAAGGAAACTCTTGAGGACTAGAGTAGGCTGAAATGTTTAGACCGAACTAAAATAAATCTCTGGTTCAATCTTTCTATCCCTTATCTACTTTACTTCAATCTTTTATTTTCTTTCCACTGTTTATCTCCCTTCTTTTCATTTTTCTGATGCTACTCATCTTTTTGTTTGTTTGTGCTAACATAAGCAATTTCAAAATCAAATATTTTTATAAATTATTTTGAATTTCGAATATCACAATTCACCCCTCTTGTGTTTGGAGTCACTTGTATCAACATTGATTATACATGCACCACTTGTACCTATACCACCTCTTTCACCTACACACCACTTTTCATCAACTAATATCTCAGAACCCGATTTAGTTTATTTTGGTCCATTACTCTTATAAATGGATGCCAATAATGCATTCTTAAATGGATTTCAATAATACATTCTTAAATGGACCCCTTGATGAAAAAGTATACATGTAAAAACCATAAGGGTTTGTGGTTGGTCATTCAACCCTTGTGTGCAAACTCAAAAAAGCTTTTTATTGCTTCAAATAAGCCCATAAAAATGGTTTGAAAAAAATTTAGGATGTTATTCTTCATCTAGGTTTTAAGACTAACAAATATGATCCATCATTATTTACTTTGTCTCAAAACAAAGAAGTTGTCTACCTACTAGTTTAAGTTGATGATATCTGTTTACCGTGAAAATTGGTAAACAACCGTTGGTCTTCCAAAAAAATTGGTTTATTTGCAGGATCAACCAATGAATCCCAAGGACATAGTTATTGTCTCAATATATTTCTAGAAAATTGATGAACACTTCGACAATATTCATTTGTATAAAAGGTTGTCTTGATTGTTTTGGAAAAGATAAACTTTGTAAAAGTTTGATAAAGATAATGTAATAAAGAAAAGAACTTCAAAATAAATGTGCAGTAAAGAACAATTGATAAATAAAAGTAAATTTCTATTGAAATGAAATAAAATGTGTTTCACACGTACATTCTCAATAGTAACTCTTTTCTCACTTGACTTAGATACTTTTAGTAAAATTTGAGTATTGTACAACAAATGAACACACAAAAATCCTAACACTATGACTCTTATTTATAATAAGTCGAAATAACTATCTTCAACAAACATTTCTCCAAAAACTGACACGTCTCGCCTTACATGTTTTCATTTCTCCATAGTTTTCCACACGTCTCTCTTGAGAAACGGATAAGGACAAAAGACAATTACTTATCCGTATTTTGAAATTTAAATCTACTGATGAAAAGAGGCTTCCAACACCCCCGTCGAAGTGATTTTCTAGACTTAGAAAAATATTTCTAAGTATTGTCCAGGCATCCCCTCCATAAAGACTACTTCGACTAGGCTTCTCACAAGCTCCTATCGAAGTCAGCAAAAATTCATGAAAATTTAATTTTCACTTAATATCTCAAATGAAAACTTGGCGTCAAAATGCCCAGCTAACAAATTGCCCCCCAAAATATGTCATTTTCAACTAAATGGAGAAAAGGGAATTTTTTTGAAGTTTTACATTAGACGCCAGAGACCTTTGGTCTTCTATGACGTCATTATTATCATGACAACTTTTCCAAAACATCTCTTCAAACCCATGCGTGAATCTTTTTTCAATCATCACACGTCTAGTTCCTAGGAGATCTTGGGTCAGGTTTTAATTGCTACCGTCTCATCACACCACCCATACATGACACGCGTCCCATGATTTTATCACCATTTAATGTGTATAGTAATCGTTTTCACTTCATTCATCTATAAAATAGTGAAAACCATATTTTTCACATTTTTCACCCTCTGGACCTTAAGTGCACTTTTCTCCAATCTTCATGTTTTTCAAATCTTCTTTCTGCAAACTCATCCCAACAATGGCTTCTTCAACCAAAATTTCCAAGGATACCAGCAAACATACTAAGGAGTCTAAGAAATCTGGAGAGCTTGCTCCAGTTGACAAAATTATGGGTCCCAATGCAGTAGGCAACCACCAGTACATCCCTGAGCCACCTCACGAAGAAGAAAAGCGCATGATAAACTAATCCCAGGTACTCATTCCCATTCTTGTTTCTGGTAAGATAAACGCTATGCTTTGTCCTCTTCCTGATCTTACTGCTGACTCCCTTAAGGTTAAGGAATTATTTCCTAGCTACCATCATTATAAACTCATAGCTAGTGGTCAAAGACCTAGGGCTAATGAAGAACTTAAGATTGATGAAAAAGCAAAGGGTGATGGTCAATGTTCTCCTTCGATCATAACTTCTAATGACCCAATTAATTTAGAGTATATGAATAATAGTTTTAGGGTATTTAGGTCATGTCCTTTGTCTAAAGACCCCTCTGATTATCTTGGTTGGTTAGAGAAAGTAGAGAAGGAAAATTTCTAAGTCTGGAAAGACATAGGCATCTTTGACAAAATTCCAAGTCTGGAAAAATTCATTTGTCGAAGGTGGGGCCAAGTTATTGCCCATCTATGATGATTTTTTCCCTTTATTTCTGAGATAGTACCCGCAATAACTTCCAACTTTCTTGTGGGATGGTGACACCCACCTTGTTCGACGTAGCTGCCATCACAGGCCTCAAACCTATTGGAGTAGATTATGATCCCAACCTTTTAGCTAATGACTCCATAGGTTTCGAAACAAACAAATCATCTTTCACCACTTACATAGCCCACTACCATGATAAAGAAACCAGAGAAGTTTCTGATCAGGAACACGTTACTTTCCTCGCACTTTGGCTTTCCCGCGGGGTTTATGCTCAAGGTCTTTTCAAGTGGTGAAGAGATACCTAATAATGGCTAATCAATTACACGCTGGGTATGACATTTATCTTAGCGAATTGATTTTAGTCAATCTTTATGAATTCCTTAGAGAAGAAGTTACAACACTGAAGACAATTAAGACAAGAGGAAACCTGCTCCTTTTTGGACCTTTTTGGATGCTACAACTATGGATGAATTCCACATTCAAAGTGTCTTTCCCTGCTCGCGATCATATCAATAAATTGACCATTGAAGTGAAAAATACGAGGGTTGAAGAAACTAGGCTCGCTTTTTTAACTCCTAGCGACGAAGGACTAAACCTTCACCTTCACCAGCTATATGATGATGTTTGCAAAATGTTATAACTTCTCTTCTAGCATGGCCCCTTTTGCAGATAAGAAGGTAGGCCCTAAATGGTTCACCAGGAGATTTCCCACTCAGTCAAAGGAACAAGAAGCAAAATCTCTTGATATTTGGGTATCTTTTCTTACTGCAAGAGCACTGGCCATAAGACTCAATCCATCGAAACTTTGATTCACTCTTGTTAGTTACCAACCCAACCTCGTCACTAGGCAGTTTGGCCTTGTTCAAATCAAACCAAGACCACTCTTCCCCAAAAAGGGTTCCTTAATCCATTACAACATGATTCACAATGAAGCAGAGTGTACTAAATTGTTGGCGAAATACATTGGCCTTACAAAATTTCTTCTTATGGCTTTAAAATCATGTTTCCTTTACACTCACGAGTTCGACACTTAGTGGAAAAAGTACTATATTGCATAATTTTTTGATGTCGCTGCCTTCAATCTACACCTAACTCGTGCCTTTGCCCTTGTCTAGGAAAATAGGAAGAAAGGTACTTCGACATATATCAAAGAAATCCAAGCATTCCAAAAATACTTTGAAACTGCTTACATGCCAGATGATCTTAGTCGAACCATTAGCGAAGCAGCGGTTACATTAAAAGAAAAGTTTCAAAGAAACTAGAGGATTTAAAGCTACATTTTTACATTGGACCTGATCAAAGGTATAAGCTAGCTTTCAACTTATATCCTCCAAAATTCCCTCGACTGCCCAATGTTGATTTTGGTGTGACTTTTAGCCCTCCATTTCCATATTAGTTAGTCTGTGGGGATTTTATGAAAATCCTTAGACAGGAATCACAAAAACATGCTAAGCGAGTGGTTCTAACTAAGTATACTTTGGACAATTTTAAAGGCCACCTTCATATTGGCATTGAACACGTTTGCGTGGAGTCTCAAATATATGAAGGTGTGGAATAGGAGGTTTTTTGACACCACTTCTCCTATCCATTTTCTTTATTAATGTTTTGTACTTAACTTATGCTAATTGCATTAATTTCCTTTGCAGCTGTAAAAGTTCCATCCAAGTAACATGTTTTCATTGAGAAAGATGCCGTTGAAGAAGAAGACGAAGAAAACAACAACAAAGGTAAACTCTTATTATTTTCCTTGTTATGCATTACTTTCTCACTCTAACATCTGAAATATGTTATTTTTACAGGGAAGTTGAAGACCTCCTCCGACACCAAAAAAGAGAAAGGTAAAGGAACTTGAGGTTCAAATAATTGAATTAAATGATGGGGATCTTTCTCCAAATCAATCAAACAACCCAAGAAAAAGAAGAAACCGACAAAAATTACTGATGCCGATTTTCGAACTCAACCAAAAATAACTAAAGCTCCTTGAAAAAGCCTTTCACTCCAAAAGCGGTCGAGACTGATGCCACCCCCAGTACCAAGAAAAACCCAGATCTAGTGGAAAATGAACACTCTAGCCCTGGGGCTGAGGGCCCTAAGGTACACAAATCTCTTCTTTATCCTTGGATTTTATTATTGTCTTCGACTAACTTGACTCACTGATTGACCTTGTTGTCGTTGATTTCAATCGCCTCAAAGATTTCTTGAATAAGATATAAAACAAATTAGAAACCCAACTATCTGAATGGGATGCAACCACTGATTCTACTAGCAAGGTTGCAGAATTGGAAAAGGGTTGTGAACAAAATAAGAAGGAGATTGAAACCTGTGACAAGAATGTCGAAGAATGGAAGCAACAGATTAAAGAGCTGCAGACTAAGATTTCTCAAGCCAAGAAGCACAAAGTCGAACTTCTGAAGTTTGATCATGACAAAGTGGCCAAAGAACTTGAGGTTGGTATGCACCGTGTCGAGAGAGCTCATAAGCTTGGGAGGAAGATTGAAGAACTTTCGACTAGCAAGACTATCTGCGAATGATGCTTGACGCTTCAGAGGTTAAAGTATCAAAAGATTAAGGACTCCCTTCCTTGTTTATCTATTTATAACTAATGAACTCATTTCTTTATTGTATTAATATTGAGCCATGCGTGACATTTTATGTAATGACTTAGCCATTTTGGCAACTCTTTTTTATTATCCCCATTTTGGCTTCAACTATCTTTTGCATGAATTATTCCTTGCTTATCTTTACTTCTTGAAGTACAGGCTTATATTTCTTTAAATATTTACCATTTAATTTCAAGATTCTTCTATTCTCATTTAATTCTTCGACTTCATATGCGCCATTGAAATGATCCCTCCCACTTAAGAGGCCACTTACCCAAAGTTCTAACTTTTTTATCCATGGGCAAGATTACTTTCCAAACTAAATCTTCAGTAAAAAATAACTTAACTTTCATCTTTTTGTTATATGACTTTTCTACTCTTTTCTTTTTCCTTTTTAATAACTCTAAGGCATCCAATCTTTCTTCCTTCAAATCAACTAGTTCGTCTAACATCATGTTCCAATAGGACTCAGATGGGATTTCATGTTGTCTCTAAATTCTAGTTGACTACAAGTAGATTTTGACTGGTAACACTGCATCATGACAATATGTTAGTCGAAAGGGTGTAGTGTTTGTAACATCTTTAGAGGAGGTTCGA
The DNA here is from genome assembly GCA_963859935.3 of Lathyrus sativus. Taxonomy (NCBI): domain Eukaryota; kingdom Viridiplantae; phylum Streptophyta; class Magnoliopsida; order Fabales; family Fabaceae; genus Lathyrus; species Lathyrus sativus. The sequence continues at coordinate 275,298,444 of OZ012740.1, read as the reverse complement.
CAAGCCCATAAAACTTGGTCTAATGTCTTATGCCAATTTCTTGGCTTCTTCCCCACATGCTTCTTAATTAACCCAATCACTACCTTATTTTCCGCTTCAACCTGACCATTAGCCTAAGCATAATAAGGTGTGGAGGTCAATAGTTTGGACCCCATTTCTGCATCTAATTCTTGCATTTTTTGACCATTAAAAACTGATCTTTGATCTGTTGTAATAGTTTCTGGGATTCCAAACCTGTAAATAATATGTTTTTGGATGAATTTAATCACTGCATCTTGATCCATATTTACCAATCGTATAGCCTCAATCCACTTAGTGAAATAGTTTATTCCTACTAGAATGTATTTTGACTCTTGGAAGATGCTGGTCGAATTTCCCCAACTTAATCTAAAGCCTATCCTCTAAAGGGCCAAGGCTTCAGTATGGAATGTAGTTCGCTTGCAGGAACATGTTGAATATCTGCATGTATCTGGCATTCTTGATATCCTTTGGCGAATTCAATACAATCTTTGAGCATGGTAGGCCAATACATGCCTTGTCGAAATAATAGTCATTTCATCTTATGTCCTACTTGATGCGCTCTACATGCCCCACTATGGACATTAGATAGATCTAAGTACGCCACAGACTCACTAAGGCATTTGAGTAAGACGCCCTCTAACGTGTTTTTAAACAATTCGTTTTCCATAAGAACATAACTTAAGGCACGATATTTAACCTTTCATTCTACAGAAGCTGTTGGGTTTTGCAAGTAGTCTACTATTGGCTTCCTCTAATCTATGTCTGTAAAACTATCTATAGCCAATATTTTAAAGCTCTCTTTGTCAGCATATCCTAGGTTTATTGTTTCTAAGTCCGTTGGGGATAATTTGGTTGTGGAAACTCTTCCTCTGACTTCGATTGCGTCTTGTAACTTTTCTTTCGAATTTTTGTACCCTGGAGCAATCTGGGCCAAATCATTAGCCTCTTGATTCTCAAGTCGAGGTATGTGTCGAATACTTACCATTTCGAATCTTTGCAATAAACTATTTCTATCACAAAGTACATTATTAGGTTTTTCTTAACACATTTATATTCTTTTGTAATTTGCTTTATGACTAACTCTGATTCACCCATTACTTTGACTCGAGTTGCCCCAAATTCCAACAATATTTCAAGTCCAGCGATTAAAGCTTCATACTCAGCTTCGTTATTTGAACAAAGGCCTTCGACCTTGTACTTGAATTTTGTTAGGAGAAATAATTAGAACTCCTACTCCCGTTCCATTCTTATGACTAGAACCGTCGAAATATAACTTCCAAGGTTCAAGCTCCATATATAGTCAAGGGAGCTTTCGACTATAGAGTGGTCGACTATAAAGTTTTGTACCACTTGTTCCTTAACAACCTTTAATGGCATATAAGTTAAAGAATGTTCAGTTAAGCCTAATGTTCATTTGCCAATTCGACTATGAAAAATATGTTTAGAAAGCATATGTTTAATAATGTCGAAATGAGATGAAACATAAACTTCAACTGGATTTATATAATGCTTTAATTTTGTACAAGAGAAGTATAGACAAAGACACAATTGACTATACTATATCTAGTTTCCGAATCATTCAAGACTCTACTAAGGTAATAAATGGCTCTTTCGACGCCATTTTCATTCTCTTGAGCTAACATGCTCCCTAAAGTCTTGTTTGACGCAACTATGTACAATCTCATACTCTTATTTTTACAAGGAGACGCTAGAATTAGAGTGTAGGCAAGGTAGTATTTAATCATGTCGAAAGCTTCTTGTTATTCTTGCCCCCATTCAAAACCTTCTTGCTTGAGTCTAAGTAGAGGTGAGAAGGCTTGAGTCTTTCCACTTAGGTTGGTGATGAACCTCTTTAAGAAGTGTTTCTTTCCTAGTAATGACTGCAACTCCTTCTTTGTTAAAGGTGAGTTCGTCTCCATGATGGCCTTGGTCTTATTCTGATTAATCTTTATTCCTTTTTTATGGACCAAAAAGCCTAAAAAATCCCCCGCCTGCACACAGAAAGCATACTTAAGAGGATTCATCTTGAGACCATGCTTCCTCATTCATTCAAATGATTTTCGAAGATGGTATATTTGACTTTTTCTGAAACTGACTTAACCAAAATATCGTCAATATAAATCTTGTTGCCTCTAAATTTCGATGCCTGAATTGAATTAAAAGGAAGTAATACAGTTTCTGAAGAAATTGGGTGACTTCGACCAGAACTGCATTTTTGGAGTGTGAGTCGAAGGCGTCCCTTTGTAAGGAGGAACTATTTTATGGACTTAGAAATATTTTTTAACAATTTGGAAATATGATTCGACAGAGGTGCTACTGAAGGCACTTTGACAGGAAGATTTGAATTCAAATAAAGGAGGGAATCTTCTTTCTTATCCATTTCTCAAAGAAGACATGTGGAGCGCTTCCAAGAGTTGAAGACATGTAGAGCGCCACTTGTTTCAATCTAGTTCGTTAGCCGTTTATGGTAGTTATTTTTTATTAGTATAAATAGCAAGTCTTAGTGTTAGGATTAGTGTGTGTTCAATTGTGTAAAAATTTCTCAATATACTCAAAGTACCTGCGTGTAGAGAAACGAGTTTGTGGGAATGTACGTTGATTCAACACCATTTTTACATTTCAATGCAATTCAATAAGTCTTTTCATTATGAATTTATCTTTTCCTTGTGCAAGTTACTTTCTACATTTTTTACCAGTCTTTCGACTTTAATCTCTTGTGTTCAATTCCATTTACATTTTTTAAACAAGTTATTTTTATTTTGAACTGTGTCGAAGTGTTAATTGTTTTTCCAAAATTTGTTTAAGATCAACTAGCACATGTCCTAGGATTTGTGTGGTCGATCCTGTGAGTAAAACAAATATTTTTCAATTTGGAAGACCAGCGATTGTTCACCAATTTTCACGGTGAACAAATTGGTACGCCCAGTGGGACAATGCTAAGTGATCATAAAATTTTCTTTGAAATTCTTGAAAATTCATTAGTTCTGCGATCAACTTTCTCTTTGAAAACTTCGTTGCATGATATTAAGAAGTGGTAAAGTATCCATCACTAACGAAGATAGAATAAGGAGAAAAGTTGCCCAGAAAAAACATCATCAAGTTCGCATAGCGAACTTGCTAGCGAAGGCCATTGGGAACCTGACACTGTTCATACAAAGAGAAAATACACCTAAATTCATTGTGCGAAGGAAGTAGTGAAGGGTTCGCTGGAGCGAAGAAGAAGCGAAGACCTAACGAACACCCCCAGACCTGAGGTAGTAAGTATTTGGACAAGATTTTGATGTCCGAAGTTTGTAGCGAAGCCTTTGCAGTGCGAAGGATTGCTCGCACAACAAATATTTGGAAATATCTCATGGACGATTTAACTGTACGCTGGCACTTCATGTGCCACTTTTGGTTGTTCGCTAGGCGAACAAGATCTTCGCACTGCGAATTTGACAACTCAACAACATGTCTATAAGTAGTTTGTGCCACTTTTTGCCAAAATATCTTTTCTTTTGTACTTTTCATAGTTTTGTATTTTTCAGCACAAAAACCCTAGGTTCTCCATTTTCATAATCTCTTAGCCATCTTTCACAAAAAGAAGGTGGATTCCCATCCAATCTCGATTATTCGACTTGGATGTTGATCAACCTTCTTTCGAAACTTGTTGTTCAAGCTATCATGGAAATGGGTGGCTAAAACTCCTCTTGTGTCAAGGTTAGAGGTAGCTAGTTCTGATTTTATGTATTCTTCTTAATCTTTTGTGTGTGAACAAGACTTTGATCAATATAGATGAAGTTATTTGCTATCTTTTATTATATATATGGTTTGGATTGCTTTAGACATGAACTTTTCAAGTCTTGACCTAGTTTCTTCATTTATTAACTATACAAACTCTAGACATAGATTTGGAAGTTGATATTCGCATTGTATTGATCTTAATGATTATTGTTTTGAGTGTTATTTAGAGAGATCATTTAACGGTCGAAACAATAACATTCACGAAATTGCTTTAGAGATGAACGTTTTTGCGAGGATACGCGATTATATTGGTTAAAACTAAGTTCGCATATTCGATTGATTGGATACATTTAAGACGGATTGGTAAACCCTAATCTTGGCATGCTTTTTATCAAACTAAAACCAAATTTTACCTTGCTTTATTTCTTACAAACTCATGTTACAAAATAGAAACCAATTTAAAAACCCCCATTCTTAAATCACTAAACCATTGAACGACAAGCATCAAATATTCTCATCAATCCCTATGGTAATAGTTGCCCGATTCGGTCATGAAGGCATTACGTTGTAATAATAGTTTCCTGATTCGGTCATGAAGGTCGTGTACCTCTTTTCGCTTTTTTCCATGGCTATCTAGTTGTAGGCCGAATAGGCATTCATGAAAGATAATAATTTAAAACCGACAGAATTATCAACTAGTTTATCTATGTTGGGGAGGGGATATGCATCTTTATGGCAAACCCTATTAAGATCGGTATAGTCAACACACATGCGCCATTTTCCATTATTCTTTTTAACGAGTACAACATTGGACAATCAAGTGGTTTACTTGGCCTCCGATATAAAGTTTGCCGCTAAAAGGTCTTTTACAGCCTGTTCGGCAGCCACCGTTTTCTCTGGGGTACTGCCGTAGTCTATGTTGGGCAACTGCTCTGACGGCGGGGTCGATGGTGAGGTGGTGATATGCCACATCAAGGTCTAACCTAGGCATCATCGTGCAAATAGGTATGCCATCTCCTAGAGGCATGCTCTCAGTTGTTTCCTCGCTAGCTCGGGGAGACTGACTCTAATCTTTACTCCTCACTTGGGGTTGTCGCTGAGTGGGACAAGCTCGAATTCTCCATATGGGATAGGGCATATCGAATGGGCAGCTTCGCTGCTATTGGAGAGGATGCTCGAATATGACTGGATCTTTTTCCCTTTTACCCTCGGAGTCTTCTGGTCGTCTTTAGAGAATCGACTATCGAGGTCGATGGAATCAACGCGAGAAAGCAGATTCGCCTCGTCAGAGCTTATGGGCAGAGGAGAATGGGCAGGAGTCTTCGGTCTGGTGGCGATTGCATTCAGTCCCTTGGACGGTGCTTCAAAGCATCTCCTCGTAGCTTCTATGTCCCTGTGTAGAGTTGTGACGAGTCCTTTGGAGGTGTAATATTTCACCTTTAGGTATACCGTTGAAGGTACGACCACCAACCCGGCTAGAGTTGGTCGCCCGAAGATGCACTGGTGTAGTGGCACATAGTTTATAACCAGGAATTATAACTTGATTGATTTGGCCATTTCTGCATATCTGAAGGTTATGATCAGCTCAATGTAACCCCAAGGCTTTGTCACTGATCCATTAAAACCATGTAGGTCAGAGCCCACATAACGAGTCAAATGTGATTCGTCTAGCTGGAGCATGGAGAACAACTGGGAGTACATAATATCAACGGAGCTTCCTTGGTTGACGAGGATTCGTCGAACGTCAAAATTCCCCATTTGAGCCCTTACGTGCAAAGGGATGCTTGTGTTGGGGGCTCCGCCGAGGAACTCTTCACAGTAGAAGCAGATAGGGACAGACTCTCCCCGGACCCTGTCGAGGGTGGAGTTTCGGTTTGAGCTGTTGCTGATCAGGTGCTCAAATTTCCTCTTGACAGACCCTACCGTCACGCTATTAAAACCTCCTCTGGAGATGACCATGGGAGACGGAAACGTCTCCCACGGACTGTGCGCGGCAAAATATGGAGGGGCGTTGAGCCCCTCGGGGATGCATAAATTTTTAGGCCATGAGATACTCATGGCAACCTAGAGGATGACTTCCTCGGTGAAAGGAACTCCCTCTTCGACCTTCGGGGCTTCTTGGGCGTCTGGTTGAGGAGCTTCCTTTCGCTTGGTGAACTGCTTTAGATGCCCGTCCCTGATGAGTATTTTGATGGCATCCTTCAGGTGGATGCAATCTTCCGTCGTATGGCCATGGCTCTTGTGGAACCGACAGTATTTGAACTTATTAGTGTTGGGTTTGGATGATATCTACTTTGGGAACCGGACCCCTGCCTTCCGAAATTCTAATTTTGCGCACTCAGTAAGGATCTTTTCCCTCGAAACTATTAGGGGAGTGTATTCGTGGAACCGGACGGAGGGTCCCTTGTTGTCCCGGGGATCGTAGGGATGGTCTTCTTTTTTCTTATCTCCTCAACGGGATGTCGAGGGCTCGTAGGATCTGGAAGGATGGGCGTTTTCCCTATGCCTAGAATCATGGGCAAAGCTGGCAGCCTCTTTTTCCTCGTACTGAATATACGCTTGGGCTTTGAGGAGGAAAGCGTCCAGCGTTGCCGGGGGCCGGATGCCAACAGCTTTAGTGAATTTTGTGCGGGGACAGAACATGCGTTTGAGCAGAAACTTTTTCATGTCATTGGTGGTAGAGACTTGGACGACCTCCTTGTTGAATCTTTCAATGTAGGCTCGCAGGGGTTCATCTCTCCCCTGAATGATAGCCTCGAGGAAGGCTTCGGTCTTCGGATGACGGCGAGAGGCCGTGAAGTGTTTGGAGAAGAGTCTCCCTAGTTGCCTTTATGAGGTAATGGAGTCATCGAGAAGCCCTTTGTACTAGGTCATTGCCCCCTTCCTGAGTGTGGTTGGAAATATCCTACACTTGATGGCACCCCGGACGCTACGATAGTCGAGCAGCGCATCGATGTTTTCGATGTGCTCGTCAGAGTCAGTTGTTCCGTCGTATGTGCCTAAATATGGAGGTTTCTCTAGTCCTTTTGAGAGGAACATGACCATGATCTCCTGAGACAACGAGACACGAGGCACGTCGTCGTTGCTGCTGCTGGTTTAAGAAGGGGAGCGAGCATCACGTCTATAGGTAGGATGGTTGTCTCGTCGGGGAGACGGGGTTCATGCTCGGCCCTTGGATTTGGACGGAGACGAACGTTGAGATTCTGCCTGGTGGCGTCTTCTGGTCCTCTTGGGTTTTGGGGAATGTTGGTTCCTGGGAGAAATCTGGTCGCGTTTGCGGATGGTCAGGGTCTCTGGCTCTGGAGGCGTCTGACAGTTCCTCTCGCGCTGCGGAGGGGGACTCTGTCGTTGCTGACGTTTTTTCCTTGGCGGAGGGGATCTTGGATGATGAGACTCTTCCAATTCCCAGATCCTCACGTTCTAGTTGAGGATTAGGAGGTTGGTTTTGTTGAGAACCTCGAGGAGGGCCACCATGGCCGGGTTGAGGTTGGGCAAAACTGTAACTGGAAGGTGTTGCAGGACAAGTGGGGCTTTGTCGTGATCTGTACGAATAGGGGATGGAGAAGTTGTGGTTCTGTCCCTTTGTCGGAGAACGTCGCCGCCATGAGAGGTGGTGGCTCCATCAGCATCGGTCTTGTTGACGGGGAGAAAAGTAGAGTTACGAGTATCAATATTGTTGTCGCGAGCAACCATGATCAGAAATTTGAAGAATTGTTTTGGTCTTGTGTTCTACGAAGAGAGAAAAGACGGGGATAACAAGTTTCTCACAGATGGCGTCACTGATCTTACCAGTTGATCAGAACTTGAGGTGGGCCAAAGACAAGCATCCGTGATACTAGGTGTAAAAGAGGAGGAGGGGTGTACCTACAAGGCACTCCAATGCTAAAGTAAGAAAACGAGCAAGAGAGAGAGCAAGTACATAATATGTGTGTTTCAGGGTGAATATTCGATACCTGACCCTCTCAAATGAGATGGTTTTTATAATTCCCCCAGTGCTTGGCCATTGGTCCCTATTTTTGAGGCGAGATAATCTTTTCTCGAAGAATAGGTAACTGCCATAACTAGCCGTTGGGACAGGCAGACGTGCCCGTAACTAGTTGTTGGCGTGGGCAGAGGCATAGTTACGGGCACAAGCGTCTCAAACGTTTTTGGATGGTGGAACCGCGCGTGACGGATAGAGACTGACGGGGAGAAGTGTTGTGACCAAGGGTAAATAGTTCATCCTCCCCTGTTGGAGGGGCAGAAAGGTAAACTTTCCACCAAAGAGGTTGGACTTAGGCAATTGGGTCGTTCTGGTGGGAGCAAAAGTGGATTGGGCCAGTCTGGAACACCACCATTAACCAAATTCAACAAAATTCGGGAAATATACCCCAGGAAAATCAAGACAACTAGGGAATGATCGAACGACCTAGAGTCAAACCCCCCTAGGAATCAACAACAAATTCCTAGAGAAGAAGAACCAAGGGTAGTTTTAGTAAATAGGAACCAGAATGCTGAAAATGTTGTACAGTAAGTTCGACGTAACAACGTAGTAGCAGATAATAATTTGGGTGCCATGGTCAAAAGAATCATGGCACGTAATGGAGTAAACTTTGGCCTTCGACGGCCAAATTATACATCACTGTTATATGAATACATTCTTCAGTCGGATTTACCCCTAAAAACAAAGGTTTCTAACTTTACTATGTTTTCCGGGGATACTACTGAGTCCACTGTCGAATACATGGCTAGGTATTTGATAGAAGCCGGAGAAATTTTGAATGATGATAACCTTAGGGTAAAATATTTCCCAAGTTCTTTTACAAAGAATGCTTTCACTTGGTTCACAACCCTACCTCCAAATTCGATTCATAATTGGACCCAGTTAGAACATTTCTTCCATGAGCAGTTCTACATGGGATAAACAAAGATCAGTTTGAAGGAACCGGCTAGTATAAAACAAACGTTTACTGAGCATATAGACGATTATTTGAATAGGTTTCGACTTCTCAAGGCAAGGTGTTTCACACAAGTGCCAAAACATGAGTTAGTTGAAATGGCTGTTGGGGGCCTGGATTATTCCATTAGGAAGAAACTAGATACTCAATCCTTGAGGGATATGGCCCAGTTAGCCGATAGGGTTCGATGGTTAGAACGCTTGAAAGAAGAAAAGGCTAGGGTAAATAAGAATAAGAGAATAACCTATGTCGAATTCAGTGAAGAGGACGAAAGGCCTTACAGTGAGTCTGTGAGTTTCGATGAGAATGAAGTAGGTCTCACTGAATTTAAACAAGGCTTACCCTATTCTTGCAAGGTTTTAGCACCTTCGAATGGAAAGAACCCTGTTGAACCAGAAAAGAATGATATGTCTCCAAAGAAAACTTACACATTCGACGTTACAAAATGTGATGAAATCTTTGATTTGTTAGTTAAGGATGGGAAAATTATAATACCACCTGGTGCTAAAATGCCTCATTTAGAGTAAAGAAAGAAAAGAGGGTTTTGTAAATACCATAATTTCTTAGGTCATAAAACGTCTCAATGTTTTCTTTTCAAGGATCTTGTTCAGAATGCTATCCTAGAGGGAAGGCTCAAGTTCGGTGAGAAGTCCAAGAACCAGATGAAAGTTGACACTGACCCTCTACAAGTTCCTGACACTCATTATACGGAGCCAAATTAAGTCAACATGATCGAAGTCGTTGAAGATTTCGAAAATGCAGTCAACATGATCAAAGTCACTGAAGACTTCATCAATGAGGTTGTTTTGGTCCAGGTTACTGAAGATCTCGACTAGGAGTTCATGAAAGATTTTGTTCGTGAAGCTACTGAAGGATCCATCAAAGAAACTACTGATAGTTTTGACTATGGAGTTACTGATGGCTTCGTCGAAGGAGTTACTGAGGACTCCAACCTAATGATGATAATGAAGGAAACTGCTGACGGTTTCATTTGAATGGACTAGGCCACTGATGGCCTTCAAATGAAATTTCGTAAAATGGATATTGCTGATGATGTCAATATGGATATCAACATGGTGGAGATCTCACAAGAAACCCTCATGGAAGTCGACGAGGAGCGTTGACAGGAAGGTTATAACAAAGTTGCTTACTCAAAGCAGAAGGAGACCCTCATAGATTTTCTCCACAGATACCAGAGAAAAAAGTTTGAAATTATGTTGTGCCCAAGGTGCAGCGCTGTGTTTGACAAAAAGGTAGCGCGTAAAATAAAGGGTGCGAGGAAGGCCAAAGAAAGGTGTGAGCACAGAGCCTCTTATGGGAAACGAGGTTTCGACCCAAGAAGATCTTCTTCAAGGCTGGATGAAACCAAGCAAAGGGTGTCAGGAGTTAAGTCCTCTACCTTCAAACCAATGGTCGAGGCTTCGAAGGGATGTTGGATAAAACCAGTCGAAGGCAAGCATCATGGACAACAGAAATGGAAAAAGTTCGATATGAACAGGGGATCATCAATGGCTTACCGCAGGGAGTTTCAGGATTCGAAGAAGACAACCTACATCTCAGAGAACTATAAAGGGAAAATCCAATGTCTAAATCCCAGTGGAGAAAGGAGTAATGCAGAAGGAAGGCCCAAAGAGAAGTTGGGGAAAAGGCTAAATCTAGTACTAACCTTCCTACCATAAAGGAGAAAAAGGAGAAACCAAAGCTTGTCGAGAAGCTACCTGTGGGGAGGAAGCTGTTTTCCACCTAAGAAGAGGAGGCCTAGAAGAAATACGATCGGGCATTGATGAAGATGAAATACTAACTGAAAATTTCGACTCTGGGTAAGTGGCCTCATTAGATATCATAGTGAATGTAGCATCGGTTTTTCCTAGAGAACTCGACCAGATAATAGAGGTTGAAGAGTTGCACAGTTATACAGAAGCTGAGATGGAAGTACACAAGCCAGTGTGCTACTATGTAATGAATAACGATTGTGTAGAAGAACATAATGCGTTCTTCTAGAGGCCAGATGAGGCGATGAAAAATCATTTGAAGTCTCTATTTATTATCGAAAAGGTAGAAACATTGCGGTTAATAAAATCTTGGTAGACTATAGCGCTACGGTGAACTTGACGCCGCACTTTATGCTGAGGAGAATCAGCAAATTCGACACAGATACCAAACTACACAACACGATACTCTCGAATTACGAGGGTAAGGTGCGCACTACCCTTGGTGTCATACATGTCGACCTTACGGAAGGGACAGTTACAAGACCTATCGTCTTTTTGGTGGTTGAAACAAAGGCCAATTATAACTTGTTCTTGGGACGAGAATGGATCCATGGAATTGGAGTCGTACCATCTTCCATGCACCAGAGGATTAAAATATCGCGACCAGACGAGATTGTGGAAAACATTGAGGTTGATCAAGGTTATTTCAAGGCCCTAATTAATCATGTCGACCAACGCAATTTCGATAAGCACTTAGCCAACATTGCTCCATGAAATCCGACTGACTTTGCTTTCACCCCAGATAACGATGTCTACTGTTCGTTGTATTTACATCCAGTCCATGGTTTTCGATGGGATAGAGAGGTGGTAGGAGAAGACAACCTTCTGTACCTTGGTACATCTGGGATAACCCCAACAGGTTGAGGAAGCGAATTCAGTGATGATGACTGAGTTCGAAGTGCTCAAAAAGATTTCAGCTTACATAGCCGAAAATAAATTACAACGGCCTTAGAGGCTGAATGGAAAATATGGTTATCAAAGCCAACCAAGAATCATACAAAAAAGTTTCTGGTAAGGACTTCAATCTAGAACCACCCGATAAGCTTCAGGAAAAGCAATAAGGCCAGAGGCTCAATGTCATCTATGATGACGAGCCTTTGGGTTTCGAGAAGGATCCGTTGGTAGCCAATATCAAGATGCTAGCGCGAGATCCACTTGAAGAAATCGGTCTAGGAGAGGGGGAAACAAAGAGGCCAACATACATAAGTGCCAACATCATCTCATAACTCAAGGTCGAAGTAATCCAATTATTGAAGGAGTTTAAAGATTATTTCACATGGGATTATGACGAGATGCCTGGTTTAAACAGAGATCTAGTCAAATTGAAGTTGCCAATCAAGCCTGGGAAGAAGCTATCAAACAGAATCCGAGGTAGTTTGCACCAGAAATTCTCTCGAAGATCAAAGAGGAGGTCGAAAGGCTTCTCTGATGTAAATTCATCTGTACAGCCATGTATGTCAAATGGTTAGCAAATATTGTGCTTGTTATTAAAAATAATGGTTCTTTGAGGGTATGCATAAATTTTAGATATTTAAATGTTGCAACCCCAAAGGATGAATATTCGACGCCTGTGGCAGAGATGTTAGTCAATTCCACTACAGACCACGAATACCTTAGTATGCTCGATGGATATTCGGGATATAACCAAATTTTCATTACTGAAGAAGATGTCCCAAAGATAACATTTTGATGTCCTTGGGCCTTAGGCACTTGCGAATGGGTAGTGATGCCTTTTGGTTTAAAGAATGTTGGGGCAACGTATCAAAGGGAAATGAATTCGATCTTTCATGATTATATAGAGACTTTTGTACAAATATAAATTGATGATGTTGTTGTTAAGTCTGTTTCTGGGAAGAATCATATTGACCATCTTCGACAATCTTTCGAAAGGATGAGAAGACATGGTCTAAAAAGGAATCCTCTCAAATGTGCTTTCTGTGTGCAGGCAGGAGATTTCTTAGGCTTTGTGGTGCACAAAAAGGGAATTGAAATAAACCAGAATAAGACCAAGGCCATAATGGAGGCGAAATCGCCATCGACAAAGAAGGAGTTACAGTCACTGCTAGGAAAGATTAATTTCTTGAGGAGATTCACATCGAATCTCAGCGGGAAGACTCAAGTCTTCTCACCTTTGTTTTGACTCAATAAGGAAGGATTCGAATGGGGACAACCTCAGCAAGAAGCATTCGATAAAATTAAGGATTACTTGAGTCATCCTCCAATTCTATCACCACCTTGTAGGAATAGGAGCATGAGGCTATATATATCTGCGTCAGACAAAATTTAGAGAGCATGCTGGCCCAAGAGAATGAAAATGGTGTTAAAAGAGCCATATACTACCTTGGTAGGATTTTAAGTGATACAGAAACTAGGTATATCATAGTTGAAAAATTGTGTTTATGCTTGTATTTTTCTTGTATAAAGTTAAAGCATTATATAAAACTTGTTGATGTTTATGTTTCGTCTCATTTTGATATCATTAAACACATGTTGTATAAACCAATTTTGCATAGTCGAATTGGTAAATGGGCATTAGCTTTAACTGAATATTCTTTAACATATATGCCTTTAAAGGCTGTTAAAGGACAAGTGGTAGCAGACTTTATAGTCTATCACTCGATAAATGAGAATAACATAAACTATCTCGAGCTTGAGCCTTGGAAATTATATTTCGATGGCTTTAGCCATAGAGATGGAACTAGTGTAGGAGTGTTGATCATTTCTCCTGACAAAATTCAAGTATAAAGTCGAAGGTCTATGTTTGAATAATGAGGTTGAATATGAGGCTTTAATAGCCGGACTTGAGATATTGTTGGAATTGGGGGAAACTCGAGTTGAAATAATAGGAGACTTAGAGTTAGCCATAAAACAAATCACAAAAGAGTACAAATATGTTAAAGAAAACATTAATATGTACTTTGTAATAGTCAATCGATTACTGAAAAGATTCGAAATGGTTAGTATTCGACACATACCTCGATTGGAAAATCAAGTGGCCAATGACTTGGCTCAGATTGCTTATGGGTATAAAATTTCGAAAGAAAAATTACAAGATGCAATCAAAGTCAGAGGAAGAGTTGTGTCATCCAGATTGTCCCCATCAGATTTGGAAACGACAAAGCTAGGATACACTGATAAAGAGAATTTTGAAATCTTTGCAATAGATAGCTTGACAAATAAAGATTGGAGGAAACCGATAGTAGAGTATTTGCAAAATCCAATGGCATCCACAGATCATAAAATCAGGCATCATGCTTTAAGTTATGTTCTTTTGGGAAATGAGTTATTTAAAAAGACTCCTGAGGGAGTTTTACTTAAATGCCTTAGTGAATCAGAGGCATATTTAGCCCTTTCGACTGTCCATAGTGGGGCATGTGGGGTAAACTAGGTAGTCCGCAAGATGAAATGGTTGTTGTTTCGACAAGGCATGTATTGGCCCACCATGTTAAAAGATTGTATCAAATTTGCTAAAGGGTGACAAGAGTGCCAAGTACACGCAGGTATACAACACGTTCCTGCGAGTGAGTTACATTCCATAGTCAAACCATGACCCTTAAAGGTTTGGGCTTTGGATTTAGTTGGAGAAATTCGACCAGCGTCATCAAAAAATCAAAGGTACATTTTGGTAGGTATTGAGTATTTTACAAAATGGATCAAAGCCCACCTTTGTCAAATGTCAACCAAGAATACGTAATCGAATTCATAAAAAGAAATATCATTTATAGATTTGGAATCACAGAGACCATTACAACGGATCAAGGATCAGGTTTTACTGGTCGAAAGATGCAAGAATTTGCCAAGGAAATGGGTTTCAAATTGTTAACTTCTACACCCTATTATGCTCAGGCTAATGATCAGGTCGAAGCAGCGAACAAAATAGTGATTAGTCTAATTAAGAAACATGTGGGGAAGAAGCCTAGAAATTGGCACAAGACTTTAGATCAGGTGCTCTGGGCGTGTCGAACTTCTCCCATGGAATCTACTAATGCAACTCCGTTTCAATTAACGTTTGACCATGATGTAGTATTACCAAAGGAAATTTACTTACAATCAACGAGGATCCAAAGGCACCCTGAGATTGCATTATAATTCTACTGGAACATGATGTTGGATGAGTTGATTGATTTGGAATCAGAAAGGCCTCCCAGATCAGTAAAGACTCTGGTCCTTGAGCTTTGGTTGGGGCTGGAAAGGGTCTTATGAACCACTCAGGTCCGTACTTCCTTGTAGCAAAGGGAGCCATGTTCGATGTGAATTCATGACGTTTAGAAAAAATCATGACATAGCTCAAGAATTTTGGCCTGAGAGATTGTCCTTCTTCACTAGGAGTAAGCTTGACCAAACGAGTCCCTTTAACTCTTATGTTCTTGATTTCTTCAGCGGCTTCATCTATGGGATTCTTGTTGGGAAGACTGGCTTCGAATGATGCATTTAGCCAGAGTTGTAGCACCCAAAATGGGCCAGATAGCAAGAGGTTCCCTTTTCTCCCAAATCTTTGAGTTTAGCCACTCCTTCACTCAGATATTCGTAAAGATTCCCTAAGATCATTTCGCTCAGACATACATCATGGCCTTTATGAAGCTGAGTGGCCAGGGTAAGATATCTTCTAGCTACTTGGAGATATTTAGAGCAGAAGATACAGTAAGACAACCATACGGTCAAGAAGGTTATATGTTCTCTAACCGAGACATCATCAGTTGTTTGGTCATAGTAATGTGTTATGAAATGTGAATATGTAGCCTTAGTGGATGCAAAACCTATTGAGTCATCATATTCTAGGTCTAGGTCATAAGTGATTCTAGTAGGTTTGAGCCTTGTGATAGCGGCTATGTCAAATAGTGTGGGAGTCATCATCCCACAAGGGAGATGAAAGGTATAATGGGTGCTATCCCAGAAATACAAATAAGAGACCAACATGGTTGAATAGTAATCGAGACCCGTCTTCAAAAACATGATCAGGTCATAGATCCCCATGTTCTTCCAGGTTTGGGACTTAACTTTTTCTACCTTTGATAACCAGTTCATGTAGTCATCAGATTCCTTAAAGGATGTGGTCGCTCGAAAGACTCTAAAGTTGTTACTCATATACCTTAAGTCTATGTTATTCAACGCTACTACATCGGAAGAGGATTTTTCAACCCTAGATTTATTGGCTTTCCCTATGGGTTTGAATTTGTGATAAGAAGGAAAAAAAATGTACCTAGATTTGCTATGATCAAAGCTAAGACTTACCAGAAACAATAACAGGAACAAGTACCTGAGATTCGTAGATTGTTCTCTTTTCTTCTTCAAGCGGCTCAGGAATGAATTGTTGGTTCCTTACCATCTTTGGTCCTGAAAGTGTGTCAAAGGGAGGAGGCTAAGAGATCTTCTTTAGGTCTTTGGATTTTTGGCCTTTTTTGAAGTCTTTGATGTTGGTGGTTGAAAATGCCATTGTTAAAGGTTGATGAAATCTAGGTATTTTCTTTGAAGATTTGAAAGGTGAAGAGAGAAGAAATTGCTTGAGAGATTTTGAGAAGTGTAAAAAGTGAAAATGGCTAAGTATGGAGCTATTTATAAGCTTGTGGAAGTTTAAAGGACTTTAAATCAGCATAAAAAGAGCTGATGGTTAGTGGGACACATGTTCCACCAAGGTTGCTTGATGGAATGTTGGCAATTAATGCCTAGCCCCATGATCTCTTAGAGTTTAGAAAGCATGATGATGGCTAAATATTTTGGCGTGCATTAATAAGACGTTTCAGAAACCGCTATGATGATCGTGATATCATCGGTTTTTTGAAATAATGATAGAAATCAAAGTCATGCAAGAGTTGTTCGAGGCGTCGAATGACATTATCAAAAAATGCCTTTTTCTTCAGTGATGTCGAAAATGACATTGTTGGGGGGTAATTTGTTGGCTCTAAATTTCGACACCTAAATTGGATTAAAAGAAGTAATAGAGTTTCTGAATAAATCGGATGACTTCGACCAAAACTATATTTTTGGAGTGTGAGTCGAAGGCGTCCCTTTGCAAGGAGGAACTATTTTATGGACTTAGAAATATTTCCTAACAATTGCAAAATGTGATTCGACAGAGGTGCTACTGAAGGCATTTTGACAGGAAGATTTGAATTCAAATAAAGGAGGGAATGTTCGCTCTTATCCATTTCTCAAAGAAGACATATGGAGCGCTTCCAAGCGTTGAAGACATGTAGAACGCCACTTGTCTCGATCAAATTTGTTAGCCGTTGATGGAAATTATTTTCGATTAGTATAAATAGCAAGTCTTAGTGTTAGGATTAATGTGTGTGTTCAATTGTGTACAAATTCCTCAATATACTCAAAGTACTCGCGTATAGAGAAACGAGTTCGTGAGAGTGTACGTTGATTCAACACCATTTTTATATTTTAATTCAATTCAATAAGTCTTTTCATTAAGAATTTATCTTTTCCTTGCGCAAGTTACTTTCTACTTTTTTTACCAGTCTTTCGACTTTAATCTCTTGTGCTTAATTCCATTTACATTTTTGAAACAAGTAATTTTTATCATGAACTATGTCAAAGTGTTCATTGTTTTTCCAAACTTTGTTTAAGACCAACTAGCGCATGTTCTAGGATTTATATGGTCGATCCTGCGAGTAAAACAAATCTTTTTCGATTTGGAAGACCAGTGGTTTTTCACCAATTTTCACAGCGAAGAAATATGTACAAATGTTTTAATAAAGTCATGAAAAAAAGAATTCATTACTCGTTGGTAAGTTGCCCCAATGGTCTTTAGGACAAAGGGCATTACTACCCATTCGGAAGTGCCTAAGGCTCCAGGTCATCGAAAGGTTGTCTTCGACACATCCTCTTCAGCAATGAAAATCTGATTATATCCAGAATACTCGTCGAGCATACTTAAATACTCATGGCCTGTAGCATAGTCGACTAACATTTCCGCCACAGACATGGGATATTCATCTTTTAGGGCTGCAACATTCAAGTCTCTAAAATCTATGCAAACCCTTAAAGTTCTATTCTTCTTAATAACCAGAACAACACTAGCAATCCATTCGACATACCTGATCGTACAAATGACTTTTCATCTTAGAAGTCTTTCGACCTCCTTTTTGATCTTTGAGAGAACCTCAGGTGCAAAGCGCCTTGGAGTATGCTTGATAGGCTTTTTCCCAGGCTTTATTGGAAACTTCAGTTCGACCAGATCTCTACTCAAACCAGGAAATTCATTGTAATCCCTCACAAAACAGTCTTTGAACTTCATCAGAGGATGAATTACTTCGACTTTAAGCTTTGGGTCAATGTTGGCACTGATGTAGCTTGGCCTTTTTGTTGTCCCTTCTCCCAGGTTGATTTCTTCCAAAGGATCTTGTGCCAACATTTTGATATAGTTTGCTAGCATATCCTTCTCAAAACCCAAAGGATCATTATCGTAGATGGCATCTAGCCTTTGGCTTTGCACTTCGACTTAATCTTTGTTGGGTGGCTCTGGATCGAAATCCTTCCCAGGACCTTCAAAGTGCTTTTCTTCATTTTTGGCTTAGACAACATGTATTTTACTTCATCCTCTAGGGCCGCTTTCAATTTATTTTTTCAACTATATAAGCCGAAATCTTTCTAAGTGCCAATGACTCAGTCATTGTCACTAAACTCACTACCCCAACAAGATGGTTGGATTTTAGCTATTCCAAACACGTAGTCTTCTTCGCCTACCACCTCCATATCCCATTGAAAACCATGGGTGTGATGTAGGTACAAGGAACGAAAAGCATTATTTGCAGGTGTGAGGTCAAAACCTGCAGGGTTTTAAGGCGCTATGTGGGCTAAGTTTTTGTCAAAGTTTCTTCCACTTACTTGATTGATCTTAGCCATATAATAGCTTTGATCCGCTTCTATATTTTCGACAATCCCATCACTTCGCCAGATGGAGATTCTTTGGTGAAGTGATGATGGAACTGCTCCTACTCCATGTATCCATTCTCTTCCAAGGAGCATATTATAATTTGCCTTAGATGCTATTACCATGAACATCATTGGCCTGGTGATTATACCAACAATCAGATCCACTTGAATGACTCTCATAGTGGTGCCCACTTTCCCTTTGTAGTTTGAGAGAACCATGTTGTGAGGCTTTGTGTCAGAGTCATTTTCCTAATCTTCTTGAGCATGTAATGCGACATTAGATTTACTTCTGCCCTACCATCAACTAGTATGTTGTTGATACACACATTCTCTATTTTACCACTAATAAATAGAGGCTTTAGGTGATTCTTCATGGCTTCATCGGGCCTTTCAAAGAAGGCATTCTTCTCTTCGACGGAGCCATTATTTAGAATATAATAACATACTGTCCTTTGACTAGCCACCTCTAATTCGAACTCATCTTCTAGGTCATCCATCTCCGTTACCGTATCATTCTCTCTGGGTAATACAGATACTATGTTGCAGATACCGTATCATACTCTCTGGGTAATACAGATACTACTTGACTCAATTTTCCTTTTTCCGTAGCATCCCTCTCAACTTAGCGCCTTCTTTGTTGTCGTCTCCATTGAGACCTTGTCATAGGGTTTTTTCCCTTATAATTCTCTGAGTTCTATGTTGATTGTTTGGAAGCTTGAAATTCTCTTCGGTATGCTATGGACGAACCTCTTTCGACTTTGAAGTTATGCCATTTGTTTTGGCCATGCCCCCTCTTCTCGACTGGCTTTACCCACTTTCCCTTGAGGGCATCAATTGTGGGTTTGAATATTGAGGGCCTATTTCCTCATACACCTGGTCCACCTTGATCGTGCCTCATTGGTGCTCCCATCCTATCAAAATCCCCATGGTTATCAAAACTCTTCCATTTATTCCTGTTCTTTGTACGTCGAACTCCTTGTATGTTCTCTGCAGCCTTCTTGTCGAAGACTGCACTACACCTAGGGCATAACATTATTTGAAAGTTCTTTCATTGGCATATATGGAGGAACTCGACCAGATTCTCCTCCTGCTTTGGATATTTCACCTTGACATATTCGTCTTGTTTGAGGCTATGTTCGTCTACTTCCATTGCATATTCTTGGGTCATTTAGACCATGTTGACCCAAGGTTGGTGCTTCCAGCAATATCCAATTCTTGTAATTTGAGTCTAAGGCCTTTAGTAGCCTTAGTTATGTTGTTAACTTGTATGAAACCATCAACAGTTTCATACGTTAAAATCTCTTAATTGGAACCTTCAGTAGTCCCTTGGTCAAAACCTTCAGCAGCTTCCTTGATGAAACCCTTAATGGTTTCAATTGTGAAGTCATCAGTGACTTTCTTAGTAAAGCCTTCAGTAGCTTTCTCGATGAAACCCTCAGAGGTTTGTCTGTTAGAGTCTTCAGCAACTCCTCTGGCGAAGCCATCAGCGACTTAGACCATTATAGCATCATTGGCGAAGTCATCAACAACTTCTACCATGTTAACCATATATGGTTCTGAGTAATGTGCATTAGTTATAGGGAGAGGGTCTGAGTCTATCTTCATCTGATTTTTTGACTTGTCAGCAAACTTGAGTCTTCCCTCCTTGATGGAATTTTGAACTAGATCTCTGAAAAGGAAACATTGAGAAGTCTTATGGCCCAGAAAATTATGATACTTACAAAATCTCTCTTTTTTCTTGGTTCTAAAAAAGGCATTTTAGCGCTAGGAGGCACTATCATCTAGCTATCTTTAACCAATAAATCAAAGGTTTCATCACACTTTGTGACGTCGAAGGTATAGTTTCTCTTAGAGAACCTATCATTCTTTTCTGAATCGACTGGATTCTTTCCATTCGACGGTGTCAAGACTTTCCAAGAGTAAGGGGGCCTTGCTTTAATTTAGCAAGGTCAATTTCACTATCATCGAAAAAGGAATCAATACTAGTTTCTTGTTCGTCTTCGTCAAATTCGACGTAGACTACCCTTTCCTTTCTATTCTTGTTTTCCCTAACCTTCTCAGCCTTCATCTACTCTACCTGTCGAACTCTATCGGCCAACTAGGCCATATCTCTCAAGTATTGAATATCCAACTTCTTCCTAATTTAGTAGTCAAGGCCACTAGCATCCATTTCGACAAAATCATGCTCAGGCACTTGCGTAAAACACCTTGTCTTAAGTAGTCGAAACCTGTTCAAATAATCGTCTATTGGCTCCGAGAATTTCCTCTTAATTCTAGCCAATTCTTTCAGACTTATCTTCGATTGTCCTATGTAGAATTGTTCATGGAACAATCTCTCAAATTGAGTCCAATTATGGATCAAATTTGCTGGAAGTGTAGTAAACCAAGTAAAGGCATTTTTGGTAAGTGAACTTGGGAAATATTTTACTCTTATGTTTTCATTATTAGCAATTTTGCCTGCCTCTATCAGGTATCTTGCCACATGTTCGACTATGAACTCACTAGTATCCCCAAAAAATTTAGGGACTTTCCATCTAGGGGGTAAATCTAACTGTAAGATGTATTCAGGTAATGGTGATGTATAATTTTTCCTATGAAGGCCATTATTCACCCCATTCCTAACCATAATTCTTTCGACCATGATTGCCAGATTGTTATCTGCTGCCACATCATTGTGTCAAACCTGATTTACAAATTCATCAGCATTCTGGTTTCTATTCACCATTACTATCCTTGGTTCTATTGGGATTGGTTGTTCAATTCTAGGTAGTTCGACTTCTGCCTCCTGGTTTAATACGTTCGATTGGGGTACATTTTGTTGCACTTGGTTGATTGTGGGGTCTTCTTTCAAGACTAACCCTAGATTTTCTCTTAGGGACACCAAAGAAATCAGCAATGCACATCATTTGTTCTGTCAATCGTTGGTTCGTTTGGGTAGTATTTTGAATTAAGAGATTGAATATTACACCCATTTGTTGGGCAAGCATCTGGACCATCTCATGATTACTCTCGTCTATCTATTGCCTTATCACTGTTGCAGAATTATTATTGATATTAGGCATCTGAGTAGTGAATTTTGTCCCTAAATGCTGGCTAGTTTGACCCATATTATTGACACCTGAACTAGATCCTTGCAATGGCGAAGTTACATTCACCACTGAGTATGAGAACACTGATGACGCATTATGTAAACTTGCCATTATAGATGTTGGCATGCCATAAGGTTGTTCACGACCTATTAGAGACATTGAGAACGCAGGCACATAAGGCCTAAATGTATTATTTCCCACTAGAAGGGGGTGTCACTGGTGGACCCTGTGTTCCCACATAGGATAAAATGGGACCACTCTGGACAATTGACTGCATAGGCGTCAAACTTGTCATAGAAGGTATGGCTTTAGACACTAACGCTGGAACCGTACTGCCCCCTGTCGAAGAACAAAGAGGGTGGTTCTTCATTATTTTGGTTGTTTTGTGGATCCGGATTCACCATTCTTCTTACGTATCCTCTCCTTAGTCTCTCTTCATAATTTGTGACTATTCTACCACTCCTAAATCTCATGCAACAAATTATGGAGAGATAAAAATGAAGAACTTAATGCAAAAATGATAAAAATAAGAAAATACTTTGACACAATAGCACTATCCCACTGGGCGTGCCAATTTATTACCGTGAAAATTGATAAACAACCGCTGGTTTTCCAAAAATTTGGTTTACTTGCAGGATCAACCAGTGAATCCTAAGGACATAGCTATTGTCTCAATATAGTTCTGAAAAATTGATGAACACTTCGACAATATTCATTTGTGTAAAAGGTTGTTTTTATTGTTTTGGAAAAGATAAACTTTGTAAAAGTTTGATAAAGATGATATAATGAAGAAAAGAACTTCAAAGTAAAAGTGTAGTAAAGAACAATTGATAAATAAAAGTAAATTTCTATTGAAATGAAATAAAATGTGGTGTTTCACACGTGCATTTTCAATAGTAACTCTTTTCTCACTTGACTTAGATACTTTGAGTAAATTTTGAGTATTGTGCAACAAATGAACACACAAAAATCCTAACACTAAGACTCCAATTTATAATAAAGTCGAAAAATTGTCTTCAACAGACATTTTTCCAAAAACTGACATGTTTCGCCCTGCATGCTTTCATTTCGCCATAGTTCGCGACACGTCTCTCCTGAGAAACGGATAAGGACAAAAGAGAGTTATTTATCCGTATTTTAAAATTTAAATATTTTGATGAAAAGAGGCTTCAAACACCCCCTTCGAAGTGATTTTCTAGACTTAAAAAAATATTTCTAAGTATTGTCTAGGCAACCCCTTCATGGAGACTACTTCGACTAGGCTTCTCACAAGCTCCTGTCGGAGTCAGCAAAAATTCAAGAAAATTTAATTTTCACTTAATATCTCAAATGAAAACTTGGCGTCGAAATGCTCAGCTAACAATATCATTTATCACATGTAGCATTGCGTCTCTAACTCAAAAACTTATGACTAAATCCAACAATATCCTGTCTCTCTTAGACATTTAGGTGATTTAGACTACTTTCTCGATATAAAAGTTCACCAAAACTTCAATGCTAAACTACTTTTCTCCCAGTCCAAATACATTAGAGATTTGCTAACACAGAATAATATACTTGAATGCAACACTATTTCCACTCCTTTTCAGTCTAACTCAGTAAGATATTATCCAACTAATTATATGATCCATTAGAACCTTACAATATGCCACATTGACCAAACTAGGAATTTCTTATGCAATTAGCAAGGTGTGTTAATTTATGTCTAGCTCTACTAAGACTCATTAGGTTGCAGTCAAGAGAATACTTAAGTATTCTAAAAAAACTATTAGTCATGACTTATTTTTTCATAAAGTTTCTATCACTACACTCATTCCTTTGAATACCTTTTTATGATGGTGATAGAGGAAGCACATCGAGAATTACAATTTATTTTGGCCGAACTTAGTGTCATGATGCTCTAAAAAAACCTATTACAACTCAATCCAACATTGATCTTGAATATAGGAATCTGACACATGTATCAACGAGCACTACTAGAAATACTCTATTTTTCTACGGATTTTGACAAAAATTCCGCAGGAAAGTGTTACATGCGATTCTTCCTGCTATTTTCTATTCCCATCTAAAACCTTCGTGGGTAATTAATTTAGCAGTTAGAGTCACAGGAAAAATTCGCAAGTAAAACAGCTAAATTCGCAGATAATATCCCGGGTAATTGAAATTTTTGCAGTAAAAGTCGCAGCAAATTGAAAACCCGTAGGTAAATTCGCAGGTAATTTCTCTCTCATGTTTTTAATTGTTATTATTAATTGTGTTTAATTCATATTTAAAGTATTATAAATGTTAAATATCAAAATAATATAAAAAAAAAAATCTAATTTGAATAAGTCAATGCAACACTAATCTCATTCAAATTTTTAAAGCAAATATTACTATAAAGTCAATAACAAGTACTTCTAGAGTTACATTACTAAAAATGACACAATCAAGCTACTAATAATCACTTGTCCAACCAAGTTAATAAGAAAAAACAATCCAAATTTCAGACAAGTTAACAAGAAAAAACAATCCAAATAAAAATTCACTACTAATGTCTTCATCTGATTCATCAACATCATCTTCATTTGGGTGATCAGTTTCATTATTGGTTTGGGGTGGATGAGAAGATATAATAATTCCTAAATGATTCATTAACAATGAAAGTTTATTGTTCGTTTCAATCATCTCTTTTTATTGTCGTTATAATTGTTGCTTCATCTCCAACTTCCTTTGTTCTTGTCTTTGCAACGATGCATTGAGAGCATGTACTTGACTTCTCAAATCATCAATCTCTTGAGAGTTACTCGAAGGACTTGGTTCAGATGATAATTGAGAAAGGTGTAATAAGATTGCTCTCCACCAAATGAGCCATCAACTCTAATCACAACACCCAATATGCACGGATTATATGGATTGTATGGAGGATATGCATATCCATAGCTATGATATACATATGAGAAACTTTCATTTTGTCCACCCTGAGATAAATGAAAAAAAAACACATCAAAATCAGTTACTGACCCAAAATAAGACAGAGAGAAACCGGAGTCAGACTCACTGTGTATTGAACATCAGGACCATCCATACAAACGTTCTACATACCATATATACAAATGTTCTACATAAGTCTGTCAGTTAGTCCCAGAAACATAACAAAACAGTTGACTTTCCATGACATAAGAAGACAGTAGATAGTTAAAGGGTTGTTTCCTATCAAATGCCAAAAGGAGGTTGATAGATATAGATGAATTTAAAATTTTGCTTAAAAGAGTATGAATGAAACTCAATAAAAGAAGATCTAGCATCACACTTTCGAACAATTTTTCAATAGTATTTCAACCAATAACATACAAAACGTTGGAAAGATCTTCAAAGAGTGTATCTCTAACACATTTCTACTAAACAACCAAAACATCAAAGGCATTGGCAACCACTAACTTATTATTGCATCGCAGTGCAGAATTGAAATCGTGCTTCATGAAGTATGCTAACTAATATTAAATTAAAAACACCAGTAATCTCAAATTTATGAAACAACAATTGATTTTTTTTAGGTAAGTTGGCATATTTTCGTTTCATTCAATTCCTCTATCTCAAAGAGAGAATTGGAGTACATTATTTTGGTCCTCTTATAATTGCGTGACAAGCTTGCAGGACCAAATTATATCAACCTTTTCTCCAATGCAAGTCTTTGACTTATTAAATCACTGAGAATTATTGCACTAATATATTATTACTCAAACAAGTTAAAAGTGGTAGTTACCGAATTATGGGCCCAAATTTAGGTTAGATGATTGACTTACGAGACCATTAATTGGTTGTTTTTGGTCACCTAGTTCCCTTTGCTTCTTCTTTTTTATGGTAGGGGCATCTTTGGTTTCAGTGTCCTCTGATTGATCTAAAGGAATAGACGTCATAACGATAAAGATAATTTTGTCCCCAACACATTGTGATTAAAGTTGCCAAAAGCACCATGTGGCATTACAATGATTCTTTACCTCTATGTCTCCATATTTTCTATATGTTTCTTCTAGAAGAGAGTGAAAGCAAAGAGACCTAGGATAATAAAATAATGAAACATATATAATGCGTCAACCTCTAATAAGTTATTTTGGTTGAGATGTATGACATGTTTTGTAGACACAAGTAAACCATTCCATATTGGCTGGCGTGTAGTGGTTGGCTCAAGATGTTTGACATAGCATTTATCATATGCAAATTGAGGCATAAAAAATAAGAAAAACTACTAGATCTGGGGATTTATGATGCATGGTACTCCTTGTACCAGTACTAGTATAAGTAATGTTTTAAACACATTTTTAACTCACTTTTTAAAACTTTTCTATAAATGGAAAATCATATGAGATCGAGTAAATTTATATATAACATACATCATTTGGTAGAATTTATATGAATTTCAACTCGGAAAGATACTAGTGCTTAAACTAAATTTTGATGTAGTTTTTTAAGGGAATTTAAGTTTGTTTAATGACTGACTCAAAACTTCCCATTTTAATATGTGAAATGTTTTGAGATAAATATTGAATCAACTTAGTATGATATATTTATTATAGAAATACATTTTTATCTCGTAGCATCTTATTCTTTATTTTTTATCTACATACGAAGTATTAATAATCATTAAAAAGTCTCACACAACTCTGAGTATTCGAGTTCGAGTATTGGTGCAAATGAAATAAAATATAAACTAAGAATGATTCAAATATTATTATATCAAATTTGTCTTTTACATCAAATGGACCACTTATTTATATTAATGGTAATGGAAAACATAACAACTTGTTAAAGAGGAGGCCAACTAAATGTGCTAAACTAACTTATAATCCAATCCAGAATAAAACAGACGAAATACACTATATATTAATACCCCCTCAAATTGGGGTGAACGACCTTCAATCCAAGTCGGGACAATAGAAAAGAAAAAGGATCAATGTGTAGAGATTTGGTGAATATTGTTGGTGCAAAGGTAGAATAAATGACGAATAGAGAAATATTCTATTATGAGATTGACGGCTACACACTACTACAAAATTGCAATGATTGATACCCTATTTATAAGTTAATACTAGGGTTATTAGAATAAGATAAAAACACCAAAATACCCTCTAACAAACTTAGGGGCTAAGAAAATAGTACAAGTAATAAATATGAATTACTTCTAATACCATCCCTTAATTCATATTCCATCAAAACTTGTAACACCAATTTCATCCCTCAGTCTGAGAAATTGATCAGTCTTGATAGCTTTCGTCAGAACATCTGCCAACTGTTTCTGAGTGCTGCAGTGTACAACTTCTAACACTCCACTCTGAACTTGATGTCTCAGAAAATGATACTTGGTCTCAATATGCTTGCTTCTCCCATGCAACACTGGGTTTCTGGCAAGATTGATTGCAGACTTGTTGCCAATCGTCAACTTCAGAGGTTTGTTTATTTTAATCTTCAGATCCTGCAACAGATTCAGAATCCACACAGCTTGGCATGCAGTAACAGCACCTGCAATGTATTCAGCTTCACAGGTTGCTTCTTGGAACACCAAGAATTGGGACCTCCCAGAAATTTGAACAAGTACCCAGAGGTACTTCTTCTATCAACTCTGTCTCAACACCAATCAGAATCTGAATAACTCAGAAGTTATGACTCATCCTTTCTTCCAGAAGGAAACAACACTCCATACTTCAGAGTTCCCTTGATATACCTCAGAATCTTGACAGCAACTTGGTAATGGGACCACTTAGGTTTACTCATGAACCTACTAACCATCCCAACAGAATAGAAAATATCAGGTCTGGTATTGCACAAATACCTCAGAGAACCAACCAACTGTTTGAAGGTTGTAGCGTCCAGATCCTTTCCATCAGAGTCTGAATCCAGTTTCTGATTTGTATCAGAAGGTGTGACAGCAATCTTACAATTCTTCAGTTCAAATCTCTTCAGAAGTTCTAATTCATACTTGAGCTGATGCAAAATGCTACCTTTCTCAGAATATCTGAACTCCATCCCTAGAAAGTATGTCATTTTGCCTAGATCAGTCATTTCAAATTCATTCATCAGAACTTTCTTGAACTTGGCTATCTCCTGTTTAGAACTTTCAGTCAGCAGTATGTCATCAACATATAAACATACCAGAGTCATATTGCCTTCAGAAGTATGCTGAATATAAACACCATACTCCATCTCACATTTCTGAAAGCCTTACTTCTTGAAAAATGAATCAATCTTCTGATTCCAAACTCTGGGCGCTTGTTTCAGTCCATATAGAGCTTTGTATAATCTGTACACCGTCCCTTCCTGATTCTTTTTCACAAATCCAGGAGGTTGTGACACGTAAACTTCTTCTTCTAATGGACTGTTCAGAAATGCAGATTTTACATTTAAATACATCAGAGGCCAATTTCTGTTAGCAGCTATTGCAATCACCATTCTGATTGTTTCATGTCTTGCTACAGGTGTGTCGCTTGCGCGAAAATAAGGTGTCGGCACAACAGAAGAGTCGCCACCTTTCGTTATTTATCCCTTATAGCGGGAAAGGAAACGATCGGAAAAACCTAACGAAAAAGGGTAAGACAAGGTCATCGCAACCGTTGTCTGGATTCGGGAGTCGGTTACGCAAGGGGAAGGTATTAGCACCCCTCACGTCCGTCGTACTCGACGGGATCCTCGCTTGTTGTGTTTACTTGGACGGGTTGGTTTTATTCTATCTACCTATCAAGGCTGGCTTAAAAGAAAAGAAAAATGACTCGGCAAAGCGTCGCGCTTTATGCCTACGTATTCTCATCAGAAAACGAGAAATCAGAGTCAACGTAGTTCGGCCTACGAAGGGTTATGGGGGAAGGTAGCTCGCCAAGACATCGCCATCTTGTGCCTACGTACTCTCAACAGGTATGAGAGATCAGAGCTCACGTAGTTCGGGAAACTACGGTTTATTTCCTGTCTTTTACGAAAGAAGTGTTTTTTATTGTGTTTGGGATTTCAATCGCACTAGAGACTATGACCTGAGAGTGAATGCGTCGCATGTCACCCAAAGGGTACCATACTAAACATCCAGACTGTGGAAAAGAAGCTCTCCCACAATCCTTTCTCAGATAGCTTAAGGCTCGTAACGTACGAAAGAAATCATTCATGATTACTGTATCTTAGACTGTTTTGAGATGAGAAGAGAACAGGCCCAACTAGGAGGGAGACTATCAAGTCCTACTGTTGTCATGCCAAGGATTCATCCTATAGTTGAGGTTTGAACAGGGAACTCCTAGAAGTTGTCATGCATAGGTTTCAACCTAAAGTTCTATCATCAAGTCCTTATCAAAGGAAATGAGAGTCCTAAGGGATCATGTCAATGATACACCAAACAGACAAAGCATCAGCTTAACAGTAAAATGCATGCAATGCAAGTGAGGGAGGAAATGTGTGTGGGGCTTCAGCCTCCACAAGCTCATCTCAAGCTCAAGCCATAATGGATAATAGTAATCATACTGAAATATAAACAACATGCTATCAAGCAATATACAGTAAACTGCAATCATACAGATAAAAATGAAATGAAATGCCATCAGGCAAACAAACCACATGGGCAAGGGAGCTGGGCTCTACCGAATACCCGCAAGCAAAGCCACACAGTAACAATACAAGCAGAGGGAGCAACTCAACCTCTAGTGCAATCATGCTCCTAGATTCTACCTATTCTAGATATGAACTTATTCTAATGCATCAAGCAAGTCAAACAAAACACATCAATACAGAAAAAGAAAAGAAAGCAGATCAACCCCTCTCTCAACTCCAAGCTTCAGCTCTTCCAACAGCAACTCAGTCTTCAGACTTCAATCACTCTTGACAAATATCAGTTGGCTTTTCCAGGTTTCAACCCTTCAACATAAGTTTCAACTTATCTTCTCCTTTAAGCTTCAGCTTCCTTGATCAGCTTCACCTTCAGGCTTCACTATCAATCATGAGTATCAACTTGGCTCCTTCAGGATCTCCAGGTATTAAAGTAAGTATCAACTTCCTTTGTTCTTCAAGCTTCAGCTCTTCAGAATCAATCTCAATCACTTAGAAGTGTCAACTTCATCCTTCAGTCTTTACTTCATCTTCAGGGTCTTCAAGTATCAACTTGCTCTTGTTGCTCTTCAAGCTTCAGCTGGAATGGAAATGCTCAAGGATTCATCCTCTTCTACACTCTTCATTGAAGTCTTCATCTTCAAGCCCAAGCTCAACATCTCTCAAGATAATCAAACCAGAGGAAATCACTTACTGGATAAGCTAGGGGATATTGAACTGCTTATTGACCACCAAAGGTGACCTTTAAGGGTTCAACATCAAAGGAATGGTTCCCTCAAAAGTTCTACTTCCTAGGTACATCACTTATCCCTCCAAAGGAGAGAGGTGTATACCATGGAAGGACTTTGAATCATAGGGAGGAATGGAGGTGAAAGATATCATCCATGTTTGAGAAAGAAGTTATCTAAGTCTAAACTCTTCCTAATCCCTAACCCTAAAACAAAAGCAAAACAAAAAGGATAAGCTCTCAAGATCCTCAATGCATCTTCAAGTCTTCTACTATGCTCCTCAATGCTCCTTAGAACAATACCAAGCTCTCCAAGCCAAAGGAAAACTCCAAAGCAAAGCAACTAAAGCAAACATGCCCCAAAGGCAACACAAACAATCAACCAATACAAAAATCAACTAAAAATAGTATACTACTATATTAAATCCTAATATAATTTCTAAGGGATCCTACATACCTACCCTTAATGCCCATATATGTCCCATAGTCTAATTTGTCCTAAAAACCCAAAAATCTAAAGTTATTATGGACCTATGTTGAAGTTTAACCTAATTCTACACAACCTAATAGCATCTAATCAAAACTATCCTAAAATTCATCAAAAAAATATGGAATAAATCCAGGGGGAAGCTAAAACATATATCTAACTATCCTAAAAAGAATGACTTAAAATACTAAGGGATCTACCTAAACAAAAATCTACAAAATCATAAATCAACATAAAAGAATTAAAATGCAATAAAAGTAGAAAATATACAAAAAATACTAAAATGTATGATATGAAAAATGTTTTTGTTTTATATTTTTCTTGACCAAAATATGAAGTGGGAGAAAAAAACTCCCATGAAAAAATCTTTAATTTTCAAATTAATATGATTTTCCAAAGTATGAAAAAAAATGGAGAAAAAATAAAATGAAAATGAAGCATGGGGTGCAATCAGTAACCAGACCTAGTTCAATTCACACTTGGGCCCAGAATGGGGGGGTTTAGAAAGCAATGCGCCAGGGCCCAATTATTAAACAGAAAACAATTAATAAAACCAAAAGAAAATGAAAAAACTACGGTGCAAATATCAACAAAACGCAGTTCAGAATTGAAGTGGGCCTTGATTGGGGGTGCAATTAGTGATCCAGCCCAGAATTCCCTTTTAATGAAACGCATCGTTTCATGCCAGCTCAGGGTTCCCTCCAAAATTCAATTGAATCTCGTGCGTTGGATCTGGCCAAAGTCAAGAGTCAGCGCTTGCATCTCACGGCTGGGACATCATCATCAACCTTGAACCTAGGGGTTTCTGAAACCACCATGGAAACTCAGAACCACGAGCTTCATCTTCCTCAACTCGAATTCCCTCAAAACTTCATCAATTCTCAAAGTTTAAAACCCTAACATGCCTAGAATTCCATGCTGAACACGATCATACCCTTAAAATCCATTGAATCTTCCTTTAACATAAAACACGATCCAAACTTCAAATTATGCTCAGAAATCCAAACTCACCATTCTTGAAATTGCTTACACTAAAATGACCACCTCCTATCACTAATCAATCTCCACTAAAGAACTAAGGTTATCACTCAAAATCCAGGGAGTTCTTGATCCAAACAGAAATCTTGTCCATAACAAAACCATCACCAATTGCCTTCAAACTCTCCAAAATCCATCACCTATTGGTCTCTAACCATTCTACACTAATAATTCAACCTAATCATGCCTAAATTAAGGTGTAGGGAAGAAATTGCAAACCTGGTAAAATGGAGTGAACAGAGGTAGTAATCCTTCAATTCAGGCCTTGAATCTTTCCAAATTCCTTCACTGAGTAATCTTCTAGCTTCTGTATGCAAAAAGAATGGTTGGAAATGCTTGATTCTTGAAATCTGATTTTGAATTGCTTCCTTGAAATCTCAATCATCAACTCTTCAATTCTCCATGGAAATGCTCTCAATTCAATCTGCACAGCTTCAATGTGATGTATAGAATGTGTTTGTGTGAAAAAAATGAAAGGAAATGAAGAAGAATGAAGAAATGGGATTTGACTTGCAATGGAAGAATTTGGATTGCACTCTCTCTTCTCTACACCAATTCACACCAACCTTGCATCTGAGCAAGTTACAATCATCTTATAGAGTGGTTTAGAATCATCTAGAACCTTCTAGGATCATCCAATGAGAAATTGAACTTTTCATGTCATGGTATTTTGAATCCAATTCTCCTTACATGCTATCTCATGCCAAGCTCCTTATACACTTCAATTCTGACTTGAATTTATCCCCACATGAGATTTAGGATGAGTTACAATGCATAACCACCTTGCTTGTTGAGTTTTGTTGAGTTTTGGTTTGGTACCTTAAGATGCAAGTAAGCTTTTTCCAAAGCAGCCCTATGATCCAAGACTCAAATCAAAATTGTGGCTGAACCATTGTTCTTAGAATGTCATTTGGAGTCAAAATGACCTATTATATGACATGGTTTGGACTTATAACTTGTGATTTCCAATTTTCAACTTCACCTTAATTAACTTATGCCTCATTTTTAGGCCATTTTTATCACTTTTTGATATGAGCCTTTTAAACATCTCATGACCTCCCTACTAGCCTTAAAACTTAATTATAAGAAAGTTTGATGTTGAAGATTTTCCCATCTGAAGCTTGGAAATAGGAGATATGGCCTTATGCTTGAAATGACCTATAACTTCCAAATGACCAAAATGCCCTTGACTTGCCAAAGCCATAAGTTGAGTTCTACAAATCCTATAAAGGACTTCTAGTATTATATAGAAAGCTAAGACGATGCTCTTCAACATTCATGTTTACCAAGAGTTCATAGGAATCATCCTACTATGGCAAAAGTTGGATGCAAGTTGGGTGACTTTCAAGGACCCAGATTCACATACCTCAGATGACCTGT
The DNA here is from genome assembly GCA_963859935.3 of Lathyrus sativus. Lineage (NCBI taxonomy): Eukaryota > Viridiplantae > Streptophyta > Magnoliopsida > Fabales > Fabaceae > Lathyrus > Lathyrus sativus. The sequence goes on along the minus strand of OZ012740.1, from coordinate 275,265,832 downwards.
AATTTGTCAAAACCATAACTTGAGCTCTATAAATCCTATCAAGGACTTCTAGTACTCAAATTAAATCTAAGAGAAAGCTCTACAACATTCATGTTGTGGGGAAGATGAGATGACAATCACATCTTGAGCTAAACTGCCTTGAAGATAGGGATCAAACTAGGGGATTTTACACTGTCAATCCTTAGAAACCCTAGCTTAAAACTTCTCAAACTCCTCAATCATGATGATTTGGTCTAGGAATCATCCTTATAGTATCTCAATACATCATTCCATGATCACATGGCTCTTGGATTAGGTCTCAACCCTTTCCAAATCATCAGTTGACCTAGGGTTGACCCAGTCAAACCCTAATTCCACCACTCATGGCTGAATCTTCTGAATTCTTGTACAGTGACCTCTCTAGGCTTCATGATGGATTTCAATACATCTCATAAGCTTTCTCAAAGCTTCAAGTCCATCCCCATAGTCTCAGAATCATCTGAGGAGCTCTCACAACTCTCAAGTTATGAGGCACACAACCTTGGTTTCAACCAATTCCTCTGAGGATCTCTTGAGTTCTCTGGCAAAGATATCAACCTTTGAACATTTGAATAACCTTCTTGGCTAGCTTCAAAGTCTCATACAACTCTTGATGGGTAAATAAATGTTGATCAAATTTTGGGGTGCAACAGCTGCCCCTATTCAAACGGCTTGAACCTGACTGGGTGAGGAGCGAACGACTCTCAGCCAATCAAGGTGCGAGACGGTTGAATACCGATAAACCCGGAAATTTGCCAACTGCATAAGCACTGGTGGGAACAGATCTTCGAATACTGAAATACTAGATGCACAGCAACTAGCTGGAGACATACTGGTCTGAACCTTGTCGTCAGTTATCCACATTAAATTCTTATGACGTTGTCATCAGACACCAGACCTCGCCGTCAGGCATTCATGAAAATAAAGCGTCTGACATCACTGTCGGACAACCAAAACACCCAACACCGCCGCTGGAAAACTAGAGAATCTGACATCGCCGCCAGAAACAAACATCCACCATCGCCGCTGGAGAACTAAGGAATCTGACATCGCCGTCGGACAACCATCCAACATCACCGCTGGAGAACTAAATCACTTGACATCGCCGCCAGAAACAAACACAACTCTGAGAAACGCCCAACATCGCCGCTGGAAAACTAAATCACCTGATATCGCCGTCAGACCACTAAAACACCCAACATCGCCGCTGGAGAACTTAAAATAATCTGACCTCGCCGTCGGACAACCAAAACACCCAACATCGCCGCTGGAGAACTAGATCACCTGACATCGCCGCCATAAACAAATATCCAACATCACCGCTGGAAAACTAAAGAATCTGACATCGCCGTCAACCAAACAAACATCCAACATCGCCGCTGGAGAACTACAGAATCTGACATCGCCGTCGGACAACCAAACCACCCAACATCGCCGCTGGAGAACTAAAGAATCTGACATCGCCGTCGGAAACATCCAACATCGCCGCTGGAAAACAAACTATCTGACATTACCGTCAACCAAACATGACTCTGAGAAACAAACATCCAACATCGTCGCTGGAAACAAACATAATCTGACCTCGCCGTCAAAACAAACATCCAACATCGCCGCTGGAAACAAACATAATCTGACCTCGCCGTCAAAACAAACATCCAACATCGCCGCTGGAAACAAACATAATCTGACCTCACCGTCAAAAACAACATCCAACATCGCCGCTGGAGACGAACATAATCTGACCTCGCCGTCAAAAACAAACATCCAACGTCGCCGCTGGAAACACAAATTATCTGACATCGGCGCCGGACAAACATAACTCTGGGAAACACCCAACATCGCCGTCAAGTACTCAGCATAGCCTGACTTCGCCGTCATAAACAAATATCCAACATCGCCGCTGGGCATAAACATAATCTGACCTCGCCGTCAGAGTGAAGAAGATCCATTAGGGACTTGGTCACACGGTAACCGGTAATACATGGTCAATCATGCCATCAGGCATTCAAAGAACACTGTCGGGCATCAGCCGGACTTCAACCATCAGGTTGATCATGCCATCAGGCATTCAACGAAACTTGTCGGGCATCAGTCGGACTTCATCAGAAAGTCGGGAATAGAATTCTTGGTCAATCATGAGCCAACTGGGAATATCTAAACCACTGCCATCAGGCACTCTGCATCAGCTGAGAGAACTGCTTCATTAACGCGGTTAGACTTCCATCATGGAGTCTTCGAGGGAGATTTCAACTTTACCGTTCAAAACCTGCTGGGGAGGACGCTTCGCCGCTGGGGAATCTGGAGAACTATCAAGCAACTCCGCTCCGGGGGTCCAGAAATCATTCTGGATGAATCAACTCTGCTGAGGACTTCAAGAATCATCTTGGACAAATAACTCCGTCGGGGACCTTCAAGAATCATCTTGAACCGATAACCATTCTGAGCAAACATTCTGTTGGGGATTCCAGGAATCATCCTGGGCAACTCTTGCCGGGGACAAACCAATCATGGCTTGAGCAGCTTCCAAGGATTCGGCTCTCTTGGGGCTTCAGGAATCATCCTGGGCAACCTTCACTGGGGACCCTACTGGGGAGATTAAGAATCATCTTAAGCAGACGACCCGCTGAGGAATTCAAGAATCCTCTTGAATCGAAGACTTCGCTGGGGATCTCAAGAATCATCTTGAGCAAGCGACTTCGTTGGGGAGAATGTCAGGAATCATCCTGAGCAATCAATTATGTGGCGGAACACCTGCAAAACAAGAACGGTAGCAACCTAGCTCATGTTTATTATACATATGCTTCGGCAGTGGCACAATGTTCCACACGGTGGAAATGCTATGCGTTTATGATAAATGCTATGCAATCATGCACAATGATGCGATCCTGTCAGCAGAATAAATGTCGAAGGGGGAATCCTCCTGCCGGGGAGAAAGAACTACTCAGATAGAGGAATCATCCTGCTGAGGAGAACATGGTCACGCCAATCTCAATTGGACTCCGCAGGGGACACAACTTCAGTTGACTGCTGCGGGGGAAACAACTTCAGTTGATTGCTGCGGAGGAAACAACTTCAGTTGATTGCTGCAGGGGAACGAAGCTCTACGAGAACCTGGATCTGCTGAGGGAAAGCGATGTCAATCGCGGGAATAAGCTGCAGGGCCTTCATGGCCACTTCTCTGGGGATAAGACTCTGTGGGGAAACAACTTCAGTTGATCAACGCTCCACTGGGGAAAAAACCAATCATGGTCTGAGCAACTTCCAAGGATTCGGCTCTCTTGGGCATCTGCAAACTCGGCTGGGGAAGGAGAAATCATTCTGCTTCGCTGGAGAGAGTACGACTCTGGGGGAAATACAGCATCAGCTATTCAACACTCTATTGGGGAAAACCAATCATGGTCCCCACTGCTTCGCTGGAGAGTACAACTCTGGGGGGAAATACAACATCAGTTGTTCAACACTCTACTGGGGAAAACCAATCATGGTCCCAACTGCTTCACTGGAGAGGGTACGGCTCTGATGAGGAATTTCAATTCCGCTGGGGAAGAAGGAATCATCCGAATTCGGGGGAGAGTACAACTCTGGTGGGGAATCTCAATTCCGCTGGAGACTTCAGTCTGGCACCGTCAGTTGCTGCATACTTCGGCATACAAATAGTTTCCTACGAAACCTGCACTTGTGACCCGGTGCTGGGGGAATGAATTCATGCTTCGGCGCGTGACTCAGCTGAGGAGGTGACGTTCCTTCAGGACGCATCTGATTGGGGAGAGAATCATCTCTGCCTGGGGAGACATATCAATGCTCATTATCTTGTGTTCAGACTCTGCGGGGAGCTGCTACTGAACTCTGCTGGAGAAAGAGGAATCATCCTGCTTCAGGGATGCGCACGGTGCACGGTCTGGAATATGCTACACTTGTAACAACACAAACAAACAGACAAGATACCCTTCTCAAAGGGACCTATCAAGGTTATTATCTCGTGACAATGTTCAAGTATTTAATTGTTTCAACAATCAGTGGCCTAGGCCCGTAAGTTTATGTATGCGCATTTTATCAAAAACATCGGCGTTCTTTTTCGTAAACAAAACAGATAAATGATAAACAGGCAAACAGAATTGCTGAATAGTATGCATTTTATTGATAACGAACCCCTGAATGGGTAAAAATGTTTTACAACAGATGCAAGCTCCTGGAATGAGGAAGCCGCACAAAAATAAAACATAAATATACATCAGTATATACAAATGTCGGCAACAAGGCGTAGACGAACACCATGAGTTGATCCTTCTATGACCCACTTGACTTCGATACTTCTCCGACGCTTCAGCTTCGGAAGAGATTGATTCAGATGAACGGCCCTCAGGTCCTCCAAACCACTAAACAATGAAAGTCCACACGCGGAACACAGTCATTTGCTTTTTCAAATCCCTAACTTTTGCGTGAACCGCCCTTTGCAGGTTCTCAGTTCACCGGGATGCCCTTTTTTATCGAAGCCGCCCAGTGTAGGTTTTCGACTTCGCGGGTGTACATTTTTTCAATATATCCCTAATTTTTGCCCAAACCTTTTATTCTGTTTTTGGTTCGCCGGGATGCCCCTTTTTTGCCTGGACTCTCCTTTTTTGTCCAGCGGGTCGCTTTCAAGCAAAGTATTTTTTAACTGCGTCCGCGTTCACCGGGGATGCAAAATCTTCACCATCCATCGTGGATAACAACAAAGCTCCTCCCGAGAAGACCTTGCTGACGACGTACGGACCTTCGTAATTCGGAGTCCACTTGCCCCGGTGATCGGAGTGTGGAGGAAGAATCTTATTCAGGACGAGATCACCCGTCTGAAAGCTTCTAGGATGCACCTTCTTATCATAAGCTTTCTTCATTCGGATTTGGTACAGACGACCAAATGCAATCGATGCTAACCTCTTCTCGTCCATCAGGCTGAGTTGGTTCAGACGATTCGTAATCCATTCTGCCTCGTCGAGTTTCACATCAACCAAAACTCGCAAAGAAGGGATCTCCACTTCTAACGGTAGGACAGCTTCCATACCGTACACTAAGGAGAAAGGAGTTGCCCCGGTTGATGTATGCACCGTCGTACAATAACCGTGCAGCACAAATGGCAGCATCTCGTGCCAATCTTTGTATGTCACAACCATCTTCTGAACAATCTTCTTTATGTTCTTATTGGCCGCTTCAACGGCGCCGTTCATCTTCGGTCGGTAAGGAGATGAGTTGTGGTGTTCAATCTTGAAGCTCTGGCACAGCTCCTTCATCATCTTGTTATTCAGGTTTGAACCATTATCAGTAATGATCCGCTCGGGAATTCCGTAACGACAGATGATATCCCTCTTTATGAATTTAGCCATCACCTGCTTGGTCACATTAGCATACGAGGCTGCCTCCACCCACTTGGTGAAGTAGTCGATAGCTACCAGAATGAAGCGATGACCGTTGGATGCAGTGGGCTCGATCTTGCCTATCATGTTGATGCCCCACATGGAGAACGGCCACGGGGAGGACATGACATTCAACGGGTACGGCGGCACATGAACTTTATCAGCATAAATCTGGCATTTATGACATCTCTTCGCGAATCTGAAGCAATCCGACTCCATCGTCAGCCAGTAGTATCCTGCTCTCAGGATCTTTTTCGTCATGGCATGCCCGCCGGCATGCGTACCAAATGTGCCCTCATGGACCTCTTCCATGAGCATACTCGCCTCTTTCTCATCTACACATCTGAGTAGCACGAGATCGTGGTTTCTCTTATACAACACTCCATCAGGATTGAGATAAAAGTTGCCAGACATCCTCCTCAGAGTCTTCTTATCCTGGGTTGACGGACCCGCAGGATACTCCTTAGTCATAAGGAAAGTCTGGATGTCATGGAACCATGGCTTGCCGTCGGCGGCATCCTCGATTGCAAAAACAAATTCCGTTCTATCAAGACGCGAAAGGACAATTCTTGGAGCCTCATTCCAAAAATTGACTTTATACATTGAAGCCAACGTGGCTAAGGCATCAGCCATCTGATTTTTGGCCCGGGGTACATGATGGAGTTCCACTCGATCAAAGAACGGAAGTAGCCTTCTGGCATAATTCATGTATGGCACCAAATTCGATTGACGAGTCTCCCACTCCCCTTTAATTTGGTTGATCACAAGCGCTGAGTCACCATATACGTCTAGATTCTTGATTCTCAAATCAATTGCCTCTTCTAGACCCATGATGCATGCTTCGTACTCCGCCTCATTGTTGGTGACTGGAAACGTCAGTCTCGCAGTAAACGGGATGTGGGATCCGTGGGGAGTCGTGATGATAGCCCCGATGCCACTTCCATAGGAATTAACCGCCCCATCGAATATCAACTTCCACTGGGATTTCCTATCTGGCCCCTCGTCGGGCAACGGCTCATCACAATCCTTCGCTTTGAGAAACATAACATCCTCGTCAGGGAATTCAAACTTCATCGGCTGGTAGTCCTTGATCGGCTATTCGGCAAGGTAATCAGACAATACGCTTCCCTTAATGGCCTTCTGGGAGACGTACTGAATATCATATTCCGTTAACACCATTTGCCATCTGGCAATCCTGCCCGAAAGAGCTTGCTTCTCGAAGACGTACTTGATCGGATCCATCTTCGAAATTAGCATAGTGGTGTGATTGAGCATGTACTGTCGTAAACGTTTGGCAGCCCAAGCTAGTGCACAACACGTCTTCTCCAGCATCGAGTATCGAGATTCACAGTCAGTGAACTTTTTACTCAAGTAGTAAATGTCATGCTCCTTTCTGCCCGTCTCGTCGTGCTGACCGAGAACACACCCCATACTATTCTCAAGAACTGTCAAGTACATGATTAATGGTCGTCCAGCCACTGGGGGAATCAAGATTGGAGGTTCTTGAAGATACTGATTTATCTTATCGAATGCCTTCTGGCAATCCTCATTCCAGGTAATCGCCTGATCTTTCTTTAAAAGCTTGAACATCGGTTCACACGTGGTCGTGAGCTGAGAGATAAACCTCGCAATGTAGTTTATTCTGCCCAAGAAACCACGAACTTCTTTTTCTGTTTTCGGCGCTGGCATTTCTTGAATGGCTTTTATTTTCGCAGGATCAACCTCGATGCCTCGTTCACTAACGATAAACCCCAGCAACTTTCCGGACCGCACTCCGAAAGTGCATTTGTTAGGATTCAGCCTCAACCTGAATTTCCTAAGCCTCTCAAAAAGCTTCAATAAGTTTACCAGATGCTCTTCCTCCATTTGGGACTTTGCAATCATGTCATCAACATAGACCTCGATCTCATGATGAATCATATCATGAAACAAAGTTACCATCGCTCGTTGGTAAGTGGCCCCTGCGTTCTTCAGACCGAAGGGCATTACCTTATAGCAAAACGTTCCCTAGGGGGTGATAAACGTCGTTTTCTCCATGTCCTCCGGCGCCATCTTGATCTGGTTGTAACCGGAGAAGCCATCCATGAACGAAAACACGGAGAACTGGGCTGTGTTGTCGACCAACACATTGATATGAGGCAACGGGAAATCATCTTTAGGGCTCGCCCTATTCAAATCCCGATAATCGACGCACATGCGTACCTTACCGTCCTTCTTCGGTACAGGCACTATGTTGGCAACCCACGGAGAGTAAGTGGTGACCGCTAAGAAGCCAGCATCAAGCTGTTTCTGCACTTCTTCTTTGATCTTAACGGCCATATCTGGTCTCGTCCTCCTAAGCTTCTGCTTGACGGGAGGGCAATCTTCTCGCAGCGGCAAGTGGTGGACCACGATGTCCGTGTCAAGTTCGGGCATATCTTCGTATGACCAAGCAAAGACGTCCCTATACTCTCGAAGCATCTCGACCAATCTCTGCTTGACATCGCTCTGCAATGCAGCCCCTATCCTGACATTTCTGACGAGCTCTTCAGAACCCAGATTTACGATCTCAATCTCCTCCTCATAAGGCAGAATAACTTTTTCCTCTTGTTTCAACAAGCAGGCCAACTCTTCAGGAAGGTCTTCATCTTCATCAATCTCTTCTTCGGCTTGATAGATCGGGCAATTGAAGTCGAAGTGAGCCGTAGAAGGTCCAGAGTCGATGTCATCTGTTATGTGGATCCTGCAATAACAAGGGTTAAGTTTAAAACAAGAATATGCAGGTTAGCACAAACCCCATTGCCATTTTACTGTTTTTCAAAACAAATATAAAACAGGAATAACATAGATCACAATATTTGAATACGAAGAAAACGCCTTTGATTTATTAACAAAATGCATGTACATAATCCAACAAGACCCTGACAATAAAACCACTATGCCCCTGGTAGGACATAGGGTTGTACAATGATTGAAAAAAGTAAATCATTACTCTTCACTTGTCAGCTAGATGATATCCTTGATGGTCCAATTGTTGAGGCCCTTGCCCGGCTTGCTTGGCTGAATCCAAGAGTCGAGATCACAATCGCTATCCCCGCTGTCTTCAGACGCCACGTTGATGCTTTCGAAGATCACTCCGCCACTGGTAAATAGGATCGGCCCTTTACCCCGTAACGCGCTGCTAGACGAAGAAGAAGAAGCTTCAGCTTCAGGAGAATACCCCAATCCAAACTTATCCTGCTTGTTTGGTATCTCCAAAATATGCCCCCAGCCTGGGGTGGATCCGGCTTCGACGACGGCTCGAGCTTCCTTAAATGAGGAGAGATTCATCTCTGGCTTCTCTGTGACTACAGGAGCTACCTCTTTCACTTTGACGGCTTCAAATGCCTGGCAGAGAGTTTCATGGATTTCGCCATCCATTTCCACATACTTAAAGGATGACAAATGGCTCACCATTATGTCCTCCTCACCGCACACGGTTACTATGCTTCCCCCGACATCATATTTGAGCTTTTGGTGCAACGTGGAGGTCACGGCACCAGCTGCATGGATCCATGGCCGGTCTAAGAGGCAACTGTAGGCAGGCATGATGTCCATGATATAAAAGACCGTGTCGAACGTTTCCGGACCGACTTGGATCGGCAGGGTCAACTCTCCGAAAACCTGGTGCTTAGTTCCGTCAAACGCTTTCACCACCAGATCACTGGGTGTGCAAAGCAATCCACGAGTGTCTAAATTCATTAATGCCTTCTTTGGAAGAACATTCAGTGACGAACCCGTGTCCACCAGGACGTGCGACATGATTGTGCCTCTGCACTCTATCGAGATGTGCAAGGCGCTGTTGTGATTCCTCCCTTTAGGCGTCAGCTCTAAATCTGTGAAACCTAGCCCATTGCCAGCATTAACATGGGCTACCACCTCTTCTAGCTGATTCACCGATATCTCTTGCGGTACGTAGGCAGCGTTCAATACTTTCAGTAGCGCGTTGCGGTGTGCTTCAGAACACAGCAACAGGTTGAGAATAGAAATCTTCGAAGGCGTCTGATGGAGATGGTCTACAATCTTGTAGTCGCTCTTTTTGATCAACTGCATAAACTCCTCGGCATCTTTGACAAGCAAATCCTTCTCTACCCCACACGGGGTCTCTTCGACGACTTTGCTTCTACCCTTATCGGCCGCATCAGCTCTGACCGCTTTATCTGCTATGACCTCTGGCGGTGCGAACACTCTTCCGCTACGGGTAATACCACTGATTCCTGCAAGATTCTCCACAGTCGACCCATACGGTTCCAGCTCCAACTTTTGACCGTTGCAATAGACTTCAGCCCCATAATGCCACGGAACGGCGTTAGTGCTCTCGAATGGTATCGGCCCAGCTTTGGTAATAGTGATTGTAGGCGGCCGGGGCGCAGAAATAGTAATTAGTTGGCGAGGGATGGTGATGGTGGAGACTTCATCGGCCTGCTTCAACACTACCTCTCCTGATACACTTTCAGCCCTCCGGCTGAACTGCAGAATCCCCTCAGTCATCAGACTTTGGATTCCTTCTACCAACTGCTCACACCCATCAGAATGTGCAGCACAGTCCATGCATAGTTCTCCGCATCCTGGAAAGAACCCCCTATTCAACAACTTAGCTTTGACGAAGCTAAGCGGCGTCTTTAGGTCTTTGACATCAGTCAACAGATTTGCACTCTCTTCTTCGATAATGGCGTTCACTCCGCCTCCCCTATGATTTGGCGTAGGATTCTTTGTAACATTGGGCACATTATCGGAGAAGTTAATGATCTTGGCATCTACCAGGTCCTGCACCTTGTGCTTAAAGGCTTTGCAGTTCTCGATCGTGTGGCCTGGTGCCCCTGTGTGGAAATTGCAAGTGGCATTTGCGTCGTACCCTGGTGGAGGCGCCCCTGTCAAGGGAGTCATCATCCTCTTCTGAACCAACTGAAACTGAAGCAAAGTCTGCAAGAGTTGCGCGTACGACATGGGCAGTGCCTCGAAGTGACGGTTTGTCAAAGGTGCCCGATTCTGGTACTTTCTATATCCCTACTGATTCGGTTGCTGCTGCTGCTGCTGCTGTGGAGCTGCTGGGATATTTATACTGGCTATCTGCTGCTGAGGGCCCTTGCCCTTTCTCCGAGCGTTGGTCACAGCGCTCGCATCTCCTTCTCATCGTTTACCAGCATAAGGTTTCTTTCCACCTCCTCCAGCTGAGGATGATTCACCTTGAATTTTCCCGATCTTGATACCATTCTCGACGTGCTCGCCCATGGTAATGAGAGCTGAGAACGTCCCAGACATACCACTGACTAACTTTTCATAGTAAACCCCTGGGAGGGTGGCAACAAACATCTGCACGAGCTCGCGCTCAACCATCGGCGGTTGAACCCGAGCAGCTAACTCACGCCACCGCTGGGCATACTCCTTAAATCCTTCATTATTCCTCTGCGAAAGGTTCTGGAGCTGGACCCGGTTCGGGGCCAAGTCGTTGTTGTACTGATAGTGGTGGACAAACGCTTCAGCGAGATCCTTCCATGTACGCACGCTAGTGGGCTCTAGACCCATGTACCACTCGAGGGATGGCCCGAAAAGACTATCTTGGAAGAAGTGCATCAGCAACTTCTCATCTTCGGAATAGGCAGACATCTTCTTGTAGTACGGTCGCAGGTGGACACGAGGGCAAGTGGTGCCCTTATATTTCTCAAAGTCAGGCACCCTGAACTTAGGAGGTACCTTGAAATCAGCAATTAATCCCAGCTTGAACATATCAACGCCCAAAGTATTCTGATTCTCAATATCTCTCATTTTGTCTTCAAGTGCTTTGAATCTGAGTCGTGCTTCAGCATTCAGCTCCCCTTCCGCACCTCTTTGAGAGAACACATCATCCTGATGATCCTCAAGCCATGGTTGAGGCACCAACAGATTCCCGATGTCAGCATTGCCGTTGACCGGCCCGATGTTGACCTTAGCTCCCAGACTCCCATTACCGACGCCCGTCGTATTGAGTCCAATGTTGGCCATCACATTGCCATTAGCACTGCCGTTGCCCCCGGCCACAGGGACACCATTTTGCGGAGTATCAACTGGTGGAGGAGTAGGCACAGCCCCGCCATGGAGTATGCCGTTGCTATCAACCCTGGAGATCAAAGGCTGAACCAAAGTCCTGAGCTGGTCTTGACCATTGGCGACCACCTGCATAAGTTCTATAAAGCGATCCATCCTCTCGCGGAGCTCCTGAACATCTGTTTGCACTTGGTCCATGATCCTGGTCTGATTAGCTCTAGTTGGATAACGGTGAATTAGTCTCTGATCAATCTTGGAGTCACCGGGAACAGCCTGGGACACCTGTAAACCTGAAAAACCTGTAAACACTAAAGGGTTAGGAAAAACAACAAAATGTACGCCATGCAAATGCTTCATGCAGATGCATGCGTGTGTCTGTGTGCTTGGGAGATCTCCCCCGATCCTAGTGCCTGAGTGCCAGTGCTGATAATAATAATAAGAAGAAGTCCGAGTCCAATCATGGAAACATCAATCTCATATATAAGGAAAGCCTATCAAGGCAGTACATAGCATCAGCGAGTACAAGACGAATCAACAGCGTGACCTCAGCCAACAAGCCTGGTGATGGTCAGCATACAACAAAGATCAAAACAAAAGGAATACAACTAGTCAAGTACGACCACGGGCGTGATACTCTGCTAATAACTCCTTCGTCTCTGGATGATCTGGAAGAGTGAGCAACCCCTCGACGAGCAATTCCCTCTGCACAATGGTATACTGAAGTCCTTCGATCGAACCTTCCCATGCTCCTTCGCCGAAGCAATCTTCTAATTTCCGCTTTTTGGACTCAAATGTCAGCTTGCGCTCCTTCAGGGTAGCGAGAGCTTTGTTGAGCTGGCCTTCGGCGGCGTATTTGCGGGCGGTTTCTTCATCAAACCTCTTTTCACTGTCCTTCACCTCGGCTTCCAGCTTGGAGATCTGTAGCATCAGCTTATCCTCCCGCTCTTTCCTGGTGGCCAGGGAAGCCTTCCAGTGCTGGTTGAACTTGGATATCCTCTGATATGCCTCGTCCAAGTGCTGCTTCTTCGTAGCCAGCACGTCGTTGACAGCTTTGAAGTCTCGACCCATGCGTTCACGCTCGACCATCTGCTTAGTCAGGTTTGTACCCAGCTGGTTCACCAACTCTGTCTGCCTTTTGAAAGAGTGAACGGCCTCGTTCCTCTCGCTTCGGAGCTGAGCTAATTCCTTCTCCAGTTCTTCGTTCGCCCGCTTCAATTCATCCCGTTCAGCTAATACCTGGTCATGCTGATGAATGGGCACAGTAGTGGGCTCTTCGATTGTTGGAGGGCTTTCTGGCTTGACATGAGGAAACGGCATCCCTATAGCATTTACTCTGGCTCCGACCCAAGTCAAATACGGAGGGTAGGCTTGACTGTTGCTTTTTCCCAGCAAAGGCTTTCCTCTCTTACTGATACTATTCCATGCACGCTGAAGCTTGGACAACAAATCCCCCTCTAGAATACCAGTGAGGTACAGAGATTCCTGTACCTCTTCCTCCCTCGGCGGAGTTCTCAAAGCATACGCGAACTGTCGAACCAGCAGCGACGGATTGTAGTTTATACAGCCCTTCCTACCTATCAAAGGTACATTTGGAAACCCGCTGCAACTGAAGATCACCTCAGTACCCAACCTATCTTTGTCGAACCAGTTAATATCCTCTGCAGATAAACTCATCAGACGCTCAGGCCACTCAGCTGTGGCTACAGACAAGACAAAAGGACCCCTCTTGGGCAGATGACTATCAAGCCATTTGTACAGTAAGGGTACGCAGCATGAGACATTCTTCCCCCTCCTGTTCTCGTTTTTGTAGTGGATTGAGTGATAGACATCTCCGATCAAGGTAGGGACTGGATTCCCTGAAGCGAAGATGTGAAACGCATCAAAGTCTACAAAATCGGGCATGTTAGGGAACAGGATGATGCCATATATGCATAAAGCGAGGATGGCATTGAACGCGTCCCAACATCCGTCCTTGGCACACTACTGAGCCTTAACCACCAGAAACTGTAAGGAGAACCCAGGAACCTTGTTCCAACTAGTCAACACTAACTCGGAGGCGTCCAAGTGAAGTGAAGGAGCTAAACCAGCCAGATCAGGCTCAGCATCCATGTGGACAAAAGGCATCTGCCTCTTGATAGGCACACTGTTGCACCCCAAAATTTGACCAACCGGGTCTCGCGTTTGGCTCGATGTTTCGACGCATAATCGCATTCGCATCTGCATATCGCATACATTGCATTGCTCATTTGTTTTGATTTTATCAGGGATCACAGCTCCCGTCTCGTGTTTCAGGTGTTCTTGACCAGTAGAATCGATTTTTGGGATATTTCGGGGCCCGTTTATTTTTACCGATTATTTTTGTGTCGTTCGGTGCTCATTTTGTCCCTCTGGGAATTATCGTGATTTTTCTGGATTTTATAGGATTTTTTAGGGTTTTAAATAGCTTTTAAATCATTTTTTAGGATTTAATAGAATTTTTGATATTTTAAATAGTTTTTAAATCATTTTTTAGGATTTAATAGGATTTAAATTCATTTTAGGATTTAATAGGTATTAATATAGATTTTTAATATTTTTAGATAATATAGTTTTTAGAAATTTTAATATTTTAAAGCATTTTTCATTTTAGAATAATATAGGATTTTCTAGAACATTAATATGATTTTTTAAATAGTTTTAATATAGTTTTAATTCTTTTTTCAGAATATTAGATTTAAATAGATTTTTCTTCTTTTATAGATTTAAATAAATAATAGTTCTTTTTAGAAAATAATATAGTTTTATTAGGATTTTAATAGAAATTTAATCAAGTTTAGATTTAATAGAATTTTAGATTTAATTTTCTGATTAGTGGGTTTGTTTAGTTAAATAGGATTAAGGGTTAATTAGTTCTTTTAATATTGTTTTCAGTTTTTTTTGAGTTTTTGTCCCATTTTTGTGTGGGCCTTATTTCCACTCGCAGGCCCAATTGATGAAAAAAAGTCCAGAACTGTCCAAGGCAAATGTCCAATTCAATCCAGTATTCTAGCGTTTTCCAGCTTCTTCTGGAAGGTTCCAGAGCGTTCCAGCGCAACACATCAGCTTAAATATCAGCTAACACGTGTCCATAAGAGAGAGGCCCCACTTTTCACTTCCATTCACAGCCACGTATCAGACCCTCCCTCTCTCTCAGCCACGCTGCCACCACGTGGCACGCATGCAGGGTGCCCCTCTACCACGCGTCCTTCTCCACACGCTTCACCAGAGAAGCCACTCCGGCCGCCGTGCATGTACTCCGGCCAGCAACAACCGTCGCCGGCGACCAACACGCCCAGAAAAACCTCCCTTCATCTTCTTCCTCCCATCATCTTCCTCCAACAACTTCCGGCCACCACCAACCGTCACCGGAGAAACCACAATTCCAGATTCCGGCCACAAACTCATCAGAAACCCCTCAACTTCATCCCTGATCTTCCTCCTCTTCCAAACATCCAACCATCTTCATCTTCCTAAACCTCCTTCTCCTTCAACCGATCCACCCACCTCCATCGTCTCCACCGTCGATTCTCCAGAAATTCATCAAGACGATGAATCTTCATCGTCAACCTCCCCAGATCTTCATCAATCAAACGCCAGAAATCCAGAGATTATAGAAACCTCACCAAAGCCCAGAAAACTCCATTCCATCAACCTTCAACAATGTTGTTCATCATCAAGCTTCGAGAAACGTTCCCAGAAGTCCATCAGAATGATGAAGCTTCATCATCTTCCTTCGTGATCTTCCCCAGATTCGTCATCTTGTTCAGGGTCCACCATCAACATCATCAAAGTTCATCAACATCCACGAACAAACACGAACAAGATCCAGATCTTCACATCCTCATCATCGTGTTTTCCAGAACTCCATCATCCTCAAGAATCATCAACGCCTTCAATAAGCTTTGGTGTTCGCGTTGCATTAGGGGTAGTGAAAGGGCATGGTTAAGGTTTGAGAGGAAGGACGAAGGTTGAATGGAGGAGAGAAACGAGGGAGTTTGGGGAGAGACGAAGGATGGAGAGCGAGAGAGACGGAAGCTGTGACGGCGGCGCTGAAGATGTGAGCTAGGGTTTCAGACCCTGAGATTGAGAGGAGGGAAGAAGATTGGGCCTCAGGCCCATTCATTTTTTTTGAGCCACACCATACCTCACGTTTTTTGCCAGTCTGGGCTTTGGGCCCTATTCCTCCATACACGCCCCAGAATTACCCACATACACCCCCCTCTGCATTTTTTTGGGGAAACTTGGGCTGGGCCCAGTTTAGTTTTTTTTTATTTTTTCTTACAGCACCCTTGTAATAGTTTAACCCCCAGTCCTTTTATTTTCTTTATTCTTTTTAATTTTTACTTGTTACACAAAAAAAGAAAAAAAGAAGTGAAAAGAGAAAATATATTGAACAAAAAAATAGAAAAAAGTAAGAAGAAATATACTTGAAAAAAAAAATAGAAAAAAACAATAAAAAAGAAATAAGAAAAGAAATAAGGAAAAAGAGAAATATTGTGAGAAAAAATAAGAGAAATATTGTGAGAAAAAATATGAAGAAAAAATATTGCGAAAAATAGAGAAAATATTCAATAAAAAATATGAGAAAAGAAAAGGGAGAAAAAAGAGAAAAAATATTAAAGTGCCGATTTAATATTTTTAAAGTTCATTTGCTTTTAGGGATATTTTCATAGACTTTATGTTTCGACTTTTAGGAGAGTTTAGAGGCCCATTTGTTAGGGGGCTATTTTCATTCGACTTTTCAGGATAGAATAGGATAGCGTTTCCTAGGAGAATTATTTTCAGTATTGACTCATTGTAATCATTTTTCAGAGATGAATAAAACGAGATTTGAGCTGTGGTCCGATAGTAGCCGAACTACAGCTGCTCTGATTCTTCGTACCAGACGAAGATATGTAGGCATAGGATGCGATATCCTAGCGAGCACATTAACGACTAACCTTTAGTTCTCTCGCGGCTGTGCGATCGAGACTTTCCCGCTGACGACTAATTGAAACCCTTTTTCTCTCTTGCCCAAGCGCATTTGAGACTCAGCCATAGTTTTGACCATAGGTTCCCGACCCTGTGAAACCAGTTGTTTTTCTCACTGCTGTGTGAGAATGTTTGTTTAGCCGTAGTTAGTCTGAACTACGCAAGGCTCTGATCTTCCGTTCAGTGGAAGTACGTAGGCACAAGACGCGAGGTCTTGGCGAGCCAGTTTTCCCCGTAGTCCCGAACTACGTTGACTCTGACTTTCTCTCTTGAGAATACGTAGGCATAGAGTGCGACGCTCTATCGAGTCAATTCCCTTCCGTTTAGATTTAGCAGCCGTAGATAGATTGTTTTGCATCCAGTAGACAACCCAAGCAAGCGTGGATCCCGTCGAGTACGACGGACGTGAGGGGTGCTAATACCTTCCCCTTGCGTAACCGACTCCCGAACCCAGGCTATGGTTGCGATGACCATACCTTTTCCCCGTTTTTTGCGAGGTTTACTTCGAGCGTTTCCTTTCCCGCTCTGAGGGATAAATAACGCACGGTGGCGACTCTTCTGTCAGCCGGCGCCGATTTTCGCAGTAGCGACAGCTGGCGACTCTGCTGGGGACCCAACGTCCCCTGGCTGCTAAGGACTGCGATAGTTCTTATGCATGTGGGATCCAACGTCCCCTAAGAGAGAGTCAATCCTAGCGCTTGTTTGCTTGGCTATTGGGGCCTATTTATCGATATTATCTGTTGCTGTTGGGGTGTTACGGGTGTTCTATGATATTGAGTGAGAAGCCGGACCTGGGTTTGGAGTGCACCTTAGACTTAGAGTAGAAATTAGTGGGTGCCCGCTTGCTTTGCCTTGCTTTGGTGTCCCATGAAATCTACACTCAGACGAGATTCTGCTGGTTGGCCTCCTGTCCCTTCCTTTGGTTGGCGTGGGTTGCTGGTTAGTTGGATTGTCGACTCTGGGAACCGATCATTTGGAAGTTAGCTGAGTGAGGCCTCTTCAGGATTCGATGATGCCACTCCTTCTGGGAATCGTATCGTCAGTTCTGAATGTCTGTGACGCTGACGACCGCATAGGATGCCGTACCTTGTCAGATATAGGTCCACACCTGTGAGTGGGGGGGGTTTTTTGTGCAGGAAACTTGACTTTCAACCTACCCGTTATATTGGTTTTCTCTTCAGAGAACGTCTCCGTCAGCAGCGCCGCAGTATTCAGATTTTGTGTGGGGGCTGTGGTCCCATTGTTTGCTGCATTTTGCATATCATATGCATATCAGTGTTGCATTGCATATCATCCTCCAGCTAGCCAGAGTTCTGATCCAGCCTTTGTTTCCTGAAGGTGATTACCCGGAGTTTGGATTGAGCAGCTGTTGATTGTCAGAAGACCTACCTAGGGGTTGAGTAGATTTGAGCAGAATCAAGTGTCGAAGTCAGCTGAAGATTATTGGTAGCCATGTCTGAAGGCAATTTCCAGCCTCCTAACACCTTGACAGGGTTCACTATGGCGTCCAACCCTCTGTATGATTCCATGGAAGACTTCCCGCAAGTGAACAACGTTGCTGCAGACCAAGTTGTACAGCCTTCTGTTGAGAACCGAGATCGACATGAGCAGTTTGTTGCCCAGAATGAGCGTCCTCCTCCTGCCAACAATCAAGGTGTTGCTTTCCCTGTGGTGAATTACCGAAGAGATATTCCAGCAGCTGGGATGGTAGATCCAAGAGCCCTTGACGATGGTAGAAGAGTCCGAGTGTTGGAAGAGCAAATGAAAGCTTTGAAAGCCAAAGATGCTGTCAACCTAGATGCTGTAGGCATGTGTTTGGTTCCTGACCTGGTGTTGCCTTACAAGTTCAAAGTGCCGAAATTTGAGAAGTACACGGGAGATAGCTGTCCGAAGCTGCATTTGATGATGTTCTGTCGAAGAATGACTGCGTTCGTGCGAGATGACAAGTTGATGATCCATTGCTTTCAAGATAGTCTGACTGGGGCATCTTTGAGGTGGTATATGCAGTTGGAGAGGAATCAGATTCAGTCATGGATGGATTTAGCCAGAGCTTTTCTGAAGCAGTACGATTACAATTTAGACATTGCTCCTTATCGCATGCATTTGCAAGAGTTGTCTCAAGAGATCAATGAACCGATCAGGAGATATGCTCAGAGATGGAGAGAATTTGCTGCTAGAGTGCGTCCACCGCTGTTAGACCAAGAGCTGGCAAGCATGTTTGTGGATTCCCTACAATATCCGTACTTCAAAAGATTGCTCGGAGTTCCGGCAAGTTTCTCTGACGTGGTAGCATTAGGAGAACGCCTTGAGTACTCCATAAGAATGGGGAAAATTCAGATTACTTCATATGATCAAGCTGGTGAAACTGAATACCCTTGTGACTATCAGAGTGAAGAAGAAGTTGTGATCAACTCAGTCATGCCAAAGATTGAATATCCTCAAAGCGAATCAGTGAATTTTGTTGGTTCATCATCTTATCAGAGATCAGTACCTCCCGTGGCTTGTTATACTGAGCAGACAGCCGTGCCTGGGGCACCATATCAGGAATCTTATGTCGCTTCCATTGCAAATCAGCGAACTCGTGGCCGAGGTTATCAGAATCAGCGTCAGAATCAGAACAGACCTCGTAACAATTTGGAACGAAGGAAAGCTCCTTTTCACCCAGTGCCTATACCGTATAGCCAGTTGCTACCATCTTTGATCCAGAAGTCTTTGGTGGAGCCGAAAGCTCTTAAGCCAGTTCCAGAACCTTACCCTCCTGGGTACAATCCCCACGTTCAGTGTGGTTATCATGGTGGCTCTCCGGGGCATTCAACCGAAGATTGTAAAGCATTTCAGGCGAAGGTACAGCAGTTGATTGATCAGGATCGCATTTCCTTTTGAGAAGGATTTCTGTTTGTTCATCCCTAACCGCTCAGCTGTCTAAGCCCGTAGACTCAGAAGGTGTTCCCCAGCAAAAGCCATTGGTCCAGACAGGCAGGCGCCTCAGCATTGGCAGTTCTCAAGCTGTTATATCATTTGCATCTGTAGTTCCTTTTTCTGTTAGTTACTACCTGCTTTTTAGCATTGTATGTTTTGAATGGTGATAATAATAAGGTGACTATGCATTTTTCTGAATTAATCATGTCGCTGTCGCTCATTTATTGCATTGCACTGACACTTGCATTTATTCACTCCATTTTTTCGCTGTGACTAGCAAAGTTAGGAGGGAGGATGACGAAATCGAAACTCATAACCAATGATTGTATGCTTTCAGATAAGACCGTACCGATGACGTACAAGGCATTGTTTCAATTCCCCAAACACTGGAGATATAAGGAGTTAGTCCCTTGTTAACCAATTCGAGCCAGGAAGTAGAAGTTTTTTCGGACTTTATAAACCCTCACATCTTAACCCGGGGCAGGGTAGTTGTCAGTTAGCTTGACCGAGCATTCAAGTCTTGCAGAGGAGTGTTGTCTTTCAAGGACCAATCAGTTTATACCTTCAAGAGGTCAAACCTCACCAATCAGGAGTGAGACAGTTACAATCCTTTCGGAGCAATCAAGACAACCAGTGTCGCACGACTTTGTTCCAAAAGAAAGAAATAAGAAAGCCCGCTAAGTAAAAAGAAAGAAAAGCTAGAAAGCTAATACTTAGGCAAAAATCAGGGCATCCCGCTGGACTTCAAAAGAAATCGAAAAAAATCGAAAAGAACTCAAAATGAGTCAGTCCAGGCAAAAATTAGGGAACCAAAAGAATGAAAAAGAAGGGATTAAAAAGAAATTGTTCCCCGGCAAATCACAAAGTCGTGTACACAGACACCGAAAGCAAAGAAGGAGTAACTATCACTCTAGGAGAAAAGCTTGTGAATTCCTTAACTGTAGGTTCTTACCATTCAACATACTTCTCGAAGAGGCGAGCGCTTGTGCCAGGTTAACTGAACCTTAGGATCGGAGATCATCACGTAGAAGGGGTGGGTACAAATCAAATTTGAGCCGAATATCCTTTGTTTCACGAACCGTGAACCCGACCACGATACAACCCTCAAAAGACCTAATTGAGGTAGGGTTAGTCTGAAGCGCATTACGATAAGGTTGAGTAACCTGACTCCTTCTTGACTTGCTAGTCATATCTTGTTGTATTTTCACTGACCATGTACGCACTGCGTTTGAACTTTGGTTCATTCGTCACTCTCAATCATATGCGTGTAAATGAGTGACAGCTCAAATTTTTCAAAATCTGCATAACCATTGCATTAAGATTACCATTCGTAGACAGACGATTCTAATTGCAGGTTAGTAGTTGGCACGAAAGAAATTCCAGCAGGAATAATCAAATAGGACTGAGTAATTCAGCAGTCTGAACCAGAATGGTGTATGTTGTGAAGCCTTGTGAATCAGGGGCATTATCTTCCAGTAAGTTCAGTATCAGTCAGTCTGAGGACAAGTCCCGAAGCTTCGGTTGAGCAGGGGCAGTTTGTTTGAGAAGCAGTTAATCTAGAGGTGAATCTTCTTGAGAGCCAATCAGGGGCAATTATTCAGAATGCTGAGATTTGAAAGCAGATGCTTCCAATGGATAATCAGATCGGGTTGAGTCGCTAGAACGCTCATTCAGGGGGCAAGTCATCGCAGAGAATGTTGAAATCAACTGGGTTGTTAGGTGTTTGATTGGAGATTGAATTCTGTTGTCGTGCAGATACCGAGGCAAGTATTCTCGAAATATTCTCGTAGCAAGCTGTTCAGAGCAAGTATGCCCAAGAGTTAGATTGGGACGAGTTGATTGTATTGGGGCAAGTTGTGCAAGCCAGTCTTTTATTCCCCAGCTGAGTGTACCAGGAGCAAGTCATTCAAACCAGCTTGTTTATCCCCAGCCAGAGTTAAGTATCGGGGAATCATGTCAATACCCTTATCAAAAAACTTTTCAAATAAGAAGATCTTGTTGTCGTTGGATCATTATCCTGCAGTTTAAGCCTGTTGCGTGTCAGTAGCCAGTCATTCCAAAGTCCAATTCTCGCCTGGAAAATCGGTAACCAGTTCTCGTCTGGCCCACCTTTTGTAAGCAGCAGTTCCCGTCCTGGTGCAGTTTATTGTAAGCAGCAGTTCCCGTCCTGGTGCAGTTTATTGGTAACCAATTCTCGTTTGGTCACCGTTTCTTCAAGTGTTGTATCAGTTCTCGCCTGGTACATGTCGTCGCATAATCAGTCCTCGTGTGTCTTACCCTAAGTGTTATACCAGTTCTCGCCTGGTGTACGTCAGCCTTCAGCCAGTTCTCGCCTGGTTGTCTTTTTCTTAGTATGTTGTCCAGTCAGCCCGTCTGGTTCAAAAACACAAAAATCAATTTTCCTAACCTATTTTCCTATCAGTTCTCGCCTGATAGTCTACCTTTGAATGATAGTTCTCGTCTAGTATTTTCCATTCCACTGTGTACATAGTCCGTGTTTATTCTAAACCAGAAAAAAGCAAAAAAACCTAAAGGCATCTGACACAGTATTTCCCAATGACCCTCATGTTGTCAGGTTCCCCGATACGAAGCTCGATTAATGCCAGTGCTCCGAGTAGTGTTTGAATTCCTTGCAGATATTGTCAAATCAGAATTGTTACTCTTCAGCAGATGAAAGTTGCTTGTTATCCCCGGAAGAGTCGAGATCATATTTTACCCTGTATCAGAGTAGGATCAGGAGTGTCTTCAGCAGATTAAGATTGATATCCTTGATAGTAGGAGCATTTCCAGCAGTATGCTGCGTGTAATCAACCTCAGTTTGGGTCAATCCCCGCAGAGCGCAATCAGTTGCCAATGGTTTGAAGAAAGCATCTCCGAGCAGAGTTGTCTTTCTTTCCCCAGTGAAGTCGTCAAGCAGGGTTGCCTTTTCATTTCTCCAGCAGGGCAGTTATCCTCAGCGGATTTGATTTCTCGTTTCCAGCATTTATTTTGCTGAGATGGTTCTGTGACTTCAGGTCATCCCCAGTAAAGTTGACGTTTCCTTCGGCATTTATTTTGCCAAGTGGTTTTCAGACCTGGTGTTCTCTGGCAGCTCGAGCATGCATTAGCATTTGCACATATAGTCATAGCATGTATACAAGCATATAGCATATCCATGCCGTCTGGGCCTCGCATTTTCAAACAAAACGCATAGCACATTCATGTCATATAGGGCATTACATCATTATCAAGCATACGCATGTCGAAACATAGACCAAGATGGTTACCTATTGGATTTCGAATTTGTTCACCTGCAGAGTTGTGTGGTTCAGCTTCTTGTCTTCCCCAGCGGAGTGATTCTTCATATTTGGGTGTTACATCAGCATCGGGAAAAAAAAAAACAACAACAGCAACAACAACAACAAAGATTGACATATATCAGACTTCTGAAGCTGCCCCCTTTGTCAAAACAGGTGCAAGGCAGTTCCATTCAGAATTTCCCCAGGAGAATTGTCCTCAAGTTCGCAATGAACTGTGAGTTGACCAGATTTGATCCCACGAGAGAGATGGGAATCAAAGTGTTTGCTTTATGAAGCATTATTTCAATACTTGTGGCGTCACACAGGTGTTGAAAAGAAGAAGAAATTTTATCAGAAAATTGACCAGATGTTGCCGTTACAACCAAACTTCAGTTTATTGGAAGCTATTTCTCAGGCAGCTTTGCAGTATATTCTTGCGGTTGGCAAATTTCAGGGTTCCATTTGTATTCAACCGTCATCTACCTTGAATGTTTGAAGGCTGAGCGCTCTTCACCCATTCAGGTCGAAGTCGCTTGAATAGGGGCAGCTGTTGCACCCCAAAATTTGACCAACCGGGTCTCGCGTTTGGCTCGATGTTTCGACGCATAATCGCATTCGCATCTGCATATCGCATACATTGCATTGCTCATTTGTTTTGATTTTATCAGGGATCACAGCTCCCGTCTCGTGTTTCAGGTGTTCTTGACCAGTAGAATCGATTTTTGGGATATTTCGGGGCCCGTTTATTTTTACCGATTATTTTTGTGTCGTTCGGTGCTCATTTTGTCCCTCTGGGAATTATCGTGATTTTTCTGGATTTTATAGGATTTTTTAGGGTTTTAAATAGCTTTTAAATCATTTTTTAGGATTTAATAGAATTTTTGATATTTTAAATAGTTTTTAAATCATTTTTTAGGATTTAATAGGATTTAAATTCATTTTAGGATTTAATAGGTATTAATATAGATTTTTAATATTTTTAGATAATATAGTTTTTAGAAATTTTAATATTTTAAAGCATTTTTCATTTTAGAATAATATAGGATTTTCTAGAACATTAATATGATTTTTTAAATAGTTTTAATATAGTTTTAATTCTTTTTTCAGAATATTAGATTTAAATAGATTTTTCTTCTTTTATAGATTTAAATAAATAATAGTTCTTTTTAGAAAATAATATAGTTTTATTAGGATTTTAATAGAAATTTAATCAAGTTTAGATTTAATAGAATTTTAGATTTAATTTTCTGATTAGTGGGTTTGTTTAGTTAAATAGGATTAAGGGTTAATTAGTTCTTTTAATATTGTTTTCAGTTTTTTTTGAGTTTTTGTCCCATTTTTGTGTGGGCCTTATTTCCACTCGCAGGCCCAATTGATGAAAAAAAGTCCAGAACTGTCCAAGGCAAATGTCCAATTCAATCCAGTATTCTAGCGTTTTCCAGCTTCTTCTGGAAGGTTCCAGAGCGTTCCAGCGCAACACATCAGCTTAAATATCAGCTAACACGTGTCCATAAGAGAGAGGCCCCACTTTTCACTTCCATTCACAGCCACGTATCAGACCCTCCCTCTCTCTCAGCCACGCTGCCACCACGTGGCACGCATGCAGGGTGCCCCTCTACCACGCGTCCTTCTCCACACGCTTCACCAGAGAAGCCACTCCGGCCGCCGTGCATGTACTCCGGCCAGCAACAACCGTCGCCGGCGACCAACACGCCCAGAAAAACCTCCCTTCATCTTCTTCCTCCCATCATCTTCCTCCAACAACTTCCGGCCACCACCAACCGTCACCGGAGAAACCACAATTCCAAATTCCGGCCACAAACTCATCAGAAACCCCTCAACTTCATCCCTGATCTTCCTCCTCTTCCAAACATCCAACCATCTTCATCTTCCTAAACCTCCTTCTCCTTCAACCGATCCACCCACCTCCATCGTCTCCACCGTCGATTCTCCAGAAATTCATCAAGACGATGAATCTTCATCGTCAACCTCCCCAGATCTTCATCAATCAAACGCCAGAAATCCAGAGATTATAGAAACCTCACCAAAGCCCAGAAAACTCCATTCCATCAACCTTCAACAATGTTGTTCATCATCAAGCTTCGAGAAACGTTCCCAGAAGTCCATCAGAATGATGAAGCTTCATCATCTTCCTTCGTGATCTTCCCCAGATTCGTCATCTTGTTCAGGGTCCACCATCAACATCATCAAAGTTCATCAACATCCACGAACAAACACGAACAAGATCCAGATCTTCACATCCTCATCATCGTGTTTTCCAGAACTCCATCATCCTCAAGAATCATCAACGCCTTCAATAAGCTTTGGTGTTCGCGTTGCATTAGGGGTAGTGAAAGGGCATGGTTAAGGTTTGAGAGGAAGGACGAAGGTTGAATGGAGGAGAGAAACGAGGGAGTTTGGGGAGAGACGAAGGATGGAGAGCGAGAGAGACGGAAGCTGTGACGGCGGCGCTGAAGATGTGAGCTAGGGTTTCAGACCCTGAGATTGAGAGGAGGGAAGAAGATTGGGCCTCAGGCCCATTCATTTTTTTTGAGCCACACCATACCTCACGTTTTTTGCCAGTCTGGGCTTTGGGCCCTATTCCTCCATACACGCCCCAGAATTACCCACATACACCCCCCTCTGCATTTTTTTGGGGAAACTTGGGCTGGGCCCAGTTTAGTTTTTTTTATTTTTTCTTACAGCACCCTTGTAATAGTTTAACCCCCAGTCCTTTTATTTTCTTTATTCTTTTTAATTTTTACTTGTTACACAAAAAAAGAAAAAAAGAAGTGAAAAGAGAAAATATATTGAACAAAAAAATAGAAAAAAGTAAGAAGAAATATACTTGAAAAAAAAATAGAAAAAAACAATAAAAAAGAAATAAGAAAAGAAATAAGGAAAAAGAGAAATATTGTGAGAAAAAATAAGAGAAATATTGTGAGAAAAAATATGAAGAAAAAATATTGCGAAAAATAGAGAAAATATTCAATAAAAAATATGAGAAAAGAAAAGGGAGAAAAAAGAGAAAAAATATTAAAGTGCCGATTTAATATTTTTAAAGTTCATTTGCTTTTAGGGATATTTTCATAGACTTTATGTTTCGACTTTTAGGAGAGTTTAGAGGCCCATTTGTTAGGGGGCTATTTTCATTCGACTTTTCAGGATAGAATAGGATAGCGTTTCCTAGGAGAATTATTTTCAGTATTGACTCATTGTAATCATTTTTCAGAGATGAATAAAACGAGATTTGAGCTGTGGTCCGATAGTAGCCGAACTACAGCTGCTCTGATTCTTCGTACCAGACGAAGATATGTAGGCATAGGATGCGATATCCTAGCGAGCACATTAACGACTAACCTTTAGTTCTCTCGCGGCTGTGCGATCGAGACTTTCCCGCTGACGACTAATTGAAACCCTTTTTCTCTCTTGCCCAAGCGCATTTGAGACTCAGCCATAGTTTTGACCATAGGTTCCCGACCCTGTGAAACCAGTTGTTTTTCTCACTGCTGTGTGAGAATGTTTGTTTAGCCGTAGTTAGTCTGAACTACGCAAGGCTCTGATCTTCCGTTCAGTGGAAGTACGTAGGCACAAGACGCGAGGTCTTGGCGAGCCAGTTTTCCCCGTAGTCCCGAACTACGTTGACTCTGACTTTCTCTCTTGAGAATACGTAGGCATAGAGTGCGACGCTCTATCGAGTCAATTCCCTTCCGTTTAGATTTAGCAGCCGTAGATAGATTGTTTTGCATCCAGTAGACAACCCAAGCAAGCGTGGATCCCGTCGAGTACGACGGACGTGAGGGGTGCTAATACCTTCCCCTTGCGTAACCGACTCCCGAACCCAGGCTATGGTTGCGATGACCATACCTTTTCCCCGTTTTTTGCGAGGTTTACTTCGAGCGTTTCCTTTCCCGCTCTGAGGGATAAATAACGCACGGTGGCGACTCTTCTGTCAGCCGGCGCCGATTTTCGCAGTAGCGACACACACCTAGCAAATTAGCATACTCTTCCAGCGTAGGTGCGAGAACAAAGTCCTGAAAGGTGAAACATCTCAGCGGAGGGTCGTAGAACTGCATCAGAGCATGCAACCCATTCAACTCGAACGCAGAAGGCTTACAAACCAAACTGAGCAACCTGCCATAAGACTTTCTGAACTCATCCCTTACAGAATCATCTGCTAGAGCTATCAAACCAGTCAATTTAACCACATCAGGGGCAGGAAACTTATAAGCCACGGTCTTCCTCAGAGAGCCCATAACAATACAATAGGAGGCCAGAAATCCTGGATCGGGGAAAACGGTACCTGCAACACAGACACACGTTAATGAAATGCAAATGAACATGCAAACTAATGCAAAAAATGCAATTATGCAATAGGAGGCCAGGACAACTGGTGCTGTGGAGATTCTGTATCAACAAAACCATAATCTTGCTCTATCAAGAACAACCACTGCATCTGATGAGAAGAAAACCCCGGTGTAGGACCACAAATCTGATCTGCCGAGAACAACCCTCTGATAGGACCATATACATAGGATCATAATTCTGCTCTGTCAAGAACAAATGTCTGATAATAAGGACCTCTGATGTAGGATCAAGAAATATCTGTTGATGGGGTCTTCAGACCCCAAATCAAAAATCTGCTCTATCAAGAACAAACAACATCTGCTGATGAGATCTTCAGACCCCAAGAATCTGCTCTATCAAGAACAAACAGCATCTGCCAATGAGATCTTCAGACCCCACTCAAAATCTGCTCTATCAAGAACAAACAACATCTGATGATAAGGTCCTCTGATCAAAACCTGCTCTATCAAGAACAGACATACACCTGATGATAAGATCCTCTGATTAAAACCTGCTCTATCAAGAACAGACAAATCTGCAACTGAGAAACCCTGGTACCAACAAAACTGATTCATTGTCAAGAAAACCAGGTAGTCTGAAAGTCAAGGTTTCCTGCAATAAACCCAACCCCACTCACAGGTATGGACCTAAACTGACTCAAGGTACGGCATCCTATGCGTTCATCAGCGTCACAGACTTTCAAGAGGGGTGATACGATACCCAGAAGGTGTGGCATCACCAGCTCATGAAGCGGCCTCACTTAGCTGAATCACAAATGATCGGTCCCCAGAGTCGACAATCCACCAAACCAGCAACCGTCTCAACCCAAAGGGTTGAAAGTGAAGCCAACCGGATGAACCTCGTCTGAGCGTGGATTTCATGAGACACTAGTGCCTGCAAAGCAAGCACGTGCCCACTAATTTCCACTCTAAGTCTATGGCGCACTCAAGCCTGGGTCTGGCTTCTCACTCATCAGAACTCCCATCCCACAACAGCACAAATAATCATAATATACTGAATATAAAATGCAGGAAATAAAGTGCGAGAAGTAAAATGCGATAAATAAACGCAACCCAACAAGTAAACATACAAGCGTTAGGATTGACTCTCGCAGGGAACTGTTGAGATTCCCCAGCAGAGTCGCCAGCTGTCGCTTGCGCGAAACTAAGGTGCCGGCACAACAGAAGAGTCGCCACCTTTCGTTATATATCCCTCATAGCGGGAAAGGAAACGATCGGAAAAACCTAACGAAAAAGGGTAAGACAAGGTCATCGCAACCGTTGTCTGGATTCGGGAGTCGGTTACGCAAGGGGAAGGTATTAGCACCCCTCACGTCCGTCGTACTCGACGGGATCCTCGCTTGTTGTGTTTACTTGGACGGGTTGGTTTTATTCTATCTACCTATCAAGGTTGGCTTAAAAGAAAAGAAAAATGACTCGGCAAAGCATCGCGCTTTATGCCTACGTATTCTCATCAGAAAACGAGAAATCAGAGTCAACGTAGTTCGGCCTACGAAGGGTTATGGGGGAAGGTAGCTCGCCAAGACATCGCCATCTTGTGCCTACGTACTCTCAACAGGTATGAGAGATCAGAGCTCACGTAGTTCGGGAAACTACGGTTTATTTCCTGTCTTTTACGAAAGAAGTGTTTTTTATTGTGTTTGCGATTTCAATCGCACTAGAGACTATGACCTGAGAGTGAATGCGTCGCATGTCACCCAAAGGGTACCATACTAAACATCCAGACTGTAGAAAAGAAGCTCTCCCACAATCTTTTCTCAGATAGCTTAAGGCTCGTAACGTACGAAAGAAATCATTCATGATTACTGTATCTTAAACTGTTTTGAGATGAGAAGAGAACAGGCCCAACTAGGAGGGAGACTATCAAGTCCTACTGTTGTCATGCCAAGGATTCATCCTATGTTTGAGGTTTGAATAGGGAACTCCTAGAAGTTGTCATGCATAGGTTTCAACCTAAAGTTCTATCATCAAGTCCTTATCAAAGGAAATGAGAGTCCATAGGGATCATGTCAATGATACACCAAACAGACAAAGCATCAGCTTAACAGTAAAATGCATCCAATGCAAGTGAGGGAGGAAATGTGTGTGGGGCTTCAGCCTCCACAAGCTCATCTCAACCTCAAGCCAGAATGGATAACAGTAATCATACTGAAATATAAACAACATGCTATCAACCAATATACAGTAAACTGCAATCATACAGATAAAAATGAAATGAAATGCCATCAGGCAAACAAACCACATGGGCAAGGGAGCTGGGCTCTACCGAATACCCGCAAGCAAAGCCACACAGTAACAATACAAGCAGAGGGAGCAACTCAACCTCTAGTGCAATCATGCTCCTAGATTCTACCTATTCTAGATATGAACTTATTCTAATGCATCAAGCAAGTCAAACAAAACACATCAATACAGAAAAAGAAAAGAAAGCAGATCAACCCCTCTCTCAACTCCAAGCTTCAGCTCTTCCAACAGCAACTCAGTCTTCAGACTTCAATCACTCTTGACAAATATCAGTTGGCTTTTCCAGGTTTCAACCCTTTAACATAAGTTTCAACTTATCTTCTCCTTTAAGCTTCAGCTTCCTTGATCAGCTTCACCTTCAGGCTTCACTATCAATCATGAGTATCAACTTGGCTCCTTCAGGATCTCCAGGTATCAAAGTAAGTATCAACTTCCTTTGTTCTTCAAGCTTCAGCTCTTCAGAATCAATCTCAATCACTTAGAAGTGTCAACTTCATCCTTCAGTCTTTACTTCATCTTCAGGGTCTTCAAGTATCAACTTGCTCTTGTTACTCTTCAAGCTTCAGCTGGAATGGCAATGCTCAAGGATTCATCCTCTTCTACACTCTTCATTGAAGTCTTCATCTTCAAGCCCAAGCTCAACATCTCTCAAGATAATCAAACTAGAGGAAATCACTTACTGGATAAGCTGGGGGATATTGAACTGCTTATTGACCACCAAAGGTGACCTTTAAGGGTTCAACATCAAAGGAATGGTTCCCTCAAAAGTTCTACTTCCTAGGTACATCACTTATCCCTCCAAAGGAGAGAGGTGTATACCATGGAAGGACTTTGAATCATAGGGAGGAATGGAGGTGAAAGATACCATCCATGTTTGAGAAAGAAGTTATCTAAGTCTAAACTCTTCCTAATCCCTAACCCTAAAACAAAAGCAAAACAAAAAGGATAAGCTCTCAAGCTCCTCAATGCATCTTCAAGTCTTCTACTATGCTCCTCAATGCTCCTTAGAACAATACCAAGCTCTCCAAGCCAAAGGAAAACTCCAAAGCAAAGCAACTAGAGCAAACATGCCTCAAAGGCAACACAAACAATCAACCAATACAAAAATCAACTAAAAATAGTATACTACTATATTAAATCCTAATATAATTTCTAAGGGATCCTACATACCTACCCTTAATGACCATATATGTCCCATAGTCTAATTTGTCCTAAAAACCCAAAAATCTAAAGTTATTATGGACCTATGTTGAAGTTTAACCTAATTCTACACAACCTAATAGCATCTAATCAAAACTATCCTAAAATTCATCAAACAAATATGGAATAAATCCAGGGGGAAGCTAAAACATATATCTAACTATCCTAAAAAGAATGACTTAAAAATACTAAGGGATCTACCTAAACAAAAATCTACAAAATCATAAATCAACATAAAAGAATTAAAATGCAATAAAAGTAGAAAATATACAAAAAAATACTAAAATGTATGATATGAAAAATGTTTTTGTTTTATATTTTTCTTGACAAAAATATGAAGTGGGAGAAAAAACTCCCATGAAAAAATATTTAATTTTCAAATTAATATGATTTTCCAAAGTATGAAAAAAAATGGAGAAAAAATAAAATGAAAATGAAGCATGGGGTGCAATCAGTAACCAGACCTAGTTCAATTCACACTTGGGCCCAGAATGGGGGGGTTTAGAAAGCAATGCGCCAGGGCCCAATTATTAAACAGAAAACAATTAATAAAACCAAAAGAAAATGAAAAAACTACGGTGCAAATATCAACAAAACGCAGTTCAGAATTGAAGTGGGCCTTGATTGGGGGTGCAATTAGTGATCCAGCCCAGAATTCCCTTTTAATGAAACGCATCGTTTCATGCCAGCTCAGGGTTCCCTCCAAAATTCAATTGAATCTCGTGCGTTGGATCTGGCCAAAGTCAAGAGTCAGCGCTTGCATCTCACGGCTGGGACATCATCATCAACCTTGAACCTAGGGTTTTCTGAAACCACCATGGAAACTCAGAACCACGAGCTTCATCTTCCTCAACTCGAATTCCCTCAAAACTTCATCAATTCTCAAAGTTTAAAACCCTAACATGCCTAGAATTCCATGCTGAACACGATCATACCCTTAAAATCCATTGAATCTTCCTTTAACATAAAACACGATCCAAACTTCAAATTATGCTCAGAAATCCAAACTCACCATTCTTGAAATTGCTTACACTAAAATGACCACCTTCTATCACTGATCAATCTCCACTAAAGAACTAAGGTTATCACTCAAAATCCAGGGAGTTCTTGATCCAAACAGAAATCTTGTCCATAACAAAACCATCACCAATTGCCTTCAAACTCTCCAAAATCCATCACCTATTGGTCTCTAACCATTCTACACTAATAATTCAACCTAATCATGCCTAAATTAAGGTGTAGGGAAGAAATTGCAAACCTGGTAAAATGGAGTGAACAGAGGTAGTAATCCTTCAATTTAGGCCTTGAATCTTTCCAAATTCCTTCACTGAGTAATCTTCTAGCTTCTGTATGCAAAAAGAATGGTTGGAAATGCTTGATTCTTGAAATCCGATTTTGAATTGCTTCCTTGAAATCTCAATCATCAACTCTTCAATTCTCCATGGAAATGCTCTCAATTCAATCTGCACAGCTTCAATGTGATGTATAGAATGTGTTTATGTGAAAAAAATGAAAGGAAATGAAGAAGAATGAAGAAATGGGATTTGACTTGCAATGGAAGAATTTGGATTGCACTCTCTCTTCTCTACACCAATTCACACCAACCTTGCATCTGAGCAAGTTACAATCATCTTATAGAGTGGTTTAGAATCATCTAGAACCCTCTAGGATCATCCAATGAGAAATTGAACTTTTCATGTCATGGTATTTTGAATCCAATTCTCCTTACATGCTATCTCATGCCAAGCTCCTTATACACTTCAATTATGACTTGAATTTATCCCCACATGAGATTTAGGATGAGTTACAATGCATAACCACCTTGCTTGTTGAGTTTTGTTGAGTTTTGGTTTGGTACCTTAAGATGCAAGTAAGCTTTTTCCAAAGCAGCCCTATGATCCAAGCCTCAAATCAAAATTGTGGATGAACCATTGTTCTTAGAATGTCATTTGGAGTCAAAATGACCTATTATATGACATGGTTTGGACTTATAACTTGTGATTTCCAATTTTCAACTTCACCTTAATTAACTTATGCCTCATTTTTAGGCCATTTTTATCACTTTTTGATATGAGCCTTTTCAACATCTCATGACCTCCCTACTAGCCTTAAAACATAATTCTAAGAAAGTTTTATGTTGAAGATTTTCCCATTTGAAGCTTGGAAATAGGAGATATGGCCTTATGCTTGAAATGACCTATAACTTCCAAATGACCAAAATGCCCTTGACTTGCCAAAGCCATAAGTTGAGTTCTACAAATCCTATCAAGGACTTCTAGTACTCTCTAGAAAGCTAAGAAGATGCTATTCAACATTCATATTTACCAAGAGTTCATAGGAATCATCCTACTAGGGCAAAAGTTGGATGCAAGTTGGGTGACTTTCAAGGACCCAGATTCACATACCTCAGATGACGTGTAATTTGTCAAAACCATAACTTGAGCTCTATAAATCCTATCAAGGACTTCTAGTACTCAAATTAAATATAAGAGCAAGCTCTACAACATTCATGTTGTGGGGAAGATGAGATGACAATCACATCTTGAGCTAAACTGCCTTGAAGATAGGGATCAAACTAGGGGATTTTACACTGTCAATCCTTAGAAACCCTAGCTTAAAACTTCTCAAACTCCTCAATCATGATGAGTTGGTCTAGGAATCATCCTTATAGTATCTCAATACATCATTCCATGATCACATGGATCTTGGATTAGGTCTCAACCCTTTCCAAATCATCAGTTGACCTAGGGTTGACCCAGTCAAACCCTAATTCCACCACTCATGGCTGAATCTTCTGAATTCTTGTACAATGACCTATATAGGATTCATGATGGCTTTCAAGACATCTCATAAGCTTTCTCAAATCTTCAAGTCCATCCCCATAGTCTCAGAATCATCTGAGGAGCTCTCACAACTCTCAAGTTATGAGGCACACAACCTTGGTTTCAACCAATTCCTTTGAGGATCTCTTGAGTTCTCTGGAAAAGATATCAACCTTTGAACATTTGAATAACCTTCTTGGCTAGCTTCAAAGTCTCATACAACTCTTGATGGGTAAATAAATGTTGGTCAAATTTTGGGTTGCAACAAGGTGCAAACACTTCAGAATAATCCAGCCCAGGTTTCTGTAGAAATCCTCTGGCTACCAACCTTGCTCTGTGTTTGCCAATTGAACCATATGGCTTTAACTTCTGCTTGAAAACCCATCTGACGCTGATGGCTTTCTTGTCTTTTGGAAGTTTCGTCAGCTTCCAAGTCTTGTTTCTCTCTATAGCATCAAGTTCTTCTTTCATGGCCTTCAGCCAGAGCTTCTGTTTAAGAGCCTCTTCTGTACTTATGGGTTCGGAGTCTACTATCATGGCACACTGAATAACTTCTCCTTCAGAGTCTACTTCAGTGTCTTGCAGCATGTCAAATTCTGCATATCTTCTGGGAATGTTTCTGATTCTTTGTGGTCTCTGAACTTGTTCAGAGTCTTGAGCTTCAAATGATTGACTTCCTTCAGAGCCTTGGCCATCTTCAGAGTCTGGCATATTTCCAGAGTCTTGAACTTCAGAATTTCTAGCTTCAGAGGCTTGACTTCCTCCAGAGCCTTGGCCATCTTCAGAGTCTGAATTGCCACCAGAATCTGGATTACCATCAGAGTCTGGATCATCAGAGTCACCTTCATCTTCTGAGTCTTCTCCAGAGTCAGAATCACTATCAGAGTCAGAATCAACGTCAGAGTTTACTCCAACTTCAAAAATTATTAACTCTGACCTTTCTTCAGAGGTTCTAACATCAGAATCAGATTGAGACTTATCCCAATTCCAAACTTCTGATTCCTTCACAATCACATCTCTGCTGAATTCAATTTTATTGGTTTCTGGACAATAGAGCTTGTATGCACCTGTACTGTGGTACCCTATCAGAATCATCACTTTACTTCTATCATCCAGCTTCTGTTTTCTGGCTTCTGGAACATGTTTATAGCAAACAGAACCAAACACCTTCAGATGACTAACATTTTGCTTATCTCCAGTCCACTTCTGTATTGGAACTATTTCCTTCAACTTCTTCGTAGGACATCTGTTGAGTACATACGTTGCAGTGGCAACAGCTTCTCCCCAGAGCTTCTGAGGAAGCTTCTTCTCCTTTAGCATGCTTCTCACCATATCAAGCAAAGTGCGGTTTCTTCTTTCAGCAAGACCATTGTGTTGAGGGGTATAAGGAGCAGTAACCTCATGCTCAATTCCATTCTCCTCACAGAACTTTTGGAACTCTTTGGAGTTATACTCACCCCCACCATCAGTTCTAAGAATCTTCAACTTCTGACGACTCTGATTCTCAACCTTCATTCTGAACTTCTTGAATTCATCAAACACCTCATGTTTAAACTTAATAAGGGATACCCATGTCATTCTTGTGAATTCATCAACAAACAACACAAATTATTTATTCCCTCCAATTGATGCTACTGGAAATGGACCATACACATCAGAATGTACAACTCCTAAGGCATGTTTTGCTCTTGGAGCAGCTTCTGACGCAAATGGCAATCGTGGTTGTTTTCCTTCCATGCAAACTTTGCATGAATTTTCAGGCTTCTTAATTGCAGGAATTCCATGTACCAACTTCTTTGAATTCAAATGTTTTAAGCTTCTGAAATTCAAATGACCAAATCTTTTGTGCCACAGCTCACTCTCCTTCTCAGCACTTGTTGCACTAAGACATTCTGAGTCTGCAGTTCTGATATTCACCTTGAATGTTCTATTCCTTCCCTGTTCTGACTCCATAATCAACTTCTGATTACAGTCATACAGCTTCAGAAGATTGTCCTTCATGGTAACTGAAAAACCTTTCTCAATTAATTGTCCCACACTCATCAGATTGCTTCTGATGCTAGGTACATACCACACGTTCTGAATCAATGCTATTTTCCCATTGTTCAGAATCACTCTGACATTTCCCATACCTTCTGCATTAAGATATTTGTCATCAGCACATCTGATCTTTGTTCTCTTTTCAGAGTCAAAGTCAACCAGTCATTTCTTGTTTCCAGTAAGATGATTTGAACAACCAGTGTCCATATACCACCAGTCTATCATATCCATATTATCAGATTCATAGGCCATCAATAGCACATATTCGTCATCAGAACTTCTGGCTATATTTTCTTCTTCTGATTTTCTCTCCTTGTTTGACCAACAATCTCTAGCAAAGTGACCAAACTTCTTACAACAGTAATATTGGATCTTCTTCTTGTCATACTTCTCTTTTCCCTTCTGAGCATTCTTTTGTCTATCAGAGGTTGATCTTTCTGACTTCTGACCACCATAAGATCTTCTCCTGGCTTCTGACTGCTTCTGATACCTCCTATTAGAAGTTGCTTTTAGAGCCTGCTGCTCTACTTCCTTTTCAGAGGTTCTCTCAGTCAAACGCAACTCTTGCACTTCTAGACTGCTCTGCAGCTCTTCAATTATCATGGTCCTTAGATCTTTGGAATGTTCTATTGCTACCACAATGTAGTCAAATTGAGGGGTAAGGGATCTCAATACTTTCTCCATGATTGCTTCTTCAGAAAGATTTTCTCCGCACGCCTTCATCTCATTAGTAATCAGAATCATTCTGGAGACGTATTCAGAGACTTTCTCATTATTCTTCATATTGAGATTCCCATATTGCTTTCTCAAGGACTGAAGCTTTACCTTCTTCACTGATGTGTCACCACCATAACATCTCACCAGTGTGTCCCACGCAGCCTTTGCTGTTGTTGAATCTGCAATCTTCTCAAACACATTTACATCCACACATTGATGAATGAAGAACAATGCTTTATGATCCTTCTTCCTTACTTCCTTCTGCGTGTTTTTCTGTTCATCTGTTGCATTTGCTGCTACTAGAACATAACCATCAGTGACAAGATCTAGAACATCTTGAGCACCAAACAGTACACGCATTTGGATCATCCAACGATTCCAGTTTTTACCGTCAAATACTGGAAGTTTGGTGTTCATGTTTCCGTTTCCGTTCATCTTCTACCTTGCACAGTACACTCAGATTTCTCACACAGTGTTTCCTAACCCACAGAATTAAAATTCTGATCAGATTTTGTTTAAGACTCAACACGAATCTAAGAATCAAAATCAAACACACAAGACCTCACGTTCACTCGTGTTTCCCAATGAATCAGAACCGGAGCTCTAGATACCAATTGTTGGTGCAAAGGTAGAATAAATGACGAATAGAGAAATATTCTATTAAGAGAATGACGGCTACACACTACTACAAAATTGCAATGATTGATACCCTATTTATAAGCTAATACTAGGGTTACTATAATAAGATAAAAATACTAAAATACCCTCTAACAAACTTAGGGGCTAAGAAAATAGTACAACTAATAAATATGAATTACTTCTAATAAATATATCCATAACTTGGTCTTTGGTGTTGATTGACACGAGGTGAATGATGTGTTGCTTGATCTTGCCGCGAACAAGATGACAGTCCATCTTGATGTGTTGGTTTGTGCATGGAACAAATTGTTTGCGATGTGGATGACACTTTTATTATCATAAAAGATAGATACGAGTTGTTGATGGAGAATGCAAAAACTTTCCATTAAATAATGTAGGCAATTCACATGAAACATTAGCAACAACTTTATATTTAACTTCAGAATTCAAAATGTTGTAGTGAGTTGTTCTTTCGTAGGCTTTGAGAGATGTTGGTGCATTCTGCAAACTGCAAAACAGATGTCAAGTCAGAAGTAAGTTAATTAAACAAGGTTACCAATTAAGCTTCAAAAAATAGTGGGATTAGTAAGAAGTTTGGAATTTGTAGTATGAAGGCTATGATTGGGATCCATTTGAGTGGAGACAGGTTTTGAGGCACGGAGGTCATATTCTTGGAAAAGATCTAAAGTGTATTCCCTTTAGCATAAGAAAATTCCATGAGATGAGTATTCAACTTCAAAACTAAGGAAGTATTTCAAGTTACTGAGGTTCGTGATGGTGGAGGAGATGTCTAAATAAGCTTTGATTCACTTGATTTCATAAATGTTATTACCTATAAGCAGTAAATCATCTACGTAGACAAGAATACAAGTAAATAAAGCATTATCATGTTTAGCAAACAACGAAGAATCATACTTGGATTGAGTAAACC
Source organism: Lathyrus sativus (assembly GCA_963859935.3). Classification (NCBI taxonomy): domain Eukaryota; kingdom Viridiplantae; phylum Streptophyta; class Magnoliopsida; order Fabales; family Fabaceae; genus Lathyrus; species Lathyrus sativus. The sequence continues at coordinate 275,228,236 of OZ012740.1, read as the reverse complement.
CAAGAGAAATTAGAGAAGTGGTTAATTTATGATTCTATTGTCTGTTGGCCTGCTTGAGGCCATGGATAAACTTGTTTAATTTACATGTAATATTTTTAGAGGAAACTTGTAGTCTAGAGGACATTTCAAGCACACTTCCTCATCTCGATTTCCATGAAGAAAAGTGTTATTAACATCAAGTTGGTGTATTAACATCAAGTGACATGGTTGGGTGTATGTCTGGGTGAAGTATGATATGGGAAAATAGTCTCATAAAACAGTGTCACGGGATAAGATTATTTTTTAAGGTCATATAATATGTGACATTTGAAACCAGGTTTGGAACCAAAGTAAATGCATTTTCGGGATCTAGAGTCAAGTTTAGTTCTGTTATGTTTGGAACCAGTGGCAAAAACAAGGCACTAAAAAACTTTCATGGAAGTGTAATCAGGGGTATCATTATAAAGTGAATCAAAAGGAAATTGATAATGCAGTAAATTAGAAAATAATATATTTATCAAGAAGGTAGCATGACATAGGGCATAAGCCCAAAATATATCGGGGAGGTGAGATTGAAAGAGGAGAACACGAGTCACCCTTAAGAGGTGTTAGTGTTTTCGTTCTACAATCCCATTTTGTTGGGAATGTGAACACAAGAGGTCTGATGATGGATCCTGTGTTTGAGGTAAAAATGTTTCATAGTAAATTTGGGACCATTATCTGATCTTAATTTTTTTGACTCTCTTATTGAATTGAGTTGCCCCTAATTGAACAAACGATTGAATTAATTTTGAAGTTTCAATTTTGAGTTGCATAAGATAAACCCAACAAAATGTAGAGTAATTATCTATAATGGTTAAATAAAATTTATTTCCATACATAGACGGGGTAGAGAAAGGATCCCAAACATCCATACAAATTAAATCAAGTCAAAGCAAGCTAAAGAAGATTTAACACTTTTATTAAAATGAAGTCTATTTTGTTTAGCAAGGAAACAAGTATCACAAAGAGAGAGAGTCCTTTAAAAATTAGGTAAAGATATTTTTTATTAATGTGATCAATAGTGTCAACAGAAGGATGGCCCAAACGATTGTGCCACAAGTTAAATATTTGTATGTTTTTGCTATGAAAATTGCAAAAAGTATTAGTCATCCAATTGTTGAGAACAAAAGAATGTTTAAGAATGTAGAGACCATCATGGAGATCAGTTGTACAATTATTCATCAAGGTATGATTACCCTGTATGAAGCAAGTGGTGGAATTGAAATTAATGTGACAGTCAAGGGATTTAATGAATTTTAGGACAGAAATAAGATTGGTGTAAATGTTGGGAATACATAGAACATCAAGAAGGTAAAAAAAAATTATTAAAGAAAGCAGTGCCAGAAAAGTCGTTGTTTGAAGGCTCTATCGGGGAACCTTATATATATGGGGATATAAGATGCATATGTTTAGAAAGATGCACTACTGTGGAAAACACATATTATGACGATTGCGAAACACATATAATGAAGGCTTCACGATCATTGTTAGGTAGCGTGTGATTGTCACTACTACAAATATTACTTTTTATGAAAAAATATTTCACCTCGAACATGCCAAACATCGAGCTTATAGGTCCTGGGAGCGGCAAGTTTGATTTTTTTTAACTTTTTCCCTCGATTTTATATAAACTCGGGATAATATAGCAATAAGTGAGCGCCAACTCTTATGAAAAAAATATTAAACACAATACCTCAGTGTTTTTTTAAAACTGAGGTAACATTGCTATCAGGGAACACACTTCGAATCCTAGTAACTGCATTTAAGTTTTTTTCCAGTGATTTCTCACTTGGCGCCTTCCAATATTCTCTTTTTTTCTTAGTTAATTTTTTTTTCATTTTTTTATTTGTAATTAGTAATTATAATTAGTAATTCTCAAAAAAATTTGTTATCAATAAAAACGAATAGGCAATAATATGAAAAAAAATATTTCATTAATTAAAAACGAGACAACATATAACTATTCCACATATTCAAATTTTTTACTCCACTCAACTTCAATATTATCACTATTAATTATCCATAACTTAAAGAAAAGTTCAGAAAGAACTCTTCCATATGGTATGAGGAAAGTCATTTCATTCCTAGAGATGATTATCATTTCCTTTAAGTAACTAAAAATGATAAGAGGAAGATTAACTATGGTGTTCTTGGTAAGGAATAACAAGAGATGCTTGTCATTCCAAGTAAGTGTTTTCAGTTCTTTCTCTCTTGGACGGAGATTTGACACTCGAAGTTGATAAAAAAAAACTTTTCCAATTGGTCGTAGACTAGCAGAACTGCTGAGCTTATCGTTGGTTGCATATATTAGGTGAAGGTGATTTTTATAGACATTGTTGAATGTATAATGTGCAACACAAACACCTTCCTATTTACATTTTATTGTTTGAGCAATAAGTGATTGAGTAATTGTGACGGAAAAATCATTGACATAGGACTATATTGACTCAGGATCATGACCAAATGGCCCAACGGAGAAATTTAACCAGAACTCTTTAACGAGATTAATGTAGATGGGTCCATTAAGAATGTCAAAGTAATTGTTCAACGTTTGTTTGCGTGTAGTTTTCCTTAGATCAAAACTTTTGTCTTTCAAATCATCGAAATCAACCGTTGGTCGTGGTTATAAGCTACGCAGTGCACTACCTATCACAACGATTATATTAAATAATCATTGTGATATATATTTAGGTAATGGGTTCGAAACCCAACAACAACAATAATTTATTTGGAATATAATTAACATTTCACCATGATTACATAAGATAACCATTTTGAAAAGTATCATGAGTTAATTATAAAATATGTAGATTGATTTTTTTCCTTACACCTCACTAAACATATACAACCATTAAAATTGATGTAGAAGATAATAATTTGAAAAATTAAATTATTCTTGAAAAACAACTTAAACGAACCATTATTTATCAAATTGCATTCATACTGAAATTCATCTCTTACTTCTTAACACATAATATTTGATTCAATGTCCCAAATTCTTCAAAGCAGCGGTTCATTCCTAGTTTATTTTGCAAAGCATCAATATGTTGACTAACTCAGAATCATCATCATCACTATCATCATCATTATTTTAATTAATGGTAAAGATTATTATGATGACATCGATGAAGATGATTCAATTTCTTAACAAATTTGATGTTTTGCAATATAAATTAATGGAGAACGAACTGTTGCTTTGAAGAATTTGGGGCAATAAACCAAGTTCTACATGCTAAAGAGCGATATATATGACTTACAATATAGATGCAATTTGAAAAACATGTTTGATCTAAGTTGCATTTCAAATTTAACTTATTTTTCATATTATTATTTTCTAAATCACTTTAAATGAATGCATGTTCAATGAAGGATTAGTGAATCAAATAATCTACATACATTATAATAAACTCAACAACAACATGCATCAACAAAAATAACATTTATCAACAACAATAACATCATCAACATTTATCAACGAAATGACAACAACATATCTTTTATAGAAAAGATTTGTGGAATGATTTGAAGTTGATCTGTGTTGCGATGAAGAAAAATACAAGGCAAATGAAGCTTCCAAAATATATTCATACTTCTTGTATTGTTTCTCCATAGCAAAATAAACCATTTATGAACCACACCCATAGTATGAGTTCTCTTGAACCAGGTTTCGAAATATAAACAACTTTCAAAATGTTAATCTATTTTGAAAACGTATACTAGCATTAACAAAATCAGAAACATGATGCAAAAAAGAAGTAAATCATGCCACAACAAAAAACACCATGTTAACATAAACTAGCAGTATATTGTAACATAACAAGCATCAATAATCATAACATATAAAAATTATCAACAACAACAACCAACAACAAATCATGTGAAACATAACAAGGTCTTCAATCTTCACGCCTAGTTGAATTCATGCAGTTCTCAAGCTTTTTAGTCTTCATGCCTATTTTATTGTGTCGCTCTCAAGGTTTTAATCTTATTCATAATCAGTTGCATCCAGATTCATTAGGTTATTCATAATAGCCTCTACCTTCTTCATCTTTTCAGGGTTAAGATTCTTAAAATGAATCTTCTTATAGCTTGTTCCATCAGACAGTTCAACAATAATAATGTGATCCCTAACAGATTCAGCTTCCTTGGTTTTGTTCAACCATAACTCTACAATATTAATAACCTTTTTTTTAACCTAATTCCCAGGGATAAGTTTGTTGCTCCCACTATTTATGTTGAGAGAAGGGTCTAAAATCTGAGAGAAGGATCTGAAATTGGAATAAGAAAAGAAACCTTTTTTTTTATAACAACATACAATAACATAAAACAACAACAACAACAACATACAACAACAAAAAACCATAAACTCTCGAACAAGAATAAAATCATGTGAAAATCATGTGAAACATAACAACAATATACACGAAAAAGAAAGAATAAGGAAGAATAATAATACCTTTATGTATGAAGCGAGAGCTAATGACAAACAAGAAGAGAGAACATGTGCGCTAGGGTTTTGGTGTGATAGATACGATGATATTGTCAAGAAGCGAGAGCTAATTTACTTATATTATATATGAGAAAACAATTTTACCACGGTCAAATTCAAACACCATGAAGAAATGTAATGACTTTCATAACGGTTTACATTGACAACCGTGGTGATAGGTATTTCAATTTTAATTTATATATTATGATTATAAGGACAACACTCATTGTAACAAAAAAGTAGAAAATTGTTGGAGCTAAGATTTGAACCCTGTCACTCCATAAATGTATCATCATGGTTTATTAATTTGACCATAGTGCAATGTATTTTCGTAATATAAATAAACAAAGTGCGCCAAAAAATAAGGTATTAGCACGGTTAATATTCAAACCATTATAGTTTAGTGTGACGAAAGGTCTATTTTGTAGTAGTGATGGTTTCTATGACACACATGATCATTGGCCCCAGTATCAATAATCTCCTTAACAGATTTGTTATTAGAAACAAAAGTGGACAATGATATTTTACCTGGATTCATATTAGTGGATATCTGGATGTGATGTGTTAACTTGGGGAGGAGCAGGCATTTGTTGAATGAAAGCTATTAGCTTTTTTTTCAGCTGTGAATCATAATGATAGAGGAGTAGTATTTAGATATTCATGATTTAAAGCAGTAAGTCTTTATTGATGTCCTTTAAAGTAGAAGCTTAAGTCAGATTAGTTTTTGTGAGGTAAGGGGAAGGCCATGTTTCTTGAAGCATACATCAATGGTATGTCATGGCTTGTGACCATAAGTGCATATCTTCATTCCTATACCACATATTATGTAAGGATATTTTGAATCATCTACAATCTTATGATATTTTTTGACAAATTTGATTATTGATTCAATGAGTTTCTCATCTGCCACATGAATAATGTGCTAATGCTCTTGCTAAATAAATAATAAGAATACCTTATTGATGTGGGCTAAAGGTTGCATCAACATAATCTGCAAACGAACGAGAGCATATTGCTCTTTGAGTCCCTTTAGAAATCTGATAACATTGTCATTATAACAATATCATTTGATAGTATGCAGAAGAAAACACAAAAACTTTTGCTCATGTGTGCAAATAGGGAGAGACCTAAAATCATCAAGTTCCTACCAAAGTTTTTTTAGAGCGGTGAAATATTGGGTAACATTTCTCTCTCCTTGACGAAGGGAATATATCTCTTATTGTAAGTCTAAAATTCTTAAAAGGTCTCCTCGACGGTACTTGTCCTTTAACTCATCCTAGATCTCTTGAGTGGTGTCCATCCATAAAGTGCTTTCAAAAACATCTTTGTCGGTGGAGTTTGTTATCCATGTCATCATTATTGTGTTACAGTGGTTCCATGCAAGAGATTTTCTATCAGAGTCAGGAGGACGAATTAGGGTTCCATCAATGAACCTTAAATTATTTTTGTATTGTAAGGCAACATTTTTAGAACAAGACTAATATGGTAGTAATTATTGTTAAGCACCGGAGTTATGATTGTGTGACCTGAGTTATCACTTGGATGCATAAAAAATGGATCTAACATATTTATTTGGTAATTTTGAGATGATATTGAAGAAACAATATCATTTGGTTTGGGTTTGTTATTGATGTTGGAAGAAGTAGCAGTGGGAGATGATGGGGATTGAGGGTTAGATTTAGAAGTTGATGTCATAGGATGAATCAGAGATAGATAGATAAGGAATATGCAAGGGAAGAGAAATTAGGTTTGGAAAAAAATTAGAGTTTTGTGTTCGCGATGAATGATGAAGATATTGAGGTAAACACTACTGTGTAAAATCCATTTCACAACGGTTGGAAAAGGGATACCACCACGCTTGATCAACCATTGTGAGGTAAGGGATGGTTATATGTATGATGATTTCCACCATGTTCGTGCGATCGTGATAATAAGCTATGTAGCATGCTACCTATCACAACAGTTACTTCAAACAACTGTTATGATATTCTTTAATGCATAGCATTTAACAACGATTGTTATAAACAACTGTTGTAATCTATAAAGTGAGTTTATTATAAATTATGTGGAATTCTTATTTCACCAATTCTCATTAAACATATAACTCTAAGTTACATGAATGAAAAAAATTAACGAGGATGAAGCTAAAGTGAGCGCTGCAAACATATGTGAAAGATCTGAAATGGCATCCTTTAAAAATTAACATAAGTTTGCAGCTCGGACTTCAGCTTCATCCTCTTTTCATTGTGGATGCCATTGTGTTACATGTACGTTTCTGAAACATTTTATGATTTGATATGTTGTTGTTGTTGTTGTTGTTAATAAAAGTTGTATGCTATATGTAGTTTATGTTATGTGTTGACGATTTTGTTATTTTTAATAAAAGATGTTTGTTGTAACTTGTATGTTGTTTAAAGTTTTTTGTTGTTAATGTTTATTTAAAATATGAGTTTATTATATCATACTAGAAGAATTAATATTTCTTGACTAGCATTGAACATGTAACGTGTTCTTCTAATGTAACTTAATTTATCATATTAGAAGAACACGTTACATGTTCAATGCTAGTCAAGAAATATTAATTCTTTTATCTGCATTTCTCTCTTTAACTGTTAGAACTTGGTTTAATGCTCCTAGTTCTTCAACTTACCCTTCCTTCAACTCTAGTTCATTTTCCAAAATATTATTTACTTTGCAAACAAAACTAGAGGAGGAGAAAGAGGTGGTTAAGGAACTAGTAGCATTAAACCAAGTTATAAAGGTTAAACGACGAAATGTAAATAACAGTCTGAAGAATTCCTATCTAGAATTGAATGTGTAACTTGTTTTCAAATATAACTTTATCTATCATATTATAATATTTTAATGCAATATGAAAAGTTATATATTCGATAAGGGGTTGGAAAAACACTTAGACCACATAAAATGTAATAAACTCATATTTTAAACAAACATTAACAACAACAAACCTTAAATAACATACAAGTTACAACAAACCACTCTTATTAAAAACAACAAAATCATCAACACATAATATAAACTACATATAACATACAACTTTTATTAATAATAACAACAACAACATATCAACTCATAGAATGTTTCAGAAACGTACATGTACCATAATGGCATCCACAATGAAAAGAGGATGAAGCTGAAGTCCGAGCTGTAAACTTATGTTAATTTTTAATGGATGTCATTTCGGGTCTTTCACACCAGTTTGCAGCGCTCACTTTAACTTCATCCTCGTTAATTTTTTTCATTCACCACTCCTACCTACAAGTTGAAACAAGCAGAAAGTTCAAACATTATGAAACAAGCTATTGAAATGTAAACGATAATACATAAATAGATTTTGAAACATAAACTATTGTGAAAATCAACATGTAAGGCAACCATTTTTAAGATTTGATGCAAAAAAGGTAACTCTTCAAAGAAGACGAGTTTGGTGCATAAGTTTGGGGTTTCCATATGAGAAAGACAAGTGACATAGATGTTTGGGTTTTCTTTTGAGCTAGATGAGTGAAAGAGATGTTAGGGTTTTAGTTTGAGAGAGACAGATGCTATGTACTGAACCGAGAGATAATTTTGCTTATATATAAATATGTAACACTTTTCACCATAGGTTATAATACGAACCGTGATGAAATAATTGCATCTTACGCCATGATTAATTATAAGAATTATGGTGATATGCAAGGTCAAGCCCATTATGTCACAATAAATCAGAAATTATTGGTGTTGGGATTCAAACCCTTTCACTCCAGGTACATTTCATTACAGTTGTTAACTATGACCATAGTGAAATATCTTTTAGTAAATACCAAAAAAAGCACCGAAAAAAGAATTATTACCATAGTTAACAAGAAGGCCGTTGTAATACAGCGTTATGAAAGGTATATTTTGTAGTAGTGAAAAATGATATATGATTTAGTGTGATGTTGATCTTGGAATTGGATGAAGATTTAAAGGAATGAGTGGGCTCGGTTCTTGGCGTGCGATGGAGATACCATGAAGGGATGCATTTTTGGGTAAGAATAGATTAATATTTGGGTAAAAATTAGGTTTTGATGTGGGTACTTTATGAAGGTATGAAAATGGAGTAACTTTACGGGTAAGTTCATATGAAGGTATGAATAGGGGATGAATTTCTGGGTAAACAAGTTTAATGGTATGAACATGGGATGAAGTTTTGGGTTTTTCATATGAAAATGTGCGGAGGAAAAAGAATTGGTTTTGTTCTTGGTGGTTGATGAAGGTATGAATATTGATGATTTTATGGGTTTATGCAGTTGAATGTATGAAAGAGATATGAATTTCTGAGTTATTGTCTATGAAGATGGCTGATTTTTCTGGGGAATTATGAGAGAAGCGAGAGAATAAAATGAGGGAAGAGAGAAATATTTATGAGAAATAAAGAATTACCAATGTTTTTCCCTATCTCAAGATGGAGCAAGATAAGGTGGAATATTGAAGGACTAATAGGAAAATGACACACATTGGAAAGGTTGAACTATGAAGATAATTCTTGGAAGACAAAAGATGAAAGGCTGACACGTTGAATGATGAAGGGAAAAAAATGAGAGACATGCATTGTCGCATAAGATGACGACGGTCACTAGTCAAATGTACACAATTTGGATGATGAAATGCAATCCATTAGACCTGCTCTTGATACCATGTTAAATGTAGCAAAGTTAACATATAAAAGAAGAGTGATTCAAATATTATTATATCAAACTTGTCTATTTACATCATATGGGTCACTTATTTATATTAGTGGTAATCAAAAACAGAATAGCTTATTAAAGAGGAAGCCAACTAAAGGGGTCAAACTAACTTTATAATAAAGAGCTCAATCTAAAATAAAATAGATGAAATACATGATATGTTAACAATGACATCGAACTTAACAATATTGACTTCTTATAGTTGAGTTAGAATTTTCAGACCACCCATTCATCTTTAAAGAATGAAATTTGATTCATTAAATTTCTTTTAAAAAAATAAAAGTAGTTACTATAAATATAAGTTTACCCTCTCCTTTTCAAAAGAGTTTATTATATTTATAAAAGTTTAGATCGTTGTATATGTAAAGGGAGACTTAGATTTTCATGTGATCTTTAACGATGTAAATATCTTTCAAGTGAGGAAATAATAAAATTAGATTTAAATAATAATGAAATAATCACTTGTATTGATACTGACAAGTGGGTCTAATGATCCAAGTAAACCTCATATCATGCTGATGATCATGTTATCTCTAATTATAATATCTTATGATCTAAGTCATTTGTTCGTTCAAATCTTGTTGTATCTACTATTTAGCTTCAACTTATGTTGAAGTTATTATTTACACACCATAACCAACTTTCTAACTATACTGACTAACTCTGTAACTGTTTTAACTTTCAACAACTAATTCAACTAGCATTTGTAATGTATTCTTCAAGACTTCCCCCAAATTCATGGTGGGTTAAGCAAAGACACCTTAAGTTTGTTTGAAATTTTGTGAACAGAGATGTGGGAAATGGTTTTGTTAACATATCTAATGTCTAACCGAGAGTTGGAACATGTTGAATTTGTATATACTTTGCAATAATTTTCTCTCAGACAAAATGAATTTCAAGTTTAATGTGCTTTGTTCTAGCATGCAGTACCAGATTATGGGAAAGCATTACTGGACTTAGGTTATCACATAGTAGTGTGGGAACTAAGTAAGAAATATGTAATTTAGAAAGAAGAGATTCTAGCTACAAAAGCTCAAATATTGTATATAGAAACTGATGGAAGTCCAATAGTTGACAAAAATTTGATGAAAATTGAACAAAATGCTTGCTTCCATTGACTATTAAGAATGAAACTTAACTAACTATGATCCAAAAGAATGTTACTTTTGAATGGTTATGTTTTTGCACGAATTAACAAAGGAAAACATCAATTAAAAGCAAGAAAAATCCATGCCCTACAACTTTCGCAAAACGAGCAAACACTTCACTACATGAAGGTCGCGACGCGAAGCTGAATCAAGCAACAACAGAAAGAAACATAATCAAAAACACCAAAATTCGCTTGAAGCGAGAGGAAGCAAAGAACTTTCACATCGCGAGCCAGTGCTTTGCTACGCGAAGGTCCCGACACGAGGAGAAGCGAGTAAAAATAGAATGAAACAAAATGAAACTGGCCCAGTTTCGCTTGAAGCGAGTAGAAGTGAGAAAATTTCGCTACGCGAAGTATGTCAATTTTCCAGGGGCGGTTTAAAGTTCTTCAAGGGTAAGCAAGCTGACTTCGCATAGCAAAAGTACCTCATCTCAACCAGTATAGAAGGAGTGCAACAGAAGCAGTGGAGATTATCACTTTTAGAAATATACTTTGTAATAGATAATTATAATATAATTTTAATAAGGAGAAGAGAGTGGAGAGAATTGAGTTGAGTTTGCATCAAGAATCGAGAGATCATCCTTGATTCAAATTCATCTCCAATTCTTCCTTTTTATGCAAGCTACCATGACAATGGATAGCTAACTTTTCTCTTCTTAGGATTGGAAGGAAACTATCGTAATTGTATGTATTATCATTGATTCCTCCTTTAATGAAATTATGTTATTCATGATTATCGATTAAATCTTTGTTTTTCAATTCTAAACCCATGAATATGAATTGTGATTGAAAAATAAATTCATATTAAAGTTAAAGATTATAATCGGTTAAACGCTTTGTTCTAGAGATAGAACTAAGGTTTTAACTTTCATAAACGATATTCGGTTCTTAATGTTATTGTTTAGTTTAATTGATTGAGAAATCATCAGTTAAACTAAATCAATTGAAATCTCAACAAGCATATAGACATATATGTTGTTGTGAGTGAATTAATGAAGATAAAGATGAAAAAAAAAGTCTCTTTAAAGAAGTATCAACCAAAACCATACGTGCATGGTAGTTGAATTTTAATCCTAACAAGTTTTATATCCTTTAAACTTTATTTTAACAAGTTTCAATTTTATATTATGTTCCTTTAAAAGCAAAACAATTTACAAACTTCACTTTAAAATGATAACAATTGTCTTAACATTGGTAATACCACGTCGGTCTCTGTGGATACGATATTCAATATTTTCTTTTGATTTACTCAATATCAGCAACACCTGTATTCTGCGTTTATGCGCAAACTCATAATTAGGGCTTCTTTCTTTGGGCTTCACGACACAAGATTTGGACCAAAATACACACATGAACGTAGGGAGAACTTGTGAGCTAGATTAGCTGGTTCAAGCATATCCATGAGTTGTCGTGCTACTCAAGTAATGCGCGATGCAATTCATTACACACCAATGATATTCCAATGTATTTTCCATGAACTAACATGCTTTATTTACACAAAATTCAATGTCTGGGTGTATGAGCATGACATGCTACAATGCTCTAATTATGGAATGATAAAATAGGGGATCGGGTAAGACATATGTGTCATGCTTGCTTAATTTTCAATTACTGACCATAGGTGTATGCACACCCTTAGCTTCAGACATGTTTACCTTGGAAAGTAAGTCGCTAATATATTTGGTTTAAGTGAGAAGCATGGAACCACCTATTTGATGATGCACCTTAATACCAAGGAAGTGTTAAGGAATACCCATATTATTTAATGCAAACTTGGCATGCATTTTGTTAATGAGATCGTGAATTAACTTTGGAGAAGAACCCGTTAATAGGACATCATCTACCTAGATTATGGCATAAAGAGTGATCACACCTGCTTGAGATGAACCCAAAGTGAATCAAAGCTTGATGTAATTTATAATATCATGCACGTGGAGCCTACTTTAAACCCTAGAGGGATTTACTAAGTTTATAGACTAACAATGAATTAGAGTCATTGAAGCCCGGTGGTTGGTGCATATAAATTTCTTCATGTAGCTCTCCATTAAGAAACATGTGTGTGTGTGTGTGTGTGTATGTGTGTGTGTGTGTGTGTGTGTGTGTGTGTGTGTGTGTGTGTGTGTGTGTGTGTGTGTGTGTGTGTGTGTTTGTGTGTGTGTGTGTGTGTGTGTGTGTGTGTGTGTGTGTGTGTGATAGCTAGAGTCAGTATCACACATATTATTGTTGCTTGACTATAGAGGAGAAGGTATTGTGAAAATCAAAGCCATGTTGATGATGAAATCTTTTGACCATCAATCGTGTCTTGCATTTATTCACACTCCCATCAGGATTATCATTGACTTTGAAACCCCATTTACAGTCTACGAACCTTTTATGAGTAGGTGGAGTAGTGAGAGTCCTTGTACCGTTTTTCAAAAGTGAGTCGTATTCGGTTTTCATGGCTTCAATCCACTCTGGTTAAGATTGTTAGAACAAGATTTGTTCATGACATATATCCTTTGGGTTTTGATTATAACAAATTATTGAAAGAACAATGGTGTTATCTAATGTCTGTTCTAAGTATGCAGGTTCCAAAGCTTAAGAAGAATTTATTTAGAATCTGATAAAAGAACATGTTTGAGAGAAGTTGTGTTATTGGCTTTTGATGGTTCATAACTGATGCACGTTATTAAGTGAAGTCTGATGATATAGGTTTGTGTATACTATAAAGCTAAATGTATCAGAATCAGAAGAGCAATATATTATCTCTACACTTATTGAATGTAGAAATTCCTGGTGATCACTTTGAGCCATCAACTAAGTTAAGTTATCTGTACTGCATAAAGCAAGTTATAATGTCAAATCAGTTTGTCAATTAGAGTATGTGTTCATATGGCTCAAGAAGAGTTGACACGCTTTACGTATATCTACTCTAAACGGATCTATAGTACAAGATCACAATGAAGATGCTATGGTTAAAAGAGTTACACAATGGATAAATATATTTTTGTGTATTTATCTTCAATGTCTCTTAATAATGTCGAGTAACAAAGACATGCATACAAGTTATATCTTCTAACTACTATTCTTCTGTAACTGCTATATAAGTAGCTGAAGATTCAATCTGGAATCAACAACAAGGAAATAAAGAAAGAAAGCCAAGAAGTAAATAAGTGTTCCACGCTTTTATCAAAATGGAAGAATAATAAAATCAACAATGGCAACACCATTGATTATGCAAAAATTTTGTTATATGTTTTAAATTGTACAAAGCCTTAAGATTTATTAAACATTGAATATCTTAGAAATCTTAAGAGATATGATCTTTGTTATGGTTATTTCTCTGCACCTTTAATTGTATATCAAGTACACCTTGTTGTCTATTCTGCTAAACAGGTTATTTAGTAGTTTATAAAGAAATTCTCTTGTTATGTGCTTGAGCATCAAAGTCTATTGTTGTGAGCTTGAGCCGAGTAAGTCTCCTGATATGTGCTTGAGCATTGAAGTATTGATCATATTATTGATTAAGCGGGAAAGTTTGAGACTAGAGGTCTGAGCAGGAAAGTCTTGTACTTGAGGGTATGAGTAGAAAGTCTTAAATCTGTGGGATTTGAGCAGAAAAGTCTTAGGCTGTGAGTCTGAGCAGGAAGTCTTGAATCAGTGGGATTTGAGCAGGAAAGTATTAGGTTGTGAGTCTAAGCAGGAAGTCTTGTACTTGAGGGTATAAGAAGGAAAGTATTAGGATATGAGGATCTGAGCAGGAAGTCTTAATCAGGTGTTAATTGAGCAGGCAACTTCTAGGATGTAGGTCTGAGCAAGAAAAGTATTATGCTCGAGGGTATAAGCAATTTTAATCATGATTTGACTATAGTGGAAAATCACTTGTGCTGCAAGAGGACTGGACTACTCCCAATTTGGGAGGAACCAGGATAAATCTATGTAATCTGTTGTTATTTATTTGCTTATGTTATTATTCCGCTACAACTTATTATCAGAATCTAAACAGTGGTTTAGAATCTGAACTCTGTTCAGAAGCAAAGTAAAAATGGAGAACATAATTCAATCCCCCTTCTTGTGTATTTTTCTCACCTTAAGAGATAATATTTGTTTAATTGTAGTTGGCTCAGCGTAAACAAAAATATACTAAGGTATTGACTTTCTTGTCTTAGCTCTTGTTAGCATATATGATAAGCATTTTGTAAGAGTGGGGTTTAAGAGGTATGATTAAGAGGACAATGAAAATAAAGGGATACAGATTTTATGTGATTCGACATGTCTTAGTAGCTAGTATAAACTTTATGGTACCATTAGTATGTGATTTGTGTTGCAAGGAAGTCAAGTTGTCATATTGGTGATGGTCATGTGTACTTGATTGTGAGATGTCACTATCAAGACACATGTGAGATATCTGGCATTGTACTTGTGGACACAAGATTAGAACATGAAATTGACTCAAAATTGGTTGGTAAAGGTGAGTTCATAGAGTTAGATTCATTGGGTAAAGCTTCAATTTGATGGATATTAGTGTTTTGAAGTTGTGTTGTGGACAAAGTAGGATTAGGTTTAGTTGTATTGACTGAAGGACTTAGACTAGCTGGGACTATGTTATTAGATGACACATTGATGCCTGTACGATAATTATGTGAGACTGGTCTTGGAAACATTAAGGTTTGAGACTTAGTTATAAGTATGGGATACCTAAGTACCTAAGAGCTTTGTGGGTCTTGAAAGGGAACTTCTCTTCATTGAAAATAACCTCTTTTGAGATAAAAATTCCGCCTTCCACATTGATGAACTTGTAGCCTTTGTGTGTAGGTGATACCCCTAGATAGACACATTTAGAGCTCTTGAACTGAAACTTGTGTTGGTTGTATGGCCTTAAGTGTATGTAACAAGCACAACAAAATATCTTTAGTGACTTGTAGTCATGTTGCTTCTGATACACTGCAGAGAATGGTGACATGGAGTCAGGTGATTCACTTTTAGATAACATGTTTATCAAGTAGAATGTTATAGTGAGAATTTTTTACCACAATAACCAAGTTTTCCAACACTATGTGCCAATGTACCCAACATTTCAAGATATTATCCAATCTACCCAAGTTTCAGACTTTTTTTTATTTGTGAGGGGGCGCCATCCAGGATGGAGGCACCCTTATAATTTTAAGGGAGGCGCCATCAATGATGGAGGCACCCTTAAAATTATAAGGGGGGCGTCATCCATGATGGAGTCACCCCTATACGATTTTTTTAATTAATTTTTAATATATAACATGTTTAATTAATTTTTTTAACAATTTTATAAATAATATTAGTATTTATTAACAATTAATAAATAAATAATAATTAATATTTTCATTAATAATTTCTAAATAATATTAATATTTATTAACAATTAATAGTTAAATAATAATTAATATTTTCATTAATAATTTCTAAATAATATTAATATTTATTAATAATTAATAGTTAAATAATAATTAATATTTTCATTAATAATTTCTAAATAATATTAATATTTATTAACAATTAATAGTTAAATAATAATTAATAATTTCATTAATAATTTCTAAATAATATTAATATTTATTAACAATTAATAGTTAAATAATAATTAATATTTTCATTAATAATTTCTAAATAACAAATAAAAATTAAATTGTATTTAATAAATAATAAATTAAATAATAATTAATATTATCATTTAATAACAAATGGGTACATATGAGAGATATGGTACACTAATTTCTACGACTAGGTCGGTGTAAATGTCCGCCTGTACCGCATCCTCGATTACGTACATTTCTTGGTGGTCTTTGTGGTGGAGTCGGGTCCACTGTGTCATCTTCAAGAAATTGGATCATTTCGGCCCATGAAGACGAGTCGATCTCCGCAAAGTCATCCAAGTTAATAGGGTTGTCCATGCTTTCATAATTATGTTGGGGTGGTTGGCTTGATGAGGCAATGTCAGGACGATAGCATGTCTGGTCGTAGGGTGACATAGGTGTAAATGTTTGGGTGGGTAAGGGTTGATTGGGTGTTTGATATTGCGTGTTAAATTGGTTTGTAGTATCACAGGAGTATGTTTGGTATGATGGTGGATATTGTTGGTATTGGGACTGTGAATAAGTTTGTGTGAATGGGGTGGATTGGTTAGGGGTATGTTCATGGAGTTGTGGTTGTGTGAGTAGGGGTTGGGTTGGCGGTTGGAAATGGGGTTGGGTAGGTTGTTGGGGTCTTGATGATGAGGCTTGTTGGCATGGGTCAACAAGATATCTTGGATGCGAAATGAAACCAATGGATACCTGTCGCGGTGAAATTTGGATACCAAACTATTGATTAGTTTAAATCTTTAATTCATTTTGCAACCGAACTTTGATTTGTCCAAAGGAAGGGATAAAGATTGAAATTCCCACAATGTAATGCAAATGCAAGGTTTAGAGAGTTTTAGGTTCGGGGGTCGGTTAAACTTAGGGAAGGTGCTAGCATCCTAAGTTTCTATAGTACTCTACAGGAACCTCTTGTTTTATATTTGTTTATTGCTAAGTGTTTATCTGCTTAAGGCTGAAAGACCTAGGGGTTTATTTCTAAGTATACTCGATAAGATGTCGCATCTTATGCCTACATATCCTTACGGGAGTGGAATCAGAGTATTTGTAGTTCCCCTAAAGGGTATGAGGAGTTCTTTGACTGTGGTCAAAGTTCCTACGGGTTTATGGTAGTTGTTTGGTTGATTTTAGGAGAAAAGATGTGTTGTCATTTTAAGGGAGATTTAACCGCCACAAGTTGTAGGAATTTAGTCTTTGCATCATCTTAAGAGAAGGGCTCAAGTACTCGGATAGGGATCAACGAGGTACGCCTCTCTTAAGGCAAAGTTCCTACGGTATTGACTGTATTGATGTGGGGTGGAGATTCTATCTCGCTTAAGATGATTAACATCTTTCTCTAATGTGTTTGAATATTTTTTGTATTGTATTTGTTTGTTTGTTTCTATGTTGTAAAGGATAACGGTCCTTCCTATAGGGTAGGATCTATCCTAGATATCAACTTGAATGGAATCAAGGATCATGGGGAATATGATGCAAATGATGCATACGCACGATTGTTAAGGTCATGCGCAGGTTCTTTCTTTGGACGGAATGCAAGGCAGAAATGTAAATGTGGTAAAGATAAATGTGATAATATTAAATTGCAGAAGATAAATTGCGGAAAGTAAAACCATACACACGCATGAAAGCGCTAAGGTGTAGGTGAGTGAATGTGTCGTGAAGTGCACGGTTAGGTTATATTTTACGCCGTTGATTGATTTTAGGCGGAGTTGATTAGTTTGAGTTGATTTGTGTTTTAGTGAGGTTTATTCGATTTTATATGTGAAACTGATTAATTTGAGAGATTGATTTTGAGAAAAAGGTTGATTACTGGATTTTAGGAGAAAGTTGAGTTTATTTTAGTGAGACTTTGATTTTTTTAGGTGAATTTGATTTTAGGACGTTATAATTATTTTATAAGGAGATTAATTTTGTAAAAAAAGTTGTTTATTGGTTTTAATAAAAAAAGTTAGATTGATGGAGTTGATTTTAAAAAAAAAGTTATTTTAATTTTATTAGCAAAAAGATTTTTGAATGTGAATTGATTTTAAATAAATAGGATTTATTAAATAAAATATTTTTTAGATATTATCCTAAGAGATAGAAGTTAATTTAAAAAAAAGGTTTATTAATTTATTTTAAAATTGTTTTAAGTGTGAGATAATTTCAAAACAAAAGGGTGTATTATTATTATTAAATAAAAGTTATCTAAAAAATATTTTAAAGAACAATTCCCATTAATTTAAATAGGATAATTATAAAAAAAGTAAAGTGAATGAGATATATCAAATTATTTATGATTAATAAAAAAACAAATAATTAAGTAAAAAGAGATTAGTTCAAAGTAATAAAAAAACTAATTTAATTACCGGTTGATTAATAAAAGGTTATAGTTTGTTTTAATTTAAAATAAGGCTTATTAATATAATAATTATTTAATTAATTAAAAAGGTTAATTATTAAATTAATGGGTAGATTGAGGGTTTAATTAATTTGGATTAGTGATTAAACGCACGGTGAGTGTGTGATTTGTGTGGTGACTGTATATGATTACATAACAACAAAACAGGAAAAAAAACGAAAGCAAGAACCCTAATGCCCCAAATTGAGTCTCTTCCCCCCAAATCGATCGACCGACCGCTGTTCTCATTATCTCCTTCCCAAATCGCGACCGGTTTTCACCGTCTCTTTCGTTTCCTTCATCTATTCACCTGAAACAAACAAGAAAACTATTAAAGAATCAATAATCTCGGTGCGAATCGTTGGCTTACCAGAAATTGGGGACCGTGGGGTCGTGTTCAAGGTGACGGGATGGAAGCGTCGTCAGTTATGCTCGCGGTGGCTGGTGAGGGCTCTGACGTACTGAGAAGATAAGTTCTCTTTGTTCAATTCTCTTGAAAATTTTCGAGTTAGGTTTTTTTCCACACACCCTGTTATTGGTGTTCCTCTTCTTCTTATATAAGGTTCAATTGTGATTTTCTGTGTTAAAGAATTGATTAGGAGTTTGAATGCTGATTGGATTTTCTGTTTTGGGTTGAGCCAGATTCAAAAACATTCCCCATTTGATAAATCAAATTGAAAACTTTCCTTTTCCAAATGATTGTAGTAATGACTGTCAATCTTCTGATTTTGTGACTTAATTGAGAGAAACAGATCTTGTTGTGGGAATATTCCTGATTGATTTTTGCTAATTTTGGATTGTGATTTGGCAGGTGTGAATAACGGTTGAGTTGTTGGGCCAGCGGTCCATAGTGGATTCTGAGAGTTTCAAGTTTGGAACAAAATTTTCTGTAGCAATCCAAAACTTCCTCAAAGCCATGGCAAGGTGAATGATCACTACGAAAGCTGAATACGTGTAGTAGCATCACCAAAACCAAAGCACGGAACTGGTGAATGAAACGGTAGGGTTATCAACTGAAAGTTGGTTATTGGTAAAGTTATCGCATCCTCAATTCTTAACATTGCGTCTCCTTCCATTTTCTCTTTTGTAGGATCAGCAATACGTGCACAGCTGAAGGACGTTTCGGTTGGTCCAATGGTATTGGGTGAGGTATTGCTGCAAATGATCATCTTCAATTGTAGACTGATAACCTCTATTGTGTTCCTTTTCACCCTTATGCTTGATCTTTGGTGTTCCTGGCTGAACCACTTTATTTCAAAATCATGAAGGTTGGCATGATACACATCTGTGGAGGCCAACAGACTACTGATGGTAATATTGTCACATTAAATTATTACAAAGGTATCCTAATGTGACTAAATCTCCGAGGCTTTGAAGAATTTGAAATCTGACAAGAGCAACACTGGACTTGCGAGCGAAAAGTGAGACGCGAGAGTTTTATGTGAAATTTGTACTGCACGACGTCCCTTCGTATACAGAAGAACTTGTAATCTTAATGAGGTACCTTCATGGAATTTGAGTTTGTTAAATGCAGTGTACTTGATTCCTCTGTGTATTATTTTCGATGTGTATGTGATTACTTTATGCTGTGCTTTTCCTTGCAATGCTTCTGCTGCAGATGTATGGCTGTATTATATTTCTTCTTGGAATTAGACACAGTTGATTTAACAACCACTCCACGTGTCAGAACATTGTCAGAGAAGACAGCATAATGATAAAGTTCCGGACCATGAATCTTATTTTCATTTGGCAGCTTTCTTTCGGTATGCAGGTTGCGCAGACATATTTGGATTGCTTTGGCGGAAGTTTGGAGCAAGTCCCACTCGAATCCCTTGGTTCAGTAAGTGATTTCTTCATTGCTTTTGATGCTTGGTAGGAAGTTGTGGTATCCTGCAGTATATTTCCCACCCCGTCGTCGTTTAATGACTCGTACTCTATCTTACCAGCAAGCTCAACTTTCAGTTTTGCATTCCCAACCTTCTACTTTCTTCACTTACGGATGGTGATGTCAAATTCTGTCGTGCAAGCACAAGTTGTTGCTGATGTTGATGGTGCTTTTTCAATGGTAGGAACAACATTTGCAAGAGTTTTTCTGTTTATCTTTAGAGTGGGTATGATGACTCTGTCGTCTTTGCCGTATTGTTGGAGAACCCACAAAATATCAACTGATAGCATATACTCCCTGCTTTCGATAACTTGATTGTTTATAGCCTGATTCTTCTTATTACTGTTTCAGGTTTGTGAGTACACCGGAGAACGGGTGCAGTTACGGCGCCTTGACGGATCCTGTTGGAGTAACAACCTGTGTTCGTAGTTGGAAGACGGTTTTGGATCATGCTCAACACACAGAATAAGGTATAAGGTCCTGCTTGGATATTCTAGGTTCTGCACACATTTGGATAATCAAAGTCACACGATCTCTTCTACTGCCATCATCGTCAATCCTCGACAACTATAAGGCTCATGCTACGCACCGCGACAGGGGTCCTGAAAGTTGGCCTTGTGATTTACTTGGAAGTGTTATTTAAAAGGGACCTTCTGTAGCTAATTTGCATTTTGTATTGAACCTTAAGTAGTAGTCTTAGTATTTCTTTTAAATTGGTCTCAGTACCAAAGGCATGTACATTGTATGAGTATGCTTTTAATCTTTGGAATTGCCTCGAAGTTGTCGTTATCATAGTTCTTGGCTTGAGTAAAATAAGTCAAGAGAATAGATGCCTTGTATGGAATTGCTCCCTGTATGTATTTAGAAATGAATTCATGGCTTTTTTTGATCCTTCCTTCTTCATATGGTTAAGACCTTGCTTATCACTCAAATTGGATTTAATGACAATATGTATGCATCACCATTTCGTATTTAATTCGATGAAACTTCTAATTTAATGCTCCAAACACAAATGACCAGCATCCGAAAGAACAAAAGGAATCCACCCTCTTGCACTTGCACTATAAACTCAACTTTCTAGCTATCTAATTCTCAAATTCTCAGTAGCTCGTATCGAGAGTAGATGTGCCAACTTTGATCACGACTCTATGTTCGTCAATATTTGCTCCTTGCAATTGATCCCGAATATCCTCAATAATCAAACGTCATAGTATCATGTTCTTGAAGTGCCTTTGATATATTAGAAACCAAAATCCTCCCTTGACTTTAAAGAGACGTAAACAAAGATTCAATCTATGATGTCTTCATGAATGGCCCAAAGAAGGAGAAAGAGTTCTAGAAGTGCAATCTCCATTTAAGTGGAAAACTTAGGACGGACAGGTTAGGATCCACTGGTTATGCCTTGAAGTGTTCGATTGAGGGAAAGAGTACTATCCATTTATCACAAATTATGCCTGCACCAAACGGTTAGCCGTAAAAAAAACAAAACAAAAAGAACAAGGAGACAGACTCTTATGGTCAAAAATTAGGGTGCAACAATACCGACCTATACTAATTCATGTATTGGATAGACTGTTTTCTCTTATGTGGCAACATAGTGTCGGACAAAACAAAATGGTGGCGATGCTTCCATTCACGACACTCATGTTTTGCATACTTGGTCCATGGAGAATATTCCCATTGGTCGGAGACTTTACCGGTGTGATACTTGTCGGGGATGCATTTTGGCGGACATGGAATATCTTGCAGCATTCCAAACTGAAGCTTGACACGATCACTGTTGTGCATTTCCATGGCAGTGAAGTTGATAATCGGCACCTTTGCACTCCACACTGCAGAGTCGTGTTCGTCAACTTCATGAATGGCTTCTAGAGCAAGATATGGCCGCCAAATAAACTGTAGGAGAAAAAAATAATATTTAGTATTTTCTAATAATATTCAAGGAGGCTATAGTCTAAATAGGTAGGTTACTGAGGGTACATCATCTTGACCCAAATGATCTACAAGATTTCTATATTGGGTGATACTAAAATGGGGACAGTTGTCGTAATTCATCCCAAGTGAAGACCACCTACAAATCGAAAAGAAAACATTTGTTAATAATAGGATTAATTAAGTAAAAGACTATGAAAGATTGGTCATTCTTGGTCTAAGTAATTACCTTGTAGCATATGGGAATTCGAAATTATTGTGTTGGATAGGTGCTAGATTGGTCATTCTTGACCAACCCCAAGCTTGAAGAAGAACACCACATCCGGTAAAATTTCCCGAATTTGCTATTGTGTTGTTACACAAAGACTGATATAGGTGCGCTAGTGTAGCGGAGCCCTAACTATATGTTCTTATTTTATCTATTTCATCTAATAAAACTAAATACATAGCATGAATAGTGTTACCACTTGAATCCGGACATAAAAATAAACCTATGAGTATCATAATATAAATTCTTGTTTTTCTAATTTTCAATATTTCTGGAGAGTCTCGGGTTAACCTCATCTCTCTAAAAATTTTTTTGAGCCATGATAATAATATTTTTTGGCCCCTCAAATCGCGTGGGGTTGGTTCAACCCCTAAAAATTCTTCTATCACACTACCGCTAGGATTGGTGAGACCGTTTACCGCCTTACCAATAATAGGTAAACCCAATAACATGTAAGTGTCCTCGAGAGTAACAGCACATTCACCTATTGGAAGATGAAATGTATGCGTCTCGGGTCGTCACCTTTCTTGAAGTGCTAAAATGAACTTGGTATCAAGGAGATAATTTGTTATTTTGATGACTTCTCCAAATCCTGCGTGCTCCAAAAATGGTTGAATTATCGGGTCACATGGAAATGTTTATTGAAGGTGAGAAAATACTTAGAAGGGGGGGTTGAATAAGTATGAAGATAAAACTTAGAAGTAAAAACTCAAGTATTTTTATCCTGGTTCGTTGAACTCAACTACTCCAGTCCACCCTATCTAGAGTGATTTGCCTTTCTCAAACAAGGACTTAATCCACTATTTAATCAACTGATTACAATAGTAAGCACTAAGAACAACTGTTCAAAGTCTTCTCAGGAACTACTGATCCCAACTGGATCTTCTTAAGGAACTATTACAATGAAATGTAAGATTAATACAAGTGTATGAATGCTTCTAACAAGCTTTTATCACAACAGTGATTTTTCACTTAATGTTAAGAACAAAAGAATAAACTCAGCAATAAGAATATTTTATGAGAGCTTGTAACAGTTTCTATATAGATTTGTTAGTTATAGATCACTACTGAAGAAGATGATGAAGACTTGCTTTTATATGCACAGTAGTCCACAAAGTCTTGACGTTGGAGGCTGTGTACTAAAAAGGTCTGAACCTTTTTGTCTTTACATCACATGACCTTTCCTGGAAATAGAATGCACAGAAAAATGCTTTTGGTCTGTGTTCTAGTGTCAAGCATGAAAGAGGAAAGAGTCGTTGAACCAAATCAAAAGATATTACTTTGAATTCTTCTTCAACAAGTATTTCTTTTCAGCAAAGTTAACATCAGAGTCTGCATGATTAGAGTCTTGGATACCCATCAGATTTTGGTGAATCAGAGTAATACAGCAAGTGTGCTTTAGCGTGTAGTTCTATCAGAGCAGAGTTTTATGAATCAGATCCTCAGTACATGCAACATACAGTACTCTCAGAGTCTTCTGAAAAACTGTGCTTCTTAACTCTCATACAAAGTTCTTCAATGCTTCAGAGTCTTCAGATCTTATTAGAGTCTTCTGCTTCATATTCTTCTGTAGCTTCTGCTTCAGATTCTTCTGTAGCTTCTGCTTCAAATTCTTCTGCAGACAACGCTCAGATTCTTCTATAAGATGATTCTGACTCTTCAGAGTCTTCCATAGTTCCATGTTCAGATTAATTTGCTCTTGGATGTATATATACTTTAATCATCTG
The DNA here is from genome assembly GCA_963859935.3 of Lathyrus sativus. Classification (NCBI taxonomy): domain Eukaryota; kingdom Viridiplantae; phylum Streptophyta; class Magnoliopsida; order Fabales; family Fabaceae; genus Lathyrus; species Lathyrus sativus. The sequence goes on along the minus strand of OZ012740.1, from coordinate 275,204,066 downwards.
CAGCAAATATTCATGAACCAATTTTAGAGTATATAATTCTTTAGTACAAAATTTCATAAGAGTTATCATCAAAACATAGAGATATTACTAAGACACAATCTGTGTTCTTACATTTATGCCCACGAGTTCGGAAGTTATGAGTATTCTACAAATCAATGCAACAAATCATTACAATATTGTATTTATAACAACAGTAGAATGCTACAAATCAATACAACATTGTGAATTATTGGGTACAAATACTTACATAAGACGCGATGTTGCTTGGTGTTCCCTATGCATTTCGCCCAATGTTAACAGAGACATTTCTTCTATGGACTATATAGTGTGAATATATGAAAAAAATATTGGTAGAATTTGAATTGTTGGATATATTTGATGAGTTTTGACAATGAGGAGGAAGAAGTATTTATAGTAAAAAATCTGAATTTGAATTTTGAATTTTGAATTTATGGTAGAGTGAAAAATTAAATTGGTGTAGTTGAAATATTGATTGATGTGTAGAAAAATAAATGAGGTAGATGAAGTGTGTAGAGAATCCTCCACACTTTGCATTTTGCATGCATGCAAAATGTACTTTTCGTACACATGTCAAGGAGACTCCAACCACCATGGCGCCTCCCTTTAACTTTAGGGAAGTGACTCCACCATGAATGGCGCCTCCCTTTAACTTTAAGAAAGGGGCTCCATCATGGATGGCGTCTCCCTTTACCATTTATTATTATTTAATTCGTGCACTTTTATTATATATGTATACATTGAAGACAAATTTAAATACATCTCATTTTATGCAAATACATCTCTTACACTTTTATTTAAATATGTCTAGAACAACAAATTATATTGTTCATGCTCATTTTAATAGAGACACATACATCTCTGAAAATTCGGGTTTTGGGTTTCAAAATACAGATGTTACCCGATTAACAATGAGCAGAAAATCAATTTTTTTGCATTTCAAAGAGTGAATAGAGTCGAAGATATTGTCTGGTCCAATCACTCAAATCATATACAGAAGTCTCGTTTTCTTTGACAACAATCAAGTCAAGTATTTTCAAGAGAATATACAAGACGACAACGATGTTCAACAAATGTTTGATAGTCATGAACACTCTGGGTTCGACTATATTGAGGTTTATCTATTACTCTGCCAGACTCAACATGAAGTTGGTGAATCTCACGACGAAACAATGGATCTAGATGTAGTTGATGTTGTGGATGAGGAGGAAGAAGAACCTGAGGCCATGGTTGATCAAATGGTTAATTTGTTCGGGACTGGGGACTACACCACAACAACTCCACTTCAAGACATAGATGAAGAGGTACTACCATTAAGTCATATGTATTGTCCTTCCCAACACATGACTAACTTGTAATTGAGTGGAGACGATACTTCCTCATATTTTTTCTACAATCCTTCTCAACAAATCGAAGGTGTTTTGAAAGTGGGGAACCAATACCGCACAAAAGCAGAGTGCATGAAAGCGGTAAGAAAGTTTCATATGGATAACTTTGTTGATTTTTACATAAATCGGAATGACTCAAAACGCTATGTGGTAGTTTGTCGTAATGAATATTGCAAGTTTCGGTTAGTAGCGTCCTATCAGAAAAGAAGTGATTGTGGGAGATAGGTTCGATGGATCCACCTCATAGTTGCACAACCAACATCAAATGGCAAGATCATAGAAAACTAAGCTCTCAATTGATATGCCAAGAGATTTTGCATCTTGTGGGCGTAGATCCATCTGTGAAGGTGAGCACAATTATCTCTCATGTTGTTGCACGGTTCAACTATACCCCATCGTACAGGAAAGCTTGGATTGGAAGAATAAAAGCGGTTGAACATGTATATGGGAATTGGGAAAAATCTTACAATCAACTTCCACAGTATTTACTAGCACTTCAAAAATATGTTCCTGGTACGGTTGTAATAATGGAGTCACTTCCAGCATACACTCTTGAAGGAACATGTGTTGATGGAAGTAGGATATTCTCTCATCTCTTTTGGGCATTTCAACCGTGTATCAAAGGTTTTGCGTTTTGCAAACCGGTTATTCAAGTCGATGGAACATGGTTGTATGGAAAATACAAAGGAACATTGCTGATGGCGGTTGCACAAGACGGAAATAATAATATATTTCTGATTACCTTTGCTCTGGTCGAGGGTGAGGCAGGTGAAGCTTGGAGTTTCTTCCTCAGAAATCTCAGAACACATGTCACTCCTCAATCCAACTTATGTCTGATTTCTGACAGACATGCCTCTATTGTGAGCGCATACAACAATCCTGCTAATGGTTGGCACAATCCTCCTTCTGTCCATGTCTACTGCATAAGACACATTGCTCAGAATTTTATGCGGGAAATAAAAGACAGAAATCTCCGTAAAAAAGTTGTGAACGCTGGGTATGCCTTAAACCAACCATCGTTCATGTATTACCGCGAAGAAATAAGATTGTCAAGCGCGAAAGCATTAAGCTGGGTGGATAGCATTCCAGTCGAGAAATAGACAAGGGCTTTTGATGGAGGATGCAGATGGGGTCACATGATCACAAATCTTGTAGAATCCCTAAACGGCGTATTTAAGGGAACTAGGAACCTCCCCATCACTGCGTTGGTAAGAGCAACCTATTACAGATTGGGGTCACTTTTTGTGGCAAGAGGCAAAAAATGGAGTGTTGTTTTGGAATCAGGGCAAATATTCAGTGAATCATGTATGAAATATATGAAGGATGAAACTTCTAAGGTGGCCTCACATCGAGTTAGATCATTTGACCGTCACGATTACAGCTTCATTATTGATGAGACAATGGATCACAACGAGGGTCTGCCAATGGGACACTATAGGGTGGAAATTCATAAAAAATGGTGCGACTGCGAAAAGTTTCAAACCTTCTGCATGCCTTGTTCACATGTCATTGCCGCATGTTCCAGTGCTCGTCACGATCCATTCTTGCAACTATCAGAAGTTTACAAGGTCGTGAACTTATTCGGTATCTACAATAACAGTTTTCCAGTGGTAGCTAGTGAGGACTATTGGCCAACCTATCACGGAGACACAATCTACCACAACGAAAATATGAGACGAAACAAAAAGGGTCGCCTCAAAAGCACGTGAATTACAACAGAAATGGATACAACTGAGAAAATGGAAAGATTGTGCAGAATATGTCGTCTTCTCGGGCATACGAGGAATAATTGTCCAAATGTTGGAATAAGTTCTAGATAGATTTACTTTCGTCATTAAAAAAATGTGTAACCTTGGAATTTAATATTTATAACAACTTTTGATTACCACATAAACAAATTGAAATACTTCTATAGCAACAATGCAAATCATTAAATATATAACGATTATTACAACATAAACTAAGATATAACAACAATCAAAGTAATATCATCAGTTTCGAACATCATAGACCTAACTTCGTTGTCATCTTTAATTCACACCCACTCCCGCCGTATATTTCCGTCTTCAATAGAGAAGTACGAAACAAGTCTTTCAATACTCCTAATGCTTTCACCATTTGGAATGTCTCCTTCTAACCAGCGATTCAAATTTCTTCGTAGTTGCTCTAAATTTTGGATGTTCCAAAACAACATCCTTATTGTAGGCTTAGTTCTTGAGAAAATGACATGCCCATATCTTCTAAGATATATGATTCACTCTTCTAAATTTGGATGAAACAATGTTAATTTGGATGAAACAAGTCTAACTATTTATACAAAAAAATTTGATATAAAATAGTATTAAATATTAATTATATTATTTACATTTGAATTAAATAATTAAACGAAATAAGGGGGCTCCAAAGGGGATGGTGTCCCCCTTAAAGTTAAAGGGGTGCCTCCATATTAGAAATACTCAATGTAAATCAAATGTATAGATTGAGTATATATAGGATACCTCATAGTGTATATTAAAATCTCTTAAATAATATAATTCATATCCTTTTTCCCTCTCTTGTTCTCTCACTCTCTTCTTCTTCTTTCTCTCAACCCTAACTGAATTCTGTTACAAGATGAACCTCCATGTTCATCCTCATCAAATCCTAACATGGTATCAGAGCAAGGGCAGCTAGCAATCATAGACCTACTTGCCAACTCTGTGGCAAATATGGTCACTCTGTATCCTCATGCTGGCATAGATTTGATGAAAACTTTATGCCTCCCAATTCTAATGAGTCTCAGGACAAGACAGACAACAACACTCAATCCAGTCATGAGCAGTCCAAGGACAAATCTCAGAATCCACAAGCTGTAGCAATGATGGCAGCTGCAAGCAAATCTATTGGCACAACACAGCAATACAACCTCCCTGCAGAACTTGACTCTCAAGCATGGTTTGTGGACTCAGGTGCTTCTCATCATCTTACTCCCTATGCACTTAACTTACAGAACTCTAAGGCATACACAGGTACTGATAAAGTTTATGTTGGAAATGGCCACACACTCACTATTAACTCTATAGGTTGCACACAATTCTGCTCCTCATTAGTGCCCAAGTGCAGAATGATGTTGAATGACATTCTTTATGTACCAGCTATCACTAGGAATCTTCTATCTGTTTCCAAATTTACACATGATAATCATGTTATCTTTGAATTCCTGTCTAACAAGTGTTACATTAAATCTCAGGATTCTAGACAAGTTCTGGTTGAAGGAAGTCTTGATGCTAGTGGTCTCTATTGTTTTCCTCATCTGCATTTGGAGTCCTCAAAGTCACACAGTTGGCATACCACATTGAATAAATCCGGGCATGTCCAAGGTTACACTGCAGTTCAGTCCTCCTGTCAGCCAACGAGTTTCACATCTAATACTAGTAATAATAGTGTGTTGTGGCATCATAGATTAGGGCATGCTCATCCTTCATCTATTGTTAAGATACTCAAACTGTGTAAAATTCCTTGTTCAAATAAACAAAGTAGTTTTTGCAAATCTTGTAATCTTCGTAAAGCTCATAGGCTTCATTCTCCTTTGACTCATCATGTATATAACAAAGCTTTTGATGTGATATATACTGATCTTTGGGGGCCTGCCTCTTCTACTTCTAGTGCTGGTTTTAACTATTACATTGCATTTGTGGATGCTCACACCAGGTATACCTGGCTGTACTTCCTTAAACAAAAATCTGAAGCACTAAATGCATTCCAATTGTTTCACAAATTTGTTCAAACTCAGTTTGGTCTAACAATTAAATCTGTTCAATCTGACTTTGGTGGCGAATTTAGATCTTTTACAAAGTATCTGCAGGATCTTGGAATTACACACAGAATAACTTGTCCCCACACCTCTCATCAAAATGGCTCTGTTGAGAGAAAACATAGAACAATTGTTGAGATGGGATTGACACTGCTTGCTCATGCATCCATGCCACTCACATATTGGGATCACAGTTTTACTACTGCTGTCTACCTCATGAATAGGCTGCCAACATCTCCATTGACTACACACCATTCACCTTTCCATGCTTTGTATGGCAAGCATCCTGACTACAAAAATCTTAGAGTATTTGGTTGTGCCTGCTACCCTCTCCTGCGACCATATAATCAACACAAATTGCAACTTAGAAGTCAGGAATGTGTATATCTTGGAGTTTCTCCTCAACATAGAGGTTTCAAATGCTTGAGTAGTTCTGGCAGAATTTACATTTCAAAGGATGTCACTTTCCATGAGCAACACTTTCCCTTCCCTCAGCTGGTTAAGTCAGACACTACAGCAGGTCAGGTTTTAACACACCAGCCAATTGCTTGTCCAACAGCCTTACCTACCAGCACAGCTATCACAACCCCAAAGGTCACAGCTGGCATCTCTGTACAATCTAATTCCCAACCCATCACTAGTCCCCTAGACCCTGTGGCAGTCCCAATGCATGAGCTGTCTAATCAATCAATCCTGGCCCTAACCTCTCAGCCAACATCTACTCCCCTACAGGCTAATCACGATGATGTTGTAAGTAATTCTCATCCTATCATATCTCAAGAGGACACTTCACCTAGTAAATCTGCAGCAGGGCAGTCTACAGCTTGTAACAATACTGCTCACATGTTCCCAGACTTCAATAACCAATTCTCCAACTCAGAGACAGAATCTGCTCCAAGTTCTGAAGCTAATACTATTTCTAGTTCCACATCTGAGTTCTCTTCCTCTCCATCCATTCCCAGTCACAGAACTCCACCTGCACTCTTGGTTAATGACCACTCAATGCTGACTCGAGCAAAAACTGGGAAATCTAAACCTAAAGCCTTGCTTGCACATACTGAAGCTGAACCAACAACTGTAAAACAGGCCTTGTCTCATCCCTCTTGGCATGCTGCTATGAAGTCTGAGTTTGATGCCTTGCAGTCAAACCACACATGGACTCTCACCACATTACCCCCTGACAGAAAAGCTGTGGGCTGTAAATGGGTGTTCAAGATCAAGGAAAATGCTGATGGATCTATTAATAAATACAAAGCTAGACTCGTAGCTAAGGGATTTCATCAAGAACATGGGTTTGACTACACTGAAACATTCTCTCCGGTTGTTAAACCAACAACTATCAGAGTTATTCTTACCTTGGCGCTTACCCACACCTGGGATATTCAACAGATTGATGTAAACAATGCTTTTCTTAATGGTACATTGACTGATGAAGTTTATATGACTCAACCTCCAGGTTTTGTGACAGATGATAAGAGTCTTGTATGCAAGCTTCACAAAGCAATATATGGTCTCAAACAGGCTCCACGGGCCTGGTATGCGAAATTAGCACAAGCTCTGATTCAGTTTGGGTTTACCACATCCAAGTGTGACAACTCCTTGTTTCTCTATCACTCTAAAGGTACTGTCTTGTATGCTCTAGTTTATGTTGATGATATACTAATCACAGGATCTGATTCCAAACTTATTCACACTTTAATTCATCAACTGCACACTACTTTTGCGTTGAAAAAGCTTGGCACACCGAAATACTTTCTTGGCATTGAAGTGAACTTGCAATCAGATGGCTCCATGCTCCTGACACAATCAAAGTATATCAAAGATTTACTGTCTCGAGCGAACATGACCAATGCCAATGGAGTTCCAACTCCCATGATGACCAACTGCAAACTCAGCAGACATGGCGCCTCAAAGCTGGCAGATTCGTCCTTCTACAGGTCCATCGTAGGGGCATTACAGTATGTCACGTTAACCAGGCCAGATATTGCATATAGTGTCAACAAAGCTTGTCAATTCATGTCTGATCCTCTTGATACGCATTGGTCTGCGGTTAGACGCATTCTTCGGTACCTCAGTGGCACTATCTCTCATGGTCTACATTTATCTCCGTCGGCTACAACTTCAAAAATGTCGTTGTGTGCCTATAGCGATTCTGATTGGGCAAGTGACCCGAATGATAGGCGGTCCACGTCTGGCTCGTGTATATTTTTTGGTCCTAATCTCATTTCATGGAGTTCAAAGAAGCAGGCCCTTGTTGCTAGATCCAGCACGGAGGCTGAATATCGCGCCTTAGCTCATACAACTTCGGAACTGCTATGGCTGGAATCTCTATTGTCTGAACTCAATATCACTTATCACACCCCTATCCTCATGTGTGACAACTTAAGTGCGGTTTTGCTTTCTCATAATCCGGTTCTTCATGCTCGCACCAAGCATATTGAGCTTGATATACACTTTGTGCGTGAACGAGTTGTAGCTGGCCAACTTCGTGTGCATCATGTTCCGGCGTCGGTACAAATAGCTGACACACTCACAAAACCTCTTGGGACTGGACCTTTTCAGCATCTCAGACACAAACTCAAGGTGACTAGCTTGAAAGATCTCACCATGAGTTTGAGGGGGGATATTAGAAATACTCAATGTAAATCAAATGTATAGATTGAGTATATATAGGATACCTCATAGTGTATATTAAAATCTCTTAAATAATATAATTCATATCCTTTTTCCCTCTCTTGTTCTCTCACTCTCTTCTTCTTCTTTCTCTCAACCCTAACTGAATTCTGTTACAAGATGAACCTCCATGTTCATCCTCATCAAATCCTAACACTCCATCATGGATGGCGCCTCCCTTAAAATTATAAGGGTGCCTCCATCTGGATGGCGCCCTCTCACAAATAAAAAAAAAAGTCTGAAACTTGGATAGATTAGATAATATCTTGAAATGTTGGGTATATTGAAACATAGTGGTTGGAAAACTTGGTTATTGTGGTAAAAAATTCTTATAGTGAAGCTATGGTCTCAATATGTACTTGGCATAGTTGCATGTGCTAGCAAGGTGAGACCTATTTTCACAATTTTTTGTGCTTTATTTCAATCGTCCCATTATGATATGTGTAGGCATGTTAGTTTAGGTGTAATGCCTTGTTCATTTAGAAACCTGGTAATGGGTCTGAATTCTCCACCAAAATCAAACTGAATGGATTTGATTTTGACCTAGAATTGTGTGTCAACATAATTTTTAAAGATTTTGAATGCATATTTAATTTGGAGTACTGATATATAATATGCAGATTAGTAGCTAAAGTATTATTAACTACTAAACTTAGGCTATGTGACTTGTGACTCAATACATTTCTTGAAGATTCCAAAGCAATATTGGTGAAACAATACAAGCTACTCTCATCTAGTAATCATTTAAGAAGCACCATATTAGATGTCTAAGATTTAAGAAAAAGCTTTTTAGAACGAAATTCAAAGTAGAGATTATTACCCTTAGCAAATTTGGAGACTGAAATTAGGTTTCTAGTAATGTAGGTGCATATAAAAGTTATTTAGTTTTAATATATGATTTGACACAAGAGTAGAAGGAAATTTTGAAAAACCTATTGATTTAAACTCTACACTTTTTCCATTACCAATAATAGCTTTGTTTGATCCTCCACACAAATGTAAATCATAAGATGTAATATGGCGAGAAGCATCTGAAAGAAATGCTTCAGGGTAAGGTGCATAACTTATCTTGTTTTTGATTAAAATAACAAAACGAAATGGATATTCTTTTTTTTAATTAAAAAAAAAAGTAATTTATTGATTAGAACTCATTCTTTAAAGATAAATAATAATATATTGTGATTTCGAACTCACGCTCTTACTTATGATGTCTCTGTATAATTACCGACTAAATTGATTTAACAAGATAAATAAAATAAATATTCTAATACTTGAAATTTTTGTTGAATATGATGTGACCATTTAATTAAAAGTAATAAAATTACATAATATTTAATTATTCAAATTAATTTTTTTATAGATTTTGATAGACAACCAAAATATATGGTACTATAATGAATTTTATGAAAAATAAACCAACTTCTAATTGCATTTATTATTTGAACTGCGCTTTTTATCAATTCTTTTACACTAAAAGTAATTTTATTTAAAATATTGTCAAACCTTAAATGGAAAACATTTCTTTTAATTAAAATTTATTGTGAATTGATGTCGTCAAGAACAAATCAAAATATGAGAAAAAAGATTGAGTTTTTTAAACAAACACAAGAAACCCTATTAGATTTTATAAAAGAGAGAGAAGAAGGAAGAAGAAGAAGAAGAAGAAGAAGAAGAAGAAGAATTTGTTAAATCTGTTTTTCTTCACTTTTTCAATAAGGGTTCAAAGATTACAAGTGAATATCAACAATTAACCTCTCTCAACAACCTGAAAGAACTAGTCTATTTATAGACTATTAAGTTAACTTAAGATACAAGTTAACTTAACAGTTCGGCTTAGAAGCAAGGTCCAATTTGACATACTAACTTAAATTACAAGTTAATATATTTTGACATTATGCTCAAACAGACTTTGACTACAACATACACAACTCTTGTCGAACCATGAAGCTACCCTTGTCGACACTAGAGTTAGATCCAAATACCACAAATCTCCACCTTAAAATAATCTCTATAACAATGGAACAAACTATCTTTCATCATGCAGCTTTATCAACTACATACAATGGAAAAACTTGCTACTCGACAATGTCTTGTCTAGACTCCTCATAACTTCCTTATAGTCTCTAGGTTCTTCGTCCAGAACCTCACTTGTAGAGATTAGGATATAAGCTATAAGATCTACATAACCAAGCCTCTGAGGTGGCTTGATGAATCTTCTTGACCTGTCTATTGCCAGCAAGTAGTCATTATCAGTCTCCTCATCTTCATCAACAACTTGAGATTCTTCTTTGACTTCATATGGGTCATGCAATTCAACATCAATATGCTCCACCTTAATATGAATTTCTTCCTGTTCCAGCTCTTCTTCAGAGATCTTCGAACTTCGACCAATGTCATCAATTTTCTTGAAAGCCATCTTAGTTTTATTGAAAACTACATCTCTACATGTGATACACCTTTTGTGACCTGGCTCTAGGAATCACAACCTATAATCTTTGACTCCTTTTGGCTATCCAAGGAACATACATCTCAGAGCTCTAGGTTCAGCCTTGTCTTACCTAATATGAGCATATACTAAACAACCAAATACTCTACGTCGACTAGGTGGATGTCTCGACTGTTAGACGATAGGTTTTGATCTAGAGGGGGTGAATAGATCACAAAATTAAAATAAAAAACTCTTGGAAAAAATTTATTTTCAAAAAGTATGGCACAGTAGAAACAACCTGAATCGAATCGTCTAACCGAACCTACTATCGAAAATCTTGGAATGCGTAATGAAAACTGATGGAATAATAATGAACACATATTGATCAATCAATAATTAGTTCACTGATCAATCAAATGCAAAGCTATTTTTAATGCTTATTTCCAATGAATACAAAGCGATGAAAATACTCAAAGACAATTTATCGAACACTTTGTGTGCAATTGATCATATTTGGAAATTCGATTTATTTTGTTGATGTAAAAGCCAATAACAATCAAAGTGATTGTGATTATATCCGCAACAACAATTTAAAAGATATTTGAAAATAATTTTCAATCGAATTAATCGAAACAACAAACAAATCAATAATTTGCAAGAACAACAATTAAATAAAAGTAAAATGACAAAGAGACATAAAGATTTGTTTAGGCAGTTCTCCAATCAGCCTCGCTATGGGTACGTCTGCCCTCAATCCGATATCAAATTAAGATACTTACAATTAACCTTATCTTTGTAAAAATGTTTATAAAAGAGGTGAAGAATTCTAACCCCACAAACCATATTGTTTGTTATTGATTCAACCACCTCCAAACTCTTGATCAAAGCTTGATCAAGTCACCAACAATGCGGCTACAATCCTTCGATTATCCCGAGCACGCACTTGTTGAACCCAAGATTCCCAAACATAATTCACCATCTCGCGCTACTCCCTTGCAAGGAAACCACCTTGTCCTAAGGGCTTCACTCAGTCGAATCCATGTTGACGTGATCTTGTCCAAAACCTTCAAATCACGTCGATCCTGAAGGAAAACCTCACCTTAGTTTTCTTATTTGAAACACACAAAGATTCCAACCCAATATTATCGGTTACACCAAACCTAATTGGACGATATCAACCCTAATCTAGATGGTCACCCAATCGAAAAAATGATTATGTGTAGTTCATTATGTGTATGCATAAAAGAGAAGTTGAAGATGATGGGAATGCTTTGTAATCTGGTTTTGTATAGGTCATTTACTAGGACCTTTCTAGATGAAGGTGCATGTGTGAGTATATATAGGTATGTGTTGAAAAATGAACAAAAGTAATACAATAAGTTGGAGTAAGAAAGAAAATTTTAAGTTGGGAAATCGTATAGGTCGACTTGTCAAAGCAATAATTTGTCATGTCAATGCAATCGGGTCGACCTATCAAGCTCTCAGGTCGCCCTATAGAGGTTTTATGTTGCATACACATCGGCCTATGTGAGGAGACTTGTGGACAGAAGCTACATGCTTCAATACTGCTCCATGGGAGCCTACCTAAAATGTTATAGGTCGGCCTATAGTGAACCGGAGAGTCGTATATGTCGGCTCGTTCATGTATGTGTCGTTCTGAAAAGGCTTGACCACCCAAAAAAAATTTGAATGCAATTTTGATGCAATCTTTTTTCTCAACTTACTTGAATGGTTCCTAACACTAAAATGCTAACTTAGAGTGGGATGATATCGTCCAATATATATAACACTACACTATCCTAGTTTTGACATCACTCAAAATCCAAAAGCATTCATACCAACCAGACTTCTTCAGGTGTTTTCATTCCCAAGGCTATCGAGGGACACCTATTTATCAAATATGCTGCAGTCACATCAGCTTCAGATCAAAACACCTTCTTCAATCCTGCACTTACCAACATGCACCTCACCCTTTCCAGAATGGTTCAATTGAACCTTTTAGTCAAACCATTTTGTTGGGGAGTCCCTTGCAGAAGTTATGTGCCTTGCAATACCATACGTAGCTCAATAGCTTTCGAAAGCTTCATTGCATAATTCAAGACCATTGTCGATCCTCAACCTCTTGACCTTCTTTCCAGTTTAGTTTTCGACCAGAGTCTTCCAACTTTTGAAATTTTCAAAAGTTGCATCCTTAGTCTTTTGGATGAATACCCATAACTTTCTGGTGTAATCATCAACTATGGATAGAAAATACTTTGCAACTGAGTGTGAAGGATTCCTTACAGGCCCCCAAAGATCAACATGAATGTAATCAAGAGATCGATTTGTTCTTTGTTTACCTTTTGTTAAACTTCATTCTACAGGATTTACCAAATACACAAGGTTCACAAAACACCAATTTTTCCACCTTGTCACCACCCAGCAGATTTTGTTTCGGCAATTCGACCAGGTCTCTTTCACTGACTTGGCCAAGTCTTTTGTGCCATAGCCCAGCCGTCGAAACAAATTTTGTGGATGTCGCATCTACTGAACCACTTACAACCTCAACCTCAAGGGTATACAAGCCTTGTTTCTTCACGCCTCTCAAGACTTCATCCAACCCCTTCATTACTCTTCGGATGCTTTGCTCTCCTTTGAAAAAATATCATTTCTTGTCAAATTCACCAAGAGATATCAAATTTCTCTTAAGATCAGGTACATACCTAACATCAGTCAATGACCTTGTTGACTCATCATGGAGCTTGAATCTCACAGTTCTAATACCTGCAATTTTGCAAGCTTCGTTATTTCTCAATAGGACTGATCCACCATCTTGATCACACAATTCCTCAAGCACGTATTTGTTTGGAGTCATGTACCAAGTACACCATGAATCTATAATCCACTTCTTGCTAGAGTCACTGCTTGAAACCACCAAGATATTAGATGATTCATAACCATCTTGTACAATGGCTTCATTACTGAAATTCTGGCACGCAGATACCAGATGTCGAGACAGATGTCACAACACTGGGATTAAAACTGCTTGAACACACAAATAAAAATGATGAGATTTAAGTGACAGAAAAGTAAAAATAACACCAGCAATTGCTAACCCAGTTTGGTGCAACTCACCTACATTTTAGGGCTACCAAGCCAGAAAGGAAATTCACTATGATAGTATTAGTTCAAAGCTAAACTCCCTCGTTTACAACTTATCGCCTAATCTCTACCTTGTGCAACTTCTACCTAGACACCCTCTAGATATGATATCCCCCTCTCACTTCCTAATCAGTCACAATCTCAGTGACAATTCAACAACAACAAACAATAGAAGTAACACACTTCCAAGACAATACTTGATTTTGCTTAAAAGCTTCAATCAAGAACAATACACTCTTTATTAAAATATTTAGAGTGGACAATGAACAATGAACAATCAGTCAACCTCAATGCATTAGAAGATACATGAGTGACATACAATTAACAAGCATTAAACCCTAAAGACCAATCAAAACATGGCTAATCCTTATTTCCCAAATTCTTCACGTTGTGTTCTCTACATCAATAGGGTTTGGTCTTCACTTTAAATAGCCTTTAGACCTAATGGACTTGGGCTTCTTGAGGCGCACAAATAGCAACAATCGGTTTTAACTCACTACAAATCATCTCGCACAACAAAAGGAACAAAATACACACTTTTATAAAAAAGGCTCAAGGAACATTTTTATGAAAACTAACAGAATCTGTCATAACAGAAATTCCCACAATATACTCTCATGAGTATCGCACACGTGTGAATCATAACACTTAAAAAACACACTAAAAATACCAAAATAGTCATGCGCTAACTTTCTGGTATAACATGTCACAATATCATGCAGAACATGATGTCTGACTCTCATGGCAGAATATCTGGTTTAACATCTTGCTAATAGCATGTTGTTTTACCAAAATGTAGCCAACCCAAAAATCACAGAAATTAAAATTACCATTATCCTTTGCACCATGATTGTTCAGATGATCAAGGCATACTTTTCATGTATGGCCCTCCTTCTTACAATGATAACACTTAATAGTAAAAGCATTACCACCATAAGAATTGTGTAGAACTTTACCCTTCTTCTTCTCAAACCTACCATCTTTCTTTAAGAATTTCCCCTTAACGGATAAACCTTCACCAACAGAAGATGGTTTGTGCTCCTTTCATTCATTTAAATCCTTAGAGCACAAGGCAGATTGAACATTTTCAAAGGTCAATGAATCTCTTCCATAGAAGAGAGTTTCTTTGAAATGAGCATGGGACTTAGGTAAAGAGCACAACAGCAACAACGCTTGATCTTCATCATCAGTCTTAACCTCAATATTTTCAAGATCAAGAATCAACTTGTGGAACATATCCAGCTGCTCAGTCAGAGTTTTGTCTTCACTCATCTTGAATGAATACGAATCTTGCTTCAAGTAGAGACGAATAACCAACGATTTCGTCATATACAAACCTTCAAGTTTCGTCCATACACCAACTGCAGTTCTCTCCTTTGAAATCTGTCGGAGAACCTTATCACTAAGGCTCGACACAACGGTATTGTGGGCTTTTTTGACCATCATTGTATTCTCCTTCTCCGACAGGACACCATTCATCTTTTTCGATCCTTTCAAAGCTTGTTGAAAAAGAAGGGCTTTCATCTTCAAGCGCCACAAACCGAAATCATTCACACCGGTGAATTTCTCAATTTCATACTTTGTTGACGACATCTTCTCCTCCACGCTCACCGCAGTAGTTTTTTGAAATTAATGTCGTCAAGAATAAACCAATCTGAGAAAAAGATTGAGTTTCTTGAACAAACACAAGAAACTTTATTAGATTTTACAAGAAAGAGAGAGAGAAGGAAGAAGAAGAATAATTGGTTAAATATGTTTTCTATTCAATTTCTCAACAAGGATTCAAAGATTACAAGTGAATACCAACAATTAACCTCTCTCAACAACCTGAGAGAACTAGTATATTTATAGACTACTAAGCTAACTTAGGATACAAGCTAACTTAACAATCGGGCTTAGAAGCAATGCTCAATTCGACATACTAACTTAAATTACAAGTTAATATATTTTGACATTATACTCGAACAGACTTCGACTACAGCATACATAACTCCTGTCGAACCATGAAGTCACCCTTGTCGACACTAGAGTTCGATCTAAATACCACAAAATTCAAACTTTAATTTTATATATTATAAGAGAGTCTAACATTTTAATAAGCCTAACTTAGAGTTTTAGACTTCAAAATTTTAAAAATATTTCAAAATTTTCAATTTTATTATAAATATATAACATGACATAAAATTACAAAGATTCTTAAAGATGAATTGGTAAAAAGAAGACTATGGGTTCAATAGTTGATTTTAAAAAAATGATTTTTTTTAAAATCTCATTTTCGGTGTTGGGTGGTTATGAGGGGGAAAGATCTGTTGGAGAATTCAGGAGAGTCGGAAGTATCAATGGGTCATCTCTCTTATAATCCAACATTTCATCCATTTATAGGTAATGTGGGACTTAAACCACTCACACTTGCATCCAACAACATCCACGTTGAATCAAAGTTCTCAACCTTCACTTTTCTAAGCAATGCAAGATTTTTAACTAACACTTGTATTTCAACAATCTCTCTCTCAAGTGTGAGTCCATCCACTATGATCTTCTTTAAAGGAAAGTTCTTTCATTCACATACACATGTATGATATAAGGAGTCAATTCCTTACTCTATCTGGTATGATACAAGGAGTCAGTCACATACTCCAATCAGACTTTAATACTACTCACCAGAGTCGTCTTTGACGGCGTGTAAGGCAGTGTACAACACAAAGCCTTATACTTTTTCATAATTAAGCTATAGAAAAAATGATCTCCATACAAATATTTTACGATTAATTTATAATTAAATAAGGACTCTTAAAAATATTTTAGGATATAACTGAAATTAACTTCAATTTCTTACATATAACATCTCAAAAGATTGTTATGACTCTGCCACTCACCTAAAAATCAAAGAATATTCATTCAAATAAGTGATTCAGATACTAAATATTCACCCAAAATATTAAGACATTAGATATATGAGTTATTTCATATATAAAGTGATGAATTTTTATATTTTTAAATAATGTGAGACTTTCAACTCACAGTCATATCTATAGATTCAACTTTCTATAGATTCAACTTTTATCTAACTAATTTTACTAAGTAAACTTTTATATTTTTATTGATGACTAAACATTCTCTTAGTACTCAAATATACTTATTTTCATTTATTTTATATCAAAATTTAAAATAAAAAATTTAGAAACTTCATTTTACATTTCAATATATTCATGGCACTGAATAAGAGGATGGAATCGGTAGGGCACCTGCTCTTAGTGGACAAAGATTTTTTTAGTTTTGAGAGGAAAAGTTACAATAATTTTAAGTTTTGAGAGGAAAAGTTACAATAATTTTAAAGTGAGTTTGGATTGACTAATTGAAATTTAAAAATTTAAAATGTTAAACCATTTAAATGATATAATTGAAATTTATTTATTTTAAAATTATTTTATTTTGATCGAGTATTAAAATAATTTATTGTTACATTTTTTAGGTCATTTTTATAAATTTTAAAATTTTTGAATTAAATTTAAAATATAATAAATAAAAACTAATTTTGAATTTTTAAAATTTTAAAAAGTATTAAGAACTTATTTATAATTTTTTTAAATTTTAAAGGTGAATTTGAAATTTTTATAAAATATAAGGATCATCTTGCAAAGTTTAAAAAATTAATAGTAAATAATTTAACATTTGCATTATATAAAATGAATGATCAATTTTAATTTTTTTTTTACTTTTTTATGTATTTAAAAAATTTTAAATTTAACTTTTATATATATATATATATATATATATATATATATATATATATATATATATATATATATATATATATATATATATATATATATATATATATATATATATATATATATATATATATATATATATATATATATATATATATATATATATATATATATATATATATATATATATATATATATATATATATATATATATATATATATATATATATATATATATATATATATATATATATATATATATATATCTTATAAATTTATATTATTTTAACAATTTTTCATATTTTTATTCTAACAAATGATTTTAATCAAATTATTTTAAATTTTTTAAAAGAATTACTTTCTTTCATAAAATGTTTCATCCAACCGCATTTTAACACTAAGATTTTAATGATATAAAGAAGATAATAGTGTTAATTTTAGAAAGAAAAATATTTGAGAGAAAATAAATTAAAAGAGATATAAAGATAAAGTTAAAGAAAGGTTGAAAAATGGAAATTAGAGGATCCAATTCCCTCTCTTCTAATCTTTAGTTCTGATACATTTTTCATTCCATTAAAAATATTTATAAAGCTATGTTAAGATAAAGTATGGATATTGAGGCGAATGTTTGAATTTATGATATTTTATTTATTTATCTTAAAAAAAGATAGATTTTAGTCATTAAATTATATATATATATATATATATATATATATATATATATATATATATATATATATATATATATATATATATATATATATATATATATATATATATATATATATATATATATATATATATATATATATATATATATATATATATATATATATATATATATATATATATATATATATATATATATATATAAAATTTGCAGCTACTAGATCAAATTATAATTTAACTTGCATAAATGGATTTTATCTAAAGATTAAAACTTTTCTCTTGATCGGGCTGAATCTATGTCACATCTTGAATAATTTAATTGGCAAGATTAGGACGAAAACCACTGAGTTATTCAGTTAACCATCTTAATCATATGATTCATATCCAAAATACTGTTGTTTTTTTCTTCTTCTATATATAGTAATCTTTGACGGGAACAAATGAAATGTTTAAAACTTTTATGGGTTTTTAATTGAAATCTTTAAATAGTAGTTTTAGAATATTGGTTAACACGATTTTTTAAAGTAAATATTTGTATTTATGACATGCTAGCGTTTATACGTGTCCATCTGTCCGCTCTTTTAATGCGCATAAAAATACAAATAATATTTTTTGTTAAAATAATTTTTTATAAAATATAATATGTGAAAGTTAATAATAATAAATTATGTGCAAGTTGATAATAAAAAGTTATTAAATAAATTATATAATAAATAAAAATAAAAATTGTAAAAAAATATGTCACACCAATGCAAAGGATTTTCTTTATACATTGTATAGATATTATATTAAACCAGTATATTACCAAATATAAATATTGGTGTAATTCAATTAAGAATCAATTTTAAATTTTGTAAAGAAAAAAAACATGTTCAAATTTTATTTTCAAAAAATCAAATTCAACATCTAAAATCACTTGGTCAACTGCAGAAATAATAGCAACAAAATTTAGCAGTTAAAAGTTCAATAAGTAACTTTAAACTTTAAACTTTAAAAAAAAGTGAGGTGAATAATTTTGTTGGATAAAACGTGAAGGTCTACATTTTAGAGTTAAAAGATCAATAGGTTTAAATATGACATTTGATATTGAAAAAAGGAGAAAAGCTCCTAATATGTCCTTTTGTTATTTATGTAGGGGACATAAGTGTTAGTTTTTGATTGGTGAAAGGAATAAAAAACAAATATTGCAATTTGCAATCGATATGTTTGATTTCTATACTAAGCTAGTAAGCTAAGCTACACACCTACTCACTCCTTTCTATTTTCTGTATTTGATATGATGTTCAATTTTTTCTCTCAAATAAATTGGGTCGGTTGAGTGATGAGTTAACCAGTTATTTAATTTGGATGGTATAAAATTTTCTCCATCGAATTCAAATGATTATTTTTATTATTAGAAGATCAATCCATCATAAATTGTATATTTAAAAGAATAAGACATGCAATATAATTTTTTTTAGTGTTATTTAATTTAAAGTTTAATAGTTATCAAATTAATATCCAATATTATTAGAGATAATGTAAATAATCTTTTTCATTAATTCTTAGAATGACTAATTCTAAAGAGGACGTCTGCCGTAGAGAAATGCATTAAGTTTTTCTCGCCTAAAAAGAGAGGGAAATGATAATAGAAAAGTGCTTGCATTTATAAATATGTCAATCTATGACATGGAAAAGAGTGGAACAAACAGATACATCATCTTTTTAACTGTAATACATTCTAGTTTGGCAACGTTCTAAGTTTAAGGTACCTTTTCTTCTGCTAGGGACGCCAACATTTCATCTCTTTTCCTAGTGTTGGTCTGCACCCGGTAGAGTACTTCCCAATTTACCGTAAGCTTGTCATTCTAAACATTTTTCACTTTTATATTATCTCGCCACTGAACCAAGTCTCCTATATAGAAGTCTCTTAGTCGGACATGTTGGTTGTACTTTGAGGTTGTGGTTTGCTTGACGGTCGTGCAGGTGAAGGAGGCTAACATCCTTTTTTCTTCTAAAAGGTCAACTTCTTCCCTGATTGCTTTGTTATTATCTTCTACCGACAAAGATTTAGTTGTCTTCCAACTCAACTCTTCAAATGTACGTAAGCTGGAAATGAGTTTCTCCTATATTCGACTGGGGAGTTGTAGGATAATCACATAATACATATGGCAGTTTGTCGGCCCAGTTACCCTTGGCCTCCTCTAGTATTCTTAGATCCTCAATTCCTCCAATAGGGGTGTTCTACCGAAGAGAACTGTTCTTAGATCCTCAATTCCTCCAATAGGCTTTTAAACCTTTTATTAGTGAATTGCGTTCCATTATTTGTCACAATGGCTTAGGAAACCTTAAGTCAAGCGACTATGTTCCTTTTGAAGAACTTTAGGATGTTTGTTGTTGTGATGTTTACCAGTGTTTTTGCCTCGATCCACTTGGTAAAATAGTCCATTGTTATGATCAAGTACTTGAGTTGCCCTTATGCCAGGGAAAATGGACCAAGGATGCCCAGTCTCCATTGTAGGAAAGGCCATGGTGACGTCAAAAAATGTAGCTTTGTGGATTGAGCATTGATGCATCCCTATGTTGCTTACATTGGTCGCACTTTTTCATGTATTCCTAGACGTCTTGGACCATGGTCGACCAGAAATATCTTGCTATTAGAATCTTTTTAGCCAAGCTCCTGGCCCCGAGATGTTGTCCGATTATCCCCTCGTGAACTTATAAAAGGGTGTAAGCAGATTCCTCTTTTTCTAAGCACTTAAGCAATGGTTTAGATAAGCCTACTCTATACAAAGTTCTTCCGACCACTGTATATTCACCAACCCTTCTCCTTACCATGGCATCCTCATATGGGTCCGTTGGAAAACTCCCTAGCTCAATATACTCTTGTATTGGGGACATCTAGGATGGTGAGGTAGTGCAATCTATGGCTAATGCTATTTTTCTCAGGACTTCAATGCTTGGGGTTTTCCTAGTCTCTTGGACAAAAGAGTGATTAATCTCAGTGTTCCTTGTGCTAGCTAACCAGGATATTACGTCAGCAAAAGTGTTTTCTTTTTGCGGAACATGAGCGATGTCAAATTCTTTGAATTTTGCCAACTTTCAGTAGCTAGCTTGAGGTATCATTGCAATATTGGGTATTTAGCTTAGGCCTCCCCTCTTATCTAAGAGACTACCAGTTGGGAGTCTATTCTCAACCTAATGTGATATGCCATCATATCTTCAGCTATGGAAATTCCCGTAATCACCGCATCATACTCGGCCTAGTTGTTGGTTGTTAAGAACTCTAATCGCAAAGAAAAATCTACCATATTCCCATAGTTGTTTTCTAGAATCACGCATACATTGTTTCCCCTACTGTTAGGCAATCCATATGTTAATATTACTCAAATGTGATATGGTTTCAGAGGGATGTGAGTTATTTCGGCCAGGAAGTAAAGAAATAGTTTAGAATTCAATGCTTTCCTTGCTTCAAACGATACTTTGAACTCTGAAAACTAAATGGCCCATTTTATCAAATGCCCTAAGAAATCTTGTCACTATACAACTTGCTTCAATGGAAAGTTCGCCTGAACGGTTATTGAATGCACAAGGAATTACCTTTTGAGCTTACATAATGGCATCGCCAATGCCAAGGTTGCTTTCTCAATCTTCTCTGCTATAATTATGACTTTTGATATGTAGTACACAAGGCTCTGGTTGGAGTCAGGCTTTCTAATCAGGATGACGCTTATTGCCTCCTCCGTGACTGCTAAGTACATATACACTATTTCTCCTAGGAACGGTCGAGTGAGTTTTGGCGGTATGGTTAGAGTTTTCTTCAATGACTCAAATGCATTTTCATAGTCGGGAGTCCATTCAAATTTGCCTCTTTCCTCGACAACCTATACAAATATAATGCGTGCTCGAGGGATTTTGAAATTAATATGTTCAAAGCAGTTAACATGTCGTTCAAATTTTGCACCTTTTTCTTTGAGATTGGAGTGCTCATTTGGATCACTATTTCACACTTGTTAGGGGTTTCTTCAATTCCCTTCTTGATTAAGTAGAATCCCAAGAACTTGTTGGCTCTTACCCCAAAGGAGTACTTCTCTGGATTGAGTCTCATGTTATACTTTTAGACCATTTTGAATACCTATTGAAGGTGTTAAGCATGGAGTTCATCTTGACCAAATTTTACAATCATGCCATCCATTTACATTTCCAGCATCTCCCCAATCTTTTCTCGAAAGGTCTTGTTCATCAACCTCTGAAATGTTGTGCCAGCATCCTTCAACCAGAAAGGCATGTCGTTGTACTTGTAATTGGCTGGCTCGATCATGAATGTCATATTTATCTAGTCAAGCCCAAACATAGGTATTTGATTATACACGGAGTAAGCATCCATGAATGATAGTAAATTATACTCAACTGAATTACCTACAAGCTTGTCAGTGTTCGAGAGTGGGTAAGAATATTTCGGGCACACTCTATTAAGACTTGTGTATTCAACATATATTTTCCACTTCCCAAAGAATTTCTTCATGAGAACAGCGTAGGACAACCATTATGTATACTTCCCCTCAAAAATGAATCTTCTCACTGTACTCGTGGTAGCTTCAATTTTCTCTGGGGACTGCCTTATTTGCCACTAAGAGACATAAAGGGTGTTGTGGATGATGTTCAGTTGATGGAAGGCTATCATGGGGTCGATGTCGAGCATCTCATGAGGTGAGATGGCAAAAAAAATTACATTCGCCTGAAGGAATTCGGTTATTGTGGATCTTACTTCCATTGGGAGCCTGAATCCTATCTTCACTGATCGTGAAGGATTTTCATCAAGTTAGATGGTCTCGAACTCCTCGTTTGGGATGGGTCTAACTTCATCCTCGCAGGTGTCTAGATAGAACATATTGGTATTCTCATGGCCTTCCTCAAGTTCTGTTGATGATGCGAGGATGTTCTTCTGGATAATTTCTTTGATCCACCTTTGCTTCCTAAAGGTCGGTGTTAGTAATGTTATACTTTCCTTCCATATCATGATATATTATCTCAAGGTGGACTAGAGAAGCAACCTCATATAGCTTTTCTAAAAAGGACCTTCCCTGGATACCTTTGAATGCACTTCTACAAGGAATGTCATTCACATCAAAAATCAAGTTTGTATATCAACAAAACTGCACAGGCCGACCTATGCGTGTTCAGGATGACCTGTAGAAGCTTTTATTTCAGTATAGGCCAACACATAAGACTACAGGCCAACTCTCACGCTCCAAGAATGAATCCTTTGGATTCTGTCCATGGGTTGCCTCCTTCAGGCCGACATGAAGACCTTGACTGACCGACTTATTGCTTTCATAGGCCGACTTGTAGCCTTCCAAAACTTAAAATTTCACTTTGCATCTTATTTTTCTTGTATCCTTTTTGTCTATTTCCACATACACATATATAAACTCATACATGCACCATTTATCTAGCAAGGTACTAGTGAATTACCTATATGAAACCAGATTACAAAGCATTCCCATCATCTTCAACTTCTCTTCTATGCATACATACAATTGAACTACACATAATCATTTTTCGATTGGGTGACCATTTATATTAGGGTTGATAACATCCAATTAGGTTTGGTGTAACCAAGAATATTGGGTTGAGATCTTTATATGTTGCAAATAAGAAAACCAAGGTGGGGTTTTCCTTCAAGATCAGTGATATTTGAAGGTTTTGGACAAGATCACGTCAACACGGATTCGACCGAGTGAAGGTCTTGGGATAAGGTGGTTTCCTTGGAAGGGAGTAGCGCGAGATGGTGAATTGTGTTCGGGAATTTTGGGTTCAACAAGTGCGTGCTCAGGATAATCGGAAGATTATAGCCGTATTTTTGCTGACTTGATCAAGCTTTGATCAAGGATTTGAAGGTAGTTGATTAACAACAAACAATAGGGTTTATGGGGTTAGAATTCATCACCTCTTGTATAATTTTTTTTGCAAAGATAAGGTTAATTTTAAGTATCTCAATTTGAGATCAAATTGAGGGCAAACGTACCCATAGCAAGGCCGATTGGGGAACTGCCTAAACAAATCTTGGTGTCTCTTTATCGCTTTAATTTTCTTTAATTGTTTTTCTTACAAATTATCGATTTCATTGTTGTTTCGATGAATTCAATTGGAAATTGTTTTCAACTTTCTTTTAAATTGTTGTTGTTGATATAATCACAATCACTTTGATTGTTATTGTCTTTTTACATTAACAAATTAAATCGAATTTCTAAACGTGATCAATCGCACACAAAGTGTTCGATAAATTTTTGTGTGTACTTTTATTGCTTTGTGTTCATTGGAAATAAGCATTACGAATAACTTTGCATTCGATTGATCTGTGACTTGATCATTGTTAAACGATTTGTATTCATTATCATTCCATAAGATTTACACTGCGCATATAACTTTTAGATTGTAGGTTTGGTTAGACGATTTGATTCGGGTTGTTTTTCCGATGTGCCATACTTTTTGAAATCAAATTTTTGCCAAGAGTTTTTGGTTTTAAATTTGTGATCTATTCACACACCCTCCTTTCTAGATCAAAGTCTATCATCTAACATATAGTAAATTGCAAGAGATTCCACTATCTACGAGAAATCATGCTAGGTTACGATTAATGACGATGACGGCTAGGACTAGCGGCAAGTCAAAGTTTGAAGTCTCATTGATCTAGAAATCCTAAAGCCAATCGATCTCTATTTTTCTCATCGATAGTACTTGTCGTTAGTGAGTGGAACTCTGGTGAAGGATTAATATTAGATGTTTCTACATTATAGATCTCATCGATATGTGATAATTAATGAAGGGCCAAATCAAAATATTTGACGGATCTCCTTCATATGGCTAATGGAATCACTACTTTCATTTCCAATGTTTTCGATAGAGATCTAATTTTGGATCGAACATGATCTGCTCATGGAATTTCACGTGAATCAAGAGTCGATTTCGTCATAAGCTGTCATTATTCTATTCTGAAACAAGAATTAGGTGTAAGTTGGTGATCATGAACCGGTGGTGCTGGTCTTTGGTAGGGTTGTTCATGGTATCGTTAGTGAGAAAATTGAATTGGATCGAACCAAACCGTAGAAAAAAAGTACTCGAATTGAACCAAACCATTTCACCTTACTAATAACCAAACTGAACCATAATCATTGGTTTGGTATGCCATTCCAAAATTCTAAACCGTTAAAAGTTAATTTTTTTCCAAACCAAACCATTTATTAAATAACCGAATCGTTAAACTATTTTTAATTTAAAAAAATAAAAAATAAAACTTGTTTTTAGTTTTTTTTTTCATTTTCAGTTCCAGTTTAGTTTGGTTTTAAAATTTTTTGTGCAATATGATTTGATTCACTAACCAAACATAACGGTTCAGTTATTTTAACTTCAATTCGGTTCGGTTTGATGATTTGATTCACTTCATGATTTTTTGAATCACCCTAGTCTCCAATACGGCGGACACGGGGTGGACATGCAAGATTAGCACTCCAACGTCCAAGACAGTTCAAAATTCAAGATGAGTGTAATAAAAATAGAGATCAGAAAGTGTACCTTACATTTTGCATGAGATAACTTTTATACCTTTAATCATTCAAATTGGATTACCATTAATTTAGACATTAACTTTTTGACTGTTTGGATGACTTAGAACAACTTAAAACACGTATAATTTATAAAATTTCAAAAAAAAAATGTCATATGTACCGAAATTTTTAAAAAAATGTAAATCATCATATTAGATTTTTAATATTCGGGAAAAATATATATCAAAGTTTTACAAGTCTGTTAAAAATAAAATGACTTAGAATTGTAAAAAGTATACTGAAATTTTAAAACATACTATCAGATCTTTCGAGGGTTGTAACGTGGTTTGGTTCGCGGTTATGAAACAAAGGATATCAGGCTCAAATTATGATTTGTACCCACCCCTTCTTCTTAATGATCTCCAGTCCTACGTTCAGTTAATTCTGCACTTGTCTTGACAGTGTAAACTTGATGGTTCAAGGTTTGCTCGACGTGGCAGTCACCTTATTTTGGTTTTGATGGATGTCAGTGACCCTATTTGAATGACCAGTGAATCTTATTTTGTTTTTGGTTGAGGGTTTTGAGGGCCTCTTTTGTTTTTGTTTTTTTTTACCCCTAACTTTTGTATGAATTGATTTTGCTTGTCAAATCCATCGGGATTGCCTTGATTTTTGCCTAAGTCCCCTTTGAGGTGCTAGACTTAGCAGGGTTTTGATTTTTTTTGGATTTTGTTGGAGGATTGTGACTGCCATGTCATGGATCTTTGATGAACAACCGTCTTCTAAATCTTGCTTTGTTGATTCGAGTGCGGAGTTGGATTAACTGAACACTACCCTGCCCCAGGTTGAGTGTAAAGGTTTGAATATCCGAAGGAACTCTTACTTCTAGGCTCGAAGTGGTTTACTAGCGATTAACTCCTTATATCTCCGGTGTATGGGGAATTGAAACAATGCCTGTACATCATTGACGAGATTCTGTCTGAAAGCATACGGTTTACAATTATGGGTATCTTGTTTTCATCATCCTCCCTCAAATCATGCTAACAACAGTTGATAGAGTGAAGTGAACAAATGTGTCGGTGATAAGTGAAAATGAGTGAATACGACATAACTAATTCAAAACATGCATAAACAATACATTAATGAAAACCAAAAACGAATTGCAATTGTTCAAAGCATACAATACTTAAACAAACAAAGACAAATATAAGAAATGCGTAATATGAAATGGCGACATGACAGCCTTCTTCGAGAAATGAACTTGACTCTGCTTGATCTGATGTTGGCACTAGTTGGCTGGTGGCATCGGATTGTTGATGACATTTGGAGACTTCCCATTGAAGTTGATAGCATCCATGTCGATCATGTCTTGAACTGTGTGCTTGAAAGCCCTGCAATTCTCAATGTTGTGACCTGGAGCACCCTTATGAAACTCACAATGAGAATTTACATCATATTCGGGAGGAATGATAGTTGGAGGAGCTAGATCTTTCAGAGTAAAGGCTTCTTGCTCCAACAATTGAGTAAAGATCTGAGCATAAGTCATTGGCAGTCGATCAAAGACTCTACTTGGCTTTCTCGTCCTTTGTTGATTTCGCTGACGCGATCGTTGAGCGACTTGCTGTTCTGATCCCTTTCTGGTTATGGCAAGGGCTTCGAAGATCTGATCAATCTTTCCGTTGAGGGATTCCAACTCCTTTCTGATGGCCACTTGTTCTTGCTGAATCTGATCCATCTAGTATTGGCTTTTAGTTGCGTACTGGTGTCGAGGAATCAACTTGATTTACTGGAGAGGAAGGAAGGAGACATAAGGTTCTGCTGAAGGATTGGAAATGAAAAATGCACAACATATGAGATGCAATGCAAATGATATGTGAGATGCAATGCAAGATACAAGATCCAGGATCACAGTATCACAGTTCAAACAATTCTGAAGCTGATAATGGTAACAGGTAGGTAACCATAATTCTTGCTCAAGGAAAATTGACAGGTAAACCCTATACGGGAAGGTCTAGACACTATACCCATAAACCCACTCACGGGATGGTTTCTACGTTTGGTTCCCAGGATCATAGACACTAGTCGTATTAGCGTCACGCAACAGGCTGATTGTATTACGACGATAATGACGATAAGGTCTCTCCTGAGCGGAGTCCTCATGCTAGGCTCACAAGGAGCAAGCCCTCAGAGACTAACACTACACGAACACCATTATTGGAACTGGTGCTAAAAAAGGTTCCCAGAATCATGGACCCTTCATTAATCAAGTCGTGCAACAGGCTAGCTGTATTACAACAAGATCTACGAATAGGTCTCCTCTGGAGGAGCTTTCATGCTAGGCCCACAAGGAGCAAGTCCTCGAAGACTAACACTACTCGACTACCAATTCTAAACTATGTGTTCTCTCTGCTTTTACTAAAGCTCAGGCATAGAGCTTTACTCATGATGTCATCCCAAGAACCAACAGGCAACCAAGATAACAAACACAAATAAAATCCACAAGAGAACAAATACATAAACAAAAAGAAAAACAAATAAAAACAACACTCCTCACAAAACCAAAAGATAGGCTCGACTCTCTCTTTGCATGGAGCAAATGTCCCCAGCAGATTCGCCAGCTGTCGCACCTCGAAAAAATCACGGAGACATTTCGGAGAAACGACCCTCGCGCGAAAGGCGCAGAAATGCGGTTCGACAGAGTGGCCACCGAACATTATTTTTCCCGAATAAACGGGAGAGGAAAATATCGAGAAAACCTCCTAAAAACAAAAAGGATAGGAACAGGGCTGTCGCAACCAAGTTCCGGGTTCGGGAGTCGGTTACGTGAGGGGAAGGTATTAGCACCCCTCACGTCCATCGTACTCGACGGGAACCTCTTAAGGTATTTGTGGTGAGTGTTGTCTAGGTTTGGTTGTTTTCTTCTCGATGATAAAGGTAGAATTGGTAGGATAAGAGGTTAAAGACGCAAATGAGAGATGTGTGGTTAAAGGATATGGTGCCCGCCAAGGATTGGGGCCCTTGTGCCTACGTATGCTCATTCGGACGAGAATGAGAAATCAGAGCGTCGTAGTTCGACTACGGGAAAGAATGGGGAGAATTGGACGGAATACCGGAGGAAGGTAGAAGTGTGGACGGAATAATGGAGAATGATAGATGTGTGCTCGCCAAGATCATCGCAATCTTGTGCCTACGTATCTTATATTCAAGAATGAATAAAGAATCAGAGCGTCCGTAGTTCGTGGTAACAACCACAAAAAGATGAGGTTGAACAAGTTGGAAGTTTGAGAAAGAGACGAAAGAGTGACTGACAAGCAACCCAAGAGCGTGCCTCAAGAGCTTGTCACTCAAGAATTCAAGGAGTACGAGATTCCAAGAACTCAGTTCTTTCGGAAATTGACTGAATAGGTTGAAGATAAAGAGTTGGAT
This sequence comes from Lathyrus sativus, assembly GCA_963859935.3. NCBI lineage: Eukaryota > Viridiplantae > Streptophyta > Magnoliopsida > Fabales > Fabaceae > Lathyrus > Lathyrus sativus. Next base: position 275,175,273 of record OZ012740.1, on the reverse strand, counting down.
GTTTTGAAATCGAAAGAATGAACTAATAACAACTCAAGGGCGCGCCTCAAGAGTTACTCATTCGAATATTCAAAGAATGCTAGATTCTAAGAATATCCCTCTTTTGTAAGTTTAAAAAAATGTTTGTAGAAAGATTGAAACGAAAATGGAATGCGAGGCAAAAAAAGGTTGGTTTGAAGAAAGGGTTCGACGACGAGTCGAGGAATTGATTAGAAGATAGAACCGACTTGACGACATGTCAAGGGTTAGATGGTGAGAAACGATATTAGTCCCTAAGGGTGCCCCTAATATCGAAACCATGAGGAATTGTGAAGTGTGTGCAAAATGTTGACGGTTGCGAATGTGGACGAGCATTCAACTTGGGATAATGTTTGAAAAAAAGTTGAAAGATTGAATAAATAATAAATTAAGGGCGTGCCTCGAGAACTATTCACTCGACGATCCAAGGAATGCTAGATTCCAAGAACCTCCTTCTTTCGGAGTTTTAATCGAGAAAATGTTTTGAAAATAATTTGGATTGAAATGAGGTATGAAAAGTGAGAATACGAGATAGGATTTTGAAAAGTACAAGAGAAATGACGATTATTTAGTAAATGAGACGTCGGTCCCACAACCAATTAATCGGGGTATCATTTGGATGCTAGATCCTAACAACACCTTTTTCATTCGGAAAATGTTTTGGATGAACAACGGAAATATCACACAGAATGCTAGATTCCTATGATATTTCTTTGTCCAAAATAGCGTACTAAAAGATGAAATGTCGAACAATATATTACTTAAGGCGTACGCCTCAATAACCATCGTCCAAAAATCTAAGAAGTGCTAGACTTCAAGAATTTAGTTTGCTTTGAAAAAGTACTCGAGGTGAGTCGAGGTTTGAATTTGAATTTTAAACGTGTGCACTAGCAAAGTGGGCTAGTCTTCTAAGTGACCAACTAGAAATAATTGATCAAATAGGTGTCACTATAAGGAAGCCCAGGATTAAGCTTTAAAATGTTGTGTATGGTGATCAAAGGTCGATGGCGAGGCTTTGAAAGCACTCGACTTACATGGATGAAAAATGACTCGACTAATCGAGATTTATTTTCAAAAATGGTTTTAAAGTAAAGTGTTCAAAGAAATTATTACATTTGAGGGGAGTGGGAAACATTTGTCAAATGGGGATTAAAATATAATGAAATGGATAAATCGAACTCACCCGAATGAGTGTGCATTGTGGCGCGGCGAAAATCATCTATAACAAAAGAACTTTGGTGGTATGATGATATTGACCCGATCTTATCCAACAAAGTTAAAATGATCAAAGTTTATTATATCATTTAATTATGTTAATCCAAATTAATTATTAAAACTATTCGAATAAATCAAATAATTAAATTAATTGAAATTGATTAATAAAGTTAAATAACTAAAAATAGATTAATCGATTAATTAGGCTAATTAAATTTAATTATCAAAATTATCCTACTAAACCGAATAATTAAACTAATTAACAAATAATTATCAGAATTAGGAACCTTATTCACACGGATGTCGCAAATTCGCCGACACATTATGCTTGTAAAACCAAAACCAAATCTCAAACACAAATTATGCAGAATAACAGCAGCAAAGTATACATAGTGTCAACCCAACACAACTTATCCTGTCAAAAACTTACGAAAACTAAAATGGTATGCAAAAACTGAAATACAACCACAAAAACAACTGTGATCGTATCGATTAACAACAATGCATTATTATAAAGACATTAAGTAGAAAACGGAATCAGGAAAAGCACCAACCGAAAATGAAAATGATGATCCGTGAGAGCCCTGAGTTGCCTTGCTTGAAATGATTCAGACATTGTAACAGAACTAAAAAATTCATACAAGAAGATTCCAAGATACGCCTAATATTGAACTTTAATAGAAAAGCCTGAATATTAACGACGTCACGTCGGATATTTGGCAAAGTTTTTAGAACAACAATAGAAAAACCACAAAATGCCTTAAAAATAAAGATAACTACATCAAATCTACAATAGCCATCAAGCCTAATCGGGCGCCGAATACTATCAAACCAAAGGATACGAAGATTTATCGACGCCGACTTCAAATTTTGGACTCGTGCGAACTGGGTTGTCATGACTTTGGACCTTGCTTGTCACAGCTGTCACTGAGCTATTGTCGCTGCTGAAAGTCGTTCCTCATCTTCCCTTTCATTCTCGAACCATCAGCTGCGGTTGTTGAAGAGAAAATCATGGTGTTGTCATAGCTGTTGTTGCTTATGACCGCACGCTTTTGCTGTTGTGGAACTACTGAGTTATATGAATCTGGTGTTGTCGTGTTGAAATTTAATCGAACCAATATCGTTAATCCCCTCTCAACCTGCACATAAATATTCATACAAACAAGCAGTACTCTCAACCTACACATAAATAGTCATGCAAATAAGCAGTATGGGGTGTACACAAAATATAGAAGCCAAAACTACAACATCCCGAAAGAATACATCAAACTACGAAATTAAATAATAAGTATGCAGCAAAACTGAACGTGCTTCGCAGGAGAAATAGAATAATAACAGCAGCAGTAAAAACCAAAACATTTTGACACATACGATAATGGCGGTTTTTTCACTAACAACATGTAGCAGCAACAACTACCATCCATATCTAACACAATACAAGTTGCTATTGAAACTGATATAGCATTTAAAACTCAAATTATAAGTTTGTTCAGTATAAGTTAGAGAACTGCATCATAAACAGAGGAATGTGGCTAGAATCATGTTAGCAGTAACCTCAATTCAAAAGATTTACCCCTATTGTGTCGAAGCCAATGCAGATGGAATTTAAATGTGAAAAAGCTTGGAGGTTGTTATTGCTGCGGATTAAAGCTTGTGCTATGGTCGTGCTGTTGCCTGTTGTCTGTTGTTGGAAACTGAAAGTGGCGGAGCCTATGCGTACAATGATGCTTCAAGCTCTTGCTGCATAATCGATGATTCGGCGATGCCCCAACCTGCACAAAATCAACAGCCAGCCAAATAGAAAAGAAAGAAAACCCCCAATCAGAAAAACGTTGTTGCTAGGCATTATTGAATTTCTGCTGCTGAATCGAGTGTGAAGCTAACACGTCAACTCCACTTCCAGTTATCATCATCGTCCCTGTCTCCACTAACAACAATAATGCTTCGTGTACACTTGAGCTGCGGCACGAGGATGATGATATTTGATGAAACAAAGTGTTTTTCCGCTACTTCTAAACGCGGTTGTTACGCCACTAACTGAAGCCGCGCGAGCTGAGGATGTTGCATCCTAACTGGGAGCATACGAGAGCGTACGAGGTTGGTGAGGAATTTGTGAGAGAGGGGTTAGGTTGGTGGCGCGACGCGTTTCATTGAGGTCTGTTTGGTTTGTTGAATGAAAACGGTGAGGAGAATGAAGGATTTGAAGGTGGTTTGGGTCGCGGAAAAGGATGTAAGGACGAAAATGGTGACGAGAAAGGAGGGTTTGAGTTTTGCGGTGCCACTTTAGTCTGAGAAGGGAGATGAACAGTCTCCGTAATTAGGGTTTTGGAGTGAATTTGGGGGCGGCCGTATTTAGGGATTTGGGAGAGGCCATGAACAGTGATGCCTTCTTACTTTGAATTTCCTCTTTTTAAATGTAATGAAAAACAAACCCTAACGGGCCACCAAACCAAACATGGGCCTTCCGCCCTTTATCGTGTCTCCAACCTTCTTTCTTATTAATTTTTCTTTTCTTTTTTCAAATTAATTAATCATTAGTAAAATAATCAGCAACTAATATAAACTAATATGGATATAACTAAATAATATATAAATATTAACAATAATTACTAAATGGATATTAACAAATATAACAACTAACAAACAAATATTAATAAATACTAATTAAATAAAAAATTAACAAATATATACAAAATATTTATTATTATTAGAAATATTTTTAAAAAAAAGGTTAGGAAATTGAAAAAAGAAAATAATAGTCACAAAAACCCTTAGGCCATGTGTCACGTACTCATTGGCCAGAAATAATAAAAATTTTAAAAAAAACAACCAATTGCAAGTGGACACGTGTCTAAATAATAAGAAATTAATCAAACAACGTAAAAAAAAATAAAACCAAAAAAGGCGAAAATATTAAAAAAGGGTAGGACAAATTTAGGGTATGACAGCGAGCAAGGAAGTTCCCCGGCTTCTTCCTCACTGAGAGGGGAACGAGGCTAACCCTGACAAATGTCGAGCATTTTCTGAGTTCCCCACACCAAGTTCAAAGAAGTCCATACAATCCCTCAATGGGATGCTTACTTTGTTATCTCGCTTCGTGGCCAAGCCTGCCCAGCACACTCTGCTCTTCTTCAAGCTTCTATGAAAAGAGACAACATTCGAATGGACAGAGGAATGTGAGCAGGCTCTGCTCTACCTCAAGCGAGCCTTTTCAAAACTACTAGTTCTGTCACAACCAGACAGCGGGGAGACGCTTTACCTTTATCTCTCTGTCACTAACGAGGCCATCAGTGCTGCCCTCATCTGAGAGACCCTCGAAGGGAAGAAACTGATATATTTCACAAGCAAGGCCATGCAAGGGCCAAAACTCAGATACCAGCAGATTGAGAAGGTTGCCCTGGCCCTCATCAATGCAGTAAGAAGATTAAGGCACTACTTCTTGGCCCACACGATAGTGGTACGAACAGATCAACCCATAAGACAAATACTTGGCCGACCAGATATGGCTGGTAGGATGCTCAAATGGTCTTTAGAACTATCAGAGTTTGACATCCATTACGAAAGCAGGAAAGCCCTTAAGGCACAAGTCCTGGTCGACTTCGTGGCAGAAGTGACACCTCCAGCATCCCAAACAAATAGAGCACACAAGTGGACCATCTTCGTTGACGGAGCATCCAGCTCCACAAGCAGTGGAGAAAGCATCATCCTCGAAAACAAAGAAGGGATCCTAATCAAAGTATCATTGGTCGTGTCTTTCCCAACCTCGAACAATCAAGCCGAATATGAAACATTCCTTGTAGGCTTAAGATTGGCCGAGGACCTGGGGGCGAAGGAAGTAAAAATCTTCACTGACTCTCAGCTGGTGGCCTCCCAAGTACGAGGAGAATATCAGGCCAAGAATGATCACCTCATCGAATACCTGACGTTAGTAAAAGAAAAGATAACTAAGTCCGACATATGGGAAGTCCAACACGTTCCCCGCGAGCAAAACATACAGGCAGATGTCTTGTCAAATTTGGACAGCACTAGAAGAAAAGGTGGCAATAAGTTTGTCATACAAGAGATACTTCTTCACCCAAGTATCGAAAAAATAACAGGGGTGCTCGACGTCAATGCCATTGGCGACAACAACTGCTGGATGAACCCGGTATACAACTACCTCACCACAGGGGAGCTACCCGAAGACAACAAAGAGGCTAGCATAACTAAGTGAAGGTTCTGCTCATACGTCCTATTCAAAGACAAGCTCTACCAACGAGGATTCTCTATCCCCCTCCTAAAATGTGTTGAGGAGGACAAGGTCCCCGACTATGCAGCATGACACAAAGGAGCATGTCCAAAAATGTGACAGATGCCAACGCCACATGGACAAGCACTTAGCACCCCCCAACGAACTAAAGAATTTTTCATCCCCGTGGCCCTTCGCTTGGTGGGGGATGGACATCCTCGGCTCCTTCACGATGGGGTCTTATCAGAACAAATTTATGATTGTGGTCATTGATTACTTCACAAAATGGATTGAGGCTGAAGCCCTCGCCAAAATCACAAAATTCAACATACTTTGTTTCTACAAAAGAAATGTCCTTACACGATAGGGTGTGCCCCAGGCCCTTGTGACCGACAACGGGACCCAGTTCACGAATAGGAAGTTTGAAGACTTCGTCGCCAAACTAGGCACCAAGCAATACTTCACATCCATCTAGCATCCCCAGACCAACGAGAAAGCAGAGGCCGTGAGCAGGGTGATCCTTAGATGTCTAAAATGAAGATTAGGCGAGGCCAAAAAGAGATGGGTCGAGGAGCTACATAGCGTGCTCTAGGCCTATAGAACAACTTCATACTCAACCACCGGGGAGACTCCCTTCCGACTAGCATAAGGAATCGAGGCAGTAATCCCAGTGGAAATTAGAGAAACATCTAGACGAACAGAATCTCCTCTCAATGAGGAACTGAATGAAGAAACATTAACAAAAGAACACGATCTGGTCGAAGAAATCCAATCAGGGGCATCCCTCCATAAATCTTCACTAAAATAAAAGATAACATTGTGCCATAACGCCAGAGTCATAAAGCGCGAATTCCAAGTGGGCAGCCTCGTCCTACGCAGAAATCAAAAAAATTCACGTGAGGGAAAAGTGGCCGCAAATTGGGAAGGCCCTTACCGAGTAAAATCAAAAATGGGCATCGGAGCCTACTACCTCGAACATTTAAACAGATAACCATTTGCTCGACCATAGAATGCTGAAAAGCTCAAACAATATTATAGTTAGTACCAACAATCAGTCAGGACTAATTGCCGACAAACTTACTTGACAATGGAGAGATTGCTCGGCCAAGGGAGCATGCCCTGGTGCAAGCACAATCCTTAAATTTACAACGAAAGCATGTTTCTGCTCATGGAACGAGCATACTCTATGCCCAACGAGGATACATCAATCGAGCTCCACCGTGGTCGTACCAGCGTGGTAGGATACCCAGCTCACGACGGGAATAGTCCGAGCCCTGTAGGATCAGGACCTCGACCAAGATCCTAGCCCCGCAACTAGCCGAAAATACCTTCGCCTCCTTGATAAGTTCCCTAAACAGTCGAGTATCATAACAAGTCGAGTAAACTCCTATATTTAGCGAACACAACTCGTGAAAATCAACATACAAAGCATATACACCTACAAAGATAAAGAGTACAAGCAAGGCATACAATGTCAAACATAAATATTATATAAATCTGACCACCAGGCCGAAAATTGTCAAAATATTACAAAATATGGGTCAAACCCGATAATTAAAAGATTACAACAAAATGGCACGTGGGCCAATAAAATGCTAAGTTGCAAAAAGAAACTAGGCATCCTGGGATGGAATCTCAGGAGGGACCACCTAGCCATCAATAACTTGATACAAAACACCCGTCCCATCGGTGACCAGCTGGACATCAGAGTTTAGAACCTTTATCTGCTCCACGGTAGCATTAAACCCGAATTCGGTCGCCTCCAGGTTATCCTGTTCAAGGATGCAGATTTTTTTGATTAGGTCTCCCCAAGTCCTCAAGGACTTTCTTCCTCGGTCTCATCCTCCCTAACCCCCGTCGAGCTCTCCAGCTCAGCTATCCTTGTCTTGAGTTTTTCATTTTCCGCAGTTGTGTCGACCACCTTAGTCCTCATCTCGTTTAAATCCTTTAGAAGTTAAGCCTTGGCCTCATACTGGCCTTGAAGCTTCTTCAACTTGTTTTCCAGCTCAACATTCCCCATTTCGACCTCAACTAACCTGTCCTTCACAACTTTAAAGTCCTTCGGCGGAACTGTCTCTGCATCACCAAGGGCCAGTGATGTCTCCAACACCCTTATCACTGCTGCTGCATCCTAGCACAGAAGTTTCCTCCTCACCTTAGGATCATCGGACAAGATAGTTTATGCCTCAAGGTCGGGGACGACAACTGATTCTTCCCCGTCAAAGATTGTCTCCTGCAAATAGCACAGTGGCAAAATAAACTTACCCCCGACAAAGCCACCTGGGCCATCAATCAGGGATGAGCTGAGGTCGTCCCGTTTCATTTTATTTTGGGGATCCGGGGAAGGAGGAGTTGAGGTGTTTTCAGGAGAAGGGGATGACCCACTGACAAACTTTTCCAATGTCGCTTGATGCTTAACTTTGTCAACTCTTGACATTGGCGCTTTTTTGACACTCTTAGTGGTTGCGGACTTAAAGAAAGGCTCGCGCATGGTCGACATATTTCTTTTAAACAAGGAGAAAATGTTAACACATTTTAAACAACATCAACAAATGCAATCAAAAAACTAATTTGTACCTAAGAGTTCCATCGTGGCCTCCTCGGTTTTACAATCAATGAGAGCCTTCGTGTTTATGTAATAGACCGACATAACAGGCTGCCCATCCTTGTCATAGACCATATTATTATCCTTGTCCATATCTTCAGCTGGGACAAAGCTCTCCACGAACGTTGTCAATGCTCGAAATGATTTCTTATCCTCGGCACTCAACTGGTCGTGCTTTATGAGGAACTAGTCGATTTTGTATCTGAAATGGGCGAACACCTACTCTAGTGGAAACTTTGACCCCGATTTCATCACCTCCCGAACATCCTTGTCCACAGCTTCCATGATGACCAGTGAGTCTTCGGTTGCCTCCGAGAGAGGCTTCACAACCAAGAACCTGAACTTAAACTTTCGGACAGACTCCGAATACGGCCAGAACAACTTGCTTTGCTGCTTGAAGGATACACAGCTTTGCTTCTGACTAGTTGTACTCCTCTGAAGCTAGAAAATACTAAAGAAGAGCTCCACGGTGGCCCCGATCTCCAAATATCGGCACACCAATTCAAATGCTCATATGAAGGCCAAAGCATTAGGATGAAGTTGAGCGGGAGACAACGTAAGGTGGAAGAAGATTCCCTCTTGAAAGTCATTGAAAGGTAAGCAGTATCCCACCTCCCTGAAGGTAAACTCATACATGGGAAATATTCTGCCCGGATATACTGAGCATATACTGTCGTTTTCCTCTGGACGAATCTCTTTCCAATTCACGGGCTCACCTTCTTCCCAATTCTCAAGAAGATTAAAGGACCTAATCTCGTCCTCGGCGAAAGTCGATTTTTTCTCCAAAAGCTCTCGAGTAATCCAGCTAAGGTCCCCATGAGCGACCTTCACACTAGAAAACTCGGCAGGCGACACAGTCTCTTCGGCCTCAGCATTCTTGTTAGGGGCTCCCCCAACATTTTTTTTCATTAGTAATCCCTATGTCGGGGATGATCTCCTCGTTCCTATCAGCCATTTTACCTGAAAAATAGAGGAAGCAAAAGTGAATTCGACGAGAGAGATCAAATCCGCCCTTCCACCGCAAATCAATTCAAAGGGCGAGGAATAAATTCGAGGATGGATCCTCGAATCAAGCCCTTATCGACACAACATGAACGTAGCGTAAGCTTCTCCTCAAAGAACGGGGACTCGTCCCCGCGACTCTAAGAAAGATTCCTACGGGAACGAGTCTCCTCGGCAACTAACACTTATCAAGCACTCGAGAATAAATTCTCGACGACGAAAGGCCTAATGCTCGACTACAAACATAAGCTAAACCTAGGAAGATCCACGAATTTCTCCTACGCTAATTACTAACATTCATCATCTGATTCATATGTTCTTCAGGATCTTCATGAATTTCCCAAAAATGTTAGGGGCTCCCCCAACATTTTTTTCATTAGTAATCCCTACGTCAGGGATGATCTCCTCATTCCTATCAGCCATTTTACCTGAAAAATAGAGGAAGAAAAAGTGAATTTGACGATAGAGATCAAATCCACCCTTCCACCGCAAATCAAGTCAAAGGGCGAGGAATAAATTCGAGGATGGATCCTCGAATCGAGCCCTTATTGACACAACAGGAACATAGCGTAAGCTTCTCCTCAAAGAACGGGGACTCGTCCCCGCGACTCTAAGAAAGATTCCTACGGGGACGAGTCTCCTCGGCAACTAACACTTATCAAGCACTCGAGAATAAATTCTCGACGACGAAAGGCCTAATGCTCGACTACAAACATAAACTAAACCTAGGAAGATCCACGAATTTCTCCTACGCTAATTCCTAACATTCATCATCTGATTCGTATGTTCTTCAGGATCTTCATGAATTTCCCCAAAATTCATGTGTTTATCGAATAACACATGAACTTCAACCAGAAAGTTCATGCATCGCCGAAACATCCATGTCAGATTCATCCTAATTTCTAGAAATCTACAAACTACCATAGATTCTTACAACATGCAAAGGTTAAAGATGAAGAATTACCTGGGTCTAAAAGGTGGAAATGAAGATGGATGGCAGTGGAAAGAGCTTTGGTGAAAGACAAGAGACCACGAGTTGTAGAGTAAAAGATTGTTAGGGAGTGAAATTCGCGTGAAATGCAAAAATAAATCAGCATATTCTCCCTCATGTTCTCCCTTTATAAACATTTACTCGCATGAAGAAGCGCAAAGGGAAGGAGCCATCATTGCCTAGATTCCCTAGGCCTTAACAAAATTAATTGTGTCGTCACGTGTCAGAAAGAAATCTTTCATTTGGCATCCTCAAGGCTGAACCTTGCACTTTCTAAGACAAGTTCCCTCTAGCTCCACTTGGACACATCCTCCTCGATAAGACACACAAGATATTGTTCGAGCACAACCTCATCGACAAGAAATTTCCTTGCCTTAAGCGCAAGGCTGGTCGACGTAAAACTTCCCTTCCACGAGCATGTCCTCACGTCCCAGAGAGCCATTGAAGTTACGAATAACCAATCGTCGACAACAGTAGTCATAGACATTCGAAGGGTACGTCCCCTAGGATTTTCTTTCAAGAACAACCATCTCGAAGGCGTCCCTGCGATGCAACTCATGCCCATTGGTCGACCAGCGAGGGTAACTCAAAGTCATTGTTCCTCACCTAAGAACAACGAATTGGGGGCTCCTGTTCTGGACTGAACTGACAGGTGGCCCACAGTTGGACAAAACCCAATTCAGTCCAGCTTTAGACAAGACCCAACAAACAGATTAGCAAAATCTAGTCATTGGGAATAATATGACCGTTGAGCACAATATGACTATTGGACATAATATAGTCGTTAGAGCATTATAGCCGTTGGGGACCTCCCCCTCGCGCGCTTGACAGTTCACACTACCAACTGCCTCTTCGGAGTTCACGTGGATAGTTGGACCAGGTCGAAAATCACGTGCTAGATCTTCCACCTGGCAGTCTCCCATTGGTCGACCAGATACTTCGACCACATTGGAAACCTTGGCCCAATACCCTCTCATTTGAGAGGGTCATGTATTCAATTCAATTCAATTGATCCAATTCATTCTAACACAAACCTAAACAGTTTGTACTTGCTTTCTCTCCCTGTTACTTATTTTACCATCGGAGTGCCTTGCAGATACACCCTCTCCTCTTCTACAACCATCATTGTTGTCCTACGTTGAAGGCCACGACGATCCATTCTGATCATACTGGATCAAATGTTAATTGTTTTTTCTTATCGAAGATGAATTATTGAATTTTTAAAAAGATTTGAAAAATTATCAAAATATACTTAATTTATCCAAAAAAAATGATACGTTAAATTTGTTTTAAAAAACCAATAAAAATACATACTGGAGTTTTTAAATACAATATCGAAAAGCTTTTACCGATTTGTTCTATTGAATTTTTCGTTTTAATTTTTTGATAAAATTTTAACAAAAAACAATATAAATATTATGTAAATACATGGGAGTAGGGTTGACAATGAACTGATCAACTCGAACTATGAAACTTAGTTCGACAATTAAATCGTTGAACTAGGTTCATGAACCAAATGAGCTGAATATGAGCGAAAAACTAAGTTCGTTAACTTAATGAATTGAACTTGAACTATATATAATTTGACTCATGAATAATTTGACTCGTTAGGTTCATGAGTCAACTCAATTATATATAAGAAAAATTATATTGTCTTTAAGAGTAGGTTTAAATATTTACTTTAAATCTTAACTTTATATTGTCTCTTCCGTACTAGTTATGACAATAAAATTGACAATTGCATTTAGGTTATCCTTATTGGAACCATTATGGCATTTGCGTAAATAACATGTGTAATGAAAGTTATAGAAGTTGTAATAATTCTGTGATAAAAGTTTATCAATTTCTAAGTAATTTTTGGGTGTACTATTTTATTAAATTTGTAAGGTTCTTAAATATTTAGATGAAGTTGTGGATTTTTGAAACAAATTTAAACTCTAATTGTGTAGTTTTTGAATTAGACTTTGAAATATATATCTTGAAAGTTGTGTAGTTTTTAAATTAATAGATTTTTCAGACAAAATTAAATTTCAATTTGATAATTTTTATTTTATTTTAACATTTTCTTCTCAAAAAAAATTAATTTAAAATGTCAAATATAAAAAAAAAATAATAATGGCTTTTAAGTCCGTGATACAAATGAATTGGATCTAACGAATTGAACCGAGCTGTTTGTAAACTTATAACGAATCAAATTTTAGCTTAAAAAAAGTTAGTATCACACTCAAATCTAAATTTAAACTGAACTAATTCTTAACAAATCGAATCAAACTGAAACAAATTGGACTCAACTCGATTTATTTGTAATCCAATATGGGAGTGCCACGTGAGTGTCGAGGTGACAAGAAATCTCCAATTGTGAGTGTCCTGGTGGCAAGACATCTCCAATTTTAACTTCTGAATGACATTGTGTTTACTTTAACATAATTGAAATTTTAACTAAAAATAGAGATTGTTTAGGTAAAAAACAAATTTAAAACCGGACCATTTAGACCTTATATTTTATTTCATTTCATACCTGAGCTTTACAATACGATTTAAAATAGGACAATATTATTACCCCTCATAAACTTAATAATATTAACAATTTAATCACTTCTTTCATTTTCATAGTGTTTAGACTTAACAACAATATTTTCTTTTTTTACCAATTCATTATTTAAAGGAGCCAAATTCTTTTTAGCATACAAAACAAAGTTTGATAATAAAATTTTATTGTACTGGATAACTACTAGAGGACAAACATTAAATGTAATCAGTTTATCAATAAGGTTGTGGTTGTAAATTTTTTTAGGCACCAAGGAATGTACCATGCATCCAGTAACATAGTACAATTTATAACTACATAAAATATGGCACTAATATGCAAGCAATACCAATGACTCAAGCTGCATAATGACTCTCTTTAGGTCTAGTTCAAGCAATCATGCACCTTCTACTAGATGACTTTTCAGAACTTGCCTTCAAAAGATTCTTACTTTCGTACTGAATCGAATATATTACTAAAAAGTTGATTTGTAAACTTAATAACTAGCCAGCCACGTTAGGTGTTAATTCAATAAAATGCTTATCATGTATTAGTTTGTACTCAAAGAGCTTATGAGTTTAAACTCGGTATAAGTGTTGCTGTAAGATATCATAGGGTGCTGGACCGTATAACTAGCATTACAATGAAAATACATACATGATGCCCTGAGAGTATGCTAATGTACCAATTCTATTTTACAGCACCTTCAACGCCTTGACACAATAAGGTCTAAAATCACTTAGTTCTTCTTTGAGAATTTCCTCATACACCTTCAACGCACCAGAATAATCCTTTTCCATGACCTTCACCTGCACAATCAAAAGCTTAAACTCCCTCGCTTCTGACTCCATTCTTTTTCTCCTTGAAAAACTTCACTATTACATCAACCCTATTTAAAACTCCCTCCATTGGGTCCTTCAATTTCAAATTCGCCGTCAAAAGACCACGATAAGCTTCAGCATTTAACGGATCTTGCTTCAAAGTGAGTTCAAACTCTTCCTTAGCCAATGTGTCTTCTCCGACACACCATTCACACGGTGTATTGTCGTGTTAGACACGTGTCCGACACGGATACGCATACGACACGTATTTGACACGTTTTTGAAGTGTTCAACAAAAAAAATTGAATCACAACGAACACGAATACGACACTTTATTTCAAATAAAAGATATGTCAAATTCAAAAAGAATTCAGAATTAAAATATATATATATATATATATATATATATATATATATATATATATATATATATATATATATATATATATATATATATATATATATATATATATATATATATATATATATATATATTCCACGTCCCCACTCAAAAAACAACACAATTAGGATTTCTTATTTCTTCATATTTCATTGCTGATTGTGTTAAAAGAAATTAGAGCACATATGTATTTATCAATTCTTTAAATAGAAACAAGACAGCAGCATATTGAGGAAAAACTTTAGTATGTGCATAACAACCTTCCACTTCTATCAAGGAGCACTCTCTAACATGGTAGTCAAAATCGGGATCCTACTCGTAGGATTGTACGATTCTACGATCTTGAAACTCCCCATTGTGCCAAAAAATGATCAGAATCGATTTTTGGTAGGAACAGGCAGAATCGTCGTGATTTCATGTGAAAACTGTGGGATCGCCGTTTCTGTTGAAAATTTCTATATTTATTTAAAATCCCATGAATTCGGATTCGCAGGTCGGGTTCGCGACCCGGTTCAAAAAAAAACCCTAAAAAAAACGTTCCATTTTTTATTAAAAGTTGAAACGATTCTTTTTCCTATATTGTAAACCAGAATCTTCCTAATAACTAGGATAATAACTACCCAGCCACCAAATAATTAAGGATTTGTTCAACTTCGCAAAATAAACCATGATTAATATAAGTTCCCAAAATAAATAATGATTAATATAACTTTCGAAAATACCTTTATTCATTCCAATTTTGTCAATCTCTCACGTTAAATAGACTCGCTCAATATTTTATTCTCCATCTTCTATCTCACAATAAAAAAATAATCTTTCCTTCTCTATTAAAAACAATTTCAATCTTTTTTCTAATGGCTTCAAATTTTGCTGTTGGAACTTTAGTTATTGGTGCTCTCACTGCTCCCCCTGCAATTGTACCACCACACCAGATAAAACTACCAAAAAATGCTCCTGGTAACCGAACTGATATAGCTTGGAAACATGGCATTGTTGATCCTAATAATCCAAGAAAAATACAATGCAAGTATTGTCAAAAAAAGGTAACTGGAGGTGTCTACAGGCTAAAGCACCACTTGGCTTAAACTCAAAAAGATGTTAAAGCATTTAACGTTGTCCCAGATGAAATCAAGAGAGATGCAAGTTTGTTCAAGATTGCAAGAAAATTTAATCAAAAAAATAGAGGCAGTGGTGGAGGAAGAGAAATCAGAAGTGGGCTAAAAAAGAATGACTAGTAACAACTCTAAAAACGTATTTAAGAAAAGGTGTTTCAGCTTACAACCTAGCATCAATGCAGTTTTAAAGAAGGGTTTAAGAGATGATGCATGTCAAGCAATTGCAAGTTTTTTTTACAATAATGTCATACCATTCAATGTAGCAAGGAGTGGGGAGTTCACTATCATGTGTGATATGATTTCAAGACATGGTAATGGATTCAAACCACCATCTTATCATGATTTGAGAATTAAGTTGTTAAATATCATGTGTGATATGATTTCAAGACATGGTAATGGATTCAAACCACCATCTTATCATGATTTGAGAATTAAGTTGTTAAACCAAGAAGTGAAGTTGACACATGAAGCTTTGGAAGAACATAGAAAGGAATGGAGGAAGATTGGTTGTACCATAATGACTGATGGATGGACAGATAAGAAAAGGAGGACAATTTTGAATTTTTTGGTTAATAGTCCAAAGTGTACTGTTTTTTGAAGTCTGTTGATGCATCTAATATATGCAAAACAATCGACAAAATCTTTGAAATGATTGATGTTGTTGTTGAAGAGGTTGGAGAAGATAATGTCGTTCAGGTCGTGACAGATAATGCGGCAAACTATAAGGTTGTTGGGGAGATGCTGATGCAAAAGAGGATTAAATTATATTGGACACCTTGTGTCGTACACTGTCTTGATTTGATGCTTGAAGATTTGGAAAAGAAGATATCAGTTTATGAAGAGACATTTCCAAAGGGTAAAAAAATTACAACTTTTATTTATTCAAGAATTTCTCTCGTTTCTATTTTGCATCATCACACAAAATAAAGATTTGGTGAGACCAGACGCTACTCGATTTGCCACATCTTACCTTATTTTAGGATGCTTGTATGAGAACAAGGAAGCTTTGATAAGAATGCTCACTTCTAAAGAATGGAAGTCGAGCAAATGTGCAAAGTTAAGAGACGGAAAAGCCATTGAAGATGTGATTTTGGATCAAAAAAATTGGAAGAATATTGTTATTTGTTTGAGGGGTGCTACACCTCTCATTAAAGTGCTTCGTTTAGTTGATTCAGATTAAAAATCGGTCATGGGGTTAATCTATGAGGCAATGGACCAAACAAAGGAGGAAATTCAAAAGAATTTTAATGGTGTAAAAAAATGTATCTTTGTTCTGTTTTAATTTTATTGAAGTTTTTGTATATGTTCTTGATATAAAATGTTGACAATAACTCAAATTATTATAATTTGTAGTTACAAGCCTATTTAGAATATCATTGATGATAGATGGGACAAAATGCTACATAGGCCACTGCATTTTTTGAAATTGACAGTGAAACGGGCCATATGCAATTGCTTCACTGTGTTTTCACGCTCTGACTTTTTCCTCTGAGAGTGACCTAAGTGTGTCCGTGTCATTGGAAGTTTCGATCAAGACTTCATTGATTGAAATATCGTTATCTTTGGTGAATAAAGCCTATGTCATTGTGGTGGTGGTGGTGGCAGTGAAAGAGGTGGAGGTGTTGATGTGGCGGTGGTGGTGGCAGTGGAAGATTCAGCTGGAAGTGGTGGAAGTAGTAATGTGGTGGTGGCAGAATTTTGTTGAATCCGAAACAAGAATGCGATAACATCGACATAGGAGGGTTCGAAGAAAGGTGAGAAAAAGGAGTTTACGGTTGAGTAATTGGGAAAAAGAGTTGAGGTTTTTGGAAAGATGAGAAAAAGGAGTTTAGGGTTTTGAGTAATTGGGAAAAAGAGTTTTGAGGTTTTTGGAAATGAGTTATTTTTTGGTGAGGGGGGAGGATGAGGATGATGAGGCGTTGACGGATGAAAATAATAAGGGGGAAAAGAAGCGGTGAGTATGTCATAAGAAAGCCCAAACAAGATCTTCCAAACACACCCTAAATTGAATAAGAAGGTGGCAACCAACCTTCAATGAAATTTTAAAACATCCATAATATAGTTTAACACTTGGCCAGAAAACTAAAATAGCATGAGATATGCCATCATCATTCAAGTACTTGTACATTACCTTCCTGATTGCCTCCTCTGTTTGAACTTTTGTTTTTGATCAAATCCTTAAGTTTGTACTAGTTTGGTTGACCAGAAATTAAACCCTATGGAGTTCCATAGAAGATCAAAACAGGAAATTTGCACTTCAACAGACACTCCAATGCAAATTTAAGGAACAAGATGAGAAAAATCAAAACAAATCATCTAATGTGCTCGCTCATGCTTATAGGACTTGAACATATCTGACATTAAATACAATCGACAATATGCAGCATTGTGAATCTGTAGTTTAGATATATGTAACACAATCCACAAGATAAATAAGTTAATATCCATCATTCTAAGTTGAGACAGAAAATGCATTATTATAAGAGTGCCAAGCCGTCTTTTAAGTAGCTAGCGGCTAAAGAGCTATACCATAGACGAATTTGATGCTATTAAGTACAAAATATTGTCAAAAAGCGGCGCTCTATAACACTGCTACAAAGCGGAATTTGAATGAACGTTATTTTTTGCAATCGACAATAAAAATAATGTTCCGAATACGAATAAGCATAATTGGCTACCTTGAAAAATGGATTTCTAATCAAACTTCTCCAGCAACACACCACCAAAGGTATAAATGCAAAGCAAATTCAAATTTCATTCTAAATCCTAGTCATTTTCCATGGAGTTTCCTGTATATAAGTTTACCAAAGTATACCGACAAAAAATGAACTCAATTTTCAAAAACTACATTTTTACAAAGAATTTCTTCTGGTATAGACCATTATGATTATCCTATATCAATATCACTGTTGTGGCCAGCGAAAAGTATTCACACTTGAATACTTCTCAAATGATAGGAAGAAGATCCATCATATAGAAAGAAGTATAACCGGCGTTGCCATGAATATACACTTACATGATGCCCTGAAATGAAATTAGACTAATATACCAATTCTATTTTACAACATTGAAAGATAAAAAACTGTTCTAAAACCTTCACTATCCATATATCCACCAAAAACTGATCCACCTAATTTCAAACAATCACATGAAACAATATAATCATCTAAAAGAGTACTATCATTCACCTGAACTACAACCCAAATCATTAAAAAAAAACTAAAGCATGGCATAGTAACATAACTTTAGCAAGCAAAACAAAACAAGATAAGTGACAAAACCTCTCTATAGAAACAGCAAATGGTTGTGATTCTCAAATCTTTGCTTCTATTCCTCCCTTCTCAAGCTTCTTCGATAAAATCTGAGCGTTATTGTCAAAATACTCTTTATAGGGATGATTTTCCGGAACAAGTTTCCTATACTCCTCAAACTGTTTCTCAGCTTCATCATTCTTCCTTAGCAGAGTATACACAACACCCTGACATAAATAAGGTCTAAAATCACTCGGTTCTTCTTTCACAATTTCCTCATACACCTTCAACGCAGCAGAATAATCCTCTTGCATTACCTTCACCTGCGCAATTAAAAGCTTAAACTCCCTCGCTTCTGACTCCATCTTTTCCTCCTCGAAAAAACTCACTACTTCATCAACCCTATTCAAAAAACCCTCCAATGGCTCATTTAATTCCAAGTTCGCCGACAAAAGACCACGATAAGCTTCAGAATTTAACGGATCTTTCTCCAAAAAAAGTTCAAATCCGTTCTTAGCCAATTCGTGTTCCCCGTTGAAACAATGCAAATGTGCTTTCAGTAACTGTAAATCAAATTCCTCCGGTTCGAGTTCAATTATACGGTCCACAACACGAATTGCCTCCCCGAGTTTTTTAGCTTTCACTTTCTCCTCCGCGAGTGACCGAAGAGCGTTTGCATCGTTGCAGGTTTCAATCAGGATGTCTTCTATTGGAATACTATTTTCGAATAAATTCTCGTCCGTTGTAGCTGCGGTTGTGGCGGGGGCAGTGGAAGTTTCCGGTGGAGGAGGTGGGAGTGGTGATGTGGTGGTGGTGGTGGAAGATTGGGCTGGAGGAGGTGGAAGTGATGACGTGGCGGTTACGGGATTTTGTTGAAAGCTGAACAAGAATAATGCGAGAATTGATACTGCGACATAAGCGGGTTCGAAGAGAGGCGAGTAAAAGGGGTTTAGGGTTTTGAGTAATTGGGAAAAGGGGTTTTGGGGTTTTTGGGAATGGTTGTTGTTTTTTGGTGAGGGTGAGGATGAGGAGGAAGAGGAGGATGAGGCTTTGATGGATGAGAATAGTAAGGGGGAGGAGGAGAAGTGGTGAGGAGATTGAGGGCGGAAGGAGAAGGTAGAGGAAGGTGTTGGAAATGGAGAATGGCGGTGGGTGAAGGAGAGGTGGTTATAGTGTAGTGTTTTGGGGAGAGGAGTCATGGCTAAGGTTGAAGAAAGCGATATTTTCATGCTAAAACCCTGTTCTGATATTTGTGTATTCATATTCTCGTTAGTTCTGGCTAAATCCTTTTAGTTGGACTTGTGTGTCGCTTGTAACGGTGTCGTTTTGACTTTTTTCATTTTTTCAAAGAAAATCTCATATTTTTTATTTTTGAAAGACTACTCATCAATGGCATCTTTTAATATGAAAATTTATTTTTAAGAAGCAAAAGTTTCATTCACAATGGAAAAACATTTAGGTTTACGATTATGTTTTATGGGTTAAAGGGGAATGTGACAAAGACAAAAAAGAAATCGTTATCGTGAACATTTATACACCATGTGACAGTATAAGATAATAAGAATGAGAAATATTGTCTATGTGTTAGGAGATTTTAATGCTATCAAGTGAAGAAGAAAGAAAATGATCATAAAACATTGGACGATAAGAATTAGAAGAATTCAACAAATTTATTTTAGATTTAGATTTAACTGATCTGCCTCTTCATGTTACGAAGTTCACATGGTCAAGGTTAAAATGTGCATCAATGAATCGTTTAGGCAGATTTTTTATCTTAGAAGAATGGTACAAAAACTGTAGTATCTATGTGCATCAAATATCAAGCTAAAAGAATGACACTAATATCAACTCAAAATTTGAAAGGTAAGATCAAAAGTGCAAAAGAAGATCTCAATAATCTTGAAATCTAAAGCAAGTGAAATTTGGTCAACAGTGGATATCAATTGTAAAAGAGAAGATTACACAACTTTACACAAGTTCATGGACCTTAACTATAGTATCTAATGATAATGATCTCGAAACAAACAGTTGAAAGAATGATGAACAAACTCTAAATACTTCCATGTATGCATTAATAGAAGAAGGAAAGAGAACACTTTTTGACTCTAGAATATAATGGAAGATTATTGAAGGAAACATATGAGATAAAAAAAGAGAGATTGATATTCATTTTTAGAGGCTCTTCGAGGGTAAAATTGAGAGACATAATCCTGCCAACATCAATTTCAATTAATGCACTTATAGGGTATTTTGGGAAACTTTGATTATAGGTCATTTTAATTATGGGTCATTCTCATGCACTTAAGTACCTCAAATGGAACTTCAACCAACATGAAAGTTGTCCCAAATGACTTCAATTTCATCATGAAACTCAAGATTGGTATGAATGATGCATGGTTGTGGACATTAGTGGAGAAATCAAGTGAAAATCCAACTTTAAGAGGTGATTCTAATTGAACAAGTTATAGGACTTTTCCAAGTCTCCTTTTGATCCAATTTTGTCCACAATACTCCAACAAGAAAAATGCACAAGTTTACTTTGGTGTATGAAGTGCAAAACACGTGGAAATGAGGTTTACTTCACAAAGAAGTTTGTCATTCAAACTTCACAATTGGACAATGTACAAAGCCCAATTCAATTCCATGTTGCAATTCAAATCACAAGCTGCAAAACCAAGTGAAATTCAAGTGTGTAGCAAGCAGTTTTCTCGTGCACATGGCAAGCATCAAAGTTTTGGGCATCAAATTTCAGCTAATTGGAGCTTCATGGGCCTCCAATTGCTTCACATATCCAACATATAAAAGCTCTAAATGAAATTTGAGAGCTCAAAATTGCATTTTCGTGGAAGAGAGCTCAAGTTCAGTTTTGAAATTGGAAAGCAAAATTCAAAGTCGTGAATCTAGATCTAGAGCAACTCAAAGCAAATTGAACAAGTATCATCTTCCTCAACCTAATTGGAGTTGATTTGCACATTTTGGAGCAAGCTAACACTCAATTGAAGCACCAACGGAGTGTCTCCATTAGGTAATCTTCATTTCAACTTTTCTCTCATGTTAGGCACTGATTTAGGTCATTGTTGGTCGCATCTGAAGCCCTACCTCGTGTAGGCAATGTTTGAGTGTTTGATTGTGATGTTTGATGAAGTTTTCAGATGTACTCCAAACTTAAATCGTTCGAATCTCTTGATCTAAGCATGTTTAAAACAATTGAATCATGGATTTGGAGTGTACATGAGTAGAGCTTCAATTTGGTATAAGATTTGTCACGTTTTGATGTAGTTTTCAGATCTGATTTCCGGCCACCTCGCAGGAGAAGACGACAGGAGCTAGGGCTCCGGTGTCTGGTTCAAACTCAGTTGAAGCTGAGTTGTCCTTGGTTGACATGTTGACTAAGTGAGATGAACGATCCATATGCATTTGACCTTGCTTGCGTGTGTTTTTGACTGCCACCTCATTTAGTGATACAGTGTGTTTTGGTTAGTGATCTGAGTTGTTTTGGTTTGGGCCTAAATTGCTTTTTGCACACCCTCTTTTGGAGGCCCATTGGATTTGAACGTATCCAGATGCTATTTGCACCATTTTCACTTATTTATTTTATTTCATTTTAATTCCTTTCTTTTTTTGATTTTAATCAATTAAAAATACTTCCAATCATTATAAAATTCAACCAAAAATATTTTCTGACACTTTAATGTGTTATTTAATTTTTCATAATTTTTAATTTCATTTTCCATTTATTTTTCAATTAAAATTGAATTTAATGATTGGAAGGGTTTTTGAGTTGTTTTCATTTGTTCTTGTTTGTTCATGCTTGATTTTGTTGACCAATTGAAACCTCTAATGAATGAGACTTTCTCCATTTGTTTGACCCTCGACAACCCTCCTTCAAAGTGGAGCACCCTTAGTGAATCAATTTCTTTGGCGATGCTTTGGTTGAACATTGGTTGTGTTGCTTTGGCCTCTAGTTGCCAATATCTTTTGAGCTTTGTATATTTTATTTGGATTTATTTGAATCATTTTCTTATTTTTGGTGTACCTTACAAGTCAAACTACCCCTAAGGATGGTTCACACATACTAGTTGACCTAGCTTGGATGGGAGATGACCCTTGTGGATCCCATATGCTTCCAACTTCTCTTGATTCACATTCTTAACATGTTGAAGTTGCTGATTTCAAATTTTTAGGTCATAAAGTTGGTTGGTTCTTGTTGTAAGTTGCATTTGTTTAAGGCTTTCCATTTGATGTTGAATGTTGAAAGTGTTTAGAACTTAGGTTCTTTACCAGGCCTTATCTTGCAATTTGCTTTGGCTTGTTTTCTTCTTTGGTTTGTCATTTCTTTTCTCTTGTTCTCACTTCTGTCCTAGGACCTTGGGGACTCATCCAAGTTGATTTTGTGCCTCTTGCTTGCACTTTGAGTTTGACTTGGATGAGAGGCCACTTTGAGAACTTTTCTTTTGGTTTCTTTCTTACATGATCATTGTGATGTTTATGGTTGAGATTTCATTTGATGTTGCTTGCTGACCAAGCCTATTCTCCCATCCTCATCTTGATCATGTCTTCTCCTTTTACTTTCTTGCATTGCCTTATGGTTTATGGATTGATGTGTAAATGGTTGTAGGAATTCTATTTCTCCCATTTCATCTCATTTTTGGCTTGAACTTGTTTAAGTTCTTTGGTTTGCTTTTCTTTTTTTGTTTTGCATATTTTTGTTTGCTTGAAGATGTTGAGATGTGATTGTGGTGGTTGTTACCCCACACCTTTTTCCTCCCTCTTCTTCTTTGTGTGGCATTGCATGTTTGCATTCTTATCTTCTTTCATCTATGCTTTCTTCTTTTGTCTTCCTTTGCCATGTTCCCTTAGGACCTCTAATCTTTCTTGTTCAAAATGGATTATGATAGACATTAGGTTTGAATCCAAGCATGATAACATTAAGTAGTCATTCCTTTTCATCTCAATCATAGGCGTACATTACATGACAATATTAGGTTGAGTTTAGTCTCCCTTTTAGAGTGTGTCTTCTCTTCTCATCTCAAAACTTCTACAAGACGCCTAATAAAGGATAATGAGTGTTGTACGCTATGAGCCTTAAGCATTTGGGAAATGATGATTGGGGGGCCTCCTGTCAATTGTCTAGAGTGTTTAGCGTATGTCCTTTGGACGATATGCGACACATTCGCTCCTAAGTCATAGTCTTTAGTTCAACATGAATTACAAACACAATTCAATTCATTTCTTCTTCTTAAAAGACTAAAAAACAAACCTCAAACTTTTTTATCTTTCGGGATTAATGGAAACCATTTTCACAAAGAGAGTTTTGTTAACTCTTGGTTCTACCGCAAACAGGTAACGCCTAAGTCTCCAATGGTCGAGCAGCACACACCTAACTGCTAGAACTAAGTTTTAACCCTACTCGGGTATAACATTTGAACCAACCTGGGATCTTGTTAGCCCGAAATACGTTTGCTCTGATTTCTCGTAACAGAAGAGGATACGTAGGCACAAGACGACGATGTCTTGGCGAGCAACCTTCCCCACCTTCACCCATAGTTTTCTTAACTACGTTGACTCTGACTTGCCCATTGCACGAGGGAGTATGTAGGCATAGAGCGGTAATGTTCTATCGAGTCTCTTTTCTTTTATATTGTCCCCGTGAGCCAGCCTTGGATAGATTAACACCCTTTAGATAGATAACAAGCGTGGATCTCGTCGAGTACGGAGGACGTGAGGGGTGCTCATACCTTCCTCTTGCATAACCGACTCCCGAACCCAAGATTTGGTTGCGATGACCTGTTGTTGCACCCCAAATTTGTCCTACCTTTACATGGTTTCTAGTGCCACTTTATTTCAAATGAATAAAATTGCACAATTGGCAAGAGACCGTGTGTGAGGAGTTGTGAGTGTGAGAGGTCGAGAGTTCGAATCCCACCTTCTTCACTTTTTGTTTTTCTTTTATTTTTATTCTAACTTTTCTATTTTTATAAAATAAAAAAATAATAACAAAAAAGTTTTTTATTATTTAATTATTATTTTCGTATTTTATTTAAATTATTTTTTAAAAAATATTATTTTTTCACATTTTTTCATATTATTCATAAAAACATCCAAAAATCATAAAGTTAAAAATATTATAAAAAGAATTTTATTTTAAATTGTTTAAATTTTATTTAGTTTTAACTAATTATTTAAGTTGGGCATTGAAGTGGGCATTAGGTTAGAGTTAACCCTAATTTGATACATATATAAACATAAGTTGTAAGAGGAGAAGGAGACAAAAAAAAAACGGCGGCCGTTCTCACAAATTATCAGAAGAAAGGAGGAACTCACGAACCCAGAAGGAGAAGAAAGGGACGGTTCTTCGAAGAAGAAGACGGAGCTTCCTTCGTTAATCATCATCATCGCGACTCAGAAAAGCTCAAGCTCGCATCATTGTCCTCCTTCCGGAATTGCTTCAAATCCCATCTCAAGAATCCGTCGCCGTTACCGTAAGCTTTTTCTTCCTTTGATTACAACACTTTACGATTATTGCATGTTTGTTTGTTTTTGTAGATGGTAGATGAATAAGGAGAAGGACGAGACATGCAAAGGAAAAAGAAGAGAAAAAGCTCATAGATAGCAAAAATGGTCGCCGCAGCCGCAGTGGAGAAGATGAAGGGGTCAAAGAAAAAACCTAAGAGTTTCAGCATTCAGCAAAGCCCCTCCCTTTTTATTCATTGTTTTAACTTTTTTATTTTATGTTTATTTTTTTTTCTTTTAATTATTATTATTGTTTTATCTTTTATTTATTTTAGTTTACTAAAAATTTGTGAGTTTTTTTCTTTTCTTTCCTAACTTTTTAGATTTAGTTAATATTAAATTGAATTTTCTTAATTAAAACTCCTCTTGAACCAAAATTCTTTTTTTAGAGGTTAGTGCATTATTTTTAAATTAAACCATTTTTAAAAATAAATACAACAAAAGAAAAATAAAGCTAACATTAAGACCTTTTATTCAACATTAAAGCTTTTTTTTGAACAAGATTTAAAACTCTTTTATTAAAGTTAAAACCTTATTTAAAGTTTTTTTTTTCCAAAATTAAAATATTTTCTTAAAACTAAAACTTTTTTCCCAAATTTAAACCACCTTTTTAAAATTTAAATCTAAGTTTGTAAATTAAAACCATTATTTATTTAAAGTTACTACAAACCTTTTTAAAAATCTATATATATCTATATAAAACTTATAATTAAAAATCATTTTTTATAACTTATAATTAGTTTATTTTTTTAATAACTTGAAATTATATTTTTTCTGATGACTAATAATTAAAAACATTTTAATAGCTTATAGTTAGTATTTCTTTTTTTATAATTTATAGTTAGTAATAGTTTTTTTTATGATTTATAGTTAATTTAATTTTTAATAAATTGTAATTAAAAAAAACATTTAGATTTCTAATTTATGACGTTCCTAACATTTTTTTCTCAGTTGTATAGTTTATTGATCCTTTATTTTTTGCACTCCATTTTATAGTTGTAATTTACGCAAGGCAATCGTCGCTCTTATTTCATTATTATTCTTGCATTTTTCATGGTTGTAATTTACGTGAGTGATCGTCGCCTTGCACTTTTTATTGCTTTCATTATTTCTTTGCATTTCAATTATCGCTGTTGTAATATTTTATCATCTGCATTATTTACCGTTAACCCTTCTGAAGAATTAGGTCTAGCCGTTTGACCGCCGAGTCAATAACTCTAACCTTTGACCATTTCAAAACCCTAATAGCCTAGGTGTCCCGCCGTGGACGAAAATACCCTTTACCCTAACTTTAGGTCAAAGAGTCGCCGTACTCTACTTTAGGGTTTCCCTGTTGCACCCCAAAATTTGCCCTCTTTCAAGGCTTGACTCATTTCTTCATTTCTGTCAAATTCAATGGCATAAGGGAGGCCCATCATTCCAAATTCAAGGCTCATGAATTCGAGGCTAGATTCAAGAATATTACAAAGAGAAATTTCATGACATTTGCAAGAATGTCACATTTGTTACAAAATCCAAACTCTTGGTAATACTTAGGAAATTAGGCTATTTCTAGTCTTAATTCAAGATTCTAAATAACTTCATGCCATGGTATCCCCCATATTCCATCAAGTCCACATGGTCCTCTTTGTGTTTACAAACATGAAAGGAAATTATTTAAGAGTTAATTCAATGTTGGAATATCTCAAGATCAATACCATGCATGTTCAACCATGAGCAATTTGAATATGGTCCAAAACAGCCCCATGCAAGAAGTGGCAATGTGTATCATATTACAAAATCATTTTACGTCACAAAACCAAGGTTATAAGATTATGTTGATACATCTACACATCAAAAATCAGAATTTGAAAATGATGTCCAAAAGGTAGTGTTATTGGTTACATGTGTGTGTGTCCAAGCATAAGCCAACCAATGGATACAAGGATGAAGGGCAAGGTAGAGTGTTGCAGAAAAATACAGCAAAACAGGCCTAGAAATGGAAAGATGTGGGGCTGCACCAAGAAAGAGGTGATAAGTACTCCCAAAAATGGAAACTTTGAAGATTGAAAGTTGTGCAAGAGTTATGCTTTTGGTACAGCAAAAAATGCAGCAAAAAAACATACTAAAAATGGAAGGAAAGTGGGGCTGCACCAAAAGGTGGTAAAAGATATTGCCAAGAATGGAAATTCTGAAAATGGAGAAGTGTGCAAGAGTTGTGGTTTTGGTACAGCAGAAAAAGGCAGCAGAAAAAGGGAGATAAGGAGGCTTGGAGGCTACACAAAAACTATCATTCACTATCATTCACAACATTTTGAGAGATATTGAGAGCAAAGAGTAAGAGAGAAAACCAGAAAAATAGAGAGAGCAAAAAACCAGCAAAAAGTGAAAAGAGTAAAAAAGAAACACAAGTGAGCCATTAAGGAGAGTCATCAAAGCATAGAGTGAAGGGGAGTGAACACCTAGCCAAAATCAGTGGAGGATTTGCAAGGAGAGTAACAACTCTTGGGTATCCATCTCTTCAAACTCTTCTCTTCTTTTATATTGTGCATTTATCATTTGTTCTATTGGTTCTAATGTTGTTGTATTGAGTATAACATGTAAGGTCCTAAAAGGGACCAAGAAACCCTTTTGAAAGAACCACAAAAAGAAGCAAAAAACAAGAGAAAAGTTTGGATTTTTCTTCTGGTAGCCCAACACGGGCCATGTCACTCGACACGGCCGGCCGTGTTGCATCTCTGTGTGGCTTTTCAAAGTGCAAAATGCCCTGGGCTCACAACACGGGCCGTGTCACACAACACGGGCACCCGTGTTGTACCTCTGTTTGAGATTTTAACTTGTTTTTGGCCCAGACCTTGTGACACGGGCCGTGTCACACAACACGGCCACCCGTGTCACGCCGCTGTTTGCCTCAAAAACCCTAAGTTTCCTGGAACTGTGACACGGGCCGTGTCACACAACACGGCCGCCCGTGTCAGACCCTTATTTTTCACGTTTTTCGACTTTTTTACCTCAAAAAAAAATTTCTCAAGGAGTTCGCCCCGTTTTTTTTTGTGTTTCGTTTTCTTTTTTTAGCCGATTAACCCGTTGTGTTTGGTATAGTTTTTGTGCATATTTATTATTGGTCATTGTTTTTACCTTTGGTTCTAAAAAACTATTTTCAAGAAAACAAACTCTCGATTCTCATCGAGCCACTTTTGACCTTGTAAGCCGATTGCCTTGTGCGTCGCCATCGACCTTGCTCGCTTCACCTCCAGCCTTTTAAGCAATTAAACCCTTGACCCAACGTCAAGCGAATTTTCTCAAATAATTGCTAAACCAACTTACCATATTTAACAAAAGGATAAAGTTCACTTTGTATTAAACTAAAGAGAGAGGATTAAGTGTAGACTTCTTCCTCTCCGAGTGTCGAGATGCTCACTGTAGTGTGGGTGGTTTTGACACTCGTCTTTCAATACGAAGATGTTTTCATCCACACCTTTTTCTCCTAAAAAACCCCTCGGCCCTGTACCGAGTGCATTTTCAAAACACTTACAATAAATAAATCGATTCTCTTTGTATTGAACTAAAGAGATAGGATTAAGTGTAGAGTTCTTCCTCTCCGAGTGTTGGGATATTCACTGTAGTGTGGGTGGTCTCGATACTCGTCTTTCAATACGAAGACGTGACTTTATCCGCCACCTATCTCCCTCTACAACTTCTTTCCGCAACCTTTGTCACCTAAAAACCTCAGTCTCGTACCGAGCGCATTTTTAAACTCTTTTCATAACAAAAATTTGAATGGTCGTGGAGTGGTTAAGCGTAGGCCTTCTCCTATCCCGAGTGCTGACGTTTACCGTAGGATTCTCTATCGCAAAAGCACTTACCATCCAAAACCAAAACATTTTAATAAGAGAATGAAGTTCTCTTTGTATTGAACTAAAAATAGAGGATTAAGTGTAGACTTCTTCCTCTCCGAGTGTCGAGATGCTCACTGTAGTGTGTGTGGTTTTGATACTCATCTTTCAATACGAAGACGCTATGTTCGCCACACCCTTTCATAACAAAAACTTTGAGATAAAGAATTGGGTACTACCCGTAGGGGTTACTATCCGAGGACCTATCTCGCCCCTTAAGAAAAAAACAATTCAACAAATCAAATGTGACATCTTGCCTCGCATGGCGAAAACTTATCTTTCGAAAAGGATATGATACGTCCGTTCTACCGCAAATAGGTAACGCTTAAGTCTCCAACGAGCGAGCAACAATACACCTAACTGCTAGAATGCGTACGATAGCATCATCCATAAAAAACATCAACAAATCGTAGGCCGAACTACGAATGCTCTGATTCTTTACTTCGTTCAAGTAAAGATACGTAGGCACAAGGGCCACAATCCTTGCCGAGCACAATCTCACATATTAGTAGTTTCCCGAACTACGTCGACTCTGACTTTCTCATGTCCGTTGAGAATACGTAGGCCTAGGACCGCGAAGTCCTACCGAGTCTGTTCTTTCCCTTCTTCCTCGCGTTACCTTTCTTTCCCCGTTTCTAAACCCTTTTCTGTATCTTTTGGAACACTCTTCATAGTAAAATTTAAGCAAATAAATTCACACACGACAAACAAATGGTTCCCATCGAGTACGATGGATGCGAGGGGTGCTCATACCTTCCCCTCGCATAACCGGCTTCCGAACCTGTTCTTGGTTGCGAGACCATCTTATCCATTCTTTTCTTAAGGTTTTCTCGATATTTTCCTTTCCCCTCATGGGATAAATAAAGTTTGGCGGCGACTCTTCTGTCCTTTTCCTTTTCCCCTTCCCCGTCGTTGCGCGTATTTTTCGAGTAGCGACATTCCCGCCATGGAATCCCTAATTTTAATTCAACTTTTCAACATAGAAATAGGAGTTTCAAGACTCCACGTAAGCGTGTCCTTAAGATACGTTTACTCCCATTGAAACCTTGACCACAGTCAAGAATTTTCTAACCTCCCTTTCGAGGGGAACTACAATTACTCTGATTCCATTCCCGTCAGGATATGTAGGCACAAGATGCGACGTCTTGCCGAGTAAACTTAGGACTAACCCTTAGGTCTTTAGGTCACTCTATCCCTTAGCTCAATATATATTAAAGTAGATAATAAAATTAAAAAAAAAGTATACAATAAACAAAAGGTTCATGTAGAGTACTACAGAAGTTTAGGGTGCTAGTATCTTCCCTAAGCTTAACCAACCCCTTACCTAGATCTCTCCCCGCATTGTCTTTACGATGCAAAATTAGGTTTTCCTCTTTTGACCTTTTCCTTCGGATAAATCAAAGAGCGGTTGTGAACTAAATATGCGATTCAAATTAATTAATAATTTGATATCATATTCTAACCGCAACAGAAAATTGTGAATTCACTAGGGACCCTCCTAATTTTTAAGGGTTGCCCCTATTTTGTTTATTGTATGATATTTCTATTTTATTTTATTATCTGTATATATTGTACTTTGCTTGGGGTATCTTTATTGTGAGATAAGTTCTACATCCCGACTTGAGTGACATTACTATAGGAAGGTGATATATTCGACGAGGCTTATAGGGAGTGGAATCCCGACCAAGCTGACTTGAGAATCACCGCTCAGTTGAGACCCTTTCGAAAATGGTTCGGTTGAACGAGTAATCGTGAAAACTTTTACTATTGTCGATTGGAGTCTGTGATACTGGGGACCGTAGTACCTTAACACCACTTTGGCCTTATCTAGGACGTAGTGCGGGAACTATGAGGGAGTAATCCCAAAATAGTTGCTACTCAATAATACACTCAAAAGAGGATCTCTTGAGGATATTATTAACCACCGAGTCAATTGGGAAATTGATAATATCCGAAAGATGGACTGATGACTTTGGGCACCTCTTTAGAACCTTGTTCTGCAGGTACAACTACCCCATAGTACATACCTTTTGGGAAGGGTAGATCTTAACTCCATTCATTGTTCCTCTAACCTAGGACTTTGTTGTTTGTGTGTATTTGTGCATGGCATTCATAAAACATCATTCCTAGTTTCAAGGAATTCAACTGTCCTTTGCGAATTCAAAAGTCCTACATTTCAAAGTTTAAAACCGTTTCCAACTTTCCTAAAAAAGAAATGTTTGCAATCGACCGTTGAAGTTCTTGGAACTATTGCATTGCATTAGCATCATGTCTTGCATGGCATCTGTCCCCAGGTTTCTCATGTCCAGTTGTCTTTATCTTCCAGTGTTCCGTTGAGTCGTCAAGATGATTCCTCGACATAGATATCAGACTAGAGCTAATTATAGACGCCAAATGTCAGAACAAGAGGAACATAATGCGGAGGTCCGAATGGAGATTGATGAGTTGAAAGCATGCATGACCAGGCTTACTGAGATGCTTCAAGTGTTGATTGCCAGAGGAGAGCCACCTCAGAGGACTGTCATTCAGGAAGTTTCAAGTGCTGATCCACCTCTTGTTCCAGCGCCACCCTCTACTTGGCCGGAGTTTGGGTTACCTCATAACTACTCTCCACCTATTGCATCTGCCGCTACGATTGGTCAAACTGTCAGACCGGTTTTTCAAGCTCCTGTCCTTACCGAGGCCTAACCTGTGGTCCACACGGTTAACCAGACTGTCCAAGCTCCCTTTGAGAATCCTCCTTATGAGTACAATGCTGCCGGTGGGCAAAAGGGAGACCAGGAAGATTTTGTTGAGCCTGAGATCACCCGTGAACAGTTTCAGATCATAAACAAGAGACTCAAAGCTGTCGAAGGTACTGATTTCTTCAACGTTGATGCCGATAATATGTGCCTAGTTTCTGGTTTTGTTTTGCCTGCCAAGTTCAAGACTCCTGAGTTCGTGAAGTATCAAGGTCATTCATGTCCAAGAGCCCATCTAGTCATGTACTTCCGAAAGATGGCAGCTTACACCAACAATCAGAAGTTGCTCATCCATTGCTTTCAGGATAGTTTGAGTGGTGCTTCTCTTAAATGGTATATGAACTTAGAGCATAACAGTGTGCACTGCTTCCAAGATCTCACCAACGCTTTTATGAAGCAATACAAATAGAATTTGGATATGGCTCTCGATCGCCGTCAGCTTCAAAATATGTCTCAGAAGGAAAAAGAGTCGTTCAAGGAGTATGCTCAGTGTTGGAGGGAGTTAGCTTTCCAAGTTGAACCCCCTATAGCAGAGAAGGAACTGACAGGAATATTCATGGATACTTTGTCTCCTTTCTATTGGGAAAAGATGATTGGGAGTGTCTCTTCAAGCTTTACAGATCTGGTGACAATTGGCCAAAGGTTAGAAGAAGGTTTGAAAAATGGGAAGGTATCCAAAGCTGCCGAATCTTCTAATGGTGCAAAGAAATCCTATGGGAATTTCCATAAGAGGAAGGACGAGCAGACCAATGCTGTCATGACTGAATCAAGAAAGCCTCGCCAGGGATCTCAACCAGTTGTTGCTCCACAGCCAGCTCAGACCGCTCAACGTCCAGTTATTATACAAGACCAGTCTCGAAATAGGAACCAATTTGACCCTATTCCCATGACTTACACAGAGCTATATCCGTACTTAGTTCAACGAGGGCTGATTAATTACCAGGGCTTTACCTCCTCCTAATCCTCTTCCAGCTGGATTCAGGGCTGATTTCCAGTGCGCTTTGAGGGTGCTTTAGGCCATGACTTGGAGCATTGTTTTGCACTGAAAGCTAGAGTGTGTGAGTTAATGAGGGATGGAATACTTGATTTTGAAGATAATCCTCCAAATATCCAGAAAAATTTGTTGCTAGCACATCAAAAGTGAAGTTTCCGGCTGACCCCAGAGGATGGCTCACTGATTTAATCATTAGGATTTTGTTTCTCATTATTTGTACTTTCCTTACTTTTATATTAGTTGTTTGCTTTCAAAATATGTTTGTACTTTTACATTAATGAAATAAGCATTTCAACTTTTGATTTCAATTCATTTCTATTACTTGCATCTTTATACTTTATCTTTCAAATATTTACTTCTTGTCCAAATTTTTGATATGCAAAGATTGGAAGGAGGATAACGAAAACGTTATACCCATAACTGCTATCAGTATGCTTTCAATCAATCTTTGTTGACGATGTGAGGTATTGTTTCAACTCTCAAACACTGGAGAAATAAGGAAGTTATCCCCTTGTCACCCCCTTCGAGCTTAGAAGTTGGAGTTTCTTTCTTTACAAAAAACCGCAATTTTAACCTTGGGGCATGGGTAGCTCTCAGTTAACTTGGTTGTGTTTTCCTACAATACGCCTTTCATATAAAGGTCGCACTCACAATTTTCCTTTGTTTTTAAAGCCAAAACGCCAATGATGGTTCACCGTAATCATTTAAGATAAGCAGTCACTTTCTTTCAAAAAAACAAAATAAAATATAAAAAGCCCGCTAAGTCAAAACCTATGAAGGAGACTTAGGCAAAACTGGGGCATCCTGCTGACTGTAATCTTCACAAAAAAAAAATACTTCAGGCAAAAGTTAGGGATAATAAAAAGAGGAGATCTTTAAATCCTTACCCTAAAAATTCTCAATGTCAAAAGAACCATATGTTGTAAAGAAGCAGTGGCTGCCTTTCGTAGGTCCCTTGACTTTTGAACCATCCCTGCTACCATAAGTGCAATTCCTAACCTATAGGAACATGAATGCATAATATGAGTTAACTGAGCGTAGGACTGAAGATTATCACGTAGATTGGGTGGGAACAAACACATTTTGAGCCTTTATCCTTTGTTTCATAAACCGTGAGCCAAGCCACGTTACAACCCTCAAAATACCTAATTGAAACAAGGATATTTTGAAAGCATGCTACGGCAAGGTTGCGTAAGCTGACTCCTAAAGATCTTTGTGAATCATTTATTTTGGCCGTATACTTGTATTAAACTTTGAGCGTCCTGGACCGCCGCGTTCTAACCGATGACTCATTTATTTTTCATTTTTCAAAAATAATTTTAATTTTAAAAGTTGCATGAACTTTGCATTACCATGTTCATATGAATATTTTTGTTTGCAAACTGGCTTTCCTCTAAGGAATTTTTAAACAATCGAGAAACTTGGTCAAGTGATCCTATCAGGGGCAAAGTCTTCTCAGATCTGGTTTATCCATGAGATTTTCAAGACTCGGACTGGAGAAAACCTTCCGAGGGTACAGTAAAACAGTCATTTTCAGAATCAGACAAGCTGAAGCAATTATCAGTTCATCTGTAATGGACAATTTAATTTGGGGCAGTTTACTTGAAAGATCTCCAAGCGGCTTTCCATCCTTCCTACGAGGACCATCAACCTGATTACAATTTAGCAAGTGGCAGTGATCTCCGGGTTGAGGAATCAGTTTTCCAGTCTTGTCATCTTACCAGAAGAGTCGATCTTTGTCGTCGACATCTGCATTTGCATTTGATCATATCTCATAACATAATTCATATACATATACATATCATACCTATGCATAGCATGAGTGTTTCATCCTCATTTGCATTTCTCCCGAGGTCGTGTTTTATCCAGGTCTTACCTTGTGGTCGAAGTCCAACTTACTTGGCACCTACCAAACAACTTTGTGTCGTGTTCATCTGATGTTCTTCCAGATATGACGTTTTTCTTATCCGATGGTTTTCCGAATATGCCTGTTCCTTTTACGTCCAATACTATTATCATATATTGTGTTTATACCTTTCATTCAAAGCCATTATTGGATGTCTGGTACCCTGATTTTAATGTCTCTTTCTGATGGTTTTCCAGATTGAGTCTCGTTGTTCTGATGTTCTTCCAGAACTTCGTTGTTACGTATCTGATGGTTTCCCATATATTTCCTTCGATTCTGATGGTTTTCCAGGATCTATCCGATGGTTTTCCAAATTTGTTTCTCTTTCTGACGGTTTTCCAGATTGAGTATCTTTTATCTGATGGTTTTCCAGATATTCTTTTACGATTCTGACGGCTTTCCAGAATCTATCCGATGGTTTTCCGGATTTATTCCTCTTTCTGATGGTTTTCTAGATCGAGTCTTTTATCTGATGGTTTTCCAGATATTCTTTTACGATTCTGACGGTTTTCCAGAATCTTTCCGATGGTTTTCCGGATAAATTCCTCCTTCTAATGGTTTTCTAGATCGAGTCTTTGTTCTGATATTCTTTCAGAACTCTATCTGACGATTTTCCAGATACCCCTGTAATTCTGATGGTTTTCCAGAATCTTATCTGATGGTTTTCCAGATCTGTTCTCCTTCTGATGGTTTTCCAGACTGAGTTTTTGTTCTGACGTTCTTCCAGAACCTATTTGTTGCTTATCTGATGTTCTTCCAGATAGGTCTTCAAAACTTATCCCGTACACTTATTGTTTTTCTAAATGTTTCAGATTTAACTTCAGAAACTTGTCTTCATCTCATGCTCCTGTAGATGTCGTCCTTTTGTTTCTGGATATAGCCCAGGGTTTATTCGATATTTTTCCGAGTATCTCTGGTATGTTTTAGAGTTTATTCGATGTTCTTCCGGATATCCCTGAAATTTGTTTCTTTGACCCCGAGGTTATTCGATGGTTTTTCCGATTATCTCTGGTGTTTGTTTCTCTCTGTATAATTTCCGATGATTCCTGAAGATCCCGCTTGATCTCTTCGTTTAAAGGAATGACCCGGAAATTCCAGCACTTGTCATTTACCTGATCCTACCGTCGTGTGGATCCTGTGTTACCGTTTATTCTAAAGTGACAATTGTCGCGCTATTCCACCAGTGCGTCGTATTCCCCAGTGTAGTTACTCGTCGCGTCTGTCCCCTATGTCGTCGTGTCGTCTGCATCCTTGCATTCAGCATTCCATCATACACATCATATTAGATTCATGGCATTGTCAGCATTATAGTTCGTGTCATTTTGTCCATATCACTGCATCTAGGGGCCAAATTTTCGGTTATCTGTATCTAAATCCCTTTCACCGTGATTTCTCGAGTCTCCGCTGCTCAAATCATCCGGTGAAGCTATTTAAATAGGGGCATCTGTTGCACCCCAAATTTGTCCTACCTTTACATGGTTTCTAGTGCCACTTTATTTTGAATGAATAAAATGGCACAATTGGCAAGAGACCGTGTGTGAGGAGTTGTGAGTGTGAGAGGTCGAGAGTTTAAATGAATCTCACCTTTACATATATAAACATAAGTTGTAACAGGAGAAAGAGACAAAAAAGAAAAAATGGCGGCCGTTCTCACAACTTATCAGAAGAAAGGAGGAACCCACGAATCCAGAAGGAGAAGAAAGGGACGGTTCTTCGAAGAAGAAGACGGAGCTTCCTTCGTTAATCATCATCATCGCGACTCAGAGAAGCTCAAGCTCTCATCATTGTCCTCCTTCCGGAATTGCTTCAAATCCCATCTCAAGAATCCGTCGCTGTTACCGTAAGCTTTTTCTTCCTTTGATTACGATACTTTACGATTATTGCATGTTTTTTTTTTGTAGATGATAGATGAATAAGGAGAAGGACGAGACATGCAAAGGAAAACGAAGAGAAAAAACTCCTAGACAGCAACAATGGTCGCCGCAGCCGCAGTGGAGAAGATGAAGGGGTCAAAGAAAAAACCTAAGAGTTCCAGCGTTCAGCAAAACCCCTCCCTTTTTATTCATTGTTTTAACTTTTTTATTTTATGTTTATTTTTTTTCTTTTAATTATTATTATTGTTTTATCTTTTATTTATTTTAGTGTACTAAGAATTTGTAGAGTTTTTTTCTTTTCTTTCCTAACTTTTTAGATTTAGTTAATATTAAATTGAATTTTCTTAATTAAAACTCCTCTTGAACCAAAATTCTTTTTTTAGAGATTAGTGCATTATTTTTAAATTAAACCATTTTTAAAAATAAATATAACAAAAGAAACATAAAGCTAACATTAAGACCTTTTATTCAACATTAAAACTTTTTTATTTTGAACAAGATTTAAAACTCTTTTATTAAAGTTAAAACCTCTTTTAAAGTTTTTTTTTTTCAAAATTAAAATATTTTCTTAAAACTAAAACTTTTTTCCCAAATTTAAACCACCTTTTTAAAATTTAAGTCTAAGTTTGTAAATTAAAACCATTATTTATTTTTAAGTTACTACAAACCTTTTTAAAAATCTATATATATCTATATAAAACTTATAATTAAAAACCATTTTTTATAACTTATAATTAGTTTATTTTTTTAATAACTTGAAATTATATTTTTTCTGATGACTAATAATTAAAAACATTTTAATAGCTTATAGTTAGTATTTCTTTTTTTATAATTTATAGTTAGTAATAGTTTTTTATGATTTATAGTTAATTTAATTTTTAATAAATTGTAATTAAAAAGAAACATTTAGATTTCTAATTTATGACGTTCCTAACATTTTTTTCTCAGTTGTATAGTTTATTGATCCTTTATTTTTTGCACTCCATTTTATAGTTGTAATTTACGCGAGGCAATCGTCGCTCTTATTTCATTATTATTCTTGCATCTTTCATGGTTGTAATTTACGCGAGTGATCGTCGCCTTGCACTTTTTATTGCTTTCATTATTTTCTTGCATTTCAATTATCGCTGTTGTAATATTTTATCATCTGCATTATTTACCGTTAACCCTTCTGAAGAATTAGGTCTAGCCGTTTGACCGCCGAGTCAATAACCCTAACCTTTGACCATTTCAAAACCCTAATAGCCTAGGTGTCCCGCCGTGGACGAAAATACCCTTTACTCTAGCTTTAGGTCAAAGAGTAGCCGTACTCTGCTTTAGGGTTTCCCGCCATGGAATCTCTAATTTCAACCCTAATTTTAATTTAACTTTTCAACATAGAAATAGGAGTTTCAAGACTCCACGTAAGCGTGTCCTTAAGATACGTTTACTCCCATTGAAACCTTGACCACAGTCAAGAAGTTTCTAACCTCCCTTTTGAGGGGAACTACAATTACTCTGATTCCATTCCCGTCAGAATATTTAGGCACAAGATGCGACGTCTTGCCGAGTAAACTTAGGACTAACCCTTAGGTCTTTAGGTCACTCTATCCCTTAGCTCAATATATATTAAAGCAGATAATAAAATTAAAAAAAGCATACAATAAACAAAAGGTTCCTGTAGAGTACTACAGAAGTTTAAGGTGCTAGT
This sequence comes from Lathyrus sativus, assembly GCA_963859935.3. NCBI lineage: Eukaryota > Viridiplantae > Streptophyta > Magnoliopsida > Fabales > Fabaceae > Lathyrus > Lathyrus sativus. Next base: position 275,137,507 of record OZ012740.1, on the reverse strand, counting down.
ATCTTCCCTAAGCTTAACCAACCCCTTACCTAGATCTCTCCCCGCATTGTCTTTACGATGCAAAATTAGGTTTTCCTCTTTTGACATTTTCCTTCGGATAAATCAAAGAGCGGTTGTGAACTAAATATGCGATTCAAATTAATTAATAATTTGATATCATATTCTAACTGCAACACCTGTCTTTTCCCTTTTCTGTAGCTTTTCTCTGATTGTTTCCTTTACTTCTTTGGGGATAAATAACGAACGGTGGCGACTCTGCTGAGGACTCTTCCCAATCCCCTATGCGTGTCAATCCTAGCGCTTGTGTGTTTATCTCTGAGTGTGTATATATGTGTTGTACTTTATTTGCATTTGCATTTTACTTTCAGCATTGTATATTATCATTATTGTTGTGTTGTTGTGTGGGAATGTTCAACTGTGAGATAAACCAAAACCCAGGCTTGAGTACAACCATAACATTAGAAGCGGAAAGTAGTGGTGAACCTGTATGTTTGGCATACACTAGTTCCCACGAAATTTGCGCTCAGACGAGATTCTCTTTGATGACTACCTTTCCAGTCCGTTTCGAACAGTTGAGAGGTTGTTAGATCTGAGGATTGTAGACTCTGGGGACCGGTCATTTGGGAGTCAGCTAAGTGAGGCCGCTTCGTTAGACTATGATGCCAAACCAAAAATGGTGAACGTATCATCGTTTCTCGAAAGTCTGTGACACTGATGACCGCATAGGATGCCAGACCTTATCAGTGATAGGTTCATACCTGTGAGTGGGGTGGGTTATGCAAGAAACCTTAACCTTCAACCTACCCAGTTTTCTTGTCAATGTGAACCTGTGATTTTGATATAGTGGGTCCTTATGGTGGTGTTATGTTCTTGCCAAAGTGAAGTGCTGGTTCTTCTTAATCAACAACACAACAACCTTCATCCCCTGTTGCATTTGCATTTTTCATTTGCATTTTTCATTTGCATATTAACATTGACATGCATTTATGTTGCAGGTGTATATTTTCACTTCGATTCTAGTGATCTTATTCCTTTGCTGACATGGAGCCTAGCCTGAAGAAGACTGTGGTATATAAGTTCCCTACTCCTGACATTGGATCTCTACTCAGTTTGATCTATGTGGCTGACAGAAAGGTGATGGAAGATTTCAAGCAATCATATGGGAAGCTTTTGAGCTTTGTCTGCAAACCCTCAGTTTATGAGTTGGGTGGTCTCCATACTTTGATGCAGTTTTATGATTCCCAGTTACGATGTTTTACTTTTCCAGGATATGCATTACTGCCTCCTCTAGAGGAGTTCTCTGTGGTACTTGGAGTTTCTATCCTGGACCAGATGCCTTTCTATCATACGGATGTTGAGCCTGATTTGACTAAGCTTTCTAGTGCCCTTCATTTGGATGCTTCTGAGCTAAAGGGGAAGTTGGTCAAGAGAAATGGAATTCCTGGAATTCCATTAGCTTTCCTGGTTGCTAGAGCTCAACACTTTGCGAAGGAGGGTTGTTGGGTTTTGTTTAATGACATCCTAGCATTGTGCATTTATGGTATCATGTTGTTTCTTAATATTCCAGATTTTGTGGATTTGGTCGCTTTCCACATTTTTGCTTCAGGGAATCCTGTACCTACGCTTCTGGGCGATGTCTATCATTCCGTGCATTACAAGAATGAGAATCGGAAAGGGAAGAACGTGTCTTGTTGCGTACCTTTATTGTACAGGTGGTTTGTGAGTCACCTTCCCAAATTTGGTCCTTTTATTGATACTGCAGGTACCTCAGAGTGGTCAGAGAGATTGATGGGCTTGACTTCTAAGAATATCATTTGGTTTGATAGAGATTAGTTGGGTACAAAGATTATCTACAGTTGTGGTGGTTTTCCTAATGTCCCGTTGGTCGGAAGGAAAGGATGCATTAACTACAACTCATCCCTTGTAGTGAGGAAGTTTGGGTATGCTCTGAGGCAACCTCCTAAGGAAGAGGAAATATAGGAATCTCTGTATTTCACCGGCTTGCTAGAGAATGATACCTTGGCTAGAGTCGAGAAAGCCTGGAACAAGATTCACCGCAAAGGGAAAGCTTCTTTGGGTAAAAGCAACAGTCGAGCTTACAATCCTTATGTGACTTGGATTCAGGAGAGAGTTGAGAGAGTGTTGATGCCTTTTCCACCTTGTGAGCCTTTGTATCCTCTGATGATTGAGGAGCCTACTACTGTTGATATCCAGAGGTATAATCAGTTGTGGTCTGAGAAAGAGGAGTTGCGCAAGGCAAATGAAGAGTTGGAGAAAGAGATTGTTCAGCTCCAGAGCAAAAAGATTGAAGCTACTTATTCCTGCAAGAGGTAAACTGAGTTGGTAAACAAGCTAGGTATAGATCTTACCAAAGAGATTCGTGCTCATGAGCGTTTGGGTTTAGATTTGAAGGTTGTCGGTGATGTTCTTACTTCTAAGAAGAAGGAGTTGGATAGAGTTTATCTAGAGATTTCCAGGTTTAATAACCAGTGGAATGCTACCCTCACTATTAACAAAGAGCGGGAAGATGGACTGAAGCAACAGATTGTTAAGTTGAAAGCTCAACTCCAAGTGAAGGATGAGAAGATTGTCGTTGAATCCTCACTCCGACGTGACAGTGATTGTAGACTGAATAAATCTATTGCAACGTTGGATGACTACAAGTCTAGAGTTGATGTAAAGAGGTGTAAGCTTGAGGAGGCTTTCGGTGAAGGTGCCTGGGAGCATTATGCCCAGGGTTTGTAGACCACGATTAGCCAGAGAGAGCTGCTCATCCAGGGGTTGCTTGTCAGGCCTGACCATCCAGAGACGAAGGAGCTGTTAGAGGATTTTCAGTCTAGTTATCGTACTTGATTGTATTTCTTTCCAGTCTGTTGTTATGATGTATATGTTGGCCATTACCAGACCTGTTGGCTGAGGTCATTTTGATTCCATTGTATTACTGTATCTGACTCTTGGCTCTCATTTTATTTATGAGAAGTTTGCTTATTGCTTATCTGTTAGCTCTTCATTGTCGTGCTACTCTCGTGGAACTAGAATCGAGGGGGAAATTTCCCTAATGCATGTATACATGTCTGCATACTGCATCATTTTGCATTTTTTGCATCGTCGGTTCCTGGAACCGCTAACCTTATCTTCGTGGTTTGTTAGTTTGTTTCAGGATTGACAACCAAACGACTCACCGTTATGCCACTCGGGGAAATCAACATAAGATCATGGAGTAGATGCAAGCTGAGATGCAAGAACTTTGGGACAGGATGGCCCAATTTATGGATTTAATGCAGGGTGTTGCGAATGGTCAAGAGCAACTGAGAACTCTGGTGCATCCACTAATTGCAAGGGTTGATGGGAATGGTGTACTTCACGGGGGAACTGCTGCTAATCCTCCTCGTAATGATGGTGGCATGCCACATGCTAATGTTATTCCTCCAGTTGTTATCCCCCTGGGCGGAGGAAATGTAGGTGGAATCCCTATGCCTGAAATGGCGTATACTGCGCATGGCAACAATGTTCCTCAGTGGGATGAAAATCAGAAAGAAGATGTGTTTTCCATGCGGGATATTAGTGCAGGGTTGCCGTCTGAGGCAGATAAGAGGTTTAAGCTGGTTGAAGAGAAGATGAGGAGCTATGAAAATTAGAACTCCATGGGATTGGACATGGCTAATCTGGGGCTGATCCCAGACTTGAAAGTACCTTTGAAGTTCAAAGTTCCTGATTTCGATAAATACAAAGGCACTACTTGTCCTAGGTTTCATCTGCGTTCCTATTATCATAAGATGCCCGCCTACTCAGATGATGAAAGGTTGTTAATGCATTTTTTCCAAGACAGCCTTTCCGATCCTTCTCTCGAATGGTACATGAGCTTCGAACCAGTCAACATCTGGTGCTGGAGGGATTTGGCTGAGGCACTTGTTAAGCACTACCAGTATAATAGCGACCTTGCGCCTAACAGGGTCCAATTGCAGAATTTGTATCAGAAGAATGGTGAATGCTTCAAAGAGTACGCCTAGAGGTGGCGTGAATTGGAAGCTAGGGTGAAGCCTCCCATGGTGGAAAGGGAGTTAATTGATATGTTTGTTGCCATGCTACCGGGTGTATACTATGAGAAGCTGATCGATAACATGTCAGGTAGCTTTTCTAATCTGATCATTACTGGGGAGAGGGTTGAGAATGGCATTAAGCTGGGAAAGATTCAAGCTGGCGAAGGATCCTTAGCAGGAGGAGGAAATAGAAAAACCTTTGGTAGCAAAAAGCGAGAAAGAGAAACCAACTCAGTATCTAGTTCCCGGGGAAGAAATAGAAATCAGCGTCAACAATATCGTCAACAGCAGCAGCAGGTTACAAGTATCACAATACCTGCGGTACCGCTACAACAACAAAAACAACCACAACAGAATCAGCAGAACTACGCTCCTCGTCATTTCCAAGATCGGGGGAAGGGCGGTAAATAGGAAGTTTGACGCGCCTCCAATGCCGTATTCTCAATTGCTTCAACACTTGTTACAGTTACAGTTGATACAAAAGAGGACTCTAGCTCCCTTGAAAGGTGCACCACCTCTTGGTTACGACGCTAATGCTCGGTGTGAGTTTCATTCTGGTGCTCCGGGTCACAATATTAACAACTGTAAGGTGTTTAAGCATAAAGTTCAGGATCTCATAGACAGTAAGCCTATAAACTTTTCTCACGACGCACCCAATGTCGTGCAGAACCCCATGCCTAACCATGGGGCAGCTGGGGTCAGTGCTATCCTTGAAGATGAGAGCTTGAATTTGGTGTCGGATGTTGATGAGTTGAAGATGGCGCTGAGCTTTGTAAAGGACAAGTTGTTGAGGGGAGGGGTATTCCCAGGTTGTGATGAAGCTTGTGCTGAATGTTTGAGCCATCCCAAGGGATGTGAGAAGCTGAAAAACCATATTCAGAAGCTGATGAATGATGGTGTCCTGCAATTTGACAGAGTTGTTGAGAAGAGGACTAAGGAATTAGTGGGTGGAGAGAGGGATGAGGTTGCGACAATCTCGATTTCGTACAAGACTATTACTATTTTTGCGCCGCCTAGGCTGCCAACCATCATCATTACCAAAGCTGGTCATGTACCATATGAAAGTACTAAGGCGATTCCGTGGAACTACAGAGCCGAAGTATATTGTAACGGACAGAAGTAGGAGTTGAAAAGTTTACCGGTGGATTCTATGGACAACTTAGTTGGAGCTAGTGGAATTACTTAGAGTGGAAGAGTATTTTCGTCACCTGAAATGGTCGCTAAAAAATCTGACAAGAGGAAGGGTAAAGAAGTGGTTGAAGAGACTTTTCAAGCTAGTGAGAGGGAATCCTTGTTGAAGGAGGCGGAGGAGTTCATGCGCTTGATAAGAAAGAGTGATTACAAGATTGTTGATCACTTACAGCAGACTCTGTCCAAGATATCCATTTTGTCCTTGTTATTGTGTTCGGAAGCGCACAGAAATGCTTTGTTAAGAATCCTAAATACAGCTTATGTGCCCCATGAGATATTTGTGAATCAACTCGAGGGAGTTGTGGCACATGTAAATGCAGGAAATGGGCTGGGATTCACAGATTTGGATTTGACACCCAAGGGGAGGAATCATAATTGTGCACTGCACATACCTATTGAATGCCGAGGGGCTGTTCTGTCACATGTGCTTGTTGATATAGGGTCATCCTTGAACATACTTACGAAGAAAGCGCTGATACCTATGGTATATTGTGTACGCCAAGTGACTTGGTAGTACGGAATTTTGATAGGACTCGAAGGTCCGTGTTCGGGGAGTTGACTTTGCCAATCCAGGTCGGTCCGGAGGTGTTTGATGATGTGTTTTACATCATGGATATTCAGCCAGCTTATAGCTGTCTGTTGGGACGTCCTTGGATACATTCGGCAGGCGCCGTAAGGTCTATGCTGCACCAAAAGTTGAAGTACATGGTGGGTGGCAGTGTTGTCACTGTTTGCAGGGAAGAAGATACCATGATTAGTCATTTTTCTTCATTCAAGTATGTCGAGGTTGATGGCAAAATCCATGAGACTTTATGTCAGACCTTCGAAACTGTGCAAATCAAGGACAAAACACCGGTCGTGAGCAAAGCGCCTGAAGTCACCATGTCATCCTTTAAGGAGGCCCAGACAGTGGTGAAGGTTGGGGCATCGCAAGGTTGGGGCTAGGTATTGAACATTCCCAACAAGCAAGACAAATTTGGATTGGGATACAACCCATCTTCCTCCTCCCAGAGTGCGCCGCGCTATAAGGGGCATGTCCAGTTTACCAGCGGTGGGGTAATCTTTGAGCAGATTAATGCCATATCTGATAAAGACGGTGACAACGATTGCGACATGGATGCGTGGATTCGGCCGTGCACTTCAGGATAAAGCCTAAACAACTGGTCTATCGAAGAAATCATCCAAGTGACAACAGAAGAATAATGATTTGTTTTTCTGATTATTGTATAGCCATATGTTCTACCCGGAGCATAGTGGTATTTATCTTCAGGGCCTAATTGTTTATGTTTGAACAATCTTTTATCAATCAATGAAAGGGCATTTTTCTGCATTCAAATATTGTGATCCTTGTCTTTCCTGTTTTATTTTTAACAATAAAATGGCAATGTGGTTTGTGCTTGTTTGCATATCATTTTAAGCATTAGATCATCATCATTGCAGGTTTCACATTGCAGATGACACCACTCCAGAACCGTCTATGACTCGCTTTGACTTTGATAATCCGATATTTCAAGCCGAAGAAGAGATTGATGAAGATGAAGATTTTCCAGAAGAGCTAGCCAGGCTCTTGAAACAGGAAGAGAAAATCATTCTGCCTCATCGAGAGGAAATTGAGGTCGTCAACTTGGGTACCGAGGGAGTCAGAAGAGATGTCAGGATAGGGGTTGCGTTACAGAGTGATATCAAGCAGAGATTGGTTGAAATAATCAGAGAGTATAGTGATATATTTGCTTGGTCATACGAAGATATGACCGGTCTTGACACAGACATCATGGTTCATCGCTTGCCGTTGCGTGAAGAGTGTCCGCCAGTTAAACAGAAGCTCAAAAGGACCAGACCAGATATGGCGGTGAAAATCAAAGAAGTCCAGAAGCAGTTGGACTCATGATTTCTTGCCGTAACAACTTACCCGCTGTGGTTCGCTAACATCGTACCGGTACCAAAGAAGGACGGTAAGGTACGAATGTGTGTTGATTATATAGACTTAAATAAAGCGAGCCCGAAGGATGACTTCTCGCTCCCCCATATTGACACATTGGTTGATAATACTGCGCAATATTCTTTGTTTTCCTTCATTGACGACTTTTCCGGATATAATCAGATTAAGATGGCGTCGGAGGATATGGAGAAAACAATGTTTATTACACCGTGGGGGACTTTCTATTATAAGGTAATTCCTTTAGGGTTGAAAAACACAGTGGCAACCTATTAGCGGGCAATGGTCACTTTGTTTCATGATATGATTCATCACGAGATTAAAGTATATGTTGATGACATGATAGCAAATTCACAAACAGAGGAGGAACATCTGGTAAACCTTTTGAAGCTGTTTGAGAGGCTAAGGAAATTCAGACTGAGGTTGAATCCGAACATGTGCACTTTTGGTGTAAGGTCGGGAAAGCTGTTGGGGTTCATTGTTAGTGAAAAAGGTATCGAGGTCGATCCTGCAAAGATAAAAGCTATTCAAGATATGCCAGCGCCGAAAACGGAGAAAGAGGTTCGTGGTTTCTTGGGTAGATTGAACTACATTGTTAGGTTCATATCTCATCTCACAGCCACGTGTGAACCCATGTTCAAATTGTTGAAGAAAGATCAGGCGGTCGTCTGGAATGAAAATTGCCAAAGGGCATTTGATAAAATAAAAGAGTACTTGCAGGAGCCTCCGATACTGATACCTTCAGTAGCTAGAAGGCCATTGATAATGTATTTAACGGTTCTTGAGAACAGCATGGGTTGTGTTCTTAGTCAGCATGACGAGACTGGAAGAAAATAGAATGCAGTATACTATTTGAGTAAAAAGTTCACAGATTGTGAATCCAGGTACTCAATGTTGGAAAAAACTTGTTGTGCACTCGCTTGGGCTGCCAAACGCCTGAGACAGTATATGCTAAATCATACAACCATGCTGATTTCGAAGATGGATCCGATTAAATGCATCTTTGAAAAGTCGGGGAGAATTGTCAGGTGGCAGATGGTTTCGACAGAGTATGATATTCAATATGTTTCCTAGAAAGCTATCAAAGGGAGTATCTGTCATAATATCTTGCTGAACAGCCGATTGATGACTATCAACCTATGAAGTTTGAATTTCCCGATGAAGATATCATGTTCTTAAAGATGAAGGATTGTGATGAGCCATTACCCGATGAAGGTCCGGAGAAGGGTTCCCAATGGCAGATGATATTTGACGGTGCTGTTAACTCTTACGGTAGTGGAATTGGGGCAATTATCATGACGCCTCATGGTTCTCATATCCCCTTCACTTCCAGGTTAACATTTCCTTGTACTAATAATGAAACCGAGTATGAAACGTGCATTATGGGGTTGGAAGAAGCCATTCATCTAAGGATCAAGAATCTAGATGTATATGGCGATTCAGCGCTAGTTGTTAATCAAATCAAGGGAGAATGGGAGACCCGACAACCTAATTTGATACCTTACATGAACTATGCAAGGAGGCTATTACCTCTCTTTGACCGAATAGAGTTCCACCATGTGCCTAGAGCAGAGAACCAGATGGCAATTGCCTTAGCCACTTTATCCTCAATGTATAAGGTGAATTTTTGGAATGACGCTCCAAGAATTATCATCTCGCGCCTTGATAGTCCGACATTTGTGTTTGCAATTGAGGAAGCTTCGGACGGCAAGCCGTGGTACTATGATATCCAGAATTTCCTTAAGAACCAAGAATATCCGCCAGGGGAGTCGACCCGGGATAAGAAGACTCTGAGGAGGTTAGCTGGGAACTTTTATCTGAACCAGGATGGAACACTCTACAGGAGGAATTATGACTTGGTGCTTTTAAGATGTGTAGACGAAAAGGAAGCGAGTCTGCTTATGGAAGAGGTCCATGAAGGTGCCTTTGGTACACATGCCGGCAGGCATGCCATGTCTCGAAAGCTGTTACGAGCAGGGTATTATTGGTTGACTATAGAGTCAGATTGCTTCAAGTATGCAAAGAAGTGCCATAAATGCCAGATTTATGTTGATAAGATTCATGTGTCGCCGAGTCCGTTGAACGTCATGGCGTCGCCTTGGCCCTTTTCCATGTGGGGCATTGACATGATTGGCAAGATTGAGCCCACCATATCTAATGGACATCGTTTCATCCTGGTAGCCATTGATTACTTCACCAAGTGGGTGGAAGCAGCTTCCTATGCTAATGTCACTAAGCAAGTGGTAGCCCGGTTTACCAAGAAGGACATCATCTGTCGCTACGGAGTTCCCGAGAGAATCATTACTGATAATGGTTCGAACTTGAAGAACAAGATGATGAAGGAATTGTGCCAGAATTTCAAAATTGAGCATCATAACTCATCTCCCTATCGTCCGAAGATGAACGGCGCTATCGAAGCGGCCAACAAGAATATCAAGAAGATAGTGCAGAAGTTGGTTGTAACCTATAAAGATTGGCATGAGATGTTGCCCTTTGCTTTGCATGGATACCGTACTTCGGTACGTACCTCAACTAGGGTGTTGCACCCCAAAATTTGACCAACAATTATTTACCCATCAAGTGTTTGCAGGTTGATACCTTCATCAGACAGTTCAAGAGATCTTCAGAGAAGTGGTCTGAAACCAGGGTTGTGCGCTTCATAGTTTGAAAGTTGTGGGTGCTCCTCAGATGATTCTGAGACTTTGAGAATGAACTAGATGTTTTGAGAAAGCCTATGAGATGCCTTGATAGCCATCATGAAGTCCAGAGAAGTCATTATGCAAGAATTCTGAAGATTCAACCATGAATGGTAGAATTAGGGTTTTGACTGGGTCAACCCTAGGATAACTGACAATTTGGAGAAGGTTGAGACTAATCCAAGGGCCATGAGATCATGGAATGATGCATAGAGATGTTATAAATATGATTCCTAGACCAACTCATCATGATTGAGGGGTTTGAGAAGTTTTGAGTTAGGGTTTCTGAGGATTGTCAGTGGAAAAACCCTAATTTGATCCCTATCTTCCAGGCAGTTTTAGCCCTAGATGTGATTGATATCTCATCTTCCCCACAACATGAATGTTGTAGAGCTTGTTCTAAGCTTTAATTTGAGTGGTGGAAGTCCTTGATAGGAGTTACAGAGCTCAAGTTATGGTTTTGACAAATTACAGGTCAGCAGAGGTGTGTGAATCTGGGTCCTTGAAAGTCACCCAACTTGCAGACAACTTTTGCCCTAGTAGGTTGATTCCTATGGTTTCTTGGTCAACATGAATGTTGAAGAGGATCTTCTTAGCTTTAATTTGAGTAGTAGAAGTCCTTGATTGGATTTGTGGAACTCAAGTTATGATTTGAGCAAGGCAGGGGTATTTTGGTCATTTGTCAGTTATAGGTCATTTTAACCAATGCCTAAAACTCCTATTTCCAAGCCTCAAATGGAAAAATTCAAAACATGAAAGTTGCTCAAAATGTGATTTTAAGTCTAGAAAGAAGGTCACAAATTGTTGAAAAGGCTCATAGCACAAGATTCCATGATTGGTCAAAAATGAACTAAAAATGACTTATAACTTTGAAAAGTTGAAATTGAAAAGTGTTTTGGGAGATCTACAAATCCAAATGGGGTCATCCAATAGTCCATTTTCATTGAAAAACACATTTTGAGAAGAATGGTTTTAATAGAATTTTGATTTGGGCCTTAAAAAATGAAGTTTGTTTGAAAAAAGATTACTTGAAAAAGAAGGTACCATTGGAAAATCTTACACAGGCCCATTTTCCTTCACATTTTGGTTCAAGGAGTGTTAATATGTCACATAATGGATGCATGGCACGAAAATAAGGAGATATGCATGGGTTATGGCATGTAGAAACATGTTCATGCATGGAACTTTCCATGAGTTTCTAGGAAGTTCTAAAGAGCTCTAGAACATTCCATGAATTGCTATAAAAAGAGTATTCTTCATAGAAGAGAGGGTTGGTGATTGAGAGAGGGTGATAGAGAATTTGAGAGAGAGAGAGCTTCCATTGAAGGTGTTGGTTCAAAGTTCAAGAGATCAAGAATTCTGCCATAACCAAAGCTTCTCCACCAGGATCTTTGCAAACAGAACTTCAATCACTATCAAAGGATCATTCTCCCTCCATTACAAAGCTTGCAAGCATTGACCACGAGCATACACCATCTCTCTTTGACAGGTTCTTTCTCATCTTTATACCTCATAATTTATTAGGTTTTAGTGGGCCTCATAGGTATAGAACTCATGTACTATAGTAGTAGATGTAATCCTGAGAGTTTGAGCGCATATAGCTAGGGTTTGCAGCAGGTGCAACATTCTTGGATCTTGAATTACAAGCTAGATTTAGGGTTGCAATCTTAGGTAATTAGTGCAGAATGATCCCCTTAGCATGTAGATGATTCTAGGTTAAGAGTAGCTCAATTGGTTTCCCTGCAAAAATGGTGAATTCAATGGTACCCGGAACTTCCAGCCATGATATCTCTTTATTGCTTGAGCTTTAAGAAAATATAAAAGTACAGTTGTGTAGAGGAGAATGAGTACTACAATTTCCATTTTTATATCGTGTAAAAAGGTTGAGAGATGAGAGAGTTAGAGGAGCTCGAAGATTGCCACAAAAACTGCTCGAAACCCTAGCTTGGTGGTTCAGGGAAGAAGACATAATCCCATCCGTCCACGCGCTTTGACTCCCTTGACTATTTCTTTCCATCGGATGGCCATGATTTGGACACGCAAGCGGAGGGAAGACTGACTGCAAAACGACGCGTTTTGGATTAGTGACTCATATGGGCTCAGAAGTGAATTGCTACTCACACTCCTCTCCTTGGCCCAACATTCATTTGCACGTGTTTCTTACTTAATTCACACCCCCCTTCATTTTTATTTTCTTTTTCTTTTCTGAACATGGAATGGGCCTCGCTCCTTTTACTTTTCGCACCCCAGCACTTAACCCACCTACTGATCGCACCCCTCTCCCATTTCATGTTATTTTAATTCTTTTAATTTCTTTTTAGTATTTCTCTGTTTTGTATAATTCATATAAAATAGATAAAAAATGATTTTTAATTTCTTCTTTTTTTCCTGAGTAGATTAAAATGAGTAGAAAATTATAAAAATAAAATTGAGATTTTATTTTTATGTTTGATATTTTTGGTAGATTTTCCAATTAAATAGCTTTTTAATTGGTTCATTTTGATATTTGATTTTGTAGGAATTGTTTTAGTACTTTCCATTAATCTTTTTTACCCATTCTTTTTTGTGCAATTAGATGGTTAGTCATGCTTCCCCATAGGATTTTTTCTAGATTTTTTAGAATTAATCTTGGTTAGTTTAATTAGGGTTGACTTTGGTTAGTCTAATTAGGGTTTAGAATTGTGCATAGGTGATGATTCCTTTCTTTGATTGAGTTTTATCTTGATTTTTAGGTAGAAACCTTTGTAGATGTTAGGGGTAAGTGTTGAGGACCCTTATGAATATTTGTTAATTTTTCCCCATTAGTTTAGCATTTTTAGGTATTTTCTGAGTTGCCTGATGATGTGATTTGTTCAGTGGGTTATCTGTTCATCTGTGGGGATCTTTCTGAGGGATTTGCTGAAGGGCTTGTGTTGCCTTGAGGATATTGATGGTGAGCATCATAAGGAGAAGCCTGTAGATCAAGATGCAGAGACCCAGAGCTTGTCTCATCTCCTGTCTGTGAGGTTTGAGAGCCTGAAGTTTGAGGGAAGTTCATGGTACTTTCCTGAGGAAGGCACTATGAATGACTTTCATTCTTCCTTCTCACCTCTTTCTTAAGTATCCAATGATGTTGGAGCCAACTCGTGAGTTTAATTTCTCCTGAGGAGGAATGTAAACTGATCACATGTTGTTGAGCCACATGGGATACAACTCCTAAGTGGAAGCCTCCTAGTACTTTCCTGAGGAAGGTCCTATGGGTCTATTCACTTAGTTCCACTAGTTGATCTAGGATTTCTCAAGTATCCAATGATGTAGGAGCCAACTTGTGAGTTTAATTTCTCCTGAGGAGGAATGTAAACTGATCACATGTTGTTGAGCCACATGGGATACAACTCCTAAGTGGAAGCCTCCTAGTACTTTCCTGAGGAAGGTCCTATGAGTCTATTCACCTAGTCCCACTAGCTTAAATAGGATTTCTAAATATCCAGTGATGTTGGAGCCTGCTTGTGAGTTTAATCTCTCCTGAGGAGGGATGTAAACTGATCACAGTGGTTGAGCCACCTAGGGTATGACTCCTGAGTATACACCTCCTAGTGTTCTCCTGAGGAAGACACTATGAGTATGATTGCTTAGCTCCCTTTCTTTGGTAAGCTTATTCTGAAGCTTGAAGGCTGGGAATGATTGCTCCTGTTTAGGGTTGTGCTTGAGAGCTTTGCTTAGATTTGTTTAGATTCTGTGATTAGGGTTAGGGTTAGGGAATAGGTGATTCTTTTTCAAATGTGTTTTGTTTGCCTGATGGTACTTCATTTCCTTTATCTGTATGATTGCAGTTTACTGTTTTGCTTGATAGCATGTTGATTATTTTCAGTATGATTACTGTTATTTCATGACTGGCTTGAGGTTGAGATGAGCTTGTGGAGGCTGAAACCCCACACACATTTCCTCCCTCACTTGCATTGCATGCATTTTACTGTTAAAGCTGATGTTTTTGTCTGTATTCTGTGTATCATTGACATGATCCCTTAGGACTCTCATTTCTTCTGATGAGGATTTGATGATAGACTTTTAGGTTGAAACCTATGCATGACAACATCTAGGAGTTCCCTGTTCAAACCTCAACCATAGGATGAATCCATGGCATGATAACAGTAGGACTTGATAGTCTCCCTCCTAGTTGAGCTGTTTCCTGTAGTTTCCCGAACTACGTTTGCTCTGATCTTTCATACCAGATGAAAGTACGTAGGCATAGGATGCGATATCCTAGCGAGCAACCTTCCCCATTTTTCCCCCCGTAGTTAGCCGAACTACGTTGACTCTGATTTCTCATTCTCTGATGAGAATACGTAGGCATAAAGCGCGACGCTTTGCCGAGTCATTTTTCTTTTCTTTTTCAGCCAGCCTTGATAGGTAGATAGATTATAACCAACCCGTCCAAGTAAACAAACAAGCGAGGATCCCGTCGAGTACGACGGACGTGAGGGGTGCTAATACCTTCCCCTTGCGTAACCGACTCCCGAACCCAGACAATGGTTGCGATGACCTTGTCTTACCCTTTTTTTCGTCAGGTTTTTCCGATCGTTTCCTTTCCCGCTCTGAGGGATAAATAACGAAAGGTGGCGACTCTTCTGTTTTGCCGGCACCTTATTTTCGCGCAAGCGACAGCTGGCGACTCTGCTGGGGACAAAGTAGCATCTAGGGACTTTTCCTATCCCTTATGTTGGGACCGTTTCCCATCCCCTACGCGAGTCAATCCTATCGTTTGTGTGTTTGCTTGTTGGGTTGCGTTTATTTATCGCATTTTTACTTCCCGCACTTTACTTCCCGCATTTTATTTCCCGCATTTTATTTCCAGTTGATATGATTATCTGTGCTGCTGTGGGAGAGGGATGTTACTGTGAGTGAAAAGCCGGACCTGGGCTTGAGTACACACCTAGATATAGTTGTGGAGAAGTAGTAGACGAACCTGTCTGTTGAGCAGGCACAGTTCCCTACGAAAATCTGCGCTCAGACGAGATTCTTGCAGAGGTGCTCCTTTCCGGTCCTGAGGATCTGAGGGGAGTCCAGACGTGAGGATTGTCGACTCTGGGGACCGATCATTTGGAAGTCAGCTAAGAGAGGCCTCTTCATGACTTGACGATGCCACTCCTTCTGGGAATCGTATTGTCACTCATGAATGTCTGTGACGCTGACAACCGCATAGGATGCCGTACCTTTGTCCGTGGATTAGGTCCATCATACCTGTGAGTGGGTTGGGATATTGCAGGAAACTTTGACCTTCAGACCACCTGGTTTTCTTGACAGTAGATCAGTATGTTGAGTTCTCAGTTGCAGATATGTTCTTGATAGAGCAAGGGTTTGATCAGAGGATCTTATCATCGGGTATTTGTCTGTTCTTGATAGAGCAGGCTTTGATCAGTGTATTATTATCAGAAGTTTGTTCTGGAGGGAGCAGATTTTTGAGTGAGGTCTGAAGATCTCATCAGCGGTTGTTATTTGTTCTGGATGGAGCAGATTTTTGGGTGAGGTCTGAGGATCTCGTCAGCAGTTGTTATTTTGTTCTTGATAGGGCAGGTTTTGAGTGAGGTTTGAAGATCTCATCAGCAGCTGTGTATTTGTTCTTGAGAGGGCAGATTCGTGATTTGGGGTCTGAAGACTTCTCCAACAGATATTCCTTGATCTTGCATCCAGGGTTTTCATCATCAGGCCTTCGTTCTTGTCCGAGCAGAATTTTGATCTCGATCCTACCAGATGGTTATTCACAACAGATCAGATCAGTGGTTTACACCGGGGTTTCCTTCTCAGCAGTGACTGTTGACATCGAATCTCCACAGCAGCCTTGGATATATTGTTGCATGCCTGCATTTTGCATTAGCTTGCATAATCATTCCATTAGCGTGTGTCTGTGAGGTTGCTGTCTCCATGATTGGGCCTAGATTCTTCTCCTTATTATTACCAGCAGGTGACAGGATCGGGGGAAATCTCTCAAGCACACAGGCTCACGCATGCATTTGCATGAAGCATTCTTGCATGACATACATTCTGATGCTTTTCCTAACCTTTAATCTTGACAGGTTTTTCAGGTACTCAGGTTCCGAGCTGCTTTCAGGATTGATCAAAGATTCATCCACCGTTACTCGACTCGCGCCAATCAAACGAGAATCATGGACCAGGTACAATCAGATGTTCAGGAGCTTCGTGAAAGGATGGATCGTTTTATGGAGTTGATGCAAGTAGTTGCGAACGGGCAAGAGCAACTTCGTACTTTGGTTCAACCTCTCATCTCCAGGGTTGACAGCAATGGAATTCTTCACGGCGGGGCCGTACCCACTCCTCCTCCTCAAGTGGATACTCCTCAGAACGTTGTTCCTGCTGCCGGGGGCAACGGTAGTGCTAACGGCAATCTTATGAATAATCTCGGACTTAATGCGGCGGGCGCCGTCAATGGTGGTTTGGGAGCCAATGTTAATGTTGGTGCAGGAAATATGGTGGTGCCTCAACCGTGGCTGGAGGACCATCAGGACGACATTTTCTCTCAGAGAGGTGTAGAGGCTGAGTTGACTGCTGAAGCTAGACTCAGGTTCAAGGCACTGGAAGATAAAATGAGAGATATAGAAAATCAGAATACATTGGGCGTTGACATGTCCAAACTTGGGCTGATTGCTGACTTTAAAGTACCTCACAAGTTTAAGGTGCCTATCTTTGAGAAGTATAGAGGCACTACTTGTCCCCGTGTTCATCTCCGATCATATTACAGAAAGATGTCCGCTTACTCTGATGATGAGAAGTTGCTGATGCACTTCTTTCAGGATAGTCTTTCTGGCCCATCGCTTGAATGGTATATGGGTTTGGAACCCGCTGCTGTGCGAACGTGGAAAGATCTCGCTGAAGCATTTGTTCTCCACTATCAGTATAATAGCGACTTGGCTCCCAACCGAGTTCAGCTTCAGAATCTCTCGCAGCGAAGCAATGAAAGCTTCAAAGAGTACGCCCAGCGGTGGCGTGAATTGGCTGCTCGGGTTCAACCGCCGATGGTTGAGCGTGAGTTGGTACAGATGTTCGTGGCCACTCTTCCCGGAGTCTATTATGAGAAGTTGGTTAGTGGCATGTCCGGGACATTCTCGGCCCTCATCACTTTGGGCGAGCATGTTGAAAATGGTATAAAGATCGGCAAGATTCAAGGCGAATCATCCTCATCTGGAGGAGCCAGCAAGAAACCTTATACTGGCAAGCGTCGGGAGGGCGATGCCAGTGCTGTCTCTAATGCTAGGAGAAAGGGCAAGGGCCCTCAGTCTCAGATCGCTAGCATAAACATCCCAGCTGCTCCCCCGCAGCCGCAGCAGCAGCCTCAGCAACAGAATAATCCGGGATATAAGAAATATCAGCATCGGGGTCCCCTGGCAAACCGTCATTTGGAAACTCCTCCTATGTCGTATGCCCAGCTTCTGCAGACATTGCTTCAGCTCCAACTGGTTCAGAAAAGGACGCTAGCTCCCTTGACAGGGGCACCACCACCCGGGTACGATGCTAATGCTACATGTGAATTTCATTCTGGGGCACCTGGCCATACAGTTGAGAACTGCAAAGCTTTTAAGCATAAGGTCCAGGACATGATTGACGCCAAGATAATAAATTTTTCTGACAACGTGCCCAACGTCACCAAGAATCCGATGCCTCATCATAGGGGGGGCGGAGTAAATGCTATTATCTCTGAAGAGAATTCAGACCTGCTGACTGATGTCAGAGAGTTGAAGACGCCGTTGGTTTTTGTTAAAGCTAAGCTGCTGAAGAAAGGTTTCTTTCCCGGATGTGGGGAATTTTGTATGGAATGTGCTGCACTTCCTGACGGGTGTGAGCAGTTGAGTGAAGGTATCCAGAGTCTGATGACCGAGGGTATTTTGCAGTTTAGTCGAAGCGTTGAGAATGCGTCGGGAGAAGTCGTGCTGAAGCAGGCGGACGAAGTTGCTACTATCACCATTCCTCGCCACCCTATCACCATTTCTGCACCTCGTCCTCCTACTATTACCATCACCAGGGCTGGACCAATCCCATTTGAGAGTACCAATGCCGTTCCATGGCATTATGGTGCTGAAGTGTATTGTAATGGCCAGAAGGTAGAGATTGAGCCGCCCAGATCGATTGCGCAGAATCTTGCTGAGGCCAGTGGTATCACCAGAAGTGGCAGAGTGTTCGCGCCGGCGGAGGGTGCGGCAGAGAAGGTAGTCAGGGCTGATGCTGCTGATAAGGGCAAAGGTAAAGCCGTTGAAGAGGTTCCTGCGGGGGCAGAAAAAGACTTGTTGGTTAAAGACGCCGAAGAGTTCATGCGGCTGATCAGGAAAAGTGACTACAAGATTGTAGATCATCTTCACCAGACTCCGTCAAAGATCTCAATTCTCAACCTGTTGCTGTGTTCTGAAGCACACCGCAACGCATTGCTGAAAGTATTGAATGCTGCATACGTGCCGCAGGAGATATCAGTTAACCAACTTGAGGAAGTAGTAGCCCATGTCAACGCTGGTAATGGGCTGGGTTTTACAGATTTGGAGCTGACGCCCAAGGGAAGAGATCACAACCATGCCTTGCACATCTCGATAGAGTGCAGGGGCACGATTATGTCACATGTCCTAGTAGATACGGGCTCCTCGCTGAATGTGCTTCCGAAGAAAGCACTAATGAAGTTGGATACCCGGGGACTGCTGTGCACGCCCAGTGATCTGGTCGTAAAGGCTTTTGACGGAACCAAACGCCACGTCTTTGGAGAATTGACCCTGCCAATTCAGGTTGGACCAGAGACGTTTAATGCAGTGTTCTATATTATGGATATCATGCCCGCCTACAGTTGCCTCTTAGGTCGGCCGTGGATTCATTCTGCTGGTGCCGTAACGTCTACGTTGCATCAGAAGCTTAAATATGCTGTTGGGGGCAGCATAGTGACAGTTTGCGGAGAGGAGGACATCATGGTAAGCCACCTATCGTCCTTCAAGTATGTCGAAATGGATGGCGAGATCCATGAGACTCTTTGCCAGGCGTTTGAGACCGTCAAGGTGAAGGAGGTAGCTCCCCTTGTTGCAGAGAAGCAGGAGGTGAACCTCTCTTCGTTTAAGGAAGCTAGAGCAGTTGTCGAAGCTGGTTCTACCCCAGGTTGGGGGCACGTCTTGGATATACCATTCAAACAAGATAAGTTTGGATTGGGATATTCTCCGGAAGCTGAAGCTTCAACTTCTTCTGGTAGCTCATCTCGTGGAAAGGGGCCGATCCTATTCACCAAAGGAGGGGTAATATTCGAAAGTGTCAACGCAGCGTCGGAGGACAGCGGAGACAGTGACTGTGATCTCGATGCCTGGATTCAACCGAGCAAACCAGGCGAGCGCCTTCACAACTGGACCATCAAGGAGATTATCGAGCTGACAAGTGAAGAGTAATGATTTGCTTTTTACAATCTTTTGTACAACCCTATGTCCTGCCCGGGGCATAGTGGTTTTACTGTCAGGGCCTTGTTGGATTATGTGTATACATTTTATCAATAAATAAAAAGGCGTTTTCTTCGTAATCAAATGTTGTGTTCTCTGTTATTCATATTTTATGTTTGTTTTGAAAAACAGCAAAATGGCAACGAGGTTCGTGCAAACCTGCATATTCCTGCTTTAAACTTAACCCTTGTTATTGCAGGATCCACGTAACAGACGACATCGACTCTGGA
Organism: Lathyrus sativus; assembly: GCA_963859935.3. Classification (NCBI taxonomy): domain Eukaryota; kingdom Viridiplantae; phylum Streptophyta; class Magnoliopsida; order Fabales; family Fabaceae; genus Lathyrus; species Lathyrus sativus. The sequence continues at coordinate 275,117,965 of OZ012740.1, read as the reverse complement.
CCCTCTACGGCTCACTACGACTTTGGTTGCCCGATCTATCAAGCCGAGGATGAGATTGATGAAGACGAAGACCTTCCGGAGGAATTGGCCCGCTTGTTGAAACAAGAGGAGAAGGTTATTCTGCCTCATGAAGAGGAGATTGAGATCGTAAATCTGGGTTCTGAGGAGCTTATCAGGAATGTCAGGGTTGGGGCTGCGCTGCAGAATGATGTCAAGCATAGACTGGTCGAGATGCTTCGAGAGTATAGTGACGTCTTTGCTTGGTCATATGAGGATATGCCTGGACTTGACACTGATATCGTGGTTCATCGCTTGCCGTTGCGAGAAGATTGCCCTCCGGTCAAGCAGAAGCTCAGGAGGACGAGACCAGACATGGCTGTAAAAATCAAAGAAGAGGTCCAGAAGCAGTTGGACGCAGGATTTTTAGCCGTCACCACCTACCCTCCGTGGGTCGCCAACATAGTGCCTGTACCGAAGAAGGACGGCAAGGTACGTATGTGCGTCGATTATCGGGACTTGAATAGGGCGAGCCCTAAGGATGATTTCCCGTTGCCTCATATCGATGTGTTGGTCGACAATACAGCCCAGTTTTCCGTGTTTTCGTTCATGGATGGCTTCTCCGGTTACAATCAGATTAAGATGGCGCCGGAGGACATGGAGAAAACAACGTTTATTACCCCCTGGGGCACGTTTTGCTACAAGGTAATGTCTTTCGGTCTGAAGAACGCAGGGGCCACTTACCAGCGAGCAATGGTAACTTTGTTTCATGATATGATTCATCATGAGATCGAGGTCTATGTTGATGACATGATTGCGAAGTCCCAAACGGAGGAGGAGCATCTGGTCAATTTGCTGAAGCTGTTTGAAAGGCTTAGGAAGTTCAAGCTGAGGCTGAATCCTAACAAGTGCACTTTCGGAGTGCGATCCGGAAAGTTATTGGGGTTTATCGTTAGTGAACGAGGTATCGAAGTTGATCCTGCAAAAATAAAAGCTATCCAAGAAATGCCAGCGCCGAGAACAGAAAGAGAAGTTCGTGGTTTCTTGGGCCGAATAAACTACATTGCGAGGTTTATCTCCCAGCTCACGGCCACTTGTGAACCGATGTTCAAGTTGTTAAAGAAAAATCAGGCGATTACTTGGAATGAAGACTGCCAGAAGGCATTCGATAAGATAAAGCAGTACCTTCAAGAACCTCCGATCTTGATACCCCCAGTGGCTGGACGGCCATTAATCATGTACTTGACAGTTCTGGAGAATAGCATGGGGTGTGTTCTCGGTCAGCACGACGAGACGGGCAGAAAGGAGCATGCCATTTATTATTTGAGTAAAAAGTTCACTGAGTGTGAATCTCGATACTCGATGCTGGAGAAGACGTGTTGTGCACTAGCTTGGGCCGCCAAACGTCTACGACAGTATATGCTCAATCACACCACTATGCTGATTTCGAAGATGGACCCGATCAAGTATGTCTTCGAGAAGCAGGCTCTTTCGGGCAGGATTGCCAGATGGCAGATGGTGTTAACAGAATATGATATTCAGTACGTCTCTCAGAAAGCCATCAAAGGGAGCGTATTGTCTGATTACCTTGCCGAACAGCCAATCGAAGACTATCAGCCGATGAAGTTCGAGTTCCCTGATGAGGACATTATGTTTCTCAAAGCAAAGGATTGCGAAGAACCATTGCCCGACGAGGGGCCGGATAGGAAGTCTCAGTGGAAGTTGATATTCGACGGAGCAGTCAATTCCTATGGCAGTGGTATCGGGGCTATCATCACAACTCCTCACGGATCCCACATCCCGTTTACTGCGAGACTGACGTTTCCAGTTACCAACAACGAAGCCGAGTATGAAGCGTGTATTATGGGTCTAGAAGAGGCAATTGATTTGAGAATCAAGAATCTAGACATATATGGTGACTCAGCGCTTGTAATCAATCAGATCAAAGGGGAGTGGGAAACTCGTCAACCGAATCTAGTGCCGTACATGAATTACGCCAGAAGGCTGCTTCCGTTCTTCGACCGAGTAGAACTTCATCATGTACCCCGGGCTGAAAATCAAATGGCTGATGCTTTAGCCACGTTGGCTTCTATGTATAAGGTCAATCTTTGGAATGAAGCTCCAAGCATTGTTCTTTCGCGTCTTGACAGACCAGCATATGTGTTCGCAATCGAGGATGCCACTGACGGCAAGCCATGGTTCCACGATATTCAGACCTTCCTTATGACTAAGGAGTATCCCGCGGGTGCGTCAACCCAGGATAAGAAGACTCTGAGGAGGCTATCTGGAAACTTTTACCTCAACCCTGATGGAGTGCTGTATAGAAGAAACCACGATCTCGTGCTACTCAGATGTGTAGATGAGCAAGAGGCCAGTATGCTCATGGAGGAAGTCCATGAAGGCACATTTGGTACGCACGCCGGCGGGCATGCCATGACGAGGAAGATCCTGAGAGCAGGATATTACTGGTTGACTATGGAGTCGGATTGCTTCAGATTCGCGAAGAAATGTCATAAATGCCAGATTTATGCTGATAGAGTTCATGTGCCGCCGTGCCCATTGAATGTCATGTCCTCCCCTTGGCCGTTCTCCATGTGGGGCATTGACATGATAGGCAAGATCGAGCCCACCGCATCCAATGGTCATCGTTTCATTCTGGTAGCTATCGACTACTTCACCAAGTGGGTGGAGGCAGCCTCGTACGCTAATGTGACCAAGCAGGTGGTTGCTAAATTCATTAAGAGGGACATCATCTGTCGCTATGGAATTCCCGAGCGAATCATTACTGATAATGGTTCGAATTTGAATAACAAGATGATGAAGGAGCTGTGCCAGAGCTTCAAGATTGAACACCACAACTCATCTCCTTATCGGCCGAAGATGAATGGCGCTGTTGAAGCGGCCAACAAGAACATCAAGAAGATTGTTCAGAAGATGGTTGTGACGTATAAAGATTGGCACGAGATGCTGCCGTTTGCCTTGCACGGTTATCGTACCACGGTGCGTACGTCGACCGGGGCAACTCCTTTCTCCTTGGTGTACGGTATGGAAGCTGTCCTACCGCTAGAAGTGGAGATTCCCTCTTTACGAGTTTTGGTTGATGTGAAACTTGATGAGGCAGAATGGGTGACGAATCGCCTGAACCAGCTCAGCCTGATGGACGAGAAGAGGTTAGCATCGATTGCATTTGGTCGCCTGTACCAAAGCCGAATGAAGAAAGCTTATGATAAGAAGGTGCGTCCTCGAAGCTTTTAGACGGGTGATCTCGTCCTAAAGAAGATTCTTCCGCCACATTCTGATCACCGGGGCAAGTGGACTCCGAATTACGAAGGGCCGTATGTCGTCAGCAAGGTCTTCTCGGGAGGAGCTTTGCTGTTATCCACGATGGATGGTGAAGATTTTGCATCCCCGGTGAACGCGGACGCAGTTAAAAAATACTTTGCTTGAAAGCGACCCGCTGGACAAAAAAAAGAGAGTCCAGGCAAAAAAGGGGCATCCCGGCGAACCAAAAACAGAATAAAAGGTTCGGGCAAAAATTAGGGATATATCGAAAAAATGTACACCCGCGAAGTCGAAAACCTACACTGGGCGGCTTCGGCAAAAAAGGGTATCCCGGTGAACTGAAAACCCGAAAGGGCGGTTCACGCAAAAGTTAGGGATTTAAATAAGCAAATGACTGCGTTCCGCGTATGGACTTTCATTGTTTAGTGGTTCGGAAGACCTGAAGGCCGTCTATCTGAATCAATCTCTTCCAAAGCTGAAGCATCGGAGAAGTATCGAAGTCGAGTGGGTCTTAGAGGGATCAACTCATGGTGTTCGTCTACGCCTCGATTGCCGACATTTGTATATACTGATGTATATTTATGTTTTCTTTTTTTGCGCGGCTTCCTCATTTCAGGAGCTTGCCTCTGTTGTAAAACATTTTTGCCCATTCAGGGGTTCACCATCAATAAAATGCACATTATTCAGCAATTCTACTTGTCTGTTTTGCATTTATCTGTTTTGTTTGCGAATGATAACGCCGATGTGTTTTTGATAAAATGCGCATACATAAACTTGCGGGCCTAAGCCCATTGATTGTTGAAACAATTAACTAACTGGACATTGTCGCGAGATAATAACCCTGATAGGCCCCTTTGAGGAGGGTATCTTGTCTGTTTGTTCGTGTTGTTGCAGGTGTAGCACCTCGCCAGCAGGTATGCCGTGCGTATCCCCGGAGCAGGACGAGTCCTCCTTCCCCGGCAGAGTTCAGTAGTCCCTCTTCCGCAGAATCTGAACGCAAGATGGCAAGCATTGATATGTCTTCCCCGGGTAGAGGTGATTCTCTTCCCCAAGCAGGCGCATCCTGAAGGAATGTCACCTCATCGGCGGAATCAAGCATCGAAGAATGAGCTCGTCTTTCCCCAGCACCGGGTCACAAGTACAGAGTTCATAGAAATGATTGAGTACTGAAGCTCGTGTTTTCCCCCAGTAAAGTCACTAAAGCAGGATTTTCCCCCGCACCGGGTCACAAGTGCAGGATTCGCAGGAAGCTAGTCGTATACCGAAGTGTGCAGTAACTGATGATGCCAGACTGAAGTCTCCAGTGGAATTGAGATTCCTCACCAGAATCAGGCTCTCTCCTGAAGACGGACGATTCCTTCTTCCCCAATAGAGTGTTGGAACAGCTGATGTTGTATTCCCCGGCAGAGTTGTACTCTCCCCCGAAGTCAGATGATCCTTCCTTCCCCGGCGGAATTGAAATTCCCCATCAGGGTCGTACTCTTCAGTGAAGTAGAATGATTTCTCTCCCCGGCTGAGTCCGCAAAAAAACAGAATCCTGGGAGGTTGATCAGATCATGATCAATTCTCCCCAGCAGAGCATGGAGCAGCCGATGCTGTATTTCCCCAGAGTCGTACTCTATCCAGTAAAGCAGAATGATTTCTCCCTCCTCAGCCGAGTCTGCAGATGTCCAAGGGATCCGAATCCTTGGAAGTGGGTCAGATCATGATTGGTTTTTCCCCAGTGGAGTGTTGAACAGCTGAAGTTGGTTCCCCACGGAATGGTTATCCCCAGAAGAGTAGCCGAGATGGCCACGCAGTTCATTCTAGCGATTGATATCAGCAGATCCAAGTTCTCGTAAAGCTTCGTCCCCTGCAGCAGTCAGCTGAAGTTGTTCCCCTGCAGCAGTTCGCGGAAGATTGATTCCCTAGATAGAGCCTAATTGATGTTGGCGTGTTTACATTCTCCTCAGCAGGACGATTCCTCCATCTGAGCGACTCTTTCTCCTTGACAGGAGGATTCCCCCTTCGGCATTTATTTTGCTGACGGGATCGCATTATTGTGCATGATTGCACGTCATTGTGCACGATTGCATAACATTGAGCACGATTGCATAGCATTAAGCATGAGTGCATGGCATTGAGCGTGATTGCATAGTGCAGAAGCATACACATCATAAGCATGACCTAGGTCATTATCATCCTTATTGTACAGGTGTACTACCGAAAGACCGGTTGCCCAGGACGATTCCTGATATTCTCTCCAACAAGGTCGCTCTCTTAAGATGATTCTTAAAGACCCCGGTGTGATCCCCGCAGTCGCTCGCTCAAGATGATTTTTGAGGTCCCCAGCAAAGACTTCGTTTCGAGATGATTCTCAAACCCCTCAGCAGGGTCATTTGCTTAAGACGATTCTTAAGACCTCAGTACAGCTTCCCGAGTGGTTCGCCTAGTATGATACTTGAGTTCCCCAATAGCGCCTCCAGCAGGAGTTGCCTAGGAAGATTCCTGGAATTCCCAACAGAATGTTTGCTCCAGAAAGGTTATTAGTTCAAGACGATTCTTGAAGACGCCCGATGGATCTGTTTGGTCAAGATGATTCTTGAAGACCAGAGCAGCGTGGTATGTCTGCTCCAACAACGATGTCTAATCTGAAGGTGGATTTCGTAAGCGCCAGAGGGCGATACCAGAAGGTTCCTGTGAAGCCAGATTTCTGTGTGGATGAAGCAACGGGTGGCTGAAGACAAGGTTCCAGGGTTGTAGATACAACAGAGTGATTCGTGTGAGTCTGAAGACCAAGTCAGTTATCCTGAGGTGATGATTGATTGCGATCAAGTGGATAGTTTCTTCTGACTGAAGTCAAAGATGTTTCTCCAGCTGAAGCGGAGTTTTGCCTGTAGGCAAAGTGTTTGAATCCCCGTGGAGTCATGAATGGCTCAGGATACCATTTCTCTGACTAAAGTCACAGATTTCTTATGCTGAAGCAAAGGTGCCTGAAGGCAAGGTTATCCCCCAAGGTCGTGAAGGACCTAGGATTCATTATTCGGGCTGAAGGCCGAAGTATATCCCTGACTGAAGTCTCGGATGCTCTATAGCAGAGGCGGAGTTGCCTGAAGGCAGATCCATGTATCCTTGAAGGCCAAGGATCATTTTCTTCAGACTGAAGTCGAAGGATACCTCCTGCAGAGTTGCCATCCTTGGAGGCCAAGGATGCTTATCTTCAGAAGTACTTGAAGATCTTTTCTAGCTGAAGCTGGAAGTGGCCAGGGGCCAGGGTTTCATCTATCTTCATAAGTGCTTGAAGATCTTTTCTAGCTGAAGCTAGAGGCGGCCAGGGGCCAGGGTTTCATATGTCTTTAATGTTGAAGTTCTACGGCAGGCAGTGTGCAGCAGTATTCCGATGTTCGTTATGGTTCTGAGGGTGAACCCCAGATCAAAGTGTGATCGGTTAAGTCTCTCATTCCCAGCGGAGTAGCTTCAAATACGCAAGTATACCTTTTGTTCCAGGGGTGAACCCCAGGTCAGAATTGTTCAGTGATATAGTTGTCCAGCAGTAAGGTTGGGTATTTTGATTATCCGACGGCAAGATCAGATTATGTTTGTTTCCGGCGGTGAGGTTGGATGTTTGTTTGACGGCAATGTCAGACTCTTTAGCTCCCCAGCAGAGATGATGTTGGTACGACGGCGATGTCGAGTGTCTCTCAGAATGATGTTTATTTCCGGCGGCGATGTCAGATCAGTATCTCTCCAGCTAGTTGTTGAGCAGCTAGTGTTGCAGTGTTCGAGAGTCTGTTCTCCGCAGAGTATCATGTGGTCGTGCAGTTGGCAAATTTTCGGGTTTACCGATATTCAACCGTCTCGTACCTTGATTGGATGAGAGCCGTTCGCTTCTCACCCAGTCAGGTTCAAGCCGTTTGAATAGGGGCAGCTGTTGCACCCCAAAATTTGACCAACAATTATTTACCCATCAAGTGTTTGCAGGTTGATACCTTCATCAGACAGTTCAAGAGATCTTCAGAGAAGTGGTCTGAAACCAGGGTTGTGCGCTTCATAGTTTGAAAGTTGTGGGTGCTCCTCAGATGATTCTGAGACTTTGAGAATGAACTAGATGTTTTGAGAAAGCCTATGAGATGCCTTGATAGCCATCATGAAGTCCAGAGAAGTCATTATGCAAGAATTCTGAAGATTCAACCATGAATGGTAGAATTAGGGTTTTGACTGGGTCAACCCTAGGATAACTGACAATTTGGAGAAGGTTGAGACTAATCCAAGGGCCATGAGATCATGGAATGATGCATAGAGATGTTATAAATATGATTCCTAGACCAACTCATCATGATTGAGGGGTTTGAGAAGTTTTGAGTTAGGGTTTCTGAGGATTGTCAGTGGAAAAACCCTAATTTGATCCCTATCTTCCAGGCAGTTTTAGCCCTAGATGTGATTGATATCTCATCTTCCCCACAACATGAATGTTGTAGAGCTTGTTCTAAGCTTTAATTTGAGTGGTGGAAGTCCTTGATAGGAGTTACAGAGCTCAAGTTATGGTTTTGACAAATTACAGGTCAGCAGAGGTGTGTGAATCTGGGTCCTTGAAAGTCACCCAACTTGCAGACAACTTTTGCCCTAGTAGGTTGATTCCTATGGTTTCTTGGTCAACATGAATGTTGAAGAGGATCTTCTTAGCTTTAATTTGAGTAGTAGAAGTCCTTGATTGGATTTGTGGAACTCAAGTTATGATTTGAGCAAGGCAGGGGTATTTTGGTCATTTGTCAGTTATAGGTCATTTTAACCAATGCCTAAAACTCCTATTTCCAAGCCTCAAATGGAAAAATTCAAAACATGAAAGTTGCTCAAAATGTGATTTTAAGTCTAGAAAGAAGGTCACAAATTGTTGAAAAGGCTCATAGCACAAGATTCCATGATTGGTCAAAAATGAACTAAAAATGACTTATAACTTTGAAAAGTTGAAATTGAAAAGTGTTTTGGGAGATCTACAAATCCAAATGGGGTCATCCAATAGTCCATTTTCATTGAAAAACACATTTTGAGAAGAATGGTTTTAATAGAATTTTGATTTGGGCCTTAAAAAATGAAGTTTGTTTGAAAAAAGATTACTTGAAAAAGAAGGTACCATTGGAAAATCTTACACAGGCCCATTTTCCTTCACATTTTGGTTCAAGGAGTGTTAATATGTCACATAATGGATGCATGGCACGAAAATAAGGAGATATGCATGGGTTATGGCATGTAGAAACATGTTCATGCATGGAACTTTCCATGAGTTTCTAGGAAGTTCTAAAGAGCTCTAGAACATTCCATGAATTGCTATAAAAAGAGTATTCTTCATAGAAGAGAGGGTTGGTGATTGAGAGAGGGTGATAGAGAATTTGAGAGAGAGAGAGCTTCCATTGAAGGTGTTGGTTCAAAGTTCAAGAGATCAAGAATTCTGCCATAACCAAAGCTTCTCCACCAGGATCTTTGCAAACAGAACTTCAATCACTATCAAAGGATCATTCTCCCTCCATTACAAAGCTTGCAAGCATTGACCACGAGCATACACCATCTCTCTTTGACAGGTTCTTTCTCATCTTTATACCTCATAATTTATTAGGTTTTAGTGGGCCTCATAGGTATAGAACTCATGTACTATAGTAGTAGATGTAATCCTGAGAGTTTGAGCGCATATAGCTAGGGTTTGCAGCAGGTGCAACATTCTTGGATCTTGAATTACAAGCTAGATTTAGGGTTGCAATCTTAGGTAATTAGTGCAGAATGATCCCCTTAGCATGTAGATGATTCTAGGTTAAGAGTAGCTCAATTGGTTTCCCTGCAAAAATGGTGAATTCAATGGTACCCGGAACTTCCAGCCATGATATCTCTTTATTGCTTGAGCTTTAAGAAAATATAAAAGTACAGTTGTGTAGAGGAGAATGAGTACTACAATTTCCATTTTTATATCGTGTAAAAAGGTTGAGAGATGAGAGAGTTAGAGGAGCTCGAAGATTGCCACAAAAACTGCTCGAAACCCTAGCTTGGTGGTTCAGGGAAGAAGACATAATCCCATCCGTCCACGCGCTTTGACTCCCTTGACTATTTCTTTCCATCGGATGGCCATGATTTGGACACGCAAGCGGAGGGAAGACTGACTGCAAAACGACGCGTTTTGGATTAGTGACTCATATGGGCTCAGAAGTGAATTGCTACTCACACTCCTCTCCTTGGCCCAACATTCATTTGCACGTGTTTCTTACTTAATTCACACCCCCCTTCATTTTTATTTTCTTTTTCTTTTCTGAACATGGAATGGGCCTCGCTCCTTTTACTTTTCGCACCCCAGCACTTAACCCACCTACTGATCGCACCCCTCTCCCATTTCATGTTATTTTAATTCTTTTAATTTCTTTTTAGTATTTCTCTGTTTTGTATAATTCATATAAAATAGATAAAAAATGATTTTTAATTTCTTCTTTTTTTCCTGAGTAGATTAAAATGAGTAGAAAATTATAAAAATAAAATTGAGATTTTATTTTTATGTTTGATATTTTTGGTAGATTTTCCAATTAAATAGCTTTTTAATTGGTTCATTTTGATATTTGATTTTGTAGGAATTGTTTTAGTACTTTCCATTAATCTTTTTTACCCATTCTTTTTTGTGCAATTAGATGGTTAGTCATGCTTCCCCATAGGATTTTTTCTAGATTTTTTAGAATTAATCTTGGTTAGTTTAATTAGGGTTGACTTTGGTTAGTCTAATTAGGGTTTAGAATTGTGCATAGGTGATGATTCCTTTCTTTGATTGAGTTTTATCTTGATTTTTAGGTAGAAACCTTTGTAGATGTTAGGGGTAAGTGTTGAGGACCCTTATGAATATTTGTTAATTTTTCCCCATTAGTTTAGCATTTTTAGGTATTTTCTGAGTTGCCTGATGATGTGATTTGTTCAGTGGGTTATCTGTTCATCTGTGGGGATCTTTCTGAGGGATTTGCTGAAGGGCTTGTGTTGCCTTGAGGATATTGATGGTGAGCATCATAAGGAGAAGCCTGTAGATCAAGATGCAGAGACCCAGAGCTTGTCTCATCTCCTGTCTGTGAGGTTTGAGAGCCTGAAGTTTGAGGGAAGTTCATGGTACTTTCCTGAGGAAGGCACTATGAATGACTTTCATTCTTCCTTCTCACCTCTTTCTTAAGTATCCAATGATGTTGGAGCCAACTCGTGAGTTTAATTTCTCCTGAGGAGGAATGTAAACTGATCACATGTTGTTGAGCCACATGGGATACAACTCCTAAGTGGAAGCCTCCTAGTACTTTCCTGAGGAAGGTCCTATGGGTCTATTCACTTAGTTCCACTAGTTGATCTAGGATTTCTCAAGTATCCAATGATGTAGGAGCCAACTTGTGAGTTTAATTTCTCCTGAGGAGGAATGTAAACTGATCACATGTTGTTGAGCCACATGGGATACAACTCCTAAGTGGAAGCCTCCTAGTACTTTCCTGAGGAAGGTCCTATGAGTCTATTCACCTAGTCCCACTAGCTTAAATAGGATTTCTAAATATCCAGTGATGTTGGAGCCTGCTTGTGAGTTTAATCTCTCCTGAGGAGGGATGTAAACTGATCACAGTGGTTGAGCCACCTAGGGTATGACTCCTGAGTATACACCTCCTAGTGTTCTCCTGAGGAAGACACTATGAGTATGATTGCTTAGCTCCCTTTCTTTGGTAAGCTTATTCTGAAGCTTGAAGGCTGGGAATGATTGCTCCTGTTTAGGGTTGTGCTTGAGAGCTTTGCTTAGATTTGTTTAGATTCTGTGATTAGGGTTAGGGTTAGGGAATAGGTGATTCTTTTTCAAATGTGTTTTGTTTGCCTGATGGTACTTCATTTCCTTTATCTGTATGATTGCAGTTTACTGTTTTGCTTGATAGCATGTTGATTATTTTCAGTATGATTACTGTTATTTCATGACTGGCTTGAGGTTGAGATGAGCTTGTGGAGGCTGAAACCCCACACACATTTCCTCCCTCACTTGCATTGCATGCATTTTACTGTTAAAGCTGATGTTTTTGTCTGTATTCTGTGTATCATTGACATGATCCCTTAGGACTCTCATTTCTTCTGATGAGGATTTGATGATAGACTTTTAGGTTGAAACCTATGCATGACAACATCTAGGAGTTCCCTGTTCAAACCTCAACCATAGGATGAATCCATGGCATGATAACAGTAGGACTTGATAGTCTCCCTCCTAGTTGAGCTGTTTCCTGTAGTTTCCCGAACTACGTTTGCTCTGATCTTTCATACCAGATGAAAGTACGTAGGCATAGGATGCGATATCCTAGCGAGCAACCTTCCCCATTTTTCCCCCCGTAGTTAGCCGAACTACGTTGACTCTGATTTCTCATTCTCTGATGAGAATACGTAGGCATAAAGCGCGACGCTTTGCCGAGTCATTTTTCTTTTCTTTTTCAGCCAGCCTTGATAGGTAGATAGATTATAACCAACCCGTCCAAGTAAACAAACAAGCGAGGATCCCGTCGAGTACGACGGACGTGAGGGGTGCTAATACCTTCCCCTTGCGTAACCGACTCCCGAACCCAGACAATGGTTGCGATGACCTTGTCTTACCCTTTTTTTCGTCAGGTTTTTCCGATCGTTTCCTTTCCCGCTCTGAGGGATAAATAACGAAAGGTGGCGACTCTTCTGTTTTGCCGGCACCTTATTTTCGCGCAAGCGACATAGGGCAACCCCTTTCTCGCTGGTGTACGGTATGGAAGTTGTTCTGCCGTTAAAAGTCGAGATTCCTTCTTTGAGAGTCCTGGTCGACGTCAAGCTTTATGAGGTAGAATGGATAAGAAACAGATTGAATCAGCTCATCCTGATGGACGAGAAAAGGCTGGCATCTATTGCATATGGTCGATTGTATCAGAGCCGGATGAAGAAAGCTTTTGACAAGAAGGTGCACCCTCGAAGCTTTTAGACGGGCACGTTAGTATTGAAGAAGATTCTCCCTCCACAAACAAATCACAGGGGCAAATGGACTCCCAACTATGAAGGTCCATATGTCGTGCGAAAGATTTTCTCCGAAGGAGCCTTACTATTATCAACCATGGATGGTGAAAATTTCACATCCCTTGTGAATACAGACGCAGTTAAAAAATACTTTGCTTAAAGAGACCCGCTGGAAGAAAAAAAATATCCATGCAAAAATGGGGCATCCCGGCAAACCATAAAAAGAATGGGTTCGGGCAAAAATTAGGGATAAAAAGAAAACATGTAAACCCGCAAAGTTGAAAACCTGAAAAGGCGACTTTGGCAAAAAAGGGTATCCCGGTGAATTGAAAACCCGAAAGGTCGATTCAGGAAAAAGTTAGAGATTTGAAAAGCAAATGACTGCGGTCTGCATTTTGATCTTTAGAGTATAGTGGATTGAGGGAGGACCTGAGGGCCGTTTATCCGAATCAATCTCTTCAGAAGATGAAGCGTCGGGGAATTATCGAAGTCAGGCGAGTCATAGAGGGATCAGCTCATGGTGTTTGTCTGTACCATATTGCCGACATTCTGTATATTTCTGTGTATTTTTGTAAATTTTTATGCAGCTTCCTCTTTTCAGGGGTTTCATCTGTTGTAAAATCTGCCTATTTACAGGCCCTTTGTCAATAAAACATATACTACCCAGTAAATTATTTGTCTTTCTTTAATCTTTATTGTGTTGTTTGCGAAAAACGCCCGATGTTTTGATAAAACTGCACATACATAAACTTGCAGGCTTTGGCCGATAATCATTAAAACTTTGATTTATTTGAACGGTGTCACGGATGATGACCGAGATAGTTCCCTTTGTGCAAGATATCTCATTGTTTGTTCATTTGTAGGGTCATTACCCTTGGGGAAAACTTCCAGAGGTGCATCCCTAGTAGAATCACCATTCCCACATGAAAAGGTGTGTAGTTGAGACCCAGTTTTCTCTCCAGCATATGCTTGTTTCTGCCAGGAAAAGATGTGTAGGTTGAGTGGGTACTTTCATCCCTGACAGATTGTTTGTATACACTCATTCCTCAGCAATTCCAGGTTGAATTCTCCAACAAGGTAGAACCATCCCTAGAGAGTCGAGATTGATATCCTCGTGTAGGTCAGGTATGTGTCCGTACCCCTAACAGGTTGTAGGTACGCACTTACTCCCCAGCGAGTCGATTAGATTTTTTCCCACCAGGCAGGTTTGGAACTGTTTCCCTAGCAGCGGAGCTAGTTCAAGATTTTGTTTCCCCATAGAGTCTAGGCGTTTGACTTGGTATCCCCTTAGGGTTTAAAGTGGTGATTCATTCCCCAAGCAGAGGTCGAAGAGGTTTCCTCTCATTGGCTGATTCCTGGTGGAGTCAGCAGAGAAGTTATTCTTCCCTGCAGAGTGAAGTTACTCCGAGAATTGTTACTCTTTATCCTCAGCAGAGAGAGTTGGGGATCGTTTCCCAGTAAATCTTATTCGGTTATCTCCAGCTGAGTAATCCCCGGTAGGTCGGATTTTTGATCTTCAGCAGAGTGAAGTTACTCCCGGATACATGTTTTGTACCCCTAGAAGGATTTCGGTGTTCTAGGAGGCCGTTCAGGGCTGATTTCCCGATAAATTAAGGTTAATCTCAGTGGTTGATTATTATCCTCGACAGAGTCGTTGATTTCCCCAGCATGTTAGATTTATCTCCAGCGTTTGGTTGTCTTTCCCCAGCCGAGTCGTCTGTTCCCCAGGAGAGTTATATCTTGGAAGGCCGTTAAGGGCATTTTTTCTCAACAGGATTTGATCTGATCTCCGACAGAGTGGAGTTTTATTTAACATGTTGTGCTATTTCCCCAGTAGAATGGATTTGTTCTTCCCAGCCGAGTCGGGTGAGCCCCAAAAGAGTTGTATTTTGGTAGGCCATTCAGGGCATTTTTCACCGGCAGATTCGCGTTGATCCCCAGCAGGGTGATTTTTTGTTCTCGTCAGAGCAATATTATCCAGGGAGGTTCTTTTTCAGAAGTCCATTCAGGGTTTGTTTCCTAGCATAAGTCCAATTGTAATTGGCATGTTCCATCTCCCCGGTGGAGTTGGCTTTGTCCCTTCAGCATTTATTTTGCTGATTCGGTTTCGGTGCATCTGCATTGTACATATCATTCTTAGAAACGCGTAGCATTTCCATCTCGTATGGAGCATTACGCCATGTTCAAACATATGCATGTGAAACATAAGCCAGGTTGTTACCTCTTGTTTTTCAGGCGTATTTCCAACAGATGGATGATTTCCTTTGCCCGTGTGGTATCCAGACCATGACAGATTATGATGTGATTCTTTTGCCCATATGGTATTCAGACCATGGCAATTTGTGATATTAATTCCTTAGCCAGTATGGTATCCAGACCATGGCAAGAATCTTTGACAGATGTGTTTCAACTTATCAGGTGTTTCCCACCAGAGTTGCTTGGTTAAGTTTCTCTTCCTTCCCTAGTGAAGTCGCCACCAGAGTTGCTTGTTTAAGTTTCTCTTTCCCCAGTGGAGTTCTTTTGTGAATTGTCGTTATAGGTTTATCAACTTCGTGTTGATCCGGCCTTCGAGTTCGATGCTTGCTTTTATTTAGCGAATGCCTGCTAGTTAGCAGAAGTTTATCAACTGCGTGTTGATCCAGCCTTTGGGTTTAATGCTCACTTTTATTTAGCGAAAGCCTATTGGTTAGCAGATGTTTTCAACTTTGTGTTGATCCGGCCTTCGGGTTTGATGCTCGCTTTTATTTAGCGAGTGCCTGCTGGTTAGCAGAAGTTCTCAACTTCATGTTGAGCCGGCCATCGGGTTCGATGCTCGCTTTTATTTAGCGAATGCCTGCTGGTTAGCAGAAGTTCTCAACTTCGTGTTGAGTCAGACTTCGGGTTTGATGCCTAGTTTGTTTAACAGATGTCTAATGATGAAATTAGATGATATTTCTGACTAAGTATTATTGCCTGCGTGATAGCAGATGTTCTTCCGACTGCATGTCGATGCTTTCTGATTGGTAATCAGTTAGCTTGTTGTCGTTGCAACTATCAGTGCAGTTATTTCTGGAGATTTTTGTTCCCAATAACAGTTTGCTGTTCTATTTCTGCGGTTGGCAAATTCCTGGGTTCTTTGGTATTCAACCGTCTTTTACCTTGATCGTTTGAAATTCGTTCGCTTTTCACCCAGTCAGGTCCAAGTTGCTTGAATATGGGCAGCTGTTGTACCCCAAAATTTGCCCAACCTTTTTCTTTACTTGGTTTATGTTTCATTTCATTTTGTAGCATTTGCATAGCTTTGTCTTTTGCAGGGGATCAAGGAAGTGTGTCATTCAAGAGAGGGTTGTCAAGCTCAACCAAGAGTGTTTACTCAAGTTATCTAATGCTTACAATCATCAAGAAGTGGTCAAAGCTCTCTGAGGGAGAAGATTGACAAATGTTGGTTACCTCCTATGTTGGAGGTCAACTAAAGATCATCAGAGGTCCACAAGCTCGTGGTTATGGATAAGAGGTGTTTGAGAATCTCTTTGAGTGTTTTTGAAGTCATTGGGGAGTTTATCTATGCATTCATTTCACTTGCAAGAGGTTGCAGTCAAAGTTTTTGCACCTAGGGTTTCATCTGCTTAGTTCAATGTCAACTGTGGGCTTGAAGGAGTTGGAGGCTTGGTTCCAAGTCATTGGAGTCATGGTAAATCATGTGCAGACATCTAGTATGTCATATCAAGGAGAATCAAGAGTCTAAGGAGTTACTAAATTAGGGTTTCAGAGGATCTCAGTGTAAAATCCCCTTCTTTAGTGTCTAACTTCAAGGATCCTTTACCTCATGATACAAGTTTAATCTTGTGAGGGAAAACCATCATACAACATACGATCTTGAGTTTCGATGATGACAAATTGCAACCATGGATGAATTGGTATTATCGGTTCTACCTCTACAAAGACAAATACAAATATTACATCCACCATATCCTTCTTATATTTTTTAACTTGCTTTACTCAATACAATATATGTGAATGATATGTGGTTGTGACTAAATGCATAAAAACCATATAAATATCAATTTTTGCAGAATTACAGGTCATGAGTCGACCACTGAGTCAGCGCATGCATCTGTGCAAATGGTCACGGGTCAGCGCATAGAGACTATGAGTCGACCGCAAGGTCGATGCATGAAGCTTGTATTTTCTCACGGGTTAGCGCACGCCGACCTATGGTCGACGCACACTGTTGGACTTTCAAACTTATCTAAATTTGCAGGCTGTGCATCGACGCATAGGCCTGCTATGGTCGACCGTTCGCGCGTTGGTGTTGTTTTTGAAGTCTTCCCACTGTGTTTGAAAAGCTGTTAAGTTTTATGATTGGTTGGTTACTATATAGAGAGACTTTGTTCATTTTTATCAACAACAATTGTAAATTTGAGTCAATTGTCATAAAACAAGAAAAGTGAAAGAGGTGCCATCAAAGTTCATCAATCTTCATCTTCTACAACCCACAACACAACAATTACACACAACAGTTCTTGGGGTGCTTGTGATCTTGTTCAAGGTGATAAGGTCCGAAGCTGTGATCGGAAATCCAGTTCGGGTTGATTTTGAAGGCAGGTTTTTCTTGGATAAAACCTAGCAGGTTTTTCCCTCCAAGATTTGGAGATTTTGGGGGTTTTTCGGTACGAATCATCTCTACCTACTTCAGCTGAGTGAAGGTGATTGAGAAGCGGTAGTCTTTGTCAATCTAGTAGCAAAAATCATTGAAGCGTGTAAGAGTGTTCCAGGTTCGATTTGTTTGTGCGTGAGATCAGTCGGGCTGAGGGTTTGAAGAGCAAAAGGTTATTCAACAAAGGGGCTGGAATCGGAGGTCTACTCACAATAATCGGAGAACTTGATTCGACTTGAATCAAGGAGCAAGAAGCAATAGCATCATCAACGTCAAGAGGGCTTTCTTGTATATTTTGCTTATCAATTCTTGTATAAACATTTCTATGTTACAGGTGATATCTATTATATTGATCTCAATTCTATTATTAGAATTGAGGACAGACGTACCCCGAAGCGAGGACGGATGGAGAACTGCCTCAACAAATCTTTGTCTCCTTTACTTTTCAGCACTTTCAGTTTTGGCTTAAAATTTAAGTGATTTTAGTATAAGCAGTTATATCAAAATTAGGGTTGATTTGAGTAAGTACTTATTACTGTTTTGAACTTTAGTGCAACAATATATTGCACAAGGAACTTAAAGCAACTTACTCAAGGCAAACCACACTTGGAGTGTATTGCACACCAAGTGTTTGATAAATTGCCTACACCAAAGTGTACTTAGCTCTTTTGCCTACTTTGTGGGCATTATAGATCATTGGTGCTAGTTCTACTAATAAGTGGTAAAATCAACTGATAGTGTGACTAGTGTGTTGAATCAAATTTTGCTCATTATCATTTCCATAAGGCTAGACATATATCCGGTCTTTTAATAACAGTTCGTTTTAGATGTAGTTTTTCCATGGCCGCTTCCGCAATTGAAAACAAATATTTTGAAAAAAACCAATTTTAATTGGTAGCGCCGACTGATTTTAATTGGGATCTATTCAACCCCCCCCCTTCTAGATCCAAGCCATCATCTAACAAATCTCACTTTTAATAAACATGAGACTTGTAGGGCAGGCTCTAAGCTTTCTTTTGAGTACTAGAACTCATCCATTGGGTTTGTGGAACTTAAGTTATGATGCCATAAAGTTATGGGTCTCAGATGAACATATTTTTCAGTCAACAAAAGTCAACTCACTTCCAAGGCACTTTTGACCTAGAATCATGTTTCTTCTCAACTTTTGAAGAACATGAAAGTTATTCCTCATGATCTTAGCTTTCCAAAAATTCCTATAAGTCTTTCATATCATTTGTGGAACTCAAGTTATGAAACTTGCAAGGCAAGGGTATTTTGGGAAACTTTGATTATAGGTCATTTTGATTATGGGTCATTCTCATGCACTTAAGTACCTCAAATGGAACTTCAACCAACATGAAAGTTGTTCCAAATGACTTCAATTTCATCATGAAACTCAAGATTGGTATGAATGATGCATGGTTATGGACATTAGTGTAGAAATTCAAGTGAAAATCCAACTTTAAGAGGTGATTCTAATTGAACAAGTTATAGGGCTTTTCCAAGTCTCCTTTTGATCCAATTTTGTCCATAATACTCCAACAAGAAAAATGCACAAGTTTACTTTGGTTTATGAAGTGAAAAACACGTGGAAATGAGGCTTACTTCACAAAGAAGTTTGTCATTCAAACTTCACAATTAGACAATGTACAAATCCCAATTCAATTCCATGTTGCAATTCAAGTCACAAGCTGCAAAACCAAGTGAAATGCAAGTGTGTAGCAAGCAGTTTTCACGTGCACATGGTAAGCATTAAAGTTTTGGGCATTTTAAATTTCATCTAATTGGAGCTTCATGGGTCTCCAATTGCTTCACATATCCAACATATAAAAGCTCCAAATGAAATTTGAGAGCTCAGAATTGCATTTTCGTGGAAGAGAGCTCAAGTTCAGTTTTGAAATTGGAAAGCAAAATTCAAAGTCGTGAATCTAGATTTAGAGCAATTCAAAGCAAATTGAAGCAAGTATCATCTTCCTCAAGCTAATTGGAGTTGATCTGCACATTTTGGAGCAAGCTAACACTCAATTGAAGCACCAACGAAGTGTCTCCATTAGGTAATCTTCATTTCAACTTTTCTCTCATGTTAGGCACTGGTTTAGGTCATTGTTGGTTGCATCTGAAGCCCTACCTCATGTAGGCAATGTTTGAGTGCTTGATTGTGATGTTTGATAAAGCTTTCAGATGTACACTCTAAACTTAAACCATTATAATCTCTAGATCTAAGCATGTTTAAAAAAATTGAACCATGGATTTGGAGTGTACATGAGTAGAGCTTCAATTTAGTATAAGATTTGTCACGTTTTAATGCAGTTTTCAGATCTGATTTCCGGCCACCTCGCCAGAGAAGAAGACCGGAGCTAGGGCTCCAGCGTCTGGTTCAAACTCAGTTGAAGCTGAGTTGTCCTTGGTTGACATGTTGACTAAGTGAGATGAACGATCCAGATGCATTTGACCTTGCTTGCGTGTGTTTTTTACTGCCACCTCATTTAGTGACACAGTGTGTTTTGGTTAGTGATCTGAGTTGTTTTGGTTTAGGCCTAAATTGCTTTTTGCACACCCTCTTTTGGAGGCCCATTGGATTTGAACGTATCCAGTTGCTATTTGCACCATTTTCACTTATTTGTTTTATTTCATTTTAATTCCTTTTCTGTTTTGATTTTAATCAATTAAAAAAACTTCCAATCATTATAAAATTCAACCAAAAATATTTTCTGACACTTTAATGTGTTATTTAATTTTTCATAATTTTTAATTTCATTTTCCATTTATTTTTCAATTAAAATTTAATTTAATGATTGGAAGGGTTTTTAAGTTGTTTTCATTTGTTCTTCTTTGTTCATGCTTGATTTTGTTGACCAATTGAAACCTTCAATGAATGAGACTTTTTCCTCATTTTAATAATGAGTTGAGGTGTCTTAGAGGATGGTTTTGGTCAATGTTTAGCTTCTTTTTGGTTGACTTTCATCTCCATTTGTTTGACCCTCGACAACCCTCCTTCAAAGTGGAGCACCTTTAGTGAATCAATTTCTTTGGTGATGCTTTGGTTGGACATTGGTTGTGTTGCTTTGGTCTCTGGTTGCCAATATCATTGTGAGCTTTGTACATTTTATTTGGATTTATTTGAATCATTCTCCTATTTTTGGTGTACCTTACAAGTCAAGCTACCCCTAAGGATGGTTCACACATACTAGTTAACCTAGCTTGGATGGGAGATGACCCTTGTGGATCCCATATGCTTCCAATTCCTCTTGATTCACATTCTTAACATGTTGAAGTTGCTGTTTGCAAATTTTTAGGTCATAAAGTTGGTTGGTTCTTGTTTTAAGTTGCATTTGTTTAAGGCTTTCCATTTGATGTTAAATGTTGAAAGTATTTAGAACTTAGGTTCTTTACCATGCCTTATCTTGCAATTTGCTTTGGCTTGTTTTCTTCTTTGGTTTGTCATTTCTTTTCTCTTGTTCTCACTTCTGTCCTAGGACCTTGGGGACTCATCCAAGTTAATTTGGTGCCTCTTGCTTGCACTTTGAGTTTGACTTGGATGAGAGGACACTTTGAGAACTTTTCTTTTGGTTTCTTTCTTACATGATCATTGTGATGTTTATGGTTAAGATTTCATTTGATGTTGCTTGCTGACCAAGCCTATTCTCCCATCCTCATCTTGATCATGTCTTCTCCTTTTGCTTTCTTGCATTGCCTTGTGGTTTAGTGATTGATGTGTAAATGGTTGTAGGAATTCTATTTCTCCCATTTCATCTCATTTTTGGCTTGAACTTGTTTAAGTTCTTTGGTTTGTTTTTCTTTTTTTGTTTTGCATATTTTTGTTTTCTTGAAGATGTTGAGATGTGATTGTGGTGGTTGTTACCCCACACCTTTTCCCTCCCTCTTCTTCTTTGTGTGGCATTGCATGTTTGCATTCTTATCTTCTTTCATCTATGCTTTCTTCTTTTGTCTTCCTTTGCCATGTTCCTTTAGGACCTCTAATCTTTCTTGTTCAAGATGGATTATGATAGACATTAGGTTTGAATCCAAGCATGATAACATTAGGGTAGTCCTCCCTTTTCATCTCAATCATAGGCGTACATTGCATGACAACATTAGGTTGAGTTTAGTCTACCTTTTAGAGTGTGTATTCTCTTCTCATCTCAAAACTTCTTCAAGACACCTAATAAAGGATAGTGAGTGTTATACACTATGAGCCTTAAGCATTTGGGAAATGATGATTGGGGGGCCTCCTCTCAATTGTCTAGAGTGTTTAACGTATGTCCTTTGGACGATATGCAACACATTCGCTCATAAGTCATAGTCTTTAGTGCAACATGAATTACAAACACTATTCAATTCATTTCTTCTTCTCAAAAGACTCAAAAACAAACCTTAAACTTTTTTATCCTTCGGGATTAATGGAAACCATTTTCACAAAGAGTTTTTTTAACTCTTGGTTCTACCGCAAACAGGTAATGCCTAAGTCTCCAATGGTCGAGCAGCACACATCTAATTGCTAGAACTAAGTTTTAACCCTACTCAGGTAAAACATTTGAACCAACCTGTGATCTTGTTAGCCCGAACTATGTTTGCTTTGATTTCTCTTACCAGACGAGGATACGTAGGCACAAGACGACGATGTCTTGGCGAGCAACCTTCCCCACCTTCACATGTAGTTTTCCAAACTACGTTGACTCTGACTTTCCCATTGCACGAGGGAATACGTAGGCATAGAGCGGTGATGCTCTATCGAGTCTCTTTTCTTTTCTATTGTCCCTATGAGTCAGCCTTGGATAGATTAACACCCTTTAGATAGATAACAAGCATGGATCCCGTCGAGTACGACGGACGTGAGGGGTGCTCATACCTTCCCCTTGTGTAACCGACTCCCGAACCCAAGATTTGGTTGTGATTACTTGTTTTTTTTTTTCCTTTTTCGTAGGTTTTCTCTGATCGTTTCCTTTCCCTCTTTGGGGATAAATAACGAACGGTGGCGACTCTTCCGTCCTTGCTGGCCCCTCTTCATAGCGATGTGACAAGTAGGAAGAGGGTTAGTGGCAATATTTTGACCCTTATCTTTGAAAGACAGGATCTTGCAATTAATGAGCTCTTGCACCCTCCCCTTTAGAGCGAAACATCCGTCCAAATCATACCCTGCGGCGCCTTGATGGTATTCGCAATGTAAGTCTGGATTGAACCAATAGGGAGTATTTCCAATGAAAGGAGGTAACAAACTCGTGGTCACTAACCCCTTGTAGACCAGAGACGGGTATAAATCTTTATACGTCATAGGGATAGGATCAAAATTTGGGCTTCTCCTGGCATGGTTTTGATTTGCAGGAGCGGCAGGAGGAGCCTGTGGTCTTTGCTGCGGCTGATTTTACGCTGGAGGAGCTAGTGGACGCTAAGGATTCGTTTGTGGCAGATAGCCTGGTATGAATGGTTGAGTATATAATGGATAGCTGATAGGAGGTGGCGGTGATGGATAAGCTAGCATTACTGACGCCACATAAGGTTGTTGAAAGTATGGCATCGAAGCAGGTTGTTGTTGATAAGCGACTGGCTGTGGAGGTCTTCTTCTTGATTGGCTCCCCCTCTGACCACTAGATACAACATTGGTCTCGCCCTCTTGTCTTCGCTAGAAACCTCCTTGGTTCTTCCTCACATTATTGGAAGTAGTACAGCAGATGCAATCTTTCCACTTTTAAGACCATGCTCAATTCAGGCTCCTATGGCTACCAGTTCAGAGAATCCCAATCACGTGCTTCCTACCATTTTCTCATAATAGGCAGGTGGTACAGTGTCCATGAACAATTCAGCAAGCTCCTTATCAGCCAACGGGGGTTCAACCAGAGAGGCCAGTTCCCTCTACCTATGTGCATATTCCTTAAATGTTTCTTTATCTTTCTGTGACATGTTCTGTAATTGCCTCCTATCAGGCGCCATATCCATGTTGTATCGATAGTGTTTGATAAAGGCGTCAGACAGATCTTGGAAATTTTTTATTTCCCCTTGATCGAGACTTAAATACCATTTGGATGGTACCCCGCTCAAGCTATCATGAAAACAATGTATCATCAGCTTGTCATCATTCACATGTGCAGCCATCCTATGATAGTACATGATAAGGTGGCTCTTCGGACAAGTATGCCCCTTATACTTATCAAATTCTGGTGTTTTAAACTTGGCTGAAATAACCAAACTAGGAACCAAACACATTTCTTTAGCAACAGTCCCAAAAATATCATCACCTTCCACTGCTTGCATTCGTTTCATGAGGTTCTGGTAATTTTCTTTCACCTCCCTAAGATCTTCATCTCTTGCATCATCACCTATAGAGATTGATCTGGGAGCATGATAGATTTGATTGTAATCCTCATATTGTGGAATAAATCTAGTTGACACAACCGTATGTGGAACGGTAGGCATCACAGTTTATGGAGTCGTATGCATAACAGGTCGTGTTTCAAAATAGAACAAAGTAGGGATTGCTTGTGGCACAGATTGCCCCATTGTTTCAAATCGTGGCACAAAATCATGATGTAAACCATATGGAGGCCATGTGGAAGGCACATATGTCATAGGATGAGTTCCTCCTGAAGATCCTATGACTTCTGAAACAACTGCAATTTGAGGAGGCTCACTCCTGGCAGTCAAGGTTTGGATCATTTCCCTAAGTTAATTCACGCTCCCTTGAAGATCTTCGACTTCAGCTCTAAGTATTGCATTTTCTTCTTCTATGTCAGACATCCTTTGGCGTGCGTGGGCTCTAGTGTTATATCTGTGTTGAGGACTCAGGATGGAAACTGGAACGAGAGACACAAAATGAGAAACGAGTTAAAAACGCATGGTATGCATATGCGGTGTGTATGCAAAATGAAATGCAATGCAAGGAATGCATTCTTTGGCGTTTCGAGGAATCGTTCGAATTAGTTGTTAGTTCATACATAAATATTAAGGAATCAAACAAACATAAAGCAAACGAAACCATATTCATTCATTAAGTTGAAATAGTCAGATAATAAAAAAAGTCATTCAGAATCAATTACGATTCATAATACTTCAAAAACAAGAAAGAGTACAACAATGAAAATTCAAAACTTTGGCCTACGATCCTCACGCTCCTTCAATTCTTCCTTAAACCTCTTCAGCATGTCCTTGCAAAGGCAAAGGAAATCACAAATAACAGAAGGAGTGGAGTCATCCATTGCTTCAAAAGCATCTTTATGCTTCCACACCAAGTCTTGGGCTAACTAGTTGCAGAATTCCGCCAACCTATTAAGCTTGTTGCGGTACATATCTCGATCAACTATCAAAATATGTATAGACCGCTTATATCCGTCATAATTGGAAAGCACATTTATCCTTTCAGCGACCCAAATATCCTTATCTGCAAGGATATTCTCCATTTGGCTCTTCTGATCTTCGACAAGACTTCTAACCTCATTCAACTCCCTACATAATCTGTCCCAATTTATTGGCTCAACCCTAGAGGATCTTATGGCATCCTTCTTAAGCCTTCGTTGCTCCACTTCAGAAGCTCTTGAATGATGTAAAGCAATGTTTAGCTTTTGTATTTCTGCTCCCATTTCTTCTCTATTTGCCTTGTTCTTCTAGGTAGCCAAAAGCCAATGCTTTTCATTCTCCACACATTTCCTTCGAGCTTTATCCAACTCTTCCTTAATCCTACTCACCTTGCTATCAGACTGATTGAGACACACCTTAACTTTCTTCCTTTTGTGTTCTTCCTCATCAGCCTTCTTCTCTACTGCCTCTAGCTGAGTATTCTTGCGTTGGAGTTCCCATTTCATGTCATTCTTTTCTTTAGTGACACTCTGAAGTTTCATCTCAAGTTGTTCATTTTCCTACATCAACTTTGCTATAGTAGCTTTGAGATCCTCAGCTTCCTAAATCGAGAAGTGAGTAGGCTTTGGTTCAGGTAAAGGTTCAGATACCTTGACCTGAAAAGGAATTTTAACCTCCTTCGCTCTTTCCTTAACCCACACAAAGTAGGGTTCCTTGGTGATATTGTTCCTTCGACCCAACTCACCCTTCCCTTTCTTCTTAATACTTCTCTAGGCTCTCACAATCTTCTTGAATAATTCTGGGTTTTCTGTTCCCAAGTCATGTATCATGAAGGTCTCTAAATCTTTTCCTTCAGGAGGGGCCACCATTGGATATCCAAGTTGCCTCACTGATAGCATAGGATTGGAGTTAATACAACCTCGAGTTCCAATGAGCGGGATATTCAGAAACTCACCATAATTAGTAATAACTTCATCATAATCTAGCAAAAACCAGGAAAGGTCAGCAAATCTGAAAGACACCATCTTTTGAGCCTAACTATCACTAACTTGGTCAAAAAATAGTTCATTTGTCGGTAAATGCGTGTTTAGCCACTGATACAGAAGAGGTGCACAAAAAGCAATCGATCCTCCCTTCTTTTCACTTCTCCAACTCATAAAATAAAAGACGGCTGCTAGAAGAGTTAGCACAGGATTCTTAGTTAGGAAGATATGAATGGAATTCACATCCACAAAGTCGTCTATATTGGGAAACAAGACAATTCCATAGATGGCCAAAGCTACCGCAGCGTAACAGGCATCCCAACTCTGAGCTTCTATAAGGGTATCAGCTCTCTCTATGATAAATTTGAGAGAAAGCCCTTTAACACCCCCTTTAGTTTTCCAATTATCAGAGATATTCTTCTTGGACATATGGAGAGCATCAATAATAATCTTATCATCCATAGATAGATCCACACCCACGAATGGCAACTTGTTCTTCATAGGAATACCCACCAGTTTTTTGTACTCCTTAAGCGTTGGCGCTAATTGGAAGTCTTGAAATGTGAAGCACCTCAAAGGAGAATCATAAAACTGAGCCAAAGTAACGAGCGCTTTCTGATCTACTTCTTGGGTCAAGATATGGATCAGTTTGCCAAAATCTTTCCCAAAATTGATTCTGAAAACAGCAGGGATCCATGAAACCAAACCACGTAAGTCTTCTAACTTGGGATTTCTGACACTGTAAGGATACATGCTTCTAGTGTTTGCTCCCATAATTTCTGAGTACCTACAACTTAATTCTTAGATTACCTGAAAAACCAAAGAAAATGCAAATGTTATGATATGAAATACAGATGCAAGGATAGGGACCATAAGCACAATTCTGAAGCGGGAAGGATAACCTCTGATTACAGGAACCACATGGGTAGGCTTCTAATAGGTAGGTGCCTAGAGTCATGGATTCCTTTCAAACACATTATGACCATGGCAAAGAGATACCATAATAATGATATATTTGAAAGGATCTCGTCTAGGTGAGGTTTTCGCGTTGTCCCATGAGAAAGACTCCTCGTGAATCTCCACTACACAACCATCGAGTCCAAGGTTTCTAAAGGGCATCTCAGAGTCATAGATCGAGGTTGAAAATATCATTGTCAGAATAACGATACGTTCAAGGGATCTCATCTGATTTTGGCGTTCGTATCGACCCAACAAGGAGTGACCCTCATGAGTTAATACTACCAACCACCATGGAAAATATTTAAAAGGTCCTTAGAGTTATCAATTCAGGCCTGAAAACATTATTACCATGGCGAAGACTCACCACGACAATAACATTCTCAAGGGAATCAACTCTAAGCGGGGTCTTCGTATCCTCCCAACGAGAAAGGCTCCTCGAGGGATTCCACTACACGACCACCATTCTAATCCTATGTTTTTCTAAGACTCGGGTATAGAGCCATCTCACAGATTGCCCATAATTAGAAAAATCCAATGATCACAAGAAATACAGATACGGTACATAATAAAAATAAATACGTAGATAAATAAACAAGCAAGCGATAAACAACATAGGAAGAACAGTAACAAACGAGACTAACGCTTACGAATCGAGTCAAGTTAGGCTTGACTCTCTCTTGCATAGGGCATTCCTAAATTCTCCAACAGAGTCGCCAGCTGTCGTACCTCAAAAAAAGCACGATCCTTCGCGAATGATCGCAGAAAACACCGAGTCGTCACCGAACTTTATTTATTTCATTATGGAATAGGAAAATATTGATAAAAACTTTAGGGAAAGAATACGGTCATTGCAACCAAGTCCTAGGTTCGAGAGTCGGTTACGCGAGGGGAAGGTATTAGCACCCCTCACGTCCGTTGTACTCAACGGGAACCTCTTGATTCGATTCACAAGAAAGGTTAGCCTAGTTTGTTTGTTTTCTTCCAAGATAAAAGGTGTAAAGGTAAGATAAAAGATTTTAGATTGCTAAGGGGAAATGGGTCGTTTTCGATTTAGAGTGCTCGCCAAGGATTAGGGCCCTTGTGCCTACGTATTTTCACTTGAAAAGAAGTGAAGAATCAGAGCATCAGTAGTTCGTGGGACTACGGGTAAAGGAAGGAATTGTGGAATTGTGCTCACCAAGATCATCCCAATCTTGTGCCTACGTATCTTACATTCAGAAGAGAATGAAGAATCAGAGCGTCCGTAGTTCGGACTACGAATATTGGTTTGATTTTATCGAAAGATACTTAGTCGTATTCGATAGAAAATATTGCTTTATCTAAACGGGTGAGGAGAGGACGCTTGCATCACTTTGAATGGATTTCCATATATCAACATTCATGAGAAACACACCACTTACCTCGACTCAAATAGGTTACAGACGAAGCAATATTTTGCGTCATTTTCAAGACACTATATCTCATGTTTATGAAAAGAGTTTGACAGTTTGCACGGTGGCGAGAAATTGAATTAATATGTTGATGTATTTGATTTAATAAGAGAATAGATTTGAATAGATTTTGAGGTTTTGATCGCACGGGGGCGAGGAAACGAGGTTTGATGTATCAGATGCTTAGCTAGAGGTGATGATTACCTGAAGCTTAAGAAAGGCTCCTCGGGCCCAAGTAATCGAGAAAGTGAGTCAAAGGCTTGACTCTCTCTCTTTTTCAACCTGAACTGCGAAAGGATACGATGTGGTTCGAATAAGCTGATCGGATGATGATTACTCGAAGCTTGAAAGGCTTCTCGGGCCCAAGTAATCAGGAAAGTGAGTCAAAGACTTGACTCTCTTTCTTTTTCATCTCAAAAAGAGGTTGCGTAGGAAAAGTATAGAACGATGGAAGATAGTTGAAGTATTTTAAACGGATGAGGATTACTTGAAGCTTAAGAAAGGCTTCTCGGGCCCAAGTAACCAAGAAAGTGAGTCAAAGGCTTGATTCTCTCTCTTTTTCATCTTATATTATGAAATAGTTTTGATATAATTAGCGTGGCTTATAAATGATGATTACTCGAGGCTTAAGAAAGACTTCTCGGGCCCAAGTAATCGGGAAAGTGCGTCAAAGACTTGACTCTCTCTCTTTTTCATCTAAGTGTTTATGAAAATAGATTTGATTTCGTATATCAGATTAGAATGCAATTATTCGAGCTTAAGAAAGGCTCATCAGACCCAAACAATTGAGAAGAGGAATCAAAGACTCGATTCCAAACCCCTTTTCATCTTTACCGAAATTGTGTTTAGATATGATTAAGTATATTAAGTTTGCTTTAAAAAAAATCGACGAGAATAGAGGTTTAAGTTTACGTAAGAAACGAAAGCGATTGAACTAAAGGTTAGGAGATCCTAAGAATATAGGGTAAGGTCGATGGCGAGGCATAGGCACTCGACTTACAAGGGTGAAAGCGGCTCGACGTTGGATCGAGAAATTGTTATCATCTTGAATGGGTGTGTAAGAACTTCGCTAAGTATGATCACAGTGTAGACAAAACATATGGTGAAATCATGCGACCGCGATAAATAATCGAAAGTTACACAATTTAAATCGAACTATCAAACACCAAACTATTAAATAATAAATAAATAGAAAAAGAAATTTAATAAAATTAATTAATTAATATTAAATAATTATATTTAACATGATTAATAAAATCATATATATGTGCTTTTCTACCAATTATACTAAAAAATAAATAAATAAATAATTTAGTTAATTACAAATATATTGGACGTAATCAACAAATTATTTCTCTATACATATACTTCTTCAAATTAATAACAAAAATTAAATAAAAATTAAATAATATTAAGTATATTTAGTACAATTAACAAACCTCTTTTTTTATATACATATTTTCTACAAATTAATAATACTAACAAAAATAAAATAAAAATAAACTAATGATTCAATTAATTAATAGTAAAATAATTAACTAAATTAACAAATCATTTTTTATTTATTTATACATATTTAATACTAACCAAAATAAAAAAAATAAACTAATGATTTAATTAATTAATAGTAAAATAATTAACTAAATTAACAAATCATTTTTTTTATTTATTTATACATATTTACTACAAATTAATTATTGCTAATAAAATAAAACGAAAAAAATGGGCCTGCTAAAACAAAGCAACTGGGGGGTGCATTTAGCAGACCGCCCCAACCCCAAGCACCCTAAGGCCCATGCAGTTGAGAGAGGGGGGAGAGTCCATCATGGACCCTCAGTTACCCCTGACCGTCAGATCTGTCCTGGGCAATAGATCCAAAGGGCAGAAGGCTGATGACACACGAGATTATGATAGGAAACTGATGATGCACTGTGAAGATGATAAGTGTCATCATCTGGATTAACACCCCAAAAGAGAGCCATGCAAGTAAGGATAACACGGATCCCACCCCCAAATTGCTTTCTCTCCTTCAACTTCAGTATTCTCTTCATCTCTCTTTCAATCCACAATAAAAGCTCACCGAAAAAACCCGCCGGAGAAGACGGTGGCGCACGGTGGCCGCTACCGTCCTTCTCCGGCCAAACACCCAAATACCAACTTATACCCCCTAAACCAAACCCATAAATCACGAATCTGAAGTCCAAATCTACAAAAACCCACTCTAGATCCACGAATCTTAAAATTCCAAAATAAAACCCTAGTTGTAAAATTTACTATAATCAAGCAAAATGGAATAGGAAGGATAGGAAGAACATCTTACAACAAACAAGCAAAATGGGTAGCTCAAGATCAATAAAAACAAGGTTCGAAAGGATACCTCTCGAAGAATGCTCCAAAAGAAGCTTCGCGACGCGTTCAGGTAAACCTCGTTTACCTCTTTCTGACTCTTGTATTTTCTTCTTCCTCTCCCTCTATGAATTCATGTCTGGCTTGCTCTGAATCAGGGATTCCTTATGGAAATTACTTAGGTTTTTTTGTGTGTAGTGAAACTAGAGTTCACTTCACCGTGTGGCTGCGGCATAAGTTTTTTTAGGGTTTTTTTTCTGGAACTGCTTTTTTCTGTTAGGGTGAATAGTGTATTTCTTATAGGAGCAAAATTAGGGTTAATGAGGATTTGGAAACGGTTATGGGTGGAGATGAGGAACCGTACAAATCCCTACTGCAAATGTTTTATGTTTTGTCTGTAGTGGGCTTTGTGGTAAGTTGGTGGTCCTCTAAAACTATGAATTTTTTGTGCAAATTGTTGCAGGTTTGTGCAAGGTTATGTTGCGCGTGGCCTGTTGGGAGACCTCATACGAGTTGTGCGTTGCAAGCAATGTAGCAGGTGTGGTATTTGGGGCGCGGTTTCTGCAAATGGTAGCAAAAATTGTACAATTTTGCAGGGATCAATTGTGAGTATTTCCTTTTGAGGTTTTCTTGCTACTTTCTCCCTTTTCTTGGCTCAATTTCTCTTCCATTTAATTTCAAAATACAACTATTATTCTTCATTTTTAATTGTGTCTTCTTGCATTTTCATATTTCATCATAACGCTTGGTAATGGTTGTAATTTGGTGCAAATTTGTGCAGGTTTTGGCTCATGGATTTGTTTCTTTGATGATATTAGAAAGTGTTTGAGTGTCTATGGGCAGCTAGAGCAGTAGTGGTAGACTGTGAGAGCTAGAACTTTACAGGTTATGTCAGTTGGGAAATCAAGCTTTATGTGATGGGATAAGGTGGGGTCATGGCAGACCACTAGTTTTTTATTCATTTACGTGAAGGCTTCAATTTCTTTTTCGTACAAGTTATTGTGGCAATGGTTTCGCAATTTGCAGCTGATGGCAAGTTTTTTCCTTGGTTGGCTTACGGTTTGTGGTTGAAGTGTTATTGAGGTGGGGGTATCGGCAAGAGGTGCGGGTGCTATTATTTAGCACTTGTAGGAATTTATTTTCTTGCCTTTCCCCTTCATGCGAGACATGTATAAGCTGGATTACATGTTATAGACACTTATTAATGGAGGCCTTTATGTATTTGTGTTTGTAGTTCAAATATAGAATTTTGTAACTTATCAAAAATATGTAATTGTATGAAATTGTAACTTGATAATTGATGTGGATTTGTCAACTGAATGCCCAAACTTGGGCTCTTGAATTAACGTGGCTTCACGACTAGGGAAAGGTTGGAATTAAAAACTTGGAGTGAACTTACAATGGGAATGAAACTTGGAAACTCGGACATGACATATGAAGTTGAATTAAAATAGAACTTGAACTTGGAGGTTTATGAATTCGAAAAGAAATGAATTGAATGGTTTTGGAAATATGGAATTGATTAGAATGAAACCGGAAATAAATTTGAAGTAAACTTGAACTTGAATTTGTAACTTGCAATGAATCAAATAAAACAAAAGGAATTGAAACTTGGATTGAATTGAAGATTAGAAAGAAAAAAATAAATAGAAACATGAATTAGAAAGAATTTGAAAGGAAATTAAAATTTTGAATGGACTTTGAAATTAGATTTTGGAAAGGAATTGAAATGGAAATTTCAAAATTAACTTGAAATGTGATCTTTGACACAAGAGGTTGTGATTTGGAAATTATGCCTTGAAAATGGAAATTAACAATGAACTCCCCATTTGGTGTTGAAGAAGAAAAAAACTATGAGGATTTTCGCACCTTCCATATGAAATCGTCTTAACATCTTGAATCAATTCTTCGAGAAATAGAAATAAGAACGACCCCATCTAAAACCATAAATGTATTGAGGCTCTGAATCAAATAGCCCCACATCCTGATTCTATCTAGAGAGCTTGAATTCCTTTGTGACCAAAACATGGACCACGTAACAAGGACTTTCAACAATTTAAAATATGAGGCCAAATATTTATGACTGGATTTTATCAGACAATTTGTGATCTCGCACAAAAACCCTAATCTTGATTACTTGACGATTTAAACATAGACCACTTGAATCTGCCACTTCTTTATCCTCACAAAATTTGATAACTTAGATGATCTGAGACATAAACTGTGCTTTCACTATGCCAAAACCCTAATCGAACGAGAGCTTGCCCTAATGATCATCCAACATGAAACAACTGTCTTTGCCGCAACTTGACTTGATAACTTCTGCCCGATCCTTGATTCAATCTCGCAAAACTTGAGCTTAGACAACATAGAAACAAAAGGTACATATTTTGTAGGCATAACTGTTAGACGACATGAATAATGGATATGATGCTCCAATGATGAAAATGCTATGATATGTACAGTCGGAAATCCAAGGTCAAAATTAGGGTGTAACAACAATAAAGAATGATTAGGTCCCTGAAGAAGATCCTGTAGAAATGCCTCTTTCTGATCCAAGAGGACTTGCAGATGACGACTCCGACGCTCCCAATGAGTACTCTCCAAATGAGATTGACTGATCTCTTCCCGGCCCTGATGTACCTGATCTCGAAGCTTCTGAACATCACTGAAGACTTTGTCAAGCTCGACTTAACATTGAGAAAGATCTTTCATCAACTGGTCAGCACGATCCTGTTCACCCTGCAACTTTGTCTTGTACTCTGATAGCTTTGCTTAAAGATCTGCAAGTTGCTTCTTGTAGCTCAAATCATCCTTATGGGCTTGATACTGAGTATCGATAAGTTGTTTCTTCTTCGAGGAAAGTCTGTCGTAAGTGCTCTTCAAAGCATCACCTACTTTCCAGTGCTTGTTTTGCTCAAACTCCACCTCTTTGCACATGAGTTCCCTCTTTTGGCGAAGATCCATCTGTAAGTTCTCCTTCTCGGATGTGACTTTGTCAAGGTTGAGACGAAGATCGACATTCTTCTTCTTCAACTTCTCAATAACCTGCTTGAGCTGATCGACTTCTAAAGGAGGAACAATGGCAAGTTCAAGAAGCTTGATATGTATAGAAGACTCGAAAGGAAATGGTAGCAAAGTCGCTTGAACTCATTCCTTAACCCATTATCTGTAGGCTTCTTTTGTAATACAATTCTTCTTACCCAATTTATCTCTACCCTTGCGGTGAATGTGTACCCATGCAACATTGAATCTCTTCAGCAAATCCATGTGATCAACCCCTTCATGAAAGATGAACTCTTCCACTGCCTCAAGATCTGTTTTGTTAAGCATCGGATATCCAAACTGACGAAAGACAAGCCTCAGATTGTAGTTAATTCCACCCTTTGTACCCAAGAGAGGTATATTGAAGAATTTACCACAATGAAGAATGATCTTGGTACCATCGTAGGCTCGAGAATACCAAGAGATGTCATTAGTAGGGACATGATCCTCTGAGACTATTTGAGATTCCCACTATTCTCCACAAAAGGACCCTTCTGCGGAAGATGAGACATGAAACATAGATATAACATAGGAGCACAACAAACAATAGTTCCTTTCTTCTTTTCATTCCGGGAATGAATAGAATAATAGGAATCAGCGAGAAGTGTAGGAATTGGATTCCTTGACAAGAATATACTGATGGCAGCTTGATCGATGAAATCCTCCATGTTCATAAATAAGACGATCCCATATATCAATAAAGCAAACACGATGTTGAAAGCCTTCTAGTTTCCAGCTTTGGCAAAAGAAACAACTTTGTCTACTAGAAACTTCAAAGAAAACCCTCGAATACACTTTCCTTTGGTCTTGAGATTGTCTTCCACATCCTTCTTACTATGGCCAAGAGCTTCGGCAATAAGAGGAAACTTCAGACAAATGCTGGTATAAACGAAAGGAACCTGACTCTTGATCTCAACCCCCAAGATATGGGAGTACTCCTCAAGTTTAGGTGCTAACTGATAATCCTGAAATATGAACACCCCAGTGATGGGTCATAGAACTGAACAAGTGTATGCATAGCAGTAATGTTGACTTCAGTGTTGAGAATGGCCAAAATATTACCATAACCATCTCTAAAAAATCCTCTGTTATCTTCAACCAGACAAGATGCCAAACCCCTCAAAGTCTTCAGCTTATGCTCTACAAACTTGTAACTGAAGATATCCCTGCAACCAGTACTCATCGTCTATGACTATGCCAACAAAGACTAAGCTCTCAAATAACCTGGAAAATGCACATGCAGAAAATGTTAATGGTTATGATGAAATGGAATGAAACACAAGAACCACAAAGCCAAGTACAAATCCGAACAATCAAATTTGCATAATCTGAATATCCAAATCTGCACAATCTGAATATCTGCATATAATTCTATACCAGTGCAAAAATCTGACATGCGCGAGAGAACAAAAGGTATGAAGAGCCCTGGTTTCCTTCAAAAACCTATATCCCTCTCACAGGTGTGATCTATACACAATAAGGTGGTCCCTAGAAAGTTCTTCCAAACCATCAGACTCAAGTGAAAACCCCCCACCGTAGTGAATTCTCACAGGACAGATGTATTCTCAAGCAAATCACAATCTGGGATGTAGCTCTTGTGACAACCCAACACGCAAAACGCAGGTGTCACGACTATCCACGTTCTATCCTATGTGTATGCTCAAGCCTAGTGTTATAACTTATCTATTCAATAATATCTACCCATCCCAATAACAGCAGAAAACTAGGAGAGACCCCAACTTGCAAGCGCAAGGACTCCCAAGCAGAGTCGCCAGCTGAAGCTAGCAGGATTGTACCTGAGTGAATCGCACACTCAAAGATACAACGGAGTCACCACTGAACTTTATTTAGTCCTAAAGGACATGGAGAATATTGATAAAATCCAAGGGAAGAGAAACGGGAAAGGGGGTCGGTTATGCCAAAGGAAGGTACTAGCATCTTAAGCATCTGTTGTACCTGACGGGAACCATTTCGCTTACTTCTAGCCTTGGATGGGTTATTTGTCTAAATGTTTCTAACTAAAAAGAAAGGAGAGAGAGGAAAGGAAAAGGAAAAGAACATGCTTGCGGAGGATTGGAGACCTCGTGCCTACGTGCCCTCATAGTGCAATGAGGAAGTCAGAGCTCCGTAGTTCAGGGAACCAAGAAAAAGAAGAAGATCTGAACGGACCAGAGAGACCAAAGAAAAAGATGGAGGAAGGTGGCTCGCCAAGATTTCGCAATCTTGTGCCTACGTACCCTCATAGTGCAATGAGGAAATCAGAGCCTACGTAGTTTGGGGAACCAACGCTAAAAAAGACAAGGAAAAGAAACAACGTTAAAGCCAAAAGCGAAAGCGATAGAAAGACTCCACTAGGGAACACTAAAGAGTAGTGTCAACCAAAAGCAAGGCGAACTCAATAGGGGAGCACAAAAGCAAGGCAAAAACTCTACTGGAGAACAAAGAAGAAATCTGTCGGGGACTACACTAAAAAAGATGACTCTACTGGGGAGAAAACAAAAGGATGGCGACGGGGCCGAGGAAAAGAGACAAGAATCAATAAAAGATAAGATCTACAGAGAATTCGGTGCGTTAACTGACAGACAGTGATTAACTAAAGAAAAACAAGAGAAAGATTTTGTGGAGAAAGGCAAAAGGTTGGTGTGGACAGATGGACTGCGAGGGGCCGGAAGAAAGAGAGTAATAAACCAAAGAAAAGTGTCAACTTCGAGGGGATTGCAATATATTAACTGATAAACAGTGGTTAACTGAGAAAAAGAGAAAGGAAGTGGCTTTAACCGGTAGACGGTGATCAACCAAGAAAATGAGTGTGGAACCAACAAAGGTTGTGACCCAAAGAACGATACACTGACTGAACAAACAACACTCGACCGAAGGAAAAGGTATTCAAACCGAACAAAGGTTCCTAACCCAAAGCTGGCAGTATTTGAATCAAAGAAAGGTTGCTAGCTGCAAGATATTCAGTATCTAACAAATATATTATAATTGACCAAAAAGGATGGGTGATTAACCAAGAGAAAGTGATTAACTCAAAAAGGAACTCAGTATGTTAACAGACAGACTGTGATCAACTGAGGAAAATGGTGATTAACCCAGAGAAGGTGATTAACTCAAAGAAAACTGGTTTTAACAGACAAATCGTGATCAACCAAAGAACGGGTGATTAACTAGAAATGATGATTAACCCAAAGAAAACTCAATGTTAATAGACAGACTGTGATTAACTTAGAAAAGGAAAATAGTATTTAACTAACAGGTAGTGATTAACCAAACAGGAAGGAAAGAGAACCAAGAGAAGGTTGCAAATTCTGGCGGGGATTAGGTTTTAACAGAAAGACTGTGTTAAACCGAAGAGAAAAAGGTCAACTTCGTTGGGGAAGAAGAGAATTAGGTTTTAACCAAACCAAATATTTGAATACAAATCTCAAGGTAAACAAGGGACAGTGACGACCACGAGAGAAAAGAGTGTTGAATCCAAAGGAGGAATTCAAGCCAAGAGACAAAAGCTGGGATGCAAGCGATCGAGGATCGACTCAGACGGGGAAAGGAGGAAACCATAGTAAGGAGATAGAGGTGACTATTCCAGGCACATGGTCATTCGTCCCCTACCCAAAGTAGTCAGAATGAGTGTAGGAATTATCCACTCTCATTCCTTCTCTAGAACCAAAGTGTGGTGCAAGAAAATAAACAGACAACACAACAACAAAACATTTATACAGTGCTCCAATGCGTTTAAAATCTTCAACTCTGCAATGGAAAAGAGAGCACAAAGCTCAAGAATATTCCAAGGAGGATAAAAAGGAAAATTGACTAATCAAAATGAAGTTTCTATTAATTAATCAAATGGCAAAGATGTGCTAACAATTTTCCAAAGGAATGAAAAATCGTTAAAGCAAAAAGGGAAATTATTGATTAAACAAGATTAAGTTCATTCCAAGGAGGAACAAATCTTAATGCAAGCAAGGGTGGAACTGTAAAACAGTACCAAAATCAATTAGCATGCATCACAAACCAAGTAATCACGTGATTAAAGATTAGGCATAAATGAACATGTCCATACAATGTAAAAAAATGCAAACAAATGCGAAATCGATAAAATCGGGCATTGAAAAATGCACAAGCATGCTTCAAACAGAAGTTACAACATCTATAAACATCAAGCATATCAATCCATGGGAGTTTAAAGAGGAAGAAATGCCAAACATACATGAAAGATGCACAAAAATGGCCTTTTGGAGCAGTGTTAATCGATTAACACTTTGCCTGTGCAAAAGTGTTAATCGATTAACCCTTTTGAAATAAGAAATTTTGGCTGAAAAGTACACGGTTAATCGATTAACACTTTGCCTGTGCAAAAGTGTTAATCGATTAACACTGAGACAAAGCCTGAAAATTGAGTTTCCAAAAGCGTTTTTGTCCAATTTTGATTTGTGCAATCCTTCACATGTTAGGGCAAACAATCATGCACACAAATCAAGTCCAAAAACAGCAAATAAGAACTTATGGAATCAATTAAAACATCAAGAATGAAAATCAAATCATGGCATAATCAATTCACAAACGAGGAAAACGTCAAAACTACATCGCAAACGATACAGTAACGATCAAAATAGTGAAAAGAGTGAGAATTAACCAACCTACAAGGCTGAGATTTTCCTTGGATGTTATTGCAAAAGGAATGTGATGAAGCTACTCAAAGAAATTCGAAGAAAACACAATTCACTATCGAACCGTAGCGAAACCGAGCAAATTCCGACGAAAACTCCAAAATTGAAATTACACTGAATGAGCTTGAAGTAATCACTTGCGATGAATCTAAATGCAATCTAACTCCAGAAAAGCAACATGAATTTGCAAGATGGTGATAACTAAGCTCAAGAGAAAGCACTTTCAATGAAGAAGTTGCTACTCTTTAATAGAGGTTTTGAGCTCTAGTATGGTTTGGGATGAAAGTGAAGAAGATTATAAGTAGAAGTTGCAGAAAATTCAGAGAGAATGTGAGAGAATTGAGAGTGATCAAGTGTGAAATTTTGGTAGAATGATTGAATTTAAAAATGGTTCTCCTTTGTGAAACGGTGATGATTTGCTTATATAGAGTTTTGCTTCGGAGTTGCTAGGTTCGGAGTGAGCTTTGGATGTAGCCTTGGAACTAGCCTTGGAGTTATTTAGCCTTAACTCACTGAGTTAGAGGTTAACTCAGTTAGTTAGGTAGTTGACTCGGTAACCATCCCAATGCAAACTTGAATCTAAGGTCTCACATGCTTGGAAACAAAGCAACACAGTGGTCTCAATCCCAATTAATGTATTGGAGCAAATGCCTTGAAGTGTTTAGAAATGTCTTAAAGTGTCTAGAGCTGTCTAGAATGTTCCACACAATGCTAGAACAATGTAGACTCAAAAAATGAGAAGTGGAAGTTGTTGTCCTGAAAATCTAGCAGATTCTGCAAATTTTACAAGGGTTAATCGAATAACCCATTTGCACTAGCAAATGGTTAATCAATTAACCAGGCTAAATTTTGCCCAATTTGGCCTGAAAATGATATTGTAGCCATGGCTCTGATTTTCGACCTCTTACTCTGATGAATAGGTATAGAAATCTTTATTTTATGCTTGTTTTGATGATGTGATATCTTTGGGAGGATGTGATTAATCGGGTTCGTAAAACCTGAAAGTTCCTGCAACAAAGATTACAAAGAAAACATGCGAATGCGTGTGCCAGCGATGCAAATGCACATGCTCATGCAAAGGCAAAAGAGGAGGTCAAATTCGGGTTACGACACAGTGGAAGTTTATGTTTCATATCATTTCGACGTTATTAAACACATGCTTTCCAAACCTATTTTGCACAGTCGAATTGGTAAATGGGCTTTAGCCTTAACAGAATATTCTTTAACTTATATGACTTGGAAGGCTGTTAAATGACAAGTGGTAGTCGACTTTATAGTCAATTACTCTATAGTTGAAAACTCCCTAAACTTTATGGAGCTTGAGCCAGGGAAGTTGTACTTCGACGGTTCTAGTCATAAAGATGGAACAGGAGTAGGAGTATTAATCATTTCTCCTAACGAAATTCCAATAAAATGCAAGTATAAAGTCGAAGGCCTTTGCTCGAATAATGAAGCTAAATATGAAGCTTTATTTTCCAGACTTGAAATATTGTTGGAATTAGGGGCAACTTGAGTCGAAATAATGGGAGACTCAGAGTTGGTAATAGAACAAATTACAAAGGAATACAAATGTGTCAAGAAAAACCTTATCATATACTTTGTGATAGTCGATAGGTAATACAAAGATTTGGAATGGTAAGCATTCAACACATACCTCGACTTGAGAATCAAAAGGCCAATGACTTAGCCCAGATTGCTTTAGGATACAAAACTTCGAAGGAAAAATTACAAAATGCAATCGAAGTCAGAGGAAGGGCCGTATTAACTAAACTATCCCCCATCAGACTTGGAGACAATGAAGTTAGGATATACTGATGAAGAAAACTTTGAGATATTGGCTATAGATAGTGTGACAAACAAAGATTGGAGAAAGACAATAGTAGACTACTTGCAAAATCCAACAACTTTTGTCAAATGAAAGGTTAAGTATCGGGCCTTAAGTTATGTCTTAATGGGGAATGAATTGTTCAAAAAGACGCCTAAAGGTGTCTTACTCAAATGCCTTAGTGAATTATCTCTTTCTAATGTCCATAGTGGGGCATGTGGAGCACATCAGATAGGTTATAAGATGAAATGGTTATCATTTCGACAAGGAATGTATTGGCATACAATGTTAAAAGATTGTATTAAATTCGCCAAAGGATGTCAAGAATGCCAAGTGCATGCATGCATTTAACATGTCCCTACAAGCGAATTTCATTCCATAGTGAAGCCTTGGCCTTTCAGAGGTTGGACTTTGGAATTGGACTTTGGATTTAGTGGGTGAAATTCTACCAACATCATCTAAGAGTCAAAAATACATTTTAGTGGGAATACA
Source organism: Lathyrus sativus (assembly GCA_963859935.3). Lineage (NCBI taxonomy): Eukaryota > Viridiplantae > Streptophyta > Magnoliopsida > Fabales > Fabaceae > Lathyrus > Lathyrus sativus. The sequence goes on along the minus strand of OZ012740.1, from coordinate 275,078,033 downwards.
TTATTTCACTAAATGGATTGAGGATATACCATTGGTAAACGTGGATCAAGATGTAGTGATCAAATTCATTCAAAAGCACATTATCTACAGATTTGGAATCCCATAAACTATTACAATAGATCAGGGATCGGTTTTTACTAGTCGAAAGATGCAAGAATTTGCTAAAGAAACAGGATTCAAACTCTTAACATCCATACCTTATACTCAGGCTAATGGTCAAGTCGAAGTAGCAAATAAAGCGGTGATTGGGTTAATTAAGAAACATGTGAGGGAAGAAGCCAAGAAATTGACATAAGACATTGGATCAAGTTTTGTGGGCTTGTCGAACCTCCCCTAAGGATGCTACAAACACTACACCCTTTTGACTAACCTATGGTCATGATGTTGTGTTACCAGTCGAAATATATTTACAGTCGACCAGAATTTAGAGGCAACATGAAATTCCATATGATTCCTATTGGAATATGATGTTGGACGAAGAAAGACTAAATGCCTTAGAGTTATTACAAAGGCAAAAGAAGAGAGTGGAAAAGTCATACAACAAAAAGGTGAAAGTTAAATCATTTTTGACTAGAGATTTAGTTTGGAAAGTGATTTTTCCCATGGATAAGAAAGATAGAACTCTGGGCAAATAGTCCCCTAAGTGGGAAGGTCCTTTTCAAATTATTAAAGTATTTTTAAATGACGCATATGAGATCGAGGAGTTAAACGAAGATAGAAGAATCTTGAAGGTAAATGGTAAGTATTTAAAGAAATATAAGCCTATACTTCAAGAGGTAAAAATAAATACGGAGTAATTCATCCAGAAGATATTCAAAGCTAAAATGGAAATTAAAAAGTAATTTTTGAAATGGATAAAGTCATTATAATCCATGCCACAAAGGGTTTTCAAATTATAATTGAAAGAAACAAAGTTCAACAATAATCATGTTAAAATGGGAGAGAGCTTTTCATCTTCTCATATTTGGATTTCTGAAGCATCAAGCGACGTTCACAAAGAGCCTTGTTGGTCGAAAGGTCTTCGATTTCCTTTCCAAGCTTTTGGGCTCTGTTGACATGATACATTCCGACCTTGAGTTCTTTGGCCACTTCTTCTTGGTCAAACTTGAGAAGTTTGTCTTTACGTTGCTTAGCCTGAAAAATTTTGCTTTGTAAAGCTTTGATCTGCTTCTCCCATTCTCTGACGTTTTTGTCACAACTTTCGATTTCTTTCTTATTTTTCTCAAAGACCTTTTCCAATTTTGAAACCTTCACAGTGGATTCAGAGGTTGCATCTCATTCAGCCAACTGGGTCTCTGATTTATTGTTAATTTTGCCTAAGAAATCTCTAAGACGAATTAGATCAGCAACGACAAGATCAATCAATGTGCCCAACTCCATTATGGCATCAGCAACTTCTGGAGAAACCTCCAAGACATTGACTTTCTTCAAGAGTTTCTTAATCCCAAAACTGATAGAAGTATCTTTTTCCAAGAATTGGAATAAATCACCATTGAACACATTCTTCTTGATTTGGGGAAGCAAGTCATCCTCAGGCTTATTGGCTGACTGATTGCCTGAGGCAGTCGAAATGCTGGTACTCTTATCGACAAATCTATATCTGGAGCTGATCGTGGCTTTTAAATATTCCAGTGGCCTCTGCACTTTCAAGAACTCTAGCTTTTCGTGTGAAAGGCTGGTAGAGTTCGTGCCAGTCGAAGCATCTGTATGGGTCAATTTTCTATTGATCTTCTTGCTTTTCTTTTTCGTCTTTATTTTCAGCTTTATGCTTCTCTTTTTCTTCTTCACCTTCGTCCTCCACGATGATTTTAGTCTCAAAATCAAACATAGAGTGATCCTCTTCGTCCTCTTCATCCTCTTCACCTTTGTTGTCGCCACCATCTTGTTGATTGATTGGGGAGCCATCTTCAGATTTATCTTCGACTTGTTCTGCAGACGGCATTTCAATATCTCCCGCGACAACAACTAAGACTTCCACCTCACTGGGATTTTCTCTTGATCAAGTGTGTTGGTATATGAGAGCTTAGTAGTGTCTTTGAGTGGTGATTTCTTTTGATCACCAGATAGTTGGCCAACTTCGTCAACATTTTCCTTTATGGAATCCTTAGGAGAAGTCTTGGAAGGGCTCGTCAGATGATAGGTAGGATCACTACTTGTGGTAGGGATGATTTGTTGTACAATGGGATGTCCCTTGTTATCTTTGGCATCCTAAGAATAAGAAATCAAGAAAGGATTAGAAACATGTTAGGCGTAAACAACCATAAAACTCAAAGACGAAGAAGAAATATTTGTACCTTAAGATTTTCAGTCCCAGGGATAGAGTTATCACTCTCTACCTGATCAAGGTTCTTCTTCTCAGTTGATTTCTTGCTACCAGGCGTAGCATCAGTTTCTACCACCTTTGGGGTAGGAGGATTCTTCGTAGGTACTTTTTTTGGTTTTGGTTAAGGATGAAAACCTGCATCAATAATTTTCGTCTGCTTCTTCTTCTTCCTGGTGTGTTTGGAGTGGTCTGGCGAAGCGTCCCTATCATCAAATTTTATTACATGAACCTCAGGTTCTTTCTACTTTCTCTTTTTAGATGTCAGAGGTGGTTTCCGACTATCCTGCAAAAATATTATATTTCAGATGTTAGATTGAGAAGGAAATTTAATAAAAATAAGAAGAAATGATAAGCACAAAGGTTTACCTTTGTTGTGGGTTTCTTGGTGTTATCATCCTCTTCTTTCTCTTCGAAGACTTCCTTTTCTACGGGAGTAAGTTTTTTGGCTGGAATCCTCACAACTGCAAAAGAAAATTAATGCACTTAGTATAAGCCAAATATAAAATAAAAATAAAAAGAAAAGAGAAGTTGTGTCGAAGAACCTCCCATTCCACACCTTCATATATTAGGGACTCTACGCGAACATGTTTTATGCCAATATGTAGGTTGTAACACCCCACTTTCCAAAGTAGATAAAATATAAACATTATAATTAAACATCAGAGTATTCAGCTCCCAAGTGGGATATCACATAATAAAAATCCATCATATTCTTCCTTAGAAGGGTTTCACAATAAAGCAGCGGAAAAAAATATTCATTCATAAAATACATCAAAAGTCATGATACGTTCACAGGAAAAGAAATATAAGTTCAACATAAACAAATAAACGCCCAAGTCCCGTGCTACGTATCAGAGCATCCTAAGACTCGACTGGCACACCACAAATCCAAGCTAGCTAAGTACCTGGATTATCTGTACTTCCGAGGAAGCACAAACCACAACAACAACAAAGGGGTGAGAAAACATGATCAAAATATATCGGTAATTACATACATGAAATAAGAGTAGTAAATGCACCAATCACATCATTCATCACCCAACATTCAACAATTACGACATATAGTCCACAATCAACATAATGCACCATAATGCCACTATGCAACACAACACCATGCATGCGGTACCGACGCATTGGTTCATTCTATGGAACCCGAACACATCACTTACACTCGCACTTGGCCATGATCCGCCCTCACCATTCCCCACTCAAAGGAATACGAATGAATCACATACACTCCCCCGAGCAATGACTCATTCCACCACTACACCATAATATGTATGACACCAGATGCATACAAATGAACACAAGCATATATTGTGCATACGATTCATAGATCACACCACCATACATCACATATACATATATATGTCATACACCCATTAATCATACACTTACACAAAACATTAAGGAATTCACTCCCTATCACCAAATATACACCCTACATTATTCGATCACCATCCCTACACTTATCATGGTCAAAGGGATCCTGCGAGGCTAATGCACAAGGAAAAACATCACCAAAAACCATGTTCTGCTGCTACATTCGCTGGTTCATTCGCCAGGCGAAGTCCTGCAGCGAATGCTCGCTATGGCTCCCAATATTAATAATATTACTACAAATCATAATAATAATTAAAATAATATTAATAATAATAACACTATATTACTATTAACTTATTCTATTATTATATGAACGCCAAATCACCACAATTGCTCCTTATATATCAGGACACCCACCAACGTACTACATCACACCCCCCCACCTAAGGGCACCCAAAATACAATAATTAAAATAACACTAAAATGACTAAATAATTAAAATGGGTGTTACAACTCTCCCCCACTTTAATTATTTTCGTCCCCGAAAATTACCTGATGAAAACAATTCTGGATACGCTTCCCGCATCCTGCTTTCCAACTCCCAGGTTACACTGCCTCCTGCAACACCTCCCCAAGCTACGTTCACCAAAGATATCTCCTTCCCTCGGAGCTGTTTCATCTTACGATCCTCGATCCTCAACGGCATCGTTTCAACAGTAAGGTTCTCTCGAACTTGAACATCATCCCTCTGAATCACATGAGATGGATCCGAAATATACTTTCGCAATTGCGACACATGAAACACATCATGCAAATTCGACAGTTCAGGCGACAACGCCACCCTATAAGCCACATCACCAATTCTCTGCAAAATCTGATACGACCCAATAAACTTAGGATCCAGCTTCTTCGATTTCAACGCCCTACCTACACCGGTCACCGGGTTAACTCTCAAGAATACGTGATCACCTACACTGAATTCCAGTTCTTTCCTCCGGTTATCATGATAACTTTTCTGCCTACTCTGAGATGTCTTCATTTTCTCACGAATCATCTGAATTGTCTCAGTTGTTTGTTGTACAATCTCTGGTCCAAGTACTACATCTCCACCAGTTTCATACCAACACAGAGGAGTCCTACACCTCCTCCCATACAAAGCCTCAAACGGTGCCATTCTGATACTGGAATGGTAACTGTTATTGTATGTGAACTCGATCAATGGTAAATGAGTTTCCCACGCACCACCCTTCTCCAACACACAAGCTCTCAGCAAATCCTCAAGCGACTGAATAGTCCTCTCTGATTGACCATCAGTTTGCGGATGATAGGCTGAGCTCAATTTCAACTTAGTACCCAAAGCATCCTGTAAGCTCTTCCAAAATTCCAACGTAAACCTCAGATCTCTATCCGACACAATACTGGACGGGACACCATGTAGCTTCACAATTACCCGAATATAAATCTCTGCCAGCTTCGTCAACGGGAAACTAATATTAATTGGCACAAAATGTGCAGATTTCGTAAGTCTATCCACAATCACCCATATAGCATCAAGTCCTCTCACCGTATTCGGCAAACCCGTAACAAAATCCATAGTTATACAATCCCATTTCCAAATCGGAACTTCCAACAGTTGCATAAATCCAGAAGGTCTCTGGTGCTCCACCTTCGACTTCTGACACGTCAAACAGGCATAGACAAAGTGAGCTATATCTCTTTTCATACCAGACCACCAAAATAACTTCTTTAAATCATGATACATCTTCGTAGCTCCCGGATGGATACTCAGATTACTACGATGTCCTTCACTCAAAATCAACTTCTTCAGCTCCTCATTATTCGGCACACAAGTCCTGCCTCTAAATCTCAACATACCTGTACTATCCAATTTAAAATCATTATCGGAGTCACTTCCTACCCCAGGCATCAAATATACTAATTTCACATCCAACTTCTGATTCTCTCTAATCGTATCCAAGAAATCATTATTCACCTGCAACATACCCAACGTCACACTATCTGCCGTAGTCTCACAAACCATACTCAAATCTCTGAACTGTTCAATTAATTCCATTTCCTTCACCATTAAAGCCGACATATGAATCACTTTTCTACTCAAAGCATCTGCTACTACATTGGCCTTACCTGGATGATAACTTAAACTGAAGTCATAATCCTTCAGGAATTCCAACCACCTTCGCTGTCTCATATTTAGCTCTTTCTGATCGAACAGATATCTCAGACTCTTATGATCACTAAATACCTCAAATCTTGAACCATACAAATAGTGCCTCCAAATTTTTAGCACAAAAACAACCGCAGCTAATTCGAGATCATGAGTAGGATAGTTTCGCTCATGCACTCTCAATTGCCGCGAAGCATACGCTACCACCTTAACGTTCTGCATAAGAACTCTGCCTAATCCCATTTTAGACGCATCACAGTACACCACAAAAGGTTCACTTGGTATTGGCAACACTAACACCGGTGCCGTAGTCAATTTCTTTTTCAGCTCCTCAAAGCTTTCTTCACAAGCAGTATCCCATACAAACACTTGGTTCTTTCTCGTCAACTGAGTCAATGGCAATGCCAAATTAGAGAACCCTTCAATAAACCTTCGGTAATAACCTACCAAACCCAAAAAGCTTCTAATTTCCGTTGCTGTCTTCGGCACTTCCCATTGCAATACTGCACTCACTTTTGATGGGTCCACCGATATACCATCACCAGATATTACATGCCCCAAGAAGCTCACCGTCTTCATCCAAAAGCCACACTTTGACAGTTTAGCAAACAACTTATTATCCCTCAGCACCTGCAAGGCAATTCTCAAATGTCCTGCATGCTCTTCATCAGACTTAGAATAAATCAGTATATCGTCAATAAATACAACAATGAACTGATCCAAATAAGAACAGAAAATTCGGTTCATGTACTCCATAAATACTCCCTGCGCATTAGTCACTCCAAAAGGCATTACTGCATATTCATAATGTCCATATCGGGTCCTAAAAGCCGTCTTCTGAATATCACCTTCTTTTACTCTGATCTGATGATAACCCGACCTCAAGTCGATCTTACTGAACACACAAGCTCCCACCTGCTGATCCATCAAATCATCAATCCTCGGAAGAGGATACTTATTCTTAATGGTCACCTTATTCATTGACGGTAATTGATGCACAACCGCATACTACCATCCTTCTTCTTTACCAATAACACTGGAGCTCCCCACGGCGACACGCTCAGCCTAATAAACTTCCTATCCAACAATTCTCCAATCTGAGATTTCAACTCGGCCAACTCCACTGCCGACATCCTGTACGGCGCCATAGAAATAGGCCTCGTACCAGGAACAAGATCAATACTAAATTCAACTTCTCGCGTCGGAGGAAATTCCGTAATGTCGTCAGGAAACACTTCCGGGAATTCATTCACCATTGCCAATTCCTCCATTGACGCTTTGCTATCCACCAATAACGATGCAAATAAAGCAAACACTTTAGCTTCGTCCTCTAGCAAGGTCCTCAATTCTTTACTAGACAGAGAACTCGCCAACGCTTCCTCTTCAGGAGTAAGGAATAACAACGCTTTCCAAAAACAATTGATGTAGACTCGGTTGAACTCCAACCAATTCATACCCAGAATAACATCCAAATTACCAAGTGGTAGACAAATCAGATCCACTCCAAAGTCTCTACCGAAAATAGTCAGCGGACACTTCAAACATACTAAAGAAGTAGTCACCGAGCCAATAGAGGGTGTCTCAATAGTCATTCGTCCCTCAAGATTAGACGACATCAATCCTATTCTCTTCACACAATCAACAGAAATGAACGAGTGGGTTGCACCTGTATCAATAATAGCAGTCAAAGTAATATTATTGATAATACAAGTACCTTTGATAGCACGCTCTTCACTGACAGCTTGAGTCCCTGCCAAAGCAAACACCTTACCACCAACCGGAGACGTCTGAGACTTCCTCGGCTTCTCATAATGCGTACTGATATGACCTTTCTCACCATAATTATAACAAGTCGGCATAGTGGCTCTGCAATCAGCTATCACATGGCCTGGCTTACCACACTTGAAGCACTTCTTCACTCCCTCCTTAGGACAATCCTTAACACGATGACCCGCGCCACCGCACCGAAAACATTTCACATCAGCAAACACGTCCCCTTCTCTGGATTTCTTATCAGAAACAACCTTACGTTTTCCTTTGTCAGCCAAAACGCTGTAAGGAGTACCACTGAATCTCTGCTTACCCTTACGGTTATTTGCAGCCTTATAGTGTGCAATCCTGGCCCTGTTATCATTGTCATAGATCCTACTCCTGCTTACCAGCTCAGGATAGTTCCTGATCTTCTGACAAGCAATTCCCAGCTTAACTTCCGGACGCAGTCCATTCTAAAATTTCAGACACTTGGATGTCATCGCATCATCAGTATTGTAATGAGGAAAATACTGCACTAACTCTTCAAACTTCGCGGCATACTCCGCTACGGTCATACCACCTTGCTTCAGTTCCAAGAACTCGATCTCCTTAGCACTTCGAATGTCTTCCGGAAAGTACTTCTCCAGAAACCCTTTACGAACCATGTCCCAAGTAATCATAGTTCCTGCAATCACCCACCTCTGGCGGCAATTATCCCACCAAGCTTCTGCCTCACCCTCAACCATGTGAGTACCAAACCTCACCTTTTGCTCATCACTGCAATTCATAGTTCTGAAAATCTTTTCAATTGCCTTTAACCACTTCTGTGCAGCTTCAGGGTCTAAAACTCCTCCTTCAAACGTCGGCGGCTTGTTACTCCGAAACTGTGCCAAATGTCTAAATTGGGCATCTGCAGCTTGGTTCTGGTTAGCAACTGCCTGCGCCATTGCTTGCATAGTAGCAGCCAAAGCAGCATCATTCCTTCCTGCCATACTGCTCAACAATAACAACACTAGGTTAAACGATACACAATCTCTATCCTAAGGACAGACTCAACTCGACTCAACAACACTGGCCGAATGGACCAACCTGCTCTGATACCAATTGTAACACCCCACTTCCCAAAGCAAATAAAATATAAACATTATAATTAAACATCAAAGTATTCAGCTCCCAAGTGGGATATCACATAATAAAAATCCATCATATTCTTCCTTAGAAGGGTTTCACAATAAAGCAGCGGAAAAAATATTCATTCATAAAATACATTAAAAGTCATGATACGTTCACAGGAAAAGAAATATAAGTTCAACATAAACAAATAAATGCCCAAGTCCCGTGCTACGTATCAGAGCATCCTAAGACTCGACTGGCACACCACAAATCCAAGCTAGCTAAGTACTTGGATTATCTGTACTTCCGAGGAAGCACAGACCACCACAACAACAAAGGGGTGAGAAAACATGATCAAAATATATCGGTAATTACATACATGAAATAAGAGTAGTAAATGCACCAATCATATCATTCATCATCCAACATTCAACAATTACGACATATAGTCCACAATCAACATAATACACCATAATGCCACTATGCAACACAACACCATACATGCGGTACCGACTCATTGGTTCATTCTATGGAACCCGGACAGATCACTTACACCCGCACTTGGCCATGATCCGCCCTCACCATTCCCCACTCAAAGGAATACGAATGAATCACATACACTCCCCGACCAATGACTCATTCCACCACTACACCATAATATGCATGACACCAGATGCATACAAATGAACACAAACATATATTGTGCATACGATTCACAGATCACACCACCATACATCACATATACATATATATGTCATACACCCATTAATCATACACTTACACAAAGCATTAAGGAATTCACTCCCTATCACCAAATATACACCCTACATTATTCGATCACCATCCCTACACTTATCATGGTCAAAGGGATCCTGCAAGGCTAATGCACAAGGCAAAACAACACCAAAAACCACGTTTTGCTGCTACATTCACTGGTTCATTCGCCAGGCGAAGTCCCGCAGCGAATGCTCGCTATGGCTTGCCAGGCGAACCTGCTGGCGAAACCCTTCTCAACTATCGCGCATTCGCAAGGCAAAGGAATCATTCGCCAGGCGAACCTTCGCTAGCCATACTCGCCAGGCGAACCTTCGCTGGCCATACTCGCCAGGCGAACTTCATTCTTTTTAAGTCTGGGATTTATTTTGGAATTACTCGCCACTGCTCGCTACTACTCGCCAGGCGAATCCTCGCCCCTATTCGCCAGGCGAACCTTCGCCAACACTCGCCAGGAAAAACCCAGCAAATGCTGCGATACCCCAAAATCCCCACTGTTCTGCAATGCTATCTGAGCCAATTCCAAGCCTAACATTCTACCCCCAACTTCTATCCCACTACCAGTATGAATATTATATATTACGCTAATCCATTACTTCCTAATCCCCACCACATAACTAATCTTCAGACATATCACCAATGTCTCTGAAGTTACTCAGAACCTCACTAACACCATAACCTCAGCCTATACACCAGATCCACCAATACCAATTCACAATTCATCAATATCAAGCATCAATTTATCATTATCAAAACCAATAGCAAGCATGCCAATATACAACTTCATACATCGATAAATTCCTATGGGGTTAAGGAATCCCTTCTACCCCAATTCATGTATATACCATCCCAATCAGTTTCTCCCCCCTGATCGGTGGATTTCACTTGTGTTTTCAAACGCTATTTGTTGTTAATTTCGCAATGTTTTTATCTGTTTTCAAAGCTTTAGTTGTTATTATCTGAATTACTCGTAGTTGTGTGTCTTCAAGTCTTATTTTTAAGTTTATATTACTTTTGCCGCTGGTGCGTTTGATTCGGTTTCTTTTAGTGTGTTTTTGCCAGGAATATATAGCACGACAGTCGCACCGCTTTCGGAGGCAAAGAAAAGTCGGAAAAGGGAAGTCAGAGCTACAACACGGGTACCCGTGTTGCACAACACGACCCGTGTCATGGAGGACACGGTTGGCAGACACGGGTAGACCAAAGCAGAAGAAAAGGAGACTTAGACGTACAACACGGGTGCCCGTGTCATGCAACACGGCCCGTGTTGTAGCCCTTGGAGATGAGACACGCCCTGAAGAAGTCAGCAGCCTGACACGGCCACCCGTGTTGCACAACACGGCCTGTGTCAGGGCCACTGAGAGTGAAATTTTGATATTTTCTGATTTTTTGCTGTCAGACCTATTTCGAAGGGCATTTGAGACATTTCGCGATGTAATTTGAATTTAGATATAAGAGTCACTTTTTAGAAAGTAGGAGACACTTTTGAACTGATATTAGGATTGACAACTGAGAGGAGAGTTCGGCTGGAAAACAAAGGATCGATCAAAAGCGGAAGCAATTGATGATCCAAAGATTTCAACTCGCATTGTAATGATCTTCTCCTTTTCATTTCTAATTGCTTTTATGTTTACAAAGAACATGAGCAGCTAAACCCCAAGTTGTTAGGGGGTGGTCCTAAGTTGCGATGTAATGACTTTTATTTGATTATTCTATTAGAACTATGTTATTCACCTTATATACTTTATTTTGCATTAATCTTAACGCGTATTCATATTGGAAAGTAGAATTCAAATTATGCTTAGGTTTTAATCTGGAAAGTCAACCTAACACTTTTGCAAAATAGTATCACGGTCGATATTGCTTAGGAATGAGGATATCCCGTATCACGTATTTTATGGTCGGAACTATTGCTTGATGCTTTTCATGGACACTGAGGAATTAGTGTACAGGAAACTCATCAAAGGGTTTTCATTAAGGAATTAAGAAAACTAAATTGGCCAATTGATGAATTAAGGTTAATAACTATTATAGTAGAATAATCATACATGGTCTTTACTCGCATCGTCTCCACTCCCCTAACACTGTTCTTAGATTGATTTATAAGTTTTTATTTACTTGTTATATTACTCTGCTACCAAACAAACCACTAGACCTTTGTTCCTTTGAATCTTAAAAATCCCGTTAATTACTACGCAGTCCTCGAGATCGATACTTGAGACTTTTCCCTTATTACTGCAATTGGTAAAAATAGTACACTTGCTATTTTCCCGATCAAGTTTTTGGCGCCGTAGCCGGGTACTGCCAAATTAACATTGTTTTTAGAATCCAAAAGAAATTTTGTTGCTCTGCGACTAAAATTTTATTATTTACTGCATAACTTTTATCCGCTTGTATTATCTGACGCTTGTCTAATTGTGTATGCGAGGTCAGGCCTCAGCTAAATATTCTTTTGATACAGAACCAGAACGAGCATTACACGAAAGACGGAGAATAGCTAAAGTTAAAAGACTGGAAGAAATAGAGGAAATTATATTTGTGCAGAGCGACTCCGAAGAGAGAGAGACAACACCGAAAACTGTTCAAATGGCTGGAAATCCACCTCAGCCTGAAAGACTGCTAGGAGACTATGGAGGGGCCAATGCTCAACCAAACCGGATGACCATTGTGAATCAACCGGTGAATGTTGCGCATTTTCAGCTACACCCTTCCACCATCCGTCAGTTGGAGAGCAAGTCGTTCGCCGGAAGAATCAACGAAGATGCAAATAAACATCTTCAGAGATTCCTTACGACCACCACCTCGCTGAAGATAGAAGGATATTCCGAAGAGGCCAAGAGATTAGTTATGTTCCCGTTCACACTCACTGACGATGCGGAAGAATGGTTTTACTCGCTTCCCGCTGGGAGTATCACAACATGGCAAGAGATGGAAACTGCGTTCCTGAATGAGTATTTCCCTGCCTCAATGTTCATCCGAAAAAGATATGACATTGTCAACTTCAAGCAAAAAGAAGGAGAATCTTTAGGGGATGCATATAAGCGGTTTAAGAGGTGTCTTACAGCATGTCCTACTCATAACATGGACGCCACTGAGCAGATGCAAAACTTTGTGAATGGATTACGACTCAAAACGAAATAGCTCATAGATACTGCTGTCGGTGGCTCAACCAACTTCTCAACGGCCACAGGTATCAAAAGGATCATAGAAGCAATTGCCGCTAACGAGCACCTTGAGTTGTATGATCGCACGGCTAACCAACCGGAAGGTAAGATTGATCTGAAGCTGGCAGACCAGGTTGTTAAAATGGAGGATCAGATCACCGCTGAGGTAGAGAGAAGGTTAAAGAAAATGAATGTTGAAACTCAGGTAGTGGCACAGGTTGAGCCAGTTCAAGCAGCACCTTGTGAAATATGCGGTGGACCACACTTTACAATGCATTGTGTAGCAACTCAAGAGCAAGTGGAACAGATTAATATGTTGAGGCAGAACAATCCCTACGCCAACACATATAATCCTGGTTGGAAAAATCACCCAAACTTTTCATGGAAAGATCAACAAGGAAATGTACAAAAACCTGTTCAAGGCCAACAACCGTATCAACCTCAGCAACAGCAGTACCAGCAGACACCATACCAACCTCAATATCAACAACAAGCGCCTCGAAAAGCTGATTGGGAAGTAGCCATTGAGAAAATGGCCGCCCAAAGTTCTCAATTTTAAGAAGAAACAAGGAGTAACTTCCGGAATGCTGGAGCATCCATAAAAAATCTTGAAGTACAAATGAGTCAAATTGCTCAACAACTAGCGAGTTCACAAGCGCCGGGTACACTTCCAAGTGCCACCGTACCAAATCCGAAGGATCACCACCAAATTAAGGCGGTAGTAACAAGAAGTGGAAAATCCAAGGAAGTAGAAGAAGAGGAAACGGAACTAAATGATCAGATGATTGAAGTTGAGCTGGAAATTAAAGAAAATGAAATAGTCGAGGAAGAAGTGGTGACACCGGTACCGGTAACTAAAGAGAAAATGGTAGAACCGAAACCGGTGATCAAGCTGCCATACCCCTCAAGAAATAAAAAGAAAGGACAACAAGAGAAGAATTTCGAGAAGTTCCTGGAGCTGTTTAAAAAGTTGGAGCTGAACATTCCGTTGTTGGAGGCACTAGAACAAATGCCCACCTATGCAAAATTCATGAAGGACATCATTGCTAAGAAGCGGACTAGTGAGTGCGAACCTGTTATTCTAACAGAAACTTGTAGTGCTATTTTGCAAGGTCTGAAGATTCCGGTCAAGAAGAAAGACAGTGGAGCTGTAACTATTCCATGCACTATTGGCGATAGGTCATTCAACAGAGCTTTAATTGATTTGGGAGCAAGTATTAGCCTCATGCCCTTGTCCATCTACAAAAAGTTGGATATCGGTGCAGTTCAAGACACTCGGATGACTCTCCAGTTTGCTGATTATTTAGTTAAGCGGCCGTATGGAGTGGTTCAAGATGTTCTAGTTAAGGTAGATAAATTTGTGTTTCCGGTTGATTTTGTGATTCTAGAGATGCTGGAAGATGAAGAAATGCCGTTAATTTTGGGCCGGCCATTCTTGGAAACCGGGAGAGTCATGATAGATATGGAAGACGACACCCTGACCTTGAAGGTATATGACGAGGAGTTAAAAATTGATGTTAGCAACACCATGAAGCATAAACAGGATCATGGCACCAATAGCAACATACAAGTGCTAGAACAAGTCGTAGAGAGCGAACATTTGGAGAGTGTGACCCAACTGCCCCTGGAAAGAGTGTTAAGCATGTCAATCTTTAAGGAAGATAAAGAAGTGGATGAGAATGACAGGGAGGTAGTTGAAATGTTGGAAACTCGACCATTCCAAAGGGGATCCCGACCACACCAATGGGAGGACTTACGGCAACCTATAGCGCTGGAAGGTAATGACGAAAAGCCTAAAGGTTCGGAATTGAAACAACTGCCAGAAAATCTCAAATATGTTTTTCTAGACACCGAGGAAAAGTGTCCCGCCATTATCAGCTCTAGTTTGAAAAGTGTCCAGGAGAAACAACTAATTGGGGTTCTAAAAAAATTTAAGAGTGCTATTGGTTGGAAAATCGAAGACTTAAAGGGTATAAGTCCTACAGTTTGTATGCACAAAATCCTTATGGAGAAGGACCACAAATCGGTTGTGCAGCCCCAAAGAAGACTGAACCCCGTTATGAAAGAAGTCGTAAGAAAGGAAGTGGTGAAATTATTGGATGCTGGACTTATCTATCCTATATCGGACAGCTCATGGGTGAGCCCTGTTCACGTGGTGCCCAAGAAAGGAGGTACAACTGTGGTGACTAATGACAAGAATGAGTTGATTCCTACGCGTACAGTCACTGGTTGGAGGGTATGCATTGATTATAGGAGACTTAATTTAGCCACCAGAAAAGATCACTTTCCGTTGCCCTTTATTGATCAGATGCTAGAAAGATTGGCTGGTCACGATTACTATTGCTTTCTAGATGGATACTCCGGATACAACCAAATCGCGGTTGCGCCAGAGGATCAAGAGAAGACAGCTTTCACATGCCCGTACGGAGTTTTTGCTTATAGGAGGATGCCATTCGGGTTATGTAATGCCCCAGCCACATTTCAAAGATGCATGACTTCTATTTTTGCGGATATGCTTGAGAAACATATGGAAGTCTTCATGGATGATTTTTCGGTTTTTGGGTCATCATTTGATAATTGTTTAACTAACCTGTCACTTGTTTTGCAGAGATGTCAGGAAAGTAACTTGATCTTAAATTGGGAAAAATGTCATTTCATGGTAAGAGAGGGCATTGTCCTTGGTCACAAAATCTCACACAAAGGGATCGAAGTCGATCAAGCAAAAGTGGAAGTAATATCCAAGTTACCACCACCCATGAACGAGAAAGGTATCCGAAGCTTCTTGGGTCACGCAGGGTTCTACCGCAGGTTCATAAGAGACTTCTCCAAGATAGCTAAACCGTTGACGTCCTTGTTAGTCAAGGACACGTCGTTTGTGTTCAATAAGGAATGTGCTGACGCATTCGAGAACCTGAAAAATAAGTTAGTGTCAGCACCAATTGTGATAGCCCCAGATTGGTCGCTGCCGTTTGAGATCATGTGTGACGCCAGTGACATCGCAGTAGGGGCTGTATTGGGGCAGCAGAAAGAGAAGCTTTTGTATGTTGTTTACTATGCGAGTCACGTTTTGAACCCGACACAGATGAATTACGCAACTACCGAGAAGGAGTTGCTAGCGGTGGTGTATGCCTTTGACAAATTTAGGCAATATCTGTTGGGTTCTAAAGTGATTTTTTATACTGACCATGCTGCGTTAAAATATCTTTTTGCTAAACAGGAGTTGAAGCCCAGGCTGCTGAGATGAATCCTTCTTCTCCAAGAATTCGATGTGGAGATTCGGGATAAGAGAGGATGGGAAAATACTGTAGCTGATCACCTCTCGCGAATGTCACCGATTAAAGAAAACGAGGAAAAACGTCTGATAAAGGATGAGTTTGCTGATGAGCACATCCTAGTTATTCATGGTGTTCCTTGGTTTGCGGATTACGCCAACTGTTTAGTCGGGGGTCTCATACCCGACGATTTTGATTCTAACAAACGGAAAAAGTTTGTTCATGACTGCAGGTTCTACTTATGGGATAACCTGTTTCTTTACAAGAAAGGGGTGGATGGACTGATCAGACGATGCGTTCCGGAAAACGAGCAAAGGAAGGTGCTCAAAGCATGTCATAATTCAGATTATGGAGGGCATTTCAGTGGCGACCGCACCGCAGCCAAAGTCCTCCAATCGGGGTTGTATTGGCCGTCTTTGTTCAAGGATGCCCAGAACGTAGTTAAGGAATGCGATAGATGTCAACGGACTGGAAATATCTCGAAAAGAAACCAGATGCCGCAGAATTCCATGTTAGAAGTAGAGTTGTTTGATGTTTGGGGGATTAACTTTATGGGACCATTCCCACCATCATTTGGAAAACACTATATACTGGTAGCAGTTGACTATGTTTTGAAATGGGTAGAAGCAGTGGCGCTACCAACAAATGATGCTAAAGTAGTGGTCAGGTTTCTGGAGGAGAACATATTTTCGCGGTTTGGAGTACCAAGGGCCCTTATAAGTGATGAAGGAACTCACTTCCTAAATCATCTCATGGAAAAGTTACTCCTTAAGTATAATGTGAAGCACAAAATATCTACTTCGTACCATCCTCAAACCAACGGGCAAGCCGAGGTGTCAAATCGACAACTCAAACAGATATTAGAGAAAACAGTGCGTGCATCCCGTAAGGACTGGGCAGTAAAGCTGGACGACGCTCTCTGGGCGTATCGCACTGCATACAAAACACCCATTGGTATGTCCCCTTACCAACTAGTCTATGGTAAAGCTTGCCATCTGCCTCTAGAGTTAGAACACAAGGCATTATGGGCATCGAAAGTCCTTAACCTAGACCTCACCAGAGCAGGAGAGTCTAGAACCCTCCAACTCCATGAGCTAGAGGAATTAAGGAACCGGGCATATGAGAATGCAAAAATTTACAAAGATCAAGCAAAGAAATGGCATGATCGACGTACTCAGAAGAAAGAATTTCGGGAAGGACAATTAGTACTGTTGTACAACTCCCGACTGAAAATCTTTCCGGGAAAGCTTAAATCAAAATGGTCGGGACCATTTGTAGTACATAAGGCGTTTCCGCACGGAGCAGTCGAGCTGAAAAATCCAGCAAATGGAGACATTTTTAAAGTAAATGGTCAGCGTCTGAAACCTTACTACGAGGGACAGCAGAAAGATCGAAACGATGTTGTTCATCTCACATGATACGATGACGGACCGTCGAGCCAGGCGATGTAAAACGAAGCGCTTCGTGGGAGGCAACCCACGTATTTTACATTCACGCTTTCATTTTGTTTTTGTTTTAACAGGTTTTGATTAACTCGCAGTTCATCGGTGAAAGAAGAATGTCGGAGACCAGAGGAGAGGAAAAAGTTGAAAAATAGCACCCTGACACGGGTGGCCGTGTTACACAACACGGGCCGTGTCAGGCCTAGCATATCAGGGATGAAAAAATTGGGAAAAATGTTGAGTCAGTGGAGCAACACGGGTGCCCGTGTTGTGCAACACGACCCGTGTTGTGCAACACGGCCCGTGTTGCAGGTGCGTGGCTTTGAAAAAAAAATAAAAAATATACTACAGGAGGAGCAACACGGGTGCCCGTGTTGTGCAACACGGCCCGTGTTGCAAGGCACGATCTGTTTTTTTAATTTTTTACCCCGTGGGGCCCACCACTTTAACCCCCACTTATCATTAGCAACCACACATTTCATATCATTTTTCATCTTCCTCCTTCTTCTCCCTCACAAAACCCTTAACCTCCATAACCTTCTCTCCACAAAAGCTTCATTATCTACCATACCCACTCATCGGAAACACTTCCGTCCTTCACAAAAAACGTGCTACTCATCATTGTGCTTATTTCTACGGTCGCGTTTTTCACTAACAGCGATTTCGAAATTTTTCGAACCATCTGTGTTGTTTGTGTTTTGCAGGTTTAAGAATGCCTCCTCGTAGAGACACAGGAAAAGCAGTGGCGGAAACTTCGCGCCCCAGAAAGAGAGCACACCGTATGGCGAACCCTCACGGCATACTCTTTGAAGACCCGGATCATCAGAAGAAATACTCTAATATCATCAAGCGTAAGCTCGCTCCCACAAGGTATATCTGTAACACTACGCTTGATAATCTAGGGCTGAGAGTAGAAGTCCATAGGATGTTTCACACTCTGGGTATGCTAGAATTTATGCAATTGGAAGCGTCGACTTATGATAGCGCATAACTGTTGAATTCTTGAGTACTTTAGAATTTCAGTTGAAGCACAGGTGGACAGGTGTGGAGGAGGAATATTATGGTACACTGAGGTTTAGGTTATTTGATACTGACCATAGCCTGACCATAGCCGAATTGGGAGATATTCTGAAGCTCCCCAATTTTGGACCCGGAGCCCCTCCGGGAAATTTTAGTGCAGGGGACTTCTGGAAGGCTATTACAGGCAGAACTGATTATATCGCGAAGGCGGTAAAAGCCTCGTGTATCTATAACCCATGTTTCAAGTACGCTCAAAAGGGATTGGCATATACACTATTCGGCAGGGGTGACAGCACGGGAGTGGCGACTCAGAGGGAGTTGTACTTCATGTATGGCATGGCAAATCAAGAACTCATTAATGTAGCTGCCTTTGCAGCTGATCACCTGAAGAGGGTTGCGAATGCACCTTCCGGCGAAATAAGTGTAGGCGGTATGATTACTCAAATCACAAATCACTTTGGCCACGGTGCTCTCTTGAGAGAGGAACCCACTGTTGCAGGTAAGACAAAAATAGATCTTGCCACACTGACTGCCCAAGGTATGATTCGAGTCTTTGATAATTACTACTCCTTGGTAAGCCGAAACAGTCATCTCCTTGCTTTACCTGCCCCTGACTTTATTAGTATTCAAAATGTGAATAACTGGCTATATGAGAGCACAATGCAGGATGAAGAAGACCAATTTTATGATGGTATAGGTACATAATTCTTTGAGGATGAAGGAGATCAGGTAGAAGAAGCGCCTATACCGCCTACTCGAGTCTCACCCCATCAGGAATCCGGCTCAGGCTCTTAGAGCTTATCTAAAAAAGAATGGGATTGGATGGAGAATGAGACGTGTCATCTCCGAAGTGAGCAGACGAGGCAAGGCGAGGAGCAGACAAGACAAGGGAACGAACAAATCCGACAAGGCAGGTTGATCGGTGAGATGCACGAATGGATGCGGCAGATGATGCTGCGCGACCAACCTCCGCAACCATGAACTCTGTGAGTCCTCTGCTACTAGTGTTCCAACAGTGAGGACACTGTTGAATTCTAGTGTGGGGGTATTTATTTTATTTGTGTTTTTAACTTATTTGTTTATGTTATTTTTAAGTTATTTGTTTATGTTATTTGTGTGTTTTCAATTCTGTTTTAGTTATTTGGTTATTTAATTTCCAGTGTTAGTTTGAAAACATGATAGCAATTGAGAACATGATAGCAAGTCCACAGGAAAACCCCCTGACATTGAGCTAATAAAACTAATAACATTGTTGGTTGGGGAACTGTTTAGTGAAGATGTTGAGTGAGGTGATGAGAAAGTATATAGAATACTCAGAAAAGAACTGTGAGGATGAAATCGGAACAATCTTGAGAGATAGGTAAAAGGCAAACACCCTGGGTTTCCCGAATAGGAACGAGTTCGACGTGTAGATTTGTACCATAGTGCTTTGATCTGAGAAGTACCCCTGAGTAGTTTATTTTGACATTCAGGTTTCATCAAAAAGAATCGTGTGTGCAAGAGTAATGAAAAGTATTGAGCTAAGGCACAGAAAAAGAAAAAAAAACAAACAAACAAAAAGGGGCAATTAGGCGACTAATCCTTCTAAGTTGGGTAACCCTCACCCGGTTATTCAGCCCAACGGCGGTCGAACCTGAAAGCCATTCAAAAAGAATAACAGTGCCAGAAAAAGAAAAATGTAGTTGATGAATCTTGTGCACACGAGGAAAATCATAAAAGCCATATAGTGATTGTCCGAATGAAAGGGAGGAAAATCGAAAAAGATGACTTAAGTACAAAGCATAGTCGGAGAGGTTACCCATAGGGAGACTGAGGTCTGTGGTTTACCGCAGTCTAGTGTTTGCATTTTACCTGTTTTGAGGGAAAAGCCGAGATTAATCCTAGGGTACTTGGAATGAGAAGTTCAAGTATGAGTATTATCACCGTAACTCACAATTCTATGGACGGTTCCGTTACGAAAAAGATATTAAGTTCGGTTTGGCGAGCTTTTTGCTTGAGGACAAGCAAAAGTTCAAGTTCGGGGGAGTTTGATCGGTGGATTTCACTTGTGTTTTCAAACGCTATTTGTTGTTAATTTCGCAATGTTTTTATCTGTTTTCAAAGCTTTAGTTGTTATTATCTAAATTACTCGTAGTTGTGTGTCTTCAAGTCTTATTTTTAAGTTTATATTACTTTTGCCGCTGGTGCGTTTGATTCGGTTTCTTTTAATGTGTTTTTGGCATGAATGGATAGCACGACAGTCGCACCGCTTTCGGAGGCAAAGAAAAGTCGGAAAAGGGAAGTCAGAGCTACAACACGGGTACCCGTGTTGCACAACACGGACCGTGTCATGGAGGACACAATTGGCAGACACGGGTAGACCAAAGCAGAAGAAAAGGAGACTCAGACGTACAACACGGGTGCCCGTGTCATGCAACACGACCCGTGTTGCAGCCCTTGGAGATGAGACACGCCCTGAAGAAGTCAGCAGCCTGACACGGCCACCCGTGTTGCACAACACGGCCCGTGTCAGGGCCACTGAGAGTGAAATTTTGATTTTTTTGATTTTTTGCTGTCAGACCTATTTCGAAGGGCATTTGAGAAATTTCGCGATGTAATTTGAATTTAGATATAAGAGTCACTTTTTAGAAAGTAGGAGACACTTTTGAACTGATATTAGGATTGACAACTGAGAGGAGAGTTCGGCTGGAAAACAAAGGATCGATCAAAAGCGGAAGCAATTGATGATCCAAAGATTTCAACTCGCATTGTAATGATCTTCTCCTTTTCATTTCTAATTGCTTTTATGTTTACAAAGAACATGAGCAGCTAAACCCCAAGTTGTTAGGGGGTGGTCCTAAGTTGCGATGTAATGACTTTTATTTGATTATTCTATTAGAACTATGTTATTCACCTTATATATATATATATATATATATATTTTATTTTGCATTAATCTTAACGCGTATTCATATTGGAAAGTAGAATTCGAATTATGCTTAGGTTTTAATCTGGAAAGTCAACCTAACACTTTTGCAAAATAGTATCATGGTCGATATTGCTTAGGAATGAGGATATCCCGTATCACGTATTTTATGGTCGGAACTATTGCTTGATGCTTTTCATGGACACTGAGGAATTAGTGTACAGGAAACTCATCAAAGAGTTTTCATTAAGGAATTAAGAAAACTAAATTGGCCAACTGATGAATTAAGGTTAATAACTATTATAGCAGAATAATCATACATGGTCTTTACTCGCATCGTCTCCACTCCCCTAACACTGTTCTTAGATTGATTTATAAGTCTTTATTTACTTGTTATATTACTCTGCTACCAAACAAACCACTAGACCTTTTGTTCCTTTGAATCCTAAAAATCCCGTTAATTACTACGCAGTCCTCGAGATCGATACTTGGGACTTTTCCCTTATTACTACAATTGGTAAAAATAGTACACTTGCTATTTTCCCGATCACCCCCTTACCTCGACAATCGTTCTGATCGGTGAAGAATCCTTCCAAAGGTTGACAGTTCTGACCTTCTCTCTTCCCTTCTATTCTTCGCTCTTCTCCCTTCTCCCAATTCTCTCTCCTCACGATGTCTAACGTGACTTTTCCTTTTCTCTCTTCCTAACTCCCTATTACCCCTCTATTCCTATTTTATATTTTTAATCCCAATATTTAATAAAATAATACTAATATTATTCTCCTACTAATAATTATAATAATATTAATCATATCAATAATAATAATAATATTATACTCCCAATATTAATAATATTACTACAAATCATAATAATAATTAAAATAATATTAATAATAATAACACTATATTACTATTAACTTATTCTATTATTATATCAACGCCAAATCACCACAATTGCTCCTTATATATCAGGACACCCACCAACGTACTCCATCACACCCCCCACCTAAGGGCACCCAAAATACAATAATTAAAATAACACTAAAATGACTAAATAATTAAAATGGGTGTTACAAAGGTGGCCTTTGAAATTATCCAGAGTGTACTTATTCGGAACCACTCGTTTAGCACGCTTTTGGTAATCTTGGCGAAGATTTTTCATAAAAACCCCATAGATGAACCAGTCTGGAAATGGAGGGCTAAAAGCCACACCAAAATTAGCAGTTGGCAGTTGAGAGAACTTTGGAGGATACATATTGAAAATTAACTTGTAATGTTGATCAGGTCGAACGTACGAAGGAAGTTTTAAATCCTCTAATTTCTTTGTAAAATTTTCTTTTAAAGTCAATGTTGCTTCACTAATGGTTCGACTAAGCTTATTTGTCCTGTAGGAAATTTCAGAGTATTTCTGGAGTGCTTGCATATCTTTGATGTATGTTGAAATATCTTTCTTCACTTTGTCCTGCACAAGGGCGAAAGCTCTAGTTAGTTGGAGATTGAAGGAAGCTACATCAAAGCATCCAATAGTATAATATTCTCTCCACCACTCGTCGAACTCTCTGGTACAGAGAAAGCTTGGTTTGAAGGGCACAAAATTGAACTCTGTGAGGTCAAAACACTTAGCTAGCAACTTTGCACGTTCTGCTTCGTTGTGCCACATATTATAATGGATCAATGAACCTTTTTTGGGAAAGAGGGTTTGGGTTTAATCTGAATCAAGCCAAACTGTCGATAGACGAGATTTGGTTGATAGCTAACGAGAGTAATTCGAAGCTTGGAAAGGTTGAGCCTTGAGGCCAGCAATCTTGGTGTAAAGAAGGACTCCCAAATGTCAAGAGATTCAACTTCCTGCTCCTTCGACTCAGGAGGGAACCTTCTTGTGAACCATTCAGGACCTACCTTTCTATTGGCAAAATGGTCCATATTGGAAGAAAAATCATGATGCTTAACAAATATCATCACGTAACTAGTGAATGTCTGCTGAAGGTTCATCCCTTCGTCATTGGGAGTCATTAGCGCAAGCCTCGTCTCTTCAACTCTTCTACTTTTCACTTTGACGAAAGCTTCATTGATGAGGTTTCGACTAGGAAGGAATGCTTCAAAAGTGGCATTTAACCATAATTGCAGCAACCAAAAAGGTCCAGAAAGGAGCAAGCTTCCTTTCGTCTTGATGGTCTTCAATGCTATGACGCCTTCGCCAAGAGATTCATACAGGCTGGCCAGAATGAATACTGTCGAAGTGTTCTACAAGTTTTTCAGAAAAATATAAAACACAATAGCTATGTTCCTAAGATTCACTAGTTGATCTTGCAAGTGAACCAAATCAATTAGTGTTTTGGAAGACTGTCGCTACTGCGAAAATCGGCGCCGGCTTGACAGGAGAGTCGCCACCGTGCGTTATTTATCCCTCAGAGCGGGAAAGGAAACGCTCGAAGTAAACCTCGCAAAGACGGGAAAAGGTATGGTCATCGCAACCAAAACCTGGATTCGGGAGTCGGTTACGCAAGGGGAAGGTATTAGCACCCCTCACGTCCATCGTACTCGATGGGATCCACGCTTGGTGTTTATAGGTAAAAGGGTGTGTTATCTATCTACGCTAATGGCTGGTCTGAAAAGAAAATAAAAGGACAGGACTCGACAGAACGTACGGTGTTCTGGGCCTACGTATTCCCTCGTGCAATGGGAAAGTCAGAGTCAACGTAGTTCGACTTCCTACGTCTAAACGGGGCAAGGTTGCTCGCCAGGACATCGCATCCTGTGCCTACGTACTTTCATCTGAAATGAAAGATCAGAGCAAACGTAGTTCGGCTAACTACGGGTAAACAGGGGCTCTCATACAGCGATGAGAAAACAAACTGGTCCTAAAGGCTCGGGAACCTACAAATACGATCTGGTCTCAAATGCGCTCAGGCAAGAGAAAGGGATAACAATTAGTCGTTAGCGGGGAAGTCTCGATCGCACAGCCGCGAGAGAACTATGGTTAGTCGTTAGTGTGCTCGCTAGGATATCGCATCCTATGCCTACATATCTTCGTCTGGAACGAAGAATCAGAGCAGCTGTAGTTCAGCTAACTACGGATCAAGCTACTCAAAAGCTCCTACAGAAAGGAAAGGGAAACCCTAGAACTATAGCTGAGAAACAGGGGAATCTACTTACTGCTATCACACCTGGCTGACCATCCTAATGTCTGTCATAACAACTCCGCAGCGGAGAAGTCAGAGCTCCTAAGGGATCATGGCAACAGGACTAAACCACAAACAAGAAACTGCAAAGTAAAGAAATACTGAAACTATGCATGAATGCAACAACTAGACAAACAAGGCACAGAGGCCGCAAACCACAAAGGCAAGGGAGCTCAGCTCTACCGAATACCAACAAGCAAAGCCACGCAATAACAAACAAGCAGAAGGAGGACCACCTCAACTTCTCATGCACACAAAGTCTACTTCTAAGATGCACCTACTCAGAACTGTCTAGATGAACACCTAAGCCTAATGCAACATAACATCACACAAGTCAAACAACACAAAGAGACTAACCCTGAGCAGGGCCTCTAACAAACCTGAAACAATCTCCTAATAACTCTCTAAACAGAACTCTATACAACACCTTAAGCGAGGATCTAAGCAACAAATCTAATCAAAACCCTAAGCAGGAGGAATCAATCCCAGTCTCCAAGCTTCAGAACAAGCTTACCAGAGAAAGGAAGCTAAGCAGACAAGCTCATAGTGCTTTCCTCAGGAAAGTACCAGGAGATTACTACTCAGGAGTCATATCCTATGCGGCTCGACAACTGTGATCAGTTTACATTCCTCCTCAGGAGAAAATAAACTCACATGAAGGCTCCGGCATCACGGGATACTTGAGAAATACCTATATGCACTAGGGGAACTAAGTGAACAGACTCATAGGACCTTCCTCAGGAAAGTACTAGGAGGCTGACACTTAGGAATCGTATCCTACGTGGCTCAACAACTGTGATCAGTTTACATTCCTCCTCGGGAGAAATTAAACTCACAAGTCGGCTCCAACATCACTGGATACTTGAGAAATCCTAGATAAACTAATGGAACTAAGTGAATGGACCTATAGGACCTTCCTCAGGAAAGTACTAGGAGGCTTCCACTTAGGAATCGTATCCCATGTGGCTCAACAACATGTGATCAGTCTACATTCCTCCTCAGGAGAAATTAAACTCACAAGTCGGCTCCGACATCATTGGATACTTAAGAAAGAGGTGAGAAGAAAGAATGAAAGTCATTCATAGTGCCTTCCTCAGGAAAGTACCATAAACTCCCTTCAAACTTCAGGATCTCGAACCTCACAAACAGACAACAAGCTCCTAGACTAAGCCTCAATCCACTGCAACTTTGCAAGCTCCAACAGGACTTCCATCAGCTCCCACTTTCAAGAAGAAACCACAGGCCAACAAACCACAGGAGACTATCTCTGAAGTTCAACCACAGTTGAACTTCAAAGTCAGAAGTCATCAAGACTTCTCCTAACTTCAGGCTCAGACAAAACACATCAGGACACCCTACAAAAATCTATCAAAAATCTAATGGGAGACCTACATGGCTCTAGGACAGCATACTGAAAAATCAGAACAAAATTCAATACCAGACGAAAGAATCAAAATCAGCAACACAGACATATCCACAAACCAGTTTATTCAACATCAATAACAGTGAAAAAAATGCAATTAAAATGACAATGCATGATTAAGCTAATATTTTTGTATTATAAAATTCTACACTGAATCACGAGTCTACAGGAAAAAGAACGGAATTATTTGACCAATTCTACCATTTTTTATGAATTTTCTAATGATATGCATGCATTAAAAATATTAAAAACACATCAATTAAAATGGAAAATATGCACAAAATAACAAACTAAAATAAAATGTCATTTTTATTTTTCTTTAATTTTCTAAACATTTATGATGAAATGGTAGAAAAAAGAATTATTAAAAAAACAACTATTATTTACATTTTTCTATGAAGTATTTAATATGGCAATATAAAAGAAAAATCAACATAAAAAATAAAATGGAGGGGGTTTAAACAGCAACAGATATCTACTTATTCTACATTGGGACCATATTCTGGGGGTGCAACTAGCAGAGGGCGCAGGGCCCAATCTCCTCAAACAATTAGTAAATTCAGAAAAAGAAAAAGGAACGCCTGGGGGTGCTGTGAGTAATTTTTCAGTTGATTATCTTAATGGGCTCACGCCCTGGGGGTGTTGTTAGCAATTTTGGGGCTTAAGGCCCAATTCAAACACTCAGATCTCTCACACACGCTGAGGGGAATGATCAATTGAGGGGGTGTAATGTTAGCAGCTACGTTTGGGCCTGAGCCCAACATTCTCACCCTAATCCAAATGAAACCCTAGCGAACAAAACCAAAACCACTTCCATCCCTCTGGCACTGTTCATCATCCTAATTCCCCAAACCCTAGCCGCTTCTCAAACACTCTCTCCACCTTTCTGAAACTGCTCAAACGCCACCGAAAGTCCGGCCGCCGCCCATTATCAGTAACCTTCAATCCTAGAACACCTTCAATCCAACCCTCACAACATCTACCGCTATCATTGAACTACACTCAGAAGCCCAAATCGCATCTTATCTACCCCACAGAGCCTACCGTTCCACTAAACAGGGGATCTACTCTAAATCAATCAACCTAACAATCAAGCTAAAACGATATAGAGAAGGAATAAGGAGAGAACCTGGAGGAATGTGGGCGGTGGTTGACGGTTGCGTATGAATGTTGGCGAAGAAACAAAGATCTGGAGATCGATGAAGGTCCTGATGAGTTCCTTGTTGAAGGCGAAGAGTTCTGGAAAAAAAAAATTGATGGAGAACGATGAGTTTCTGAGGATTTGCTTCGACTGAGGATGAAGATTCGAATGGATTTCTGGAGATCTTGCTTGAAGGTGGATGGAGATCTGAGGATGATTTCTGGAAATCTGCTTGAAGGTTGATGAATGTCTGGAAATCTTGATGAAAGTTTGATGTTATTCTGGAAACGGCTGATGGAAGATTGATGTTCAATGGTGGTTTCTGGAAATTAGGGGATGAAGACGATGAAGGTGGTGTGAAGTATTCTAGAAATTTTGGTTGAAGGTTGAAGGTTTAGTGTTCTGGAAAATTTTGTACGAAGGTTGAAGGTTTAGTGTTCTGGAATTCTTTGAATTTTCCGGCGCGCCTTTGAATTTTCCGGCGATGAGAAGAGGAAGGTGACGGAGGAGATCTGGGGAGGAAGAAGAAGATCTGGTGATTTTGGAGATTTTGGATGTTCAGGTGGTGGCCGGAAGTCGTTGACGGTGGCCGGCGGCGTGCAGTTAGGGCTGATGCATGGCCGCCGGTGGTGTTCTGGTGATGGTGGGAGGAAGACAGGTGTCTCAGGGAAGGGTTTGCATGGGCTACACGTGTCTTAGGGGAGAGAGTCAGAGTGAACGCGTGGCGTGATTCTGGGAGATCTGAGTGGGAATGCGTGGGACCCGTTTCCAAGCAACACGTGTCTGCTTTTATACCTGGAGACGCGTGGAACCTTCTGGATTGTTCTGGTGTGCGCTGGAAGTTTGGACGCTTTCCTGGACCATTTTTCTGGACTCTTTGCTGAATTCTTTGGACAAAAAATGACTGGGCCTCACCAAAAACGCCCCTGGGCCCACGAAGGCTGAATAAAAACTGTACAAAAACTGAATTAAAACAATTAAAACTAATTAAACTCTAATCAATTATTAACACCTAATTAACTAATGATTAATCCTAATAAAATCTAAAAATCAATTAAATCCTAAACAAAAAGATTTAAATCCTAATTAATTCTAAAAAATCAATTAACCTAATTAAACTCTAAAAAATCAATTAACCTAATTAATTCTATATTTCTACTAATCTAATTAAACTCTAATATCATTTAATATCTATTAATAAAAGAAAAACTATATTATTTTCTATATTATCTAAAAACAACTATTAAAGTCTATTTACCCTAATTTGTCATTCTATTTAATATGCTAAGAAAAGCTCACCAATATTCTAAAAATGATGAAAACTATTTAAAATCTTATTTATTTAAAATCTATTTAAAAATCCTATAAAATCCTAAAAAAGAGAATTATACTATTAAAAAAATATAAAAACCCTATTTAAATTCCAGAAAAATCTATAAAGCCTATTAAAAATTCACAAAAGCCTATTAAAATCCTAAAAATGCAGATGAATGCAAATGACCGCCATAAAAGAGCGCACGAGACCAGATCGAATCGAACAGAGATCCCCGGGCATCAAAATATCATCAGAATCACTAGAAAATCACCGAGGAGCGCACAATTTCCCGAAAATAAAACCCCGATAATCTGGACTGGGTCTGCCATATCTGATAGACGAAGATCAAGCTGTAAACTCTGATATCCCCTGTTTGTGCACAAAAATCACACATCTGAGCTGTGAATATGAATTTAAACCATGAGTCAGATATGAGAATCGGTTGGTCAAATTTTAGGGTGCAACAGCTGCCCCTATTCAAGCGACTTGGACCTGAAGGGTTTGAAGAGCGCTCAGCTTTCAAACATTCAGAGGTACGAGACGGTTGAATACAAATGAAACCCGAAAATTTGCCAACCGCGAGCATATACTGTAAACTGCTTGGGGAATAAAGTCCAGAAAACCGAGTCCAGTCATTATGGCACCAAACTGATCAATCATCTGATAAAGAGCCCCTGATTTGAATACCTGTTGCTTGTGATACCCCATATAACAAACCCGAGAGCTGCAAGAAAATATCTGATTCTTTCACATTGCCTACTGATAGGCAGGAAGAGAAATATACTCACATCGCCCAAAGATGGACGGGAAGACACCTTGATTGAATACTCACCTCGTCTAATGATAGACGGAAAACAACATTAATCTCCCAATTTACATCGTCTAAGAGTAGACGGGATCAAATTCTTAATCTTCATACACACATCGTCTAAGGATAGACGGGAAGTCCTGATTAATGACAAATCAATTCACATCGTCTAAGGATAGACGGGAAAACAACATTAATCTCCAAATTCACATCGTCTAAGGGTAGACGGGAAGACACCATTAATCTCCATATGCACATCGTCTAAGGGTAGACGGCATCATCCTGATTGATGAACAAATCACTATTCACATCGTCTAAGGGTAGACGGGAAGTCACCATAATCTCCATATTCACATCGTCTAAGGGTAGACGGGATCATCCTGATTGATGAAACAAATCAATATTCTCATCGTCTAAGGGTAGACGGCATTATCTTGATTGATATTCAAATCAATTCACATCATCTAAGAGTAGACGGGATCATCCTGACTGATGAAACAAATCAATATTCTCATCGTCTAAGAGTAGACGGGATCATCCTGACTGATGAAACAAATCAATTCACATCGTCTAAGGATAGACGGAAAGACATTCATAATCTCCATATTCACATCGTCTAAGGATAGACGGAAAGACATTCATAATCTCCATATTCACATCGTCTAAGAGTAGACGGCATTATCCTGATCAATATTCACATCGTCTAAGGGTAGACGGCATCATCCTGATCGATGAACAAATCAATATTCACATCGTCTAAGAGTAGACGGGATCATCCTGATTGATGAAGCAAATCAATATTATCATCGTCTAAGGATAGACGGGATCATCCTGATTGATGAAGCAAATCAATATTATCATCGTCTAAGGGTAGACGGCATCAAATTCTTAATCTCCATACACACATCGTCTAAGGGTAGACGGCATCATCCTGATTGATGAACAAATCAATTCACATCGTCTAAGGATAGACGGGAAGAAATAATTTCTATACTCACATCGTCTAAAGATAGACGGAAAGAGATTCTTCGTACTCACATCGTCTAAGAATAGACGGGAAGACACCATTATCTCCATGTTCACATCGTCTAAAGATAGACGGGAAGAAATACTCTCCATAACGCAATTCAACACCATCCTTTGAATTTCAGAATCCCTCTGTCTACGGGAATTGATGGAAAGATCAATATCTTTGAAGGGGCCACATCGTCAGTATGGACTGACGGGAAGAAAACCACCTTTTAAGAAACATGTCGTCAATAAGAATCGACAATCACGAAAACTGAACATTCTTCGAAGAGCCTCGACATCAATAAGGATTGATGGTCAGAAAAGTACCTCTTGAAACGTCATCTCATCCAATAAACAGAAAGAGAACCAATCATTCAAAGTCATTTTGAAACTCCTCAACAACTAAGGATAGCCGGAGAAGACTCGCTGGGGAAACACCTCATCATTTGTATGATCTGGCAATAAGAAACCCGCTGAACAGTAACTCGAAACTTCACATCGTCTGCTGACAGACGGAAAGGAAAGCCACTTATTAGAGAAACTCTGTCTTGAACCTTATTGAAAATCAACCAAAACTTCACATCGTCTACTGATAGACGGGAAGAAAGCATATCCTGGGAACCCCTATTTTGAACTCCATTGAAAATCAACCCAACACTTCACATCGTCTACTGATAGACGGTAAGGAAAGCATATCCTGGGGAACCCCTTCTTGAAACCTACTGTGATCACCCGCAACTTCACATCGTCTATGGATAGACGGAAAGAAAACCACATTCGTACTCAAGACGTCTAATGATAGACGGAGAAATCCACTTATTGGAGGAACACATCGTCAATATGAATTGACGGGAAGAAAAGTCTGTCGATATCAGATGACTGCTTGATCAAAGCACAACTATCGTTGCATGATCTGAGATACAAATAATCTGCTGAACTGTCTGAATACTGTTGCTGGATAAATGCCCCTGAACTGATCACAGAGTAACTCACGCGCCATATGAGGCTGATAGAAAACCTGACCTGTGCTTCGTATGCATATGCAAATGCTTTAATCTTTCTACAGCGTAATGCTCCATTCTGGATAGAAATGCTACGCATTTTGAAAATGATATGCAAGTATGATGCAAATATGATGCATGCAATATGCTAGTGCAGGCTCGAACTGCCGGAGAAGGCCGGGTACAGAACCACCTCAGCAAAATAAATGCTGAAGGCGAGGCCAACTCTGCTGGGGATAACCCGGATATCACTGAATCGTCCTAGCAAAATAAATGCTGGGAGAGTGAAATCAACTCTGCTGGGGATATTGGGATATCACTGAATTATCTCGACGAAGTAATACCCTGCTGGGGAACATAATTCCACTGCTAAATAGCAGATGTGCTGAATACGATTGGACTCCTCTGGGAATAACTTACCCATGCCACTGACAAATTGGTCTTTGCTGGAGAAAATGGAGGGAGCCCTCCTGCGTACTGACGACGCTCGGATTTGGAAATTAATGCGCCAACGCGGATGGGCTTCACAGTAATCGCAAACACGGATTTGAGCTCTTAAACTATCTTACTGGGTCAGATACAACTGCCGCTGGAAAATATTCTTCCTGAATACACAGCCTTTTAGTGAAGAGTCAAGGGATAGTGACACGACTTCCCGCATTCATCTCGCTCTCGAACATCGACTGCATCTGCTCGAATAACTCTGAATGACCCTGTAGGTACGGAGAACAACAATCCTTTTGCTTCTGATATGCCCCAGCCTACATGACATCTGTGGGGGTAGTCCTTGAAAGGAAATCTGCAAATCTGAGCCCTGATGGCCTGATATAACATGCCTCAGTGTTCTGAACTCCTGAGAGATACTTCACCTTGAATGCTTCTCGAGTAACTTCTGCGCGTTTAAGATGGTCTGCCCCTGACTGCAATGACTTAGCCCCGATTATCTGATTCAGAGTAGCGCTCTTGACCGTATTCGCCTGAATCTCAACCTGATTGCCCCAGAATAAATGACTTCGAGAAGCTGACCTGACTGGGGATTACAATAAAAGCTTGCCCCTGCTCTCGGAACATTCGGGCGTTCTACATTCTATCTTGACCATACTTTCCATTGTAGGAGACTTCTCTGCTGTCAGGCGCTTACTCGCAAGTAAAACAAGTTGTTATGCATAAAAGATGTATTAATGCAACACATATGACAGCTTTGACATCCAATCTGTTCACTGGGAAAAAGACATTCATCAACATCAGTATCAACATGGTAAGAGGAACCTTCTTAGGAGTCAGAATCGACGCGACCTTTACCGGAGTATGCTTTCGAAACAACCTGCTTCAATTAGGACTTTTGAAGGTTGTAACGTGGTCAGGTTCATGGTTTTGAAGGAAAGGATAAAGGCTCAAAGTTTGCTTTAACCCACCCATTCTCCTTGATGTTCTCCCATCCTACGTGCAGCTAATTTGACCTTAGCGCTCACCTCTCGGAGTTTGAAAGATAGGAATGATAGTTCGAGAAACTTTTGGATTTTGGAGTGACAGCCACTTACTCTTTCGTTTTTGACATTTGTGGTCACACGACTCGTATTTCCATCGAGGATTTTTCTTTTGATCCTTTTTATCTTTTCTTTTCATCTCCCTAACTTTTGCCTGGACTGCCTCCTTTTGAGTTTCTTTTGATTTTTTAAGTCCAGCGGGATGCCCTCATTTTTGCCTAAGTCATTTGTTTTGAAGTTTCCTTGACTTAGCGGGCTTTTGATTCTTTTTTCATTTTTTCATTTTTTTTTTTTCGAACAAGTCGTGTGACATTGGTTGTCTGACTCTTTGGGAAATGATGTGGCTGTCCCACTCTTGATTGAACCACTGTGGTCTTTTAGGCACGACCTCTAGGGGTGCGATTGATCCTTGAACGGACATTCCTTTTGTAATTTGGACGCTCGGTCGAATTAGCCAACACCTACCCTGCCCCAGGTTATGATTGAGGGTTTTTCGTTCACAGAAAGAAACTCCTACTACAAGGCTCAAAGGGGTTGACAAGGGATTATCTTCCTTATATCTCCGATGTTTAGGGATTTGAATCAATGCCTGTACATCATCAGCAGGTTTATTTCAAAAGCATACAATATCGGTAGTTGCATGTCGGTCATTTTCGTCATCCTCCCCAAATTCTTCTTAACCAAACGTTGGACATTTGCAAAAAACAGTTAGTGAACACGAATGGATTTAGTCAAAACATGCATATTTATTTCATTATCATCAATTGAAATGAAAACAACAAGTTTTACAAACAAGCTTACAAATTCAAACAGGAAAGCAACTACAAATGTAAAGAAATGACAAGCTAAAACAAAGAAAATATGCTAGCTTCTGAGAAACGGGCTTTTGCGTCTGCCCTGCTGCTGAACCAGCTATCTTTATTAGAGGCAATCTGATGCTGTCTTGATCTGCTTCCAACGACTTAACCAAATTATAGAGCCCTTTCTCCTTCATTCAGATGATTCTAGGACCTCTTGGCCCGAAGCTGATTGCTGCACTATCAAGCAAATCCTGCACTTTGTGCTTAAAAGCGTGGCAACCTTCTATATCATGACCCGGGGCTCCAGAATGAAACTCACAGTGTTTGCTTGCGTCATAACCAAACGGGGGAGTTCCCGTTATTGGCGCCAGGGTTCTTTTCTCTACCATATTCAATCCCAACAATGTCTGCAATAACTCGGCATATGTTGAGGGAGGCTTCTCAAACACTCTTCTCGGCTTGCCGCCCTGAAATCTTCGTTGAGTCTGCTGTGCCCCCTGCTGAGGCTGCTGCTGCTGGTATCGGGTTGACCCTTGAACACCCTTGGTAGCAAATGCAACATTGGTTTCTTGACCTTCAATGTACTGAACACTCTCCTTATGCTTAACCATTTTCTTTCTTAGATCTGCCCCAGGAATAGGCAACAGTTGTGGGCCTGGAGATTCTGACACCATGGAGTCCAGGATACGCTTCTGACCCACTGCAGCTTTAGAACCGTCTGTCATCTTAGCATCGACTGAGACAGGAGCAATATGCACAGCTACGCCGCTCGGCGTGAATTCAACATCGTGCGAGTCAATCAGGTCTTGAACATTGTGCTTAAAAGCATGACAACCCTCGATGTCGTGTCCGAATCCCCCAGAATGAAATTCACATTGCTTACTGGCATCGTACCCTTGAGGAAACGCTTTCGTTGATGGTGTCAACGTTCTCTTCTCAACCAGATTAAACCTCAGTAAGATCTGCAAGAGCTCGGCATAGGTCATAGGTGGTGCCTCAAATATTCTCCTTGGCTTCCCTTCCTGGATCCTCCGCTGAACCGGATGTATCTTCTGTTGCTGCTGCTCAGGTTCCACATGTACAGGTGGCACGAGCTTCTTCATTGTGGCTTCAAATAGCTGATCGTCTTCTTTCCTAAGCACATTCTTGACTACCTCCATGATCAAGCTCATCTGGGTCTTCAGCTGACTGTTCTCCTCTTTGAGAATCTTCTGCTCTAGACGCATTTCTTGCATGTCTCTCATCATCTGCCCCAGCTGGCTTCGGACTTCGATCAATTCAAACTGATTCTGTTCCATATCTCTGAAGGAGTTCCTGCAACAAACTGGATGATGAGGAAATAAGGCCCACAGTTCTGATATACCTGTTAAAGGATAATGCAGCGTAGCAAACAAACACATATTCACAACGAGAAACTCAAGCTATAAGCACACAGACAAACATCTCCCACACATGTACAACCAACAAAATCAGCAGGTAAGCACAAATGAGTACGAATATAACGACCCCAGCCAACAATCCTGGTGGTGGTCGACCAATACTGATGCACAAAAGCTAAACGGGTTAGGCAAAGAAAACAGATAAGACACCCGGCACAGAAACCTCTAGAAACTCCTCCCAGATTCAACTGAACTCTCCGATTGACAATCTTCAGAGCACACACTTCCTGTGGAGTCTTCCATGATGTTAACTGACGAACCCGCACAACTGGAAGATGGAAAATCATTAATCTGAACACAACCCTGAGGCGAGATGCAAATACGGCTAGAGTCTAACAGATCCTGAATCTGGCTTCTAAGCACCTTACAATCATTGGTTGAATGCCCCTGTGCCCCAACATGGTACTCACAGCGGGCGCTGGCATCAAAACCCGGAGGATACGGTGGAATCACCGGCTTAGTCTCTTTCGGCACTACCAATCCACTTCTGACCAGATCTGGCAACAACTGACTGTACGACACTGGTAGCTGAGTAAACTGCCTTTCAGGCTTCCTTGGTCTTCGTGGAGCATGCTGACGCGATCGGCGATAAGATGATCGTTGACTTGAAGTATCTGAAAACTGATCCTGAGATGCTAGAGATTCTGAGGTGACGTCATCTCCTTCCCATTCTTCTTGAGAACTAACAACTGACTCAATCTTATTAACTGGGACGTACGGAACACCTCGAAACTTTCCACTCCTGAGTCCTCGCTCAACAATCTCTCCCAGCCTCATCAGGCCCACAAAGCTTGTGCAACTGAACAATTTGTCACAATAATGGCTTTTCAGGGTACCCAAGAAGATGTCAACCAGTTCTCTTTCCGGAAGCGGTGGTCGAACACTAGCAGCTAATTCCTTCCATCTTCGCAAATACGCTCTGAATGATTCATTCTCTGCTTGAGACAATTCTTGCAGGTCTACGAGACTAGGAGTCAAATCCAAGTTGTAATCGTACTGCTTTATGAAAGCTCTGGCTAAATCTACCCATGATCGAATCTGATTACTCTCTAATTGCACATACCATCTCAACGATGCCCCAGTCAGGCTATATTGGAAGCAATGGATCATCAATTTGTCATTTCGCACAAACGAAGTCATCCTTCGACAGAACATCATCAAATGCAACTTCGGACAGCTATCTCCCGTGTATTTTTCAAATTCCGGCACTTTGAACTTGTACGGCAACACGAGGTCAGGGACCAAGCACATGGCTACAGCATCCAGGTTAACGGCATCTTTCGCTTCCAAGGCTTTCATTTGCTCTTCCAACACTCGGAGTCTTCTTGGATCTACCACCCCGGTCATTGGAATATCTCTCCGGTAATTCATCACAGGGAAAGCAACACATTGATTGTTAACAGGAGGATAATGTTCATTTCGGGCAAGAAACTGCTCATGCCGATCTCTGTTCTCAACAGTTGGTTGTACAACTTGGTCTGCAGTAAGATTGTTTACTTGCGGGAAGCCTTCCATAGAATCATACTGATGGTTGGATGCCACGGTAAACCTTGCCGAGGTGTTAGGAGCCTGGAAATTGCCTTCTGACATGGCTACCAATTACCTGTAACGGACTTTACTGCTTGATTCTGCTCAAATCTGCTTCAGCCCCTTGGTCGTCTTCAACACTCCACTCTTGCCTCAAACAATTCCCCGAGAATCACTTTCTGGTGAAAACAAAGGCTGGATAAGTGCTCTGACCTGCTAAATGCTATGCAATATGATTTATGCAAACAGAAATACAAAAATGCTAACGTGCATGTGTGCATTGGAGATATTTTCCCTCCAATTCCAGTGTCAGTGGTAGCAAGGCGAGATAAACCATAGAGATAATATTCGGAAAAACCCTCATATATTGATTAGAATAACGGTCTTGTCAAGAAGTTACATAACTATGCTCCATACAGCTGATATGATAAGGAGGATCCCAGCCAACATGCCTGGTGGTGATCTCAACATACAGAATACAAGAGAGAAATCAAATACGGGTACGGTTGCGGAAGTCTTCGACCATCTTCTTTGTCTCTGCATGATCTGGTTGATAAATCAAACCTTCTATCAGTCGATCCCTCTTCCTGACTGTCCCCTGGATGTCTCTGACAAAGTCTTCCCAAGCCTTATCATTGGCACCGTCCCCAGGTTTGGGTCTCTTGGCATCTGCTCTATGCTGGAAATCTTCCAAATTCTTCATGGCATCTATCAGCTTACGCTCGGCCTCGTATCGGTGACAGGCTTCTTCTTCAAGCTCTTCGTTCTTCACCTTGACCTGTTCTTCTAACTGAGCAATCTGTGTCTTCAGCTCTTCTTCTCGCTCCTTGCGCTTGGTCATAGTGAGATCCCCGTGTTCTCTGAACTTGGCTAGCTTTGTGTAGGCTCTTTCCAGCTCTTGCTTCTTAGTGGCCAACACACTACTAACTGAGTCTACATCTAGCTCCAGACGCTTCTTGGTTTCAGTCAATTCCAATAGCGTAGTCTTCAGATGTTTCAGAGTTTCAGCCTGTTGCTTAGAAATATATCCTGTTTCATTCTTTTCATGCTGAAGCTGGGCATTCTCCTGCTCTAAAGCCTCTTTAGCCCTTGCTAGCTCTTCTTTCTCCGCCATCAGCTGCTTGTAAACCTGAATGTCCACAGTGGTAGGCGCCTCTACCGGAGGAGGATGCAATGGCTGAACTGCTGGATACGGCATAAGGAACTTCACAGCTCGCTCACGAATCCATTCTACATATGGGCTAGGAACTCGAGTATCCCCTCTGCTACCCGAAAGCTTCCCTCTCTTGTGCAAGTTTTTCCAGGCTTTCTCAAGTTTGGTCAGCATCTCTTTCCCAATTGCCCCGGTGAGATACAGAGATTCCTGTATCTCCTCGGGCTTTGGCGCTCCTTGAGGTATGTACCCAAATTGCTTGATCAATAAGGAAGGGTTATAGTTGACACAACCTTTCCTTCCTATTAACGGAACATTCGGGAATCCTTCGCCTTTGAGTATGACTTCAGCTCCAAATACTTCTTTATTGACCCATACCACGTTCTCAGCAGTTAATCCCATTAAGCGCTCGGGCCATCCTAGAGAATTGATAGATGTGACAAAAGGGCCTGACTTAGGCATATGACTGGTGAACCACCTGCATAGGAGAGGTACACAGCAAGACACATTCCTTCCTCGTCGCTTTTCATTCTGATAATGAGTTGAATGGTGGATGTCTCCCAGCAAAGTAGGAACTGGATTTCCCGCAGCCAAAATATAGAAGGCATCTGAATCAACAAAATCAGGAATATTCGGGAATAACACGATGCCATACACACATACAGCAAGGATAATGTCAAAAACCTCCCAGCTACTCTTCTGGGCATATTCTCGAGCCTTCTCCACTAAGACATCCAACGGAAATCCCCATACGTCTCCTCTTCTGATCATCTTCCCAGACAGCTCAGACTCTTTCAAGCATAGGATGGTAGAAAGCTCAGCCAGCTTAGGCTCAGCGTCCGTACGATAAAAAGGCATTTGCTCGCGGATCGGTATATCCAGAAGTGCAGAGTACTCCTCCAGGGTAGGAGCCAAAACAAGGTCGGGAAATACAAAACACCTGAGCTCCGCGTCGTAAAACTGTAACAGAGTATAGATGCCGCTGGTCTCGTAGGCAGATGGCTGATAAACGTAGGTCAGAATCCTTCCATATCTCTTTCTGAAGTCACCCATTCCTCTCTTCTTAGCAATAGCAATCAATTCTAACAACAGACTGATATTCGGCGACGGAAACTTATAGGGCAATACTCTCTTTAGGTTTTCCATGTCTTGCTAGGAACAAACACCAGAACTGGAAGGGAAAATATGTACCTGCAATACACACACGTTAGTTGAATGCAGATGGTAATGCAATGATGCAATATGATAAATAATGCAATCTGCGAACACAGGGGCTATGCTGTAGCCTGAAGAGGAATATCTCTGTGATCGAGAACAGAAAACCAATACGGTCATCAGAATCTCATGCCACTAACTATCATCTGATACTCAAAATATCAATCCCCTGGTAAGAAAACCATCTGAACCTTTGTATCTGACGAGAATACCATCTGATAATAGCCTCAACCTCAGATAAGAAACCCATCTGACCCAGACAACACACCTGGAGATGAATCAAGAATACCATCTGACAAAGATACTGAGCCATGGTTTCTGAAGGCCAGTTTTCCTGCAATAACCCAGTCCCTCTCACAGGTAGGATAAACCTAATCCACGGACAAAGGTACGGCATCCTATGCGGTCCTCAGCGTCACAGACTTTCATGAGTGACGATACGATTCCCAGAAGGAGTGGCATCATCAAGTCATGAAGAGGCCTCACTTAGCTGATTTCCAAATGATCGGTCCCCAGAGTCGACAATCCTCACGTCTGGACTCCCTTCAGATCCTCAGGACCGGAAAGGAGCACCTCTGCAAGAATCTCGTCTGAGCGCAGATTTTCGTAGGGAACTGTGCCTGCTCAGCAGACAGGTTCGTCTACTACTTCTCCACAACTATATCTAGGTGTGTACTCAAGCCCAGGTCCGGCTTTTCACTCACAGTAACCTCCCTTTGCCCACAGCAATAATCATGATAATATAATGCTGGAAAATAAATGCGGAAAGGTAAAGGTACAGAAAAGTAAAGTGCAGAAAAGTAAAACACAATATGCACAACACCCAACAAATAAACACCCAAGCGCTAGGATTGACTCGCGTAGGGGATGGGAAACAGTCCCAGCATAAGGGATGGGAAAAGTCCCTAGATGCTATTATCCCCAGCAGAGTCGCCAGCTGGCGCTACTGCGAAAATCGGCGCCGGCTTGACAGGAGAGTCGCCACCGTGCGTTATTTATCCCTCAGAGCGGGAAAGGAAACGCTCGAAGTAAACCTCGCAAAGACGGGAAAAGGTATGGTCATCGCAACCAAAACCTGGATTCGGGAGTCGGTTACGCAAGGGGAAGGTATTAGCACCCCTCACGTCCATCGTACTCGATGGGATCCACGCTTGGTGTTTATAGGTAAAAGGGTGTGTTATCTATCTACGCTAATGGCTGGTCTGAAAAGAAAATAAAAGGACAGGACTCGACAGAACGTACGGTGTTCTGGGCCTACGTATTCCCTCGTGCAATGGGAAAGTCAGAGTCAACGTAGTTCGACTTCCTACGTCTAAACGGGGCAAGGTTGCTCGCCAGGACATCGCATCCTGTGCCTACGTACTTTCATCTGAAATGAAAGATCAGAGCAAACGTAGTTCGGCTAACTACGGGTAAACAGGGGCTCTCATACAGCGATGAGAAAACAAACTGGTCCTAAAGGCTCGGGAACCTACAAATACGATCTGGTCTCAAATGCGCTCAGGCAAGAGAAAGGGATAACAATTAGTCGTTAGCGGGGAAGTCTCGATCGCACAGCCGCGAGAGAACTATGGTTAGTCGTTAGTGTGCTCGCTAGGATATCGCATCCTATGCCTACATATCTTCGTCTGGAACGAAGAATCAGAGCAGCTGTAGTTCAGCTAACTACGGATCAAGCTACTCAAAAGCTCCTACAGAAAGGAAAGGGAAACCCTAGAACTATAGCTGAGAAACAGGGGAATCTACTTACTGCTATCACACCTGGCTGACCATCCTAATGTCTGTCATAACAACTCCGCAGCGGAGAAGTCAGAGCTCCTAAGGGATCATGGCAACAGGACTAAACCACAAACAAGAAACTGCAAAGTAAAGAAATACTGAAACTATGCATGAATGCAACAACTAGACAAACAAGGCACAGAGGCCGCAAACCACAAAGGCAAGGGAGCTCAGCTCTACCGAATACCAACAAGCAAAGCCACGCAATAACAAACAAGCAGAAGGAGGACCACCTCAACTTCTCATGCACACAAAGTCTACTTCTAAGATGCACCTACTCAGAACTGTCTAGATGAACACCTAAGCCTAATGCAACATAACATCACACAAGTCAAACAACACAAAGAGACTAACCCTGAGCAGGGCCTCTAACAAACCTGAAACAATCTCCTAATAACTCTCTAAACAGAACTCTATACAACACCTTAAGCGAGGATCTAAGCAACAAATCTAATCAAAACCCTAAGCAGGAGGAATCAATCCCAGTCTCCAAGCTTCAGAACAAGCTTACCAGAGAAAGGAAGCTAAGCAGACAAGCTCATAGTGCTTTCCTCAGGAAAGTACCAGGAGATTACTACTCAGGAGTCATATCCTATGCGGCTCGACAACTGTGATCAGTTTACATTCCTCCTCAGGAGAAACTAAACTCACATGAAGGCTCCGGCATCACGGGATACTTGAGAAATACCTATATGCACTAGGGGAACTAAGTGAACAGACTCATAGGACCTTCCTCAGGAAAGTACTAGGAGGCTGACACTTAGGAATCGTATCCTACGTGGCTCAACAACTGTGATCAGTTTACATTCCTCCTCGGGAGAAATTAAACTCACAAGTCGGCTCCAACATCACTGGATACTTGAGAAATCCTAGATAAACTAATGGAACTAAGTGAATGGACCCATAGGACCTTCCTCAGGAAAGTACTAGGAGGCTTCCACTTAGGAATCGTATCCCATGTGGCTCAACAACATGTGATCAGTCTACATTCCTCCTCAGGAGAAATTAAACTCACAAGTCGGCTCCGACATCATTGGATACTTAAGAAAGAGGTGAGAAGAAAGAATGAAAGTCATTCATAGTGCCTTCCTCAGGAAAGTACCATAAACTCCCTTCAAACTTCAGGATCTCGAACCTCACAAACAGACAACAAGCTCCTAGACTAAGCCTCAATCCACTGCAACTTTGCAAGCTCCAACAGGACTTCCATCAGCTCCCACTTTCAAGAAGAAACCACAGGCCAACAAACCACAGGAGACTATCTCTGAAGTTCAACCACAGTTGAACTTCAAAGTCAGAAGTCATCAAGACTTCTCCTAACTTCAGGCTCAGACAAAACACATCAGGACACCCTACAAAAATCTATCAAAAATCTAATGGGAGACCTACATGGCTCTAGGACAGCATACTGAAAAATCAGAACAAAATTCAATACCAGACGAAAGAATCAAAATCAGCAACACAGACATATCCACAAACCAGTTTATTCAACATCAATAACAGTGAAAAAAATGCAATTAAAATGACAATGCATGATTAAGCTAATATTTTTGTATTATAAAATTCTACACTGAATCACGAGTCTACAGGAAAAAGAACGGAATTATTTGACCAATTCTACCATTTTTTATGAATTTTCTAATGATATGCATGCATTAAAAATATTAAAAACACATCAATTAAAATGGAAAATATGCACAAAATAACAAACTAAAATAAAATGTCATTTTTATTTTTCTTTAATTTTCTAAACATTTATGATGAAATGGTAGAAAAAAGAATTATTAAAAAAACAACTATTATTTACATTTTTCTATGAAGTATTTAATATGGCAATATAAAAGAAAAATCAACATAAAAAATAAAATGGAGGGGGTTTAAACAGCAACAGATATCTACTTATTCTACATTGGGCCCATATTCTGGGGGTGCAACTAGCAGAGGGCGCAGGGCCCAATCTCCTCAAACAATTAGTAAATTCAGAAAAAGAAAAAGGAACGCCTGGGGGTGCTGTGAGTAATTTTTCAGTTGATTATCTTAATGGGCTCACGCCCTGGGGGTGTTGTTAGCAATTTTGGGGCTTAAGGCCCAATTCAAACACTCAGATCTCTCACACACGCTGAGGGGAATGATCAATTGAGGGGGTGTAATGTTAGCAGCTACGTTTGGGCCTGAGCCCAACATTCTCACCCTAATCCAAATGAAACCCTAGCGAACAAAACCAAAACCACTTCCATCCCTCTGGCACTGTTCATCATCCTAATTCCCCAAACCCTAGCCGCTTCTCAAACACTCTCTCCACCTTTCTGAAACTGCTCAAACGCCACCGAAAGTCCGGCCGCCGCCCATTATCAGTAACCTTCAATCCTAGAACACCTTCAATCCAACCCTCACAACATCTACCGCTATCATTGAACTACACTCAGAAGCCCAAATCGCATCTTATCTACCCCACAGAGCCTACCGTTCCACTAAACAGGGGATCTACTCTAAATCAATCAACCTAACAATCAAGCTAAAACGATATAGAGAAGGAATAAGGAGAGAACCTGGAGGAATGTGGGCGGTGGTTGACGGTTGCGTATGAATGTTGGCGAAGAAACAAAGATCTGGAGATCGATGAAGGTCCTGATGAGTTCCTTGTTGAAGGCGAAGAGTTCTGGAAAAAAAAAATTGATGGAGAACGATGAGTTTCTGAGGATTTGCTTCGACTGAGGATGAAGATTCGAATGGATTTCTGGAGATCTTGCTTGAAGGTGGATG
Source organism: Lathyrus sativus (assembly GCA_963859935.3). Lineage (NCBI taxonomy): Eukaryota > Viridiplantae > Streptophyta > Magnoliopsida > Fabales > Fabaceae > Lathyrus > Lathyrus sativus. The sequence continues at coordinate 275,034,716 of OZ012740.1, read as the reverse complement.
GAGATCTGAGGATGATTTCTGGAAATCTGCTTGAAGGTTGATGAATGTCTGGAAATCTTGATGAAAGTTTGATGTTATTCTGGAAACGGCTGATGGAAGATTGATGTTCAATGGTGGTTTCTGGAAATTAGGGGATGAAGACGATGAAGGTGGTGTGAAGTATTCTAGAAATTTTGGTTGAAGGTTGAAGGTTTAGTGTTCTGGAAAATTTTGTACGAAGGTTGAAGGTTTAGTGTTCTGGAATTCTTTGAATTTTCCGGCGCGCCTTTGAATTTTCCGGCGATGAGAAGAGGAAGGTGACGGAGGAGATCTGGGGAGGAAGAAGAAGATCTGGTGATTTTGGAGATTTTGGATGTTCAGGTGGTGGCCGGAAGTCGTTGACGGTGGCCGGCGGCGTGCAGTTAGGGCTGATGCATGGCCGCCGGTGGTGTTCTGGTGATGGTGGGAGGAAGACAGGTGTCTCAGGGAAGGGTTTGCATGGGCTACACGTGTCTTAGGGGAGAGAGTCAGAGTGAACGCGTGGCGTGATTCTGGGAGATCTGAGTGGGAATGCGTGGGACCCGTTTCCAAGCAACACGTGTCTGCTTTTATACCTGGAGACGCGTGGAACCTTCTGGATTGTTCTGGTGTGCGCTGGAAGTTTGGACGCTTTCCTGGACCATTTTTCTGGACTCTTTGCTGAATTCTTTGGACAAAAAATGACTGGGCCTCACCAAAAACGCCCCTGGGCCCACGAAGGCTGAATAAAAACTGTACAAAAACTGAATTAAAACAATTAAAACTAATTAAACTCTAATCAATTATTAACACCTAATTAACTAATGATTAATCCTAATAAAATCTAAAAATCAATTAAATCCTAAACAAAAAGATTTAAATCCTAATTAATTCTAAAAAATCAATTAACCTAATTAAACTCTAAAAAATCAATTAACCTAATTAATTCTATATTTCTACTAATCTAATTAAACTCTAATATCATTTAATATCTATTAATAAAAGAAAAACTATATTATTTTCTATATTATCTAAAAACAACTATTAAAGTCTATTTACCCTAATTTGTCATTCTATTTAATATGCTAAGAAAAGCTCACCAATATTCTAAAAATGATGAAAACTATTTAAAATCTTATTTATTTAAAATCTATTTAAAAATCCTATAAAATCCTAAAAAAGAGAATTATACTATTAAAAAAATATAAAAACCCTATTTAAATTCCAGAAAAATCTATAAAGCCTATTAAAAATTCACAAAAGCCTATTAAAATCCTAAAAATGCAGATGAATGCAAATGACCGCCATAAAAGAGCGCACGAGACCAGATCGAATCGAACAGAGATCCCCGGGCATCAAAATATCATCAGAATCACTAGAAAATCACCGAGGAGCGCACAATTTCCCGAAAATAAAACCCCGATAATCTGGACTGGGTCTGCCATATCTGATAGACGAAGATCAAGCTGTAAACTCTGATATCCCCTGTTTGTGCACAAAAATCACACATCTGAGCTGTGAATATGAATTTAAACCATGAGTCAGATATGAGAATCGGTTGGTCAAATTTTAGGGTGCAACAAAGACCAACGGTTGTTTAACAATTTTCACGGTAAACAATATGACCATTAAGAAAAACATATTTAACATCCATTTGGTAAAGCTTAAAATCCATACAACAAGCTAATACCAAAAAGGAGTTTAATAACTTTTAAACATTGGTACTGTTGATAAGAAACTCATTTTTTGCCTTAGACCTTTCTCCGGTTAGAGGGGAATGTGGAACCTCCTCTCTTTAGTCTTTGACTTTCTTGATGCTTCGCTCCCTCAAGTCATCTTCTTGAACTTAGTTTTCATGATTTGCAACTGCAAACTCTAACGGGGAAAAATCATGCAAAAACCCTAGCAGAGCGTTTACTAGTTGTTTTTTTTTTTATCAAAATAATGCAATTTTTAAAATTATTTATGTTTAGATAAATACAAAAGCAATTTGAACGATAAATTAATTAACTGAAAATTTACTTAATTTGAATAAAAATCATCAATTTAACTTTAAATAGAATCAATTCTAAATACTTAATTAAAATATTAAAGAACAAACATGTTATAATCAATTTTACAATTCAATATATTCTTACATCTTCTAAAATAGAAATCAAACCTACCTTAATTTAATTCTATTTTAATTTTCATAAATCACACTTACGTGGATATAACTTTTTGTTGACTTCATAGCATTTGTTTTCATTTATAGTTCTTTATCACATTAAAGTTCAAATTTTGTTTCCCAAAAATGAAAATTCAAATTTCATCTCCAAAATTATTAAATAAAAAAATATACCAAAGTTTGAAAATTGGGTTCAAGAGCTGAAGAGCGTAACCAAATAGTATAAAAAATAAGTTTCAACGAGTAGCCGTTCATAAAGCAACGCAACCCTTCACCCCATCTTCCCCTTTTCAAATTTAAATTCCCCTCTCAAAAAAAAAAAAAAAATCGAATAGAAAAAACTCTTTTCGACAACCTTTTATCAAATTCTCCGATCAGGATCAAGTATGCTTTAACCTTAATTATCTGTTTTCCTCTTCATTTTCGCTGTCTCTTACAATACAGAGTACGAGACTGATGATTGTTTTGTTTTGTTTTTGTTTTTGTTTTTCAGTTCCAAGCTTGTTAGGGTTTTTCAGCAGAGTTCGCAGTTAAGGTAGAAAGTCATGTCAATGACGCCAGATCAGTCTAAGAAAGTTGGATTGGGAATGATGGCAGCATCTCCCACTCCATTTTTGACACCGAGACCTGAGCGTCGACGACCCGATTCAAAAGGTTCTGATCGGAACTCTCACCGACAGGATAAGGATAGAGAGACTAATGTGCAAGTTTTGCTTCGTTGCAGGTCCATTTTCTACTTTAATTTCACTTCATGCATTTTGTTTATACATTTCCATAATTATCGGGTTCGAGCTACTGTAATTGTGTAACTTGGTTCAAGCTACTACTGTTCTTGTGTAACATGATTCGAGCTACTGTTGTGTAACTTGGTCTGAACTTGCTTTTTTATTATTTTTATTTTTTATGATTTATACTAATTTGAAACTTTGTGTGTGTGATAGGTGTATAGTTTGTACAAGTTTTCTTTCAATTATTGTTGGTTATTTCTGGAAAATTTCATTAATTAGCACTTAAAATTTAAATTTAAATTTTTTAATTTTAGGCCATTAAGTGATGAAGAGCAAAAGAGTAATGTTCCTAAGGTTGTGTCGTGTAATGAAAACAAAAAGGAAGTGATTGTAATGCAGAATATAGCTAACAAGCAGGTAGATCGAGTTTTCAATTTCGACAAGGTATGCTTTCTTATTAACTTTTTTTAAAGCTATGACCAATCTACCTACTAGTTACCATATAATTTAGTATTTGATTAATGAATACTTTCTTCTAATTTGATTGGTAAGGTTTTTGGACCTAAAGCACAACAGAGGTCGATATACGACCAAGCCATTTCCCCAATTGTCAACGAAGTTCTCGACGGTTTCAACTGCACCGTCTTTGCTTATGGACAGACTGGGACGGGTAAAACTTATACAATGGAGGGTGGGATGAGAAATAAGGTATGCATTTTGTCACTCAACCTATATTCCGTTCCAAAGTTTGTATGATGGTATATCACTGATTTTTTCCGATATTTATAATGCTGTGATTTATATACAGGGTGGTGACTTAACTGCTGAGGCTGGTGTTATTCCGAGGGCAGTTCGTCAAATTTTTGATATTTTGGAAGCACAGAAAGCTGACTACAGCATGAAAGTGACATTCCTTGAGCTTTATAATGAAGAAATAACCGATCTATTGTCACCAGAAGACAATTCTAGTAGGCCTATAGAAGAAAGAATCAAGAAACCTGTGGCCCTTATGGAAGATGGAAAAGGTTGCGTGATGTTAAGAGGCCTTGAAGAAGAGTCAGTATATAGTGTAAATGAAATTTATACTCTGTTGGAGCGAGGGGCATCAAAGAGGCGCACTGCAGAGACATTGCTTAACAAGAGAAGCAGGTAGCTTAGTCGTGTTTTAATTTTGTTGTTGAAATTTCTGTTAGTTGAATCTATTTATATGAATACATTTTGGTGCAGCCGTTCCCATTCAGTGTTCACCATTACTGTCTATGTTAAAGAAACTGTAATTGGAGATGAAGAGTTGATTAAGTGTGGCAAGCTTAATCTTGTTGATTTGGCTGGATCAGAAAATATATTGCGTTCCGGAGCACGTGAGGTAAAAGAAAAATTTATGATTTACTACTTTTGATAATTATTTGTCAGGAAATTTGTCTAGAAAAAGTTATAGTTAACTATTTAAGAAGAGTCATCATTACATACTTAGGCCCAATTTGGATTAACTTTTAGCTTACAGGAAATTTTCAACTAAAACAAACTTACTGTTATTCACATAAGGAAAAGTCTATATGCTCATAGATGCTTGTTAAGTTACAGGAGAAAGTTAAGATTTGGAACTAGTATTAACCTGTGCTAGAAATTACTGTCTAAAAATTTAGTTTTTGCAAGACTTTCTAATATTTTCTTTCCTCTTATATATAAGAAGTTCTATGCCTGATGTTAATTCAGGACAATCTGATGTTTGAAAGTGACATAACTTGGTTTTCTCCTGATTTTGGTTCTTTGTTTGTCTCGACTATATGTGAACTAAATGGCTCCGTTTGATCTTATATTAAGTTTGCAACAATATGATTACAGGGCCGTGCTAGAGAAGCAGGGGAGATAAACAAGAGCTTACTCACCCTGGGGCGTGTGATAAATGCCCTTGTAGAACATTCTGCCCATGTGCCTTATAGGTTTATATTAACATGTGTTTCAATTATTATTTATTAGTTATTATTAAAACATTTAGTGTAATATGCATGCCACTTGGTTGTTCGTTATTTCAGAGACAGTAAGCTTACAAGGATTTTGCGAGACTCCTTAGGAGGGAAAACTAAAACATGCATAATTGCTACTATTAGCCCGTCTGCTTATTGCTTGGAAGAAACACTTAGTACCCTAGATTATGCTAGTAGAGCTAAAAGCATAAAGAATAAGCCTGAGGTCAGTTACCACTGCTATAACACCTTAGATAATTTTACAAAAGAAGTATTTGCTTTATGCTGAGAAAAAGCTATTGTTTTTCTAATAGGCAAACCAAAAAGTTTCGAAGGCTGTTTTATTGAAGGACTTGTACATTGAGATTGAAAGAATGAAAGAAGGTACAATACACTCGCCTTTATTTGATGTTTAGAAACGAAGTGAAGATCGTTGTATCATATATTCGTTTATGTGAATATTGATTGCAGATGTTCGAGCAGCAAGGGAAAAGAATGGTGTATATATTTCCCATGAAAGATTTGCCATGGAAGAAGCTGAAAAGAAGGTCCTTTATTTATTTATTTATTTCTTGTGTCTGCTTATCTACATACCATAACAATAATACTATTAGGAAATTTTACAAGGATTGTTGCAAATCCGGGGATAGCAAAACCTCTACTTGAATACTTTGGAAATAATTCTCAATTGATTGCTATCTTTTTTTGATGGGAATGTTTATAATTTAGTTTCATACAAAAGTTCCATTTTTAGATGCATGTTCTATCTTTCTTGGTACTTATTTCAATTTCTCTAGCTTAATTTGCTTTACATCAACCCTTCATGCAGGAAAGGAATGAGAAGATAGAGCAATTAGAGAATGACCTCAACATTAGTGAGAAAGTATTTCCCAAGTCTTTGGTTGAGATTTCTTCCTATTGTGTATAGGAACTTCATTGATAAGTGATTTCTTCCCATTAATTTGCAGCAAGTGGACAAATTCCGGGAGCTCTATTTGACAGAGCAAGAACAGAAACTGGATTTAGAAAACGAGCTTATGGATTGCAAGGTGCGTAGAATGGCTATTTTTTTCCTCCATAATTTATTGATTAAGAACGTATCTTATTGAATTAAATTACTCTTTAGGTGAATTTGGAAAAAACCAGCAACAACTTGCATGACCTTCAAGAGAATTACAAGCTAGTTGTTTCAAAATTGAAGGAGAAGGAGTGCATCATTTCCAAGCTACTGAAATCAGGTAAATCAATTGATGATATGTTACAAAGATTTATTCTGTTTTTGTTCAATTCACTATATTTAATTTGCTTTATCTTGCTTGTGAACAGAAAATTCCTTGATTGAGCGTGCAAAGGAAATGTCTACGGATCTTCAAAATGCATTAGATGATATTAATTTATTGTCCTCAAAGTTGGGTATGATTATTTAACTCTTGATTTTGCGACAATAATTTCTTTGTTCCTAATTTTTTGCCTTTTCGTTAGAAAGTATGTTTAATGGGATATGAAAAATGAGTTTTGAGCTTTTCTTGTTATTGCATTTTTTCGACCAGGATATCTTAAAAGTAGTTTCTTCTTGCAGATCACAAAGAAAAGATGGAGGCAGAAAACCAAACAATAATCTTGAATTTTGCATCCCTCTTAAATGGGAGCTTAAAAGATTTGCATGCGACCATTATAGGATCTATTTCTCAACAACAAAAACAACTTAAATGCATGGAAGATCATGCTTGCTCGCATCTTTCCCGTAAAAGTGATGTAAGCAAACTGAACATGATCTCATTTCAGTTACTCTGTTTTCCATGTCCTGACTATTCATCATTTGATTTTTGCATGATATTCCCTTTTCAGGCCGCACAAGCCCTGGAATCAAGGATCAAGAAAATGACAGAAATTTATACTTCAGGAGTAGGGACCCTGAAGGAGCTAGCAAATACATTGCACACAAAAGCTTCTTCTGATATGGAACAGATACAAGATAAAGTTTCATCGCAGACATTGGCTGTTGAGAATGTAATTGAGTTACTGAAGAACATTAATTTCTTTTCCTGTTTTAGTTTCAAACTTGATTTCAGGCATTGTTTTTCCAAAGAATGCTAAAAATATTTGGTAAATAGTTGTTCATACTTCCATGCTCACCTATCTAGTCCCCCTTTACAGTTTCTTGCCACTGCGGTTCTTGAAGCTAATGATGTGATCGACAACATCCATGATTCTCTTGATGAACAAAAACAGCTAGTAGCATTCTCTGTTAAACAACAAGAGGAGGTATGTTTCATTTTTTACCTTTGCTTGAGTTTGTTCTGCATTTGTGTAAAAATACTAGAGCAATAGTTTAATAAAATGCAACTATAAATTTAATTTATCATTGTAGGGATTACAACAAAGTACAATTCTGGCGCATGCGGTTTCAGAGGCAACTGTAAAATTCTTTGATGACATTAATATGCATTCTTCAAGAGTAATGAAAATTGTTGAAGAAACTCAAAATGAGAGGTCCTACCAGATGACTAATTTTGAGAAGAAGTTCAAGGTAAGAAAACACTGTTACTTAAAACCTTGTTCCTAAAAGGTCAAACTCATGTTTGATGCTTGATTTTCTTCCTTCAATCTGAAACAGGAAGAGGCTGCGAGAGATGAGGGGGAGGCCTTAGAGAAAATTTCAGCAATTTTGGCAAACTTAACATCTAAGAGAACTGCTATGGTATGTAGACTGCATCATCCTTTTGTTTCATTTCCTTGTAGCTGTTGCGTGCTATTCATATTATTAAGAGTAGTATAGTATTACTGACTTCTGGCAAATATGATCTAGGTCTCAGAGGTGTCAAGAAATATGCAGGACGCAAATGTTCAACAGTCTAAGAGATTGCAGGTAGAGATGTTGAACATGCAGCAAGTTTCTAAAGATGCTACCAAGGAAGTTAATGAATATGTAGAGAATGCAAATAGCCAATTTGTGAAACAAATATTCTCAGTAAACAACTTTAAAGCTACAATGGAGGATTGTCTCCTGGATTGGTGAGTTTTTCGTTTTGATTTTTGTGTGGCGATAGTAAAGAGACAGAAAAATATTGTCATTTTTCCATTTTAGCAATGATAACAAAATTAATATTCCTCTTTATAAAATTATTGAATTTTGATTCGACTCTGCTTGTCTCAAAGAAAAGCATCAATTATTTTGTATATGGTATGCAGTTCAAATACAGTGGACTGTTCCAGGAAGCAGTGGGAAAGTGCTCATGTGTCCTTCAACAATTTTCACAAGAATAATCTTGCAGAGATAAAATCTACAGTGAAGTAAGTTTCTGCTAGTTAGTGTTTTAGATTTTACTTAGAGATAGAATCTGCGGTTAAACATGTTTTAATGTTATTAACAGGAAAAACATCTCGACAAACCATGCTCTAGATCAAAAATTTGTGGCTGCATCATTATCTATGGATTCAGATTATGATGCAGGAATGCGTAACCTACTAGAAGACTTGAATGGTAATTTGAATTTCTTGCATTTTTAGTTCATCTCCAGCTTATATTACCTTCTTTTTTTCTCTCTTTCACATATATGATTGAGTTGAACATATATGTAAATACTTCCAGGAACATTGATGCTGGACCATGAGAATAAGAAGGAAATTGATTCTATGACTACGCAGTGGTTGAAACAACTTCATTCATTACAAGATAAGCATGGTGGAGATATATCAGATATCCATGGCCAAGCCGAAAAATCTCTTGTTAAAGATTACCTGGTATACATAGTCTTATATATACACTTTTGTCGAGTTCTTTGCAGATTCGCTGTTATGTTATTGTTATCGTTATAGTCATTCTGTTGTGAATTGTCCACAGGTTTAAAGTTTGTTTTGTTGTTTATGAACGCAGGTTGACAAGCATACAAGTTCAGCATCTCACAAAAAAACTGTGTCAGTTCCCAGCCTTGCATCCATTGAGCAGATGAGGACACAAATAAGTGAAGACAATTCGACAGAGAATCTGTTAAAATGGGTCCATTCCGAGAGCAAAATTCCGCGTCCAGCTGAAAATCGAGCTCCTTTTGCAGAGGTGAATTGACGAGTTAAACAAACAGACAGGATGATGTTGGGGGTTGTTGGATGAATATCCTATTCCTATCTAGTTCTATGAAGCGGAAGGGAAGCTCATCATCTGATGAGCACTACTAGTTTGTGTGATGTAAGAACAAATACTTTTCCTGTAACTTGTAGATTCCATTTTCTAGAATCTCAAAAAGTCATCACAATTTCTAGATAAGTTCTTTATTTTTATGTGACATGTATGGATGTAAACTATAGGAAACTATGTGAGCTATATCTTCTGCTTCTATTTTCTATAATCCCTTTTTTTAATGGTACACTCTACCGTTGTCTGTGTTTGAATAGAGACTGAAAATTCTCCCACCCACATGCACATGAATGTACTAAACTATTAATCAGAAGTTGCTATGTCCTTCCAACATACCGTAAATATTTATTTGTTTTATACTAGTAGAAACTGTACTAGAATATTCTTACATAAAATGGCGAAAGTATTGTTGTTCTTGCTCAACAAGCAGCTTATTGGTCAAGGCTCAATCATGGAGGCTCTTTATGTTCAGCAATTACGCAAGCATGAAGGGTATCACGTCATTTACATAAGTCAAACACTCCAAGAAGACTATGCTAAGTTTCTAAGTTCACCGATAAAACTCAGAAAATTTTATCTGATACTCCTACTTTTATCTCTATACTCTTATATGTTATAAAAAATATCAATTTTTTCTTTTATTTCGCATACCGGAAGACTTTGCAAAAAATTTTGGTACACAAATGTTTTAGAAAATGACTACCGGAACTTTGTTGTAAAGTCTTCTGGTATACAAAATTTGATTACTGAAATTTTTTTCCAAAGTCTTCCGATATACAAAAATTGACTAACAGAACTCTTTTGCAAAGTCTTATTGTATACAAAAAATAAGTTAAAAAATGACTACCAAAATTCTTGCAAAGAATCTTCTAATAAGCAAAATAAAATTTAAAAACAATAATAAATTGATTTAATGTACAAAAGTAAATTAATATATTTCATAAAATATAGGAATATATGGATAAAAATAAGAGTATGAAATAAAATTTTTTAAAACTCGTCCACGTTTTGTTTTTTTTTTTTTTTTTTTTTTTTTTTTTTTTTTTTAAATTTTATTTGCAACTCTATATATACGTTTTCCTTTTTTTTATTTTATTTTTTTATTTTTTACTTTATTCGCAACTCTATATATACGATATGTATTATTTCAAGTGTACATCGCTAATACAAAACCATTTCATACACTATTAAACTTTCACAATCATACTCATAATGAAGAGACGGAGAGAAAATAAAGTAGAAAAAGCGAGCATGTATTTAGCAACAAGAAAACAATGAAACATATTCTCAAATTGAGTTTCAATGCAAAACGTGCAGTGCTCATTAGACAAAATGAGCATGTATATTTTTCAAAGATAAAGCATAAAGATGCAAATATTAGACAAAATGAATTGAATCAAAAGTTGCAGTGCTCATTCATTAACATAAAATTACAAATATAGTTTGAACGCAAACAGCTTAAACAAAATGAAGGAAAGTACAAACAACGAGAAACAAAAAGGCCTAGTGACTAAATCAAGACAAGGATGATTCGTCCTGTCTGAAACACTGGTGTTTAAAAAGATAGCCTGCTGAAGTCGGTCCGAAGCTTCACCTTTGATGTACTGGCAAGGGATTGTTCTGGACATTCGGATGACTATCCTTAAAATCAAGGATTCCAGTTTTAATCAACTCACGCACTCTGGCTTTCAATGCATAACAATGTTCCAAGTCGTGGCCTGGGGCACCCTCATGAAAACCACAATGGAGGTCAGCCCTAAATCCAGCTGGAGGAGGATTAGGAGGAGGTTGCAAAGCCTTTGTAGTGATCAAACCTTATTGAACCAGATCGGGATAAAGTTCTGTGTATGTCATGGAAATAGGATCAAATTGATTCCTATTTTGATACTGGTTCTGTCCAACAATTGGACGTTGAGGAGTCTGAGCTGGTCGTGGAGCAGCAGCAGCAGTAACGACAACAATAGTAGAGTGATTATACCTTGGTTGGGGACGAGGATTTCTCACTTCAGCCATGACAGCGCTGGTTTGCTCTTCTTTCTTCTTATGGAAGGTCCCAAAGGATTTCTTCGCACCACTTGAAGATTCAGCGGCTTTGGAGACTTTACCATTTTTCAGTCCTTCTTCTAACCTTTGCCCAATAGTCACCAGATCTGCAAAGCTTGAAGATACACTTCCAATCATCTTTTCCCAATAAAGAGGGGACAAAGTATCCATGAACATTCCAGTTAATTCCTTCTCTGCTAGAGGCGGTTCAACCTGAGAAGCCAACTCTCTCCATCGCTGGGCATACTCTTTGAATGACTCTTTCTCATTCTGAGACATATTTTGAAGTTGAAGGCGATCAGGAGCCATGTCCAGGTTGTATTTGTACTGCCTCATAAAAGCTGTATTTGTACTGCCTCATAAAAGCGTTGGCGAGATCCTGGAAGCTGTGAATGCTGTTATGCTCTAAGTTCATATACCATTTGAGAGAAGCACCACTCAAGCTGTCCTGAAAGCAGTGGATGAGAAGCTTCTGATTGTTGGTGTAGGCTGCCATCTTTCGGAAGTACATGACCAGATGGGCCCTTGGACATGAGTGACCCTTATACTTCACAAACTCAGGAATCTTAAACTTAGCAGGCATAACGAGGCCAAAAACTAAGCACATGTTGTCTGCATCAACGTTGAAGAAGTCTGTACCCTCGACAGCCTTGAGTCTCTTGTCTATGTTCTGAAACTGTTCATGGACAATCTCAGGCTCAACAAAATCTTCATGGTCTTCCCCTTGAGCACTGGCAGCATTGTAGTCAAAGAAAGGAGTCTCAAAGGGAGTTCGGCCATTCTGGGCAACAGTACGGACCACGGGTCTGGGCTCTATAAAGACGGGAGCTTGAAAACCTGGTCTGACAGTCTGACCAATCATAACAGTAGATGCAAGAGGTGGAGAGTAGTTGGGAGGTAACCCAAACACTGGCCAAGTTGAAGGTGGCAATTGAACAAGAGCAGGATCAACATTTGAAACTTTCTGAAGGACGGTCCTTTGAGATGACTCTCCTATGGCAATCAATACTTGAAGCTCCTCGGAGAGCTTTGTCATGCCTGACTTCAACTCATCGATCTCTATTCGGACTTCTATGTTGTGTACTTCTTGCTCTAACATCTTGCGTCTATAATTATCTCTAGTCCGATATTGGTGTCGAGGAATCAGTTTGACAACTCAAAGGCACACTGGAAGATGGAGACAGCTGGAGATGAGCGACTGGACCAACAGAGGTATGCAACAAACTGTGCAAAGATGCAAATGCAATGCAAGACTGGATGCAAAACACACATAACAAGATCAAAGGTTTGAGATCACAACATGAGGTCTGGGTAAAGAACCAACCACAGGGTATGTACTATGGATAAAGCACCTGCACAACGGGTTCTAACAAAGTTCCCAAAGTCATCAACCCATCTTTCGGATATTATCGACACACAAACTACTTGGAAATCAATAATATTCTCAAGATAGTCTCGTCTGAGTGTAGTATCGCGTATCAACTACTTCGGGAATACTCCCTCATAGCAATCACACTACGTCCTAAAAGGCCAAGTGGGGGTAAAAGGTAACTAAAAGTCCTCAGTGTCACAGGATCCAAGGTTGAAAGTAGTAATGTTTTCACGAATACTCGTTTAACAAAACTACTCCAAAGAGGGCCTCCACTGAGTGGTGATTTCTCAAGTTAGCTTGGTCGGGAATCAACTCCCTATAATCCTTCTTGAATATACCACCTTCCTATCATAAGTGCACTCAAGTCCGGGTATAAGACTTTTATCCTCACCACTCAAAGTAACAATCCTGCACACAACAAATCCCAGGCACAGACAGATATATGTACAAATATATGCAAATATACAAGCAAGCAAACATAAAGCAAACACAAATATAAACAAGGTGGGCTTAATCCTCTTAGGGGAGTCCCCAGTGAAGTCGCCATTTCTGTTGCTGTGAGAATCGTGATACCAAGTTATTGATTAACTTGAATCTTTAATTCTTAAGTTCACAACCGGACTTTAATTTATCTAAAAAAGGAAAGGTTTAAAGAAAGAAAAACCTATAGAAATGCAAAGCAAAAGGCAAGGCCTAAAGCTGAGCAAAGAGAGATCTAAAGGTTCGGGGGTTGGTTATGCCTAGGGTAGGTATTTCACATCCTAAACATCTATAGTACTCTACAGGAACCTCTTGTTAATATTTGTGTTTGCTAAAGTTTGCTTGCTAAAGGAAAAGTGCTAAGGGTATAAAGTATATACAAAGTTTGGTAAAGTATGCTCGCGAAGACATTGCATCTCGTGCCTACGTATCCCGACGAGAATGAAATCAGAGCAACTGTAGTTCCCCTAATGGGGTGAAGAACTCTTGAATGGTCAAGGTTCCAAAGGGAAAGTAAATGTCCACGGCGAGACACTTACATAGAGTGCGGCGACTCTAAACTAAAGTTAATTTAGCAAGGAAGGGAATGTCCACGACGGGACAACTAAATAGAGCACGGCGACTCCAAGTCCTATGGCAAAGGTAAACAAAGGGAATGTCCAGGGCGGGACGACTAAATAGAGCACGACGACTCCAATTCTAAGTTTTAAATGTTAACAGGAAGTTAGTTGTTAGTGAGGGAGAAAGAAAAGATTGGTTGTTAGTTGGAAAAGTGTGAAGTTTGTAACACCCTTCTAACCCCGCAGAATAAATATAAATAGATCAGAGTAATTATCATGCATTTCACAAAAAGGTGTCACATAAATTTTCAAAACATCACACAACACCTGTCATGCTCAATAATATGAAAATAACTTCCTGCTTTTCATACACCTTCACATTAACATGTAGCAGCGGATTTGCTTTAATCATGATAGACATAATAAAAGTCTCATGCTCATCTCACTTTTAATACTTAGGCTTAAAAGCCCATTCTTCATATAATTCAAAACAACAACAACAGAATAAAGTAGAGTACAGAAAATATCTCTCCAAATATGAAATCAAAATATTCCCCCGGTGTTACATAATCAGAGCATGACTCGACCCTAAATAAATAAAGACACAACTCAAGCTACTCCAACGGCTACCTCGTGCTAGAAGCAACTCTACTCCTCAGTACCTGAGCGATGTCGTATAAAACATCATTCCAACAGAAGGGTGAGAATTCGCATAATTATTGAAATTATAAGATAATATATAATTTAAGGCATACAAACATAATCACTATTATTCTCACACTTCAAAAGTTTCATCAACACAATATTATTCAAGTAACCATACTATTCACAAGTATATACACACAACTCCATAATTCACCAATTTATCAGTTCTACATATCACACATAATCTCATAGCACATAAATATACATAATGAGACTCAATGCAAAACTCAATGCAAGACTCAATGCAACTCATGCCATGTGATACCAACACTTGTTATTATTTTTCGGTTTTTACACTTAAACCGGGTCCGTTCCCTAGACCAATAACACACAAAAGCCCATTCCCTAAGCTTTCAAACCCCACTCTAGGTTTGGGACAAGTCACTAGCTCCCACGGAACTAACAAACATTGCCTCTTGACACAAATGATGCGTATGCAAATTCAACAATCATATGCAATTAAGACCATTCCCTAATCTTAATATTCATGCATATCTTCAACGATTCATCACACTTGAATTATCACACATTTGCACATACACAAGCATCAACACAATCCAACTTCAATTCACAAAACACACATCACTAATTAAACATAGAATAATTAATACATCATCAATAACTAAAATTCAATATTCAATAAATATCCATTATTTAATAAATAATTAATATTTTAATAAAATATTCAGTATTTAATTAACATTTGGTATTTTAATAAATATTCTAATTTATAATAATACATATATCATTTTGTAGCTTTGCTAATGCATTAGTGGCCTTAGAAAAATGTGTACGTTCAGTAGCTTGGTGTAGAAAGCACAACTTAGATTTAGTCTAAGAAATATTCAGGAAGTTTTAGTTGTAATGCATTAGCAATAGTCTTTAGTCTAGAAAATACAAGCAATAGTCTTAATGAGAAAAATATCATTCATAACAGTTCCAATTTATCAGACTTCAACAAATTATTATTGTGCTACAAGACCTTGCATTTCCTATCATTCTCTAATTATGTGTTACAGGTGGTATTTATAATGCATTAGTTTTCATTTCCATGTTCTTATTGCTATTGTTTTCTATAACAAATCTATAAAAAAAAAAGGAAATAACAAAGTGGCATTTTAGTATTCCATGTTTTACTAATTAATCTTTTAGAACAGGAAACAAAACAAAACAGAAACATTTTCTCAAATTAATCAGCCCATAATAGTTCAATTAGAGAATTATCTGCATTCACTACTAGGATACAGTACCCATGCTGATGAAATGATCACTAGCTTAAACCATCAAATTAAATAATTGCTTATATAACTTTGAGGTACACAAGGTAAATCAAAGATCACTTCATTTTCCTTTAACTTATCTTATGCGCTACAGTATGCTTTCTACTCACATTCCCTAATTGTTTTCCTACTAGTTCAGCAAATATATTTATATATTTCAATTCCAATGGATACTCTAAATATAAAATGAGTCTCTATACTATACAAAATATCAATTTCAAACACCATTAGAATAACACAACTCAAAAATTATCTCTAAAACCTAATAATTTCCAATCTCATGAAATTTTGGAGTTTTATCCTAAACACTTTCTACTACTCATTTATACACTATCATATAACCCAATAATCATACAAAAACCCACCCTTACCTTGATTTTCTTGGTGTTCTTGAGCTCTCTCTTGATTCTTCTTCTTCTTCTTCCCACTCTATTCTTGTTGCCTCTTTTTTCCTCTTTTTCTTACTAACCTTTCTATTCTCTTCTATCTCCTTTCTCTTGTTTTATAAAATTCTCAAAATTCATTAACCTAATAATTTTTTTTTAATGGGCTTAGTAACTCATATCTATTCACACCCCCAAATAGGCCCAATCAATTAATCTAACAATTCTATATAATTCTACAAATTAGAATATATCATATAAGTTAAATAATAAAATTAAATCAATTATAAATCAAATAATTTATATAAATTCAATAAGTCAACTAATTCAATTATATCAAATAAATCACATAAATTAGTTAATTCAATTAGGCCACAATCACATAATTAATCAATTAATTTAATTAATAAATAATTACTAAAAATTGGGGTGTTACAACCCTCCCCCACTTAAAAGATTTTCGCCCTCGAAAATTACCTCAAACGAATAACTCGGGGTAAGACTCACGCATCTGACTCTCAAGCTCCCAAGTCACGTTTCCACCAGCCGGTCCTCCCCAAGCGACCTTCACCAAAGTAATCTCTTTGCCTCGAAGTTGCTTCAACTTCCGATCCTCTATCCGTATAGGTGATGCCTCCACAGTTAGGTTATCTCTCACCTGCACATCATCTACTTGGACTACATGAGACGGATCCGCAATGTATCTCCTCAACTGAGATACATGGAACACATCATGAAGATTAGAAAGCGATGGCGGTAAAGCCACACGATAGGCCACTTCTCCTATCCTCTGCAAAATCTGATAAGGACCAATGAAACGCGGCGTCAACTTACGCGACTTCAATGCCCTACCAACACCATTCATCGGAGTGACTCGAAGAAACACATGATCTCCCTCTTGAAATTCAAGTGTCTTCCTCCTCTTGTCATGATAACTCTTCTGACGACTTTGAGAAATTCTCATCTTCTCTTGAATCATCTTAATCTTATCCGTAGTCTGCTGAACTATCTCGGGTCCAACTACCGAACTCTCTCCGGACTCATACCAACACAATGGCGTCCTACACCGCCTACCATACAATGCCTCAAATGGTGCCATTCCGATACTCGAATGAAAACTGTTGTTGTAAGTAAACTCAATCAAAGGTAAGTAGCTATCCCAAGCTCCTCCTTTCTCCAATACACAAGCCCTCAATAGATCCTCGAGTGATTGAATAGTCCTTTCGGTCTGACCGTCTGTCTGAGGATGATAAGCTGAGCTCAAACGCAACTTCATACCCAAAGCACTTTGCAAACTCTCCCAAAATCTCGAAGTGAACCTCGGATCCCGATCCGACACAATACTGGATGGAATACCGTGCAAACTGACAATCCTCTCGATGTATAGCTTTGCCAATTTCTCTAACGGATAATCCATTCGCATAGGAATAAAGTGAGCAGATTTAGTCAATCTATCCATGATCACCCAAATAGCTTCAAAATTACCCGACGTCCTCGGTAATCCAGACACGAAATCCATAGAAATGCTATCCCATTTCCACTCAGGAATAAACAACAGTTGCATCAAACCCGACGGTTTCTGATGCTCAATCTTCGACTTCTGGCAAGTCAAACAAGAATACACAAATTCGGCAATGTCCTTCTTCATACGAGGCCACCAAAATATCTTCCTCAAATCTTGATACATCTTAGTAGCACCCGGATGAATACTCAATCCGCTACGATGTCCTTCCTCAAGAATACTCTTTTTCAATCCATCCAAATCCGGAACACAAACTCTATCCCGACACCTCATAATACCATTCTCGTCAATCCGAAAATCACCACCTTGGCCTTGGTTGGTCAAAGTCAAACGATCAACTAAACTCAAATCAGATTTTTGACCTTCTCGTATCTCGTCAAGAATGCCACTAGTGAGTTTCAACATGCCCAACTTAACACCATAAGATGTCTCTTCACAAACCAAACTCATATCTCGAAATTGTTCAATCATTTCCAACTCTTTTATCATCATCATCGACATATGCAAAGATTTCCTACTCAATGCATCGGCTACCACGTTTGCTTTACCCGGATGGTAATTCAAACCAAAATCATAATCCTTAAGAAGTTCCAACCATCTCCTCTGCCTTGCATTCAATTCTTTCTGATCAAAGAGATACTTCAAACTCTTATGATCACTAAATACCTCAAATCTCGAGCCAAACAAATAATGCCTCCAAAGCTTCAACACAAATACAACAGCGGCCAACTCTAAGTCATGCGTCGGATAATTCCTCTCATGCACTTTAAGTTGCCTTAAAGCATAAGCTACAACTTGCTGATGTTGCATCAACACACCTCCCAAACCCATCAAGGAAGCATCACAATACACAACAAATGGTTCTTCTGAATTTGGCAAAATCAAAACAGGAGATGTCGTCAATCTTCTCTTAAGTTCTTGAAAACATTCTTCACACTTTGCATCCCAAACAAAAGCTTGGCCTTTCCTAGTCAACTGTGTCAACGGCAAAGATAACTTGGCAAATCCTTCAATGAATTTCTGATAATAACCTGCCAACCCAAGAAAACTTCTAATCTCAAAAACTGATTTTGGAGCTTCCCATTGTGATACAGCTTCTACCTTCGATGGATCGACTGCAATACCTCTACTCGAAATCACATGGCCAAGGAAACTCACCTCCTTCAACCAAAACTCACACTTAGAAAGTTTAGCATACAACTGCTTCTCTTTCAACACAGACAACACAATTCTCAGATGCTCAGCATGATCCTCTTCACTCTTCGAGTATATCAAAATATCATCAATGAACACAACCACAAACTTGTCCAAATAAGGATGGAAGATCCTGTTCATGTACTCCATAAATACACCTGGTGCATTAGTCACACCAAATGGCATCACATAATACTCATAATGTCCATACCTTGTTCTAAAAGCAGTCTTTTGAATATCTTCAGCCTTCACACGAATCTGATGATACCCAGATCTCAAATCTATCTTACTGAACACACTTGCACCAATCAACTGATCCATCAAATCATCAATCCTTGGAAGTGGATACTTATTCTTGATAGTCACCTTGTTCAATTGTCTATAATCCACACAAAGCCTCATAGTACCTTCTTTCTTCTTAACCAACAAAACTGGTGCACCCCATGGTGACACACTCGGACGAATAAACCTCTTCTCAAGTAGGTCCTCAAGTTGACTCTTTAACTCTTTCAATTCCGATGCGGACATACGATATGGAGCCATCGACATCGGACTAGTTCCAGGAACTAAGTCAATCGAAAACTCCACTTCTCGTTCCGACGGTAAATCTCTTATCTCCTCAGGAAAAACTTCCGGAAAATCCCGGACAATTGGTAAAGCATCAATTACTTCACTTTCGCCAATATTCAAAGTTGCCATCAACATGAATACCTTCGCACCATCTTGCACTGATTCCTTCATTTGCTTTGTAGTCATAAATAAGTCTCCTTCATCATCAGTTTCAGGAAAAATAATCGTTTTGTCAAAACAGTTAATATAGACACGATTGAATTCTAACCAATTCATCCCAAGAATAACATCAAGTTGATCTAAGTAAAGACACACTAAATCAACTCCAAAGTCTTTACCAAAAATACTCAACGGGCAATTCAAACACACATATGGGGTAGTTACTGAACCCGTAGCAGGAGTATCAATAACCATACCCCCACTCATAACAGACAACTCGAGATTTAATCTCTTAACACAATTCAAAGAAATAAAAGAATGTGTAGCTCCAGTGTCAATTATAGCAACTAAAGGTATACCATTAATAAAGCATGTACCTCGAATCAACCGATCTTCACTAGTAGTCTCAGATCCTGATAGAGCAAATACTTTTCCTTTTGCTTGAGCCTTCTTTGGTTTGTCACACTTGGTACTAATGTGCCCTTGCTCACCACAATTGTAGCAAGTCACATTCGCACCGCTTCTGCACTCCAAAGCCTTGTGGCCTGGCTTGCCACACTTGAAACACTTTTGCTCGACACTTGTGCACTCAGGAGCATGATGTCCTTCAACACCACATCTAAAACACTTCACTGGAGTAGGAGCTCCTCCCCCACTCGGCTTCCTTCCATTACCAGCTTTCTGTTTCCCTTTATCAGCAGGAGTCACATACGGCTTCCCTCTGAATTGACCTTTTCCCCTCTTATCATTTAAACTCTTGTAGTGACTAGACCGAGCTCTACTATCTTCATCATAGATTCTACTTTTGTTCACCAACTCGGAAAATCGCCTAATCTCCTGATAACCAATAGCTTGTTTGATTTCAGGCCTCAAACCATTCACAAACTTAAGGCACTTGGATCTCTCAGCATTAGTAGTGTTGTAATGAGGACAAAACTTAATTAACTCCTCAAATCTTGCTGCATACTCGGCCACAGTTGAGTTACCCTGCTTCAGCTCAAGGAATTCAATTTCCTTCTTTCCACGCACATCTTCTGGAAAATACTTCTCCAAAAACGCCTCTCTGAAAACATCCCAAGTAACCTCAACCTCATCTTCTTCAAACCTTTGACGAGTGTTACCCCACCAGTCCTCAGCTTCCTCTTCAAGCATATGAGTGCCAAACTCCACCTTCTGCGCATCTGAACAATTCATGACTCAAAATATCTTCTCAATTGCCTTCAGCCATACTTGTGCTTTGTCAGGATCATGCGTTCCCTTGAAGATTGGTGGATTGTTCCTCTGAAACTTCCCCAAGGCACGAAATTCATCATCATTGTTGTTTCCAGCATTTACATTAACTTGCGGATTCTGCCCAATTGCTCCAGCCAACATCGCCAAAGCTTCAGCAATCGCTTCATCATTCCTACCTGCAACCATTGTTCTTGATTCCAACAACAAATCTTCGTTAGAACAAACAATATCGATAGTGCTACACACATATCAAATACAAAAGGGATTAAACACACTAACAACTTGGTCAACTGACCGACTTTGCTCTGATACCACTAATGTAACACCCTTCTAACCCCGCAGAATAAATATAAATAGATCAGAGTAATTATCATGCATTTCACAAAAGGGTGTCACATAAATTTTCAAAACATCACACAACACCTGTCATGCTCAATAATATGAAAATAACTTCCTGCTTTTCATACACCTTCACATTAACATGTAGCAGCGGATTTGCTTTAATCATGATAGACATAATAAAAGTCTCATGCTCATCTCACTTTTAATACTTAGGCTTAAAAGCCCATTCTTCATATAATTCAAAACAACAACAACAGAATAAAGTAGAGTACAGAAAATATCTCTCCAAATATGAAATCAAAATATTCCCCCGGTGTTACATAATCAGAGCATGACTCGACCCTAAATAAATAAAGACACAACTCAAGCTACTCCAACGGCTACCTCGTGCTAGAAGCAACTCTACTCCTCAGTACCTGAGCGATGTCGTATAAAACATTATTCCAACAGAAGGGTGAGAATTCTCATAATTATTGAAATTATAAGATAATATATAATTTAAGGCATACAAACATAATCACTATTATTCTCACACTTCAAAAGTTTCATCAACACAATATTATTCAAGTAACCATACTATTCACAAGTATATACACACAACTCCATAATTCACCAATTTATCAGTTCTACATATCACACATAATCTCATAGCACATAAATATACATAATGAGACTCAATGCAAAACTCAATGCAAGACTCAATGCAACTCATGCCATGTGGTACCAACACTTGTTATTATTTTTCGGTTTTTACACTTAAAACGGGTCCGTTCCCTAGACCAATAACACGCAAAAGCCCATTCCCTAAGCTTTCAAACCCCACTCTAGGTTTGGGACAAGTCACTAGCTCCCACGGAACTAACAAACATTGCCTCTTGACACAAATGATGCGTATGCAAATTCAACAATCATATGCAATTAAGACCATTCCCTAATCTTAATATTCATGCATATCTTCAACGATTCATCACACTTGAATTATCACACATTTGCACATACACAAGCATCAACACAATCCAACTTCAATTCACAAAACACACATCACTAATTAAACATAGAATAATTAATACATCATCAATAACTAAAATTCAATATTCAATAAATATCCATTATTTAATAAATAATTAATATTTTAATAAAATATTCAGTATTTAATTAACATTTGGTATTTTAATAAATATTCTAATTTATAATAATACATATATCATTTTGTAGCTTTGCTAATGCATTAGTGGCCTTAGAAAAATGTGTACGTTCAGTAGCTTGGTGTAGAAAGCACAACTTAGATTTAGTCTAAGAAATATTCAGGAAGTTTTAGTTGTAATGCATTAGCAATAGTCTTTAGTCTAGAAAATACAAGCAATAGTCTTAATGAGAAAAATATCATTCATAACAGTTCCAATTTATCAGACTTCAACAAATTATTATTGTGCTACAAGACCTTGCATTTCCTATCATTCTCTAATTATGTGTTACAGGTGGTATTTATAATGCATTAGTTTTCATTTCCATGTTCTTATTGCTATTGTCTTCTATAACAAATCTATAAAAAAAAAAGGAAATAACAAAGTGGCATTTTAGTATTCCATGTTTTACTAATTAATCTTTTAGAACAGGAAACAAAACAAAACAGAAACATTTTCTCAAATTAATCAGCCCATAATAGTTCAATTAGAGAATTATCTGCATTCACTACTAGGATACAGTACCCATGCTGATGAAATGATCACTAGCTTAAACCATCAAATTAAATAATTGCTTATATAACTTTGAGGTACACAAGGTAAATCAAAGATCACTTCATTTTCCTTTAACTTATCTTATGCGCTACAGTATGCTTTCTACTCACATTCCCTAATTGTTTTCCTACTAGTTCAGCAAATATATTTATATATTTCAATTCCAATGGATACTCTAAATATAAAATGAGTCTCTATACTATACCAAATATCAATTTCAAACACCATTAGAATAACACAACTCAAAAATTATCTCTAAAACCTAATAATTTCCAATCTCATGAAATTTTGGAGTTTTATCCTAAACACTTTCTACTACTCATTTATACACTATCATATAACCCAATAATCATACAAAAACCCACCCTTACCTTGATTTTCTTGGTGTTCTTGAGCTCTCTCTTGATTCTTCTTCTTCTTCTTCCCACTCTATTCTTGTCGCCTCTTTTTTCCTCTTTTTCTTACTAACCTTTCTATTCTCTTCTATCTCATTTCTGTTGTTTTATAAAATTATCAAAATTCATTAACCTAATAATTTTTTTTAATGGGCTTAGTAACTCATATCTATTCACACCCCCAAATAGGCCCAATCAATTAATCTAACAATTCTATATAATTCTACAAATTAGAATATATCATATAAGTTAAATAATAAAATTAAATCAATTATAAATCAAATAATTTATATAAATTCAATAAGTCAACTAATTCAATTATATCAAATAAATCACATAACTTAGTTAATTCAATCAGGCCACAATCACATAATTAATCAATTAATTTAATTAATAAATAATTACTAAAAATTGGGGTGTTACAAAGTTGGCTCGCCAAGACGTCGCATCTTGTGCCTACGTATTCTCATCGAGAAATCAGAGCATTTATAGTTCCCCTTTCTAGGGGTGAGGAACTCTTGACCATGGCCAAGGTTCCCGGGGGATATAAGTATTCATAGAGAAGTACTTACATGAAGTGCGGCGACTCCTAAATCTACATTGCAATTGTTATGAGAGAATGTCCACGGCGGGACGCTAAACATGAGTACAGCGACTCAGATCCTAAGGTTAGGATAAAGGGTAAAGGATGTCCACGACGGGACGCTAAATAGAGCACGGCGACTCCAATCCTAAGGTTAGGGTAAAGGGGTAAAGGTAAAGGATATCATATGTAACCAACAATGTCACAACAATGTAAATGAAAAGGTTCAAAAACCTTATGGGGATTCTAAATATTAATCAAATGAAACAATTATGATGCTTACAGGCAAAAAAGTTGAAATCAAAATCACATACACAAAGGAGTTGACAAACAATGCTCACATCAAGTGCAAAATCAAACTCAAGAAAAGGAATCAAAAGTTTTAAATGGAAAGATGAAAGAGAAAAGGGTAAGAACCCTAAAAATGAAGCATGACCATTTTTTAGTGTAAAGTGTTTTCTAAAATGAAAATTCTAGAATTTTTACATGCTATTTGAAAATATGAAAAAATACAAGACAATTGCAAAAAGAATCAATAAAAAATGATAAAAATTGACAAAGTTGTGCTATTTTGAAATTTGAAGAAAAATAATCAAACATTTTGGTCATAAAAAAGAGGGGATGCGCTTGGTGGGTGTTGAACCCACCACCTTTGGGTCACAGGTACAAAACCTCACCAATCGAACCAAGGGCGCGTGTGTAATATACAAGGGAAAAAGAGAGAGAAATATGAAAACATGGAAAATATGGAAAATGACCAAAAAAGTTGATCTCCACACGGATCGAACTCAGGTCATGAAGCATGGCAAGGTAATTAGAAAGCAAGGCATAACCACTGGGGTGGCGATACATCCATGTATTATGCCACCCCAATAAATACTTATACTTAAAAGAACAAGCAAACTGGGCCAGGCAAGGCAAGCAAGAAACAAGGCATAACATGAAAACAATTTCACCACAACTTGGTCAAAACATAACCAAATTTAACAAAATTTGATTCTATCTTATGTGAAATTCAATAAGGAACACGATGGCATCATTAGTTTTTCAAGACAAGGTGCATAAATTAAAACACGAAGGCCATTGCAGATGGAAGCTTGAATATGCATTATGGAAGCTACAACTCAAAACAGAAGTGCAAATTACATGAGATCACCACACACAAACTATAAACATATAACTCATGGATCCTAGACTCTAAAAGAACTGAAAAGCTCATCAAAACAGAAACTGGTATGCTAGTTGCAACTATGGATCACAAATGCTTGAAATGCCATTTTGGAAAATAAGAACAATTCATGGTGCAACAGTCCACACTTCCTCTCCTCAACACTCATTAAATGATTCACATACATCAAGGCATGAATTCAAACAGCTTGCAAGAAAAATTAACAAAATAAATGATAGCACAAGAGGTGAAAACCTCAAAACAGAAATTTGACAGCAAGCCTGCTCTTTTGCCAAATCAAAACATACATGATGAATCCTACACACATACATACAGTTCATACCATTGGAAATTGGTCTAACAAACATTCTATCAAACATAATTAAATGGTTGAGGACAGATCAAACAACATGACAACTAGTCTTTGGTTATTACAATACCAATCCAACATTAATTCAAAACATGCCTTAAAATGAGGGTCACAGCTCTATGGTAATGAACACAAACCAAGTCTAGCATGAAAACCTAGTTCTAGCAGCAAACATATGTAAACATGCTAATTAGCATTAAACAAACATGTTCTTGTTTATAAACAAGCAGAAACAACAAAAACTTGGCAATGATTGACAGTAAGGGGTGGTAGCAGCAATATGGTGAAACCTAGCATGACAATACTAGCACAATCAACAATTAGTCCTAATGCCTCAATGCACATGACAACTTACAAGTCTAATGACAATATGCATCCTATAACAATAGTGCTAGGGCTAAATGGCAGTTTGAACTTGTAACAGAAAAGGTATGACATACTAATGTAATCATTCAAATCATGGATCAATGATGCTCACAAGCAATTTCAAGACAAATGTAAACATGATTTACAAAACAACAAGACATACATATAGGCTAATCACAGTTGATAATGCAAACAAGATATGGTTATGTCATTATTACAAAACAACCCTATTACAATGCCTAATGATGACAGTAACTGATGCAAGAAGACACTGTCAAATATCTAGCCAAAACATGATTCAATTATACTAGATTCTCTTGTTAACAAACATAGATCAACACAAGCAACATTTCAAATTAACACAGAGGCATACTTAGCATGACAAAGGCAAGCAACAATTTTCATTACAAATATCTCGTGATGGTTACAACCTTAAAACAACCAAACAAGTATTGGTCATCAAAACAAACCTCAACAGTCACATGAATCATTCCAATGATTTTTGACAAGTCTAACAAGACTATACAACTTACAAGCACATTCAAAACATGTTATAGAAAAATCTTAAACACAAAGATGATTCAAAAATGTACTAGAATCGAAAATGGTATATGAGTTGGTAAAATGCATATGAGTTGAACATGGCAAGGACAAAATGGTAGCAGAACCAAAACATGACATAGTTTCAACTAATACCAAGTCAAACATCTCATGATTCAAACATATAAGGACTTCTAAATCAAAATGCCAGCAAAAAAGATCAAGATCCAAGGATGCTGTTTGCAACAGAACCAAATCAACATCATTCACAAACTGAACAAAATCAAAACAACATCAAACTTCATAACAGTTGCAAGTAAACTTTGAGCCAAAACAGGTAGTATTCATTCAACAATAACTATGGCAAACATCCACTCATGATTTATATCAAAACTTCAACAATACATAGTGTCGCTACTGCGAAAATCGGCGCCGGCTGACAGAAGAGTCGCCACCGTGCGTTATTTATCCCTCAGAGCGGGAAAGGAAACGCTCGAAGTAAACCTCGCAAAAAACGGGGAAAAGGTATGGTCATCGCAACCATAGCCTGGGTTCGGGAGTCGGTTACGCAAGGGGAAGGTATTAGCACCCCTCACGTCCGTCGTACTCGACGGGATCCACGCTTGCTTGGGTTGTCTACTGGATGCAAAACAATCTTATCTACGGCTGCTAAATCTAAAGGGAAGGGAATTGACTCGATAGAGCGTTGCACTCTATGCCTACGTATTCTCGAGAGAGAAAGTCAGAGTCAACGTAGTTCGGGACTACAGGGAAAAATGGCTCGCCAAGACCTCGCGTCTTGTGCCTACGTACTTCCACTGGATGGAAGATCAGAGCTTTACGTAGTTCAGACTAACTACGGCTAGACAAACATTCTCACACAGCAGTGAGAAAAACAACTGGCTTCACAGGGTCGGGAACCTATGGGCAAAACTATGGCTTGGTCTCAAATGCACTCGGGCAAGAGAGAAAAAGGGTACTCAATTAGTCGTCAGCGGGAAAGTCTCGATCGCACAGCCGCGAGAGAACAAAAGTTAGTCGTTAGTGTGCTCGCTAGGATATCGCATCCTATGCCTACATATCTTCGTCTGGTACGAAGAATCAGAGCAGCTGTAGTTCGGCTACTACGGGACCACAGCTCAAATCTCGTTTTATTAATCTCTGAAAAATGATTACAATGGGTTGGATACTGAAAATAAATCTCCTAGGACACTATCCTATTCTATCCTGAAAAATCGAATGAAAATAGCCCCCTAACAAATGGGCTTCTAAGCTATCCTAAAAGTCGTAAAATAAAGTCTATGAAAATATCCCTAAAAGAAAATGCTTTAAAAAATATTAAACCTACTTTAATATTTTTTTTCTCTTTTTTCTCCTTTTCTCTTTAACATATTTTTTCATATTTCTCCAAATATTTTTTCTCTATTTTTTTCACAAATATTTTCTCCATATTTTCCTTTTCATTTCTTTTTGAATATTTTCTCCATATTTTCCTTTTCATTTCTTTTTGAATATTTTCTCCATATTTTCCTTTTCAATTCAATTCTTTTTTCTATTTTCTTATAATATTTCTTCTTTTTTTCTATTTTTCAAACATATTTTCTTTTCTTTTCTTTTTAATATTTTTTCACAACATCATTTTCTTTTCACTTCTTTTTTCTATTTTTTTTTCTTTTATTGTTCTTTTTCACCATTTCTAAAAGAGGAAATAATAAAAATAGAAAATTCAAAGAAAGGGGGCTGGGGGTGTACTGCTATTACAGGGGGATAACAGGAAAATAAAAAAAACAACAAATAAACTGGGCCCAGCCCAAGTCTCTCAAAAAAACGCAGAAGGGGGTGCGTTGTGTAAACTGGGGCGTTGCCAGCAGTTGGCTTCATTGGGCCCAAGGCCCAGAACTTGTCCAAAAAAAAACGGAGGGAGTGAGGTGCCAAAAAATACGTAGATGGGCCCTGAGGCCCATTCTCTTCCTCTCCTTCTCTTCACCCTCAGGGTCTGAAAACCCTAGGTTCTTCTCTACTCTCTCCGCCGCCGTCCAAGCCTCTTTCCCGTCTCCGTCTTTCTCCTCCATCCTCTCAGCCTTTCTCTCATACTAAACATCAAACACTCAACCTTTGATGATGCTCGCCTTGGAAGCCTCTTTTCTGGAGAACCTGGCTCTTGAAGGATGAATGAATGGCAATTCTTGGTACTTGCTAATGGATCATGAAGAACTTTGGATCTCGTTCGTGTTGGACGAAAATCTTTAGATCTAGATCTGATGAAGTTTGGTAATTCTTTGTTTGTGGTGATCGAAGGCAATGTCTGGAAATGGCTTGAGGAGGTTCTTGCTGACGTTCTTCTGGAGATGGTTGTCGCTACTGCGAAAATCGGCGCCGGCTGAACAGAAGAGTCGCCACCGTGCGTTATTTATCCCACGGGAGGGAAAGGGAACGCTTAGAGTAAACCTCGCACAACATGGGAAAGGTATGGTCGTCGCAACCAAAACCTGGATTCGGGAGTCGGTTACGCAAGGGGAAGGTATTAGCACCCCTCACGTCCGTCGTACTCGACGGGATCCACGCTTGTTTTCGGGTATGGATTGTTATTCTATCTACTCTACAGGGTCAGGGGTTAAAAGAAAATAAAATGAAAATAAAAATGACTCGGCAAAGTATCGCACTTTATGCCTACGTATTCCCGCCTGGAACGAGAAATCAGAGTCAACGTAGTTCGCCTACCTACGGGAAAGGAGGGGAAGGTTGCTCGCTAGGATATCGCATCCTATGCCTACGTACTTTCACACGGCATGAAAGATCAGAGCAAACGTAGTTCGGGCCACGTACGACACAAGTCTGCCTTGATTGATTTTATTCCTTCTGAAAAATGGTTTTCTGATTAACAGTCCCAGCGGACAAAAATGACGTTTTGATGAGTTTACATTCTTTTACGGAAGAAGTGTCTTTTATTGTGTTTGAAATTTTATTGTATTTTCTGTTTGTTTTTGAGGAAGAAGAGATAGAACTCTAACCTATGGTTGCGAAGGGAAACAAACTAACCTAATGTTATCATGCATGGGTTAAGACCTAGTGTCTATCATGTTCCTCTCTTGCACAGAGAGAAACAGAGATCCTACGGGATAGGCAGAAACAGAAACAATATCAGATATATACAATAAAGCAGTAAAATGCATGGATGCAACAGTACAAGCGAGGCAAGGGAGTCCCACTCAACCTCGAACCTAGAAAACAATAGGCAAAAGTGAACAGACTTCACTTTCAACCCAACAGGGTAAACAACAAACAATACAGTCCGGAAAACCAATCAATACATCAACAATGAAATACATCAGCAAAAGAAACAGCATCAGCAGCTCTGAATCAACATCTGGCTTCAAGTAATCTCCAATCATTCATGAGCTTCAACAAGCATCAATCTCCATCTTCATGGCCTTCAGGCAAGGACTTTGATCATCAGTCTTCTATCTGCAATGGCTTTTCTTCAAGTTCAAACCTCCAGGATGAGGACTCAGTCACAAGAGTGAAGTGAATGAATGTTAGCCAGTTAATTACCTACCAAGGGTGGTTCATCAACTGTTAACATTAAACAGAAATTCTCCTCTCGAAAGTTCTATCTTTCAAATATATTCACTGATCCTTCCAAAGGAAGGAGGTGGATATTTGAAAGAGACTTTGAATCATAGAGAAAGGATGGATGCAGACAAGGCATTCCATGTTTGAGAAACAAGCTTTCTAATCTAGAGCTCTGCCTAGCTCCTAAACCCTAGTCTCCTCAGCAGCTGCTAGCAAGAACCTCCTCTCCAACTCTGGCAGTTGAGCTTCAATCTCTGAATCTCCAATGGCTTTCATCTCCTCAAGTCTTCAACTCTCCCAAGTCCCCAGACAATCCCAATACCCAAGCAAGCAAGCAATAATCCCAAGAGGGCACACCACACCAGGCAATCAGACATACACAGAGTATTAATAGCAGTAGGGGAATCCTGACTTTTTCTAAGGGATCTAATAACTACCCATAGCCCCTATAGTCCCATAACTAATCTAGTCAAACCCTAAGTCCTAAGGGAAATGAAATCAAACTTCTTAAGTCATCTCCTAAAAAACCCTAATTTGTTCATGTTGTTCAAGCCTACATTAAGCACCTAAAACTAATTTCTAAAAATGGGAATTAAATTGTTTCTACAAGTTCAATATCTCATCTAAGCAACCTAAAAAGAATGAGCAAAAAATATTAAAGCATCTAATAGAACAAAAATTGATAAAATCATGCATGAAATGAAACCATTTAAAATGTCATTTATTTAGAAAATATGGGAAAAATATCAAATAAAAATAAAAATGCAATTTTATTTAATGACAATTTTCTACACATTCTAATGAAAATGATGTAAAAGGAATGAATTAAAAATGATTTTTTTTCCTATTTATTATGAATTTTTTAAAGTTGGTAAAAATTAAAATGAATAAAAAAGACTAAATTGAATTAAAATGAGGGGGAGGGGTAAGAATAGCAATCACGCTCAGTTAATAATCAGGATGGGCCAGCAAACGGGGGTGCGCGTAGCAAGCTTGAATTAGGCCCAGAACCATTCAGAATTAATGAAAATAAAAAAACACGCAGGGGGTGCATTCAGAAACGGATTCACGTTCAAAACATAATGGGCTCAATGCTGGGGTGGTGGGATTAGCAAAACGCACTTAGGCCCGCCCGTTTCATTAAATGAAACGGTGCGTTTAGGGCACCTATCTTCCCTCCAATTTCAGAATTAAACCTCAGCCACACGATGGGCTCTGAGGTCAAAGGTCCAACACGAAATGGATAGCCACGATTTCGTCTTCTTCCTCCTTGTGAGCACTTAGGGTTTACCTCCATGAAAGCCATGCACTAACCAACTTCAACTCCTCGGTTCTCTCTCCACAGTCCATGAATCAACACGATACAAACATGAAACTTATTCAGAATTTCTCCCTCTACAAGCCTATGGCATTAGTTGGTTTTGAAACTCAGCAAATTACTCAAACCGCTCGAGACAAATTCTGACTCCATGAAAATACTCTGCAACTCATCCTCAAGATTCTCAACCAAACCTATACTAATCTCTTCTATACTTAATGGTGATCATTCTGCGCTAACAACCTAAGATTATCACACACTCTAATGCAAGTTCTAAGTCCTAACAGTTCTAACAACCTGTCACAAACTATCACTAAACATCACCAAACTCATCCTAATCGATCTACTAACAACCTAGATCACATCTAAACTAATAAAACCATGCTAAACTAACTATATCAAGCTGTGGCAGAGAAATTGAACCTGGTGCAAAAGCTTGTGGATGATGATGAAACTTGTGGATCTAAGAGTCTTGATGCTTGGATCTTGATCTACAATTGCACTACTTGATTCTGTATGCAACACCTTGAGGAGTCTTGCACTGGATCTTGAGTTCCAACTGAATTTGCAACTTGTGTATTCTTGATGAAAGTGCACGAAATGGAGCTCTAACCACCAGGATCTTGATTGAATTCTATGTCATGATGATGAATCAGTATGATGAAATTGATTTTGATGGTGATTGGTGAAGAATTTGAGAAATTGGGATGAAAATGCAATGAGAAAGAATGGAGAGAATTTGTGAGATTTTGGTGAAAAATGAATCCAACCCTTGCTCAATTCTGATTTCATGAATATATAGGGCTCAATGGACACTTCTAGATCCATCTTACAACTTCCCTTGCCTTCCAACTTTGATTGATTTTGGCTATGTTTCTTCAAATGCAAGTAACCATGAATAACTTTGATTTTTTCCACTAAACTCAAAAATGTACTTGAACCATTGTCTTTGAAATGTCTTTTCCATTCAAAATCATATATTGGAAGTCTCCATTTGGACTTATAAATCTCCCAAACCATTTTTCACTTTGACTTTATTCAAGTTATAAGCCATTTTAGTTCAAATTTAACCAATCATGCAACTTCATGCTATGAGCTTTTCCAACAATTTGTGACCTTCTTTCTAGACTCAAAATGTCATTTGGAGCAAGTTTGATGTTGTAAGTTTTTACATTTGAGGCCTCCTTGTATGAGTTTTGGACATGGGTTAAAATGACCTGTAATTCACAAATGCCCAAAATACCCTTTGCTTGCCAAGACCATAAGTTGAGTTCCACACATCATATGAGGGCATGCCATACCATTCTAGAAAGCTAAGACAATGAGGAACAATTCTTATGTTGACCAGAAATTCATTTGAAATCTCCTTGAGGGGTAAAAATTGCTTGGAAGTCAAGTCACTTTCACAGACAAAATTTCAGATACCTCAGATGACCTGTAACTTGCAAGGACCATAACTTGAGTTCTATAAATCTCCTTGATGTCTTCCACCACTCAAATTAAAGGTATTGAGATCCTCTACAAGTTTCATGTTGGCCAAGAAGCCATTTGAAGCTAGCATTTTGACTTATCTTGCTTGGAAATTTGACCTAAACTAGGGGATTTTACACAGAAACCCTAATTTAGAAGCTCCTCTTCTCCTTGATTTCTCTTGAACTCTTCTTGGCATATCTCCATATCCTTCTTTATATGTCCAATGATGAACCCCACATCTCTCCACTAGACTTGAATGCCCCTTAAATCAGTCAATTGACCTAGGGTTGACCTAGGGTTGACCCAGATGAAACCCTAGTTGACTGCCTTCAGCTATAGCTCTTGTGCTCTCATCAATGACTTGTCTCCTTCTCCAAATGACTTTCTAAGTCTCTCATAATGTCTATATGCTCTCCATGCCCTCAACTCACAGCTCACAACCCTCTTGTTGACCCTCAGATACCCTCAGCTAGGAGATGGACTCAAGGCTTGATCTGCTGGACTCCCTGCTTTCAAATTCTTTCTTGATGACTTGAATGAGATTGAATCAGGATAATAACCTCTTGATAGGCCTCTAGAGATGAGAATAATGATTGGTCCCCCTGTTGAATGACCTGCTATGCTTATGCTATGCAGATGGTTAGTCTATGTACATGACTCTATATGCAAATGCTAATGACATTGAAACATAAACCAAGTGAATAAGAGTGGGCAAATTTTAGGGTGCAACAGCTGCCCCTATTCAAGCGACTTGGACCCGATCGGGTGAAGAGCCCGGAGCCTTCAGACATTCGCGGTACGAGACGGTTGAATACTAAGAACCCAGAAATTTGCCAACCGCAGAAATAAACTGCGCTCCTGCTTGAGGAACGACATTCATCAGCTGAATCTGACTGTTACGGCAACCCACTGATCTCGCGCGACCGTGCTGGGGATTGTCTTCATCGTTCTGAAGAGGATTCTGTCACAACAGATTTCTTGCTTGTCCAAGTTAGGACTCTGTCTGTCATCAATATGAAGAAATCTCAACTAAAACCTGTCCACGTTAGGACTCCACTTGCTGTTAACCCAGAAGAATCTCGGCCACTCCGCTGGGGATGATCTGTCTGCATTTCAATACACTATCCACGTTAGGAATAAGCCCTTCCACGTTAGGAATAACACCTGTCCATGTCAGGAGTCATCTCTTCTGCATCTGTCCACGTCAGGACTAAACTTTTCATCTTTCCACGTCAGGAAGCAATCTTCTTTCCACATAAGGAGAACTATATCAATCTGTCCACGTAAGGATCCCAGTACAACTCGATACGTCTGCGTCAGGACTCCAATCTTTCCGCGTAAGGAATACAACTTTGGTTCTGAACCTGTCCACGTTAGGACTCACCTTCTTTCCACATAAGGAGTACATCATTCTTCCACGTCAGGAATCAACTTTTCTTGAATCTGTCCACGTAAGGACCCCAATTTTTCCACGTAAGGAATAAATCTTCTATTTAGTCTGTCCACATCTGAACTAAACCCCTTCCACGTCAGGAATACACTCTTTCTTTCCACATCAGGAATACAAACCTCTTTCCACGTAAGGAATGCTATCTGTTTTCCACGCAAGGAAACATAACTTTTCCACATAAGGCAACCAATTCCTTCCGATTTGTCCGCGTCAGGACTACATTTTTCCACGTAAGGAATGCCATCTTAATCTATCCACGTAAGGACTCCACTCTTTCCATGTCAGGAATGCTGTCACTTCCACGTAAGGAAACTATCTTTTTCCACGTAAGGAATCCTCTTCTGATATGTCCGCGTAAGGACTACATCGTCCACATTAGGACCCATTTCTCCACGTTAGGAATAATAATCTCTTTGATTTGTCCACGTAAGGACACCGATCTCGTCTTGATTTGTCCACGTTAGGACTCAGGCGTCTTCGACCCGCTGAGGAAATAAAACTTGTCCACGTAAGGACTCACACGCTGGTCTGATCTGTCCACGTCATGGCACCAACACAAAGAGTAATCACTTTTGTCAACGTCATGACCTCCCATTCCACTAATTTCGAAAACCCGACTCTGCCCACATTGGGACTAACGCACCTCACCAATCCGGGGAAATAAACCTGTCCACGTTAGGACGCCCACTTCTGAAGAAATCCCGTCAATCTAGGAGTAAATTGTCCGCGTCAGGACTTAGTTCTCCCATGATCCTCACCCACAAACTCCTTAGCACCAACTTGACAGCGACTTTGAGGCGGACTCTACTGGGGATGTCTGGAAACCAACTATCGGACGCCTGCTCTGATAACCGGCGGTGGCCTCTGAAATTCTGATTCATGGAACCCCTGATGACAACTAATTCTGCCTGGGAATAAAGAGAAACTTATCCTGGTAACTCTGTGGGGAATACTGCCGAAACTGACATTATCATTGGATGTCTCATGCCGAGATCTTGAATGTTTGGTAATTCATTTGAGCAAGAGCTCTCTCCACCTGAATTGCTAAAATACAGGAACTGCTTCAGCAAAATAAATGCTGGAAGGATAATGCCGACTCCGCCGGGGATAGCCAGATGCTACAGAATTATTCCAGCAAAATAAATGCTGGAAGGGTGAAGTCAACCATACTGGGAAATTGGGAACTCAAGCCGAGCACCTTGTTGAAGTAACCCCCTGCTGGGGAAAATAACCTTGCTGGGGAATAGCAGATGTGCATAGTACGATCGGACTTTCTGCTGGAACGTGAACTGATATTACACAGTATCCCTGACAAAATAAATGACAGGACCCACCATCAACTCTGCTTTGGAGAGTCTTGATCTTCGAGTTCCACTGGAAGGAATGAAAATACTTGCAAAGAGAATTCCGCTGGGGAATGGGATGATTCTCTTGGGGTGAACTCCACCGACTCCGCTGGGGGAGAGTGCACGACCCTGCAGGGAAAGATGAACCTGTCTGAATACAGCCTCACGATCTTGGAATCGCCAAACTCTATTGAGGACGAATAACTTTTCTGGAGCACGTCCTTTGGATAAGCTACGGCTAGCTGGGGAATTCTATCCTTCTTCAGGAAGAACATGCATGACCTGCGTGGGGACTAAGTCTTTCGTTATCGCAATCTTTTGATCATCTTCCTCGTATGGTTATGAAACCTGTAACAACACAAACAAGACACGACAAGCCTATGCAACCAAATCAATTCAGGTTAGTGACGTTATTTTCAGTTAATTCAAAGCTTTAGCAACTGTCGGCAAGGGCCAGTGATGTTATACTCATACTAGCTTCATCAAACTTAGGCGTTAATCATGCACAAAACAGTAAAGAATCAGCATCAAGTACTGAATAACGTGTTTTATTGATCGGGCCCCTGAATGGGCGGAGTTTTTGTACATGGGATGTAACTCCTGAAAAGAGGAAGCTACGCAAAGCAAATACATAAATATGCACAAGAAGCATGAATATTTTGACAACTTAAATTTGTACACATGTCGGCAACGGGATGCAGATGAACACCACGAAATGATCCTCCCATGACTCGCCCGACTCTAATGCTTTACCGGTATCCCCACTTCTGAAGAGATTGTATCCGATACCTGGCTCCTCAAACATATTCTCCCGCACTGATGCTCATTGAATTCGGACCGCAGTCATTTGCTTTTTCAAATCCCTAACTTTTGCGTGAACCGCCCTTTACGGGTTTTCAGTTCACCGGGATACCCTTTTTTTGCCGAAGCCGCCCAGTGTAGGTTTTCAACTTCGCGGGTGTACATTTTTCAATTTTATCCCTAACTTTTGCCCGAACCTTTCATTCTGTTTTTGGTTCGCCAGGATGCCCCCTTTTTGCCTGGACTCTCTTTTTCTATCCAGCGGGTCTATTTTAAGCAAAGTATTTTTTAACTGCGTCCGAATTCACAGGTGACACAAAGTCTTCTCCGTCCATGGCGGACAACAACAACGCTCCTCCTGAAAAGACTTTACTAACGACGTATGGCCCTTCGTAGTTGGGGGTCCATTTGCCCCTGTGATCTGCTTGCGGCGGGAGAATCCTTTTCAGCACAAGGTCGCCCGTCTGAAAGCTTCGCGGATGTATCTTCTTGTCGTACGCTTTCTTCATTCGGCTCTGGTACAAACGACCGTATGCTAGAGAAGCTAGCCTCTTCTCATCCATCAAACTCAATTGATTCAATCTATTCGTTACCCATTCTGCCTCGTCCAGCTGAACGTCTCGCAATACCCTCAGAGAAGGGATCTCAACTTCCAATGGTAATACCGCTTCCATTCCGTATACCAACGAGAACGGAGTTGCCCCGGTTGATGTGCGTGCCGTCGTACGATAACCGTGCAAAGCGAAAGGTAGCATTTCATGCCAATCCTTATAGGTCACCACCATTTTCTGAACGATTTTCTTGATATTCTTATTGGCCGCTTCGACAGCGCCATTCATCTTGGGTCGGTAAGGGGAGGAGTTGTGATGTTCGATCTTGAAATTCTGACAAAGCTCCTTCATCATTTTGTTGTTCAGATTGGAACCATTATCCGTGATTATCCGCTCGGGAATCCCATATCGGCAAATGATATCTCTCTTGATGAATCTAGCCACCACTTGCTTCGTTACATTCGCGTAAGACGCCGCTTCCACCCACTTGGTGAAATAATCGATTGCTACTAGGATGAACCGATGCCCGTTAGAAGCCGTCGGCTCGATCTTTCCAATCATATCGATTCCCCACATCGAGAATGGCCATGGAGATGACATCACATTTAAAGGACTCGGAGGCACGTGTATCTTGTCAGCATAGATTTGGCACTTGTGGCACTTCCTCGCGAACTTGAAACAATCAGTTTCCATCGTCAGCCAAAAGTAACCTGCTGTTGCACCCTAAAATTTGCCCAACCTTATTCAATTGGTTCATGTTTCATTATCATTAGCATTTG
This sequence comes from Lathyrus sativus, assembly GCA_963859935.3. Classification (NCBI taxonomy): domain Eukaryota; kingdom Viridiplantae; phylum Streptophyta; class Magnoliopsida; order Fabales; family Fabaceae; genus Lathyrus; species Lathyrus sativus. The sequence goes on along the minus strand of OZ012740.1, from coordinate 274,997,427 downwards.
CATATAGAGTCATGTACATAGACTAACCATCTGCATAGCATAAGCATAGCAAGTCATTCAACAGGGGACCAATCATTATTTTCATCTCTAGAGGCCTATCAAGAGGTTGTTATCCCAATTCAGTCACATTCAAGTCATCAGGAAAGAATTTGAAAGCAAAGAGTTCAGCAGATCAAGCCTTGAGTCCATCTCCTAGCTGAGGGTATCTGAGGATCAACAAGAGGGTTGTGAGCTGTGGAGTGAAGGTATGGAGAGCATCTAGACCTTATGAGAGACTTACAAAGTCATTTGGAGAAGAAAACAAGTCATTGATGAAGGCACAAGAGCTACAGTTGAAGACAGTCAACTAGGGTTTCATCTGGGTCAACCCTAGGTCAACCCTAGGTCAATTGACTGACTTAAGAGGGCATTCAAGTCTATTGGAGAGATGTGGGGATCAACATTTGACATATGAAGAAGAATATGGAGATATGACAAGGAGAATTCAAGAAAAATCAAGGAGAAGAGGAGTTGCTAAATTAGGGTTTCTCTGTAAAATCCCCTAGTTTAGGTCAAATTTCCAAGCAAGACAAGTCAAAATGCTAGCTTCAAATGGCTTCTTGGCCAACATGAAACTTGTAGAGGATCTCAAGACCTTTAATTTGAGTGGTGGAAGACCTCAAGGAGATTTATAGAACTCAAGTTATGGTCCTTACAAGTTACAGGTCATCTGGGGTATCTGAATTTTTGTCTGTGAAAGTGACTTGACTTCCAAGCTAGTTTTGCCCCTCAAGGAGATTTCAAATGAATTCTTGGTCAACATAAGAATTGTTCCTCATTGTCTTAGCTTTCTAGAATGGTATGGCATGCCTTCATATGATGTGGAGAACTCAACTTATGGTCTTGACAAGCAAAGGGTATTTTGGGCATTTGTGAATTACAGGTCATTTTAACCTATACCCAAAACTCATACAAGGAGGCCTCAAATGGAAAAACTTACAACATCAAACTTGCTCCAAATGGGATTTTAAGTCTAGAAAGAAGGTCACAAGTTATTGGAGAAGCTCATAGCATGGAGTTGCATGATAGGTCAAAATATGAACTAAAAAGGCTTATAAAGTGAATAATTTCAAGTTGGAAAATGGTTTGGGAGATTTACAAGTCCAAATGGAGACTTCCAATATATGATTTTGAATGGAAAGACAATTCTAAGAACAATGGTTCACACACTTTTTTGAGTTTAGAAGGAAAAAATGAAGTTATCCATGGTTGCTTATCATTTAAGAAACATAATCAAAATGGATCAAAATTTGAAAACAAGGGAATGTGCAAGATGGATCTAGAATGTTCATTTGGGGTCTATATATTCATGAAATGTGCATTGATCAAGGGTTGGCCTCATTTGCACCAAGAATTTCACAAAATCTCTCATACTTTTCCATAAAAGTTTCATTGCAATTATCTCAAAACCTTCAACAACTTTCATCATAATCAATTCAATTCCACTCCACCATCATCATAGACCATAATTGAAGCAAGTTTCTGGTGGTTATCATCCATTTTCGAGTGCTTTTCTCAAGATCATCAAAATCAAAAGTTCTGTTGGACAGCAAAATTCAAGCAAAGAATCATCACAACACTGCATACAGAATCTATACCTGAGTAATTGGATCAAGATTCAAGCCTTGGAGGTCTCAAATCATCAATCTCCATAGCTGTTTGCAAGATTTTGCACAAGGTAAGTTTTCCTTCAAACAGCTCGATCCAGTTAGTTAGGCATGATTTTGTTAGTGTAGAATTGATCTAGGTGGTTAGGAGATTAAGTTAGAAGAATTTGGAGAGATTTAGTGATGGTTAGTGACAGGTGCCATAATCTGTTTGTGTTCGAATCTTTTGGATGAGTGTGTGATAATTGCAACTTGATAGCATGCGTTAATCTCCATTAGATGTAGTTTAATTTAGGCTAAGTCTGAGGAAGAGTGGTGAAGGTTTATACCAGTGCATTTCAATGGAGGCAGGATGTTGATTCAATCGAATTTGTTGATGTGGTGAATTTCAAAGTGAATTGATGCCCTAAGCTTGTAGAGGGAGAGATTTGGAACAGATTTCATGTTTACAGCATGGGGATTGGTTGCGTGTATGATGAGAACGAAGAGGTGGAAGGTAGGTCGTGCATGGCTGCCATGGAGAAGATAAAACCCTAGTTTCAGGCCAAGGGAAGAAGACGAAATCGTGACCCTTCGTTTAGAGTAAGACCTTTGACTTAGGGTAGGATCTAGTGGCTGTTGTTTAATCTGAAATTGGAGGGAGTTTACCCTGGCCCTAAACGCACCGTTTCATTAATTGAAACGGGCGGGCCTGAGTGCTGTTGATAACCACACCCCCAATGTGAGCCCAAAACCATTTTTCCAATGTGATTTCTCTGCTATTTTCACCCCCAGCTGATTCCCTTGTGTTTTTTAATTCTGATGGTTGATTGGGCCCAGTGCAAAGCGCTACCAGCACCCCCCTGTCTGAGGGCCCATCCAGATATGAACTGAGCGAATTTCTTTTCATACCCCCTCCCCTCATTTAATTCATTTTATTTTTCTTATTTCATTTTAATTTTTGCTAATCTTTGAAAATTCATAAATAATTCATAAAAAATGTTTTTTAATCCATTCTTTTTACTATATTTTCTTTAAAATGTCTAGAATATTATAGGAAAATAAAATTTCATTTTTAGTTTTATTTCATATTTTTTCCATATTTTCTAAATAAATGTCATAATAAATAGATTCATTTCATGCATTATTTTTATGATTTTTAGTTCTCTCACATGCTTTAATATTTTTGGATCATTCTTTTCATATTGTTTAGATGAGATATTAGGCTTATAGAAATATTTTAGCTCCCATTTTTAGAGGTTAATTTTAGGTGATTAATAAATGCTTGAATATCATGATCAAAACTAGGGTTTTTAGGTGACAACTTAGGAAGTTCAATTTTCTCCCTTAGGACTTAGGGTTTGAATAGATTAGTTATGGGACTATATGGGTTATGGGTAGCTATTAGATCCCTTAGAGAAAAATTAGGATTCCCCTACTGCTATTATTACTGTCTGTATATCTGCTGTCTGGTGTGGTGTGCCCTCTGGGGATTGTTAATTGTTTGATTGGGTATTGGGTTTGTCTGGGGCCCTGGGGAAGCTGAAGATTTGTGGAGATGAAGCCATTGGAGATTCAAAGACTGAAGATCAACTGCCAGAGTTGAGGAGGAGTTTCCTGCTATCAGTTGCTGAGGGGACTAGGATTTAGGAGCTAGGCAGAGCTCTAGATTAGAATGATTGTTTCTCAAACATGGATTGCCTTGTCTGCATCCATTCTTCTCTGTGATTCAGAGTCTCTCTAAGACACTCACCCCCTTCCTTTGGAAGGCTTGGTGATAGTGTCTATGAGATAGAACTCTTGAGAGAAACTGTCTCTTGTGTTAGAAGCAGTCTGTTCACCACCTTTGGTAGTCAGCTGATTGCTTAACACGCAATTCACTCTTGTGATTAATCCCTCATCCTGGAGGTTTGAGCTTGAAGAAAAGCCATTGCAGATAGAAGACTGATGATCAAAGCCCTTGTCTGAAGGCCATGAAGATGGAGATTGATGCTTGTTGAAGCCTGTAGCTGATTGGAGATTGCTTGAAGCCAGTTGTTGATTCAGAGCTGCTGAAGCTGTTTGTTCTTTTGCTGTATTTCATTTATTGATGTATTGATTGGTTTTCTGAACTGTATTGTTTGCTGTTTACCCTGCTGGGTTGAAAGTGAAGCCTGTTCACTTTCGCCTATTGTTTTCTAGGTTCGAGGTTGAGTGGGACTCCCTTGCCTCGCTTGTACTGTTGCATCCATGCATTTTACTGCTTTATTATATCTGGTATTGTTTCTGTTTCTGCCTATCCCGTAGGATCTCTGTTTCTCTCTGTGCAAGAGAGGAGCATGATAGACACTAGGTCTTAACCCATGCATGATAACATTAGGTTAGTTTGTTTCCCTTCGCAACCGTAGGTTAGAGTTCTGTCTCTTCTCATCTTAAAACAAACAGAAAAACATAATAAAGATTTCAAACACAATAAAAGACACTTCTTCCGTAAAAGAATGTGAACTCACCAAAACGTCATTTTTGTCCGCTTGGACCGCTAATCAGAAAACCTTTTTCAGAAGGAATAAAATCAATCAAGACAAGCTTGTGTCGTACGTGGCCCGAACTACGTTTGCTCTGATCTTCCATGCTGTGTGGAAGTACGTAGGCATAGGATGCGATATCCTAGCGAGCAACCTTCCCCTCCTTTCCCGTAGGTAGGCGAACTACGTTGACTCTGATTTCTCGTTCCAGACGAGAATACGTAGGCATAAAGTGCGATACTTTGCCGAGTCATTTTTATTTTCATTTTATTTTCTTTTTCACCCTTGACCTATAGTTTAGATAGAATAACAATCCATACCCGAAAACAAGCGTGGATCCCATCGAGTACGATGGACGTGAGGGGTGCTAATACCTTCCCCTTGCGTAACCGACTCCCGAACCCAGGTTTTGGTTGCGATGACCATACCTTTCCCGTGTTGTGCGAGGTTTACTCTGAGCGTTTCCTTTCCCTCCCGTGGGATAAATAACGCACGGTGGCGACTCTTCTGTTCAGCCGGCGCCGATTTTCGCAGTAGCGACAGCTGGCGACTCTGCTGGGGACCCAACGTCCCCTGGCTGCTAAGGACTGCGATGGTTCTTATGCATTTGGGATCCAACGTCCCTTGAGAGAGTCAATCCTAGCGCTTGTTTTCCCGTTGAGGATTTTGTATGGAGTTATGGTATATTTCTAACCCTGTATTTTTCAGCTTTATATACTGTTTATTATTGCTGTATCTGGGGTGTGACGGGTGTTCTGATATTGAGAGATAAGCCGGACCTGGGCTTGAGTGCACCTAGAATTAGAGTAGAAATTAGTGGGCGCCCGCTTGCTTTGCTTGCTTTGGTGTCCCATGAAATCTACACTCAGACGAGGTTCCTCTGGTTGGCCTCCTGCCCCTTCCTTTGGTTGGCGTGGGTTGCTGGTTAGTTGGATTGTCGACTCTGGGGACCGATCATTTGGAAGTTGGCTGAGTGAGGCCTCTTCAGGATTTGATGATGCCACTCCTTCTGGGAATCGTATCATCAACCCTGAAAGTCTGTGACGCCGACGACCGCATAGGATGCCGTACCTTGTGCCAGTTATAGGGCCACCCACCTGTGAGGGGATTCAGGGTTATGCAGGTAACTAGACCTCCAGACTACCGGCTATTTCGTGATCAGGTTATTTATGGAGATGTATTCTGAGGTCTGTCAGAGACCATGTGGAGATTTATTCTGAGGTCTGTCAGAGACCATTTGGAGATTTATTCTGAGGTCTGTCAGAGACCATTTGGAGATGTATTCTGAGGTCTGTCAGAGACCATCTGAGAGGTGTTTTGAGGTCTGTCAGAGACCAATTATGGATGTGATCTGAGGTCTATCAGAGACCAGTTGGAGTTGTGGTTTGAGGTCTGTCAGAGACCAGTGTTGGAGTTTTATTTTAGGTCTATCTGAGACCAGGGTTTGATGACTTCTGGATGGTCTATCTGAGACCTTTCTTGATGGGGTTTAGGCTATTCAGCTGCAGCTTTGGTCCCTGTTGAATGTTACTTGCATTGCATCCCTGCATATACATTATCATTTGCATTTCGCTAACGTGTGTCTGTGCTGCAGGTGCATTTGCATTTCCCTAGTTCTAGTGCCCAGACTTCTGAGTATTTGATCATGACTAGCTTAAGGAGAACAGTTGCTTACAAATTGCCTACGCCTGATATTGTGCCTTTACTGGGGTTGATCTCTCTTGCTGATGAGGGTGTTCGTAGGAGTTTCCGGATGAGTTATGGTAGATTACTGAGATTGGTGTGCAAACCTACAGAGGTAGAGTTAGATGGGCTGTATGCTTTGATGCAATTCTATGACCCTGCTTTGAGGTGTTTTACGTTCTCTGACTTTATTATGGGACCAACTCTGGAGGAATACGCTGAGTATGTTGAGCTGCCCGTGCAGAACCAGGTTCCATTCATTCATTATGATGCCAAACCTAAGCCGGAGGAATTGGCAAAAGCCTTGCATGTGGATGCTTCTGAACTTGTGACTACTGTTTCCCGTGGAGTTCCAGGCTTCTCATTTCAATTCTTAGTTGGTAAAGCCCAGGAGTACGCCAAGAATGGGTGCTGGGTTGCTTTCAATGCTGTGTTGGCTTTGTGCATCTATGGCATAGTTTTATTCCCCAATATACCGGATTTTGTGGACTTCGATGCTTTCTACTTGTTTGCCGCTGGTAATCCTGTGCCTACCTTACTCGGAGATCTCTACCATTCACTGCATTACAAGAATGAGAAGGGAAGAGGGAAGAATGTTCATCTTTGTGTACCCTTGTTGAGTGTATGGTTTGAGAGTCATCTTCCTAAGAGAGGATCTGCTGCAGGGACTACAGTTCCCGTTGGTTGGCCAGAACGCTTGATGAGGCTATCGTCGGAAGATATGGAGTGGTTTGATAGAGATTTGTTGGGATCGGAGCTCATCTTCAGTTGTTCTGGGTACCCTAATGTCCCATTGATAGGAAGAAAAGGGTGTATCAATTACAACCCTTCTCTATTCGTTCGCCAGTTCGGATATGCACTGAAGAATCCACCTCAGGAGGAAGAAGTACAGGAATCTCTGTACTTCACCGGTGACGTGAAGGGAGAGTTATTAGCCAAGTTGCGACATGCTTGGACGCATAGTAACCGCAAAGGGAAGCCGTTGTTAGGAAAGAATGACTGTCAGGCCTATGCACCTTATAGAGTTTGGATTCAGGAGAGGGCTAGTCAGTTGAAGATGCCGTTTCCAGAGGCACCAATTCTTGATCCTATTCCGGTAGAAGAGCCGACCACTGTTTCTAGGGAAGTCTATGAACAGGTTGTGAGGGAGAAAGAAGCCCTGATGAAGATTAACGAAGGGTTAGAGCAAGAGCTAGCCCAGGCACGCAGTGAGAAGAACAAGGCCGTATATGCTTTCCAACAACAGATTGAGTTGGTAAACAGGTTAGGAGCTGAGTTGACCGAGGAAAAGAAAAAGCGCGAACGTCTGGGGCAAGAGTTCAGAAGCTCCCATGACATGCTGGAAGCCAAAAAGAAAGCGCTCGACGCAGCACACCGAGAGATATCTTCTTGCAATAAGACTTGGAATGCTACTCTCACCAACAACAAGCAGAGGGAAGATAAGCTGAAGCAGCAAATTTCCGACCTCGAAGAGAAGTTGAAGTCTAGCATCAAGAAGTGCGAGGAAGAAGTGATGAACCGGTATAGTGTCCAGCATGCACTGAACAAGGCAATCAAATCTAGAGATGAAGCAGTGTCCCAGAAGCGAAAGTTAGAAGATTGCTTCGGAGAAGCAGCATGGGAAGAAACTGCTGAAGACGTACGCCGTGTCCTTAAGAAGAGAAACCAGCTTGTTGAAGGGCTGCTTGACCGACCAAGCCATCCGGAGACCAAGAAGCTGATAGAGGAGTACCAGACTTTTGGGAGGGTTTGATCATTCCATTATTTGTATGCTTTATTTGCATAGTGCTGACCATCACCAGGATTGTTGGTTGAGGTCATGCCTTCTTTGTACTCTCAGTGATATTGTACCCTGGGCTTATTGACTCTCTCTGCTATATACGAGGCTTTCTATGATTCAACTCCGATATTCCTATTGTCAACACTGTCACTGCACCGGCACCCTCGCACTAGAACTGGGGGAATGAACTTCCCTAATGCACAGACACATTGCATTGCATTCATATTCATCTTGCATAACAGGTAATCTTTGCATGGTGTCTTATCTCTTGCTCTGTATCAGGTACTTAACAGGATTCCAGATCAACATCCGCACCGCTATTCTACACGATCCAACTGTCGGAAAGTCATGGACCAGATTCAGAACGAGATGCAGGATGTACGCGAGAAGCTCGCCCTCTTCATGCAGACCATGGAGGCTATAGCAAAAGGGCAAGAGAATTTGCAGGCCATGGTCCAGCCTCTGTTGGCTCGCAACGCTGGTCATGGTAACGAAGATCATCAGTCTGTCCGGGTTGATACTGCTCATGGAGATGGCACTCCAACGCCAGTGGCTCCGCCTGTCGTCAATGTGAATGCTGCTAACGTCAACCACGCTACCACTGCTGTAAATGGTAACGTCGGAGCTGGAAATGAAACTGCTGTCCACAACGCTGGGCTGGGTGATGTCAATGTGGGAGATAATCTCGGAGGCAATGGTTTTGTCAACGCTGGGTTCGGATTTAACGATCAGGGATTCGACAACACTGGCAAGTCTGGCTTTAATGCTCAAGGCTTTGGGCAAGATGGTTATGGTATGGTCAATCAGGGCTACGGAGGTTTTGGAAACGGAAACGGTGCTGGTTTTATGGCTGGAGGTCCTGTTGGAGGTGTTCAAGGGTACGGCAACAGAGGCCGAGTTCCAGGGATGAATCAAGTCAGAGCTGGACGTAATAATGCGTATGATGGATACGGGGCTGGAAACGGTATGTGGCAAGAGGATCAGCAAGAAGACGCCTTCTCTGGAGGGGGTTTTGACGGGCCGATGGATGATTCTCAAAAGATTAGAATGCTGGAAGAGCAAATGAAAGGAGTTCTAAACCAGAGTGCTGTGGGTCTGGACATGGCAACTATGGGCTTGGTACCTGGGCTGAGGGTGCCGATCAAGTTCAAAGCGCCTGCGTTCGATAAGTACAAAGGAGATACATGCCCGAAAGTGCATGTACGAGCTTATTACAGAAAGATGTCTGCATACTCCACTGACGAAAGAATGCTCATGCATTTCTTTCAGGATAGCCTGTCGGGTCCTTCCTTAGAGTGGTACATGGGGTTGGAGCCCACTGATATCAAGACTTGGAAGCAATTAGCAGAGGCGTTCGTAGCCCATTACAAATATAACAGTGACCTGGCACCCAATCGGGTCCAGTTGGCCGGGCTTTCGCAGAAGAAGGGGGAGAGTTTTAAAGAATACGCGCAAAGGTGGCGCGATATGGCTGCCAGGGTCCGTCCTCCTGTGGAAGATAAAGAAATGAACGATATGTTTGTCGGCACATTCACCGGGCTGTTTCATGATATGTTGTTTCATACTTCTCTGGCAAGTTTTTCAGATCTGATTTTAATGGGTGAAAAGATTGAGCGGAACATTAAGCAAGGAAAGTTCCAAGTTGACGAGTCAGCTGCATCTGGCAGCAATAGGAAAGCTTATGGTGGGCGCCGTCAGGGCGAAGCTAGTGCGGTATTTGGAGGCCGAGGCCGAGGCCGAGGCAGGGGAAGAAATCAATATCGTCAGCAGCAGCAAGTGTCGAGTGTCACTATCCCTTATCAGCAACAACCAATTCAGCAACAACAACAGGTTCAGCAGCAACCAATGCCACAGCAGCAGCAGCCTCAGCAGGGGGCACAGCAAGCTCAGAGAAGATTCCAGGGTAATAAGCCGAGAAGGGTGTTCGAGAAGCCTCCCTCTAACTATGCTGATTTATTGCAGACCTTGTTGGGATTGAATCTGGTGGAGAAGAGAACCTTGGCACCGATAACGGGAACTCCCCCGTTCGGCTATGATGCAAATAGGCGCTGCGAGTTTCATTCTGGGGCCCCGGGCCATGATATAGAAGGTTGTCATGCTTTTAAGCACGTTGTGCAGGATCTCTTGGACAACAAGTCTATCAACTTCGGAACGACCGGTGCAAATATAGTCCAGAAACCCATGCCTAATCATGGGGCGAATGCCGTGCTGACTGAGGAAGGTCTGAATCTGATTATGAATGTTGAGGACTTAAAGACGCCGTTGAGCGAGATAAAAAGCCGACTGTTGCAAGGAGGTGTTTACCCGGGTTGTAATGAGTACTGCTTAGATTGTTGGGCCCTGTCTGGGGGGTGTGAGGATCTGAAGAAAGGCATTCAGGCCTTGATTGATGAAGGTGTATTGCAGTTTGATAGAACAGCAACTGATGAGCCGGCAGGGGCAGTAGTGGATAATCGGAGTGATGTTGCCACAGTGACAATTCCTAGGAAGACGATCACCATTTCAGCACCAGCTCAGCGACCACCGATTACTATAACTAAAGCCGGGCCAATCCCGTATGAGAGCACGAAAGCGGTCCCATGGTCATATGGGCTAGAGGTGTATTGTGACGGGATTAAAATCGATGTTAACAAGCAGTCAGCGGAGATTGTGGATAATGTTGTGGGCTCAGGAGGCATGACAAGAAGCGGCAGGATCTTTATATCTCCTGAAGTGGAAGCCGAAAGGATAGCGAAAGGAAAAGGGAAAGCGGTGGAAAATGTTCCGGTTCAAGCAAATGAAAAAGAAGCAGCGTCAAAGGACGTAGAAGAATTCATGCGCTTAATTCGGAAAAGTGATTATAAAATCGTGGAGCATCTGCAGCAAACGCCATCCAAAATATCTATTCTGTCATTGCTGTTGTGTTCAGAGGCTCACCGAAATGCTTTGCTGAAAGTCTTGGACACTTCTTTTGTACCACAGGATGTCTCCGTGAACCAGCTAGAAGGAGTATTGGCGCATGTAAATGCGGGCCACAGTCTGGGCTTTACTGATTTTGACTTGACTCCGAAAGGAAGGGATCATAATATGGCATTGCACGTATCTGTTGAGTGCAGAGGGTCGACGATGTCGCACGTATTGGTTGACACCGGGTCGTCTTTGAATGTGCTGCCTAAGAAGGCTATGATGAAGCTGGATGTTCGAGGGATTTTGTGCACACCAAGTGATTTGGTAGTCAGAGCGTTTGACGGCACGCGGAGAACAGTCTTCGGATCGATCACCTTGCCTCTGCAAGTGGGGCCGGAAGTGTTTGCCACGGAGTTTTATATCATGGACATACAGCCTGCGTACAGCTGCTTGCTGGGAAGACCTTGGATTCACGGGGCAGGGGCAGTTACGTCAACCCTGCATCAGAAGTTAAAGTATATGGTCGGAGACAGTGTAGTCACCGTGTGCGGAGAAGAAGACATCCTGGTCAGCCATCTTTCTTCGTTTAAATATGTGGAAGTCGACGGGGAGATCCACGAGACGCCATGCCAAGCATTCGAAGGTTTGCGCATAAAGGACAGGAGTCCCGGGCCAAGCAAAGCGCCAGAGATAGCTGTTTCTTCGTATAAAGAGGCTCAAGCGCTAGTGAAGGCAGGAGAAGCCAAGGGCTGGGGCAAAGTATTGGACATTCCGGTGAAAATGGACCGGTTCGGACTGGGGTACCGACCGTCGTCATCAACTCCTTCTGTGGAGGCCCCTCATTTCAGAAAGTCAATCACCATCTCTGCCAGTGGAGTATGCCATGAATCTGTCAATGCTGCTTCGGAGTCCGATGAAGGGGACAGCGACTGTGATATGGATGCCTGGATTCAGCCAAGCACGCCAGGACAAGGACTGTGCAACTGGTCTATTCAGGAGCTTGTTCCTGTGACTTTTAAACAGTAATGCTTTGCTTTATTAATTGTTGAATAATCTGATGTCTTGCCCGGGGCATCAGGATTTGCTTAGGGCTGTGTTGTTATAAACATTGCTTCGTTAATCATTAAATAAATGGCGTTTTTTTCATGTGCAAATACTGTAATCCCTGTCTTTCTTGTTTTATATTTTTCAATAAAATGGCAACGTGGTTATCCGCTTTATACGCATTTTGAAGCACTTAACCCTTTCTTTTGCAGGATAACATTTTCAGATGACATCCTTGAACCACCTATGACTCGTCCCGACTTCGAGCACCCGGTATTCCAGACCGAAGAAGAGGTTGTCGAAGATAGCGACATTCCTGAAGAACTGTCTTGGTTGGTGAAGCAAGAGGAAAGAGCCATTCTGCCTCACGACGAGGTTATCGAAATTATCAATTTGGGGTCAGAAGGGGTTGAGAAAAATATTCGTATCGGAGCCGCACTGCAGAGTGATATCAAGCGAAAACTGGTTGAAATGCTCCGAGAGTATAATGATGTATTCGCTTGGTCGTATCAAGATATGCCAGGGCTCGATACTGATATGGTTGTGCATCGCCTGCCACTGAAAGAAGATTGCCCGCCGGTCAAACAAAAGCTTCGCAGAACGCGACCAGATATGGCAATGAAGATCAAAGAGGAGGTGCAGAAACAGTGGGACGCTGGTTTCCTGGCTGTGACGAAGTATCCCTCATGGGTTGCTAACATCGTACCAGTGCCAAAGAAAGATGGCAAGGTTCGAATGTGCGTGGATTATAGAGATTTGAATAAAGCAAGCCCAAAAGACGATTTTCCACTTCCTCACATTGACGTGTTAGTGGACAATACTGCTCAATACTCTGTATTCTCCTTCATGGATGGCTTTTCAGGCTATAATCAGATTAAAATGGCGCCAGAGGATATGGAGAAGACTACTTTCATAACGCCTTGGGGAACATTTTGCTATAAAGTGATGCCCTTTGGTTTGAAAAATGCTGGGGCAACATATCAGCGTGCGATGACAACTCTCTTTCATGACATGATGCATAAAGAGATTGAAGTTTATGTTGATGATATGATTGCCAAATCCCAGACAGAGGGAGAGCATCTGGTGAATCTGTTGAAGTTGTTTAAAAGGCTTAGGAAGTTCAGGCTGAGGCTGAACCCTAACAAATGCACCTTCGGGGTGAGATCGGGTAAGCTCCTGGGGTTCATAGTAAGCGAAAGAGGAATAGAGGTCGATCCTGCTAAAATAAAAGCGATTCAAGAAATGCCGACGCCTAAAACAGAGAAAGAGGTGCGCGGGTTTTTGGGGAGATTGAACTACATTGCCCGGTTCATATCTCACCTAACGGCCACGTGTGAACCATTATTCAAGCTGTTAAAGAAGGATCAAGCCGTAACGTGGAACGATAATTGTCAAAAGGCGTTCGACAAAATAAAGAAGTATTTGCAGGAGCCTCCTATTTTGATACCCCCAGTGGCAGGGAGACCCTTGATAATGTATTTGACGGTTCTTGAGGGAAGCATGGGTTGCGTTCTCGGTCAACACGACGAGACGGGGAGAAAAGAGCATGCAATCTATTATCTGAGTAAGAAATTTACAGACTGTGAATCTCGATACTCAATGCTGGAGAAAACTTGTTGCGCGCTAGCCTGGGCCGCCAAGCGTTTGAGGCAGTACATGCTGAATCATACAACCATGCTCATCTCGAAGATGGATCCAATCAAATATATATTTGAAAAGCAGGCGTTGTCAGGTAGAATTGCCCGGTGGCAGATGATCTTGACTGAGTACGATATTCAATATGTCTCGCAAAAGGCAATAAAGGGGAGTGTGTTGTCTGAATATCTGGCGGAGCAGCCTATTGAAGAGTATCAATCGATGAGATTTGACTTTCCTGACGAGGATATCATGTATCTCAAGATGAAGGATTGCGAAGAGCCGTTACCAGACGAAGGACCAGAGCCGGGGTCCAAATGGCAGATGATATTTGATGGAGCTGTGAATGCTTACGGTAGTGGGATAGGGGCAATTATCACTACGCCGCACGGGTCGCACATCCCGTTTACTGCCCGATTGACCTTTGCCGTTACCAACAATGAGGCCGAATACGAAGCTTGTATAATGGGGCTTGAAGAAGCCATTGATTTGCGAATCAAACATCTAGACGTATACGGAGACTCAGCTCTGGTGGTGAATCAGATCAAAGGGGAATGGGAGACACGGCAGCCCAATTTGATACATTATATGAATTATGCAAGGAGATTGTTGCCTTTCTTCGACAAGGTTGAGTTGCATCACGTGCCACGGGCAGAAAATCAAATGGCTGACGCCCTTGCCACCTTGTCTTCCATGTACAAGGTCAATTTCTGGAACGAAGCTCCCCAGATCACTATCTCTCGGTTGGACAGGCCAGCTTATGTATTTGCTATTGATGAAGCGTCTGATGGCAAACCGTGGTATTTTGATATCCTTAATTTCCTGAAGAATAAAGAGTATCCGGCTGGGGCATCCAGTCAAGATCAGAAGACTCTCAGGAGATTAGCGGGTAATTTCTATTTGAACCCGGACGGCGTCTTATACAGGAGAAACCACGACTTGGTGTTGTTGCGTTGTGTAGACGAGAAAGAGGCAAAGCTTCTCATGGAGGAAATTCACGAAGGTGCATTCGGTACGCATGCTGGTGGGCATGCTATGACGAGAAAACTGCTGCGGGCAGGTTACTTTTGGCTGACGATGGAAACTGATTGTTTCAAATTTGCAAGAAAGTGCCACAAGTGCCAAATTTATGCTGACAAAATACATGTGCCTCCGAGTCCCCTAAACGTGATGTCATCTCCATGGCCATTCTCAATGTGGGGAATCGATATGATTGGAAAGATTGAGCCGACGGCTTCTAACGGGCATCGGTTCATCCTCGTAGCAATCGATTATTTCACCAAGTGGGTGGAAGCAGCGTCCTACGCAAACGTAACGAAGCAAGTGGTGGCTAGATTCATCAAGAGAGATATCATTTGCCGATACGGGATTCCCGAGCGGATAATCACGGATAATGGTTCAAATCTGAACAACAAAATGATGAAGGAGCTCTGTCAGAATTTCAAGATCGAACATCACAACTCCTCCCCTTACCGACCCAAGATGAATGGCGCTGTCGAGGCGGCCAATAAGAATATCAAGAAGATCGTTCAGAAAATGGTGGTGACCTATAAGGATTGGCATGATATGCTACCTTTCGCTTTGCACGGTTATCGTACGACGGTACGCACATCAACCGGGGCAACTCCGTTCTCGTTAGTATACGGAATGGAGGCGGTATTACCATTGGAAGTTGAGATCCCTTCTCTAAGGGTATTGCGAGACGTTCAGCTGGACGAGGCAGAATGGGTAACGAATAGATTGAACCAACTGAGTTTGATGGATGAGAAGAGGCTAGCTTCTCTGGCATACGGTCGTTTGTATCAAAGACGAATGAAGAAAGCGTACGACAAGAAGATAATTCCGCGAAGCTTTCAGACGGGCGACCTTGTGCTGAAAAGGATTCTCCCGCCGCAGGCAGATCACAGGGGCAAGTGGACCCCCAATTATGAAGGGCCATACGTTGTCAGTAAGGTCTTTTCAGGAGGAGCTTTATTGTTGTCCACAATGGACGGGGAAGACTTTGCATCACCTGTGAATTCGGACGCAGTTAAAAAATACTTTGCTTAAAATAGACCCGCTGGACAGAAAAAAGAGAGTCCAGGCAAAAATGGGGCATCCTGGCGAACCAAAAAACAGAATGAAAGGTTCGGGCAAAAGTTAGGGATAAAATTGAAAAAATGTACACCCGCGAAGTTGAAAACCTACACTGGGCGGCTTCGGCAAAAAGGGGTATCCCGGTGAACTGAAAACCCGTAAAGGGCGGTTCACGCAAAAGTTAGGGATGAGAAAAGCAAATGACTGCGGTCCGAATTTGGTATTCAATAAGCATCAATGCGGGAGAATATATTTGAGGAATTAGTTATCGGATACAACCTCTTCAGAAGACGGATACCGGGGAAGCATTAGAGTCGGACGAGTCATGGGAGGATCAGTTCGTGATGTTCATCTGCATCCAGTTGCCGACATGTGTACAAAATTTAATTTGTCAATATTTATGCTTCTTGTGAATACTTGCATACTTGTATATTTGCTTTGCGTAGCTTCCTCTTTTCAGGAGTTACATCCCGTGTACAAAAACTCCGCCCATTCAGGGGCCCAATCAATGAAAATGTGTTATTCAGTACTTGATGCCTGTTCTTTACTGTTTTTGCGCATGATAAAACGCCTAAGTTTATTGAAGCTAGCATGAGTATAACATCACTGGCCCTCGCCAACAATTGTTAAAGCTTTGAATTAACTGAGTGTAGCGTCACTAACCTGAATTGATTCGATTGCATAGGCTTGTCGTGTCTTGTTTGTGTTGTTGCAGGTTTCATAACCGTACGAGGAAGGTGATCAAAAGATTGCAATAGCGAAAGGCCTGATCCCCACGCAGGTCATGCATGTTCTTCCTGAAGAAGGATAGAATTCCCCAGCTAGCCATAACTTATCCAAAGGACGTGCTCCAGAGAAGTTACTCGTCTTCAGCAGAGTTTAGTGATTATGAGATCGTAAGGCTGTATTCAGACAGGTTCATTCCCCCGCAGGGTCATGCACTCTTCCCCAGTGGAGTCAGTTAGTTTTCCCCAAGAGAATCCAGTCATCCCCAGCGGAGTTCTCTTTTCAGTAAATGTTCTTTCCTTCCAGTGGAATTCGAAGGTCAAGGCTCTCTAACGCAGAGTCGATGGTGGGTCCTGTCATTTATTTTGGCAGGAATACTGGTGATATCAGTTCATGTTCCAGCAGAAAGATCAATCATACCAGGTGCATCTGCTATTCCCCAGCAGAGTTATTATTCCCCGGCAGGGGGTTACTTCAACAAGACGTGTGGTTTGAGTTCCCAACTTCCCTACAGGGTCGACTTCATCCTACCAGCATTTATTTTGTAGCGTCAGGCTATCCCCGGCGAGTCGTCGTTATCCTACCAGCATTTATTTTGCTGAAGCAGTTTCTGTACTCTAGTAGTTCAGGTGGAGAGAGCTCTGGCTCAAATAAATTACCAAACAGTCAAGATCTCGGCAGGAGATATTCAATGACAATGTCAGTTTCGGCGGTATTCCCCCACAGAGTTATCGTGATAAAACTCTCTTCGTCTCCAGCAAAGTCATTTATGCAAATGCATCTTATCTTCCCCAGCCAGAGTGGCCAGGATAAGAATCTCCTTATTCCCCAAGCAGAGTTTGTTTGTCATCAACGGGTCGCATGAATCAGAATTTCAGAGACCACCGCCGGTTATCAGAGCAGGCGTCCGATAGTTGGTTTTCAGACATCCCCAGTAGAGTTCATCTCGAAGTCGCTGTCGCGTCAGTGCTGAGCAGTTTGTGGGTGAGGATCATTGAAGAACTAAGTCCTGACGTGGACCATTTATTCCTAGAATGACGGGATTCCTTCAGAAGTGGGCGTCCTAACGTGGACAGGTTTGTTTACCGGATTGGTAAGGTGTGTTAATCCTGACGTGGATAGATTCGGTCTTTTGAAATTTGGAGAAAGGGAGGTCATGACGTTGATAAGAGATTGGCTGCTATTCGTGTTGGTATCCTGACGTGGATCATTTTGTTTTCAGCAGATATCTTTATTCGTAATGGTGAAATGTGCGTCCTGACGTGGACAAGTTTGTAGTTCTTTGTGATGACAAGATACAAGAATCCTGACGTGGACAAATTTATCCTTCTTCGTGTTGTTGGCAAAGTGCAAGCCCTAACGAGGTTATTTCCCCAGCAAGTCGAAGACGTGTGAGTCCTTACGTGGACAAGTTATTTCCTCAGTGAGTCGAAGACGCCTGAGTCCTAACGTGGACGAATCAAGACGAGATCAGTGTCCTAACGCGGACAGATCAAAGAGATCGTTATTCCTAACGTGGACGATGTAGTCCTTACGCGGACGTATCAGAAGAGGTTTCCTTATGTGGAAATGACGGTATTCCTGACGTGGAAAAAAGAGAGTCCTTACGTGGACAGGTTAAGATGGCATTCCTTACGTGGAAAAATGAGTCCTGACGCGGACAAATTGAGAAAGAATTGATTCCTTACGTGGAAAGATCAGAGTCCTTACGTGGATATATCAAGAGCATTCCTTATGTGGAAGAAAAATGGTTTCCTTACGTGGAAAGACGAGCTTATTCCTTACGTGGAAAGATTGAGTCCTCACGCGGACATATCAAGATTGATTCCTGGCGGGGAAAGAAATGGATTGTTCCTGACATGGAAAGATGAGTTTATTCCTTACGTGGAAAGAGAGTTTAGTCCTGACGCGGACAGATTGAAGAAAATATTCCTAACGTGGAAGAAGGAAGTTAGTCCTTACGTGGACAGATTCAGAAATAGTTGTATTCCTTACGTGGAAAGATTGGAGTCCTGACGCGGACATGTCAGGTGGTATTGGAGTCCTTACGTGGACAGATTGATGTAGTTCTCCTTACGCGGAAAGAAGATTGCTTCCTAACGGGGAAAGATAAAAGCGTTACTCCTAACGTGGATGATGTGATTCCTAACGTGGACTGGTGTTACTCCTAACGTGGAAGAGTGTTATTCCTGACGTGGACAATTCAGTTTACGGAAATGCAGGTGAATTATCCCCAGCGGAGTTGCCGAGATTTTCCTGGTTTGACAGTAAGTGGAGTCCTAACGTGGACGGGTTTTAGTTGAGATTTCTTTGTATTGACGACAGACAGAGTCCTAGCGTGGACAAGCAAGCAATCTGTTATGACAGAATCCTCTTCAGGACGATGAAGACAACCCCCAGCACGGTCGCGCGAGATCAGTGGGTTACTCTAACAGTCAGATTCAGCTGACGAATGTTATTCCTCAAGCAGGAGCGCAGTTTATTTCTGCGGTTGGCAAATTTCTGGTTTCACTAGTATTCAACCGTCTCGTACCGCGAATGTCTGAAGGCTCCGGGCTCTTCATCCAATCGGGTCCAAGTCGCTTGAATAGGGGCAGCTGTTGCACCCTAAAATTTGCCCAACCTTATTCAATTGGTTCATGTTTCATTATCATTAGCATTTGCATATAGAGTCATGTACATAGACTAACCATCTGCATAGCATAAGCATAGCAAGTCATTCAACAGGGGACCAATCATTATTTTCATCTCTAGAGGCCTATCAAGAGGTTGTTATCCCAATTCAGTCACATTCAAGTCATCAGGAAAGAATTTGAAAGCAAAGAGTTCAGCAGATCAAGCCTTGAGTCCATCTCCTAGCTGAGGGTATCTGAGGATCAACAAGAGGGTTGTGAGCTGTGGAGTGAAGGTATGGAGAGCATCTAGACCTTATGAGAGACTTACAAAGTCATTTGGAGAAGAAAACAAGTCATTGATGAAGGCACAAGAGCTACAGTTGAAGACAGTCAACTAGGGTTTCATCTGGGTCAACCCTAGGTCAACCCTAGGTCAATTGACTGACTTAAGAGGGCATTCAAGTCTATTGGAGAGATGTGGGGATCAACATTTGACATATGAAGAAGAATATGGAGATATGACAAGGAGAATTCAAGAAAAATCAAGGAGAAGAGGAGTTGCTAAATTAGGGTTTCTCTGTAAAATCCCCTAGTTTAGGTCAAATTTCCAAGCAAGACAAGTCAAAATGCTAGCTTCAAATGGCTTCTTGGCCAACATGAAACTTGTAGAGGATCTCAAGACCTTTAATTTGAGTGGTGGAAGACCTCAAGGAGATTTATAGAACTCAAGTTATGGTCCTTACAAGTTACAGGTCATCTGGGGTATCTGAATTTTTGTCTGTGAAAGTGACTTGACTTCCAAGCTAGTTTTGCCCCTCAAGGAGATTTCAAATGAATTCTTGGTCAACATAAGAATTGTTCCTCATTGTCTTAGCTTTCTAGAATGGTATGGCATGCCTTCATATGATGTGGAGAACTCAACTTATGGTCTTGACAAGCAAAGGGTATTTTGGGCATTTGTGAATTACAGGTCATTTTAACCTATACCCAAAACTCATACAAGGAGGCCTCAAATGGAAAAACTTACAACATCAAACTTGCTCCAAATGGGATTTTAAGTCTAGAAAGAAGGTCACAAGTTATTGGAGAAGCTCATAGCATGGAGTTGCATGATAGGTCAAAATATGAACTAAAAAGGCTTATAAAGTGAATAATTTCAAGTTGGAAAATGGTTTGGGAGATTTACAAGTCCAAATGGAGACTTCCAATATATGATTTTGAATGGAAAGACAATTCTAAGAACAATGGTTCACACACTTTTTTGAGTTTAGAAGGAAAAAATGAAGTTATCCATGGTTGCTTATCATTTAAGAAACATAATCAAAATGGATCAAAATTTGAAAACAAGGGAATGTGCAAGATGGATCTAGAATGTTCATTTGGGGTCTATATATTCATGAAATGTGCATTGATCAAGGGTTGGCCTCATTTGCACCAAGAATTTCACAAAATCTCTCATACTTTTCCATAAAAGTTTCATTGCAATTATCTCAAAACCTTCAACAACTTTCATCATAATCAATTCAATTCCACTCCACCATCATCATAGACCATAATTGAAGCAAGTTTCTGGTGGTTATCATCCATTTTCGAGTGCTTTTCTCAAGATCATCAAAATCAAAAGTTCTGTTGGACAGCAAAATTCAAGCAAAGAATCATCACAACACTGCATACAGAATCTATACCTGAGTAATTGGATCAAGATTCAAGCCTTGGAGGTCTCAAATCATCAATCTCCATAGCTGTTTGCAAGATTTTGCACAAGGTAAGTTTTCCTTCAAACAGCTCGATCCAGTTAGTTAGGCATGATTTTGTTAGTGTAGAATTGATCTAGGTGGTTAGGAGATTAAGTTAGAAGAATTTGGAGAGATTTAGTGATGGTTAGTGACAGGTGCCATAATCTGTTTGTGTTCGAATCTTTTGGATGAGTGTGTGATAATTGCAACTTGATAGCATGCGTTAATCTCCATTAGATGTAGTTTAATTTAGGCTAAGTCTGAGGAAGAGTGGTGAAGGTTTATACCAGTGCATTTCAATGGAGGCAGGATGTTGATTCAATCGAATTTGTTGATGTGGTGAATTTCAAAGTGAATTGATGCCCTAAGCTTGTAGAGGGAGAGATTTGGAACAGATTTCATGTTTACAGCATGGGGATTGGTTGCGTGTATGATGAGAACGAAGAGGTGGAAGGTAGGTCGTGCATGGCTGCCATGGAGAAGATAAAACCCTAGTTTCAGGCCAAGGGAAGAAGACGAAATCGTGACCCTTCGTTTAGAGTAAGACCTTTGACTTAGGGTAGGATCTAGTGGCTGTTGTTTAATCTGAAATTGGAGGGAGTTTACCCTGGCCCTAAACGCACCGTTTCATTAATTGAAACGGGCGGGCCTGAGTGCTGTTGATAACCACACCCCCAATGTGAGCCCAAAACCATTTTTCCAATGTGATTTCTCTGCTATTTTCACCCCCAGCTGATTCCCTTGTGTTTTTTAATTCTGATGGTTGATTGGGCCCAGTGCAAAGCGCTACCAGCACCCCCCTGTCTGAGGGCCCATCCAGATATGAACTGAGCGAATTTCTTTTCATACCCCCTCCCCTCATTTAATTCATTTTATTTTTCTTATTTCATTTTAATTTTTGCTAATCTTTGAAAATTCATAAATAATTCATAAAAAATGTTTTTTAATCCATTCTTTTTACTATATTTTCTTTAAAATGTCTAGAATATTATAGGAAAATAAAATTTCATTTTTAGTTTTATTTCATATTTTTTCCATATTTTCTAAATAAATGTCATAATAAATAGATTCATTTCATGCATTATTTTTATGATTTTTAGTTCTCTCACATGCTTTAATATTTTTGGATCATTCTTTTCATATTGTTTAGATGAGATATTAGGCTTATAGAAATATTTTAGCTCCCATTTTTAGAGGTTAATTTTAGGTGATTAATAAATGCTTGAATATCATGATCAAAACTAGGGTTTTTAGGTGACAACTTAGGAAGTTCAATTTTCTCCCTTAGGACTTAGGGTTTGAATAGATTAGTTATGGGACTATATGGGTTATGGGTAGCTATTAGATCCCTTAGAGAAAAATTAGGATTCCCCTACTGCTATTATTACTGTCTGTATATCTGCTGTCTGGTGTGGTGTGCCCTCTGGGGATTGTTAATTGTTTGATTGGGTATTGGGTTTGTCTGGGGCCCTGGGGAAGCTGAAGATTTGTGGAGATGAAGCCATTGGAGATTCAAAGACTGAAGATCAACTGCCAGAGTTGAGGAGGAGTTTCCTGCTATCAGTTGCTGAGGGGACTAGGATTTAGGAGCTAGGCAGAGCTCTAGATTAGAATGATTGTTTCTCAAACATGGATTGCCTTGTCTGCATCCATTCTTCTCTGTGATTCAGAGTCTCTCTAAGACACTCACCCCCTTCCTTTGGAAGGCTTGGTGATAGTGTCTATGAGATAGAACTCTTGAGAGAAACTGTCTCTTGTGTTAGAAGCAGTCTGTTCACCACCTTTGGTAGTCAGCTGATTGCTTAACACGCAATTCACTCTTGTGATTAATCCCTCATCCTGGAGGTTTGAGCTTGAAGAAAAGCCATTGCAGATAGAAGACTGATGATCAAAGCCCTTGTCTGAAGGCCATGAAGATGGAGATTGATGCTTGTTGAAGCCTGTAGCTGATTGGAGATTGCTTGAAGCCAGTTGTTGATTCAGAGCTGCTGAAGCTGTTTGTTCTTTTGCTGTATTTCATTTATTGATGTATTGATTGGTTTTCTGAACTGTATTGTTTGCTGTTTACCCTGCTGGGTTGAAAGTGAAGCCTGTTCACTTTCGCCTATTGTTTTCTAGGTTCGAGGTTGAGTGGGACTCCCTTGCCTCGCTTGTACTGTTGCATCCATGCATTTTACTGCTTTATTATATCTGGTATTGTTTCTGTTTCTGCCTATCCCGTAGGATCTCTGTTTCTCTCTGTGCAAGAGAGGAGCATGATAGACACTAGGTCTTAACCCATGCATGATAACATTAGGTTAGTTTGTTTCCCTTCGCAACCGTAGGTTAGAGTTCTGTCTCTTCTCATCTTAAAACAAACAGAAAAACATAATAAAGATTTCAAACACAATAAAAGACACTTCTTCCGTAAAAGAATGTGAACTCACCAAAACGTCATTTTTGTCCGCTTGGACCGCTAATCAGAAAACCTTTTTCAGAAGGAATAAAATCAATCAAGACAAGCTTGTGTCGTACGTGGCCCGAACTACGTTTGCTCTGATCTTCCATGCTGTGTGGAAGTACGTAGGCATAGGATGCGATATCCTAGCGAGCAACCTTCCCCTCCTTTCCCGTAGGTAGGCGAACTACGTTGACTCTGATTTCTCGTTCCAGACGAGAATACGTAGGCATAAAGTGCGATACTTTGCCGAGTCATTTTTATTTTCATTTTATTTTCTTTTTCACCCTTGACCTATAGTTTAGATAGAATAACAATCCATACCCGAAAACAAGCGTGGATCCCATCGAGTACGATGGACGTGAGGGGTGCTAATACCTTCCCCTTGCGTAACCGACTCCCGAACCCAGGTTTTGGTTGCGATGACCATACCTTTCCCGTGTTGTGCGAGGTTTACTCTGAGCGTTTCCTTTCCCTCCCGTGGGATAAATAACGCACGGTGGCGACTCTTCTGTTCAGCCGGCGCCGATTTTCGCAGTAGCGACACCTGCCCTCAGCAGTTTTCTCGTCATAGCATGTCCACCAGCATGCGTACCAAAGGTACCTTCGTGAATTTCCTCCATGAGAAGCTTTGCCTCTTTCTCATCTACAC
This sequence comes from Lathyrus sativus, assembly GCA_963859935.3. NCBI lineage: Eukaryota > Viridiplantae > Streptophyta > Magnoliopsida > Fabales > Fabaceae > Lathyrus > Lathyrus sativus. The sequence goes on along the minus strand of OZ012740.1, from coordinate 274,974,028 downwards.
AACGCAACAACACCAAATCGTGGTTTCTTCTGTACAAGACGCCATTTGGATTCAAGTAGAAATTACCCGCTAATCTCCTGAGAGTCTTCTGATCTTGACTGGATGCCCCAGCCGGATACTCTTTATTCTTCAGGAAATTAAGGATATCGAAATACCACGGTTTGTCATCAGATGCTTCATCAATAGCAAATACATAAGCTGGCCTGTCCAACCGAGAGATGGTGATTTGGGGAGCTTCGTTCCAGAAGTTGACCTTGTACATGGAAGACAAAGTGGCCAGGGCGTCAGCCATTTGATTTTCTACCCGCGGTACGTGATGCAATTCAACCTTGTCGAAGAAAGGCAACAATCTCCTTGCATAATTCATGTAATATATCAAATTAGGCTGCCGTGTCTCCCATTCCCCTTTTATCTGATTCACTACCAGAGCTGAGTCTCCGTATACATCTAGATGTTTGATTCGCAAATCAATGGCTTCTTCAAGCCCCATTATACAAGCTTCGTATTCGGCCTCATTGTTGGTAACAGCAAAGGTCAATCGGGCAGTAAACGGGATGTGCGACCCGTGTGGCGTCGTGATGATTGCCCCTATTCCGCTACCGTAAGCATTCACAGCTCCGTCAAATATCATCTTCCACTTGGACCCCAACTCTGGTCCTTCGTCTGGCAACGACTCTTCACAATCCTTCATCTTTAAGTACATGATATCCTCGTCAGGAAAATCAAACCTCATCGATTGGTACTCTTCAATAGGCTGCTCCGCCAGATACTCAGACAGCACACTCCCCTTTATAGCCTTTTGCGAGACGTATTGAATATCATATTCAGTCAAGACCATCTGCCAACGGGCAATTCTACCTGACAACGCCTGCTTTTCAAACACATATTTGATAGGATCCATCTTCGAGATGAGCATGGTTGTATGATTCAGCATGTACTGCCTCAAACGCTTGGCGGCCCAGGCTAGCGCGCAACAAGTTTTCTCCAGCATTGAATACCGAGATTCGCAGTCTGTAAATTTCTTACTCAGGTAATAGATCGCATGCTCTTTTCTCCCTGTCTCGTCATGTTGACCGAGAATACAACCCATGCTTCCCTCAAGAACCGTCAAATACATTATCAAGGGTCTCCCTGCCACCGGGGGTATCAAAATAGGAGGCTCCTGCAGATACTTCTTTATTTTATCGAACGCCTTTTGACAATTTTCGTTCCACGTTACATCTTGATCTTTCTTCAAGAGCTTGAATAACGGTTCACACGTGGCAGTTAGGTGAGATATGAACCGGGCGATGTAGTTCAACCTCCCTAAAAACCCGCGCACCTCTTTCTCTGTTTTAGGCGTCGGCATTTCTTGAATCGCTTTTATTTTAGCAGGATCGACCTCTATTCCTCTTTCGCTTACGATAAACCCCAGCAGTTTACCCGATCTCACCCCGAAGGTGCATTTATTAGGGTTCAGCCTCAACCTGAACTTCCTAAGTCTTTTAAACAACTTCAGCAGATTCACCAGATGCTCTTCCTCCGTCTGGGATTTGGCAATCATATCGTCAACATAAACTTCGATCTCTTTATGCATCATGTCATGGAAAAGAGTCGTCATCGCACGCTGATATGTTGCCCCAGCATTTTTCAAACCAAAGGGCATCACTTTGTAGCAAAATGTTCCCCACGGCGTTATAAAAGTAGTCTTCTCCATATCCTCTGGCGCCATTTTAATCTGATTATAGCCTGAAAAGCCATCCATGAAGGAGAATACAGAGTATTGAGCGGTATTATCAACTAACACATCAATGTGAGGAAGTGGAAAATCGTCTTTTGGGCTTGCTTTGTTCAAATCTCGATAATCCACGCACATCCGAACCTTGCCATCTTTCTTTGGCACTGGTACGATGTTGGCAACCCATGAAGGATACTTCGTCACAGCCAGGAAACCAGCGTCCCACTGTTTCTGCACCTCCTCTTTGATCTTCATTGCCATATCTGGTCGTGTTCTGCGAAGCTTTTGTTTGACTGGCGGGCAATCTTCTTTCAGTGGCAGGCGATGCACAACCATATCTGTATCGAGCCCCGGCATATCTTCATATGACCAAGCGAACACATCATTATACTCTCGGAGCATTTCAACCAGTCTTCGCTTGATATCACTCTGCAGTGCGGCTCCGATACGAATATTCTTCTCAACCCCTTCCGACCCGAAGTTGATAATTTCGATGACCTCGTCGTGAGGCAGAATGGCTCTTTCCTCTTGCTTTACTAGCCAGGACAGTTCTTCAGGAACGTCGCTATCTTCGACAACCTCTTCTTCAGCCTGAAACACTGGGTGCTCAAAGTCGGGACGAGTCATAGGTGGTTCAAGGATGTCATCTGAAAATGTTATCCTGCAAAAGGAATGGTTAAGTGCTTCAAAATGCGTATAAAGCGAATAACCACGTTGCCATTTTATTGAAAAACATAAAACAAGAAAGACAGGGATTACAGTATTTGCACATGAAAAATGCCATTTATTTAATGATTAACACGCAATGTTTATAACAACACAGCCCTAAGCAAATCCTGATGCCCCGGGCAAGACATCAGATCATTCAACAATTAATAAAGCAAAGCATTACTGTTTAAAAGTCACAGGAACAAGCTCCTGAATAGACCAGTTGCACAGTCCTTGTCCTGGCGTGCTTGGCTGAATCCAGGCATTCATATCACAGTCGCTGTCTCCTTCATCAGACTCCGAAGCAGCATTGACAGTTTCATGACATACTCCACTGGCAGAGATGATAATCGGCTTTCTGAAACGGGGGGCCCCCACGGAAGGAGTTGATGACGACGGTTGGTATCCCAGCCCGAACCGGTCCATCTTCACAGGAATGTCCAGCACTTTGCCCCAGCCTTTGGCTTCTCCTGCTTCCACTAGAGCTTGAGCTTCTTTATACGATGAGACGGCTATTTCTGGCACTTTGCTCGGCCCGGGACTCTTGTCCTTGATGCGCAAACCTTCGAACGCCTGGCATGGTGTTTCGTGGATCTCCCCGTCGACTTCCACATATTTAAATGACGATAGATGGCTGACCAGGATGTCCTCTTCCCCGCACACGGTGACTACGCTGTCTCCGACCATATACTTTAACTTCTGATGCAGGGTAGACGTGACTGCCCCTGCCCCATGAATCCAGGGTCTTCCAAGCAAGCAGCTGTACGCAGGCTGTATATCCATGATATAAAATTCAGTTGCAAACACTTCCGGCCCCACTTGCAGAGGCAAGGTAATCGATCCGAAGACTGTTCTCCGCGTGCCGTCAAATGCTCTGACTACCAAATCACTGGGTGTACACAAAATCCCTCGAACATCCAGCTTCATCATCGCCTTCTTGGGCAACACATTCAAAGATGATCCGGTGTCAGCCAATACGTGCGACATTACTGATCCTCTACACTCGACAGATACGTGCAGCGCCATATTATGATCTCTCCCTTTCGGGGTCAAATCGAAGTCGGTAAAGCCCAAGCTGTGGCCTGCATTCACATGTGCTAACACTCCTTCCAGCTGATTCACGGAGACGTCTTGGGGTACAAAAGAAGTGTCCAGGACTTTCAGCAAAGCATTTCTGTGAGCTTCCGAACACAACAGCAATGATAGGATAGATATTTTGGACGGTGTCTGCTGCAGATGCTCCACAATCTTATAATCACTTTTTCGAATCAAGCGCATGAACTCTTCTACATCCTTCGATGCTGTTTCTTTTTCACTTGCTTGTACCGGAACATTTTCAACCGCTTTCCCTTTTCCTTTCGCTAGTCTTTCAGCCTCCACTTCAGGAGATATAAAGATCCTGCCACTCCTCGTCATGCCTCCTGAGCCAACAACATTATCCACAATCTCCACTGGCTGCTTGTTAACATCAATTTTTATCCCATCACAATACACCTCTAACCCATATGACCATGGGACTGCTTTCGTGTTCTCGTACGGGATTGGCCCGACCTTAGTTATGGTGATCAGTGGTCGCTGAGCTGGTGCTGCAATAGTGATCGTCTTCCGAGGAATCGTTACCGTGGCCACATCACTCCGATTATCCCCTACTGCCCCTGCAGGCTCGTCAGTTGCCGCTCGATCAAACTGCAATATGCCCTCATCAATTAAAGCCTGAATGCCTTTCTTCAAATCTTCACACCCCCCAGCTAGGGTCCAACAGTCTAAGCAATATTCGTTACATCCTGGGTAAACACCTCCTTGCAACAGTCTGCTCTTTATCTCGCTCAGCGGCGTCTTTAAATCTTCAACATTCATAATAAGATTCAGACCTTCCTCAGTCAGAACGGCGTTTGCCCCATGATTGGGCATGGGTTTCTGGACTATATTTGGACCTGCCGTTCCGAAATTGATAGTCTTGTTGTCTAAGAGATCCTGCACAACGTGCTTAAAAGCATGGCAACCTTCTATATCGTGACCCGGGGCCCCAGAATGAAACTCACAGTGCCTGCTTGCATCGTAGCCGAACGGGGGAGCTCCCGTTATTGGTGCCAGAGTTCTTTTCTCTACCAGATTCAATCCCAGCAAAGTCTGCAATAAATCGGCATAGGTTGAGGGAGGTTTCTCAAACACTCTTCTCGGTTTACTACCCTGGAATCTTCGTTGAGCTTGCTGTGCCCCCTGCTGAGGCTGCTGCTGCTGTGGCATTGGCTGTTGCTGAACCGGTTGTTGTTGATATGGGATAGTAACACTCGACACCTGCTGCGGCTGACGATATTGACCTCGTCCTCTGCCTCGGCCCCAGCCTCGGCCTCCAAATACTGCGCTGGCTTCGCCCTGACGGCGCCCACCATAAGCTTTCCTATTACTGCCAGATGCAGTTGATTCCTCGACTTGGAACTTTCCTTGCTTAATGTTACGTTCAATCTTTTCCCCCATCAGAATCAGGTCTGAAAAACTGGCCAGAGACGTATGAAACAGCATATCATGAAACAGCCCTGTGAATGTGCCGACAAACATGTCATTCATTTCCTTATCTTCCACCGGAGGACGGACCCTGGCAGCCATATCGCGCCACCTTTGCGCGTACTCTTTAAAACTCTCCCCCTTCTTCTGCGAAAGCCCGGCCAACTGGACCCGATTGGGCGCCAGGTCGCTGTTATATTTGTAATGGGCTACAAACGCCTCCGCCAATTGCTTCCATGTCTTGATATCAGTTGGCTCCAACCCCATGTACCACTCTAGGGAAGGGCCCGATAGACTATCTTGAAAGAAATGCATTAGCATTCTTTCATCAGTTGAGTATGCAGACATCTTTCTGTAATAAGCTCGTACATGCACTTTCGGACATGTGTCTCCTTTATACTTATCGAACACAGGAGCTTTGAATTTAATTGGCACCCTCAAACCAGGTACCAGACCCATGGTTGCCATGTCCAATCCCACAGCACTTTGATTTAAGACTCCCTTCATCTGCTCTTCCAGCATTCTAATCTTTTGGGAATCATCCATCGGCCCTTCAAAACCTCCTCCGGAGAAGGCGTCCTCCTGCTGATCTTCTTGCCACATACCGTTTCCAGCTCCGTACCCATCATATCCATTATTACGTCCAGCTCTGATCTGATTCATCCCCGGACCCCGGCCTCTGTTGCCGTACCCTTGAACACCTCCAGCAGGGCCAAAAGCCATAAATCCAGTACCGTTTCCGTTTCCAAAGCCTCCGTAACCCTGATTGACCATACCATAACCATCTTGCCCAAAGCCTTGAGCATTAAAGCCATACTTCCCAGTGTTATCGAATCCCTGATCGTTGAACCCGAATCCAGTATTGACAAAGCCATTGCCCCCTAGATTATCTCCCAAGTTGACATCACCCAGCCCAACATTATGGACAGCAGTCTCATTCCCCACTCCGACGTTACCGTTCACAGCAGCGGTAGCGTTGTTGACATTAGCAGCAGGTGTATTGATTACAGGAGGAGCCACTGGCGTGGGAGTACCGTCTCCATGAGCAGTATCGACCCGGACAGACTGATGATCTTCATTACCATGACCAGCGTTTCGAGCCAACAGAGGCTGGACCATGGCCTGCAAATTCTCCTGCCCTTTTGCTATAGCTTCCATGGTCTGCATAAAGAGAGCGAGCTTCTCACGCACATCTTGCATCTCGTTCTGCATTTGGTCCATGATTCTTCGACAGTTGGAGCGTGTAGAATAGCGGTGCGAATGTTGATCTGCAATCCTGTTAAGTACCTGATACAGAGCAGGAAATAAGACACCATCCAAAGATTACCTGTTATGCAATATGAATATGAATGCAATGCAATGTGTGTCTGTGCCTTAGGGAAGTTCGTCCCCCAGTTCTAGTGCGAAGGTGCCGGTGCAGTGACAGTGCTGACAATAGGAATATCGGAGCTGAATCATAGAAAGCCTCATATATTGCAGAGAGAATCAATAAGCCCAGGGTACAATATCACTGAGAGTACAAAGAAGGCATGACCTCAACCAACAATCCTGGTGATGGTCAGCACTATGCAAATAAAGCATACAAGTTACTATATGAAATGATCAAATCCTCCCAAAAGTCTGGTACTCCTCTATCAACTTCTTGGTCTCCGGATGGCTTGGTCGATCAAGCAGCCCTTCAACAAGCTGGTTTCTCCTCTTAAGGACACGGCGTACGTCTTCAGCAGTTTCTTCCCATGTTGCTTCCCCGAAGCAATCTTCTAACTTTCGCTTCTGAGACACTGCTTCATCTCTGGATTTGATTGCCTTGTTCAGTGCATGCTGGACACTATACCGGGTCATCACTTCCTCCTCACACTTCTTGATGCTAGACTTCAACTTCTCTTCAAGGTCGGAAATTTGCTGCTTCAGCTTATCTTCTCTCTTCTTATTATTGGTGAGTGTAGCATTCCAAGTCTTATTGCAAGAAGATATCTCTCGGTGTGCTGCGTCAAGCGCTTTCTTTTTGGCTTCCAGCATGTCATGGGAGCTTCTGAACTCTTGCCCCAGACGTTCACGCTTTTTCTTTTCCTCAGTCAACTCAGCCCCTAACCTGTTTAGCAGCTCGACTTGTTGTTGGAAAGCATATACGGCCTTGTTCTTCTCGCTGCGTACCTGGGCTAACTCTTGCTCTAACCCTTCATTAAGCTTCATCAAGGCTTCTTTCTCCTTCACAACTTGCTCGTAGGCCTCCCTAGAAACAGTAGTTGGCTCTTCTGCCGGGACGGGAACAATGACGGGTGCAGCTGGAAATGGCATTAATAACTGACTTGATCGTCCCTGGATCCAAACCCTGTAAGGTTCATAAGCCTGGCAATCGTTCTTACCTAACAGTGGCTTCCCTTTGCGGTTAATACGTGTCCAGGCATGTTGCAACTTGGCTAATAACTCCCCCTTCACGTCACCGGTGAAGTACAGAGATTCCTGTACTTCTTCCTCCTGAGGTGGATTCTTCAGTGCATATCCGAACTGGCGAATGAATAGAGAAGGGTTGTAATTGATACACCCTTTTCTTCCTATCAGCGGCACATTAGGGTACCCAGAACAGCTGAAGATGAGCTCGGATCCCAACAGGTCTCGATCAAACCACACAACATCTTCGGAATATAGCCTCATCAGGCGCTCTGACCAACTGGCTGAGGTTGCACTGTCTACAAATGGTCCCTTCATGGGAAGATGACTTTTGAACCACATATTCAACAGAGGAGTACAGCAGTAAACAACTTTTCCCCTTCGGTTTTCGTTCTTGTAGTGCAATGAATGATAGAAATCTCCAATCAAAGTTGGCACTGGGTTGCCTGCAGCAAACAGATAGAAAGCGTCCAGGTCCACAAAGTTGGGCAAGTTAGGAAACAGCACAATTCCATAGATGCACAAAGCCAAAATAGCATTGAAAACCACCCAACAACCGTTCTTGGCGTACTCTCGAGCTTTGACAACTAAGAAATCAAGAGAGAAACCTGAAACCCCAAGCCACGAAGTCAATAACAGATCTGCAGCGTCCATATGTAAGGCTTTGGCTAAGTCCTCCAACTTGGGCTCAGCAGCAGAGTGAATAAAGGGAACCTCGTTCTGCACGGGAAGCTCGGTAAACTCCACATACTCCTCAATAGTAGGCCCTAGAATGAAGTCAGCAAACGTAAAACATCTCAATGCGGGATCATAGAACTGCATCAAGGTGTATAGCCCGTTCATCTCATCAGCAGTGGGCTTACAGACTAATCTCAGTAATCTCCCATGACTCCTTCGGAAGCTTCTTCTAACCTCTTCATCAGCAAGAGATATCAGACCAAGCAAAGAAGTAATATCAGGTGAAGGCAGCTTGTACGCAACTGTTTTCCTCAAACTAGCCATAGTCAATACTCAGAAGTCTGGGCACTAGAACTAGGGAAATGCAAATGCACCTGCAGCACAGACACACGTTAGTGAAATGCAAATGGTAATGGATATGCAGGCAATGCAATGCAAGTAACATGCAACAGGGGCCAAAGCTGTAGCTGAATAGCCTGAACCCAATCAAGAAAGGTCTCAGATAGACCATCCAGAAGTCCTCAAACCCTGGTCTCAGATAGACCTAAAACAAAGCTCCAATACTGGTCTCTGATAGACCTCAAATCACATCTCTAATTGGTCTCTGACAGACCTCAAATCACATCTCTAATTGGTCTCTGACAGACCTCAGAACACATCTCCAAATGGTCTCTGACAGACCTCATAACTCTCCATAAATACCCAGGATCTCTGATCGAGAACAAACCGGTATCTGAAGGTCTGGTTACCTGCATAACCCCAAATCCCCTCACAGGTGGGTGGCCCTATAACTGGCACAAGGTACGGCATCCTATGCGGTCGTCGGCGTCACAGACTTTCAGGGTTGATGATACGATTCCCAGAAGGAGTGGCATCATCAAATCCTGAAGAGGCCTCACTCAGCCAACTTCCAAATGATCGGTTCCCGGAGTCGACAATTCAGCTGACCAACAACCCCTTCGACCCAAAGGGTAGAAAAAGAAGCCAACCAGAAGAACCTCGTCCGAGTGTAGATTTCATGAGACACTAATGCAAGCAAAGCCGGCACGCGCCCACTACTTTCTACGCTAATTCTAGGTGCACTCAAGCCCAGGTCCGGCTTATCTCTCAATATCAGAACACCCGTCACACCCCAAATACAGCAATAATAATCAATATACAAAGCTGAAAATACAAGGTTAGAAATATACAATAACTCCATACAAAATCCTCGACGGGAAAACAAGCGTTAGGATTGACTCGCTTAAGGGACGTTGGATCCCAAATGCATAAGAACTATCGCAGTTCTTAGCAGCCAGGGGACGTTGGATCCCCAGCAGAGTCGCCAGCTGTCGCTACTGCGAAAATCGGCGCCGGCTGAACAGAAGAGTCGCCACCGTGCGTTATTTATCCCACGGGAGGGAAAGGGAACGCTCAGAGTAAACCTCACACAACATGGGAAAGGTATGGTCGTCGCAACCAAAACCTGGATTCGGGAGTCGGTTACGCAAGGGGAAGGTATTAGCACCCCTCACGTCCGTCGTACTCGACGGGATCCACGCTTGTTTTCGGGTATGGATTGTTATTCTATCTACTCTACAGGGTCAGGGGTTAAAAGAAAATAAAATGAAAATAAAAATGACTCGGCAAAGTATCGCACTTTATGCCTACGTATTCCCGCCTGGAACGAGAAATCAGAGTCAACGTAGTTCGCCTACCTACGGGAAAGGAGGGGAAGGTTGCTCGCTAGGATATCGCATCCTATGCCTACGTACTTTCACACGGCATGAAAGATCAGAGCAAACGTAGTTCGGGCCACGTACGACACAAGTCTGCCTTGATTGATTTTATTCCTTCTGAAAAATGGTTTTCTGATTAACAGTCCCAGCGGACAAAAATGACGTTTTGATGAGTTTACATTCTTTTACGGAAGAAGTGTCTTTTATTGTGTTTGAAATTTTATTGTATTTTCTGTTTGTTTTTGAGGAAGAAGAGATAGAACTCTAACCTATGGTTGCGAAGGGAAACAAACTAACCTAATGTTATCATGCATGGGTTAAGACCTAGTGTCTATCATGTTCCTCTCTTGCACAGAGAGAAACAGAGATCCTACGGGATAGGCAGAAACAGAAACAATATCAGATATATACAATAAAGCAGTAAAATGCATGGATGCAACAGTACAAGCGAGGCAAGGGAGTCCCACTCAACCTCGAACCTAGAAAACAATAGGCAAAAGTGAACAGACTTCACTTTCAACCCAACAGGGTAAACAACAAACAATACAGTCCGGAAAACCAATCAATACATCAACAATGAAATACATCAGCAAAAGAAACAGCATCAGCAGCTCTGAATCAACATCTGGCTTCAAGTAATCTCCAATCATTCATGAGCTTCAACAAGCATCAATCTCCATCTTCATGGCCTTCAGGCAAGGACTTTGATCATCAGTCTTCTATCTGCAATGGCTTTTCTTCAAGTTCAAACCTCCAGGATGAGGACTCAGTCACAAGAGTGAAGTGAATGAATGTTAGCCAGTTAATTACCTACCAAGGGTGGTTCATCAACTGTTAACATTAAACAGAAATTCTCCTCTCGAAAGTTCTATCTTTCAAATATATTCACTGATCCTTCCAAAGGAAGGAGGTGGATATTTGAAAGAGACTTTGAATCATAGAGAAAGGATGGATGCAGACAAGGCATTCCATGTTTGAGAAACAAGCTTTCTAATCTAGAGCTCTGCCTAGCTCCTAAACCCTAGTCTCCTCAGCAGCTGCTAGCAAGAACCTCCTCTCCAACTCTGGCAGTTGAGCTTCAATCTCTGAATCTCCAATGGCTTTCATCTCCTCAAGTCTTCAACTCTCCCAAGTCCCCAGACAATCCCAATACCCAAGCAAGCAAGCAATAATCCCAAGAGGGCACACCACACCAGTCAATCAGACATACACAGAGTATTAATAGCAGTAGGGGAATCCTGACTTTTTCTAAGGGATCTAATAACTACCCATAGCCCCTATAGTCCCATAACTAATCTAGTCAAACCCTAAGTCCTAAGGGAAATGAAATCAAACTTCTTAAGTCATCTCCTAAAAAACCCTAATTTGTTCATGTTGTTCAAGCCTACATTAAGCACCTAAAACTAATTTCTAAAAATGGGAATTAAATTGTTTCTACAAGTTCAATATCTCATCTAAGCAACCTAAAAAGAATGAGCAAAAAATATGAAAGCATCTAATAGAACAAAAATTGATAAAATCATGCATGAAATGAAACCATTTAAAATGTCATTTATTTAGAAAATATGGGAAAAATATCAAATAAAAATAAAAATGCAATTTTATTTAATGACAATTTTCTACACATTCTAATGAAAATGATGTAAAAGGAATGAATTAAAAATGATTTTTTTTCCTATTTATTATGAATTTTTTAAAGTTGGTAAAAATTAAAATGAATAAAAAAGACTAAATTGAATTAAAATGAGGGGGAGGGGTAAGAATAGCAATCACGCTCAGTTAATAATCAGGATGGGCCAGCAAACGGGGGTGCGCGTAGCAAGCTTGAATTAGGCCCAGAACCATTCAGAATTAATGAAAATAAAAAAACACGCAGGGGGTGCATTCAGAAACGGATTCACGTTCAAAACATAATGGGCTCAATGCTGGGGTGGTGGGATTAGCAAAACGCACTTAGGCCCGCCCGTTTCATTAAATGAAACGGTGCGTTTAGGGCACCTATCTTCCCTCCAATTTCAGAATTAAACCTCAGCCACACGATGGGCTCTGAGGTCAAAGGTCCAACACGAAATGGATAGCCACGATTTCGTCTTCTTCCTCCTTGTGAGCACTTAGGGTTTACCTCCATGAAAGCCATGCACTAACCAACTTCAACTCCTCGGTTCTCTCTCCACAGTCCATGAATCAACACGATACAAACATGAAACTTATTCAGAATTTCTCCCTCTACAAGCCTATGGCATTAGTTGGTTTTGAAACTCAGCAAATTACTCAAACCGCTCGAGACAAATTCTGACTCCATGAAAATACTCTGCAACTCATCCTCAAGATTCTCAACCAAACCTATACTAATCTCTTCTATACTTAATGGTGATCATTCTGCGCTAACAACCTAAGATTATCACACACTCTAATGCAAGTTCTAAGTCCTAACAGTTCTAACAACCTGTCACAAACTATCACTAAACATCACCAAACTCATCCTAATCGATCTACTAACAACCTAGATCACATCTAAACTAATAAAACCATGCTAAACTAACTATATCAAGCTGTGGCAGAGAAATTGAACCTGGTGCAAAAGCTTGTGGATGATGATGAAACTTGTGGATCTAAGAGTCTTGATGCTTGGATCTTGATCTACAATTGCACTACTTGATTCTGTATGCAACACCTTGAGGAGTCTTGCACTGGATCTTGAGTTCCAACTGAATTTGCAACTTGTGTATTCTTGATGAAAGTGCACGAAATGGAGCTCTAACCACCAGGATCTTGATTGAATTCTATGTCATGATGATGAATCAGTATGATGAAATTGATTTTGATGGTGATTGGTGAAGAATTTGAGAAATTGGGATGAAAATGCAATGAGAAAGAATGGAGAGAATTTGTGAGATTTTGGTGAAAAATGAATCCAACCCTTGCTCAATTCTGATTTCATGAATATATAGGGCTCAATGGACACTTCTAGATCCATCTTACAACTTCCCTTGCCTTCCAACTTTGATTGATTTTGGCTATGTTTCTTCAAATGCAAGTAACCATGAATAACTTTGATTTTTTCCACTAAACTCAAAAATGTACTTGAACCATTGTCTTTGAAATGTCTTTTCCATTCAAAATCATATATTGGAAGTCTCCATTTGGACTTATAAATCTCCCAAACCATTTTTCACTTTGACTTTATTCAAGTTATAAGCCATTTTAGTTCAAATTTAACCAATCATGCAACTTCATGCTATGAGCTTTTCCAACAATTTGTGACCTTCTTTATAGACTCAAAATGTCATTTGGAGCAAGTTTGATGTTGTAAGTTTTTCCATTTGAGGCCTCCTTGTATGAGTTTTGGACATGGGTTAAAATGACCTGTAATTCACAAATGCCCAAAATACCCTTTGCTTGCCAAGACCATAAGTTGAGTTCCACACATCATATGAGGGCATGCCATACCATTCTAGAAAGCTAAGACAATGAGGAACAATTCTTATGTTGACCAGAAATTCATTTGAAATCTCCTTGAGGGGTAAAAATTGCTTGGAAGTCAAGTCACTTTCACAGACAAAATTTCAGATACCTCAGATGACCTGTAACTTGCAAGGACCATAACTTGAGTTCTATAAATCTCCTTGATGTCTTCCACCACTCAAATTAAAGGTATTGAGATCCTCTACAAGTTTCATGTTGGCCAAGAAGCCATTTGAAGCTAGCATTTTGACTTATCTTGCTTGGAAATTTGACCTAAACTAGGGGATTTTACACAGAAACCCTAATTTAGAAGCTCCTCTTCTCCTTGATTTCTCTTGAACTCTTCTTGGCATATCTCCATATCCTTCTTTATATGTCCAATGATGAACCCCACATCTCTCCACTAGACTTGAATGCCCCTTAAATCAGTCAATTGACCTAGGGTTGACCTAGGGTTGACCCAGATGAAACCCTAGTTGACTGCCTTCAGCTATAGCTCTTGTGCTCTCATCAATGACTTGTCTCCTTCTCCAAATGACTTTCTAAGTCTCTCATAATGTCTATATGCTCTCCATGCCCTCAACTCACAGCTCACAACCCTCTTGTTGACCCTCAGATACCCTCAGCTAGGAGATGGACTCAAGGCTTGATCTGCTGGACTCCCTGCTTTCAAATTCTTTCTTGATGACTTGAATGAGATTGAATCAGGATAATAACCTCTTGATAGGCCTCTAGAGATGAGAATAATGATTGGTCCCCCTGTTGAATGACCTGCTATGCTTATGCTATGCAGATGGTTAGTCTATGTACATGACTCTATATGCAAATGCTAATGACATTGAAACATAAACCAAGTGAATAAGAGTGGGAAAATTTTAGGGTGCAACAGCTGCCCCTATTCAAGCGACTTGGACCCGATCGGGTGAAGAGCCCGGAGCCTTCAGACATTCGCGGTACGAGACGGTTGAATACTAAGAACCCAGAAATTTGCCAACCGCAGAAATAAACTGCGCTCCTGCTTGAGGAACGACATTCATCAGCTGAATCTGACTGTTACGGCAACCCACTGATCTCGCGCGACCGTGCTGGGGATTGTCTTCATCGTTCTGAAGAGGATTCTGTCACAACAGATTTCTTGCTTGTCCAAGTTAGGACTCTGTCTGTCATCAATATGAAGAAATCTCAACTAAAACCTGTCCACGTTAGGACTCCACTTGCTGTTAACCCAGAAGAATCTCGGCCACTCCGCTGGGGATGATCTGTCTGCATTTCAATACACTATCCACGTTAGGAATAAGCCCTTCCACGTTAGGAATAACACCTGTCCATGTCAGGAGTCATCTCTTCTGCATCTGTCCACGTCAGGACTAAACTTTTCATCCATACACCTAGAGGTGTTTTGAAACACTTTTTATAGGGTAAGTATTTATTTTATTGTCTCCACAAGTATTGGTGTGATATTACTATCGTTCTACAGTTGATAATGTTTTAAGCAAGGGTTTTAAAGTAGTTTTGGTTACGAAAAATCTTGATTGAATGGAAAGTTAATAACAATGATAGAAAGTTGAGGTTTTAACAATTTAAAAAGCATGTCAAGATTAGATTCCGTTAACCTAATTCATACATATTATGTTAATCAAGCATGTGGACTCTTTAATAATCAATATAATCATGTATCCCTCATCAACACCGCTATGTCGAGTCGATGTCGCAAGTTTTACCCTATTGTTTGATCACTCTATTAGATAATACCATAACATTAAGCTTTGATACAAATGAATATCAACTCAAAATCTATGTCTAGCATTTAGTTATTGATAGATGAAAATCTTAGGTCAAGAGTTGAAAGATAGTATTTCTTGTGAGGGCAAAGCCTCATATATAAGATATACGTGTTTCGATGATGTCAAAATGTTGCTTCATAGAAGAATAGATGTTGGGCGTTATCACCATGTTACATGAGCATACCTTATTTCTCATGATCTATTTGCTTATGCGGGAATGCATTTAGAATAATATCTCACACTTGTATGCAACTTGGAGGGATTACATCACAAAAGGTAAAGTGATAGTCACAAAGGAACTCTGGGAAGTCATGAAGTAGCATGCTACACTGACTATATGCCAATCAAGCTCAGTTGATGTCTTGCTTATAGATCAGGTTGAGATGCAATTGGTTGCACTTCAAGTAAGTTTCGCTTCTAATGGCAGTTTGAATTCATCTATGCAACCTTTGCTGAATCAACCATTTCAGATTAGAATATTGCAAGAGGAGATTGATGCTCCATAATTGGTTAGATGAATCCTGATTTGTTATCTTTGTAAATATGTGGTTCAACTCACTTTTGAAAGCCCACTTAGACACTGTCATTCTTCTCCCATCATCAAATCTTTTGCCAATTCTTGTTTGTGCTTTCAAATATTTCTACTTCCGTCTCGATATGTCTGTGAATTATTTTGAGAATTTATTGAATGTCACTTCTACCTTTATTGAACATATTTGAATATTTGTTTCTCCTTATTGACGAACCATAATATGAACCTTGATATCTCTAAACTGAACTCTGTTGTTTTCCTCATGATTTCCTCCAGGGTTTATCTTGCTGAAACGACACGTGAGGCTTAATGGGTGCTTCTGCCGCATGCTCAAGCGATGTGAACCAAACTAGTCCCAACCAATGAATCAAGAAATAAGCAACCATCCAATCTTTACGATATCTTTGACGAGGTCATAGCCAGCTTTTTCCCCTGTTAGTCTCTGCGGCATCATGAGCCGTGTCTTGACTACTTATGTAAACCTCTTGTTTAAGCTCTTTAGAACAGGGTGTAATGTATCTTAGCTTTCTATTTAATGATGCTGGTTGTTTGTGTAAAACTTATCCTCCTTTTGATTGAACAGATCCAGTTGCAAAAGAGGAGTTTGAAGTGGTACTCTGATACACGCGCTTCCCGTTCCAAGAGTCGTGATAGAGTGAAGGCTTCTAGATTGCAGGCGTTATGTTTTAGCTTTCGTAGCTTGGAAATTCGCCGTAGGTAAGCCTGACGTGAATTTCTTGATTTTACGGTTCAGTTATCTCCTCCTTAGCTTGTGAGTGATTAATTTCTGTGCTTCCATGCTGTTTATGCAGAAGTTTCAAGCAGATGTTTGAGGGGCTACAAGGATAACCGGTGACAGAGATTAGTAGCATGTTTTCGTATATATGTTGTGGATTGACTTGAACATGATGCTGACTTCAAATCTTATTAGTCGTTGTGAAAACTACAGGGTTTCGTTAACGTCGTTGCGCAACCTGGAGGCATTATGCAAAGATTTGAATGGAGGACAGGTTTACGTTCTTGCTCGAGAATCCTGGTGTTTGTGCCCTCTTATTTACCTTCTATTTTGATTCTTGTTTTTGTTGTAACAGGATTTGGTAAAGCAGTAGGTTTGGTCGGCTTGGCAATTGGATGCGAGATGATCGAATCTGCGGTCTCCTTAAAAGCATGGCGTAAAAGATTCTTGGCTTCCCGGCATAATTAGGAGTTTGAAGAAGAAATTCCAACAGATTAAAGGGGCGAATTTGGTGTAGGAGCAGACGTAGGAAGGATATCAGAACGGAAGCTCTGAGGCTTGCGGTTGTAAATGAGTAGCAGAAGTTTAGTATTCTAATTGTAGTACATGTTGTATTGGCCTGGATACTGGAGAATGAATATAAATCCTTGGTTTGAGATTCCTTGTAAATTGTCTCTTTTGTAAGCATAATTTAGGTGTTACGGTTAATTCCTCATCACTGGTTTTTGTTAATCCTCTCGTAATCAAACCGAAAAAGTAGTGTCGTAATCAAGGTCCTTGAAGGTGAATGGAAGGAGGCAGTGTAAATTACATTTACTGTGTTTGGAAACTTATGAAAGTTGATGATGATGATGACTTTGTAATAAAAAGATGTTCACGGACAACAGCTCATATAGCCAAACTTTTTCCTCATTGCCCTTAATATATTATCTTGAGTGATTGTAACGGTGAATGGCGCCTGAGACTTGATGTTTAAAAAAAAGTGTGGCCTGATAGTGTACATCCATAATAGAAAACAACCTTCATAAGATAAAACATCCCAAGAGAACCTTGCAAAATGGACCGTAGCAAAAACAAATGGAATGATTGTCTTTTTGGGGAAAATCTTCCGAAACTTGTGAACCTTTCCACGAATTAATGGTTTTGTAATTCCATGAGTTAAATTAACTTTGTCTTGATAATAAAAAAACTCAAACTCCAAATCATGATTCTTCTCCGTACTTGCCGTATCGACAGAACCGAACCTTTTCTCATAAATGGCGATTCGATCTTGCAAGAATAAGTGATGGTGTAGCTTGGTATGCAAACTAAGTCTTGAAGAGACATTGAAACCTTGAGAAACCTTGAGGAGACGACCAATAGATTAACTCCAGAATCTCCATGATCCACGGTCACCTTGAATTATTTGACTGTAAGGATCCATACTTGACATTATCGCATCTGCACATATCTATTAGTCGTAATAAACATATATATAAAAAATAAAACAAGCAAGAACAACACGAGGAGGTGGGATCTTATGGTCAGAAATTAGGGTGTGACAATACCACAACAATCACACACAATAATCTTTGTTGTGCATTATGCATTGTTAGAGGTGATAACGTTCGAAGTCGCTGATTGGGTAATCCGATTCGAGTTGAGGAATTGACAGGTTTTTCTTGAATAAAACCTCTAGGGTTTTATCCTCCAAGATTCTCTAAATTTGGGGGTTTTTGCACGATTCTTCTCAACACATATTCATCCGAGTGAAGGTAATCGAGGAGCGGCGGGTTCTGTCGATTTAGTAACAGTAAACGTAGGATTGTGAAGGAGAGTTTCGGGTTTGACACGCGAGTGATTGAAATAAGCCGGGATGGGGTTCGAAGACGGAAGGTTGTTCAAACATAGAGTTGTAATCGGAGGTTTATTCACAAGTTGTCGAAGGACTTGATTCAACTCGAATCAAGGGGCAAGAGAAGATAACATCTACAACAATAAGGGTGTTCGTTTGTTTGATTGCTATTCAATTCTTGTATATAC
Source organism: Lathyrus sativus (assembly GCA_963859935.3). NCBI lineage: Eukaryota > Viridiplantae > Streptophyta > Magnoliopsida > Fabales > Fabaceae > Lathyrus > Lathyrus sativus. The sequence goes on along the minus strand of OZ012740.1, from coordinate 274,955,772 downwards.
ATTTCTATAACATGTTAAATTTATATAATAAGGTCTCAATTCTATTGTTAGAATTTAGGGCAGACGTACCCTGAAGCGAGGACGACGGGGGAATTGCCTCAACAAATCGTTGCATCTTTTGCTTTACATTTTACATTGCTTAATATTTGTGGATTTTGGTGCAAACAATTATATCAATTTAGGACCGATTTGAGTAGTGCTAAACTGATTTTGAATCTAGTACAATCCTTGATTGTACGAGGAAACTTGAGCTACTCACTTAAAGCAGAACCCACTTGTTGTGCTCTGCACGCCAAGTGTTTGAGAAATTGTCTAAACCAAAAGCCTTGTGTGCTGCCCATTTATTGTTAATATCTTAAGGCATTGGAACTAGTCATACCATATTGTGAGCTAAATCAAATTAATAGTGTGACTAGCGTAGTGATTCTCATAACTCGTTATCGGATTCCATCGGCTTGACGCATATCCGGTTTTCTAGTAACCGTTCGTTATAGACGGTATTTTCCTCGGCCGCTTCCGCAAATCAAATAATTTTTAAAACCAATTTTATTGGTAGTGTCGACTCTTTATAAGCAAGCGATCTATTCAACCCCCATTCTAGATCCGCGCCATTGTCTAACATTTCTCAATAATGATTCAAATTATAAATTTAGCATAAAAACAAAGAGAATCATCTATATTGATCATCAATTTGTTCACATACAAAGGATCAAAAGAAATATATACTTAGTTAGGATTAACTACCTCTAATCTTGACAAAAAATGGTTTAGCTACCCATAACCATCGTAGCTTGGGCCAAACAGTGGAATCGCGCTAAGCCCCACCAAAAAATGGTTTAGCTACCCAAAAAATGGTTTAGCTACCCATAAAAGGTTTGAATGAGCTTGAATTCTTTTTATGTCTTTTTGAAAAGAGTCAAAGTATGATTAACATTGATTGACATTTATTAAAGAAAATGACGTTTGAAAAAGATCTTGACAAAAGTCAAGGTTTATTGTGAAAGAGGTTATAGTTTAAAAACAAGAAAGATTTTGAGAAAGGGAAAAGATTTTGAAAATTGAAGAAGGGGAGGAGATGAAGTGACTATCCTAAAGCATAAAGTAAAAAGCTAAGGATAAAAACAATCTAACTACACAAGCAAGCTTCATAACATAAGCATCCATTCCTTTAGATTAGGCCTTGATCAAGATAAGTCTTCAAAAGAGAACTCCAAGTATCCAAAATCCAAGGTTTGACATCACAAGCCTCTAAGCATAGGTTAAGATCCTAATTCTAGGTGCAAGGTTTCATGTCCAATGCAAAGGATAGTAACCATAGTCCACCATCAAACGAACACGTTTTTAGGGGTTTAAGCCTTTATTAATATTTTTGGTCCAAATGAGCAAAGGAAAAATGGCGGAAACATAAACAATAATATGATATGAGATGATAATAATGGATCATAAAAATAAAAGAGAGATAGGGAGCGAGAAGGAAACATAAACAAAATTATTACAATAATATTGTTAGTGGGTTAGTGATTAGTTGTTAGAACAAATGATCAACGATGGTTAAATAATGAACTTAGGCCAAAGTTAATGAAGACTCATTAGAAGATTGATAAAATCAAAGCCTCCTAACAACATTTTTTATAAGTAATGGACTCAAGACAAATAATCAACCAGACTTGGACTTTCAAACATAAGTTTGAGACACGAATGATCATTTTTCGATAAGGGACACATGTAACGCTATGTTAAGCAAGCATAATTGGACTTATGTAGAAGTCACGACTATCTGAGGCCGGTCAATAATAATGTTAATGCTAATGTATGCTAGAGAAGTGATATGTAGATCAATCTCTGAAAAGTAATACCATACGAAAATAAAAGAGGTAACAATTTCATCTTCATCAAGAACTTAAAACAAGTTCCAATGATATTGAAGATTTTCATTGATCAAAAGAAAATGAGAAATAGATGAAGAAATGCCAAATTGAACCACACAAAGATGTAATCCAAGGAAAATAACAAAAGGAAATGGAAGAAGAAAGAAAAGGAACCAAAACAAAGCCAAAAAACACATTATGCACTGTGCAAATCGATTGCACAACAGAAAATCAGCAATTTTGGGCAAAAAAAACACTGTGAAATTGATTGCACACTGACAGACAACAATAAAATCAGCATTTACAAGGAAAAACTATGATCAATCATTTCTTCAAACATCTCATGGTTAAGGATGCAATTTAGCACGAAAATACAAGTAAAAAAATAGCAAATAACACCAATGAAACGAAATTTGCAAGATCCAAAGATCAAGCAACAAGAATCAACCATAGATCACATTGTGGAAGATGGATCAAGCACAACAATGGTGGAACAAGGGTTTACCACTTCAAATATGAAAATACTTCAAATCAACTTCAAGAACCACACTCCAAAGCCTTGATCTACTGAACTTGATGATGAAGAAGTGATTGGATGAAGGATTTAGCTCAAAGATTAGTAAGCTTCAATGAAAATCTTACTAACTTTTAATGAAAGAAAGAGCTTTAGTAAATTTGGTGGTTGAACGAAATTGAGAGAATGAGAAGGAAATTTGATAAGGTGATTTTGGATCTCAAAGGCTTGAAGAGTGAATGAAATGAGGTCTCTATTTATAGAATTTAGGCTTGGAGATTTTTGTGGTTTGAAATTTGGTTTGGAATTTGATCTAGGCTTGGAAATTGAATTTGGAGGCAAAACCAAGATCAAATGGTGATTAATGAGGATGTATGATGGGAATTAATTATGACGAGGTAGGGGACTAAAACGAGGTGATCTAGAATATTCTCATGATGAAACAAGTGAATTTGGTGCCAAAATACTGCAGAATTCAAATTTGCTATTTTTGGCCAAAACTGCCTTGTGCAATCGATTGCACTGTTGAAAAACTTGAAATATGGTGCAAATATGAAGGGTGCAATCGTTTGGACAATAGTGCAAATAGATTGCACAACTGAAAAACTTGAAAATGCTTTGTTGGCTGGATTGTTCTGGTTCTGGCTTGATTCTTTTGACTTGTCAAAGAAGGCATGGAAATAAACACATGAACCTTGGAGTTTCTTGAAAATAATCAATCAATGCTTGATAACTCTTGATCAGATGAATTTGAATTATTTGCAGATCAACTTTAACTTTTTTCAGTTGAATTTCAATCGAGCTAAGGGACTGTTGATTGAGGTTCTTGATCCAAACTTCTTCCTAAAAAAGTTAATAAAGGGAAAACAATTTTTTTTATTTTGATTAAAGGTTTGTAAACATAAGCAAATAAAAAACAGACAGATGCTCGGTGATCCCTGCAAGGTATAAACTTAAAGATGAGAGGGATAGAGGAACCAAAGCATGATCTTATTTGTGATGCAAAGATGCAAATGAGAAGTGGGAAATCTTAGGGGTAAAAATGAGGGTATTACAAGTGGTGATAGGATAACCTACGCCTTCCACTAGAAGTGCGTTGGCATATAATTCTCTCACAATCTCATAATTCAGCTCGGTGGGAAGAGTCAACAACCTGTGCCATTTCTTGCCCTCTATTAAAGTAATGCATCCTCTAAAATCCCCTTGAGGATTAATCTTAAAGGTCCTCTCCGACTAGATATTCATGTTAGCCAAATCAGTGTAACGAGCCTCTTGGTCAGCCCCCAAAAATTTTGTTCGGTTGAATGAACCAGTGCTTGGTCTCTGTTGAGATGATGAGCCAACATTTGCACTTGGCCTCTTTGAAGAACTAGTTATTTTACTCATAATAATGGGGCGCCTTCTAACAAGTTCTTGTTTAACACCGGTTATCTCGAAGGTCAAGATCCTCACAGATCTTGAAAATACCCTGCTACTGCTAATCGGTCAACATCACCACCTTGATAAATTTTCACCCATTGAACGTTGACTGTCTAAGTTGTTTGAGAAGCATGATCCTCCAATTTAAGTGCGTCGTATGGTTTGACCTCTTTGATTCTGAATGGTATAAACCACTTTCACTTCAACTTTCCGGGAAAAAACTGTAACCGAGAATTGAATAGTAACACCATCTGTCCAACTTTGAATTCCTTTGGAACGATATTGTTATCATGATACTTCTTGGTTTTTTATTTGTAAATATTTGAGTATTAATAAGCTTGTAACCTCAATTCATCAAGCTCATTCAATTGCACTTTTATTTTCAACCCGACTTGGTTTTCATCAAAGTTCAAAAATTTCAACGCCCACAAGGCCTTGTGTACAAATTCAACTGGTAAATGACAAGTATTTCCGTACACTATTTGAAAAAGAGTAAGGCATATTGGTGATTTTTATGCTGCACGGTAAGCCCACAATGCATCGTCCAGTTTCAATGACAAATCCTTCCTTGACGATGACACTTTTTCCCCCCAAAATCTTCTTAACTTTGTGATTTGATACTTCAGTTTATCCGTTAGTTTGAAGGTGATATGGTGTTTCAATCTTGTGTTTGACCCTATAATGCTCAAGAGATTTGCAAGATGAGCATTGCAGAAATGCGATCTGGCGTCACTAATTATCAACCTTGGTGCTCCAAACCTTGTAAAAATGTTCTTCTTCAAGAATTTGTTTACCGTCTTACTATCCGCTTTTGGTGACGCTATTGCTTCCACCCACTTTGACATATAATCAACTGCGACTAAGATATACTCATTTGAGAATGATGACGAGAATGGTCCAATGAAGTCTATACCCCAAAAATTAAAAACCTCTACTTCTAACATGCTTTGTAGAGACATTTCATTGCTTTTGGATATTCCTCTGGCTGGTACTTGTCACAATTCTTTGCATGCTCATATGAGTCTTTGAATAATGATGGCCAATAGAACCTGGATTGTGAAACTTTTGCTGCTGTTCTTTCTCCATTTTAATGACCTCCATAAGGAGAGTTGTGAAAATGCCACAATATGCTCATTTCCTCATCTTTAGTCACACATCTTCTCAACAAGTCACAACCCCAATTTTGAACAAATACGGTTCATCCCAAACAAAGTGAGTAGCATCTCAATTTTTTTTTTCTTTTGTTGACAAATAAAATCATCAGGAATCAAACAATTTTCCTTGTTATTTGAAAGATCTGCAAACCATGGTCTTTCTTGAATCATAAATAACTTCTCATCCGGAAATGCATCCGCAACTTCACTTACGTTCTTCGTGATCTCATCATTTGTTAACCTCAATAAATGGTCCGCTACCAAAATTTCCAAGCCTTTCTTATCACGAATCTCTAGGCCAAATTCTTGCAACAACAAAACCCACCTAATGAGCCTTTGCTTTGAATTCGGTTTGGTGAACAGGTACTTTATAGCTGCATGGTTAGTGTATACAACAACTTTCGAACCGATAAGATAAGAACTAAATTTTTCTAATGTATACACTATTGCTAGCAATTATTTTTCTGTGGTTGCATAATTGATTTGGGCATCATTCAAGACCTTTCTAGCATAATGTATCGCATGAAAAAGATTTGGCTTTTCTTTGACCAAGAACTGCTCCCACAGCATAATTAATAACATCACACATTAATTCAAAATCGAGTTTCCAATCAGGTGCTATGATAATTGGTGTAGTTATCAATTTTTGTTTTAAATCATTAAAAGCGATCAAACAAGTATTATCGAAAATAAAAGAATCATCTTTATGAAGCAAGTTGCTTAAGGGCTTTGCAATCTTGGAAAAGTCTTTGATGAATCTTCGATAAAAACCCGTATGACCCAAGAAACTTCAAATCCCCTTCACATTCAATGGTGGTGGTAACTTCTCAATGACTTCAACTTTGGCTTTGTCAACTTCAAGGCATTTGGAAAAGACTATGTGGCCGAGCACAATACCTTCGGTCACCATGAAATTGCATTTTTCTCAATTAGGAACCACATTTGTTTCCACACATCTTCCTAACATGTTATCCAGAATTTTCAAGCATAGTTCAAATGAAGGACCAAATACAAAGAAATCATCCATGAATACTTCGATGCATTTCTCAATCAAATCATATAAAATAGCTTGCATACTCTCTTGAAAAGTTGCTGGTGCATTACATAACTGTTGAATGCCAAGTATGCCTTAAATAGGACCATCTTTGTTGGCAGTTTTCAACTCTTTATTTGTGTTTTAATTGAATTATTCCATAAAAATGTATGAATCTTCAATATAATTGCATATACCTTTGGATTCCTTGATTTGTGTGTTATTATGTAAGAATTAGGCTTGATCATCATAGAAAAATACACAAAGGAATGTAAGTGAAGCCAAAGAAAAGAAGAAGATCATTTTTGTGAAGTTTTAAAGTTTCAAGCTCACTTAGCCCGGTTTCCAGCGTGACCTTGCTTAGCCCAATTTTCAACGCCATTTTGAAGAGGAGGGAGTATCTAAATGAACCAAACCGCGCCTAGCCCGGTCATACCGCGCTTAGTGCGCTTCTTGAGATTTTTCCTTCTGGGTTACTGCCCACGCTAAGCGCACTCTGTGTGGGCTTAGTGCGGTGTCACTCAGAGGAACTTCTTGGAACTTGTATATAAAGAAACTTTATAAATATTTCGTGGAAAACTTTCACTTTTCAGATTTAGAGAAGATATTTTAGGTCTATGTTGTACCCCAAAATTTGCTCAACCTTTTCTTGCTTGATTTATGTTTCATTGCATTTCATTTGCATAGTTACATCATGTACATAGTCCAATCATTGGCATATCATAGCATAACATGCATCCAACAAGGGATCAAGGGTGTCTATCAAGAGAAGAGCCTAGAAAGAGGTCTTATCCAAGATGAGAAGTCATTCAGGCCATCAAGAAGTGATTTAAAGTCTTGAGAATGTTTGAGTGTCTACATGTGGGTTTTGCTCCTATCTTGAGGAGTGTTGAGAATCATCAGTGGGATGTGAAACAGGGAATGTGAATTTGAGGTGTGTATGGATCTCATGGGATGCCTAGAGGGCCCTATTGAAGCTGAGACAAGTCATTGATTCAAGTATGAGAGCCACATTTGAGGTGCAGTCAACTAGGGTTTCATCTGGGTCTACCCTAGGTCAATTGTGCAAATTGGAGAGCATCAAAGCCTACTTTGAGGTCATAGGATTCATGGATTTGTATGTTGATACATGTGTGATGTTGTGCCAAGGTTAAGCAAAGAAGAATCAAGAATGTGGGAAGTTGCTAAATTAGGGTTTCAGTGTAAAATCCCCTATTTAGTGGCTAACTTCAAAGCCACATAAGTCAAGATAAAAGTTTCAAATGGATCTTTGGACAACATGAAACTTCTATAGCATCTCAATACCTTTAAGTTGAGTACTATAAGTCCTCAAGGGGATTTATAGAACTCAAGTTATGGTTCTTGCAAGTTACAGGTCATCAGATGACACTGAAATTTATCTGTGAAAGTCACTTGACTTCCAAGCAACTTTTTCCCTTCAAGGAGTTTTCAAATGGATTCTTGGCTAACATTAGAGTTGTAGATCTTGATCGTAGCTTTCCATAGAGTACTAGAAGTCCTTGATAGGATTTGTAGAACTCAAGTTATGATCTTGGCAAGCCAGGGGTATTTTGGGTATTGGTGATTATAGGTCATTTGTGATCATAGGTCCATAACTCCAACTTTCAAGCTTCAAATGGAAAATTATTCAACATGAAACTTATTCAAAATAGTGTTTTGAGTGCAACCAAGTGGTTATGAGAGCTTGTATTGGCTTGTAACAAGAATTTGCTTGAAATGGCTTAAAAAGGAAGAAAAATAAGTCATTTAAAGGCCAAAAAATGGAATTCTTGGTTTTATGGTCAAACAAGGTCATGTTGCATATCATTTTGATTAGAAATGAAATTCTAAGAGTGATGGCAACATTACATTTGGAATTTGAGGTCATTTACATGTGGTTCCCTTTTGTAACTTAAGGATGAAGCAACACTTCAATTCACATCCATGGGATCAAAAACAAGGAAGATACACATCCCTTTCAATTCAAAATGTCATAAGGTGAGAAATTCAGGTGAAATCAAGGCCAAGAACAGAGCTGTACATGAGCTATACATATGAGATTTTCAAGGAGAATGAGAAATTCAAAATCTCATTGTGGTTGTTACAGAAGTTTCTAGAGAGTTCTAACAACTTCTATATAACATTTGCAACTGATTCAGATCAATTTTTGGGAGGAATTGAGCAAGGAACCAGAGTAAGCCATTGAAAATTCTCAAGCTGCATCAGAAATCGTGATTGGAGATTAAGGGGATTTCAAAGCAAATTGATCATTGGAAAAGCTTTAGGAGTGGTTCTTGAATGAATCTGGAGAAGATTGAGGGCTGAATCGAGCAAAACCATCATCTATTCATCCATTTTTGCCAGGTTTGCATTCTTCAAATTTTAGCATAATTGGCAGTGAATTGCTTAGGTTTTGATATATGGTTAGGTTAGTGATGATGCTAGGATGGATTTAGGCACAAGAATTGAGCAGTTAGAGACATGTTAAGTGTGATGCCATTTTCTGTTGAAGCTTATATCTCCTTGTTCTTGAGGTTTTAATGGTGTTTGAATAGTTAGAATTGAAGCCTGAAGAGTGTAGTTCATGCTAGGATCATTAATTTTAAGAATTGCAACATTCAAGATTTGAGGATTTTCTGAACTTTGGATCGGTTTTTAAGATAGAGCAAGAATCAATCGATTTGGAATGGATATTTGGATTCAGTGAGAAAAAACGAGTGAGATAGGGTGTTTAGTTGCAAGAATTGATGCACTTTTGAATATGCCACGCCGGAGACGACGGTGGCGCAAGCTCAGGCCACCGTCCTGAACATTTCCCTCCCATTTTCAAACGTTTGGAGACGATGAACCAGGACTCGTTGGATCCATAGTTGACCTTGGCTGAACTCATGAACCAACGGCCAGGATTTGATTTCACAAACTGAAGAGAGTTTGAGTAATCAAAACTCTGCGTTTCATTAAACGCAATTGGGTGGGCTTAATGGATTCTTTGCTAACCACACCCCAAATTTAGGCCCGTTGGTGATTTGCACGTGAATCTATTGCTATTTAGCACACACATTTCTCAATTTCCATTCCATTTTCTGATTTCTTTTTATGTTGCTTTGGGCTTAGTAACATGCGCGCTATTGACACCCCCTCCTTGGGTCCAGCTGGATTATAACATGATATAATTGCTATTTGCAACGCAGGTTTATCCATTTTCTTATTATTTTCTTTTATTTTATGTTTTGCATATAGGTTTGAAAATAATTCACCATAAATAGGATATTAACATTTTTAGGCTAGGTTTTTTTCCCCTGACTCCTTAAAGAGTCTAGTTTTTTATAGGATTAAAATTTTACTAATTCATGCATTTTAGAATTTATTTGCATTTTTTGTATTTTAATTGGTTTTATTTTGAGGTTGAGTGGGACTCCCTTGCCTCGCTTGTATTGCTGCATTGCATGCATTTTACTGTATTTACTTGCTTTCTTTTCAGTTTATCCCCTAGGATCTCTGATTTCGTCTGTGCAGGAGGGAATTATGACAGACATTAGGATTCTTATCCATGCATGACAACATTAGGTTAGTTTTTATCCCCTTTTCAACCCTAGGTTTTTAGAGCTTCTTTCTCTTCTTATCTCAAAACAACTCAAAAATACAGTAATAAGGTTAATCGATGTCGTACGTTACGAGCCTTAAGCTATCTGAGAAAGGGTTGCTGGAGAGTTTCTTTCCAGTGGTCTGGCTGCTTAGTGTGGTACCCTTTGGGTGACACACGACGTAGTCACTCTCAAATCATAGTCTCTAGTGCGTCAGAGATTGCAAACCAACTAAAAAACACTTCTTTCGTAAAAGATTCAAAACAAACATCAAAGTGTTATTTTTGTCCGCTTGGACTCTTAATCAAGAAAAACCCTTTCATAAGGTAATAAAAAAACCAGTCAGACAAGCTTGTGTCTTCTGTAGCCCGAACTACTTTTGCTCTGATCTTTCATGCTGTATGAAAGTACGTAGGCATAGGATGCTGTATCCTAGCGAGCAACCTTCCCCTCCTTTCTAGTAGGTAGGCGAACTACATTGACTATGATTTCTTGTTCCAGACGGGAATACATAGGCATAAAGTGCGATACTTTGCCGAGTCATTTTCTTTTCGTTTTAACCAAGACCTGTAGAGTAGATAGAATAACAATCCGTACCAGAAAACAAGCGTGGATCCCGTCGAGTACGACGAACGTGAGGGGTGCTAATACCTTCCCATTGCGTAATCGACTCCCGAATCCAGGAATTTGGTTGCAATGACCATTCCTTTCCCGTTTTGCGTTATGTTTACTCTGAGCGTTTCCTTTCCCGTTTTGCGTTATGTTTACTCTGAGCGTTTCCTTTCCCTCCGTTGGGATAAATAACGCATGGTGGCGACTCTTCTGTCATAGCCGACGCCGATTTTCGCAGTAGCGACAGCTGGCGACTCTGCTGGGGACTCCAACGGTTCCCTATGCGAGTCAATCCTAGCGTTTGTTTTCCCGTCGTGGGTTTTGTATGGATTTAGTTTTCTGTATTTACTTTCAGCATTATATTATTGTTGTTATGCTGGGTAAGGGTTCAGATTGAGAGATAAGTCAGACCTGGGCTTGAGTGCACCTAGAATTAGTTGTGGAAAGTAGTGGGCGCGTGCATGCTTTGCATGTACTAGTGTCCCGCAAAATCCATGCTCAGACGAGGTACTTCTGGTTGACTTATTTTTCAACCTTTTGGGTTGAAGGGGTTGTTGGTCAGTTGGATTGTCGACTCTGGGGACCGATCAATTGGAAGTTGGCTAAGTGAGGCCTCTTCAGGACATGATGATGTCACACCTTCTGGGTATCGTATCATCAGTCTTGAAAGTCTGTGACGCCGACGACCGCATAGGATGCCGTACCTTGTGTCAGTTGATAGGACACCTACCTGTGAGAGGGATTGGGGCATGCAGGAAACTTGACCTTCAGACTACCCGGTTTTCTTGATATTGGATGAGTATATGTGGTTACTTGGGGTTCTTCATCAGAGCATTGTTTTGGGTCTGTTGAGACCAAAGTGGAGCATTGTCAGTGGGTCTGTTGAGACCAGGTTTGAGCAGTATTGTGGGTCTGTTGAGACAGATATTGTGGATGGATCTCTCCAGCAATATATCACTTGATCCCTGTTGCATGTTTGCATATTGCATTGTTGCATACTCATTCTGCATATCATTAACGTGTGTCTGTGCTGCAGGTGCATTTCATACCCTCTGATTCTAGTTGCCCGGATTTCTGTCTGCTATTATGGATACTTTGAAGAAGACTGTGGCATACAAGTTACCTATTCCAGATGTTTCTTCTTTGCTTGTTTTGATGTCTTTAGCTGATGATGATGTGAAGAGAAGCTTCAGGAAGAGTTACGGGAAACTGCTTAGGTTGGTTTGCAAACCATCCACGTATGAGCTGAACGGATTGTAGGCGCTGATGCAGTTCTATGATCCCCCGCTGAGGTGTTTTACTTTCCCTGACTTCATTCTGGCTCCGACCATGGAGGAATATGCTGAGATTTTGGAGCTAACCATTCAGAACAGGGTACCCTTCATTCATATGGGTGATGAGCCCAAGCTGGAGGATTTGGCTGTTGCTTTGCACTTAGATTCCTCAGAGTTGCTGTTAACCTCGTGGAATGGAGTTTATGGTTTTTCTCTCAAGTTCCTGGTTGGGAAAGCACAAGAGTATTCCAAGAGTGGTTGTTGGATTGTGTTTAATGCTATCCTTGCTTTGTGTATCTATGGCATTGTACTGTTCCCGAACATGCCTGACTTTGTTGATTTGGATGCATTCCATATATTTGCTTCAGGCAATCCTGTGCCTACACTGATTGGAGACTTCTATCATTCTCTGCATTATAAGAATGAGAATAGGAGGGGCAAGAATGTCTCTTGTTGTGTGCCTTTGTTGTATATGTGGTTTGATAGTCACCTGCCCAAGAAGGGTATCTTTGTGGAGTCTGCAGCTACGGTAGAATGGTCTGAGCGTCTGATGGGGCTTTCTTCAGAAGATGTTGTCTGGTTTGATAGGGATTTACTGGGATCTGAGATTATCTACAGCTGCACAGGATATCCTAACGTTCCTCTAATTAGGAGGAAAGGGTGCATTAACTACAATCCGTCTTTGTTGATCAGGCAATTCGGTTATGCTTTGAGAAGCCCACCGAAAGAGGAGGAAGTGCAGGAATCTCTGTACTTCACAAGTGATCTGAAGGGAGAATTGTTATCCAAGCTTCAGCATGCTTGGAATAATATCCACAAAAGGGGTAAGCCGTTGTTGGGTAAGAATGATAGTCAAGCCTACGCTCCGTACCAAGTCTGGATCCAAGATAGGGCAAAGCAGGCGCTGATGCCGTTTCCTGCAGTGTTACCTCCTGCTCCCCTCGTGGTTGAGGAGCCAACTACTGTGTCTACTGAGAGATATGAGCAGGTTGTGAAGGAGAAAGAAGAGCTGATGAAAGCCAACGAGAAGTTGAAAGAAGAGCTAGTGCAACTCAGGGGCGAAAGGAATGAAGCCGTATATTCCTTCGAGCAGCAAACAAAGCTGGTGAACCAGCTAGGTGCAGAACTGACTGAACAACGAAAGAAGCGTGAACATTTGGGGATAGATTTCAAGAGCTCCCATGATATGCTGGAGTCTAAGAAGAAAGCACTTGATATAGACCACCGGGAGATCTCCACATTCAACAAAACCTGGAATGCTACACTGGCAAATAATAAAGAAAGAGAAGACAAACTGAAGCTGCAGATCTCTGAACTGGAAGATCAGTTGAAGGCTAGCCAGAAAAAGTTTGAAGAAGAGGTTATGCGGAGATACGACGTTCAGAATTCGTTGAATAAAGTTGTCAAGCGTAAGAAAGAGTCTGCATCCCAGAAGCGGAAGCTGGAGGAGTGCTTTGTAGAAGGTGCTTGGGAGGAATCCATTGGGGATCTCCAGCGTGTTATCAGGCAAAGAGACTCGCGCGTTGAAGGGTTGCTTTCCCAGCCAGATCATCCCAAGACTAAGAAATTGTTAGAGGAGTATCGGGCATATGGTCGCACTTGATTACTTGATGTACTGTTGTATATGCTTTATTTGCATTGTGTTGGCCATCACCAGGATTGTTGGTTGAGGTCATGCCTTCTTGTTCTTGTACACTCAGTGATATTGTATTTCTGCCTTGTTGGGCTCTTTTCAGCAATATATGAGATGTTTCTTCCATAAGTGGATCCAAGCTTCTTAGTACTGTCACTGCACTGGCACTTTGGCACTAGAATCAGGGGTTGATCTCCCTAACGCACAGACACATATTGCATCTGCATATTCATTTTGCATTGCCAGTTACTTGTTGAATCTGTATCTTATTTCCTACATCTCACAGGTTTTTCAGGATTGACGACCGAAGAATCCACCGCTACTCAACCAGAAACAACTGCAAGAAGATAATGGATCAAGTTCAAGTCGAGATACAGGAAATCCGTGAGATGTTGACTCTGTTCATGCAGGCTATGGAGAACATGGCCAAGGGCCAGGAGAATCTTCAGACCTTGGTGCAGCCGCTGCTGATGCGGACAAACAAAAATGGCAATACTGACCACAATTCTGTTGAAACTCCTCGCCGGGAAGATGAGGTACCAGTAGTTACTCCACCTTTTGTGACTATCAACGGAAACACTGGTACTGGTGCCGGTGCTGGCGCTGACAATGGCAATACTGGAAATGGCGGTGATGGGCATGTTGTTAACAACAAAGGCAACACTGGGGATGCCGATCAAGGATTCGATAACAATGATGGCTTTGGAAACAATGGGTATGGCAATGTCAATCAGGACGGGAACTTCGGATTCAACGATCAAGGCTTTGGTAATGACGGTTACGGCAACAATCAGGGGTATGGTCACAGTAATGGTGGATTCGGTAATGTGAATAACAACGGCGCTGGAGCATTCCCTTTCAATAATGGTTTTGGACTTGCTGGGGTCAATCAAGGGTTCGGCAACCGAGGACAGGGTCCTGTGTTCAATCAGCAAGGATTTGGCCGTAACATGGGTTACGATGGGTATGGCAATGACTGGAATATGGATCACCAGGACGACGCTTTTTCGGGAAAAGGTATAGGACCTGAGGGCCCCATTGACCCTGTTCAGAGGATCAGAATGCTAGAAGAGCAGATGAAAGGTGTGGTTAATCAGAACTCCGCTGGGTTAGATATGACTACTATGGGGTTGGTACCAGGGCTGAGGGTGCCATTAAAATTCAAGGCTCCAACATTCGATAAGTACAAAGGGGATACCTGCCCAAAGGTCCGTGTACGTTCTTATTATAGAAGGATGTCTGCATATTCCAATGATGAAAGGATGCTCATGCATTTCTTTCAGGATAGCTTATCGGGACCATCATTGGAATGGTACATGGGACCGGAGCCCACTCAGATTAGAAGCTGGAAGCAGTTGGCTGATGCTTTCGTTATGCATTACAAATATAACAGTGATTTGGCGCCAAACAGAGTTCAGTTGTAGAGTCTGTCGCAAAAAAGTGGCGAAAGTTTCAAAGAGTACGCGCAGCGGTGGCGCGATATGGCAGCTCGGGTGCACCCTCCTTTGGTTGAAAGGGAGATGAATGATATGTTTGTGGGGACATTTACAGGAATGTACTGTCGCTACTGCGAAAATCGGCGCCGGCTGAACAGAAGAGTCGCCACCGTGCATTATTTATCCCACGGGAGGGAAAGGGAACGCTCAGAGTAAACCTTGCACAACAAGGGAAAGGTATGGTCGTCGCAACCATAGCCTGGATTCGGGAGTCGGTTACGCAAGGGGAAGGTATTAGCACCCCTCACGTCCGTCGTACTCGACGGGATCCACGCTTGTTTTCGGGTATGGATTGTTATTCTATCTACGCTAAAGGTCTGGGGTGAAAAAGAAAATAAAATGAAAATAAAAATGACTCGGCAAAGTATCGCACTTTATGCCTACGTATTCCCGTCTGAACGAGAAATCAGAGTCAACGTAGTTCGCCTACCTACGGGAAAGGAGGGGAAGGTTGCTCGCTAGGACACTGCATCCTATGCCTACGTACTTCCACACTGCATGGAAGATCAGAGCAAACGTAGTTCGGGCTACGGACGACACAAGTCTGTCTTGGTTGGTTTTATTCCTTCTGAAAAAGGTTTTTCTGATTAACAGTCCCGGCGGACAAAAATGACGCTTTGATGAGTTCACATTCTTTTACGGAAGAAGTGTCTTTTATTGTGTTTAAAATCTTTATGGTGTTTTTCTGTTTGTTTTAAGATAAAAAGAGACAGAACTCTAACCTACGGTTGCGAAGGGAAACAAACTATCCTAATGTTATCATGCATGGGTTAAGACCTAGTGTCTATCATGCTCCTCTCTTGCACAGAGAGAAACAGAGATCCTACGGGATAGGCAGAAACAGAAACAATAACAGACATATACAGTAAAACAGTAAAATGCATGAATGCAGCAATACAAGCGAGGCAAGGGAGTCCCACTCAACCTCGAACCTAGAAAACAATAGGCAAAAGTGAACAGGCTTCACTTTCAACCCAGCAGGGTAAACAGCAAACAATACAGTCCAGAAAACCAATCAATACATCAAGAAATGAAGTACAACAGCAAAAAAAACAGCATCAGCAGCTCTGAATCAACATCTGACTTCAAGCAATTTCCAATCATTCATGAGCTTCAACAAGCATCAATCTCCATCTTCATGACCTTCAGGCAAGGGCTTTGATCATCAGTCTTCTATCTGCAATGGCTTTTCTTCAAGCTCAAACCTCCAGGATGAGGAATCAGTCAACAAGATGAAGTGAATGAATGTTAGACAGTTGATTACCTACCAAGGGTGGTTCATCAACTGTTAACATTAAACAGAAAGTCTCCTCTCAAAAGTTCTATCTTTCAAATATATTCACTGATCCTTCCAAAGGAAGGAGGTGGATATTTGAAAGAGACTTTGAATCATAGAGAAAGGATGGATGCAGACAAGGCATTCCATATTTGAGAAACAAGCTTTCTAACCTAGAGCTCTGCCTAGCTCCTAAACCCTAGTCTCCTCAACAACTGCTGGCAAGAACCTCCTCTACAACTCTGGCAGTTGAACTTCAATCTCTTGATCTCCAATGGCTTCATCTCCTCAAGTCTTCAGCTCTCCCAAGTCCCCAGACAAACCCAATACCCAAGCAAACAAGCAACAATCCCCAGAGGGCACACCACACCAGTCAATCAGATATACAGACAGTATTAATAGCAGTAGGGGAATCCTGACTTTTTCTAAGGGATCTAATAACTACCCATAGCCCCTATAGTCCCATAACTAAACTAGTCAAATCCTAAGTCCTAAGGGAAAGAATCAAACTTCCTAAGTCATCACCTAAAAACCCTAATTTGTTCATGTTATTCAAGCCTACATTAAGCACCTAAAATTAATTCCTAAAAAATGGGAACTAGATTGCATTTACAAGTTCAATATCTAATCTAAACAACCTAAAAAGAATGAACAAAAAATATGAAAGCATTTGATAGAACAAAAATTACTAAAATCATGCATGAAATGAACCTATTTAAAATGACATTTATTTAGAAAATATGGAAAGAATATGAAATAAAAATAAAAATGCAATTTTATTTTTCTATAATTTTCTAGACATCCTAAAGAAAATAGTGTAAAAAGAATGAATTGAAAATGATTTTTTATGTATTTATTATGAATTAATGAAATCAAGAAAATAGTAAGAGAAATTAAAAATAAAAATGAAGGAAATAAATGGGAGAGGGGTGTATTCAGCAACCACGCCCAGTTAAAATTCATTGGGCCAGGCAGACAGGGGGTGTGCGTAGCATTTTGGTTAAGGCCCAGAACAACTTCAGAAATAATGAAAATGAAGAAACACGCAGGGGGTGAGAAAAGAAACAAAATCACGTTCAGAATGATTTGGGCTCACAACTGGGTGGTGGGATTAGCAATATTCACTCAGGCCCGCCCGTTTCAGTTAATGAAACGGTGCGTTTGGCACCCAGTCACTTCCCTCCAAAATCAGAATCAAATGCTGGCCACACGATTGCTCTACAAGTCAAAAGTCTAACACAAAATGAATGGACACGATTTCGTCTTCCTCCTTTGATCATAAGACTTAGGGTTTACTCCATGAAAGCTCATGCACGAACCAAACTTACACCAATCTGTTCTCACTCTACAGTCCACAACACATCACGATATAAACATGAAAAAAGCTCAGAATCTCTCCCTCTATAATCCTATGGCACTAGTTCAATCTGAAATTCACTAGATCACTCAACCCGATACCTACAAGTTCTGGTCACCATGGAAATCCTCTGCAACTCATCAACACAATCCTCCATCAAACTTACACTAATCTAATCTATGACTAATGGTGATTAACCTGCGCTAACAACCTAACATTATAATGCACTAACCTAAGAGTTCTTGATCCAAACAGTTTTTACAACCTGCTAACAATTGTCACCAAACCACTCCAAACTCAACCTAATTGCTCTACTAACATCCTACATCACATTTATACTAACAAATCTATGCTAAACTAACTACATCAAGCAATTTGAATGAAAACACACCTGATGCAAAAGCTTGAAAACAGCTATGGAAACTCGTGAATCCACCAACACCAATGCTCAGATCTTGATCAGTGAGTGAAGCTCTTGTTTCTGTATGCAACACTTTGAGGAATCTTGCCTTGAATTGTGCTATCAACTTGAAACTTCAATTTTAATGTTGATGATGGAAGTGCTCGAAAATGGATTGATTACACTTGATTCTTGGTTGAATTCTGATCTATGATGATGAATCAGTATGATGAAGTTGATTGTGATGGTAATTGGTGAAGAATTTGAGAGATTGAAGTGAAATTGCAAAGAGAAAGAATGAAAGAGTTTGTGAAATTCTTGGTGCAAATGAAGCCAACCCTTGATCAATCTTCATTTCATGAATATATAGGGCTCACATGAACATTCTAGATCCCTCTTACACATTCCCTTGCCTTCCCACTTTGATCCATTTTTGAAATGTTTCTTAAAATGCAAGTAACCAAGGATAACTTTGAAATCTTCCACTAAACTCAAAAAAGTGTTTGAACCATTGTTCTTAGAATGCCTTTTCCATTCAAAATCATATATTGGAAGTCTCCATTTGGACTTATAAATCTCCCAAACCATTTTTCATTTTGACTTTATTCAAATTATAAGCCATTTTAGTTCAAATTTTGACCAATCATGCAACTTCATGCTATGAGCTTTTCCAACAATTTGTGACCTTCTTTCTAGACTTAAAATCCCATTTGGAGCAAGTTTGATGTTGTAAGTTTTTTCATTTGAGGCCTCCTTGTATGAGTTTTGGACATAGGTTAAAATGACCTGTAATTCACAAATGCCCAAAATACCCTTTGCTTGCCAAGACCATAAGTTGAGCTCCACACATCATATGAAGGCATACTATACCATTCTAGAAAGCTAAGACAATGAGGAACAATTCTTATGTTGACCAAGAATTCATTTGAAATCTCCTTGAGGGGTAAAAATTGCTTGGAAGTCAAGTCACTTTCACAGACAAAAATTCAGATACCTCAGATGACCTGTAACTTGCAAGGACCATAACTTGAGTTCTATAAATCTCCTTGATGTCTTCCACCACTCAAATTAAAGGTCTTGAGATCCTCTACAAGTTTCATGTTGGCCAAGAAGCCATTTGAAGCTAGCATTTTGACTTATCTTGCTTGGAAATTTGACCTAAACTAGGGGATTTTACACAGAAACCCTAATTTAGAAACTCCTCTTCTCCTTGATTTCTCTTGAATTCTCCTTGGCATATCTCCATATCCTTCTTTATATGTCCAATGATGAACCCCACATCTCTCCAATAGACTTGAATGCCCCTTTAAATCAGTCAATTGACCTAGGGTTGACCTAGGGTTGACCCAGATGAAACCCTAGTTGACTGTCTTCAACTATAGCTCTTGTGCTCTCATCAGTGACTTGTCTCTTTCTCCAAATGACTTTCTAAGTCTCTCATAAGGTCTAGATACTCTCCATGCCTTCAACTCACAGCTCACAACCCTCTTGTTGACCCTCAGATACCCTCAGCTAGGAGATGGACTCAAGGCTTGATCTGCTAAACTCTTTGCTTTCAAATTCTTTCCTGATGACTTGAATGAGATTGAATTGGGATAATAACCTCTTGATAGGCCTCTAGAGATGAGAATAATGATTGGTCCCCTGTTGAATGACTTGCTATGCTTATGCTATGCAGATGGTTAGTCTATGTACAGGACTCTATATGCAAATGCTAATGATATTGAAACATAAACCCAAGGAATAAGGTTGGGCAAATTTTAGGGTGCAACAGCTGCCCCTATTCAAGCGACTTGGACCCGATTGGGTGAAGAGCCTGGAGCCTTCAGACATTCGCGGTACGAGACGGTTGAATACTAGGAACCCAGAAATTTGCCAACCGCAAAACTAAATTGCGCTCCTGCTTGGGGAACGACATTCATCAGCTGAATCTGACTGTTACAGCAACCCCCTGATCTCGTGCGACTGTGCTGGGGATTGTCTTCATCGTTCTGAAGAAGATTCTGTCATAACAGATTGCTTGCTTGTCCACGTTAGGACTCTGTCTGTCATTAATACGAAGAAATCTCAACTAAAACCTGTCCACGCTAGGACTCCATTTGCTGATAACCCAAAAAAGTCTCGACAACTCCGCTGGGGATAATTCGTCTGCATTTCCATAAACTGAATCGTCCACGCTTAGGAACAAACCCTTCCACGTTGGGAGTAGCACCTGTCCACGTTAGGAATAACATCGTCCACGTTAGGAGTCATTTCTTCTGTATCTGTCCACGTCAGGACTAACCCTTTCCACGTCAGGGATACACTCTTTCTTTCCACATAAGGAGAACTATATCAATCTGTCCACGTCAGGAATCCAATACCACTTGCCATGTCCGCGTCAGGACTCCAATCTTTCCACGCACGGAATTCAACTTTGGTTCTGAACCTGTCCCCGTCAGGACTCAACTTTTCTTGAATCTGTCCACGTAAGGACCCCAATTTTTCCACGTAAGGAGTAAATCTTCTTCTTCCACATTAGGAATAACTTCTTTGATCTGTCCGCGTCAGGACTAGACTCTTCCACGTCAGGAATAATCCATTTCTTTCCACGTCAGGAATCAATCTTGATATGTCCGCGTGAGGACTCAATCCTTCCACGTAAGGAATAAACTCGTCTTTCCACGTAAGGAAACCATTTTTCTTCCACGTGAGGGATGCTCTTGATATGTCCACGTAAGGACTCTGATCTTTCCACGTAAGGAATACCAACTTCTTCCAGATTTTTCCGCGTCAGGACTACATTTTCCACGTAAGGAAAGCCATCTTAATCTGTCCACGTTAGGACTCCACTCTTTCCACGTCAGGAATGCTGTCATTTCCGCGTAAGGAATCCTCTTCTGATATGTCCGCGTAAGGGCTACATCGTCCACGTTAGGACCCACTTCTCCACGTTAGGAATAATAATTTCTTTGATTTATCCACGTCAGGACACTGATATCGTCTTGATTTGTCCACGTTAGGACTCAGGCGTCTTTGACCCGCTGAGGAAATAAGACTTGTCCGCGTAAGGACTCACACCCTTGTCTGATCTGTCCGCGTCAGGACACCAACACAAAGAGTAATCACTTTTGTCAACGTCATGACCTCCCATTCCACTAATTTCGAGAAACCGAATCTTCCCACGATAGGACTAACACAACTCACCAATCCAGGGAAATAAACCTGTCCACGTTAGGACACCCACTTCTGAAGAAATCCCGTCAATATAGGAATAAATTGTCCGAGTCAGGACTTAGTTCTCCAATGATCCTCACCCACAAACTTCTTAGCACTGACGTGACAGCGACTTTGAGATGAACTCTACTGGGGATGTCTGGAAACCAAACTACCGGATGCCTGCTTTGATGCCCGGAGGCCACTTCTGAAATTATGGTTCACGAAACCTTTTGATGACAAATAACTCTGCTTGGGAATAAAGAGAAACTTATCCTGGTAACTCTGGCGGGGAAAATAAGAGACATTTGCATAAATGACTCTGTTAGAGACAAAGAGAATCTCATCCTGCTAACTCTGTGGGGGAATACTGCCGAAACTGACATTATCATTGGATGTCTCATGCCGAGATCTTGAATGTTGATTGTTCATTTGAGCAAGAATTCTCTCCACCTGAACTGCTAGAGTACAGAAACTGCTTCAGCAAAATAAATGCTGGAAGGATAATGCCGACTCCGCCGGGGATAGCCAGATGCTACAGAATTGTTCCAGCAAAATAAATGCTGGAAGGGTGAAGGCGACCCTGCTGGGAAATTGGGAACTCAAACCACACACCCTATTGAGGTAACCCCCTGCTGGGGAATATAACTTTGCTGGGGAATAGCAGATGTGCATAGTATGATCGGACTTTCTGCTGAAACATGAACTGATATCACCAGTATCTCTGACAAAATAAATGACAGGAACCACCATCAACTCTGCTTAGGAGAGTCTTAATCTTCGAGTTCCACTGGAAGGAATGAAAACACTTGCAACGAGAATTCCGCTGGGGACAGGATGATTCTCTCGGGGAAAATCCACTGACTCCGCTGGGAGAGAGGGCATGACCCTGCGGGGAAAGATGAACCTGTCTGAATACAGCCTTACGATCTTGGAATCGCCAAACTCTGCTGAGGACGAATAACTTTTCTGGAGCACGTCCTTTGGATAAGCTACGGCTAGCTGGGGAATTCTATCCTTCTTCAGGAAGAACATGCGTGACCTGCGTGAAGACTGAGTCTTTCGTTATCGCAATCTTTTGATCACCTTCCTCGTATGGTTATGAAACCTGTAACAACACAAACAAGACACGACAAGCCTATGCAATCAAATCAATTCAGGTCAGTGACGTTACTTTCAGTTAATTCAAAGCTTTAACAATGGTTGGCAAGGGCCAGTGATGTTATACTCATGCTAGCTTCATCAAACTTAGGCGTTTTAACATGCACAACACAGTAAAGAACCATCATCAAGTACTGAATAACATATTTTCATTGATCGGGCCCCTGAATGGGCGGAGTTTTTTTGTACACGAGATGTAACTCCTGAAAAGAGGAAGCTACGCAAAGCAAATACATAAGTATGCACAAGAAGCACGAATATTTTGACAAATTAAATTTGTACACATGTCGGCAACGGGATGCAGATGAACACCACGAACTGACCCTCCCATGACTCGTCCGACTCTAATGCTTTCCCGGTATCCTCACTTCTGAAGAGATTGTATCCGATAACTGGCTCCTCCAACATATTCTCCCGCATTGATGCTCATGGTTCGGACCGCAGTCATTTGCTTTTCAAATCCCTAACTTTTGCGTGAACCGCCCTTTACGGGTTTTCAGTTCACCGGGATACCCTTTTTTGCCGAAGCCGCCCAGTGTAGGTTTTCAACTTCGCGGGTGTACATTTTTTCAATTTTATCCCTAACTTTTGCCCGAACCTTTCATTCTGTTTTTGGTTCGCCAGGATGCCCCATTTTTGCCTGGACTCTCTTTTTCTGTCCAGCGGGTCTATTTTAAGCAAAGTATTTTTTAACTGCGTCCGAATTCACAGGTGACGCAAAGTCTTCTCCGTCCATGGTGGACAACAACAACGCTCCTCCTGAAAAGACCTTACTGACAACGTATGGCCCTTCGTAGTTGGGGGTCCACTTGCCCCTGTGATCTGCTTGCGGCGGGAGAATCCTTTTCAGCACAAGGTCGCCCGTCTGAAAGCTTCGCGGAAGTATCTTCTTGTCGTACGCTTTCTTCATTCGTCTTTGGTACAACCGACCGTATGCCAGAGAAGCTAGCCTCTTCTCATCCATCAAGCTCAATTGATTCAATCTATTCGTTACCCATTCTGCCTCGTCCAGCTGAACGTCTCGCAATACCCTCAGAGAAGGGATCTCAACCTCTAATGGTAGTACCGCTTCCATTCCGTATACCAACGAGAACGGAGTTGCCCCGGTTGATGTGCGTACCGTCGTACGATAACCGTGCAAAGCGAAAGGTAGCATTTCATGCCAATCCTTATAAGTCACCACCATTTTCTGGACGATCTTCTTGATATTCTTGTTGGCCGCTTCGACAGCGCCATTCATCTTGGGTCGGTAAGGAGAGGAGTTGTGATGTTCGATCTTGAAATTCTGACAGAGCTCCTTCATCATTTTGTTGTTCAGGTTTGAACCGTTATCCGTGATTATCCGCTCGGGAATCCCATATCGGCAAATGATATCTCTCTTGATGAACCTAGCCACCACTTGCTTCGTTACATTTGCGTAAGACGCCGCTTCCACCCACTTGGTGAAATAATCGATTGCCACTAGGATGAACCGATGCCCGTTAGAAGCTGTCGGCTCAATCTTTCCAATCATATCGATTCCCCACATCGAGAATGGCCATGGAGATGACATCACATTTAGAGGACTCGGAGGCACGTGTATCTTGTCAGCATAGATTTGGCACTTGTGGCACTTCCTTGCGAACTTGAAACAATCAGTTTCCATCGTCAGCCAAAAGTAACCTGCCCGCAGCAGTTTTCTCGTCATAGCATGCCCACCAGCATGCGTACCAAAGGTACCCTCGTGAATTTCCTCCATGAGGAGCTTTGCCTCTTTCTCGTCTACACAACGCAACAACACCAAATCGTGGTTTCTTCTGTACAAGACGCCATCCGGGTTCAAGTAGAAATTGCCCGCTAATCTCCTGAGAGTCTTCTGATCTTGACTGGATGCCCCAGCCGGATACTCTTTATTCTTCAGGAAATTAAGGATATCAAAATACCACGGTTTGTCATCAGATGCTTCATCAATAGCAAATACATAAGCTGGCCTGTCCAACCGAGAGATAGTGATTTGGGGAGCTTCGTTCCAGAAGTTGACCTTGTACATGGAAGACAAAGTGGCAAGGGCGTCAGCCATTTGATTTTCTGCCCGCGGTACGTGATGCAATTCAACTTTGTCAAAGAAAGGCAACAATCTCCTTGCATAATTCATGTAATGTATCAAATTGGGCTGACGTGTCTCCCATTCCCCTTTGATTTGATTCACCACCAGAGCTGAGTCTCCGTATACGTCTAGATGCTTGATTCGCAAATCAATGGCTTCTTCAAGCCCCATTATACAAGCTTCGTATTCGGCCTCATTGTTGGTAACGGCAAAGGTCAATCGGGCAGTAAACGGGATGTGCGACCCGTGCGGCGTGGTGATAATTGCCCCTATTCCGCTACCATAAGCATTCACAGCTCCGTCAAAAATCATTTTCCACTGAGACCCCAACTCTGGTCCCTCGTCTGGCAACGGCTCTTCGCAATCTTTCATCTTTAGGTACATGATATCCTCGTCAGGAAAACCAAACCTCATCGATTGGTACTCTTCAATAGGCTGCTCCGCCAGATACTCAGACAGCACACTCCCTTTTATGGCCTTTTGCGAGACGTATTGAATGTCATATTCAGTCAAGACCATCTGCCAACGGGCAATTCTACCTGACAACGCCTGCTTTTCGAATACATATTTGATAGGATCCATCTTCGAGATGAGCATGGTTGTATGATTCAGCATGTACTGCCTCAAACGCTTGGCGGCCCAGGCTAGCGCGCAACAAGTTTTCTCCAGCATTGAGTATCGAGATTCACAGTCTGTAAATTTCTTACTCAAGTAATAGATAGCATGCTCTTTTCTCCCCGTCTCGTCGTGTTGACCGAGAACACAACCCATGCTTCCCTCAAGAACCGTCAAATACATTATCAAGGGTCTCCCTGCCACTGGGGGTATCAAAATAGGAGGCTCCTGCAGATACTTCTTTATTTTATCGAACGCCTTTTGACAATTTTCGTTCCACGTTACTGCTTGATCTTTCTTCAACAGCTTGAATAATGGTTCGCACGTGGCCGTTAACGGTGAGATATGAACCGGGCAATGTAGTTCAACCTCCCTAAAAACCCGCGCACCTCTTTCTCTGTTTTAGGCGTCGGCATTTCTTGAATTGCTTTTATTTTAGCAGGATCGACCTCTATTCCTCTTTCGCTTACGATAAACCCCAGCAGTTTACCCGATCTCACCCCGAAGGTGCATTTATTAGGGTTCAGCCTCAGCCTGAACTTCCTAAGTCTTTTAAACAACTTCAGCAGATTCACCAGATGCTCTTCCTCCGTCTGGGACTTGGCAATCATATCGTCAACATAAACTTCGATCTCTTTATGCATCATGTCATGGAAGAGAGTCGTCATCGCACGCTGATATGTTGCCCCAGCATTTTTCAAACCAAAGGGCATCACTTTGTAGCAAAATGTTCCCCACGGCGTTATGAAAGTAGTCTTCTCCATATCCTCTGGCGCCATTTTAATTTGATTATAGCCTGAAAAGCCATCCATGAAGGAGAATACGGAGTATTGAGCGGTATTATCAACTAACACGTCAATGTGAGGAAGTGGAAAATCGTCTTTTGGGCTTGCTTTATTCAAATCTCTATAATCGACACACATTCGAACCTTGCCGTCTTTCTTTGGCACTGGTACGATGTTGGCAACCCATGAGGGATACTTCGTCACAGCCAGGAACCCAGCGTCCCACTGTTTCTGCACTTCCTCCTTGATCTTCATTGCCATATCTGGTCGAGTTCTGCGAAGCTTTTGTTTGACCGGCGGGCAATCTTCTTTCAGTGGCAGGCGATGCACAACCATATCTGTATCGAGCCCTGGCATATCCTCATATGACCAAGCGAATACATCATTATACTCTCGGAGCATTTCAACCAGTTTTCGCTTGATATCACTCTGCAGTGCGGCCCCGATACGAATATTTTTCTCAACCCCTTCCGACCCCAAGTTGATAATTTCGATGACCTCGTCGTGAGGCAGAATGGCTCTTTCCTCTTGCTTCACTAACCAAGACAGTTCTTCAGGAACGTCGCTATCTTCGACAACCTCTTCTTCAGCCTGAAACACCGGGTGCTCAAAGTCGGGACGAGTCATAGGTGGTTCAAGGATGTCATCTGAAAATGTTATCCTGCAAAAGGAATGGTTAAGTGCTTCAAAATGCGTATAAAGCGGATAACCACGTTGCCATTTTATTGAAAAATACAAAACAGGAAAGACAGGGATTACGGTATTTGCACATGAAAAAAACGCCATTTATTTAATGATTAACACGCAATGTTTATAACAACACAGCCCTAAGCAAATCCTGATGCCCCGGGCAAGACATCAGATTATTCAACAATTAATAAAGCAAAGCATTACTGTTTAAAAGTCACAGGAACAAGCTCCTGAATAGACCAGTTGCACAGTCCTTGTCCTGGCGTGCTTGGCTGAATCCAGGCATCCATATCACAGTCGCTGTCTCCTTCATCAGACTCTGAAGCAGCATTGACAGTTTCATGACATACTCCACTGGCAGAGATGGTAATTGACTTTCTGAAACGGGGGGCCCCCACGGAAGGAGTTGATGACGACGGTCGGTACCCCAGCCCGAACCGGTCCATCTTCACAGGAATGTCCAGCACTTTGCCCCAGCCCTTGGCTTCTCCTGCTTCCACTAGCGCTTGAGCTTCTTTATACGATGAGACAGCTATCTCTGGCACTTTGCTCGGCCCGGGACCTTTATCCTTGATGCGCAAACCTTCGAATGCCTGGCATGGTGTCTCGTGGATTTCCCCGTCGACTTCCACATATTTGAATGAAGATAGATGGCTGACCAGGATGTCTTCTTCTCCGCACACGGTGACTACGCTGTCTCCGACCATGTATTTTAACTTCTGATGCAGGGTAGACGTGACTGCCCCCGCCCCATGAATCCAGGGTCTTCCAAGCAAGCAGCTGTACGCAGGCTGTATATCCATGATATAAAACTCAGTTGCAAACACTTCCGGCCCCACCTGCAGAGGCAAAGTAATCGATCCGAAGACTGTTCTCCACGTGCCGTCAAACGCTCTGACTACCAAATCACTGGGTGTGCACAAAATTCCTCGAACATCCAGCTTCATCATCGCCTTCTTGGGCAACACATTCAGAGATGACCCGGTGTCAACCAATACGTGCGACATTACTGATCCTCTACACTCAACCGATACGTGTAATGCCATATTATGATCCCTCCCTTTCGGAGTCAAGTCAAAATCGGTAAAACCCAGACTGTGGCCTGCATTCACATGTGCCAATACTCCTTCTAGCTGATTTACGGAGACATCCTGTGGTACAAAAGAAGTGTCCAGGACTTTCAGCAAAGCATTTCGGTGAGCTTCCGAACACAACAGCAATGATAATATAGATATTTTGGACGGCGTCTGCTGCAGATGCTCCACAATTTTATAATCACTTTTTCGAATTAAGCGCATGAATTCTTCCACATCTTTCGATGCTGCTTCTTTTTCACTTGCTTGCACCGGAACATTTTCAACCGCTTTCCCTTTTCCTTTCGCTAGTCTTTCAGCCTCCACTTCAGGAGATATAAAGATCCTGCCGCTCCTCGTCATGCCTCCTGAACCCACAACATTATCCACAATCTCTACTGGCTGCTTGTTAACATCGATTTTTATCCCGTCACAATACACCTCTAACCCATATGACCATGGGACTGCTTTCGTGTTCTCGTACGGGATTGGCCCGGCCTTAGTTATGGTAATCGGTGGTCGCTGAGCTGGTGCTGCAATAGTGATCGTCTTCCGAGGAATCGTTACCGTGGCCACATCACTCCGATTATCCACTACTGCCCCTGCAGGCTCGTCAGTTGCCGCTCGATCAAACTGCAATATACCTTCATCAATTAAAGCCTGAATGCCTTTCTTCAAATCCTCACACCCCCCAGCTAGGGTCCAACAATCTAAGCAATACTCATTACATCCTGGGTAAACACCTCCTTGTAACAGTCGGCTCTTTATCTCGCTCAGCGGCGTCTTTAAATCTTCAACATTCATGATAAGATTCAGACCTTCCTCAGTCAGAACGGCGTTTGCCCCATGATTGGGCATGGGTTTCTGGACTATATTCGGACCTGCCGTTCCAAAATTGATAGTCTTGTTGTCTAACAGATCCTGCACAACGTGCTTAAAAGCATGACAACCTTCTATATCGTGACCCGGGGCCCCAGAATGAAACTCACAGTGCCTGCTTGCATCGTACCCGAACGGGGGAGCTCCCGTTATCGGCGCCAGAGTTCTTTTCTCTACCAGGTTTAATCCCAACAATGTCTGCAATAAATCAGCATAGGTTGAGGGAGGTTTCTCAAACACTCTTCTCGGTTTACTGCCCTAGAATCTTCGTTGAGCTTGTTGTGCCCCCTGCTGAGGCTGCTGCTGCTGTGGCATTGGTTGTTGCTGAACCGGTTGTTGTTGCTGGAATGGTTGTTGTTGATAAGGAATAGTAACACTCGACACCTGCTGCGGCTGACGATATTGACCTCGTCCTCTGCCTCGGCCTCGGCCTCGGCCTCCAAATACCGCGCTTGCCTCGCCCTGACGGCGTCCACCATAAGCTTTCCTATTACTGCCAGATGCAGTTGATTCCTCGACTTGGAACTTTCCTTGCTTAATATTACGCTCAATCTTTTCCCCCATCAGAATCAGGTCTGAAAAACTGGCCAGAGACGTATGAAACAGCATATCATGAAACAGCCCTGTGAATGTGCCGACAAACATATCATTCATTTCCTTATCTTCTACAGGAGGACGGACCCTGGCAGCCATATCGCGCCACCTTTGCGCGTACTCTTTAAAACTCTCCCCCTTCTTCTGCGAAAGCCCGGCCAACTGGACCCGATTGGGCGCCAGGTCGCTATTATACTTGTAATGGGATACGAACGCCTCCGCCAATTGCTTCCAAGTCTTGATATCAGTTGGCTCCAACCCCATGTACCACTCTAGGGAAGGGCCCGATAGACTATCCTGAAAGAAATGCATTAGCATTCTTTCATCAGTGGAGTATGCAGACATCTTTCTGTAATAAGCTCGTACATGCACTTTCGGACATGTGTCTCCTTTGTACTTATCGAACGCAGGAGCTTTGAACTTAATTGGCACCCTCAAGCCAGGTACCAAGCCCATTGTTGCCATGTCCAATCCCACAGCACTTTGATTTAGGACTCCCTTCATCTGCTCTTCCAGCATTCTAATCTTTTGGGAATCATCCATCGGCCCTTCAAAACCTCCTCCGGAGAAGGCATCCTCCTGCTGATCCTCTTGCCACATACCATTTCCAGCCCCGTACCCATCATATGCATTATTACGTCCAGCTCTGATCTGATTCATTCCCGGACCTCGGCCTCTGTTGCCGTACCCTTGAACACCTCCAGCAGGACCAAAAGCCATAAATCCAGTACCGTTTCCGTTTCCAAAGCCTCCGTGACCCTGATTGACCATACCATAACCATCCTGCCCAAAGCCTTGAGCATTAAAGCCATACTTGCCAGTGTTATCGAATCCCTGATCGTTGAATCCGAACCCAGTATTGACAAAGCCATTGCCTCCTAGATTATCTCCCAAATTGACATCACCCAGCCCAGCATTATGGACAGCAGTCTCATTCCCCCCTCCGACGTTACCGTTCACAGCAGCGGTAGCGTTGTTGACATTAGCAGCAGGTATATTGACTACGGGCGGAGCCACTGGCGTGGGAGTGCCGTCTCCATGAGCAGTATCAACCCGGACAGACTGATGATCTTCGTTACCATGACCAGCGTTGCGAGCCAACAGAGGCTGGACCATGGCCTGCAAATTCTCTTGCCCTTTTGCTATAGCTTCCATGGTCTGCATGAAGAGGGCGAGCTTCTCGCGCACATCCTGCATCTCGTTCTGCATTTGGTCCATGATTTTCCGACAGTTGGAGCGTGTAGAATAGCGGTGCGGATATTGATCTGGAATCCTGTTAAGGTACCTGATACAAGTAGGAGATAAGACACCATTCAAAGATTACCTGTAATGCAATATGAATATAAATGCAATGCAATGCAATGTGTCTGTGCATTAGGGAAGTTCATTCCCCCAGTTCTAGTGCGAAGGTGCCGGTGCAGTGACAGTGCTGACAATAGGAATATCGGAGCTGAATCATAGAAAGCCTCATATATTGCAGGGAAAATCAATAAGCCCAGGGTACAATATCACTGAGAGTACAAAGAAGGCATGACCTCAACCAACAATCCTGGTGATGGTCAGCACTATGCAAATAAAGCATACAAGTTACTACATGAAATGATCAAATCCTCCCAAAAGTCTGGTACTCCTCTATCAGCTTCTTGGTCTCCGGATGACCTGGTCGATCAAGCAGCCCTTCAACAAGCTGGTTTCTCCTCTTAAGGACACGGCGCACGTCTTCAGCAGTTTCTTCCCATGTTGCTTCTCCGAAGCAATCTTCTAACTTTCGCTTCTGAGACACTGCTTCATCTCTGGATTTGATTGCTTTGTTCAGTGCATGCTGGACACTATACCGGGTCATCACTTCTTCCTCACACTTCTTGATGCTAGACTTCAACTTCTCTTCGAGGTCGGAAATTTGCTGCTTCAGCTTATCTTCCCTCTTCTTGTTGTTAGTGAGTGTAGCATTCCAAGTCTTATTGCAAGAGGATATCTCTCGGTGTGCTGCGTCGAGCGCTTTCTTTTTGTCTTCCAGCATGTCATGGGAGCTTCTGAACTCTTGCCCCAGACGTTCACGCTTTTTCTTTTCCTCAGTCAACTCAGCCCCTAGTCTGTTTACTAGCTCGATCTGTTGTTGGAAAGCATATACGGCCTTGTTTTTCTCACTGCGTATTTGAGCTAGCTCTTGCTCTAACCCTTCATTAATCTTCATCAAGGCTTCTTTCTCTCTCACAACTTGTTCATAGACTTCCCTAGAAACAGTAGTTGGTTCCGCTACCGGAATAGGATCAAGAATTGGTGCATCTGGAAATGGCATTAATAACTGACTTGCTCGTTCCTGGATCCAAACTCTATAAGGTGCATAGGCCTGGCAATCGTTCTTACCTAACAGTGGCTTCCCTTTGCGGTTAATACGCGTCCAGGCACGTTTCAACTTGGCTAATAACTCCTCCTTTACGTCACCAGTGAAGTACAGAGATTCCTGTACTTCTTCCTCCTGAGGCGGATTCTTCAGCGCATATCCGAACTGGCGAATGAATAGAGAAGGGTTGTAGTTGATACACCCTTTTCTTCCTATCAGCGGCACATTAGGGTACCCAGAACAACTGAAGATGAGCTCGGATCCCAACAAATCTCGATCAAACCATACAACGTCTTCGGAAGATAGCCTCATCAGGCGTTCTGACCAACTGGCTGAGGTTGCACTGTCTACAAATGGTCCCTTTATGGGAAGGTGACTTTTGAACCACATATTCAGCAGAGGAGTACAACAGTAAACAACTTTTCCCCTTCGGTTCTCATTCTTATAGTGCAATGAATGATAGAAGTCTCCAATCAAAGTTGGCACTGGGTTGCCTGCAGCAAACAGATAGAAAGCATCCAAATCCACAAAGTTGGGCAAGTTAGGAAACAGCACAATTCCATAGATGCATAAAGCCAGAATAGCATTGAAAACCACCCAACAACCGTTCTTGGCGTACTCTCGAGCTTTGACAACTAAGAAATCAAGAGAGAAACCTGACACCCCAAGCCAAGAAGTCAATAACAGATCTGCAGTGTTCATATGCAAGGCTTTGGCTAAGTCCTCCAACTTGGGCTCAGCAGCAGAGTGAATAAAGGGAACCTTGTTCTGCACAGGAAGCTCGGTAAACTCCACATACTCCTCAATGGTAGGTCCTAGAATGAAGTCAGCAAAAGTAAAGCATCTCAATGCGGGGTCATAGAACTGCATCAAGGTGTATAGCCCGTTCATCTCATCAGCAGTGGGCTTACAGACTAATCTCAGTAATCTCCCATGGCTCATTCTGAAGCTTCTCCTAACCTCCTCATCGGCAAGAGATATCAGACCAAGCAAAGAAGTAATATCGGGTGAAGGCAGCTTATACGCAACTGTTTTCCTCAAACTAGCCATAATCAATACTCAGAAGTCCGGGCACTAGAACTAGGGAAATGCAAATGCACCTGCAGCACAGACACACGTTAGTGAAATGCAAATGGTAATGGATATGCAGGCAATGCAATGCAAGTAACATGCAACAGGGACCAAAGCTGCAGCTGAATAGCCTAAACCCAATCAAGAAAGGTCTCAGATAGACCATCCAGAAGTCATCAAACCCTGGTCTCAGATAGACCTAACACAAAGCCCCAATACTGGTCTCTGACAGACCTCAAACCATAACTCCAACTGGTCTCTGGTAGACCTCAAATCACATCTCTAATTGGTCTCTGACAGACCTCAAGATTCTCCTACTGGTCTCTGACAGACCTCAAAACACATCTCCCAAATGGTCCCTGACAGACCTCAGAACTCTCCAACTGGTCTCTGACAGACCTCAAAACACATCTCCCAAATGGTCCCTGACAGACCTCATAACTCTCCATAAATATCCAGGATCTCTGATCAAGAAATAACCGGTATCTGAAGGTCTGGTTACCTGCATAACCCCAAATCCCCTCACAGGTGGGTGGCCCTATAACTGGCACAAGGTACGGCATCCTATGCGGTCGTCAGCGTCACAGACTTTCAGGGTTGATGATACGATTCCCAGAAGGAGTGGCATCATCAAATCCTGAAGAGGCCTCACTCAGCCAACTTCCAAATGATCGGTTCCCGGAGTCGACAATTCAGCTGACCAACAACCCCTTCGACCCAAAGGGTAGAAAAAGAAGCCAACCAGAAGAACCTCGTCCGAGTGTAGATTTCATGAGACACTAATGCAAGCAAAGCCGGCACGCGCCCACTACTTTCTACGCTAATTCTAGGTGCACTCAAGCCCAGGTCCGGCTTATCTCTCAATATCAGAACACCCGTCACACCCCAAATACAGCAATAATAATCAATATACAAAGCTGAAAATACCAGGTTAGCAATATACAATAACTCCATACAAAACCCTCGACGGGAAAGCAAGCGCTAGGATTGACTCTCTCAAGGGACGTTGGATCCCAAATGCATAAGAACCATCGCAGTTCTTGGCAGCCAGGGGACGTTGGGTCCCCAGCAGAGTCGCCAGCTGTCGCTACTGCGAAAATCGGCGCCGGCTGAACAGAAGAGTCGCCACCGTGCGTTATTTATCCCACGGGAGGGAAAGGGAACGCTCAGAGTAAACCTCGCACAACAAGGGAAAGGTATGGTCGTCGCAACCATAGCCTGGATTCGGGAGTCGGTTACGCAAGGGGAAGGTATTAGCACCCCTCACGTCCGTCGTACTCGACGGGATCCACGCTTGTTTTCGGGTATGGATTGTTATTCTATCTACGCTAAAGGTCTGGGGTGAAAAAGAAAATAAAATGAAAATAAAAATGACTCGGCAAAGTATCGCACTTTATGCCTACGTATTCCCGTCTGGAACGAGAAATCGGAGTCAACGTAGTTCGCCTACCTACGGGAAAGGAGGGGAAGGTTGCTCGCTAGGACACTGCATCCTATGCCTACGTACTTCCACACTGCATGGAAGATCAGAGCAAACGTAGTTCGGGCTACGGACGACACAAGTCTGTCTTGGTTGGTTTTATTCCTTCTGAAAAAGGTTTTTCTGATTAACAGTCCCGGCGGACAAAAATGACGCTTTGATGAGTTCACATTCTTTTACGGAAGAAGTGTCTTTTATTGTGTTTAAAATCTTTATGGTGTTTTTCTGTTTGTTTTAAGATAAAAAGAGACAGAACTCTAACCTACGGTTGCGAAGGGAAACAAACTATCCTAATGTTATCATGCATGGGTTAAGACCTAGTGTCTATCATGCTCCTCTCTTGCACAGAGAGAAACAGAGATCCTACGGGATAGGCAGAAACAGAAACAATAACAGACATATACAGTAAAACAGTAAAATGCATGAATGCAGCAATACAAGCGAGGCAAGGGAGTCCCACTCAACCTCGAACCTAGAAAACAATAGGCAAAAGTGAACAGGCTTCACTTTCAACCCAGCAGGGTAAACAGCAAACAATACAGTCCAGAAAACCAATCAATACATCAAGAAATGAAGTACAACAGCAAAAAAAACAGCATCAGCAGCTCTGAATCAACATCTGACTTCAAGTAATTTCCAATCATTCATGAGCTTCAACAAGCATCAATCTCCATCTTCATGACCTTCAGGCAAGGGCTTTGATCATCAGTCTTCTATCTGCAATGGCTTTTCTTCAAGCTCAAACCTCCAGGATGAGGAATCAGTCAACAAGATGAAGTGAATGAATGTTAGACAGTTGATTACCTACCAAGGGTGGTTCATCAACTGTTAACATTAAACAGAAAGTCTCCTCTCAAAAGTTCTATCTTTCAAATATATTCACTGATCCTTCCAAAGGAAGGAGGTGGATATTTGAAAGAGACTTTGAATCATAGAGAAAGGATGGATGCAGACAAGGCATTCCATATTTGAGAAACAAGCTTTCTAACCTAGAGCTCTGCCTAGCTCCTAAACCCTAGTCTCCTCAACAACTGCTGGCAAGAACCTCCTCTACAACTCTGGCAGTTGAACTTCAATCTCTTGATCTCCAATGGCTTCATCTCCTCAAGTCTTCAGCTCTCCCAAGTCCCCAGACAAACCCAATACCCAAGCAAACAAGCAACAATCCCCAGAGGGCACACCACACCAGTCAATCAGATATACAGACAGTATTAATAGCAGTAGGGGAATCCTGACTTTTTCTAAGGGATCTAATAACTACCCATAGCCCCTATAGTCCCATAACTAAACTAGTCAAATCCTAAGTCCTAAGGGAAAGAATCAAACTTCCTAAGTCATCACCTAAAAACCCTAATTTGTTCATGTTATTCAAGCCTACATTAAGCACCTAAAATTAATTCCTAAAAAATGGGAACTAGATTGCATTTACAAGTTCAATATCTAATCTAAACAACCTAAAAAGAATGAACAAAAAATATGAAAGCATTTGATAGAACAAAAATTACTAAAATCATGCATGAAATGAACCTATTTAAAATGACATTTATTTAGAAAATATGGAAAGAATATGAAATAAAAATAAAAATGCAATTTTATTTTTCTATAATTTTCTAGACATCCTAAAGAAAATAGTGTAAAAAGAATGAATTGAAAATGATTTTTTATGTATTTATTATGAATTAATGAAATCAAGAAAATAGTAAGAGAAATTAAAAATAAAAATGAAGGAAATAAATGGGAGAGGGGTGTATTCAGCAACCACGCCCAGTTAAAATTCATTGGGCCAGGCAGACAGGGGGTGTGCGTAGCATTTTGGTTAAGGCCCAGAACAACTTCAGAAATAATGAAAATGAAGAAACACGCAGGGGGTGAGAAAAGAAACAAAATCACGTTCAGAATGATTTGGGCTCACAACTGGGTGGTGGGATTAGCAATATTCACTCAGGCCCGCCCGTTTCAGTTAATGAAACGGTGCGTTTGGCACCCAGTCACTTCCCTCCAAAATCAGAATCAAATGCTGGCCACACGATTGCTCTACAAGTCAAAAGTCTAACACAAAATGAATGGACACGATTTCGTCTTCCTCCTTTGATCATAAGACTTAGGGTTTACTCCATGAAAGCTCATGCACGAACCAAACTTACACCAATCTGTTCTCACTCTACAGTCCACAACACATCACGATATAAACATGAAAAAAGCTCAGAATCTCTCCCTCTATAATCCTATGGCACTAGTTCAATCTGAAATTCACTAGATCACTCAACCCGATACCTACAAGTTCTGGTCACCATGGAAATCCTCTGCAACTCATCAACACAATCCTCCATCAAACTTACACTAATCTAATCTATGACTAATGGTGATTAACCTGCGCTAACAACCTAACATTATAATGCACTAACCTAAGAGTTCTTGATCCAAACAGTTTTTACAACCTGCTAACAATTGTCACCAAACCACTCCAAACTCAACCTAATTGCTCTACTAACATCCTACATCACATTTATACTAACAAATCTATGCTAAACTAACTACATCAAGCAATTTGAATGAAAACACACCTGATGCAAAAGCTTGAAAACAGCTATGGAAACTCGTGAATCCACCAACACCAATGCTCAGATCTTGATCAGTGAGTGAAGCTCTTGTTTCTGTATGCAACACTTTGAGGAATCTTGCCTTGAATTGTGCTATCAACTTGAAACTTCAATTTTAATGTTGATGATGGAAGTGCTCGAAAATGGATTGATTACACTTGATTCTTGGTTGAATTCTGATCTATGATGATGAATCAGTATGATGAAGTTGATTGTGATGGTAATTGGTGAAGAATTTGAGAGATTGAAGTGAAATTGCAAAGAGAAAGAATGAAAGAGTTTGTGAAATTCTTGGTGCAAATGAAGCCAACCCTTGATCAATCTTCATTTCATGAATATATAGGGCTCACATGAACATTCTAGATCCCTCTTACACATTCCCTTGCCTTCCCACTTTGATCCATTTTTGAAATGTTTCTTAAAATGCAAGTAACCAAGGATAACTTTGAAATCTTCCACTAAACTCAAAAAAGTGTTTGAACCATTGTTCTTAGAATGCCTTTTCCATTCAAAATCATATATTGGAAGTCTCCATTTGGACTTATAAATCTCCCAAACCATTTTTCATTTTGACTTTATTCAAATTATAAGCCATTTTAGTTCAAATTTTGACCAATCATGCAACTTCATGCTATGAGCTTTTCCAACAATTTGTGACCTTCTTTCTAGACTTAAAATCCCATTTGGAGCAAGTTTGATGTTGTAAGTTTTTTCATTTGAGGCCTCCTTGTATGAGTTTTGGACATAGGTTAAAATGACCTGTAATTCACAAATGCCCAAAATACCCTTTGCTTGCCAAGACCATAAGTTGAGCTCCACACATCATATGAAGGCATACTATACCATTCTAGAAAGCTAAGACAATGAGGAACAATTCTTATGTTGACCAAGAATTCATTTGAAATCTCCTTGAGGGGTAAAAATTGCTTGGAAGTCAAGTCACTTTCACAGACAAAAATTCAGATACCTCAGATGACCTGTAACTTGCAAGGACCATAACTTGAGTTCTATAAATCTCCTTGATGTCTTCCACCACTCAAATTAAAGGTCTTGAG
This sequence comes from Lathyrus sativus, assembly GCA_963859935.3. Taxonomy (NCBI): domain Eukaryota; kingdom Viridiplantae; phylum Streptophyta; class Magnoliopsida; order Fabales; family Fabaceae; genus Lathyrus; species Lathyrus sativus. Next base: position 274,918,524 of record OZ012740.1, on the reverse strand, counting down.
ATCCTCTACAAGTTTCATGTTGGCCAAGAAGCCATTTGAAGCTAGCATTTTGACTTATCTTGCTTGGAAATTTGACCTAAACTAGGGGATTTTACACAGAAACCCTAATTTAGAAACTCCTCTTCTCCTTGATTTCTCTTGAATTCTCCTTGGCATATCTCCATATCCTTCTTTATATGTCCAATGATGAACCCCACATCTCTCCAATAGACTTGAATGCCCCTTTAAATCAGTCAATTGACCTAGGGTTGACCTAGGGTTGACCCAGATGAAACCCTAGTTGACTGTCTTCAACTATAGCTCTTGTGCTCTCATCAGTGACTTGTCTCTTTCTCCAAATGACTTTCTAAGTCTCTCATAAGGTCTAGATACTCTCCATGCCTTCAACTCACAGCTCACAACCCTCTTGTTGACCCTCAGATACCCTCAGCTAGGAGATGGACTCAAGGCTTGATCTGCTAAACTCTTTGCTTTCAAATTCTTTCCTGATGACTTGAATGAGATTGAATTGGGATAATAACCTCTTGATAGGCCTCTAGAGATGAGAATAATGATTGGTCCCCTGTTGAATGACTTGCTATGCTTATGCTATGCAGATGGTTAGTCTATGTACAGGACTCTATATGCAAATGCTAATGATATTGAAACATAAACCCAAGGAATAAGGTTGGGCAAATTTTAGGGTGCAACATGTACTATGACAAGTTACTCAATGTTTCAATGGGTAGCTTCTCCGATATGATCCTTATGGGAGAGAGGATCGAAAATGGAATTAAAATTGGAAAGATTCAGGCAGGCGAATCTACTTCAACTGGGGGTGCGAGAAAAGCTTTTGGTGGAAGACAAAAGGGTGATACAAGCGCTGTATTTGGTGGCAGAGGCCGGGGCAGAGGCAGAAATCAGTACAGTCAACCTCAGCAAATAGCCAGTGTTACTATTCCAATTCCTCAATAACAACAGCAGCAACAACAACCACAGCAGCAGCAAAGGTAGAATCAGGGTCAGAGAAGGTTTCAGAATGCAAAGCCGAAGAGGGTATTTGATAAGCCTCCGTCGACATATGCAGAGCTTCTTCAGACACTGCTGGGTTTGAATTTGGTTGAGAAAAGAACATTGGAGCCGCCTACAGGACCGGTACTTCCTTATGGGTATGACGCTAATAAACACTGCGAATTCCATTCCGGGGCGCCCGGACATGATGTAGAATCTTGTCACACTTTCAAGCATAAAGTTCAAGACTTGTTGGACAGTAAAGCCATCAACTTTGGCCAGGTGGGGCCCAATATTGTACAACAGCCTATGCCTAATCATGGGGCAAATGCTATCTTGATAGAAGAAAATTTGAACTTGGTGATGGATGTTAACGAACTGAGGACACCATTGAGTGAGGTGAAAAGCAGGTTGCTCAGAGGGGGAGTATTTCCTGGTTGTGATGAATACTGTTTAGAGTGTTGGACCCAGCCTGAGGATTGTACTGATTTGAAGCAGGGCATTCAGGCCATGATCGACGAAGGGACCTTACAATTTGATCGAACTGCGGTTGAGAAGCCTGTGGAGGCATCATGTGACAAGCAGAATGATATTGCAACAGTGACGATCCCGAGAAAGACTATAACGATAACGGCGTCCGCCCAGCGGCCAACTATTACGATTACCAAAGCAGGGCCTGTTCCCTTTGAGAGTACGAAAGTTGTCCCGTGGACATATGGATTAGAAGCATATTGCAACGGTGAAAAGATTGTGGGGAATAGCCAGCCAGCTTGGGCTGTTGATAATGTCGTTGGAACGGGGGGCATGACCCGTAGCGGAAGGATCTTTACCTCACCTGAAATAGAAGCAGAGAGATTGGCCAAAGGCAAAGCCAAAGTAAATGAAAGCGGGCCCACTCAGTCGAAAGAAAAGGATACGTCACTCAAGGACGTAGAGGAGTTCATGAGACTGATTCGCAAAAGCGACTACAAAATTGTTGAACACCTACAACAGACGCCGTCGAAGATTTCCATCTTGTCGTTGTTGTTATGTTCCGAGGCCCACCGAAACGCCTTGCTAAAGATTCTAGATACGTCATTTGTGCCTCAAGAAGTTTCTGTAAATCAGTTAGAGGGGATAATGGCACATGTTAATGCTGGACATAGCCTGGGTTTCACAGATTTTGATCTAACACCCAGAGGTCGAGAGCACAACATGGCTTTGCATATATCGGTGGAATGCCGGGGCACCGTAATGTCACGTATATTGGTGGATACTGGATCGTCGTTGAACGTATTGCCAAAGAAAGCCATGATGAAATTGGACATATGGGGAATTATTTGCACGCCCAGCGATTTGGTTGTGAGGGCGTTTGACGGGATGAAAAGATTAGTGTTTGGGTCAATAACGTTACCGCTTCAGGTGGGGCCAGAAATTTTTGATACCGAATTCTACATCATGGATATCCATCCATCTTATAGCTTCCTTCTTGGGCGCCCATGGATCCACGCTGCAGGGGCCGTAACATCCACATTGCATCAGAAGTTGAAGTACATGGTGGGCGATAGTGTTGTTACCGTTTGTGGGGAGGAGGACATTTTGGTCACTCACCTGTCATCATTCAGATATGTTGAGGTCGACGGAGAAATACACGAGACACCTTGTGAAGCCTTCGAAGGGTTGCAGATTAAAGACAAAGCTCAGGGTCCCAACAAAATGCCGGAGGTGGCAGTGTCATCCTATAAGGAAGCTCAAGCCTTAGTGCAGACTGGTGAGACTAAAGGTTGGGGGCAGGTACTGGAGATTCCCGTGAAGAATGACAAGTTTGGGCTAGGGTATCGACCGACGTCGTCAGCGTCATCTTCAGGAGCACCCAGGTTCAAGGGACCGATAACGATTACGCCAAGCGGGGTGTGCTTTGAGACAATCAACGTTATTTCCGATGCTGAAGACGGAGATAGTGACTGCGATATGGACGCGTGGATCAAGCCAAGCGTGCCAGGACAAAGTCTCTGCAACTGGTCCATCCGAGAAACTGTCCCAGTGACTCTTAAACAGTAATGATTTGTTTTATCAATTGTTGAATAATCCTATGTCCTACCCGGGGCATAGTGATTTTACCTTAGGGCTACTTTATTATGTGTATCGCACTGTTTTAATCATGAAATAAAGGCATTTTTCATATACAAATATTGTGATCCCTGTTTTTCTTGTTTTTCTTTAACAATAAATGTCAACGTGGTTATTTGCTTTGTTTGCATGTTAAAGCATTTAACCATTCCCTTTGCAGGACTAATGTTTCAGATGACATCTTCTACGAACCGCCTATGACTCGTTTCGACTTCGAGCACCCGGTATTCCAAGCAGAGGAAGAGATTGTTGAGGATAGCGACTTGCCAGAGGAGCTGACTCGTTTGTTGAAACAAGAAGAGAGAATCATTCTGCCTCATCAGGAGGAAATTGAGATTATCAACTTGGGGTCGGAAGGAGTTGAGAGAAATATCCGTATAGGGGCTGCGCTGCAGAGCGACATCAAGCAAAGGCTGATTGAGATACTGCGAGAGTATAGTGATATATTTGCTTGGTCGTACGAGGATATGTCTGGGTTGGATACGGACATGGTTGTGCACCATCTGCCGTTGCGAGAGGATTGTCCGCCTGTTAAGAAGAAATTCAGAAGAACCAGACCAGACATGGCTGTGAAAATCAAAGAGGAAGTTCAAAAACAGTGGGATGCTGGTTTCCTAGCCGTTACAACTTATCCGTTATGGGTCGCTAATATAGTACCAGTGCCAAAGAAAGACGGTAAAGTGCGAATGTATGTCGACTACCGTGATCTGAATAGGGCGAGCCCAAAAGACGACTTTCCACTTCCTCACATTGACGTGCTGGTTGATAACACTGCTCAGTTCTCCGTATTCTCCTTCATGGACAGCTTCTCAGGCTATAATCAGATCAAAATGGCACCAGAAGACATTGAGAAGACTACCTTCATTACTCCCTGGGGAACATTTTGCTACAAAGTGATGCCCTTCGGACTGAAGAACGCTGGGGCAACATATCAACATGCTATGACGACTCTCTTTCATGACATGATGCACAAAGAGATCGAGGTTTATGTTGATGATATGATTGCCAAATCCCAGACGGAGGAAGAGCATTTGGTTAATCTGCTGAAACTGTTCAAAATACTTAGGAAGTTCAGGTTGAGAATGAACCCTAACAAGTGCACCTTTGGGGTGAGATCGGGTAAACTGCTGGGGTTTATTGTGAGCGAAAAAGGAATAGAGGTTGATCCTGCAAAGATAAAAGCTATACAAGAAATGCCGACGCCTAAAACAGAAAAAGAAGTGCGTGGGTTTTTAGGGAGGTTGAACTACATCGCTCGGTTCATATCTCACCTAACTGCGACATGCGAGCCTCTATTCAAGTTGTTGAAAAAGGATCAGGTGTTGACATGGAATGAAAATTGTCAAAAGGCGTTCGACAAGATAAAAGAATACTTGCAGGAACCTCCTATTTTGATACCCCCAGTGGCCGGGACACCTTTGATTATGTATTTGACGGTTCTTGAGGAAAGTATGGGTTGTGTTCTCGGTCAACATGACGAGACCGGACGTAAAGAGCATGCGATTTACTATTTGAGTAAGAAGTTTACCGACTGCGAGTCCAGATACTCAATGCTCGAGAAGACGTGTTGCGCGCTAGCCTGGGCCGCCAAACGTTTGAGGCAATACATGCTGAATCATACAACCATGCTAATTTCAAAGATGGATCCAATCAAATATGTGTTTGAGAAGCAAGCACTCTCCTGAAGAATTGCCCGATGGCAGATGGTGTTAACCGAAGACGACATCCAATATGTCTCGCAAAAGGCTATTAAAGGTAGCGTTCTGTCAGAGTACCTTGCCGAGCAGCCTATTGAGGATTACCAATCGATGAGGTTTGATTTTCCTGACGAGGATATCATGTACCTGAAGATGAAAGATTGTGAAGAACCGTTGCCGGATGAAGGACCAGAGTTGGGTTCCAAATGGCAGTTGATATTTGACGGAGCTGTAAATTCCTATGGTAGCGGAATAGGTGCAATTATCACTACTCCTCATGGGTCGCACATCCCATTTACTGCCCGATTGACCTTTCCGGTTACCAATAATGAGGCTGAATATGAGGCTTGCATCATGGGTCTGGAAGAAGCCATTGATTTGTGAATCAAGAACTTGGATGTATACGGAGACTCAGCTCTAGTGGTGAATCAGATTAAAGGAGAATGGGAGACACGTCAGCCCAATTTGATACCCTATATGAATTATGCAAGGAGATTGTTGCCTTTCTTTGACAAGGTGGAATTGCATCACGTACCGCGAGCAGAAAATCAAATGGCTGACGCCCTGGCAACATTGTCTTCAATGTATAAAGTTAACTTCTGGAACGAGGCTCCCCAGATTGTTATCTCTCGGCTTGATAGGCCTGCATTCATATTTGCCATTGACGAGGCTCCCGATGGTAAACCCTGGTACTTTGACATCCAGAATTTCGTGCAGAACAAGGAGTATCCAGCTGAAGCATCCAGTCGAGATCAGAAGACTCTCAGGAGGTTGGCTGGCCATTTCTATCTGAATCCGGACGGTGTCCTGTATAAAAGAAACCACGACTTGGTGTTGCTATGCTGTGTAGACGAAAAAGAGGCAAAGTTGCTCATGGAAGAGATACATGAGGGTACATTTGGTACACATGCTGGTGGGCATGCTATGACGAGAAAACTGCTGCGGGCAGGTTACTATTGGCTGACTATGGAAACAGACTGTTTCAAGTTTGCAAAGAGGTGTCATAAATGCCAGATTTATGCGGACAAAATCCATTTGCCTCCGAGTCCTCTGAATGTGATGTCATCACCGTGGCCTTTCTCGATGTGGGGGAATGATATGATTGGCAAGATCGAGCCTACGGCATCAAACGGACACCGGTTCATTTTGGTGGCAATCGATTACTTCACCAAATGGGTGGAAGCAACATCATATGCCAATGTGACCAAACAAGTGGTAGCCAGATTTATCAAACGAGATATTATCTGCAGATATGGAATCCCTGAGCGAATTATCACCGACAATGGTTCAAATTTGAATAATAAAATGATGAAAGAGCTGTGTCAGAATTTCAAGATTGAGCATCACAACTCTTCTCCTTACCGGCCCAAGATGAATGGCGCTGTCGAAGCGGCCAATAAGAACATAAAGAAGATTGTTCAAAAGATGGTTGTGACGTATAAGGACTGACACGAGATGTTACCTTTTGCTTTGCACGGTTATCGTACGACGGTACGCACATCAACCGGGGCAACCCCTTTCTCATTGGTATACGGGATGGAGGCGGTGTTACCGTTGGAGGTCGAGATTCCTTCCCTGAGGGTTTTACGTGATGTCCAACTTGACGAGGCAGAATGGATTAAAGATAGACTGAATCAACTCAGCTTAATGGATGAGAAGAGACTGGCTTCTCTAGCATACGGTCGGTTGTATCAGAGCCGGATGAAGAAAGCTTACGACAAGAAGGTGTGCCCTCGAAGCTTTCAGACGGGCGATCTTGTTTTGAAAAAGATTCTTCCACCCCAATCAGATCACAGGGGCAAGTGGACTCCCAATTACGAAGGTCCATACGTTGTAAGAAAAGTCTTCTCTGGAGGAGCCTTGTTACTATCTACCATGGATGGTGAGGACTTTACGTCTCCTGTGAATTCGGACGCAGTTAAAAAATACTTTGCTTAAAAGTGACCCGCTGGACAGTAAAAAGAGAGTCCAGGCAAAAATGGGGCATCCCGGCGAACCATAAAAAATGAATAAAAGGTTCGGGCAAAAGTTAGGGATAAAATTGAAAAGATGTACACCCGTGACGCCGAAAACCGGAAAAGGGCGACTTCGGAAAAAAAGGGTATCCCGGTGAATCGAAAACCCGCAAAGGGCGGTTCATGCAAAAGTTAGGGATTGAAAAAGCAAATAACTGCGGTCCGGATTTGATACGGCATTGCTTAGTGGTTTGGGAGTACCTGGGGACCGTCTATCCAAAAACAATCTCTTCCGAAGATCGAGTACCGGGAAAGCGCAGAGTCAGGCGAGTCATAGGAGGATCCGCTCATGGTGTTTGTCTGTGCCACGTTGCCGACATGCATACAAATATTGTTTTGTATTTTCTTTATGCTTCTTGTGCATATATTTATGTGTGTTTGTGCGTAACTTCCTCTTTTCAGGAGTTGCATCCAGTGTACAAAACTTTGCCTATTCAGAGGCCCATTATCAATAAAACATGTTATTCAGTACTTGATGTTTGTTCTTTACTGTTTTGTTTGTGAAAAACGCCGATGTTTTTGATAAACTTGCACTTGCATAATCTTGCTGGCCCTTGCCAATAATTGCTAAAACTTCGAATTGACTGAAGTAATGTCACAGATGCTAACTCGGATAGATTTTGTTGTATAGGCTTGTTTTGTCTCGTTTGTGTTTTGCAGGGTTCTTACCTTTGGAGCAAACGATCATGAATTGAATTCCCCAGCCAAGGTCGCTTGACGTAAGACCTGACTCCAGTTGATGTCATTCCTCAGCTAGTCGCAGCTTATCCCCAGAGAGTTGAAATGATGTTATCCCTTCCCGAAGGAGGGAATTATTTTCCCCAGGAGGGTGTCCTCATGGAATACCGTCCATAGGATTAACCCCAGCAAGTCAAAATCAATGTCCTCTGCAGAGGTTGCGCCCCTCGGCAAATCGAAGATGTGCACGTTCAATCTCCAGCATGGGAGATTCCCGCAATAGTTAACCAAGTCATTGGTTCGAAAGGTTTATATCCGCGAAGGATGGGTTTCTTGCTCCCACAGGTCGTCATGCCATTGACAGGATGTTGATCCCCAGCGGAGTGGTAACACTGAATGTGTAAACTGTGCCCATATAGTGTGCTTAGCCCAGAAGTGTCGCTTCTTCCCCAGATAAGTTTGTTCACCAGCAGGGTGTTTGTTCTTTCCTCCCAGTGGAAATTGATGTTTAATCTCTCCCCGGCAAATTCGACTATGTTTCCGGCATTTATTTTACCGGAATACCTTACGATACTTGTTCTCCCCAGCGGAGTTGGCTTTATCCTCAGCATTCATGTTATTGAGACATCATTATCAGAATGGCCCCGACAGCTTGAGCCTGCATTTGCATTTGCATATATCGTCATACTTGCATCTACTCAAACGCGTAGCATTTCCGTGTCGTACAGAGCATTACGCCATTTTCAAACACGCATTTTGAAACATAAATCAGGTTGGTTAACCTTTTGCTTTCAGGTGTGTTTTCTCAGCAGGAGTATGGAGTTCTAGCTCAGATCTATTACCAGGTATTTGAGGTCTCGCCGTGAGACGTGTGATGATACGGTTCATCTTACTATTTTTCCCACAGAGTTACTTGGTTAAGTTTCTCTTTGTCCCCGAGCAGAGTTATTTGTTTAAATTTCTCTTGTTTTCCCCGCCAGAGTTGCTTGTTGAAGTTTCTCTTATCCGGCCAGTGGATTATTTTCTTCAAACTTGTTGTTACGTCAATGTCAAAGGGTTTCATGAATCAAAATTTCAGAAGCTGCCGCCAGTTATCGGAACAGGCGTCTGGCAGTTGGTTTCCAAATATCCCCAGTAGAGTCCGCCTCAAAGTCGATGTCACGTCAGCGCTAAAAGGTTTGTAGGTTGGGACCAATGGAGTTAGCTACTGTGGAGATAAGCAGAGAAACTGTATTCAGAGTATCTTCCCGTATGGATAAACAGATGCATTTTCCTACTGGTTGACAGAAGTATTTCCCCGGAAATCGCCAAAATTTTATTGCCTTTGTTGATAGGAGTTCCTCGTGTTGACGAGATATGAGTCCTGACGTGGACAGATTTATTTCCTCGTGGTGACGAGATGTGCTAGTCCTAACGTGGACAGATTTGATTTCTTCGCGTTGACGGAATGGGAAGTCCTGACATGGACAAATTGATTACTCTTCATGGTGACGAAATGGTGTCCTGACGTGGACCATTTATCCCCAGCAGATATCTTTCTTCGCATTGGTGAAATGTGCATCCTGGCGTGGACAAGTTTATAGTTCCTCGTGTTGACGAGATGCGCGAGTCCTGACGTGGACAAATTTATCTTTCTTCGTGTTGACGGAACGGTGTCCTGACGTGGACAATCTACTCCTATGTTGATAGGATTTCCTCGTGTTGACGAGATGTGAGTCCTGACGTGGACAAATCAAGTTACCTCCCCTCGTGTTGACGAGATGCGAGTCCTGACGTGGACAAGTTTACCGTTCTTCGTGTTGTTGAGATGGAATCCTGATGTGGACAAATTTATTTCTCTTCATGGTGACGGGTTTATTTCCTCGTGTTGGCGAGATGTGAGTCCTGACGTGGACAATTTATTCCTATGTTGATAGGAGTTCCTCTTGTTGACGAGACGTAAATAAGATTTTATTGCCTATGTTGTTAGGATCTCCTCGTGTTGACGAGATGCGGACAACTCATCCCCAGCGAAGTCGCCGGGATTTCTCCGTGTTGACGGAATGTGGAGTCCTGATGAGGACAAGTTTTATTCCTATGATGATAGGATTTCCCCGTGTTGATGGAATGTGGAGTTCTGATGAGGACGATTTTTATTCCTATGATGACGGGATTTCTTCGGGTTGACGAAATTTGAGTCCTAACGTGGACAAGTTTATGATGGGATTTCTTCGTGTTGACGAAGTGTGCGTCCTAACATGGACAAAGTTTTTCTCTTGTTGATAGGATTGCTCCGTGTTGACGGAATGTAGCGCCCTGACGTGGACAAAGTGTTATTCCTGTGTTGTTGAGATTTCTTCGGGTTGACGAAATGTGAGTCCTGACGTGGACAGATTTGTATTTATTCGTGGTTTGACGAAATTTGGGTCCAGATGTGGACAAGGTTACTCCTGTGACGACAGAATCTCTATTCGTGTTGACGAATTTGTTTCTCTTCTTGTATTGACAAGGTTAGTCCAGTTGTGGACGGAGGTGTTTTGCGAAAATTGTTCAGTACCTGTGGCGTTACATAGGTGGTTGAAGTTGAAATCAGAATTATTATCAGACGTTGGATCAGTTGTTGCCGTAACAACCAGATTCAGATAGGGGGTGTTGTTCCCCTGGCAGTGCAGTTTATTTCTGCGGTTTGCAAATTTCCGGGTTTCCTTGGTATTCAACCGTCTCGTACCTCGATTGTTTGAAGTCCGTTCGCTCTTCACCCAGTCAGGTCCAAGCCGTTTGAATAGGGGCAGCTGTTGTACCCCAAAATTTGCTCAACCTTTTCTTGCCTGATTTATGTTTCATTGCATTTCATTTGCATAGTTACATCATGTACATAGTCCAATCATTGGCATATCATAGCATAACATGCATCCAATAAGGGATCAAGGGTGTTTATCAAGAGAAGAGCCTAGCAAGAGGTCTTATCTAAGATTAGAAGTCATCCAGGCCATCAAGAAGTGATTTGAAGTCTTGAGAATGTTTGAGTGTCTACATGTGGGTTTTGCTCCTATCTTGAGGAGTGTTGAGAATCATCAGTGGGATGTGAAACAGGGAATGTGAATTTGAGGTGTGTATGGATCTCATGGGATGCCTAGAGGGCCCTATTGAAGCTGAGACAAGTCATTGATTCAAGTATGAGAGCCACATTTGAGGTGCAGTCAACTAGGGTTTCATCTGGGTCTACCCTAGGTCAATTGTGCAAATTGGAGAGCATAAAAGCCTACTTTGAGGTCATGGGATTCATGGATTAGTATGTTTATACATGTGTGGTGTTGTGCCAAGGTTAAGCAAAGAAGAATCAATAATGTGGGAAGTTGCTAAATTAGGGTTTCAGTGTAAAATCCCCTGTTTAGTGCCTAACTTCAAAGCCACATAAGTCAAGATAAAAGTTTCAAATGGATATTTGGCCAACATGAAACTTTTAGAGCATCTTAATACCTTTAATTTTAGTACTAGAAGTCCTCAAGGGGATTTATAGAACTCAAGTTATGGTTCTTGCAAGTTACAGGTCATTAGATGACACTGAAATTTATCTGTGAAAGTCACTTGACTTCCAAGCAACTTTTTCCCTTCAAGGAGTTTTCAAATGGATTATTGGCCAACATGAGAGTTGTAGATCTTGATCTTAGCTTTCCATATAGTACTAGAAGTCCTTGATAGGATTTTTAGAACTCAAGTTATGATCTTGGCAAGCCAGGGGTATTTTGGGTATTGGTGATTATAGGTCATTTGTGATCATAGGTCCATAACTCCAACTTGCAAGCTTCAAATGGAAAATTGTTCAACATGAAACTTGTTCAAAATGGTGTTTTGAGTGCAACCAAGTGGTTATGAGAGCTTGGATTGGCTTGTAACAAGAATTTGCTTGAAATGGCTTAAAAAGGAAGAAAAATAAGTCATTTAAAGGCCAAAAAATGAAATTCTTGGTTTTATGGTCAAACAAGGTCATGTTGCATATCATTTTGATCAGAAATGAAATTCTAAGAGTGATGGCAACATTACATTTGGCATTTGAGGTCATTCACATGTGGTTCCCTTTTGTAACTTAAGGATGAAGCAACACTTCAATTCACATCCATGGGATCAAAAACAAGGAAGATACACATCCCTTTCAATTCAAAATGTCATAAGGTGAGAAATTCAGGTGAAATCAAGGCCAAGAATAGAGTTGTACATGAACTATGCATATGAGATTTTCAACGAGAATGAGAAATTCAAAATCTCATTGTGGTTGTTACAGAAGTTTCTAGAGAGTTCTAACAACTTCTATATAACATTTGCAACTGATTCAGATCAATTTTTGGGAGGAATTGAGCAAGGAACTAGAGCAAGCCATTGAAAATTCTCAAGCTGCATCAGAAATCGTGATTGGAGATTAAGGGGATTTCAAAGCAAATTGATCATTGGAAAAGCTTTAGGAGTGGTTCTTGAATGAATCTAGAGAAGATTGAGGGCTGAATTGAGCAAAACCATCATCTATTCATCCATTTTTTCTAGGTTTGCATTCTTCAAATTTTAGCATAATTGGCAGTGAATTGCTTAGGTTTTGATATATGGTTAGGTTAGTGATGATGCTAGGATGGATTTAGGCACAAGAATTGAGCAGTTAGAGACATGTTAAGTGTGATGCCATTTTCTGTTGAAGCTTATATCTCCTTGTTCTTGAGGTTTTAATGGTGTTTGAATAGTTAGAATTGAAGCCTGAAGAGTGTAGTTCATGCTAGGATCATTAATTTTAAGAATTGCAACATTCAAGATTTGAGGATTTTCTGAACATTGGATCGGTTTTTAAGATAGAGCAAGAATCAATCAATTTGGAATGGATATTTGGATTCAGTGAGAAAAAATGAGTGAGATAGGGTGTTTAGTTGCAAGAATTGATGCACTTTTGGATATGCCACGCCGGAGACGACAGTGGCGCAAGCTCAGGCCACCGTCCTGAACATTTCCCTCCCATTTTCAAACATTTGGAGACGATGAACCAGGACTCGTTGGATCCATAGTTGACCTTGACTGAACTCATGAACCAATGACCAGGATTTAATTTCACAAACTGAAGAGAGTTTGAGTAATCAAAACTCTGCGTTTCATTAAACGCTATTGGGTGGGCTTAATGGATTCTTTGCTAACCACACCCCAGATTTAGGCCCATTGTTGATTTGCACGTGAATCTATTGCTATTAAGCACACACATTTCTCAATTTCCATTCCATTTTCTGATTTCTTTTTATGTTGCTTTGGGCTTAGTAACATGCGCGCTATTGACACACCCTCCTTGGGTCCAGCTGGATTATAACATGATATAATTGCTATTTGCAACGCAGGTTTATCCTTTTCTTATTATTTTCTTTTATTTTATGTTTTTCATATAGGTTAGAAAATAATTCACCATAAATAGGAAAATTAACATTTTTAGGCTAGGTTTTTTTCCCCTGACTCCTTAAAGAGTCTAGTTTTTTATAGGATTAAAGTTTTACTAATTCATGCATTTTAGAATTTTTTTTGCATTTTTTGTATTTTAATTGGTTTTATTTTGAATTTGTTTGATGCATGATCTTGCTGATTTTAGTATGGATGATTGGTGTAGAATTCTTAAGTGGTTCTTTTTGGTTTAGATAGCTTAGATATGCATGTACCCCTAGTAATTTTCTCATATTTTTGTGAGATAATTTTAGGCTGTTTTGGGCATTGAACATTAGGTGTTGTAGTTTTAGGGTTTTAAGATAGTACCCTTAGGTTTAGGGCATAATTTTAGGTCTTAATGAATGGTTAACCCCCTGGCTTTTGTATGGAGTGATTCTTAAGAGGTTTAGGAACCCTTTTTTTTTGTAGGATTTTACAATCACTTTTGGTATTTTAATTAGATTTAGTTTTAAGACTAACTTCTAGGTGTTTCTAGTGAACTAACTTGACTAGTTTAATCCAATAATTCCCCTTAGATTAGGGTGGTGGTGCTCTTGTGCTTGGGTGAAGATGAATACCAATTGAAGATGCTTTGGGTATGCTTGAAGGAGCTTGGAGATGAAGCCTTGTCCTTTGGTGGAGTGCTTGTTAGGAGCTTAGGAAAACTAGGGTTTTAGGAAGAGCATTAGACTAGTTTTGTTTCTTTCTTCAAACATGGAGTATATTGTTCATCTCCATTCAATCCAATGACATAAAGTCCTCTCAAAGAAGTCACATATCTCCTTTGGAGGGATGAATGGAATGCCTTAAGAGTAGAACTTTGAGGATGCCTTCCTATTACCGTGTTAAGATCTTAATGGCTTCCCTTGGTTGTCATTGAGTTTCTTAACATTTCAACTTGATCTTGTTGAATGATTCTCCCCTGGAGGTGCTTGTTGAAGCTTGGTAGAGAGAAAGTTTGTGCTTGTTGAAGCTGGTTGCTTGTTGAAGCTGGGGTTTTGCTGCTTGTTGAGGATGAAGTTAGGAGCTTGTTGAAGCTGTTTACTGGTTGAAGTTTGCTTGTTGAAGTTGGTTGCTTGTTGAAGCTGTTTACTGGTTGAAGTTTGCTTGTTGAAGTTGGTTGCTTGTTGAAGCTTGGTGCTTGTTGAAGATTGAAAGTTTATTGGAGCTTGAAGATGAAGGTTGTTGCTGTCAACTTTTTGCTGTTTAATCAACTTGTTGCTGCTTGCTGTAGGAGTTTGGTGCTGCTGCTTGGGCTGCCTCCTCTGCTTTGAGTTTTGTTTTCTGTATTGTTTGTTGGCTTGTGCAGTTTGCCCCCAAGGTTTGAAGTGAATGTTGATTCACTTTGCCTGTTGTTTTCCCAGGTTTGAGGTTGAGTGGGACTCCCTTGCCTCGCTTGTATTGCTGCATTGCATGCATTTTACTGTATTTGCTTGCTTTCTTTTCTGTTTATCCCCTAGGATCTCTGATTTCCTCTGTGCAGGAGGGAATTATGACAGACATTAGGATTCTTATCCATGCATGACAACATTAGGTTAGTTTTTATCCCCTTTTCAACCCTAGGTTTTTAGAGCTTCTTTCTCTTCTTATCTCAAAACAACTCAAAAATACAGTAATAAGGTTAATCGATGTCGTACGTTACGAGCCTTAAGCTATCTGAGAAAGGGTTGCTGGAGAGTTTCTTTCCAGTAGTCTGGCTGCTTAGTGTGGTACCCTTTGGGTGACACGCGACGTAGTCACTCTCAAATCATAGTCTCTAGTGCGTCAGAGATTGCAAACCAACTAAAAAACACTTCTTTTGTAAAAGATTCAAAACAAACATCAAAGTGTTATTTTTGTCCGCTTGGACTCTTAATCAAGAAAAACCCTTTCATAAGGTAATAAAAAAACCAGTCAGACAAGCTTGTGTCTTCTGTAGCCCGAACTACGTTTGCTCTGATCTTTCATGCTGTATGAAAGTACGTAGGCATAGGATGATGTATCCTAGCGAGCAACCTTCCCCTCCTTTCCAGTAGGTAGACGAACTACGTTGACTCTGATTTCTCGTTCCAGACGGGAATACGTAGGCATAAAGTGCGATACTTTGCCGAGTCATTTTCTTTTCTTTTTAACCCAGACCTGTAGAGTAGATAGAATAACAATCCGTACCAGAAAACAAGCGTGGATCCCGTCGAGTGCGACGGACGTGAGGGGTGATATTACCTTCCCCTTGCGTAATCGACTCCCGAATCCAGGAATTTGGTTGCGATGACCATTCCTTTCCCGTTTTGCATTAGGTTTACTCTGAGCGTTTCCTTTCCCTATGTTGGGATAAATAACGCACGGTGGCGACTCTTCTGTCATAGCCGGTGCCGATTTTCGCATTAGCGACAGTCTAGAAGCTTAGAAATTCCAAAAGGGGTAAAAATCAAAGCTTTGCTCAAGCTACCATGGTGATGGATAGATAAACTCTTTTGTATCAAGGGTAGATGTATTCTTCCTTGATCTTGTATGTATTTTCTTTAATCTTTTGTATGTGAACAAGTTGATGATTAATATATGGTGAATATCTTTGTTCTTAATGATATATCTTTGATTTGAATCACTCTAGACATAGATTTTCCAAAACATGAACTAAGATATTCATCTATCAATAAACAAACTCTAGACATAGATTTGTGAGTTGATATTTGCTTTGTATCAATCTTTATGTTTATTGTATTGATTATTAGCATGAGACATCATATAGTGATTGATACGATAATGCTCATAAAACTGCTTTAGACATAAAAGGTATTGATAGAATATGTGATTATATTGATCAGAAATAAATTCACATGCTTGATTAAGAGAATATATGAAAGTTAGGTTGATGAAATATATTCTTGATATGCTTTGTTAAACAAACATCTTAATCTTTACTCTTTGCTACTGAAACTTGTGAAAACTTATGATACCAAAAAAAACACCTTTGAAAACCTTACTTAAAACTCTTTGAACTATAGAACGATAAGTGATATCACTACAATCCCTATGGAGCCGATAAAATTATTACCCACCTTATACACTTTCAAATAAATGGTGTCGTTGTCGGGGATTATTGATTGATATTGCAAGCATTGCAATAGTTTATATTGTTTTAAGCTTTGTATTATTATCTCTTACCTCATTTCATATTCCTTGTGCTTGTTAACTTATTTGGTTAGTGTTTCAAATGTTTGTTTATGTAAGGAAGTGTGGCCGCAGACCAACTTCTATTTGATCTAGAGATTGATAGAACTGTGTAGAGACTTAATAGCAAAACCAGAAGACGAAGGCAACGAGCTAAAGAAAGAAGGGAGCGTGAAGGAACTTCTTCAAGTAATCCACCAACTACCTTTATTGTTACACCAATCATGGTAGAAGTACCACCTACACCACCTCCCAAAGGTCCTTGCACCAATAATCCATGACATAATGCTCAGTGTGCTCGCATATCCATCTAAAAAAGCAATAGAATTCCTGACCGACAATCTTTCGAGCATTTAATCCATGATAGGTAAAGGGAAGTGATCTTTCATCGCAGCTTGATTAAGCCTATGGTAATCAACACACATCCTCCAACCTGTCACAATTCCCTTTGGAATCAAATCATTCTTTTCATTTTGAATCACTGTCATTCCACTCTTTTTAGGCACCACCTGAAAAGGACTAACCCAAACACCATCTGAAATGGGATAAATCATTTCGACTTCTAACAACTTCACCACTTCCTTCCTCACCACTTCTTTCATGGTAGGATTTAAACGACTTTGAAGTTAAGAAACCGACTTGTAATCCTCTTCCATCATAATGTTATGCATGCAATAGGTCAGACTAATGCCATTCAAATATGAGAAAACCCAACCTATTGCTTTTTGTTTTTTCTTAAAAACTTGAATCAAACGATGCTCCTCTTTGTCATATAATGCACTACTAATAATCACAGGTTTGTTTCCACCTTCTTCAAGGAATACATACTTCAAATGTGCATGTAACATCTTCAATTCAAGTTTAGACTCTTCTTTCATTGGTTCTTCTTTCAAAATTTCAACTTTTGCTTCCAAGGGATGAATTTCTTCCAATGACTCAAGTTCTTTCAAACATTCTTCAATTTCTTTTTCTTCGTCTTCATTAAGAACTTAAATTGCATCGGTTAAAGCTTTCTCAAGAGGGGTAGATAAGTGTACTTCTCTCCGCACATCCAAAACCACTTTTTCCGTGGCATGCATTCTAAAACAACCACCATTATCCTTTGACTACTTCATGGATTCAAAGAGATTGAAACACACTTCTTCGTCTTGAACTCGAACTTTCATCAAACCATATTAATGTCTATCATCATTCGAGCCGCTTTCATGAAAGGTCGCCTTAAAATCAAAGGTTTATCATCATCTTCTTCCATGTACATCACAACAAAATCAATGGGAAATATGAACTTGTCAACTTTCACCAAAACATCTTCAACTATGCCAAATGGACGAGTAGTAGACTTGTCGGTCAACTGAAGTGTCATTCTTGCCTCTCTAACTTCAATGTTTACTATCCTCCTAACCACCGAAAATAGAATCAAGTTAATGCTTGATCTCAAATCCACTAATGCTTTGCCAATGTCCACATCACCAATTGTTACTAGGCATGGCAACATAACCCATACCTGCGGGTACCCACCCGAACTGGCCTCAAAGTTGACGGGGAAAACCCGCTCTGACTGGGTTTGGGTTTTCCCCGATTAAAGAGTATAGGGACAAGTAGGGTAACGGGGACACTAGTACCCACCTCGAACCCGCCCCAGAACCCACCCCGTTTATTTCATTATGTACATTATTATTTAGTTTTATTAATTTGGAATATTGAATATGTGACCAATGTTTTGATATTTTGATTTGTATTAATTATTTAAAATATTTGAAATGTATATATGAAATTTTTTGAAATTGTTTTGTTATTTGTATTGTATTTTGGTTTTGTAAAAAATAAATATTTCTATTAAAAAATTGATTTTATTAAATAGATGGTGGCGAGGCGGGGATACCCGAACCCGTTTGGGACGGGTTTGGGTTTTAATTCTCCATTCTCGTTTAGGTTTTGGGTGGGAAACAGAGATTGCTTAGGGATCCGGGTTTGAGTTTGGGGGAGTTAAAAATTGTCCCCACCCTGCCCTGTTGCCATGCCTAATTGTGACCAGTAATGTAACTCTCCCATGATCTATTTATTTTCTCAGAATAGTTCTTTAGATGATGGCACTACAACTAACATCAAGGTTAATGGTTTCTTGATCTGTGTACCTCCTCTTCTTTGTTAGAATATCCTTCATGAACTTCGCATGAGTAGGCATTTGCTCAAGAGCTTTAGAAAATGGAATATTTATTTGCAACCGACTAAAAATATCAAAAACCTTGTATAATGCCTTGCATTGTCTTTCTTTGTAGGAGCATAAGGATAAGGTAAGTGTTTCACCGGAGGACTCTTCATTTTTCCTTTCTTCTCTTGATACTTCTTCTTTTCACTCTTTTTCTTTTTCTATTTTCTCATTTTCAACTAATTCTCCATCATTGTTTTTTGTTCTACTTATTTCTCCACCTCTATCATAACTTCCTCTTTTTCAATCTCCTCACCAATTCTTTTTCCCACTTCTTTACCATTCCTAGTTAAAATCGACTTGCAATGCTCCTTAGGATTTGTTTGAGTGTTTGTAGAGAATGATGGTCCCACTTGCTAATCGGCTAATTGCTTAGCTAGTTGGCCAACTTGGTTTTCAAGATTCTTGATGGATGCCTCATTACTCTTTTTATTTGCCATAGACATTTGCATGAATTGATTCAAAGTCTCCTCAGTCTTAGAAGGCCTTTCTTGATGTAGAGGATTTTGATTGAAATTCTTATAAGGACTTTGTATATTGGATGGTCCTCCACCTGGTCTCCATCCTTGGCCATATTGTGCATTGTTTCGTCTTTGTTGATAACCAGAGTTGTTTTGATACGGTGATTACCTTTTTTGGTATTGATTTTGATTTCCCATATAATTCACCTCTTCTTCGAAGGAAAATAATCGGTAGGATGATCTCCTTTACACAATTCACAAGAAGAAACTTGTTGATGTTTGTTAGGTAGTTCTTGCATCTCTTCGATTTATTATGGGAGTCTTGACATTTGCTTAGTAAGTTCTCCTACTTGTTGAGATACCAACTTGTTTTGTCCTAGAATTACATCATGCATCTCCAATTCAATAATTCTCGATTTCTTTTGTGAATGCCCTCTATTGTATTAAACTTGAGATCATTGTGTGCCATCTTCTCAATAATAACAATTGCCTCTTATTCACTCTTAGACATCAAAAAACCATCCGTAGTTGCATCCAAAAGAAGTTTTGGTTGTGGTAGAAGTCCATTTTGAAAGATATGGATTTGAGTAAGTTCATTAAATCCATGACTTGGACATTTCCTTAGCATTGACTTGTATAACTTCCATGCTTCATTAAAGGATTCACTTGCACCTTGAGAAAATTCCACAATTGAAGTCTAACACATTCTAATCACTCATTATTTGAGTAGGTTGATCAAGCTACCATTCTTTTTCTTTTCCAATCAAAGAATGAGGGAATAGTCTCTTTAACACCTATTCTTCTCCCACTTCTGGAGCTCTAATTGCATCATAAATCTCATAGAACTTGGTAGGGTGAGTGTTTGGGTCTTCATGGTCAAGCCCTACGAAAGGATTTGCATACAAAATCTGAAGTATTTCGTTCTTCATCTCTGAGTTTCTTGCATTGTTTGCAGTTCTAGCAAACTGAGTGTTTCTCCTCGGACTATTAGTACAAGAACTGTTGGGAGGTGGTGGTGGAGGTGGATCATCCATGACTTCTTCAGGATTCTGAGTTGTTTAAGTAGAAGTTCCTTCAAGTTATTTTCTTTCCTTAGCTAGCTTTCTTCTCCTTCTGGTTTTGTTATTAAGTCTACAAAATGTCCTTTCAATCTCACGATAAAAAAGAAGTTGATCTTCAGGTACACTTCCTCGCATAAACAAAGTTCTGAAACACTAACCAAGAAGGTGAAAAAACACAGGGGTAATATAACAATGTAATAATACAAAAATAACTTAAAATAATAAACTATTTCAATTCTTGCAATATCTAAACGCCAATCCCCGACAACGACGCCATTTTGTTGAAACACTTTTGATAGGGCAAGTATTTATTTTATCGTCTCCATAGGGATTGGTGTGATAGTACCTCCGTTCTACAGTTGATAATGTTTTAAGCAAGGGTTTTAAAAGGGTTTTGGTTACGAAAAATCTCGATTGCATGAAAAGTAAGTAACAATGGTAAAAATTTGAGGTTTTAACGGTTTAAAAATCATGTTAAGATTAGATTTTGTTAACCTAATTCATACATATTATGTTAATCGAGCATGTATACTCTTTAATAATCAATATAATCACGTATCACTCATCAACACCACTATGTCTTGTCGATGTCGTGAGTTTAACCCTATTGTTTGATCGATGATCTCTCACTCTATTAGACAACACAATAACGTTAAGCTTTGATACAAGTGAATATTAACTCCAAATATATGTCTAGCATTTGGTTATTGATAGATGAAAATCTTAGGTCAAGAGTTGAAAGATAGTATTTCTCAATAATGATTCAAATCATAAATATAGCATAAAAACAAAGAAAATAATCAATATTGATCATCAATTTATTCATATACAAAGTATCAAAAGAAATACATACATAGTTAGAGTTAACTACCTCTAATCTTGACACAAAAGGATTTAGGTACCCATAATCATGGTAGCTTCTTCAACAAGTAAAAAGAAGAGACTCACAAGCATCAATGTCGAAAAACTCAAAGATTGGTGCTATAAAATCTTGACTCTGAGTTCTTGATGATTTTTGCTCTGAAATTGGTCTTGGAATAAAGTCGGAATGAAAATTTATACAAAATATATAGGGAAAAAGTATAAATAGTATGGGAAAAAAATTGGAATCGCGTTAAGCCCCATCAGAGCCCACTTAGAGCGATTAGGAAACCACAACTCAAACCGCCTTAAAGCGCACTTAGCGCGATGAATATTATGCTTAGTGCAAAAATTGATCCTTCCCCACTTCCTAGGCTTCTCTAAGCGCGTTATGACCGCACCTAGACCGCTTTGCAAAACTCAAATTCTTCCAAAATGTAACTTTTAAGCTTGATTTGTGCTTTTAAGGGTACAATGCTTTTCACATGCTATGAAACCTACAAAATTGCACCAATTTGATCAAACAAAAACTATTTACATGATAATGCTAAAAACCACATATTTACACTAAAGCTAAGGTTTTTATCATGACTTTCCATTGAGATCAAGTGAGAATAGTCACAAAATACTATGAATTATATACACAAATTGGCCCTTAACACGGTGTAATCAGATTGGGTTGGATCAGTTTTTGGTCAAAAAAGGTCCAAACCAATGATATTTTCATTGATTTGGTAGTTTTTTAAAAATGGAACCAAACCAAACTAATCGATTTGGTTCGGTTGATTGATTTACAATATTTTTTTCCAAACATTATATTCATCTGTGTATTTTGTATTATTGTATATTTTGGTGTATTTTATGCTATTATTTTTTAAAATAATACATTTCATGTAATTTATTTCATGCTCCATTTTTTCAAATAAATTACAAGTTGCTCTTAATCCATACGAAATAGGGACATGATTTTCATTACATCATGAAATAATTTCACTATCAAATATAAAAGTTGACACTTGACATCCGAAGATTGGAAAGGAATTTAAAAGTTTAACAAATAGAACACAATAAAATACATATCGATTAACATGTTTTCACATCTCAAACATGTCACTGTTTATCGTATAGGTCTCTCACCGTGCGAGACAAACACTCTTTTTTTAATTGTTTTTTTTAACTATTTAGCGGGGATTTTAAATTATGGCAGTCCAAAAAAAACTTTGAAATGGTGGGGGTTATTGACCTCCACAATATACTGTACTGGTAAACAATACTAGATATTATAGCCGTTTAAAACCCCCAACAAAATAACTCCCGTTAAATTATTGAAAAATAAAAAGTTGGAATCTTGGTATTGCAAGGTGAGAGACCTATATAGGTCTCTCACAATAGACAACACCCTCAAACACATCAAAACTATTTTATTACAAGACTAGAAGGAATTTTGTTAATGAAGAAGGAACAAAAAAGGTAAAAAAAAATGAAAATTAACAAAGAGAAATTGAACACAGAAGGAGACTATAACATATTAGAATGAAATTAGAGAGAACAATAGTTGTGGCAGATAGCAAGAGCAGCAGTTTAGTGAAAGCAAGTTTATGCGACTTATGATTTCTACTTTCTGCATTTTGGAGTTTGATTCTAGATGCATGTTTTGCTGAAAGGAAGGAAGTGTAAACAAAGATGGTGAATGGTTAGACTGATACAAAATTTGGGTTTAATGATTGGTGGAATAAAAGATTTAGAGTGTAATTATATCCATTGGTTTGAGTCATCGGTTTGGCGGTTTCTAAAAACTAAAGCCAAAACTTGAACCAAAACACATCAGTTTTCATTAGTTTGGTTTGGTTTTAGAACCGAACTAGAAGTAATTGGTTTTATTTTGATTTGGTTTGGTTTGGATTCTCAGTTTAATTGGTTTTTCTATTTTGCTTACATCCTACATACACTCATTGCCTTACAGTTTTAGGTGGATATGTGATGTCAAATACTCTTGGTTCCTAAAACTTTATCCCATTGCTTTAAGGTTTTCGCATGTTATTTAATGCTTTATTTCTTAAAAAAACTATTCCATTTTTTCTTAATATACTTCCATGTCCTACTTTTCTTTGTGTTTCGAAGATGCGAGGTCAAAACATAGTGCATATGATCAAAATTGGGAAATACTACAAGAAGACTACACAAAAGAGTGATGCCTGTTGCACCCTAACATTTGCCCACCCGCTTTCTAACTCTGAATGGTTTTTGCTTCGCATTTCATCTACATATCATTTAGGTAGATCATTTCTTGCATACTGCCATTGTTATCAGCCAGATTGAATTTATTAGGATTTTAGCCGCTTTGCTCGCATTTCAGGCGATTCAAATCAATTCAAATGAGAAGTTTCATGTCAAAATCGAGCGAAAGTCACTCTCTTCTTGGTGATTCAGTCTGTGGTGATAATTTTGGCGCATTTCGGTGTTCTCCCGTTTTTCCTTTTTTTTATGGCATTTTTTGATTTTATTGCTATTTTTGCTTTATTTAATTATTTAGAATAGGTTTTAAATAGCTCTTTTCTTTGGATAATGTTTAGAATTGGAATTTAGGATTTCAATAGATTTTATTAGATTTTTTAAATAGTTTTTAGAATATATTAAATTTAGAATATTTTTAATAGTATTTGTTTTTTAGAAAATAAACTTTTTAAATAGAAATAGATTTTTTTAATAAGGGTTATTTAGAATTAAATAGAGTTTAAAATTATTTTATTAGAATGGAATAGTTTTTTTAAGAATTTTATTAAATAGGATTTATAATATTATTTAGATTGTTTAGAATTTAATTTTTATATTAGACTTAGAATATTAGTTTTATTTAATTAAAGCTAATAGGATTAGAATTTAGATTATTATCTAATTAAGTTAGGATTTGGTTTATTAGTATTTATTTATAGTCAACATCATTTAATTAACCATATTTTTTCATCAGCACTATCATTAACGGTCATTTAATCAGGATTTGTTCATTAATTGAGATTAACAAAGTCTTTAGCATGTCATGTGTCACGCAGCAGAGTATATATACACTATTCATCATCTTTTGGGCACAAAACCCTAGAACAAAAGATGCGCCACCTCTCCCAGTTCATCTCCTTTATCGTTTTTCCAGAAAACTTCATCAACACCAAACAACAACTTCATCTTCTCAACGACACACCTCCATCAACCTTTTCTCCTTCAAACAAAACATCTTCAGCTCACTACCAAAACAGACACTCATTAAAACAACCCAAAAATCCTCCATTTCCGAACATTCACCTTCTTCAAACACCATTTTCAACCCAAAAATTTCCAGAAGACATTCTTCACAAATTAAACCTCACCAACCCATTTTCGGAATCGACCATCATCAAAACCTCACTCAACATCTTGTTCTTCACTAAAACCCAGATTTCCAAACTCTTCCCGTCATACCCAGAACCTCAAATCACCGTTAATCCACTTCTGTTTCCATCATCCTCTTCACAACTGAAACTTCATCCAAAACATCAAACCGTCATCGACCTTCGCAAGACTCACAACTCGACCCAGAAACTCCACCCTCTACCGTCTTCATCACCATTTTGTCCTTCAAACTTCAATCTCCTTCAATCTTCTTCTTCCCTTCAATCCATAACCAAAACACCTCGCTCACCTTCAACCCATTCCATATTTTCAACAACTTCAAAACCAATTCTTCACAACACCATATAACCCATTTTCTAACTCCCATTAACAACATCCTCAACCTCTATTAACACAAAACAACCAACAAAAATGAAACATCACAACCAACGACCCTTTATCTTCTCCGTTAACCAACCGTGACCCTTCACGCATCAATCTCACAACCAAAAATCGGACAAACTCAGCTCTCCTTCCAAATCCAACCCAAACAGAGACCCACGACAACCCTTCAACAAAAACAAAACCTAGAAACACTCTGAAAACTCCATTGATGGTGTTGCTCTCGAATGGATCTGCGCGATGAAGAAGAGACGCGTTTCGAGTGAACAGATAATTTTTTTTTCTTCGGGAAAGGAGAAGATGAATGCAAGGTTGAGGGTTTGTGATATTGAGTCGTGCGTTGTTGACTATTTTGTTTGCATCTTTGTTTTGACGGGCTGAAGGAAATTATTGTGAAGCCCATTCTATTTCTTTGGATGAGTATTTGATGAGGTGACGGGCCTTAAGGGCCCAAATGATCCTCTATTTTTTTCAAACCCTCCCCTGTTCCTTTTTAATTTTTTTTAAGAAATTGTAAGTTATTTTTTAGTTTCAAGTTTTGTTAATATTTTTAAAACAGACTGTTATAATATATTTTATATTTTTAGAATATTGTATATATATTAATTAGTTTTTTCATTGAGATTTATATATATTTTCTAATTTAACATTTAGAGTTTTATATATGTTAACTTTTCTAGGTTTTAGTTCTTTTTAGAACTTTTATATATATATTTTTTAGAAGTTTTTATTAATTTCTTTTAGAACTCTTTAATTTTCTTTTAGAGTTAGATTTTATTTCTCATTTATTGTTGGACATTTTATTTCACTTTCATCTTTTTGGTCGATGAAGAGACCTCTATTGTTTTTCTGTCAAATTATTGATGAAAAACGATGGATTCGAGACCGACTTTTCTCTTCTCCTTTCTATTTTCGACGTTTATCCATATTTGGTTATTTTCATTTTTGACCGCTTTTATTGATGAATAATGTTGGATCCGAGACCACCTCTTTTCTCTCCTCATTTCTTCTTCTTTTCGATTTTATTTTGACTTTCCGTGATCGATGAAGTCTTGTATCCGTAAGCGTCAGATTTATCGGAGTTGATAACCTTCCCGATTTCAAATCTATAGAAGATGACCATTTGGGTCATTTTCTTTACTTTGGGATCACGATAGGCTACCTTCGATTAATCGACATTATGTTTGCGATTAAGACGAGATCCTACTGTTTTTTGGTCCGTACGACACGATTCAATTGGAGAATGATCCTCAATATCATTTCTCTATCTTGTCCATAGCACGGATGTCAATTAAGCGACCTTCTATAGTTTGACTTCCCTCATAAGTCGAGTAACGACGGTTTAGCGTCACATTGGTCCCGATTCGATCTGATTAACCCTTTCGGACATTTTTTTATCCATAACCGCGACGACTATTGTGAGTAAGCGTTAGATACGTAGGAAATGATGAGTGGGTAGTCTATTCTCACTTCGTCTAGAGTGTTTAGTGTATGCCCTTTGGGTGACATGTGACGCGCTCGCTCCTATGTCTTAGGATTTAGCGTGTAAGTCCCGTTCCGATTCCTTTCTCTCGCATACGTACGATCGAGATTCCCTTTTCTCTCGCATCCTTGCGATTGAGACCCCCTTTTCTCTCGCCCCCGTGCGATCAAGAATACCCTCTTTTTCGTAATTAGCGGAACTACAACTGCTCTGATTTCTCATGCCAGATGAGAATATGTACGTACAAGACGCGATGTCTTGGCGAGCACATTAACCACTAACATCCCTTCTCTTGCCCCGTGCGATTGAGACCTTTTTCTCTCGCATCCTTGTGATCGAGATTCCCTTTTCTCTTGCATCCTTGTGATTGAGATCCTCTTTTTTCTCTCCCCCGTGCGATCAAGAATACCCTCTTTTCCGTAGTTGGCTGAACTACAGCTGCTTTGATTTCTCATGCCAGATGAGAATATGTAGACACAAGACGCGATGTCTTGGCGAGCACACTAACGACTAACTTCTCTTTTCTCTCGCCTCCGTGCGATCGAGACCTTCCCGCTAACAACTAACTCACCCCTTCTCTTCTCCCCGTGTAATCGAGACTAGCCTGTTGTTCTGAACCTCTTCTCTCGCCCTCGCATGATCGAGATCCCCTTTTTCCCCGCCCCCGTGCCATCGAGATCCTATCCCGTAGTTGCCCGAATTACATTTGCTCTGATTTCTCGTACCAGACGAGGATACGTAGGCAAAAGAAGGCGATGTCTTGGCGAGAAACCTTCCTCCATCACCCGTAGTTTTCCGAACTACGTTGACTCTGACTTTCCCATTGCACGAGGGAATACGTAGGCATAGAGCAGCGATGATCTATCGAGTATCTTTTCTTTTCTTTTATCCCTGTGAGCCAGCCTTTGATAGTTAACACCCTTTTAGATTAGACAACAAGCGTGGATCCCGTTGAGTACAACGGACGTGAGGGGTACTCATACCTTCCCCTTGCGTAACCGACTCACGAACCCAAGATTTGGTTGCGATGACCTGTCTTCTCCCCTTTTCGTAGGTTTTCTCTGATCGTTTCCTTTCCCTCTCTCTGGGATAAATAATGAATGGTGGCGACTTTTCTTACTTTGCCGGCCCCTCTTCATAGTGATGCGACAGCTGGAGACTCTGCTAGGGACCAATTCTCATCCCCTATACGAGTCAATCCTAGCGTTTGTTTGCTTGTCTTTGGGTGTGTATATTTGTGTGTTGTATTTTATATATTGTTGTATTTACATTTTCCGAACTTTATTATTATCTGTTATTGTTGTGCTGTTGGGTGGGGTTTGTTCCTTTGAGAGATAAGACAAAACCCAGGCTTGAGGATATACATAGCATTAGAGTGGAAAGTAGTAAGGACCTGTATGGCAGCATGCACTAGTCCTCACGAAATTCGCGCTCAGACGAGATTCTCTTTGATGACTACCTTTCCAGTCTATTTCGGACAGTTGAGAGGATGTTGGATCTGAGGATTGTCGACTCTGGGGACCGTTCACTTGGGAGTCAGCTAAGTGAGGCCGCTTCGTTTGACTGTGATGCCAAACCAGAAATGGTGAACGTATCATCGTTTCTCAAAAGTCTGTGACGCTGACGACCACATAGGATGCTAAACCTTATTAGATTAGGTCCATACCTGTGAGTGAGAGGGTTTTTGCAAGATAACTTTGACCTCCAGCCAACCCGGTATTTTAGTTTTCTCTTTAGAGAGAACTTTTGAACTTATCCAGTTAGCAGTGCAGCAGTTGTTCAAAGCTTGTGGAAGCTTTGATCCTTTGTTTGTTGCATTGGCATTTTGCATAGCATTTGCATTTCATTTGCATAGCAGGTGCTCGAGACTGAGTTTTGTTATCCTGATTAGATTTTTCTTCAGAATTTTAGACATTAACTCTTCAAGGAAGACAAAAGTGACTATGGAGCAGATTCAAGCAGAGTTGAGGGAAGTCCGAGGCTAGATGGGACAATTCATGGTGGACATGC
The DNA here is from genome assembly GCA_963859935.3 of Lathyrus sativus. NCBI lineage: Eukaryota > Viridiplantae > Streptophyta > Magnoliopsida > Fabales > Fabaceae > Lathyrus > Lathyrus sativus. The sequence goes on along the minus strand of OZ012740.1, from coordinate 274,890,611 downwards.
AAGCTTTGTGTCAGAATCAGAAAATGCTTAGGGAGGAAGTTCATCAATTGAAGACTCAGATGGTCCTGATCACATATGTCATAAGAAATGTGCTAAGAAAGGAAGGCGATCATGTGCCTGAAGCTGCATCAGAAATGGTTATTCCACCCTTACCTGTGGAATCTCTCCCAAAGTGTGATGTGCCTCAAAGATCTTCTACACAACCTGAGGTTCCAGAATTTCCCCGTCAGCAGCTACCTCCTGTTCCCCAAGGCAATCCTAGGATTATGAGATACGCTCAAAGGATAAAGCAGCTCGACATAATCTTTGACCAGATCCCTATGAATTATACTCAGTTGTTGCAACTCTTGCTTCAACTTCGATTGGTTGAACTTCGGACTTTGTCTCCATTGGTTGGTAAGCTACCACCAGGCTATGATATAAGTGCTCATTGTGATTTCCATTCCGGGGCACCGGGGCATAATATGGAGAATTGCAAAGCTTTTAAGCACAAAGTTCAAGACTTAATCGATTCAAAAGCATTTGAGTTCGTGCCGAGCGGTGGTCTTATTCCAGTTACTGCAAAAGAGATGGATATTCCTGCTTTCTTCCCTGAAGCTGCATTGGGTCAAGAGTGTATCTTACAATCTATGATTTCAAAATCTCCATGCCCACAACTATTGCCTGTTCCTGGGCAAGTTTGAGAATGAAGGTGCCTGAACGTAAGGAATGTCCTAATCAGCGCCAACAACCTCGCGTTGCTCGACAATGATCCAATCAGCACCAAAATAAGAAGATGTTTCGCAACAATGCTCCACGTCACCTGGTTCCTATGTCGTACAGTCAGCTTCTGCCACATTTGATTCAAAACTCATTGGTGGAACCCAAGACTCTCAAGCCGGTGCCAGAGCCATACCCTCCTGGGTATGATCCCAATGCGCAATATGGGTATCATGGAGGATCCGTAGGGCATTCAACTGAAGATTGCAGACTCCTTTGAGGAGAAGTGCAACAATTGATTGATGAAAAGTACATATCCTTTTCGAAAGGAAAGTTGGTGGTGCACGCCAACCTCTCAGCTATTTAAGTTTGAAGATTTCAAGAGTCGTCTCCTCAGTCATGACATTTTTAATTTTTGTACTGCATCGTGCGTTTGTATTTTTCGTTGTTTGTTAATGCTTTGTTTGCATGTAAGACTTGTTAGTTGTTGAATGATGATCATAATGCAATGAATATATTTCTCTTGAAGTAATCCATTCGTGTTCACTCATATATATTTCTGTGCAGTGCAATACCAACTTTCTTGCTTAAACTCCTTGAGGGAGGATGATGAAGCGAAAACGCAAACTCTCTAGTTGTATGCTTTTGGATAAGAACCCTGATGATGATGTACATGCATTGTTTCAAATCCCTAAACACCAGAGATATAAGGATGATAATCCCTTGTAAACCCCTTTGAGCCTAGTAGTAGGAGTTTCTTCCTGAAAACGAAAAAAACCGCAATCTTAACTTGGGGTAGGGTAGGTAGGTGTCAATTAATTTGACCGAGCATCCGAATTGCAAAAGGAGTGTCCCTGTTCGAGGATCAATCGCACCTATAGAGGTCGTACCTAAAGAACCATAGTGGTTTTCCATCACCGACCAAGGAGTGAGACAATCACAATCCCTTTAACAAGTCAGGCAAGCCGGTGTCACATGATTTGTTCCAAAAAAAAGAAGAAAAAGAATTTTAAAAAAAGAAGCTCGCTAAGTCGATAACTCGAAAACAAGTGACTTAGGAAAAAATTAGGGTATCCCGCTGGACTTCGAAATCAGAAGATATACTCGAAAGAGTCAGTCCAGGCAAAAATAGCGAAATCGGAAAAATAATGATGAAAAACAAGTCGTATGACTCCAGACACCAAAGAACGAAGAGCGAGTGACTGTCACTCTGAAAACTCGTGGTTTCATGAACCATCACTCCTGGAATCCAACCTTTGAGAGGAGAGCGTTTGTGTCGAATTAGCTAAGTATAGGACTGGAGAACATCAAGGAGAGTGGGTGGATTAAACATAACTTTGAGCCTTGTATCCTTTCTTTCAAACCGTGAGCTTGGCCATGTTACAACCTTCAAAGTCCTAATTGAGGCTGGGTTTATTGTGAAGGCGTACTTCAACTAGATAGAGTTCCTGGATCTCATGAGTTGTGCTAAAAGACTTCATTGGTATTACACGTGCATGGTTTCATTTCAAAAAATCAATATTCTAACTAGTGACTTGTTCACCAAGTTTGGCGATATCTTTTTAACAAAAACTTCAAGAGTAACATGTGCGTTGCATTAGAATTTTCATTCTCAGAATAAACATTTTCTACTTGCATACAGGTATTTGGCATCAATGAGGTTTACATAATGAATGTCAGTCAAGAACTTTTATCCTATCAAGAGGAAATTCTTGGACAAATACGTTGAGGAGCGTGTGGCTAGTGAGCTCAGTCAGAAGTTGCCAATCTGGGGCAGTTATGTCAAGAAGTTCCCATAAGGTTCAGTTGATATGAGGTAGTTATGTCAAGAAGTTCCCCTAAGGTTCAGTTGATATGGGGTGGTTATGTCGAGAGGTCTCTCTAAGGATCGGTTAGTCTGGGGCAATAAAGTCGAGAGTCAACAAATCTTTTCGAAGATCAATCAGACATAGGAAAAGTTACTTCAAAGGCTAATTTTGAAACAAATCATTTCAAGAACGCGAAGTCTCCAACAAGCTGGCATATTTGGCCATTGCCCCAACAGAGAAGTGAGGTTGGCGTTACCCCCTAGTGAAGTGGGTATCATCTTGGGTTATTATCTTTTCTCTCCCCGCTGAAGTCGCCAATGGCAGTTGGTTTCTCTGGCAGCTCACAACCTGATCGTCCTTGGTGTTTCCCCCAACAAAGGTAATTCCTCATGGAAAGGCAGAAGATCAAATCTCTGTGATCTTCCCTAGAAATCGTCTTTTGTTCCTACCGTCCTGCAGAATGGAAGTTTGGATGGGATATCGAGCAGGATTGTGATCCCAGAGACATTTCAGTTTTTCATCCCCAGTGGAGTTGGCTTCGTCTCTCTAGTATTTATTTTGCTGGAAAGGTTCTTTTGCATCCAGCTTTCCCCGGCAGCCCGAGCCTGCATCTGCATCTGCATATAGTTATCATCTTTGCATTTCATCCTCAAATGCGTAGCATTTCCATTTTGTATGGAGCATTACACCATAGAAAAATTCAAACATATGCATGCGAAGCATAAGCCAGTTTTTGTTAGTCTTCCGTGGAAATCTAAATCATCTTTCAATCAAGACAGTGGCATAACTCCGGCAGCCTGCTTCAGTCAACTTATATGCTTGTTTACTTTTGGGTTTCAGATCATACGTCAGTCGTACTTTGTCCGTCAACCCTCTAATGATGACATCCCCAGCAGTATTTATTCCCGTCTAGCATTAGACGATGTGATACTTTGGATATATTGTTTTCTCTCCGTATATCCTTAGACGATGCGAGTTTTGGATATGGTTTTCTCTTCGTCTATCCTTAGACGATGTGAGTTTTGGATATGATTTGCTCTCCATCTATCCTTAGACGATGCGAGTTTTGGATATGGTTTTCTCTCCGTCTATCCTTAGACGATGCGAGTTTTGGATATGTTTTTCTCTTCGTCTATCCTTAGACGATGCGAGTTTTGGATATGGCTTTCTCTTCGTCTATCCTTAGACGATGCGAGTTTTGGACATGGTTTTCTCTCCGTCTATCCTTAGACGATTCGAGTTTTGGATATGGTTTGCTCTCCGTCTATCCTTAGACGATGCGAGTTTTGGATATGGTTTTCTCTCCGTCTATCCTTAGACGATGCGAGTTTTGGATATGGTTTGATCTCCGTCTTTCCTTAGACGATGCGAGTTTTGGGTATTGTTTTCTCTCCGTCTATCCTTAGACGATGTGAGTTTTGGATATTGTTTTCTCCCCGTCTATCCTTAGACGATGTGAGTTTTTGGATTTGGTTTGCGTCCCGTCTATCATTAGACGATGTGATATTCTGGATATGGTATTCTTTCCGATGACGTATGATCGGGTTCCAATTGCATACATCCCGACAGACTGCAAATTTCTGGGTTCTTTTGTATTCAATCACCTTCTATCGTGAATGTCTGAAAGCGGATGCTTTTCATCCCTTCAGGTCCAAACTGTTTGAATAGCGGCAGCTGTTGCACCCTAAAATTTACCCACCTGCTTTCTAACTCTGACTGGTTTTTGCTTCGCATTTCATCTGCATATCATTTAGGTAAATTATTTCTTGCATACTGCCATTGTTATCAGTCGGATTGAATTTATTAGGATTTTAGCCGTTTTGCTCGCATTTCAGGCGATTCAAATCAATTCAAATGAGAAGTTCCATGTCAAAATTGAGCGAAATTCGCTCTCTTCTTGGTGATTCAGTCCGTGCTGATAATTTTGGCGCATTTCGGTGTTCTCCTGTTTTTCCGTTCTTTTTCCGTGGCATTTTGTAATTTTATTGTTATTTTTGCTTTATTTAATTATTTAGAATAAGTTTTAAATAGCTATTTTCTTTGGATAATGTATAGAATTAGCATTTAGGATTTAAATATATTTTATTAGAATTTTTTAAATGGTTTTTAGAATATATTAAATTTAGAATATTTTTAATAGTATTTGTTTTTTAGAAAATAGACTTTTTAAATAGAAATAGATTTTTTTAATTAGGGTTATTTAGAATTAAATAGAGTTTAAAATTATTTTATTAGAATGAAATAGTTTTTTTAGAATTTTATTAAATAGGATTTATAATATTATTTAGATTGTTTAGAATTTAATTTTTATATTAGACTTAGAATATTAGTTTTATTTAATTAGAGCTAATAGGATTAGAATTTAGATTATTATTTAATTAAGTCAGGATTTGGTTTATTAGTATTTATTTATAGTCAACATCATTTAATTAACCAGTTTTTTTCATCAGCACTATCATTAACGGTCATTTAATCATGATTTGTTCATTAATTGAGATTAACAAAGTCTTTAGCATGCCACGTGTCACGCAGCAGGGTATATATACACTATTCATCATCTTCTAGGCACAGAACCCTAGAACAAAAGTTGCGCCACCTCTCCCAGTTCATCTCCTTTATCGTTTTTCCAAAAAAAATCATCAACACCAAACAACAACTTCATCTTCTCAACGACACACCTCCATCAACCTTTTCTCCTTCAAACAAAACATCTTCAGCTCACTACCAAAACAGACACTCATTAAAACAACCCAGAAATCCTCCATTTCCGAACATTCACCTTCTTCAAACACCATTTTCAACCCAGAAATTTCCAGAAGACATTCTTAACAAATTAAACCTTACCAACCCATTTTCGGAATCCACCATCATCAAAACCTCACTCAACATCTTCTTCTTCACTAAAACCCAGATTTCCAAACTCTTCCCATCATACCCAGAACCTCAAATCACCGTTAATCCACTTCCGTTTCCATCATCCTCTTCACAACTGAAACTCCATCCAAAACATCAAACCGTCATCGACCTTCGCAAGACTCACAACTCGACCCAGAAACTCCACCCTCTACCGTCTTCATCACCATTTTGTCCTTCAAACTTCAATCTCCTTCAATCTTCTTCTTCCCTTCAATCCCTAACCAAAACACCTCGCTCACCTACAACCCATTCTAGATTTTCAACAACTTCAAAACCCATTCTTCACAACACCATAGAACCCATTTTCTAACTCCCATTAACAACATCCTTAACCTCTGTTAACACAAAACAACTAACAAAAATGAAACATCACAATCACCGAACCTTCATCTTCTCCGTTAACCAACCATGACCCTTCACACATCAATCTTACAACCAAAAATCGGACAAACCCAGTTCTCCTTCCAAATCCAACTCAAACAGAGACCCATGACAACCCATAAACAAAAACAAAACCCAGAAACACTCTGAAAACTCCATTGATGGTGTTGCTCTCGAATGGATCTGCGAGATGAAGAAGAGACGCGTTTCGAGTGAACAGAGAATTTTTTTTCTGCGGGAAAGGAGAAGATGAATGCAAGGCTGAGGGTTTGTGATGTTGAGTCGCGCGTTGTTGACTATTTTGTTTGCATCTTTGTTTTGACGGGCTGAAGGAAATTATTGTGAAGCCCATTCTATTTCTTTGGCTGAGTATTTGATGAGGTGATGGGCCTCAAGGGCCTAAATGATCCTCTGTTTTTTTCAAACCCTCCCCTATTCCTTTTTAATTTTTTTTAAGAAATTGTAAGTTATTTTTTAGTTTCAAGTTTTGTTAATATTTTTAAAACAGACTATTATTATATATTTTATATTTTTAGAATATTGTATATATATTAATTAGTTTTTTCGTTGAGATTTATATATATTTTCTAATTTAACATTTAGAGTTTTATATATGTTAACTTTTCTAGGTTTTAGTTATTTTTAGAACTTTTATATATTTCTTTTAGAAGTTTTTATTAATTTCTTTTAGAACTCTTTAATTTTCTTTTAGAGTTAGATTTTATTTCTCATTTATTGTTGGACATTTTATTTCACTTTCATCTTTTTGGTCGATGAAGAAACCTCTATTGTTTTTTTGTCAAATTATTGATGAAAAACGATGGGTTCGAGACCGACTTTTCTCTTCTCCTTTCTATTTTCGACGTTTATCCATCTTTGGTTATTTTCATTTTGACCGCTTTTATTGATGAATAATGTTGGATCCGAGACCACCTCCTTTCTCTCCTCATTTCTTCTTCTTTTCGATTTTATTTTGACTTTTCGTGATCGATGAAGTCTTGTATCCGTAAACATCAGATTTATCGGAGTTGATAACCTTCCCGATTTCAAATATATGGAAGATGACCATTTGGGTCATTTTCTTTACTTTGGGATCGCGATAGGCTACCTTCGATTAATCGACATTATGTTTGTGATTAAGACGAGATCCCACTGTTTTTGGTCCGTGCGACACGATTCAATTGGAGAATGATCCTCAATATCATTTCTCTATCTTGTCCATAGCACGGATGTTAATTACGCGACCTCCTATAGTTTGAATTCCCTCATAAGTCGAGCAATGACGGTTTAGCGTCACATTGGTCCCGATTCGATCTGATTAACCCTTTCAGACTGTTTTTTTATCCATAACCGCGACGAGTTTTGTGAGTAAGCATTAGATATGTAGGAAATGATGAGGGGGAGCCTATTCTCACTTAGTCTAGAGTGTTTAGCGTATTCCCTTTGGGCGATATACAACGCGCTCGCTCCTACGTCTTAGGATTTATCGTGTGGGTCCCATTCCGATTCCTTTCTCTCGCCTCTGTGCGATCGAGATTCCCTTTTCTCTCGCATCCTTGCGATTGAGATCCCCTTTTCTCTCGCCCCCGTGCTATCGATAATACCCTCTTTTCTGTAGTTAGCTAAACTACAGCTGCTCTGATTTCTCATGCCAGATGAGAATATCTAGGCACAAGACGCGATGTCTTGGCGAGCATATTAACCACTAACACTCCTTCTCTTGCCCCGTGCGATTGAGATATTTTTCTCTCGCATCCTTGCGATCGAGATTCCCTTTTCTCTCGTATCCTTGCGATTAAGATCCCCTTTTCTCTCGCCCCCGTGCGATCGAGAATACCCTCTTTTCCGTAGTTAGTTGAACTACAGCTGCTCTGATTTCTCATGCCAGATGAGAATATGTAGGCACAAGACGCGATGTCTTGGCGAGCACACTAACGCCTAACTTCTATTTTCTCTCGCCTTCGTGCGATCGAGACCTTCCCGCTAACAACTAACTCACCCCTTCTCTTGCCCCCGTGCAATCGAGACTAACCTGTTATTCCAAACCTTTTCTCTCTCCCACGTGCCTTCGAGATCCCCTTTTCTCTCTCCCCCGTGCGATCGAGATCCTGTCCTGTAGTTTCCCGAACTACGTTTGCTCTGATTTCTCGTACCAGACGAGGATACGTAGGCATAAGACGGGGATGTCTTGGCGAGCAACCTTCCCCCATCACCCGTAGTTTTTTGAACTACGTTGACTCTGACTTTCACATTGCACGAGGGAATACATAGGCATAGAGCGGTGATGCTCTATCGAGTCTCTTTTCTTTTCTTTTGTCCCTGTGAGCCACATTTGATAGTTAACGCCCTTTTAGATTAGACAACAAGCGTGGATCCCGTTGAGTACAACAGACGTGAGGGGTGCTCATACCTTCCCCTTGCGTAACCGATTCCCGAACCTAAGATTTAGTTGCAATGACCTGTCTTCTCCCTTTTTCGTAGGTTTTCTCTGATCGTTTCCTTTCCCTCTCTCTGGGATGACTAACGAACGATGGTGACTCTTCTGTCTTTGCCAGCCCCTCTTCGCAACGATGCGACAATGACATAACAAAAACCATAGGGCATTACGACCTGCCATTAATATCTGCTATGACCATAGGATCTGCTACAACCTGCCAATAATATCTACTACAAACATAGTGGCCTCAAACACTCTTCCCATATAAAGGAGAAAAGGCCACTACGACTATCCTATAGTATATATTTTGACCATAAAATTTTCTATAACCTGCCAGTAGTATCAGCTACAATTGTAGTGACCCTAAGCACTCTTCCCGTACAAAGGAGAATAGGCCACTACGACCATTATGTAGTATCTACTACGATTGTAATGTGCTTACAACAAGTCTAAGATTCTGCTTTTTTAAGGAGCAGTTTCTCTAGTTTATTCAATGATTTTCTATTACAAACTGAACATTTAAGTCTCATTACATGAATTTGTGCCTCTCTTAATGGTCATATGCCTATATTAAGCCTTATAACTCTGATAAAAAAAATTAAACTTTGCTATTTTACTTAGATTCTTCCGAATATTTCTTGCAAGTTTATTTTTCCTTTTTTATTGCGCTATTGATTTGCTTTGCTACTACTTGTAAAAGCCTCTCCGTAGAAATTACTACTCTTATTTCACTACAATTCAGGTTATCTATTCGCTTTTATATATTGTTTGCCATGTTATTGTTTTCATTTAAAATCATGTATGTCTTTAACATGAATATGTTTGAGTATTAAGTTTAGAATTTTGGACACGAGGACTGCCCAAATGACAAACCATATGTAGGTTCTTCGTTGAAAGTTAAATAACGAGAAGTATCATTTGTTTTGATTTTCTGTTTTATACGCTCAATTTCTCTATGAAAGTAGGCATGCCCTAGACATCAATTATATGCTGAAAGAGTATGATTGACTTAGAGAATGTGAAGAGTTAAACCTGAGGCGACAAAATGATATCCAACTTAATTGCGAAAAGTTTCACCATTTTAAAAATAACTAAGTTTAAAAGGATTCTAAATGAATAAATCATGCTACGAAAGCAGATAACTCATTAGTTTAAAACAAGTTAATGCGCTGACAAAAGTAGGCGTTGTTTAACAAGTGACTCCAAGTACAAGATAGGCGAGGGGTGACTTGTGGCATTCGAACTTCATGATTAATTTAAAGCTTTTATTACTTAAAAATAAATTATGTTAGTATCCACAAAAATAAGAGAGAAACACAGTAGAAACAAAGTAATATTTTAAAATAAATAACATAATTTAAAGAGATAGGGTTACAAAGATGACACCTTGGAATTATCTAGGTTCGACCGAACGTTGATCTAGACCTATCCCTAAGAGATCTTTTTGAGATTTCACTATAATATTGATCTCTTATAGGTTATACCCACAAACCTTTGATACAAGTGAATCTAGATATTTTACACAATCTTATCCCCCAATCGAAAGAAAACTTTTCTACGGGATGAACTCAAGAACCAAGTAGAGATTTTACCAGATAATCTCAATAACCAAACAAATTTTTTACAGGATAAGTTTTATAATGAAACAATTTTTTTCTAATGGTTGGTCTTAAGAACCAAACTCAGTTCTTCAAGAGTATCACATTCTTGAAAGTATAAATAGTGACAAGACATTAGTACAACACTTTTCTCACAAGTAGTTTTCACTCACAAGACACTAACACAACTTTGGTGAAAGAAAGTATTTAAAGAGAGAGAAGAAAGTAATAAAATATAAAGAATTATGAAAACTACGAATTCTGGTGTGATTTAAAACGAGGAGAGATCTACTTTTTATTGGAGAAAATTTAACTAAAAAAGAAACAATCCATGGCTCGAATTAATAGGGTAATTCATGATTCAAACCACAAATTGAAGGTTTTGATATTTAGTCATTTCCAATTATTTTTAGCTTTGTCCCAATCAATTATGATCATTTTAATGAAAAACAATCAATTGGATGATTAGGTCTAATGAATTAATTAGAAAAATAATAGATTAGAATCAGAGCTAATAGATTAATTAGTTGTAAAACAACGCCTAATTGATCATACAGATCCCTAATCAATTGGCTAGGTCTTAAAATATATTCAATTTATTTTAGCAAATAAAGAGATTCTCCTCAAAGGTTTTAAGTGTGTGTGTGTGTGTGTGCGTGTGTGTGTGTGTGTGTGTGAGAGAGAGAGAGAGAGAGAGAGAGAGAGAGAGAGAGAGAGAGATAGTTGGCTTAATATCTTAGAAGTTACTATCTTACTTTTACAAGACTTTGGTCACTCAAACAGACACGACCATGCGAGCTTTTAAACTTCCTCTCTTTCACAACTCCGATGCTTTCAAGTTCCTTTGCCAATACACCGATCATATAAGAAATTCATTAGAACCTTGAGTTTCCTACTTGATGAGGCTTGAGATGTATTCAAGTTAATCACCATCATCAAAGAGTTGGAAATATATTACCACCGGCTTCAAAAAGCACAAGCGTTATCGTCATCAACACATCAAGAAGGTCACCAACGTCAGGATCACCAACTTCATAATTGCAACCACAAAGATACACATACATCACCGACATTTTCTATTTATTTCTACAAGTAAATTTCTTGTAATTAACTAAAATTCAAACCCTATATGAGTAAGTCTAGGATATGATTCATAGTCTTGAACCTTTTTTTTTATAATTCGATAAAACCAATAAAAATTATTTCAAAATTGATATTGAACGATTGTCTTAGATAAACATATACAATTTGTAATTTGGTAATGAAACTTGTCTTTGAGGAACGAGAATCTTTTTACTACTTCGAAAGAAGTTGTGCACTTATTGCCTGCCAAATTTTTAGTGCCATTGTCGGGGACCATTTTTAATATTGAATTCTACTACTGTACTATCTAGATTAAGACACCCCATTTATTATTTTTCTGGAACTTTTTCCATTTTCTGTTGAATGCGAAGGACCCGAAGCCTTGGAAATCTTGTTGGACCGATAAACAAAGTCTAACACTAGTTCCATAAAAGGCGTAAATATCAACAACAACAACAACAATTACTGAAAATGATAACCTTGTATAAAAAATATCATGCTACCCCTACTAATGAGGAGCCGCACTCGAGAATCATGCGCCCTGTGATTGAGTTGAATAATTTTGAGTTGGAACCTTCTTTGTAGTTTATGGTACAATTGAACCAGTAATTTGGTTCACCGATGGATGAACTGAATTTGCATTTGTCTATTTTAGTCGAAATTTACGACACCATAAAAATTAATGGTGTTGATCTTGTTGCAATTCGGCTGAGACTATTCTCATTTTATTTGAGGGATAGAGGCGAGAGCATGGCTGCAATCCTTACTCGTCAATTTCATTACGATGTGGAATGAGTTTAAAGTCACGTTCCTTGGTGAATCCTTCCTGCTGAGCAAAATATAACAGTTGAGAAATCAAATAACTTGCTTGTGATAAGATAATTTTGTTGGACCCTAAGAACCAAGAGGCTGCCCAAAATGGGCGAAGAAGCCGCTTGAGATGAGCCAATAGGTTTTCTAAAATGTGCTAAGAGGCGGCCAAAAATAAGGAAGAAGTCACCTAATTCGATTTTGTCTGTTTAAGGTGACCCACTCATCCCCATACATGGTTGATGAGGTGCCCAATCACTAACAAAATGTAAGAATGAGTCAAAGGGGGAAAATCATTCTCCCACTATCTGAGGAAGAGCTAAGTCTTACCATGTCCTCACTGGTGACCAGAAAGATAGAGAAATCACCTCTTATGATCATCCAACCCATGCCAAGAAGCCTTCTTTATATACTCCACTCCTAAATAGGGGAAAAAATCTTGAATTTCTCTCCAGAAAATTATATATAGAGCTTATCACAATTTTAAGTGAATTACCTTTACAAGTGTCAAATACTCCAAACACCAGACAACCCCACAAGTAAAATCGATAAAACTAATTTGAACCTCAAGTTCAACCCGCGTGATGTTCTTGTCGTGGAAATGAAGACAACATTACTATTGATGACAAACACAATGATTATGAAGATGACGCGACAAGGTAGGCGACCACCAAGAAAGAGATGTTGGAGATGAGATTATAAATATAACATAGTATGTACTATGGAGAGTTTGGACGCCATCATAGATAATAACATCGTTGCACCCCATTTCATTGCGACAATTTGCACCACCTCCATGGTAACAACATAATCTATTCTATTCATGATTATTGCATTAAAGTTCTATTTTTATGCCTGGTTTGTAATTGAATTTATTATTTTCAAATACTGTATTGTATTTCTGGTGTTTAGGAAATTAACAACTGCCTTTGTGGGTCCCACTTTGGTAACAATTGTGATCATCACCAACCCGTGCGTCTATGGTTCGTGGTTCCTTCACCATTTTCTTGCTAGTTAGAAAGTATAAGCATTTATACTAATTTAATTGAGTCAATGTATTTATGTGCAATTTTCAAAACCAATAGAATTAATTAATATCTTAGCTAACTCTTAATGATAAGCTAGAAATTTAAAAAGTAATCATGTCAACATTGACATAAGGCATGACGTAATCTATATGGGTATAGTATTTTTTTACATTTAGATAAATGTACTACAAAGGATTTTGCACTCGGTTTTTACAAGTCTCTAAAGCCCAAAGTCATGCTCTATGATTTGCCCAAGTCTTCAAGTCAACCTCAAAACAAATTCTAATTAAGAAAATCAGCAAAGGAAGAATCATTTAGAATCAAATTTAAATATGGCCCAATATTTGGTTCACATTGCAGCAAATTTTTTCATACACGAATAATGAAAAACAACCAAAATAAACTTAACCAAAATAATTTGAATTTTACTTTGAATTTTTGAATTACAATTTGTTACTACTTGATATTACAACAGTGAATATAGAATTATAGTGAGAATTAAAAAGTCTGCTTCCTCAGAGCGTGTTTAAAACAAATTTAGATCGACTCTCGTCTACCTGAACCCTTATTAGTAGAATCAGATATGCACATAACCGTAGTAGAGTGTATGCTAAAGATGAGAAAAGCCAATCAACAAGATCAATTTAAGTTGTTTGAAAATATAAATCACATTTAACGTAAACGATTTTCAATGAAAAGTAAAATAAAACTTGACTAAGGAGTTTTATCTAACACTTAGTATGCAGTAATTTTATCGAGCACTTGATGTGCAATACACCAAGCTTAATTCTACTTGTGTTGAAGTTATAACAAATCAATTGCAATGGTTTAAATTGTAATGCTTTCACAAAATCAGTTTTAAACACTTCAACACAACCAAAATTTTCAACAATTTAAATTACACACTAATTGTTCTCAAAATCAAAAGAGAGTGAAAGAGATAGAGAGAAAGAGATAATACCAATATTTGTTTAGGAAGTTCCCCAATTGTCCTCACTATGGGTACGTCTGCCCTCAATTCAAAATCGAATTGAGATATTGTAATTAACCTTTGCAATATCAATTTACAAGAGAAGTGTAAAAATTCAAACCTCAAACCCTTTGTTTGATATTGATTTTAGCTCCTTCTCTACCCTTGATCTTAGCAAGATCAAGTCACACAAGATCTCCAATACGACCCTGCGGTTATCGCTACTCCTTTGACCGAACCTTCTGTTCTTCAAAGCTTTCACTTAGATGAATCCAAATTGTGAAATCTTACCCCAAGTCTTTCAATTGATCCCCCGATTTCTGCTACTCCTTTGCAAGAATCCCCGTTCTTCAAAGCATTCACTTGAATGAATCCAACTTGATAAAAATTGTGCAAAAATGTTAGGAAGTTAACCAGATCCAAAAGAATAAAAAAAAACTTCTGTTTTACTTAAGGATTTTATTATTAGTTAGAGGTGTGTTTAGTAATTTTCAAGTGTATTTGAGTGGGTCAGTGAACCAGGTCCATCTACTTTTATGTAATTCTAACTATAAATATCTTGTATGAGATATTTGTGAGGACATGAATGAAGTTATTATTTTGCTATTTTTCTTCTAATGCAATTCTGATCTTGGTAGTGTAGTAGGTTCTATCATTGGTGCTTTCATTCCTTGTTCTCATGGCCCCCACAAAATCCCAAAATCCTAAAGACATTGTTGAAGAAGCTGTTCAAACAGCTCATATTCATCTAGATAATGATATGGCTCAAACCCAACAACAAATGGATAAACGATTTGATCGAGCTACCGCTGAGTTGGAACACCAAATCGGTCAGCTTCACACTCGGTTCGACAATGATAAACAACTAGCAGATTCCAAGTTTGAAACCCTTATGTCCTCCATTAACAAGCTAGTTATTCAAAAAGATTCCCACCCCATTACTACTAATTCCCCAGCTAGCTCATCTGGTATCACACAGAACCCCCCCAAATAACCCATCCTCAAAACACCCTTTTTCACACCGTCACCCCTACACACACGCCCCTTCGAACTTCAACTGTATTTTCTAACCTACCGCAGGCTTCCATTTTCTCTATACCATCCAGAACCACATATACCATGCCTTATCCCTCTTTTCCACCATATCTCTCGTCCGCACATCCGTTCCATGCAAACCCACCTTACAATCTCCCTTCCTTTTCCCAAAACCCATACCCCCAAATACCCCCTTACCACAGTATCGAACCCCTAAATTGGAACTCGCCATGTTTGATGGCTCCAATTCCTTAGAATGGCTTTTTCAAGCTAACCAATTTTTTTCATTTTACAACCTGCCACCAGAAAACAGATTAGCCTTAGTTTCCTTCTACATGAAGGGTGATGCTTTAGGTTGGTTCAAGTGGATGCATCATAGCCACTTATTAACAGATTGGGTTTCGTTTACTCGAGCTTTGGAATTATGCTTTGGCCCTTCTACGTATGACAACCATCAAGCTGAGTTATTCAAATTAAAGCAGGACAGAATCATCGTTGAATATCAAACTAAATTTGAAAAACTTGGTAACCAAGT
Organism: Lathyrus sativus; assembly: GCA_963859935.3. NCBI lineage: Eukaryota > Viridiplantae > Streptophyta > Magnoliopsida > Fabales > Fabaceae > Lathyrus > Lathyrus sativus. Next base: position 274,875,311 of record OZ012740.1, on the reverse strand, counting down.
GGTTGGGTTACCACCTGAGGCGATCTTAAATTGTTTTATTTCAGGATTATCACTTGATATTCGTAGAGAAATGGAAATTCATCGCCTACCTCTATTTCACAAGCTATTGGACTTACCAAACTCATTGAATCTAAACTCAAAGACTCCAAACCCAAACCTTTCAAAAAAAAAACCCGCCTTTCTATTCAAAACCTACCAACCAATCCCACCAACAAGTCCCTATCCCCCTAAAAACCCAATCCCCTTCTATCCAAGCTACTTCTATACCGTCTAAGCTGCCCATCAAACGACTTTCCCACACCCAATTACAGGAGAGACGGGCCCTAGGCTTATGTTTTAACTGTGATGAAAATTTCATTCCGGGACATAAATGTGCTACAAGCAGATTTCTAATTCTCCTAGTTGATGACGACCCTACTGCGGAGGAGCAAGCGACCAGCATAAGTGAAATCGAATATCCACCACTAGACCACGCCGACACCTACTTTCAGCTCTCAACCCAAGCTCTGACAGGGCAATTCTCCCTTCAGACACTAAAATTCAAGGGCTTAATTGATGGTTTGTCCGTTATGGTTCTGGTAGATACCGGCAGCACACATAATATCATGCAGCCCCTTATTGTCCGTCACCTAAATCTTGAGACATCCCCAATCAACTAATTCTCCATTATGGTAGGCAACGGATCCCACCTACAATGTGAGGGAATTTGTAATAATGTTCCACTTGTCCTGCAGAACAGACCATTCCACATCCCATCTTATTTGCTTCCCATTGAGGGTGCAGATGTAGTTTTGGGAATGGCCTGGCTGAGGACCTTGGGACCCATCCAAGCAGATTTCTCTATCCCTTCTATCACTTTTACCCATAAAGATAAACCCATCACCTTAAAAGGTGACACTTCACCCCACCCCATTCATACAACCCTTCACCAATTACGCCACCTCATTCATACAGATTTTATCTCATGTTTTCATCTAATGACCATGCATTCCTTAGAACAACCTCCTTTTTCAGACAACCCTGACACACTCCCACTAGACATAACACCCCCTTCCCTACACCCTGACCTTGCATCACTTCTAATCTCTTACCAGTTCATTTTTCAAACCCCATGTGGCCTCCCACCCCCCAGACCTCACGACCATCACATACCCCTTTTGCTAAACACCCCACCTGGTAATGTTAAACCTTATCGCTACCCACATTCTCAGAAGGATGCCATGACATCCATCATCCAGGAAATGTTGAAAGAGGGCACTATTATCCCTAGTCATAGTCCATTTTCATCACTTGTCCTCCTTGTAAAAAAAGGACGGTACATGGCGTTTTTGTGTCGATTACAGAGCACTAAACGCGGTAACTATCAAAGATCGATTCCCAATTCCCATTATTGATGAATTGTTAGATGAGCTTGGCTCAACAACGATTTTCTCCAAGATAGACCTACGCTCAGGCTACCATCAGATTCAGGTGGCATCAGAAGATACGCAAAAAACAGCTTTTCGCACTTTTGATGGGCATTACGAATTTCTGGTTATTCCCTTTGGACTTACCAACGCCCCTCAACCTTCCAATCCGCAACGAACGATTTACTACGTCCTTACCTAAGGCGTTTTGTTTTAGTTTTTTTTACGACATTTTGATTTATAGTTCTAATTTCAAAGACCATTTACTACGTCCTTACCTAACGATTTACTACGTCCTTACCTAAGTGTGTTTTTGCAGCCAAACAAATTGATTATTTGGGTCATGTCATTTATGTGGGTGGTGTGGCACCCGACCCAGACAAAGTCAAAGCCATTTTGGATTGGCCTCCACCTCGTTCTCTCATGACTCTCCGTGGATTTTTGGGCCTCACAGGTTTCTACCGCCGACTTGTACGTAACTACGCCTCACTCGCCGCTCCTCTTACCGGTCTGCTTAAATCCACTAAATTTACATGGAGTCCAGAGGCTGCAGTAGCCTTTACAGAATTAAAAAAAAACATATGACCGACATGCCGGTCTTGGTTCTACCAGATTTTACAAAGACTTTTATCATCGAAACCGATGCTTCAGGTGTAGCAATAGGTGTTGTTTTGTCACAGGAAGGCCATCCTATTGCATTCTTCATCAAGAAAATATGCCCTAGAATGTAGGTTGCGTCCGTCTATGTCCAAGAAATGTTTGCCATCATAGAAGCTGTTAAGAAATAGCGTCAGTATCTAATAGGCCAAACTTTCCACATTTACACAGACCAAAAAAGCCTAAGAAATCTACTTATGCAAAAAATTCAAACCCCAAAACAACAGAAATGGGCCTCTAAACTACAAGGGTTTAATTTTGATATCACTTATAAGCCGGGACGCTCAAATCTTGTTGTTGATGCCTTAAGTCACAAGTACTACACTGATGAACCGCACTTGCTAGCCTTGTCTTCCCCTGTTCCAAGCCTTCTCACAAATCTTCGCCAGTTCTATGAAAAAGATAGTGCAGGACAAAAATTAGTTCACCAGTTCAATGAACAGAATGTCAACAGAACATTGTACAAATTCACGAATATACTACTTTACTACAAAGACAAGATCTTCATACCTGATGTTTCCCAGCTTCGCCAAAACATTTTCAATGAGTATCATGCAACCCTATCTACAGGCCACTCGGGTGTCAAGGCCACACTATCTCGGATTCGGTTGTCTTTCTGCTAGCCTGGTCTTTCCCTAGTGGTAAAAACAATGGTCAAACATTGTGACATTTGTCAACACAACAAATACCAAACTCAGAAGAAGAAAGGCCTGTTACAACCTCTACCCATACCTCACAAAGTTTGGGAAGAACTCACTATGAACTTTATCACGCATTTGCCAAACTCTTTCGATTACACAACCATCTGGGTCATCTGCGACCGACTGACAAAATATGCGCATTTCCTTGCTTTACCTTCCAAATTTACTGTGAAGGATCCTGCTTCACGTTTTGCTGTCGAAATTTTCCGCCTCCATGGAACTTCTAAGTCCATAGTCTCGGATCGTGACCCATTGTTCTTGAGCACCTTTTGGAAGGAATTCTTCAAGCTTCAAGGCACTACCCTGAAATGCAACACCTCTTATCATCCAGAAACGGATGGTCAAACGGAAGTTGTAAATCGGTCTATCGAAACCTACCTTCGTTGCTTAACGGGTGAACACCCGCGTCAGTGGTTCAAATATATGCATATTGCTGAGTTCTGGTTCAATATGTCTTTCCACACCGCTATCTAGATGACCTCGTTCAAAGCATTGTATGGTCGCGACCCTCCGATCATCTCTGACTATCTCGCCGGCACCGCTACAGTCTCCTCCTTGGATGTATCCATGCAAGAAAGACAAGATGTTCTTGCTCAGTTAAAAGATCATTTAAAGAAAAGCAGAGTTCAAATGGAAAAGCAAGCAAACAGATCAAGAATGGACCATACCTTTCACGTGGGTGATCTCGTTTTACTGAAACTACATCCATATCGTTAAGCAACGGTGGATCGACGCTCATCCCAGAAACTCTCCAAACGGTTTTTTGGACCGTTCAAAGTCATCAAACGCGTCGGTAGTGTCGCGTATTTGCTTGATCTTCCCTCGTCATCGCGTATACACCCGTTCATGCATGTCTCCCAATTATGACCCTATCACGCAACACCTTCACCGGATCCCATTCTTCTTCCTCCAACAGACGTTTTCCGTTTCAGTTCCGAATCCGACATGCAACATGAACCTCGCGATGAGCAAGAAGAAACACACACAGAGGCAGAGAAAAACCACACCACCGTGACCGTTCAAGGTAGAAACCTTCACATGCAGAAAGAAAATAAGAACATCACTCAGTTGAAGAGCTCAAAGAACTTTCATGGTGGAGAAGTACAGATGCAAAGAGAAAAGGAAGAGATACCTCACTTGCAAAATTCTGATAGTTTCGGTGAACCATTAACTATAAAATAAAATATGCATGCACCTTCTAACAGCTACCCCATTAATTCTTCACACGTCCCCACCTACTCCCCTCTTCCCAAGGCCATGCGTCCCATTTTTTCTCCCAGCTTTCCATCTTCCCAAAGCCTTAACCCACGTGCCACTCTTTCCAAAGCCTGCCCCACGCCTTCCCATGTTCCTTTTCCCACATCTTCTGACTTCTCCACTTTCCCACGCATGCCCCCCTCAAATCCTGATTTTCCCCCTCCCACGGGCCCACAACTCCCAACGGCTCCCGTACCCACGAAGCCCAATTCTCATTCAATTCAGCCCAACAAACACACACTCTCTTCCCAGCCCATTAACCCCATTCTGAACCTTGAGGACAAGGTTCTCTTGGACCCTGAGAGTATTGTTAGGAAATTAAGCAGATCCAAAAGAATAAAAAAAACTTTTGTGTTACTTAAGGATTTTATTATTAGTTAGAGGTGTGTTTAGTAATTTTCAAGTGTATTTGAGTGGGTCAGTGAACCAAGCCCATCTACTTTTATGTAACCCTAATTATAAATATCTTGTATGAGATATTTGTGAGGACATGAATGAAGTTGTTATTTTGCTAATTTTCTTCTAAGGCAATTCTGATCTTGGTAGTGTAGTAGGTTCTATCAAAAAACCTCTAAATCAACCCTTGATCTTGAAGTAAAAACCCTAAATGTTTTATCCTTGAAATCCCCCAAGAAAACCTCAACCAAATTTTGATTACACAACCTAGATTGGACCTTATCAATCTTAACTTGCCGACAAATAATAAAAAATGATTATGTGTAGTTGATAAATGCGTCAAGAAAGGTTGAAGATGATGATAAATCTTTGTATCTTTGAGGTTTCAATACTTAGAAAATGATTCATGAATGAGTATTTATAAGTATGTGTGTGTGTAAAGAAGAAATGAATAAAATAAATTTTTTGCCAAAATGAAATTTTAATATTTGGTACAAAATATATTAACCCAGAAGTGGAATGAGTCAATACATCATCTGAATGAGTCAATACGAGACCAAATGGAGTCAATACATTCAAGGTAGTAGCTAAATTCAAAGAAAAACGTTTTAGGATGAGTCGAATCAAAACACAGATGTGTCGACCAATTCGAGCAATGTATCGACTCATTCGAGGCAATATCAAAACTTTAGAAAACATCTTTCAGATTGAGTCGACCCAAACAAGAATGAATCGACTCATTCAAAGAATGTATCGACCCATTGCTTCTTTGTGTCGACCCATTCGAGGCAGAACCAATTTCTTTAAAATCCAATTCATAATGTATCAACCATGCTCAACTTGTATCAACCCATGCATGTCATTTTGTGAAAAATTCATATTTTTTCATGTTATGGATTATGAAATCTAGTCTTACATGTTCTATGATGATGATGCACATTTTGACAAAGATTGTAAGGTCCAAATACACAAAGATTTAAGCTACCTAGTTTTGACATCATTCGAAATACATTTAAAAGCATATTGCACTCACATTGTGGGTAAACTCAATTATCTTACAATCACCAGACTTGATATTATATTTGTAGTGAGCATTGTGAGTCAATTTCTGAACGCTCCTTGTGATAGTCATTGGAACACATATATTCATATTCTCAAATATATAAAGAATGCACTAGAAAGAGGACTATTATATGAAGATAATGGTGATGCTAAAATCATTTGTTATTTAGATGCCGCGTGAGTTGGATCATTGTCAGATAGAAAATTCACTTCTACATGCTGTGTTCTTATTAGGTGCAATATGACCTCATGGAGAAACAAGAAACAAAACACATTTGCATTATCTAGTGCCGAAGTTGAGCACAACCTCAAAGGAGTTGCAAGACTTAAAAATTTACTCTTAGAGCTTATATTGGGAGATCTTGAAACCCAAAACTCATATGCGATAATCAAGCGACACTCCACATTGCATATAAACCAGTTTTCCATGAACAAACCAAACACATAGAGTAACGGACAAGGTAATTTCAAAAGAAATCACCACATATTTCGTCAAATTTAAAGACAAATTGACTAATTTGTTTATTTTGTCTCTCAAAAGCTTTCGAATGAATTACTTTATAACAAACTCAACTCATATAACATATATGATCCTGAGAGAAAATATTAAAAATATGTTGAGATGAATTAAAATTAATTATTAATAATATTGTATTAATTATATCAATTACTTACCTCTCTTATCTTTATTGTGTCCAACCCATATGATTAAAAATATACACTAGTGTAGTCTCATTAAACACACATTATATAAAAATAAAAATAAAACAATTCCAATAGATTCTTTTAATAAATGATATAGTATGCTATTTCTAGAATTTGCCACATAGAAAATTGAGGTGAACCGACTAGTTAGACGAGGATAGTTGGATGAATATCCTAGGTAATTCCATGAAGGGGAATATAACACCACTAGTTGGAGTGCAAGAACTTATGATTTTCATGTCATGTAACTTTGTTTTTTACTTCAAATGCTGGAACTAGTGTAGAAAATCTATTTGAAATTTTCATGGGTTGCATATTCAATTTTTAGAATCTCTAAAAGTGAACACATTTTCTAGACAAGTTCCTATTTTAAATTTTAAATTTTATGTTAGTAATTTTCAACTTCTGAAACTACAATGTAACACGTTAGAATTTTTGCATTTTCAACATCTACTAGAAAACAAAGAAAAGCATTATTTGATAAATTCCTCTTTTTGGACAACAAGTTGGTAGTACACTGAAAATTCCCCCAACCACATGCACATGAATGTACTAACTATTAATCAGAAGTTGCTATGCCCTTTCAACGTAAATATATTTATTTGTTTTATACTAGTAGAAACTCTACAAGAATATTCTTACATAAATGGTGGAAGTTTCATGGACCCTCGTTCTTGTACAACAAGCAGCTTACTGCCCAAGGCTCAATCATGGAGGCTCTTTATGTTCAGCAATTACGCAAGCATTGAGGGTATTCACGTCATTTACAATACGTAAAAAACTCCAACAAGACTATGCTAAGTTTCTAAGTTGACCAATAAAACCTTTTTTGACTTTATTCACAACTCTATATATACGACATGTTTTATTTCAAGTGTTCCTCATCAACAACAAACCATTTCATACATTATTAAACTTTCACAATCATACTCATGATGAAGAGACAGAGAGAAAACGAAGTAGAAAAAGAGAGCATGGATTTAGCAACAACGCTAATGCTACTCTCATCTCATCGTACTCATCAACAACAAAGCAACAAAACGTATTCTCCAATGGAGTTTGAGTGCAAAACATGCAACCGCAAATTCTCATCTTTTCAAGCGCTCGGTGGTCACAGGGCAAGTCACAAGAAACTCAAACTTGAAGGAGATGAAACACTCAAAGGAAATAATCAACCAAAAATGCACAAGTGTTCAATCTGTGGACAAGAATTCAAATTGGGTCAAGCTTTGGGTGGACATATGAGAAGACATAGAATTAATAATGAAGGGTTTTCTTCATCTTCGATGAGTTATCATCAAGTGATAGCAAAATCTTCTCCTGTTTTGAAAAGATCGAATAGCAAAAGGGTTATGTGTTTAGAGATGGACTTGAATTTAACACCTTTAGAAAATGATTTGAAGTTCTTGTTTGGAAATAAAGCACCACAAGTAGACCTATCTTTGTTTTAATTTAGTATCTTATCAAATTCTTGGACATATCATGTTCATAATCTTTGTATTATTTCAATTTTTGTATGTAAGAACATTTATAGATTAATTTATTGAGTTTCATTGGTCAAGTATTAGTTGTAGCATAAGAAGATTAAAACTTATTTCATTGTGAATTTCTCAATCTAATGAGAAAACTTGGGTAATAAGTTTATAAAGAAACATTCTGTTTCTTGTTTATTATGATACCGCTGTACGAGTCTAATAACATTGATATATTATTATAGAGTCCTCTCTTTTTACTATTATAGATAGCTTATGTTGGTGTACAAGATTAAAAGAGATAAATAGAATGAGAGAATATATTTATACTCTGCAAATGATAGCTACAAAATTGTAAGAAAGAGTTATAAAATGACATCTACCACTAGTCTATTCAAAAAACTAGGGTCACACAGGCAACATACTAAAGTATTAAATTACCCTCTAACAAAACTTAGCCACTAAGTTTTGTAAAATATAAATTATTTCTAACAACATCCCTTAATTTATTTTTACCCAAAACTAACAACACCAATTCCATCCCTTAAGCGAAGAAATTGATTGGCATTGATAACCTTCAACAGAATATCTTCCAACTGCTTCTGGGTGCTACAGTGCACAACTTCTAGCACTCCATTCTGGACCCGATTTCTCAGAAAGTGATACTTAGTCTCAATATGCTTACTTCTTCCATGCAGCACTGGGTTTCTGGCAAGATTGATTGCAGGCTTGTTATCAATCTTCAGCTTTAGAGACTTGTTAACTTTGATCTTGAGATCCTGCCAGTAAGTTCAGAATCCACACAGCTTGACATGCAGTCACAACGCCTGCGATATATTCAGCTTCACAAGTTGACAACGCAACAACATGTTGTTTCTTGGAACACCAAGAAATAGGACCTCCCAAAAACTTAAACAAGTACCCAAATGTACTTTCTCTATTAACTCTGTCTCCACACTAATCAGAATCTGAATAACTCATAATTTCTGATTCAATCTTTCTTCCAGAAGGGAATAACACTCCATACTTCAGAGTTCCCTTGATATACCTCAGAATTCTGACAGCAGCTTGGTAATGGGTCCACCTAGGTTTACTCATGAACCTACTAACCATTCCAACTGCATAGCAGATATCAGGTCTGGTATTACACAAATACCTCAGAATCAACTAACTGTTTGAAGGTTGTAGCATCCACATCCTCACCATTAGAATCAAAATGTAGTTTCAGATTTGTATCTGCAGGTGTGATAGCAGCCTTATAGTTCTGCAGCTTAAATCTCTTAAGAAGCTCAATTTCATACTTCAGCTGATGCAAAATGATACCCTTCTTAGAGTATATAAACTCCATCCCTAGAAAATATATCATTTTTCTGAGATCAGTTATTTCAAACTCATTCATCAGCACCTTCTTGAACTTAGCTATCTCTTGTTCAAAGCTCCCTGTCAGCAGTATGTCATCAACATACAAAAACACCAGAATCATGTTGCCTTCAAAAGTATGCTAAGCATAAACACCTTACTCCATCTCACATTTTTTAAACCATTACTCCTTGAAAAATAAATCAATCTTCAAATTCCAGGCTCTAGGCACTTGCTTCAATCCATACAAAGCTTTATGTAATATGTACACCATCCCATCCTGATTCTTTTTAACAAATCCAAGAAGTTGTGACACGTATACCTCTTCTTGTAATGGACCATTCAGAAATGCAGATTTCACATCTAAATGCATCAGAGGCCAATTCCTGTTAGTAGTTATTGCAATCACCAGTCTGATTGTTTCATGTCTCGCAACAGGTGCAAACGCTTCAGAATAATCCAGCCCATGCTTCTGCAAAAATCCTCTTGCTACTAACCTCACTTTATGTATGCCAATTGATCCATTTGGATTTAGCTTCGTCTTGAAAACCCATGTGACACTGATGGCTTTCTTGTCCTTTGTAAGTTATGTCAGCTTCCAAGTCTTGTTCCTCTCTATGACATCAAGTTCTTCTTTCATGGCCTTCAGCCAGACTTTCTGCTCAAGAACCTCTTTCGTGCTTACGGGTTCAAAGTCTACTAATATGGCACATTGAATAACTTCTCCTTCAGAATCTACTTCAGTGTCTTGTAGCATGTCAAACTCTACAAATCTTTTCGGAATGTTTCTGATTCTCTGTGGCCTTTGACCTCGTTCAGAATCTCCTTCGGAGGCTTGAACTCCAGATGTTCTATCTTCAGAAGCTTCTCCTTCAAAAGCTCTTCAAGGTGTGAGAAAGCACAAGAAAAAGGGGGGGGGGGTTGAATTGGGTTTTCAAAAATGAAAGTTTTTTGTGAAACTCAAACAAAGATAAAAAAATAGACTAATCAAGAAAGAAAGACACACGATATATCCTGGTTCACTTGAAAAGTATCAAGCTAATCCAGTCCACATGTCAAGGTGATTTCGCCTTATACACAAGGATTTAATCCACTATAATTAACAGACTACAATGCACTAGAAACCGCTGGTGACTAATAACACAGACAACGATCTTTTCTTAAGGATTGTGACCCAACTGGTCCCTTAAGGAGTTACAATCTACACAAGCAACCGCTGGTGACTAACAATAAAGACTAACCATCTCTTCTTAAGGATTCAAACCTAACCGGTTCCTTAAGGATTTACAAACAACAGTTTGAACAAAGATGTTTACAATGAAATTGCTTCTAAACAAGCAGATATAAACACTATTAATAGCTTAAATGTCTTAAAGACACTAATACAGTATGAACAATATTTTTCTTTGTATTGTGGTGCTTCAATACTGTAGCTTCAGTTCTTCATAGATTTCTTTCAATCAAAGTGTAACCTTTGCATTAATCATTGTAAAACTTCTTTATTTATTCAAGTAATCAAATCCTTATATAGTCAGAAAAAGATCCGTTGGAGGGCAGATCAGGAATATCCTTTAGGTAGCTGGCGACTTGAAATAATGTTGTTACGTAGAGATAAAAATCGTACGCAAAAGTTTTCTTTTGTACCATTAAATCAGGGTAGTGGAATGAGATGTTAAAACGTACTATGTATTATTTTCCCTTGTAGACGTTTAAGCTTCTCTTTTTTACATCAGAGGCTTCTAAATAGAGATGATTGAAGCATGAGTAGAAGAGTTGATCAGTAGGTCTTCAGAGTCTTGAGTCTTTATAGTCTTTAGAACTTATTCACTAGAACCTTGTCTTCAGAACTATAAGCATCCAGTCTTCAGAACCTTTGGTCACTAGTAACTTAAGTCTTCAGAGTCTTCAACACTTATTCTTCAGAAACTCAAGTCTTCAGAGTCTTCAGAACTCCGTTCAATAGAACCTTGTCTTCAGAGTCTTCAGCATTTAGTCTTTAGAAGATAATGACTTCAGAAGCTTGAAATCCTTCAGAAGTAAAGTATCAGAGTCATGATCAGAAGTAGAAACCAAGAGAGCATTGCAAAAACAACATATTGTCTTCTTAGAGTCTCTCTGAATGAGAGTAGATCAGAAGTAGACTTGCTTCTTATAGCGCAGACGCGACTTTAGTCAGATTAGAGTAAACATTAAATATGATCTCTATCAGAGTCAGGGCTTTCTCTATCAGAGTCAGAACCTGTTTGTTAATTCTTCAGAAAAACAAACGTTAGAGTACCAAAATTGTTCTACACAAATACCGCTTTGTTATTATCAAAACTTAGAGATATCTTGTAGAACCAAATCTTGTTCTAACAATCCCCCCCTTTTTTATAATGAGAAAACCATGTATTTTGATGACACGATTTTGTATGATGGTAATCAATAGGAAATTATACATATAATTTTAGAAATAACTTCTCTTAATTAAAGTTCCCCCTGAATCTAAAATCTCAAAAATATTATTAAATTTGGGATACTGGAGCCTGATTGTAAAGTTCTTATCAGATACACAATAACACCGCTTGTTTATATATCAGAAACTGAATGAACTTATAAAATCTTAGATGGTTCAAGTCTAATTCTTATCAAATGCATCAGATAGAGATAATGATTGGTTAAATTAGAGTCTGATTATCAATATATCAATTTTCAATTTATGTTCCTGAAAACATTCTAAGAAAAAGAATTGAATTCAATTAAAGAGTTGGAATGTCTGAGCTATGATTCAGAGACAAGATATTCTTTATCAAAATAATTTTTCATTTCAAGTACTCCCCATTTTTGTCATAATCAAAAAGGTAAAAGATAGTTCAAACAATTTGAGTAATGGAGTTGATTCAAGCAAAAATTAAAACCAATACCTCTTTCCCTTTTTGTTAGCAAGCAAAAAGAATACAATAAGATATAACAGAAGCAACCATTTCTCATTGATTAATAAAAACTCCTGAGGCGTAGTTACAGGAACACAAAACAAAACAACATGAAATCGATAGATAAAAATTTAATCAAAGGACAAAAAAAGAGATAGATCAAGAACAGAGAGATCAGCAGGAACATACAACCACCATCCATTAAAAATATTCAACCTCATCAACCCTTTCACATATTTCTTCAACCATAGCATTTTCTGGTCTAAGTATTCTAGCTAAACCAATGATTTCAGCTCTGAAGAACAACTCAGACAAAATTCTACCATAGGGAATTGTTAGATGCCAAACTTTGCTTATTTGACCTATAAAATGTTGGCATCTTTCATTCTTTTTGTAGGTGAATTGAATTGAATCACCTATGTTTTTGATGATATGCTTCATTGTTTGAAAATGTCTTGGGTGCTTTGATTTGTGTGCTATTGTGTAGGAATTAGGCACAAAATAAGTGAAGAGTAAGACACCAGAAATTGGGCAAGGAAACCAAGACAGCAGAAAAACATCTTAAAACTCGTCGTGCGAAGCTCCCAGCAAACTTCCCACGAAAAAGCATCACCAACTTTGCACAACGAACTTTCCAGCGAAGACCCTTGGGAACTGGGTACTGTTCACTCAGAGAGAAAAGAGACTAAAACTCATTGTACGAAGAAGCTAGCGAAGGCTTCACAGTGCGAAGAATTGCTCGCACAACGAACTTCAGATATTTCTCAAGGGCAGTTTAACTATTCAGAGGCACCTCAGATGCCTAATTTGATGATCGCTAGGCAAACGATCTGTTTGCAGTGCGAACAAGACAGATCCTGAATGTACTATATAAGTATTTTTCTTGCTTTTTAGGAAAAAATATATATTTTTTACATCAGAACTTATCTCTTCATTCTCAAGTTTATTTTAGAGAGAGAAATACAAAACCCTAAGAGGGAGGAGGTAAGGTCTTTGATCTCTTGTTGGGGTTTGGATGTAATCTTTTGATACCTTATGTATTTCATATAATATATGTTTGTGAACTAGTTGGGATTCTCTATTGATTGATTATCTTTGATTGCTTTTCACATCTTTGATATAAGATTTTCATCTATCAATGAACAAACTTTTGACATGGTTTTGTAAGTTGATATTCACTGTATCTTCTATTGTATTGTGTTGATTAAGTAGCATGGGTAGCATGAGTAGGATCAATACGATATTGTGTGGGTGCGTGATAATAGCGATGAAGAACGATGTTCACAACCATTTGGCAGATTAGATGAATACATGTAAAAAGGGTTAAGCGTATGTACATATTCTGATCATTGCGTTTTATATAAAAATTGTTTATCCGATATGGGTGTCGTCTTTGTTTACCTGTCTATCTTTGATTTAAACTTGTATAGACATGTACTCTTCAGATCTGGAACTAGGATGATTACCTATTAGGTCCTAAACTCTAGACATCGATTTAGGCTTAACATTTGCGTGAGTATTAGTTCTTAATGCTTTGTGTTTTATTTTTGTTACGTGAGACATCACCAATGAGACAACACAGTTATTCTCTCGACGTTACGTTAGAGATGACCTCTGTCATGTGTGATATGTCAGAATATTATACGAATGATTGAGTTGTGTTTAACATGATCAGAAGAATGCATGTGTTATCAATTGATGAGATCCAATTCCAACAAGGCTCCGTGTATATTTAAGTCTTTACTTTATATTTTCCATCTTCATATTTTCTATTGTTTATTCACGGTTCCTTGAACCTTTTAAACCAAAACTTTTGAATAAAAAGCTTAGAAATGTGGAGACCGTTGAACGGTGTTCTTTCATCGCACCAATCCCTGTGGAGACGAAAAAACTGGGTACTTAATATTTTTGTTTGTTGCTTTACTGCTTCACCAAAATGGTGCTGTTTCCAGGGATTGGTGTTGAGATATTGAAGTGCATTGCAGCTGTTTCTATATTTTTAAGCTTTGTATATTTGTTTATATTGTATATATTTGTCTTCTTTTATGTTTTCTCTAGTGTGATTAGGAATGATGAGAAGTTCTTCTAGAGTGGTGGCTATCTGTAAAAAAAAGCATTCAGCGAAGATTTGACCGAGTTTGGATGGCTATGATAGTATGGAACAAGTGAATGTTGTCAAGGTACATGGTTACCTTTGTTTAGAATCTTAGAATGCTTAAGAACTTAAGTCTTTCTACAAATGAAATTTTTTCTTTTAGCAACTTGTTTTAATGATTAATGTTTCACTTGGGACGAAAAATCACAATTTGTGAGAAAGCTTCCATTTGTTACTAAATGCTGGATTACTAATAAACTTTATTGATTCGTTTGATTCATGATTTATTTTGTTATTATTGTGAATTTGTGGAAGTATTAGAAATTATCAATGCACTTGTTTATATTGAGCACAACCATGTCCAAATGCAACTTACCCGTGAGCATAGAGAATTCGTTAACCCCTTTGAGCCTAAACAATGTGAATCTCATTCTGAATTTTTGTGAGATTCTAAAATTTTTTCTTGAACCCTTGAATTTTGTTTTAATTATCCTCTTGTCCATAAAAAGTCAAGAGCATTCACTTGAGGGTTGAGTAAAAGTTAAGTTAGGGAGAATGAAAAAGAAGAATGGTAGGTTGCTATAACTTTTGAAAAATTCAAGCAAGCATTGAAAAAATTGTGATGAATATGAAAAAAGAAGAAAAAGAAGAGAAAAAGAATGCTTGTTTGGAAAAGAAAAATAGTGAAAGAATAAGTTGTGAAATAAGGTTTGTGAAAGTTTGAAATTGAGAAACAAATGGAATGAAGTTGGGATGTGTAAATAACATGTACAGTGAATGTTTCTTTTGCATCAACAATTTCGTTTCAATGGCCTTAGAAATGTCCCTTGTTTGTAAACCTGACCAAGCTACAACCTTAAAGACCTTAGTGATATTCTTTCTTCCATATTTTTATTTTTGATTGTTAGATATTGTATGAATTACATTGATATTGACATTGTTTGTTAGGTGAGTGAAATTTTCCCCGCGGTTGCAAACGCGTAATTTTTTCAATCCTTATTCAAAGAGAAGAGATAGAGTGATTCATTCATGAAAAAATTAGTTGTTGATTGATGCATGGATTTATATTTGCTTTAATAATTTAGTTCTTGTGCATTGTTTGATTCTCAACATTTGAAACCATTGCTTGTTTTCATTCTTTGTGTTTGAGTCATTTTATCCATTCTTATGCTGATATCTGAAGATTTCAACATAGTACTTCAGATGATTGCAGATAGTTTGAGGTAGGTTAACCCTG
The DNA here is from genome assembly GCA_963859935.3 of Lathyrus sativus. NCBI lineage: Eukaryota > Viridiplantae > Streptophyta > Magnoliopsida > Fabales > Fabaceae > Lathyrus > Lathyrus sativus. The sequence goes on along the minus strand of OZ012740.1, from coordinate 274,860,052 downwards.
ACATTATACATCATGAAGTAGATAAAAAGTATATCATCATAAGACAAAACATTTTTTGGCCACTCCTCGGGGTCGAAAGTTGGTTAGCAGAAGTTGAAACCAAATTTTGCCGGTTGGAAGAAGCCCTTCGGGATTGTAGGGTTCGAATCTATTGAGAGAGCCATCATGAATACTGATGAGATCTTCAACTAAAGAGTAGTTCAGATGAAAATCTTCAACTATAACTCCAGATTGAACACAGTTGATGGTCTTAGTGATGAAGGTTGGTGTTATGAAGAACGGAACACCAAAGACAGAAAACTAGATGGAGTTGTTGTCATCATATATTCTAGCATATGTCCAGAATTCCTTTACAAGGACAAGATAGATAGGTCCATGCAGGATTGCATAGTAACCAAACCACCCTTGAATATGTATGCTAGTAAATAGAAGCACCCCTGAGTCTCTTAGTCTAGGAAGGTTTGGTCTTTTTTCAAAAATTACTTTCATGACTTCCTCATTACCAAAGAAGGTTTTTATAGACATGATGAAAGAGAAGGAGAAGAAAACATGAGGGAAAGAATATGAAGTTGATGGATAGATGAAACAAAATGAGGAGGAGTATGATATGTGTGTGTGTGTGTGTGTGTGTGTGTGTGTGTGTGTGTGTGTGTTTGTGTGTGTGTGCGCGTGTATGTGTATGTGTGTATGTGTGTGGAGAGGAAATGTATCAGCAATAAAAGTGGTTAGGTTTAGATGAATTTGAAACAAAAAAATTATCATTTCCAAAACAAATGACGTGGAGCAAAAACAAAGAGACAAATTTATCAAAGAATGGGAAATGAGTGAAGCAGTTTCCAAGAGATCACTGATTAGGTATACATTATTCAACTCTTGACATCAATCAATAAAGACGAGTTAAGTGTATACTTAAAAGTGAAAAAAATTGACAAGGAATACTGGAAACACTTAGATAGGAACACTCTGTCTTAAAACATCTTGAAGAATGCACATCAATAAGGGAAGGCGTAAAGATTTAGCTTATTCTCAAGAATTTTACCATATATAATGCATTGAACCATTTTTATGACATTAATAGGGAGATAGGAAATAATTACTTGAACCCAGTCTCACGGAATCACAATGCTCAAGGCGTCTCTTTAACAGTAAGATATAGTTTGATTTTGGACAAATGTCACAAGAAAATCATAGTTGTCTATTCAAAAATGACATAGTTGATGTTCCCAAGGTCAAGAATACCAAGAGGTATCTGACTAGACAAGTTTATGACTAAGACATCTTCTAATTTGTAGAAGTATCGTCAATCAGAAAATAATTAAATAAAAGAGAAATAATCTTCTTAATCTTCAGAATCTTATCTCAGAAGTTCTGATGACTTGACACATTAAAAATTTCATCTACTCATTCTAGATAAGATTTTATAAATAAGTTTTCCAAAATGAATACGAATCTATCCTCAGCAAGGGGTTTTATGAAAATATCAGCCCACTGGTGATCTGTATCCACAAGTTTTAATTGAAAAACACCCTTCTGAACATAGTCACGTAAAAATTGATGTTTTACTTCAATATGCTTAGCCCTATAATGCAAGATAGGATTTTTGGATAAGCATATAACAGAAGTATTATCACAGAAGATAGGAATGTTACTCTCATATATCTAAAATTCTTCTAGTTGATTCTTCATCCAGAGTATCTGAGTGTTGCACAGTGATGCTGAGATATATTCTGCTTCTGCAGTAGATAGTGCAATGGTTGATAGTCTTTTACTAGCCCAGGAGACGAGGTTGTTACCCAAAAACTGACAGTTTCCAGAAGTACTTTTTCTTTATATTCTCTCTCCAGCATAACCTGCATCACAATAACCAGAAAGCTTGTAGTTTGATGTTTTCTTATACATCAAGTCAAGGTTAGTTGTTCCTTTTAGATACCATAGGATCCTCTTAACAGCTGTTAAGTGAGTTTTCCTTAGATCTGATTGGAAACGAGCATAGAGACAAACATTGAACATAATATCTGGATGAAAAGCAGTTAGACACAGAAGAGAGCCTATCATACCACAATAGAGCTTCTGACAAACCTTTTTACTTACTTCTTATTTCTCCATAATACATGTAGGATGCATAGGTGTCTTTACTGGTTTACTATCTGAAATGTTGAACCTCTTCAGAAGTTCTCTTGCATATTTGCTCTGATGAATATATGTTCCTTCTGAATATTGATCAATCTGAATTCCCAGAAAGAATCTGATTTCTCCCATCAGACTCATTTCAAATTTAATATGCATTAACTTAGAAAATTCCTTGCACAAGGAAGTATTAGCAGAACCAAATATAATATCAACATAAATTTGCACAACCAGAATGTCATTTTTAAAGGTTTTGCAAAAGAGTGTTATATCCATTTTTCCTCCGGTAAAGTCATTTTCCAAAAGAAAGTTACTTAGCCTTTCATACCAAGCTCTGGGAGCATGTTTCAAACCATATAATGATTTTTTAAGTTTGAAAACAAAATATGGGTTTTCAGAACTTTCAAAACTTTCAAAATGAGGACGTTGGTGTACATACACTTCTTCAGAAATATATTAATTTAAAAATGCACTCTTTACATCCGTCTAATAAAGAATGATGTTATGATTAACAGCAAAAGAAACCAATAAGCGAATAAATTCTAACCTAGCAACTGGTGCAAAGGTGTTAGTATAGTCTATCCCTTCTTGCTGACTATAACCTTGTGCTACCAGTCGTGCTTTGTTTCTTACGATCTCACCCTTCTCATCAAGCTTGCTTCTAAATACTCATTTTTTTCAATGACGTAGACACCTTTAGATTTCTGAACAAGATCCCAAACATCGTTTCTGGTGAATTGATTCAGTTCTACTTTCATGGACAGAACCCACTCATTCTCTTGAAGAGCTTCATCAAATTTTGTTGGCTTTATTAATGACATTAAGCCCAGAAGAGTTTCATCAGAAGGTTTGAATGATGCACGAGTTCTGACTGGATCAACTTTGTCACCCAGAATCAATTCTTAAGAATTAGAAGTCCTTAGTTTAATTTTCTTTTGATGAGTTGGACTATTTGCTATTTCTGGTGAGATTGTATCTGATTTCGTAGTTTCTGCATCTTTGTCTTCTTCATTAGAATCTTCCTTATTGGATTCTAATAAGGTAATCTTCAAATCTGTAAACTTTTCAACTAGCTTTGACTTTTCAGGGTCAAGCTTATTGTCGAATTTGACATGAATTGATTCCTCGACAATTTGTGTTGTTATGTTATAGATTCTGTAGCCTTTAGAGTGTTTAGAGTATCCTAACAATAAACACTTTTGAGCTTTGGAGTAAAACTTGCTAAGATTATCTATAGTGTTCAACATAAAACATATACAACCAAAAGGATGAAAATATGAAATGTTGGGTTTTCTATTCTTCCATTGTTCATATGGAGTCTTATCCAGAATAGGTCTAATAGAAATCCTGTTATGAATATAACATGTTGCATTTACTGCCTCTGTCCAGAAATGCTTAGCCATGTCAGTTTCTTGGATCATGGTATGAGTTATTTCTTGCAAAATCCTATTCTTCCTTTCCACTACTCCATTCTGTTATGGAGTTCTAATACAGAAGAAATCATGGGGAATTCCATGGGAATCAAAAATATTCTCAAAGTATCTGTTCTCAAATTCTCCACCATGATCACTTCTGAATTTAACAATTTTGCAATCCTTTTCAGTTTGCACTTGTGAGCAAAAGGTAGAAAACACAGAATGTGACTCATCCTTGTGTTTCAAGAATTTTACCCATGTCCAACAACTATAGTCATCAACAATAACTAATCCATACTTATTTCTACTGATTGAGGCAGTTTTCACTGGTCCAAACAAATCAATGTGTATAAGTTCTAACGGTCTAGAAGTAGAAACAACATTTTTCACTTTGAATGAAGTTTTGGAGAACTTTCCTTTCTGACATGCTTCACAAAGAGCATCTGAAGAAAACTTTAGATTTGGTAAGCCTAACTAATTCAAGCTTATTTAGCTGAGAAATCTTTCTAATGCTAACATGGCCCAAAAGTCTATGCCATAACCATTACTCCTTATTAACAGACATTAAGCATTTGGCATTTTGTTCCTTAAGATCAGAAAAGTCTAATCTTGTAAATGTTGTCTTTCCTCTTTCCATTAAAAACGATTGAGCCATCCTTCTGACTAACAGCCTTACAAGAATTTTGATTAAAAATAATATCATAACCATTGTCACTAAGTTGGCTAATAGATAATAAGTTATGCATCAAACCATCGGCTAAAAGAACATTAGTAATAGAAGGAAGTTTACCATTACCAACAGTTCCAGAGCCAATGATTTTACCTTTCTGGTTTCCTCCGAAACCAACGAAGCCTCCAGGCTTAAGTTCCAGACTTTGGAACATATGCCTTCTTCCCTTCATGTGTCGCAAGCAACCACTGTTCAGGTACCATGATTGGTGTTTCAACTGAGCTGCTAAGGATATCTGCAACATATATAATCTTATCCTTAGGTACCCACTTTCTGGATCCTCTATTGTTAGTTTTTCCAAAGTATTTAATAACCTTGGGCTTACGTGCAACATGATAATCAAGTGAAATTTGTGCATGATATATAGATTTATAAATAGATTTCTGTGTCTGTGAAGGTGCTTTCACAAGCTCAGAAAAATCAAGCTCAGTTCCAGAAGGCACAAAATGATCATAGAGAGGTTTTGGTTTTACAGGTTGACTTTCGTCATATTCAAATGATTCTATACACCCTAAACCTTTCTTACCATTTCTGCTAATTCCGTAGATCATGGAAGCAATCTTACTTCTATCTATGCTTTTAGCCAAAAAGTGTTGGAATGCTCTATCATACTTATTGACATAACAAGTATCAGAGACATTTGAGACTAATTCTTCTAGTTTAGAAACTTTGCTTTTTAAGACACACTTACTATCTTTTAAAGAAAAAAAATTTTCATTCAAAGAAGAATTATTCTGTTCAAGTTTATCTCTGGCTTCAGAAGTAATTGCATAAGATTCTTTAAGATCCTTGTATTTACTTTGAAGAGCTTGATATTTTTCTAGCATTTCTGAAAGACAAGCCTATAATCACAATGAGAGAGTTTAGATAATACCTCTGAGTCTGAGTTTGATTTTGATTCTGATAGTATTTTGTCTTTTAGTTCTTCAGAGACTTTAGTGTTAACTGTTGTTGCCACTAGTGCAACATTTGCCTGTTCTTCATCAGATTCTTCTTCTTCAGAATCAGAGTCGTCCCAAGTTTCCATGAGTCCCTTCTTAAATTTGGTGAAGTTCTTCTTTGAATTCTTGTATTTAAGCTTTGGACAATCATTCTTATAATGACCTGGCTCATTAGACTCATAGCAGATGACTTCTTTTCCAGAGCTCTACTTCTTCTGTCCAGATGATGAGTCAGCACGACTTTTGTTTCTTCTTAATCCTCTGAACTTCCCTTGCCTATGTTTTCAGAGTTTGTTGACCCTTATGGAGATAAGTGATAGCTCGTCTTCTGAGTCTTCATCAGAATCTTCTGATTCTTCCTCAGCTTGATAAGCCTTTTCCTTTTCAGGTTTAGACTTAAGAGCAATAGATTTATTCTTCTTTTGAGGTTCATCTTGCTCCAGCTCTATCTCATGACTTCTTAAAGAACTAATAAGTTCTTCAAGACTTATACTATTTAGATCCTTGGATAGTTTGAAAGCAGTTACCATAGGTCTCCATTTCTTGGGAAGGCTTCTGATGATCTTTTTGACATGATCAGCAATTGAGTATCCTTTGTCCAGAACTTTAAGTCATGCGACTAGCATTTGAAATCTTGAAAACATATTCTCAACTGTTTCATTATCCTCCATTCTGAATGCCTCATATTTTTGGATTAAGGCAAGCACCTTTGTCTCCTTAACTTGAGCATTTCCTTCATGAGTCATTCTTAGAGAATAAAAAATATGCTTGGCAGTATCTCTGTTTGTTATCTTCTCATACTTAGTATAAGAGATAACATTCAGCAGTATAGTTCTTGCCTTGTGATGATTCTTGTAATATTTCTTTTGTTGGTTGGTTATAACACTTCTTGATACTTTTACTCCTTCAACATCAATTGGGTGAGTATAGCCATCAACTACCAGATCCCAAAGATCTACGTCATAACCAAGAAAGAAACTTTCAATTCTATATTTCCAGTAGTCAAACTTTTCACCATCAAAGACTGGTGGTTTGGTACTGTTATGATCTTTCTCATCTTGAATAGGATTAACATTAGCTGCAGCCATGATATCTCACACAAATACTGGACCGGTACTGAACACGGTGAAATGTTGATGAATTTTTTTATCACAATCAAAACCGGAACTCTAATGCCAATTGAAGGTGTGAGAAAACACAAGAATGAGGGGTTTGAATTGGGTTTTCAAAAATAAAAGCTTTTTATGAAACTCAAACAAAGATCACAAATAGACTAATCAAGAAAGAAAGACACACGATATATACTGGTTTACTTGAAAACTATCAAACTAATTCAGTCTACCTGTCAAGGTGATTTCGCCTTATATACAAGAAAAAAAATAATATGTTATTTTAGAGAAAAATAATATAAATATTAATATATATAATTTTTTTAAATTTATAGTTATGCAAGCCTAACCGGCTATCTACAGCCATAGAACCTAATCTAATGGATAGTGGATTTTTCTAATGGATAGTGGATTTTTTTAAGACCAAATTTTAAAAAAAAAATTAAAATATACACTTTAATTTTAAAATGTTAGTCTTGCATATGAGCTATAGACTAACCTATTTTGAGAGCTATAATAACAACCATAACTCAGACTTGTGGAAATATGTATTAGTGGCTAAATACACTATGCATAGCTGTAAGCTAAATCTAAGAGTGTTTGTATGATACATTTAAATTGTATTTTATAAAATCTTTAAATCCCAAAATTTTCACATTTGTTTTAAATTTTAACAAATTATGCAAGGTATTTTGTTAAATTCCTATAAATATAATTATTCACGGAATTTTAAATATTTATTCTCATGTCAAATGAAACTATATTGTTGTCATAAAAATAAAAACTAACTAATTATAATTACCCCTCAATTATCTATTTCTATATTTTTTAACATTTTTAAAATTTTAAAATATTCTTTAAAATCTTAATAAATTGATGAGAATAACATTTTTTATATTAATATTTTTAAGAATGATATTTTTGAAAATTATAATTTTAATCAACCAAACAAACATAGTCTAAAAGAAGAGTCGTTAGAGTGAACATTTTTTATATGGTGGAAAAAATTGTTCAATTCAAAATTAGGAGAATCAGTTTTCAGGAACATTTAGTATGAGGCAGTATCGTTTTTGTCTATGGTCTTGACTATTTATTATAGGTTAACATGTATTTTTAAAAATTATATAATAATAAAAAATTATAAACTCTCACATTGTTTCTCTCTCATCACATACATTAAAAATTGAAATTAAAATATTTTTTTCTTCTATGCATCCTAATTTATCATAGTTGATGTCAGTTGATCTATATATTACCTACTTGCTTTTCCAATTAATGAATATATAAATAATTTTAAGAAAACTGTCTCTTCCTCCATTTCTGGAGTTTCTAACATATCAGAAATCTAATAGAACTATGTGAGGTGTGTAAGAGTTTTCATGATATAAACCTGTAAAAGGATTAGCATAAAAAATTTACAACAATTTTATTTTTATTTTTATTTGATGAACATCCCTTTGTAGTCTAAATATGTGTGCCAGACATTTTGGGTTGTCAGTGGCATGGCATGCCACCAACATCATTTCCATTTTTTGCACTGTTGTTGTTATCCATATCAACCATGGTTTTTTGTTTTGAAATGGATGACTCTTCTAAAACATGCAATTTTTTTTTCTATTCTTATTGGTGTTTCTATGTGCGATTTTTTCTTTTGATTTTGGGATCAGACAAAAGTTGTTATGCCTTATCCTTACCACACATAAACTAGTATTCATAGAACTAGCTAGTATGTTACTATCTATAAACAAAATATGCACAAATATTAACAACTACAAGAAAAAAAATTTAAAATGATAAAAACTATCACAATGTCTTTAAAAACTAACGCTAGTCCCAGACTACAGCACCATTTTGTTGTAGTGTAGAAAGAAAGTGCAGTTTTATCATCTTCATAGAAATTGTTGTGTTTCAAAGACCGTTCAATAGTTTATATTACGTTAAGTTTGGTTTATCAGAAGTTGATCGTTTGATGGATACTTTGAAAAGTAAAATAACACAAAATAAACGTTCGGTGTTACAACGGTGAGAAAACTTTGTTGTGGTGAGACTTCATTGACCTGTTCTTATATAGCATCTTTAAACAATAATATGCTATTATAATCATTTATTAATATTACAACTTATTGCTTTCATCGCAACTCATTTCTGATTCAACAACGTGAGATCAATCATATTACCTAATAGCCGATCTCTTAGCCTACTTAACCAATATGCCAACATTAAGTTTCAACAATGAATATGAATATTAGCATTCCATTTCACCAATATCATTATTCGTGGGGATATTAAACTGAAATCTATGTATAATCCTTAACATCCAACAAATGATAGAACTGAATCTAGTAATGACCAATACATTTTGAATACCAAGTCATACCATGAGAACATATTTTAGAAAGCTAATAAAAAACAAGCATTAAGAACGAATAATCCATCAATATTAAAGCTCAAGAAGAATTAAATAAAACGCCATGGTCGAGATCTAAATATAAGTAACAAGAAAAATACATACAACCCTAACAAGAGAGAAAATCTGTTACGTTTACTCATCGTAACTTTACAATCAATTCCTAGAAGAAGTAAGTTGAAAAACATCTATATAAGATTCTTTGGTCAATGCTTCCGCCCTCGATCTTTCTCTCATATTCTCTCTTGTTGTGATTTGTGGTGCTAATCTAACTTTGCTAAAGAACCACCTTGAATTCCACTTATGATACAATCCTCTAGAATTGAACTAAGTTGAATATCTCAAATGAAGGTCCGACTTTGCTATTTATAGGCTTGGGAAAGGCTGGCTTGCTAAGCGCGCTTACTTTCTTCTTGGTTAAGTCATGCCAGTCACCATAGGCCTAACATTGTTGCCTGAGCTAGCTAAGAAATAAACTCAAGTTTGCTTAGCCACCCAACCCTAGCTTCACCTTAAAGTAATTTAACCTTGAAGTCTCTGAACTGCTAGTGCTCGCTAAAAACGCTAGTGTTTTCTGGCTTAGTGAGAACGCACATTTGCTCGCTAAGTGATGACTTCTCGGAAAGTGTACCAATAGTGTCGTAGTAATAATGATCGAATCCACAAGGACTGTGTTCGAACAAGACAATAAATTGTGCAATGTAACATAAAAAAGTAAATAAGGGCGCGGGGGGGGGGGGGGGGGGGGGGGGGGGGGGGGGTTCGAGTTATAGTGCAAGAAGTAAATAAACGAGTAAATAATATCACGAAAGCGCTAAGGTTGTGTTGTAGAATCTTTTATTCCTCTATTGTTGATGTTTAATGCCCTGTATGAATTATCGAATCATTATAATCCCATAGTGAATTAACAAAACCGTTCCAATCCCTCACGAAATAACTCACTAACCACTACTCAAAACTTTTTATCCTTAGTCCGCTAGCGTAAAAAAGGTTAGACGATGTATAGAACGTCAATCCTCTATGCCATTATTTGGGGTCTCCTATCTCTATTCAACCTGCGTAAGTAGAACAATTGCCCTATGTTTAACACATAGGCTAAGGGTCAGTGATCTCTATGTGTCTAAAATCAGATTAATAGAGTATCTCAAATAAAAACCATTACGAACAAGAAACTATTGAAAAAGATTATAGATCAATAGGTTCATATGGTCAAATCAACATAGAATTCAACAATCTAGAAATAGGTTCATTATATCACAACCTAACATAGAAGAATTTAGTTTAGTTACTCATAATGCAATTAAAAATACCAAAGTTAATAGAAAAAAATAACATAAAAGTCCCTTGAAGATATGGCCTCTAATGACTTCCAATGCTCTCAAAATCACCACTTGTTCTTTCTAATTCGTGCTTCAATCTTCAAATTTTGTAACCCTTGTCAAACTGCTAAATAAATTAAGACAACAAGGTACAACAACAACAACCAAATCTTATTGCAAAGGTATAAATATGAGTGGAGGACCAATCTACAGGGAGGAAGATTACCCTGGTTTTTGAGCCAAAGATGCATGCTCTTTTCCCTTTTTTCCGCTTTCTTCCTTGATGCTTATTGGTACTTGAGTTGCCTTGATGGCTGGAGCTTATATTAGCATATTTAGTTGTTGTTGTTTTTCGATGTGAAGAGCAACAACTTTAGGGTAGAAATTTTGTAGATTGTGGAAGATGAAAGTGTAAAAACTTGAGCTATTTATAGATGAATATTAGGGTTTGAAATTTAATTGTGGTTCATCTATTTTGGTATGATTCTATGTGATTTGATTTGATTTATTTCTCCGTGGCCAAGTCAATGAATCTGGATGGATTTATGGCTTTTGTGAATGAATTGAATAAATATTAATTTTGATATATAATAATAATAATAGTAGTAGTAAATAATATAAAAAAAAGGTAATAATAAAAAAACTTTGATTTTTCTTGACTTTTAGACTAAAATACATGAAAAATCAATATTATAATAATTTTAAAAAAATTAATAAATAATAAATAAAAAGGTGCAATTTTTAATAATAAAATAATGTAAATGAAGGTAAAAAAAAACATAAAAAAGAGAAAAATAAATCTAAAAGTGGGGAAAATGAGATTCAAACTCAAGACCTTCCTCCCCCTTACAACTTTATACATATGCTCTTCTACCAATTGTGTCATTGTCACTAAAAAGAATATGAAAGATTGGCAAAAGTAGGGGTACGATAAAATATAAGGCTCCCTTAAAAGATCTTTCACTACAAGAAAACATGATATTAGCTAGGGGCATGGGATAGGGGGAAAACCCCTCACTAAAACAAATCAGTTTGCTTGGGGTTAAACCCCTCGTAAAACACAAAACAGAGAGAAAAAAAACAGTTAGCTAGGGGATACCCCTCGCAAACAAGGAGGGAAAGTTTTTTGAAATTTGAAATATGCTTTTACTAGGGGTCAACGCAGAATTTGGTGGAAATCATGGACATTTGCAAAGGGGCATCCCCTCACCACGTCATGCTTCACAATTTGCGAGGGACCTCCCCTCATCATTTATCATGCTTTAGTCAAATCCACCTGCAAAAGCATTTATTCCGCTGCCACATTACCTGCAACACGTCAACACTGGCTAGGGATATCCCCTCGCAAATGAAAGATTCCCTGCCTGCGTGGAGTATCTCCTCGCAAGTGCTGACACGTCATTGTGACCGTTGGGGGTGGCGTGGGGCAGCCCCTCGCAAATGACAGTAATAAATTCTAACGAATTCCAATAATATCGGCCATTATTTCTCCTTTCTTCTTCTCTTTCTTCCTCCATTTTTTCCTTCTCCTTTCTTCCTCCATTCTTCTTCTTCTCCTTTCATCTTCCACCATTTTTTCTCTCACTCCATAAAATACAATGTAAGTATTTTTTATATGTTATATTATTTTTGTATTTGTAATTTATTTTATTGTTTAGATTTATTAATTAATTATTTTTATTTATTTGTTGTGTTGCATGTACTATTGGTAATATATAAAGCTCTCAAATTTTTCCTAAAAGGAGCTACAAATTTAGGGGAGCATCAAAACATACATATTTCTTTTTTCCTTAAGACTTTAGATATATTTTTATTTCGAAATTTATGTTGATGTTGGTATAAGAAAATGTATTGTTGATGTTGGTATAAGAAAATATATGTTATTTTTTATTTCGAAATTTATGTATATATTTTTAGTATATTATTTTTGAAAATATTATTTTCATTTTTAAAGTTTTTCAGATTTATATTATAATAGTTTTAAAATAATTGTTAAAAAAAATTGTAAAAATATATTTTGTTTATATTATTTAGTATATAAATTTATATATATATTATTTATATTGTTTATATTATTTAATATATATTATTAAATAAAAAGATTAGAAAAACATATTATACTATAAAAATGATTATATTATATTTAATTTATATTATAAAACAGATTTTAAAAACAGATTTTAAAAACAGATTTTAAAAATAGATTTATAATACAAATTATAAAACAGATTTATTAAAATATTTATAAAACAGATTCAAAATAATTATATTATATTTATATTTTATTAGGAAACAGATTTTAAAAATAAATTTATAATAATTTATAACACAGATTTATTAAAATATTTATAAAACAGATTTTAAAAAATAGATATTTATATTTTATTAGGAAACAGATTTTAAAAATAAATTTATAATAATTTATAACACAGATTTATTAAAATATTTATAAAACAGATTTTAAAAAATAGATTATATATTAAAAATATTATAAAACAATATTGTATATATAAAAATAGTATCTATATTTAAATTATTTATAAAACAGTATATTTATTAAAATATTTATAAAACAGAATATCTATTTAATTAGACTTTTAAAAACAGAATATTTATTTAATTAAATTTAAAAACATATTATATATTATTTTTAAAAACAGAATATTTATTTAATTAAATTTGAAAACATTATATATTATTTTCAAAAACAGAATATTTATTTAATTAAATTTGAAAACATATTATATATTATTTTTAAAAAAGAATAGATTATATATATTAATATACACTTTTATATTTAAAAAGTATGAGTTAAATCAGAAAAATATATAATTTATAATATATTTAAGTAAGATATGCAAACCTTTTATATGAAGTATATAATTTGTTATATATACATTTTTTATTTAGAAAGTATTAATTTTTATTTAAAAGCTATTTAGTTTTTAAAATATTAATATAATTTAGTAATATATTTATAAAAAAGATAATATTGTTCTAAAAAGTATGTAAATTTATAAAAATATGTTATAATTTGTAAAATTGTAAAATATTTTATACTTTAATAACAGATTATATAATATTTGTAGAAACATATAAATCTATAATTTGTAAGTTAAAATGTTATAAAGCATAAATTTATTGAAACATAATATATAACATTTTTTATGTATAAAGTATGTTATATAAATTATAAATTATAAAAATAATAATATTTTTTATTATATAATTATATTATTATTTTAATTATAATAATATAATTAAAATAATAAAATTATAAATTATAAAAAAAAAATTATAATTATTGATTAGGGGTTAAACCACTCACAAATTCCAAAACGTAGGACAACTGGCTAGGGGCTTAATCCCTCGCAAAATCCTGACACAGACAGTTAGGGATTTTATCCCTCACTAAATTCAGAAACTACGTAACTTAGCTAGGGGATTATCCCCTCGCAAAAGTATCTGACACGTCTGAGCCCCTTGTGGCTCTAATCCGTGTCTATGTCTGTAATGCAACATGATGATTTTTTTGCGAGCAGCTTATCCCCCCAGCCAATTTTGCGAGGGACTTATCCCCTAACCAATAATTTGCGATGCCTTGATTAGCTAGATGTCATGTCTGCTCGCAAATTGGTATTTTGTGATGTGAGGAGTTTAACCCCTCGCTATATACAGTTTTTCTTATAGTGTTTTGATTATCAATTTAATTGGTCTCAATTGTAGCTAAAAAAAAATACTAAAACTAGTGTAGACAATCATTTGAAATTTTCATATTTTCATTATTCTATTTTCTAGAATCCTCGACTAGTCAACACAAGTTCTAGATAAGTTCCAATTTATTTGAACTGTCTATGCATCAGCACGCAAACTGTTTATAATTGTCAGCTGTATGGAGATAGATTTTAGTATATACAATTGTGGCAAGATTATCGCTTTTCTTATTTAGTAATTTTCAACTTCTGAAACTACAAGGCAACACGTTATTTTTTTTCTTTTTTCAAGATCTGCTGCTGTTTTTCATTTGACTACTAGAAGACATGTGAAGGAAGGTGTATACAAAACACTAATTTCCAGATGTGAAAGTGTTATAGCAACTAATCTGAACACAGAGAAAAGCATGTATTTGCAACTTATTTGATCAACTATTCCTTATCTCGTTGGTGCAACACTTAAACCGTTGTCTGTGTTGAATGGAGACCGAAATACCCTCTCCCATACGACATGCACTATTCTACACAAACAAATGTGCTAGAAAATGTACAAGAATAGTATAAAATATAGTGGATGTCTTGCGGAAAGTCGTACTTGTACAACAAGTAGCTTAGTGTTTAAGGTTCGTTCACTCGGTTTCTCAATAATGCAAAACACCTATTTGGATACCACGTTTTCCTTTTTGACTTTACCTCTCTATAAATACAAGTTATTAAGTGTTCTTCATTGAACAGACCATATAAATTTAACATTATGATGAAGAGACAGAGAGAAAACGAAGTAGAAAAAGAGAGCATGGATTTAGCAACAACGCTAATGCTACTCTCTTCTCATCGTACTCATCAACAACAAAGCAACAAAACGTATTCTCCAATGGAGTTTGAGTGCAAAACATGCAACCGCAAATTCTCATCTTTTCAAGCGCTCGGTGGTCACAGGGCAAGTCACAAGAAACTCAAACTTGAAGGAGATGAAACACTCAAAGGAAATAATCAACCAAAAATGCACAAGTGTTCAATCTGTGGACAAGAATTCAAATTGGGTCAAGCTTTGGGTGGACATATGAGAAGACATAGAATTAATAATGAAGGGTTTTCTTCATCTTCAATGAATTATCATCGAGTGATAGCAAAATCTTCTCCTGTTTTGAAAAGATCGAATAGCAAAAGGGTTATGTGTTTAGAATTGGACTTGAATTTGACACCTTTAGAAAATGATTTGAAGTTCTTGTTTGGAAATAAAGCACCACAAGTAGATCTCTCTTTATTTTGATTTTAGTATTTCACCAAATTTTTGGACATATCATTTCATAATAATCTTTGTATTCTTTCAATTTTTGTAAGTAACCACATTTATAAATTAATTTATTGAGTATTTGTCTTCTATGTTTTATCCCAATTAAAATTTTTTGCTATATAAATATAGAATACTACTAATTGATTGCATATAAGGGGGCAAAATCGGTTAGATCCGTCTGTTTAACACATCATTTTTGACAGGGTGGGACGAGATTTTCAGCTCGATGTCTTAAGTTGACATGTCCCGTCTAACCTACTTTTAAAACGGACCGAAGGCGGGGCGGGACAGGTTTTGCCACGGTCTTTTTGTTAAAAAATTTATTTTTTTACTTGAAATTAAAATAATATTAACGTGGTCTGCAGTAGATATACTTTCAAAACAACCTTCATTTCTTCAAATCCTAATGTTCATTTTTCACATAACCATAAACATCTCATTTTGAAGACATTAATTAGTCTCTGCTTCTTTATTTATTTTCACTCATGGTAGGAAAATTCTTTATTGCAAAACACAGAGAATACATTATTTTCTATTTTCTATTACTCGTTGTCATTGGAGCCGGGTTCTAAATTTATAAGGTAAATTTTGCACAAAGGAGTTTGTTTCTCATTATGATAATAAAGTTTTGATTTGTATTTTAATCCATTTAAGTTCTCATTTTATTTATTTATTTTGACACAAATGCTCAACTAAGTGCATAATGTAACACCCTTCTAAATCCCGCGGAGTATATATAAATAATCAGAGTAAAGTATCATGCATCTCAAATAAAGGTGTCACATATAATTCAAAACATCACACATATACTTGTCATGCTCAATAACACTTAAAATAAATTCATGTTTTTCATACCCTTTCACATAGCATGTAGCATCAAAATTACTTCAATCATAAATTAACATAATGAAAACTCAATGATCAACTCATCATAATCATCACTTAGGCATAAAACCTAATACTTCATATAATTCAAAATAACAATAACAGAA
Organism: Lathyrus sativus; assembly: GCA_963859935.3. Lineage (NCBI taxonomy): Eukaryota > Viridiplantae > Streptophyta > Magnoliopsida > Fabales > Fabaceae > Lathyrus > Lathyrus sativus. Next base: position 274,844,002 of record OZ012740.1, on the reverse strand, counting down.
TGAAATAGAGCACATAAAGTATCTCTCAAAATATGAATCGAAACGTTCCCAGTGTTACATGATCAGAGCACGAATCAACCCAAAATAAATAGATAAACTAAAACAAGCTACTCCAACGACTACCTCGTGTTAGAAGCAACTCTACTCCTCAGTACCTGAGCAATGTCGTATAAAAAATCATTCCAACAGAAGGGTGAGAATTCACATAATTATCGAAATCATAAGATAATATATAATTTATGGCATACAAACACAATCTAATTATTCTCACACTTCAAAAGCTTCATCAACATATTATCACTCAAGTGATCATACTATTCACAAGTACATACTCACAATTTCATAATTCATCAATTCATCAATTCACATATTTCGCATAATCTCATACTGCAAACATATACATGATGTGACTCAATGCAAGACTCCAATGCAAATTATGCATGTGGTACCAACACTTGTTATTATTTTTTGGTTTTTACATTTAAACCGGGTTCGTTCTCTAGATCAATAACACACAAAAATCTCATTCTCTAATCTTTCAAACCCCGATCTAGGTTTGAGACAAGTCACTAGCTCCAACAGAACTAACAAGCATTGCCTCCTGACACAAATGATGCATGTGCAAGTTCACAACCATATGCAATTAAGACAATTCCCTAATCTTAACATTCATGCATATCTTCAATAATTCATCACACTTGAATTACCATACAATTAAACATACTTGCACATTTTTATGAATCTTTCACACACTATTCACTTTTAAATGGTATACAACACGTTTTAGAATGCAACACAACAATCCATTACTATAACATATACACAATTGACATCCCAAACATATTAGATACAAAAATATTAAGCAAACAATTATATTATCTACACTATATTATAGATCTATTCATGAGCTTCCCAACGCTTCAAACAGGGACCAAAACAGACTTACGGATCAAAATTTATGGCCAAAATCGTTGAAACAAAATTTTTACCAATGCACAGCCTTGCATCAACCGCTAGCGACGGATTAGTCGACACATCAAAGGAAAAAACAAATCTAGAAAAACGCATTCAGTATGTGTCAAACGTTGCGACGTATGCGTCGACGCAAATAGTGCAGAATGCATAATTTTCTGCGTTTTCCACCGTTGGAGGCCTTCCGGACCTCCGATTTCAATTCTGTAAAAAGCTCCAGTTCCAGAATTCGAAATACTATCATTATATAACAATTATAACATCCCACAAGACATATTTAAGGATCTTATCATCATATATCATATAATCATTAATTTCAAAACCATGGAAATTAGGGATTTTTATCCTAAATATGATACTACCCATCATACATTATCATACAATCCCAATAATCATATAAAAATCCACCCTTACCTTGCTTTTTGGATGATTCTTGAGCCTTATCTCTTGGTTTTTCTTCTCCTCTCCCCTTCCTTCTCTCTAGCCTATTTCTTTCTCTTTTCTAACTTTTTCTCTTTTCCTATTCTTTTGTTAAACCCTAACATTGTCTTAATCAATTGGGCTTAACTCAACCCACTCTCACTTATTATTCACACACCTAATTAAGTCCAACTAAATAATCTAACAATTCTACATTATTATACTAAATAGAATAAATCAATTAATTTACTTAATTCAATAAATCGCATATTTAAATTAAATCAATTAAATCAATTAACTCATATCAATTAAATAAGTCAATTAATTTATATAAACCCATATGTTCATATAAATCAAACAATTCATACAAATTCAATAAATCAAATAATTCAAATAAATCGAATAAATTAGTTAATTCAATTAGACACAAAATCACATAATTAAGAAATTAATTTAATTAAATAAATAATTACTAAAAATTGGGGTGTTACAACCCTCCCCCACTTAAAAGATTTTCGCTCTCGGAAATTACCTCAAACGAATAACTCGGCCCTCGGGATAAGACTCCCTCATCTGACTCTCAAGCTCCCAAGTCACGTTTCAACCAGCTGGTCCTCCCCAAGCGACCTTCACCAAAGCAATCTCTTTACCACGAAGTTGCTTCAACTCTTGATCCTCTATCCGCATAGGTGATGTCTCCACAATCAAGTTATCTCTTACCTGCACATCATCTACTTGGACTACATGAGACAGATCCGCAATGTATTTCCTCAACTGAGATACATGAAACACGTCATGGAGATTAGCAAGCGACGGAGGAAAAGCAACACGATAGGTTACCTCTTCTATCCTCTGCAAAATGATCAGGACCAATAAAACGTGGCGTCAACTTACACGAATTCAATGCTCTACCAATACCAGTTATCAGAGTAACTCAAAGAAACATATGATTACCCTCTTGAAACTCAAGTGCTTTCCTCTTCTTGTCATGATAACTCTTTTGACGACTCTGAGAAATCTTCATCTTTTCTTGAATCATCTTAATCTTATCAGTAGTCTGCTGGACTATCTCAGGTCCAACCACGACACCCTCTTCCGACTCATACCAACACAATGGCGTCCTACACCTCCTACCATACAATGTCTCAAACGGTGCCATTTCGATACTCGAATGAAAACTGTTTTTGTAAGTAAACTCAATCAAAGGTAAGTAGCTATCCCAAGCTCATCCCTTTTCTAACACACAAGCTCTCAAAAGATCCTCAAGTGACTGAATCGTCCTCTCAGTCTGATCATCTGTCTGTAGATGATAAGCAGAACTAAAACGTAACTTTGTACCCAAATCACTTTGCAAACTTTCCCAAAATATCGAAGTAAACCTCATATCTCTATCTGACACAATGCTAGATGGAATACCATGCAAACTGACAATCCTCTCAAAGGACAGGATCCCCTTTATTGACTGCCATGTCATATTTAGGATAGTTTTGTCCATCATTCCCTTTGAAACCTCTTTAGCTCCTTCCCTTTTATCCTAGCCTTAGGATTAGAGTCACCGTACTCTATGTGAGCATCTTGCCATGGCCACTTCCTTTCCTTTTTATCCTAGCCTTAGGATTAAGTCGTCGTATGTAACAGCCCAATTTTTAATAATTAATTATTTATGTTAATTAATTGATTTATATGATTTCTTTAATTTAAATGAATGGGTAGATATTTTGAGAGAAGAAAATATGATGGAGAGGAATAGAATAGAAAGAGATATAAGAGAAAGAGGAGAGAAAAGAAAGGATAGAGAGAAAAGAAGGAAAGGAGAGAAAGAAAGAGGAAGAAGAGAAAAGAGAGGAAAGCTTAGATTCATCAAGATCAACCCTTAGGAGTCAATTTAATCGGGTAAGAGTGTGAAATCTTATTATCTTATCAATATATATGATTATGTATGACTTGTTTGGATTATTTGGGTGTTTTTCTACATTTCCATTCTAGGGCAGAAATGGATTTAATCGATAGAAATCGATGTTTGAACGGTTATAAGTTGGATTAAATGGCGTAGTTTAGTCGAGGATTGTTGGGCTAAGTCTACTAGAACTTGTAGGTTTTGAATCAGACGATTTTATGAGTTTTTGATGATTTTGGAAATTGAGGGTTTTGAACAACGCAGACGTTTGCTAGCACCTTTGCTAGGCGAGCAGGGTGGTGAGTTATTCACCAAGCGAGCCAGCAGCGAGCTAGTAGCGAGCGGTCCCATACTTGGGCAGAACCAAATGATCCAATCTCGCTGGTAGCGAGTGAGGTAGCGAAGGGATCGCTAGGACCTCGCTAAGCGAGCAGGTAGCGAGCACTTCCAGTAGCTCCCAGACTCCTTTCGCGAGTTTGTTCGCTAGGCGAACCCGTAACGAGTGTTCGCCAAGGACTCGCTAGGCGAGTGGTGTAGCGAACGTGACAACATTCTTATTTCTTGTTGCGTTTCCATCCAACGTTGATTGTTCAGCTCGAGTATGATCAGTCTTTCTGATTGGCATAGTTGTATGTTGTGATATGTTATGATGTGGGTAGCCGTATGGCGTGTATCCTAGATTATAGAATCGATTGTGAAATGTGTCCTTTTGGCAAATTTATGCATTGTTTAAATTGATTAAAAGTGTGTGATAATTGTGATGGGGTTCGTGGCCGTTTGGCGCGATAAAATGAATGCATATCGATTGTATGCGATTGTATGTGAAGAATTCATGAATATGTATTTGTGATTGAATCTATTTGATTCTTGTGTACTACTTGATGAATGTAGTGATGATGTTGAAAGTATGAATACTTTGATTATTATGAAATGTGTTGTTTGTGCAATCAGGTTATAATTCTTGTGTGATGAATTATTTGAGTATGCATGGGATTAAGATGCGAGAACGGTCTTAAGTGCATATGATTGTTGATTGCATACACATCATTTGGTCAAGAGGCAATACTTACTAGTTTCGTGGAGACTAGTGACTTGTCCCAAACCTAGAGCGGAGTTTGAAAGCTTAGGGAATGGGCTTTTGTTGTTATCGGTCTAGGGAACGGACCCGGTTTAAGTGTAAAAACCGAAAAATGATAACAAGTGTTGGTACCACATGGCATGAGTTGCATTGAGCTGCATTGAGTCACATGGCATAGGTATAATTGTTGTATGGAAGTGTGCGTATGTGTATGAATTGTTGAATTGAGAATTTAGGATGTATGCATGATGAAATATGCTTGGTGATTATCCATATTTGTTTGTGTATACATTGTGATGTGTATGATAAATTGGCTGAAAAATGTGGAATATGTGTATTATATGCTTGTGTATATATATATATATATATATATATATATATATATATATATATATATATATATATATATATATATATATATATATATATATATATATATATATATATATATATATATATATATATATATATATATATATATATATATATATATATATATATATATATATATATATATATATATATATATATATATATATATATATATATATATATATATATGTGCATTGATTATTATGATAATATTTCTCACCCTTCTGCTATTTTATGGTGCCCTATGAGGCATTGCAGAGTAGGTTGGTTGGAGGTCCTTTTTGTGAAGCGTGCCTTCATCTTTTGGTCGGTTAGCTAGGATGTATAGGATTCTTTTGTGATACATTGTATATGTATCTAGTCGTTGGGTCGAGTCATGCTCTGGTCATGTAACACTGGGATCGCTTGGCTTATATATTTTAGAGATACATTATGTACTCTATACTATATTTTTATATTTATCGAATTATTATGATGTTGGCCTCAGTGCCTAATGATGTTGATTTAGGTAGTGAATTCAAATGTTTCTTTTACGAAGATTGTGATATAATTGAATCCGCTGCTACATCCAAAGTGAAACTTTGAAAAGCATGATTATTTATTGAAGTGTTAATGAGCATGACAAGTGGTTTTTGATGTTTGAAAGTTATGTGTGACGCCCTTTTGTGAATGCATGATTATTTACTCTGATTATTCATATATTTTCCGTGGGGTTTAGAAGGGTGTTACATCATACTCTATGTAAGTGTCCTGCCACAGTCACTTACCTCCCCTTTTATCCTAACCTTAGGATTATAGTCGTGCACTCTATGTAAGTATCATGGTTATAAACACTTACTTCTCTTTGGAACCTTGACCACAATCAAGAGTTCCTCACCTGTAGTTACATGAACTACGGACGCTCTGATTCCTCATTCCCTAATGAGGGTACGTAGGCCTGAGGGTCCCTATCCTTGGCAAACTCACTAACAACTAACTTCCTTTTTCTCTTGCCCCCGTGCGATCGAGACTAATCCCTCCTAGTTAGGTGAACTACGAATGCTCCGATTCCATCTTAGTTAGGATACGTAGGAACGAGATGTGGTGTCTTGGCGAGCATATTTAAAAATAAACCCCTAGGTCTTTACCTTAGCACCTTTTCCTTAACGAGCAAACTTTTAGCATAACTCAAATACTAACAAGAGGTTCTTGTAGAGTATTGTAGATACTTAGGATGCTAACACCTTCCTTAGGTATAACCAACCCTCAAACCTTAGATTCTCTTAGCTTTGTTGTTACATAGCGCACTTAGGGTTTTTCGATCTTTACCCTTTTCTTTGGATAAATCAAAGCTCGATGGTGAATTTAAAGATTTGTGATTCAAGTTAATCAATAGTTTGATATCTGATTCTCACTGCAACAATATCATTGCAAGTGCATTCACTACAAGAAATTTGACATTTATCAATGGAAAATTTTTATTGATAAATGTCAAAAAACCGTTGGTGAAAGTCAAAAACCCTATACCAACGAACATTTACTTCTATCAACTATAATTCCCTATAGCAACGACAATTTTTCGTCCCAAATATCTTATACCAACAACAATTTTTAGTGGTTGGACAAAATTTTGGAGCTATAACAATGACTAATTACACTATTTAATAACTTTATCCACCACGCACTTCCATTGGTATATGACGAAATAAGTCGTTGGTATATGTCTTTTTTTTTTTTACAAATATTTCTTTCCTATAAATAATTTTTTTAGTAATCAAATTTTAACAATACTTTCTATATGTACCACACAAAATTTAAAGCAACATCAATTTTTTTTCCAATTATTAGGTACACTAAGGGTATAATTATCCACAGTTTGTATATCTCTCCTTCCCTAGTTGATACACTCACCATATATACAGATGCTAATTGGGAAGACTGTCCAGATACTAGAAGTCTATCTTGGGGATAAATTGGTCTCTTGGTCTCAAAATGAAAACCAACCTTATCTTGCTCCAGTGCTGAAGTAGAGTATTGTGGTGATGCAAATGTTGTTGTTGAATCATGTTGGCTTCAAAACTTATTGTTAGAGCTCCAATGTCCGGTCACGAAAGCCACTCTAGTCTACTGTGACAACGTCAATGTTGTGTACTTGTCAAGTAATCCTATTTAACATAAACACACAAAACATATTAAAATAGATATCCACTTTGTGCGTGAAAAAGTTGCTAAATGTGTTCTACATGTTCCTTCTTGTTATCAAATAGTTGACATTTTCACAAAAGGTCTTCTGCTACAGTTATTTAATGACTTCAGGGATAATCTCAACATTCGTCAACCTTAATTTCAATTACGTTGGCGCATTAAAAAATAAAATATTCATTGTGTCAATTATTAACATCTTTTATATTTAGTTATGCACCAATGTATATTGATTATCATTAATTATATTTTTTTTATCAACATCATATTTTATATATATTTTTTATTGAACATATATATCAATTAAGAGACAGAATTCTATTTGTTCAAAACATTTTATAGATTAATAAAATATTCTCAACATATATATCAATTAAGAGACAGAATTCTATTTGTCCACAACATTAACTAGTATATGGATAGCTAAAATAGGAGCTCAACTAGTAACATTATAGAGAAAATGAAATAATACATTTCCTAACTGTGCTATAGGCCGGGAAAAAAAATCAATACTTCATATTGAGAAATTACGTAAGCATTGAGCGTATTCTCATTATTTACAATAAGTCAAAAGTCCAACTTAATATTATTCTTACTATTTTATTTCATACACAGGTTGTACTAAAAAGACTGATTCATTTTTAAGTTGAACGATAAAACCCATTGTCTACGTTTTCCTTTGTTGACTTTATTTAAAAGTCTATATATACGATGTGTTCCTCGTTAATACCAAACCATTTCATACAAATATTAAACATTCATAATCATACTTATGATGAAGAGACAAAGAGAAAACGAAGTAGAAAAAGAGAGCATGGATTTAGCAACATCTCTAATGCTTCTCTCTTCTCATCGTACCCAACAACAAGAAAACAAGAAAACATATTCTCAAAACGAGTTTGAGTGCAAAACATGCAACCGCAAATTCTCATCTTTTCAAGCTCTAGGTGGTCACAGAACAAGTCACAAGAAACTCAAACTTGAAGGAAATGTTCATATTACTAAGCAGCCAAAAATGCATGAGTGTACAATTTGTGGACAAGTATTTAAATTAGGTCAAGCTTTGGGTGGACACATGAGAAGACACAGAATAAATAATCAAGAGTTTTCTATAAATTATCAAGTGATTTCAAAATCTCATCCAGTTTTGAAAAGATCCAATAGTAAAATGGTTATGTGTTTAGAATTGGACTTGAATTTGACACCTTTAGAAAATGATTTGAAGTTGTTGTTTGGAAATAAAGCACCTCGAGTAGATTTTTCTTTGTTCTGATTTTAGTATGTCATCAAAATTTTGAACATATCATGATCGTAATCTTTGTATTATTTCAATTTTTTTATGTAACAACATTTATAGATTAATATATTGAGTTTCATTGAACAATTCTTAGTTGTAGTAGAAGATTAAAACTTTGAAATTTTATTGTGAACGATTATAATAATTTTGGCATATTATTGCATTGTCCTCCATTTTTGTTGTTGTAATAAGTAGGCTAGTAATACCTATTCTTCATACCTCAACTTAATACATGAGTCTAGAAGAGAGGATAATCATAGAACTTACTAACCTATTTGGTCTTTGTCGCGGACTTTTGTGTTTCATCATAGATGGAAGAGTCCAACACCATCAAAAGCTTGTGAAGTTTCACCATATATTTATCTCCTTAGGAATGAAATGAGTTTGGTGAGAGGGAGAAATACCAAATAAATATGAGTTTGGTGAGAGGGAGAAAAGTTGTGTCAAGCCACCACGTGATTTAGTGAAGTGAAAATCACATGATAAAATATGGACAGTTGACGTGATTTTCACGTCACTAACATTTTTAATATTAAAATAATAAGAAGTAAAGGTAGCACATGGTCTGTCAGATTTTTTTATAAAAAAAAAGTTTGTGATGTGAAAATTACGTCGCAACATTTAAATTAAAAAAAACAATTAAAAGGGTCAGATCTATTAAAGCGGAAAGGTTGAAATTTTCAAAAATTTTGTTGTAACGTGAATATCACGCCGCAACCATTTAGAAGGGAAAAAAATCTGAC